>CM037590.1:83400096-85900096 GCA_021018995.1 Chloranthus sessilifolius | reverse complement strand
ACACTATCACTTTTAACCCATCCTTCCCAACAGCCATTTATCCTCTTACCTTCACATTTTCCTACCTCACCCAAATCTATCCCTCCCTTTACCATAGCAGCAACACCTGTTGTTGCTGCCCCCCTTGAACCTGTTCCCCTGACCCCCCCGTTTCCCTTAAAAATGCCTCCACCCAAACTGACCCTGAGGTGATCGAACTTACACTACCCTTTACTCCCACCCCAACCATGCCACCACTCATCCCTCCACCATTGTTGATTGGCCCTTCCTTCAGTGATGCCCAGCCCATAGTACCAACCTCTTTCAACCCTCGACCTCCATACTACGCACTCCTTCGAGTAATGAAGAAAAATGCTTACATAAAGAGGGATGTGGTAAGAGGAATGGCTGACCTCCGAGCATCAGTGAGACAACCCCTTCTTGATAAACTCTGATCAGTGTTGCTAGCTCACAAGTTAGAGAAGAAAAAAAACATGGTTGGCAAGAGATAATGATATAATACAATGAAGAAAAGACTAGGACTAAGAGGATGGAGGATGTAATAAAGAAATTGCAGGTAGACCTGAGAGTAGCAGAGGACAAAGCTTTTGACTATGGAGTGACTATTGCAGCACTGTAAAAGAACCTAACTGAACATAGTGACCGGGAGTTGGCAGAAGCTATTTCCAAACAATTAAACTCTGATGTACCTCACCAGGAAACAACCCCTCCACCCAAGGAGCCTACCAAAGTCAGACTTGAAATCAAAATCAAAGAACTTACTTTCAAGCCACAGCACACTCCCAAAAAGAAAGGCACCTCCAAGCCACGAAACACTACTTCCAAAAGGTCCCAGTCAGCTGCTGCTGCTGCAGCTTTGAAGAAGGCCAAGGGCAAAGAAATTCAAGAACCACCTGATGTAGAAGAGGATTCAGATGATTAACTATGCACCTGTATTTAGTTAAGATATACTTTTTGTAGATCACTTTTCCCTTGCATTGTATACATGTTTGTTTTAGCAATGAAATTCATTTTTAGTTTAGTTTTGTTTGGTTCCATTTCTGCTTCATAACTAGTTTATTTGTTTTAGTTGTTTGTGTGTGCCTTGTTTCCTGCTTTCACTTTCTCTATTTTAGTGTCAGTTTTGTATATGATCCCTGCTGCACATCCCCTTTTGATCTTTGAATCAGTGAGGACATTGCTCCTCATAGGTTTGGGAGTGTGGCAAGAATTGCCAATTATCTAGTTAACCTAAGTGCAACAGTCTTAACTAAGTGAGGAATAAATATAATGAACTTCACCTAAGCAATGTTGAAAGTGAGAAAATTTAAACACTGTGCAGACCTTTTTAATACTAAAATCATTTAAAAATCAATACTTCAATGAGGTGAATATCAGGAAATTTTTTATATAAACAGTAGTTAGTGAACCAGTAAGGAGATAAATAGGTGAAAGCATATCCCCTTTGAGTTCAATTGAAGACCATACCTAGTGAGCTTTGAGCCTATAAAATTTTTTTAGGAGTATCTATGGCAACTTTTTTCTCTTCTAAGAACTGACTGAGTCAAGCCCTTTTCACTAGAAGTTAGATACCTCAAGTTGAAGATGTTTGACAGTAATCATGACACTAAGGAAAGGATCAAGGCCTTAATTTGGACAGTTTGAGCCTAAAAGATCAAACCTGTGAAACTACCCTTGTGCATATACTTTTTGAGCCTTAAAGTCTTATTTTTCTTCAACAAACACCAAAGTGCTTGAATCTGAACCTCTTAACCTGATTCAGCCCTACCCTAACTTTGAGAATTCAGAAGGTAAGGGAGAGGATGTTGAACATAGGTGAGTAAAAGTTTAACATTTGGTGAGAGGAGAAGAAGAGAGAAGGAGATTTGTCAATAACAGTGTAGCAGTTGTAGATGTGTGGCAGCCATTATAAAAAAAATATAAATACAAGAAACAAAAATAAAAAAGAGAAAAGAAAGAGAAGTCAAAAGAAGAATTCCATTGGAAATGTTGAAAATAAGAGAAGAAGTTGGCCACTGTAGCTCTGAAATTTTAAAAGAAGATGGAGTTGTGTTGAAATGAAGAAGGTGAAGTCATGAATCATCTCCTACCTATGTTGATTTCTCAATCTTGAATCCCTTTTTACCTATTTTATTCTTTACAATCCTTACCAATAAGCCACATTATAACCCATGAAAAGCCCTTGTTGATCCAAAGTCAAATAAACTGTCATGTAAGGATAAAGGAATGCCTAACCTATGGTGAGAGAACTTTATGATGTCAGAAATTAGAAGAACTGCCTATGCCCATGCTTGCAAACCCATTTGTGGTATGTAACTGCTCTTGAGCTTATGAGAAATGATACACCCTTAAATTTATTTATGAGAGACAACCCTGATAAGCATTGGGTCTGAGATTGAAATCATTGAGGCATTGTTTGAACCTGAATTTTGATGTACTGATAAGCTTAGTACTATTTTACATATTTTGTTTCTTGGTGTCAACTGATTGAATGTGATGAACATGCATGCATGACTGAGGTGTTAAATTATTTGCATATACTACTTTGGAACTCTTTTAATTTTGACAGAGTAAGGGTGAAATGAACTATATTTATTTTAAACTAATTAACCACTGTGTGCACTTTTGTTAACTGTTTTATTGAGAAGTTTGTGGGTACCTTAACTGAAAACCCTCAGGAGGCTTCACTCCTCCACTAGGGATCACTTAGGGGTTTAAAAGGCTTGATGCATAAGCTAAATGCATCCATGCTCCCTATGAAAGTGGCATTTACATTCTTAGAGTAGCTGTTTAAATTTTTCTTTGCTAAGGGACTAGCAAAGATTAGGTTTGGGGGTGTATTATTTACTGAAAAGTATCACTTTTTACTTCTTAACCTAGCTTTTGCTGGACCTTAAAGTTGACTAATAACTCCTTTTTAGCTTGTTTTATAGTTAGTAGTAAATTATATAGCTTAACACAAAGTCAGTAACCACATAATCAGGAGTAAAGTGAGCGAGCCCCATTAACTCTAATCCGTATTCCCTTACTGACATCTTTCCTTGTTCAAGTTGAATAAATTTTACTTCCATCTGGTTACGCACAACTTCAAGAAAATATTGTATATTGAATTCGGTCACGAATTCATCCTATGTCCATGGCAATCCTAGGGTTTCCTGAGCTCTAGTCCTCGACACGGACTTCCACCATGGGTCTGCCTCCCCATCTAACATATATGCCGCCCAACGGACACTCTCATTTTTAGTGCACGTAAGCACACTGAACACCTTCTCCATCTCACTTAGCCAATTCTCTGCATCCATTGGCTTTGCTTGCCCTAAAAAACTCGGAGGATGCATCCTCCTAAACTCTTTGAGCGTTGAGGGCAATTGTTGTATAGTGCCCACTGAAGGCATAGGTGGTGGCTGATGCTGGTCATTCGCATTATGTGCTGCCAAGGACACCACTTGCTGAGCCATGGCATTTGCCATGATTTCCATAGTATGCATCATCCTCTGACGTTCCTCTTTCTTTATTTCTTTCTCTTACCTTCTTATCCTCTCTGATCTCTATCTTGATTACCCTCTTGGTCTTTGTTCTCCTGACTACTGCTCCTGGGGCCTCTCTGTTCCTCAACGGCACTCTATTTTAAGCTGAGACAAAACCATCTCTGCTTCGCAAGTTCCTATCATGGCCTACTCTGGGTCGACCCCTTCCTCTAGAAGACATAACGCTCTGCACATAAAACTAAAATTTCATTAGAAGAAGGTCCTATGCTCTCACAAAATCAAGACTTGTCAAATTTTTTAAAAGAAATGAGCTTTGATACCAACTCTGATAGCCCAAATTTTGGCATCTCGAAACTCGTGCCATCGGCACGACCCTCGAGGTCGTGCCCCATATGCCTGCATGAAACATTTGGTATATCCACACAACTAAAAAGCAAAACATGCACTAACTAAAAAATATAGAACTAAAATTCAAGTTCTATAAGATAAAGCCAAAACATGAAGCTCAAAAGACAGTTCTCATGCCACTGCATAAGCAAAAGAACTAACCCGAACCATCGGTGACGAAACAACCGTCACCCCAGATGGTTTGCCAAAAGAATATCTCACTAATATTATATTGTTTTATACAAAAGGCTGGACATACCAAGCCGTATAATTTCTCTCACAAAAATCTATCAAAGTACGCAGAGGGTCCTCTAGAAGAAATCCTTAGGAGGAGGCTCTGACTCCTTCCCAGGCATGTAATCCGAATCCTTCGGATCAACATCTCGCGAAGCAGCAGCAGCTAACACTGGACCTGTGAAGTATAGTCGAAGGAGTGAGCTACATCATAGCTCAATAGGGAATCAACTGAATGAATATATAAGTCTATCTTACTCACATATATTCCATGACATTAGAAACATGATTTATCAATAAAAGATAGCTGAAAAAATAGTTTAAGTTATTGAAAGCATGAACTGAATACATCTGTTACTCTACATGTATTAACTTATTTTCAATTTTGTTCTCATAGGCTAGAAGATCTGTCTTGAAACTTAAATTAAATAATTTAAATAATTCCTCGAGCAATATAGCATCGAGCCCCTATGGAATACCCACCATCATCATCCAATTGAACTATATTTAAATGTAACATAACCCAAGTCCCTTTCTCCTCGGCAACGGGGCACATAACTCATATACATCCCTGGAATGTCTTGCTGGTGTATGGATTGGCCGCCGTATCGGTCACCGATATTCTGTCGAGTCAGTCACGGGTATACCATCGAGTCGGTGGGGTATTCTATGAACCTCAAATCCATTGTACAAAATACATATAGTTTATCACCGTGTAATTGTAATATTCAAAGTTTGTTCAAGGCTCATTTGATTATACATCCCTGGGATGTCACATACTTTCATATGCATTACTCAGATGCTCACATCTCATACACATCCCTGGGATGTCATGCACTTATACTCCTACTGGTTTCTTACTTAGTGTATACACACACACACACACCTCTTTAATTCACATGCTTAAGCTCAATTTTGATTAACAAGCAATGACTATGTTCTTAACACACACATGTACATATCACATCACTACATACATGATTTCATAATTCGAGGGTACATGTTCAGAGTCTTCCCTACCTCACGTGTTTTAGCCCCAAGCATTAAGGTTCAAAATAACTTTACGTGCCCAAATTTTAAGTGCTTAACCTAGAGTTCATCATGTCATATACAAAGTATCAAGAACGATGCAAAAAAGAAGGTACAAGGCCCTCCCAGAACTCTACGATAAAAAACAGAACCCAAACTAAAACTGTCAAAATTGATTAATCGATCCCAATATCGATTAATCAAATTCCCAAATTTGATTAATCGATCCCAAATCGATTAATCCAAAATCCAAAATCGATTAATCGATCCAAAAATTGATTAATCGATTTTCCAACACTTATACTTTTCCAGCCACTGGAAGTACCCAGATGATTAATCGATTTCAAATCGATTAATCAAAAACCAAATATCAATTAATCAAATTTATTTCAATTAATCGATTTCATGCTTTAGTCTCCAGAATTGATTTCTGACAAAATTAATCGATTCTCAAGTCGATTAATCAATTTTTTCAGAATGAACCAGATTTTGGATTCAAAACTTCTTAATTGATTTTTTTTTTAATATATATTTCTTGAAAGCATGGTTCTAAAGCTCTGTTGAAGCTGATGCGTATCATCAAAGTTTTTAAAATCTTTTCCTTGTCTTCATTTCTCTCCTTCCCTATTTTATTGATCCCTCTTCCAAAAGATTAAACCTCCTTTTTTGTCTCTATTTGTTGGATTTGTCCCACATCAACTATTGGCTGACCGAATAATAAATGATAATGTACTTGATTGCTGCGTGAGTTGAAGAATCAATTTATAAAAGCTGGTTCAAAGGACTCAAACTCATGAAACGATGTATTCTCAAAGGTGTTTGGAAAAGAGAATCGTGGTCGTGTCCATGGTCATGGTTTGACAGTAACCCCTACAAGTTTGTGGGGATCTGTTGAGAACTAGAAAATACCATTTTCCACCCTTTAACCTGGTCCTTGATAGACCCTTGAGAGGATTAAATAAGTGTTTTAAGTGCTTGTGTTACAGCTAACAATAAAGACAGGCTTAACCATGAAAGCAACCTAAAAGTGCCAAAAAGATGATAATCCATGTCGATCCAAAGGAAGAAAGAGAAGGGACAACCTCACTAGCTGTTAAAATGCCTGAACTAAAGAGGCAAAGACCTGGTCTCCACCCAGAAAAGAAATGTGGAGCAATTCGAACAGAAAAATGCACTACAGAGTGTTTTTCGAAAAGAATCTGAACATTTCGAAAAGAACGTGAACTCTGCGAAAAGAACTAAAAGCTCCAGGCTTAGTTTTCGAAGAGCACCTGAACTCTTCGAAAGGATGATTGACCTATTCGAAAAGAAGAGAACTCCTTGCGAACAGAACCTGAACTTTGCGAAAAGAGCTTTAGGAGTCACAGTACCTTGCGAAAAGTTCCCTAAACTATGCGAAATGGTATTCTGGAGATTCCTAGCTTCTGCAAGGGTAATTCAGTAATCTTTTTCACGCGTCCCAATGCATTTAAAAACCTAGGGACATTCCAGAAGATTCTAAGCACGAAGCGAAGGCATATTCCACCCCATGTGAGCACCCGAAGATGAAATCACATGGCGGGAACTTCTAGAAGTTCTAACAGATTTTCAAATTGCATAACAGAATTGATGCTTATGTCGCCTGATTAGCTGAACCAGATCGAGCAATTCTGATTGGCCAGAACAGATCTGGATCCTTGTGCTCGACTACCATTGGTTGATACAGATCTGAGCACTTCTGATTGGTCGATACGCATCTGAGCTAGACCTGGGGAAAACTATAAATAGATGAACCATTTGCCCAATTGGGGCATCTAGATTTTGAGTTTCATTCCTATTCCCCCATTTCCAGATCAGCTAGCCTGTTTGAAACCTTGTAATAGCATAACTTTTACTTGCAATTGAGAGCTGTGAGATATCTCTGTAATTCAAAAGAGGATTGTATTCAAGACTACAAATCTGAGAGCTGTTTAAGCTGTGCTTTGTAATTGTAAATGTGAATTTGAAAAGGTTGCTGTAAACCGTACGTTCTCAATTGGATTCGTGTTAAGGGTTCCCTCTGATCTCCTTATTGCATTAGACTCCTTTAGATTTCGTTTTCATGCAATTCCCTTGATTCATTAACCCTGTGGGAATTAGTGTTTGTAACCTAATCTCTCATAGCATTTGTAGTGATATTTCTTATTCTGAATTAAGGGTTTAGATTAAAGACTATTGGATGGTCTGTGGCCATTGAAGTGGACAGACCATAACCATAAGCCTAAATTTAATCCTTGAGTTAGATTTATTTCTCTTGCATTTGTGCTTGTAGCCAGATGAAGATTGGATCATCTCTCATTTGACCTGCAGTCATTCTCATTGTGTTTCAAGGACCAAATCAAAGTTAGATATTATTTCTCTATTTTTATAAATTTACATCAAAATTCCCCCAACTCAGATCTGGATCATTTAATTTAACTTTTACTTTTATCATTTTGTTTAACTTATACTTTTATCATTTAGTTAATGTGACAAATTCAACCTCCCATCTTATGTGCTCTGTAGATTGGATAAGAGGCCAGATCTGGTAGCTCAGATCTGGAGGCTTATCTTGCATTTTAAACAAATTCTCTGTGGACGATCTTTTACTCACTTACATTTAAAACTTGCTACAATTAGCCTTGATCTTGCAGGCTAATTTACTTCTCTCTGTGCTGATATTTCTTTATTTTTTTCCCAGATTCAGTATAACTTAGCATTTGCAAACCTGTTTTCAAAACACAAATAAATCATGCACACTCAGAACACCAACAAGTTTTTGGCGCTGTTGCCGGGGAATTTGTTTTAAAATAGGTAGACCTAAGTTTTCATTTTTATTTTTATAGCAGTGCTAAACTATTCTATTGTTTATATCTGTGCAGTTATTCATATCCATTTTGAAGAGGGGAATCTACTTTAAAAGGAATTCTGAAGGTTTGCTGTGCATAATCTGATTCTCTATTCTGTGTTGTATGTTTGGTAGGAGGACTCTCAACCCTGAGATTGTCCCTCTAAATTTAGAAGTTGAAAGGCTATTACGAACGGACAAACATAGCACGTAATGGGTGAAGAACCTCGACTTTTGAGGGATTACTTTGCACCTGGTGCTTATAATTCTCCCATTTGCATTCAATTTCCTACTGTTGAAGGAAATTATGAGATCAAATCATTGACTATCCAAATGCTTCCTTCCTTCCATGGGTTGAGTAAGGAAGATCCATACAAACATGTGGATGAATTCTTGTCTCTTTGCACCACATTTAACATAGCTGGACTTGGTCTAGAGGCTACCAAGCTTAGGCTCTTTCCTTTTTCATTAAAGGACAAAGCTAGAGCATGGTTGTCTACGTTAGCACCAAATAGTATCACTTCTTGGAATGATTTGCAGTGTCAATTTTTAGCCAAATACTTCCCTATGTCTAAAACAAGCCAATTGAGACAAAGTATTATTTCCTTCGCATAAAACTCAACTGAAACTTTCCATGAAGCATGGGAAAGGTTTAAGGAACTTTTAAGGGAATGTCCTCATCATCAAATTCCCCGATGGCAGCTTGTTCAAAGCTTCTATCAAGGAATTGATCAAAAAGGCAAGAATATGGTAGATGCTTCCTGTGGAGGCACTTACTTGCAAAAAGCAGTTGAGGAGGTTTGGGACTTATTTTAAGTAATTGGTGAAAACTCAACTCAACAGGAATCTTTGTCAAGAGATATTGAGAATCCTGCTAGGTTGAACAATCAGCAAACCACCAAAGGAAAGATTTATGAGGTGAATGAGTTGGAAAGAAAGATGGATAATTTAACCACAAAGTTTGATAGATTGATGGACTCACTTAAAAATCCAATGGTTGCAAGAGTAGAGGAGGCATGTCTGATATGCCAGTCCCCTACTCATTCACTTGACCAATGTCCCGTTGCACCACTGTTCCCAGATCTAGTGGTGGAATAAGCTCATGCTGCCCAATCATTTGGACAGATGCAGTCAAATGAATATCCATGGAGAGGGCACCCCAATTTGAGGTGGAGCCAGGGGAATTATCAATCACAATGACAAACAACCAAAGAACCAAATGCCTTTCAAAGCTGACAGCCTTATCGGAAATTTTTATGCCAAGCCAAATTTTATGACCCATTCCACAACAACACACAACAATCGCTCCAGTTCAAGTCCCTTCAGTCCCTTCTTTTGAAGATCAAGTCCTAAATTCACTCCGAATTTAGATCTTTAACTCACTGAACTTTCACGGCGAGCATAAAGAAGATTGAAGAAACATTGGGTCAACTTTCAAATACTTTGGCCAAAAGAGGAAGAAAAGTTATCCAACCTTTGAACAATCCCAAAGGGCCAGTTCATGGTTGGAGAGGCTTCTATTTCACATAAAGAAGTAAAAGCATCACAACTTTGAGAAGTGGAAGAATTATAAATAACAAAGTGGAGTCTTGAAGAAGAAAAAAATGAGGAAAATGGTAAAGATATGCGTGCAGAAGCGACATAATGTTAGCGATGGGGTCTTGATGTACCTCGGAAAAATCAAAAAATGAAAAACAAAAAATAAAAAGATTACGATAATGCTTCTAAAAGGCGTAGATGAAGGACTAGTTCCTCATTTACCATTTCCTCATGCCATGAAATCTGTATCCCCTTTTGATAAAGGGAACACAAAAATAGATGAAATGATGGAGACTTTCAAGCAAGTCAAGATAAATCTACCTTTGCTTGATGCAATCAAACAAATTCCAGCATATGCAAAATTTTTGAAAGATATTTGCACTCACAAAAGACAGTCTAGGATACAGTTATCCAAGAAGGTCTTTGCTGTGGAAAGAGTTAATCAGGTGTTGTCTATTACCACACCTCCTAAACTTCAAGATCCTGGAATCCCCACAATCCCTTGCACTATTGGGGAACATACCATTGAAAAGGCTTTATTAAATTTGGGTGCTAGTGTCAACCTGCTTCCATATTCTGTATATGAGAAACTAGGTTTGGGAGAATTAAAACCCACTCATGTGGTGTTACAACTAGCAGACAGATCTGAAAGAAAGCCAGTTGGGATGATTGAGGATGTATTGGTAGGAGTAGATAAATTTTTCTATCCTGCTGATTTTCTAGTTTTGGACATGGAACCTACAAAAAGCAAAACTTCCATCCCTGTCATTTTGGGAAGACCATTCCTGGCTACAGCAAATGCTTGCATTCAATGCAGGTATGGTATTATGGAAGTCTCTTTTGGAAATATGAAGGTGAAATTAAATGTTTATAATGCGATCCTAGACCTCAATTCAGCTCGAGGAATGTTTTCATGTTGATCTATTGGATGAAGCGGTAGAAGGACTTTACAATTTGCAGTGTGAAGATTTAACCACAGATTCTAAAGATGCTTGGGGAAATTTCGAGGAAGAAACATTTTGTACCTCAAAGTCTGAGGAAGTAAATGCTGTGCAAGGAACTCATAATCAATCAACAAGTTTCTCTTCTTGGAAACCTGCTATTCTTCCCCTTCCACAAACAGCTAAGGTACCTTTGCTACCTTCTTTTCTCAACCCACCTGATGTAGAACTGAAGCAGTTGCCAAAAAATTTGAAATATGTGTTTTTAGGAGACCATAAATCATTGCCTGTGATTATTTCTTCCTCCCTCACAAAGGACCAGGAGGAAGAGCTGTTGATTGTTTTGAAACAACAGAAAAGGGCAATTGGCTGGACTATTGCTGATTTGGGAGGAATCAGTCCAGCTATTTGCATGCATAAAATCCATTTGGAAGAAGATGCAAAGCCTTCTAGGGAAATGCAAAGGAGGTTGAACCCTCATATGCAAGAAGTGGTCATGAAAGAGGTTGTTAAGTTGTTGGATGCAGGGGTCATTTACCCCATTTCAGATTCAGCTTGGGTGGCACCTACACAGGTGGTACCTAAGAAATCTGGGATCACTGTTGTAACCTCAGATTCTGGTGAGCTTATGTCAACCAGACAAACAACTAGTTGGAGGGTCTGTATTGATTACAGAAAATTAAATTCAATGACCAGAAAAGACCATTTCCCTCTCCCATTCATTGATCAAATTTTAGATAAGCTAGCAGGAAAAGCTTACTACTATTTTCTTGATGGTTACTCTGGTTACAACCAGATTCTTGTGTACCCACAAGATCAGGAAAAGACCACATTCACTTGCCCTTATGGCACTTTTGCCTATAGGAGAATGCCTTTTGGTCTTTGTAATGCTCCTGCTACCTTTCAAAGATGCATGTACTCCATTTTCTCTGATATGATTGACCAATTTATGGAGATTTTTATGGATGATTTTTCAATCTATGGAGACAGTTTTGCCCAGTGTTTACATCATCTCAAATTGGTGTTACAGAGATGTGAAGAAACCAATTTAGTTTTGAGTTGGGAGAAGAGCCATTTCATGGTCACCCAGGGCATTGTCCTTGGCCATGTTGTCTCCCACAAGGGCATTGAGGTGGGCCAGCAAAATTGATTTAATTGCACATTTACCACCTCCCAAAACTATTCATGAAGTTTTACGGGACATCTTTGGATTTTACAGAAGGTTCATTAAGGACTTCAGTAAAATAACCAAGCCTCTTTGTCATTTATTGTGCCAAGATGTCCCTTTTGTTTTCAACAATGAATGCATGAAGGCATTTGAATTCTTAAAAAACTGTTTGATTTCAGCTCCAATATTACAGTCTCCAGATTATTCACTGCCTTTTGAACTGATGTGTGATGCATCAGATTATGCTTTGGGAGCTGTCCTTGGACAGAGAAAGGATAAGCTGCCTCATGTCATAGCTTATGCCAGTAGATCAATGATTGATGCACAGCTCAATTACACAACAACTGAGAAGGAGCTACTGGCAATTGTTTTTGCTTTAGAGAAATTTAGGTCATATGTCTTGGGTTCACAAATAGTGGTGTTCACTGACAACTTTGCCTTGAAATACCTTCTGTCTAAGAAGGACACCAAACCAAGATTAATCAGGTGGATCCTCCTATTACAGGAATTTGATTCTGGATCAAAGATAAAAAGGGTGTGGAGAATGTGGTGGCTGATCACCTGTCTAGAATTTTAACTGCTGAGATTGATAGGCTGCCTATCAATGAATCTTTCCCTGATGAGCAACTTTTTGCTATTAGTATACACACCCCATGGTTTGCAAACATAGTCAACTTTTTGGCTACTGGAAGAATTCCTCAACATTGGAATAAAATGGATAAAGATCTTTTCTTCTCAAAGGTTAAACATTTTATTTGGGAAGATCCTTATTTGTTTAAGATTTGTGCAGACCAAATAATAAGAAGATGTGTCCCTGAAGAAGAATTTCATAGCATACTTTCTATGTGTCATAAACAGGCCTGTGGAGGTCATTTTAGTGGAAACAAAACTGCTGCAAAGGTTTTGCAGTGTGGATTTTATTGGCCTACACTTTTCAAAGAAACTCAATGCCTTTCTTGACTTGGTAGTTGAATTGTTTGATATTTGGGGGATAGACTTCATGGGTCCCTTTCCTCCTTCCAATGGGTGTAATTTCATTTTAGTAGCTATGGATTATGTATCCAAATGGGTTGAAGCCACAGCCACTAAAACCAATGATCACAGAGTAGTTCTGAAAATTTTAAAGGATAACATTTTTTCCAGGTTTGGTTTTCCCAGAGCTATTATCAGTGATGGGGGAAGCCATTTTTGTAATAAACATTTTGAAGCTTTATTGAAAAAATACTCTGTGACTCATAGAGTAGCTATTCCATATCATCCACAAACCAGTGGACAAGTAGAGATTTCCAATAGAGAAATCAAACATATACTGGAAAAGACTGTGAAGAAGGACAAAAAGGATTGGTCCTTTAAGTTGAATGATGCATTGTGGGCATATAGGACAGCCTATAAAACCCCAATTGGCATGTCCCCATTCAGATTGGTCTATGGCAAAAAATGCCATTTACCAGTGGAGTTAGAATATAAAGCCTTGTGGGCCATTAAAACATTGAACATGGATCTGACTACTGCTGGTAATCACAGGATACTGCAACTTGCTGAGTTGGAGGAGCTGAGAATGGATGCATACACCCATTTAAGATCTTACAAAGAGAAAGTCAAAGCCTTCCATGATAAAAATTTATGGAGAAAAGAGTTCATAGCCGGCTCTAAGGTATGGCTATTCAACTCAAAACTTAAGTTTTTTCCTGGAAAGCTGAGATTCAGATGGGAAGGGCCATATACTGTCATTCATGCAGCTCCTTCTGGGGCTGTTGAAATTTTGGACCCAAGTGATGGAAGAATCTTGAAAGTAAATGGTTAGAGGCTCAAACCATGCATTGAAAATACACAGGAACCTGTGCTGACCATCTATCATCAAAAACTTCCCCAAATCTGATGGTATACAACTGTACAATATGTTTTTGTTCTGTAGTTTTTGCATAGTTTTCTATTTCTCTGTTTTTAGTCATGTTTGTTCTCTTTTCGAGAAGTTTAAATATGTGAAAAATTAATTCGCAAAGTAAAAATTATCTTTTCGTAAAGTTCAATTTGCTTTTCGAAAAGGATCTGAATTTGTAACGAACTGCTTGAAAGCAATGATTTACTTTTCGAATAGTTATTTCTGAAGCCATTTGCTTTTCGAAAAGTTGTTTATGAAGCTATTAGCTTTTCGAATGGTACTGATGCCATTCTCTGTTGTAAAAAGGATTGTTTTAAACTTTTCGAAAACTTAAAAATTACTTTGCGAAAATAACTTTGAGCATATTTAAACCCTTTCGAAGTAAGGGTTTCATATTCAACTTTACGAGAGCATCTTTCACGAAACCCCATTTCTTTCTTTCCTTGCGTGATTTTAGAATTCAGCCACACTTTTCTTCACATTTGTTCGATCATTTAAGCTTGAAGAGAGGGATTTTAGCTTAGTTACGGTGGATTTCAGCAAGCAACGTTCTCAACCAAAACCCTAGATTTCGGTATTTTTCTGTGCATTTCCTCTGTTTATCATTTGCAAAGTTTGATTTGGTGTCAGCATTTGTTGTGGGCAGTTTTATACACAACTTTAGAATGGGAAAGCTGAAAAATCACTGGCTGCCATGTTCCCAAAATCTTCTGCTAAGAAAATTAGCAAACCAACCCCAAAAGGAAAAACCAAAACTTGACCAAAGAAAACTATCAATGGATAGCGGATAGGATTGAGAAAGGGAAGAAGGTTAGACATGAGGAACCCATCCTGCTTGCTAGTCTGAGCTGAGCTTCCTCCTCTGCCCATGCATTTGGTACTGCCAAATCCATTCATTGACGCTCAGAAGCTGATTCCTGAGCTTATCGTGGATGAAACTTTTTTCGTCAACAAACCGGACTGTCAGCTATCTTTAAAATACATTAGGGATGCCTCACTGAGCAATATCCTTACCCCTCTGCCAGAGAAAATTTATCCGCGAATGGTGAAATTATGGTACCAAAACTTGGTAAAAGTGACAGAGAAGGATGCTGATGTCCCTACTCTTGTTATTTTCATTGATGATTGTGATTTAACTGTCACATATGAAGACATTGGGAATGCTTTGGGGATACCTTTTCAATATGATCCTGCTGGTCCATTAGCTACACGAGCGACCTCCTTTTAGAAATGGCTGCACATTTAACCCAAGGGATCGTTGGAACTGGACAGTCCATAATGAGGAGAGACCTAGCACCTCAATTTTTACTGATGGATTCAATTTTGAGGGGAAGTTTTTATGTCACTGGGCACAGCCAAGAAAGGAGGACACCAATTTTAGAGGCTCTCTTTCATTTTTCTAAGGGGCAATTTTTCAATGCCCCTATGTTAATTTTTGAAGCCATGGCTGATATTAGTGCCAAGTTGAAAAAGGAGCAGAAATTAGCTGGAATCCCATTTGGTAGACTGATCACAGCCCTACTAAGAGCTAAGTTTGACATTGATGACCAGGAGCCATTTGAAGTCATAGCTCCTCATACTTTTGGGAAAAAGGCTTGGACTACAAGCCAAGCAATGCTGAAAAGAATGAGAGAGGAAGGTGAGCACCACTGCAATTATCGAACTGCATCTCAGCTAGTGGACACGCCATACATGAACTCCCTGGCTCCCTTAGAACCCTTTGCGGACCACAGGGTGACTAGCTCTTTAGCTGCACCCATTCTTGAAGAAGCTGTCCTTCCTGTGGTGACCAGCTCTTTAGCTGCACCCATTCTTGAAGAAGTTGTCATTTTACCCTCCTCACCTAGCCCAGCTCCTGCCACTTCACCCATTCCAGCAGTCCCATTTCCCATAACCACCATTATCCCAATTGCAGACTCCCCCTCTACACCAACCACTCCAACCATACTAACACCACCAAGTTCTCCCAACAATGCCCAAGACTTGGCCACAGATTTTATTGAACAATCTCCTAGCACTTCCCTTCTCCAAAGCCTCTCAAGTTCACCTGCTCATTCAGCCCACACACCTGAAGTAACCCATACCCCTGAACATGAGATTTTCACTACAGAGGCTTACTCATCGTCTATTTTTGAAAACATTAGGCTTGAATCTGTCCCTATACCTGACCCTCCTCATTTCACTCACTTGGCTACTTCACCCTTCTGACCATTTCACCCATTGCACCTCAACCATCCACTTGATTTTACATTACTATGCATACCACACCCACACCTGAATCAATTAGCCAAATATTTACCTTTCTCCAATCCATCCAAGCCAAACTATAGATCATCACAGATAATCAGTCTGTGACCAATGACCTTCTCCAAACCTTAGCCTCCACATCCCACACAACTACTTTAGCCACTGTACCTGCTGTTGATGACCATGCTACCCAAACAGAACCTGAGGCAGTATTGGTTGATCCACCCACCCTCACCACTACTGCCCATGCTACCCAAACTGAACCTGAGGTAGCTCTTGTTGAGCCCCTTCACGCCTCCTCACTTTCTCGATCAAGCCAATCGGACCGACCACGAGGTCATCCTTGGACCCTCTTCTCCCACTCCCATGGGATACCTTTGGTCCCCTACCATTCCATTCCCATTCCCCAGTTGCCACCCTCAAAGGGCTATGGAAGAGAATCCATATATCTGTCGAGATGTCCTCAAGGGGTTAGCTGATTTGCAAGCTTACATTAGAACCCCTTATGAAAACCAGATTCGGAAATTGGAGTTATTCATGAAATTTGAGAGAGAGAAAATGAAGGACCTGCTGAGTCAAACTTTTCAGATGGTTAGGAGTGAGCAGCACAAGGTGACCATGTTGCAAGCACAGCTTGAACAGGAAAAACTGAGGACTACTAGACTTGGAAAGTACATTGGCCTCACCAAAAAGATCAAATCTGAGGAATACACTGAGCTGCAAAACACAATCCAGGAGAAGGCTAAATCGAGTTTAGACTCCAATACTGATTCTAGTTCTGACTCTGACAGTGACTCCAGTTTTGATCCCATTGAACCAACTTATGATACAGATTTTGACCCCAGTTATTAGATCACATTGTACTTATCTGTGTTATGAGTTTGTAATATAAAATTCTGGTTTTTCTTGTGTAATTACTGTGCATTTATGTTTTTTCTTCTTGTCATTATGCTTTCTGCTTGATTATTTCTTTTCTTTGCTTTGGACCAGTGCGGACCCTGCTCACCATAGGTTTGGGGGTGTGGCGGAAATGTCAATAATTGAGTTAACATCAATGCAGCTTATGATTAGCAAAATTTTATTTTTTGAAAATGAAGTAATTTCACACCTGTTGTTTTGAAAATGAGGAAGTTAAAATTTTGCTTTTAAAATTGATTTTAAAATTGTTTTCTAGTGTAATTCTAATACTTTCATGAAGTGAATGTCAGAAAATTTTCAAAAAAAAAATAAAAAATTGATGTTGTAGTGAACCTAAAAAGAGAGAAAACAGTGATGATATACTTCAGGAATTTGATAGAAAACCACACCCAGTGAGATTTGGGCCTGCAGAAATGTATTCTTTGGAGGTATGAATTGGCAATTTTTTCTGCTCTTGGGACTGTTTGAACCTACTTCTTTTCACTAGAAGTTACACATTTTCAAATTGAAATAACTTGACAGCAATCATGATATTAAAGACATGATGTAAGGCCTCCTTTTGGACAGTTGAACCTTACAAAGCCCCACCTTTTGAAACTGCCCTTGATACACACCATTTGAGCTTTATAAATCTAAGATTTCTTTGAAACCTCATCAACCTCATTTAGCCTCATACTCACTCTGAGAAGTCGGAAGATAAAGGGAAGGAAGCTGAAAAAAGGAGAATTGAGTAACAGTTTGATAAAAGAAGAAGAATCATAATTGAAGGCAATAATGTATCAGCAGAAGAAATGTGGCATTCCAGTCAATGTTACCTTGATAAAAAAAAAAAAAAAAAAGGAGAAGGCATTTCATTGGAAGTTTGAAAAAGAAAGAGAAAAAGATGGCCACTTTGGCTCTGAAAATTCAAAGAAGAAGATAAAATTGTGCTGAATTGAAGAAGGTGTGTCTATCACCTCCTTACCTTGACTGACTTCTCAATTTTGAACTCCATTCCACCCCTTTATTCTTGATAAATTTCACCCATAAGCCACATTACAACCCAAGAAAAGTCCTTGCTGATAAATGATGGATTGAGCTGTCACATGGAGATAAGGATCTGTGTAATCTATGGTAAAAAGAGCAGTGAATTCAGAACTAAAGAGCAATGCCTATGCTCATGCTTATAGTCCTATTTGAGGGCTGTAACTGCTCTTGAGCCGTGTGAAATGGTACAACTCTCTTATTTGCATGTTGAGTGAAAATCCTGGAGAGAGTTGGGTTTGAAATCAACTCATTGGGGTAACATCAAAACTGAATTCTCAAATAGAAGGCAAACTTTTCACTAATTTTTCTTTTAGAAACTTTTTGACACAAATCAAGTGAATGGTAAAAGAGTTACAACAGAATTTCAGTTTTGAATTGATGTTTTCGTGAAAATCATCTTATAACTTGACTGATGCAGGTGTGAATAATCTGATTGGATGAAAGTCTGCTTTAACAGAATTGCATTAATATTAACGGATTTATTGGAGAAGTTTGTGGGTACCTTCACTGAAAACTCTCAGGAGACTTCACTCCTCCACTAGGGATCACCCAGGGGTTTAAAAGGCTTGTTGTATATGCTAAATGCAACTGTATTCCCTACAAAAGTGGCTTTTTATTCTGTTTTTAATTTTGACTTTGCTCAGGGACTAGCAAAGCTTTGGTTTGGGGGTGTGTTGAGAACTAGAAAATACCATTTTCCACCCTTTAACCTGGGCCTTGATAGACCCTTGAGAGAACTAAATAAGTGTTTTAAGTGCTTGTGTTACAGCTAACAATAAAGACAGGCTTAACCATGAAAGCAGCCTAAAAGTGATAAAAAGATGATAATCCATGTCGATCCAAAGGAAGAAAGAGAAGGGACAACCTCACTAGCTATCAAAATGTCTGAACTGAAGAGGCAAAGACCTGGTCTCAACCCAGAAAAGAAATGTGGAGCAATTCGAATAGAAAAATGCACTACAGAGTGTTTTTCGAAAAGAATCTGAACATTTCGAAAAGAACCTGAACTCTGCGAAAAGAACTAAAAGCTCCAGGCTTAGTTTTCGAAGAGCACCTGAACTCTTCGAAAGGATGATTGACCTATTCGAAAAGAAGAGAACTCCTTGCGAACAGAACCTGAACTTTGCGAAAAGAGCTTTAGGAGTCACAGTACCTTGAGAAAAGTTCCCTAAACTATGCGAAATGGTATTATGGAGATTCCTAGCTTCTGCAAGGGTAATTCAGTAATCTTTTTCACGCGTCCCAATGCATTTAAAAACCTAGGGACATTCCAGAAGATTCTAAGCACGAAGCGAAGGCATATTCCACCCCATGTGAGCACCCGAAGATGAAATCACTTGGCGGGAACTTCTAGAAGTTCTAACAGATTTTCAAATTGTATAACAGAATTGATGCTTATGTCGCCTGATTGGCTGAACCAGATTGAGAAATTCTGATTGGCCAGAACAAATCTGGATCCTTGTGCTCGACTACCATTGATTGATACAAATCTGAGCAGTTCTGATTGGTCGATACGCATCTGAGCTATACCTAGGGAAAACTATAAATAGATGAACCATTTGCCCAATTGGGGCATCCAAATGTTGAGTTTCATTCCTATTCCCCCATTTCCAGATCAGCTAGCCTGTCTGAAACCTTGTAATAGCATAACTTTTACTTGCAATTGAGAGCTGTGAGATATCTCTGTAATTTAAAAGAGGATTGTATTCAAGACTACAAATCTAAGAGCTGTTTAAGTTGTGCTTTGTAATTGTAAATGTGAATTTGAAAAGGTTGCTGTAAACCGTACGTTCTCAATTGGATTCATGTTAAGGGTTCCCTCTGATCTCCTTATTGCACTAGACTCCTTAAGATTTACTGTTTGTCATGCAATTTCCCTTGATTCATTAACCCTGTGGGAATTAGTGTTTGTAACCTAATCTCTCACAGCATTTGTAGTGATATTTCTTGTTCTGAATTAAGGGTTTAGATTAAAGACTATTGGATGGTCTGTGGCCATTGAAGTGGACAGACCATAACCATAAGCCTAAATTTAATCCTTGAGTTAGATTTATTTCTCTTGCATCTGTGCTTGTAGCCAGATGAAGATTGGATCATCTCTCATTTGACCTGCAGTCATTCTCATTGTGTTTCACGGACCAAATCAAAGTTAGATATTATTTCTCCATTTTTATAAATTTACATCAAAATTCCCCCAACTCAGATCTGGATCATTTAGTTTAACTTTTACTTTTATCATTTAGTTTAACTTTTACTTTTATCATTTAGTTAATGTGACAAATTCAACCTCCCATCTTATGTGCTCTGTAGATTGGATAAGAGGCCAGATCTGGTAGCTCATATCTGGAGGTTTATCTTGCATTTTAAACAAATTCTCTGTGGACGATCTTTTACTCACTTACATTTAAAACTTGCTACAATTGGCCATGATCTTGCAGGCTAATTCACTTCTCTCTGTGCTGATATTTCTTTATTTTTTTCCCAGATTCAGTATAACTTATCATTTGCAAACCTGTTTTCAAAACACAAATAAATCATGCACACTCAGAACACCAATAGGATCATCTTCTAATTGCAATGGGTCCTATGAGGAACTCAATGAAATGAAAGAAAAAATACAAACTATGAAAGAGAAAGACAAGGAGATAGAAGAGATGAAAAAAAAGATGCAACTCATGGAGGAGAGAGAGAAAGAGAGAACATATTTTTTGATCTTACGACAGTCGAAACTCTACAGAGACAGGTATGTATAAATATTGAATCTTTTGTAATTAGGTGTATTGTAATTAGTCGAAATCTGGTTCAAAGGACTCAAACTTATAAAACAATATCCTAGATCTAATATCTCTTTTTTGTGTTTGTTGCATAGGTGGCTAACAATATTACTCGAGCGCTAGAATCTACTGAAGGGTCAAACTCTGAGGTACTTCTGATTTGTAAAACAATATCCTAGATCTAATATCTCTTTAGTCTGGTTGATACATGTTATAACTTCATTTGAAGAAGAAACAAGTTCAAAAAGGTGCTAGAAATGGGTTTTGGATGTGCATGAATGTTATTAGTTGTTTACTGCATTTTTGTAAACTATATTTGTGTTTTGGATAATGTCATATTTCTATCTCGAGCAAACATATTTCTGTACAGGTTACTGGGATATCATCGATTTTGGATGTGCACTATTTTCCATGTTGTGGGAACTACTAGTCCTACTAGGAATGTTTCTTTGGGCTAAAATAATAACAATGGCTGATATTAAAGCTCATCAATCAGATGGTTCACATCCACTTCTAGGCATGTTTCTTTGGGCTAAGACATGTTTCAATGAAAAATTGCCAGTTGGACAATTTAGGTTGATCAGAGATGTTCACCACGTGGCATAATGGTAATCCCACTTCAATGGTGTGAGATTAGAAGTCTAACTTTAGTGGTATAAGATCGTTTAAACATGATTCTGGTCATTAAATGTCAGTCAGGAGCCATTATCCCATTATTTTAACTTTGAAGCCCCAACCCTTTTAGTTTATTATTAGTCTATTTAAAGTACTATTTTCATTTCTATCTCTAGGTAAGACACAAACACGTACATTGGTGTTGGACATGGATATGAAGTTATTGACTTGGTTGTTTTCTGAGTTATGTGGTTTCCTTGTACATATGAAGTTATACAACTGTAGCATACTTATATCCACACATACATATGCGCATAAATATATAGGTTCCTGATCATTGACAATTTTCTTTATGGTTTTTGCTTCGTAGAGAAAATTATACCTCTGTCGCACTTCAAATTACACAAATATACCACATATCAAAATGTACTCTAGTCCTCCATATTTTGCAATAAAAATTTATTGGTCTTTGTGTGTGATGTATTTTGTAGGTGATGATTTTGCACAAAGCGATGATGCTTGCACAAAGCAATAAATTTTGTTAGGGGCAAATCAAGTGGGATTGCTACTACTTGGTTATTCCCAGTTGTTATGACAATATATATATATACTTGTATGAAAAGATACTTAAGAAATGTAGTGTAACCATGTATTTCACTTTTGAACTTAATTTTGCGCTTTATGTTGGCTATAAAACCATTTTCCCGGTTTAAACATCTCAGAACAAGAAGATAATTTTATTATTTAACTAATATTTTTAAAAATATTTTTTTCTCTAATATCCTAACTATCTTCATAATTTGTGATGCGGTTTTAATGTGATGAAGAAATTAGCATGGCGAAGATTTTTGACATGGCGTTGGTGGATTGTTAAAAAATTAAGTCATGTAGTCACTTTCATTTTTTTTTGTATCTATTTTGACCAGAAGTGATTGTCTTAAAATATGACCTTGCAAGTGCACAAGTTCAGATGTAGTAGGGAAATTACAAGGGTGTCGAACCACAGAGATTTTTCATTTACCTTGATTTAATCTCTATTTTATAGAATACTTTGTAACATTAGATTTCCTAAATTATACTAAAATAATAATAAAAAATCTAAAATAGTTTTGAAATAAGAGAGGAGAAGGGAATCTGGAATCTCTCTTGGAATTCAGATTCGTAAGCAATAAAACTTATTTCTTTTCTATAATGAATCCTAGGTACCCTCGCTTCAGGCTACAAGCTCTGTCGCTTCGTATATGAATTGGATAGATCTAATCATCAAAGAACCATTGCATGTAACTATAGACACCCCATTTTCGCTTTCTTAGAGTATACAAACTTGTTCGGTCGACCCTGAACACGGGGACCGTATACTGAAACAATAGTATATGGTTGAGACCCAGACTGAAATAATAGCTCTGTGGCTCGGACCGACCTGACCCGAGAAGATCCCAAATTTTGCGCCCTTACAGAGGAGCGCAATTCATTTGCATGCACGAATACGCATGCACAATTGGTCCCACTTGGACTAGGTTCAGTCTTCCTATAGACTGCCTTAGGACCCGAATTACGCGCATGGCATTATGTGCTTAATTCAATTGCCCGCAAAACTCTCTGCACGCAATTAGTCCAACTTAGACTTGGCATACACTTCCGTGCAGTGCCTAAAGTTCCATATTTTGTGCATATCTTGATATGTGGAATTCGATTGCACGCGCCCCTACATGCGCGTAATTGGTCCAGATATGATATGGAACTCTAACTCCCAAACTCCTCGATTACGCACACACTCCCCTACGCATAATTGAATTTCACGCATGACTCCATGTGCGGAATTAGTTACAGGCATAATGGAACTAGGACTCCCCGGCTGAGCCGATCAATCGGTCACTCTTGAGTCCGTGACCGACTCAAACTCAATTGCATGCATAAAAACCTGCGCGAAATTCAATCGCACGCCTGTCTCTATGCGTGTAATTGACCAATTGTGCACGTGGCCAAGCATGTAGAATTAGTTCGATACCTATAAAAAGACTCCCCTACCTCCCAACTTTTCGTAACATCAATTTTCTTAGAGACTTCTCATCTCTCAAGCCTAAGCCTCTTAGGGATTTCGAGTTTCCTTCTTTGCAGTGCTAGGAGAAGGAGAATCAGGGAGGTAGAAGCACTCAACTTCAGGTTATCGCTCCCCTAGTTCTTAATTCTTAGTTTCTAGTTCTTAATTCTTAGTTCTAGTTCTTAATTCTTAGTTCTAGTTCTTAGTTTCTTAATTCTTGTTCTTAATTCCTAGTTCTTGCTCTTAAATTCCTAGATTCTAATTCCAAGTTCTAGTTCGTAGTTCAAGTTTTAATTTTAGCTCTGATTCTTAATTCTCAGTTCATAATCCTCAAGCTCTTGATCCATAATTCTTAATTCTTAATCTAAATACAGTTTATAATTTCCAATATTTATAAAATAGCCCTTAACGACCTGATTTTCCCAAGGGAGCTTACGAAGGGTACTCAAGAACATGGTCGATCCTCCTTAGCATAGCGGGCCACAACCACCCTTTTAATTAGAGTAGCAGTAGGAAACTAAATTAGTTAAAGTTATAGTACTAGGAGACCTACAGCTAGTTAGACTCAGAGCAAGATTAGGAAGTTAGACTAAACAGACCATAAACTATTTTTAGCTGCTAGAGTCTGCCGGTTGACATTCAGTAAAGGAGTCAACTCGTATCTCTGTTGATTACTTTACCTTGTAATCATTAAGATGTTAAAAATAGTAATCTAAAAGAAAAATCACAACAAAAGGGAATTTGGACACCAAGGTAAAACACAGGCCTGTAAGAATTCAGGGCTATTGCAGCAAGTTTTAAAAGGTAAGTACAAATTTGTCCACAGCGAAATGTGTTAAAGAATGTTGCAAATCTCTAAATCTGGAACAGATCTGGCACTTTAACCTATTCTAACTTAAATCAAAGCAAGAAAAAGAAAGAGGAGAGGTTTTTGGGGTTGTCACTTTAAACTAAACTACAAAAAATCAATCTAAATGCAGCTGATCCAGAGATGAATAGAAAACAGATTTGGAGAAGAGAGAAAAGGTTTTGGAGAATTAAAATCAAATATGGAGAATAGCAGCTTGGGATTTGGTCTCACTGAAAATTGATTGGTTAAATAGCAATGCAGGGGATGGATCTGCAGCTATCCTTCATCTGGCTACAAGCATAGATGCAAGGTAGAAAAATCCAATCTAAACCAGGGGCTGAATTGATCTTAAGGCTATGATCTGTCCACTTCAATGGTCACATATCATCCTAGGGATTTCCTTCAATCCAAAGGCTTCAATTAGAACAGGAAAACCACTACAGATGCTGTGGATGCAAGGCTACATGCTCAGGCATCCACAGGAGCATTAAGTCTAGGAAAATTTTTTGGAAATCAAGAGATTTACAGGTTAAATGAATGGGCATTCCCAAATACATAAATCCTATGGAAAATCTAATGGAATCAAAATATCTATAGATTTAAATGATCATTAAACTAACAATTCATTGATTCAAATACATCTTATAATCAATTGTCCTCAGATCTGCAGTCTCTGCATCACCCAATCCTCATACAAAGCTCTCAAACCTCTCACTTTTATAGATCTACCTCACCCTAGCTGCTACAAGAGTTTAGCCAACCATAGTTGGGCTAAAGAGAGAATGAAGAAGAGGGAAGAAGGCTAGAATTTTGGAGGGGAAAGGAATTCAAATTTGATCTCTGGACTTCTCTCGATGGTTCTTTTGTTATGCTTGTCATCTATTTATACTCTTCCCTCTCTATTCTCATATATGTTTCAGCCAATCAGAATAAAAGGGAATAATTTTGTTATTGGGCTGCTAATGTGGCTGATTTCTCATCTAGAAGCTCCCACGAATTGGTTAGAATTGGGTGAGCACATGTGAGGTAGTTAGAGAGTTCACATTCATGCTCATTTGCATTCTAAAAATACCCTCCAATGTGGTTAGCGTGCCTCGGGACATTGCAACAGAGCACTGAAGTGATATGCATTCTCAACTGCCTGATGAGAAGTTCTCAATTCGTGTGTTGAGAGGTTCAGAGAACCTCTCGACAGGTTCTGATTATGAGTTTTGCTCCATTTGACAGGTTGAACATAGCCTTTGACAGGTTCAGATGAACTGCTCGACAGGTTCTTTAGCTTCAGTAATCCTCTCGACATGTTATGGCAACCTCACGAGATTTAGTGTTGCTTCAGGTGTCCTTCCATTAGGTTGGATCTGTTTATTTTATAGGTTTAGGGAACCTCTCGACAGGTATGATTTTAGCATTCTGCACTTCGCGAGGATGGTTGCTTCAGGTGACCTCTCGACAGGTTCATTTGCACTATTCGACAGGATCTTCTTCCTCAGTTTCAACTATTCGATAGGTTTTGTAAACCTCTCGATAGCTTTATTTCTCATTAGCATAACCTCTCGATAGGTTGAAATAACCTCTCGAAAGCTTCCATTAACCACTCGATAGGTTGATTTCTTTGCTTCCATAGCTTGTACATAACTTGGGAGGTTGGCTTTCATCTGTCCAACACTCAGTTGCCTTTGAGGGATTCATCCTTCATCAGATGTAGCTACTTTTGCTCCCATGTGTACATAGTTGGACACATGCCATTACCATAGAATTTTGAGGTTCTGTGAATCTGCCTGATGGCTGGCCTTTTGGGCTTGTAGACACCCAAAATTGAGGCCCAATCAATCGCTGAGAGATGTACCTGTGTCAAGGCACCCCGAACCCAGAATCCACCCAGACCTTTAGGAATCACCCTGAACCCTTTAGAACCATTCCCCAACTCTTAGAGATCACCCCTAGACCCTAGATTCCCTTCCCATACCTAACTTGAACCTTTATGAGCAGTTGATGGGAGAGGAGCTACAAATTTTTATATAGACCATTACCAAGGACGAGCAACATACCATTGGAAAGGGGACTTCTCCAGCTTTCCAACAAGCCAAAAATCACCCAATTTGGAGCTATGGTTCGAAAGTTATGGTCGATTGAAGTTTCACATAAAATCATAAAAATTTTGCTCAGGCATGGATATTACATACGCCCAACCAATTTAGCCCCAGATTAGTCAGGCGTATATATTATATACGCCTGCCTATTTTGGGGGAAATTTGGGCGGGCGTATATAATATATACACCCAGCATAAGTGGGACCCACCACGGTCTTCATCTTCCCAAAGCTCCCCTATTTTTGGTGAAATTTATCGTTTCCTAAAGGGCGATATAATATATCGCCCACTTAGCTACGTGAATCGCATCGATTCTCAATTTCCTTCATCTAGTTTGACCCTTTGACCATCCCCTTTGTTGGGGTGGGTATCTTGAGGTTGGTTGCACCCCTTTCGAGCTTATTGGCAACCCTTAAGTCACCCATGGTCTCACCCCATCATCCGCCATTAAAATCAATTTCCCAAAACCCTAGGACCTTGAAAACCTAGAAAACCTTAGATGGGGGATTACCTAATTGCTAAACCAATTAGCTCTTAAGTAATCCCTTAACCCCTCCCTTCTCTATAAATAGAGAGGCCCCCCCTCTTCCGAAAGGGTTGAATTTTTGTTGAAGGATTAGAGAGTGCTTAAGAGAGAACCCTAGTGAGAGAAAATGCCAATATTTTTCCAGAATTCCAGCATGCATATTTCATCTATTTCAGTCCATTTCCACCATTAGATCACTCCCTTTAGCTAAAGTCTAGCCTTTACCCTCACCCTACACTTCCTATTTTACCGAATCCTAGTGTTAGAATCCATTTCCATACCGTTTAAGCCATCGGAAGCACGCCAAAGCGAAGATCTTCCACGGTGCAACAAGGGCCCGTGAGCTTTGGCTCACCCCTCTCTTCCTCTACCTTCTTGGTGTCTCCTCTGTCCAAGGATTCAAGCCGTTACGCCGCCGAAATTTCGGTTTGGCTCAAAGCTTGATAGGACCGTATTGCCTTCGGGCAAGGGGAAACTCCACCCTTTTATTTTTATTTTTGGCCATAGATAGAGGCCGCTACGTGTGGGTTGATCGGGTGCCTAAACCTTTCCCGATCGATAACCGAAGCCCCTACCCTAGAGCCTTTGGCAAAGACCGGTAAATCAGAGTCATATTTAACACATCGGTGCTCAAAATATCGATTTGAAGGTTTCCCGGGTCACCAAAAGCTCCGGGTGGCGACTCTACATTTTCATTAAAAGCGAGCGCATCGCCGTGACGGGTTCGAGAGGATCCATGGTCGCACAGATGGCGACTCTGCTGGGGATATCACCCTAGCGCTTCCCCTCTTGTTGGCCTTGTTTTTTTATTACTAACCATTGCTGTTTTCTTCTTATTTTCTGCTATTTTATTTTATATTTTTATTATTTTTACTAACATACTCACCCCTACGATTCAGTCCTTTAAGTGCCTTAGCCGATTGGCGGGCCTACGTGCACCTTTAAATTTCTGTTTTTCCAATTCTTGTCATTTAAGACGCCTTAGCCGTTTGGCGGGCTCGCTCGCATTTACTTTTCACGTCATTTAAAATTCAGTCATTTACGAGCCTTAGCCATTTGGCAGGC
Organism: Chloranthus sessilifolius; assembly: GCA_021018995.1. Lineage (NCBI taxonomy): Eukaryota > Viridiplantae > Streptophyta > Magnoliopsida > Chloranthales > Chloranthaceae > Chloranthus > Chloranthus sessilifolius. Next base: position 85,872,431 of record CM037590.1, on the reverse strand, counting down.
CTACTTGCGCCATTTATTTTGGTCATCATATCTCACCTTTGAACGCCGGCCCGTTGAGGCGGCATGGGCTTGTCATCCCCGACCCGATTTTTGGACTTAATTTCACTCCCCTTTAAAAATCTGTAATTAAAAGTGAACCAACAGTGTGGGGGCATAATTGAATTTATTTTTGCATTTTCGGGTAGTTTTCGGGGGGTTTAGGCACAGATACAATTTACCCGGTTCCCAGTAAGGCGGCAGCCCTAGTGGTGATGATCCTGAAAAGAACCACCCCTTCCAGTACCTGAGAAGGCGCTTGCATCGGAGGCATATCGGTTGGGTTGGCAATTCCGATCAAGCCATAAAACCCGCATTGGTGAGAGCGTAGACAACCCAAAATTCAGCCGTGTATCCCTAGAAAACGAAAAGGAGGGACCCGATAACATACACAGCAGTCCCTGAGAGCATTTCTCCCAAGAAACCAGTTCAAAGACCCACATTCGGGCTCGTTGTTCACTGTCAAACTAAGCTGACAGAAGTGTTTTTGCCAGGCGTATATATTATATACACCCAGCCAAAATCCCTAGAAAATAGCCAGGCGTATATAATATATACGCCCAGCCAAAATCTATATTTTTTGGTCGGGCGGGCATGTTAAGACCTGAAAAGTACCATTTTTCACCCCTTAACTTAACCTTTGATTAGATCCTTAGCCATTTAATAAGTTCTTGTTAAGTGTTTTATGTAGGTAATAATCAGCAGTAAAATAAGGCCAGGAATCCTGCTAAGGAGCCTGTTTTGGCACCAAGAAGTCCCTCAGAAGGATGGACTCTGAATCCAGACCTGAAATGAGCCTCGTGTAGCTGACCCAAGCTTTAGAGGATTTAGGAGAAATATGCCTCGCAGAGTCCAACTGAGCTTCCCAAGACTTTACAACAACTTCTAGCTTGAGTGGTGAAGGAGCTTCGTCAGCTCTCGAAGCTCAAGAGTAGAACATCGCGACCTCGGCGATTCAAAGCGATCTCTCAACCGCGCCTGATTCGCCGAGGAGAGAGAGCTTTAGAAGACTCCTCGCGCAGCTGTCGCGTAGTGGCCGCGGGATGTAAATATCAGAAGAGAACTCCTCGCACAGTTCTCACATTATTCAAGAAGAAAGCATCCTCACGAAGACAGAGCCATCCTCGCAAAGATCAGTTAAGACATGGAACCTCGCGCAGTTCAGAACTCATTAAAGCCTCACGAGGAAACTCGCGAAGTCCATTGAAGAGAAGTGCTCGCGCAGTTCTCGTGCTATTCAAATCCATCCTCGCGAAGATCAACCTAGCGAATGTGCAGCTACCTCGCTACTGCTTGAACTCCAACCTCGCGACATCTGAGGCTTTGATGTTTACTCAACCTCGCGAAGCCCAATCTAGCGAAGAGCGTAATTCTCTACCACACGACTGCCTGAAGAGCAAACCAAGGCAACCTCGTGACGGTTGAAGCTTCAATGTCAAACCATCCTCACGAAGAGCAAGAGCTACCACGCGACAAGTCTGGGAAACAATAGCTACCTAGCAAAGCTCTAAACTTCAACTTCCATTTCTTCAGCAGAGGACCTTCTAGGAATTTCCAGCGATTAGGGCACGCACTCCCACGCTTAAATCTTTGTGCACGTGCCTCGAGGCATCTAAGGATCACTATTAGGCCATGTGGAATTGTTAAAATTAGGGTTTCCTAACCCTAATGCGCCACCACACCACTGCTATATAAACCCATACTTAGCTTAGGTTTAGATATCTTGGAATAGATCTGGGAACACATCTCATCTCTTGGAGATCTGATCTGAGATCATTTTTCGTTTCTTTTTATAGCTATAAGTAGTTTCCTTTTTCTTTTTCCTTCTCTCCATAGTCCAACACTGGCTGGCTATGTCTTTGTATGCATTTTGAACTAGTTTAATGGAAGTTTTGTAATAGGATTTTTACATTATGGGATTTATGTTTGAATGTGATTTGCCCTGTGCAAGGGCTGCTGCCTTGTGATCCACCATTGCTTTGGCTGTGATTCAAAGCAATGGAGGACTGATTCTAAGGGCCACTCAGTTCTAAGTGACCTGTGTGTCTGGGCTATCATGGTCCTATACAGCCTTAGCCCCACCACAGGACCCACTAGATCTGAAATCCCGATGGGAGCTTGAGCTGGTAGCCTTGTGACCATGGTGGTGGCAGCGATATTCTTGTTTTGTCTTGGGCTCCATCAGGAGGATAGCCTCTGGGATAGTCTGTGACCATTCAAGTGGACAGGTTATAGCCTTAGGGTGATTCTAATCCACCGATCCAAGATGGATCCTTTTTCTCTGCACCTGAGCTTGTATTAGCCTGGTGGGAGATTGTACAGAGGCAGACTCCCCTATATTTGTATAGATCCGCTATCATATGTTAGATCTGATCTGGTTATAGAGATTGTAGGCTTGTGACTGGACCATTATAGCCCCACTCAAGCAATGGACAGCTAGATCGAAGGTTGTACTCAATCTCTTGCTGGTTCTATGTGTCTGGGCTATCATGGTCCAATACAGCCTTAGCCCCACACATAGAGCTTTAGAGGTTGAGGTTCCCTATGGATTCTTGAGCTGGTACCCTGGATGAAATAGTGCCTACAATGATTAACTTATTTTGACCCATCTCTGGATTGTGGTTCCCCTATGGGATAGTCTGTGACCATTTAAGTGGACAGGTTATAACCTTAAGGGATCAGATCATGGCACAGGGATGATTTAGATTCTTTCCCCTCTTTGGTGATAATGTAGCCATTGGATAGGATTTCTATAACATCAGATATGAATCTGAGTTACAAAACTCCTCTGATCTAGGCTCAACAACATACTTCTCACCCTTTTATATTTATTTTCCACAGTCCATCCATCCTCTCAACCCTTTCTGTAGTTTAGACATTAGGCTACCTTAGGATCTGTAAACTAAGTGACCTTAAACTCTCTTCCCTTAAGGACTGCCAGATCTATAGTCAGATCTGGAGGGACTACTAGAGATGGCTCCCTTGGAGCTGTAGATCATCTTTCCCTGTGGGATAAATTCTTACTTATCAAAACTTGCCATAATGGACCCTGTATCTTGCAGGTCTAGGACTTCTCAGTTGTGCTAATTTCATCCCCTATTTTATTTTGATTTTAAATTTCTTTTACCACAAACAAATAAAGAAAGCATAGCTGGGGAAGCAACAAGTTTTTGGCGCCGCTGCCGGGGAAAGTTGATCTTTTAGTAGACCTTAAGTTTTTGTAGTTTTATTATTCTTTGGTAGTTAAGAATAATTGATACTGCTGATGTATTTGTGAATTATTTTTTTTTTGGCAGATCTAGACAGCAGCAGTGAAAGACAGTTGGACTGCAATTGGAGCTTAGCTACCTCTATTTGCAAACTCTCTAACTTTTAAAACTCTGTCTATCTTTCTTGAAAATACTCTAGCAGTATCTAGGATAGTTGTAAATGTATTCTTTGAATAGCTGTAAATTAGTTAGATAAATTTGTTAATTGTAAAGTGATTTGTTTGCAATGTGCCTGCAAGAAGCTCTCCTTGCTGTTGGTGTGCTTGTATGCTAGGGAGGAGATCTCTCAGCCCTACTTTAGAGCCTCTTAACCCTGAGTTAGAAAGGGGAAGGTGACTTAGAAGAGACAGGCATACCACAGGAGAGCCCCCAAGTGAATCTGTGACAGCAAATATGGGTGAAGAACAACCCAGAACTCTCAAGGAGTTGAATGCTCCAGATGACTATAACTCCCCTTTTAGCATGCAATTCCCTGATGTTCAGGGGAATTATGAAATAAAAACTTCAATCATTCAGATGCTACCCTCTTTCCATGGGCTTAGCAAGGAGGACCCTTACAAGCACATTGACCAGTTCTTGGCCCTGTGCACCACTTTTAATATCACTGGTTTGGAACCTGAGGCTACTAGGCTCAGACTCTTTCCCTTCTCTCTGAAGGATAAGGCCAGTACCTGGTTAACCACTCTTCCCAACAATAGCATTGCTTCATGGAAAGACCTGCAGACTCAGTTCCTGACCAAGTTCTTCCCTGAGATCAAAACTAGCCAGTTGAGGAAGGCAATTCTTGCTTTTACCCAAGCCCCAACTGAGGATTTTAATCAAGCCTGGGATAGGTTTAAGGAAATGCTCAAACAATGCCCCCACCACAAGATCCCAGACTGGCAGCTTGTTCAAAGCTTCTATAATGGGATTGATGAAAAAAGTAGAGATATGGTTGATGCCTCTTGTGGTGGCACTTACATGCACAAAACTGCTGATGAGGCATGAGAATTGTTTCAGGTGATTAGTGAAAATGCTTTTCAAAAACTATCCTTGGAAAGAACTAGTCAGGAGTCTGAGTCAAAAGTGGGGCCTGCTGCATTGACAAGAGGAAAAGTTTGTGAGGTGTCTAGGAACAATGACCTGCAGCTACAGATGGCAAACCACTCTATGAAGTTTGAAAAATTACTGATTGTGATGCAACCCAGAAGGGCTGCTCATGTAGCGGAGGCATGTCTGATATGCCAATCCCCACAGCACACAGTGGAGGAATGTCCATCTGCAGGGCAATATCCTGAATTGGTATTGGAGCATGCTGCTGCTGCGCAATCTTTTGGCCAACAACAATCTGGTGGCTACAACAGACAGCCATATGGTTACCAATACCAAAATGCTAGTTACCAATGGAGAGACCACCCAAATCTGAGGTAGAGGCAAGACAATTATATGCAGCCCCAGCAGATGTTGGCTTTACCTCAAAGGCCACAGCAGCAGTCCAATCAAGGGTATGCCCCTAGGTCTAACTTTCAGCACCATCAACAGCCCCATCATCAATAAAATCAATTGGTCTTACCCCCATCTCAACCCAAAAATGCTTCTATCGAGGACCAGGTCTTGACCTCACTGCAAAACCTGGGTTCCTTGGCTCAGACTGTGAATTCTCATGGTCAGAGCATCAAGAAGATGGAAGAGCAGATTGGCCAACTAGCGAATACCTTAGCCAAAAGAGAAGAGGGAAGGTTGCCCAGTCAACCAGTGGTTAATCCCAAGGGCCAAATTTTGATTGGTGAAGGATCCTCAAACCCTGAAGGGGATCTTTCATTGAATTGATGCTAAGAACTGTGCACTTTGTATGTTATGTATTTTACTGTTTATAGGAATTTTTAGTGATCTTGTTGGAGTCTGAGTTTAGTGCTTTATGCCTACTTTTATTCCTGTTCCCTTTGTTTGATAATTTCAAGTGATTGAATGATGATGGTATTGTTTGAGTGCTTTTCATGATGTGTGAATTTAATGCTTTGAGAGTATGGGAATTTTTGAATGTTTTATGATACTTATGGGTGTCCCTGGAAGAGAGCCTGTGAGAGAATCCACCCACAAAATAAAGGTCAAAAGGCTGACTAGTGGGTGTGTGAATTCTGACTCTATTTAAGCCGTCGCGAGGTTTTGAAAATTTAGTTTGGTTTCCTCTCGCGCAGTTCATAAAGAATTACTTTGCTTTGTTGTCGCGAGTTTCAGATATAGTTGTGTGGGCTTCCTCGCGCAGTTTAAATGAACATCCAATCTCGCGACCCATTCATGCCTATCCAGCGAGCAGATATTTTTAAAGCGCGCCGAGCCTCGCAATATTTAAAATCCAACCCCGCGCTGCTTTTCTTTACTGCTTTCTCTTTCCTCTCTTGCCAGCGAAACCCTAGCTCCCACTCCTCTCAATCTCTTTCCTCTAGCATCCTGTCTACAGTTCATCGTTCACTTTGAAATTCTGGATTTGTGTTCTTAAAGCTTTCATCAACAGTTGCCCCCTTCTAGGAGCTCCTGCGGTCTACCGTGCATCAAATTGAACAGAATCCTAACTTTTAGGGTAAGACTCAGCTCTTAATTTTTTCTTTCAAAATTTCAACTGTACACTCACCAAGGAAAATCTTAATGGCTCCTAAAAGTGCACTTGTAAAGAGAGCTCGGGATCAGGCTCCCGTGGAGCTTGCCCCTAAGAAAGCCAAGTCCTCTACGGCACAACAAAAAGGGAAGGAGGTGATTCCTGAGGTGGCTGAACAAACACCTGATTACTCTACACCTTCTGAGCTCCTCATTTCCATTCCCTTAGAGCCTGAGGCCATTTTTGATATATCTTTCTTTGAATCTGAGCCGTTGTCAGCATTTGCCATTGAGTTCTTGCGCAAGGCTGGTTTGATCCCCTTGATGCAAATGATTCCTGCACTAGCCTACCCTAGGTTAGTGCAACTCTTTTATCAGCACCTTAGGGTCAGACCAGACACACATGGGCAGCCAGGCCTCCTTGTGTTAGTTGACAATTTTGAGATGCTACTCAGCCCATAGTTAATTGCTGAAGTCACGGGCATCCCTGCCATTTTTGATCCCAACTGTGGTTATGGTTCCCCTGTGAGTGCCCCCATTGATACCATTGCACAGACCCTTACCAGAGGTTTGAAGGCCACAAGGGACTCCATCAGAAGAAGAGATTTGAATCCCAAATTACTGTTCATTGATCAAGTGCTAAGGAAGAATATTTATTGCTCCGGCCATCAGCAAGAAAGGAGGACACCAATTGCTGATGCTCTCTATTCCTTCTCTCTGGGCCCATGGATTTAATGCTGCGTGGTTGATTTTTGAGGCTATGAAGGATACAATGGTGAAGCTCAGGCTGAAAAAGAAGATCCACACTCTCCCCTATGGAAGACTCATCACCAAATTACTTCTGAGGGGAGGGTACAAGATACCAGTGGGGGAGTTATCTGCTGACCTCACTCCCACCACTTTTGCCAAAAGACAATGGGGGATCAGCAGGAGTCTGATGGATCCCCAGAAGAAGAAGAAGAAGGCTGAAGCTCAGGTTGTTTCTGAGCAAGGAGAGAGAACTGCTGTGGCAAAGACCACCCCTGCCCCCAAAAAGAGGGCTAAAGCCCCTGCTCCAAAAAGGGTGGTGCAAGCTTCGGTCACCTTTGCTTCTGCAACAATACCTCCATCCACCACACTTGCCCCTCCATCAGTTTCTTTGCCTCTTCCATCTCTCCCTTTCCCTCTCTTATCTCCTTTTCCATTCCACCTCCCACTGTGATTCGTTCCTGGGTGGAAAGTGTTGAACCCCATGACAGCACTCTCCCTTCACCAACTTACCTCAATACACAGCCCCAGTATCTCCAACATCATCTGAACTAAACCCTGACAGCCCTCCCTTGATAACCTACCTTAAAAAGAAAACCTCTCACGCAAACCCCTGCCTTATCTTTACCTACCTCCACCACCCCTATCATTCCTACAGACACACCACATATTGACCAACCCTTAGTCCAACCCCTCCCAACTACATCTCCACTCACTGACCTTGACTTTAACCTAGCCACTACTTCAGGGTATCAGTCTTTCATGACCACATTTCTTGACACCCTGCCAACCCATGATATCCCTCTCCCACATTCCCCACTCCCTTCACCACATCACTCACCAGACCTTTCATCTTCTCCCCCCACAACTTTCTATCATGCCCCCACTTCCCCTTTCCAACCTGTTCCCTCCTCTTCTCATACTCTACCCCAACCAACCTCAGACACCCTTACCCATATCCTTTCCTTAATACATGACATCCAGACCCAGCTATCCACCACAACACAAACTCAAGCCCAAATGCAGACTGACATCACCAACATACAATCCACCCTTCAAACATTGACAAACCCACCCATCTCTACACAACCTCCTACCACCCCACTGATCCAACCCCCTTCCACCTCTGACTCCACAGTGCAACCAGACCTCACCCCAATTGACTTAACTACACCCTTCACCCTCCAAGACACCATAACCCCCCACTCCTTCCCCACTCTACCTATCCTTCCCCCACTCATATTACCTCCACCACAATTTACCAACACTTCCACCCAAACAGACCCCATTCCTTTCCCTTCCACCTTTCCTATTCCACCCCACATATTTGTAACCCCACCACTTCCATTTCAATCCTTCACCATTCCATTTTTCCCTTACCCAGATCCATCCACCTCCACTGAGCATCCTTCATTTAATTTTCCACTCATGCCTTCCATTCCACCTCTTATCCTACCCCCTCCTCAATTCACTGACCACTCAACACAGGCTGCCCCAGCAACTTCTACCCCTCCTCTAGACTTCATCACTACAATACCCCCTAGGATCAATCACCTTCTACTTCTTCCACTCCATTTCTACCAATCTTACCTAGACACTCCTATTACACCCCTCCCTACTTCACCCTCCTCCATGTCATGAGGGACAATGCCTATATCAAGAGGGATGTCCTGAGGGGCATGGCACAAGTTCGCCAATCCATTGAATCCCCTTGGCGACAGAAGCTGAGTGACTTGAAGCTTGCTCACAGCGAGCAGTTGAGAGATATTTCCAAGGGGTGGGAGGCAATTTTGGAGACACTCAATGCAAAGAAGGCTGAGGCCACCTACTATAGAATGACTACAGAGGTGAAGGCAAATGCCTAGCATGCGCAATCGAGAGCCAGGATGTTAGAAAAGAAACTGAATAATGCTCAGGAGATCAACAAACTCAGTAAGGAGCTTTCAGATATCAATCTCCTGTATGCTACCAAGAAAATTGAGATTTTGGAACAGAGGGTTGCCTTCCTACTAGCCCAACCAATTCAGGCCACCCCTCTCGCCACAGCACCCCCTGAGGCCCCATCTTCTTCAACACAACTAGGGCCATCTTCTTCCACTCCCCCTGCCCCTACACCTACACAACCTGTTCCCCCACCTCCTACAACCCCAACTCCGGTACCTCCTCCTGCTCCTACTCAAGTTCCTGTTCCTACTAAAGTCCCTACTCCAGCTCCTGCTCCTGTCTCAGTGCCTCCCCCTATTCAATCTCCTGCCCCCAAAAGAAAAAGGACTCCTTCTAAGAAACCTTTCACCTCCAAAAGAGCCACTGCAACCCAAAAAGGAAAACGGCCAGCCCCTCCATCCCCACCTCCAAAGGTCACCAGAGCTTCTGCTCAGGATGATCTCCATGGTTGCCTACTTTCCAAAGAGGAACGCAGACAGGCTGCTGCTGCCCTTGGTTTGGATCCCACTTAGCTTTTTCCTTCTGACTCAGACTCTGATTCTACACCACCTATGGATCCAAGTGCCAAGACTCCTGTTGCTGCTCCTTCATCAAGCCCTGCTGAACAAACCTATCCTCAGAGGCAAAAAGTTACAGCTAAAAGAACTTCTCGTACTGCTGCCTCTCTAAAAATTGGAAAAGAAACATCTGCCCAGTCTGAGGAGGCACCACCAATGAGCCAGCCAGAGAAAGGGAAGAGCCCTGGCATTCCTGGAGCATAGGAACAAGATAAGTCTTCTGTGGCTCCCCCTAAGCTTGACAAAGGGAAAAGTCCTCTCCTGCCTCAGGTGAAAGAAAAAGATAAATCCCTTGTTGTCCCTCCTGAGCCAGAACAAGCCCAATCCCCTCTCATTCCCCCTCAGCCTCAGCCAGGGAAGGGCCCCAAAGGGAAGAGTCCCAAAGGAAAAAGTCCAATTAAATCCCCTGAGCCAACCATAGATAAATCTTCAGTGATCCCTCCTCAACCAAAGACCAGAAAAATGAGGGTCAGGGCACCAACCATACCCAAAACTGTAGCCTAAAGAAAGGAAGAGAGGGAACGAAAGAAAAAAGAGGAAGAGGCTTACCTTCAAGAGCATGCCAAGAAGATGGGATGGGACAAGTTTTGATCCAGATTCTGATTAGATTGTACCTAGGATTTTTTCTGTTTCTGCACTCTTTTGCTTCTGTTTTCTTTTAGTTTGTACATTTCTCCTTTTTAATAGATTTTCTTCTTCTGTTATTACTGTTTGGCTTTGTCTATTGTGTGTTTTGTTCCATGTTATTTTCTTTTCTTTTTACCATCAATAAATCTGCTACACATTCACTTTGAACCAGTGAGGGCACTACTCCTCATAGGTTTTGGGGGTGTGGCAGGCAGACCCTACCAATGGAATAGTTAACCTAAGTGCAGCAGAGTCATGTGAGTAATATGGAAATGGATCTATGTTCACTTAAGAATCATGAAAAATAAGAAATTAAATTTTTTTGCAAACTTTAGACATTATAAACTTTTAATTTTTCACATTTCCATGATGATATCACCAAGGAAACTCACTTGTATCAGCATTTAGTGAATCACTAGAGAGAGAAAAAGGTGAGGACATACTTAAAAGTTCAAAGGAAGACCATAACCAGTGAGAATTGGGCCTATAAAATTTTTTTCCATCCTTTGAGGAGTGACTAAGGCAATTTCTTTTAGTTCTAAGGACTGGCTGAGTCACTGTGCTCACTAGAAGTTAGGCAACTCCAAGTTGAAACAACTGACAACACTCATGAGACTTAGGAAAGGATCAAGGTCTTCTCTTGGACAGTTTGAGCCTAAAAAGACCAACCCTAAAGCAACTGCCCTTGTCCATACCCCCTTTGAGCTTTAAATCCTAAATTTCTTCAAAATACACCTGAGTACTTGTACCTGAACCTATGAACCTGATTCAGTCTACCCTCACTCTGAGAATTCAGAAGGTAAAGGAGAAAGAGTTGAAGATGAATTAGCTATGGTCAACATTAGGTGAACGGAGAAGAAGTATCTCAAAATTCTACCAGTATGGTAACTGAGAACATGGTGGCATTTAAGAAAAACAAAAACAAAAATAAAAAGAAGAAAATTCCATAAAAAAGAAACAAAAATAATAATGAAAGAGGAGTAAGAGAGGAGTCAAGAGGAACTTTCATTGGAAAATCGAAATCAAGAAGAGAAACTGATCACTTCATATCATCTCAAAGCAGAAGAAAGGAGCTGAATTCAAGAAGGTGAAGTCATGAATCACCTCTTTCACCTACTGGTTTCTCAATTTTCAACCCCTTTTCAACCTTCCATTCATTTTAACCCCACTCCATAAGCCACATTCCAGCCCAGTTAAAAGCCCTTGTGATCCAAAGTTGAGTGAGCTGTCATGTGGAGATAAAGAGTTATCCAATCTATGAAAAGGATCTGTCAATGATGTCAGCACTTAAGAACTCTGCCTATTCTCATGCTTACAGGTCCATTTGGGGGATGTAACTGCTCTTGAGTCTGAGAGAAAATGAACCCCTCAACAAGACCCTTATGAGAGTATGCCCTGGAAAGTTTTTGGGTATGATCTTGAATGCATTATGTATGACCTATAACCTAATTTTTGATCTGATGATGAGCTCAGTGCTGGCACACACTTGTGCAGTTTTCTATGGTTATAAACTGATTGGAAATGTTGTGCATTCATGAGAAGTTTATGCTGTTTAAATTATTGTGCAACCAATGGATTAAATTTCTTTTATGTTTACTGATTCAAGAGTAAACTAAGTCAGTTCCTTGACTGCTCACTTGATGATATTGCACTTTTGTTAACTATTTCATTGAGAAGTTTGTGGGTGTCTTCACTGAAAACCCTCAGGAGACTTCACTCCTCCACTAGGGATCACCTAGGGGTTTAAAAGGCTTGGTACATATGCTAAATGTATCCGTGCTCCCTACGAAAGTGACATTTAATTTTTGTAGTAGATTTAATGTAGCTTTGCTAAGGGACTAGCAAAGATTAGGTTTGGGGGTGTGTTAAGACCTGAAAAGTACCATTTTTCATCCCTTAACTTAACCTTTGATTAGACCCTTAGCCATTTAATAAGTTCTTGTTAAGTGTTTTATGTAGGTAATAATCAGCAGTAAAATAAGGCCAGGAATCCTGCTAAGGAGCCTGTTTTGCCACCAAGAAGTCCCTCAGAAGGATGGACTCTGAATCCAGACCTGAAATGAGCCTCGCGCAGCTGACCCAAGCTTTAGAGGATTCAGGAGAAATATGCCTCCCGCAGTCCAATTGAGCTTCCCAAGACTTTACAACAACTTCTCGTGCAGTTGAGTGACTGAAGAGCTTCAGAAGCACAAACTTGTGCAGCTCTCATGAAGCTCAAGAGTAGAACACATCGCGCAGTCTCGCGCAGTTCAAAACAGACCTCTCGCAACCTCACATAGTTCGCTCAGAACGGCTAAGGAGAGAGAGCTTCAGAAGAATCCTCGCACAACTGTCACGCAGTGGTCGCGGGATGCAAATATCAGAAGAGAACTCCTCGAGCAGTTCTCACGCTATTCAAGAAGAAAGCATCCTCTTGAAAATAGAGCCATCCTCGCAAAGATCAGTTAAGACATGGATCCTCGCACAGTTCAGAACTCATTAAAGCCTCACGAGGAAACTTGCGAAGTCCATTGAAGAGAAGTGCTTGCACAGTTCTCGCGCTATTCAAATCCATCCTTGCAAAGATCAACCCAACGAATGCGCAGCTACCTCGCGACTGCTTGAACTCCAACCCCGTGACATCTGAGGCTTTGATGTCTACTCAACCTCACGAACCCTAATCCAACGAAGAGCGCAATTCTCTACCACGCGACTGCCTGAAGAGCAAACCAAGGCAACCTCGTGACGGTTGAAGCTTCAATGTCAAACCATCCTCGCGAAGAGCAAGAGCTACCACGCGACAAGTCTGGGAAACAATAGATACCTAGCGAAGCTCTGAACTTCAACTTCCATCTCTTCAGTAGAGGACCTTCTGGGAATTTCTAGCGATTAGGGCACGCACTCCCATGCTTAAATCTCTATGCACGTGCCTCGAGGCATCCAAAGATCACTATTAGGCCACGTGGCATCGTTAAAATTGGGGTTTCCTAACCCTAATGCGCCACCACACCACTGTTATATAGACCCATACTTAGCTTAGGTTTAGATATCTTGGAACAGATCTGGGAACACATCTCATCTCTTAGAGATTTGATCTGAGATCGTTTTTCTTTTCTTTTTATAGCTGTAAGTAGTTTCCTTTTTCTTTTTCCTTCTCTCCATAGTCCAGCACTGGCTGGCTATGTCTTTGTATGCATTTTGAACTAGTTTAATAGAAGTTTTGTAATAGGATTTTTACATTATGGGATTTGTGTTTGAATGTGATCTGCTCTGTGCAAGGCTGCTGCCTTGTGATCCGCCATTGCTTTGGCTGTGATTCAAAGCAATGGAGGACTGATTCTAAGGGCCACTCAGATCCATGTGACCTGTGTGTCTGGGCTATCATGATCCTATACAGCCTTAGCCCCACCACAGGACCCACTAGATCTGAAATCCCCATGGGAGCTTGAGCTGGTAGCCTTGTGACCATGGTGGTGGCAGCGATATTCTTGTTTTGTCTTGGGCTCCGTGAGGAGGATAGCCTCTGGGATAGTCTGTGACCATTCAAGTGGATAGGTTATAGCCTTAGAGTGATTCTAATCCACCGATCCAAGATGGATCCTTCTTCTCTGCACCTGAGCTTGTATTAGCCTGGTGGGAGATTGTACAGAGGCAGACTCCCCTATATTTGTATAGATCCGCTATCAGATGTTAGATCTGATCTGGTTATAGAGATTGTAGGCTTGTGACTGGACCATTGTAGCTCCACTCAAGCAATGGACAGCTAGATCGAAGGTTGTACTCAATCTCTTGCTGGTTCTATGTGTCTGGGCTATCATTGTCCTATACAGCCTTAGCTCCACACATAGAGCTTTAGAGGTTGAGGTTCCCTATGGATTCTTGAGCTGATAGCCTGGATGAAATAGTGCCTACAATGATTAACTTGTTTTGACCCATCTCTGGATTGTGGTTCCCCTATGGGATAGTTTGTGACCATTTAAGTGGACAGGTTATAACCTTAAGGGATCGGATCATGGCACAGGGATGAGTTGGATTTTTTCTCCTCTTTGGTGATAATGTAGCCATTGGACAGGATTTCTATGACATCAGATCTGAATCTGAGTTACAAAACTCCTCTGATCTAGGCTCAATAACATACTTCTCACCCTTTTATATTTATTTTCCACAGTCCATCCATCCTCTCAACCTTTTCTGTAGTTTAGACATTAGGCTACCTTAGGATCTGTAAACTAAGTGACCTTAAACTCCCTTCCCTTAAGGACTGCCAGATCTATAGTCAGATTTGGAGGGACTACTAGAGATGGCTCCCTTGGAGCTGTAGATCATCTTTCCCTGTGGGACAAACTCTTACTTATCAAAACTTGCCACAATGGACCCTGTATCTTGCAGGTCTAGGACTTCTCAGTTGTGCTGATTTCAGCCCCTGTTTTACTTTGATTTTAAATTTATTTTACCACAAACAAATAAAGAAAGCAAAACTGGGGAAGCAACAGTGCATAATATATATGCCCAGTATATACTGGGCCACAGCAACCCGACCTGAGGCCCAATCCATCACCCCAAGTCCCTGATTAGCAGTATTAGTGGCCGCTGTAGCCTCCCACATCCTCTAACACCCAACATGCCCCCGCCCAATCAAAAGAAGGCGACTTCTCATTGATTTGCTCTGGGGGATCGGGTCGTTTGCGTGGATTCCCGCACCTTCAATAGAACGAAAGGGTTCCCTTTCGCCTCTTCCGAAGTGTGTCAGATCCCACCGTGGGACCTACTAAAGGTACATATATCGCCCGAGACGGGAGTTGACCCTGGGCACTAGGTCATTATTCATCTAAGCAAAGGGGAGTTAATCTCCATCTAAAAAAAAAAATCATCTTAAAAAAAAAACCCAAAAAAAATCTCTCTTAAAAAAAAAAGAAAATAAAAATAAAATCATCATCATTTTCCAAAACAAAACCCCAAACAAAAACAAACAAAACAAACACAAAAAAGAAAAGAAAACAAAAACAAAAAGTATATTTTGGTGTGACCATCACTACGACAACCTCAAACTTGTCCCGTAGAAGGAAGGTATTCGGCCCTTATCCGCGACATCGATACAACACTCGTCAGCAGATCATGTCAAGAGACGATACGTCCCCAACGTCATCCCCATTCCATTCCCACGTAGGAGAAGACCCGATCCCCGACACCTTCGCCCAAACCCGGTTCGATATCACGGGTCCTTTTGCGGCACCCGTGTTCACATCCACCCCATCCCCCTCCCTCACAATCTCCCAACATACCCCCTTTTCATCCCCTACTGAAACCCCTCATTTCCCAACCGATCCATACATCCCCATCTCCCATCCAAACACACTTACCGCATCCCCATATTTCCAAAGGACCCATAGGGAGCCCCATCCCTCGCCTACTTCCCACGTTCCATCCCTCTCATCATCCATGCCCCCTACATCCCACATCCCATCCACCTCATCTCACATACCATTCCCACCACCTGGCCCATCCACATCCCAACATACCCCCCCATTTACCCGGGTCATGCCCAATTTCTCCCAACCCCCTCCATCATTAAGTGAGCCATCACCCCCCAATCTCACACCTGAATCCATGCCCTCAATGGAGGACCTGAGAACGATGTACGCCCTATGGGCTGCTTCTCGGAACCCTACATCTCAAACCCCGCATCCAAATCTCCAAAACCTCCATACCCCATTCCCTTTTAACCATGCCCAACCACCCATCGTCCATACCTCCCAAAATCCCCCACCTTAATGCCAGACCCAAACCCATACAAATCCATGGGCCTAAGCCCAAACACCTCTACAGCCATGGGCCCAAGCCTAAACCCATCAGACCCAGGCCCAAGCCCAGGCCCAAAACCCTCAAAACCCATGGGCCCAAGCCCATATGACCCAAGCCCAGGCCCAGAATCCTCAAGACCCATGGGCCCAAGCCCATCAGCCCAAGGCCCAAGACCTCAAAACCCATGGGCCCAAGCCCATCAGACCCTGGCCCAGGCCCAGAATCCTCAAGGACCATGGACCCAAGCCCATCAGGCTCAGATCCAGACTCGAAACCCTCAAAACCCATGGGCCCAAGCCCAAACCCATTAGACCCAGGCCCAAGTCCAAGCCCCCCAGGGCCTCTGGACCCAAACCTATCAAGCCCAAGCCCAAGGCCCATTGACCCAGAGTCATACTAACCCCCACACCCAAGCCCAAGGGCCGTCAATCCAAGCCTTCCAAAACCATCAAACCCAAATCCCTCAAACCCAAGGCCCATCCACCCACGCTCATCAAGGCCCATTCACTAACCCCATACCCCCCCACCAGTACCCTTCATTCACCTATACCCCTTACGCCCCCATCCCGCCTCCAACGGGAAATCTAATCCATCCCATTCCTCAAACCCACAACATCCCGCCACCTCAACTACACCCCCTCACCCCTAGAATGTGCACCCAGCTCAGCACATCATTTACCCACAAACCGCTCATCCATTTATCCCTTCTCATCCCCAACAAATCATATGGCCCCACCAGGTAATCCAACCCCTCACCCCCCAAGTCCAAATAGCAGAGCTCGCTCCTCACCAATACCATGACCAACAGTATGAGGAGGATGAGATCCGCAACAGTGGAGGAGTTGCCAGGTTCAACCCTCCCGGGCCCACCATCATCACACCTAGGGTCGAACAAAATCAGGGTGAAGCAGTCCCCACTACAGCCTCAAAAGAACCAGAACAGTTGAAAGAACAAATAGACATAATACAGAAGCAACTGATAAAGATGGGAGGAGTAGAACTGCATTCAACAGACTTTTCAGACCTATGTCTGTTCTCCGATGTCCCCTTACCACAGAAATTCAAGATGCCAGTATTCGATAAGTATAATGGCACTGGCAACCCCATCGCCCATTTAAAATCTTACTGTGGGGATATGTGCTAGTATGGCGGAGATGAACGACTCCTCATCAAAGTGTTCCAAAAAAGTCTAACGGGCCCAGCTCTGAGATGGTTCACATCCCTGGAACTGTCCATGATAAAAAATTGGAAAGATCTGACGCGATTATTTCAAGAGCAATATGTTTATAACATGGACATATAGCCAAGGAAGTCAGATTTGGCCCGTCTAAAGCAAAGACATGATGAAACATTCAGTGCTTACTTGGGAAGGTGGAGGGCATTGGCCGCTCAGGTAACTCATCAGATTCCCGATGATGAGCAAATTGAATTGATAACCAAAGGAACCCTCCCATCGAGATTTTTAGTATATCGACAGAATACTAGTTTTACCGATCCGGTCCGAATGCCAATCATTGAAGACGCCATTAGAGAGGGCAGTTAGGAAGGAATGTAGCAGGGCCAACGGCCACCGGTTCAAAAGTCCAAACCAAGAATTGAAAGAAGACCGAGGATGAGGTACGAACATTGTTTATCCCTGTGCCAATACCAATGCCCCGACATGACTCCAGTTACACAACTAACTAGCTCGTTTGAGTAAGTACCAAGGCCAAACAAGCGACCAAGAGCCCGTTACGGAACAGATGAAAGCACGGTTCGAACGAGTGTTCACACCATTGGGGCAATCCTTGAGTGTCTTGTTGCCAGTGTTGCTACAAAAAGGCTTGGTCAATCTGCTCCAGCCTCGACCACCACCCCATCCCATACCGAGGAACTATGATCCAAATCTACATTGCAATTTCCACCAGGGACCGGGTCACCCTACGGACCGGTGCTTCCCGTTAAAGCACATGGTCCAAGATCTGATAGAGGAGGGAAAAATCATTCCCCCGCCACTTCCTCAAGGGCAGAACCAGAATATCCATCAAACCCCTCTACCACCGCACCCAGGAGGCCCCAGGCCTAACACACATTGGATAGAGGAGGAAGAAGAAGAGTTTGACCCTTCGAATTATATCAGTAATCAGGAGGAATTTTCATTCCCCAGGTCGAACGAAGATGAACTATCTGTTGGGGTGATTGAGCCGTTGTATCTAGCCGATTATTTCCCCACACCGGCATACCAAGAGGAGCCCTTAGATTTAGGGCAGTATTTTTCTACCCCTGCTCCTGCCTATTAAATCCAAATGGGCACAGCCCCGCCGCAATCATACGCATATCCCCCCCATGCCCAATTTACCCCATACACCCCTCCGTCACACCCAAATCATCCCATACCATACACAACTCCGTCTATCCACCCAATACACTACTCCGCCATCCCCAAGTTACCCCATTCCATACACACCTTCAAACCCCACCACCCAATTTATACCATACACCCCTCTGTCACCCCCAAATCACCCCGCTCCATGCACAACTCCATCATCCTCAATCTATCCCACTTCATCTACAAACCCATCATCATCCCACCATACCACCCCCTATACCAACTCTTCATATCCCCCTATTCTACCCACTACCCCGCCATCCCCCAATCATCCCGCTCCATGCACCACTCCACCACCCCTAATTTACCATACGCCATCCACGAATCCGACATCATCCCACCCTGCTACCCCATATAAAAACCCTTCATATCCCTATCACCCCGCTCCTCAAATGTCTCCCCATCCCTCCATCCCAGTCACACTCCCGCCATCCCTTCGCTATTTTGGCCCCAATCCAACTCCACCGCCACCCAAGCAAGCAACCCCTCACCCAATCCCCTTATCACCTGCTCCCAATCACCACTGGTCTTACTAAGCCTAGGCAATACCTGTACAAGCCCCCCTTGCACCCGTAAATTCAACCCCGCCAATTCCCACCACTACCGTTCTGCCCCCTACTGGAGTCAACCTGGTGGGACTCGAGAAATTGGCATGTCCAACATAATCTTCCCCAGAATTACCATGCACCCCTTTCCTTATCTCGAAACCTGCTTATGACCCGCATCAGGTGCCATTAAGCTATGAACAGATAGACATGAATGCCGGGTGCAACCAAGAGGAGGCTGTTGAATTTGTTACTCGGTCAGGCCGGATTTCTACACAGCCAGAAGCATCAGGGGCCGTTAGAGGAGAAGAGAAGAAGAAAGAACAGGCCACAGGGAATCCCTTTGAAAAAATGGCCAGAGAGCACATACTAGAGATGCAGCTCAAGAGAACACCCGCACATATTACTGTGTGGGACTTGTTAATCACGTCCCCCTCCACTTCCAAGCCCTGATGGGAGCACTCAAGGACGCACATGTCTCAACTCACGTAACTTCAGATGAAGTAGGAGAAATAATAGGGCAAGTGTTGGCCCCAAATCCCATCTCATTCACTGATGCGGACCTACCAATCGAGGGGAATGACCACTCTAAGCCCTTGAATATAACAGTGGAAGTAGGAAACTTGGTGGTGCCGTTGGTCCTAATAGACAATGGGTCGGCATTGAACGTATGCCCTCTGAGAACAGCAATCAAAATTGGGGCGAACCCAGACACCTTCCGGCCATCCATATCAAGCGCCCGGGGATTCGACAATACCAGAAGAGAAATCATAGGAGAAGTAGACCTCGACCTGATCCTCGGGCCGCAAACCTTCACCACCCCCTTTCAGGTGATGGATATTAAGTCTACTTTCAATCTGCTGTTGGGCCGGCCATGGATACATAAGCTCGGGGCAATACCATCTACCCTGCACTAAAAGCTCCGATTCATCTCGGAAGGAAAAATTGTCACCATCCTGGGCGAGAGCAGAGAAGACAGGGAAAGAAGCACTCTGGACATTGAGAATTCGAAAGTGCTGAACATACCGTACACAGCAGAGGACGCCGATCTTCACCGATTCGAGTATGACTTCTCAGCCGTCACCCTCGGACCAACTAAAAAGACCCCGGATAAAACAGGGGGAGGAATGGATGCAACTGTGTTCATGCTCCACAGATGGGGCCATAAAAAAGGGAAAGGGCTGGGTCCACGCCTCCAAGGAAGAAGAGACCCCGTCAAGGCCAAGGGGCAACAAACTAAATTTGGCTTAGGCTATAGGCCCAGAGAAGAGGAAGTCAGAGAGGCCAAGGAAAAGATGAGAGCCACAACAGTCGCCAAGGCCAGAGGAATCATCTTGGAAGAGGAACCTCATGCTCGCCCCCACATCCGTGAAACCTTTGTGAGCACAGGGGTAGTAAAAATTGATCTAAATGGGGAGACGAGGGTAACCCCACATAAGCCTACTTCAATCCACCCCACCAATCCCTACCTCATCCCCCCAGACTTTGAAATGGACTTGGCCGCCCTTTCCTTATTCGAGGAAGACGTTCCCTGGCCCACCCATCGCTCCGGCGCCAGCCACTCTAGGCCCATCCTAACCATAGAGGACAGGGTCCCAGAGGATCCCTCTGTAAATATGTTGAGGGAGGAATTGCAAGAGCCTACTGATGCCGCTCCCAATCAGAGAGGTAAAGTCCAGGCCTCGCAGGTGAGTAACTGGGCATCCTTGCCCCAACTCCTGGGAGCCGCCAAATACCATGAAAATGGCACCGACTCTCTAAAAAAAAAATAACCTGTAAAAAGTGAGGTTAGCCTCTGGACCACTCTACCTTGTATATATAGAGATCCACCTCGCCAGGGGCTGACCTCTAAAAAAATGCAAAAGACCATAAAAATAGAAAAAATACCAATTCCAAAAATATTGTCCTTTAAAATTCCTAATAAAATTAAAATTGATGTCGTGATACCCGTCCCATGTGATGCCGACCCCTTTCCTGTAGAAATACAAGACGAGGTAGGAGTCACGAGTCTGGACGAGGAAGGTCAAACCGATGAACTCCCCAATGAGCTCCTCAAACAATTTGCCAATTTTGAGCATGGCCCTACCCCGATCGTCGAAGAGACAGAGGATGTTAATTTGGGCACCAGAGAGGCCCCTAGAATCACCAAAATCGAAACATCGCTGTCCCCTGCTGAGAGGAAAGGTATGATAGACTTCCTTCGGTCATACCGAGACGTCTTTGCATGGTCGTATGAAGACATGCCTGGTTTGGATACCGATCTGGTTGAGCATGAGTTGCCACTCTACCTCGATGTTAAGCCAGTTAAACAGAAGCTGAGACGCCTCCGACCAGAATGGATGTTGAAAGTCAAGGATGAGGCCATCAAGTAGTATGACGCGGGTTTCCTCATGGTATCCAAGTACCCCCAGTGGCTGGCTAATATCATCCCCGTACCGAAGAAGGATGGAAAGGTTAGAATGTGCATTGACTTCTGAAATATCAACACGGCAAGCCCTAAGGATGACTTTCCACTACCACACATTGATATCTTGGTCGATAATACTTCAAAGCACGGGATGCTCTCATTCATGGATGGATTCGCAGGATACAATCAGATAAAAATGGCAGAGGTTGATCACGAGAAGACAACGTTCATTACCCCCTGGGGAACCTTCTGCTATAAAGTAATGCCATTTGGGCTCAAGAATGCTGGGGCAACCTACCAAAGAGCAATGACGGCCTTGTTCCACGACATGATGCACTGAGAGATTGAAGTGTATGTTGACGACATGATTGCCAAATCACCAGAAAGGGAGGACCACTTGGTAAATCTTCAGAAGCTATTCGAGAGGTTGAGAAAGTACAGGTTGCAGTTAAACCCCCAGAAGTGCGCATTCGGTGCTATGTCCGGCAAACTGTTGGGCTTTATTGTCAGCAGGAGAGGGATTGAGGTCGATCCTACCAAGGTCAAGGCCATCATAGAAATGCCGTCACCGTCTACAGAGAAGGAAGTTAGAGGCTTCTTAGGCAGAATCTAGTATATCAGCCAGTTCATTGCACAGTTAACTCCGATATGTGCACCGATCTTCAAGCTACTGAGAAAGGACTCACCAGTCGAGTGGAATGATGACTGCCAAGCTGCATTTGATAAGATTAAAGATTACCTCCTAACTCCATCGGTATTGGTACCACCTGTACCTGATAGACCCCTGGTAATGTATCTGTCCACAACAGAGTTTTCCATGGGCTGTGTGTTAGGACAACATGATGAGACAGGAAGAAGAGAGCATTCCATCTATTACCTGAGCAAGAAGTTCACTGACTACGAGATGCACTATTCTCATCTGGAGAAAGCATGCTTGGCATTCGTATGGGCTACTCAAAGACTTCGACACTACCTGTTATCCTAAGCCATTCTACTTCTAGCACGGATGGATCCGTTAAAGTACTTGTTCGAGAAACCTGCTCTCACTGGTCGAACTGCACGATGGCAACTACTCCTATCCGAATTTGACATTACTTATGTCACTCAGAAGTCAATCAAGGGGCAGGCCCTCATTGATCATCTTGCTGAGAACCCTCTGCCAGACTATGAGCCTCTAAGGACTGAATTCCCCGATGAGGACATTCTGTTCATGACTGACGAGAATACTAAGGAAACAAAGGAGTCCTGGGTAATGCACTTTGATGGAGCATCGCATATTGAAGGCCAAGGAGTTGGCGCCATTCTTATCTCGCCAAGAGGAACACATGTACCCATCTCAATCAAATTGAACTTCCCATGCACCAACAATATGGCCGAGTATGAGGCCTGTACAGCTGGTTTATAGGCGGCCCTTGATCTAAATATAACTCACCTCAGGGTCTTTGGAGATTCACAGTTAATTATATGCCAGACCAACGGAGATTGAAAGACCAAGGATGAGAAACTGATCCCATACCATGACCATCTGGAGGATCTGATAGGCTGCTTTGAAGAGGTCACCTTCTCCTATGTTCCACGAGTAAGGAATCGGTTTGCTGACGCCCTGGCTACCCTGGCCTCTATGGTTGAGATTCCATACGGAGTTGTGATGAAGCCGATCATGATAGAGCAAAGGAACGAACCAGCTTTTTTTCACCTAATCGAGGGACCTACAGAGGTAGATGATGAACCACCCTGGTTCTCAGACATCAAGAATTTCCTCGAGACCCGAACTACCCCAGAAGGAACATCGAAGGTAGACAGACGCACCATCCAGCGATTGGCGATGAACTACGTCATCTGCGGAGATCTCCTGTATAGGCGGTCTCACGACAATATTCTGCTCTGATGCCTAACCGAGAGAGAGGCGATTGAGATCATGAAAGAGATCCATGAAGGAGTCTGCGGGGCACACGTCAGTGGACACATGCTTGCTAAGAAAATTCTAAGGCAAGGATACTTTTGGACCACTTTGGAGACCGATTGCTGTAAACACGTTCAGAAGTGCTACAAGTGCCAAGAGCACTCCAGTCTAATACACGCTCCGGCCATTGATTTGCACAACATGGCCACTCCTTGGCCGTTCGTCACCTGGGGTCTCGACGCCATCAGCAAGATCAATCCTAAAGCTTCCAATGGACAGCAGTTCATCTTCGTCGCTATGGAATACTTCACAAAGTGGGTAGAGGCAGCCTCCTACACGAGCATTAAGGCCAGTCATGTCGAGAAATTCATCAAGAACAACATCATTTGCATATTCGACCTACCCAAGGATATCATCACTGATAATGGCACTAATTTTGCTAATAGGCGCATCCGGGTCTTGTGTGAGCAATTCCAGATCAAGCATCATCGCTCATCCCCATACAGGCCTCAGACGAACTGAGCTATAGAAGCGACCAACAAAACTCTGATCCGCATCTTAGAGAAGATAGTAGTCACTTATAGAAATTGGAGTGAGCAGTTACCCTTCGCACTTTGGGCCTGTAGAACGTCTATCCGTACCGCAACAGGGGCAACACCATTCTCCCTTGTGTATGGAACCAAGGCCGTGCTACCCGTTGAGGTCGAAGTACCGTCACTCCGTATCCTTTTGGAATCCCATCTACCCGAAGCTGAGAGGGAAAGAGCCCGTTTTGAACAGCTAGACTTGATTGACGAGAAGAGACTCCTGGCCTTATGTCACACTCAGGTCTATCAGAGGAGAATTGCACGTGCTTACAATAAGCGCGTCCGCAGTCGAGATCTGAAGGTAGGAGACACTGTACTGAAGAAAAATTTCCCATCTCTCCAAGCCGATCCA
Source organism: Chloranthus sessilifolius (assembly GCA_021018995.1). Classification (NCBI taxonomy): domain Eukaryota; kingdom Viridiplantae; phylum Streptophyta; class Magnoliopsida; order Chloranthales; family Chloranthaceae; genus Chloranthus; species Chloranthus sessilifolius. Next base: position 85,848,734 of record CM037590.1, on the reverse strand, counting down.
AGAGGGAAGTTTAAGCCGAATTGGGAAGGACCCTACATCGTCCGAGAGGTTTTGCCAAGATACGCCGTTCGCCTTTCCACCATGGACGGAGACCACTTTTCTGAGCCCATCAACGCTAGATACCTCCGCAAGTTCTACTCATAGGTCTGGAGACAAGGTGAGTTTTGATAAAAGTAGATGCATGACCGCTTAAGGACCCCATAGAAGAGGCCATCATTTCAAAGATAAGTAGCCCAAACCAAAAAAAAAGAGAGAGAAAGATGAAGTATTCCCTAAATACCTTTACCCTTTTTGCTACACACGTTAGGCCAACAACCATTTCTTTCATATACCCCTCCCAAAGACTTCCCAAGAAGAAAAGAAAAGGAGGAAAGAAAGAGAAGAAAAAACTCAAAACAAAAAAAAAAAGAGAGAAGGAGCAAAACCCCAAAAAAGAGGGATCAAGAATGAAAAAGAAATGACTGGGGCATGTACCATAAAAGGCCCTTGGAAAGAAAAAGGAATCACCGAATCTGGAATCTACTCAAAAACCTAGATCCAAATTCCCAGAAAAACCCAACCTGTTTGAACCCCGACCACATTACAACCCGAAAGAAAGCCCTCTTTAAGGTCCAAAAGCGGTCATAGCATCTATTGCATCTGCACAAGCTGAGTTAACAGACCACACATAACATCATTCAGCCGGCTATGATGGAATCGACATCCATGTCATGGCCTTCTGGTTCTTGAAAAAAAAGAAAAAGAAAAAAGAAAAAAAAGAAAAAGAAAAAATTCAGTTGAGTTTAAAGCAAGATGGACGTGGTGAAAACCCGCAAGGGCACCATGGGTAAAAACAGCGAACACACGTGGACCAGGTGAAAACCTGAAAGGGCACCTGGGGTAAGAAAGCGAACCCATGGACATAGTGAAAACCCGAAAGGGCGCTACAGGTAAAAACAGGGATGACGGGCATGGCGAAAACCCGTCTTGGGCGCTATGAGCAAAAATGTCAAGAAAAGAGAGATTAGGAGAAGACCTGTTCTGGCCAGCCCATTTCAGTTTGGACCCCTTGAGCCTCTTCCCCCCTTTTGCTGGGCCACTCATGTTAAAAAAATTGGATCGGATCCCGATCAAGTATGTCATCTCTACAGCGGCGTCTAACGCATGACCAAAGGGAAAGATAGGAGACTAAACCAATCTCAGGGAAGTTGACCTTCCCATGTTTAAAGGAAAAACCTGTACCTCGTAAACAGGGTTCGACCATGCTCAAAAAAGGACCCACCGATTTGGCCTCGTAATTGCCGACATCACAAAAGAAGGGGAAGAAAATTTCAAAAAAGATAATAGATTTCCCTTTCCCATAAAAAACCCCACACTGTGGAGGAGAAAATTTCAAAAAAGATAATAGATTTTCCTTTCCCATAAAAAACCCCACACTGTGGAGGAGAAAATTTTAAAAAAGATAATAGATTTCCCTTTCCCATAAAAAACCCCACACTGTGGAGGAGAAAATTTCAAAAAAGATAATAGATTTCCCTTTTCCATAAAAGCCTCACCCTGTGGGGAAGAAAATTTCAAAAAAGAGAGAATAGATTTTCCTTTCCCATAAAAAACCTCACCATGTGGGGAAGGAAAATTCAGAAAAGAAAATAGATTTCCCTTTTCCATAAAAGCCTCATACTGTGGGGAAGAAAATTTCAAAAAAAAGAAAATAGATTTCCCTTTTCCAAAAAAAATCCCCACACTGTGGAGGAGAAAATTTCAAAAAAGATAATAGATTTTCCTTTCCCGTAAAAACCTCACACTGTGGGGGAGAAAATTTCAAAAAGATGATAGATTTTCCTTTTCCATGAAAAGCCTTACGTTGCCAGACGTATGAAAGAAAAAGTCGAAAAACAAAAAAAATATATATGTATGTATAGATTTCATTCCATTTCTTACAACATTACGTGTGGAGTATCACGTCCCCAAAAGATAACGACATGACACACTTTCTATTTTTCTGCCTTCTAAAAATATATATATAACAAAAACAACAAAAAAAGAAAATAACCCAAAAAGAGATCTCTGTTATGGGGCATCGGTCCCCTTCTGTGTATATGATCAATGGTATGTACATGAACAGGTCAGGGGCAGGAACCGCGCTTTAAAGCACCGATCTCTGTAAGGAGAGAGTCCTCACGGGCATTTCGATCAGACAACCACCTACCATGAAGACTCTTCTGCCGTCTCCATGAAGCGTCCAACATCGTGGAGATTCAAAAAAGTCCACTAATCAAGAATCTCACTCTCACCAGAAGCAGCTCAAATGAATCTCGACTCTGGCCCTTTGTATGCCCCATATCAAGGCTCGGACCATCGGTTAAGCCCACGTATCAATAGGCGAAGGTGTATGCATCCCCAAATGACCTTTCGAGTTTCCTTCGATTGGCCCAAAGGGACCGTGCTATAATAAACGGATCTAGATCCGTAAGCGCCCACCTCATGCGCCCACAAAATCACACAAAAAAAGAATAGAGAAAAAGGAAAAAAGAGAGAAAAATAATATATGAAAAAAGAGAGGGAGAAAAAAACATACACATACAACGCTGGTTCTCAAGGGAGCGTCGCAACGCCTGTTTGCCCCACCCCGAGAGCCGTGTTAAATCAATTCAGAATGATCGGGTTCACTCGAAAGTTCTAGAACCCCATTTATATAGGGACACCGCGCCTGATCCGGCAGGCAAAATACTGGTCATGTTTATCCCCGGTCATTAGGAACCCACTTTCTAATTTTTTTAAAGACCAAGACCACGCATCCCCAAGTCAGGACCTGATCCGGTAGGCAAATAAACTCATCCATCACCAGTCACTCCCGGGAACATGCACCTAGCCCAAAATCTTCCCCAGTAAGAGTTAAGGCCTGACCCGACAGGCAAACTAAGGACCTATCACCGGAATGCTCACATCCTTAGGGTGTATCAACATGGCAAGTTGATTTGCCCCAGGACGCATGCAAAAACAAAAGCAAAAAAAGGAAAAAGAAAAAAAAAAAAAAACAAAAAAGAAAAAAAAAAAAAAAGAAGAAGAAAGAAGAAAAAAGAAATCATCCCGTGTCGGTTGACCGCACCTTCCAAGCATTCGCTCTAGTCATCCACCTTCGGATCTATGTTGACCATGAGTGCCCTCGACTTCAGACCATTCGAAAAGTCTATTGTCAGTTGAAACTGACCCGTCAAAAATAAAATTACAACCAACCAAACTATGGGAAAACATACAGACCAAAGGGCTCATTTCCTTTTATTTCCTTTTACACAGGCTTAAAACCTGTATAGGCACAGTGTCCCTATTGAATGTACGCACTTGCATCTGGGTATCCGCAGGATGGTCGTTTGTCCTCGTAAATTGTACCTTAGGATCGAGGCTTCCATTTGCACCTATTTTGCTGCTTATTGCCCCTGATGGGTGTCTGTCTGTGCATAGTTAGTAAGATGTGATTTCATTAGGGATGGAGGCTAGAATTGGCCATCTCTTTCAAGGGATGATTGGTCCTAGCCTGATCATTTTTAGCTTTTTCTCAAGTTAAGGCACTCCAGTTCATGTAAATCAGGAGCACCTCACCACTGGAACGTGCACATCCCCAAGGTGCACCTATCCTTGGCAGAGCGCACGCATTCTTAAAGCGTATCAATTGACATTTGATCCACTTAAAGAGTTGTGCAAAAATAAAGTTGTCAGAGGTCCTTGAGCTTTGCTTAGAGGCCTCGAAACAAAAGAAAATTCAGAAAATGACACAAAAAAAATTACTCAAAAAATGGGCATGCATTCCCAAGAAGTGTTGCGACATCAATATTCGCTTCACTCGGGTAAAGCGTGCTAAAAAAAAAACCTTGAGGTTGTTGGGTCCGCCCAAAAGACTTCGAGCCTTACCTAGGTAAGGGCACCCGTTCCCAATCCAATGGAGCTGTCAATACCCCATAGGATTGAACACATTGATTAGACCTTTGCTTTGTGTGCTTCGCATTAATTTCGAAGCATAGATCGATCATCCCGTTTCATGGAGCTGTCTGGTTCAGATTAATACTCAACATCACAAATCTATAATTTCCCTCAGGAAGTGGACGATATCCCGGCTAGCGGGCTTACACTTTTTATGATCATCGCAATTATGCCCAGTAATGTCGCAATGCGCTTGGGGACTGTTAGCTTTGAGGTACGGACGATATCCCGAAATGAGAGGGCTTACGTACACTCACCATCACCATGAATGTTTGAGAATTGAGTTGAACCAGGCAGACCCATCAAACATGCCTTGGACCTCTTCGGATGTCTCTTGTCTTTGGCATCCAATCATTAGTGATCGAATACCAAAGAGGGGCATCTGTAGACACCTAAATTCGGCCCAAGGCCCGATCAATCTGTACTTCGGGAGAGATGTACCCCTGTGCTTCCGATGGCACCCCTGAACCCGCAGGAATCCACCCAGACCTTTAGGAATCACCCTGAACCCTTTAGAACCATTCCCCAACCCTTAGAGATCACCCCTAAACCCTAGATTCCCTTCCCATACCTAACTTGAACCTTTCTGAGCAGTTGATGGGAGAGGAGCTACAAATTTTTATATAGACCATTACTAAGGACAAGCCATATACCATTGGAAAGGAGACTTCTCCAACTTTCCAACAAGCTAAAAATCACCCAATTTGGAGCTATGGTTCGAAAGTTATGGCCGATTGACGTTTCACATAAAATCATGAAAATTTTGCTCAGGCGTGGATGTTACATACACCCAGCCAATTTAGCCCCAGATTAGTCAGGCGTATATATTATATACGCCTGCCTATTTTGGGGGAAATTTGGTCAGACATATATAATATATACGCCCAGCATAGGTGGGACCCACCACGGGCTTCATCTTCCCAAAGCTCCCCTGTTTTTGGTAAAATTTACTGTTCCTAAACTGAGCGTATATAATATATATGCCCAGCTTAGCTACAGTAACTATCATCAGTTGCTCGAATTTCCTTCATCTAGTTTGACCCATTGACCATCCCCTTTGTTGGGGTGGGTGTCTTGAGGTTGGTTGCACCCCTTTCGAGCTTATTGGCAACCCTTAAGTCACCCATGGTCTCACCCCATCATCCGCCATTAAAATCAATTTCCCAAAACCCTAGGACCTTGAAAACCTAGAAAACCTTAGATGGGGGATTACCTAATTGCTAAACCAATTAGCTCTTAAGTAATCCCTTAACCCCTCCGTTCTCTATAAATAAAGAGGCCCCCCCTCTTCCCAAAGGGTTGAATTTTTGAAGGATTAGAGAGTGCTTAAGAGAGAACCCTAGTGAGAGAAAATGCCAATATTTTTCCAGAATTCCAGCATGCATATTTCATCTATTTCAGTCAATTTCCACCATTAGATCACTCCCTTTAGCTAAAGTCTAGCCTTTAGCCTCACCCTACACTTCCTATTTTACCGAATCCTAGTGTTAGAATCCATTTCCATACCGTTTAAGCCATCGGAAGCACGCCAAAGCGAAGATCTTCCACGGTGCAACAAGGGCCCGTGAGCTCTGGCTCACCCCTCTCTTCCTCTACCTTCTTGGTGTCTCCTCCGTCCAAGGATTCAAGCAGTTACACCACCGAAATTTCGGTTTAGCTCAAAGCTTGATAGGACTGTATTGCCTTCGGGCAAGGGAAAACTCCGCCCTTTTATTTTTATTTTTGGCCATATATAGAGACCGCTAATTACGGGTTGATCGGGTGCCTAAACCCTTCCCGATCGATAACTGAAGCCCCTACCCTAGAGCCTTTGGCAAAGAGCGGTAAATCAGAGTCATATTTAGCACTTCGGTGCTCAAAATATCGATTTGAAGGTTTCTCGGGTCACCAAAACCTCCGGGTGGCGACTCTACATTTTCATTAAAAGCGAGCGCATCGCCGCGACGGGTTCGAGAGGATCCATGGTCACAGGGCTGCATGAGCAAATGTTGAATTTGTTCTGTATTGATGCAACTCTCCAACATGTCTCTTCTTGGCACTTTTGGATGGATTTATGTACTATGACTGTAATTTATTGCTAACTATAAAACTATACTCAAAACACATTATTAGTCAACTCAAAAGTCCATCTATGGTCAGGTTAAGAGGTGAAAAATAGTATTTTTCACTGATTAACACACCCCCAAAACCTAAGCTTTGCTAGTCCTTGAGCAAAGAAAATATTAAAAGCAAATATTGAAAACAGAAAATGCCACATTTGTAGGGAGCACAGATAGATTTAGCATATGCATCAAGCCTTTTAAACTCCTAGGTGATCCCTAGTGGAGGAGTGAAGTCTCCTGAGGGTTTTTAGTGAAGTTACCCACAAACTTCCATATGAATATAATTAAATCAAATGCAAACAGTTACAAGTTAGATTCCAACAAATTCAGCTTTATTCCATACCTTACCCTTTTGAATTTCGAAGTTTCAAAACAGTAAATGTAGACAATTTAATACCTAAATCCTTTTTCAAACTCATCATAACCACTCTGAAATCATCAAGAGAATGATATGTGCAAAAACAATATATACTTCACCATTAATTTGAGAATCAGGTTCAAACAATGCCTAAATAAGTCCAATCTCAGACCCAATTATCTCATAGGAATACTCTCACAAATGATTTGAAAGGTGTTCAGTTTCACTCAAACTCAAGAGCAGTTACAACCCTCAAATAGGACTACAAGCATGAGCATAGGTAGTTGCTCTAATTTCTAAAATCCTCTAGTAATTTCACCATAGATTAGACAGTTCCTTATCGCTACATGACAGCTCAATCAAACTTTATATCAGTAAGGCCTTTTAACTGGGTTGTAATGTGGCTTATGGATGGGGTTATAAAGAATAAAAAGGGTATAAAGGATTCAAAATTTGAGAAATCAGCAAGGTAAGGAGGTGATATACACACCTTCATTTCAACACAACTCCAACTCCATCTTTCTTAATATTTTTCAGATTTGAAGTGGCCATCTTCTCATCTTCTTTTTCAAAATTTTCAAGGAAGTGACATCTCTTTTTTTTTTTTTTCTTTTTTTTTGTTTTTCTATTTTTTTGCATGCTTTTCTTTTGTATTTTTCTCATATTTTTTTTTATATGGGCTGGAATGCCACAACTATTCATCTGACACACAACTACCTTCCACCAAATGTCAAACTAGCTCTACCTTCTTCAACTCTTTCACCTTTACCTTCTGAAATCTCAGGATGAGGGTTAGGCTACATCAGGTCACTGAGGTTTTAGGTTCAATTTCTCTGGTTTTTGTCAAAGAAAACATTATTTTTCAAAGCTCAAATTATGTGTATCAAGGGCAATTCAAAGGGTATGGATTTTTTTAAAGCTCAAACTGTCCAAGGGATGGCCTTACATCATATCTTTAATGTTATGAATACACTCACTTTGCTTCAATTTGGAGTGCCTAACTTCTAGTAGGAAGAACTAAATTCAAATAGTCCTTAAAGCAGAATAAAAATGCCAAACACTCTTCAAATAAAATTTTACAAGCCCAAGTCTCACTGGGTATGGTCTTCCTTTGGATTCACAAGACATGCTCTTACTTTTTCTCTCCTAAATGACTCATTATATACTGATTATGACAAAAATTTCTTGATGATCTCCTTCATGGAAGTGCTAAATTTTCAAAAGATCCTAGCATTAAACAATCTATCCTACATTTTAAAACTTTAATTTTCAAATCACTCATTTGAAATTCTGCTAAATTTATTTTTATCCTACTAACACCATTACACTTGGCTTAACTACCTCATAATTTTTTAAAATTACCCTACTATACCCCCAAACCTACGAGGAACAGTGTCCTCACTATTTCAGAAATATAATAACTAGAAACCGAAAGGTATAAGCAAAATAAAACACACAAAGTAAGAGAAAAATGAACAACAAAGATATATACAATGGCACATAAAAGGAATATTTTATTAAAATGAAATGTATACAAAATAGTTACAGAGATGACAAAATGTAAAAAGAAAATTATCTACAACCAAACTACCTAGAACAACATTAATACATAATCTAAACACACCAACTACTCTACATCTAATCAGACTCAGTATCTGAACTTAAAACAAAAGGAGGGGTCCAGGCATATTTTTCTTCATAAGGATTCTTGTCCTTATTCACTGGCTCTGCACTGGAAGCATCAGGTGTGGATTTGATTGCAGCTAGCTTCTTCTTCTTCTTTGGCTTTTGGTCAGGCTCCTTGATGAAAATACCAGTAGACTTAGCAGATTTCAGAGCTTGATAGAGGGATAAGGTCTCTACAAGTCTGAAAAGCATGATGGATTTGTCTTTGTAGACCTTGTACAAGTTGAGGGAGTTAAGGACCATTTGCTATAGTTTCCATTCTTCTTTCCTATGAGCCTCCCAAACAAGGTCAATTTCTACTTCATGGGCCTGCTGTAACAAAGCCATGACAACATCCACTAAAATTTTGACATCCTCCCCAACATAGGGGTTGGTCTCTATGGATTTGGTGAGGGATGGCAAAGGTGAAATGGTGTTGGATCCATATGGGGTAATGGCCCAATGGTGAGGGTCATCAATTGAGGAAGGGGTAATGGGCAGCTCAGGTTGTGGAAGTGGTGGTGATGGTTGAATGAAGGAAAGTGGCAACTCCTCCTCCTCAACAACTGACTCAGGTGGGGTGGAAGGATAGGTGAAGGGTAAAAATGGGAGGTCTGGTTCTATTGGGTCAGTCTCGGTAAAAGGCAGGGATGAATCTTCCTCCTCAAAATCAGTTTGAGTAGCAGCGTTGGAGGGGTTGACACAATGATAGTGGTGGTGAGTGTAGAATGGATGGGTGTGGAACTGGAAGGTAAGGGGAGAGATATGGATGGGATGACACTAGAAGAACTGACAATAGAAGATGTAACAGTAGTAGGGGTGACTGGAATAAATGCATAGGTCATAGGTAAAACAATACTACCAGTATAGGTAGACAAAAGTACTGAGCTAGTTGCTGGAACTGTAGAGATCACAGGAGTAGATGTTGAGCTAGGCACCTGAGGTGCTTCTTTCTTTGGACTCTCAAATTTCTTCTTTTTCTTCCCTTAGAGTCATACTAGTGGACCAGGCCCTTCCCCCAAACTCCTTTGGACTCACCTTTTCAGTTGGTTCATCTTTCTTCATCACATATTTCCCTTGTTTCAGCAAAGCAGTTATAAGTCTGCCATAAGGCAACCCTTTAACAATTTGTCTCTTCTTGATCTTGTCATGTACATCAACCATGGCATCAAATATCAGGGAGTGCTGAAATACTGGCCCTTGGAGAAGAAATAGAGGGCATCCACTATGGGGGTTCTCCTCTGTTGCTGATGCCCACTGACATACACTTTCTTCCTCAAAATTGTATCAATGAAAAGCAGGCTAGGGTTTAAATCTCTCCTCATCAAAGACTCCCAGATCCAACTATTCCCTGAGTCAAATATCTAGCCATGCTCCTAAATGACACAGTATCAGGGGCTCCCAAACTGCTGGTTGGATCATATAAAAATGGAACTCCTAACACCAAACTAATATCTTTCTAATCCACTACTATCTCTCAGTCATCAACCAACGCCACAAGTACAGGATCAGTTAACCCTGACATCTTCTTTTCTCGGATGTTCTAACACCATAATTTGACCAATCTTGGGTATACCTTTTCTTGTAATGGAGTCAAAAGAGGTTTCAGGATGCCTTTTCCAAGTAGGCCAAGGTCTCCTTGCACTCCTCTACCTTAGTAAAATAAGGTAGGTCAAAGACTATCTCAGGAATAAGACCGAAAGAATCCACAAACTCATTAGAAGTTGTCAGGGCCACAGGTAACCCAGTCTTGGGCTCAGGGTTAGGTTCAAGCATTTCCCTAGTAACCTCCTCAATGATTTTTGCTTTCTTAGCTTTCTGGGCCTTCTTGGGTTTGTCCATAGATAGCTTCCTCTTAGCAGGTGGGTCTACCTTAGGCTGTGAGGCTATCCTACTAGACTTCGTAGTGGATTTTGGGGTGAATTGGGAAGGGGATTAAAGCAAACCGGTCAAGGTGCCCTCAAATTGTTCAGGGTTGGCCATTGAAACACAAACCAAATTCACACATGTCACTCTTCACAATCTTCTTCTCTTAATTCCCACTTTTCACTCCACAAATTCCCCACAAATGCAAAGCACAGAAATGGATTATTCAAAAACTCAGAGGTGGTGAAGAAAAACTTACCCAAACCTAGGGTTTCTCTGTAAATGCAATACACAGAACAAAATCCATGAAAATCAAGTGCAAAATGTCGGCCTTGCAAAGCTGGTGCAACTAGAACACGGGCAAAGTAATTGGAATTGGAGCTAGGGAGATGGAGAAAAAAGAAGTTAGAAACTCGTGTAGAGAAAGACAATGATTTCAGTTCAAGGTGTCGAATGGATAGAATGAACCTGTCGATAGGTTTTAAACAAGCACAATAAGATTTTGATAGGTTGGAAAGAAGATTTCGATAGGATGAAACAACCCGTCAAACAGTTAAAACCACTTGAATATGTAGGACTCTCAGGCTGAAGGTTTCGAGAGGTTCATCAAACCTCTCGACAAGTATACGAGCTTCAAAAATTGCAATTTGAGAGGTTCATCGAACCTCTCGACAGGTTGAAATTTTTTAGTAATTAAGGTTCCGAGAGGTTTGTCAACTCTCGATAGGTACAAAGAACCTATCAAATTTTCAACAAATACCTTCAGTACCTATCGAATTCATATCACATCCTCTTGACAGGTCTAAGTACCTGTCGAATTTCACATCAGACACCTTCAGTACCTGTTGAATTTCACCTCTAACCTCTCGACAAGTTGTTTTATAATCCAAACTTACTTCACATCAATACACAGTCCACCTTCAACACAGATTCATCAATCCTCCTCAGTTTCCATTTATTTCTCATGCATTATAGAGCTTCCTGACCTCAACACAACTGAATTATTATACTAAATGAAAAAGGAAACAAAATTTGCAGAATATATACAATGGAAAACAGAATTGAAGACAACATCATTCTAACTGACAGCTATGGTACATAATGTACAATGTTGAAAATCATTCACACTTTGGAGGTTAATGATCACCACAGGCTCCACTATATTTTCAACACAGATTTTGAGCCTTTGACCATTGACTTTCATGATCCTACCATCCTTGGGATCCATGATTTCAGTAGCTCTTGATGGGGATACTTGCATCACAATGTAAGGTCCATCCCATCTAGATTTCAATTTACCTGAGAAAAGTTTTAACTTTGAATTAAACAACCATACCTTGTTACTTGCAGCAAACTCTTTTCTCAGCAATTGCTTATCATAAAAATCTTTAGCCTTTTGTTTATAAATCCTTGCATTGGAGTAGGCATCCAATCTCAGCTCTTCATGTTTTGACAGTTGTAGCCTCCTGTGCATACCTGCAACAGTTAGATCAAAATTCAATGACTTAATAGCCCAGTAAGCTTTATGTTCTAACTCCACTGGTAAATGCCATGCCTTGCCATACACCAACCTAAAGGGAGACATCCCTACTGGGGTCTTATAGGTAGTTCTATAAGCCCAAAGAGCATCAGTCAACTTCAGGGACCAATCCTTCCTATCTGCTCTCACAGTTTTCTCTAGAATGTGCTTTATCTCTTTGTTAGAAATTTTCACCTACCCACTGGTCTGTGGGTGGTATGGAGTGACAACTTTGTGTATCATAGAGTATTTTCTAAGCAGATTTTTAAAATGCCTATTGCAGAAATGGCTTCTCCCATCACTAATGACAGCTCTGGGGGTACCAAACCTAGAGAAAATATTATCTTTCAAGAACTTGATGACAACTCTGTGATCATTGGTTCTTGTGGCTATGGCTTCAACCCACTTGGACACATAATCCACAACCACAAGAATAAAATTATATCCATAAGAAGGAGAGAAAGGACTTATGAAGTCAATCCCTCAAATGTCAAACAATTCAACTATAAGAATGGGCTGTAAAGGCATGAAATATCTTTTAAAAATACTTTCCATTTTCTGGTATTTTTCACCAGAGGCTCTGCGAGTGTTCGCATAATGTCATCTGAATAATGTCCTCCACAAGCCGGTTCATGACACATAGTTAAAATGTTGTGGAATTCATTTTCAGGTACACCTTCTCACAACTTGGTCTGCGCAGTTCTTGTAGAGGTATGGGTCCTCCCACATATAATATCATATCTGAGAGAAAAATAGATCCTTGTCTATTTTAGTTTAATGTGGGGGGATCCTACCCACTGTCAGATAGTTCACTATGTGTGCAAACCAGGGTACACTCATGTTGACAACAAAGAGTTGCTCATCTGGAAGTGAATCATTGACAGGCAGTCCATCAAACTCAACAGCTAGGATCCTAGACAAGTGGTCTGCAACCACATTTTCAACCCCTATTTTATCTTTAATCTCAAGATCAAACTCCTGTAATAAGATGATCCATCTGATTAATCTTAATTTGGCTTCTTTTTTAGATAAAAGGTATTTTAAGGCTGAATGGTCTGTGAATACCACAATCTTAGATCCTAACACATAAGACCTGAACTTCTTCAAATCAAAGACAATGGCTAACAATTTTTTCTCAGTTGTGATGTAATTTAACTGAGCATCAATCATTGTCTTGCTTGCATAAGCAATCACACAAGAGAACTTGTCCTTTTTCTGCCCCAAAACTACACAAATTGCAAAATCTGATGCATCACACATCAACTCAAATGGCACAGAATAATTAGGGTCTTGTAGGATAGGTGTAGAGGTCAAATATCTTTTCAAAAACTCAAAAGCAGTGAAACATTCATCATTGAATACAAAAGGAACCTCTTGGCACAGAAGGTGACAAAGAAGTTTTGAAATTTTACTAAAATCTTTGATGAATTTCCTATAAAAACCAGCATGCCCCAAAAAGGATCTAACCCGCTTGACAGTTTTAGGTGGGGGAAGATGTGCAATAAAATTAATTTTAGCCTGGTCAACCTCTATGCATCTATGGGAAACAAAATGGCCAAGAACAATGCCTTGGTTGATTATAAAGTGACTCTTTTCCTAACTCAAAACCAAGTTGGTCTCTTCACATCTCTGCAACACTAGGTTGAGATGATGTAGGCACTTGTTAAAACTATCCCCAAACACAAAGAAATCATCCATGAATATCTCTAAAAACTGGTCAATCATATCCAACAAGATGACATACATACACCTTTGGAAAGTTACAGGGGCATTACACAATCCAAATGGCATCCTCTTATAAGTAAAGGTGCCAAATGGACATGTGAAAATTGTTTTCTCTTGGTCTTGTGGATACACAGGAATCTAGTTATACCCATAGTATCCATCAAGAAAACAATAAAAAGCTTTACCTACCAACTTATCCAAAATCTGGTCTATGAAGGGTAAAGGAAAATGGTCTTTTTTTATTTTTGAATTGAGCTTTCTATAATCAATGCACACCCTCCAACCAGTGATCTCCCTGGTTGGAATTAGTTCATCAGACTCAAATTTAATCACAATGATTCCAGATTTTTTAGGTACCACCTGAGTAGGTGCCACCCATTCAGAATCTGAAATGGGATATGTGACTCCTACATCTAATAATTTAACCACTTCCTTCATCACTACTTCTTGCATATAAGGGTTTAGCTTCCTTTGCATCTCCCTAGAGGGTTTGGAACCCTCTTTCAGATGGATCTTATTCATACAAACAGTAGGATTAATTCCTCCAAGATCAGTAATAGTCCACCCTATTACTCTCTTATACCTTTTCAACACACACAACAGTTCTTCTTCCTGCTCCACAGTGAGGGAAGAAGAAATTATCACAAGCAACTTTTGATTTGCTCTAAAAAATACATACTTTAAAGACTTGGGGAGTTGTTTCAGCTCCACATCAGGTGGGGTTATGAGTGAAGGCAACAAAGGTGCCTTAGAAGGTGGTGGAAGAGGCAACATAGCTGGTTTCCAAGGAGGATACTTTATTGGCCCCATTTCAAAATTTAGAGTTTTCTCCTCTTGAATCACAGGTGTGGGGGCCTTTTCTTTCATAGTTTCACTCTAAACATTTTCAAAAATATCAAACATGTCATCACAATGCAGCAACTTGGGTAAAGTTTCTTCCACAAGCTCATCCAACACATCAATCATAAAGCAGTCCTCACTATCCAAGTGAGGCTGATTTGCTGCATTATAGACATTTAGTTTTGCTTTCATATTACCAAAGGATATCTCCATTACACCTGATCTATATTGTATACATGTATTGGCAGTGGCAAAGAATGGCCTGCCCAAAATTACAGGAATAGAGGTAGTACACTTGCTTGGTTCCATGTCAAGAATCAAAAAATCTGCTGGATAAAAGAACTTATCAACCCCAACTAACGCATCTTATATAATTCCCACTAGCCTCCTTTCAAATCTGTCAGCTAGCTATAATACCACATGTGTGGGCTTCAATTCTTCTAAACCTAACTTCTCATATACTGAATATGGAAGTAGATTAACACTGGCTCCCAGATCTAACAAGGCTTTTTCAATGGTGTAATCCCTAATGATGCAAGGGATTGTGGGAACTCCAGGATCTTAGAGTTTTGTTGGGGTAACAATGGATAAAACTTGGTTCACTTTCTCAGTAGAAAAGACCTTCTTGGATAGGTGTATCCTAGATTGTCTTTTGTGTGTGCATAAATCTTTCAAACACTTAGCATAGGCTGGCACTTGCTTGATTACATCAAGTAAAGGCAAATTAATCTTCACTTGTTTAAATATTTTCATCATTTTCTCAACTTTAGCATTCCCCTTATCAAAAGGAGAAGGTGCTTGAAGTGCATTAGAAAATGACAAATGAGGGACTGATCTCTCATTTGCTGCCTTAGCAATCTCATCAGTTTTTTTCTTATTTTTATTTTTATTTTTCTGTTGGGGTTTATCAACACCTCCCTTATTTCTCATATGTTGCTCCTACTGTATATCATGATGGCCTGTTCTTTCTTTTCCTGCACTCCTCTTAGGCTCAACACCAACCTTGTTGTCAACCAGCCTCCCACTTCTCAAAGTGGTAATGAATTTAGCTACTTCATGTGATGAAGAAGATTCACCCACCATATACTGTCCTTTTAGATTGTTCATAGGCTGACTAGGCAGTCTACCCTCTTCTCTCCTAGTCAAAGTATTGGATAGTTAACCAAGGTGGTCCTCTATCTTCTTAATACTTTGGCTATGGGAGTTAACTGTTTGAGACAAAGAGCCTAGATTCTGTAATGAAGCCAGAACCTACTCTTCAAATGAGGGTGTTCTAGAGGGTGCTGGGGCTGGTGCATTTTGATGCACATGTTGTGCCATAGGATGTTGATATTGGGGCCTTGGAAAGAAATTATACTGGTAAGGCTAAGCAGTTCTATAGGGTATTGGCTGTTGCTGGTTTTGAAAATTATCTTGACTCTACCCTCAAGTTGGAGTGATTTCTCCAAGGATAACCAGCAGCTGGCTGCTATCCAAAATATTGAGAAACATTAACATTCTCCATAACCAGATCTAAAAATTATGTAGTAGAGGGACATTCTTCAAGGGAGTGAGTAGGAGACTGGCATATCAATCATGCCTCTTCCACTTTAGCAACCATTGGAGACTGCATTGCTCCCATCAACTAATCAAACTTTTGAGTCAAACTATCTACCTTTCTCTCCAAATTATTATAACCACTGGCCTCATATATTTTTTCTCTTGTTATGTTCTCTTTCATCAATATAGCTGGAGACTCAGTGTCCCTAGGCAAGGTCTCCTATTGCATTGAATTCTCTCCAATAACCTGAAACAACTCCCAGGTTTCATTAGCTATTTTATGAAGGTAAGTACCTCCTCAAGAGACATCCACCATATTTCTGCCTTTTGGATCAATTCTTTGATAAAAACTTTATACAAGTTGCCATTGAGGAATTTGGTGATAGGGACATTGCTTTATCAACTCTTTAAATCTTTCCCAAGCCTCATGGATGCTCTCAGTTGAGAATTGAGAAAATGATATGATGCTTTTTCTCAATTGACTTGTTCTAGACATGGGAAAGAACTTAGCCAGGAATTGACATTGCACGTCATTCCAATAGGTAATACTGTTAGTTAGGAGCATAGACAATCAGACTCTGGCTTTATTCTTTAATGAAAAAGGAAAGAGCCTAAGCTTGGTGGCTTCCTCCCCCAAACCAGTAATATTAAAAGTAGTACACAAAGTAAGAAATTCATCAACATGTTTGTATGAGTCCTCTTTACGCAACCCACAGAAAGAAGGTAACATTTGAATTGTTGAAGAGTTGATCTCATAATTTTCCTCCACAGCAAGAAATTATATATAGAAAGGAGAATTATATGCACCAGGTGCAAAATATTCTTTCAACAATCTAGGTTGCTTACCCATCTCGGCAGTCTCAGATTCAGCAGGTATATGTGTAGCTTGTCTAGACCTAAGAATCCTCTCAACTTCAAAATTTAATAGTAAAATCTCAGGATTGAAAGTTCTTCCAAATATACACCACACACAAACACAATCTACAACACACAAAATTACAGCACAAATTTTAACAAACAAACACAAAAACTAAAAACTAGTACCGCAGATCTAAAAATTCACAGATCTAGATATATAAAAGAGTAAGAAAATGCAAACTCAAGCATAGCTGGCTCCTCCTTTTACCAAAATTGCTCCTCTTAGCCACAACTCCAATTCTGTAAAAATTCAAAAAACTATAAAAAAAATATAGAAGCAACTAGTCAAACACTAAACAGACAATTACAAATCTAAAATTCTAAAATAAGAAAAACTTAGATCTATCAATTCTAAAAAATATAGTTCTCTGACAGCGGTGCCAAAAACTTGTTGATTACTTTACCTTGTAATTATTAAGATATTAAAAACAGTAAACTAAAAGAAAAATCACAGCAAAAGGGAATTTGGACACCAAGATAAAACGTAGGCCTACAAGAATTCAGGGCTGTTGTAGCAAGTTTTAAAAGGTAAGTACCGATTTGTCCACAGGAAAAGTGTTTGTGTGCACTTTTTCTGGGTTCCTCTCGGTCCCCGTTGAAATAGTGGCTCCAATTCTGTCCAAGTGGACTCTAGCGATGCGGAATAGTGGAGGTAACATAAATAAATAGATTTTCTAGGAAGGTTCCTAGTTTGTTGTGATCGCCAGCTAAAGATATTTATCGACGCTGCAACACGTCAATGATCATGCTTAAGAGCGGGTATAGGTTACTTCTATACTGAATCGTCCGCCTGCGAACGTCAGCAGCTATGTCTTTTTCTTATAATTTAGATAGTTGAATTTCTCTTTTATTTTCTTTTATAGTTATAGTTCTGATCAGTTTAGACTTCCTTGATTCTATTGTGAGTTTGGTTGGGTGGTAATCTATTGTAGTCTATTTAATTTAATATTCTGGTTCTATCACGAGTCTAATTAATTTTTACTATTCCCATATCCTTATTGAAAGTCTAATTAATTAAGTGTCCTAATACTACTAAAATTCTGATTAATTTTAATCTCCTAATCCCATTAGAAGTCTAATTATGATCAGGTCTCCTAATTGTACTAGGAGTCTAAGCATGTTGATTCTAGTGAAACTTTAATTAATTTGAGCATGCTAATTGTACTAGAATTTTAAGCAGAGCAAGTATGCTAGTTGCATTGGAATTCTAATTAAATAAAGTATAACAGTCTTACTAGAATTCTAATCAAAATAGAAAACTAATTTTATTGACTCTGATTTAAAGCAAATGAATTAATTTTATTAAAATCTAATTAAAACAAATATACTGATTTTATTAAAAATTTAATTGAAATAAATAAACTAAGTTTATTAAAATTCTATTTAAAGCAATGAAGTAACTATACTAAAAATCAAATTAAAGCAACGAATTAATCATATTAAATTCTAGTTAAAGCAAGATATTAACCAATTAAATTCTGATTTAAAGAAATTAATCAATCACACTAAGATCTAATTAACTTAATCTGCTAATTAATTATACTAAAAGGATAAAAAAAAGCAATTAATTAATTATAAAATTCTTAAAAAAAAGGGTTTTGGGCCCGCTATGCTAAGGAGGATTGGCCTCGTTCCCAAGTACCCTCTGTAAGCTCCCTTGGGCAAATTGGGTGGCTGAGATTTAAGATAAATTGAATTTTAGACTGTAAAATAGTATTTTGAATTTTTCAGAATTGATTTCAGAATAATAATTATGAATTAAGTTATGAACTAGAATGATAGAAACTAAAATTAATATTTAGGATTTTTGGAGATATTAAAATAAGGAATTAAAATTAGAATTTAAATTTCTAGGATTGAATTTGGGTTCGAAATCATAAAATCAGACCGTATGATTAAGGACTGGTTCTAGAATCGAAGGATTAGAACCAGAAATTAATGATAGGACTGGAAATTAAGATTTTAGAACGAAATTAAAGCCAAGGGTTGACAAATTAGACCATCGGATTATGGACTGGTTCTAAATTCAGAGAATTAGAACCAGATATAAAAGTCAGCGGTCTAAAAAGGTGTGCTACGGTCTCGAACTGAAAATTAAAATCTATGATTAAAACTAAAAGAAAAATCCTAGGTCTAAAACTAAGATTTTTACCTAGGACCGGGGCTGCAGAGAGAAATCTCAAAGATTCTGTGCTTGAATTTCGAAATCATAACTAGATTGCTCTATGGGTTTGTGCTTGGAGTTCTCTGGTTTCAGAATCCCCAAAAAAATCTGTTCTCTCTTTGAAAATAGCCCAGCCTCCTGGGCAAATTAAGAAGAAATTTTTTTTATAAGTTTTTCTTCAATTACGCGCCCTTTTTCAGGTATTTAACTAAATTACACTCCAATTTTCCGGCGCTTAATCGCTTTGAGTCGGTCACCGACTCCGTGAGTGACCGGCTGACTTGCTCAGTGAGTTTCCTAGTCCTAATAGCGTTAGGGCTAATTGCACACTTGTTAGGATGTGCGCAATCCGATTAAACGTTTCTTTAGAAGCGCTCAATCGAGGAAACTTAGGGGTCAAGGACAGTGAGGCTAGGCTGGGCGTAGGCCAATTGCATGCTGGTTGTCGGGCGTGCAATCCGATCACCCGTCTGATTTCAGGCACGTGATTGAGTCTCATGATGGTCTGGGAAAGGAAGTTTGGTCTGAAAGGGGGACTGATTGAGCGCTTGTGGTCTAGCGTGCAATCGAATTATGTGCGATGTTTTAGGCGCTTAGTTCGGGGTTGTCTAGGTTTGGTCTTTAGTCTAAAATGCAAGACTATTATTTTAGTCTGCATTCCGACTATATACTATTATTTTAATATATAGTCTCCCTACGTTGGGATCTGAGCCACAGAGTTATTATTTCAGCCTGTGTTCAACCATGTACTATTGTTTCAGTGCATGATTCTCATATCAGGGTTATGAGGTCAAAAGTTGACCAGATAAATTATATATTCTGAGAGGGCAAAATGGGAGTGTCTACAGATGCCCCTCATCGGCGTGCTCTTGCGAAGTAAGAACGCGTCAAAGAAATAGACACCCCTCATTCGAGGCGTCTTCTCATTTCTCTTAGGAAATCACAAATATGAATTGGTGATGTTGACATGACATGCTTGGCTTTTTTATTTATCAGCGCAAGATAAAGTGGAGCATTTGAAGGGCAAATGGTAGCTATCGAAGGGCACATTTAGGATCTATGGGTGCAAGGCGCATCCCGCCCAATGGCACGAGCTAACAGAGGGATTTTATGTAATCGAGGTACTGGGGCATCAATCAAATGTCCAAAAGAAGGTCTAGGAACTGATAATAATAAAATGAAGTACCATGTAATATCGAAGGCTTTCGTAAGTCATGTCAGACCGAGTGCGTCATTGCCCACACCAATGCGCGTTAGGCGTTCATTTTCCAATATGCGTTTGTACATTCTTAGATTAAATATACTCAATGTTTAGTTTCTAAAGGGAATGGCCGGCTTGGGCTAGTAATTGAGGTGGGGGTCTTGTGAGGTGTGCTCAGTTGAATTCTGTGTAGTGGCGCATGTGCTTGATTCATCTGGAGTTGGCCTCTAAGTTGGGAATTCTAGTGCTAATGTGTCTAAACAAATGATTCTGCATAGTGGCGTATGCGCTTGATTGCGAGTTCGGGGGATGACCTGTAAGTTGGATATTCTAGTCCTAATGTGTCTGAACAAATGATTCTACGCAATGGCATAGTCGCTCGATCCAATTCTGCGCAGTAGGATATGCGCTTGATTGCAAGTTCAGGCGATCATAGGAGTTAAAGATTAGGTTTAAGTGTAATTTATTGCGTGCGGGTGATGGGGCACTTAATCAATTTTTTTTTTTGGTATTTAAAGAAGGGTGAGTCAGGCCTATTTATCTTGTTGCTTTGTTCTTCTTTTCTTCTCTTTTTTTATTTTTTATTTTATTTTATTCGTTAGTAAGGGGATTTTGAAAATTTAAAAAATTTGAAAAGTTTAAATTTTAGGATTTTAAACTTAAGATCAATTCGTTGGTAAAATGGCAGAAAACATGGCGTCCGAGACGTCGCTGAGTAGATCCATCGGTACAGGATTTGTGGACCCGACCGTTATTG
Source organism: Chloranthus sessilifolius (assembly GCA_021018995.1). Lineage (NCBI taxonomy): Eukaryota > Viridiplantae > Streptophyta > Magnoliopsida > Chloranthales > Chloranthaceae > Chloranthus > Chloranthus sessilifolius. Next base: position 85,828,123 of record CM037590.1, on the reverse strand, counting down.
TGGTTTTCAAGATGACACTTGGCATGCCGGATACTCCGTTTAACTTTCTCGGCGAGTACTGATGATTATCTCTTATGGGAGGACTATAGTGATTCGCGAGCCGAGAGATACGAGTTTTGAAAACAATTGACTTAATCATAGCTAACTATATATATTTGCAATATCGGGTAAAACAAAAGTGGGTAGTCCTTACCTAGGGGTGATACTTACCTGGGTTGTGTGTAGTTTGTACAGTCTGGTGGTGTTGTAGTGTTGCAATGAGACTTTGGGGATTTCTTCTCTTTGGGTCTGCTGTGGAAGGGTTGGCGGTTGTGATGTGATGGCTTAGGAGAAATGATGTCGTGATGGGATATCAATTGAGCGTAGTTAGCGGTGGCATGCTGGTGGAATATTTGTGCGATGGGACGTTGGTGTCTTTCTTTGGCAGATCTTGGGTTATAAAAGAAATCACGTTGTGGTTGCGTCGTGATTGACTTCACGATGGGTCATGAGGGTATGGTTAATTTATTGCAATTGGACTGGATATTGAGGTGATATCACATGTGTACACATTATCGCGATGGGGACGGGTCCTGTCAATGCTTCCTTCTCGTGTAAGGGCAAGCGATGGGATGGGTGAGTAAGTCTCTTTTTTTTGGAACAACCTATGAGGCTACGCGATGGGACAAAAGAATTTTGGCTGCGATGCGATAAAAGGAATGAGGGTGTAAATTTTGTCCAAAGTCAAGTATTGTGCCCCTATTTTAGGTCGCTCAATACGATCGTGCGTCTATTTTCAGGGGTGCGATCTCAGGCTTGAGGGGCTATTTACGCATGTGGGAGTGTGCGTGCGATTGTATTACGCGTTATAATATAAGTGTGTGATCGGAGCATCACCAGGTCATTGTATGGGTGACTTTTTAGGCTATGTGACAGCAGTGTGCCATTTGATAGATTTACGCGGTCTGTGGAGTGCGCGTGATCGGAGTGTCTTGCCATTGGCGCGGGCGATGGCTTATTTGCGCGCTTGGGTACACTACGTCAAAAACCTTAAAAAAAGATGAAAAATAAGACCTTTTTTTTTGTCTTAAAATAAGACTAAATTTAACCGTCTTAAATTTAGTAATAGGACGGTCTATTGCTAACGATGATGTGAAAATTAAGGACGGTATATAAGACCTTATAAGCCGTCTTATTATCACGATAGCTATACCCATCGAAATAAACGCCCACTCACGTTGTTATAAACTAACGCCCAAATTGGTCTTTATATAGCTTTTTCTCAACAAAAAAAAAATAAAAAAAAAGTGTCTCTATATAGCTAGCCTCCTAATCTCCCTCTCTCTCATCCCGACTCTCCCTCTCCCTCTCCCTCTCCCTCTCCCTCTCCCTCTCTCATCTTTCTAAAAAAAAAAACCCTATAGTTCCGATCCAACCCGCCGACTTTCCTTTGACTCCCAGTGCTGCCGGCTTCGACTATCAACTCTGTCGCCTTTGATCGACGACCATTGTTGCCGGATTCGACTTCCATTGCTGCCGGCTTTGACTTCCACTGGTAATAATTTTTTTTGTTAATTTATTTTTGTTCTAAAAATAATTTATAGATCTGAAATAGATCTTTGGAAGGTAATATTTTTCTTGTTATTATTATTATTATTATTTTCTAAAAACAGCTTATAGATCTGAAATAATCTTGATGGGTTTGTGTTGTTGAATAGCTTATATTCTGATCAAACACGAGTTTTAAATGAAAAAAAAAAATTTGGGTTTAAAAGGTAGAAAAAAATAGGTTTAAAATGTGTTTTTTGTGTGTGGAATGAAAGGGCAATTTTTCAAAAAAAAAATTTCTTTTTGGAGTTTTTCCAATTCTTCAAAAAACGCAGTTTAAAAGGAAAATTGGGTGTTTGGTCACTATAATATCCCCTCTTTAGATCGACTGTGAAAATAAATTTTCTCTATTTTCTGTTTTCAGAAATCCTTAAGTAAGGATGAACCCCAGGTAGCTCGTGTGCCCCAAAGGCATAACGTGGCACCCGAAATGGCATTATGGACCAGCTTTGGCTTTTGAGATATAACCTTTTTTGATTATTTTCTAGCTGACTTGCTGTTTATGAGGGGAGGCCCAAAACTCATATTTCCAACTGATCACTGACTCATATGTGCAAATTTCTAAGGGTTAGGTTCAAGGGTTGGTGCAGATCCATTTACCAACTTCAAAACAGAAGTTCTAAATGGAACTTGAGATTAAATCTCCCCCCACAAAATACAAAGCATTGAAGATCATTAACTGCTTTGAATCAGATGACAGAGATCATTTTTTGTCTCAATCTTTCACACAATAGATCTTGAGATTTTATCTGTACCATCAGACAACTTAATTTTGATTCCATGTGGCACACATCTCTAAAAATTATTCGAGAATCAAGTTTAATGTATGCCATGATCATTGTCATTCTTTGGGATGTGTGACATGTAGAATTAAAATCTGATCGTCAGATGGGAGGTCATGATCTGGAGATCTGTTGTACCAAAGATTCAAATGAAAAATGATCTTCATCATCTGCTTCAAAATAGTCAATAGTTTTGGACTAATTTTAGTGGGGAATATTAAGTGTTTCATGGGGGGGTTAGGAAGAGTGGGTAATGGTAGAGCATCCTTCTAGAACTTTGTTAGGAAGAGTGGGTAGCTTGTATTTTTTGACAGTTGTTGAAATAGGCCAGGTTTCTAACTACGTATAAGAGAAAGGAGGCATGAAGGTGACAACATGTGAAAGCAAATATTCTAATTTTTTAAGGTAAGTAGGTAGCCCCCATTATTAGCACCTAAACCTTCTACAAAAGTTAGGCAAACAACCATCACTTAATGCATTTTCAGTTATAAATAACAAAGAATGTCAATGCATTTGATGGGTATCAAATTTCTAATATTATTCACCAACTTAATGCAATTTATCCCTTCCATATTATATATATATATATATAAATTAAAGGGTCCATGCATTTTGAGTTGTAGAGGTCCAACTCTACATAGTACATGCTAGTGTAGAATGTGCAACATGCAACGTGATATCGAGTCTCCCTCTCTCTCTCTCTCTCACACACACACACACACACACACACACATATATATATATATATATATATATATTAAATGGTCCATGCGTTTGAGTTGTAGAGTAGAGGTCCAACTCTACATACGAGTGTAGATAACATGCAACATGATTCTACATACATACATACATACATACATACATACATACATATACACATCTAGCATACATGATACATACATACATGCATACACAGCTATATACACTATACAGTACTACATTTCTGTAGTAAGAGTTGGTGTTAGGTGCATGAGTCATGATTCTACACACTCAGCATATTTCATCAATTTATACATTTAGTGTAGACTTGTCCATCACTTAGATTGGATTCAGCCCAAAAATCATGCCCTTAGAGCCATTTCTAATGTTCGATCAAGAGCCTGAGGGCTCCTTAAAATGAAGGGCTAAACACCATGTAGGTAACAATTCATACAAAGGCAAAAAAGTGCTTAGATCGAATGGTTAGAAACATCCAGCAAGAATGACTTTTGATTAAAGCCTATCCAGCGGCGTAGCCACATAGAAGGGTGTGGGGGCTCAAGCCCCCATTTAACTCTAGACTTTCTATAAAGTATGTTTCCTATACAACCTTCGTTTGTGTATAAACTTACCTGGTCAGGACTTGATCGGAGGGTTGAGTCAGTTCGGGCAGGATTGAAGTGAATTAGCTCTATCTGACCCCATTTTTCGGTTTGGATTGGGCATATATCCTTCGCCTGTTGGGTTGGGTTGGGTTGGCTCAGGTCAGGTACACCCAACGGTCACGTTAGTTAGAAAGTACGAAGGGTTGGGCTGACCTAGATTTTAGCCTGACCTGACCCATTGACAACACTAGCTTTAGGTGGTCAAACTCGAATGCTAATAATGGCGTTTGGGTCCTGTATTCAACACATGGCATCAATACACATTGTCCATATGTATAATAACTTGCCCAAAATTGCAATCTCTTTTATTTTTGATAGATAATCATGAGATTTAAACCCCTGAGCTCAACACTACACGCTTGAGGGCATCATCACTGGGGTAAAGATCAAGTTCTCAAAATTGCAGTAACTCACATTCTTTTATTTTTAAATAGCGAGTAATCTTCATGTGTTGACGTATTTCGAAACATAATTTATTATGTTTTCTCTAACAATGGACTTATTTATTGTAGAAGATGTCTTCGATACCCATACCTCCGAGTAAGGAGTGGATGAGCGCTGGAAGGCATACACCTGAATACATAGAAGGAGTTAACTCATTCATTAAGTTTATAAAAGCCAATAGCGATAAATTAGGGACCGATGATTGGTATTGTTGTCCTTGTAAGAACTGTCGTAATGTTGCGAAAGGAAGGAAAACACTTGCCGTTATTAAAGAACATTTAATATGTGATGGCATATGGCAGCAGTATATGACATGGGTCCATCATGGAGAGAGCTTTCCCCAAAGGCATATAGCTGAAGGGGTCGGTACACCCATTAATAATTGCACTAATAATCAAGTCCCAGAAATTATGAATATGGTGAACAACACATTTGGTCATCTACCTGAAAATCAAGATGGGATCAGTGAGCATACATTCATGGATGAAGTGGTTGGAGATGTTGAAGATGATTTACCCGATAAAATTAATTTTCAGAAGTTGATGGAGGATGCAGTACAACCCTTATTTCCGTCATGTGAAAGCGAGAAAACTAAATTATCGAGGATCTGAGTTGCTGAGCATGAAGGCGAGACATCAATGGTCAGATAATAGTTTCACTGAATTGTTAAAGTTGATTAAAAAGATTTTTTCCAAAGAGAATACTTTGCCAGAGACAACATATATTGCTGAGAAAATGATCAAGTCCTTGTGTATGGAGTGTGAGATAATTCATGCATGTCGGAATGATTGTATACTTTACTGGAGAGAGCACGCGGAACGCAATGAATGTCCTACGTGTGGTGAAAGCAGGTGGAACCCAGTGTTTGACACAAAAGTGAATAGTAAAAGGGTACCGTGGAAAAAATTAAGATATTTTCCATTAACTCCTAGGTTGAAAAGAATGTACAGTGTACCATGGATTGCAAAGGATATGACGTGGCATGCAAAAGCTAGATCAGTACCCAATGAAGCAACCATGCGCCATCCTGTGGATTCGTCATGTTGGAAACAAGTAGATAGTACATGGAGTGACTTTGCTGTCGAGGAACGTAATGTTCGTCTGGGACTTGCAACAGATGGATTCAATCCTTTCGGTAATAAGAATAACTCCTACAGTTGTTGGCCTGTCATGATTGTTCCGTATAATCTTCCACCCTCTTTATGCATGCGGAAAGAGTTTACGATGCTATCACTGTTGATTCCTCATAAAAACGGTCCTGGACATGACATTGACATCTACTTGCAACCGCTCATTAAAGAGTTGAATGATTTGTGGTCAATCGGAGCAGTTGTGTACGACTCTTACACTCAGAGTAAGTTCACTATGAGAGCTATTCTGTTATGGGCGATCCATGATTTTCCAGCATATGCTCATTTATCGGGATGCAGGACCGCTTGAAGATATGGTTGTCCTGTTTGTTGTGAAGGGACCGAATCAGTGTGGTTGACACATGGAAAGAAGTTTGCTTACATGGGGCACAGAAAATTTTTAAAGATGTCGGACCTCTGTAGGCATAAAATAACACAATTTAATGGCAAGGAGGAACTTCGTTTATCTCCTCGGCACTTGAGTGGTTCTGAACTACTATACAAATTACAAACTATCGAGACCAAGTTCGGAAAGGATCCAACAGGCCTGAAGAGAAAGAGGTGTCAAAATGATGATATCCCATGGTCAAAGAGGTCATGCTTTTTCGACTTGCCATATTGGGAGGTTTGTTATAATCATACAGAACCCAATACCGAGATTTAAAAACCTTTGTGTCAATTTATCAATCTGTTTCTTTAAATTTTGAATATCTAGCATCTATATTTTGTGTAAATCATTTTGCGAGCACTTCATCCAAGTCCCATCATGTCCTGGTGAAGCTAATCCAATTCTTCAAGAACATGTTATTCATTATTAACTCCAAGTTTTGATGCAGGATGGAGTGTAGGTATCATGATTGAATTGTGGGGTTCAGGTGAATTGCAACTCATGAATCGAATCATACGAATTGAATCGCTGAATCATACGATGTGGCGCACCAACGGGCATAATGAGGGTGCCCCATGGGGACCCAAAATACTGCTTTGGTGCCATGAGGACCTAAGTTGTTTTGTTTGGATCATTTAGAAAAGAAAAATTATTAATCGTAGATAGCTTTTTATAGACAAATTTGCAGGCAACTTAGGTGGCATGACGCGATTGACTGCATTGCTTGGGCTCCACTGTGTGTGCAACCAATCATGTTGCGCTACATAAGCTGCCTGCAAATTTGTCTTTAAAAAAACTGCATACTGTATGACACTGTCCTATAAAAATAAATTAAAAAACTCATTTCCACCATATTTTTTCTAGCATTAAAAATCTAGATCATTGAAATCAGTCAATTTTTTATTTTTGTCACTTAAAAAAAATATTAAAATTTCTATTGGGCAACAGGCCCAACCCCTATATGTATATATTCAATTTTGTATAAGTTTTCAAAAATTTTAAGGACCTTTAAAAATATTCGTGGATTGTTTTTCACTTTTTTCTATAAGTTCTATTTTATTATTTGTTATATCATTGCTGCTGAATATTTTTTATCCTTATGTGTAAGTATTGGTGTTTCATTGAAGAGGGCTGAATAGAGACCGACTTTGTGCTGTGTGGTCATTAGTTCTTCATCTATAAGCTTCTTCTCACCCTTTTGTAAGTTTCTTTCTAACTCATTAAAATGCTTTTTCTCAGTATTTGATGTTGACATTGGAGATGGTGAGCCTATGCGTCAATTACCATACAATCGAGTAGGTTAATCTTTGTCTCAGATTATGTGGTTTAAAACCGTACTATCAAGGATCATCTGATTTATATTATTTTAAAATTTCGTGTCTGTTTGATTGGTTTCTAAACAACTATTTGGGTAGGATTGACTTAAATTATGGTACCAAACTGCTTTTATAGGCACCCATAAGTAAATCATGGTACCAAACTACTGATCAGCTATATTTTTTATTATAAATATATTTTTTTTATTACGATTTACAAAAAAAAGATTGTCTAAGACCGTCTTATTTGTTAATTTTTTTTCCCAAAATTTATCCAATACGACGGTTCTAAACCGTCGTATTCGAACGGTCTTTTAAATAAGACGGTTCAGAAAGGACTTTCCGATATAATAAATAAGACAGCTCATGACCGTCTCACCATAAAGGACGGTTTATTAGAGACGGCCATGAGTTGTCTTATTGATTGGTTAGTGACCGTCTTTAGTGGTTAATATGAGACGGCTTCAGACCGTCTTATAGTAGGACTGCCGAAAACAGTCATTTTCTACCGTCTTATTTGTGGAATATAAGACGGTTTAGGGCTATCTTATACATTTAAGACGCCCAAAAAAAGAACGGACATGAGGACGGCTTTAGGCCGTCTTATTTCTAAAATAAGACGGTTTTGGGTAGTCTTATTTTGAGGTTTTTGACGTAGTGGGTGGTGGCGCGTGCTTTGGATTGTGCGAATCGTGCGTGGCGCATGATCAAATTAAAGGCATGTGTCTGAGAGCGTGATTAAGTCCGTACTTTATATAAGCGATAGAACTTTTATTTGTATTTCCTTCTATGGTTTAGTCTCGAGTTTTGACCTTTTTCTATATATTTTGTGTTCTAAAATTCATGTTTTAGCAATATCAGGCAATCCACCCGTCCGTTTGGGATGTCGTTTCTTCCTATATTCATTGTTTCGTGTGATCTCCATCCTGAGGTGATGCTCGTGGGCGGCGTTATTCTGAGAAAGGGTAGTATTAGGAATGAGTGCGCTAGTCTTCACATCGATCCTTTTTAGGGAGTAGTGAAGGCAACATTGAGGAGGCGACGGTGGAGGAGGTGAAGATAACGGATGAGGAGGAATAAAAATGGAGGGATGTGTTTCCCAATCAATGCTCCCTGACGTCTCAGATTGGACGCTCCAGGAGGAATCTGCTCATCGCTTCGTCTCAGTTTTAAACCCAGTCTTCATTTTGGGTTGTAGGTTAAAGTTTTAGGTTTTCATTTTGGGTTGTAAATTAGGGAGGTATGCCTCCGGTGATACTTGTAAAACTTCTAAGTTATGAATAAAGGGGCATTTTTTTTTGTTCTTGTTTGTTTGTTAGTGGATTAGTTGGATTTATCGGATTTGTTTGACTTAGTTTTGGTTTTAATTTTTTGGATTCATTTCAAATTTATTCAGGGCTTATCCCGAGGTTAATTCATTTTATTGAGCTTGGTTTCGAGGGTTTACTTGGTTATGTTTGGTTTGTTGGGGGCATTTTTTTTTGGCCTAAACAAGTCAGGGTCTCATTTTAGAGAGTTTTTCTTTTTTTTTTGTTTAAAGTTTTTTGTCTCATTTAAGGTTTGATTGTAACTTGAGTTTTGGTCTTTTGTTTGATTCAACATGATGCTTAAAAGGTGTGAGTTTTCACAGGTTCTAGATGGGCGTTAAATGTCTAAATCCTATTGGTTTATCTAGACTTCGGGAGATTGATGTTTCTTAGGGGGTTAAGTGTTGTGTGATCATTGGTTCATCTGATTTATCATGGATTGTGGTATTTCAAAGGGGGCTTGTATTTGGTTTTGATTTAATTAGATTGGAAGGATTTAAAGGTGTGACACTTGTCATTTGGGGATTCAGGAGGTATAGTTTATAAATGTGTGAGCTAAAAGTTTTGGGTTCTTGTTGTTTTGGATTTTATCTCAAGTTTAGGATTAAAAGTTTTGGGGCATTTTATTTTGGGCATTCTCTTGTTCATTAATGTCTTTTCTTTCTTTCTTTTTTGTATCCCAGGTGTTCGACCTGAAGATTTGTGTTTATTGTGTGAATTGTTGAGAATGGACGGGATTGGAAATGCAAGGTAGCAGCCGAATTGCTGCCATGCTAAGGGAAGAGTGGAAGATGGGATTTTTGCTTTCCCGAATAAATTCGAATTCGTGCACTGCTAGAACATGCGGATTTTAAGTTTCTTGTTTTAAGTTGTATATTCAGAGGGTATGCCCTCGGTGTATTTTATAATTATTTATTTATTTATGAAGTGATTATATTTTTCTTTTCATTTGTGGCAATTTAGTAAATTTTGGTTTATTTGGTAGCTTGCTTCGATTTGTTTTGAGTGTGATGCTTATTTGTTTAAATTTGGTCTGATCTTATTTATCCATTCTGCTCTGGGGTGCTCTGTGAGCAGTTTTTTTTTTGTTTAGTTTAGTTTCAAGTGAATGGATGATGGGGGGAATTTTTTTTTTAGTTTTTCTTTAGTCTTGGTACTAGTTGGAGTGTTTAGGTGATGTTGGGAATATTTTTCTTGTTTAGTTTCGCCTAAGTTGGGGCAAGTTTTTTTGTTTAGTTTTGTTTGGAGTGTGTAAATGGTGTCAGGGCATTCTTGTAATTTTGGTCTTAGTTTGGAATATTTTCTTTTAGTTACTGAGGTGCATATTTCTTTAAGTCTAGAATGTTTTGGGAATGGGCTTAACAAGGGCGTGGTTTAGGCTAACAATTGGCGTCGGAGATCAACCAAATTTAGGGCTGTGAATGTGCTGTCCTGGGCATTTTCTTTGTATTTTTAGAAAATTGCGCGCTTCACTCCGAGCGCATAAATTAATTGTTCGCCGTAGGGTGGACGCGCATTTAGAGCATCAGAATGTATTTAAGCTCCAGTTTTCGGTTGTTTGATTGATTCAAACGTAGGGTACTGAGCGTGTGATTAGGGTGGTGGCTGGTCACTGTACGGGTGACCATTGACATTCGCACGCCACTGTGTGGATGCTTGAAGTGATTACACGCTGAGTATGCTGCGCGCAACCAGGTGGTCAGGTTAGTTTGAGTGGGCAACAATTGGTTTGCACGCTTAAGGCCAGCCGTGTGATTCGAATTAGGCGCGGTGGGAGTGGTGCAAGATTAGTTTGCATGTCTGGATTTATGTGCATGATTCAGATATTCCTTATAAATATTTCAAAACTTTTCATTTCCGCCGTGCGATCTGTGTTAGTCTTCGATTCTCTGTTTCTTTGCTTCTTTGTGCTCTAATTTTTGTATTTTCGTGATATTTCGTGATCCGGTCGTCCGTTTCAGGCACCGTTTCTTCTATTTTCTTTAGTTTTTTGAGCTCTTTATTCTAGGATAGAGTCTGAGGGTGGTGGTAGGCATGACATTATCATTTCTGAGTTAGAGAGGATGTTAGGGGCAGAGATTGGTGAGACTTCTGAGGCTCAGACCGACATTGTCGGGGAGGTGGATGTTGGGGAGGTGGTTAGAGAGGAGATATTGGAGGTTGACCAGCCGATGGTTAGGGAGGAGGTGCTCGAGATTGAGTAGAGAGTCATTGAGGATGAGGGTGAGAAGGTTGAGGGTGCGACAGCTGAGGGTGAGAGAGCTGAGGGTGCGGCTGCAGAGCACCAGGGTGAGGAGCATCGAGATCGCAGACACTTCTCGCTGGAGGATTTCTTCGCTCGAGGTCGGGTAAGCATTCATGAGTAAGAGTTCTTCTATATTCTTAGCCATTTAGGTTATGACATAGGCTTATTAGGCTCTGAAAACCCTTCTAATTTATGTCAAACCTGCATTGATGCTTGGTTGTGTGCTCACTCATGCATCATAATGGCATCTAGAGATAGGTCATGTTTCTATTCAGTCATTCTTATCATGTTTCGTGTATTTGTTATAAATTGTTATCGTGTTTGGGGTATATTTGGCTTGCTTTTAGTTTTAAATTCATTTGTCTTTTGTCATAGGTATGTGTTAGTCTTACTATTATTGTTTGTGTTTCGTTCAATAGGAGCACCCACAGCTGGCTATCAGCTTGGTATGGGTCGAGTCTCATACTTGGTATCATGCCTTGCCAGAGTTTCAGCAAGCGTGGTTGGTGTCTTTTGGTTTCAGACCGATCCTAGAGCTGGAGCCCTTTCAGGTCAATCGTGGCCTGATTGCGGTGATCTTGGAGAGGTAGAGGGAGGAGCATCAGGCGCTTCTCTTTCCAGTTGGCATGATGTTACCGACTCCAAAGGACTGCGTCTGCATCACCGGCCTTCGAGCCGATTAAGGGGCGGATGACAGGACATTATTTTGAGGTGTGTGAGGATATTTTGGGTGTGTCGTAGAGGTCGAGTGGCTCGGGGCCAGGTGTAGTTCGAGTCACTTAGTTTTTTGATATGTTTGCGAGTGGCTTCATCCCCCCGAGGCGCCATTCAGAGGCAAAGGCGACTTATGAGGCGTGTTATGCGATAGTAGCGGGTCAGGAGCCCGTGGTGGAGCCGGGGTTGGCTGTGGATAGGGTGCTTCAAGCATTCTTGATGCATTTCCTTGGTGTTGTACTCTTCTCTTCTTCGACTCGAGGATGCATCACAGGGTTATTCTTGATGGTCCTCGGGGATTTGGATCAAGTCCCCACCTACGCATAGGGTGCGGCCGCATTGGCGCACCTCTATGAGCAGCTTTACCGTTGGGGATAGGGCATCACGTCGATTGAAGGTTTCCTTCCATTCATCCAGGTGAGTTTTAGTTAATTGGCATCATGATGTCTTTAGTTTGGTTAATTTTTAGTCGTTTAATGGTAACATCTTCTTAGCGTTTCTTCTTGTGTGTCGTTATTATTGTTATTCTTTTTTTCAATTTTGAGCGTATGATCATTTCGCTTTTCTTCATCCGGGAGTTCCGTTAGAGGTGACATTCACGTTTTCGCGGATGCACGTATGGAGGGAGGTGTTGAGGGGTCGCCGTTGGTCTTCGGATCTTCAGACCATGCACGGTCTCTTTGAGGATATGCACGCAGGGCAAGTATAGATCGTCATGCGTATTTTTCATTTTGTTTTGATGTTTTTAGGATCTGAGTCTTCATTGAGTGGTTACCTCATTTGCTTGGTTGTAGGTGATTTGGAGGCCATATGTAGATGAGGAGGATGCCGACATGCCAGTGATTCAATCTAGCCGACCCTTCTTTGATGTGGACATATGGGTCCATTATTTTGAGAGGGTGGAGAGGATCCACATATCTTGAGTGGTATGGCAGCTGGTGCTCTCTTAGGGAGTCCCTCCAGAGATTCACCACAGAGTGGCGAAGAGGATGACCGACCCTCCTGGCCAAAATTTCACGGAGTGGATGGCGCTTCAAATAGCATATTTTAGAGCTGAGGGGACCAGGGTTACTGAGGTGCGTGACGAGGCAGACGCCCGAGAGTATGTGTGGTGGTTTAGTGCATTGGGTGGCGGGCACCTCTTCACACATCCCTTCCATGGGAGTGGCTCTTTCACGATTGGTGGGCCAGAGTCGGTATCGGCTTTGAGGGAGAGGTTGGCTGCGTCGGAGCAGGGCCATCTCACCATGAGCGTGTGGGGGGCATTAGACGCTCTCCATAGGGTGATGGAGCAGATGGGGTGTGCTCCTCGTCCGGATGAGGATATGCTGCACTCCTTAGCCTCCTCGGTTGCTCAGGCTAGGGCAGCGAAGGATGAGTTTGGGGCTCGGCTAGCGGAGACTCGATGACTCCTGGTGAGTTAATTTATGGTTTTTTTTCTTTTATGTGGATTCGGTCTTCTGGTCATTCTGACATGGTTGTGGTATCTCATTTTATTTTATTTTAGATAGTCTACGAGGGAGGATGAGGTTGCTCGTCAGACGGCAATATCGAGTTGTTACGCGATCAGCAGTAGGCCGGCCAAGAGGTGGAGGCCAGCTTACGATCTGAGATTGATCAATTGGTAAGTGTCTTTATAAATGTAATTTTATTAATTGTTAGCATTGTGAACTTGTCAACTGATGAGTTTATGGTTAGTTGTAGAGAGCGGAGCTCGCCGTTGGAGGTTCCATTTCAACGTTTGATCCATCTTCAGTTGCTTCCTTTAGTCGGGAGGATCCATCGATGGCTTAGATTCGGGCCAAGCTAAATCATTGGGTAAGTTCTATTCAATCTTTTATCTTGTTTGTATCATTGCATTAGTTTGTTGGGTGTCATTGTTTCGCTTTCTTAGTAGCTTACTAATATCACATGGTATTTCAGCATTGGGTTGTCGAGGATCTTCCGGTGAGGGGGGCGACTGCTGCTTCTCTGCACCTAGAGAATCAGGTATAATTTTTTTTTGGAGTGGCATAATTCTGTTTCGGTTATTTCATCTTTATTTTATTCTGACATGTCTTGTGTTGGTTTGTTTGGTTCTTTGTGCAGGCTATTCCGGACTCCACTCCTGAGGCTCCCCCTCAGGAGTTTGTTCCTATCACTACTCAGGTATGTTTTAGTTATTGTGTTCATAGTTTATTTGTCGTTACAATAATTTTCTGATGTATTTATTTGTTCTTGTTGCAGCCGCCTACGTTCGTTATTCCATCTGTGCCTCCTGCTGATCTAGTGACTGCTGGGACGATTGGGCGACTTCTGGAGGAGAGGTTGTGTTAATCACTGAAAAGTATCACTTTTCATCTCTTAACCTAGCCTTTGCTGGACCTTGAAGCTGACTAATAACTCCTTTTTAGCTTGTTTTGTAGTTAGGAATAAATTGTACAACTTAACGCAAAGTCTGTGCTTTTGGTGCCAAGAAGGGAGAGAATGCAAGCAAAAGATGAAAGCTAAACCAAAAAGTGATGGACACCATGGTGGTACACACCATGGTGACTATTTGACATGTCATAATGGACCAAGGAAGTCCAGCATATGAAAGAAGTATAGGTGAGAGTGGAGGAAGCTGCAACAGAAGTATGTGCATAGCAGCAGAGGAGCCAAGGATCTATCTCGCACAGCTGAGGTGCTGCCTTGTACTATTCAATTCACTGGAGGAGCTCCCTCGCGCAGCTAATACATGCAGCATAATAGAGCTCGTGAAGACGTCGCACAACGCAAGGAAGGGGTTATCACAAAGCTCATAAAGCACAACAGTCGCACACTTCAGCTGCAAGCTATATATGAAGAAACTCGCAGAGCTCTCACACACTAAGTCTTCAGAATTACAACTTGTGAAGCTCTCACAAGGATCAGGCCTTAATGCAGCCATGTGAATTACCTCGTGAGACCAATTGGCGCGAAGAACTGCAAAGACCTCGCGAAGTTCTCGCATGATTCTGGAAGAGAGAGATGCCCAGAAGTTCCCTCACGCAGCTCCCGCATAGCTCTTGCATGCCTAAGGGTTTAAATCTATACCAAGTGAGATGTAAAGGCATCTGTGTGAGTACCTTGCGAATGAAGTTTCTAAAGCTCTCCTACGCGAGCAAGCTAAGCATTGAAAATCCTTTTACGCGAGTGCACATAGAGCTTAAGCAACTGTGCAAGCATCCAAAGCTCTACTATGCGAGACAACAATACTCAAAGCTAAACTCTACCCTGCAAATACTCTGCAGTTGCACGACAGAAGTGATATGCAGAAGCCAACCTTGCAATGCTCGAGCTCTCCACTTCTCAATCTAACTCAAGGACCTTTTCGGGATTTTCCTAGGTCTAGGGCACACATCCCGAGGCACAAATTCCAATGCACACATCCTAAGACATCCAAGGGTTGTAACAGTGCCACATATGTTTGAAAAAATTAGGGTTTACTCTTCTCTCAGCCACAACATTAGCACTAAGTATATAAGCTGCACTTGTAACTTATAAACTATCATTCACTTTCTCTTTCAACCTCTGTCGGCTGAGAGCTCAAGCAGGCTAGGGTTAGGGTTAGGGTTTGATCACCTCTTTTTCCATTTTTTTTCTTCTCTCTTAGCCCAGCACTTGCTGGCTAAATCCGTGGTAAGCATTTAGGTATAGTTTAATTTAAGATTTATAATAGGTCATTTAAACATTGGGATTTGGTGTTGAGCTGTTGTGTACAAGGCTGCTGCTTTGAGGGATTTCATTATTAGTAACATCAGATCAATGGAATTTATATTTTAATGCATACTCAATCTGTTATTTTCCTATTTGTCCGTAGTTCTGTTCAGGCTATAACATATATTTATGATTTGAGCTTATTGAAAGGCTCATGGAAGCTTGAGTGTGATGCCTTGGGACCATGGTGGAAGACAACAATTTTTATGTTCTATCTCAGCATTTGTGGGTAAGGGAGCCTCTGTGGATAGCCTGTGACCATTAGAGTGGACAGACTATAGCCCTAGGGCAAACTTGGTCACAGATCTGAGATGGATTATTTTTCTCTACACTTAGGCTTGTAGCCTAATGAGAGATTGTGCAGGAACAAGTTCCCCTCTGTCTTATTTGACCACTATTAGATGTTAGATCTAGCTTCTCTGTAGTAATTGCAGACTGGGAGGCTAAGTCATTGTAGCCCTTTTATAGCAATGTTCAGCTGTGCTTAAATCCTTATTCAACTTGTTGCTGGTCCTTTGTGTGGGCATTAATGTGCCGCTGGCCTTGACAATACATATAGGATTTTATGAGTTGGAACTCCTATGAATGTCAGCCAGATCTGTGCGCAGATCTGAGGAGCTCAGAGCACTGGCAGACATAGTGTCTACAATGGTATTTATGGCCTGATTTGATTCATTAGATTAGGTTTGATCAACCCACTCCCTTGGATTGGGTTAACATTTCTGGCTTGATCAATGGGATTTAACAGACTCTATTGGATAGACTGTGGCCATTCGAGTGGACAGACTATAGCCTTAAGAGCACCCCAAATGGCATGGGTTAAGTTGGATTCTTCTACCTTGTTGAGGTTATTGATAGCACTTCAGCAAGGACTTGTTGCAGAGAGAGCCCTAAATCTTAGTTACATAACTGAATGAACCTTTAACCTAAACTGCTTACTTCTCACCCTTTCATCTTTATTTTCACACACCATCACCCCCTTCTTTATAACCCTTTCTTAGGATAGGACTATACTTTATTTCTTTCTATTTTTCAGTAGGTAATTTAGTGTAGACGTGACACCCAACTCCCTTTCTTTAGGATTGTCAGATCTGTCGTCAAATCTGGAGGCCTACTATTATAGCCCATTTTGGGTTCTAGATCAATTTCTTTGTGGGACAAATTCTTACTTATCAAAACTTGCTACAATAGCCCTATATCTTGTAGGCTTAGGATTATTTTAGTTGTGTTGTTTCCATCTTCTATTTTACTTTGATTTTAATTTGTTCTCACCACACAATAAGAACAACACACTAGTAAATTCGACAATAGGTTGAATCTGGTATGATTCTTTCGTTTTCAAAGTTTCTTATTTTGCTCATGTATATATTAGTTTTCCTTTGACTTGGTGCAATTATGCAGGTTCGTCAGCTTGAGGAGGCACGTCTAGAGGCGACGCGAGCAAGCACCACTCCCGAGGTGAGACGAGTCCTTGGGGAGACACAAAGTCAGGAGGACTTATTTGTTGAGATGATGGTCACACAGAGGAGTCAGATAGAGGCGTTAGAGGTGGCACGTTGGACGATGCAGGCAGAGATGCAGGTGATCCTAGGTCGGTTGCTATATCGTCTGACGAGGAGTGAGCAAGGGGTGTAGTCAACTTGATGGCTCGGAGTCGAGGGCTACGGGTTCCTCGGCTGGGCAATCTCGGCACACGTCACATGATTGTGTCAGGGATGATGCTCGTGGGGATTCAGCCGTTCATGATATTCTTGAGGGGTATCCTCCTCATTCTCGATCGAGGTGGTCTGTCAGCCAGGTGAGTGAGGGGAATTCTGTAGTAGGGCGTCTTCGTTTAGAAGTTTTGAGGACTCTGGATGTTGGGATTATATTTTTAGAGGACCAGCCTATGAACCTTCGAGTTGATGATACTGGGGACAGCAGCGCTCGACCATCCTAGCTATAGTGTAGGGAGTAGGTGTGTGTGTGTGTGTGTGTGTGTGTGATTTTGTATCCATAGCATGTGTGTGTTGTATATATAGGGGGACGGCCCCGGTGATAAGTGTAAAAAAGAAATGAAAAGATTTTGACATATATATATATATATATATATATATATATATATAGATTTTTGGTTTAGATGTACCTGATTGACTCCTTTTGTTTTAGTTACCTCTTGCGTCTACTTTTGCTTTGTAGTTCCTTTAGCGCCATCGACCGTCATTGGGACTTAAATGCTCCTTGAGCTAGCCTGGTGATGGTTGAGGGTTGCTTCGTATCTGCATGTGTGAGACTAATGCTGTCAGTAGTTTTATTCTCCCCCTTGCCAATTGTCAAGGGGGTAAGTGTCTCAGATTGGAGTCTGGCAGTAACAGATGAATACGTGCACTTTTCTTCTTTTTTTTCTTTTTCTTTTTTAAAAAAATAAAAATAAAATGAAAATAATGCAATAGGGAAAGCAAATAGCTAAGATAGAAACAAAACAATAAAAATAAAAATGCTCCAGTGTAGGATCGTGGTAGGATTGGCAGTACGGTATCTTTGGTAGCACTTTCCGGATGGTAGCTTAGTCGTTCCTCATATTCTTTGTGGACAAGCCGGCATTTCTGATATGATTCTACTTCTAATCTAAAAAAAATGCCCCAATGTCAAGATGCAATGGAGCTTTTCCGAGTTTCGAGATGAGCACTTTGGGTCTATAAGTAATCATGGGTATTTGGTGAGTTAGTTTTGAAGAAAAGTTGATCGGTACTGTCATCGAACTGAGGAGGCTTCTTTGACTAGGTCAGTTGTATATGAGTTTTATCTTAGGGTGATGGTCGTCCTATCCCATGGCTGTTAGGGAGAAGTATGATAGGTATAGTAGGTGATTGCATTAGCCATCATTCATCAGTTTTCAGTTTCATTTCTAGGAATATCTTATAACGCTTCTGATTTATCGTCCAAAATAAAAAAAATTGAAGAGGGGGTAAGGCTCAGTAATGCGGGGAATAGTTTGTATCGAGTACTTCTCAAAAGGGATGAGTAACAATTTTTTTCTCAAAGAGATACAAGATGCCATGATCGAGCTCTTCGTCATGTTTTGGCACCATCAAAATCTCACATTCTATGGTTAGCAGGAGTTTGTCCTCCTCTCCCCACCTTACGACGACATCTAGTAGTATGGGGACATCAGGGATGCCCTCGCAGCTTGCTTATACACTTCTAGTAATGTTACCAGGGATGTTCTCACGGTCTGCTTATGCTTCCCTGAGCTCATTGACTTGTTCATTCGTCGTAATGCTCTCACTCAAAATTTTTGATGTATGTATTCTTGAAAGCATCCTGATAGCTTAAGAATAATGAGTTTTGATTGAACCTAACATCTTTATTTTTTTTGCTCTAACGTCTCCTCCAATGGCGGGGGAATGGAAATGAGGATCGGGTGTTACTTATGCTTTTGAAAGAGGATAGAAAGGTCACTAGTCCTTCAATCAAATTGCCCGAGTGAGAAAAGGTGGGCGATAAATCAGAGGTCTTAAGGATATTATGAGAATTAAAGGCGTACGACCAATGAATGGGTCATGACAATTACGGGAGTGATAAGTATAGATTTCTAACCACGAGATGTGACGATCACAAGGCTAAGGATAATATTTTCTAAGGTACATGGCATTCCAAGGGCTAGGGAGTTCTTTCCCATCTTGGTTTGCCAGTTTGTAGGCATTTCCAGGGTATGCGGTTGTTATGACATATGGGCCTTCCCATTTCGGTATCAGTTTTCCTTTCGGATGGGCATGCTTGGAAGACATGATTTTTTTCAGGACTAATTCCCCAATATTAAAGGTTCGTTCAAGGACTTTCTTATCATAAGCCCTGGCCACTCTCCTTTGATATACCTAAGCGTGATCAGCTGCCCTTAGATGTATTTCTTCGAGTTGCTCTAGCTACGTGAGTAGGGCAATTCTCCTCTTGTCTAAGGATAGCTCATCATCGAGTTGAATCTGTAAGGATGGTACTTGTATCTCATATGGTAGGACTTCCTCCATCTCGTAGGTAAGGAGGTAGGGAGTTTGGCTAGTGGCTATACGAATAGAGGTTCTATAGGCCCAGAGTACTTCTAGTAGTCGTTCAGGGCAGTCGGCTCCATTATTTATTTCTACTATGTATTTTAGGATTCGAATAAGCATTTTATTCATAGCTTCTGCTTGTCCATTGCCTTGAGGGTAGAACGGTGATGAGTGGCATAGATTAATGCCATACTTCTTGTATAATTTCTTTATCTTCTCCGCGATGAACTGTGGTTCATTGTCAGTAACAAACATCCTGGGTACTCCAAACCTGGTGATGATATTCCGAACGATAAACCTTATGAGTGTTGAAGTGATGATTTTGACATAGGATTCGGCTTCTGCCCATTTGGAATAGTATTCGATCGCTGTAAGTATAAACGCGTGCTTGTGAGTGTTCCTAACTGTGTCTGTGAAAGGTCCAATAATATCGAAGGCCCACATAAAAAATGGCTATGGCGAGGTCATAGTATTCAATGTAACTGATGGAGCTTTGATGAATGTGGTGTGTTCTTGGCATTCCTTACAGGATTAGATGTAGAAGTGGCAATCTCTGATCATTGTCAGCCAGAAGTAGTCTTATCGTGTAACTTGATTGGCGAGTCTCTGTCTATCGGAGTGGGTGCCGCAAGCACTAGCGTGTGCTTCTCAGATGATGTATTGTCCTTCGATGATCGTGATGCATCGTAGTAGTACTCCTTTAGTGAAGGCTTCTTTGTATAATGTTTCACTAAGTATACATAATCGAGCGCATCGGTTCCTTATAATCTTTCGTTCGATCTTAGTAGCGTATGGAGGGATGTGTCGATATTTCAAGAAGTTCTAGATGTTGAAATACCATGGTTGTCCATTGTCGGTCGGTGATTTTTCAAATCTGAACATAGCGATTTCAGTTTCTGCCTTGACGTGCTTTTCCTGGGTGATTGCTTCTTTTGATCCTGTACTTGTGGGGAGGATGGGTAATTCTCTCTTGACAGTCCATGCTACCTCGTGGGCGGGCACTGTCAGCTTTTCAATGAAGAAGGTTTTGGTATTTTGCCCGATGGGTATTTGGATGACCGAGGCTAGCATGACTAAGAAATCTGTGAGCTCGTTTTCTAATCTAGGGATGTGCGTGAAAGAGATTCTTTCAAATTTCTTTACTAAATATTGAGTGGTTTCTAAGTATGCCATTAATCTCCTTTTCTTAGTTTTTCATTCTCCTATGACTTGTGAAATTACTAGTTTGGAATCATCAATGGTTTTTAACTGTTTGACACCTAATTGTAGTGCTACTTGTAGTCCAACTATAAAGGCTTCATATTCTGCGACATTATTAGTGACAGAAAAATCTAGTTGAAAAGTTTTAGGTATGATAACTCCTTTTGGGCTTAAGAGGACTATCCCGATGCCTTTTCCTTTATGATTTAAAGCACCATCGAAATAAAGGGTCCATGAGGTATTATCGGGCTCTTCGTTATGAATCGTTAATAGGTCCTCATCGGGGAAATCCATGTGTATGGGCTCATCACTAGGGAGTGGGAGATCTATAAGGTAATCAGTGATTGCTTACCCTTTGATCGACTTTTGTGTGACATAAGTGTTATTGAATTCTTACAAGAGCATATGACAGCGAACGATCTTTCCTGATGTTGCAGAATTTTCGAATACGTACTTCAGAGGGTCCCTTCGGGTTAGTACTAGTATTTTATGTGCTCCAAAGTAGTGTCGTAATTTGGTAGAGGCCCACACCAATGCGAGGCAAGTCTTCTCCATTGAGGTATATTTTCATTCGTATTCGACCATCGTCCTACTAAGGTAGTAGATAGCCTTCTCTCTCTTGTCGTTTTCTTCATATTGTCCCAGAATTACTCCTATTGCTTTGTCGTTTGCTGAGAGGTATAGAATTAGGGGTTTTTCGGGGATTGGTGGCAATAGTATTGGTGGGTTAAGGAGG
The DNA here is from genome assembly GCA_021018995.1 of Chloranthus sessilifolius. Lineage (NCBI taxonomy): Eukaryota > Viridiplantae > Streptophyta > Magnoliopsida > Chloranthales > Chloranthaceae > Chloranthus > Chloranthus sessilifolius. The sequence goes on along the minus strand of CM037590.1, from coordinate 85,807,165 downwards.
TACTTCTTGATGTTGTCAAAGGCTTGCTGACATTGGTCATCCCATTTGTACTAAGTTCCTCCTTTAAGTAGTCTATAAAAAGGATCATATCTGTTCGAATGCTGGGAGATAAATCTTCTGATGAATTATAATATTCCTATCAGGCCTTGTAATTCTTTGATATTACTAGGAGGCAGCATCTTGAGGATGGCTCTAACTTTTGCGGGGTCGACTTCGATCCCTCGCTTGCTAACTACAAAACCAAGTAATTTTTCGAAAGTGACCCCGAAGACACATTTCTTTGGGTTCATTTTTAGCTGATATTTCTTGGCTCTTTGTAACACTAGTCGGAGCGCTTCAACATGTCCTACTCGCGTTTGGGACTTCACTAGTATATCATCAACATAGACTTCTACACACTTATGCATTATATCATGAAAGATTGCCATCATGGCGCGCTCATACGTGGCTCCTACGTTCTTAAGCCCAAAAGGCATAACGACATAACAATATGCTCTCCATGGTGTGGTGAAGGAAGTCTTCTCTTAGTCGGACTCCACCAATTTGATTTGATTATATCCAGAGAAACCGTCCATAAAAGATAACATCTCATATCCAGCGGTGCTGTCGACTAGAGTGTTAATGTGCGGAAGTGGGAAGTTATCTTTTGGGCATGCCTGGTTGAGGTTTCGAAAGTCAATGTAAACTTGTACTCTGTCATATTTCTTGGCAACAGGTACTATATTGGTGACCCACTTAGGGTAAAGAAGGACTCAGATAGATTTAGCTTTGTATAACTTATCGACTTCTTCCTTAACTTGACGGGTGGTTTGTGGGTGCATCCTACAGAGTTTCTGCTTAACAGGCTTTGCATCGGGTTCTAAGAAGAGGTGATATTCTACTAAACTTGGGTCTAAACAAGGCATGCCCTCATAGGACCATGCGAAGGAATCGAGGTGTTCTTACAGGACTTGTGTAATTTATTGGCGTTCGTTGGAGTTACGCATTGCGCTAATCAGTAGCTTCTTATGTTTCTCTTTAGTGTCAAAGTTAAGTTCTTCTGTGAGTTCCGCGGCAGCTTGGGTATGCTCATCGAAACACTTGAAATCCGTTGGAAGTGCAGTGCCTCCTTGACAACTGGTGTTCTTTCTTCATCCTCGGTAAGTTCGTATACTGCGAAATTGCTACACTGGGGATCTGAGTTTGCAAAAAGTAACCCTTCATCGACACAATCTATCACTGAGAGATCTTCGGTAAGGTGAAGGTCAAGACTACTGATTCTTCTCTCAAAGTCACAAAGTATCTCGTCCGGTATGATCACTGGCTTATTGTCTAGCCGGGATGATTTACGTCCTTGTTCGGAGAATGGGATAGAAACCTTAGCAGGAAAGTCTCCTTGTTGGCCATAAATTTGATTTGGGACTAAGAGTTCCCTTTCTTTTCTGGGGTTTTCTGATTTTTTTGAATTTTATATTTTTAAATTTTTAGGATTTTCTATTTAAATTTTTTTTTTATATTAAATATGATACAGGGTCGGTTGCCTCAAGGGGCGTCGGGAGAATTGCTTCCTCTAACTGAGGGAGCAAGACAGCTGCCAGAGTCATTCAGGTGATTCTTCTAGAAATGCGGACTTGTTGTGAATTTAGCATTTTATTTTTTGAGTCCTCGTTTGATGAGATCTTTTGAATGAGTGACGCTGGTGATAGCGGCACTATCGCTTGAATTTCTTCTGCCACTTTGATCGCCTCTTCTTCGAAGAAGCTCTGAAGATCATAGTCAATTGAACTATCATCTTTTGGGTCGTAATAATATTGTTCTTCTCATCGAGGGGGATCTCTCGAAGGATCCTTAGGGGTAACGAGTTCTTTTCCTTGATCTTGATAATATGTTAGGATGAGTGCGCATGCTCGGCAGGGAGGTTGATAATGGTGAAGGATGCAAGAGACTTCCCAAGGGCATTCCCATCCTTCTAGGTTAGAGTCGAAGACTATATTGAATTTATCTTCTTGATCTGATAGTGCTTGAAGTCCTAGATTGGCTCGCTCTGCTAACTCGAGTGCCAGGAGGTCTATCAAGTAGTCCTCGTCATCACTCGGGGGAAGTTGCCATTCTTCCTCAAGAGATTTTCAAAATATTTAGAGTTGTGGCAAATCTGGGGGCTTAAAAGTGTCTAATTTGAGTTACTCTTCAAAGTCTATGAGGGTGACTTGAGTGTTTCCCCCTAGGTCAACCAGATGACCGTTGGAATATTTTGCTTCTTGTACCGATAACTGAGCTGGTAGATCATTACTTGTGTCGGTGGCCACGAGGTTGGAGTGATTTGATTCTTCTATTATAGAGTGTCGAGGTCCAACTAGCGAAGCGCTCTAATATGCTGGTGCATGCCCTACAGTGGGGTTGGTATGGGTAAGCGATACAAGGGGAGTCCTAAGGGCATTCCCATCCCTCCAGGCCAAGGCTAAGGCGGATGATATACAAGTTAGCACTTTCTTGTGGAGTGCCATCTCTTTCCCATGTTAAGCGTAAGTGCTCTTCACCATCTTACAAGGCTGTTATATGAAAATCTTCGTCGCCAGTGGATTCCTAATCTTCTACTTGTGGGTCGAGTTCTGGAGGTTCTTCTCTCCTCTCTTTTGTAAATTCTTTAGTGTCAAACATGGGCTTGACTCCTTCGAGTGGTTTATCAATATCGTCCTTTAAATTGGTCAAATCATTGAATGCTTTAGTCATTTGCTAAATTTCCACTTCTTGGGATCTAGTGAAGGACACTTCCTTGTGCTTTGGCACATCTCCTTTCTCAGTGGTCCCATAGGTGAAGTGGTCATATAGAGACCATTTTGGCGAGGTAGGGGACAAGTCAGCTTGCAGGCCATCTGATTGGTAACCTAACCCTACGTGCTTACGTATTTGCGTTGGGACACTGAATCCTTCATGACCTTGGTTATTTTTACTGAGTCCGGTGTGGGGAACGTATCCAAGTTGGTACACAAGGTCCCACCCTTTTATCACGGTAGGGTTAATGGCATAGAGTTTGGAGAGGTCTAGGCTAATCTCTCTTCTCACTAATTTTGGTCGACCGTTGGGGGAAAATTAGGAGGGGTAGGGAGACGGACTTCTGCAATGGTTGTCTCATCAGGGATTCAAGTCTTTTGAATATGACCCGTGTTTAACACATAGTCATGAGTGGTTGGTATGCTCGCCGTGTAATCAATATCCATCTCTTGGAGGGGTGCATTAGCGTATATACGAACAATAGAGTCCTCATATGGGAATTTGACGCATTGATGGTATGTGGATGCGACTACCTTCATTGACTCCAACCATTTTCTTCCTAAAATGAGGTTGTACGTACTAGCGAAATCATAAACGTATAAGGTAACGTCTTTCATTACAAGTCCAAGGTGAACCTTTTGCTTGATAGTTCCTTTGACAAAGCGACGTGACCCATCATAAGCTATGAGTGACGTGCGGAGGGCCTGACATCTTGCTCCGTATATTTGAGCGTCTTTAATATGGTGAGAGGACAGATGTTAAGTCCTGCTCCCGTACCAACGAATGCATGTGGTACGAAGAATCCTCTAATTATGACTGTAAGATATATGGGGGCCGCACTCCCGCAGAGTGACTCTTTAGGCATGTCTGCATTTGTAAAAGTGAGCACCGGAGGTTGAGCAATGATCGAAGTAATTTGATGAAGCTCATCTAGGGTCGTATCCTCATCCACTTGTGTGTCTTCAAGTGTCCTTATTAACAACCGGTGATGGTCAGGCGATTTCTTGATGAGTTCTAGTATGGATATCTGGGCTGAAATCTTTTGGAGATGCCACAGAAGGTCGTATTCTTGCTCTTGCTCAAGCGCAGTTTCTTTGCTTGGGCGATGGGCCTTAGGTGTTGGTGGTTGGAATTGTTGAGGTGCAAGAATTGGTGGAGGGATGATGTGAGGTGGCGGAGGCAGGTTAACTTCTCTTTCTCACACATTCCCCTCTGGTGGTTGTGCATTCGTGAAATCCTTATTTCGAGGGAAAGGTAGAGGTAGGTAATTGGTTCCTGATTTGAGAATCAGGCAAGTCAGTTGTTGGCCGAACTCGACGCGGCTTGACGCGGATGTATTAGTGAAATGTGTAAAATTTGAGGTTGAAATGCGTACCTGAATGGTGCCGCTCCAAGGTGGCAGGTACTGTGTGTAATCTTCCTCTTCTATGAAAGCAGAGACCAGTGTTTCGCACGGGTCAGGATGTTCTTCTGGCTCACTTTCTCTTAGATTCGGCAAACGCTCGGTGGTTATTTCATTATCTCGGCTTAGAGTTTTTTGGGTGACACTTTCTACCCATGCAACAATTTATGTTGCAGTTTAGAGAACGTGATCTCCATACTCAGGTTCAGAATCGAACAAAGGGAGCGATAATGGCATTGCCTCAAGATTTAGAGGGTTGAAGGCTCTGGTGGATGACTACGGAGGAATGGTCTCCTAGCCCTAAAGGAATGGGCTCGTATCTGAGTGAATTTTAGATAAGGAGGTGGACTCGGCAGGGGTGATGTGAGTGATCAGGGTCGAGGGATGTGGGGGTGAAGGAGCTCTTGCTGGTGGGGCAAAAGTAGTCAAGGGTTGAATGCGAGTGATTAAGGTGGAAGGTTGGAAGGGGGCTCGACGGGAGAGATCTACAGTAGCGACCTGAGCCGGTGTTGCTTGGTTGTGGTTAAGCATGGGGTTGTTAATGATTTCTAAATTTTGTTGGGATTGGTTATTATCAGGGTTAGGATTCCTAAGCGCTTCCCAATCGATCTAACTTCGGTCATTCATGTCATAGATCACGTCCCTGAGGACTCAGCAGTCTTCTCGGTTGTGTCCCGTGTATCGATGGAAGGTACAATATTTACTATAGTCTAGACTCGTCGGCCATGGGCGAAGTTTTTCTTGTGGGAATCGGAGGAGATTCTAAGTATTAAGGAGACAGAAGATATTGGGGATCATATCCAGTAAAGGGGGATAGTGTTTCCGCCTTGGCTGGTAGGGAACTCTGATGGGTTAAAGTTTTGCGGTGGGGGTACGTTATTATAATTTGGCACGTGGGCCGGTCGATTCTGTGTCGTGTTTTAGTTTTGGTAGGTATCGAGATATTGATTTCTATTCGGTTATTAGCTTTGATTCTGATTCTAGCCTTAGTTTTGGTTTGCGTATCTTTGTTGATTAGTACCTTGGTTTTGGTTGATATACCGTTGTTGATTTTGATTTTATCTGAAATTTCACGATTGAAATTTCTTGTTACTAGAGTTTTGTCCTTGGTTGACAAAGGTGTTAACTTGCTCAATTCCTGAGGCTTTCTTAGTATTTTTCAATTTTGGTTCGTTGGAAGGGCCTATATTTGACATGATTACGGGTAGTGCGAGATCTCCACCTTTAATGTGTCGCGCTAGTTGGGATGCCCGGGAGTAGAGTGCAGTGAAGTCGAGGCAATCACTTATGACAAGTGTGCTCTTTAATGGTTCTTTAGTGTTATCGATGATAATGTCTACCGAATCCTTCTCTTTCATTGAGGTGCCGGTCCTGGCAGTGAGTTTTCTCCATTTGGCGATGAAGTTGATAAATTCTTCATCAGGTCCTTGCTTGGCTGCCATTAGATCGCTTAGATGACTGTCTCTTAGATTAAGTGTTTGTATTGTTCTAGGAATTGATCGACTAATTCAGCGATCTTATAAAGCGGGAGTCCCGCAAACCAATCTAAAGCTTCTCCTTCTAATGAGCATTGGAAATAGTGAATGAGAAGTCCTTGATTATCACGTATGCGTCAGCAATTATTACAAAAGAGGGCTAAGTGATGATTCGGATTTTTCGTGCCATTATATTTAGTAAATTTTGGTGGTTTAAATCCTATTGGTAAATTAAACTCGATGTCCCGGTAAAATTTGTTAAATTCGAATGAGTGACCGAGGCGCTCTCTTTTGGCCATGTACTCATCGAGCATTTTAGGGAGATCTTCGATTTTAATGGTGCTATCTTTTGGAGTGACCTGTAAGCAAACCTTGTCTAAAGAGTCATCATTGAAGAAAGTGTGGGCAGGTTGTCTAAATGGTGTGGCGCGGGCTAACACCGTGCTCGGGGTAGGAGGTGGCCTCTCTTGTCGCTCTTGTTCTTCTGAAAATTTTCGTGACCTAATGGTTTCGTATGCGACGACAAACCCTCGAAGCAATTCCTCGGAGTTGCCATCTCCTCTTTGTATTTTTTGAATATTGAGTTCTACGATTTGTTGAGTAGTGAGGTTTTGTCCGATGTTACCATCTCTCCCATTATGATTATTACCGGTGTGTGGGGTGGAGAAGGGATTTTCTTGCTCGCCAGCCATGTTAATCTCAGGTTGTGGTGGGCTGAAATTATAAAATGGTTCTTCTTCATATGTGAGGTAGTTATGATATCCCCACAATGGAGGGTCTCCTAAACTCACTCTTCGTGTTGTTATGATATCCCCACAACGGTGGATCTTCTAAACTCACTCTTCGTATACCAGACATCTCGAGTCTTTGACGAAAACTCATATATATATATATATATATATATATATATATATATATATATATATAAAAAAGGGAATCTAAATGACACGATGGAAAGGGAAAAAATAAAATAAGGAGATAAGATGAAAACTAACTATCTGGAAAAAGAGAGTTTGCAAAAGCGTCCCATCGCAATCGCCAGTCTATTGGTGAACACTTTTCTGGGTTCCTCTTGGTCCCCGTTAAATCAGTGGCTCCAATTTTGTCCAAGTGGACTCTAGCGATGCAGTGTTTGGAATAGTGGAGGTAAATAAATAAAGGAGTTTCTAGGAAGGTTCCTAGTTTGTTGCGATCGCCAGCTGCAGATATTTATCGACACTGCAACACGTCAATGATCACGCTTAAGAGCGGGTTACTTCTATACTGAATTGTCCGCTTGCGAATGTCATCAGCTATACCTTTTTCTTATAATTTAGATAGTTGAATTTCCCTTTTATTTCCTTTTATAGTTATGGTTCTAGTCAGTTTAGACTTCCCTGATTCTATTGTGAGTTTGGTTGGGTGGTAATCTATTGTAGTCTATGATGAAATCCAAATGAGGTTTGTCCCTGAGGGAGAGGCATCTTCACGAACGGGAGGTTCAGGATGGGGGCGGCAGAATGAAATGTTGGCCTCTAGTTCTATCAGGACTCTAATTAATATTTACTATTCCTATCCTTATTGAAAGTCTAATTAATAAAGTGTCCTAATACTACTAAAAGTCCGTTTAATTTTAGTCTCCTAATCCCATTAAAAGTCTAATTATGATCAGGTCTCCTAATTGTACTAGGAGTCCAAGCATGTTGGTTCTAGTGAAACTTTAATTAATTTGAGCATGCTAATTGTACTAGAATTCTAAGTAGAGCAAGTATGGTAGTTGCATTGGAATTCTAATTAAATCAAGTATAACAGTTTTACTAGAATTCTAATCAAAATAGAAAACTAATTTTATTGACTCTGATTTAAAGCAAATGAATTAATTTTATTAAAATCTAATTAAAACAAATAAACTGATTTTATTAAAAATTTTGAAATAAATAAGCTAAGTTTATTAAAATTCTAATTAAAGCAATAAAGTAATTATACTAAAAATCTAATTAAAGCAGTGAATTAATCATATTAAATTCTAATTAAAGCATGCTATTAACCAATTAAATTCTGATTTAAAGAAATTAATCAATCACACTAAGATCTAATTAACTTAATTAATTAATCATGCTGAAATAAAATAAATCTACTAATTAATTATACTAAAAGGATAAAAAAAGTAATTAATTAATTCTAAAATTCTTAAAAAAAGGGTTTTGGGCCCGCTATGCTAAGGAGGATTGGCCTCATTCCCGAGTATCCTCCGTAAGTTTCCTAGGGCAAATCGGGTGGCTGAGATTAAAGATAAATTAGATTTTAGACTGTAAAATAGTATTTTGAATTTTTTGGAATTGATTTCAAAATAATAATTATGAATTAAGTTATGAACTAGAGTGATAGAAACTAAAATTAATATTTAGGATTTTCGGAGATATTAAAATAAGGAATTAAAATTAGAATTAAAATTTTTAGGACTGAATTCGGGTCCGAAATCAGAAAATCAGACCGTATGATTAAGGACTGATTTTGGAATCGAAGGATTAGAACCAGAAATTAATGATAGGACTGAAAATTAAGATTTTAGAATGAAATTAAAGCCAAGGGTCGACAAATAAGACCGCCGAATTAAGGACTGGTTCTAAATTCGGAGAACCAGATATAAAAGTTTGCGGGTGCTACGGTCTCGGACTAAAAATTAAAATCTAGGATTAAAACTAAAAGAAAAAACCTAGGTCTAAAACTAAGATTTTTACCTAGGATTGGGGCTGCGGAGAGAAATCTCGAAGATTCTATGTTTGAATTTCGAAATCATAGCTAGGTTGCTCTATGGGTTTGTCCTCGAAGTTCTCTGGTTTCAGAATCCCAAAAAACATATGTTCTCTCTTTGAAAATTGCCCAGCCTCCTGGGCGAATTAAGAAGAAAATCTTTTATAAGTTTTTCTTCAATTATGCGCCCTTTTCTAGGTATTTAACTGAATTACGTGCCAATTTTCCGGTGCTTAATCGCTTTGAGTCGGTCACCGACTTAGTGAGCGACCAACTGACTTGCTCAACGAGTTTTCTAGTCCTAATAGCATTAGGGTTAATTGTGCGCTTGTTAGGACGTGCGCAATCCGATTAAGCGTTTCTTCAGAAGCGCTCAATCGAGGAAACTTAGGGGTCAAGGACAGTGAGGCTAGGCTGGGCGTAGGTCAATTGCGCATTGGTTGTCAGGCGTGCAATCTGATCGTGCGTCTGATTTCAGGTGCGTGATTGAGTCTCGAGATGGTCTGGGAAAGGAAGTTTGGTTTGAAAGGGGACAGATTGCGCGTTTGTGGTCTAGTGTGTAATTGAATTATGCGCGAGGTTACAGGCACTTAATTCGGGGTTGTCCGGATTTGGTCTCTAGTCTAAAATGCAAGACTATTGTTTCAATCTGCATTTCGACTATATACTATTATTTCAATATATAGTCTCCCTACGTTAGGATTTGAGCCACAGAGCTATTGTTTTAGCCTGTGTTCAGCCATGTATATTATTTCAGTGCATGGTTCCCATATCAGGATTATGAGGTCAAAGGTTGACCGAATAAATTGTATATTTCGAGAGGGCAAAATGGAGGTGTCTATAGAAAGTTGTTAAAGAATGTAGCAAATCTCCAGATCTGGAACATATTTGGCACTCTAACCTATTCTAACTTAAATTAAAGCAAGAAAAAGAAAGAGGAGAGGTTTTTGGGGTTGTCACTTTAAACTAAACTACAAAAAATTTAATTTAAATGCAGCTGATCCAAAGATGAATAGAAAACAGATTTGGAGAAGAGAGAAAAGGTTTTGGAGAATTAAAATCAAATATGGAGAATAGCAGCCTGGTATTTGGTCTCACTGAAAATTGATTGGTTAAATAGTAATGCAGGGGATGGATCTACAGCTATCCTTCATCTGGCTACAAGCACAGATGCAAGGTAGAAAAATCCAATCTAAACCAGGGGGCTGAATTGATCTTAAGGTTATGATCTATCCACTTCAATGGTCACGGATCATCCCAGGGATTTCCTTCAATCCAAAGGCTTCAATTAGAATAGAAAAACCACTACAGATGTTGTGGATGCAAGGCTACAAGCTCAGGCATCCACAGGAGCATTAAGTCTAGGAAAATCTGTTGGAAATCAAGAGATCTACAGGTTAAATGAATGGGTATTCCCAAATACATAAATTGTATGGAGAATCTAATGGAACCAAAAGATCTATAGATTTAAATGATCATTAAACTAACAATTCATTGATTCAAATACATCTTACAATCAATTGTCCTCAGATCTGTAGTCTCTGCATCACCCAATCCTCATACAAAGCTCACAAACCTCTCAATTTTAATGATCTACCTCACCTAGCTGCTACAAGAGTTTAGCCAACCATAGTTGGGCTAAAGAGAGAATGGAGAGGGAAGAAGGCTGGAATTTTGAAGGGGAAAGGAATTCGAATTTGATCTTTGGACTTCTCTCGATGGTTCTTCTGTTATGCTTGTCATCTATTTATACTCTTCCCTCTTTGTTCTCACATCTATTTCAGTGAATACGAACAAAAGAGAATAATTATGTTATTAGGCTGCTGATGTGGCTGATTTCTCATCTAAAAACTCTCATAAATTGGTTAGAATTAGGTGAGTACACGTGAGGTAGTTAGAGAGTTCACATTCGTGCTCATTTGTGTTCTAAAAATACCCTCCAAGGTTGTTAGCATGCCTTGGGACATGTGCAATAGAGCACTGAAGTGATCTGCATTCTCAGCTGTCTGATGAGAAGTTTCCAATCCTTGTGGCGAGAGGTTCAGAGAACCTCTCGACAGGTTCTGAGTGTGAGTTTTGCTCTTCGATAAGTTGAACATAGCCTTAGATAGGTTCAGATGAACTGCTCGACAGGTTCTTTAGCTTTAGTAATCCTCTCGATAGGTTATGGCAACCTCGCGAGATTCAGTGTAGCTTCAGGTGTCGTTTCGCTAGGTTGGCTCTGTCTATTCGATAGGTTCAGGGAACCTCTCGACAGGTATGATTTTAGCATTCTGCACTTCACGAGGATGGTTGCTTCAGGTGACCTCTCGATAGGTTCATTTGCACTATTCGATGAGATCTTCGTCCTCAGTTTCAACTATTCAATAGGTTCTGTAAACCTCTCGACAACTTTATTTCTCATTAGCAGAACCTCGCGATAGATTCCATTAACCACTCGATAGGTTGATTTCTTTGCTTCCACTGCTTGTACACAACTTGGGAGGTTGGATTTCATTTGTCCAGCACTCAGTAGCCTTTGAGGGGTTCATCCTTGGTGCTGCTCTAATTATGCATGATTTATTTGTATGTTGAAAACATACTTGCGAATGAAGAATGCTACTGAATTTGGAAATTTAGAATGAATAAGGAAATATCAGCACAGAGAGAAGTTAATTAGCCTGCAAGATCAGGGCCAATTGTAGCAAGTTTTAAATGTAAGTGAGTAAAAGATCGTCCACAGAGAATTTATTTAAAATGTAAGATAAACTTCCAGATCTGAGCTACCAGATCTGGCCTCTGATCCTATCTATAGAGCAAATAAGATGGGAGGTTGAATTTGTCACATTAACTAAATGATAAAAGTAAAATTAAAACTAAGTGATCCAGATCTGAGTTGGGGAGATTTTGATGTAAATTAATAAGAATGGAGAAATAATATCTAACTTTGATTTGGTCCTTGATGCAAAAAGAATGAGAATAAATGTAGATCAAATGAGATGTGATCCAATCTTCATCTGGCTACAAGCACAGATGCAAGAGAAAGTAATCTAACTCAAGGGTTAGAGTTAAACTTATGGTTATGGTCTGTCCACTTCAATGGCCACAGACCATCCAATAGTCTTTAATCTGAACCCTTAATTCAGAACGAGAAACACCACTACAAATGCTGTGAGAGATTAGGTTACAAACACAAATTCTCACAGGGATAATGAATTAAGGGAAATTGCTTAAAAAACAGTAAATCTAAAGGAGTCTAGTGCAATAAGGAGATCACAGGGAACCCTCAACACGAATCCAATTGAGAATGTACGATTGACAGCAACCTTTTCAAATTCACCATTACAATCACAGAGCACAGCTTAAACAGCTCTCGGATTTGTAGTCTTGAATACAATTCTCTTTTGAATTACAGAAGTATCTCACAACTCTCAATTACAACTAAAAGCTAGGCTATTACAGGAGTTTCAGACAAGCTATCTGAATTGGAAATGAGGCAATAGAAATGAAACTCGAAATCTGGATACCCAAATTGGGCAAATGGTTCATCTATTTATAGTTTCCCCCAAGTCTAGCTCAGATGTGTATCGACCAATCAGAATTGGTTAGATCTGTATCAACCAATGGGAGTCGAGCACAAGGATCCAGATCTGTTTTGGCCAATCATAACTGCTTGATTTGGTTCAGCCAATCAGATGATAGAAGCATCAATTCTGTTATGTATTTCAAAAAAATCTGTTAGAACTTCTAGAAGTTTCCGCCAATTGATTTCATCTTCGGGTGCTCACATGGGGTGGAATATACCTTTTGTTCGTGCTCAGAATCTTTCGAAATGTCCCTGGGTTTTTAAATGCATTGGGGCACGTGTAAAAGATTACAGAATTACCCTTGCAGATGCTAGCAATCTTCAGAATACCATTTCGCATAGTTTGGGGAACTTTTCGCAAGGTACTGTGACTTCTGAAGCTCTTTTCAGATTAAGCTTTGCTTATGAGAGTTCTCTTCTTTTCGAATAGGTCAGAAATCCTTTCGAAGAGTTCAGGTGCTCTTCGAAAACTAAGCCTGGAGCTTTTAATTCTTTTCGCAAAGTTCAGGTTCTTTTCGAAATGTTCAGATTCTTTTCGAAAAGCACTCTGTAATGCATTCTTCTGTTCGAATAGCTCCACACCTCTTTCCAGGTTACAACCAGGCCTTTGTCCTCTTTAGTTTAGTCATTTTGACAGCTCGTGAGGTTGTCCCTTCTCTTTCTTCCTTTGGATCAACATGGATCATCATCTTTTTGGCATTTTTAGGCTGCTTTCATAGTTAAGCTTATCTTTATTGTTAGCTGTAACACAAGCACTTAAAACACTTATTTAGTTCTCTCAAAGGTTTATCAAGGCCCAGGTTAAAGGGTGGAAAATGGTATTTTCTAGTTCTCAACACACCCCCAAACCTAAGATTTGCTAGTCCCTGAGCAAAGACAAAATTGAAAACAGAATAAAAAGCCACTTTTGTAGGGAACACAGTTGCATTTAGCATATGCAACAAGCCTTTTAAACCCCTAGGTGATCCCCAGTGGAGGAGTGAAGTCTCCTGAGGGTTTTCAGTGAAGGTACCCACAAACATCTCCAATAAATTAGTTAATATCAATACAGTTCTGTTAAAGCAGACTTTTATCCAGTCAGGTTATTCACACCTGCATCAGTCAAGCTGTAAAAAGATCTTCAAGAAAACATTAGTTTAAAACTAAAATTCAGCTGTAATTTCTTTTACCATTCACTTAGTTGGTGACAAAAAGTTTTTATAAGAAAAAATAATGAAAAGCTTGCCTTCTATTTGAAAATTCAGTTTTTGATGTTACCCCAAATAATTTGATTTCAAACTCAACTCTCACCAGGGTTTTCACTCACCATGCAAATATGAGGGCTGTACTATTTCACATAGCTCAAGACCAATTACAGTCCTCAAATAGGACTGTAAGCAAGAGCATAGACATTGCTTTTCAGTTCTGAATCTACTGCTCTTTTCTCCATAGATTACACAAATCCTTATCTCCATGTGACAGCTCAATCCATCATTGATCAGTAAGGACTTTGACTTGGGTGGTACTGTGGCTTATGAGTGAACTTTATCAAGAATAAAGAGGTGGAATGGAATTCAAAATTGAGAGGTCAGTCAAGGTAAGGAAGTGGTAGACACATCTTCTTTATTTCAGCCCAATTTCATCTTCTTCTTTGAATTTTCAGAGCCAAAGTGGCCATCTTTTTCTCTTTCTTTTTTCAAATTCCCAATGAAATGACTTTTTTTTTATTTTTCTGTTTTTCATTTAAAATTTTTTTTTTTTTTTTCAACATTGACTGGAGTGCCACATTTCTTTTGTTGATACATCATTGCCTTCAATTATTTTTCTTCTTCTTTTACCAAACTGTTACCCAACTCTCCTTTCTTCAGCTTCCTTTCCTTTACCTTCTGAATTTTCAGAGTGAGGGTTAAGCTCGATGAGGTTGATTAGGTTGGTTGATGAGGTTACAAAGAAATCTTGGATTTATAAAGCTCAACTGGTGTGTATCAAAGGTAGTTTCAAATGGTGGGGCTTTTGTGAAGTTCAAACTGTCCAAAAGAAGGCCTTGCATCATGTCTTTAATATCATGATTGCTGTCAAGTTATTTCAATTTGAATATGTGTAACTTCTAGTGATAGTAAGGTGTTCAAACAAATTCCTAGAGCAGAAAAAATTGCCAATTCATATCTCCAAAGAATACATTCCAGGCCCAAGTCTCACTGGGTGTAGTTTTCTATCAAATTCCTAAGGTATCATCACTGTTTTCTCTCTTTTTAGGTTTACTAAAACATCAATTTTATTTTGAAAATTTTCTGACATTCACTTCATGAAGGTATTGGTATTACTCTAAAAATCAGTTTTTTTAAAAAATTTTACTTCCTCATTTTTTAAAACAACAAGTGTGAAATTACTTTATCTTCAAAAATTCTGCTGTGATCATAAGCTGCACTGATTTTAACTAAACTATTGGTAATTCTGCTACATCACCCCCAAACCAAAGATGAGCAGTGACCTCACTGGTCCGAAATACATTAGCAAAGAAGCAATCAAACAAAAAGCATAATGTCAGAGAAGAAAGAAAAGGAATGCACAGTAATTACTAATAAACAAAATTTTAACAGAAAACCAGAGGTACATATCACAGACCCACAAAACAAACATGTACAATGTAATCTAATAACTGGGGTCAAAATCTATATCATAAGTTGGTTTAATGGGATTAGAACTGGAGTCACTGTCAGAGGCAGAACTAGAATCAGTATTGGAGTCTGAACTCGATTTAGCCTTCTCCTGGATTGTGTTTTGCAGCTCAGTGTATTCCTCAGATTTGATCTTTTTGGTGAGGCCAATATACTTTTCAAGTCTAGTAGCCCTCAATTTTTCCTGTTCAAGCTGTGCTTGCAACATGGTGACCTTGTGCTGCTCACTTCTATCCATCTGAAAAGTTTGACCCAGCAGGTCCTGCATCTTTTCTCTCTCAAATTTCATGAACAACTCCAATTTTTGAATCTGGTCTTCATAAGGGGTTCTAATGTAAGCTTGCAGATCAGCTAACCCCTTGAGGACATCGCGACAGATATAAGGATTCTCTTCCATAGCCCTTTTGAGAGTGGTAAATTTGAGAATGGGAATGGAGTGGTAGGGGACCAGAGGTATGCCAGCAGTGGGAGCAGAGGAGTCCAAAAGTATGAACTTAGGGTCTGTTTGGGTGGCTTGAGCAGCGACATTAAGGATGGGTGTAGGTGTATCCAAAGGTAGGTTCAAATTGGGTATGATGAGACTGACATGGGGATGGGTGAATCTAAAACTATTACCTCTGGATCAGTTTGGGTAGCATGGCCAGCAATAGCAGATACAGTGGCTAAGGTGGTTGTTTGGGATGTGGAGGCTAAGGTTTAGAGAAGGGAATTTGTCACAGACTCATTGTCTGTGTTGATCTGTAGTTGGGCTTGGATGGATTGGAGAAAGGTGAATATTTGGCTAATTGATTCAGGTGTGGGTGTGGTATGCAGAGTAGGGGCTGGTAAAATTGAAGTAGATGGTTGAGGTGCAATGGGTGAAATGGCTGTAAAGGGGGAAGTAGCCAAATGGGTGAAATGAGTATAGGTATAGATTCAAGCCCAATATTCTCCAAGATAGATCCCATTTGATGAATAGGCCTCAGAGTGAATATCTGTGTTCGGGGTATGAGTTATTTCAGGTGTATGAGTTGAATGGGCAGGTGATCCTGAGAAACTTTGGAGAAGAGGAGTGCTAGGAGATTGTTCAATAAAATCTGGGGCTAAATCTTGGACATTGTTAGGAGAAATTGGTGGTGTGAGTGTGGCTGGAGTGGTTGGTGTAGAGGGGGAGTCTACAATTGGGATTATGTTGGTTATGGGAGATGGAATTGCTGGAATGGGTGAAGGAATAGGAGCTGTGCTAGGTGAAGTGGGTAAGATGATAACTTCTTCAACAATGGGTGCAGCTGAAGAGCTGGTCACCACAGGAAGGACAACTTGTTCAATGTCAGCTGCAGTTGAAATAGGTGCAGCTAAAGAGCTGGTCACCTCAGGGTCTGGTAAAGCAGATTCTTGGGCAGCTGCAGGGGCTGGTTCAGGTATGGCAGGTTCAATGGCAGCTGCAGGGGCTGGCTCCGCTTCCTCCCTCATTCTATTCAACATGGTTTGGCTTGTAGTCCAAGCCTTTTTCCCAAAAGCATGAGGAGATATAACTTCAAATGGCTCTTGCTCATCAATGTCAAATTTGGCTCTTAGTAGGGCTGTGATCAACCTACCAAATGGTATTCCAGCTAACTTTTGCTCCTTTTTCAGCTTGGTACTAATATCAGCCATGGCTTCAAAAATCAACATAGGGGCATTGAAGAATTGCCCCTTAGAGAAATGAAAAAGAGCCTCTAAAATTGGTGTCCTTCTTTCCTGGCTATGCCCAGTGATATAAAAACATCCCCTCAAAATAGAATCCATCAGCAAAAATTGAGGTGCTAAGTCTCTCCTCATGATGGATTATCCAGTTCCAACTATGCCTTGGGTTAAATGTGCAGCCATTTCTCTAAAAGAGGCTGTTTCTTGTGCGGCCAACAGACCAGCAGGATCATATTGAAATGGTATCCCCAAAGCATTTCCAATGTCTTCATAAGTGACAGTTAAATCGCAATCATCAATGAAAATTACAAGAGTAGGGACATCAGCATCCTTCTCTTTCACATTTACCAAATTTTGGTACCATAATCTCACCATTCACGGATAAATTTTCTCTGGAAGAGGGGTTAGGATATTGCTCAGTGAGGCATCCCTAATGTATTTCAAAGATAACTGACATTCAGGTTTGTTGTAGAAAAAGGTCTCATCAACAATAAACTCTGGGATCAGCTTCTGAGATTCAATGAATGGGTTTGGCAGTACCAAATGTAAAGGCAGAGGAGGAAGCTCAGGCTCAGGACTAGCAGCAGCTGTGGGGGTGGGTTCCTCATATCTAACCTTCTTTCCTTTCTCAATCCTATCAGCTTTATCCATCGATAGTATCCTTTTAGCTGAAGTTTTTGCTTTTCCTTTTGGGGCGGATTTGCTAATTTTCTTAGCAGAAGATTTTGGGAACATTGCAGCCAATGATTTTTCAGCTTTTCCCATTTAAAACTTTGTTTGAATCTCCCACAATGAATGCTGATACCAAATTAAACTTTGCAAAACACAAACAGAGGAAACGCACAGAAAAATACCGAAATCTAGGGTTTTGTTTGAACTTATTGATCGCTTGATGAAGTCCACCAGAATCAGAAGCAAAAAGTCCCTCTCTTCAAGTGCAATCCGTCGAACAAATATGAAGAAAATTGGGGCTGAATTCTAAAAACACGCAAGGAAGGAAAGAAAAAGGGTTTTCTGTGAAACAGGACGCTCTGAGAAGGCTTTCGAATATGAAACCCTTGCTTCGAAAGGGTTTAAATATGCTCAAAATGATATTCGCAAAGTATCTTTGAAGTTTTCGAAAAGTTTAAAACAGTTCTTTTTACAAAAGAGAATGGCATCAGTACCATTCGAAAAGCAAACAGCTTCAGAACCAACTTTTCGAAAAGCAAAAGGCTTCAGAAACAACTATTCGAAAAGCAAAACATTCTTTTCGAGTAGTTGAATTCTAGTCGATCCTTTTCGAAAAGAAAATTAAACTTTTCGAAATGTATTTTTTTCTTTTGCGAATTAATTTTTCACATATTATAACTTTTCGAATTGAGTGTAAACATGACTAAAAACAGAGAAGAATAAACTATGCAAAAACTACAAAACAAACATGAGTAGAATACATATGATATAGTTGTTTAACATCAGATTTGTGGAAGCTCTTGATGGTAGATGGTCAGCACAGGCTCCAGGGTATTTTCAACGCATGGTTTGAGCCTCTGCCCATTTACTTTCAAGGTTCTCCCATCACTTGGGTCCAAAATTTCAATAGCCTTGGAAGGAGATGCATGAATGACAGTATATGGCCCTTCCCATCTGGATCTCAACTTTCCAGGAAAGAACTTAAGTTTTGAGTTGAATAACCATACCTTGGAACCAGCTATGAACTCTTTTCTCAGCAAATTTTTGTCATAGAAAGCCTTAACTTTTTCTTTGTAAGATCTTGCATTAGTGTATGCATCCATCCTCAGCTCTTCCAACTTAGCAAGTTGCAGTTTCCTGTGATTACCAGCAGTAGTAAGATCCATGTTCAAGGTTTTAATAGCCCAAAAGGCTTTATATTCTAACTCCACTGGTAAATGGCATGCTTTTCCATAGACCAATCTGAATGGGGACATGCCAATTGGGGTTTTATAGGCTGTCCTATATGCCCATAATGCATCATTCAGCTTAAAGGACCAATCCTTTCTGTCCTTCTTCACGCCTTTTTCCAAAGATATGTTTGATTTCTCTATTGGAAATCTCCACTTATCCACTGGTCTGTGGATGATATGGAGTAGCTACTCTATGAGTCACAGAGTACTTTTTCAATAAAGCTTCAAAATGCTTATTACAAAAATGGCTTCCCCCATCACTGATAATAGCTCTGGGGGAACCAAACCTGGAAAAAATGTTGTCTTTTAAAAATTTCAAGACAACTCTATGATCATTGGTTTTAGTAGCTGTGGCTTCAACCCATTTGGATACATAATCCACAGCTACTAAGATGAAATTACAACCATTTGAAGGAGTAAAAGGTCCCATAAAATCTATCCCCCAAATGTCAAACAATTCAACTACCAAAATGGGTTGTAAAGGCATTGAGTTTCTCTTGGAAATGCTGCCCAATTTCTGGCAGTTCTGACAAGACTTACAGTGCTGCAGTGCATCTTTGAAAAGTGTAGGCCAATAAAATCCACACTGCAAAACCTTTACAGCAGTTTTGTTTCCACTAAAATGGCCTCCATAGGCCTGTTCATGACACATGGAAAGTATGCTATGAAAGTCTTCTTCAGGGACACATCTTCTAATTATTTGGTCTGCACAAATCTTGAACAGATAAGGATCCTCCCAAATAAACTGTTTGACCTTTGAGAAGAAAAGATCTTTATCCATTTTATTCCAATGTTGAGGAGTTCTTCTAGTAGCCAAAAAGTTGACTAGATTTGCAAACCAAGGGGTGCGTACACTGATAGCAAAAAGTTTCTCATCAGGGAAAGATTCATTTAAAGGTAGCCTATCAATCTCAGCAGTTAGAATTCTAGATAGGTGGTCAGCCACCACATTTTCCACACCCTTTTTATCTTTAATCTGCAAATCAAATTCCTGTAATAGGAGGATTTACCTGATTAATCTTGGTTTGGTATCCTTCTTAGACAGAAGGTATTTCAAGGCTGAGTGGTCAGTGAACACCACTATTTGTGAACCCAAAACATATGACCTGAATTTCTCTAAAGCAAAAACAATTGCCAGCAGCTCCTTCTCAGTTGTTGTGTAATTGAGCTGTGCATCAATCATTGATCTACTGGCATAAGCTATGACATGAGGTAGCTTATCCTTTCTCTGCCTAAGAACAGCTCCCAAAGCATAGTCTGATGCATCACACATCAGCTCAAAAGGTAGTGAATAGTTTGGAGACTGTAGTATTGGAGCTGAAATCAAACAATTTTTTAAGAATTCAAATGCCTTCAAGCATTCATTGCTGAAAACAAAAGGGACATATTGGCACAATAAATGACAAAGGGGCTTGGATATTTTACTGAAGTCCTTAATGAACCTTCTGTAAAATCCAGCATGTCCCTAGAAAACTTCTGATTTGCTTAACAGTTTTAGGAGGTGGCAAATGTGCAATTAAATCAATTTTTGCTCTGTCCACCTCAATGCCCTTGTGGGAGACAACATGGCCAAGGACAATGCCTTGGGTGACCATGAAATGACTCTTCTTCCAGCTCAAAACTAGATTGGTTTCTTCACATCTCTGTAACACTAAGTTGAGATGATGTAAACACTGGGCAAAACTGTCTTCATATATTGAAAAATCATCCATAAAAATCTCCATAAATTGGTCAATCATATCAGAGAAAATGGAGTACATGCATCTTTGAAAGGTAGCAGGAGCATTACAAAGACCAAAAGGCATTCTTTTATAGGCAAAAGTGCCAAAAGGGCAAGTGAATGTGGTCTTTTCCTGATCTTGTGGATACACAAGAATCTGGTTGTAACCAGAGTAACCATCAAGAAAACAGTAATAAGCTTTTCCTGCTAGCTTATCTAAAATTTGATCAATGAATGGAAGAGGGAAATGGTCTTTTCTGGTCATTGTAATTAGTTTTCTGTAATCAATACAGACCCTCCAACCAGTTGTTTGTCTGGTTGACGTAAGCTCACCAGAATCTGAGGTTACAACAGTGATCCCAGATTTCTTAGGTACCACCTATGTAGGTGCCACCCAAGCTGAATCTGAAATGGGGTAAATGACCCCTGCATCCAACAACTTAACAACCTCTTTCATGACCACTTCTTGCATATGAGGATTCAGCCTCCTTTGCATTTTCCTAAAAGGCTTTGCATCTTCCTCCAAATGAATTTTATGCATGCAAACAGCTGGACTGATTCCTCCCAAATCAGCAATAGTCCAGCCAATTGCCCTCTTATGCTGTTTCAATACAATCAACAACTCTTCCTCCTGCTCCTCAGTGAGGGAGGAAGAAATAATCACAGGCAGTGTTTTATGGTCTCCTAAAAACACATATTTCAAATTTTCTGGCAACTGCTTCAGCTCTACATCAGGTGGACTGAGGATAGAAGGTAACAAAGGTACCTTGGCTGTTTGTGGAAGGGAAAGAATAGCAGGTTTCCATGAAGAGAACCTTGCTGATTGATCATGAGTTCCTTGCACAGCATTTACTTCCTCAGACTTT
This sequence comes from Chloranthus sessilifolius, assembly GCA_021018995.1. Taxonomy (NCBI): domain Eukaryota; kingdom Viridiplantae; phylum Streptophyta; class Magnoliopsida; order Chloranthales; family Chloranthaceae; genus Chloranthus; species Chloranthus sessilifolius. The sequence continues at coordinate 85,786,427 of CM037590.1, read as the reverse complement.
GAAGTACAAAATGTTTCTTCCTCAGCATTTCTCCAAGCATCTTTAAAATCTGTGGTTAAATCTTTACACTGCAAAAACTGTGGTAAAGTTTCTTCTACCAGTTCATCCAACAAATCAATAAGAAAATATTCCTTAGAACTGAATTGAGGCTGTGTAACTGCATTGTAGACGTTTAACTTTACCTTCATATTTCCAAAAGACACTTCCATAATACCAGATCTGCATTGAATGCAAGCATTGGCTGTAGCTAGGAATGGTCTCCCCAAAATGACAGGGATGGAAGTTTTGCTTTTTGTAGGTTCCATGTCTAATACCAGAAAATTAGCAGGATAGAAAAACTTATCTACTCCTACCAACACATCCTCAATCATCCCAACTGGCTTTCTTTCATATCTGTCTGCTAGTTGTAACACCACATGGGTGGGTTTTAACTCTCTCAAACCTAGATATACAGAATATGGAAGCAGGTTGACACTAGCACCCAAATCTAATAAAGCCTTTTCAATGATATGTTCCCCAATAATGCAAGGGATTGTGGGGATTCCAGGATCTTGAAATTTAGGAGGAGTGGTAATGGACAAAACTTGATTAACTCTTTCCACAGCAAAGACCTTCTTGGATAACTGTATCCTAGATTGTCTTTTGTGAGTGCAAATATCTTTAAAATTTTTTGCATATGCTGGGATTTGTTTGATTGCATCAAGCAAAGGAAGATTTATCTTGACTTACTTGAAAGTCTCCATCATTTCATCTATTTTTGTGTTCCCCTTATTAAAAGGGGATGCAGATTTCATGGCGTGGTGAAATGGTAAATGAGGAACTAGTCCTTCATTTACAGCTTTAGAATCATTATCAGAATCTTTTTGATTTTTCTGTTTTTCATTTTTTTTTATTTTTTTGAGGTACATCAGCACCCCCAATGCTAACATCATGCTGCTCCTGCTGCATATCTCTAGCAGTTTTCTCAATTTTTTCTTCTTCCTTTTCAGTACCCACATTGTTATTTACAACTCTTCCACTTCTCAAAGTAGTGATAGCTTTTACTTCTTCATGTGAAACAGAAGCCTCTCCAACCATGAACTGTCCTTTAGGATTGTTCAAAGGTTGGCTAGGTAACCTGCCTTCCTCTCTTTTGGCCAAAGTATTTGCAAGTTGACCCAATGTTTCCTCAATCTTCTTTATGCATTGACTGTGAAAGTTTACAGTCTGAGTTAAAGACCCTAAATTCTGGAGTGAATTTAGAATTTGATCTTCAAAAGAAGGGGATCTGGAAGGGGTTGGAACTGGAACAGATTGTTGTCTAGGTTGTTGTGGAATGGGCTGCTAAAAATTTGGCTTGGTATAAAAATTCTGCTGATAAGGTTGAGCAGTTTTGAAAGGAAATTGGTTCTTTGGTTGCGGCTGCTGTTGTGATTGATAATTGCCCTGGCTCCACCTTAAATTGGGGTGCCCTCTCCATGCATATTCATTTGACTGCATCTGTCCAAATGATTGGGTAGCATGCGCTTGCTCCACCACCAAATCTGGGAACTGTGGTGCAGCTGGACATTGATCAAGTGAATGCGTAGGGGACTGACATATCAGACATGCCTCCTCTACTCTTGCTACCATTGGATTTTTAAGTGAGTCCATCAATCTATCAAACTTCGTGGTTAAATTATCCATCTTCCTTTCCAACTCATTCACCTCATAAAATTTTCCTTTGGTGGTTTGCTGATTGTTCAACCTAGCAGGATTCTCAATGTCTCTTGACAAAGATTCCTGTTGAGTTGAATTTTCACCAATTACTTCAAATAAATCCCAGACCTCCTCAACTGTTTTTTATAAGTAGGTGCCTCCATAGGAAGCATCTACCATATTCTTGCCCTTTTGATCAATTCCTTGATAGAAGCTTTGAACAAGCTGCCATCGGGGAATTTGATGATGAGGACATTGCCTTAAAAGTTCTTTAAACCTTTCCCATGCTTCATGGAAAGTTTCAGTTGAGTGTTGTGAAAAGGAAATAATATTTTATCTCAATTGGCTGGTTTTAGACATAGGGAAGTATTTGGTTAAAAATTGACACTGCAAATCATTCCAAGAAGTGATACTATTTGGTGCCAACATAGACAACCATGCTCTGGCCTTGTCCTTTAATGAAAAAGGAAAGAGCCTAAGCTTGGTTGCCTCTGGACCCAGTCCAGCTATGTTGAATGTGGTATAAAGAGACAAAAATTCATCCACATGCTTGTATGGATCTTCCTTACTCAAACTATGGAAGGAGGGAAGCATTTGAATAGTTGATGATTTGATCTCATAATTTCCTTCAACAGTAGGAAATTGAATGCAAAATGGAGAATTATAAGCACTTGGTGCAAAGTAATCCCTCAAAAGTCGAGGTTCTTCACCCATAGTAGCTGTTTCAGCAAAATTTTGTGATGTTTGTCTAGTTCGTAGTAGCCTTTCAACTTCTAAATTCAGAGGGACAATCTCAGGACTGAGAGTCCTCCTACCAAACATACAACACAGAATAGAGAATCAAATTATGCACAACAAACCTTCAGAATTCCTTTTAAAGTAGATTCCACGCTCAAAATGTATATGAATAACTGCACAGATTTAAACAATAGAACAGTTAGCACTGATGCAATAATAAAATAAAAACTTAGGTCTACCAATTTTAAAATAAATTCCCCGACAACGGCGCCAAAAACTTGGTTCTGCTCTAATTGTGTATGATTTATTTATATGTTGAAAACATACTTGTGAATGATGAATGCTATTGAATTTGAAAAATTAGAATGAATAAGGAAATATCAGCACAGAGAGAAGTTAATTAGCCTGCAAGATCAGGGCCAATTGTAGCAAGTTTTAAATGTAAGTGAGTAAAAGATCGTCCACAGGCAATTTATTTAAAATGTAAGATAAACTTCCAGATCTGAGCTACCAGATCTGGCCTCTGATCCTATCTATAGAGTAAATAAGATGGGAGGTTGAATTTGTAACATTAACTAAATGATAAAAGTAAAATTAAAACTAAGTGATCCAGATCTGAGTTGGGGAGATTTTGATGTAAATTAATAAGAATGGAGAAATAATATCTAACTTTGATTTGGTCCTTGATGTAAAAAGAATGAGAATAAATGTAGATCAAATGAGATGTGATCCAATCTTCATCTAGCTACAAGCACAGATGCAAGAGAAAGTAATCTAACTCAAGGGTTAGAGTTAAACTTATGGTTATGGTCTGTCCACTTCAATGGCCACAGACCATCCAATAGTCTTTAATCTGAACCCTTAATTCAGAACGAGAAACACCACTACAAATGCTGTGAGAGATTAGGTTACAAACACAAATTCTCACAGGGATAATGAATTAAGGGACATTGCTTAAAAAACAGTAAATCTAAAGGAGTCTAGTGCAATAAGGAGATCACAGGGAACCCTCAACACGAATCCAATTGAGAATGTACGGTTCACAGCAACCTTTTCAAATTCATCATTACAATTACAGAGCACAGCTTAAACAACTCTCGGTTTTGTAGTCTTGAATACAATTCTCTTTTGAATTATAGAAGTATCTCACAGCTCTCAATTACAACTAAAAGCTAGGCTATTACAGGAGTTTCAGACAAGCTATCTGAATTGGAAATGAGGCAATAGAAATGAAACTCGAAATCTAAATACCCAAATTGGGCAAATGGTTCATCTATTTATAGTTTCCCCCAAGTCTAGCTCAGATGTGTATCGACCAATCAGAATTGGTTAGATCTGTATCAACCAATAGGAGTCGAGCACAAGGATCCAGATCTGTTTTGGCCAATCAGAACTGCTTGATTTGGTTCAGCCAATCAGATGACAGAAGCATCAATTCTGTTATGTATTTCAAAAAATTTGTTAGAACTTCTAGAAGTTCCCGCCAATTGATTTCATCTTCGAGTGCTCACATGGGGTGGAATATGCCTTTGGTTCGTGCTCAGAATCTTTCATAATGTCCCTGGGGTTTTAAATGCATTGGGGCACGTGCAAAAGATTACTGAATTACCCTTACAGATGCTAGCAATCTTCAGAATACCATTTCGCATAGTTTGGGGAACTTTTCGCAAGGTACTGTGACTTCTGAAGCTCTTTTCGCACAGTTCTGGTGCTGTTCGCAAGGAGTTCTCTTCTTTTCGAATAGGTCAGAAATCCTTTCGAAGAGTTCAGGTGCTCTTCGAAAACTAAGCCTGGAGCTTTTAGTTCTTTTCGCAAAGTTCAGGTTCTTTTCGAAATGTTCAGATTGTTTTCGAAAAGCACTCTGTAATGCATTCTTCTGTTCGAATAGCTCCACACCTCTTTTCAGGTTACAACCAGGCCTTTGTCCTCTTTAGTTTAGGCATTTTGACAGCTCATGAGGTTGTCCCTTCTCTTTCTTCCTTTGGATCAACATGGATCATCATCTTTTTGGCACTTTTAGGCTGCTTTCATGATTAAGCCTGTCTTTATTGTTAGCTGTAACACAAGCACTTAAAACACTTATTTAGTTCTCTCAAAGGTTTATCAAGGCCCAGGTTAAAGGGTAGAAAATGGTATTTTCTAGTTCTCACCAATCCTTCATCAGATGCACCTGCTTTTGCTCCCATGTGTACATAGTTGGACACATGCCATTGCCATAGAATTTTGAGGTTCTGCGAATCTGCCTGATGGCTGGCCTTTTGGGCTACATGAGCAAATGTTGAATCTATTCTATATTGATGCAACTCTCCAGCAGGTCTCTTCATGAAACTTTTGGATGGATTTCTGCACTATGACTGCAATTTATTGCTTACTACAAAACTATATTCAAAACACATTATTAATCAACTCAAAAGTCCATCAAAGGTCAGGTTAGGAGGTAAAAAATGGTATTTTTTACTAATTAACAATCTCCCCATGCGTGATTAGTGACGTGTTGTAGCGTCGTTAAATATCTGTAGTTGGCGAGCACATCACCCAGATACTCTTCATTTAATATTTGCTTATTTAATTTCAACAATTTAATATTTCATAGTTTATTATTCCACCGCCCCTAGCCAGAGTCCACTCAGACCGAATTGGGCCACTTCATTTGGGGACCGAAAGGATCCCAGAAAAAGCACGTACCAATAGACTGGAGATCGTGATGGGACACTTTCTGCTAAAGTAGTTTCTTTCAAGTTTAACTTTATTTTTTCTACTTTATCTTAGTAAGTTTTACTTGCCTGTTTTGTTTAGTTTTATTTCTTTTTTCGTGTTATCACTTTGTTACACACGCTCACCCTCTCGAGAGCTCCCTGAGAGTCTATGAGCATCTACCAAAGGTTGGAGATGCAAGGGATACGAAAAATAAACCTGACCAGTAGCAGTAATCTGCTGCTATGGGGATACCACGATAACCCCATATATGATGATGAATCGTCCTATGATTCGCCCCCATGTCACCCTGAAATTAACATGGCCAGCGGCGAGGGAAACCCCTTCACTCCCCCGAGCACCAACAACCATGACGACCAGGGAGAAAGCGGCATCGAATAGAACTTCACGGCCCAACAACTCATGGAACTTAGTATCCAAAAGCTGCAAAAGGGAGGAGAGGAAGCTAAAGAGTTACTCTGAGGCATGGCGGCCGCATACGAGATCGTTAGAGATCAACAAGAGTAGGTGGAGCGAGAGAGAATGCAGGAGGAAAGGCCGCCTCTGACTCCAAACACCACATCCCCTCGGATGACTTTGCCAAGACAGACTACCCACACCTTCGTCAACAACAATTGGTAAGGTAGACTCCATTCTCATACCACTAGGAAAGACGCTACCATAAGAGTAGAGGATCTCCCCAAGATTCTCAACGATTACATTGCTAAGAGAGATCATCCCGGATTTGCGTTCGAATTTGACAAATTCTACCAAGACCTTGAGTTTAACTTACCTGTAGGGTTTAAGCCACCGAAGTTAAGCAAGTACAACAACAACGGGAATCCAAATCACCATTTGGCGTTATTCTGCAACGATTGTCGGCCCGTTCGCGACAACCAAGGGCCCCTGTTACACTACTTTCAGAGATTGTTAGAAGGAGAAGCTCTTGATTGGTTTGCCGGACTATCACTTCACAAGATCAGCATGCTCGATGATCTAACCAGTCAATTCTTAGACCAGTACAAGCATTTGATACAAGAAGCGGTCAGTCTCAGTGACCTGATGATGACGAAGAAGGAGCCCGAGGATGACTTTGTGGCACATTGGAGGAATCTTGTAACTCGTACTGGGAGTCAGATGAAGGAGAAGGATGCGATTGACATCATCATAGACACCATCAGATAGCCTCTTCGAAGCGCTCTTATTATAAGTGATTGCTCAGACTTCGCTTCCCTTAGCCTGCACGCTAACCACATCCAATGACACATCAAGGGAGGAGACCTTGCCTTTTCGATAATAGCATCAAAAGTCACCTCTTCCAGTGAATCGAAGCCGAAAAATAATAATAAAACCTCTGACTCCGAGCAGGTCAACGTGGTTATCAATCAGGGGTAAAACTCTAGAAACAGAAACTATGAACCAAGGAATTCTGGACATAATCAATACCAGAATCAAAATCAACAGTGATATCCGAATCAAAATCATAACTAGAATCAATATCAAAATCGGAACCAATACCCTAACTAGAAAACTTACCAAACCTAGAATCAGAATGTGACCCAAAATTGGCGAGCTAACCCTCAAAATTACAACAACGTTCCCTCGCCCCAAAACTTCAACCAGCAAACCAGGGGCCCTTACCAACCAAAGCGCGAACATTACCCTCCATTGCTTGACACCATCTCTAACATCTTTAATCTCCTTAGTAATCAAAACCTCATCCGATTCCCGCCGAAACGACCTCAGCCCTAGCCAGGACACTTGTAGGATGTGATCTACGACATGAACAATCGAAACCAGATTGACTGGGAATCCCTCCAAAACTCTAACCAAAGTAACAATCCACCCTCGCAAAATCTAAGGAATATCAACAATCCCATGTCAAACCAAAACCGAGGACCAGTATCTCACATCACTACAGTGGACCTCCCCAGCCGATTTGCCATTCATCCTTCAACTGTAATCACTTGTATTAATTCTCCCGATACCCCTGTTGGTCCAATCAAGCCTCAAAGGCCCCCAGCCATTCGGCCACATCCCTCAACTTTGATCACTCAAATCACACCTCCAAACCCCTGCCTTATCCGAATTTTAATCGGATATGGGTCCAGTCATTCAGGGCTTGGAGGCCTAACCTTTAGAGACCGTCACTAGAACTGGCTCCCCCAAACCTAGAACTCACTCCGTCGACATTACCCCTATATGACACTGAGCCCGAAGATGACGATGCCCACAGTTCGAGATTTGCCACAGGTCGGTGACACGTCCAACCAAGGACTTGAAGTAATACCTCGATGTAAGCTAACCATCAAAGCAAATCAGCAGGATGAGGAGTCAAGCCATGAAGAGGCCCAGATCTCTATGTTTTCAGAGGTGGAAGACTACACACAATATCTCCCCCTGTGGGCATAGCTCCACTACGTATCCCTACTTCCAACTTGACCCCATTTACGACAAGCATTTCAAAGAGTTCATCAGGACAAGCTACCACATGGCCCAAGGACAGACAATCGACATTCCCCGTCCTCAAGTTAGGGACCAACTATCTGCCACCGCCGTTCCCTTGAGAGAAGCAGAACGTGGGTGCTTAGCCATTAGAAAGGATAATAAGAGAAAGGGAAGCAAACATGCCTCTCCCACCTCATGTGATTCCTCCACCACTAGCTCTGACACCAATGCCTCAGCCACCTCAGTCAAATGTGAACAAAGCCCATAGGCCCGACAAAGAGCCAACACTAGAAATAGGCCAGGAGTACGATCTCCTACGACACCTTGGGAAAGTTCTGGCATAAATATCAATACTTGAACTCATTAAGAAGTCACCCGAGCATCACCAACTATTAATGAAGGTGATGGATAAGACACGCGTGGATGAAGACACTACCTTGGACGAGTTGGATGAAATCACTTCGGTTATGACATAACCTTCGACACTTACCTTCATGGACGTTGATATGTCGAAGGAATCGTTACAGGAAAGTTCAACCCCCATATACTTAACAGTATAATAAGGGGATTCTTGGTCCTTCACGCACTAGTCGATACTAGTGCAGGACTAAAAATTTATCCTATAACGGCGATCAAAACGCTAGAGTATACGGAGCAAGACATAAGACCATCATCGTTATCCCACATTGCATATGATGGATCTCAGCTTTTCATCAAAGGAACTATCAAGCTTCAAGTCGTCTCGGGCTGGTAACTAAAGATGTCACATTTCATGTCTCGGACTCTTATAGTACCTACAAAATGATCTTAGGAAGAAAGTGGTTGGAATCCATGAAGGTTGTGGCGTCCACATATCACCAGTGCATCAAGTTCCCCCATGAGGATTCCATCATCAGGATATACATTGATGAACCCCTCAAAGAAATAGATACCGATTACACAACAAGCATCCCGATGGCCCACGACTCAGTGCTAATTACCGGCCACATTAAGAAGACAGGGACTCCCCATGACACATCGATAGTAGAAGTTAGACACCCTGAGTCTCCCCCGACATGCTAATGAGGCCTAACAAAGAGGGTGACAGGTCTCCACCTCGCACGACTATATGACATAAATCGAACTGCAATGAAGGGGTGGGACCTCATGTACTAGCTAAGATACACCACACATGGGACTTGGCAAAAATAGCCAGGGGAGAATAGGCCCTGTGGTCCCCAAGAAGATTCGCAAGCACACCGGATTAGGCTACCAACTAGACGACAAACAGGCTGACCTCTTCCCAACCTCGCCTAAGTGGTTACTATATGATCACTTTATGTATGGAACTACTAAGAAGGTCGATGTGCCAAAGAGAGAAACCCCTCACCAAACCCCAAATCACGGAGATCAAGCAAATGGCTGATGCCTTCGCTGATCTAACGAACCTGAACTGAGACGATGATAGACAGACTGCTCGAGGGAGTTGGACCACTATTCAGAACTGAAGAACCAGCTACTACAGAAAGACAGAAGCCCCCAGAACCTGAGCTGCACATAGATGATTGAGAGTCAACTGACGAAGAAGACTTCCATATCGTAGCTCTAGGGGTTGAAGGAGAACCGAAACCAGATATTCTCTGATCTCTGCGGTTATCCTAGCCTTAAGAACCACCAGAAGAGGACCGATACTCGATGTCAAGCGAAGAGGAAGACTACTGGATGAATCTTCCTAGCATAGAACTAGAAGATCATCTCATAGCGGACCGTCTAAAATTGTTCGGGGAAGGTGACCACTCCTAGAATGAGGATTCAGATCCTAATGAAGATTTCGACTACCAACACATACTCGACAATTGGCGATGCCCATGCCGATGTCCCTACCCAAAGACACCCTACTGTAGCCTGTGCATGCTTATAATGCAATGATGTGAGAGAGCTATCCTAGACGAGATTCATCAAACGACTAAGGTAGAAAATTCTCACATTATCGTTATAGACGTCGAAGAGGAACTAGAGTTAGATGCTCCCCAATCTCTAGGATTACCTCAGCTCCAAATATTCTGGAGGTCATTAGAGGAAGAGTGGCAGCTACCGCAGAGCGACGATGAAGACTACTAGATAGATCTCCCAACGCTCGAGTTAGCAGAGCAATTAGACCAAAGCCTCCAAGCCCATCCAGTGAAGAGGATGAGTCCTAGCAAGAGGACTCCAGCCCCAGCACTAGCGATCCTGCCCTCAATTCTGAGGGATGGGAATACCCATGGGAGTATCCTTGCATATCTCAACCATAGCAGCCTAACTGTCGGGAAGGCGCCTTTATCTTGGCATACTATGAAACCCAAGGAGAAGAATCTCCAGCTCAGAGGGCTACCAGCCAGGGGAAGAAGAACCCAAAGATCTTCGAGCCCTCTTTGAAGACCAAGCAATCCTTATGATAAAAGAAGCCGAATCATCAATCAGATTGCTGCCTTCATCACTCATTCAGAAGATCACACCAGATGAGGACTATAAAAAAAATTACAAATTTTGAATGAGTCCACGTCATTGGAAGACTCACTCGAATGGCTCTAGCAGTCGTCACACTTCCTTAGCTGAGAGAAGCACCCATGTCGGTTTCTCTTCAGGAAATCGACCCTGTACCATACTTATTATCAAAAATAAAAAAAATAGCAAACCCCAAAACCCTTAAAAATAAAAAAATAGAAAACCTAAAAAAATTAGAAAATTTTAAAAAGGAGAGGGTGCCCTTCATCCCAAACCCATTCAGCGACCAACAAGGAGACTCTTCTCTTAAGGCTATGGGTAGTGGTCGCGTCGACAAAGTCGAGGAGGAACCAACCGATATACTCGCGCAAAGTCGTGCCGCTACTTTCGACACCGCAGAGCCACATCTTGAGCTCGCTCAACGTAACCTTACTACTCTCCCCACACGAGAACATAAAGCATCCCGATGAAACAACAAAGTCATCATACCTGATGAGATACTCTACAACTTTGAGAGGAGGATGAACAACCTTGATCTACACCTCACCAAGGATGTCGCGGTCATCAATTGTATCGATGAAGGGTTACCTCTCGCAAAACTAACCCCCCAGTGTAGCGATTTTGCAATTTATGAATTGACTGATGATGAAGGAGAAGGGCTAATTACTGAGGAGACACAAATTTCCAACGGATCATCAAACGCTTCGACGAGCAGACTCAAGCCGTTGCGAAACCCATAAAGGAAATTAACTTCAGTACCGAGGATAAGCCCAAGAAGCTATTGATTAGTACAATGCTTAGCCCCAAGGAGTGACCACAAATTATCCAAGTCCTTCAAGATCACCTTAGTTTCATTGCATGGTACTATGAAGACATGCCTGATCTAGACCCGAGCTTAGTAGAACATCGTTTAGTCCTAGAACTTGATGCGAAACCTGTCAAGCAAAAGCTGAGAAAAATGCATCCATAGACTGCACTACAAGTCAAAGAAGAAGTCGATAAACTACACAAAGCTAAATTCATTCGAGTCATCCTCTACCCCAAGTGGGTTGCAAATATAGTACCCATTACTAAGAAAGACAGTAGGGTACGGGTATGCATCGACTGCTGAAACCTTAATCAGGCATGCCCAAAAGATGACTTCCCCCTACCACACTTTGACACTCTAGTTGATAACACTGCCGGACATGAGATCTTATCCTTCATGGATGGCTTCTCCGGATAAAACAAGATGAGATTAACAGAAATTGACCAAGAGAAGACTTCATTAACCACACCATAGGGAACCTAGGAGCCACGTATCAACGCACCATGATGGTTATATTCCATGACATGATGCACAAGTATGTAGAAGTCTACGTCGATGATATACTCGTGAAGTCTCAAATGTGAGTAGGACATGCTGAAGCCCTTCGACTGGTGCTAGAACGATCCAACAGGTATCGGCTAAAGATGAATCCTAAGAAATGCATATTCGAAGTAACCTCTAAGAAATTATTAGGATTTATAGTCAGCAAACGAGGATCAAAGTCGATTTGGTGAAAGTCAAAGCCATTCTCGAAATGCCACCTTCCAGCAACATCAAAGAACTACGAGGCCTGATAGGAAGATTGCAATTCATCAGGATATTCATCTCCCAACACTCAGACAGATGTGACCCTTTCTACAGGCTACTCAAAGGAGGAGCTGAGTACATATGGGATGACCAGTGTTAGCAACCCTTCGATAATATCAAGAAATACCTCTTTAACCCTTTGATATTATCGCCACCAATCCCTGGAAAACCCTTAATCTCTACATCTCAACCAACAAGAAAGCAATGGGGATAATTCTAGGATAATACGACGAAGACAGGAAGAAGGAGAAGGGCATCTACTACCTCAGTAGGATGATGGTCGAGTACGAGCAAACTACACCGCAATAGAGAAGACTTTCCTGACCCTAGTATGGGCTTTGACCAACCTACGACACTACTTCAGGGCTGACAAGATCATGGTACTTGCACGCATGGACCCCTGAAGTACATATTCGAGAAGCCAGCTACATTGGAGAAAATTGCTTGATGGAATATGCTACTATAAGAATTTAACATTACCTATATCACACAAAAGTCAATCAAAGGACAGGCGGTCACCGATTATCTCGCAAATCTCCCACTCCTGGGCAGTGAGCAAATAAACACTGACTTCCCTGATGAAGACTTGCTCTTGATTCATGAGGAAGAGCCCGACAAAACTTCATGAACTTTATACTTCTACGGAGCTCTTAATCAGAAAGGAAAAGGCATCAGGATAGTCTTACTAAGCCCAGAAGGGGTCATTATACCTAAGGCCTTTCAACTAGACTTCCCGATTACCAATAATGTTGCCGAGTATAATGCTTTCATCGCTAGATTACGAGCGGCGCTACAATTAGGAGTCAAACAGTTGAAGACCATCGGTGACTCCAAACTTGTGATATCACAGGTCATTGAACAATGGAAGATAAAAGAAAGAAGACTGATGGCATACTTAGAAACAACTCAGTTCTTGATAAAGAAGTTTGAGAGAATTTCCTTTACGCATATCCCAAGGTTTGAGAATGAGCTGGCAGACTTCCTCGCCACTCTAGCCTCAGTCATACAAATACCAATCGGACAAAACACGAAATCCTTCTTCATCGAGAAATTAACCATGCCAGCACATGAAGTGGCATGGAAAGTTAAGCTAGAATTACTAGTCCTCCCGAAGACCATGAAGCGAGAAGAAGCATCCACCACAAAAAGTCCCAAGAAGAAAGAGGCTATCGTCGCCATTTATAAATTTGAGAAATCACCTATCGACAATGGACAACCATGGTACTATGACATATGAACCTTTCTAAATTATCAACACATTCCCCCTTACGTGATGAGGATCAAATGGAAGACGAGAAGGAATAGGTGAGCCAGGTACTACATCTTAGGAGAGGTCTTATACAAGGAAGCCTTTACTAAAGGAGTCTTGTTACGATGTGTCATGGTGGCCGAAGGATAATATATCATCTGGGAATCGCACGCCAGTGCCTACGGTGCCCACCCTGGTAGACAGAGACTCATAGATCAAATCATACGACAAGGCTACTACTGGCCTACAATGACAAGGGATTGCCACCTCTATGCACAATGCTACAAGCAGTGTCAAGATCACGTCGTGCTTATCAAAGCCCCATCAATTCCACTAAACCTCATGGTTTCACCATGACCATTCTCGATGTGGGCCTTCGACATTATCGGGCCTATCATGGACACAGTCGGGAACACGCGCAAACACGCCTTCATACTCACTGCAACTGATTACTACACCAAATGGACAGAATCCGAGTCGTACGTCAAAATTACTGCTTCAACACTCATGAAGTTTATTATCTAGAACACCATCACAAGGTTTGGAGTTCCCAAAATGATCGTCATCGACAATGGACCACAATTCATTGCCGAGAAGACGAAGAGACTGTGAAAGAGATATGGCATCGACTTGTAGCACTCGTCACCCTTCTATCCTAAGAGGAATGGACAAGCAGAAGTCACCAACAAGATGCTAATCTGGATTCTAAAATGAACAGTGGAGACAAGTAAATGAGCTGACTAGCCTGAGCGATTACCTAAAACACTCTGGGCCTATAGGATTTCTATTCACACGGCCACTGACCAAACTCCTTATCTCCTCACATACGGAATGAAGGCAGTCTTATCTTATGAAATACAAGTATCATCCCTACGAGTTCAACTTAATGATCAACTATCCATAGACAAAAGTAGAGTTGCTATGCTAACCCAGCTAGAATAGCTCGATGAGGCGCGTCTAAGGGCAGCTAACCATGCGCAAGTATACCAAAGGAGGGTGGCCAGAGCCTACGATAAGAACGCCCTCGAGCGAACCTTCGAAATAGGAGTTAGTCTTGATGAAAATCATGGCATCTAAGCATGCTCACCTGAAAGAAAAATTGAAGCCAAACTGGGAAGGGCTGTATGTTATAGTGGCCGCGTACCCAGGAAACACATACAAGCTGGTAAACCAAGATGGGGAGGAACTCCCTAACCTATGGAACGCTATGTACCTCAGAAAACACTACCCTTAGCACCGTCACTGTCATATCCCGTAGTTAGACATAAATACCACCCTCATAGTCATCACAAGTCATTCATTAGTCGTATGTCATTATCTCCAAGAATATCTCTTGAAATCTTCTAACTCATTGCTCACCACTTTATTCATGTAATTTGATTGAAAGGATTAGCCGAATACCTGAATTATTTTAAAGCATAGATAGCACCCAATTCTCAGCCCTTTCCCAACCATTGGAGGAGACATTGGAGCATAAAAAATGAAGATATTAGGTTCAATCAAAACTCACTATTCTTGCGTTAGTAGGTTGCTTTCAAGATATATATGCTTCAAGAGAGAGACAAAAGTGAGAGACTAGAAAGAGAAAATAAGTACAACCGAGTTAGAGCAATACGACGAGTGAACAAGTCAATGAACCTAGGGAAGCATAAGTAAATTGTGAGGACATTCCTGATAACCCTACTAGAAAAGTATAAACAAACTGCGAGGGTATCCTTGGTGTCTTTACACTACTAGATATCATCGTAAGGTGGTGGGAGGAGGAAAAACTCCTACTAACCATAGAATGTGAGACTTTGATGGTACCGAAACATGATGGAGAACTCAACTATGGCACCCCATACCACTCGAGAAAAAGGCTGTTGCTTATCCCTTTTAAAGTTGTCAAGTAGGAAACTGTCCCCACATTATTGAGCCTTACCCCTCTTTCCCCCCTGTATTTTATTTTTGGACAATGAGTCAGAATCTTTCCTAGGATATCCTTAGGAATAAAATCGAAAACAGATGCAATCACCTGCTACCTACCGCTCACCACATTATTGAGTCTTACCCCTCTTTCCCCCCTGTATTTTATTTTTGGACAATGAGTCAGAATCTTTCCTAGGATATCCTTAGGAATAAAATCGAAAACAGATGCAATCACCTGCTACCTACCGCTCACCTCATCCCTACCAAGGCTACGTGATATGACAGCCCCTGTCAAAGGTAAAACCCGATACGCGACCAACATAATCAGGTGCCCCTTTCCAATACTACAATATTATCAAAGAATTTTCCTCAAAATCAACTCACCAAACACACTCATATCTTCACATAGACCACAAGTCTCAGCAAACCCAAGAAAGCTCCACTGCACTTTGACACTGGGGCCTTTTATTCAGAGAAAGAATCACACTATAGTCCCTGCATGCCTGAAGCTAGGTGCAGAACAACAAGGATATCACTCAAGCAAGACTGCTATAGCTACTACACTACCTGCCCTATCACGCTTCTACACTGAGACATTTTTTTAGTTTTTCTAGATTTTTTTGAATACTTTGCTTTCCCTGTTGCATTATTGTTAGGGAATTTCAGTGTGCTGATTATTATGTAATGATAAAAGTAAAATAAAAATAAAATAAAACAGAGGATGGATTCAACACATCTAAAATATCCTAGACCTGCAAGATACAGGGTCCATTTGTAGCAAGTTTTAATAAGAGTTTGTCCCACAGGGAGTAGTGATCTAACCCTAAGAGGTGTATAGTAGACATCCAGATTTGGCTACAGATTTGGCAATTCTAAGAAGAAAGAGAGTTTTTCAGGTGTCACTAGATCTATTTCTATAAAACTGAAATAAAACTAAACTAAAAGGTAGAGGAAGATGGATGGAAAAATAAAGATCAAATGGTGAGAAATAGGCAGCCAGGACCTGGTTCTTACTACAAAACAGATCAATATCTGAGGATATGCAACCATCCTTCATTTGGCTACAAGCATAAATACAAGGTAGAAGAATCCACTCTACACTAAAGACTTGAACTGATCTTAAGGGTATGATCTATTCACTTGAATGGTCACAGATCATCCTATAGACTTCATCCAATCCAAAGGATTAAGGTAGAAGAATCCGATCTAGACCGGTGGTTTGGATTAATCTTATGGCTATGATCTGTCCACTTAAATGGTCACAGATCTTCTAATAGATTTCTTCCATCCCTAGTTTGGATTGATCTTATGGCTATGATCTGCCCACTTAAATGGTCACAGATCATCGAATAGATTTCCTCCATTCCAATGGCTTCGATCAGAACATTAAAACCACTATAGATGCTGTGGATGCAAGGCCATAGGCACAGACACCCACAGGCATGTCAAACCCAGGGAAATCAGATGGTCATCAAGAGATCTACCAGTTAAGCGGGTGAGCTGATTAACAAACTCCTCTACACAAATTCGATCGAGAATCTAATGGGACCACAAGATCTTTAGATTTAACTAAGCTTTAAAATCAACAATTTATTGCTTCAAACAACTTACAATAAACTTGTTCCTATATTTGTAGTCTGTGCATCGATCCACATTTCTTCATGCCAAAATTATAATTACAAAACAGATCTGAGCTGCTGTCTAGATCTAATCTAATAGGCTGGATTAGAGAGAGAAGGGGGAAGAGAAAAGGAAAAATAAAACCTAAAACTAAACCTAAATGAGCTAAGGAGAACTCAGGCTATTCCTTCGTTCCTACTTTCCTTGCTAAAGAAAAATAGCAGAATAGATGGGTATTTATACATATGCATCGATCCATGTGCCTTGAGTTGCAGCCAATCAGAGAGCAGAGGACTCAGCTCTGTTATGCACAGCTGAGGTGTCTTCATTTCAGCCAAGGAAAATCACATGTGGACTGCTGTCCTATGTGGAAAAATTTATGCCTAGCTGATGCGTTTTTGCAGGTCTCAAAAATGCCCTTGTCGGCCACTGATATTTGCTAATGGAACCTGAGATAAATCCCTGAGATGTGTGGGACATTGGGATGTGTGCCCTAGAACCATTAGAATCCCCAAAATGTCCCTAAAGTGTGAAATAGATGGCTAGAAGCCATGCCTAGATAGGTTGGAGCTTTAGAACTTCGATCTCGAGAGGTTCAGGCATCTATTCGATAGGTTGGAGCTTCAGAACTTTGATCTCGACAGGTTCAGGCATCTGTTCGATAGGTTGGATGGGCTTCAGGTGTGCATTCGACAGGATCTTGATATGTTCATTCAACCATTCGACAGGATGCTCGATAGGTTCATTTTCAGCATTAGAACCTCTCGACAGGTTTTCGATAGGTTCAAACAACCATTCGATAGGTTGCGACAGGTTCAAAACATCCATTCGATAGGTTGCGACAGATTCAATGTTAGCCTTTTTTCAGCACTGTAGCTTGATTTCATCACATACCAGCTCATGGGGTTCAAAACAATCCCTCGTGGAGTCTATTTTCAGCACATAACAGCTCTACAACCTGCATTCTAGCTTTGACATCTTCTCTAGTCCTTCAAATACAGCAGTTGTGTTACTAATGTGGCTCATTTTCCAGCAATAAAATTGCTTGAAGGTCTTGGTTTGTAACACTAAAATTGCTGAGAGCAGCGGTGACACTTCAGCCAACTATTCGAGTTCTTCAAGGCAGCTATGCATGCTGGCTTTGCAGTTTTATGGCTTGGTGCATCAGCACTAAAGTGCTCACATCCTTAATGGTATCAGCTGCTCTTATGCTTCAAAGATTGCTTTAACAAAAGCTGCACAAGTGCCACTTGAATTACTGCACTGCTGAATATATAAATTGCTGAATTGCCAGTTTGCTCAATTCGTTGTAGCAGCAGTCCATAAAACTTGGGCTTCACCACTCTCTCTCAGCAGGTCTTCAAAGGCCCCCAAAGCATGCCAAAAAGCCCCGATGGTGTGAACCACCATGGTGCCTTTTCAATAAATCCATCAGCTCCATTGCTAAATACAAAACTCCTTCTTCTTGGATTCAAAAGCATGGATTGCAGCATTAAGCTCTTATTTTGCTGTTATCTGTAAAAATACACTTAAAAGACATTATTAACATGCTCAAAGGTCCATCAAAGGTCAGGTTAAGGGATAGAAAGTGGTATATTTCAATGCTCAACAATTATTTTTTCTTTCCTTATAAAAAAAATAAAATAATAACAATAACCTAAAAGACACGAGACAAAAATAACTTATGATAAGCATGCAAAACATGAGAAAAGTAGTGCAAAGCGACAAAATAAACCTGACCTAGAACTATATACAACCATGATGCATGAATACACACGTACACTAGACTAATTGCGGGTTCTATGTAAAAGTAAATGGGTTTCCATATCCTATAAATCTAAGTTCTAACCTAGGTGCCTACGAAATTAAAAGGGACTCTTGTTTTTGAGTACCTACCTGGTTCACCGCGAAGGCATCCACTAATGGAATCCGTATCGGACGCTCGGCCTGAGGCTGATCAACATCCTCTACGCCCTCATCACCAGGGGGACCTCGTCCTTGCCCACCTCAACGACACCCTCAACCCCTACAAGAACCGCGATGACTATGAAAACCTCCTCTCCCCCCTCGACGCTCGGAATCTCAGGCACCTCACTCTCCAACATCCGCTCCAACTCCGAAACAGTCACACTAACCTTAGGATACATCTCACAAGAAAGCACTCAAAAAATAGAGAATGACGCAAGAAACAGAACTCGAATCCGACGGGTGGATTGTGAAATATCGTGCAAACACAGAAATTTGAACGCACAGAAAGCACAGAAAGCCGGAAAACTCAGAACGTGCAAGTGAAATGAGAGGAATTTCTGGCTTAAATAGACCTCGAATAATCTTGCACTATAGCCAACATGCACAATTGAATCGAGCGCACCGAAGGATGCGCAAATTCTGAGTCACACGCACACCTCCGAATGCGGGATTAGCCTTCTGTCCACCCGCGCTGGCAACAAACCAAAACCATGCTTTATAGCCTGTGTGGAATTAGAATCTCATGCATCCGCCACCAAGTGTAATCCAAACCATTACCCTGGCACTTCCACGCTTTAGACTAGTGACTTTTCGATCACGAGCGAAGCCCACTATGCGAAATTGGGCCCCACGCCAACCCATCAGCGCGCAATCAAGCCGCTAACCCTCGGATCCCTCACATTACAACATGTGCTTAATTGCATTATGCGCTAGACCGTACGCATGTAATTACCAAATTGAATAAAATAAATATATATACTGAGGCCGAGAAGGCCTCTAATTGCAAACATAAGCTAATAAGGCCTTCAAACACATACACACAATTTGCCGAATCACACAAATGCATAAAATGACAAGAAAATATCATAAATAAAATTTCATTTGTAATTAAAATCCTTTATAGGTCACACCAGGGGCATACCCCCTGAAAATACAACTCAAACAGAAAATCGAAAACCTAACCTACAACCTAAAATGGAAATCGAGGAGCCCAAAATGGACACACGACACACATGAGCATCCAATTAGAAGAAACAGGAAGGCAGGGGGAGAATTGGTTGGGTAACACCTTCCCTCCACTTGTAACACCCCCCTTCCGCCATCTCCACCTCTTCTGACGCCACCTTCACTGCTTGCTAACGACAGCAACGGAGGGTTACTGCCCCACCGACCGACCACCTCGACTACGACGGTGCTTCTAATAACACCTCCCTTCGACTACATTGACACTTTGAAGTAGCGTCATCACCAAACATCACCTTGGGGCGAGGATCGCATGAAATCACGAAGAAGGGGAGAAGAGACATCGAAATCGGCTCTCGGACCACTAACAGGGAAAACACACAAGAAAGGAATGAAGAAATTTCGTCAATATATAGACACCCAGTGAATCACGCACCGAGAACTTGGCGTGAAATTCGATTATGCACAAACCCCGTTACGCGGATTCGCATTCACACGCAAACTCCATAGCGCGTGACTCAACCCCGCTGAACTATGCATGCGACGATCCAGTCTCGCACTAGACCTGTTGCACGGAATTAGAAACACGCAGAGACTCCATTGTAATGACTGGCTATCCAGTCACGCGCCATGACTACGCAAAATCATATTACACGCACACCCTGTAGCGCGAATAAGCCTACAGACCCTCTAATCCCGCGGAACTGAATAGGCGCGTAATTGAATTACACGCACTATAATATGCATGTAATTGAATTACACGCACTATAATATGCGCGTAATGCCCCAGTTATAGCAAAAAATATATACACAAACAAGCAGCGGCTGGAGACAAAAAGATAGAATCAAATGCTCATACAAAACATCACCTATAGCATAGGATTCACTCCAAACTTAAACACATGCTCCAAAAACTGGCAAAGGCCCTTACCCTTACACACACTCCAAACTTTACCACCGATCGCACCAACACAAACCAAACCGGACTAAAAAATGCCCACAATCGAATCAAAACCAAACTAAACCAAACCGCACCAAACTAAACCTAGTTAAACCAGAATTTAGAAACTCAAAATAAAGTCATGAAAAAAATAGTGATAAATAAAATAAATTCATAAATAAAATATAATCGTTACAAATTACACCGGGGGCATTCCCTCTGAATATACAAGTAAAACAAAAAGTATAAAATTAGCACATTCAAGCGGTGCCTGCTCGAATGAGGATGCTCAGGAGAAGTAGGACTAGATGGCTTGCCAATGCCTCATGTATGATTTTTCAAGACAGGCACTCGAAGACACCTGAGTGACTCACAGAAGGCCACTTAGAGATCGAGGGATACACCTATGGAAGGCCATTTTAGAAAGCCCCCAAAGGAGGGCTGACAAAAGGTTAATCCACAGAGTACACCAAGGAGCAACTGGGATCGATCATGAGAATTCTGATCCATCTCTTTTCCTTGGTGTTCTTCCCTTCACCTTTATCTCTTCCACCTCTTTCCCTTGCATAGTAGCATTTTAGATGCTACTCCACATTCCTAACACTGCCCATTCCCAAGAAATAAACCACCATTACAAACCCGACATAATACTTGGGATACAAAATAAAAGGGGAGAAAAGACATTAAAATATATTAAAATTTTAAATGCGAAAAATTATTAGAAGTTCATCAAAAAATAAATCCAAATTAAAATCCAAAATAAAACCTAAGCCCCTAAGTACCTATTTATAAGCAAAAGGTCCCTTAGCCACAATGTGACAAGTGTCTCATTCATAAGCCCCCTTTATCTATCATAATTAAAACAAGACACCTAGCCCTTTAAGAAATACAGATCCATGACAAACCTAGATAAACCAATAGGCATGAAACACTTACCCCTAAAAAGAAAACCAAATTCATTTAACTAAAACTACACATTTCCAATAAGTGCCACCTCCACAAAATGAGAAAATAAAACAAAACCCATACCTTAAACAAAACAAACATGAAACCCCCTTTTTACCACAAAGGTCAACTAGCAACCAAAAATAAGGAAATAAAATACAAAAAATTCCAATAATAAAACTCCAAACCATAATTACAACAAGTCGTCCTCACACCACAACGGACACCCTAGCCCGAGACCGAAAACAAGAGCAGTAAAATACAACAAAACAAAATAAAAATAAATCAAACAAAATCACACAAAAGTAAAATAAAATCAAATAAAAATCTCACAAAATACAAAAAATAAAATCAAAAGGGAAGAATCTCCCTGCAATCCCATCGCCACCAAATCACTCCTCGACATCTGCCACTCGCTTCGCTGCGGTAAAAAAACCAACAAAATGATATAAGATAAAATAAAATCATCTCTCATAGTCCCATCGCAATAACACGACTCAAATATTCAGGACACCTCTTGATGCCTTATCACAATCAGACCACTAGAGCCTCGAAAAATAATAAAATAAAAAAATAAAAAATAAAGTCCCATCGTGATATAAAAGTAAACGATAATAACAAAGACACCCAAACAATGACAAAGCAACCACAAGACAAACCATTCCCATTGCACACCCACTACATGTCCCATCGCGATAAGAAAGTGAACCGCCCCATTGTCCCATCGCGATACCCTAAGAAATAGAGACACCAAGAGGGCAGCCCGGGACACCATTCTGACAACACATAATCACCAACAAGAAGGCTTTGAGTTTATATGGGAAAAATTTGAACAAGAACCACGACGGCCCCAAAGCCAACAAAGTCAACCAAGGTGAATGATGTGGGCAGTTGTGTGATTTCGTAAAACCAAACAAAATCCTCTCCCACATCCAGACTCTCCCCACTGCCATCGCGTGACTCCACACACTGACAAAGAGAAGGTTGTTGACGTCCCATCACACACCTTCACAATAACATGTCCCATCGCGACAGGATGCGCACATAGCCAATGCTATCCCAACACCCAAGCTCGTTGGCATAAAACAGCCATGCCTTCTTGTCCCATTGTGACGCCAAAACCCCACCATATCACCAGTACAAAAAACAAGTCCCATCGCACAACCCAAGATTTGCCAAAGAAAGAAACGAATCACCATTATCCCATAGCGACATCAAAATAGTCAAGAAGCCATCAACACAAAATACCTTATCGCATAACCACTGGGTTCCATCACAACCTGCCACAATAAGCAACCAAAAGGGAAGCTCAACCAATGTCCCATCACGGAGAGCAAACTCGGAGCCCCCGAAGGTCCCCATCACACCAACAATCCTCAGGCCCTGCCACTATAGCAACTGAAGAAGAGAGAAACCTCTTTGACGTCCCATCGCGAGCCTCTCATCATGCCATCCAGACATCCCATTGCGAGCAATACAAGGTCCTCCCCATCAATAAATCATGTAAGTATCACCCCCTTCTACTTGATATTCCATGTAAATATAATTAACTAATATTAAGTCAAACATTTTCAAAAGCCATCTCTCCCAATCCACGAATCACTGTAGTCCTCCCATAAGAGACAATCATCAGTATTCGTGAGAAGGTTAGACGGAGCATCTGACATATCGAATGTCATTTTGACAACCAAACAAAGGTCGGGTCCACAAATCCCGTACCGATGGATCTGCTCAGCAAAGTCTCGAAAGCCATATTTTCTGAAGTTTTACCACCGAATTGATCTTAAGTTAAAAACCCTAAAATTTCAAAAACTCCTATCCATCAATCTTTCACTTCTCATCACCCCAATTCGTTCTCTCCCTTAGGAAATCGAACACCGAGTCTACTCAACTTTTAGAAATCATAAATGCCCACCGAAAAGGGACTCCTGACGCATTGTTGGTGTGAGTAATGATGCACCCGACTTGATATGACTTGTGAAAGCCTTCGCCATCATACATCATCATATTATCTGGTCCCTTGACCTTGTCTCCGAACATTCGTAAGATGCCTCCCGATACCGCGATTGCGTCAATTTCCCCCAATTTGACTGCCACTTGTAGCAAGTCACGACATGTGACAAAATGCCACTTGCACCCATGGATGAGGATATACCTCTCGATAGCTACCATTGGGCCCTCGAATGCACCCTCTTCACTTGTACTGATAGATAAGGAAGCCAAGCATCTCATGTCAGCTCCCTAGTTCACACTTGTGATTTCCTAAAGAAACGAGAAGGCACCTTGAAAGGGAGTGTCTACTTCTTCGACGCAGTCTTGCTCCATAAAAATGCGTCGAAGAGGGGCATCTGTGGACACCCCATTTTCACCCTCTCGGATTATACAAACTTGTTCGGTCAACCCTTGGCCTTACCGATGACCCCCGAAAAGGGACTCACCCTCTCTGGGAGCCTTAAAACCCTATACACAGGGACTGTATATTGAAACAATAGTATATGGTTGAGACCCATGCTAAAATAATAGCTCTATGGCTTAGACCCGACCTGACCCAGGAAGATCCCAAATTTTGCACCCTTACAGAGGCGCGTAATTCATTTACATGGACGAATACATGCACAATTGGTCCCACTTGGACCAGGTTGTTCTTCCCGCAGACCACCTTCAGACCTGAATTACGCGCATGGCATTATGCGCTTAATTTAATTGCCCGCAGAACTATCTGTGCGCAATTAGTCTAGCTTAGACTCGGCATACACTTCCGTGCATTGCCTAAAGTTCCATATTTTGCGCATATCTTGATACACGAAATTCGATTGCATGCGCCCCTACACGCGCGTAATTGGTCCAAATATGGATTGGAACTCTAACTCCCCAGACCACTCGGACTCCATGATTACGCACACACACCCTTGCACATAATTGAATTTCACGCATGACTCCATGCACGGAATTAGTTCCAGGCATAATGGAACTAGGACTCCCCGACTGAGCTGATCAGACGGTCATTCTCAAGTCTGTGACCAACTCAAACTCAATTGCACGCATAGAAACCTGCGCGAAATTTAATCCAACGCTTGTCTCTATGCGTGTAATTGGCCAATTACACATGTTGCCAAGCGCACAGAATTAGCCTGATACCTATAAAAAGACCCCCTACCTCCCAACTTTTCATAACACCAATTTTCGTAGAGACCTCTCCTCTCTCAAGCCTAAGCCTCTTAAGGATTTCGAGTTTCCTTCTCTGCGGCGCCAGAAGAAGGAGAATCAGGGAGGAAGAAGCGCCCAGCTTTAGGTAATCGCTCCCCTAGTTCTTAATTTTTAGTTTCTAGTTCTTAATTCTTAGGTTCTAGTTCTTAATTCTTAGTTCTAGTTCTTTGTTTTTTAATTCTAGTTTTTAATTCCTAGTTCTAGTTCTAGCTCTTAAATTCCTAGATTCTAATTCTAAGTTCTAGTTCATAGCTTAAGTTCTAATTTTAACTATGATTCTTAATTCTCAGTTCATAACCCTCAAGCTCTTGATCCATAATTCTTAATTCTTAATCTAAATACAGTTCATAATTTCTAGTATTTACAAAATAGCCCTTAGCCACTTGATTTGCCCAAGGGAGCTTACGGAGGGTACCGGGGAATGGGGTCGATCCTCCTTAGCATAGCGGGCCACAAACCCCCTTTTAATTAGAGTAGCAGTAGGAAACTAAATTAGTTAAAGTTAGAGTAGTTCTAGGAGACCTACAAGCAGTTAGACTCAGAGCACAATTAGGAAGTTAGACTAGACAGATCATAAACTATTTTTAGCTGCTGGAGTCGGCCGACCGACGTTCAGTAAAGGAGACAGCTCGCACCTCCTCGTGTGTGATCAGTGACGTGTTTCAGCGTCGATAAATATCTGTAGCTGGTGATCGCATCACCCAGGTACTCTCCATTTAATATTCGCCTCTTTAATTTTAGCAATTTAATATTTCATAGTTTATTATTCTACCGCCCCTAGCCAGAGTCCACTAAGATCAAATTAGGCCACTTCTTTCGGAGACTGAGAGGAACCTAGAAAAAGTGCATACCAACAATAACCAACTAAAACTACCCTACAAGGCCTAGTTCGTCCGTGAAAATCCTACCTAGGCTAACCCCAATCCCTACAAGGCCACTGAGAGTATTCTAAATAAGATTACAATGTTACCATCACGCTCTCGATCTAGTCGGAACCTCTAACATGCAATTGTACTATAAATAGAATTCAAAAAATAGAAAAAGAAACAGAAATTTATTAAAATACTTATCCAAAATTACAAGAGATCTCAGCTTGAAGCTTTAAGCGTGCATCGATTCAAAGACCATCATTGTTGAATCAGGCTCTGATCGATGATTACAATTAATCTCCCTCTATTTCAGAACTAAACCTAACCTAAACTATGAAACTCATGCCAGGAACCCTCTAGAAAAGCCTGCCGTGTGAGTCTCCTAAAACCTAACCCTAGGTCCTTATTTATAGAGTATAAGGCCCTAACACAAGTACAAATAACAAGAAACTCTAAGGATCCCTAAAAATCCTCCAAGGAAGAAGAATCCAGCAGGAAATCTCCACTGGTTAAGTAATCCAGCTTGCCAAAAGTAAATCCGGGGAAGATCTCAGAGCCAGAGGATATCCACAGCTAGAACAATTGAATTCTTGCACAAAAACTCTGTTATGACCGATCAAACTGAATTCTCGACCAGTCGAGCTTT
The DNA here is from genome assembly GCA_021018995.1 of Chloranthus sessilifolius. Lineage (NCBI taxonomy): Eukaryota > Viridiplantae > Streptophyta > Magnoliopsida > Chloranthales > Chloranthaceae > Chloranthus > Chloranthus sessilifolius. The sequence continues at coordinate 85,760,474 of CM037590.1, read as the reverse complement.
AGATCTCTCCTTTAGGTTGATGACACTTTGCGGGCTTCAGATTTCCTTGAATCTCTGACTGGTCGATCGTGTTGTGTTCGGTCGAAAATATATGTTGATATTCCCTTGTTCTACTTATTTGATTTTCGACCGGTCGATCAGGCTGTGACCGGTCCTTTTGAAATTTCTAAAGTTGCTGAGACTGATGATCAGTTGAAACTGATATTTTGACCGGTTCATTTAGCCTCTTTTCTTCTTCTTTGGATTACTGCTTAGTACGCTATCCTGATCGGTCAGGAATGCAATTTCGACTAGTCAGAGGGACCTTTGAGGGCATTCCTTTGACTGCGCTCCCTTGGATTCTTGCCAAAGCTTCGAGTTTGCTCTTAACTTTACTCTTTTAACACATTTATCATTTATCCCACTTTTACACCTGTTGTAACACAACACAAACTGAAAGCACACATTAGTAGTCAAATGAGGGCTAACTAGAATGAGATTTGAGCATAAATATATAACTTTTGAGGCTGATCACACCCCCAAACCTCAACTTTGCTAGTCCTCAAGTAAAGGAAGGCAACTTCAAAATTATAACCCAAAAGCAAACTACTCTAATACTAAACAAGCTATCCTATAAAAATAAGAGCCACTTTCGTAGGGAGCGCGATTGCATTCAGCGTATGAAACAAGCCTTAAACCCCTAGGTGATCCCTAGTGAAGGAGTTGTGTCTTTTGAGGGTTTTCGGTGAAGACACCCACAAACTTCCAAAACAGTTTCAAAACCATTGATAAAAGATTTTTCAAAATTGGTTTTCATATGATATATACATTTGAAAATCAAAACCTGTATCACTTCAGCATGCCAATGTTCATTCTCAAATACCAATGTGATGATAATTTCGTTGTTGTTTATTCCAATTAACCCAATGCTCCGATCCTTAGATAAATCTTTCATTCATGCCTAGAGTGTCATGTGTGCATGTGCCAATGCTTAAGTCATTCTATCTCCGGATTAATCCAAACAAGAAACTGTTGGATCCCAAGTCTCAACTCAATCCTCACTTTAGGTATACACTCACAACAAATTCACTCCGATGAATGGGTTACTTTTTTACTCACATGTGAGATGAAATTTCAACACGAATCAAAAGATCTCACATGATATAAGAAAGTTGGTGCATCAAAGAATTAAAAAAGTAATCTCATAAGAAGGATGTTTACATCTTAAGCATGTTATATCCAGTATCATAGTCATTGCATCATCACTCTCCACAAGGCATTTACCACCCGAGATAAAATCATGAAGGTATTTTTCAAGGTTATAATGGGGCTTGGATGAAAGTTATGAAAGAAAGGGAACTTGGATTCAAATTTCTCTGAGAAACCGGAAAAGGAGATACATTTAATTTTGTTTTCATTCTCACTCTTCCTTTTTCCGAATTTTTCAAAATATTATTTTTCTTTTCTACACTCCTTTTCATTCCTTCTTTTTCTTTTTGGATAGCATGTCATGTTTTTCTCATTTTTCTCATTTTTCTACCTTTTGCTCATATATTTTTCTTTTCTTTTTCTTTTTCTCTCCCCTTTTTGCCATATGTTCCTTGCAAGCATGACTCTCGACTTCTTCTCTTGCACTCATATCTCTTTCCCAATTTCTCAGAGATTGAAGGGTAAGGCTTTACATTCACAATACTGGTATGGGGTATGGATAATGTAGCTTATCAAGAAACGTATACGGATTTTTTTTTCAAAATGGCTCAAAAGGGTGCTAAAAGGTAAATAAGTATAAGGTGGGTCATTTTAGGCACAAATGAGCCAAATATGGCCTTTGATCATTTCCTTTTCCGGTGGTAACGATGCCTATTTGTTTTGAGTGCAAACACAATGAGTTCTAGTACAATGATATGACAATGCAAAACCAACAAATCGAGATAAAATGTATGAGATTTCAACAATTAAGCATAAATTCTAAAAGTCTGTTGAATTTATTTTAGCACTCATCAAGAACGAGGCCAAAGTTCTAAAGCTTAGTCAATTTTAAGATCCTAAGAATTCCAGATTTAGACTAATCCTTTGATTTCCGGACCTAAGCATAACAAAAGTGTAAAAATTTTCTAGGCAAGAAATTCAGGCCGATCCTTAAATGTTTACATTGGAGTTTATTATCCTAAACAACAACAATTTTATCATGGCATGAATATTTTAAGAAATGAAAAATTTTCATGCATCCTTGATTACATTATAAACTACGACAAAATAACTCATGATGGCTTTAAAAATTAAACATAATATGCCATTGAGAGTGTATATAATAGTGATTAATTATATGATGAAAAAATTAAAAATATTAACCACACGTTCAACACAACACCCCCAAACCTAAGTGGTGTTATGCCCTCATTGCACAAAACAATGAATGATAAAACCACAATAAGGTGAGAAAAAGAGGGGTGTGAAGTAGACAACAAATAAGCACTGTAGCCCAGTCAAACCTAGGCCAAAATTCAATATCTAAACCATCTGGACAAGTCAGGGTGAGACCCAAAATTATAAGCAAGAATAACCAGGGGCAAATAGGCACAATGGACCTCCCCCAAACCTATTTAAGAGCTATATTTCACACCACCACAAGAACTTTAGCAACCACCACAAAAAGAACAAATAAAAGAACTATTTATATTCAAAATAACATATTTATAAAAATTAAATTAGACTCCTATGTACAACTAGTGGAAACCTAAGAAAAATCTAGACACACCTAAACACTGGCAGTGACCCACGGGACATCGCAAGATCGACGTTGAAACAGTCCCTTGGTGTTCAAAAATATCTTATCCCTCCAAAAAGATATCACTCTATCGACCTGAGTTACCCTTAACTTGTTTCCAATAGAAGAGGAAAATAATTGGGCCAAGCATAGGAGTTATGCAGACGGGGGAGGTGGAGGGGGAGAGGGCGGATGAGATTTATGATGCTTGGGAGAGGTGGAGGTGAAGATGGCGAAGGAGAAAGCGCGGGATTTGAAAATTCGGCGTCCAACACTAGTAGGAGAAAAGCCTCCCACATACCTTGATCAGCTTCCAACATCACGCCCCTTCCCCTTCTCAAGCGATGGGTAATGGCCCTCCGAATCGCCGATCAACTTGGTTCATCTGCCATGGGAGAAAAGGGGTTTCAAGAAAAGGGAGGAAGAAGAAGAGATTGGAAGAAATGGGCGGGATGGGGCTGATTTTATAATGGAAATGGGTGGAGAAGGCAAAGTGTCTTGTTTAATGGGGGGAGGTGGAAGGTTGGAATGTGAACGGGCGCCAAAATAAAAAAGAACTGATGCACAAAGCTCAAGGGAGAAGATGAATGTTGGGAAAACTAGGGCAAGACCGGTCGACAATAGATTTCGATCGGTAAAAAGGGCTTTAAGTAGCCCAGCGCCTATGGATTCGACCGGTCACAAAATAGGGGAAAAGTTGATTTCACCAGTGATGAGGCTTTAGTTGTACTTAGCCTTAACCTATTGTAAGTGCACAATGAAAATTATAGTACTAGTATAGGATCGTTCCCATAAGGAAGGTCTAAATTTCTTGTGAAAACTTTTATTTGTCTTTAAAGGTTAAAAAATATAAATAAAAGAATGATTGCTAAACTAATGGCAAGAAAAGTAAATCAAAATCCTCCTCCTTCCAGATGATGGTCCTCAATCACAATCCTTCAGTTCTCGGATGCTTACAAAATTAAAATACCGTTACACCGTATCTCAGTCCTTTAGAATTTGGGCGTCAATCATAAACTAGATTTTCTCAACACAGATTTATACTAATCAACAATCTTCTATAAATTTGGACGTTAATCAAACTTAAGAAAACTGAAGATGGAAATTAAAAACCGTTACACTAATATGCAAATTCAAGACAAGAATTCTTAGAAGTTTACAAAGCAGTAAAATGCAATAAAATAAATCTAAACTAGAAAGTAAAGTAGAACCATCCAAAGGGTCGATCTTTCAAACTCTTCGGTCTTGGTTGTCAAGAAAGACTTTTAGAAATCTGTGGATGATTTTACTTGATAAAAACTACTCTAAGGTGATCTTCCAGAATTCCAACCTCATTTGTCAATTGATGCTGAAAATTTATTAGATAAGATTTTCTCCTATGCCGAGCGCTCTTATTTATTGATCATAAGGGAAAATTTACATTATTCGAATTCTAATAAAAGAAAACTACTAAGAATAAAAGATTTCTAATATAACTCAAACTTCTAATCCTAATCTTCCTTACTTTGGATGGTAGATGGTGGATGTCTTTTCTCCGTATTTTTAGTAACAGAGATCTCTAGGATTCTTTCGTCAATCTTCTTAGATCCATGGATTGCTAGACTTAAAATTTAAGTGGTCTTCTAATTCTATGCATGGCGGTGCATATCTGCACCTGATCAGCAACAACGAGCTTTATTTCATACAAAATCATGATTACGATTTCTCTCTTCATTCAGTACGATTTCTTCAACACAATCGATCGTCTTTGCTTCGTGTCCTCCAGTCTTGAGCAACTTTTGAGAAATTGTAAAGACGATTTCTTCTTCTTTCGCTCTATCGTGAGTACGATTTCTCTTACGATGGATTGTATCTGTTATTTCTTTTAGCTTACAAACTAGCGTCAAACACGGTTGAATCGTGTCAGCATACGATCGTGTTTCGTACTGCCTTTTGAGTTTATTTGATGAAGATTATTATTTTATCACCCTTAAGTTAGTGATGCTAGACCTCAGTTTGCTACTATTCTGCTATCTGTTCTTAATATATGCACATTATCATATCAATAATAGCAAACTGAGGTCTAGCATCACTAAGTTAAGGGTGATAAAAGAATTTATGAACCCTTAACCTAAATTCTCAGAAAATAAGAGTAAAAGATTGGAAGCTTTGGGTAGTACATGTGGTTAAGGGTTCATAAATTCTTGGTACAAAGAAATTCGGTTTTGGCTTTTCTAATATGGGTTCAAGGGATAAATATATCTCTGGGATTTTTTTTTGGCTTTTTGGCATAAATGAATCATAAGATGACCTTTAATCATTTTCACGACTTACTAGTAAGAATGCCATATTGTTTTGATGCATAGAATAGACAGTTCTAAAAAAATAAGTCATCAAAATCATAGAATATTTTATTAGAATTACAACAATATGAGAGTTCATATAGTCAAGAAGCTCAAGAAAATTTTGAGTTCGAATAGGTAGCAGTTTCTCTAAAAAAGAAAGGAATTAAGTCCCAAAAGCTCACTGGTTATATGATTTCAAAACTATAATCTAAATATTGTAGTTTAAATTAAAGTATAGTTTCAAACATTCAATTATGATACAATGTACAAGAGGGCTAAACATGAATCGTAACTACTCTATTTTTTACGGTTGAACTCCTACTACGATAAATTGTAAGATTTATAGAATCATATATTTTTCTATCGCAACTCACATGTGATGGTTCCTAGAACAAAATTTAAAACAAAACTAACCTAAAAATCTAACTAAAAAGAAACTCTAAAAACAAAACTAATTATTTTATTATTTTTTAATTTTTATATATATGCTCTAAGCAAACAGAGTTACTATATACGGTATGTGTAGCCCCCCAAACTTAATAGGATAATCTCCTCATTATGCTAAACAACAGGGGATACTTAAAAAATTTATCTACTATTGGTGCTGCGAGTGTACCAGGCGTATAATCTGAGAAGAAAATCAGAGATCTCCTCCAAACTTAGGAGAAATCACTTCCGGCATAAACACACAGAAAGTGCACCATAAAGAAAATAATTAAAAACAAGAAAATTAATCAAAAGAAATTTTCATATATCAAACGAAATATTTATAGAGTACATGAAAAAGGGAAAGTATTTACATAAAAGATTAAACCTAGAAAAAATCTAGACACGGACTAATTACGACACCAGTAGCAACGTCCGAAGCAGAATATTTCTTCAATAATGATCGACCCTCGGTGGTCTTCAAAATTTTCCTGCCAAAAAGATTATCCGCCCTCCCCTAGATGGGTGCATCCAATAGAAGAGGGCAAAAGATTATTCAAGAAGACGGAGGGGGAGGGGGCAGTGGTGATGCAAGAGGTGTAAAAGAAATGGAAGAGGATGGGAAGAGGTCAGGTTTTCGAATAAAGTCGAGAAGATGTTGCAAAACCCTTCTCTCCTCCTGAAGTTTGAAGATTTGCTCTTGCAGTTAGTGGATTTCCGCCGTATCTAGGGTGATTACCCATCTGATTAATCTTCGAAGGCGAGACCGGTAAGGTTCATCAGCCGGTGACGGGCTGAAAATGAAAGAAGCAAAGGGAATGTATGGGAATGAGGCATCAAGTGTATTTATAGTAGTGTGGGGTAGATGAAAGGTTGCGATTTATTTTCCTTAAAGGACAAGAGTTGAAAAGCCGAACCGGTAGGTGAACGTAATAAATTTTGAATGGTTAAATGTTGTTGCGTAGAGTTCGTCGAGGCGCCACATTTGATAATTGTGAGGGTATAAGAAAATCGTACCCTTACGATTGTAAGTGTGCAAGCCTAATCTGGACAGACAGTCTCTCTTCAATTGTAATCACTACGATAGATTGTGAGAGAATTCTCACTCTGTGAGAAATTGTAATCACTACGATATTCTCAGAAATGAAGGAATTACTTAATTTATGGTGTCTCATTCGTACGTAAATGTATTACACGTGAACAAAAACCATCCAAATAGTCCTAATATTATACAATCAAAAAGTGCAAATAGAATAGCCTACAAAGCAGTATACATAAATTTGCTACAGATGAGTCGGTAGCTCGACAATGCCCGTGAGCATATCAGCCATACTCCGAGTCTTTTAATGACATCATGGTCACTGTCCCTTTTTCCTCTAATGATACAATCAGCTAGAGTCCTGGCCCATTAACCTTGAGGATACGATTGTCCTTGGGATCCTGAATGGTCACAGCTCCTTGAGGAAATGCTTCCACGACATTATAGGGTATGTCCTAACGACTTCGTAGTTTACTTGGGAATAGCTTTAACCTCAAATTAAATAGCCAAACTTGTTGACCAGGCTCAAAACTCTTTCTCAGGATGTGTTTATCGTGGAATGCTTTTGTTTTGGCCTTGTAAATTCTAGCATTCTCATAGGCATCGTTACAAATTTCCTCTAACTCATTGAGTTCGAGCTTTCGTTGCTCACCAGATGAGGGCGACTCAAAATTCAATGCTTTGATAGCCCATAGCACTCTGTGCTCTAATTCCACAGGTAGGTGGCAAGCTTTCTCGTATACCAGCCGGTAAGGCAATATGCCAATGGGTGTTTTATAGGCTATTCTATAAGCCCACAGGGCATTATGGAATCTCAGGTACCAATCTTTCCTATTATGGCGAATAGTTCTCTCTAGTATTTTCTTTATTTCTCGGTTGGAAACCTCCACCTGCCCTCTAGTTTTCGGGTGATAGGGGTTGTGATTTTGTGAGTAACACAATATTTTTTGAGCAAGCTCTCGAGATATTTGTTAAAAAAATGGCTTCCTCCATCGCTTATCATGGCTCGTGGAGTTCCAAATCGTGAGAATATATTCTCCTTGATAAAAGAGATTACCACCTTATGTTCATTTATCTCCATGGCTTCTTCCTCGACCCACTTTGAAACGTAGTTGACAGCCACAAGTATATACATAAATCCAAAAGAAGGTGGGAAGGGACCCATGAAGTCTATACCCCAAATGGCTTTACGACCAATATTTGTTGGAGAGGCATCATGTTCCTTCGGGACATGACCCCTGCCTTTTGACATCGGTCACAGGCCAAACAAAAGTTTTCGACATCTTTGAATAATGATGGCTAATAAAATCCTGATTGCATTACCTTAGCAGTCGTTTTCTTTCCACCGAAATGGCCCCCACAAGCATAAGTGTGACAAAATTATAAAATATGGTGGGTGTCATTATCGGGAACACATTTCCTAATTATTTGGTCTGGGCATTTCTTAAATAAATCTGGATCCTCTTAAATATAATATTTTATGTCGAAAAAGAAAATATACCTGTCCTGTTTGGACCAGGTTGGAGGAATCTTGCCTGTGGCCAAATAATTTACGATGTTGGCATACCATGGCACCATCGATTGGATGAAAAAAAGTTGCTCATCCGGAAAGGTATCGTGCAGAGATTCTTTGCTGGCAGTTTCTGGCGATTCAATTCTTAATAGGTGATTAGCCACAATATTCTCAACTCCCTTTTTGTCTTTGATTTCAAAGTTAAATTCCTGCAAAACTAGGATCCATCGGATTAGCCTGGGCTTGGCATCCTTCTTTGATAGTAAATATTTTAGTGTGGAATGATCAAAGAAGATGGTGATCTTTGATCCCAATAGGTACTGTCAAAATTTTTCTAATGCAAACATGACAGTGAGAAACACTTTCTCAGTGGTGGTGTAATTAACCTGAACTTCAATCAAGGTTCGGCTCACATAATAAATTACGTAAGGGATCTTGCCTTTTCATTGTCCTAGGACTGCACCTATTGTATAATTAGAGGCTTCACACATTACTTCATAAGGTAGGGAGTAGTCTGGAGGTTGAATGTTGGTGCTGATGAGAGAAGTGCTCGAAGCTTATTAAATGCGTCACAACAGGCATCATCGAAGTCGAAAGGTACATCATTTGCTAGTAGCTGACATAGAGGTCTCCAGATTTTGAGAAGTCTTTAATGAAGCAGCGATAGATGCCAGCATGGCCAAGGAATGATCAAATCTATCGTACCGAAGTTGGTGGTGATAGATTTGCTATTATATGGATTTTGGCCCTGTCAACTTCTATTTCTCTTCTAAAAATGATATGCCCTAGGACTACGCCTTCTTGAACCATAAAATGGCTCTTCTCCCAACTTAATACCCAATTAGTCTTCTCACATCTCTCTAGAACAAGGGCAAGATGTTCAAGACAAGAGTCAAACGTTCAGCCAAAGACCGAAAAGCCATCCATGAATACTTCAAGAAACTTATCTATCATGTTAGAGAAGATGGCCATCATATATCTTTAGAACGTTGTCGGGGCATTGCATAACCCAAAAGACATATGGCGATAAGCAAACGTTCTAAAAGGAGACATGAAGGTAGTCTTTTCTTGATCTTTCGGGTATACTGAAACTTGTTTGTACCCTGAATAGCCGTCTAGAAAGCAAAGATACTCCTGACCCGTAATTTTTTCCAGAATTTGGTCAATAAAGGGCAATGGAAAGTGATCCTTGCAAGTCATTGAGTTTAACTTTCGATAATTAATACATATGCACCACCTGTGGTTTCATGTAATGGTACCAACTCATCAGCTGAGTTTTCTTTGACTGTAATCCCAGACTTCTTTGATGCTACTTGAATAGGGCTCACCCATTCACTATCAAAAATCGGGTATATAATTCTAGCATCTAGTAATTTTATGATTTTTTTTGGATAACTTCCCTCATATTTGGATTTAGTTGTCGCTGACTTTCTTGTAAAGTTTTGGCATTATCCTCTAAATGAATTCGATGTATACATATGGACAGATCAAGCCCTTTAAGGTCAGCGACAGTCCACCCTATTACACGCTTATGCTTCGTAAGTATGGCCAACAACTTGCTCTCTTGTTCCCTATTAAGAGTAGAAGAAGTGATCACTGGGAGAGTTTCGTTGGGTGTCGAGAAGTGGTTTTTGATCTAAGGATGTCGAGAAGTGGTTTTTGATCTAAGCATATTTAAGGGTGTCGAGAAGTGGTTTTTGATCTAAGGATGGTGCTTTTTCAATGGATGGTAGAAGCGGATCGTTGGACGTGTTAAGTAGAGGTTCTATCCATGACTTCTAGGTCTTTGATTGGGAATCACGGGAAGAAGTGTCTAGTAAATATCTCACCTCCTCAGATTGTTGCTCAAGTTCTCCCGCTTCTGCATGCCAGAGCGTAGTTTCTAACACATCCTTAGATAAGACTATAGGCATTGCTTCTTCTACTATTTCATCAATTTCATCCACACAAAAGCATTCCTCATCATCAATCGAAACCATCTGATTGGCTGTCGAGAAAACATTTAACTGAATTCGCATATCTCCAAAAGACACTTCCATCACCCCGATTTTATAGTTGATCCAAGCATTAGCTATGGCTAAAAGGGGTCTACCAAAAATGACTGGAATTTGTGTTGGAGATTTTAAACTCAGTTCCATGTCTAGTACCAAAAAGTCGACGGGAAAAATAAACTTGTTGACCCCAACCATGACATCTTCAATGATTTCTACTGGCCTTCTTTTTTATCTATCGGCTAACTGACGAGTTATCGAAGTAGACTTCATATTTTTTAGTCCCAGTTTCTCATATACAGAGTATGATAGCAAATTCACACTAGCGCTCAGATCCAGAAGTACCTTATTAATTGCGTGGTCACCTATGATACATGAAATTGTGGGCACCCCAGGATCCTTAAGCTTGGGCGGAGTTCTAGCCTGCAAGATTGAGCTTACCTGCTTCGTCAAGAAGACTTTTTACGGTAAGTTATTTTGCCTCTTTCTTTTTTGCGTGCACAAAATGTGTGTATGCTGGAACTTGCATTATTGCCTCCAAGAGGGGCAAATTAGTCTTCACTTCTTTGGCAACTTTGGTACATAAGGTACTTCAGTTACAGAGTCAGGTGCATTGTCATCTTTATTATTTTTTTATTTTTTATTTTCTAATTTTTTTGGTTTTTCTTGTGAGAGAATTTCTTCTATGGCTTCGTACTCCTTTTCCTTGGGCTTGGAGACATCTACTGGTGTAGGCATCTCTATCCTATTGTCAACAGTCCGACCACTTCTCAAGGTCTGAACAGCTTGGTTATGTGCTATGGGAATTAGTATATTTTCCTCATGAAATTGTCCTTCCCAATGGTTCACAGAATGTGAACATGCTTGGTTACTCTCTCGTTCCTCCCATTGTGTAGCTAGATGCCTAATTTGGGTTTCTAGATTCATGATGGACTGAGTGTAAGAGTATAAATCTTGAGAGATTTGGGTAATTTGGGATAGCTCCCTAGAATGTTGGCGCGCTTGCTATTGTAGATCTTGAAGGATCTGGACAATAGTAACATCATCGTCTCTATTCTAAGGATAGGTCTATTGTTCAAAAGATTGATATGAGGCTATGCAACCGTGGATTTTTATCAGATCCTGTTGCGACGATGCGCTCGTATGAAAAATATAGAGTCACCACCTGGAGCTTTTGGTATCCCGGGATACCCAAATCAATTTTATAAGCACCGAAATGCCAAAAATATGACTCTGATTCACTGGTCTAACGCCAAAGGCTCTTGGGTAGGGGCATCGGTTATCGATTGGGAAGGTGTTAAGGACCTGATCAACCCGCTCAGAAGTGATCTCTACTTATGGCGAAAATGAAAATAAGATATGAAATAAAACAACACTTCCTCTTGCTCGAAGGCACTATGATCCTAATAAGCTCTCCGCAAACACTGAAAATTCGACGGCGTAACAACTTTAATCCTTGGATAAAGGAAAAGGAAAGAAGGTAGAGGAGTAGAGGGGAGAGCTGGAGCTCTTGGGCCCTTGTAGCACGGCTGTGGACCTTTGTGTTGGCGCACTTCAATGAGCCTCTGATAGCTAGAGAGTTTGGAAGATGAGTTCTAACCTTTAATGCTTCGTAGCTAAGGGGCAGAGGAAGAAGGCTAGGGGGTAGGTCTCACCTAGACTCAAGGATTTTTTATGGAAGATGGGGTCCAAAGGATAGTTTTGAATTCTGGAATTTGTATGGGTTTGGTGCACTGAAGGACAGAAAAGGATCTCTTAATCTTTCTCTCTCTTGAATTTTTTCAAGCCTTTGTAAAGGGAGGGGTGACTCTCTATTTATAAGAAAAAGGGAGGTTAAGGGAGCGTTTAAGTCCTAATGGGTTTAACAATTAGGTAATAGGGATCTAAGGTTTTCTAAGTTTTTGAGAGCTGAGATGGGTGGGAATTGGGTTTCAATGGTAGATGATAGGCTAGACTTATAAATGGTAAAAGGGTAAAAAAGAAGGCTAGTAGGGGTGCAACAGTCCTACCAAAACTAACCCCAATGGATGGGGTGGTCAACAAGTCAAACTTGAAATTCGAGATCTGACCAAAATCCCAAAAATACTATTCCTATGCCTAGCATGTGTATTACACATGCTAGGTATAGGAACAGTTCTTTCTGAGGTCCTGGAGGTTGAAACCCGCCATGGGGCCCCTAAAAAGACCAAAATTTTTCTAACGTGTGTATTAGACACGCTAGGCCAAATACACACGCTAGGCAAAATTCTTCCAAAAATGGCCTAGCGTGTGTAATACACATGCTAGGCTAAGTTTCTGCAATTCTTAGCTTGATATATAACTCAGATTGAGGCGATTCTTAGCTTGTTGAAAAGATGAAGAAGTCCTCTTTCCAATGGTATATAACTCAACTCCAGAAGTTGTCTGTATAAAAACTTTAGCACTCCTCTTTCCATCCACTAATCAGGAGGGTTCAAAACCGGTCCGGGAAAGGGTCTAATGGGTTTGGGAGGGTTAGGTTTGATTCCTAAGGGCATGAGGGGTTCTAAAGGTTTTGAGATGATTCCTAAGGGTTTGGGAAATACTTTTGGAAGCTTAGGGGTGCGCCCTTCTCGAAGTATGTGTCGATCGGGCCTTATGCCAAATTTGAGTGTCTACAGATGCCCATCTTTGGTATCTGATCAGTAATGATCATATGCCAAAGAAAGAGACATCCTTAGAGGCCCAAGGTAAGCTAACAAGTTCCCTGTATTAAAAGAGAACCTCAAACATCAAAAGTAAAAGAGAAAAACAAAATGGAGAGTGACGTAAGCCCAATATTAGGAAAAATGTCCGTCACTCAAGGCTATCGGTCTCCAAGCGCATGAAGACATTACTGGGCATAACTGAGACAAATAATTGAAGATGCAATGCATGATGTTTGAGATTAATTTCAAACAAGACTGCCCTGCCAGCGGGAGAGTGATCGACCCATACTTAAAGATTGACATAAAGCAATATTGTGAAGATCCACAGTTTGTGTCAAATCACATGAGGCATTGATTGACCAATTTGATTAGCCAACGGTGCCCCTACGCGAGGTAGGGCAATATTTTTTAGTGAACTCATCGATCTTGAAGTTAATTTAGCACAACTACCAGAGGGAAGCAAATATTGATGTCGCAATGCCTTTTGGGAGTATGTGTCATTTTTTGATAATGTGCCCGGGATCAACATGACCTAGAGTATCCAACTTCAAATAATAATGAACAGATCTAACCAAAATTGAGTGCCTATCGAAGGAAGCACTCATGTTTGGCCTCTGCCAATGATTATCTTACAAATGAATAATTATGTAAAAACATGCGCACATCAGGGGCGAATAATAACAGAGGCGATGGAAGTCTCAATCCAGAACCCATCCGAGTACTATTTACGAGAACAAACGACCATCCAACGAATACCCAGACGCAAGGCGTACACTTTACAAGGATACCGTATAAATATAGGTTTTGAGCCTTTTAGAATGCATATTTGAATATAGTCGTTCGATAGGTAATTTCCTTTTTGATAGATTGGCTTTAACCAACAATTGACCTTTTTTTGAGGAATCTAAAGCTTAAGACACTTAAGTTCATGTGAATCCAAAAACGGAGCGCTTAGCGCAAGGATTTAGCAATGGAATTAACCTGATCGAAACATTGACCATTTGATCGGGATTGACACCGTTGCTCCTACTTTAAAGTAGGATCCAAAGATCCAAGGCGAACCTTAGACTTTGGACGTTAATCTAGCATAGCTACATTGCCGATAAAATATTGACATTTTACCATATTGGAGCACGCATGTGCATAGCAAAAGTGCATGAAAACATATATTTCTTTTTTCTTTTTCAAAATGATTGCTTGTTTCATTTTTCATTTTTTTTTAAATAGACAGCCGTCTGTGGAGAGATACTTCATTTGATATATTCATTGCCGAGAGGTTGCCGACTTCGAAGCTTTGGACCATTTTGATGTTTCTGCACATTTCTCAAGAAAAACATCAGTCTCTTTTTTGTTTATATAGGTAACAAATATGCATCCTAAATAACAGAAGGAGAAGAAAACTTTTATCTATACTTTTTCATTTTTCAAGATTTATATATATATTTTTATGGATTTTTGTTTTTACATTTTTTTGTTCTTTTTTTCTTTATCTTGTAAAGGGAGAAATCGGGTGTCACACCAATCATCTTTTTGAAATGTGGTGCACACAAAATGCAAATGTGAAAATAAAAAAGGGAAATCTATTATCTTTTTTTAGATTTTCTTTGATACCTTGAGCATGAGGGAGAAGTAACGGGTCCCATTTTAAACATAGTCGAACCCCTTCATGCGATAGGATCTGAGTGAGGTTCAGAAAATTTTCAAGGTTGGAACGTCCATCCCTTTGGGTCGAATCAACCTTTTATCCTTACTTCAGGTCATACATTTGACGGTGCGGCTGCAAAGATATACCTGATCAAGATTCAATTTGAGCAAACATGAGCGGCCCAGTTGAGGATCAGATAGCTCAGAATTGTAACTAATGGAGTAGCTGAATTATTTTCTCTTTTTTTTTTTTTCTTTTACAACATTTTTGCTCACAGCGCCCCAGATGGGTTTTCACCGTGCCCGTTGTTGCCCACTTTTTTACCCGTAGTGCCCTTTCAAGTTTTCACTAAGTCCATGGGTATGCATTTTTATCCCTAGCGCCTTTTCAGGTTTTCACCTAGTCCGTACAAGCTCGCTGATTTTTACCCGTAGCGCCCTTGCGGGTTTTCACTATGTCCATTTTGCTTTGAGCTTGTATATATTTTTTTTCTTTTCTTTTCATTTTCAAAGGCTATGATATAGATGTCGACTCCATCATAGCCAGCTGGATGGGATTATTTTGTCGTCTCTCAGCTTGGCTCATGCTGACTCAACAGATATTGTGATTGCATATAGATCTTTAAAGAGGGCTTTCTTCAGGGATGTGTCTTGGCCATGGGATAGGTTAACAATTTTGAAGGTATTTTTGGTTTAAAAAGGTTTCCTTGATAGAGTTCTAGTTGCCATAATATACTTCTTCCTTGGAGAATTTTGACTGTACATGCCCACTTTTTCTTTTATTATTTTTTGTTCTTTTTGCTTATCCTCTTTTGGGATTTTGCATTTATGATTTTTTTGGATTTTGATGGTAACTCTTTTTCTCTTTTTTTGTTTGGTATATATACTTTTTCTTTTTCTAGGGAGGGGATAATGAAAGAAAAGGCCATTGGCACAAGATGGGGTAGTAAAGGGTATAAGTGTTCAGGGATACTTTTTGGCTACTTGGCTTTGGAATAATGGCCTCTTTTATGGGGTCCTTAAGTAGTCACGTATCCGTATTATCAATACTTACCTTGCTGCAAGAGACTTAGGAATAGAATCGTTGGATGTACCCAGTGTTGATTGGCTTAGGAAAGTTATCTCCGTCCATGGTGGCAAAGTGGAGCGCGTACCCAAGCAACACTTCTCTGATGACGTAAGGTCCTTCCCAGATGGGCTTGAATTTTCCTCTTGGATCAGCATGCCGTCGTCGCCCTTTGGTATGTTGTCCCAGCATTCTTCAACCCAAATGGCATGACTCGATAACAGAAAGTTTATCATGGAGTAATGAACGTTGTCTTCTCTCGATCTGCTTTGGTCATCTTGATCTCATTGTATCCAAAAAATCCATCCATGAACGATAGCATCCCATGCCTAGCAGTGTTATCCACCAAGATGTCGATGTCAAAGAATGAGAAGTCATCCTTTGGGCTAGCCTTATTCAAATTTCTGAAGTCAATGCATATATGAACCTTTCTATCTTTCTTCGGTATCGAGACAATGTTGGCTAACCATTGAGGGTACTTGGAGTGTGACGGCTCGACTTTTTCCCTTATCGTATATAGGAAAGGTCGCATCATCGAATCACTTAACATGATCCTGTCATAGAAGTGCATCATGTCGTGTACAAAGTATTACATATGCAGAAGTAATTTAATAACTCTGACATGAAACAATATAGCAGAAACTGATATTTACTCATCTATTAAATAGTAAACTAACAAGAGATATAACAAGAACTAACTGATGCAATGTATAGCTTTCCACCAATGACGACCACCCGTCATCTAAACAATGGAAAGAAAACCTATACATGTAGTATTGTATATCTCAAAAATATAATACTGTGGTTTATACAAGTGTTTCAAACAAATCTCTCTCTCTCTCAAACCTATTTAGGAAAGAATTCCTTAGCGAATTCTTCCTCCTCGTCCTCATCCTCTTCTTTTTCCTCCTCCGGCTGATACGTGGGATCACCCTCTTGCTCCGAATCAATATCTGCAGCTAAGACATTGAAGTCATAGGATGAGCTATCATCTAAGCTTAGCAGAAAAATTTACAGTACTAACTTATATGTTAGATTACCAATTCACTTCTTGATGCATAAAATACAAATCGAAGCATATTATATCTTTATCTGTATCTATTCTAGCAACATATAGTATAAACCAACCAATTAACCATGTGAATAATTATCATGCTGACATATTCATGCTGAACAAATACAAGGAATTATGCTGACAAGAAATCATGCTGAAACAAGTTTAGCTTAAACAAGCTATCAGGCGTAAAATATATATGTACAAGAAACAAGCGAATCAAGCTCCCGAGTTAGTGGGATCACTTGGATCGAGAAAATCAAGCTTCTGAGTTAGCGGGATCACTTGGACCAAGACATCAAGCTCCTGAGTTAGAGAGATCACTTGTGTTCCAGAATTTCATAGTCAAGCTCCCGAGTTAGCGAGATCACTTGGCTCAAAATAAAGTAAGAACGTGTATATGACATCAAAATAACAGGACATGAACAATGCATGGTATCAGGTATGCGAGAACATCATGAATAGATAGCATATAAGCATATATCGAAAATGAACTTAGTATAAGCTGAAACTTGCATGCTTGTTCATAACTATACATATTCATACATCTAAACTGAAATTAGCATCACATTTAAACTGGTCTAGCATCATCACTTATCACCATTCATAAAAACTGATCTATCATAAGCCTTCATAGTTATACATTGAAACTGAGTTTATCCATATCATACATATCATGCCAAAGCATTTTATCCAAAAGCATTTGTCTATACTACATTGTTGATCATCATTATCCATTATTATTCATCAAAACTAACTATACATACTGAAACTAGCATGTTCATTTTTAACCATATATTGAACTGCAACTCATAGCAAAACTACATATCGGACTGAACTAGCATAGTATCATCATATAACTAAGGGTTGAATTGAAACTAGCATATATCTAACCATTCATTGAATTGAAATTATCATGAGCATCTGAATTCATTGAACTGACACTATCATGATCATACGTATCCGTACCTCAAAACTGATATGCAATTATATACATATTTTATTAACTTACTAACCAGAGGTGAATGAGAAAACAAAACATAAACTAGCAAGGTTACCTCCCTACCGTAATATCAAGCTTGCATGTTACTTATTATACTAGCATTCATGCATCCAAGCAAATAGCCATCATTACGAACTTGTCATGTGCACCAATCGCCTATGATTTACATTCATGTTTTTAGTATTTTTACTGGTTTATTGGGTCACCTTAGACCCCATATATGTAACCCTATTGATTACTAGTCCTACTAGTCAACACACAACACACACATAGGCAAACTACACCTCAAAAGCAAGACATAAGCCCAAAACACAGGCTTGCCTCGGCAAGCAACAGGGTTGTCGCAGGAAATTGCTTAGTATGTGCACCTTCTTGGTAGCAACCTCCATGACGTTATCGCGGTCAAATTAGCTCCTCTCTGGTTCTTTCTGTGTTCTAAGTTTGCTGGCTTTCTTTACTAATATATATTATATTTTATTCTATATGTAGCACAGAGACCCCTTTATTTTTATAAATTCAGTGTGAGATCCGGAGTGCGATAAATTGGAACTTTTGACTCCGAACCCTCACACCCTTCTATATTTCAAAATTGTCGATCCAATCGCCTGGAATCAGAATCAACAATCTGATAATCTATCATAAAACTAATCCAAACTAACTCAGCTAAAACATGGTTCATTTACGGTGTACCTTTTTATGGATTTTATGGTTACGACGACACCGAACAGGTGTTGGTGTCGAGTCCGCCGAGCTCTTAAGAACTAAGGCCGCAATGAACTCTTCGCAACCTAGCGATTGCCTTTGCAATCTTCGCGATTGAATTACAGGTCACCTTGTTATCCAAGGTTTTGAATCCAAGGATTTGAAAGGGTTGCAATGGAAGTGGGTTTGAGAAGCTAGCAGCAGAGTTTCTTCTATCTGAGATTTGCTTTAATGGATGTGTTTAATATATGTGCTCAAGAGTTGAAGCAGGAAGAAGGAAGATGCTTTGGCGAGTTTTATAGTGGTTTATTTCCACCTTGCGTGCATGGAGTCGAAAAGTGACTCATGCAGTTGTGTAGTCAAGAGGTGCTATAGCAGCTTATAAGCTAATAAAGGTTGGCATCATATATAAAGCCAATACTAGCTATAGTGTGGTATACGGATAAAAGCCAAAATAGACTTAGCTTTTATATAAGTCTAATACACTGGTTTAAGTGTATAAGCCTTATAAAGTTGGACTGTACTATAAAGCCTTTACATAGTTTAGAGATGTTTAATTGGGTGACTTATTCTAGTGTAAGTCTGGTACACTTATGTTTATATTAGAGTAGAGCTTTAGTGTAAATCCAATACACTAGTTATATATATATGTGAGAATAAAAATTCAAGGGTATAGTTACTAGTTTAGCTTTACTACTAAACTAGGCCATTGTGTCTCATGTTAGGCACACACCTGACTTGACCCGTGTCCATACCCGATAGTGGTTTTTAAAAATATGGCAACTGTTACATGGAGACTATGAGAAACCCTATGTCGTACTATTTGATGACCCCGTCCTTCACTTTCAGCCTCCATTTTGGCCTGAGGAGTCTCAACTTTTGCTTGACCGGCTTAATATCGGGATAGCGACAACTCATGCTTGACCAAATCAGTGTCCAAACTAGGCATATCCTCATATGACCATGAGAAGGCGTCTTGGTATGACCGAAGGAAATCAATCATGCTTTTTCTTTCCTTGGGAGACAACGACGTTCTGATCTTAGTGATTCAAGGAGCCTCCTTTGTACTCAGGTTGATGTCTTCTATTTCTTCAACGATTGGGGTAGGGCCATGCTCAAAATTAGAAAATTGGTGAAAAAGCTTATTGGTGAGCTCCTCAGTAGGGATCTACTCGTCCAGACTCATGACTCTTACCTCTTCTTATATTTCTACAAGAAAGGGGCCGATTTCACGAGGGACGAGCTTTTCAATTAATGCATCATTTTTCTTAATTTTATCAAAAATTTTAAAAGATAATTTTTTTTGGATTATTTTGTATTTCTTTTATTTTTTAGATTTTTCTTTTTCTTCAGAGATGGGCCCTTGGAAAAGCGGGTCTTTATATACACATGGTATTGCCTGCCAAAGGCTAACCTCACTTTTTAAAGGTTGTTTCTTTTTGGGAAGCTGGTGCCATATCACGAGTTTTCAATTTTATTCCTGAGGATATCCTAAGAAAGATTCTGAGTCATTGTCCGAAAATAAAATAAAGGGGGGAAAGAGGGGTAAGGCTTAATGATTTGGGGACAGTTTCCTACTTATCAACTTTAAATGGGATAAGCAACAACCTTTTTCTCGGGTGGTATGGGGTGTCACAGTTTAGCTCTCCGTTATGTTTTGGTACCATCAAAGTCTCACATTCTATGGTTAGCAGGAGTTTGTCCTCCTCCCACCACCTTACGACGGTATCTAGTAGTATAAAGACACCAGGGATGCCCTCACAGTTTATTTATACTTTCCTAGTAGGGTTAGTAAGAATGTCCTCATAGTTTACTTATACTTCCCTGGGCTCATTAACTTGTTCACCAGTCATATTGCTCTCACTCGGTTATGCTTCTTATTTTCTCTCTTTGGTCTCTCATTTTTGTCTCTCTCTTGAAGCATATGTTTCTTGAAAGCAACCTGTTGATGAAAGAATAATGAGTTTTGATTGAACCTAATATCTTTATTTTTTATGCTCCCACGTTTCCTCCACTGGCAAGGAAAGGGATGAGAATTAGGTGTCTCCTATGCTTTTAAAAGAAGTTAGGTACTCGACTAATCCTTTCGATCAAATTTCCGAATAAAGAGTTGAGAAATTGTAGAAACCCCGATTTTGCCCTCTCGGAGTATATAAACTTGTTCGGTCAACCTTTGACCTTTCCCACGACTTTCAAAAAGGACTTACCTTCTTTGAAAGCTTTACAATCCTAATATAGGAACCATATACTAAAATAATAGTATATGGCTGAATACAGGTTGAAACAATAGCCTTGCGGTTCAGACCCCACTTAGCCCAGGGAAAGTCCCGAATTACTCGCCCAAACAAGCATGCGTAATTTGATTGCACGCCCCATAGCTGACACGCAATTGGTCCCATTTGGACTAGGATTGTCCTTCCTGTGAGTCGCCTTAGGAGTGGATTGCGCGCTCTACAGAGCGCACACAATTCAATTGCATGCTTCATCACTGGCGTGCAATTGGTCCATACACTGAGTTCGTCACCAACGTAGAGTAGTTAAGTGCCTGGGATAGGGCGCGTAATCCAAATAAGCTCACCAGACAGGGTGCGAAATTGGATTTGACCGGCTAATTTCTCACCTCCCACAGGGCGCACAATTACCCGAATACCTATAAATAGTCCCTCTATCCCACACCAAAAACACATCCAGCAATTGAGTTTCGAGTTCCTCTCTTCCAAGTATAGGGAGTTTGAGTTCCTCCTCTATAGCGCTTAGCTTCAGGTAATCTTTCCTTTTAGTTCTAGTTCTTAATTTCTAGTTTCTAGCTTTCAATTCTAGTTTCTAGTTCTTAACTTCTAGGTTCTAGTTCTTAACCTTTTGGCCTTAGTTCTTAGTTTTCGTTCTAGTTCCTAATTTTAGTTCTTAATTCTTAAGTTCTAGATTTCAGTCCTTAGTTCCTAATCCCTAACCTCTAAAATTTCAAATCCTCAATTTTCTAAGCTTTTAATCATCAATTCAAACTCAGTCTTTTTAAAATTACTCTTACTCATAAAAAACCAATTTACTAATTTTCTCTCTTCGAAACTTCTCTCGAAAATTTGAGGTTCTCTCTGGGGCGTCCAAAAGGGGTCGAGTTGCCTTCTAGACTTCTAGAATTGCAGACTCTCCCTCGGGATCCCCAGGTAGTCAAGCTAGCGACACCAACCCGTTAGTCTCGATTCTTAAAGTAGTATTAGAGGAGGAAGCATTCGGCCTAAAACCAATAAGGTTCCTTAACCTCTCTAATTTTTAAACCTAGCCACCCGATTTGCCTAAGGGAGCTTACGGAGGGTACCCAGGAATGGGGCCGATCCTTCTTAGCATAACAGGCTATAACTCCTTTGTTTTAAATTAGACTCCTGGTTGAATTAGGAAACTTTTTAAAATTAGACTCCTAATAGAATTAGGAAACCTTTTTTCTAATTAGACTTCTAGTAGGATTAGGAGATTAGAGAAATTAGACTGAGAGCAGGATTAGGAAACAAAACTAGCTAAACCCCAAGGCAACTCAGAGCTAATGACGTTGGCCGGTCGATGATTCAGTAAAGGAGTTTAACCTGCAAGCCCCCACTCCCCTTAAACATCTGCATTTGGCAATCGCATCTACACAGGTATTCTCCATTTAGAATTCGCCTTCCTTTATTTTCTGCATTTAAATATTATCCTTTTATTATCCTAATATATACTGCAGGCGCACATAAATATTATCCCATTATTATTTTATCGCTTTATTATTCTATCGCTCTCCGCCAAAGTCCACTTGGACCAAATTTGGCCACTCTTTTCGGGGACCGAGAGGAACCCAAAAAAAGGCGTACCAACAGACTGGCAATCGCGATGGGACTCTTTTCGAAAAGGTTACCCCAGTTTAATTAATTTGGTTTTCTATTTTTTTTTTTGCTTTATTTAATTTTGTTTTTTTATTTTCTTTGCTTTATTGCATACTCATTTTTACAAAAAATAAAAATATAATACTTGAAAATGTCTAGCTTTAGAAAATTAAACAATAATTATACTGACCAACCCTTTTGGGGCTCCCATAAGGACCTCGTGTATAATGTTTGATCGTCTTTGTAGACATCCCAGCGTTGTGCCGGAGTAAATATGGTTAGTGAGAGTGAAAAATACCCCTTCGCTCCACAAAACACAAATCACAGCGACAACAACGGAGAGAGTGGTACTGAGCAGTGCTACCTAGCTAGCGAAGTTATAGACCACACTGCTAGTGCACTCCCGAAATGAGGAAAAGGAGTTGATGCCTTGCTCCAGTCCCTAACCAACTTATAGAAAGCCACAGAAGATCGGAGACCAGATACTCCGGGAAGCAGACAAGAGGGAAGGATGGTGACTCCTCTGACCCATAACACACACCCACATCGCACCTCCTACGACAATAATCGCCAAAGATAACCCTCTCCTGAGACACCTAAAATCGACACCATGATAAATAGGAACGATCTCCACCTATTCTTAGACAACTACATGGCCAAGAAGGAACGCTCTGAACGACCTTTCAGATTCGACAACTTCTGTCGAGACCTTGACTTCACCATACCTACTGGTTTTAAACCACCAAAATTCAACAAATACAATGGTATAGGAATTTGAAACACCACTTGGCCCTATTTTTCAATGATTGTCGACCCATATGTAATAACTAGGGCCTTCTCATTCACTACTTTCAGAGGTCTCTGGAAGGAGAAGTCCATGGTTGGTTTGCCACCCTACCATTAGCCAAAATTGAGACCTTCGAAGATTTAGCCAACAAATTCCTAAACCAATACCAACACATGACCCACGAGGAGATCAGCCTTATCGACTTAATGCACCCAAGATAAGAGGACAATGAGGACTTCATGATGTTCGCTAACCGCTTGAGAAGGATCATCGTCCGAACTGGAACTCTAATAAAAGAAAGAAATCGTGATTAGCAATACCCAAGAACAACTTTTAAGTGTTCTCATCCTAAGTGACTACTCCAACTTTACCAGCCTCTATCAACAGGCATGCTCATAGAACGCCACCTGAAGAACGGGGACCTCAGTCTCTCTATACTGACCTCCGCCGAAACCTCTTCCAATGACCTTGAGACAAACTCCCTAAACAAAACTGTAAACCTTGAACAAATCAACACAAACCAAGAACAAAACCAAACAAACTCTCAACCATACCACCCATATGACCAAGCTCAAGACCTATGCACAGACCTATACCCTAACCAAAACCAACCATTATACACCAACCAATATACGAACCCGTACTATGACCAAAAACAATACCCCAACAACACGCAAACTAACCTCACCTATCACAACCCATTGTTCGATCAAACTCAACTCACATACGAGACCATACACTCATTCACTCTTGCCCCATTCTACTCCACTAGTTTGATCCGAAGAATTGAACCTCCTTCGGAGCACATCCATGCCATTTACTCATGACCAACTAACCCTATCCCACTCACCAATAAACGGGAAATCACCTTTCACACCGAACCAGACACCAAGATCACTAAGATCCAAGCTATCACCGAATCCACCCCTAAACTAACTCAACCCATCACCAAACTCAACTCCAAGCTCAATGCACTCGACTCTGAACCGACTCAGCCTACCCTTGAATCCAACAACCTACCAATAAACCAATCAGCCCCCACACCTCCTGAACAGACGCCCAAACCAATGACGTAAACTACCCCCGAACAGGCACACGTGCCGGTTCTAGAAGTAATTTTTGAACCAATCAATTAGTATTATATAACACCATTCATACTTAAACCAATCACAAGACTAAACTCTGAACCCAAACTCGTAATCCAATGTACCCCCAAAATCACTAGCCCTCTCGCTTCAAAATCAACTACGAAACAAACCCCCGAAATTGAACACATTGTCAAACACATTGCCCCACCATTCTCAAAACCAGTCTCTGAATCAATCCCTACACCTGCTTTAAAACTCAAACTCAATAAACACTTCATCCTACCAACCTCGGAACCAGCTCTCGAACCAAAACCCATTTCGAAACCTAAACTCACTACTGAACTCGTCACCTCACTAACTTCAAAATACCCCGAATCCGGCTCTATCGCCAAACAGACCTCCGAACCACCCGCTCCAGAATCACTCGTTGGGCTAATTTCGAAACCAACTCATGAATCAACCCCTACAAAACTCGCCACCGAACTTATCATCCTCTTAACTCTGAAACAAGGACCTAAACCCACTATCGAACTTACCATTCCACTGACGATGAAATTGAACCTAGAACCTAAGCTTATCGTCAAACCAATCAACGAACACAAACCTGTCATCAAAACTAAAACTATCATCGAATCCAAACCTATCATTGAACATGAGCCCATCATTGAACTCGAACTTGTCACCAAACACGAACCCGCTATCAAAACTAAGCCTATTATCAAGCCCGAACCTATCATCGAGCCTATCCCTACAACACCACCTTCGGATCAACCACTGAACATGACGAAAAACAAACCCAAAAAACCGTCACTCCTCCCACTCCCGAGATCAAATCAAACCCAAATCTACAAGTCCGATCAACATCCAAACTAACAAGTCACCTAATCCTCAAACCTGACAATAT
Source organism: Chloranthus sessilifolius (assembly GCA_021018995.1). NCBI lineage: Eukaryota > Viridiplantae > Streptophyta > Magnoliopsida > Chloranthales > Chloranthaceae > Chloranthus > Chloranthus sessilifolius. The sequence goes on along the minus strand of CM037590.1, from coordinate 85,735,670 downwards.
AAAATTGACATCACAACTGAAATTCCATCCAAATCTCATATCAAAATCTCCATAGGCCTCACAATCAAGGTCCCCATAGAAATTCAACCAATGATAATACTGCAACATCAAACAGTCGACACTAAGCTTTCCCAAAAAATTATAAATAAAACTTTAAAACAACCTTGCGATAAATCTAAAATATGCATCAAACGAAACAAGGGAAAACAAAATTGCCCCACACGGAGAAAAGGTCCACCTTAGCTAACGCCCTCGCGTGTCTTCCTCCTCCTTTACCTTTGCCTCATCCTATCATTACCTTTCCAACACTACCTTCCCTCTCAATAGTTTCCACTCCAACTTCACCCACGAACAACTTTCCAACAACCCGTAATCACCCTGAAAAATATTCTAACAACCCTATGCTCTAACTCTACGAGATGCCTCACCCTATCGAAAAATTAAAAGATTTATCAAAAGAAGAAATCAAACGACGCCTCACCTATTTTGATAACCTCATATCATCCAAAACACAAACCTAAACATAACTTCTCTCATCCCAGATCAATCAGATCGAAAGGGATCAAGGACCTCGAAGCAAATTATCCAACAGTTACTCCATCCGACCTTTTGAGTCAGCCTCCACTCAAGGAACTGATGCTGTACCGTAACACAAAAATAATAATAACAAAATAAAAATACAAAAAACTAAAAAAATATAAAAGTCACAAAAAAACCATAAGTATAAATGCCTAAAAATGTAAATAATTGAAAATAAAAATACTCTTTTATGTCCCAAACCCTTCGAACTCATACTCGACCGAGAACTCGAAGTCGAGGAGCTAGTGCTAAGGAACAATACCCACATGACCGCCTCGTCTGGAGGAAATCGAAACCCATGTAGGAACTACTCACATTATTTTGGTAACATGCCTAGGAAACAGCCACAGGGGAAGGATTTCTTGACCCATGGAATCATAACCCGATTGCCAGCATATCTCGTAGCCTAAACATGCATACTCATATACTTATCTTCCTCGTAATCATCGCAAGACATTTGCCAGTCGTAGTTCATTATTTTTGAAGAATATTTTGGGAATCATTTGACTCATTAACTACCCTCCTATTCGGGCAAATTGATCGAAAGGACTAGTGGATAATGGAATTTTCTTTTTGAAATATAGAAAACTCTGGATTCTCATACACCTCTTCAGCCATTGGAGTCGGTGTTAGAGCACAGAAAAATAAAAATACAAGGTTCCATCAAACCTCATAATTCTTGCATTAGCAGGTTGTTTATAAAAAATATACAGAAAAGAATCACAACCGAGCGAGAGCAATACGATGAATGAATAGTTAATGAATTCAGGAAAGTATAAGAAAATTGTGGGGGCATTCCTGGTAGTCCTATCATAGAAGTATAAGCAAGCCGTGAGGGCATCCCTTACATCTTCACACTACTAGATATCGTCGTACGGTGGCGGGAGGAGGACAAACTCCTGCTAACCATAGAATTTGATGATTTGATGGTATTAAACCATGATGGAGAGCTCAATTATGGCACCGCATTACCCACTCGAGAAGAAAGTAGATGATTACTATTTCAAAAATCGGTTAAATAAGAAGCTACCCTCAGATCGATAAACCTCATCTCTCCTTCACCCTTTATTTTTCTTTTCGGACAATGAGTCAAATGATCTTCAAAATCTCCTCGAGGATAAAACCAAAAACTTTCGAATGGCAAGTGATGCAATCACACATTACCTAACATTCACATCAATCCTGCTAACATCTACGATACTGATGATCGTTTAATAGTCACACAATCAAGCTCGACATGTGGCCAAAATAATCAAACTACTTCCTAGCATGGGAGCATTAGCACTCCAGGATATCTGAGAGGCTGATAAAAGTCCCACCGTCACTAGACACTGGGGCATTTTTTTTAAAGAGCGCTACCACCTTGGTAGCGATACTTAGGTTACCAGACCGGCAACCCAAACTGGGGCATTTTTTTAAATTTTCAATTTGGCTCTTACTTTTCCACCATGGTACCTCAAAAATAAGCACCCAAAGTAAGACCACAAAAAAAAAACATGACAATAAATGCAAACAAACATCAATGAAACAAACACAGTAAACAAAAAAAACACCACTTTATTAATAACTTAAAATTTGCATAGGTGTCACCGGAGGCATACCTCCTGAATATACAACACAAAATGAAAACTTAGAACCTAACCTACAACCCAAAATGGACACAAACCCAAAACAACGAAGTGCGGAACGTCCAATCAGAGGCAATATAAAAGAGGGAGGAATGGTTGGGTAACACCCTTTTCATCTATTTGGAGGACTTCCCTCCCACCGTCCTCACCTCCTAACAATAATGAAGGATGTATATCGCACGTCAATTAGAACACCCCCAAGCCACAATGACATCTCTGATTACACCACCATCTGGTACCACTTTAGAACGAAGAATGCGTGAAACAACAAACATCAGAAGAAACGACATCGCAATCGGATGGCTGAATCACACGAAAATCAGAGCACAAGGAAGCAGGGAAAAGCAAGAATCAGAGAAGAAACTAGAAAATGTGAGATAATGAAGACTTTTTTAGATTATATAGAGAGCGGGCCCATCGCGCGCTTGGCCACAAGTGCACAATTGAATCACGCACATAGAAACCTGCACAAAATCCAAATCACGCACGCAATTAAACTTTCGTATGGCCAAAAGGCGTGACGCTCCAATCACGCGCTCTGATTAGAGTGTGCAATTGAATTATGTGCCCTGCATTTTGCACGAAATTTGAAAGGTCACCCGCACAGTGACATGGTGACGCTTCAATTATGTACGCTAATCAGAGCACGTAATTGGATTCCACACACACACTATAATGTGTAATTAACCCACTGAACCTCTCAATCATGCGTGCACAACTAGGCATGTAATTGAATTAAGCGCCTAGATTTATGCTCGTAGTTCCTGGCTATGACATACACCTCGAACAAAACACACACCCTAACAAAACAAACGTATGCCCTCAACAAAAACTTTAAACAAAATAAATACGTAAGACAACATGTCCTATCGCAATAAGACTCATACATAATCACTTTGACCCATCACGATAAAAATCAAGGGTGAGGACATCTCTCCACAGTCCCATCGCGACACTACCCCCCACACTCCCATCGCAACACAAAGCAAAAGTTAATGACGACAAAGTAGCCAATCATGCTACTCATCCCATCACGATCAAGAATCACTCTCCCTTGTCCCATCACGTAACCTCACACACCGACCAGAGAGAAAGAAAAATATCGTTAATGCCTCACAATAACATGTCCCATCGCAACAGAGCGCATGTCTCAGACTCATTGACATAATCAGCCATGGCCATCATGTCCTATCGTGATGTTAAGACCCCACCATGTCACTAAGGCTAAAGGACAAGTGCCATCATAGCCTCAAGACACTGTCATTATCCCATCACAACATCAAAACAGCTAAGGAGTCATCAAATTGACACCACGTTGCACACTCATAAACATGTCCCATCGCGATGCAACTACAACCTGGCCTCATATAACCCAAGATCTGTAAAAGAAAGAAATAAACTTAACTATCCCGTCGCACAACTATCATGCCCTATCGCATAACCCCCAAGTCCCGTCGCAACCCGCCATGACACACAACCAGAATGGGAGGCTCAACCAATGTCCCATCTGGAAGAGCAAAGAAACAAACCACCCTCTAAACATCTTACAATGACAACAACACATCCCATCGTGACGACTCCTGAATGCCCCATCATGTGGAAGTCGTAGAACTCCACCACAATAGAAGCATACACACACTGACAGAAAAGAGAGGAATCTCTCTAATGTTCCATCGTACCCAACAACTACCAATATCCCATCGCGAACATTTCATCAGGCGATCCAGACACCCAGTCAAGATGACGACCATCAGGCCCCACTATAATAGTCAGCAGAGGGGGGAGAATAGACCCTCTAATGTCCCATCGCAAACGACACCCCTCCAAAATGTCACATCATGACACTCCCACCAGAATATGAAGCGACACAAGAAGTCAACTTAACAATGCATAAACACCAACAAGAAGGCTTTGAGTTAATGTGAAAAAATTTGCACGAAAGCTCAGCAGCCTGGAGACGACAAAGCCCATTGATACGAACAATGTGGGTGGTTGTGTGATTTCTCATGCCTCCATGAAGAGCCCGAGTCCCATCAGTGACTCCACCCCCCAGACACTCCCGTCTTATCAGGTGACCTTACACGCCAAGCAAAGGGGACTCCAACAAGAAGGAGGAGCCGCCCGTAGTCCTATCATGACACAATCATGGGAGCAACAACCGGCCAATCCCATCGTAAGCAAAAGCCTCTCACTGGAAATAAATCAGGTATGTAAAACACCGCTTCTTATACTCGATATTTCTTGTAAAATATAATTAGATAATATTAAGCCAAACATTTTCAAAACCCGTCTCTCTCGACTCGCGAATCACTGTAGTCCTCCCATAAGAGACAATCATCAATTCGTCGAGAAGGTTAGACAAAGCATCCGACACGTCGAGTGTCGTCTTGGCAACCATGCGAATGGTCGGATCCACAAATCCTACACTGGTGGATCTGCTCAGTGATGTCTCGGAAGCCACATTTTTTATTATTTTTCTACCAAATTGATCTTAAGTTAAAATCCCCAAATTGAAAAAAAAAATGAAAAATAATAAAATAATAATAACAAATAAACTCTCCTATCTATAAAAAATTCACCTCTCATCACTCCAATCCGTTCTTTCCCTGGGAAACCAAACACTGAGTATACTCAACTACGAGAAATCTCAAATGTCCACTAAAAAGGAATACCAGACGCGCCACTGGTGAGAGCAATGACGCACTCGGTCTGACATGACTTGCGAAAGCCTTCACCATTACATGATATTACATCTTATTATCCGATCACTTGACCTTATCTCTGGACATTCGTATGATTCCCTCGGTACCTCGATTATGTCGAATATCCCTCTATTTGACTGTCACTTACAACAAGTCCGATACGTGACGGGATGCCCCTTGCACCCACAGACTAGAGTATGCCAACTTTCTTCTCATTTGACTATCCCTTGCAGCAAGTCACGATATGCGATGGGATGACCCTTGCACCCATGGATCAGGAAATGCTAATTTCCCCTATCTGATTATCACGAACAGCAGGTCGTGATATGCGACGGGATGCCCCTTCAACCCACGGTAGTAGATATGCCCTTCGATAGCTACCACTGGGCTCCCGAATGCTCCATCTTAGCTTGTGCCAATAGATAAGAAAGTCGAGCATTTCATGTTAGCATCCCCAATTCACACTTGTGATTTCCCAAATGAAACAAGAAGGCACCTCTGAAGAGGGGTGTCTACTTCTTCAATGCATCCTTATTCCATAAGAATGTGTCGAAGAGGGGCATCTGTAAACACCCCGATTTTGCTCTCTCAGAGTATACAAACCTGTTCGGTCAATCTTTAACCTTGCCCACAACTTTTAGAAAGGACTTACCTTCTCTGAAAGCTTTAAAATCCTAATACAGGGACCATATACTGAAACAATAGTATATGGTTAAACATAGGCTGAAATAATAGCCTTGTGGTTTACAATTCCCCCTTCTGCATTCAGTTCCTAGCTGCTCAAGGAAATTATTAAATAAAGTCTTTCATAATCTAGATGCTACCCTCATTTCATGGCCTGACCAAAGAGGATCCTTACAAGCACATTGATGAATTCTTAGGACTGTGCACCACTTTCAACATAACAGGTTTGGGGGAGGAGGCAACCAGGATGAGACTCTTTCCTTTTTCATTGAATGATAGAGCCAGGACTTGATTGTCAATGCTTCCACCCAACAACATTCAGTCTTGGAGTGACCTTCAATGTTAGTTTTTGGCCAAGTTCTTCCCCATGTCAAAAACAAGCCAGTTGAGAAAGGGCATCATCTCAGTTGCCCAAGATCCAACTGAGGATTTTCACCAAGCTTGGGAGTGATTCAAGGAACTCCTAAAGAAATGCCCCCACCATCAAATCCCTGAATGGCAATTGATTCAAATTTTTTATCAAGGGATTGACTAAAAAAGCAGAGACATGGTATATTCTTCTTGTGGTGGCACCTACCTCCATAAAATTACTGAGGAGGCCTGGGAGTTGTTTGATATCATTAGTGAGAACTCCATGCAGAGGGAGACCTTGTCTAGGGACTTAGATCCTCCTAGATTGGTGAAAGAGAATGCCACCAAGGGGAAGATGTTTGAGGTAAATGTGCAAAGTGATTTGGAAAGGAAAGTGGACAGCCTGACATTGAAATTTGATAAGCTCATGGGAGCAATGCAGTCACCCATGGCTGCTAGGGTGGAGGAGGCATGTGCTATCTGCCAGTCCCCTGCTCACTCCCTTGAAGAATTCCCATCAGCTGTCCAGTTTTCAGATTTTGTTACGGAGCATGTGGCTGCCACTCAGTCCTATGGGCAACAGCCTGCTACTAGATACCAATGGAGGAACTACCCCAACTTGAGGTGGAGACAAGATGCCTACCCAAGCCAGTAGCAGTAGCAACAGCAGCCCATGCCCTACAAAAATGCTCAACCCTACCACCAAAGTTATGTTCCCCAGCCTCATTACCAGCAGCCCATGACCTAGCATGTGCAGCAGCCTGCACCCCCTCCACCTGTGAGATCACCTTCTTTCGAGGAACAAGTATTGGCCTCACTGCAGAATTTGGGTCCCTTAACTCAAACTGTGCACTCTCACAGCCAAAGTATTAAAAAGATAGAAGACCATCTTGGTCAGCTGTCTAATGCTTTGACTAAGAGAGAGGAAGGGAGGCTGCCTAGCCAACCATTAGATAACCCAAGGAGACAATATGTAGTGGGTGAAGCCTCCTCCACCTATGAGGAAGCCAAATCTATTAATACATTAAGAAGTGGAAGGTTGGTTGATAACCAAGTTGGTTGTGAGACTTTGAGAAATTTTGAAAAAGGCAAAGAGGTGGTTTTTGAAAGGACACAACAAGGGCCACTAGTGGTGGACATGAAGGAGCAACCAAATGAGAATAAAGAGGATGATGATGATCCTCAAGAGAAGAGAAAAATTAAAAAGAAAGATGACCAATTGGCTAAGGCTGCAAATGAGGGAGCAATCCCACATTTTCCATTTCCTAAAGCATTGCAAGCACCTTCCCCTTTTGATAAAGGGCAAGGTAAAATAGAGGAAATGATGGAAACTTTTAAGCAAGTAAAGATTAACTTACTTTTACTTGATACAATTAAGCAAGTTCCAACCAATGCCAAGTTTCTAAAGGAGATATGCACCTATAAAAGACAGTCTAGGATACACTTATCCAAGAAGGTCTTTTCAGTAGAAAAGGTAAAGCAAATTCTATCTATTGCTACCCCCATAAAACTTCAAGACTCTGGAGTGCCCACTATCCCCTGCATCATTGGGGATCATAAAATTGAGAAAGCCATATTGGATCTGGGAGCCAATGTGAATTTACTGCCATATATAGTATATGAGAGGCTAAGTTTAGGAGAGTTGAAGCCCACACATGTGGTCTTGCAATTGGCTGACAGATCTGAAAGGAAGCCTATGGGGGTCATTGAAGATGTCCTTGTGGGAGTTGACAAATTCTTTTATCCTGCTGACTTTGTGGTGCTAGACATGGAGCAAAGCAAATGTGTTTCTTCCATACCTGTGATTCTAGGCAGGCCCTTTTTGGCCACTGCTAATGCCTGTATACAATGCAGGTCAGGAATCATGGAAGTCTCCTTTGTCAACATAAAAGTCAAGCTGCATGGGTACAACACAGCTCATCATCCCCCTCTAGATGAGGCCTATTTTTCCATTGATATACTAAAGGAGGTTGTGCATGAAAATTCACATCAGCTGATGCAGGGCAATGGTTGGTTCACAAATATAAAATAGCACCCAGGGAATGGACATTTGCTGCAGACAAGATCCATGAAAGGTGCCAAGTTTAATGAGCCTGAGGAGACCATAGAACTTTTAGATCCTCTAGATTAACTCCTGAAGTTCAGTATGTATTATATGTACCATACTTTGCTTTTGTTTTAGGTGTCTACTTTGTTGATTGATTGATTTTGTTTTTCTGCAATAAAAACTGCCATGCTAAATACTAGGCCATCATTTCATATTACCAGCTGTCCTGAGATAATGGGAGCGTGTACACAAGGGAAACAAACTATAGAGCAGCACAGTAGAAGAGCTTGCTGAGTGCTGAGGTTGAGAGTGCCCAGGAACGCAACCTTATTTAGGTTTTGGGAGCTTTTGATAGGTCAAGTTCACCTTTCGTTAGGTCACATGGTGATTTCGACAAGATTTTTTATATGGTTTTGATAGGCACTAAGGCCTATCGGAAGGATGGTTCCACCTATTGGGATCCTATCGAAACCATCCAATCCATCCTATCGAAATCGTATTTCACCCCTTATATACTTGTCGATAGGTCATTTGCGCCTCATTCCTTACCCTCTGCAAAACCCTTGCTCTCTTCCTCTCTCCTTTGCCTCCCTCTTTCTCCATTGAATTCTCGCAGAACCTTCAGCTATTTAATTTGCCATTTCATAAGCGCATTGAGCTTGCGCAGAGGAGCATTTTGCATCCGATTTTGGAGAAATTAGAGCTGTGCATTGCGATCTCTGTTAAACCCTAGGAATTTTGGGGTAAGTTGCCTTCCCACAGCTAATCTTTTGTTGTTCTAATTGTTAATCTTTGAATTCCATTACAAGTTGGTGAGTGAGCAATCCCTGAGAGTAAAATGGCTGAGCTTGAGGAAACCCTAGCAAACCTACTCCAGAGACCAGCTGCTTCTACCCCCAAATCTTTTAAGAAATCGAAGCCAGCTTCCAAACCACCTGTTAAGAGGAAGCTCTCTGAGGAGACAGCCAAGAAGGCCCCTAAAGCCAAGAAAGCCAAAGCTGTCGAAATTCAGGAGCCTGAGGTGGAAACACCCTCAGAGAGAGTTGCTCCTACAGTAGAGCTTCCAGCTGGGTTAACCACCCCCAATGAGTTTGTAGAGAATTTGAATCTTGTCCCTGAGACAGAATTTGATCTAGCATACATTGCCAACATTGGGGAGTGCCAGGGGATATTGGAATATTTGAAGAAAGAAGGTTTGTTACCCCTGCTTTCACCCTTGAAGGAAAATATGTACCCCATGTTGGTGAAATTATGGTACCAGAATCTGACAAAGAAGGTGGTGCCTGGGCTAAGGATGTACTAGAACTCTTGATTGATGACTGGCAGCTGATTGTCGATTGCAGAGACATTAGGATGGCTTTGGGAGTCCCATATCAATTTGATTCCACCAGAGCTGAGGGAGCACCTATAGGTGCTACATTTAGGGAAATGGCTAAATAGCTTACCAACGGAATAGTGGGCTCTAGTGAATCCCTGATGAGAAGAGACCTCCATCCTACCCTAAGACTCATTGATACCATTTTGAGGAAAAATGTATATGCCACTGGGCATTTGCAAGAGAGAAGGGCCCCATTAGTCGATGCACTATACTACTGTTCAAAGGGGCAATTCGTGAATGCACCTAAGCTGATTTTTGATACAATGGTGGACATCAATGACAAGGTACTGAAGAGACAAGCTTTTGCGAAGGGAGGAGGTCTGCCCTTCTGTAGACTCATCACATGTCTACTCAAGACTGGAAAGTATGTGATCAAGAGAAATGAGCCAATGGACAAGCTGACCTTCAAAGTGTATGGAAAGTGGGAATGGTCCACCAGCCTCACCTTGATCAAGAAGAGTAAGCCAGCTAAAATGGAGGAGGCTAAGAAGGCACCCACTACCATGGCAGTAGATATTCCGACCGAGATACCCTCATCTACCCCTCCACCTACCATACCTATCCCATTACCCACACCTCAACCCACGTTGCTTTTTTCCTTTGTATCTGTCCCTCTTCCAACAGACCCCTTTCTAGCAACCTCTGAACCAGTTTTACCCTCACTTGCCACTCAGGCCTTCCAATCTGCAGTCCTTGAACCTCCCACATTCTCCGAGCTTCCACCTACCATATTTTCTCCACCCATTAGCCAACCCATTGTTGATTTCCCCCCTCCGCAACCCCCTCTGCATACACTGGGTGTGGACCAGTTCACCACTACTGGGTTCACTGCCCTCATGACTTCAATTGTGGAGGATGTTGCTCATGAGTACACTCCACTTCCTGACTCCCCATGCCCCACTCCTCCTCATTTTAACCATGCACCCTCCTCTCCTTTCCATCCCATTCCAACACCTGTCCCCTCTACCCCCACCATGCCTGACACTTTCACTCAAATTCTCTCACTCCTACAGTCCATTCAATCTCAATTGACCATAAATACCAACAACCAAGCCCTCATGAGCTCCTACCTCCAATCAATTCAATCCACCCTTACCCCATCCTCCCCAGCTCCTCAGCCCCCTCCCACTTCCCCTCTTTCACTTATCCATGTACCCATACATTTATCTCCTCCTCCTTCACCCATAGCTTCACCACCCCTTGCTGCTACCCAGTCTGAAGAGGTAGCAACCCCATCTCTCCCCACACCTTCATCTGTTCTCCCTTCATCACCACCTTGCCAGGTTTGAATCACCCATAACCCACTCCCCCCCTCTCTCTCCACCTATTTTCAAAGATGCCTCCACCCAAACTGATCCATGGGAGGATCTAGTTCTCTCCACCCCCTCCTCTTCATCCACTACACCCCTGTCCTTGCTAATTGTCCTTAGACAAAACATGTACATCCCCCCTTACCTCACCCTGCTGTATGCCATTAGGGACAACCCTTACATCCAAAGGGATGTCCTGAGAGGTATGACTGGAATCCGAGCTTCCCTTGAATTCCCTTACGAGGAGAGGATTGCCAACATAGAATTGGAGCACAGAATCAAGCTCCTAGATATCTCTCCAGGGTGGACTAAAATCCTGACTCGTTATGAGTTAGCAAAACAGTTGGCTGCTGTTGAGAGTCTAATTGCCAAATATGAGAAGAAGAATTTTGAGCTTCTCAAGAAAAAATTAGCCAATGCTCAGGAGATGCTCAAGGCCACCAAGGAACTCTCTGATGCCAACCTGCTCTATGCTGAAAAACAAATTGATATATTGGAGAAAAAGGTTGCTTCCTTGACCTCTTAGCCCTTTCAACCTACCCTCTCGCTACAGCACCTCCTCCTGAGCCTCCCTCCACTCAAACCTGTCCCCCTTCTACAACTCAACCTCCTCCTCCCCAACCTGTGGATGTTCACCCTCCTCCAGCCCAAGAACCTCCCCCTACTCAACCTGCCCCTCCAAAATCTAAATGGGCTTAAAACAAGAAGAAAGTTATTGCCAAACGAGCTGCTCCCTCTATTGCTTCTGTCAAGAAAGGAAAAAAGTCTGCTGCCCAGTCTCAAGAAGCTCACCCCACCAAGCCCCCAACCCAACCTGACACCTCTTTCACCTTACTCCCTAGGGAGGAAAGAAGGAAGGCTGCTGCAGCTCTAGGATTGGACCCCACTGCCCTTTTTCCTTCTGATTCATATTTAGATTCTGTTGCTGCTATTGATCCAAAAGGAAAACAACCAGCTGCCCAGTCTGAGGAGGCAGCAAAGCACCCGCAACAAAAAGCAAAATCTAAAGGAAAAGCTCCTTTATCTAAGGATGAGCTAAAAAACCTGGCTGACCTCTATGGGTGGCCAGATGATGCCTGTAAATAGATGTGGTAGTTTGTTGTTTTAATTTTCTTTTTCACTTGTCTCATGTATATATTTGACAGATCAATACAATTTGGTCTTCATGCATTTTTATTTTTTAATTTTTCCTCTACTGACTTCATAGTGTACAACAGTGAGGACACTGTTTAGTTTAGGTTTGGGGGTATGGCAGGTATGCCAATGAAATGAGTTAATGATAGTGCAGCTATGCTAAAAAGGAGTGTTTGGAATTAGAGTAAATTCTCACTTGATTTTGGGAAAAGAGGAAATTAAAAAAAAAAAAACTGTTTGAAACTGAAATAAGCTGTAGTTCAACATTTGCCATGAAGTAAATGTCAACAATTTTCGAAAAAATTTTGATGTGTAGTGAACCTGAAATAAGAGAAAACTGTAAGGATACACCCCAGAAAATTTGATGGAAGGTCATACACAGTGAGATTTAGGCCTGAAAAATTTTCTTTGAAGAGTGTCTTGACAATTTTTTCTGCTCTAAAGACTGATTGGACTCAATTCCGCTCACTAGAAGTTAGAAAAATCCAAGTTGAAATAACTTGACAACATTCATGACATGGAGGACATGAAGTATGGCCACCCCTTGGAGAGTTTGAGCTTAAAGATCCTACCCTTTTGAACTGCCCTTGATACACCTACTTTGAGCTTAAAAGTCCCAATTTTCTTTGATAAATAAATCAAAAAATTTGAACCCAAAACTTCAGCAACCTGATATAGCCTGACCCTCACTCTGAGATTTCAGAAGGTAGAGCTGGTGTGATTTTTGGTTTAGAAAGGGAGAAACGCATTTGGTGGTGTTGTGGCATTCTAATACAAAAAAAAAAAAAAAAAAAAAAACAGAGCAAAAAGTTGAGAAAGAGAAGTCACTTCATTTGAAAATCTACAAGAAGATAAGAAGCTGATCACTTCAAGTCTGAAATTCCAAAAAGAAAGTGAAGAGGTGTTGAAATGAAGAAGGTTGAGCTGCAAACCACATCCTTACCTTTACTGATTTCTCAATTTGAATCCCTTTTACCCTTTCATTCTTTTACAAACCTCATCCCTAAGCCACATTACAACCAAAGACCTTACTGATCTAAAATGAATTGAGCTGTCATGTGGAGATGAGGATTTGTTCAATCTATGGTGAAAGGAGTTAGAAAATTTCAGGAATTAGAGCAATGCTTATGCTCATGCTTGGAGTCCTATTTGAGGCCTGTAATTGCTCTTGACCTGTGTGAAATTCTACACCCTTCATTTTTTGTTGTGATTGAACAGCCCTGGTGAGACTTGGGTCTGAAATCCAATCTGATGGGGGTAGTATCAAAACAGAATTCTCAAGTTAAAGGTGAGCAATTCATTAATTTTTAGGAGAAATGCCTTGACATGAGCTGGGTGATGGTGAAGGATTACAACAAACTTTCAAGTTTTGAGCTGATGCTTTTTCTGTTGAAATTCCTCTAATGAATTGAATGGACATGGTGTGTATTTATTTTATTTACTTAAACTCTGTTTTAGCAGGATGCACTACTATTAGTTAACTTTATTGGAGAAGTTTGTGGGTACCTTCACTAAAAACCCTCTAGAAAACTTCACTCCTCCACTAGGAATCACCTAGGGGTTTAAAAGACTTGATGCATATGCTAAATGCATCCGTGATCCCTACGAAAGTGGCATTGTTAATTCTCTTTGTTTCTCCTTTGCTCAGGGACTAGCAAAGCTTAGATTTGGGGGTGTGTTAAGTAGTGAAAAATGTCAGTTTTCACCCCTTAACCTGACCTTTGTAGGACCTGTGAGCACATTAATAAACCTCTGTTGAGTCTGTTTTCTAGATAGCAATAAAAGATAGGAAAAATGCAGGAAACCACTCAAGAGTGCCACACAAGGAAGTTTTTCTCTCAGCACAGTACAGACCCAGCAATAGCACAGCAGAGGGTTGCACACCATTGGGCCCTTAGGACACGTGGCAACAATAGGGCAAGGCGAAGAAAGTGAAAGTAGGCTAAAAACATCCTATCGAGAGGTCATTTGAAGACTCTGATAGGAGCTAAAAGCTAAATTGGAGGAATTCGTGCAGTTGGGGAGGGTTCGATAGGATCTGAAGGCAGAGGAAGGATGGATTCGTGTGGATTGAGGAGTTCGATAAGATTCAAGAACCTATCGAGCAGCTAAAAGAAAGGAAGAAACCATCCTATCGAAAGCCTGTCTGAGGTGTAAAGGGATCCTATCGAATGGTTTCTTGAACCTGTCGGATGGTGGCCTGGACCTATCGAGATGGAGACGCTGGAACAAAACCTATGGAAGGGTGTTTTAGCCTTTCGATAGGAGTAAGAGCAAACCTATCAGAATGATGGCATGCAGAGCTGGACCTATCGAAATGGTCCTCCAACCTGTCGAAAAGCTTCTCCAACCTGTCGAATGCTCCAGGAAAAGGATTGAGAATGTTGAAGCCTTAAGAGAAGAATCATCCTATCGGGACCTATCGAAGAGACCTGAGAACCTATCAAAAGGGGCCACAAAGCTCCATTTGAACCTATCGGAAGCTTCCTGAACCTATCAAAATCATGTGAAGAACTTCTCAAAAAATCAGCTATGCACACGGTGAGACTTGGTGACCTGCTGCATGCAAACCGATGCACATTGGTGATCGGCATGATGATCCAAAAGATGCCCTAGGAAACCCTAACCAACCCACATGCTCTAACAGAACTCTAACAAACTCTAAATACCTTCTAGAAGGGAACATTGGCGGGAAAAATAAGAGAGAAAGCTATATATTGAGATCCCCAATTATAATTGGGGGAGATCGAGATTTAGATCAAATTCTGGAGATCAGAGCTTGCAGTGAATTTCATTTTCCCTCTTTTAGCTCAACTATGGTTGGCTAATTCCCTAGGAGCAGCGAGGAGAGAGGTTAGATCTGTAATTGGGTAAGGTTAAGAGTATTGTGGTGGGTTAATTGCAGCACTGACTACAGATCTGAGAGCATTTCATTGTAAAGCGAGTTTTATTGCAATGTAAATGTTGTTTTTATTGTTTTAATTGGATCTATAGTTCCTTTGGTTTCATTTGGTACTCAATCGAATTTGTGTAGAGTCTATTGATCAGCTCACCCACTTAACTGGTAGACCTCTTGGATACCACCTGATCTCCTTAGATATGATATCCCTACAATTTCTTGTGTCTCTGACTTGGAAATTGTAGCATCTGTAGTGATTTTACTGCTCTGGTTGAAACCTTTGATTTGGAGGAATTCCCTAGGATGATCTGTGACCATTAAAGTGAACAGATCATAGCCTTAAGAGCAGTCCAATCTCTAGTTTCGATTGGATTCTTCCACAATAAACCTTTGGATCGGATGAAGTCTATAGGATGGCTTGTGACCATTAAAGTGGACAGACCATAGCCTTAAGATTAGTTGAATCCTTTGGTTTAGAGTGGAATCTTCTACCCTGCAGCTATGCTTGTAGTCAGCTGAGGGATTTGTGTGCTTTGAACCCCTGTAACATGATCAGTTCAACTTGATTGCAGTATGACCAATCTCCAAGCTGTTCTTCTCCATTTTCTGTTTTTAAACCCTTCCATCTGCAAGATCTATATCTTTGGACTAGATCTCAGTTAGTTATATTTTATTTGTAGTTTAGCTTAAGTGACAACCCTTTTTAAACTCTCCCCTGTCTTTTAGCTGACTTAGCATTAGTTAGGGTGCCAGATCTCTTACAGATCTGCAGATTTACCATATTTTGAACTCACCTCCCTGTGGACATTTCCTTACTCTTTTAAAACTTGCCACAAAAGACCCTGTATCTTGCAGGTCTAGGATATTTTTGTTGTGCTAAATTCATTTCCTATTTTACTTTGACTTTATTTTGTGTTCATCATTATACAGTAAATCAGCACACTAACATCGCCCAACATGTAGTACCTGACGCATTTGTTCCTTATCGTCTTCCATTCGATCCTTGTTATGTAAGGGGGAGTGTGTTGATATTTTAGAAAGTTCTATATATCTTAGTACCATGCTACCCATCGTCAGTAGGTGACTTCTCGAATCTAAAGGTGGCGACAATAGCTTCTTTCTTCCTGGGACTTCCTATAATGGATGCGTCTTCTTGCTTCATGGTATTCGGGAGGATTGATCGTAATTGTGACAACCTGAATTTCCATACCCCAAAACTTGAGCGGACAAATTGAGTCCGGGATCTAAATCACAGTCTACCATGGTATCGAAGTATTTACTTCGCTTCTAAATAACTCAATCTTCCCAAATTAACTACTTGGAAGGACCGAGCCATCTAATAGTTTGGTAAGCAAGCATGCGTGCTGAAACAAAGTACACAACGGATAGCAGAGCAAAACACGTAATCTAAATAGCATACGAGCATCCAAAATTAACTATCCATAACTAGCAAAACTATACAAAACATCTACCGGTGAAGGTCGTCCTTCACCTAAATAGTGAAGCCAAAATATACATCATAGTATTATTGTTTATCAAAATACTGTACTGTATAACAAAATCTCCAAAAACAAACTATCTTGTGCTCAAGCTCAACCCAAGCCGGCTACTGATAGTACTCCTTGGGTGACTCCTCCTTGTCCCCAGGAGTATAATCAAGATCTTCCTCTTGCTCTGGACCCTCACGGAGTCAGCTCCTGCCACTGTGACATGTAGTCGAGGAATTAGCTTCAATCAAGCTCAGTGGGGAGATAAGGAATGCAAAATGATATAAAATCATTCTAACTCATGACATAGATGCATATATAAAATAATTTGGAAATTACATATGATGTTAAAAGAATATGAGTATAAACAAGTACTTGAAAACATGAGCTCATAAACATGCCGGGTCATGATGTGAGAAAAGTATGAATTCAAATCAATATTGAAGCAAGAGACTAGGGCTGAATTTCATATCAAATTTGGGATAACGAGCTTATACGAAATCAAACACATAGGATTTTAGAATTGAGCATAACACATCACATCACATACTCGAGTCACATATATTAGTGTGAGTATCCCATA
Organism: Chloranthus sessilifolius; assembly: GCA_021018995.1. NCBI lineage: Eukaryota > Viridiplantae > Streptophyta > Magnoliopsida > Chloranthales > Chloranthaceae > Chloranthus > Chloranthus sessilifolius. The sequence continues at coordinate 85,718,888 of CM037590.1, read as the reverse complement.
GCATGAATAGAGCAGTTCGTAACGGATACAGGGTTAAAACCCTGGGGACTCAACCCCTCCCTTGGAGGTTCCACTCCACTCACATCTAATCACGAGAACAAGGAGAGACTTGTGGCAAAGCATCCCGTAGCGGGAACTGAGCAGTCCGTAATGGACACAAGATAGTTGCACACAATTTCACACATATCACATTCACACGAATAGGAAGCATACATGAATTATATCACAAACAGATCTTGATTTCTCAATTTTAACTCAGGGATTGAATGCAAGCAAGATGCCAAGTAAACATGAAAGTTCATGTACGAAAATAACATTAAATCATATGCAGAGTTTTCAATTATCAAGTACATGACGAAAAATATAATCCAAATTCGTTCAAATAAAATATGGTATCTGATCGGCTTACTTTATGTATCTAATTAAATCTTAACCTATTGAAAGCGCACAATGGAAATTGTAGTGCTTAGTATAAGATCGTTGCCACGAAGATAGATTATTTCTTATTTCGCTTTTTCTGAAAATTTATATTCATCTTTAAGGTTCTAAACTACTGGAGAAATAGGAATAAAAGAATGCTTTCTTAAACTATTTGCAGAAAGTAAATCCTAATCTTCAAACTTTTAGATTTTAGTTGTCAATCAGTCTTTTTTTATTCTCAGATATTTATGAAATTGAAAATACCGTTACACCGTACATCAAGTCTTCTATCATTGGTCATCAATCAAAACTAAGATTCTATCAATACATATTTAATCTAATTAACAACTTCCCTAAAATCTGGGCGTCAATCAAACTCAAGAAAATCGAAGATAGAAAAGTAAAACCATTACACTAATTTGTAAATCTCAATCTGAGTCGTCAATTCAAATCAAAATTCTAAGATGTTTACAAAGAAATAAATTACAATAAAATAAATCTAAACTAGAAAGCAAAGTAGAACCATCTAAAGGGTTGATCTTTCAGCTTCCTCAGCCTTTGTTATCAGAGAACTGTGGACGATGTAACTTGATAAACCTACTCTACGTTGATCGAAAGAAAACTCAACCTCAGTTGTCAATTGATGATGAGAAATTCTTCGATGTTCTTCTTTCGATACCAGGCCCTCTTATTTATAGATCATAAGGGGTTGGTTTACAAAACTCCTAATTCTAATAAAAGAAACTACGAAAATAAAAGTATCTGAACCGAATATAAATCTACTTCTAATCCTATCTTTCCTTGCTTTCAACAGTTGATGCACTTCTGGATTTTCTCCTTTATTTCAGTAACAAAGTCTTTTCGGGATCTTCCTTCGTCAATCTCCTCAGATCCGTGAATGGCCAAACTTTTAATTCAAGAATTCTTCTAAGTATATGCATGGCAGTGTAGATCTTCACGTGATCAGCAGCACTGAAAGTTTCTCTTTTGTATAGTCGTAAGTCACGATTGTTATCTTTCTTTGGAAATTTGTAAATCATGATTTTTCTTTCTTTGCATAGCTTTTACTCTCAGGATGATTCTTCATTTACGATTGATCACTTTTCTTTTGTATCGCCTTTTGCTGGAACATCTTTCTAAAGAATCATAGATAACAATTTCTTAGCTTTTTGTTCAATCGTAAAGTGTGATTTTGTATCTTTCAGTAGGCGGCGAATCATCTTTCTCTCTTAATCGTTCTTTTTACTATTTTTTGAGTTCATTTTGATAAAGTTCAGTACTTTGACTCTATTTTACTGTCTTTCCTTAATATTTTCACATTATTAACTTGTTAGTAGCAAATTGGGGTCTAGCATCACTAAGTTACAGGTGATAAAATGGTAAATTATGTGATGAATCACACCCCCAAACTTAAGCTTTTCTAGTCCCTACCAAACAAGAAAAGAAATACTAATCTAAAATTTAATACTACTTTTATAGGGAGCACGATTGCATTTAGCGGATGTAACAAGCCTTTAAACCCCTAGGCGATCCCTAGTAGAGGAGTTGTAGTCTCCTGAAGGTTTTCAGTGAAGTTACCTACAAACTTCGAAATATTTTTTGATTTTTTAATTTTTCAAAAATAAAATAAAAGAAAGAACATTAAAAATCTAAACTAATTTTGTTCACTAACTACGTTAATCATCATATGGTTGTTATGTTTTTCAAAAATAGGATTCCATTAACCAGTACTTTCCATCCTAATAGTTATCTTTAATCAGAACTCAACAATTTCAATTCTGTAAAGAGTAGAGTGTGTTCATACTAGTGAACAGTTTATTCTTCATTAATTTTCTAAACTGCAGATTTAGAAAATATTTTCATTTAAACTCTCACTATCGGCATACTCTCAGAAAAATATCAAAATTCTTGGTTTCTCACATATTTTCAGAAGAATTATTCAAAGGATTATTGAAAAAAATTAAATCTCATGAAAAAGATAATCTATTCTATTCATGTGATCTCTTGTGCAATCTATAGTATCTATTATTCACATCTCTACTAGGCTTATGCTTTTGTAAATCGTAAATCAAAACGATGTTTCCTTCGGCTTGTAATGGGGCTTTTAGTTAAAAAGGTTTCAAGGAAAGGTAGAAAAGATTCAAAGGTTTATGAGAATTTAGTTTTTCCTTCTCTTTTTTTTTTTCAGTAAGTATCCAAAAAGTTGGATGCTTCTTCCAATTATTCTGTTTCTTTTTTTTTATGTAAATCCCATACTTCTTAGAGAATCGTATTTTTATGATTTTGCTTTTCTTTTTATCTCCTGAATGCTTCCTTTTGGTAAAATCATATTTTATGATTTCTTTTCTTTTCCCATAATCATTTCATTGTAACTCTTCTCGGTTGTACCCTTATTTGGCATATCCCTTATCTATTAACTTATGCTCCCTTCACTCCCTCTTCTCCCCTTCTTTTGCATTCTAAATTCTCAGAAATTGTAAGGGTTAAATGTTGAAAGTTTTGGGTAGTACATATGGTTAAGGGTTTATAAAATTTTGGTACAAGGAAATTCAATTTAGGCTTCTAATATGGGTTCAAAGGATAAAACTTTCTCTGGGATTTTAGCTTTTTGGCCCTGGTTAACAAAAGATGGCCTTTTATCATTCTCATGATTTACTAGCATAGATGCCTTATTGTTTTCATGTTTCTAATAGATAGTTCTAGAAAAAAAGCAGGTTATCATAATAAGAGAATATCTTGATTCTAAGTTTAGCGGTATGAGATTTTCTATAATCACAGAAGTTCAAACAAATTTTAATTGAATTGAAGCAGTCTCTCTCTCAGAATAAAAAGAGGAATTATGGCTCAAAAGCTCACTGGTTATATAATTTTGAAACTATAGTCTAAATTTTGCAGTTCAGATCAATTGTATAGTTTCAAACATTCATTCTGATACAGTGTTCAAAGAGCTAAAACATGAACTGTAATTATTCTATTTTCTAATTGTTAAACTTCTATTACGATGGATCGTTAAGTTTCTGGAATCATAATTTTGTCTATCATAACTCACATATGATGGTTAAATAGCAAAACTCTAAACTAAGAAATTCTAGAAAAAAATAATAAAAACTGAAATAGAAATAAAGTGTTATTTACAAGATTAAACTAATTTATACAAAAGTTGTATATCCCCCCCAAACTTAATTAGGACAACGTCCTCATTGTGCAAAAATAGGGGATACCAAAAAATTTATACATGAAATTATTGATATTACTGATTTATATCGATTGTGAAAAAGTCTTTGTAAAAGAATCTCCCCCAAACTTGAGGAAAAACACATCCATAATAATCGCAGAGGTATTAATAACAAAAATTGGAAAGAAAAAATTTGCAACAAAGAGTTAGTCAAAAGAAAATTTCATATATTCCTAGAGTATTTACAATGATCATGGAAAGAAAACTATAAAGACTAATTACATCGAAAGGTAATTTTAGGAAAAATCTAGACACACCCTACACTATGACACTGATAGCAACGTCCGAGAGAAGAATTCTTCTTCGATAAAGATCGGTCACTAGCTTCTAACCACCTTCAATCAGAGTCCCGCCTATCCTCTTCTTCTTTCCAAAGGAGTATCCATAGCTTGGCAGAGTCTCCACTCCAAGAGTTGTCGGAACACTCTTTTGTGTCCTTCTACAGACACCCAAATTTGGCCCAAGGCCCGATCGAAACTCCTTTCGAGAGAGGTGCAATTCTGAGCTTTTGATGACATATATGGAACCTTTAGGAATCCCTCTAGAACCCTTAGGAACCTTTCCAAACCCTTAGGAATCACCATAGATCCCTTAGGAACCTGACCCAAACCTTTAGAAATTAATCCCGACCCTTAGAACCCGTTCTGAACCTAAACCTAATCATATCAAGAAAATGATTGAGGAGGGGTAAATCGAAATCAACTATAGCCCTCTATTATGATTGAATCTCATGCCATTGAAAAGTAGAGGTTGTCAGCTTTTCAACAGTCTAAGAATCGCCCCAATCGGAAGTATACATCAAAAGATACGACAAACTGAGCCCGAAGGGCATAAGTGTAAATTCATGTGGGCCCCCCCTAGGGATTTGGCACAACTAATAGTTGCGTCAGTTATAAGTTTGCCTGGTGCAACTATTAGTTGCGCCAGCCCAATTCTCTCAAATTTTAGGCCTGGCACAACTAATAGTTGCACCAAGGTTAAAGGTGGGGCCCACCCTCGCGAACCAACTTTCAGGCACTGTTTTACTGTACATTTGCCTGGCATAACTATTAGTTGTGCCAGGCATATGAATAATAACCTCTAGATTTTGCCCTAAAAATTATGATTGGAATTTGACTTGTTGACCACCTTGACCTTTAGGGTGTGTTTTGCTAGTTCTCTTGCACCCATTCCCTACATATTTGCAACCCTTTAAGTGGTTTAAGGCCTCACCCCATCATCCACCATTGGAGGACCTTCTCACACATCTCAAGGCTCCAAAAACCCTAAGAATTCTTAGATGTGAGATTACCTAATTACTAAACCCATTTAGCTCCTAAGTGATCTCTTAATCCATCCATTCCCTATAAATAGAGACCCCCACCCCTTGGTTTAGGGGTTGAGAATTTTAGCTTAAGAGAGAAAGAACTTAAAGTGAGAAGATCTTTCTCCCATTGGTGCACACTTCTCATACAAATTTCAGAATTCCAAAACCTCATTCCATGCCTTATCTTTCCTAAAAAGCCTGTAGGTTAGGTGTGTGCTATCCATTTGCCTTCCTTCTCTACCTCTTAGCTAGTAAGCCTTAGTGGTTAGAATCCCTCTTTCCGCCATTCAAGCCTTCAAAAGCTCATCAAAAGCAAGCCATGTAAGGCTCTCCTACGGTGCTACAAGGGCCCGAGGGCCCCGACTCTCCCCCTTCTCCTCCTATCTCTTTCTGTCTCTTCTCATCCTCCCATTTGTGCCGTTACACCGCCAAATTTTTGATAGGAACGAAGGGGCACAAATAGGATTTAAGGTCCATTTGGGCAAGAGGAAGCCATTTTCTTTTCTTTTACTTTATTATTTTTTTGGCCATTAGTAGAGACCCCGTTAAACAGGTTGGCGCTTAGTAGAGACCTCGTTAAGCGGGTGCCTAACATCTTTCCGATCGATAATCGAAGCCCCTACCCAAGAACCTTTGGTGTGGATCAGATTCAGAGTCATATTTGTGACACTTCGGTGCTTATAAAAATGATATAGGTATCCCGGGACACCAAAAGCTCTGGGTGGCGACTCTATATTTTTTGCGAGTGAGCGTATCGCCGTGACGGGATCGTCACGAATGTCATGGTTGCACAGATGGCGACTCTGCTGGGGAGAGCTTGTAGAGCTTCTCCTTGAAAGTTCCTTTATTTTTATTTTTACTAATCATTTTTGTTGTTTTCTTTATTTTTCTTACCCCTACTTTTCCGTCATTTACGAGCCTTAGCAGATTGGTGGGCCTACATGCGTATCATCTTTTAAATTTCTTTACTTTTCTGTCATTTTAGTGCCTTAGCCGATTGGCGAGCCTACTTGCGCTTTGTCTTTTAATTTTATTTAAATTTTCATCATTTAAAGTGCCTTAGCCGATTGGCGGGACTATGTGCGCACTCATATTCCAACAGTGGACGCCGACCCGTAGTGGCAGCACGGGAACATCACCCCTGGTCTTTGAACTAAAGAAAATTTTCAAAAAAAAAAGAGAAAAGCTTTGAAAAAAATTAATTAAAATTGAACCAAGTTAAGGAGATTAATCAGTTTATTTTTATGGGGTAGATTTTAAAAGGGTGGGGGTTAGGTAAACACACAAATACCCGGGTCTTAGTATGGTGGCAGCCCCTAGTGGTGATAATCAAGAAAAGTCCCAGCCCACCTAGTATCTGAGAAGGCACTTGCGCCGAAGGTATATCGGGTGGGTTCCCATTTCGAAGCTTAAAACCCTTGGGGAGCGCACTAGCGAGTTATACTGGACTCATACCCTTTAGGTGCGGTGAGGAGAGAATCGATCACCAAAAAATAGCTCAATTTTCGAAAGCCTAGCTTCCACAAAAACCAAAAAAAGAGACTCATTTCGAGTGTTGGTGGCTGCTGTCATCATTTCTGGAGCATCAGTTTTTGCCTGGCGCAAGTATTTGTTGCACCAGTGCAAAAAACTGGAATTTATAACTGGCGCAACTAATAGTTGCGCCAGTGTAAAAACATGCCCCAGCCACCTGGGTGCAGGTATTAGTTGCGCCAGGTTTGTTTAACACCACACCAGCCCCAATTTGTGGCCTTCTTCACCTCCCGAATCCCCCGATCAGTGTGCTTAGTGCCTTGTTTAGGCCTCACCATCTCCGACACCCAATACGCCCCCGTCGGTCAAATGAGGGCAACTTCTTTTTGGCTCATTCAAAGGGATCGGGTTGTTTACCTCGATTTTTGTACCTTCAGTAGATCGAAGGTTCTCCTTCGATTCTTTCAAAGTGCGTCAGAATCGTCGTCGCGGGTCTTGAATTAAGGTATGAGGGCCATCCGAGAAGGGAATTCCAAGGCCTCGAAACCTTTATTTTTCAAAACTTTTTTAAAAAATTCAAAAAATATATATAAATCAAAACCCCAAAAAGATAATAGTTTGTGGTGCCAGCACAACGGCATCATCTTGCCCTCCGCCGGCCTGTAGGGGAAGAAGGAGGATTTTTGGGCCTTATCCAAGGCACCTTTACCCAACCCGTTCCCAAAGAAAGTCGTGGGTAGTGGACCCAGCTTATGCCAACCTCGACTCATCCTCGTCACATTCTCCAACCCACTCCCATTCGGGAGAAATTTTTTCCACCATCCCCTCACCCAACTCTCCTTTACTGTTACCAACCCATTTGGCACCCCCATTTTCCCAACCGATACCCCTCAAAATATCCAAAGTCCAACCCCCATTCTCCATATTTTTCCCAATCCATACCCATGCCAAGTCCAACCCATTTCCCTTCCACATCCACACAAAATCCATTCTCCCAATCGACATCCATGCCCCATTTCCCATCTTCCCCCTATAGGCCCAATCCACCCACATTCACATACACCACTTCCTCCCTATCCCACCCCCCACAAATCCCCCCATCTACCCCGGTCATGCCCATTTTTATCGAGGCCATGCCCGGTTTTTTTCAAGCATCCACCCCTAACATCCCTAATCCTTCCACATCCTTTGCCCCACCTCAACTCTCCAATCCACCTCATACCCTACCTCTTACCATGACCATGCCTGATCATACCAAGGCCATGCCCAATTTCCCCTCCATCCCATCTCCACCACCCACATCCAATCCTCCCTCCATGACCATGATGGAGGAGATGTTCCAAGCCTACTCCATATGGAAGGCTTCTCCATGCCTCACTCCTCAATGACCCCCATCAATCCCCCATAATCCACACCATCCAAACTCCCATTACCCACATGCCCCAATGCCCCATGGCTCAACCTCCCACTACTCATACACCCCAAGGCCAAATGGCCCAATCTCCAACCTCCCACATACCCCAAGGCCCATTGGCCCAAACCCCCTTTTCCCACATATCCCAGGGCCCCATGACCCAATACCCCACCACCCAAACCTACCCAGGGCCCATGGCCGAGACCTATCGAAGCCCCTTGGGCCAAACCCATCAAGGGCCCATGGCCCATACCCACCAAGGCCCATTAGCCCAGACCCACCAAGGGCCCATGGCCCATACCAATCAAGGCCCATTGGGCCAACCCATCAAGGGCCCATGGACCAGACCCATCAAGGCCCATTCGCCCAAACCTACCCAGGCCCATTGGCCCAAACCCATCAAGGGCTCATGGCCCAGACCTACCCAAGGCCCATGGCTCAAACCTACCAAGGGCCCCTAGCCCAAACCCATCAGTGGCCCATAGCCCAAAATGACCAAGGCTTCATGGCCCAAACCCAAGCCCCACACTCATACCTTCCATAATACCCCCAACATTTCACCCAATCTTCACAGCCGGGTCAAACTCATGCCCAATTTTCCCAAGGCCCCACACCCCAAGGCCATCTCCAAACCTTCCCCCATACCCAATGACCCCATCAGGCCCCACCTCTAAACCAAAATCCCATCATGCAACAAACCTTTCCTCACCCCCAATGGGATCACCCCACCCCCATTCATGTCATTCCCGTCCAACCCTGGGCAACAACAACAAGAAAATCCTGCCCTCACTACACATTATGTCGACCAGCAGTATGAGGAGGACGAGATTAGGAATAACGGAGCCTACGTTGGGGCGTTAACCAACCTTAACCCTCCTCCCATAATTGCCCACCCCCTGGTGGCCCAGAGTGAAGTTCAACTAACGGCCGAGAAAGCATCCCCTGCATCAAAAGAGTCAGAGCAGCTGAAAGAACAGTTGGACAAAATACAGAAATAGTTGATGAAAATGGGTGGTGCCAAAATCCCCGCCACGAAATTCACTGATTTGTGCTTGTTCGCTGAGGTCACCCTGCCCCCCAAATTTAAAATGCCAGCCTTCGACAAATATAATGGCACGGGCAATCCTATTGCGCACTTGAAATCCTACTGTGGGGACATGTGCCAATACGGAGGGGACGAAAGACTACTAATAAAAATCTTTCAGAAGAGCCTGAACGGGCCAACTTTGAGATGGTTCACATCTTTAGAACCATCCATGATGGAAACGTGGAAGGACCTGATGCACCTCTTTCAAGAACAATATGTCTACAATATAGACATTGAGCCGCATAAGTCAGACTTGGCTCGTTTGAAACAGAACCAGAACATGACCTTCAGCGACTACTTGAGACTCTGGAGAGCACTGGCAGCTCCGGTCAGAAACAAAATACCAGATGATGAGCAGATTGAGATTATCTTAAAGAATACTCTGCCAGTGATCTCAGACTTTTTGGTGTACCAGTAGCAGTCCAGCTTTACTGATCTGGTGAGAAATGCTAACCGATTTGAGGATGCCATCAGGGAGGGCCGTCTGAGTAAGAACATGCCAAGTGGACCCAATGGAGTTAGGAGATTTTCAGAGCAAAGGAACGATAAGAGAATACGGGGTGATGTCCAGAACATGGCCAATACTAGACCCAATAACAATACTACCTCATTTCAATTTTAGGCAGCCTCGCTAGATTCAGCCAGGCCTGAGCAGATGCAGAGAATAGGGAATGGGCAAGGAATGTAAATGACTCTGGAGCAGAGGAGAGTCCGCTACAACCAAGTTTTAATACCCCTAAGGCAATCGTTGAGTGTACTTCTACCTTTTTTAGTGGAAAAGGGATTAGTCACTATCCGTCAACCGCAACTTCCTCCTCACCCGATCCCAAAGAGCTATGACCCGAATACCCACTGCAATTTTCATCAGGGTCCGGGTCACCCGACTGATTGCTGCTTCCCATTGAAACACACGATACAAGATTTAATCAATGCTGGGAAGATCATTCCCCCTGCACCCACCCAAGCAAACCAGCATGCGAATATTCACCAGGTGCCTTTGCCATCACACCCTACCAGAATAGCAGGTCCCATACCCACCATAGGGTTGGTAGAGAAAATTGAGGAAGAGTATGAATTTGACCCCTCTGATTATATCAGTAACAGAGAAAATTTTGTGGTCCCCTGGCAGTGACACCAAGAAGAGAGAACCATTAGGGTGGTTGAGTCCCTGAATCTGGCAGATTACTTTCCTACGCCTACACCAGCAGTTGAACCCCTAGATCTTAGGGCCTATTTCCCATCACCCACCCCCATCAACTACGTACAAATAAATACATATCAACCATATTCCACCACCTCCTTGAATTACCCCATAAGCCATCTGGCCCCCAATTTTCCACTCGCACCCATCAATTACCAATGGCCTACACCCACCCCATTATCCCTATTTCAACCACCCATAAATTCTACCATCCCCGTCAATTCCCTAGTGGCCCATCAAACCCCCAATCCTTAGCCCGCACCCATCAACTACCAATGGCATACGCCCACCCCATTACCCCCCGTACAAACAACGTTAAGCTTCACAACCCCTACCTGGCCCAATTTTTCCACCCACCCATCCATCATCGAGGTAAGCCAGGTCTTACCTATCACCCGAGAGCCATCGATACATGCACTTCAGATACCGGCAGCCATACTTTTCTAGCTCTCAAGACCAATCTATGATCCACATTAGGTCCCGCTAAGCTATGAGCAAACCAATGAATGGCTGTGAAGCAATGTGGAGGGGCAGTGGACTTCATTACGTCGGGAAGAATTCAAACAACTGAGGCAACAAGTAGCGTAAACCCAACCCGAAGGAAAGAAAGATAGCATGGTGAACCCCTTTGAAAAAATGAGTCGGGAACATATACTAGAGACTCAGCTAAGAAGAATGTCCGCCCATATAGCTGTGTGGGATTTGTTAATGACGTCCCCACTCCATTTCCAAGCGTTAATGGGGGCATTGAAAAATGCACATGTGTCACTTCCGGTAAGCCCAGATGAAGTCGGGCAGATAATTGGGCAAGTAATGGCTCCGAATGCCATTTCATTTTCTGATGCTGACTTGCTGGAAGGAGGTAGCCACTCGAAGTCTTTGAATATAATGGTCGAGTCTGGAAACATGGTAATCCCCTTGGTTCTAATTGATAATCGGTCTGCATTAAATATATGCCCATTAAGAACCGCCACCAAGATTGGGGTCGATCCATGCATGTTGAGGCCCACGAGAACCAGTGCTAAAGGTTTTGATAATACCAAGAGAGAAATAATGGGAGAAGTTGATCTTGAGCTATTGATCGGGCCAATGACCTTCTCCATCTTGTTTCAGCTAATGGATATCAAATCCTCTTTTAATCTATTGTTGGGGCGCCCGTGGCTGCACGAGGTTGGAGCCATACCTCCACTTTACACCAGAAACTCAAATTTGTATCTGGGCACAAGATCATCATGATCATCGGCAAGGGGTACAGCGAGAAAGAAAAAGTCGCCAATAGCATCAAAAAGCCGCCAATGTATTAGATATACCGCACACCGCTGAGGATGTCGACCTCCACAATTTTGAATATGAGGTGTCAATGATACTCTCGGAGCCCATTGAGGGCATCATGCCTAAAATAGGAGGCGGTATGGTAGCAGCTGTGGCTATGCTCCAAAAGTGGGGCTATCAGAAAGGTCGAGGGCTCGGGCCCAGATTACAAGGTAGAAGAGAGCTAGCAGTTGCTGCAGTAGCAAGAGCTCAAGGAATCAACATAGAAGAGAAACATCGCCCTAGGCTACACATCAAGGAATCCTTCGTCAGCACAGGGGTCATAAAGATCGACCGAAATGGGGTAACTCATTTGACCCCACACAAACCCATAGCCCCAATACAACCCACCAATCCCTGGATCTCCCTTCCTAACTTGGAGAGGGATTTGGTCGCGTTGTCCCTTTTCGAGGAACGACGTCCAGTACCTGAACAAACTCCCCCTATGGTAAATCACCACAAAACTGAGTTATCATTTTAGGACATCATCTCAGAAGAAATGGGGATCAAAATGATGGAAGCTGACTCCAATGAGCCATATCAGTCAGCACCCTCCATCCTAACAGGTAAAGGAGCGGCCCCTCAGGTATGCAACTGGGCATCTTTGCCCCAAACCCTAGAAGCAGGGAGTGGCCTAAAGTTTGGCACCTATTTCTAAAAAAAAAAAACCTATAAAAAGTGAGATAAGCCCTTGGCAGGCAATACCTTATATATATAGTAACCCGCCTTATCAAGGGTCCGTCTCCGAAGAAAATAAAAATTTCAAAAAATATAAAAAATACAAAATTCCAAAAACATTGAAAAAATCCAAAGTCCAAAAATATCGTCATTTAAAATTCCAGAAAAAGTCCCACAAAAGGATGCTTTAATCGAAATATCCGTCCCACGTAAAATCGACCCCTTCCCTGTAGAAATATAAGAAGAGGTAGGTGTTACAAGTCTGGATAAAGATAGTCCTTTGGAAGAGCTCCCCAATGAGCTCCTTGACTGATTTGCTGACTTTGAGCATGACCCTACCCTGATTGTCAAGGAAACTGAAGAAGTCAATTTAGGGACTGAGGAGATTCCCAGAATGACCAAAATCGGAACGTCACTGTCCCCTGAAGAAAGGAAAAGCATGATCGACTTCCTTCGGTCATACCAAGATATTTTTACCTGGTCATACGAAGACATGCCTGGTTTGGACACCAATTTAGTCGAGCATGACTTACCTCTCTACCCTGATATGAAGCCGGTTAAGCAGAAGCTGAGACGTCTCCGACCCGAGTGGATGTTGAAAGTCAAAGATGAAGTCGTCAAGTAGTATGACGCGGGGTTCTTCATGGTATCCAAGTACCCATAGTGGCTAGCCAATATTATGCCGGTGCCGAAGAAGGATGGAGAGGTCAGCATGTGCATCGATTTCCACAATTTGAATAGGGCGAGCCCAAAGGATGACTTCCCATTACCGCACATCGACATCTTGGTCGATAACACTGCTAAGCACGAGATGCTTTATTTTATGGATGGATTCTCAGGATACAACCAGATAAAGATGGCAGAGGCTGATCGAGAGAAGACAGTGTTTATCACTCCTTGGGGAACCTTCTGCTACAAAGTCATGCCGTTTGGGTTAAAGAATGCCGGTGCAACATACCAAAGAGCTATGACTGTTCTATTTCATGACATGATGCACCGAGAAATTGAAGTATATGTCGAAGATATGATAGCCAAGTCACCAGAGTGAAGCGACCACTTGGTAAACCTTCAGAAACTATTTGAGAGGCTGAGAAAGTACAGGTTACGTCTGAATCCACAGAAGTGCACTTTTGGCGCTATGTCTAGAAAATTGCTAGGATTCATTACCAGTAGGAGAGGGATCGAGGTCGACCCAGTCAAGGTCAAAGCTATCACAGAAATGCCACCGCCATCTACTAAGAGAGAGGTCAGAGGGTTCTTAGGCAGAATATAATATATCAGTCAGTTCATTACGCAACTAACTCTAATCTGCACGCCAATCTTCAAATTACTAAGGAAGAACTCGCTCGTTGAATGGAACAACGATTGTCAGGCAGCTTTCGATAAAATCAAAGGGTACCTCTTTAATATACCTGTTTTGGTACAACCTTAGCAAGGGAAACCACTCTTGATGTATCTCTCCATGACAGAAATCTTGATGGGATGTGTCTTAGGGCAACATGACGAGACAGGAAGAAGATAAAGAGACATTTACTATCTGAGCAAGAAATTCACTGATTATGAGACGCGCTATTATCATCTGGAGAAAGCATGCCTGGCCCTTGTATGGGCTACTCAGAGGCTCCGCCATTACTTGCTATCCCAGGCCATTCTACTTTTGGCTCGAATGGACCAGTTGAAATACCTTTTCGAGAAGCCAGCTCTTACTAGATGGACTGCATGATGGCAGCTGTTATTGTCTGAGTTTGACATCACGTATGTCACTCAAAAGTCGATTAAGGGGTAGGCACTTACTGATCATCTTGCCGACAACCCTTTGCCAAATTATGAACCTTTGAGAACCGAGTTCCCTGATCAGGACATCTTGTTCATGACAAAAGACGATACTGAGGAAACAGAGGAATCATGGGTAATGCACTTTAACGGGGTTGCAAATGCCGAAGGTCAGGGAGTTGGCGCCATTCTGATTTTGTCGAAAGGATCCCATGTATCGGTCTCTATTAAGCTCAACTTCCCTTACACTAACAACATAGCTGAATATGAAGCTTATGCTCCTGGCCTGCAGGCGACTCTCGATCTAAATGTAACTCACATTCGAGTGTTTGGCGATTCACAGTTGATCATATGCCAGACAAATGGAAATTGGAAGATGAAGGATGAGAAACTGATCCCTTATCATGAACACCTCGAGGATCTGATAGCTTGCTTCCAAGACGTGACATTCTCATATGTCCCCAGAATAAGGAACCGTTTTACCGATGCACTAGCAACTTTGGCGTCAATGATAGAAATCTCGTATGGTGCTGAGATGAAGCCGATCATGATCGAGCAGAGAAGTGAGCCGACCTTCTGCCTACAGATTGAGGAACCTACAAGGCCTGATGATGAGCCACCTTGGTTCTCAGATATCAAGACTTTCATCGAGGCACTAACTTTCCCTGAGGGTAAGTCCAAGACAGACCGGAAAACCATTCAACTTTTAGCGGCAGGCTATGTCATTTGTGGGGAATGCCTTTACAAGCGATCCTACAACAACATCTTACTTAGGTGCCTTACTGAAAGTGAAACGATCAATATCATGAAGGAGATCCATGAAGGAGTATGCGGAGCCCATGTCAGCGGTCACATGCTTGCTAAGAAGATTCTGTGGCAGGGATACTTTTGGACCACTATGGAATCGGATTGCTGCAAACATGTTCAGAAATGCTACAAGTGTCAAGAACACTCCAGTCTGATACACGCTCCTGCCATCGATCTTCACTGCATGACCACTCCCTAGCCATTTACTACTTGGGGCCTTGTCGTCATCGGAATGATTAGCCCAAAAGCATCGAATGGACATCGGTTCATCCTCATCTCCATTGAATACTTCACCAAGTGGGTAGAGGTGGCATCATATACCAACATCATGGCTAGTCACGTCGAGAAGTTTCTTAAGAATAATATTGTGTGCCGATTTGGAGTACCCAAAGATATCATTACGGACAATGGTATAAATTTTGCCAATAAGCGTATCCTAGTCTTCTGTGAGCAATACAAGATCAAGCACCATCGCTCGTCACCTTATCAACCTCAAACTAATGGAGCTGTGGAAGTTGCGAACAAGATGGTCATTCGCATCCTCGAGAAAATGGTTGTCACCTATCAATATTGGAGTGAAATGCTGCCATTTGCCTTATGGGCCTATAGAACGTCGATCTGTACCGCTACAGGGGAAACACCATTCTCCCTTGTGTATGGAAGTGAGGCAGTCCTACCAGTAGAGGTTGAAGTACTCTCGGTTCGAATCCTCATAGAATCAGGCTTACTCGAAGCGGAGAGAGAAAGATCACACTTTGAACAATTGAACTTATTGGATGAGAAGAGACTCCTAGACTTGTGTCACACTCAAGTTTACCAGGGGTGAATCGCACGCGCTTATAATAAACGTGTCTGCGATCGAGATCTGAAGGTAGGAGACACTGTACTGAAGAAGATCTTCCCATCCCTCCATGCCGATCCGAGAGGCAAGTTCAAGACAAATTGGGAAGGACCTTACATCATTCGAGAGGTGCTACCAGGATATGCCATCCGTCTCACCACTATGGACGGAGATCATCTTCTTGAGCCCATCAATGCTAGATACATCCGACGGTTCTACTCTTATCTATCACGACAAGGTAAGTATTGGTGAAACATATACGTGACTGCTTAAGAACCACCCAAAAGAGGCCATCATTCTAAACACAGTAGCCAGAAAGCATCCCTAAAAATGATGATATCTCTTGCTACCCCATTTGAGCCTGGGCCTTTCTTTCAATGACCCCTCTCCCCAAAAAAATGTGTACATATACAAAAAAAAAGGAAGTAAAGTTACTATCAAAATCTAAAAAATTGAAAAAGCAAAACCCCAAAAAGAGATTGCCTGAAATGAAAAAAAAACAACAAACAAAAAAATAGAAGAATCACGGGGCATGTATAATAAAACCCCCAAGGAAGGAAGTACGTTGAGAAAACTGAAGCCGTATCAAGAAAAACCTTTTAGCCCAGCATACGTTCAAAATCCTAACCTAACCCATGGCCAAGCTACACCCTGAAGGAAGCCCTCTTTTTAGGTTCACAAGCAGTCATAATATTTGTTAAGTCAACATGAGCCGAGTTGAAAGGTGACACCAGAACTCCATCAAGCCGGCGATGATGGAATCGACGTCCATGTCGTGGCTTTTGAAATGAAAGAAAAATAAAATAAAATAACATAAAAATAAAAATGCAAGCTCAAAGCAAGACAGACGTGGTGAAAACCCGAAAGGGCATTACGGGTAAAAACAACGAGCTTGTGTGGACCAGGTGAAAACCCGAAAGGGTGCTTGGGGTAAGAGAGCTAAACCCATGGACGTGGTGAAAACCTAAAAGGGTGCCATAAGTAAAAAAAGGAGATAAATAAAAAAAAGAGAAAAGAAGAGAAAAAAGAAAAGGAAGGTTTGCACTGATTGAGAAGATTGATGCTTGAAGAGCCCTCTTAGTTACTCTCTCTGACCTCTTTTAGGGGACCTCTTAGGGGCCGCTCATGTTAGTTCGAATCGAGTCTCGACCAGAATTGTTTTCATGAAATTGCATTGTCAAACGTATGACTCAGGGTAGGGAGAAAGGTTTGACTCGACCCAAGGGGATGGACATTTCGACCTTGGTAAGACTGTTGAAACTCTTTCAGAATCAACCAGTCAAAGAGGGGTTCAACCATACTCAAAAGAGGACCCAGGGTTTCACAAAGTGATTAAGGCACTGCACAAACAAAATATATATGCACAAAACAAAAAGACCAAAAAGTCTATGTAGATGTATATAATAAACTACCTTTCATTTACAAAATGCATCACTTACACCACATCCTAAAAAAATAGCCGGTGTGACGACTAGCGTGCTTTCCTTTTTACAAATAAACGAAAAATAGCAAAAACAGGAAGAAAATATGTATACAAAAAATGCGTGTATCTGTAAAGGGGTTTTTATGCCCCTTCTCTGTGTATCTGATCTGTGTAAAAAGTTATGTGTGTAGGAAGGAGTTAGCAGCCCAGCTCGCACTTCAATGCGCTAATCTCAGCATGAAGGTCATTTTCTCAGACATTCCACTCAGTCAGCCAGCGACCATGCAGGCTCTTATACCTCTTCCGAGAAGAGTCAACGGCTCCAAAAGCAATGCTCAGTGAACCCTTCAAACGGAGGACCTCGCTCTCTGCTGTTTCTGCTCTAACCTTTTCATGTACCAAAAGTTCTTGTAGGACCCTCTTCTCGTCCACAAGTAGCTCGATACGGGCTCGAAGTGCCGTCTCCTTCTTTAGCCAAGGGCCTCCAGTATCAACGATTTTTATCGAATTTGGACCATTAGCAATAGGCCGCTCAGTCAATAGCCAGGCCTCGTACTCAAGAGAAGTTATAACCAAATCTCCCTGCTCAAAATCACACATCAGTGTCGATTGATGCGTCTCTCAAAGAGCAACAATCAGATCTATGTCTCTAGAGGACCCCCTAGAAAAGATCAAATCACATAGAGGGGGTTTGGCCTCGCAAGGCACCTGCTGAGGGCAGCCAAATTGGCGCAATACCAAAAATGGGAAGTAGAAGGTATTGCCAGTCAATCCTAGGAGGGTTATGCCCTCATGGTCTCTAGAGCGAACTATTGGGAAGGTCCGGTCCAACCAAGGAAGCCTCCATGTCAGCTCGGCATCAGTCAACCAAAGTTTCAGAGCTGACACATCGCCCTGTGGAAGTAAATGGCACCTACCCAGAAAGCACTGAGCTGCCTCACCTAGAGCAATATAAAAGCAGGGCACAGGCCCCAAGACAGCAAGGTGCTCACCCAACTAGACCAGAAGCAACAAGGGGCACCCTCGAAGGCCCTCCACCTTACCCAAAGCAAATGGATCGGCCCGCCTCCAGCTCAGTCAAAATGTCACAAATTGCCAAGGAAAAGCTGCCCCCAAAAAAAAGAGGATTTTAGAGATGAGACCGAGTGCTAGAGCTTTCATGTTGAAAATGTTCCTAATCGGCAATTTTCGAAGTCTTTCATCACCGAAAAGTTCTTTAAGGAATTTTAGCGAACACCTTGTGGGCCCCCCGATGAGACTTTTCTCATACTCAAGTTTCTTCAAACTGAGAGTAAGGTGGATGGATTTGGAATAGCCCGGCCGAGGCGTGACTCTTACATGACCCCTATGAAGCTTTAGGCCAGACAGATTGGATAGCTCCTTGAGGGTTGGGGTTAACTCCCGCTTCCTAAAACAGAATACATGGGAATTCACATCCCAAAATGAAGCGGCAGTAAAAAGGAGTTCCCACCATGGAGGAACCTCTAGAAAGGAAGGAAGGCGAGATAGCCCAAGGCGCTCCAAGTCAGCGAGCTCACTTTCATTCAAGCTCCCAAACCAGGATGTTAGAAATTTGGACCCCAG
This sequence comes from Chloranthus sessilifolius, assembly GCA_021018995.1. Lineage (NCBI taxonomy): Eukaryota > Viridiplantae > Streptophyta > Magnoliopsida > Chloranthales > Chloranthaceae > Chloranthus > Chloranthus sessilifolius. Next base: position 85,700,335 of record CM037590.1, on the reverse strand, counting down.
GCCTAAGGAAGGGGGTAAATTGGCTCCAGGCCCTCCATGTAAGGGAGGGTTAGAAAGTGGGTCCATGAACGTACAAAGATCTTCTGAGAAGACAAAAATCGATGTATGGTGATGGACCTGCCTTGGAAAAGCAAGAGCAAAAAGAACCGGTCAAAAGGGCCAAGACAAACACAAAAGAAGTGATTTTTGGACTAACTTGGGTATATAAGGACCCACTGCTCCCCAGGTTAAACTGGGCGCAACTAATAGTTACGCCAGCGTTTTTCTCCCCCAGGTTGAGCTTGGCACAACTATTTGTTGCGCCATCACATTTTAGTCCCCATTTATGCCTGGAGCAACTAATAGTTGCGCTAGTACATATTTTATGGGATTTCAACCTAGCGCAACTATTAGTTGCGCCACACTACAGTCCCCCCACTTCAGCCATCTCGGGACCCAGCTGTGGGGACTTACACCCCTTTTGGTTTTTTCACACACCTCCTTTCACTAACAGTTTGGCAATTATTTTGTTTATTCATATGTAGGACTAATCCTACATCAAAGCATACGCCCAAGGAGTCGCTTTTTGAGAACATTTTGGGCAAACACATCCAGCAGAGAAACATGTTCGATGCAAAGAGATCATGGCATAATATCAAAGTAGAAATACTAAAAATATTTTCCAAAAATAATGATCCAAAGTATCACATCAACCATCCCCAAAATGATTAAATAAATCCAAATCAAATTCCAAAGAGTACTAAGTTTTCAAAATAAAAACTAAAAGCCTATTCCTTGCTCGCGCCCTTTGATTTCTTGCGACGACGAGAGGAGCTCTGGAAGGTCTGAATGTCCCCCACCCTGGACCACGCCTGTGAGATCCTACTGAGCAAAGAACGCAACTCCTTAGCACGGGCACGCTGTAAGGCACAATCAAAGTCAAGAGTCAGGATTAGTTAAGGAACAAATGATAATGAAATGAATGAGAGGAGTAGAGCAGCAAGGTACTCACCGTCTCCACCTCCCTAAGCTTTGTAAGATGACGATGATACTCCACATATTCCATGGCTGAGTTGAAGTCTTACGTTCATAACGATATAACATCAGTTATCAGGGTTGTTTTAAAAGCATGTGCAATAGGAGGCTAAAACGGAAAGAGACTGGGCCGTTAGCAGTCTTACCCCTGGAACAACCTCAGGAGGAGGGACACGGGCTGCCTCAGCAGAAAGCCGCGCTTGTCAATCCACATCCGTGCTGAGGCCCAAAAGGAAGATGCCATCCAGGCGTCGAAAGGTCCCATAGACCACGGGTGGATCGCCACTAGGGATACTAGCATGAGAGGTATCTGACGGACTAGCACCCGAAGAGCCCTCTCTCGAGGGACCCACACCAGAAGGGCCAACACTGGAGGGATCTTCCCCTGACATATCAGCTGCACTCGTCCTACCTTCACCATCTGAATCATCCCCTGGAGCAAACCGTGAACAAAATAAAGATCCGCTTAGAAGGAATGAAGGATCGAACTAAAGCATAAAGGGAACTAATCCCAGGTAAGAAGAATTACCTGACTGAGTGGGTCGCCGAACACAAGAAAATTGGTGCTAGGTATAAAGTGCATCAAGATAAGGTATGGTAGGCACTCGTTCCAAAGATGATAGTCCCTGGGCACATGGAGAGCATGGATGGAAAGCCCATTGTTGAAGAAGGGCACGGTAAGCTCCTCGACACTGCCAATGGGATACCAAACATCTATCGGAGGGTCCACAGGTATGGCATAATAACCCTAGAATTGGTGCACCACTCGCTCTCCCAGATAATAGAATTTGGCCCATGCTCCATAGAAGAAAATGATGCGGCGATTGTTAAATAGGCGGGAAGCGCCTATAGCTGCTCGGTCCTATAAGGGGGATGCAAGGTATGGGTCAGGGAGGATCTGCCCAAAAAAGAAAAAAAAAAGAGAGAATTCAAGCAGTTAGCACATCAAAAAAAGGGAGATTCTCGAGCTAAGAACAAACAAAGTTGAAAGAGAGTTTTACCTGCTCAGGAATCTATTAAGTAGTGAAAAATGCCAGTTTTCACCCCTTAACCTAACCTTTGATGAACCTGTGAGCACACTAATAAACACCTGTTGAGTCTGTTTTATAGATAGCAATAAAAGACAGGAATAGTGCAGAAAACAACTCAAAAATGTTGTACAAAGAAGTCCATCTCTCAGCACAGTGCAGAGCAAGCAATGGAACAGAAGAGGGCTGCACACCATTGGCCCTTGGGGCGCGTGGCAACAGCAGGGCAAGGCGAAGGAAGTAAAAACAGGTTGAAAACATCCTATCGAGATGTTATCTGAAGACTTTGATAGGAGCTGAGAGCAAGAAATGGAGGAATTCGTGTAGTTGGAAAGGTTTCGATAGGATCTTAAGGCAGAGAAAGGATGGATTCGTGTGGATTGAGGAGTTCGATAGGATCTAAGAGCCTATCGAGCAGCTAAAAGAAAGGAAGAAACCATCCTATCAAAAGCCTGCTTGAGGTGTAAGGGGAACCTATCGAATGGTTTCTTGAACCTGTCGGATGGTGGCCTGGACCTATCGAGATGGAGACGCTGGAACAGAACCTACTGAAGGGTGCTTGAGCCTTTCAATAGGAGTGAGAGCAATCCTATCAGAATGATGGCATGCAGAGCTGAACCTATCGAAATGGTCCTCCAACCTGTCAAAAAGCTTCCCCAACCTATCGAATGCTCCAAGTAAAGGGCTGAGAATGCTAAAGCTTTAAGAGAAGGCTCATCCTATCGGAACCTATAGAAGAGACCTGAGAACCTACCAAAATCGTGTGAAGAACTTCTCATAAAATCAGCTCTGCACACGCTACAACTTGGTGACCTGCTGTACGCAAACTGAGGCACTTTGGTGATCGACATGATGATCCAAAAGATGCCCTAGAAAACCCTAACCAACCCATGTGCTCTAACAGAATTCTAACAAACTCTGAGGACCTTCTAGAAGGGAATATTGGCGGGAAAAATAGGGGAAAAAGCTATATATCTAGATCCCCAATTGCAATTGGGGGAGATAGAGATTTGGATCAAATTCTAGAGATCCTAGTTTGCAGGGAAATTCTATATTCCCTCTTTTAGCTCAACTATCGTTGGCTAATTCCCTAGGAGCAGCGAGGAGAGAGGTTAGATCTGTAATTGGGTAAGGTTGAGAGTGTTATTATGGGTTAATTGCTACATAGACTACAGATCTGAGAGCATTTCATTGTAGAGTAAGTTTTATTGCAATGTAAATGTTGTTTTTATTGTTTTAATTAGATCTATAGTTCCTTTGGTTTCATTTGGTGCTCGATCAAATTTGTGTAGAGGAGTCTGTTGATCAGTTCACCCACTTAACTGGTAGACCTCTTGGATACCATCTGATCTTCCTAGATCTGATATCCTTGCAATTTCTTGTGTTTGTGACTTGGAAATTGTAGCATCTATAGTAGTTTTAATGCTCTGGTTGAAACCTTTGGTTTGGAGGAATTCCTTAGGATGATCTATGACCATTGAAGTGGACAGATCATAGCCTTAAGATCAGTCCAATTTCTGGTTTCAATTGGATTCTTCTATCATAAACCTTTGGATCGGATGAAGTCTATAGGATGGTTTGTGACCATTGAAGTGGACAGACCATAGCCTTAAGATCAGTTAAATCCTTTGGTCTAAAGTGGAGTCTTCTACCCTGCAGCTGTGCTTGTAGCCAGCTGAGGGATTTGTGTGCTTTGAACCCCTCTAACATGATCAGCTCAACTTGATTGCAGTGAGACCAATCTTAAGTTGCTCTTCTCCATTTTCTATTTTTTAAACCCTTCCACTTACAAGATCTAGATCTCTGGACTCGATCTCATTTAGTTTGCATTTCATGTGTAGTTTAGTTTAAGTGACAACCCTTAAAAACCTCTCCCCTTTCTTTTACTAACCTAGTATTAGGTAGGGTGTCAGATCTCTTACAGATATGGAGATTTACCATATTTTGAACTCACCTCCTTGTGGACATTCCCTTACTTACCCTTCTTTTAAAACTTGCTACAACAGGCCCTGACTACTTGCAGGTCATGTGTGTGATCTACCTTGAATTGAGTGAATTTAAACCCTTTTTGAAGGTAAGGCAGACAACCCAACAAGTTTTTGGTGTCGCTGTCGGGGAAGTGTTTTTGAAGTTGCTAGATCTAAGTTAGTTTTTAGTTTAGATCATAGATCTGTGATAGTTTATTTGATTTTTCACTAACTGTGTTTGATTTTTCACTAATTGTGTTTGTAAGTCTTGTTGTTTTAGTTCTGTTTGTATTTCATCAGATCTGAAGTTGCTGCGAAAGAGGAGCATTGTGCTGGAGGTTGCTCTTGAGTTTGCATCCCTTTACTCCCCTTTATTTGTCAGATCTATTAATTTTTAGACTCAGTAGTCATTTGTTTTTGTTCCTGCTTGTTGTGTTTGAAGATTTACTCTGCATTAGATCTTGAGTGGTGTATGTTTGGGAGAAGAACTCTCCAACCTCAGATTGTCTCATTAAATTCAGAGGTTGAAAGACTTCTCAGATTTAGACAAACTTTACTCACATATGTTGCAACTGAATTTCTCGAAATGGGTGAGCAACAGTAGCCTAGAACTCTCAAGGAATTTAATGCACCAGGGGTTTACAATTCTCCCTTCTGCATTCAGTTCCCAGCTGCTCCAGGAAATTATGAAATAAAGTCTTCTATAATCCAGATGCTATCCTCATTTCATGGCCTGACTAAAGAGGATCCTTATAAGTACATTGATGAATTCTTAGGACTCTGCACCACTTTCAACATCACAAGTTTGGGGGAGGAGCCAACCAGGATGAGGTTCTTTTCTTTTTCATTGAAGGATAGAGTGAAGACCTGGTTGTCAATGCTTCCACCCAACAACATTCAGTCCTGGAGTGATCTTCAATGTCAGCTTTTGGCCAAATTCTTCCCCATGTCTAAAACAAGCCAGTTAAGGAAGGGCATCATCTCATTTGCCTAAGATCCAACTGAGGATTTTCACCAAGCTTAGGAGAGATTCAAGGAACTCCTAAAGAAATGCCCCCACCATCAAATCCCTGAATGGCAATTGGTTCAAAGTTTTTATCAAGGGATTCATTTTCATTTGAAAAGCAGACACATGGTAGATGCTTCTTGTGGTGGCACCTACCTCCATAAAACTACTGAGGAGGCCTGGGAGTTGTTTGATATCATTAGTGAGAACTCCATGCAAAAGGAGACCTTGTCTAGGGACTTAGATCTTCATAGATTGGTGAAAGAGAATACCACCAGAGGAAAGATGTTTGAGGTAATTGTGCAAAGTGATTTGGAGAGGAAAGTGGACAGCTTGGCACTAAAATTTGATAAGCTCATGGGAGCAATGCAGTCACCCATGGTTGCTAGAGTGGAGCAGGCACGTGCTATATGCCAGTCTCCTACCCAACCCATTGAAGAATGCCCATCAGCTGTTCAGTTTCCAAATTTTGTTGTGGAGCATGTGGCTGCCACTCAGTCCTATGGGCAACAGCCTGCTGCTGGGTACCAATGGAGGAACCACCCCAACTTGAGGTGGAGACAAGATGCATACCCAAACCAGCAACAGCAGCCATAGCAGCCCATGCCCTACAAAAATGCTCAACCCTACCACCAAAGTTATGTTCCAAAGTCTCATTACCAGCAGCCCATGACCCAGCCTGTGGGCCAGCCTGGGCAGCAACCTGCACCCCCTCCAGCTGTGAGATCACTTTCATTTGAGGAACAAGTTCTGGCCTCATTACAGAATTTGGGCCCCTTATCTCAAACTGTGCACTCTCACAGCCAAAGCATGAAAAAGATAGAAGACCATCTTGGTCAGCTGTCTAATTCTTTGACTAAGAGAGAGGAAGGGAGACTGCCTAGCCACCCATTAGATAACCCAAAGAGACGGTTTATAGTGGGTGAAGTTTCCTCCACCCATGAGGAAGCTAAATCTGTTACTACATTGAGGAGTGGAGGGTTGGTGGATAATCAAGTGGGCTGTGAGCCTGTCAGAGATTTGGAAAAAGAAAAAGAAGTAGTTTTCAAAAAGACACAATAAGGGCCACCAGTGGTGGACATGAAGGGGCAACCAAAGGAGAAGAAGGAGGATAATGATGATCCTCAAGAAAAGAGAAAAATTAGAAAGAAAGATGACCAATTGGCTAAGGCTGCAAATGAGGGAGTAATCCCACATTTGCCATTTCCTAAAGCATTGCAAGCACCTTCCCTTTTCGATAAAGGGCAAGGTAAAATAGAGGAAATGATGGAAACTTTTAAGCATGTAAAGATCAAGTAAAGATCAACTTGCCTTTACTTGATGCAATTAAACAAGTTCCAGCCTATGCCAAGTTTCTGAAGGAGTTAGCACCCATAAAAGACAGTCTAGGATACACTTATTCAAGAAGGTTTTTTCAGCAGAAAAGGTAAAGCAAATTCTGTCTATTGCTACCCCCATAAAACTTGAAGAACCTGGAGTGCCCACTATCCCCTGTATCATTGGGGATCATAAAATTGAGAAAGCCTTATTAGATTTGGGAGCCAGTGTAAATTTATTGCCATATACAGTATATGAGAAGTTGGGCTTAGGAGAGTTGAAGCCCACACACATGGTCTTGTAATTGGCTGACAGATCTAAAAGGAAGCCTATGGGGATCATTGAAGATATCCTGGTGGGAGTTGACAAGTTCTTTTACCTTGCTGACTTTTTGGTGCTAGACATGGAGCCAAGCAAATGTGTTTCTTCCATACTTGTGATTTTAGGCAGGCCCTTTTTGGCCACTGCTAATGCCTGCATACAATGCAGGTCAGGGGTCATGGAAGTCTCCTTTGGCAACATGAAAGTAAAGCTGAACGTGTACAACACAGCTCATCAACCCCCTCTAGAGGAGGCCTGTTTTTCCATTGATGTAGGAGAGGAGGCTGTGCATGAAAATCCACATCAACTGATGCAGGGCAATGTTTGGTTCACAAATACAAAACAACACCCAGGGAATGGACATTTGCTACAGAAAAGATCCACAAGGTGCCAAGTTTGATGAGCCTAAGGAGACCATAGACCTTTCAGATCCTCCAGATTAGCCCCTAAAGTTCAGTATGTATCATATGTACCATACTTTGCTTTTGTTTTAGGAGTGTACTTTGTTGTTGATTGATTTTTTTAATCTTTTCTGAAATAAAAATTGCCATGCTAAATACTAGGCCATCATGTCAATATTATCAGCTGTCCTGGGATAATGGGAGCTTGTCCACAAGGGAAACAAACTGTGGAGCAGCACAACAGAAGAGCCTGCTGACTGCTGAGGCTGAGAGTGCCCAGAAATGCAGCCTTATTTAGGTTTTAGGAGCTTTCGATAGGTCAAGTTCACCTTTCATTAGTTCACATGGTGATTTTGACAAGATATTTGATGGTTTCGATAGGCACTGAGGCCTATCGGAAGGATGGTTCCACCTATTGAGATCCTATCAAATCATCCCTTTTAAAAGATTTGTCTGCTAAGCATTCGCCAAGACGCATGAACCTATCGAAACCATCCAATTCATCCTATCGAAATTGTATTTCACCCCTTATATACCTGTCGATAGGTCATTTGTGCCTCATTCCCTACCCTCTGCAAAACCCTAGCTCTCTTCCACTCTCTTTTGCCTCCCTCTTTCACCACTAAATCCTCGCAGAACCTTCAGCTATTCAGTCTGCCATTTCATAAGTGCATTGAGCTTGTGTAGAGGAGCATTTTATATTTGATTTTGGAGAAATTGGAGCTGTGCATTGCGATCTTTGTTAAACGCTAGGAATTATAGGGTAAGTTGCCTTCCCACCGCCAATCTATTATTGTTCTAATTGTTAACCTCTGAATTCCATTACAAGTTAGTGAGTGAGCAATCCTTGAGAGTAAAATGGCTGAGACTGAGGAAACCCTAGCAAACCTACTCTGGAGACCAGTTGCTTCTACCCCCAAATGTTCCAAGAAATCAAAGCCAGCTTCCAAACCACCTGTTAAGAGGAAGCTCTCTGAAGAGACACCCAAGAAGGCCCCTAAAGCCAAGAAAGCCAAAGTTGTCGAAATTCAGGAGCCTGAGGTGGAAACACCCTTAGAGAGAGTTGCTCCTACTACGGAAACACCTTTTCCCACCCTTGATAGACCACCTGTAGTAGAGCTTCCAGCTGGGTTAACTACCCCCAATGAGTTTGTAGAGAATTTGAGCCTTGTCCCTGAGACAAACTTTGATCTGGCATACTTTGCCAACATTGGGGAATGCCAGGGGACATTGGAATATTTGAAGAAGGAAGGTTTGTTACCCCTACTGACGCCCTTGAAGGAGAAAGTGTATCCTAGGCTGGTGAAATTGTGGTAGCAAAACCTGACAAAGAAGGTGGTGCCTGGGGCTGAGGATGTACTAGAAATCTTGATTGATGGCTAGCAGCTGATTGTCAATTGCAGAGACATTGGGATGGCTTTGGGAGTCCCATATCAATTTGACTCCATTAGAGTTGAGGGAGCACCTATAGGGGCTACATTTAGGGAAATGGCTAAACAACTTACTAACGGAATAGTGGGATCTGGTGAATCCCTGATGAGAAGAGACCTGCATCCTACCCTAAAACTCATTGATACCATTTTGAGGAAAAATGTCTGTAACTGGGCATTTGCAAGAGAGAAGGGCCCCATTAGTGGATGCCCTATACTACTGTTCAAAGGGGCAATTTGTGAATGCACCTAAGCTGATTTTTGAAACAATGGTGGACATCAATGAAAAACTGCTGAAGAGACAAGCTTTTGCTAAGGGAGGTGGTCTGCCCTTCAGCAGACTCATCACATGGCTGCTCAAGGCTGGGAAGTATGTGATAAAGAAGAATGAACCAATAGAGAAGTTGACCACAAAAGTGTATTGAAAGCGGGAATGGTCCACCAGCCTCACCTTGATTAAGAAGAGTAAGCCAGCTGGAATGGAGGCTGAGATGGTACCCACTACCGTGGTAGCAGATCTTCCTGTCGAGATACCCTCATCAATCCCTTCACCTACCATACCTATCCCATTACCCACACCTCCACCCACATTGCTTTTTCCCTTTGTATCAGTCCCTCTTCCAACAGACCCCTTTCCACCCACCTCTAAATCAGTTTTACCTTCACTCGCCACTTAGGTTTTCCAACCTGAAGCCCAGGAACCTCCCCCTACTCAACCTGCCCCTCCAAAATCTAAAAGGGCTTTCACCAAGAAGAAAGTTACTACCAAAAGATCTGCTCCCTCTGCTGTTTCTTTCAAGAAAGGAAAGAAGCCTACTGCCCAGTCTAAAGAAGCTCACCCCACCAAGTCCCCAAACCAACTTGACACCCCTTTCACCTTACTCTCTAGGGAAGAAAGAAGGAAGACTGCTGCGGCTCTAGGATTGGACCCCAATGTCCTTTTTCCTTCAGATTCAGATTCAGATTCTGTTGTTGCTGCTGGTCCAAAAGGAAAACAACCAGCTGTCCAGTCTAAGGAGGCACCAAAGAACCCGCAACAGAAATCAAAATCTAAAGGAAAAGCTCCTTTATCTATGGATGAGCTGAAAAACCTAGCTGACCTCTATGGTTGACCAGATGATGCATGTAAATAGATGTGGCAGTTTGTTGTTTTAGTTTCTTTTTCACTTGTCTCATATATATATTTGACATATCGATACAATTTTATCTTCATGTATCTTTTTTTACTGTGTAGATATCTTCTTACCATGCCTCTCTACTGATTTCATAGTGTAAAACAGTGAGGATACTATTTAATTTAGGTTTGGGGGTATGGCAGGTATGCCAATGAAATGAGTTAATGATAGTGCAGCTAGGCTAAAAAGGAGTGTTTGGAATTAGAGTAAATTCTCACTTGATTTTTTATTTTATTTTTGGAAAAGAGGAAATCAAAAAACTGTTTAAAACTGAAATAAGCTATAGTCTAATAGGCTTCATGAAGCAAATGTCAATAATTTTCAAAAAAATTGATGTTTGGTAAACCTGAAATGAGAGAAAATTGTGAGGATATTCCCCAAAAATTTGATGGAAGGCCATACCTAGTGAGATTTGGGCCTGGAAAATTTTCTTGAAGAGTGTCTTGGCAATTTTTTCTGCTTTATGGACTGATTGGATCTAATTTTGATCACTAGAAGTTAGGCAAATCCAAGTTGAAACAGCTTGACAACACTTATGACATTGAGGACAATAAGTAAGGCCCTCCCTTGGATAGTTTGAGCTTAAAGATCCTACCCTTTGAACTGCCCTTGATACACACCATTTAAGCCATAAAAATCCCAATTTTCTTTGACGAAAATAAAAAAATTTGAACCCAAAACCTTTTGACCTATTTAAGTTCATCCTCAATCTGAGAAATTAGGAAAAATGAGAAGTGAGGTTAGAGGAGCAAGGTTCGAGGATTGGTTGAAAGAGAAGGAAACTCATTTGGTGGTGTCGTGAAAAAAATATATATATACGAAAAGAAAAAAAAAAAAAAAAAAAAAGAGCAAAAGAATGAGAAAGAGAAGTCACTTCATTTGAAAATCTACAAGAAGATAAGAAGCTGATGAAGCTGATCACTTCAAGTATGAAAATTCAAAAAGAAAGTGAAGAGGTGCTAAAATGAAGAAGGTTGAGTTGCAAATCATCTCCTTACCTTTACTGACTTCTCAAATTTGAATCACTTTTACCCTTTCATTCTTTTACAAACCTCATCACTAAGCCACATTACAACCCAATAAAAAAACCTTACTGATCTGAAATGAATTGAGTTGTCATGTGGAGATAAGGATCTGCTTAATCTATGATGAAAAGAGTTAGAAAATATCAGGAATTAAAGCAATGCCTATGCCCATGCCCATGCTTGCAGTCCATTTGAGGGCTGCAACTGCTCTTGAGCTGTGTGAAATGATGCACCATTTGATCCTTGTTATGAGTAAACAACCCTGGTGAGACTTGGGTCTGAAATCTAATTTGATGGGGGTAGTATCAAAACAAAATTCTCAAGTGAAAGATGAGCCAAGCATTAATTTTTAGGAGAAATGCCTTGACATGAGCTGAGTGATGGTGAAGGATTATAGTAGACTTTCAAGTTTTGAACTAATGCTTTTTCTATTGAAATTCCTCTAATGAATTGAATGGACATGGTGCGAATTTATATTATTTACTTAAACTCTATTTTAGCAGGATGCACTACTATGAACTAACTTTATTGGAGAAGTTTGTGGGTACCTTCACTGAAAACCCTCAGGAGACTTCACTCCTCCACTAGGGATCACCTAGGGGTTTAAAAGGCTTGATGCATATGCTAAATGCATCTGTGATCCCAACGAAAGTGGCATTTTTAATTTTCTTTGTTTCTCCTTTGCTTAGGGACTAGCAAAGCTTAGGTTTGGGGGTGTGTTAAGTAGTGAAAAATGCCTATTTTCACCCCTTAACCTGACCTTTGATGGACCTGTGAGCACACTAATAAACACCTGTTGAGTCTATTTTGTAGATAGCAATAAAAGACTGGAATAGTACAGAAAACCACTCAAAAATACTACACAAAGAAGTCCATCTCTCAGCACAATGCAGACCCAGCAATGGCACACAAGAGGGTTGCACACCATTGGGCCCTTGGGGCACATGGCAACAGCAGGGCAAGGCGAAGGAAGTAAAAATCGGCTGAAAATATCCTATCGAGAGGTTATCTGAAGACTTCAATAGGAGCTGAGAGCAAAAAATAGAGGAATTCATGCAGTTGGAAAGATTTCGATAGGATCTGAAGGTAGAGAAGGGATGAAATCGTATTGATTGAGGAGTTCGATAGGATCCAAGAACCTATCAAGCAGCTGAAAGAAAGGAAGAAACCATCTTATCGAATTCAATAAGATCTGAAGGCAGGAAAAATAGGGAAAAAAGCTATATATTGAGATCCCCAATTGCAATTGGGGGAGATCGATATTTGGATCAAATTCTGGAGATCAGAGCTTGCAGTGAAATTCCATTTTCCCTCTTTTAGCTCAACTATGGTTGGCTAATTCCCTAGGAGCAACGAGGAGAGGTTAGATCTGTAATTAGGTAAGGTTGAGAGTGTTATTGTGGGTTAATTGCTGCACAGACTACAGATCTGAGAGCATTTCATTATAGAGTGAGTTTTATTGTAATGTAAGTGTTATTTTTATTATTTTAATTAGATCTATAGTTCCTTTGGTTTCATTTGGTGCTCGATCAGATTTGTGTAGAGGAGTCTGTTGATCAACTCACCCACTTAACTGGTAGACCTCTTGGATACCATCTGATCTCCCTAGATCTGATATTCCTGCAATTTCTTGTGTCTATGACCTGAAAATTGTAGCATTTGTAGTGGTTTTAATGCTCTGGTTAAAACCTTTGGTTTGGAGGAATTCCCTAGGATGATCTGTGACCATTGAAGTGGACAGATCATAGCCTTAAGATCAGTCCAATCTCTGGTTTCAATTGGATTCTTCTACCATAAACCTTTGAATCGGATAAAGTCTATAGGATGGTTTGTGACCATTGAAGTGGATAGACCATAACCTTAAGATCAGTTAAATCTTTTGGTTTAGAGTGGAATCTTCTACCCTGCAGCTGTGCTTGTAGCCAGTTGAGGGATTTGTGTGCTTTGAGCCCCTGTAACATGATCAGCTCAACCTGATTGCAGTGAGACCAATCTCCAAGCTGCTCTTCTCCATTTTCTATTTTTTAAACCCTTCCACTTGCAAGATCTAGATCTCTGGACTCGATCTCAGTTAGTTTGCATTTTATGTGTAGTTTAGTTTAAGTGACAACCCTTTAAAACCTCTCCCCTTTCTTTTACTAACCTAGTATTAGGTAGGGTGCCAGATCTCTTACAGATCTGGAGATTTACCATATTTTGAACTCACCTCCCTGTGGGCATTCCCTTACTTCCCTTCTTTTAAAACTTGCTACAACTGGCCCTGACTACTTGCAGGTCTTGTGTGTGATCTGCCTTGAATTGAGTGAATTTAAACCCTTTTTGAAGGCAAGGCAGACAACCTAATAGAACCATCAAGTCGAGTTGGGACCTCAAAGCCATCTCCAAGTGCTTTAAGCCTACATTGCGGCGACGGGCCTGATTCCAGTTGCTGAGGAGGGGATAGGTGAGCACCTCCGAGAATAGAAGCGGGCGCCCAGGGTGAAAGTGATGGTATCCCCATACCTGAAAAGGGGGCATTGCACAAGAGCAGGTCGGTAGCGTAGATGGATCATTCAAAACAAAATGGCAAAGGCAAAGGAATGAGGAATTACCTCCAGGGCGGCCCAAAATCCAACAGCAGACTTTGAATCCCCGGTCGTGACCCGAGACAAATTGTACATCAACCATGCATACCCTGCCCCTCCCCAGTTATACCTGTGGACGTCACCCCAGTTGTCCATCACACTCAGCAGGGCTAGGCTGACTCGGCCACCGCTCTCATTGGTGAAAAGGGTCTTACCAAGCAGGACCAAGAGAGTAATGCGGGCTAGGACGATTGCTCGCTCTGGCGTGATGTAGAGCACCCTGTTTGGCTGACCCAGATCCACTAACTCATCAGGTGTATTAAGTGAGGTCAACCAAGATATCTTGACCTAGGTGCCATGTTCCGCGAGGAGGATATGCCCCAATCAATCAAATGATGTCCTCTCGACTCGGCACCGCGAGATCGAATATCGGTATCCCCCTATCCTGATACCGGTACTCATGGCCTAGTCGACGGGCGTCAAAGTCATCTCTGCATACAGCATGTGAAAGGTCATCGTCTCGGGGTGAAACCATTCAATCAGGGCTTTCAGATAGGCAGCGTCGGCCCTCATGGCGGGGCAAGATAGAAATTCTCTGGAGCCCACCTGTACCAAAAGGACCTTTACTACGGGAGGAACGTAGAGGTAGAATTCATGGAAGTCGAGCCACCCGCCACAGAATACAATGTTGGGCAGGTCCTGCACCCAAGAAAATGCGCATCAAATCATAGGGGCAAAGTAAAAACTGCATAATGGAAATGAATTGAACCTCTCTTTTACCTTGCCCGCTATCCCGAAATTTGAAATGTGGGTATGCTGTTGATGAAGGAGGCCGACTCGGGTGGCCTCGCCTTGCATCTCGGGCCAAGGAGGCCTACTCGGGTGGCCTCGCCTTGCATCTCGAGCCACGGGCCCGCTCTCCGATCTACCCAGATAAACTGCTCCCCCCGCGGGCTGTATACAATCTTGGGCCCCTCCTCGTGGCCCTCCTCGGGAATATGCTCACCCTCATCAGACATTCTGGGGCAACAAAAAGCAATCACGACAGAGCAGATCAATGATAAAGAGCCATGATATTCTATGCTGCAAAAGGGAGGTAAGTATGCTCACCCTTCCCCTTTTTTCACCTATTTTCAAAAATGAGAGATACACATGCCTAAACAAAAAAAGAGATCCCTTTTAGGTTGAAAATGCAAAAATGCAAAAAAAATATTTTCTTCAGAAAATGACAAAAAAATAAAATTTCCCCTTCCTGTATTTGAAAATAAAGCAAGTTAGAATCAAATAAAATCATTTATGTTTCTAAATAAATAATAAAAAAGGGCCCTTCTTTTACACTTAGAAAAACAAAAAAAATCCTCCCTTTATGTCCAGGAAAACAAAAGCAAAAAAAGGGAGAGAAAGAAATCATCATCACGCTTCTAAACAAAAAAATCTTTCTCTTCTCCTTAGGTCCCAAGGAAAAAACAAACAACCATTTCTTCGTGTTCCTAAAAACAAAAAAAAACCGAAAACAAATTTTTTTTTCCTTTACCTTATTCACAAAAGTCAAAAAAAAAATAAATTATTATTAAAATAATAATCCTTTACTTTGCTTGTCAAAATAAAAAGTAAAAACCAAAAACAAAAAAATTCTCTTCACTTTACTTTACAAATATAAAAACAAAAACAAAAAAACCCTTTGCTTTATTTTAATAAAAACAAAAACAAAAATTTTCTTCGCAAAAAATATAAACCAAAAAAATTCCTTTCCATATACACAAATAAAAACAAATATATATATATATATATAAGGCACCAATAAATCCATTAAATAACAAAATAGGGCATTGTTCATGAAGAATCATCCACACTTCATCAATAAACATACACACCATATAAATAAACCATTACTCATCAAAGAATACAAGATCATGATCAAATCTACAAGAAAAAGCAAGAAAAATCAAAGAAAATGGGTTTTAATGGTTACCTTTAGAGAGAAAAGCGGTTTTTGATCTAGCGTGAGCCGACGATCGATCCGCACAAGCAAAGCAACGGAAATAGGGCACGCGTAGAGGCAATGTAAAGGAACCCTGGGAGGGGTCGGTTTTCGATTTCAAAGAGGAAGGAGGGGGAGAAAAATTCGAAATAAAGCTCCCGCCCGAACTCGGGCTGTTTAAATTCCCCCCAGCCAAGCCTGGTGCAACTAATAGTTACGCCATGCAAAATATTTCCCACCTTTTGTTTGGCGCAACTATTAGTTGCGCCAGGCTATTTTGAGGCCCCTAGTGGCTTGGCGCAACTAATAGTTGCGCCAGGCACTTAGGCCGGGTCATGGGCTTGGTACGGGCCTGATGGGAAGACCGGTCCCCCCACTCTTTTTGTTGGTTTTGTCACTCCCAACAGATGCACGTGCTCCCAAGGCGGCATTAAGATCTTCCTTCGACTTACCAAGAGAGCCGTGCTAGAATAAAAGCAGATCGAGATCAATGAGCACCCCGATCCTACATAGGAAAATATAAAGAAAAATCTAAAAAATCCCCACAGAGAAGCCGAAACTATTCACAAGAAAAATCCACATAAAATAATAACTTCAAAACTCCAAAAAATCACATAAAATAACAGTTGAAAATTTCAAAAAATCGCATAAAATGATAAAAAAAAATCAAAAGCAGATTTTTATTCCCCACAGAGACGCACAAGCATAAGGCGGTAAAATGTCAATATTTTATCAGCAATACAGTTGTGCCATATTAAAGTTCTAAGTCGAAGGTTCGCCTCAGATCTTTGGATCCTGCTTTAAGGTAGGAGCAACGGTGTCGATCCCGGTCAAACAGTCAATGTTTCGATCGAGTCAACTCTACTGCTAAATTTTCGCAACGAGCACTCTGTTTTCGATTCATGTGAACTTAAGTATCTTAAGCTTCAGATTCTCCATTGGAAAAGGTCAATCATTGGTTGAGACCAACCTGTTGAGAATGAGATTACGTGTTAATCAAACTATGTGCAACCATGCATTCAGAATGGTTCATTTCCCTTTTATTTTCTGCAGGCTTAAAACCTGTATGGGCAGCGGTATCCCTATAAAGTGTATGCCATGCATTTGAGTATCCGTATGATGGTCATTTGTCCTCATAAATTATACCCGGGCAGGTCCGGGTCGGGTCTTCCATTGCCTATGTTGTTGCTTATTGCCCCTGATGGGTGCATGATTATGCATAGTTAATTGATGTTTATGATTATTATCAGCCGATACCAGGATTGGATGTCCCTTCATGGAGATAAATATATTTGGTTGGATATGTTCAAGGTAATCAAAGCTGGATGCTCTAGGCCATGTTAATCTAAGGCATGCTTTCAAAAATGGCACGCACTCCTAAAAAGTGTTGTGACATC
Source organism: Chloranthus sessilifolius (assembly GCA_021018995.1). NCBI lineage: Eukaryota > Viridiplantae > Streptophyta > Magnoliopsida > Chloranthales > Chloranthaceae > Chloranthus > Chloranthus sessilifolius. Next base: position 85,683,709 of record CM037590.1, on the reverse strand, counting down.
TATTCACTTCGCTCGGGCAGTCATGCTAAATAAACTTTGAGGTCGATGGGTTCGCCCAAAGACCTCAAATCCTGCTTTCAGCAGGGGCACCCGCGAACAGTCAAATGGGGCCATCAAATGCCTCGTAGGATTGAACGCAAACTATGGAGCCTTGCGTATGCTTACTTCACACTTATCTTTGAATGTGAGTCGATCCCTCCCTTTTTTTACTCACGAAGCTGTTGCATTCATAATGAAATTTAAATATCGGATACCTTCAAAATCATCCTGAGAAGCAAATATCTTTCCCAACTATAGGGAGTTCACAACTCATTCCATTTCGATTATGCCCAATAATGTTGCTCAGCGTTTGGGAACCGATTACCTCGAGAAACAAATGTTTAGCCTGGCGTCCCAGAGCTTTTGTTTTCTCACCGTGTTACTCATTTGATGTTTGAAGTTCGTTTGAAATATAGCAGACTCGTCAGTAATGCCTTGAGCCTCTTTGGATGTCACTTTTTCTTTGGCATTCAATCATTAGTGATCGGATACCAAAGAGGGGCATCTGTAGACACCCAAATTTGGCCCAAGGCCCGATCAAAACACCTTTTGAGAGAGGTGCAATTCTAAGCTTTTGATGGTATGTATGGAACCTTTAGGAACTCCCTAGAACCCTTAGAAACCTTTCCAAACCCTTAGGAATCACCCTAGATCCCTTAGGAACCTGACTCGAACCTTTAGAAATCAATCCCGACCCTTAGAACACGTTTTGAACCTAAACCTAACCTTATCAAGCAAATGATTGAGGAGGGGTGTACCAAAACTAGGTACCGGCCTCTACTATAATCAAATCTCATACCATTGAAAAGTAGAGGTCGTCAGCTTTCCAACGGTTCAAGAATTGCCCCAATCGGAGGTATACATCAAAAGATATGACAAATCGAGCTCGGAGGGCATAAGTGAAAATTCATGTGAGCCCTCCTAGGGATTTGGCGCAACTAATAGTTGCGCCAGTTATAATTTTTCTTGGCGTAACTATTAGTTATGCCAGGCCAATTCTCCCAGATTTTAGGCCTAGCGTAACTAATAGTTGCGCCAAGGTTAAAGGTGGGGCCCACCCTCGCGAACCAACTTCCAGGCACTATTTAAAACTGTTTTACTATACATTTGCCTGACACAACTATTAGTTGTGCCAGGCATATGAATAGTAAACTCTGGATTTTCCTCCAAAAATCGTGATTGGGGTTTGACTTGTTGACCATCTTGACCTTTGGGGTGTATTTTGTTAGTTCTGTTGCACCCATTCCCTACCTATTTGCATCCCTTCAAGTGGCTTAAGGCCTCACCCCATCATCCACCATTGGAGGACCTTCTCACACATCTCAAGGCTCCAAAAACCTTAAGTATCCTTAGATGTGAGATTACCTAATTATTAAACCCATTTAGATCCTAAGTGATCTCCTAATCCACCCATTCCTTATAATAGAGACCCCCACCCCTTGGTTTAGGGGTTGAGAATTTTGGCCTAAGAGAGAAAGAGCTTAAAGTGAGAAGATGTGCACACTTCCCATACAAATTCTAGAATTCTAAAACCTCATTTCATGCCTTACCTTTCCTAAAAAGCTTCTAAGTTAGGTGTGTGCTATCCATTTGCCTCCCTTATCTACCTCTTAGCTAGTAAGCCTTAGTGGTTAGAACCCCTCTTTTCACCATTCAAGCCTTCAAAAGCTCATCAAAAGAAAGCCACGCAAGGCTCTCCTACGGGGCTACAAGGGTCCGAGGGCCCCGACTCTCCTCTTTCTTCTCCTATCTCTTTTTGGCTATTCTCATCCTCCCATATGTGCTGTTACATCATCGAATTTTCGGCAGGAACGGAGGGGCACAAATAGAATTTAAGGCTAATTTGGGTAAGAGGAAGCTATTTTCTTTTCTTTTACTTTATTTTTGTTTTGGCCATTAGTAGAGACCACATTAAGCGGGTTTATCGAGTGCCTAACACCTTTCCGATTGATAACCGAAGCCCCTACTCAAGAACCTTTGGTGTGGACCGGATTTAGAGTCATATTTGTGGCACTTCGATGCTTATAAAAATGATATAGGTATCTCGGGACACCAAAAGCTCTGGGTGGCGACTCTATATTTTTTGCGAGCAAGCGCATCACCACGAATCCCACGGTTGCACACCTTCTTTATTTCCCCCAAACAGAGCACATCACAGGTCTTCCTTAGAAGAAGTGCCACTGTGGGAGCCTTTTAAAGAGTGGGGGAAGTGAACACATCTCCTGATCACCCTTCACTTTATACGCTTCCCTTGCGAAGACTATGTGAAAGAAATGAAATGTAGGCAAGTAGAGAAGATGAGCAATGGAGATGGGTGGCAAGGCAAACAAGGGGGAAATGGGAGATGACATTAGAAATTACAACCCCTCATCACTGGAAGGGAACTTGCATCCGGGGTGGGTTAAGATGGTGTAAAGGTTAGGAAGTGGGAGAAGATGAGGCATAGGAAAATGGTTTCAAATTTGGGTTAGGTTTAGGGTCAAGGGTAGTTTTGGTAGACGATTCAGCATCTGGTATGGGTCGCTGATGCTTCAGATGTTCTACTCTTTTTATTACAGCCAGGGGTTCGACCCTTTGGATCTCTAAGATTCTATCAAGTTTCTTACTGAAATCTCTCTAGTTGGGCTCTTTCGTCATGTGTGTTATGAGAGGAAGACGAAAAAGATGGGTTTTGAATGGTAAGGGTATGGATTTATATGGAGGGCTAAGCTTGTGAACCATCACTTCGAGTTAAATGTCGAAGTGGCTGCATTAAAGCTTGGGTAGTTGGCAAGTGGTCAAATTGAATGCGATGCTTGTCTGCTTCTCCCATGCATTAAGTGGGTCTGAATTCCAATGTTACCGATAAGATCGGTCATTGGGACAGTCTATTCCCTAGAATTTTCATTTGCAATTCTGTAGGATGGTAACAAGACTCTGTGACACGTCGAATCGTACTCGCTCCGATTTGACTCTATAAATCACGAGTAATTGTAAATCCATAGGCTCAAAGTGGTTATGACATGACAAAAGGTTTTTTTTTGTGTACGATAGACTGCATCATTGGACACCGTCGATCGTAGAGCACTTTCTTTAACTAAATTATGTACGTATGTTACAAGTGTTTTACTATGGGTGAGTTAGTAGCTCAACGGGTTCTAGAGGAATTCAGTAAGGGTCAGGGGGAGTTGATGTGCTTCCCATAAAAATATGTCCTCTAGACGTGCCAACTGTATGTGAAGGAGATAAATTACTCTCTCTATAAAAGAGTTAGGTGCTAACTCTTTGAGTTGCTAACTTTACGATAGATTGGTGAAGAGAATGGAGTAATTGAGTCTGGATACGACCGTGCTGTAGCCAGCTTTCGGCTATCTGCATCAAGGCTTCCTTTGTATCAGCATGGTCTTGGGTTCCTGTGGGGTGGAAAGGTGCAGTTGGAGGCTAGGGAACCACCTGAGTTGGGCTATGGTTAGGACCACAAGCTTCTCCTTTTTGAGATGTTGGGTATAATTTTATACCCACGAGGGATTGAAATTTTAGTTTCCAAAGTTTTAGTCCTGGAAGACAGTTCGTTATAGACTTTAATTTATATAATCCTCCTTGCTTAGGAGGTATATTCCTTGAAGTCTCCGAGTCTATCTTACCTGGTGCTTGGTGTTGGACCGGTTCCTCGCTAAGGGTCTCAAAGAGTTCCCATGCATCATCTGCAGTCAATGTTCAAAACATACCTCCACAGGCCACATCAATCATGTGTCGGGTTGCATCGTCTAGTCATTAATAGAAAGTGAGCATTATTTGCCAGCGTGCCACCCCGTGGTGAGGACTCATGTGCAAAAGATCTTTAAGATGACCCCAACATTCCCAAAGAGGTTCATCCAGAAATTGCTAAAACGTTATAATAAGGGGTCAGATTCGATTCATTCGGTAACTTGGAAAATACTTCATGAGGAATCCTCGTTTCAGTTATTCCCAATTAGTGATCGAATTACAGGGCAATGAGTTTATCCATTGCCTTGCCCTATCTCTAAGAGAATATGAGAAAAGTCTCAAATGAGTGGATGCTTCCGACAAGCTCTCAATCCTAATGTTATTACACATTTCTACGAATTTATTTAGATGCAAGAAGGGGGTTTTCATCCATTAGCCCATGGAAAGTAGGAAGTACCTTTTACCGGCGACAAGGTGTAATTGAATACATGGGGGAAGTGTAAGAGGTGTTCGTGCATAATACTCCCCCAATGTCTTAGCCATGAATTGGTCTTCTCCTGCCATATTGAAAGAGGTTTGAAATAGAGTAGGGCGGCTAGAGCGATTATTGCAAATATCTATTTAGTTTTTGGTTTTATCAGATTTTTATTTTAGAAGGCAGGGAGAAACAAATCTGAGCCTCTAGCTTCTCTGATCAGGGGAAGTGAACACTTTGATTCGTTGCTCCGAATAAACCTGCAGAGATATAAGAAGTGATCAAAGATAATTGAAAAGATAAAGAAATATAAAAAGAGAAAGATAAATAATTGTTTTCTCAAAACTAATATAAGATAAATCTATCTCTCCGGTAGCGGCGCCAAAAACTTGATCAACTTACTTTATGTATCTAATTAAGTCTTAACCTATTGTAAGCGCACAATGGAAATTGTAGTGCTTGGTATAGGATCGTTCCCACGAAGATAGATTATTTCTTATTTTGCTTTTTTTGAAAATTTATATTTATGTTTAAGGTTCTAAACTACTAGAGAAATATGAATGAAAGAATGGCTTCTTAAACTATTTGCAGAAAGTAAATCCAAATCTTCAAACTTCTGGATTCTGGTTGTCAATCAGTCTCCTTCTGTTCTCAGATATTTATGAAATTAAAAATAGCATTACACCATACATCAAGTCTCCTAGCATTGGTCGTCAATCAAAACTAAGATTCTATCAATACAGATTTAATCTAATCAACAACTTCCCTAAAATCTGGGTGTTAATCAAACTCAAGAAAATCAAAGAGGGAAAAGTAAAATCGTTACACTAATCTACAAATTTCAATCTAAGTCATCAATTCAAATCAAAATTTTAAGATGTTTATAAAGCAGCAAATTGCAATAAAATAAATCTAAACTAGAAAGCAAAGTAAAACCATCCAAAGGGTTGATCTTTTAGCTTTCTCGGCCTTGGTTGTCAAGCAAGACCTCAGAGAACTGTGGATGATGTTATTTGATAAACCTACTCTACGTTGATCGAAAGAAAACCCAACCTTAGTTGTCAATTGATGATGAGAAATTCTTTGATAATCTTCTTTCGATACCAGGCCCTCTTATTTATAGATCATAAGTGGTCGGTTTACAAAACTCCTATTTCTAATAAAAGAAACTACTAAAATAAAAGTATCCTAATATAACTCTACTTCTAATCCTATCTTTCCTTGCTTTCAACAGTTGATGCACTTCTGGATTTTCTCCTTTATTTCAGCAACAGAGTCTTTTAGGGATCTTCCTTCATCAATCTTCTCAGACCCATGAATGGCCAAACTTCAAATATAAGAATTCTTCTAAGTATATGCATGGTGGTCTAGATCTTCATGTGATGAACAACACTGAAAGCTTCTCTTTTGTACATTCGCAAATCACGATTGTTCTCTTTCTTTGGAAAATTGTAAGTCATGATTTTCTTTCTTTGCATAGCTTTTACTCTCAGTACGATTCTTCATTTACGATTGATCGCTTTTCTTTTGTATCGCCTTTCGCTAGAACGTCTTTCTAAAGAATCATAGATAACAATTTCTTAGCTTTTCGTTCAATCATAAAGTGCAATTTTCTATCTTTCAGTAGGCAATGAATCGTCTTTCTCGCTCAATCATTCTTTTTACGATTTTTTGAGTTCATTTTGACGAAGTTTAGTACTTTTACTCTATTTTGTTGTCTTTCCTTAATATTTGTACATTATTAACTTGTTAGTAGCAAACTGGGGTCTAACATAACTAAGTTAAGGATGATAAAATGGTAAATTATGTGACTGATCAGTATCCCATGATCAAGTCAAGCATATAATTTTGCAATGGGATTTCCCTACCTTAAGTCACGATCAAGCATGTGTGTCGTGAATCTAACAAGCTCAATAGAGGCGTTTCCCCATATTTTTTTCTCCTAAATCACAAGGCCCAATACATGTTTTAGTCATCGGTAATTGATACGTTCAAACATGTATAGCTCATCCGCACATAGATCAAGTCAGGCCAAAAACAGAGCTGGCCTCTCGAGCGTGGCTCACTCCCGCTCGAGCAGTTTCTAGTGACACCTACAAGTACGCTCGAACGATTTTGACCCAAGATGAATAAGCCTAAGAATCCCGCTCGAGGGGAGGGCTTCAGGTATTTTCCCGCTTGAGCGGCTCCGTTCACGCTCGAGTGGCTTTCTTAGCACAACCCTCACATCCCACTCGAGTGATTTTGACCTGAGCGATAATGGCCTACAAATCCTGCTCGAGCGGAGGGCTTTAGGTGATTTGCCGCTCGAGCGACTCTAAATCACGCTCGAGCAGACACCATCAGGTCTGTCCTCTTTATAGCATGATATCCCTCCCCCTGCTTGAGCTGCCCTCTATGGCTTCTCATGCCAGCTTAAGGATACAATAAACTCACCCTATATGAGTCATCTCTCGCTTACGAAGTTCTTCATTCAAACACATCACTTTAAACGCTCAACGTGCATGTGTTACGCGGGCTACCTTTCTTAGTTTCCATGCATGCGAAGGTTTAAGACTCGCCGGTGTCGGATTTACATTGTTAAAGCACCAATCCTCCCATTGCTTGATGTTCTTCACCTTGGTCAAAAAGAAACCAAGCTCGAGGTCCTCAATGGTTGTGGAGAATAATTTTTATTGGAGCGGAAAGGTTTTTGAGAGAGATCCTTTGGTCGGTTTTCAAGGAACTAAACTAAGGAGAAAGGAAATGGACTCTCTCTCTCTCTCCCTCTTGTTTCTCCTCAAGCTCACAGCTGGCTCCTCATATTAATAGCTTGCATGGTTATGTGAAGAGGTGACTGAATAGGAAGGGAGTTAGATTGGGTCTAGAGCTCATATACACCACAACTATGTGTGCATCCATCTCTTGTTTCTTACACAATGGGCCCAAGTACCCAGTTTCAATTGGGTCTTGACTCATTTGTTGTTCTAGACGAATATCAATGGCATTTGGATTTCCAATGGGTCCTGCGTGACCAGTATTCACTAGAACATACGCTCCAAGTGGCCCAAAGGGGATTTTAATTCCCAAATAGACCCAAGATGGGATTGGTTCCAAAAGGGTCTATGGGTTTGGGTTCAAATAGATCTCAAATGAACTAGTCCTCAAATGGGTCTCAATTGACTGGTTTTCGGATGGGTCCCTAGTGGCTAGTTTCCAAATGGGGTTCTTGCTAAGGGTCCAAACCTCACATGTGGTCGTTGAGGCCACATGTGTTCCTAGTTACACGCATTCAAAATCTCCGGTTATTACATCCTCCCCCCCTAAAGAGAATTTTCGTCCTCGAAAATTGAAGGGAGTAGTCGAGAATGGAAGATATGGCATGGGATAGTACCCATTACTATGATTCTACACCATGTTGATAAATCTAACAAGGAAGTCTCTCAATAAGAAAACATAGAAGGGTCCTACTAGAGGCCACATCGTGTATCGTACTAGGGATTCGAAAGCGAGCAACTAATTGCCATCATCTATCAGGTTGGTACCTTTTCTAAACTGGCACCTAAATTTCCGGTTGGTGGATTACCCTTAGCAGAAGACATAACCCATCATTACTATTTCAAATTTTGACGTCATTTACCATCACGGCACTAAAGATTTGAAAAGTTTAGCTAAGTGCCTTGTGTATAGCGCATCTATTATGTAGTGAGCAGTTTTGGTTCGTTCATGGATTAACACATAATGAGGGCATATAGGATTTACAGCTAAGCTAGAAGTCATCAGAGAACAAACTTTACATATTTTAGAGTTTCAATTTGCAATATTTATAGTTCATACCTCATTGATTGGTACTGTTAGTCCATGGTTATGAAAACGAAAACTAGCAATTTATAGAAAAAGTCATGTTGACTGTTTTAAGGCATCAAAATAGTCTACAATTTGGTTGTTCGGCGCATCCCTTAAAACATTGCAAAGGTATACACAACTTAACAGTTAGGGATTTATATGTTAATACAACTGTCTATTCTATTGATACTTCATCATCAGAGCAAGGCTCTCAAACATTAAAGTTTCAAAATCTATGCATCTATAAGTTAAACACTACAAATTTCAATGGTTTATTTACAGTCATCTATGAGTAAAAGTTTTACTTGCTGATTACCAAATATTGAATCAGTCATTGATCCGCTTGCTCACCAAGTTGCTCAGCGGCCTGCTCTTCGCTATGTCCCGCCTCTACCGCAGATGGACCAGCACCCAAACAGGAGGCTCCTTGGGTAAACCTAGATGTGTACTTTGAAGTATACATCCTGGCATGAGCCACAAAAGGTGTGGATGCCATCGAGTATGCCTTATCTATCAGGCACATAAGAATTTCTTCTTGAAAGTTGAGCCGTTGATGGAGCATATGGTTGTCTTGGCATAAGGTGGATAGTTGGGTGAATGTCTGATGGTGTAGATGCTATAGCAAGTCCATTTGCCAGTTGAATTCAGAGAGGGTAAGGACATCTCCTTGTGGTGCCTGCTGTGGTTGGATTGGAGGCTGTTGAGCACGTTCAGCCATAGGGGTGGGTCGCTCCGGTCCTGGTTGAGCACCCTCAGCCAATCTTCTAAGGCGGCGGTTCTTTGATCAGTGTCAAGTCTTCCTGGATTTCAATTGGCTGATAGTTCAACACGTGCGATGCGTCTCTCACATACTTCCTTAGCATCGACACGTGGAACACGTCGTGGATGCTTGACAGCTGTGGAGGTAAAACAATGCGGTAGGTCACCTCACCAGCCCGACCTAAAATCTCAAAAGGACCAATATATCGCGGGCTGAGCTTTCCTCGCTTGCCAAATTGCATCATGCCGTTAGTCGGCTAGATATTTATAAGTACGTGATCTCCAACCTAAAAGAACATGACTGCTAGCCTTATACCTATTAGATTGAAACATAAGATAACCTTGTGCACAAAGGTCACCTGAAATTCTACGCTTGATCTTTTAAGATCAGCCTAACTCTTGTGACGGCTCTGAGCGATCTTTAAATGTTCATGAATAAGTCGAACCGTCGCATTGGTGCTCTCAATGAGTTTCAGGCCCAACAAAATACGATCTCCAACGTCTTCCCAATTTAGGGGAGATTTACATCAGTGACCATAGAGTGCTTCAATAGGAGCCATCCTGATTCTCATTTGATAGCTGTTATTGTATGCGAACTCGATCAAAGACAAGTGCTTGTCCCATGATCTTTGAAAGTCCAACATATAGGCCCGTAGCATATCCTGGATCACCTAATTCACCCTTTATGTTTATCCGCCAATTTGAGGGTGAAAGGCTAAGCTGAATTCTAACTTGGAACCCATCCCCTCTTGAAATCGCTGCCAAAATTAAGATGTGTAGAGTGGGTCCCGATCAGAAATGATGCTCGAAGGTATGCCATGCAATCTCACTATCTCCGTCAGATATACCTTAGCTAGTTTGCTTGCGGTGTAGCATGTGCTGTATGGAAGCAAGTGTGCTGATTTGGTTAGTCGGTCGATGATCACCCAAATAACGTCATGCCCCTTCTGAGTTCTTGGAAAGCCAAGTATGAAGTCCATCGAAATGTCCTCCCATTTCCACTCGAGAACTGGTAGGGGCTACAATAGACCAGCAGGGTGTCTATGGTCAATTTTGACCTATTGGCAAACCAAGCATCTTGCTACATGCTTTGTGACATCTCTCTTCAATCCCTTTCACCAAAAATTCTTCTTCAAGTCACGGTACATCTTGGTGCTGCCCGGGCGTATAGCATATATTGACTTGTGGGCTTCCTTTAATATCTCATGCCACAACTCAACATTGGTTGGTACTCATAATCGAGCTCTGAACAATAAGGACCCGTTGCCCTTGATAGAAAACTCCGGTTGATTCCCACTGCCTATTCCTCGCTTAATGGCCATAAGCTCTGCATCTGTCAATTGGCTTTCTCTGATCCTATCGAAGAGAGTTGATGTTGTCTTCATATTGGTTAACAGAGTTTTAGAACCCTTTACCTCAAACACGGTGTCACAAGAGGCTATGTCCTCCAGTATTCTCCATCTGTAAACTCTAGCTATAAGGTGTGACAGCTGAGCAGTTGAATTTCGGCTTAGTGCGTCAGCTACCACATTTGCCTTCCCTAGTGTTGGTGCACGCTTTTTCTGGGTTCCTCTCGGTCCCCGTTGAATCAATGGCTCCAATTCTACCCAAGTGGACTCCAGCCATGTGACGTTCGGAATGGTAGAGATAAAAATAATAAAAAAAGGAGGGTTTTCTAGGAAGATTCCTAATTTATTGCGATCGCCAGCTGCAAATATTTAACGACGCTGCAACACATTAATGATCACGCTTTAGAGTGGGTGTGGGTTACTTCTTTACTGAATCGTCCTCCTGTGAACGTTAGCAGCAATGTCTCTTCTTATAATTTAGATAATTTAGTTTTCCTTTCCTTTCCCGTTATTGTCGTAGTTCTAATCAGTTTAGACTTCCCGATTCTATTATGAGTTTAGTTGTATGGGAATTTATTATAGCTGCCTAGTCTAGTATTCTAATTCTATCAGGAGTCTAATTAATTTCAGTTTCCTAATCTTATTAGAGTTCCAATTAATTTAGTATCCTAATACTACTAAAAGTCTAATTGATGTTGGTCTCCTAATTGTACTAGGAATGCAAATATGTTAATTCTTAATGAAACTCTAATTAAATCAAGCATGCTAATTATACTAGAATTCTAAGTAAAGCAAGTATACTTAATGTATTGAAATTCTAATTAAAATGAATATACTAATTGTATTGAAATTCTAACTAGAGCAATTATAACAGTCCTACCAAAATTCTAATTGATAAAGGGAACGAATTCTACTAAAACTCTAATTAAAATAAAAAAAAGACTAATTTTACTAGAATTACGATTAGAGCGAGAAATTAATTATTCTAAGATTCTAACTAAAGCAATGAAGTATCTATGCCAAAATCCAATCAAACTAAGGGAACTGATTTTTTTCTAGAATTATGATCAAAGTAATGAATTCTAAAGATTTAATAAAAATAAAGCATGTAAATTAATTGTACTAAAATTCTAAGAAAAAATTATGAAACTGATTTTCTAATCCTAATTAAAGTAACTAAATAAATCTAAAAAAAGGGTTTGGGGCTTTCTATGCTAAGGAGATTGGCCTTGTTCTCGAGTACCCTCCATAAACTCCCTTGGGCAAATCGGTGGCTGAGATTAAAGATAAATTGAATTTTGGATTATAAAAATGGTATTTTTGGATTTTCAGAGTCGATTTTGGGGTAATAATTATGAATTAAATTGAGAAACTAGAATTATAGAAAATTAAATTATGTTTAGGGTTTTTGAAAGTATTCAACTAAGGAATTAAAACTAAAATTTAAAATTTTAGGACTGAATTCGGGTTCGAAATCAGAAAATCAGACCGTATGATCAAGGACTAATTCTAAAACCTAAGGACTAGAACTAGAGATTAATGATAGTACTGAAAATTAAGACTTTAGAATGGAATTGATTCAAGGGTTGGTGAATTAGACCATCAGATTAAGGATTGGTTCTAGAAACGGATAACTAGAACCAGATATTGAAGATTACAGTCTAAAAAGGGTGCTAAGGTCTAAAACTGAGAACTAATATTAATAATTAAAACTAAGGAAAATTCTAAGTCTAAAACGAAGATTTTTACCTACGACCGAGGCTGCGGAGAGAAACCTCAAAGATTCTATGCTTGAATTTTGAAATCATGGCTAAGTTGCTCTATGTGTTCGTTCTCGAAGTTCTCTAGTTTCAAAATCCTAAAAAATCCTTTCTCTCTCGAAAATTGTCAGCCTCTCCTCGGGCGAATGAAGAAAAAAAACTTTTATAGAAATTTCTCCAATTAAATGCCCTATTTCAGGCATTTAATCGAATTATGCGCCAGTCTCCTGGTGCTTAATCGATTTGAGTCGATCACCGACTCAGTGAGCGACTGGCTGACTTTCTCAATGAGTTTCCTAGTTCTAATAACATTAGGACTAATTGCACGCCCATTGTGGGGTGCGCAATCCAATTAAGCACCTCTTTTGAAGCGTTTAATCGAAGAAACTTAAGGGTCAAGGACTGTAAGACTAGGTCGAGCGTAGGCTAATTACGCACTGGTGGTGGGGCGCTCAATTCGATCACGCATTTCATATGAAGTGCGTGATCGAGTCTCAGAGTGGTCTGGGAAAGGGAGTCCGGTCTGGAACGGGGACTAATTGCGCATTTGTGGTTTGGCGTGCAATCGAATTACGCGCATGGTTTTAGGTGCTTAATTTGGGGTTGTCCGGGACTGGGTCGGGTATGAAATGCCAGACTATTATTTTAGCCTGCATTTCGACTATATACTATTATTTTAGTATATAGTCTCCCTACATTGGGATCTGAGCCACAGAGCTATTATTTCAGCATGTGTTCAGCCATGTATTATTATTTCAGTGCAAGGTCCCCATGTTAGGGTTATGGGGCCTGAGCCACAGAGTTATTATTTCAGCCTGCGTCTAGCCATATACTATTATTTCAACATATGCTCCAAATATTAGGGTAAAGGGTTTGAAATGCTAGACTATTATTTTAGTCTGCATTCCGACTATATACTATTGTTTTAGTGTATAGTCTCCCTACGTCAGGATCTGAGCCACAGAGCTATTATTTCAGCCTGCGTTCAGCCATGTACTATTGTTTCAGTGCATGGTCCCTATGTTAGGGTCATGGAGCCTGAGCCACAGAGCTATTATTTCATCCAGTGTCCAGCCATATACTATTGTTTCAGCATATGATCCCAATTAGGGTTATGAGGTCAAAGGTCGATCGTACAAATTTATATATTCTGAGAGGGCAAAATGGGGGTATCTACAAATGCCCCTGTTCGACACGCTCTTGCGAAGTAAGAATGCGTCGAAGAAGTAGACATCACTCATTTGAGGTGTCTTATCATTTCACTTGGAAAATCATAAATGTGAACTGGGGATGTTGACATGACATGCTTGGCTTTCTTATCTATTTGCACAAGCTAAAATGGAGCACTCGAGGGCCCAGTGGTAGCTGTCGAAAGGTGTCTTCCATGTCGTGGATGCCCAGGGGCAATCCCGTCGTGTATCACGACCCGCTGTCATAGACAGTCGAAGGGGGAAGTTAGTGTATCCTATTCCGCGGGTGCAAGGGGCATCCCGTTGCATGGCGCGACCTGTTGCAAGTGACAGTCAAATGGAAAGGAGAAATACTATATCCTAATCTGTGGGTGCAAGGGGCATCCCATCGCGTGTCGCGACCTGCTACAAGGGGTAGTCAAATAGAGGGATATGACACAGTTGAGGTACCTGGGGGCGTCATACAAATGTCCACAAGGTCCAGGGATCGATAATAAGACACTGCAATATAATGTCGAAGGCTTTCGCAAGTCATGTCAGACCGAGCGCATCATTGCTCACACCAATGCGCGTCAAGCGTTCCTTTTCCAATAGACATTTATAAGTTCTTAGATTAAATATACTCATTGTTCAGTTCCCCAGGGGAATGGCCGGTTTGGGCTAGTAATTGAAGTAAAATTTGGTAGGTGAGTCTCTTTGTTCATTTTTTTATGCTTGGTTTCTTTCTTTCTTTTTATTTGAAGTAAAAGATTTTTGGTTTTGGAATAAGATTTTTAGTTTTAAGAGTAAGTGGTAAGAGTTTTTTTTTGTTGTTTCTTCTTTTTTTTTTGGAAGTAAAAGATTTTATTTATTTTAGAAGTAAGGGGTTTTGAAAATTTGAAATTTTAGGAAATTTAACTTAAGATCAATTTGGTGGTAACACGAAAAAAATTGTGGCTTTCGAGACGTCGCTCAGTAGATCCACTGGTACAGAATTTATGGACCCGACCATTTGTGTGGTTGTCAATTCGACACTTAGCATGTCGGATACTCCATCTAACCTTCTCGACCAATATTAGTGATTGTCTCTTATGGGAGGACTACAGTGATTCGCGAGTCTAGGGGGATGGGTTTTAAAAATATTTTGACTTAATCATAGCTAACTATATTTATTTGAAGCAATATCGAGTAATTGAAAAGTGGGCAGTACTTACCTGGGAGTGATACTTACCTGGATTGTGCATAGTTTGTACGCGTGGTGGTGCCGTAGTGTCACGATGGGACTTTGGGGGTTTTTCCTTTTCTCTTGTGTTCGCTATGGCAGGGCTTGGCTATCAGATATGATGTCTTGTAGAAGTGATGTCGCGATGAGACTTGACATTGGTCGGATGAGAGGGTGAGTCCTGGTGGGACGTGGGGCTCAATTCGGGAGAGAGAGAGCTCTTTGCTTTAGCGATGGGTCATAAGGGCATGGCTAATTTAATATGATGGGACTGGATATTGAGGTGATATCATGTGTGCATCTTATTGCGATGGGGCATGTGTGACGGGGTTATGCAGTCAGATAGCGGTAAGTGGAAAGTGGCTCTGATCGTGAGGAGCGGAGTAGTTGCTAGTTGCTTTTACTGTGTCGCGATAGGGGGTGTTATTCGTGTCGGTGATATGTGCATCATGTCGCAATGGGACAAGGGGTGATGTCAATGTTTCCTTCTCATGTCATGTAATGGGACGGGTGAATTTTGACTGTGATCTTATACAAATGTGTGAGGGTGTAGATTTCATCCAAAGTTAGGTATTGCGTGCCTATTTTAGGTCACTCAATACGATTGCGCGCTTGTTTTTGAGCATGCGATCTCAGGCTTGAGGGGCTGTTTACGCGTGTGTGAGTTTGCGTGTGATCGTATTATGCGTTACAATCGTAGCGCGTGATCAAGGTGTCACCAGGTCAGTGTACAGGCGACCTTTCATGTTGCGTGTCTATAGTGTTCCATTTAATAAGGTTGTCTGTGACCAGAGCATCACCAGATCTATGTACAGGTGACCTTTCATATTGTGCGGTGTGAGTCGGTCGTTTGATCGAGTTGCACGGACTTTAGCCTACGCGTGATCGGAGCATTGCGTGAGCGATTGTTTAGCTGTGCGCTCTGGTCAAAACGTGTGTTTTGGATTGTGTGCAGTGTGCCTAGCCCTTGATTGACTTAAACGCATGTCCTCTGTTGCGTGATTGAGTCCGTACTCTATATAAGCGAGGGAGCCTTCATTTATTTTTCATTCTCTAGTTTAGTCTCGAGTTTTACTTTTTTTGGATCTCTTGTGTTCTAAAATTTATGTTTTAGCAATATCGGATGATCTAACCGTCCGATTGGGATGTCGTTTCCTCCTATGTTCATTATTTTGCGTGATCTCCATCCTAAGGTGATGCTCAAGGATGGTGTTATTTTGGGAATGGGCGTATTGGGAATGAGGGCATTAGTCTTCACATCAATCCCTTTTAGGGAGTAGTGAAGGCAGTGTTGACGAGGCAGCGGTGGAGGCGGTGAAGGTGGCGGAAGAGGAGTAACAAGTGGAGGGATATGTTTCCTAACCAATCCTCCCTGAAGCCTCCTATTGGACGCTCCAAGCAGAATCTACTCATCGCTTCGTCTCAATTTTGAGCCCAGTCTTTATTTTGGGTTATAGGTTAAAGTTTTAGGTTTTTATTTTGGGTTGTAAATTCAGGAGGTATGCCTCCGGTGATACTTGTAAAATTTTGAGTTATAAATAGAGAGGTGTTTTTTTTTTATCGTGCTTGTTTATTCGTTTAAACTTATTAACAGATTGGTTGGATTTATTTGATTTGTTTGACTTATTTTAGGATTTAATTTAGCTTAGAGTTTATCCCGAGATTAGTTTGTTTTATGGGGTTGTTTAGAGGGTTTAGTCAGTTTCGATGGGTTTGGTTGGGGCATTTTTTTTATGGGGTCTCAAACAAGTTAGGGTCTCATTTTAGAGTGTATTTTTTTTTTATTTTGTTTCATTCAAGGTTTGATTTGATTTATGTTTTGTTCCTTTGATTTGATTCATCATAATACTTCTTAAAAGGTGTGAGTTTTCAAAAGTTCAAGATGGGTGTTAAGTGTTCAAATCTTATTGGCTTGTTTACTTTACTTTGGATTTGTGTTTCCTTGAAGGGGTAAGTGTTGTGTGATCATTGGTTCATCTAGGTTAGTCATGGATTGTGGTCTTTCAAAGGGGGTATGTGTTTGGTTTAGATTTAATTAGATTGGAAGGGGTTTTCAAAGGTGTGGCACTTGTCATTTGATAATTTAGGAGGTATAGTTTATAAATGTGAGAGCTAAAAGATTTGAGTTCTTGTTGTTTTGAATTTTATTTCAAGTTTAGGATTAAAAGTTTTGGGGCATTTTTTTATGATTTTGTGCATTTTTTTTGTTCATCAATGTCTTTTCTTCCTTTCTCTTTTGTATCCTGAGTATTGAACTCGAAGAGTTGTATTTATTGAGTGGATTATTGAGAATGGATGGGGTTGGGAATGTGAAGTACCAGTTAAATTGCTACCATGATAAGGGACGAAGTGGAGGAGAAAAAGGTGGTAGAAAGGAAACCCAAGGATAAGGCAAGGTCAGAGTTCTCGTGACCGATGCCTATTTTTCCTCGGTAGGCTCTGTGGATTCAGTGTTAGTTGCTCCTTCATTTTATGGTTTCTAAGGCGAGTTCTAAAGGTGGATCTTGTAGGTCCTGGGTGACTTTCCGTGAGCCACTCTTTCTTTTCTACCAGTTTGGGGTGAGGAGAAGAGGTTATCACGGTTAGAATTCGCTCAGGGCGCTCCCCCCCTCCGAGCTTCTCCGAGATTTCTAGTTTCCCGAATAAATTTGGATTCGGGCATTGCCTGAATGTGGTGATTTTAAATTTCTTGTTTTAAGTTATATATTTAGAGGGTATGCCCTCGGTGTGTTTTGTTATCATTTTATTTATTTATGAAGTGATTATGTTTTTTTTTTATATTTCACTTGTGATTATTTATATTTAGTAACTTTAGGTTTGGTTGACTTTGTAGATTATTTGACTAGTTTTGAGGGTGAGGCTTACTTGTTTAAGTTTGGTTTGATTTAGTTTATTTATTTTGGATCGGGGCATGTTAGGAGCATTTTTTTGTTTTGATTTTAGTTTGGGCTTAGTTGGAGTGTATAAACGATGGGGGCATTTTTTGTTTGTTTAGTTTGGTCTTAGTTGGAATGTGTGAGTGATATTGGGGGGCATTATTTTTAGTTCATTTTAGTTTGGTTTGGAATGTGTCAGTGATGTTGGGGGCCATTTTTTTTTAGTTCATTTTTGTCTTAGTTGGAATGTGTAAGTGATGTTGGGGGGAATTTTTTTAGTTCATTTTAGTTTGGTTTGTTCTTTAAGTTAAGAGTGTTTTTGGATTGGTCTTAACAGGGGCGTAGTTTGGGGTTGATAGTGAGTGTTAGAAATGCGCATGTATTTGGAGCGCTCATTAGGCGGTGCGTGTTACCAGTGAAGTGATTGCTTAATTTAGCGCAGATTAGGCGTACGCTTGTGATTAGCTGTTGGCCCATGAAGCAAGTGATGGCCATTGGGTTAGTGAGTGGCTGATCCGCTTACGCAGCTTATGGCTAGGCGCTTGATCCAATTGCTGGGTGGTGTGTGATTGATTTGAGCGTGGTTTGGCTGCGGCAATTGCATTTCTATAAATAGTTCAAAAATGTTCATTTTTCCCGCGTTATCCATTTTGGTCTTAGATTTTTGGTTTCCCTATTTCCTTATTCTCTGGTTTTCGTGTTTTCATGATATTTTATGATCCGGCCATCCGTTTCAGGCACCGTTTCTTCCATTTCTTCAATTTTTTTGAGCTCTTTCTTCTAGGATGGAATCTAAGGGTGGTGGTAGACCTGCTCTTACTATCTCTGAGTTAGAGAGGATGATGATGGGGGAGATAGGTGAGACCTCTGAGGCTCGGACCGATGTTGTCATCAGAGAGGTGGACGTCAGGGAGGTGGCTAGAGAGCAGGTACCGGAGGTTGACCAGGTGGGGTCAGGGAGGAGGTGCTCAAGATTAAGCAAGGTGTAGCTGAGGAGGAGGGTGAGAGGGTTGAGGGTGAGATTCCTGAGGGTGAGATACCTGAGGGTGAGAGAGCTGAGGAGCACCAGGGTGAGGAGCAATGGGATCACAGACACTTCCCGCTAGAGAATTTCTTCCCTCGAGGCCTGGTAGGTACCCATGAGCAAGAGTTCCTTCATTTTCTTAGGCATGTAGGTTATGACATAGACTTATTAGGATCTGGAAACCCTTCTAATTTATGTGGAACCTACATTGATCATCAGT
This sequence comes from Chloranthus sessilifolius, assembly GCA_021018995.1. Lineage (NCBI taxonomy): Eukaryota > Viridiplantae > Streptophyta > Magnoliopsida > Chloranthales > Chloranthaceae > Chloranthus > Chloranthus sessilifolius. Next base: position 85,665,304 of record CM037590.1, on the reverse strand, counting down.
TGTGTGCTCACTCATGATCATGATCGCGTCTAGAGATAGGTCATGTTTCTATCCAGTTGTTCTTATCATATTTTATATATTTGTTCTGAGTTATTATTGTGTTTGGGGCATATTTCATTTGCTTTCAGCTCTAGACCTATTTGTCGTTCGTGATAGGTATGTGTTAGTCTTACTATCATTGTTTGTATTTCGTTCAATAGGAGCCCCCACAGCTGGCTATCAGATCGGCATGGACGGAGTCTCATACTTGGTATCGTGCCTTGCCGGAGTTTTAGCGGGAGTGATTGGTGTCTTTCGATTTTGGACCGATCCTGGAGCGGGAGCCCTTTCAGGTCAATCGTGACCTGATTGCGACAATTTTAGAGAGGTGGAGGGAGAGGCATCAGACGCTTCTCTTTCCTGTCAGTATGATGTTATCGACTCTAGAGGACTAGGTCCGCATTATCGATCTTCATTTCGAGGGTGAGCCGATCACGGGGCAGATGGCAGGGGAGTATTTGGCAGTATGTGAGGAGCTTTTGGGTGTGCCATATGGATCGAGTGGATCAGGGTCAGGTGTAGTTCAAGTCACTTTGTTCTTTGATACATTTACGAGTGGCTTCGTCCCTCTGAGGCACCATTTGAAGGCGAGGGCATCATACGAAGCGCATTGTGTGGTGGGGACGGGTCGAGAGCCAGTGGTTGAGCTAGGGTTGGCCGCGGATAGGGTGGTCCGAGCGTTCTTGATGCACTTCCTTGGTGTAGTACTCTTTTCTTCTTCGACTCGGTGAAGCGTCATCGGGTTGTTTTTGATGATTCTCAGGGACTTGGATCGGGTCCCTACCTATGCGTGGGGTGCGACTGCATCGGTGCATCTCTATGAGCAGCTTTACCATTGGGAATAGGGCATCGCGAAGATTGGAGGCTTCCTTCCCTTCCTCCAGGTGAGTTTTAGTCAATTAATGTCATAGTGTCTGTTTTCTTGGTATTTTGATAGTAACATCTACTTAGTGTTTCTTTTTTTTTGTTTTCTAGTTTTAGGCATATGATCACTTCACTTTTCTCCGTCCAAGGGTTCCATTGGAGGTGAGATTCATGTTTCCTCGGATGCACATGTGGAGGGAGGCATTGAGGGGTAGCCGTTGGTCTTCGGATCTTCAGACTACGCGAGGCCTCTTCGAGGATATGCATGTGGGGAAGGTATAGACTACTGTGTGTATGTTTTGTTTCATTTGTTTCAGTCTTTTAGGATCTGAGGATTCATTGAGGGGTCAACTCGTTAGTTTGGTTGTAGGTGATTTGGAGGCCCTACGAGGATGAGGAGGATGTCGGCGTGCCAGTGATTTAGTCTGGCCAGCCCTTCTTTGATGTGGACATATGGGTCCATTATTTTGAGAGGGTGGAGAGGATCCACACATCTTGAGTAGTACGACAGCTGGGGCTCGCTCAGGGAGTCCCTCCAGAGATTCGCCACAGAGTGCTGAAGAGGATGGCCGACCCTCTTGGTCGAAACTTTGCAGAGTAGATGGCGCTTCAGAAAATAGATTTTAGAGCTAGGGGGGCCAGGGTTATAGGGGCACATGTGAGGTAGACGCCCGGGAGTATGTGAGATGGTTTAGTGCATTAGGTGGCGGGCGCCTCTCCACACGTCCCTTCCATGGGAGTGGTTCTTTCACGATTGGTGGGCCAGAGTCGGCGTCAACGTTGAGGAAGAGGTTGGTTGCACTGGAGCAGGGCCATCTCACTGCAAGTGTGCGGGGGGCATTAGACACCCTCCATAGGGTGAAGGAGCAGATGGGGTGTGCTCCTCGTCCGGATGAGGAGATGCTGCACTCCTTAGCCTTCTCAGTTGCTCAGGCTAGGGCAGCGGAGGATGAGTTGGGGGCTCGGCTAGCGGAGACTCGACGGCTCCTGGTGAGTTAATTTATTGGTTTAATTATTTATGTATTTATGTTGACTTAGTCTTCTGGTTGTTCTGATATAGTTATGGTGTCTCATTTTGTTTTGGATAGTCTGAGAGGGAGGCTGAGGGCGCTAGTCATGTGACGATGATCGAGTTGTTATGCTGTTAGCAGCAGGCCGACCGAGAGGTGGAGGCCAGTTTGCGATCTGAGATTGATCGATTAGTAAGTGTCTATATATGTGACATTGGTTTTGCTAATTGTTAGCGCCATGGGCTTGCCAACTGATGTGCTCATGGTTGTTCATAGAGGGCCGAGCTCTCTACTGGAGGTCCCGTTTCGACATTTGATCCATCTTCAGTTGCTTCCTCCAGTCGGGAGGATCCAGCGATGGCTCAGCTTCGGGCCAAGCTAGATCATTGGGTAAGTTTTCATTCAATCTTTTGACTCGTTTGTATAAATATCACAGTTCGTTGGGTGTTATTTATTCGCTTTCTTAATAGTTTACTAATATCATGTGGTATTTCAGCGTCAGGTTGCCGAGGATCTTCGGACGAGGGAGGCGACTGCTGCCTCTTTACTCCCAGAGAGCCGGGTATAGTTTTTTTTAGTTTAGCATAATTCAATTTAGGTTATTTCCTTTTATTTTGTTCTGATATATTTTGTGTTGGTTTGTTTGGTTCTTTGTGCAGGCTATTTCGGACTTCGCTCCTGAGGCTCCCCCTCAGGGGTCTGTTCCTGTCCCTACTCAGGTATGCTTTAGTTATTGGGTTTGTGGTTTATTTGTCATCGTAGTGTTTACTTGATGTATTTGTTTGTTCTCATTGTAGCCACCTACGTTTTTTGTCCCTTCCATGCCTCCTGCCGATCCAGTGACTGCTGAGACGGTTGGGCGACTTCTGGAGGAGAGGCTGGATCTGGTATAATTCTTTCCTCTTCAAAGTTTCCATTTTTGTTCATGTATATTTAGTTTTCTTTGACTTGGTGGGTTATGCAGGTTCGTCAGCTTGAGGAGGTGCGTCTAGAGGCGATGCGAGCGCGTGCCACTCTTGAGGCGAGACAGATCCTTGGGGAGACGCAAAGTCACGACGACCTATTTGTTGAGATGATGGTTGTGCAAAAGACTCAGGCTGAGGCATTGGAGGTGGTGTGTTGGACGATGCGGACAGAGATGAAGGTGAACCTAGATCAGCTACAGTATCATCTGGCAAGGAGTGAGCAGGTGATACATAGGCTGGCTAGTCAGCTTGGTGGGTCAGAGTCGAGGGCTACGGGTTCTTTGGCTGGGTAGTCTCGTGGCACCTCTCGTGATCATATTAGGGGCGATGCTCGTGAGGATTCTGTTGTTCGTGAGATTCTTGTAGGGTATCCTCCTCATTCTCGCTCGAGGCAATCAGTTAGTCAGACGAGTGAGGGGGGTTCTGTGGTGGGGCCTCATCGTTTAGAGGTTTCGAGGACTTCGGGTGCAGGGATTGTGTTTTCAGAGGACCAGTCTACGGACCTCCAAGCTGATGATACTGGGGACAATAGTGATCGACCATCCCAGCGGCAACATAGGGAGTAGGGGTGCAAGTGTATTTTTATTGTGTGTGTGTATTGTATATATATAGGGGGGATGCCCTTGGTGATAAGTGTAAAAAGAAAAGAAAATTTTTGATATATTAATATAGAGATTGTTTTTGGTTTTAGATGTACCTGATTGGCTCCTTTTCTTTTAGTTATCTCTTGCGTCTACTTTTGCTTTTTTGTTTCTGTAGCGCCATTGATCGTCATTGGGACTTGGATGCTTCCTGAGTTGACCCGGTGATCGTTGACGGTTGCTTCATACCTGCACATGTGAAGGTAATGCTATCATTAGTTTTTGTTCACCCACTTGCTAGTTGTCAAGGGGGTGAGTATCTCAGATCGGGGTCTGGTAATAAAGGTGGATATTGTTTTTTTTCCTTCTCTTTTTTTTTTTTTCTTTTTTAAAATAAAAATAATACAACAGGGAAAGCAAATAACTAAAAAAATAGAAAAAAATAAAAATGCCCCAGTGTAGGAGCATGGTAGGATTGGCAGTATAATATCTTTGATAGCATTTTCTGGATGGTAACTTTGTCATTCCTCATCTTCTTTGTGAACAAGTTGGTGCTTCTAATGTGATTCTCCTTCTGTCTCTAAAAAATAACGCCCCAGTGGGTGGAAGCAATGGAGCTCTTCTGGGCTGCGAGATGAGCACTTTGGGTCTATAAGCAGTCATGGGTATTTGGTGAGTTAGTTTTGAAGAAAAGTTCATCAGTATTGTCATCAAACCGGGGGGAGATCATTTTGATTAGATCAATTGTATACGGGGTCTATCTTGGGGTGGTGGTCATGCTATCTCGTGGTCATCAGGGAGAAGTATGGTAAGTACAGTGGGTGATTACGTCAATCATCATTCATCGGTTTTCAGTTTCATTTCCAGGTGCATCCTGTAAGGCTTCTGATTTATCGTCCGAAATAAAAATAGAAGAGGGAGGTAAGGCTCAGTGATGTGGGGAATAGTTTGTAACTAACACTTTCCAAAATGGATGAGTAACAATCTTTTTCTCAGAGGGGTACGGGATGCCATGATCGAGCACCTTCGTCATGTTTCAGTGCCATCAAAATCTCACATTCCATGATTAGCAAGAGTTTATCCTCCTCCCGCCACCTTGCGACGACATCTAGTAGTATGGGGACATCAGGGATGCCCTCGCAACTTGCTTATACACTTTTGGTAAAGTTACCAGAGATGTCCTCATGGTCTACTTATGCTTCCCTGAGCTCACTGACTTGTTCATTCGTCATAATACTCTCACCCAAAATTTTGACATATGCATTCTTTGAAAGCATCTTGCTAGCGCAAGAATAATAAGTTTTGATTAAACCTAACATCTTTATTTTTTTTTGCTCTAACGTCTCCTCCAATGGCGGAGGAAGGGAAATGAGGATCAGGTATTACTTATGCTTTTAAAAGAGGTTAGGTAGGTCGCTAGTCCTTTAATCAGATTGCCCGAGTGAGAAAAAAAGGTGGGCAATAAATCGGAGGTCTTGAGGATATTTGGAGAATTGATGACGTACGACCAAGGAATGGTCATGACGACTACGAGGGTGATAAGTATAAGTATTTAACCAGGGGATGTGATGATCACAGGTTTAAGGATAGTATTTTCTAAGGTACATGGCGTTCCAATGGCTGGGGAGCTCTTCCCACTTTGGTTCGCCAGTTTGTATGCATTTCTAGGGTATGTGGCTGTTATGACATAAGGGCCTTCCCAGTTCGGTTTCAATTTTCCTTTCGGATGGGCGTGCTTGGAAGGTATGATTTTCTTTAAGACTAATTCTCTAATATTAAAGGTTCATTCAAGGACTTTCTTATCGTAAGCTCTGACCACTCTCCTTTGATATACCTGAGTGTGATCAGCTACTCTTAGACGTGTGTCATCAAGTTGCTCTAGCTGCGCGAGTTGGGCAATTCTCCTCTCGTCTAAGGATAGCTCATCATCGAGTTGAATTCGTAAGGATGGTATTTGTATCTCATATGGTAGGACTGCCTCCATCCCGTAGGTAAGGAGGTAGGGAGTTTGGCCAGTGGCCATACGAATAGAGGTCCTATAGGCCCAGAGTGCTTCTGATAGTCGTTTAGTCTAGTTGGCTCCATTGCTTGTTTCTACTGTGCATTTTAAATTTTGAATCAGTGTTTTATTCATAGCTTTTTCTTATCCGTTTCCTTGAGGGTAGAACGGTGATGAGTGGCGTAGATCGCTACCGAATTTCTTGCATAACTTCTTCATCTTTTCTGCGATGAACTGTGGTTCGTTATCGGTGATAAACATCTTGGGTACTCTAAACCTAGTGATGATATTTCGAATGATAAACTTTATGAGTGTTGAAGTAGTGATTCTGACGTAGGAATCAGCTTCTGCCCATTTGGTGTAGTATACGGTCGCTGTAAGTATGAACATGTACTTGTGAGTGTTCCCAACTGTGTTTGTGAAAGGTTCGATGACATCGAAGGCCCACATCGAAAATGGCCATGGTGAGGTCATAGTGTTCAATGCAAGTGATGGAGCTTTGATGAGTGCAATGTGTTCTTGGCATTGTTTGTAGGATTGAACGCAGAGGTGGCAATCTTTGATCATTGTCAACCAGAAGTAGCCTTGTCGTGTAACTTGATCGGCGAGCCTATGTCTATCGGAGTGGGCACCGCAGGCACTGGCGTGTCCTTCGCCTGATTCTGTTCGATCTTTGTGGCATATAGAGGGACATGTTGATACTTTAAGAAGTTTCAGATGTCGAAATACCATGGCTGTCCGTCATCGTGATTTTTCAAATCTGAACATAGCGACTTCAGTTTCTTACTTGACGTGATTTTTTAGAGTGATTGCTTCATCAGGTTCTGTAGTCGTGGGGAGGATTGGTAGTTCTCTCTTAACGATCCATGCTACCTAGTGGGCAGGTACTGTCAGTTTTTCGACAAAGAATATTTTGGTACTTTGGCCGATGGGTATTTGGATGATCGAAGCTAACATGGTTAAGGAATTTGTGAGCTCGTTTTCTAGTCTAGGAATGTGTGTGAAAGAGATTTTTTCAAATTTTTTTATCAAAAATTGAGCAGTTTCTAGGTATGCCTTTAGTCTCCTTTCCTTAGTTTTCCATTCTTCTATAACTTGCGAGATTCCTAGCTTGGAATCACCGATGGTTTTTAACTGTTTAATGCCTAATTGTAATGTTGCTCATAGTCCAGCTATAAAAGCTTCGTATTCGGCAATGTTATTAGTGACAGAGAAGTCAGTTGAAATGCCTTAAGTATGACTACTCTTTCTGGGCTTAGGAGGACTATCCCGATGCCTTTTCCTTTATGATTTAGAGCGCCGTTGAAATAGAGTCCATGACGTCTTATCAGGCTCTTCGTTATGAATCATGAGTAGGTCTTCATCGGGGAAATCTGCGTGTATGGGGTCATTGCTTGAGAGCGGGAGATCTGCAAGGTAATCGGCAATTGCTTGTCCTTTGATCGACTTCTGGTGACTTATGTCATATCGAATTCTTACAAGAGCATATGCCAGCGAGCGATCTTTCCTGATGTTGTAAGCTTTTCCAACACGTACTTCAGAGGGTCCATTCGGGCTAATACTAGTATTTTATGTGCTCCGAAGTGTTGTAATTTGGTAGAGGCCCACACTAGTGTGAGGCAAGTCTTCTCCATTGAAGTGTATTTTCATTCGTACTCGACCATCGTCATACTGCGGTAGTAGATAGCCTTCACTCTCTTGCCGTCTTCTTCATATTATCCCAGAATCACTCCCATTGCTTTGTTGTTCGCTGAAAAGTATAGGATTAGAGGTCTTTCGAGAGCTGGTGATGATAGTATTGGTGGGTTAAGGAGGTACTTTTTTATATTATCGAAGGCTTGCTGACACTGGTCATCCAATTTGTACTCAGTTCCTCCTTTAAGTAGCCTGTAGAAAGGATCACATTTGTCTGAATGCTAGGAGATAAATCTCTTGATGAATTGAAATCTTCCAATTAGGCCTCATAATTCTTTGATATTACTGGGAGGCGGCACCTCGAGGATGGCTCTGACTTTGGCAGAGTCGACTTCAATCCCTCGCTTGCTGACTATGAAACTGAGTAATTTTTCAGAGGTGACTCCAAAGACACACTTCTTTGGGTTCATTTTCAGCTGATACTTCTTAGCTCTTTGTAGTACCAGTCAGAGCGCTTCAACATGTCCTACTCACGTTTGGGACTTCACTAATATGTCTTCAATGTAGACTTCTACACACTTATACATCATGTCGTGAAAGATAGCCATCATGGCATGTTGATACGTGGCTCCTGCATTCTTAAGCTCAAAAGGCATGGCGACGTAACAGTATATTCCCCATGGTGTGGTGAAAGAAGTCTTCTCTTGGTTAGACTCTGCTAATTTGATCTGATTATAGACAGAGAAATCGTCCATAAAGAATAGCATCTCATGTCCAGCGGTATTGTCGACTAGAGTGTCAATGTGTGAAAGTGGGAAGTCATATTTTGAGTATGCCTGGTTGAGGTTTAGAAAGTCAATGCAAACTCATACCCTGCTATCTTTCTTAGCGACAAGTACTATGTTGGCGACCCACTTAGGGTAGAGGACAACTCAGATGAATTTGGCTTTATGCAATTTGTCAACTTCCTCTATAACTTGAAGGGCTATTTGTGGGTGCATCATACAAAGTTTTTGCTTAACAGGCTTTGCATCGGGTTCTAAGATGAGGCGATGCTCTACTAAACTTGGGTCTAAACCATTCATATCCTCATAGGACCATGCGAAGGAATTGAGGTGCTCCTATAAGACTTGTGCAATTTGTTGGCGTTCCTTAGAATTGAGCATTGTGCTAATCAATAGATTCTTGGTCTTCTCTTCAGTGCCAAAGTTAAGTTCTTCTGTGGGTTCCACGACAGCTTGGGTTTACTCATCGAAACGCTTGATAACCCATTGAAAGTCTAGCGCCTCCTCGACGATCGGTGTTCCTTCTTCATCCTCGGTAAGCTCATATACTGCGAAATTGCTACACTGCGGATTCGATTTTGGGAGCGGTAGCCCTTCATAGGTGCAATCTATGATTGAGAGATCTTTGGTAAGGTGGAGGTCAAGACTATTGATTCTTCTCTCAAAGCCATGAAGTATCTCATCCGGTATGATCACTGGCTTTTTGTTTAGCCTGGATGCGTTGCGTCCTCGTGTAGGAGATGAGATAGAAGACTTTGGAGAAAAGTCTCCTTGTTGGCCGCAAACTTGATTCAGGACGAAGGGTTCCCATTCTTTTCTGAGGTTTTATGATTTTTTTGAATTTTGTGTTTTTGAATTTTTAAGGTTTTCTATTTCTTCTATTTTTTTTTTTTGATAATAAATATGGTAACGATCACCTCAAGAGGCGCCGAGAGAGTTGCTTCCTCTAACTGAGGGAGCGAGACGGCTGCTGGAGCCGTTTGAGCGATCCTTCGAGAAACATGAATTTTTTTTCTGAATTTGACATTTTTTTTTGGGAGTCGTCATCTAATGAGATTTTTTGAATAAGCGGCGCTGGTGACAACGGCACCGACATCCGAATTTCTTCTACCACATCGATTCCCCCTTCTTCTAAAAGGCTCTGGTGATCGTAATCAATTAAACTATCATCCTCTAAGTTGTAATAACGTTGTTCTTTCAACCAAGGGGAATCTCCTAAGGGATCCTCAGGGGTATCAAGCTCTTTCCTTGATCTTCATAATATGTTATGATAAGCACGCATATTCGATAGCGAGATTGATAATGGTGAGAAATGTAGGGAGATCCCGAAGGACATTCCCATCCTTCTAAGTTAGAGTCGAAAATGGTATCAAATTCATCTTCTTGATCTAATAGTATTTGAATTCCTAGGTTAGCTTGCTCTGCTAACTCGAGTGCAGGGAGGTCTATCTAGTAGTCCTCGTCATCACTCGGGAGAGGTTGCCACTCTTCCTTGAGAGATTTCCAGAACATTTAGAGTTGTGGCACATTTGGGGATGAAGAAGTGTCTAGTTGAAGTTCCTCTTCAAACTCTATGAGGGCGATGTGAGTGTTTCCCCCTGGGTCAACCAGATGATCGGTGGGATTTTCTACTTCTTGTGCCAGTAGCTGAGCTTACCGAGGATGAAGAAGGAGTGATTCAATTCTTCTATCATAGAATGTTGGGTCTAACTAGCGAAGCACTCTAATATGTTGGTGCATGCCTTACAATGGGGCTGGTATGGGTAAGTGATGCAAGGGGAGTCTTAAGAGCATTCCCTTCCCCCAAGGCCAAGGCTAAGCCGAATGCTATACGAGTTAAAATCCTCTTGCAGGATGTCATCTTCTTCCCATGTTGAGTGTAAGTACTCTTCATCCTCTTGCAAGGCTGCTATGTGAAAATCTTTGTCATCAGTGGATTCCCAATCTTCTACTCGGGGCTTGAGTTTTGGAGGTTCCTTCTCTCTTTCTTCTGTAAGCTCCTTAGTGTCAAACAAGGGTTTGACTCCTTCGAGCGGTTTATCAATATCATCGTTCAGATTGGTTAAATCATTAAATGCTTTAGCCATTCGCTCGATTTTTGCTTCTTGAGATCTAGTGAAGGACACTTCCCTCTGCCTTGGTACATCTGCTTTCTCAGTGGTCCCATAGATCAAGTGGTCATATAGAGACCATTTTGGTGAGGTAGGGAATAAGTTGGCTTGTGAGCCGTCTGATTAATAACCTAACCCTATGTGCTTGCATATTTTTGTTAGGACAACGGGTCCGACGTGACCTTGCTTGTTTTCACCAAGTCTAGTGTGGGGGACATATCCGAGTTGGTACATAAGGTCCCACCCTTTCATCGCGGTGGGGTTGATGTCATAAAGTTTGGTGAGGTCTGGGCCGACTCCTCTCCTCATTAATTTTTGTTGACGCGTCGAGGGAGAACTAGGAGGGGTAGGGGGACGGACTTCTATAATGGTTGTCTCATCAGGGATTCGGGTCTTTTGAATGTGGCCCTTGTTTAATACGAAATCATGGGCTGTAGGAATACTTGTCACGTAGTCAGTATCCATTTCCTGGAGGGGTGCATCAGCGTATATACCAACGATGGAGTCCTCATATGAGAATTTGACGCATTAATGGTATACAGATGCGATAGCCTTCATTGACTCTAGCCATTTTCCTTCTAAGATAAGATTGTATGTACTAGCAGAATCAAAAAAATGGAAGGTAACGTCTTTCGTTACAGATCCAAGGTGAACCAAGAGTTTAATAGTTCCTTTGACAAAGCGACGCAATCCATCATAAGCTATGAGTAACAGTGCCAAGGGCCTGACATCCTGCTCTGTATATTCGAGAGTCTTTAACATTATGAGAGGGCAAATATTGAGTCTTGCTCTCGTATCGACCAATACATGAGGTATGAAAAACCCTCTAATTATGACTGTAAGATATATGAGAGACACACTCCCACGGAGTGACTCTTTGGGCATGTCTCTGTCTTTGAAAGTGAGCGCTGAAGGTTGCACCATGACGGAAGTGATTTGTTGAAGCTCATCTAGGGTCGTGTCCTCATCTACTTGCGTGTCTTCAAGTGTCCTTATCAACAACCGATGATGGTTAGGTGATTTCTTGATGAATTCTAGTATGGATATCTGGGCCGAGATCTTTTGAAGATGTCGCAGAAGGTCATATTCTTGCCCTGGCTCGAGTGCCATTTCTTTGCCTAGCCGATGAGCTTTGGGTGCAGGTGGTTGGATTGGTTGAGGTGCAGGAACTGGTGGAGGAATAATGTAAGGTTGGGGAGGCAAGTTAACCTCTCTTTCTCTCATATTCTCCTCTGATGGTTGCATGTTCATGAAATCCTTATTTCGAGGGAAAGGCGGAGGTGGATAATTGGTTCCCGACTTAAAAATTGGGCACGTCGGTTGTTGATCGAACTTGGTGTGGCTCAACGTTGATGTATTTATGAAGTGAGTGAAATTTGAGGTTAAAGTGCATACCTGCACGGTGCTGCTCCAAGGTGGGAGGTACTGTGTGTAATCCTTCTCCTCCAGGAAAGCAGAGACCAATGTCTCGCATTGGTCTGGATGTTCTTCGCGCTCACTTTCTTCTATGATTAGCAGACACTCAGTCTTTATTTTATTTTCTCGGCTTGAAGTCTTCCGGGTGACACTTTCTACCCATGTAGCAATTTGGACTGCAGTTTGAAGAACATGACCTCCGCACTCGGGTTCATAATTGGACAAAGGGAGTGGTAATAGCATTGGTTCAAGAATTGGAGGGGTTGAAGGTTCTAGTGGGTGACTGCGGAGGAATGGTCTCCTGGCCCTAAAGGAATGAACTCGTATCTGAGTGAATTTTGGATAGGGAGGTGGGCTCGGTGGGGCGATGCAAGTGATCAAGACCGGGGGACGTGGGGGTGAAGGAACTCTCGCTAGCGTGGCGGAAGTATTCGAGGGTTGAATGCGAGTGATTAAGGTGGAAGGTTGGAAGGAGGATCAACCAGAGAGATCTACGGTGGTGACCTGAGCCGGTGTTGCTTGGTTGTGGTTGGGCATGAGGTTATTAATGATCCCTAGATTTTATTAGGGTTTGTTATTATTAGGGTTAGGATTCCTAAGCACTTCCCAATCGATCTGATTTTGGTCATTCATGTCATAGATTACGTCCCTGAGGACCCAACAGTCTTCTAGGTTGTGTCTCGCATATCGATGGAAGGCACAGTATTTACCATAGTCTAGATTTATCGGTCATGGGCAAGATCTTTCTTACAGGAATCGGAGGAGATTCTGAGTGTTAAGGAGATGGAAGATGTTGAGAATCCTATTTGATAAAGGGGGGTAGTGTTCCCTCCTCGATTTTGCGTCATGTTCTGGTTTTGGTAGGTGTTAGGATATTGGTCTCTATTCTGATACTGGCCCTGATTCTGGTTCTAGCCTTAGTTTTAGTTTACATATCTTTGTTGATTAGCGCCTTGGTTTTGGTTGGTGTACTGTTGTTGATTTTGATTTTGCCCGAAGTTTCGTGGTTGGAAATTTTTGTTCCCAGAGTTTTATCCTTGGTTGACAACGGTGTTGACCTGTTCAATTTTGATTCACTGGAAGAGCCTACTTTAGATATGACTGGATAGAGCGAGGTCTCCGTCTTTAATGTGTCGCGCTAGTCGAGATGCCCGGGAGTGGAGTGCAGTGAAGTCGGGGCAATCACTTATGACAAGTGCGCTTTTTAGCGGTTCTCTAGTATTATCGATGATAATGTCCACCGAGTCCTCTTTCATTAAAGTGCCAATCCTGATAGCGAGTTTTCTCCACCTAGCAATGAAGTCGGTAAAATCTTCATCGGATCCTTGCTTGGCCACCATCAAATCGCTGAGACTGACCGTCTCTTAGATCAAGTGTTTGTATTGGTCTAGGAATTGACCGATCAAATTATCGAAGGTTTCTATCTTATAAAGCGGGAGTCCCACAAACCAATCTAAAGCTTCTTCTAACAAGAGTTGGAAATAGTGAATGAGAAGTCCTTGATTATCACGTATGGGTCGACAGTCGTTGCAAAAGAGGGCCAAGTGATGGTTCGTATTTCCCGTGCCGTAATATTTGGTAAATTTTGGCGGTTTAAATCCTATTGGTAGGTTAAATTCGACATCTCGGCAAAATTTATCGAATTCTAATGAGTGACTGGGGCGCTCTCTCTTGGCCATGTACTCATCAAGCATTTTAAGGAGATCTTCGATTTTAATGGTGCTGTCTTTTGGAGTGACCTGTGAGCAAACCTTGTCCAGAGAGCCATCGTTAAAGAATGTGTGAGCATGTGGTCTCAATGGTGTAACACGGGCTGACACTGTGCTTGGGGTAGGCGGTAGCCTCTCTTGTCATTCTTGTTCTTCTGAAAATTGTCGTGACCTGATAGTTTCGTATGCAGCGGCCAATCCTCGAAGTAATTTTTCAGAGTCATCGTCTCCTCTTTGTATTCTTTGAATACTGAGCTCTATGATTTGTTGAGCAGTAAGGTTTTGTCCAGTGTTACCATCTCTCCCATTATGATGATTACCGGTGTGTGGGGTAGAGAAGGGACTTTCTTGCTCGCCAGCCATGTTAATCTCAAGTTGTCGTGGGCTGGAATTGTGAAGTGGTTCTTCCTCGTACGCGGGGTTGTTATGATACCCCCACAATGGTGGGTCTCCTAAACTCACTCTTTTTATATCAGACATCTTGAGTCTTTGACAAAGACTCATATATTTAAAAGAGAATCTAAATGATACGATGGAAAGAAAAACAAGGAAATAAAATAAAAACTATCTAAAAAAAGGAGTTTGTAAAAGTGTCCCATCGCGATCGCCAGTCTATTGGTGCGCACTTTTTCTGGGTTCCTCTCAGTCCTCGTTGAATCAGTGGCTCCAATTCTGTCCAAGTGGACTCTAGCAATGAGGAGCTTGGAATGGTAGAGGTGAAAATAATAAAAAAAGGGAGGTTTTCTAGGAAGATTCTTAGTTTATTGTGATCGCCAGCTGCAGATATTTAACGATGCTACAACACGTCAATGATCATGCTTTAGAGCGGGTGTAGGTAACTTCTTTACTAAATCATCCGCTTGCGAACGTCAGCAACAATGTCTCTTCTTATAATTTAGATAGTTTAGTTTTTCTTTCCTTTCCAGTTATTGTTGTAGTTCTAATCAGTTTAGACTTCCCGATTCTATTATGAGTTTAGTTGTGTGGGAATTTATTATAGCTGCCTAGTCTAGTATTCTAATTCTATTAGGAGTCTTATTAATTTTAGTTTCCTAATCTTATTAGAGTTCCAATTAATTTAGTCTCCTAATACTACTAAAAGTCCAATTGATGTCGATCTCCTAATTGTACTAGGAATGCTAATATGCTAATTCTTAATGAAACTCTAATTAAATCAAGCATACTAATTATACTGGAATTCTAAGAAAAGCAAGTATACTAATTGTATTGAAATTCTAATTAAAATGAATATACTAATTGTATTGAAATTCTAACTAGAGCAATTATAACAATCCTACCAGAATTCTAATCGAAATAGGGAACTAATTCTACTAAAACTCTAATTAAAATAAAAAAAAAAGACTAATTTTACTAGAAATACGATTAGAGCGAAAAATTAATTATCCTAAGATTCTAACTAAAGCAATGAATTATCTATGCCAAAATCCAATTAAAATAAGGGAACTAATTTTTTCTAAAATTATGATCAAGCAATGAATACTAAAGATTTAATAAAAATAAGCCATGTAAATTAATTGTACCAAAATTCTAAGAAGAAATTATGGAACTGATTTTCTAATCCTAATTAAAGTAACTAAATAATTCCAAAAAAAGGGTTTGGGGCCTGCTATGCTACGGAGGACTGGCCTCGTTCCCGAGTACCCTCTGTAAGCTCCCTTGGGCAAATCAGGTGGCTGAGATTAGATATAAATTAAATTTCGGATTATAAAAATAGTATTTTGAATTTTCAGAGTCGATTTCGGGGTAATAATTATGAATTAAATTGAGAAACTAGAATTATAGAAAATTAAATTATGTTTAGGGTTTTAAAAAGTATTCAACTAAGGAATTAAGACTAAAATTTAAAATTCTAGGACTGAATTCAGGTCAGAAATCAGAAAATCAGACTGTATGATTAAGGATTGGTTCTAAAACTTAAGGACTAGAACCAGAGATTAATGATAGGACTGGAAATTAAGATTTTAGAACAGAATTGAGTCAAGGGTTGGTGAATTAGACCATCGGATTAAGGACTGTATCTAGAAACGGAGAACTAAAACCAGATATTGAAGATTACGATCTAAAAAGGGTGCTACGGTCTAAAATTGCAAACTAATATTAATAATTAAAACTAAGGAAAATCCTAAGTCTAAAACTAAGATTTTTACCTAGGACCGGGGCTGCGGAGAGAAACCTTGAAGATTCTACGCTTGAATTTCGAAATCATGGCTAAGTTGCTTTATGTGTTCGTTCTCAGAGTTCTCTGGTTTCGAAATCCCAAAAAATCTGTTTTCTCTCGAAAATTGTTAGCCTCTCCTCGGGCGAATTAAGAAAAAAACTTTTTATAGGTTTTTCTCTAATTAAACGCCCTGTTTCAGGCGTTTAACAGAATTACCCGCCGGTCTTCCGGTGCTTAATCACTTTGAGTCGGTCATCGACTCAGTGAGCGACCAGGTGACTTGCACTGCGAGTTTCCTAGTTCTAACAATGTTAGGACTAATTGCGCACCCATTGTGGGGTGCACAATCCAATTAAGCGCCTCTTTTAAAGAATTTAATCAAGGAAACTTAGGGGTCAAGAACTTTAAGACTAGGTCGGGCGTAGGCCAATTACGCGCTGATGGTAGGGCACTCAATCCGATCGTGCATTTCATATGAAGCGTGTGATCGAGTCTCGGAGTGGTCTAGGAAAGGGAGTCCGATCTGGAAGGGGGACTTATTGCACATTTGTGGTTTGGCGTGTAATCGAATTATGCACGTGGTTTTAGGCACTTAATTCAGGATTATTCGAGTCCGGGTCGGGTCTGAAATGCTAGACTATTATTTCAGCTTCCATTTCGACTATATACTATTGTTTCAGTATATAGTCTCCCTACATTGGGATCTGAGCCACAGAACTATTATTTCAGCCTGTGTTTAGCCATGTACTATTGTTTCAGTGCATGGTCCCCACGTTAGGGTTGTGGGGCCTAAGTCACAGAGCTATTGGTTCAGCTTGCGTCCAACCATATTCTATTGTTTCAACATATGGTTCCAATATTAGGGTAAAGGGTCTGAAATACTAGACTATATTTTCAGTTTGTATTCCAACTATATACTATTATTTCAGTATATAGTCTCCCTACGTCGGGATTTGAGCCATAAAGCTATTGTTTCAGCCTGCGTTTAGCCATGTACTATTGTTTCAGTGCATGGCCCCTACATCATGGGGCTTGAGCCACAGAGCTATTATTTTAGCCTGTGTCCAGCCATATACTATTGTTTCAGCATATGGTCCCAATTAGGGTTATGAGGTCAAAAGTTGACCGAACAAATTTGTATATTCCGAGAGGACAAAATGGGGGTGTCTACACCTGAGTAGTACTAGATGGTATAGTCATAGTCCTTCAAAATTTTCATCCATCTTCTCTACCTCAAATTCAGGTCCTTCTGTGTAAACAAGTACTTGAGGCTCTTGTGGTCAGTGAAAATCTCAAAGGTTTCACCATAGAGGTAATTCCTCTAGATTTTCAAATCAAAGATGACTGCTGGTAGTTCGAGGTCATGTGTAGGGTAGTTCTTTTCGTGGTCTTTCAGGTGCCTTGATCCATAAGTGACTACTTTATCGTGCTAATTTAATACACAGCCTAATCCACTGTGGGAAGCATCGTTGAATATAGTGGAAGCATCGCTGAATACAGAGAATCCCCCACCGCCTGATGGTGGGGTAAGTATTGGTGCAGAGGTCAATCTCTTTTTCAACTCTTGAAAGCTCTGCTCGCACGATTCAGTCCACTCAAATTTAGAGGTCTTGCGTGTGAGATGCGTGAGTTGTTCAGCAATATTTGCAAACCCTTCCACAAATCTTTTGTAGTATCCAGCTAGCCTTAGAAAACTATGAACTTTGGTTATGGTTTTGGGCTGCTCCCATTTTACTACCACTTTGCTCTTAGTAGGGTTCGCATCTATACCGAACTCTGAGATAATATGCCCAAGGAAACTTAGTTGCTCAAGCTAGAATTCACATTTACTGAGCTTTGCATAGAGTCGGGATTCTCGCTGAGTTTAGAGTGCTATGTGTAGGTGCTTCTCATGCACCTCTCTTGTCCTTGAGTAAATTAGAATGCCATTGATAAATACCACCGCCCATTTGTCCAAATAAGGCTTGAACACTTGGTTCATGAGGTCCATGAAAGATGCGGGAGCATTGTTTAACCCAAATGGCATGACGAGAAATTCATAATGGCCATATCAGGTTTAAAAAGTTGTTTTCTGAATATCCTCAGCTTTCACTTTCATCTAGTGATAACCTGACCTCAAATCAATTTTGGAGAACTTCCCTCCTTGTAATTGATCAAACTGATCGTCGATTCTTGGAAGTGGGTACCGATTCTTTATCGTCAATTTGTTTAGCTATCTGTAGTCAATGCACAGACGCATAGAGCCATCTTTCTTTTTGACAAATAACACAGGTGCTCCCCATGGAGACACACTCGACCGAATAAATCCTTTTTTGAGAAGCTCCTGTAGCTGCTCTTTTAGCTCCTTTAGCTCTACCGGTGCCATATGATGCGGTGCCTTCGATACCGGTTCAGCCCCGGGAGCTAAGTCCACTACAAATTCAACTTCTCTATTCAGCGGTAGACCCGATAATTCCTCAGGGAATATATCAGGAAAGTCACATATGATTGGGATGTCAGAGATTTTAACTTCTCCCTCTCTTCTGTCTTGTAGGAATGTATGGTAATCCTGGCACCCCTTGTTCAATAGCCTCTCAGCTATAATGGCGGATATCAAGGGTGTGGAGTTCGGTTGGGTATCGTAGAACTTGAAAGATTTCCCTTTCTTAGGCCAGAAGGTGACGACCTTTAGATGGCAATCGACGATGGCTTGGTGCTTAGACAACCAGTTCATGTCCAATATAGCATCAAACCCTTGCATGTCCAGTAGGATTAATTCTACCTTGGTCTCATGATCTTCAATAAGGGCAAGCATGGACCGACATACATGATTTGTTCTCATAGACTTCCCGATTGGGACTGAAACTGTCAGCACGAATTCCAAAGGTTTCGGCTCGATGAGTAGTTCCACGACAAACTGAGGAGTGACAAAAGAGTTGGTAGACCCCGGGTCTATCAACACTCTAGCTTTGTGAGAGTAGATATCCATCGCGAAATCACTCTTGAAATACATTGGTATAATACCTGAGTTTTCATGTATAAGTGTAAGTATTGGGATAATGAGTACACAATCGTCCTAGTGCTAGCGGTTAATGGAACAAAAATATCTATTTTATTGGATGCACCTTCTTCATCTAAAATATGAACATTTAAAATTTTCTATTCAAAAGAATTTATACCTTGAATTACATCATTGTTAGCTTGGGCATCTTGACCTGACACTGCGTATGCCCGGCCTTGCATCATAGGTGGTGATGATCTCAAAATTGGTGCAATTGTGGTTTTACCCTCCTTCAACTCGGGGCATTCTCTAATCTGGTGCCCCATTTTCTTACACTTAAAGCAAGCTCCCTTCGTTCTCCAACATTCCTTAGTTTTATGTGCCTTCCCACACTTCGCACATGACTTTTTGGGTGTGGAGGAAGCAATTTGAGAATGGGTGCGAGTTGTTGTTGTTGGGGGTGTTCTTGGTACACCCGTGGTCATTGGGCTTGAGGCAATAGGAGGTCTCGGAGGTAAAGGCGAAAAAGTTGTCGGATTGGATGACCTTGACAGCACTGCAGAGGTAGGTGGTAATGGTGGCGGCATTAAGTATTTAGGCCTCTTGCCGGTCTGCTCCAAATCAACAGCTTGAGATTGAGCCCTTTTATTTCTCACTTGCTCATCTCTCCTTCTATATGTATCTTCAACCTCCCTTTCCCCGATGAGAGCCAATCTTACTACCCGTTCATACGTCATTGGATCAAACAGAGCTATCCTTCCTCTAATGACTGGCTTCAACCCATATTCTAACTTCTGTGTTTTCATCAACTCGGTAGCTACTAAACCGGGTGCAAACCGAGACAAGCGAGTGAACTCAGTCTCGTATTTGCGCACACTCATGGATCCTTGCACCAGATTTGCAAACTGTATCTCTAGCTGGGGCTTCTCCGGTGCCCGAGAATACTTCTCGTAGAAGGTTGCAGTGAATTCTGCCCAAGTCCAAGGAATCCCTGGCGCTCGGGTCCTTTCCACAGATTTTCACCAAGGGTCTGCTTCACCCTCGAGTTGGAATGATGGCTAACTAACCTTCTCTTCTTCCGTGCACCTAACTCTCTACAGGATTTTTTCAATCTGGTTTAACCACTATTCTGCTTCCATTGGGTCTGCCTGCCCATAGAAACTAGGAGGCCTCATCCTCCTGAACTCCTGAAAACCTATGGGTGGGGTCTCTCCGAAAGCAATACCACAACTTTCACCATAGTCTCTAACAGTTATTGGTTGTTGTCGCTTCTTAAAGCATTGCTGGTGTGGTTACCCGTTCCAATTGCATTGTTGTTGTTCATTGGGATTTCAATTGCTCCAGATGCATTGTTGAGGTTGTTGTTTATAGGAATTGCATTTGATGTCGTGGCTATTCTCTCACCATTTGTAGTGTCTCCTATATTGATGGTTCTAGGTCTTCCCCGTCGTGGTGGCATATTGACCAGTCACAACCAATTAATTCTAAGTTATATCGACTCTAATCTTAGTGTCTCAATTCTAATCCAAATAGCATTACTTCTACTTAGGTCCTAGCTCTGTATACCGCACCTTAGTCTTACAGGTATTCGGATCAGGTCCCTGGTGCTCCAAGTAACACACGGTATCACAATGGATCCGCTCTACCATAGTACGTTGATTCAAGTACTTTGATACCACCAGATTTCCTTACCCCAAAACCCGAGCCATCAAATCGAGTCCAGGATCTGAGTCACAGTCTACCATAGTATCAAAGTATTACTTCGCTTCATAACAGCTCAATCTTCCCAAATTAACTACTTGGAAGGACCGAGTCATCTAATAGTTTGGTAAGCAAGCATGCGTGCTGAAACAGAGTACACAACGGATAGCAGAGTGAAACATGCAATCTAAATAGCATACGAGCATCCAAAATTAACTATCCATAACTAGCAAAACTATACAAAACATCCACCAGTGAAGGTCGTCCTTCACCTAAATAGTTGAGCCAAAATATACATCATAGTAGTCTCGTTTATCAAAATACTGTACCGTATAACAAAATCTCCAAAAAAAAAACTATCACGTGCTCAAGCTCAACCCAAGCTAGCTACCGATAGTATTCCTCAGGTAACCCCTCCTCGTCCCTAGGAGTATAATCAGGATCCTCCTCCTGCTCTGGATCCCTCACGGGGTCAACTCCTACAGCTGTGACATTTAGTCGAGGAATGGGCTTCATCCAAGCTCAGTAGGGACATAAATAATACAAAATGATATAAAATCATTCTAACTCATGACATAGATGCATATATAAAACAATTTGGCAATTACATATAATGTCAAAATCATATGAGTATAAACAAGTACTTGAAAACATGAGCTCATAAACATGTCGGGTCATGATGCGAGAAACGTACGAATTCAAATCAATATTGAAGTAAGAGACTAGGGATGAATTTCATATCAAATTTGGGAGGACGAGCTTATACGAGAAGAAACACATAGGATTTTAGAATCGAGCATAACACATCACTTCACATACTCGAGTCACATATATTAGTATGAGTATCCCATAGCAGGAATAGAACAGTCCGTAACGGTCATAGGGTTAAAACGCTGGGGACTCCACCCCTCCCTTGGAGGTTCCACTCCACTCACATCTAATCACGAGAAAAAGGAGAGACTTGTGGCAAAGCATTCCATTGCGGGAACTGAGCAGTCCATAACAGACACAAGGTTAAAACCCCTGGGGTCCCCCTGTCATGGAGGCTCCACTCTAAGTTGCACACAATTTCACTCATAGCACATTCACAAGAATAGGAAGCAAACATGAATTATATCACAAACAGATCTTGATTTCTCAGTTTAAACTCAGGGATCGAATACAAGCATAATGCCAAGTAAACATGCAAGTTCATGTACGGAAACAATATTAAATCAAATGCAGAGTTTTCAATTATCAAGTACATGATGGAAAATATAATCCAAATGCGTTCAAATCAAATATGGTATCCCATGATCAAGTCAAGCATATAATTTTGCAGTGGGATTTCCCTACCTTAAGTCACGATCAAGCACGCATGTCGTGAATATAACGAGCTCAATTGAGGCATTTCCCAGTATTTTTTTCTCCTAAATCACAAGGCCCAATACATGTGTTAGTCATCGATACTTGGTACGTTCATACATGATTAGCTCATCCGCACAAGCGTGGCTCATCCCGGCTCAAGCGGTTCCCAGTGGCACCTACAAGTTTGCTCGAGCGGTTTTGACCCGATTGGAATAAGCCTAAGAATCCCGCTCGAGAGGAGGGCTTCAGGTATTTTCCCACTCAAGCGTGTTCTGTTCATGGTCGAGCGGCTTTCTCAGTACAACCCTCACATCCCGCTGGAGTGGTTTTGACTTGAGCAATAATGGCTTATAAATCCCGCTCGAGCGGAGGGCTTCAGGTGATTTGCCGCTCGAGCTTCCCTATACGAGTCATCTCTCGCTTACGAAGTTCTTCATTCAAACACATCACTTTAAATGCCAACCATCTCATGCATATACGAATTTAAAACACAATATTTATCCCTAAATTTCAAAGCACATGCAAGGATTTCGGCGGTCGCAACAAGACGTATCAGTTTATCGCGATTCTCATGCGCTCGATCCCTGGAGTCACTGCATGTGGCCTCGATTTTCAACAATCAGTAGAAACTTGAATTCTAACTCAATGCGCATGCATTACACGGGTTACATTTCTTAGTTTCCATGCATGTGGAGGTTTACGACTCGCCGGTGTCAGATTAACGCCGTTAAAGCAACAATCCTCCGATTGCTCGATGTTCTTCACCTTGGTAAAAAAGAAACTGAGCTCGAGGTCCTCAGTGGTTGTGGAGAATAATTTTTATTAGAGCAAAAAGGTTTTCGGGAGAGATCTTATGGTCAGTTTTCAAGGAACTAAACTTAGGAGAAAGGAAATGGGCTCTCTCTCTCCCTCTCATTTCTCCTCAAGCTCACAGCCGGCTCCTCATAGTAATAGCTTGCATGGTTATGTGAAGAGGTGACTAAATTGGAAGGGAGTTAGATTAAGTGTAGAGCTCATATACACCACAGTTGTGTGTGCATCCATCTCTTGTATCTTACACAATGGGCCCAAGTACCCTGTTTCAATTGGCTCTTAACTCATCTGTTGTTCTAGACAGGTCTCAATGGCATGTGGATTTCCAATGGGTCCTACATGACCAATATTCACTAGCACATACCCTCCAAGTGGCCCAAAGGGGATTTTAATTCTGAAATAGACCCAAGATGGGTTTGGTTCCAAAAGGGTCTATGGGTTTGGGTCCAAATAGATCTCAAATGAACTAGTCCTCAGATGGGTCTAAATTGACTGGTTTTTCGGATGGGTCCCTTGTGGCTAGTTTTCAAATGGGGTTCTTGCTAATGGTCCAAACCTCACACATGGTCGGTGAGGCGACATGTGTTCCTAGTTACACGTGTTCAAAATCTCTGATTATTACAATAACACATTCTTTGATGTACATTATTGTGAGCAATCATATGGATTTACGTGTGCTCTTAATTCTTGCAAAGTCCATCGAACAAATCCTAGTGATTACGGTTTGGTTCGTACAAAAGTTCAAAGTTACGATAGCTAAAAAGCTAGAGTCGACCGATGACTCTAGGTTACATACACGAATGGCGATCGGTTCAGCAGGTCATCACTGAAATTAGGGCCTACATATTCGTGAGAGAATACGTTGGCCCCATTTTTTAACTTTCTAGCTAATCTTTCTCTTCTCCCTCCATTTTTAAAATTCCCTATAGCTAACCCAACCACTTTCCTTACCTACCCTAAATTTGCTCTCTTCTCATCTAAAACCCTACCGAAGATTAGCTTTCTAATTTTTTTTAGATTAGGGTTTAATAAGGTAATGATTCTGACTCCTAGTCAAGAGAGTTCCTTTGAAATCATCTCTGATTGGGCTTTATTTTGAAATATTAATTTGATCATGTGAATTATTGCAGGAGAAGAATTGCATCATGCCGGAATCGGCGACCAAGAGATAGAGAGAAGACCATGAAGCTGAAGTGATTTCTCCTAAGTTTGGGGGAAATCTCTAATTTTCTTTGCATATTATGTGTCTGGTACACTCGCAACACCAATGGTAAAATTTTTTGAGTATCCCCTATTTTGAGAACAATGAGGACATTATCCTCTTTAAGTTTGGGGGTTTGGGGGGGGGGGGGGTTACACACCTTGTATAGTAATTTTGTTTACTTAGAGCATATATAAAAAACGAAAATAAAAAGAAAAATTGTTGTTTTAGAATAGTTTTAATTCTATTTTTTTTTTCTTTGAATATATTTTGACTTTTAGTTTTTAACCATCACATGTAAGTTACGATTCCATAAACCTTACGACCCATCGTAATAGGAGTTCAACCATAAAAAATAGAGCAGTTACGATTCATGGTTAGCCCTCTTGTACACTGTATCAGAATTGAATGTTTGAAATTATACTTTGATTTAAACTGTAATATTTAGATTATAGTTTCGAAATCATATAACTAGTGAGCTTTTGGGACTTAATTCCTTTCTTTTTGATAGAGACTGCTACCTATTCGAACTTAAATTTTTTTTAAACTTCTTCACTATATGAAATCTTATATTAATGTAATTCGAATTAAATATTCTGTGATTATGATGACTTATTTTTCTAGTACTGTCTATTATGTGCATCAAAACAATATGACATTCTTGTTAGTAAATCATGAAAATGATTAAAGGCGATCTTTTGAATCGTTTGAGTCAAAAAGCCAAAAATGATTAAAGGTGAATTTCTTTGTACCAAGAATTTATAAACCCTTAACCACATGTACTACCCAAAACTTTCAATCTTATACACTTATTTTTTTGAGAATTTAGAACAAAATGGAGAAATAGGGAGTGGAAGGAGTGGGAAATAACAGATAAGCGATATGCCAAAAAAGGATACGTCTGAGAAAAAAATAGACTTTCTGAAGAAAATAATATGGTAGAAAAAGAAGAAAAATTGTAAATACGATTCTACGAAAAGAAGTATAGGAAGCTTCCAAAACTAAGAAAAATATTCAAGACGATATTGTAAAATCAAAAGGAGAAGAGAGAAGCAAAAAGCTTCTAAACCTAAAGAAAAAGGGATTTACTGAAAAAGTATATGGGAAGAAGTTGTCCAGCTTTTTGGATACTTACTGAAATAGAAAAAGAAAGACGAAGAAGATAAGAGAGAGATGAGCTAAATTCTCAGAACTTTTGAATCCTTTCAACCTTTTTTTAGAACCCTCTTAACCCAAAGCCCAATTACAAGTCGAATAAAGACCTTTCTAACTCATAATTTACAAAAACATGAGCCTAGTAGAGATATGTATAAAAGATACTATGGATAAACAAGAAAGTATATGAATAGAATTGATTATCTTTCTTCATGAGATTCATTCTTTTGTCAATTATCTTTTGAATTATTCATTATATATATCATATTGTGAGAACCCAAAAATTTCGATATCTTTTTGAGAGTATGCCAATAACAAGAGTTTAGATGAAAATATTTTCTAAATCTACAGTTTAGAGAAACCTACGATGAATAAACTGTTCACTGATGCGCACACACTCTAAGCCTAATATGAATTAAAATTGTTGAGTTATGATCAAGGATAACTGCTAGGACGGAGAGCAAGGACTGATGAAATCATACTTTTGAAACATACAACAGCCATGTGATGATTAACTAAGTAGTGTACAAAATTAGTCTGGAAATCTTTTTATTTCCTTTAGTTTTGAAGATCTGTTTGCAAAAGCCGAAAATATTTGATGTTTGTAGGTAACTTTATTGAAAACCTTTAGGAGACTATAATTCCTCCACTAGGGATCACCTAGGGGTTTAAAGGCTTGTTTCATATGCTAAATGCAATCGTGCTTCCTACGAAAGTGGCATTTAAATTTGTAGTTTTAGGTTAGTTTATTTTCCTTGTTTGTTAGGGACTAGCAAAGCTTAACTTTGAGGGTGTGATCAGTCACATAATTTACTATTTTATCACCCTTAACATAGTGATGCTAGACCACAGTTTGCTACTAACGAGATGATGATGTGTAGATATTTAGAACAGATAACAGAATAGAGCTAAAGTGATAATCTTTCCAAAATAAACTGAAAATGCAGTTAGAATCATGATTGTACACAGATATGACCAATTATATTAAGAATCAGTCTGAAAGCTAAAGGAAGAGAGTGTACGACTTTTCGTAAATCATAAACAAACGAAACCAAAGAAGAAATAAAAGGATTCGTATAGTACGAACCCACGAAAGGAGCTTATGACTGGAGGAACCAAAGCAAGTTACGACCGTTCGAAAGAGCAAAGAACTTTACAGAAAGAAAAGCAATCGTAATTTACGAATGTATGAATCAAAGCTCGTTGTTGCTGATCACACGAAGATATGGCCTACCATGGACAAAATTAGAAGATCACTTAAATTAGAAGTCTGGCAACCCACGGATCTAAGAAAATTGGTGAAAGAATCCTAAAGATTTTTGCTGCTGTAAAATAGGAACAAGCCCTGCATGCATCTACCATCCACAGTGAGGAAGAAAAGATTCGAAGTTTTGTTTTATTATGAATCTATCTTTTATTAGAATTCGAATAATATAAACCGACCCCTTATGATCTATAAATAAGAGGGTTCGGCTTAGGATAAAAACTTATCGAGGGAACTCTCAGCATCAATTGATAACTGAGGTTGAGTTTTCATTCAATCACCTTAGTGTAGAGTAGATTAGATATCCAAGGTTTCTCGAGAGAAATTGACGATTGTGATCGAGAGCTGAAGGATTAGAGTAGAGCATTTGTAATTTCTCAGAAGTAATTGACGCATGTGACTGAGGGATGAAAGATCTTTTATTTTCTTTCTAGTTTAGATTTACTGCTTTTATCTACCACTTTGTAAACATCTAAGTATTCTTGATTTTAATTGACGACTAAAGTCTTGAATTTGCAAATTAGTGTAGCCGTTTTTATTTTCCATCTTCAATTTTCTTGAGTTTGCTTGACGCCCAAATTTCTGAAAGATTGTTGATTAGTATAAATATGTGTTGAGGAAGTCTAGTTTTTGATTGACGCCCAAATTCTAGAGGACTGAGATATAATGTAATGGTATTTTACTTTTGTAAGCATCTGAGAACTGAAGGATTGTGATTGACGACCATAATTTGGAAGTAGGAGGATTTAGATTTACTTTTCTCATAATTAGTGTAACAACCATTCTTTTATTCATATTTCTCAATCTTTAAAATACAAATAAAAGTTTTCACAAGAAGAAGAAAAAAGAAAGTTTGACCCTCCCTGTAGGAACGATCTTATACTAGTGCTACAATTTTCATTGTGCGCTTGTTATAGGTTAAGGCTAGGTACAATTAAACCCGTATCAACCACCATGAGTTATAAGGCATGTGAATTCGATATATTCTTCGCTTCGATACCATCTCAGCGAATCATCACTCCTAAGCGTGGGCATAATCTCATATACTTACGTACATATGACCTAATATATCCATAACTTATATACCATGATCAAATGAAAGCATAGAACTATAATACTTACAAAAAATATGTGCATCCAAATTTCGCTATGTTTATATATATATATATATATATATATATATATTTACATGTCACCTCAATACACATAGAATAGGGTAGTTAACCGTATGATTTCAATAACGTGAAGGTCAGAGTTCGATTTTCACGAGACATTGAATTTCTAACTCTTCGTGTTATCGAAGAGGTCGTGTTGAAGAGATAAAATTGATATTTATATAGATTATTATAATTAAATGCTCAAATTGAAAAACATTACCATTTAAAGTTCGAGAAATTACGACCGTCGATCGAAACATTCAAGTGATTAGATATACATTAAGTTTTGGTTATGCTAAGTAAAATTATAAGATTAAAAAAATAATAATAATAATTAATGTCTGTTCAGGCAAAACTCGTTCGATTGATTTTAGAATCGATCGATCAGAATATAATATATAAATCATTCAATTCGGGTTCATATCAATCGATTGGAAACCTATAATCGATCGATCAAATTTAAAGCAAAGTTAAAGTAAATAGTGACTCTATTATGTCCAGAATCGATCGATCGAAAACTTGGAGTCAATCGATCAAGTATAAGACGTAAAGAGGCATTTGTTCGATTCATAATCGATCGATTGGGATCTTGGAATTGATTGAACGATTTTGAAAGACAAATGTATAGGTATAATGATCTCTGCCCAAAATCGATCGATCAAATATGAGGAATCGATCAATCGATAAATAATTATGCAACCGTGGAATTTTATCAAACCCGTTGCGACGATGCGCACTTGCGAAAAAAATATAAAGTCGCCACCCGGAGCTTTTTGTATCCTGGGAAACCTAGATCAATTTTATAAGCACCAAATTGCCACAAATATAACTCTAAATCCGGTCTACGCCAAAGGCTCTTGGGTAGGAGCTTCAGTTATCAATTAGAAAGGTGTTAGGCACCCAATCAACCCGCTTAATGCGGTCTCTATTAATGGCCAAAACAAAAATAATATAAAAGAAATGAAAAAGGCTTTCTCTTGCCCAAATGGGTCTTTAATCCTATTTGTGCCCCTTCGTTCCTACCGAAAATTTGCAGTGTAACTACACAAAGGGGAGGATGGAGGAATAATCAAGAAGGTAGAGGAATAGTTGGCAGAGCCAGAGCTCTCGGGCCCTTATTGCACCACTGTGAAGCCTTGCGTTGGCTTGCTTCAGTGAACTTTTGAAGGCTTGTATGATGAGAAATGGGGTTCTAACTCCTATGGCTTACTAGCTAAGAGGTAGAGAGGGAAGGCTAGGGGTAACACACCTCTAACCTAGAGCTTATGGGTGAAAAGCTAAGGTCTAAAGGGACTTTTAAAGTTCTGAAATTTATATGAGAATGGTACACTAAAGGAGAGAGAGAGAAGGGATTTCTTAATCTCTTAATTGTAAATTTTTTCAAGCCATTTACAAGGAGGGGTGCCTCTCTATTTATAAGAAAAAGGGAGGTTAGGAGGGTGCTTAAGGGCTAATTGGGTTTAGCAATTAGGTAATGGGCCATCTAAGGTTTCCTAGCATTTTTGGAGCCTTGAAAAATATGAAAAGGCTCTCTAATAGCAGATGATAGGGTGAGGCTTTAAATCACTTAAGGGGTTGCACATAGATAGTAAATGGGTACAACAGAACTAGCAAAACACATCCTAAAGGTCAAGGTGGTCAATAAGTCAAACCCTAATTACAAAATTCGAGGCAAAAACTAAGGGTTACTATTCATATGTCAGGCACAACTATTAGTTGCACCAAGAATATGCACAGTAAAATAGTGCTTGAATAGTGCCTGAAAGTTGGCTGCCCATGGGGGGACCCACCTTAATGCTGGCGCAACTATTAGTTATGCCAAGCCATTTCTAGGGATACATGGCTTGGCGCAACTATTAGAAGCACCAAATCCACCTATAACTGGCACAACTATGAGTTGTGCCAAATCCCTAAGGGGGTTCGCATGAATTTACCATTCTGCCCTTCGAGTTCGGGATGCGATATCTTTGCGTATATAGCTTTGATTGGGGTGATTCTTGGCCCGTCGAAAAGTTGGGGACTTCTACTTTTCAATGGTGTGAGATTTGATTACAGTAGAAGGTCACAGCTAGTTCTAGTGCACCACTCCTCATCCATTGCTCGGGAAAACTAGGTTTAGGTTTGGAATTTGTTCTAAGGGTCGAGATTGGTTTCTAAGGGTTCAGGAAGGTTCCTAAGGGATCTAGGGTGAATCCTGAGGGTTGGGAATAACTTTTAAGGTTTCGAGAGAGTTCCTAAGGGTTTCATACATGCCATCAAAAGCTCAGAGATGTGCCTCTCTCAAAATGTGTTTCGTTCGAGCCTTCGGCCAATTTTGGGTGTCTACAGATGCCCCACTTTGATATCCAATCACTAATGATCGAACACTAAAGAAAAGAGACATCCGAAGAGGTCCAAGGTATTACTGATGGGTTCGTTGTATTCAGAACGAACCTCAAACATCAGATGAGTAACATGATGAGAAAAAGAAAGCCCTGTATGTCAGGAAAAATGATCGTTTCTCAAGGTAATCGGTCCCCAAGCACTTAGCGACATTACTGGGCATAACCGAGGTGAAAAATGAGTTGTGAAAGCCCAATAGCTGAGAAAAATGATCGCTTTTTGTGTGATTTGAAGGAATTTGATATTCAAGGTTCATTTTGAATACAACAGCTTTATAAGTAAGGAGGGTGATCGACCCACATTCAAAGATAGGCACAACGCAAGAACGCAAGGCTCCATAGTTTGTGTTCAATCATACGAGGCATTGACTACCTCATCTGACTGGTCACGGGTGCCCCTGCTTGGAGCAGGGTTTTAGGTCTTTGGGCGAGCCCATTGATCTCAAAGTTTATTTAGCATGACTACTCGAGTGGAGTGAATAGATGTCGCAATGCTTTTTGAGAGTACGTGCTGCATTTCCAATGTGCCCCAGATCATCATGACCTAGATCATCCAACCTCAAATGACACAGAACAGATCCGGCCAAAATCAGGTGTCCCCGAAGGGGACATCCAATTCTGGTCACTACTGATAATGATCTTACAAATCTTTTAACTATGCATAAGCATGCATCCATTAGGGGCGATAAGCAACAAAGGTGATAGAAGTCTCGACCCAGATCCTGTTCGAGTATAATTTACGAGAATACACGACCATCCTGCGGATACCCAGACACAAGGCGTACACTTTATGTGGATACCGTGCCAATACAAGTTTTAAGCCTGTGAAAATAAGGGAAATTAACCCTTCTGCATGCATGTTTATACATCGTTTGATTGACATGTAGTTTCATTTTCAACAGGTTGGTTTCAACCAATAATTAGTCTTTTTCATAACGGAGTTACCCGGACTTCAAACCTCGTAGGGCGTACACCCAGACTGCGCAGCCCAAGAGTTCACACCTCCGAAATAGCTTGTGATGATTCTTAAGTCAGACACTCACGTTCCTATGAATCCAAAGACAAAGCGCTTAGCTCAAAATTTTAGCAATGGCATCGATCCGATCAAAACTTTGACCGCTTGACCGGGATCGACACTGTTGCTCCTACTTCGAAGTAGGATCCAAAAATCCAAGGCGCACCTTTAGAATTAGGACATTGATATAGCACAACTGCATTGCTAATAAAATATTGACATTTTTACCGCATTAGAACATGCGTGTGCATCTAATCACATGAGGCACATACCGCCTCATTTAACTGGGCATAGGTGTCCAGGCAGGGTTTGAGGCCTTGGGGCGAACCCATTGATCTCGAAGTTTATTTATCATTACTACCCGAGCGGGGTGAATAGATGTCACAACACTTTTTGGGAGTGCGTGCTATCTTTTCAAAACATATATCTTTGTTAGTTTATGTGGAGAATTTTTGACAATTTTTGTGTCTATCATTTTGTGTGATTTTTAGATTTTTGGGTTATCATTTTATTTGATTTTTTTTTTATTTTTAAGTTATCATTTCATGTGATTTTATTACTTTATTATTTCTATTATTTTGTGCGAATTTTTTGGGATTTTCTTTATCTTTTTTTTTGTTGATTTTTAGATTTTATGATTTATTTATTTTTTTGGTCTTTTAAAGCTACCATATTATGAGATTTTTTTGGTTTTTCAGAACTATTATTTTATGTGGACTATCCTATCATTTTATGTGAACTATTCTATTATTTAATGTGGGTTATTTAATGATTTTTTATCATTTGTTTTTGGACTTTTTCATATTTTTCTATGTAGGATCGGGACGCCTATTACTCTCGGTCCACTTTACTCTTAGCACGGTTTCTCGGGTAAGTCGAATGAGGATCGACACACAGTTTGGGAGCACGTGCATCTGTCGAGGGGAACAAAACAGAGAGAGGGGATACCGGGCTATGTATCTGTACCCGCACCAGGCCCAACCGTGAGTGGCTGGCACAACTATTAGTTGCGCCAAGCCTGACTGGGGAGCCAATTTAAATAGCTCGAGTTTGGATAGCAGGGCATATTTTCGAAAAAAATTTCTCCCTCTCTACAAAACTGAAAACCGGCCTCCTTAGGGTTCCTTTACATTGCTTCTACGCGTGCCCCATTGCCAGCATTTACTGGTGCCGTTTGATCGTCCGAATCACGCTAGATCAAAGACCCCTTCTTCTTCACAAGGTAACCATTAAAAACCCATCTTTCTTGATTTTTCTTGCTTTTTTCTTGTAAATATTGCTATGATCTTGCATTCTTTGATGAATAAACGTTTATCTTCATTCTATGCTTGTTTATTGATGATATGTTGGCTATTTTTCATGAATGGTGCCCTATTTTTGTTATTTGACAGAATTTATTGGTGCCTAATGTATATATTTTTTGTTGTTTTTATTTGTGTATATAGAATGGACTTTATTTTTGTTCTTTTTTATTTGTTTTTATTTTGCATATAAAGTATTGGATTTTTGGTCTTTTTTATTTTTTGAACACTAAATTAGAAAAAAAGGGATTTTCGGTTCTTTTTTGAAATTTAATTAAGGAAAATGATTTCTGACTTATTAAGAAAATAAGAGATTTTATTTGTTTTGAAAACGAAGGCATTTTTATTATTTTTGCGTTGGTTTTTTGTTATTCTATGGGCATAAAATAAGGGTTTTTTGTCTTTGTTGTTGTTGTTTTTTTTATAAAAGAAAGGCTCTTCTTTTTTGGTTTTTTTATTTTTAGGAGCATAAAAGAAAGGGATTTTTAGGTTTCGATTTTAGGGGCATGTTGGTTATTTTTTCGAAACTCTTGCTGCTATTTTATTAAGAATAGTGGAGAGAATAAATCAAGAGTGGGGAATTGGAGATGGGTCAACACAGCAAGTCTGAAATTAATACAGTCCTGTAAGATACAGGGTCTATTATAGCAAGTTTTGATAAGTAAGATTTTGTCCCACAGAGAAATTGATCTAGAACCCAAAATGGGCTATAATAGTAGGCCTCCAGATCTGGCTACAGATCTGACAATCCTAAAGAATGGGAGTTGGGTGTCACGACTACACTAAATTAATCCTAAAAATAGAGAAATAAAATATAGCCCTATCCTAAAGAAAGGGTTAAGAGGAAGATGGTGATAGTGTGTGCCAAAATAAAATACAAAAATTATGAGAAGTAAGTAGGTTAAGCTAGAGTTAAAGCAGTGATGTAACTCAGATTTAGTCTGTCTCTGCAGTGTTCCTTGCTGAGACGCTATTAAAATCCTTAACAAGGTAAAAATATCCGGTTTAACCCATGCCATTTGGGGTACTCTTAGGGCTATACTCTGTCCACTCTAATGGTCACAGGGTATCCGATAGAGTCTGTCAAATCCCATTGGTTAAAATAGGCATTGCCAATCTAACCTAGGGGAGTTGACTGATCATTCCCCAAGCCACTGGGCCAGATCAAGCCATAGATACTATTGCAGCACTATATAATGCTAGTGCTACAAGCTCCCCAGATCTGTGCACAGACCTGGCTGGCATCCATAGGTATTCCAACCTATAAGATCTTAAGTGTTTTGCTAAGGCCAACTGCTCACTAGTGCCCACAAAAAGGACCATGCAACAGGTTTAATAAGGCTTTCTATTTAGCTGGTCATTACTACAAACGGCCTGCAATGACTCAGCCTCAAGCTACAATTACTACAAAGGGAGCAGATCCAACATCTGATGTTAGCTAGGTATAACAGAGGAGAGTCAGTTCTTGTACAAACCTCCTCACAAGGCTCTAGAAGCTTATGTGCAGGGGAGAAGAATCCTTCGCAAACATATGAATGGACAGAACCTTAGGGCTATACTTTGTCCACTTGAATGGTCATAGGGTATCCCATTAGTCTGTCCATCCCATAGAGGCCTGA
Organism: Chloranthus sessilifolius; assembly: GCA_021018995.1. NCBI lineage: Eukaryota > Viridiplantae > Streptophyta > Magnoliopsida > Chloranthales > Chloranthaceae > Chloranthus > Chloranthus sessilifolius. The sequence goes on along the minus strand of CM037590.1, from coordinate 85,632,077 downwards.
GAAAGAACATGAAAATTGCTGCAACCACCATGATCCATAGGCCTCTGAGCTCCCTAGATCTCGCTATAAATCCAACATTGCTTTCCATGGGGCTATCAAACCAAGGGAAATCAGATAGTAAATAATAGACCTACTAGAAACTGAATGGGCTAGTCCCAAATACATGGATCCTATAGACATCTAAAGAAATCATAAGATCTTTAGAGTCAATTAAGCATTAAAATGGCAATCCATTGATGAACATAAAACTCACAATGAACTGTCTCCAGGCTGTAGCCTGTACACAACTGCTCATCCACAATCCCAATGTATACCAAAAACCTATTACAAACTAAAATGAAACTATAAGCAGTTGTGACAAGTCTTTGGACTAAGAAGAAAAATAAGAAAAAGAGATGATCAAACCTTAACCCTAGCCTACTGGAGTTCTCCACCGACAGAGGATGAAGGAAAGATGAAAATAATAAACTGTAAGTACAACTTATATACTCAGTCAAAATGGCCTTGGCTCTAAAGAGATTAACCTTAATTTTTCCAGCAGACGTGGCACTGTTACAACCCTCAAATGCCTCAAGATGTGCACCTCAAAATCTATGCCTCGGGAAATGTGCCCTAGCCTTGGGAAATTTCCAAAAGGTCCTTGAGTTAAAACTAAGAAGTGGAGAGCTTGTGCTTCACTGGGCTGGTATCTACTTTTAGCTCATTCGCACAACTGCTTTGCCTTTGCGGAGTTGCCTTTGGCTGGTGGGAAGTGCTTGCGCACTTGTTAGCTCTTCATTTGATCACGCAATTTGTTGGCACTGTAATGCTATCGCGGAGATGATCAAGAGCGCTAGGATTTCTCGCTCAGTTGAGCTTCAGAATCTCTCTCTCACTAAGTACTCACGCAGTTATGCTCCTGCGCTCGAATAGTCAATAGTAAGGCTTTAGAGTGCACGAGATCTATGTGAAGAGAATTCTGGGTGTCTCTCTCTTCCAGGGCTACGCGAGAACTCTGTGAGGTGACATTTTGTTTAGTGTACATATGGACTCACTATGTTCTTCGCACGACTACTTTGAGGCTTGATCTCCGCGAGAGCTTTGCGACCACAGATTCTGGGGACTTTAACCTATGAGATCTTCACGAGGTCATTTCAGCTGTCCTTCTGACTGCAAGGCATATCTGGGCGAGGGCCACTTCCACTGCATCTTTAGCTTCGCGAGGAAGCTCCTCAACTATGCGAGGTCTATCTTTTGCTACTCTGGTGCATTGCACTTGCTGCTGTCACAGTCTCCTCCCTTCTCCGCTAACTTCATTCATCTGCTAGACATTGGTCAATGGTGGTCAACAACAATGAGTCACTATGGTGAGCACTACCAAGGTGTTCTATTAGGCTTTATCTCAGCTATCATCTTTGAGTGTATTCTCTCTCTTTTGGGCCAAAAAGCAAAGAGTTCGTATTAAACTACATATTTCATTGCTAACTACAAAACATACTTAACAAATGGTTATTAGTCTACTTCAAGGTCCAGCAAAGGCTATGTTAAGAGGTGAAAAGTGGTACTTTTCAGTGAATAACACACCCCCAAATCTAATCTTTGCTAGTCCCTGAGCAATGGAAAAATTAAAACAACTACTCTAAGAATTAAATGCCACTTTCGTAGGGAGCACGGATATATTTAGCATATGTACCAAGCCTTTTAAACCCCTAGGTGATCCCTAGTGGAGGAGTGAAGTCTCCTGAGGGTTTTCAGTGAAGATACCCACAAACTTCTCAATGAAATAATTAACAAACGTGCAATATTATCAAGTCAACTGTCAAGAAACAGAGCATCAGTTCACCTTTGATTCAATAAAAATGTGAGGAATTTGGACATGAAAAGCACAGACATTTAATTATCACAACCTCTACATGAGTGCACAACATTTCCAATTAGTTCACAACTAGGGGGACAACATATGTATGTTAGCACTAAGCTCATCATTAATTCAAAAATTAGGTTATAGGCCATACCCAATACATTCAATATCAGACCCAATGCTCACCGGGGCATACTCTCACAAGGAACCTTGAGGGTTTCATTTTCTCTCAAGCTCAAGAGCAGTTACAGCCCCCAAATGGGTCTGTAAGCATGAGCATAGGCAAAGCACCTAAGTCCTAGCATCATTGGCATATCCTCACCATAGATTGGACAACTCCTTGTCTCTTTATGACAACAAATTCAACTTTGGATCACAAGGTCTTTAACTAGGTTGTAATGCGGCTTATGAAGTGGGTTATAAAGAATGTAAGGTTGAAAAGGGATTCAAAGTTGAGAAATCAATAGGTGAAGGAGGTGATTCATGACTTCACCCATTTTTAGTTCAGTACCTTTTCATTTTCTTTCAAAATTTTCAGACTTCAAGTGGCCAGCTTCTCCTCTTCATTTTGATTTTTTCAATGAACTTTTCCTCTTGACTCCTCTCTCACTCCTCTTCATTATTATTTTTCTTTCTTTTCTTGCATTTTTCTTTCTGTTTTTATTTTTATTTTTGTTTTTGTGACTTGTTACCTCTTTCCTCAGGTGCTATACTGCTCAACTTTAGGTATCTCTTCTCCATTCACCCAATGTTGACCCTATCTTGTCCATCTTCAACTCCTTCTCCTTTACCTTCTGAATTCTCAGAGTGAGGGTAGGTTTGAGTTAGGTCCATAGGTTCAGGTGCAAGTACTCAAGTGTATTTTGAAGAAAATTGGAAATTAAGGCTCAATAGGTGTGTGCACAAGGGCAGTTGATTAGGATTTGGTCTGTTTAAGCTCAAACTGTCTAAGAGAAGGCCTTGATCCTTTCTTAGGTTTCATGAGTGTTGTTAGTTGTTTTAACTTGGAGGTGCCTAACTTCTAGTGAGGGCATTGCCTCAGCCAATCCTTAGAGCTAGAAGAATTGCCTTAGTCACTCCTCGAAGAAAGGAAATTTTTTTGTAGGCCCAACTCTCACTGGTTATGGTCTTCCATTAAACTTTTAAGTATGTCCTTACCTTTTTCTCTCTTTAATGATGCACTCAATACTGATACAAGTGGGTTTACTTGGAGTTTACATCATGGAAAAATTAAGATTTAAAAACTTGTGATGGCTAAAGGTCTGTAAAATTTTAAATTTCTAATTTTTCTAATGATTCTTAGGTGAACATGGTTCTATTTCTGTCTTACTTGAATCTGCTGCACTTAGGTTAACCATTTCATTGGCAGAGCTTGTCCTGTCACACCCCCAAACCTATGAGGAGCAGTGTCCTCACTGATTCAAAGGACAATGGTTGTGCAGTAGTGAGCAAACAGGATATATATAACACTACACTAAAGCAGAGAAAATCAAGAAATGAACACACAACACTTTAACAAACATATAAATAGACAAACAAAAATGAAATAAAGTAATAGGTACACAAAAGTAACAAAAAGAAAGTTTTTTTATTAGAAAATATATTTACAACACACTACTCTTAACTCTAAACATGGGCAAACATCAATCATCTAAGTGTCAACTGGTTCATCTTTAATTTTAACTCCTCCTTTGATTTTCATTTGCTCTACAAGTGGTGGTGGGGATACTCTTCCAGTTCATTCAGCCAGTTGCCTCTCTAGGACAGCAACTTTTTGTTTAGACAATTCAGCTCGAGCTATAAGGAGTTCCCTGATCTCCTTTGAGGTCTTTAACCTCTTCTCTAATCCATCAGCTTTCATCTTTGCTGTTGCAGCAGCCAATTTTTCTTATTCAGCATTGAGCTTCTCTTTTGCAGCCAAACTCTCTTGAGCTTTATATAGACACAACATTTGTTTCCAACCCTTCGCGATGTCCTTCAGTAGTTGTTCAGTATCCCATTTTAGGAGCTGGATCTATGCTTCATAGGACGTTCGAAGAGTAGTCATTCCTTTAATAACATCCCTTTTGATGTAAGGATGAGACTGCATTGCATGAAGGAGGGTGGAGTATGGAGGAATGGGAAAAGAAGAGGCAAGAATTAAGGAGAGTTCCTCACTTGAAGAAGGGCCAACCAAGAATGAAAGGGGGGTGGGCTGGGACATGGTGGGTGGAGGCTCTGGGTGGGGCTGTAGATCAGATTCTGTTTGGGTTGACTTGGAGGAGATCGGTATTAGGTCATCCACATCTGTCATAACATCAAAGGTAGCTACAGCAGGTGGATTTTCTGTTCATCCTTAGTTTGGATAATGGCATCAGTGAAAGTGAAAAGGGGTGGAGTAGGTAAAGGTTGGGAGGTAGGGATAGTTGGTGAATGTGATGGTTGGGGTAAAGTGGCCAAGGTGGATTGGATGGCTTGTAGGTTGGTTTCTATGTAGGCCTGGTTTTGGAGGGTGGAGGTTATGGAATTAATATATGTTTCTATGGATGATTGGGTTGGGTATTGGACAACATTTATGATTGGAGGGAGAGTAAGAGGTGCAGGATTAGGGGTAGTAAATCAGGTATCGTAGTGGGTATGGATTGGATAGGTGAAACTGGTTGAAAGGGGGAAGTGGGTCTATGGGTGAAGGTAGTGACCCATGGTTGTGTATGATGTAGAGAGTCAGTGCAAGGGGGTGTGGGGAGTCTGGGAGAGGGGTATACCCAAGGTTGATGCCCTCTAGAATAGTGGACATCATAGTGGAAAACTCTCCCCCTATTAATGACTCATGGGAAGTGGGAAATGGAATGGGCTGGTCTATGGGTTGAAATGGGTCAGGGACAAATGTGGGGGAAGTGTTAACAAACTGAAATTGGGTTTCAAAGGTATGGGTTTCAGGTTCTGAAGGTGTGGATATTGGATCTGGTATGGCTATGGTGTCAGGGATTGGAATGGTTTGGGAAATGTAGGTGGGTTGGGGTTCTTTGAGGGCTTTGCCTTTTGTGAGTTTTCTTTTCTTAGTGTACGCAATTTTTACAGGGGGACTGGTATGGGCTGAAAAAGGGGGTAAGGGTGCAGCAGTGGGTAGGGTGGCAGTGGTTATCATGGTTGGTGGTAAGATCAGGGTGGTTAATGTTGTGGTGATTGGGGAGATAGGCTCAAGTAAGGGTATTGTGCTTATAAGGGGTTGTGATGTCTGGATGAAGGGTGGAGGTGGTGGGGCAGTGGGTATAGATAAAGTTAAGGGAGAGGGGGTATGTGCTGGCAATGAGATTTGGGGCCTGGCTGGCCCAACAGAGGCTGCTGCCTCAACAGTAGTAGCAGCAGCAGCTTCCTAAATGGTGGGGGCTGCTTCTCTCAATAATTCCTTCCTCTTCTCCCTCTTTCCCATCATTGTGCCACTAATACCCCATTGTTTCTTTTCACTCTGTTTGGAGTTCAGGGCAACTATCTCCTCCTCTCTTTTGAAGGGATACTTTCCAAACTGCAGTAAGGTAGTGATCAGCTTGCAGTAGGGGAGGGCCTGAGGTTTTTTCTTTACCTTCATTTCTCACACAGATCTTTAATTCCCATAAAAATCAACTTGGCTGCATCCAAGTAGTGGTTTGTATGAAATGAGAGGAGGGGCATTAGCTATGGGGTACCTCCTCTCTTGCTCATGACCAGAGAAATACACATTTTTCCTTAACACTGCATCTATGAGCCTGAGTTTGGGATTCAGGTCTCTCTTTCTGATTGAGTCTCTTGAGGCAGTGATTCCTCCAGTTAATTCTTTTACAATTTTAGTAATGGAGGTTGTCAAAGGGGGGCCCAAACTCCACTCAGGGTTATACCTAGCTAGTATCCCTAGTATTGTTGCAATGTCTACCTGGTTGAACATCATCTCGAAGTCATCAATTAAGACCAGCAGTGTTGGGTTCCCATCATCACCCATTTTTAATTCCATATTCCGATAGAATAATCTCACTATCCTTGAGAAAACCAGCTGCATTGGGGGCCTCAACAAGGGCAACAGAGATGCATTGGTCAGATACTCAATGGAGGCAGAGGTCTCTGGTAGCTCCTCAAAGTTGGCTTTATCAAAAATGGTTTCAGCCTCCAGCGGAATTATCGACAGAAACTCAAAAGGGACCCTGAGGTATTCAGTATTCTCTTCCTCTTCAACCTCAGGGGCCACAGTCTTGCCCTTTATCTGTTTCTTCTTTGAAATTTTAGGGCTCTCAGGAGGTGGATGCTCTATGGCCCTCTTCTTTGGAGCAGATTTCTTCTTTTCCTTGAAATTGTAAGGTCAATACCAGGTGAGGGCACCACAGAGGTCTCCAATGTGGAGGCCTCTGCAATCCTTGTGGATTTCCTAGTGGCCACAGGGCTGCCACGAGGAGTAGGGTCTAGCATAGCCGCCAATGTTCAATGAATTTTAAACTCTTGGCCATGGGTGCTCAAAATATTTTTAATGAGGGTTCACTAATCTCGAAAAATGCAGAATGCAATGACTAAACATCGAAACACTAAATTATGGCCCTACTTTTCTCTTACGATCAAATCAATCATAGCACAGAGAGGAAATGGAGATCGTACCATATTCTTCATCGCCGAACATTCTAGGGCAACAAGAAACAATCATATCAGATTGTTCGGCGACGAAGAATATGTGCCTGAGGAGGCCCATGAGGAGGGGCCCGAGGTAGTCTATGGTCCGCAGGGGGAGTAGTTTTTTATGGTAGAGCGAGAAGTGATTCCCTGGTTGGAGATGCAAGGTGAGGCTGCCCGAGTTGGCCTCCTTCACCAACAGTACATTCATATCTCGAATTTCGGTATAGTGAGCAAGGTAAAATATAGGTTCAGTTCTTCCTTTCTTTGCACAGCTTTTCTTTATTTCCATGATCTGATGCATTTTTCTCTTTTGACGCAGGACCTTTCCCCTATCGTATTTTGCGGGGGTTGGCTTGATTTCCATGATTTCTATCGCTACATTCCCCCTGTGGTGAAGTTTCTGCTAGGGCAGGTGGGCTTTGGGGAATTCCTGTCTTGCCCCCCTATGAGGGCCAATGCCATGTACTTGAAGGCATTGATAGAGTGGTTCTGCCCTGAGACCATGACCTTCCACATGCCCTATGCCAAGATGGAACTGACGCCAGTAGATTGGGTGATGATTACTAGCATCAGGGTGGGGGGCATACCGATAGCCAATCTCAATGTGTCGAGCAAAGAGGACATCATCAAATTGATAGGGGCGTATCCCCCTCATGGGCAGATGCATGGCACCAAAGTTAAGATGGGGTGGCTATCCGGGCTCTATACGGCTGATGAGTTGGTGGATTTGTGTCAACCAGATAGGGTGCTTTACATTATGCTTGAGCGGGCGATCATCTGGGCCCGTATCACTCTCCTGCTCCTGCTGGGTAAGACCCTATTTACTAATGCGAGCGGCGGTCGAGTCAGTTTGGTGTTGCTGAGTATTATGGAAAACTGGCATTGCTAAGTCAGCCTGACATTGCTGAGTATTATGTACGACTGGGGTGGGGTCAACTACGCGTGGTTGATGCATGGCGTGGCCCAAGCATCCAACGGGGAGGCAAAATCTGTTGTCAGCTTTTGGGCGACATTTGAGGTAATCCCTAACTCTTTTGCTTTCGTCAGTTTTACTTGAATGGTCTTTTATGCTACTGACTTGTTCTTTTGTGCACTACTCTTCTCAGGTATGAGGGTACCATCACTTTCATCCTGGGTACTCGCTTCTCTATTCTTATGCATATACCTACCCCTTCCTCAGCAACTGGAACCAAGCCCAGCGCCACGACGTGGGCATGAAGCACCTAGAGATGGACTTGAGCTCCCAACTCGACCAGATGGTCCCTGAGCAGTAACGCCCTTTTCAATTTTATTTATTCCAATTTGGAAATCATCCTTGATTTATTATGCTGCATGTCTGACTGATTGGCCACCTTTGGATAGATCCTTCACGACCCATACCACACCTCCATTTTCTAGGACCGGGCAGTCGTAGGTCCATCACACCTATTCAACAATCGTCGCATTGTTTTCTTCTATGGGGGGTGGGCCCGGGCCTACTATCTAGCGGAGTGGGTGGTGCACCGGTAACCCGTTTCTAGGGCTATTTTTCATATCCATTTCTTGGACCCTTTGCGGACATGTTTTGATCACGGTAGCATTGAGGAGCTCACTATGACCTTCCTCCATAATGGGTTCCCTATCAGTGCCCTTCTTGTGCTCGGGGATTATCATATATGGTACGAGTGCCTATAGTATTTGTTCATCCTGTCGCACTTTGTTCCTAGTGCCAACTTCCTTGCATTCGACGGCTCGCGCCCTCAGGTAATTCTTTTTTCCCTTTTTTAGATTAGTCTCGTTCTTTGTTTTAATTCAACTTTTATTCTTACTAAGAGGATTTCTATTTTGTTCACAGTTTGCTTAGAGAGATGACTCGGATGATTTTGGCAGGGCGGTGGCGGGTACCGCTTATACTTCAGGGGCAGGTCCTTCAGGTCCTAACCCTTCCGGTGCGAGTCCCTCGGGTGAGGGTTCTTCAGGAGCTAGTCTGTCGGGTACTTCTCATGCTGGTGCCCTTGGTTGTGGTCTGCCTATGGTTTATGGGACCTTCCGATGCCTGGACGATAGCTTTTTCTCAGGCCTGTGTGCCGATGTGGATAAGCAGGCACGCATCTACGCTGAAGCGGCCCGGGTCCCTCCTCCAGAGATGATTCCAGGGGTAAGCCCTCTTACGACCATTCTTCCCTTGTCTTGGAACCTTTAATCAATGCATGCATTTATTACTAGTCTTGTAATTGCCCTGATCACTGACATCCTATCCCTCCGAATGTAGAACTTTGACTCGGTTATGAAGCATGCAGCATATTACCGTAACATCGCAAAGCTCTGAGACGTGGAGGTGGTGACTATCTTGCTGCTCTACTTTTCTCATTGGTTCTACTATCCTTTATTCCTTAATTGATCCTGATCTCTGACTTTGACAATGACCTATAGCGGGCACTCGCCAAGGAGTCGCGCTCTTTGCTCAGTCAGATTTCACAGGCGTGGTCCCGTGTAGGAGACATGCGGACCTTCCAAAGCTCCTCACGTCGGCGAAAGAAGTTGAAGGGCGCCAACAAGGATTAGGCCCTAATTTATATTATTTTTTTGCTTGGATGATTTTTCTGTTTGGAGATATTTGGCGCTATTCCTTTGATTACACGTTATCCCTCCCTTGCATACATCTGACTACCTGCAGGATGGTTTTGGTGATTGCTCGCAAAAAGTGACCCTTGAGGCCACATGCCTTGGTGCGGGTTTCCACCTGCACAAAGAGTTAAATGATTTCAAATGTTAGGTTGCTCTTTATATTTGTGAATGTTCTTTAAATCATAAAATAGGTGAATAGGCTAACTGGCAAAGGGGGCCAGCAAAGGCCCATAAAAATCCCCAAAAAACTCAGAAAAATGGCATGGAGGGAGAGATTTGTGCTAGCTCAAATATTAGTTGCACCAGGCTTAAATTGGGGACATTTGTACTAGCGCAACTAATAGTTGTGTTAGTTTTATCCTAGGGAGCTGTGGGGTCTTATATGCCCGAGACAGTCCAAATTCTTCCTCTTTTCTTTTTGACTGATTTTTCCTCTCCTTGCTTTCCTAAGGGAGGGTCCATCAACATACATTGAATTTTATATCCATGAAAGATATTTATACGTCTATGGACCTGCTTTCCAATCCTCCCTTACATGGAGGGCTTAGAACCAATTTACCCCTTTCTTTGGGCCTGGGGTCCAATTTTCTCAAAAGTTAGCTTGAGAGCTTGAATGAGAGTGAGCTCGTCGAACTTGAGCGGCTTGGGCTATCATGTCTTCCCCTCTTCCTCTAGGTTCCTCTACAGTGAGACCTACTTCACGCGGCCACCTCGCTTTGGGACATAAACGCCCATGTATTTCATTTTGGGAAGCAGGAGCTAACTCCCACTCTTGAGGAGCTATCCAATTTATCTGGCTTGAAGCTTCACAGAGGCCTCGTAAGAGTTACGTTGAAGTTGGGATACTCTAAATCCGTTCACCTTACCCTCGGTTTGAAGAAATTTGAGTATGAGAAAAGTTTCATTGGGGAGCCCACAAGGTGTTCGATCAAATTCCTCAAAGAACTTTTCGGTGATGAAAGTCTTCAAAAATTGCCGGTTAGGAATATCTTCAATGTGAAAGCCTTTCCTCTTAGTCTCATTTTGAAAGTCCTTTTCTTCACTGGGGGAGAGAGTTTCTTTCTGGATCTTTGCAATGTTTTGACCGAGTTGGTAGAGGGTTGATCAGTGATGCACTTGGTCCCTGCCGAACTATACCGATGCCTTGATGCATTTGCTCTGTGTAAGGTGGAGAGCCTCAGGGGATGTCCTTTACTGGTTCAAGTTTGGTTAGGTGAGCATCTCGCTCTCTTGGGACCCTTGCCACACTTTTATATTGCCCAAGGTGAGGCCGCCCGATGCTTTTCGGGTAGGTGTCACTTACTTTCGCATGGCGATTCGTGAACTTTGAAGCTTTTATTGACTGATGTCGAGCTGACATGGAGGCTTCCTTGGTTGGATTAGACCTTCCTAATAGTTCGTTCTAGAGATCATGAGGGCATCACCCTCCTAGGATTGATTGGTAGTACCTTCTAACTCCCATTTCGGGTGTTGCGTCAGTTCGATTGCTCTCAGCAGGTGCCTTGCGAGGCAAAACCCCCTCTATGTGACTTGATCTTTTCTAAGGGGTCCTCTAGGACATGGATCGGATCGCTGCTCTTTGGGAGACGCATCAGTCGACCCTGATGTGTGATATGGAGCAAGGAGATTTAGTTCAATCTTCCCCTGAGTATGAGCTTGGCTATTGTTGAACAGCCTGCTACTGATTATCTGAATCAGGTGGAGAGTATTGACATGGGAGGCCACTGGCCAAAGAAGGAGACGGTGCTTCGAGCCCGTATTGAGTTGTTGACCGATGAGAAGAGGGTCCTGCATGAGCTTTTAGCATAAGAGAAAGTTAGAGCAGGGATAGCAGAGAGCGAGGTCCTTCGTCTGAAAGGATCTTTGAGTGTTGCCCTTGGAGCTACAGGTGCTTCTCGGAAGAGGTACAAGAGCTTGCATGGTCATTGGTTGATCGAGCGGAATGTCCCGAAGGATGGTTTTCATGCTGAGATTAGTGCCTTGAAGCATGAGCTGGGCCGTTGATTCTTTCCTGCACATATAACTTTTTGCACAGATCAGATACACAGAAAAGGGGCATAAGAAACCCCTTTACAGATACACACTTTTTGGTATACATATTTTTCTTTATGTTTTTATTTTTTTTGCTTTTATAAAAAGAAAGAAAGAAAGAAAGCTAAACATCACACCGACTATTTTTTGGGATGGGATATAAGCGGTGCAATTGTAAATGGTTAAAGGAAAATCTACGATATTCACAAAGACTTCTTTTTTGCCATGTTTTTTTGTTTTGTGTGTGTGTGTTTTTTTTTTCTGGGTGTGGTGCCTTTATCAGTGGGTGAGATCTCGGGTCCCACTTTGAGCATGGTCGAACCCACTTTTAAGTGGTCAGGTCTGGGTGAGTTTCATCATCTTGATCATGACTGGAACATCAATCCCTTTGGATCGATTCAAGCCTTTCTCCTTACCTTGGGTCATACGTTTGATAATGCAGTTTCATAAAGACAATTCTGGCCAGGGCCCGATTTGCACTAACATGAGCAGCCTAGCCGAAAAATGGGGATTAGGGGGAATAACCAAGAGGGCTCCTCAGACATCAATCTATCAATCAGTTAAACCTTTCTCTTAATTTTTCTTTTAAAACTCTTTTACTCACAACGCCCAAGGTGGTCTAGTCATTCCCATTTTGCCCTCTTTTTACCCGTGGCGCCCTTTCGAGTTTTCACCACATCCATGGGTTTAGCTCTCTTACCCCAAGCGCCCTTTAGAGTTTTCACTTGGTCCGCACAAACTCGTTGTTTTCACCCGTAGCGCCCTTTTGGGTTTTCACCACGTCCATCTTCTTTAAGCTTGTATTTTTATTTTATTTTCTTTCTATTTTTATTTCATTTTCAAAAGCCATGATAGAGACGTAGATTTCGTCATAGCCGACCGGAAGGGGTTCTGGTTTCGTCTCACTACTCGGCTTGTGTTGACTTAACAGATACTATGACTGCTTGTGACCCTACAAAGAGGTCTTTTTTTAGGGTGTAGCTTGGCCATGGGTCAGGTTAGGATTTGAAGGTATGTTGGGCTAAAAAAGGGTTTCCTTGATATGGCTTCAGTTTTTCACAACATACTTCCTTCCTTGGGGGATTTTTTTTATACACGCCCCATGATTCTTCTATTTTTTCTTTTTCCTTTATCTTATATCAGGCAATCTTTTTTTGAGGTTTTGCTTTTCTAATTTTTTTAGATTTTGATGGTAACTTTACTTCCCTTTTGTATATATACATATATTTTTTTTTTGGGAAGGGATTTATTGAAAGAAAGGCCCAGGCTCAAATGGGGTAGCAAAGGATATCATCATTTTTAGGGATGCTTTTTGGCTACTATGGTTGGAATGATGGCCTCTTTTGGGGGGTTCTTAAGCAGTCACATATCTGTTTCACCAACACTTACCTTATCGTGATAGACTAAGCATAGAACCGTCGGACATATCCAGCATTGATGGGCTCAAGAAGATGATCTTTGTCCATGGTGGCGAGGCGGATGGCGTATCCCGACAGCACTTCTAGGACGGCGTACGGTCCTTCCCAGTTCGGCTTGAACTTCCCACTCGGATCGGCATGGAGGGATGGGAAGATCTTCTTCAGCATAGTATCTCTTATCTTCAGGTCTCGACCACGGACACGTTTATCGTAAGCGCGTGTGATTCGCCCTTAGTAAACTTGAGTATGACACAAGGCTAGAAGTCTTTTCTCATCTAGTAGATTTAATTGTTCAAAGCGGGATCTCTCTCTCTTTGCTTCAGGTAAGCCGGATTCCATGAGGATTCGGAGAGAGGGAACTTCAACCTCTACTGGTAGCACGACCTCGGTTCCATACACAAGGGAGAATGGTGTTGCCCTTGTAGCACTACGAATCGACGTTCTGTAGACCCACAAAGCAAATGGAAGCATTTCACTCCAATCTCGGTAAGTGATGACCATTTTCTCGAGGATGCGGACGATCGCCTTGTTCGCAGCTTCCACGGCTCCATTAGTTTGAGGCCGATAAGGGGACGAGCGATGGTGTTTGATTTTATATTGCTTGCAGAAGGCTCGGATGCACTTATTCACAAAGTTTATGTTGTTATCTATGATGATATCTTTGGGTACTCCAAATCGACACACAATATTATTATTGAGAAACTTCTCGACATGACTGGCTGTGATGTTGGCATATGACACCGCTTCTACCCACTTGGTAAAGTATTCAATGGCAACGAGGATGAACTGATGTCCGTTGGACACTTGCGGATTAATCATTCCGACAACGTCAAGGCCATAGGTAGCAAATGGCCAAGGAGTGGTCATGCAGTATAGATCGATGGTAGGGGTGTGTATCAGACTGGAGTGCTTCTGACACTTGTAGCATTTCTAAACATGTTTGCAGCAATCTGATTCCATAGTGGTCCAAAAGTACCCTTGCTGTAGAATTTTCTTAGCGAGCATGTGACCGCTGACGTGAGAACTGCATACTCCCTCGTGGATCTCTCTCATGATATTAATCGCTTCACTTTTTGTAAGGCACCTGAGCAAGATTTTATTGTACGATCACTTGTAAAGGCATTCCCCACAAATGACGTAGCCTGCCACTAAACGTTGAATGGTTCGTCGGTCCGTCTTAAACGTACCCTCAGGGAAAGTTAGTATCTCAAGGAAATTCTTGATATCTGAGAACTAAGGTGGCTCATCATCAGGCTCTGTAGGTTCCTCAATCTGAACATAGAAGGCCGGCTCATTCCTTTGCTCGATCATGATCGACTTCATCTCGGCACCATACAGGATTTCAATCATTGACGCCAAAGTGACTAATGCGTCGGTAAAGTGATTCCTTATTCGGAGGACATACGAGAATGTCACGTCTTTGAAACAAACTATCAGATTCTCGAGGGGTTCATGGTAAGGGATCAGTTTCTCGTCTTTCATTTTCTAATCTCCATTCGTCTGGCATATGATCAACTACGAATCGCCAAATACTCGAAGGGGAGTTACGTTCAGATCAAGAGCCACCTGTAGGCCAATGGCACAAGCTTCGTACTCCCTAACCCTCGACATTGGCTGCCCTGTCAAAGTACAATACCAAAGATTCCTTTGCTTCTTCTGTATTGTCTTTCGTCATGAATAGGATGTCCTCATCGGGGAACTCAGTTCTTCATGGTTCATAATTTGGCAAAGGATTGTCGGCAAGATGTTCAGCGAGTGCCCGCCCCTTTATCAACTTCTGAGTGCCATACATGATGTTAAATTCAGACAATAAAAGCTGCCATCGTGTGGGCCACCCAGTGAGAGCCGGCTTCTCTAACAGGTATTTCAATGAGTCCATTTGGGTAAAAAGTAGAATGGCTTGAGATAACAAGTAATGGCAGAGCCTCTGAGTGTCCCAAATAAGAGCCAGGCATGCTTTCCCTAGATAAGAATAGCATGTCACGTAATTAGTAAACTTCTTGCTCAGATAGTAAATGGCTTGCTCTCTTCTTCTCACCTCATTATGCTGCCCTAAGCCACATCCCATCAAAACTTTCGTCATGGAGGGATACATCAAGAGTGGTCTCCCCGGCTCAGGTGGTACCAAAACAAGTGGGTTAAGGAGGTCGCTTTTGATTTTATCGAACGCTGCCTGACAATCGTCGTTCCATTCAATGAGTGAGTTCTTCCTTTGTAGCTTGAAGATTGGCATGCATATTAGAGTTAGCTATGCAATGAATCAACTGATATATTATATTCTGCCTAAGAACAGTAGATGGGGGCAAAATTTCTTTGATAGCTTTAACTTTGACTGAGTCAACCTCGATCCCTCTCCTACTAACGATGAAACCCAATAGTTTCTCAGATAAGGCACCGAATGCGCACTTCTGTGGATTCAGACATAACCTGTACTTTCTTAGCCTCTCAAACAGCTTCTGGAAGTTTACCAAGTGATCGCTTCGCTCCGGTGACTTGGCTATCATATCATCGACATACACTTCAATTTCTCGGTGCATCATACTGTTAAATAGCACAGTTATAGCTCTCTGGTACGTTGCACAGGCATTCTTTAGTCCAGATGGCATGACTCTGTAGCAAAAGGTTCCCCAAGGAGTGATAAACGCCATCTTCTCTTGATCTGCCTCTGCCATCTTACTCTGATTGTATCCTGAGAATCTGTCCATAAAAGAAAGCATCCTGTGCTTAGCAGTGTTATCGACCAAGATGTCAATGTGCGACAATGGGAAATCGTCCTTCGGGCTCGCCTTGTTTAAATTTGCAAAATCGATACACATGCGAACCTTTCCATCCTTCTTTGGTAGAGGCACAATATTGGCTAGCAACTGCGGGTACTTAGATACCATGAGAAACCCCGCGTCATACTGCTTGATGACCTTGTCTTTGACTTTCAACATCCACTCGGGTCGAAGACGTCTCAGCTTCTACTTAACCGACTTCATATCAGGGTAGAGAGGCAACTCATGCTCGACCAAATCGGTGTCCAGACCAGGCATGTCCTTGTACGACCAGGCCAAAATGTCTTGGTATGATCGAAAGAAGTCGATCATGCTTTTTCTTTCTTCGAGAGATAGCGACGTTCTGATCTTGGTGTAGACACCCAAATTCAGCCCAAGGCCCGATCAATCTGTACTTCGGGAGAGATGTACCCCTATGCTTCCGATGGCACCCCCCTTAACCCTTAGAAACCTACCTAGACCAGTAGGAATTATCCTAAGACCTTTAGAGCCATTCCCCCAATCCTTAGAAGTCACCCCTACACCCTAGAATCCCTTCCCAGACCTAACTTAAACCCTTCTGGCGGTTGATGGGAAGAGAGCTACAGAATTTCACACAGACCAGTACCATGGATGAGATATATACCATTGGAAAGAGGACTTTTCAGCTTTCCAACGAGCTAAAGATCACCCAATTTGGAGCTACAGTTCAAAAGTTATGGTCATTTTAAGTTTCACATAAAATCATAGAAATTTTACTCAGGCGTGGATATTACATACGCCCAGCTAATTTAGCCCCAAATTAGTCAGGCGTATATATTATATACGCCTGCCTATTTTGGGGGAAATTTGGCCGGGCGTATATAATATATACGCCCAGTATAGGTGGGACCCACCACGGGTTTCATCATCTCAAAACTCCCCTGTTTTTGGTGAAATTCACTGTTCCTAAACTGGGCGTATATAATATATACGCCCAACTTAGCTACAGTAACTGTCATCAGTTGCTCGAATTTCCTTCATCTAGGTTGATCCTTTGACCATCCCCTTGGTTGAGGTGGGTATCTTGAGATTGGTTGCACCCCCTTTGAGCTTATTGGCAACCCTTAAGTCACCCATGGTCTCACCCTATCATCCGCCATTGAAACCAGTTTCCCAAAACCCTAGGACCTTGAAAACCCAAAAAACCTTAGATGGGGGATTACGTAATTGCTAAACCAATTAGCTCTTAAGTAAGCCCCTAACCCATCCCTTCTCTATAAATAGAGAGGCCTCCCTCTTCCTTAAGGGTTAGAAAAAATTGAAAGTTAAGGATTTGGAGCTCAAGAGAGAACCCTAGTGAGAGAAAGTGCACTCATTTTCCAGAATTCCAGCAAGCTTAGTTCATCTTTTTCAATCCATTTCAAACATTAGATCACTCCTTTTAGCTAAAACCTAGCCTCTAGCTTCACTCTACACCCCCTATTTTACTGAATCCTAGCATTAGAACTCATTTTCACACCATTTAAGCCATCGGAAGCACGCCAAAGCGAAGGTCTTCCACGGTGCAACAAGGGCCCGTGAGCTCCGGCTCACCCCTCTCTTCCTTTACCTTCTTGGTGTCTCCTCCGTCCAAGGATTCAAGCCGTTACGCCACCGAAATTTCGGTTTGGCTCAAAGCTTGATAGGACTGTATTGCCTTCGGGTAAGGGGAAACTCCACCCCTTTTTATTTTTATTTTGGCCATAGATAGAGACCGCTACGTGCGGGTTGATCGGGTGCCTAAACCCTTCCCGATCGATAACCGAAGCCCCTACCCTAGAGCCTTTGGCAAGGACCAGTAAATCAGAGTCATATTTAGCACTTTGGCGCTCAAAATATTGATTTGAAGGTTTCCCGGGTCACCAAAAGCTCCGAGTGGCGACTCTACATTTTCATTAGAAAGGCGAGCGCATCGCCGCGACGGGTTCAAGAGGATCCACGGTCGCACAGATGGCGAATCTGCTGGGGATTTCGCCCTAGCGCTTTCCCTCTTGTTGGCCTTTCCTTTTATTTTGTTATTTTACTAACCATGGCTGTTTTTTGTTCTAATTTGCTGCTATTTTTTGTTATTTTTTGTTGTTTTTACTAACGTACTCACCCCTATGATTCAGTCCTTTAAGTGCCTTAGCCGTTTGGCGGGCCTACTTGCGCCTTAAATTTCAGTTTTTACAATTCTAGTCATTTAAGCCGCCTTAGCCATTTGGCGGGCCCGCTCACATTTATTTTCACGTCATTTAAATTTTGGTCATTTACAAGCCTTAGCCATTTGGCGGGCCTACTTGCGTACTTTATTTCGGTCATCATATTTCACCTTTGGACACCGGCCCGTTGAGGCGGCACGGGTTTGTCATCCCCGACCCGATTTTGGACTTAATCTCACTCCCCTATAAAAATTTGTAATTAAAAGTGAACCAATAGTATGGAGATATAATTGAATTTATTTTTGCATTTTTGGGTAGTTTTCGGGGGGTTTAGGCACAGATACATTCCCAGTAAGGCGGCAGCCCTAGTGTTGATGATCCTGAAAAGAACCACCCCTTCCAGTACCTGAGAAGGCGCTTGCGCCGGAGGTATATCGGTTGGGTTGCCAATTCCGATCAAGCCGTAAAACTCGCATTGGTGAGAGCGTAGAAAACCCAAAATTCAGCCGTGTATCCCTAGAAAATGGAAAGGAGGGACCCGATAACATACACAGCACTCCCCGGGAGCATTTCTCCCAAGAAACCAGTTCAAAGACCCACATTCGGCTTCTTGTCTTTCAAATGTAAGAACCTTTTGCCCGACGTATATAATATATACGCCCAGCCAAAATCCCCAGATTTAAGCCAGCGTATATAATATATACGCCACCAAATCAGATTTTTGGTGCGTGCATAATATATACGCCAGATATATCTTTGCAAACGAGGCCCAATCCACCACCCCAATTCCCCGATTAGCGGTATTAGTGTCCGCAGTAGCCTACCACATTCTCTAACACCCCGCCTTGATCAAAAGAAGGCGACTTCTTATTGATTTGCTCCGGGGGATCGGGTCATTTGCGTGGATTCCCTCGCCTTCAATAGAACGAAAGGGTTCCCTTTCGCTTCTTCCAAAGTGTGTCGGATCCCGCCGTGGGACCTACTAAAGGCACATATATCGCCCGAAATGGGAGTTGACCCTGGGCACCAGGTCATCAGTCATCTAAGTAGAGGGGAGTTAATTGCAATTTGAAAAAAAAAAAGAGAGAAAATTCTCATCTTCAAAAAAATCCACCTTAAAAAAAAAAGAGAAAAAATCAATCAAAATCAAAAATCACAAAATTCACTTTTCAAAAACAAAAAAAATAATAATAAAATTATCATCACTTTCCAAAACCCAAAAAAAACACACAAAAAACAAAAAGAAAAAAAAAACAACAAAAAAAAACAATAAAAAATATACCTTGGTGTGATCGGCGCTACGGCGACCTCAAACCCGGCCCATAGGAGAAGAACCAAGAAGGTATTCGGCCCTTATCCACGACATCAATACAACACTCGTCAGCGGATCATATCAAGAGCCGATACATCCCCACCGTCATCCCCTTCCCATTCCCGTATAGGAGAAGACCCGACCTCCGACACCTTCACCCAAGCCAGGTTCGATATCACGGGCCCATTTGGAGCGCCCGTGTTCACCTCCACCTCATCCCCCTCCCTTACATTCCCCCAACATACCCCTTTTTCATCCCCTATTGAAACCCCTCATTTCCCAACCGATCCTTACATCCCCATCTCCCATCCAAACACCATTACCGCATCCCCATACTTCCAAAGACCCCCCAGGGAGTCCCATCCCCCGCCTACTTCCCACATTTCATCCCTCTCATCACCCATGCCCCCAACATCCTACATCCCATCCACCCCATCTCACATACCATTCCCACCACATGGCCCATCCACATCACAACATACCCCCCCATTTACCCAAGTCATGCCCAATTTCTCCCAACCACCTCCATCCTTAAGTGATCCATCACCCCCCAATCTCACACCTGAGTCCATGCCCTTGATGGAGGACATGAGATCGATGTATGCCCTGTGGGCTGCTTCTCACAACCCTACCCCTCAAACCCCACATCCAAATTTCCAAAACCTCCATACCCCATTCCCCCCTAACCATGCCCAACCACCCATTGTCCATACCTCCCAAAATCCCCCTCCTCAATTCTAGACCCAAACCCACACAAATCCATGGGCCCCAGCCCAAACACCTCTAGAGACATGGGCCCAGGCCCAAAACCCTCAAAACCCATGGGCCCAAGCCCAGGCCCCAGCCCAAACACCTCCAAACCCATGGGCTCAAGCCCAAGCCCATCAGACCCAGGCCCAGACCCAAGACCCTCAAAACCCATGGGCCCAAGCCCATCAGACCCAGGCCCAAAACCCTTAAAACCCATGGACCCAAGCCCAAGCCCACCAGACCCAGGCCTAAGTCCAAGCCCCCCAGGGCCCATGGACATAAACTCACCCCCCTCATGGCCCAGTAACCCAAACTCAACAAGGCCCATTGGCCCAAAGTCATATTAAGCCCCACACCCAGGCCCGTCAGTCTAAGCCTTCCAAAACCATCAAACCCAAATCCCTCAAACCCAAGGCCCATCCGCCCATGCTCATCAAAGCCCATTCACTAACCCCATACCGCCTCACCAATACCCTTCATTCACCTATACCCCTAACGCCCCCATCCCACCTCCAACGGGAAATCCGATCGATCCCATTCCTCAAAACCACAACATCCCGCCATCTCAATCACACCCCCATCACCCCCAGAATGTGCCACCAACTCAGCACATCACTTACCCACACAACGCTCACCCATTTATCCCTTCTCATCCCTTACAAATCATATGGCCCCACCAAGTCATCCAACCCATCACCCCCCAAGTCCAAATAGTAGAGCTCACCCCTCACCAATACCACGACCAACAGTACGAGGAGGATGAGATTCCATAGCAGTGGAGAAGGCCGCTTTAACCCTCCGGGCCCACCATCATCACACCTAGGGTCGAACCAAATCGAAGTGGTCCCTTGCAACCTCGAAGGAACGAGGCGGTGAAAGAAAGATAGAAGAATCTGAAGCGGTGATGAAGATGGGAGGAATGGAACTACACTCGACGGACTTCTCAGACCTATGTCTGTTCTCTGACGTCCCCCTGCCACAGAAATTCAAGATGCCATCGTTTGATAAGTATAATGGCACTGGTAACCCCATCGCCCACTTGAAATCTTACTGCGGGGATATGTGCCAGTATGGCAGAGATGAACGACTCCTCGTCAAAGTGTTCCAGAAGAGTTTGACGGGCCCAGCACTGAGATGGTTCACATCCCTGGAACCGTCCATGATAAAAAATTGGAAAGATCTGACACACTTATTCCAAGAACAATATGTCTATAACATGGACATAGAACCAAGGAAGTCGGACTTGGCCCGATTAAAGTAAAGACATGATGAAGCATTCAGTGCTTACTTAGGGAGGTGGAGGGCCTTAGCCGCTCAGGTAACTCATCGAATTCTCGATGATGAGCAGATTGAATTGATAACCAAGGGAGCCCTCCCAGTCATCGCAGATTTTTTAGTATATCAGCAGCAGTCAAGTTTTGCTGATCTAGTCCGAAATGCCAATCGTTGCGAAGACGCCATTAGAGAGGGCAGGTTAGGAAGGAATGTGGCCAATGGGGCCACCGGGGTTCGAAAAGTCGCCGAACTAAGAATTGAAAGAAGACCAGGGACAAAGGTACAGAACATCGTTTACCCCCAGGCCAATACCAACGCCCCCCCGATACAACTCCAGGTTACACAACCACCCCAGACCCATTTTGAGCAAGTACCAAGGCCACGCAACGGACCAAGAGCCCCGTTTACCCCGAAACAGATGAAAGCACATTTCGAACAAGTATTCACCCCGTTGGGGCAATCCTTGAGTGTCTTACTACCGGTGGTACTGCAGAAAGGCCTGGTCAATTTACTCCAACCTCGCCCGCCACCCCACCCAATACCGAGGAATTATGATTCGAATCTGCATTGTAATTTCCACCAGGGACCGGGTCACCCTACGGACCGGTGCTTCCCGTTAAAGCACGCAATCCAAGATCTAATAGAGGCGGGAAAGATCATACCCCTGCCACTTCCCCAAGGGCAGAACCAGAATATCCATCAAGCCCCTCTACCACCGCACCCAGGAGGCCCCAGGCCTAACATACATTGGATAGAGGAAGAAGAAGAAGAGTTTGACCCTTCAGATTATATTAGCAATCAGGAGGAATTTTCACTCCCCAAGCCGAACGGAGATGAACTATTTGTTGGGGTGATCGAGCCACTGTATCTTGCCAATTATTTTCCCACACCAGCTTGCCAAGAGGAGCCCTTAGATTTAGGGCAGTATTTTTCCACCCCCGCTCCCGCCTATCAAATCCAAAGCAGCCTGACCACGCAATCATCGCATATCCACCCCATGCCCAATTTACCCCATACACCCCTCCGTCACATAAATCATCCTATTCCATAATTCTGCCACCCCCATATTATCCTACCCCATACACACCCTCAAGTTCCTCCACCCAATACAATGCTCCGCCATCCTCAAGTTACCCCATGCCATACACGCCTTCAAGTCCCGCCACCCAATTTAGCCCATACACCCCTCCATCACCCCCGAATTACCCCGCTCCATGCACAACTCCATCATCCTCAAACTATCCCATTTCATCTACCAACCCATTATCATCCCACCATGCCACAAACCCTTTATATCCCCCATTCCACCCACTACCCGCCATGTCCGGTCATCCCGCTCAATGCACAACTCCATCGCCCCAATTTACCCCACTTCATCCACAAACCCGTCACCATCCCATCATATCTCCCCATATACAAATCCTTCATACCCCCATCATCCCGCGCCCACCACACCTCAAACGTCTCCCCATCCCTCCAGCCCAGTCACACTCCCGCCATCCCTTCGCTATTTTGGCCCTAATCCAACTCCACCACCACCCGGACAAGCAACCCCTCACCCAATCACCGCTGGTCCTACCATGCCCAGGTAACACCAGTACAAGCCCCCTCCGTGCCCATAACTCCAATTCTGTCAATTCCCCCCACTACCATTCCACCCCCCATTGGAGTTAACCTGGTCGGACCCGAGAAACTAGTATATCGAGCCCAATCCTCCCCGGAATCCTTATGCACTCCATTTCTCATCCCAAAACCTGCTTATGACCCGCATCAGGTGCCGTTGAGATATGAACAGACGGACATGAATGTCGGGTGCAACCAAGAAGAGGTTGTTGAATTCGTTACCCGATTGGGCCGAATTTCTGCCCAACCAGAAGCATCGGGGGCAGTCATAGGAGAGGAAAAGAAGAAAGAATAGGCCACAAGAAATCCCTTTGAAAAAATGGCCAGGGAACATATACTGGAGACACAGCTCAAGAGAACACCCGCACATATTACCGTGTGGGATTTGTTAATCACGTCTCCACTCCACTTTCAAACCCTAATGGGAGAGCTCAAGGACGCGCATGTCTCCTCCCATGTAACTCCAGATGAAGTAGGGGAAATAATAGGGCAAGTGTTGGCCCCAAATGCCATCTCTTTCACCGATGCAGACCTACCGATCGAGGGGAATGACCATTCTAAACCCCTGAATATAACAGTGGAAGTAGGGAACTTGGTGGTGCCGTTGGTCCCCGATCGACAATTACGGAATGTATGCCTCTAAGGACGGCAATCAAAATTGGGGCGAACCCCACACCTTCACCATCCATATCAAGCGCACGGGATTACAACACTAGAAGAAATCATAGAGAAGTAGACCTTGACCGATCCTCAAACCGCAAACCTTCACCACCCCTTTCAAGTGATGGACATCAAGTCTACCTTCAATCTGCTATTGGGCCATGGATACATAAGCTCGAGCAATACCATCTATCTACTCTACACCAAAAGCTCCATTCATCTCAAGGAAAAATTATCACCATCATAGGTGAGAGCGGAAGACATGGGGAAGAGCGCTCGCACATTGAGAATTGAAAGTCTTTGAACATACCACACTGAGGACGCCGATCTCCATCGATTTGAGTATGACTTCTCGAATGTTACCCTCGAACCAACTGAAAAGACCCCGGATAAAACTGGAGGAGGAATGGATGCAACTGTGTTCATGCTCCACAAATGGGGCCATCAAAAAGGGAAAGGACTGGGCCCACGCCTTCAAGGAAGAAGAGACCCCGTCAAGGCCAAGGGGCAACAAACTAAATTTGACTTAGGCTACAGGCCCAGAGAAGAGGAAGTCAGAGAAGCCAAGGAGAAGATGAGAGCCGCAGCAGCCGCCAAGGCCAGAGGAATCATCTTGGAAGAGGAACCTCACGCTCGCCCCCACATCCGTGAAACCTTTGTGAGCGTCAAGGTAGTAAAAATTGATCTGAATGGGGAGACGAGGGTAACCCCACATAAGCCTACTTCAATCCACCCCACCAATCCCTACATCATCCCCCCAGACTTTGAAATGGACTTAGCCGCCCTTTCCTTATTTGAGGAAGAAGTTCCCCGATCCAACCCTCACTCCAGCACCAACCACTCTGGGCCCCTCCTAACCATAGAGGACAAGGTCCCGGAGGATCCCTCTGTAAATATGATGAGGGAAGATATGCAAGAGCCTACCGATGCCGCTCCCGATCAAAGAGGTAAAGGCCAATCCTCGCAGGTGAGTAACTGGGCATCCTTGCCCCAACTCTTGAGAGCCGCCAAATGCCATGAAAATGGCACCGACTCTCCAAAAAAAAAACAACTTGTAAAAAGTGAGGTTAGCCTCTGGACCACACTACCTTGTATATATAGAGATCCACCTCGTTAGGGGCTGACCTCCGAAAAAATAAAAAAGATCATAAAAATAGAAAAAATACCAATTCTAAAAATATTGTCCTTTAAAATTCCCAATAAAATTAAAATCAATGTCGTGATACCCGTCCCATGTGAAGCCAACCCCTTCCCTGTAGAAATACAAGGAGAGGTAGGAGTCACGAATCTGGATGAGGAAGGCCAAACTGACGAGCTCCCCAATGAGCTCCTCAAACAATTTGCTGATTTTGAGCATGGCCTTACCCCGATCGTCGAAGAGACAGAGGATGTCAATTTGGGCACCACAGAGGCCCCCAGAATCACCAAAATTGGAACGTCGTTGTCCCCTGTGGAGAGGAAAGGTATGATAGACTTCCTTCGGTCATACCAAGACGTCTTTGCATGGTCGTATGAGGACATGCCTGGTTTGGATACCGATCTGGTTGAGCATGAGTTGCCACTCTACCCTGATGTTAAGCCGGTGAAAGCAGGAGTGGGCGACTCAGGCCGAATGGATGTTGAAGGTGAAGGATGAGGTCATTAAACAGTATGATGCAGGTTTCCTCATGATATTCAAGTACCCGCAGTGGTTAGCCAATATCGTCCCCGTACCAAAGAAGGATGGAAAGGTTCGAATGTGTATCGACTTCCAAAATCTCAACAAGGCAAGCCCTAAGGACGATTTCCCACTGCCACACATCGATATCTTGGTCGATAACACCGCAAATCATGGAATGCTCTCATTTATGGATGGATTCTCAGGATATAATTAGATAAAGATGGCAGAGGTTGATCACGAGAAGACAGCGTTCATTACCCCCTGGGGAACCTTCTGCTACAAAGTAATGCCATTCGGGCTGAAGAATGCTGGGGCGACCTATCAAAGAGCAATGACGGCCCTGTTCCATGACATGATGCACCGAGAGATCGAAGTATACGTCGACGACATGATTACCAAATCGCTAGAAAGGGAGGACCACTTGATAAACCTGCAGAAGCTATTCGAGAGGCTGAGAAAATACAGATTGTGGTTGAATCCCCAGAAATGCACGTTTGGCGCTATGTCCGGAAAGCTACTGGGCTTTATTGTCAGTAGGAGAGGGATCGAGGTCGATCCGACCAAGATCAAGGCCATCACTGAAATGCCACCACCATCTACAGAGAAGGAAGTCAAAGGCTTTTTAGGTAGGATCCAGTACATCAGCCGATTCATCGCACAGTTAACTCCGATATGCGCACCAATCTTCAAGCTGCTGAGAAAGGACTCACCGGTTGAATGGAATGATGACTGCTAGGCTGCATTCGACAAGATTAAAGGTTATCTCCTGAAACCTTCGGTATTGGTACCACCCGTACCCGATAGACCTCTGATAATGTCCTTGTCCACGACTGAGTTTTCCATGGGTTGTGTGTTAGGACAACATGATGAGACGGGAAGAAGAGAGCAGGCCATCTATTACCTAAGCAAGAAATTCACTGACTACAAGACGCGCTATTCTCATCTGGAGAAAGCATGCTTGGCGCTCGTTTGGGCTACTCAGAGACTTCGACACTACCTGTTATCTCAGGCCGTTCTACTTCTAGCACAGATGGATCCGTTTAAGTACCTATTCGAGAAACCTGCTCTCACTGGCCGAACCGCACATTGGCAACTACTCCTATCCGAGTTTGACATTACTTATGTCACCCAAAAGTCGATTAAGGGGCAAGCAGTCACCGATCATCTTGCTGAGAACCCTCTACCGAACTATGAGCCTCTAAGGACCGAATTCCCCGATGAAGACATTTTGTTCATGACCGACGAGGATACAGAGGAAACGGAGGAGCCCTGGGTAATGCACTTCGATGGGGCATCGCATGTTGAGGGCCAAGGAGTTGGCGCCATTCTTATCTCACCAAAAGGATCCCATATACCCATCTCAATCAAATTGAACTTCCCATGCACCAACAATATGGCTGAGTATGAGGCTGTATGTTGGATCTAAATATAACTCACCTTAGGGTCTTTGGAGATTCATAGTTAATTATATGCCAAACCAACGGGGATTGGAAGACCAAGGATGAGAAACTGATCCCATACCATGAACATCTGGAGGATCTGATAACCTGCTTTGAGGAAGTCACCTTCTCTTATGTGCCACGAGCAAGAAATTGGTTTGCTGATGCCCTGGCCACCCTGGCCTCTATGGTTGAGATTCCATATGGAGTAGTAATGAAGCCGATCATGATAGAGTAGAGGAACGAACCGGCTTTCTGTCACTTGATCGAAGGACCTACGGAGAAAGATGATCAACCACCCTGGTTCTCAGACATCAAGAACTTACACGAGACCCGAACTGTCCCGGAAGGAACATCAAAGGTAGACAAACGCACCATCCAGCGATTGGCAACAAATTACATCATCTGCGGCGATCTCCTGTATAGACGGTCTCACGATAATATTCTGCTCCGATGCCTAACCCAGAAAGAAGCGGTTGAGATCATGAAGGAGATTCATGAAGGGGTCTGCGGAGCCCACGTCAGCGGTCACATGCTTGCTAAGAAAATTCTAAGGCAAGGATACTTTTGGACCACTTTGGAGACTGATTGCTGCAAGCACATATAGAAGTGCTATAAATGCCAAGAGCACTCCAGCCTAATACATGCTCCGGCCATTGACTTACACAGCATGGCCACTCCTTGGCCGTTCGCCACCTAGGGTCTCGACGTCGTCGGCAAGGTCAATCCTAAGGCTTCCAATGGACATCAATTCATCCTCGTCGCTGTGGAATACTTTACAAAATGGGTAGAGGCGGCCTCCTATACGAGCATTAAAGCTAGCCATGTTGAGAAGTTCATCAAGAACAACATCATTTGCAGATTCGGTGTACCCAAATATATCATCACTGATAATGGCACTAATTTTGCTAATAGGCGCATCCGGGCCTTGTGTGAGCGGTTCAAGATCATGCATCATCGTTCATCCCCATATAGGCCTCAGACGAATGGAGCAGTAGAGGCAGCCAACAAAACTCTGATCCGCATCCTGGAGAAGATGGTAGTTACTTACAGAGATTGGAGTGAGCAGTTACCCTTCGCACTTTGGGCCTATAGAACGTCTATCCGCAGCAGGGGAACACCATTCTCCCTTGTGTATGGGACCGAGGCCGTGCTACCGTTGAGGTCGAGGTACCTGCCGTTATCCTTTTGGAATCCCATCTACCTGAAGCTGAAAGGGAAAGAGCCCGTTTTGAACAGCTAGACCTAATTGACGAGAAAAGACTCCTAGCCTTGTGCCACACTCAGGTCTATCAGAGGAGAATTGCACGTGCTTACAATAAGCACGTCCGCGGTCGAGACCTGAAGATAGGAGACACTATACTGAAGAAAATTTTTCCGTCTCTCCACGCCGATCTGAGAGGGAAGTTTAGGCCAAATTGGGAAGGACCCTATGTCATCCGAGAAGTTTTGCCAAGATACGCCGTTTGCCTCGCCACCATGGACGGAGACCACTTTCCTGAGCCCATCAACGTTGGATACCTCCGTAAGTTCTACTCGTAGGTCTTGGGATAAGGTAAGTTTTGATAAAAGTAGATGCGTGACCGCTTAAGGGCTCCATAAAAGAGGCCATCATTTCAAAGTCAAGTGGCCCAAAAGAATATTCCCTGAAAACCTTCACCCCTTTTTTGCTACACACTTCGGGCCAACAGCCATTTCTTTCATATACCCCACCCAAAATTCCAAAAAAGAAGAAGAAGAGAAGGGAGGAAAAATCCAAACCAAAAGAAGAAGAAGAGGGCGCCCCCCCAAAAAAAAAAAAAAAAAAACAACAATAAAGAAAAAGAGGGGTACCCGAAAAAAAAAAACAAAAAAAAAACAAAATGATGACTGGGGCTATTTTGCTGCTTTCTTTACAACAAAAAACAAAACCCAAAATGTATATAGTTGTGTATATATAAAAAAAAAAAAGAAGAAGAAAAGAACAGAAAAAGATAACCCAAAAAGAGATCTCTGTTAGGGGGCTTCCCCCCCCCCCCCCCCGTGTATATGATCTATGATATGTGCAGGAACAGGTCAAGGGCCGGGAGCACGCTTCAAAGCGCTAATCTCTGCAAGCAGGGAGTCCTCGCGGGCATTTCGATCAGACATCCACCTACCGTGAAGACTCTTCTGCGGTCTCCGGAGGGCTTCATACGAGACTCACCAAAAGACCGGTCAATGTAAGAACCTCGCCTCGGTCAGAGTAGCCTCCCTCCGCAATATCAGCTCTAACCCTTTCTTTCTCCAATGCCTTGATCAAAGCCAGCCTCTCTACGGAAAGGGATTCGATCCGGGTCCGAAGCATCGCTTCCTTACATGGCTAAGGCCCTGTCTCTACCACATCTACCGAAGCTGGGCTAGGAGTAGGTAATCCCTCATATACCAGCCAACCCTCGTAACCCGGATAGACGGCGCCCCCCTGAACCAAGCTACACATATGCACCGATTGGTGGGTTTCCCAGAGGGCAACTATGCGATCAAGATCACTAAGAGAACCACGAGAGAATATCAGAGAGCACAGGGGTGGCCTCGCGGTACACGGCACATGCTGAGTATACCCGAATTGGTGGAGCACCCGAGATGGGAAGTAGTATGTGCTACCGGTCAGCCCCAAAAGTGTGATGCCCTCACAATCCCGAGAGCGGACAATCGGAAAGGTGCCGCCCATCCAGGGAAGTTGCCAGGTCACCAGATCGGATAGCCAGGCTCGCCTCGGACGCTCCCACCAGTGCGCCTCGAACTCGATCGAAACCCCGAGCCACATCCCCTCTAATCAAGCAGAATCTCGGCACAGGCCCCATGATAGCCAAATGCTCTCTCCTAACCAGATCTGAACAAGAAGTGAGCCCCCGCTGGGAATCCCAACCCGGCCCGAGGCCGTAACATCCAAGCCTCGATACATCTCCGCCAGGACCAGGTGTACCAATGAGTGACCTCCCTCCAATTCGGTCAAAACATCTCATAGCCCGAGGGAAAAGCTCTCACCCCCAGTGAAGAAGAGAACCTCCGACAGCAAATAAAGGGAAAAGGCCTTCACATTGAAGGGATCTCGAGTAGGCAACTTTCGAAGGCTCGAGTCACCGAAAAGTTCTCTGAGGAATTTCACCGAACACCTGGTGGGCCCTCCGGCGAAACATTTCTCATATCCACCCTTCTTCAAGCCAAGGACCGCGTGGACCGCCTTTGCATACCCTGGTTTGGGCACTACTTTGGCAAGGCCTCGATGCATCTTCAAGCCAGTGAGAGAGGCTAACTCTTCCAAAGCTGGGGTCAGCTCCCTAGACCCAAATTTAAAAACATGGGCCCTATGATCCCATGATGCCAAAGTCGCCTGTAGTAGGTTAGGCAACAGAGGAACAGCGAGGAGAGACGAAAGACGGGACAACCCGAGGCCATTCAGAATAGTAAGCTCGCTCTCGGCCAAACTATCATGCCACTTTTGCAAAAAGCTAGGCCCCGGGTCCAAACAGGGAAGTATGCCGGCCCCTGTATAAAAGCTTGGGCCCCCTTTTGAAGGCAGGTCCATCGGCGTATAAAGAGGTTCTTTGTGAAATCGATCAATATATGGCGATGGGCCTGCTAGAAAAAGAGGGGAAAGAAAGAAAATAAAAGGAGGGGCAAAACAGCCAAACCAAAGTAAAAGAGGAGACAAGGAGGGAACCAGGGGCGGGTTATAAGGAGCCCGCTGAGCACAATCTATAGCAGGCGTATATATTATATACGCCAAGACAAATTTTGAACAATTTTTGCCTAGTGTATATAATATATGCACCCGACCATTTTTGCTAAGGATTGGTCAGGCGTATATAATATATACGCCCGGCTATTGATTGCTGAATGTTGGCCTGGCGTATATAATATATACGCCCAGTTTAAGCCGAGGCTGGTAAGCCCCCCCCCCCTCACACTGGTCTATTTCTTTTCCCAAGGAGGAACGTAGTTTATTTTGGTCCACCTTTTCGTCGCAAGAGCGCACATGGGCGGCCATGCCACACACCCATGAGAAACACAATGGTGGCGCGCTGCCCATAGGTCACATACGGAGAGTCACCATGCATGATCAACCTCATCATTGGAGAGGTGCCAGTCCATTCCAAGCAAGAAAAAGAGAAAGGAAACCACCAAAGCAAAGGAATACCCAAATAAAACATTCATATAAACCATAAAAATTATAAACCATCCAAACAAATAACTAAACAAAAAATTGTTGTTATTACATATCCCCAAATAAAGCCAAGTCTAAACTGTTTCATCATGTCAAATTTGCAGAAAATAAACTAGTCCTGGGCAGCCCCCTTCGACTTCTTCCGGCGCCGGCT
The DNA here is from genome assembly GCA_021018995.1 of Chloranthus sessilifolius. Taxonomy (NCBI): domain Eukaryota; kingdom Viridiplantae; phylum Streptophyta; class Magnoliopsida; order Chloranthales; family Chloranthaceae; genus Chloranthus; species Chloranthus sessilifolius. The sequence continues at coordinate 85,601,590 of CM037590.1, read as the reverse complement.
CGCACTTTGAAAGGTACGGGTCTCCCCCACTCGAGTCCATGCCTGAGAGATACGGCTAAGCAAGGAGCGCGACTCCTTTTCACGAGCACGCTGCAGAGGCACACCAAAAGCCATCAGATAGAGAAACAGGCGGCAAGTAAACTAGGAAAATGACTAGGTTGGGCCAGCATTCACTCACCACTTCGGTCTCCCTAAGCCCAACGAGGTTACAATAGTATTCGGCCTGACTCACTGCCGACTCATAATCCTGGCTAGTAAGAAAAAGGAGGTGTTAGTCACACAGGCCATCAACGTAATTCAAAGGAAAAGAGAACAGAGCAACAAGATAGAGATTACCCCAGGAATCAGCTCAGGAGGTGGGACCTGGATAGCTTCAGCAGAAATCCGTGCCTTTTCGGCCACGTCGGCACACACGCGTGATAAAAAGGCATTATCCAGGCGCTTGAAGGTCCCCTGGACCTCGACGGGCGAGCTACCAGAAACACCGGCACCAAAAGGGTCAGAGGGTCCAGCACCTGAGGCCACGCCAGAGGCACCAGCCCCGGAAGGATCGGAAGGTCCAAAGACTGCATCATAGGAACGGCCTCCTCTTCCCTCATCCGAAAGTGGTCACTACTCAAACTGTAGAGAGAAATATTTCATCATTAAGGGCGACAAGTCAACCAAAGTAACCACACGAAAGCTGCTGAATGAAAGAAGAAAAGGGGCATTACTTGAGATCGCGGCCCGCCAAAAGCTAAAAAGTTAGCACCGGGCACGAAGCGAGGCAGCAAGAAATGATAGGGCAGGGAGTCATACCACGACTGATACCCCCTGGGCAGGAGAAGGTCATCAATAGGAACCCCATGATGAAGAAAGTAAGCAGTGAGCTCATCAATGGAGCCCTCTAGGACCAACACATCGGCAGGAGGAGCTTGGGGCAAAGCAAAGAGAGGGCGATACTGATGAACCACTCTCTCCCCTAAATAGTAGGCCCTAGTCCAGGACCCGTAGAGAAAGATGATACGACGGTCCAGCAAAAGACGAGAGGGACCCACTGAGGCCAAATTCTAGAAGGGAGATCCTATGTAAGGGTCGAGGATGACCTGTAAAAGAAGAGAAAATCGGAAGGGGATGCACACATTTGATCAGAACCCCTAGCACACAGAAGCTGAGCTGTCAAATTTACATATAGGGAATCGCCTTACCTGCTCTGGGATCAACAGGTCGAACTGAGAGCGCAGTCCTAACTCCAAATGCTTCATGCCTACGTCTCGACGGCGACCCACGTGCCAGTTACTCATGAGGGGGAACGTAGCAATGTCAGACTGAAGCAGAGGGCGACCCGGTTGAAAGTGAAGGTACCCCCAGACCTGAGAAAGCAGGCAGATGAGGACAGGTATGCTATAAAAGAAAATTGAATAAACTAAAACCAAAAGATAAAATACCTCAATGACAGGCCAAAAACCCACAATGGAGCTAGACTCCCCAAGAACAGCCCGCTTTAGGCTGGACATGAGTACGGCATAGCCAGCGCCGCCCCAATCGAATCGATGCACGGTCTCCCAGTTCACCATCAGTCGAGCAGGACAAAGAGACTCGCCCATTGGTGTTGAGAGTCTTGCCAGGAACAAGATGAGATGCGGGCCAAGATAAGTGCGTGCGTGCTCGATGTAAATGTCCATGTCAGCCGCCTCGTCCACCAACTCATTAGGCCCAAACCGATCAACCAACCAGAGATAGCTTGACCTCCGAGCCCCAACGCTCCTCGAAGAGGGTAGGCCCCTAGCAATGAATCACCTCCTCCCTACCCGGTGAGCGGTAGGTACCACGCACCCTCCGACAGGACCCCAAAGTGATCATAGACCACCACGGTGTGAAGGCCATCTCGCCACGGCCATGTGGAATGTCATCGTCTGGGCGAAAACGCCTATCAATGCCTTTAAACCTCTACAAAACAGGACACAAATGAAGTTCCCAAAACCGGCAAAGAAGAGTAGGTCCTTCACCACTGGGAAGGTAAAGCACAAGACGCTGGAGGTCAAACCAACCACCTCAGAACATAATGTGCGGCAGGGGCTGCAAGCAGAAGGCATCAATCAGATAGGGGCAGGGAGATATAATGAGGGCATCCAAGGAAAACAAAAACGGAAAGGAGGAGGGGGCCCATCTATTTACCTGATCAACGATCCCGAAGTTGGACATATGGGTGTGGCAAGAGAGGAGGCCGGTGGGCGGCTCGCTTGCATCTCATACCAAGGCCGGAGGAGCGCCGAGACACAATGAACTGTTTCACGGGTCAGAGGCCATCTCCGCCCTTTTGGCCGATCATGCCTCGTCACTGACATCCTGAAAATATGAGACGCATCGGCATATGAGTGGATTGCCAACAAAAAAAATGTATAAATATATATATGCACTAATCCAAAAAAAAAAAGAACCATGTGTAGGCACTAAAAAAGAAAGAAGCAAAAAAAAAAAGAAGAATGTGTGTGTACTAAAAAACAAAAAAAAAAATCATGTGTGTGTGGGTACTGACCCAAAAAAATAAAAAAAATAAATAAGGAGATGTGTGTGTATACAAAAAAAAAAAAAAAACCAAAAAAAAAAAAAAAAAACCATGTGCGAGTATACGAATCCAAAAAAAAAACATAATAATGTGTGTATGTGTACTAAAAAAAAAAAAAAGGATGCGTGTACCAATCCAAAAGAAAAACAAAAAATGTGTGTGTGCTAACCCATTAACAAAAAATGTGTGTGTGCATATTAATCCCAAAAAAAAGTGTGCGTATAAATATAGGCATCTCTTTTCTTTTGCATATTAAATCCAAACCAAAAAAAATGTGTGTATAAATATAGGCACCTCTTTTCTTTTGCATATTAAATCCAAACCAAAAAAAATGTGTGTATAAATATAGGCATCTCTTTTGCATATTAATCCAAACCAAAAAATGTGTGTATAAATATAGGCGTCTCTTTTCCTTTAGGTTAGTATAAAAAAAAAGAAGTAAAAAAAAAAAAAAAAAAACAACAACTAAAACAACTAAAACAAAAAAAGAAAAAAAGAAGAAAGAAAAGAAAAAGAAAAGGAAAAAAAGGAAATATAGGCATCACAAAGCATTTCATCAAAAAGAAAAGAAAGAGGCAATAGCATCAAAAATTCGAAAGAAAAATAAGGGGAAGGTAATGGTTACCTTCAAGGGGAGAGAAAAACAAATAGCGGCGGAGGATAAGCGCCTTTCGATCCACACCCGCGGCCGCCGGTAATAGAACTCAAGCCAAATCAAATGAAAAAACCCTAAGGGGTTGTCTCGGACTCAAGAAGAAAGGAGGGAGGAAGAGAGAATTTGAAAAGAGGGGCCCCTTTTGCGCTCGGGCTTGGACAGTTTCGTAACTGCTAGATTTTAGACCGGCGTATATAATATATACGCCCGACCATTTTTCGCCAGATTTTGGTTAGGCGTATATAATATATACGCCCGACCATTTTTTGCCAGATTTTGGTCAGGCGTATATATTATATACGCCCGACCAAAAATGGCAGTTTTTAAACTGCCCGACCTCCTTTTTTCGATTTTAAGGCCCAACGGCCCCCTTGTATGCTCTGGACCTCGATTCGGACCCCCTTCGCGGCCCACGTGTCGTCGGCCATGCTGCACACGTCCCCAAATGACCCTTCAAGTTTCCTTCGATTGGCCCAAAGGGGCCATGCTACAATAAGAGGATCTAGATCCGTAGGCGCCCACCTAATGCGCCCCCAAAATCAAAAAAAGAGAATGAAAAAAATAATGAAAAGAACAAAATATAATATATACAACGCTGGTTCTCAAAAGAGCGTCGCAACGCTTGTTTGCCCCACTCCGAGAGCCGTGTTAAATCAATTCGGAATGATCGGGTTCACCCAAAAGCTCTCGAATCCCGTTTCAGGCAGGGACATTTTTGTACCTGACCCGACAGGCAGGTAATTTTGCCCATCTCCGGTCGCTCCTCTGAGAGTCCCCCAAAGAAGAGTCAGGCCCGATCCGTGAGCAAACCAAGAACCCATCACCGGAATACACACGTCCCTAAGGTATATCAACATGGCAAGTTGATTCGCCTAAGGATACGTGTAAAAATAATGGCAGTTTGAGCATGCCCAGGGTCTCCATCTGACATGAAAAAAGGAAAGAAAAAAAGAAGAAAAAAAAAGAAGAAAGGAAAGGAGAAGAAATAACAACTTATTGCTGCTTAGTGAAAACCCTGAGTGGGTCGACCCCACCTTCCGGCATTCACTCTGGTCATCCGCCTTCGGATTGATATTGACCAAGAGTGCCCCTGACTTCAGACCATTCGAAAAGTCTATTGTCAGTCGAAACTGACCCGTCAAAAATAAAATTACAACCAACCAAACTATGTGCGAACATACAGACCAAAGGGCTCTTTTCCCTTTTTATTTCCTTTTACACAGGCTTAAAAGCTGTATAGGCACGGTGTCCCTATTGAATGTATGCACTTGTGTCTGGGTATCCGCAGGATGGTCGTTGTCCTCATAAATTGTACCTTAGGGTCGACGCTTCTGTTCGCGCCTATTTGCTGCTTATCGCCCCTGATGGGTGTCTCTCTGTGCATAGTTAGTAAGATGTGATTTCATTAGGGATGGAGGCTAGGAATTAGCCATCTCTTTCGAGGGATATTTGGTTCTAGCCCGATCTTTAGCTTTGTCTCGAGTTAAAGCACTCCGGTCCGTGCGAATCAGGAGCACCTCACCACTGGAACGTACACTTCCCCAAGGTTCACCTATCCCCAGCATGGCGCACGCACTCTTAAAAGCGTATCAACTGGCATTTAATCCACTTAAAGAGTTGTGCAAAAATAAAGTTGTCAGAGGTCATCGAGCTCTGCTTAGAGGCCTCGAAACAAAAGAAAATTCAAAAAATGACACAAAAAAAATTTATTACTCAGAAAATGGGCATGCATTCCCAAGAGGTGTTGCGACATCAATATTCTCTCCGCTCGGGTCAATCATGCTAAAGCAACCTCGAGGTTGATGGGTTCACCCAGAAACTTTGAGCCTTACCTAGGCAAGGGCTCCCGTGGCCAGTCCAGTGGAGCTGTCAATATCCCATAGGATTGGGCACAAGTTTGTAGGCCTTCGCTTTGAGTGCTTCGCATCAATTTTGAAGCATAGATCGATCATCCCATTTCATGAAGCTGTCTGGTTCAGGTTAATACTCAACATCACAAATCTATAATTTCCCTTCGGAAGTGGACGATATCTCGGCTAGCGGGCTTACACTTTCTGTGTTCATCGCAGTTATGCCCAGTAATGTCGCAATGCGCTTGGGGACTGTTAGCTCTGAGGTACGGACGATATCCCGAAATGAGAGGGCTTACGTACACTCACCATCACCATGAATGTTTGAGAATTGAGTTGAACCAGGCGGACTCATCAAACGTGCCTTGGACCTCTTCGAATGTCTCTTGTCTTTGGCATCAGATCATTAGTGATCGAATACCAAAGAGGGGCATCTGTAGACACCCAAATTCGGCCCAAGGCCCGATCAATCTGTACTTCGGGAGAGATGTACCCCTGTGCTTCCGATGGCACCCCCATGAACCCTTAGAAACCTACCTAGACCAGTAGGAATCACCCTAAGACCTTTAGAGCCATTCCCCCAATCCTTAGAAGTCACCCCTACACCCTAGAATCCCTTCCTAGACCTAACTTAAACCCTTCTGGCGGTTGATGGGAAGAGAGCTACAGAATTTCACACAGACTAGTACCATGGATGACCCATATACCATTGGAAAGAGGACTTCTTTAGCTTTCCAACGAGCTAAAGATCACCAAATTTGGAGCTACGGTTCAAAAGTTATGGCCGTTTTAAGTTTCACATAAAATCATAGAAATTTTACTCAGGCGTGGGTATTACATACGCCCAGCCAATTTAGCCCCAAATTAGTCAGGCGTATATATTATATACGCCTGCCTATTTTGGGGGAAATTTGGCCGGGCGTATATAATATATACGCCCATTATAGGTGGGACCCACCACGGGTTTCATCTTCTCAAAACTCCCCTATTTTTGGTGAAATTATCGCTCTAAATCAGGTATATAATATATACGCCTTAGCTCGAATCGCCATCAGTTGCTTGAATTTCCTTCATCTAGGTTGACCCTTTGACCATCCCCTTGGTTGAGGTGGGTTTCTTGAGATTGGTTGCACCCCCTTTGAGCTTATTGGCAACCCTTAAGTCACCCATGGTCTCACCCCATCATCCGCCATTGAAGCCAGTTTCCCAAAACCCTAGGACCTTGAAAACCCAAAAAACCTTAGATGGGGGATTACCTAATTGCTAAACCAATTAGCTCTTAAGTAAGCCCCTAACCCATCCCTTCCCTATAAATAGAGAGGCCTCCCTCTTCCTTAAGGGTTAGAAAAAATTGAAGGTTAAGGATTTGGAGCTCAAGAGAGAACCCTAGTGAGAGAAAGTGCACTCATTTTCTAGAATTCCAGCAAGCTTAGTTCATCTTTTCCAATCCATTTCAAACATTAGATCACTCCTTTTAGCTAAAACCTAGCCTCTAGCTTCACTCTACACCCCCTATTTTACTGAATCCTAGCATTAGAACCTATTTTCACACCATTTAAGCCATCGGAAGCACCCCAAAGCAAAGGTCTTCCACGGTGCAACAAGGGCCCGTGAGCTCCGGCTCACCCCTCTCTTCCTCTACCTTCTTGGTGTCTCCTCCGTCCAAGGATTCAAGCCGTTACGCCGCCGAAATTTCGGTTTGGCTCAAAGCTTGATAGGACCGTATTGCCTTCGGGCAAGGGGAAACTCCGCTCCTTTTTATTTTTATTTTGGCCATAGATAGAGACCGCTATGTGCGGGTTGATTGGGTGCCTAAACCCTTCTCGATCGATAACTGAAGCCCCTACCCTAGAGCCTTTCTGAAGATACTTCTAAAGTTGTAGATGAAAGATTGGTTCCTCATTTACCATTTCCACATGCAATGAAATCTGTATCTCCTTTTGATAAAGGGAACACAAAAATAGATGATATGATGGAGACTTTCAAGCAAGTCAAGATAAATTTACCTTTGCTTGAGGCAATCAAACAAATTCCAGCATATGCAAAATTTCTGAAAGATGTGTGCACTCACAAAAGACAATCTAGGATACAGTTGTCCAAGAAGGTCTTTGCTGTGGAAAGAATTAGTCAGGTGTTATCCATTGCTACACCTCCCAAACTTCAAGATCCTGGAATCCCCACAATCCCTTGCATTATTGGGGAACACACCATTGAAAAGGCTTTATTAGATCTGGGTGCTAGTGTCAACCTACTTCCATATTCTGTATATGAGAAGCTAGGTTTGGGAGGATTAAAACCCACTCATGTGGTGTTACAACTAGCAGACAGATCTGAAAGAAAGCCAGTAGGGATAATTGAAGATGTATTGGTAGGAGTAGATAAATTTTTCTATCCTGCTGATTTTCTAGTTTTAGATATGGAACCAACCAAAAGCAAAACTTCCATCCCTGTCATTTTGGGAAGACCATTCCTGGCTACAGCAAATGCTTGCATTCAATGCAGGTCTGGTATTATGGAAGTCTCGTTTGGAAACATGAAGGTAAAATTAAATATTTATAATGCAAATACACATTTCATTCAGCTCTGAAGAATGTTTTCATGTTGATCTATTGGACGAACTTGTGGAAGGAACTTTACAACAATTTCTGCAGGGTGAAGACTTCACCACAGATATCAAAGATGCTTGGGGACATGCTGAAAAAGAAGCAAGTTTTATCTCCAATTCTGAGGAAATTAATGTTGTGCAAGGAACTCTTAAACAATCAGCAAGTTTTTCTTCTTGGAAACCTGCTACTCTCCCCCTTCCACAAACATCTAAGGTACGTTTGATACCTTCTTTTCTCAGCCCACCTGATTTAGAACTAAAGAAGCTACCCGAAAATTTGAAGTATGTGTTCTTGGGTAATCATAAATCATTGCCTGCCATTATTTCTTCCTCTCTCACAAAGGAGCAAGAGGAAGAGCTGCTGATAGTCTTGAAAGAACATAAAAAGGCTATTGGCTGGACTATTGCTGATTTAGGAGGAATCAGTCCAGCTGTTTGCATGCACAAAATCCACTTGGAAGAAGATGCAAAGCCTTCTAGAGAAATGCAAAGAAGGTTGAACCCTCATATGCAAGAAGTGGTCATGAAAGAGGTTGTTAAGTTGTTGGATGCAGGGGTCATTTACCCCATTTCAGATTCAGCTTGGGTGGCACCTACGGGTGGTACCTAAGAAATCTGGAATCACTTGTAACCTCGATTACGGTGAGCTTATGTCAACCAGGGCAAACAAGCTGGATGGAGAGTCTGATTGATTACGAGAAAATTAAATGCAATGACCGGAAAAGACCATTTTCCCTCCCATTCATTGATCGGATCTTAGATAAGCTAAAGGTGAAAAGCTTAACACCGCTTTTTCTTGATGGTTACTCTGGTTACAACATGATTCTGTGTACCCACAAGATCAGGAAAAGACCACATTCACGTGCCCTTTTGGCACTTTTGCCTATAGGAGAATGCCTTTTGGTCTTTGTAATGCTCCTGCTATCTTCCAAAGATGCATGTATGCAATCTTTTCTGATATGATTGACCAATTTATGGAGATTTTATGGATGATTTCTCAATCTATGGCAACAATTTTTCCTGTTTACACCATCTCAAATTGGTACTACAAAGATGCTAAGAAACCAATCTGGTTTTGAGTGAAAAGAGCCATTTCATGGTCACCTGTGGCATTGTCCTTGGCCATGTTGTTTCCCACAAGGGCATTGAGGTGGACAAAGCAAAATTGATTTAATTGCACATTTACCACCTCCCAAAACTCATTAAACAAATCAAGTTTTTAGGACATGCCGGATTTTAGAAGATTCATCAAGGACTTCAAGAAATAACTAAACCTCTTTGTCATTTCTTTGTGCCAAGATGACCCTTTTGTTCTCAATAATGAATGCATGAAGGCTTATGAATTCCTAAAAAGCTCGATTTCACCCAATATTGCAGTCTCCAGATTATTCATTACCTTTTGAACTGATGTGTGATGCATCAGATTATGCTTTGGGAGTTGTCCTTGGACAGAGAAAAGATAAGCTGCCTCATGTTATAGCTTATGCCAGTAGGTCAATGATTGATGTACAGCTCAATTACACAACAACTGAGAAGGAGCTGCTGGCAATTATTTTTTCTTTAGAAAAATTCAGGTCATATGCCTTGGGTTCACAAATAGTGGTGTTCACTGACCACTCGGCTTTAAAATACCTTCTGTCTAAGAAGGACACCAAACCAAGACTCATCAGGTGGATTCTCTTGTTACAAGAATTTGATCTACAAATTAAAGATAAAAAAGGGGTGGAGAATGTGGTGGCAGATCACCTCTCCAGGATTTTAACTGCTGAGATTGATAGGTTGCCTATCAATGAATCTTTCCCTGATGAGTAACTTTTTGCCATTAGTATACACAGTCCTTGGTTTGCAAACATAGTCAACTTTTTGGCTACTGGAAGAATTCCTCAACATTGGAATAGAATGGATAAAGATCTTTTCTTCTCAAAAGTTAAACACTTCATCTGGGAGGATCCTTATCTGTTCAAGAGTTGTGCAGATCAAATAATAAGGAAATGTGTCCCTGACCAAGAATTTCATAGAATACTTTCTATGTGTCATGAACAGGCCTGTGGAGGTCATTTTAGTGGGAACAAAACTGCTGCAAAAGTTTTGCAGTGTGGATTTTATTGGCCTACACTTTTCAAGGATGCCTCATGACATTGTAAGTCCTGCCTGAACTGTCAAAAATTAGGCAGCATTTCCAAGAGAAACTCAATGCCTTTACAGCCTATTTTGGTAGTTGAGTTGTTTGATGTTTGGGGGATAGACTTCATGGGTCCCTTTCCTCCTTCCAATGGGTATACTTTCATTTTAGTAGCTGTGGATTATGTATCCAAATGGATTGAAGCCACAGCTACTAAAAACAAATGATCACAAAGTGGTTCTGAAATTTCTTAAGGATCACATTTTTCTAGGTTTGGTTTTCCCAGCCATTATCGTGATGGGGAAGCCATTTTTGTAATGACATTTTGAAACATTGTTGAAGAAATACTCATGACTCATAGAGTAGCCACTCCATATCATCCACAAACCAGTGGAGGTTTCCAATAGAGAAATCAAACATATTTTGGAAAAGACTGTGAAGAAGGACAGAAAGGATTGGTCCTTTAAGCTGAATGATGCATTGTGGGCATATAGGACAGCCTATAAAACCCCAATTGGTATGTCCCCATTTAGGTTGGTCTATGGCAAAGCATGCCATTTACCAGTAGAGTTAGAATATAAAGCTTTTTGGGCCATTAAAACATTGAACATGGATCTAAGATCTAACTGGTAATCACAGAAATTGCAACTTGTCGAGTTAGGAGAGCTGCGAATGGATGCATACACCAATTCAAGATTATATAAAGAAAAAGTCAAAACTTTTCATGATAAAAATTTATTGAGAAAAGAGTTCACAGCTGGTTCTAAGGTATGGTTATTTAACTCAAAGCTCAAGTTTTTCCCAGGAAAACTGAGATCTAGATGGGATGGGCCATAGACTGTCGTTCAAGCAGCCCGTTCGGGAGCTGTTGACATCCTTGATCCAAGTAATGGAAGAATCATAAAGGTCAATGGTCAGAGGCTCAAACCATGCATTGAAAAAACTCAGAACTGTCTTGACCATCCATCATCACGAATCTTCAAAATCGATGGCGAAAATACACATTATGTTTGTATATCATAGTTTGTGCTTATTTTTACATTTACTTTTTTTTCTCTTTTCGCAGAGTTTAAATATGCTCAAAATCAAGTCGCAAAGTAATATTTCTCTTTTCGTAAAGTTCAATTTGCTTTTCGAATAGATCTGAAGCTGTAATGAACTACTCGAAAGAGAAGATGTGCTCTTCGAATAGTTGGTACTGAAGCCAGTTCTCTTTTCGAAAAAGTAATTCTGAAGCTAACTCCTTTGCGAAATGATGTTTCTGAAGCTGTTAACTTGTCGAATGGTACTGATGCCATTCACAATTTTAAAAAGGACTCTTTTGGAACTTTTCAAAAACTTAAAAGCACTTTGCGATATTAACCTTGAGTATATTTAAACCCTTTCGACGGTGGGGTTTTCATTTCAAACTCTCTCTGCAGAGCGACTCCTCTCACTAAAACCCTACTTCGTTCTTTCTTTGCACGATTCAAAAAGTCTACTACCTTTTTTGTAACTAATTGGTTAGATCATCTGCATTTTCAGAAGAGGATTGCCGCTTATAATCTGGAGGATTTCTGCAAAGCAAACAACTCATTCAAAACAGAAACCCTAAATCTCGGTATTTCTTTACCCATTCTCTCTGGTTATCATATAGTAAGTTGTTCTGTGTCGGCATCTATTTTTGGGCATTATTATACATCGATTTAGGATGGGAAAAGCAGAGAAATCATTGGCTGCAATGTTTACCAAATCCTCTGCTAAAAAGATGAGCAAATCGACCCCAAAAGCAAAGGGAAAAACCAAAACTGCAGCTAAACGGAAACTTTCAATGGATAAAGCGGACGGTGAGAAAAGGAAAGAAAATTAGACATGAGGAACCCACCCCTGCTGCTGCTAGCCCTGAGCCTGAGCTTACTCCTCTGCCCATTCATTTGGTTCTACCCAATCCCTTCATTGAAGCTCAGAAGCTACTACCCGAGCTAATGGTTGGCGAAACTTTTTTCGACACCAAACCAGAATGTCTGCCATCCTTAAGATACCTTAGAGAAGCTTCACTAAGTAATATCCTTACCCCCTTGCCAGAAAGAATTTACCCAAGAATGGTAAAGTTATGGTACCAAAACCTAGCCAAGGTCACTGAAAAAGATGCTGATGTCCCTACCCTTGTCATTTTTATTGATGATTGCGATGATCATTTGTGACTTTTGAAGACATAGGGAATGCTCTAGGGATACCATTCCAATTTGATCCCTCTGGCCCTTTGGCTGCTCCCGAAATTACCTCTTTTAGAGAGATGGCTGCCCATCTAACTCAAGGTATTGTGGGCACGGGGCAGTTCATCATGAGAAGAGACCTTGCTCCCCAATTTCTATTGATGGATTCCATTCTAAGGGGTAGTTTTTATGTCACTGGGCACAGCCAAGAGAGAAGATCACCAATTTTAGAGGCCCTCTTTCATTTTTTCAAGGGGCAGTTTTTCAATGCCCCTATGTTAATTTTTGAAGCCATGGCTGATGTCAGTACCAAGCTAAAGAAAGAGGGAAGATATGGCCTACCATTTGGCATTGATCTGACCCTCCTCCCGAGCCAAATTTGAGATTGATAGTGAGGAGCCCTTTGAAGTCATTACACCACACAATTTTGGAAAAAAGGCTTGGACTACAAGCCAGGCTATGCTGTGAAGGATGAGAGAGGCAGGTGAACCTGCACATGCCCCTATTGCTGCACCAGAACCTGCAGTTGTGAATGAGCCAGAACTCACCCCTGCAGCTGAACCTGAAATTGGCATCATCCCTGCAGTTGTGAGCGAACCAGAACCCATCCCTGAAGCTTAATTTGAGCATCCAAATGAGCCTGCCTCTGCCATGTTGCCAAATCCAACGTTGTCCGAACCAGCTCTGCCAGTCCCTTTGGTGACCATCCCTGCAGCTGCACATACCCTAGAGGAAGTCATCCCTACACCCTACTCCCCCACTCCAGCCCTTGACAGTTCACCTATCCCAGCTGTCCCCTCGCCCATACTTCCCATCATTCCAATTTCGGACTCCCCCTCTACACCAACCACTCCAACCATTCTCACACCACCCATTTCACCCTCCAATGCCCAAGTTTTAGAAGAGTTAGCTGCAGGATATATTGCCCCATCTCCCTACACTCCTCTACTACCAAGCCCCTCACATTCCCCTGCTCCATCAACCCACACACCTGAGGCCTCCCCCACACCTGAACCTGAGCCCCTCCCTCCAGAAGCCTACTCTTCTTTAATGGGCTCTATTTTTGAAACCATGGAACTGGACCCCTCCCCTATACCTGCTCCTCCTCCATTCACCCACATTCCAACCTCTCCTTCTGACCATTGCACCTGCACCCTCCACCTCAGTTGTCCCAGTTTCTACTATGCCCACCTCTCCCACACCTGCATCCATCACCCAAATCCTTACTTACCTCCAGTCCATCCAAACCCAACTTCAGATTAACACCGACAATCAGTCTGTAGCCATGGAACTGCTCCATACCTTAGCTTCCACAACCCAAACCACCACCATCACCCCTGTACTAAATTCTCTGAACAGGCCACTCAAACAGATCCGAGTAATATTGGTTGATCTCGCCCACCCCACCACTACTACCCAGTGCTGCACATACTCAAATCAAGCTCCTTTGATTCCATCCTCCACCCTCCCCATTTTCTCCGAAAGACGCCACTGCAGCACCTGTCCCCTTTCTAGCCACTTCTCCCCCTACCACAGTGGGCCACCTTTAGTCCCTACCATTCCATTCCCTCCCAGATATGCCACCCTCATCAAAGCCATGGAAAATAACCCTTATATCCGCAGATGTTCAAAAGGGCTAGCTGATTTGCAAGCTTACATCCGCACCCCCTATGAAAACCAAATCAGAAATTAGAGATTTTATGAAATTTGAAAGAGATAAAATGTGGGACTTCTTTGGGTCAAACATTTCACCGGTGAGGATCGAGCAACACAAGGTGTCCATGTTGCAAGCCCAACTGGATCAAGAAAAATTGAAGACCACTAGCCTCAGAACACCTTGGCCTCATCGGAAAGATCAAACCGAGGAGTATACTTGAAATGAAAAACACTATTCCAGAGAAAGCTCAATCCGCCAGACTCCAACACCGACTCTAGCTCGATTCTAAAAGTGACTCGATTCGAGCCACCCGAACCAACCTATGATATGATTTTGACCCCGATTATTAGCTTTCATTGTACTTTTGTGTCATACTTTGCAATATAAAATTGCTTTTTGTATACTCATCGTGCATTTTTTTCTTCTTGCCATTATTACTTTTGTTGTTTTTCTTTCTTATATTTTTCCTCTGTTTTTGGACCGTGTGGACCTGCTTCCCTTTGGTTTGGGGGTATGGTATGCCAATAAAATAAGTACGTTAATGCTTGATGCAACTTATGACCAACAGAATTTTTGAAAATGAAGTAATTTCACACCTGTTGTTTTGAAAAATGAGGCAGTTAAAACTTTTTAAAATTGATTTCTAGTGTAATTCTAATACTTTCATGAAGTGAAGGTAAAATTTCTAAAAATTGATGTTTTAGTAAACCTAAAATGAGAGAAAAAGTGATGATATACCTCAAGAATTTGATAGAAAACCACACCCGGTGAGATTTGGGCTCTTTGAAATGTATTCTTTGGAGGTATGAATTGCCAATTTTTTCTGCTCTAGGGATTGTTTGAACCGGCTTGCTATCACTAGAAGTTATATATATCCAAGTTAAAATAGGTTGACAGCAATCATGATATTAAAGACATGATGTAGGGCCTTCTTTTGGACAGTTTGAACTTCAAAAAGCCCCACCTTTTAAAACTGCCCTTGATACACACCAATTGAGCTTTATAAATCCAAGATTTCTTTGAAACCTCATCAACCTCATTTAGCCTAACCCTCACTCTGAGAATTCAGAAGGTAAAGGAAAGAAAGCTGAAGAAAGGTGAGTTGGGTAACAGTTTGGTAAAAGAAAAAGAAAAATAATTGAAGGCAATGATGTATCAGTAGAAGAAAGGTGGCATTCCAGTCAATGTTGCTTTGAAAAAAAAAAAAAAAAAAAAAAAAAAAAAAAAAAAAAAAAGGAGAAGGCATTTCATTGGAAGTTTGAAAAAGAAAGAGAAAAAGATGGCCACTTTGGCTCTGAAAATTCAAAGAAGAAGATGAAATTGTGCTGAATTGAAGAAGGTGTGTCTATCAGCTCCTTACCTTGACTAACTTCTCAATTTTAAACTCCATTCCACCCCTTTATTCTTGATAAATTTCACCCATAAGCCACATTACAATCCAAGTTAAAGTCCTTACTGATCAATGATGGATTGAGCTGTCATATGGAGATAAGGATTTGTGTAATCTATGGTGAAAAAAGCAGTAAATTCAGAACTGAAAAGCAATTACTATGCTCTTGCTTACATTCCTATTTGAGGAATGTAATTGCTCTTGAGCTGTGTGAAATAGTGCAACCCTCATATTTGCATGGTGAGTGAAAACCCTGGTGAGAGTTGAGTTTGAAATCAAATTATTTGGGGTAACATCAAAACTGAATTTTCAAATAGAAGGCAAGCTTTTCATTAATATTTCCTATAAAAACTTGTTGACACCAACTGAGTGAATGGTAAAGGAATTACGAGAATTTTAGTTTTGAACTGATGTTTTCTTGAAAATATTCTTACAACTTGACTAATGCAGGTGTGAATAATCTGATTGGATGAAAGTTTGCTATAACAAAACTGTATTATTCTTAACTGATTTATTGGAGCAGTATGTGGGTACCTTCACTGAAAACCCTCAGGAGACTTCACCTCCACTAGGGATCACCTAGGGTTTAAAAGGCTAAATGCAACTGCTGTGCTCCTAAAAGTGGCTCTTTACTTTGTTTTTGTTTATTATTCTTTTCTTTGCTCGGACTAGCAAAGCTTAGGTTTGGGGTGTGTTGACAAGTGAAAATACCATTTTTCACCCCTAAACTTAAGTCTTGATAGACCTTTGAGAGAACTAAATAAGTGTTTTAAGTACCTATGTTGCAGCTAACAATAAAGACAGGCTTAAACATAAAAGCAGCTCAAAAGTGCCAAAAAGATGACAATCCATGTCAGTCCAAAGGAAGGAAGTGAAGAAACAACCTCATCAGCTGTGGAAAAGTCCAAAAGGAAGAGGCAAAGACCTGTAAGAGAAGCAGGGAACAATTCGAACAGAGAAATACAATCTGAGTTCTTTTCGAAAGAACTCGTGACGCTTCAGAAAGAACACGAACTCTGCGAAAAGGAATAAAACCTCCAGGCTTAGTTTTCGAAGAGCATCTGAACTCTTCGAAAAGAAGATTGAACTTTGCGAAAAGGAGAAAACACAATTCGAAGAGAGATTGAACTCTGCGAAAAGAGCTTCAGAAGCCACAGCACTTTGCGAAAAGACCCTTAAACTCTGCGAAAAGGTATTCTGGAGATTCGCAGCTTTAACAAGGGCAATTCAGTAATCTGTTGCACGCATCCCAATGCATTTTAAAACCCAAGGACATTTCGGAAGATTCTGAGCACGAACCAAAGGCATATTCCTCCCCATGTGAACACCCAAAGATGAAATTACTTGGCGGGAACTTCTAGAAGTTCCAACAGATTTTTGAATTTCCTAACAAAATTGATGCCTCTATTTCTTGATTGGCTGAACCAGATCAAACAGTTCTGATTGGCCAGAACAGATCTGGATCCTGGTGCTCGACTCCTATTGGCTGATATGGATTTAACCAATTCTGATTGGTAGATGCACATTAGAGATGGACTTGGGGAAAGCTATAAATTGACGAACCATTTGCCCAATTTGGGGATCCAGATTTTGAGTTTCATTTCTAATCCCCCATTTCCCAGCCAGATAGTTTGTCTGAAATCCCTGTAATAGCTTCACTTTGAGTTGCAATTGAGAGCTATGAGACGTTTCTGTAATTCAAAAGAGAGTTGTATTCAAGACTACAAATCTGAGAGCTGTTTAAGCTGTGCTCTGTAATTGTAACGGTGGATTTGAAAAGGTTGTCAGAAACCGTATTTTCTCAATTGGAATCATGTTAAGGGTTCCTCTCGATCTCCTTATTGCATTAGACTCCTTTCGATTCTATTGTTTTTTATGCAATTTCCTTGATTCATTAATCTGTAAGAATTAGTGTTGGTAACCTAGTCTCTACACATTTGTAGTGATGTTTCGCTCAATTAAGGATTTGGATTAAAAACTATTGGATGGTTTGTGGCCATTAAAGTGGACAGACCATAGCCATAAGTGTAGCCTAATCCTTGAATTAGATTTATCTCTCTTACATCTGTGCTTGTAGCCAGATGAAGATTGGATCACCTCTGCTGAACTGTAGTATTTCTCATTAGATTTCAAAGAACAAATCAGAGTTAGATATTACTTCTCCATCTTTGTTTCAATCACTCCCCCAACTCGGATCTGGATCATTTAGTTTAAATTTTCCTTTGTTTTTAGTTTATTAAACGTGACAAATTCAAACCTCTCATCTTATCAGCTTTCTAGATAGGATAAGAAGCCAGATCTGGTAGCTCAGATCTAGAGGTTTATCTTACATTTTAAACAAATTCTCTGTGGACGATCTTTCACTCACTTACTTTTAAAACTTGCTACAAGTGGCCCTGATCTTGCAGGCTAATTCTCTTCTAACTGTGCTGATATTTCTTTAATTTCTTATATAGTTTAGATCCACTGTAATTTGGCAACTTTAAAACTGTTTTCAAAACACACATAAATCAAGCACACTAAGAAGAAACAACATTTACCTATTTGGATGGAGGGTGTTGACTGATACGGCTCTTCAGAATCAGCCTCTATCATATTAATCCCCATTTTGTTTGAGATGATATCCTCAAATGTTAATACAGCTTTGTGGTGATTCACCACAGGGGGAGTTTGTTCAGGTACGGGTCGTTGTTACTTAAAGAGGGATAACGCGGTCAGGTCTATCTCCAGGGTAGGAAGAGTAATGTAGGGATCGGTGGGGTGTACTGGTGTCATGGGCTTATGTGGGGTCAATTGGGTCACCCCGTTCCTGTCAATCTTCACAACTCCAACACTCACAAATGAATTTCTGATATGAGGCCTGGGGGTTTCTCCTCTATGTGGATGCCCCTAGCTTTTGTAGCTGTTGTCACCCGAGCTTTCTCCTTAGCCTCCCGCACTTCTTCTTTTGTGAGCCTGTAACCCAGCTCGAACCTGACTTTCTAACCGCCGTTTGTTGTAACGGGCTCCTTCCTACCTTGCAGTCTGGGCCTAAGTCCCCTTCCTTTTTTATAGCCCCATTTTTGGAGCATGGGCACCGCTGCTACCATCCCACCTCCGGTTGTTGGAATGCCCTCGATGGGCTCTGGGAGTACCGTTGATACCTCGTACTCGAAACTATGGAGGTCGACATCCTCAGCTGTGTGCGACACATCTAGCACATTGGGCTTTTCAATGCTGTTGGTGGCCTTTTCTTTCTCACTGTGCCCTTCACCAATGACGGTGATGATCTTATGCCTGGACACGAACTTGAGATTTTGGTGCAATTTGGAGGGGATCGCTCCAACTTCATGTAGCCACGGGCACCCGAATAATAGATTAAACGAGGATTTAATGTCCATTACCTGAAACAATATGGAGAAGGTCATTGGCCCAATCAACAGCTCAAGGTCGACTTCTCCCATTATCTCTCTCCTGGTATTGTCAAAACCTCTGGCACTGATTCTCGTGGGCCTCAACATGCATGGATCTACCCTGATCTTTGTGGCGGTTCTTAGCTGGCATATATTCGATGCTAATTCATTACTGATTAGAACTAAAGGGATTACCATATTTTCGAACTCAACAGTTATATTCAAAGATTTTGAGTGACTACCTCCTTCCTCAGGTAAATCGGCATCAGAAAATGAAATGGCATTTGGAGCCATCACTTGACCAATTATCTGTCTGACTTCATATGAGCTAACTTGAAGTGAGACATGCACATTCTTTAACGCCCCCATTAAAGCTTGGAAATGGAGTGGGGACATCATCAACAGATCCCATACAGTAATATGGGCATGCATTCTTTTCAGCTGAGTCTCCAGTATGTGTTCTCGACTCATTTTCTTAAAGGGATTCACGACGCTCTCTTTCCCTCTGGTTGGGATTGTGATGCTGTTGGTACTTCTGGCTACTTCAAGATCTTCTCAAATCTCATGATGAAGTCCACTTCCCCTTCTTTGTTGCTGCTAGTGTTGACATCTATTTGCTCATAACTCAGAGGGACCTAATGTGGATTGTAGGTTGGTCCCGGAATCTGAAATGACATGGCTACTGGTATTGGATGCTCTTATACTGCGGGCTCTGGAGGTATGGGTAACACTTGATTTACCTTGGTGATAGTTGGTTGGGTGGTAAAATTTAGCCAGATGGGGGTGTTGAAGTTTGTGAGTGGTGGCGTCGGGGGAAAAGGGGTAGGGGTAGGCCATTGGTAGCTGATGTGTGCCGGCAGGGGATTGGGGGTATGATGGGCTACGAGGGTGGTGGTGTATGGTTGATATGCATTTATGTGCACGTAATTGATGGGTGTAGGTGATGGAAAATAAGCCCTAAGATCTAAGGGTTCAATTCACAGAGTTAGGTTAGGGAAATAATCTGACAAATTCAGGGGTTAAATCACTCCAATATTCCTTTCTTCAATATTTCTCGGCAATGGCGCCACATAGCTCTCCCGATCACTAATGTAATTTGATGGGTCAAACTCGAACTCCTCCTCACATTCTATCATCCCGATGGTGGGTCTGAGACCTGCTCCTCCGGTAGGATGTGGGGGTAATTGCACCTGGTGAATGTTCGCGTGCTGGTTTACTTGAGAAGGTACTAGTGGGATGATTTTCTCTGTATCGATTAAATCTTGGATCACATGCTTCAATGGTAAGTAGTGATCAGTCGGGTGACCCGGACCCTGATAAAAATTATAGTGGGTGTTAAGGTCATAGTTCTTTGAGATCAGGTGAGGAGGAGATTACTGTTGAAGAATAGTGATTATCCCTTTTCTATTAGTAAAGGTAAAAGTGCACTTAATGATTGCCCCAGGAGTGTAAACACCCGATCATAGCGGGCTGTCCTCTGCTCCGAAGTCATCTGCATTCCTTGACCGTTCCCTGCTCTCATCTGCTCAGTTTTGACTAGTGCTGGCGGGGCTGCCTGAAATTGGAACGGGGTTATATTATTATTGGGCCTGGTGTTGGCGATATTCTGAACGTCGGCCCCGGTTCTCTTATCGTTTCTCTATTGTGAAAACCTCCTAAGCCCACTGGCTCCACTTGCTACATTTTTATTCAGGCAACTTTCCCTGATGGCATCTTTACAGCGATTAGTAAAGTTAGACTGCTGTTGGAGTACTAAAAAGTCTGAGATCACTGGTAGAGTATTCTTGAAAATCATTTTGATTTGCTCATCGTCAGGTATCCTATATCTGACCTAAGCTGCTAGTGCTCTCCACCGCCCTAAATAGTCATCGAAGGTCTCATTCGGGTTCTACTTTAATCGGGCCAAGTCAGACTTATGCAGTTCGATGTCTATGTTGTAGACATATTATTCCTGAAACAAGTGCATTAAGTCCTTCCACGTTTTCATCATAGATGGTTCCAAGAATTTGAACCATCTCAAGGCCGGACTAGTCAAACTCTTTTGAAAGACCTTTATCAATAGTCTTTCGTCCCCTCCATATTAGCACATGTCCCCACAGTAGGACTTGAGGTGTGCAATAGGATTGCTAGTACCGTTGTACTTATCAAAAGCCTGCATTTTAAATTTGGGGGGACAAGGGGACCTCAGCGAACAAACATAAATCCGTGAAGTCCGTGGCATGAATTTCAGCACCACCAATTTTCATCAACTACTTCTGTATTTTATCCAACTGTTCTTTCAGCTGCTCTGACTCCTTGGATATGGGGGCCACTTTCTCAGCAGTTGGTTGGACTTCACTTTGGGCTATCAGGAGGTGGGAAATGATAGGATGAGGGTTAAGGCTGGTCAATGTTGGAGTTATTTTAAGATATTTGTTGCTAACTTTATTTGAAAACAGTGATAAGAATGTGTTAGTAAAAATAATTCAAAGGTAGATTGAAAAAATACAAAACAGCAAGTCTAAAAATACACAGCCCTGCAAGATACAGGGTCCATTGTAGCAAGTTTTGATAAGTAAGAGTTTGTCCCACAGAGAATTGATCTAGAACCCAAAATGAGCTATAATAGTAGGCCTCCAGATCTGGCTACAAATCTGACAATCCTAAAGAAAGGGAGTTGGGTGTCATGACTACACTAAATTAATCCTAAAAACAGATAAATAGAATATAGCCCTATCCTAACGAAAGGGCTTAGAAGAAGATGGTGGTAGTGTGTGCCAAAATAAAATATAAAAATTATGAGAAATAAGCAGGTTGAGCTATAGTTAATGATACAGTAATGTAACTCAGACTTAGTCTGTCTCTGCAGTGCTCCATGCTGAGACGCTATTAATAGCCTCACAAGGTAAGAGCTCCTAGTTTAACCCATGCCATTTGGGGCGCTCTTAGGGCTATACTCTGTCCACTATAATTGTCACAGGGTATCTAATAGAGTCTATCAAATCCCATTAGTTAAACTAGAAATTCGCTAGTCTAATCTAGAAGAGTGGACTGATCATTTCCACAGCCAATAGACTAGCTCTAGCCATGAATACTATTGCAGCACTATGTAATGCTTGTGCTACAAGCTCCCCAGATCTGTGTACAGACCTGGCTGACATCCATAGGTATTCCAACCCATAAGATCCTAAGTGCTTTGCTAAGGCTTGCTGCTCACTAGTGCCCGCAAAAAGGACCATGCAACAGATTGAATAAGGCCTTTAGCTCAGCTGGTCATTACTATAAATAGCCTGCAATGACTCAGCCTCAAGCTGTAATTACTATCGGAGATCAGATCTAACATTTGATATCGATTAGGTAGAACAGAGGGGAGCCAGTTACTATACAAACCTCCTCACAAGGCTCTTGAAGCTCATGTGCAGGGGAGAAGAAGCCTTCTCAAACATGTGGATGGATACAACCTTAGGGCTATACTCTGTCCACTTGAATGGTCACAGGGTATCCCATTGATCTGTTCATTCCACAGAGGCCTGAGAAAGAACATGAAAACTGTTGCAACCACCATGGTTTGTAGGCCTCCGAGCTCCCTGGATCTCACTATAGATCCAGTATTACTTTTCATGTGTTTATCAAACCAAGGGAAATAAGATGGTAAACAATAGACCTACTAGAAACTGAATGGGCTAGTCCCAAATACAAGGATCCTATAGACATCTAAAGAAATCATAAGATCTACAGATTTGATTAAGTATTAAAATAGTAGTTCATTGATAATAGCAAAACTTACAATGAACTATCTCCTGGCTGCAGCCCATACACAACTGCTCATCCAAGATCCTAATGTATACAAAAATCTATTACAAGGCTGAAATAAAACTAGACCTAGCTGCTTACAGGGGGATTAGCCAGCAAGTGCTGAGCGAAGAGAGAAGAGAAAGAGGCAAAAGAGGTGATCAAACCCTAACCCTAGCCTACTAGAGCTCTCAGCCGATAGAGGATGAAGGAAAGATGATAATTATATGCTCTAAGTACAGCTTATATACTCTATCAAAACGGCCTTGGTTCTAAAGAGATTAACCCTAATTTTTCCAGCAGACGTGGTACCCTTGAATGCCTTGAGTTGTGCGCTTCAAAATTCGCACCTTGAGAAGTGTGCCCTAGCCTTGGGAAATTCTTGAAAGGTCCCTGAGTTAAACTGAGAAGTGGAGAGCCCGCACTTCATGTAGTTGCTTTGCTTTTGTGGAGTTGCCTTTGGCTTAAGGGAATGGCTCATTCACACAGTAAACCTTTAATAAATCGTGCAGTTGCTTCGCATCGCAGTACTATCACAGAGATAATCTTGAGAGCCAGGGTGCTTCGCGCAGTAGAGCTTCAGGAGCTCTCTCTCTCTCGCTAAGTACTCACGCAGGTGGGCTCTTGGGCTTGCATAGGAACTTGTAAGGCTCCAGAGTGCGCGATATTTGTGCGAGGAGAATTTTGGGCGACTCTCTTCCAAGGCCACGCAAGAACTCTCTAAGGTGACTTTTTGTTCTCTATGCATATGGGCTTGTTGGGTTCCTCGCATGACTGCTTTGAGGCTTGATCTCCGTGAGAGCTTCGCGACCACGAATTCTGAAGGTTTCATACCGCGAGATCTTCGTGATGTCTTTACAGCTCTCCTCTTGACTGCGCGGCCTATCTGCGCGAGAGCCTCTTCCACTGTAACTTTAGCTTCGTGAGGAGGCTTCTCAACTCTGCGAGGTCTGTTTCTTGGCACTCTGCTGCACTATATTTGCTGCTGTTGCAACATCCTTCCTTCTTAGCTGACTTCAGTCATTTGTTAGACTTTAGGTCAATGATGATTAGCAACAGTGAGTCACCATGGTGAGCACTACCAAGGTGTTCCATTAGGCTTTGACTCACCTGTCATCCTTTCTTGTATTCTCTCTCTTTGGGCTAAAAAGCCAAGATTTTGTATTAAGCTGCACATTTTATTACTAACTGCAAAGCATACTTAACAAATGATTATTAGTGGGCTTTAAGGTCCATCAAATGCTAGGTTAAGAGGTGAAAAGTGATACTTTTCAGTGAATAATATACCCCCAAACCTAATCTTTGCTAGTCCCTGAGGAAAGGAAAAATTAAAACAACTACTCTAAGAATTGAAATGCCACTTTCGTAGGGAGCACGGATACATTTAGCATATGTACCAAGCCTTTTAAACCCCTAGGTGATCCCTAGTGGAGGAGTGAAGTCTCCTGAGGTTTTCAGTGAAGATACCCATAAACTTCTCAATGAAACAGTTAACAAAGGTGCAACATTCTCAGGTCAGCTGTCAAGAAATAGAGCATTAGTTCACCTTTGATTCAATAAAAATATGAGGAATTTGGACATGAAAAGCATAGACATTTAATCATCACAAACTCTACCTGAGTGCACAATATTTCTAATTAGCTCACAACAAGGGGGACAACACATGTATATCAGCACTGAGATCATCATTAATTCAAAAATTAGGTTATAGGCCATGCCTAATACATTCAACATCAGACCCAATGCTCACCAGGGCATACTCTCATAAGGGACCTTGAGGGTTTCATTTTCTCTCAAGCTCAAGAGCAGTTATAGCCTCTAAATTGGTCTGTAAGCATGAGCATAGGTAAAGCATCCAAGTTCTGGCATCATTCGTAGGTCCTCACCATAGATTGGGCAACTCCTTGTCTCTTCATGATAGCTCATTTAACTTTGGATCACAAGGTCTTTAGCTGGGTTGTAATGTGGCTTATGAATTGGGTTATAAAGAATGTAAGGTTGAAAAGGGAATCATAGTTGAGAAATTAGTAAGTGAAGGAGGTGATTCATGACTTCACCTCTTTGTAGTTCTGTCCCTTTCATTTTCTTTCAAAATTTTCAGACTTGAAATGGCCAGCTTCTCCTCTTCATTATGATTTTTTCAATCAACTGTTCCTCTTGACTCCTCTCTCACTCCTCACATTTGTTGTTTTTCTTTCTTTCCTTGCATTTTTCCTTATGTTTTTGTTTTCATTTTTGTGTTTGTGACTTGCCACCTATTTCCTCAACTGTTACACTGCTCAACTTTAGGTATCTCTCCTCCATTCATCCAATATTGATCCTATCTTGTCCATCTTTAGCTCCTTCTCCTTTACCTTCTGAATTCTCAGAGTAAGGGTAGGTTTGAGTCAGGTCCATAGGTTCAGGTACAAGTACTCAGGTGTATTTTAAAGAAAATTGGAAATTAAGGCTCAACAGGTGTGTGCACAAGGGCAGTTAATTAGGATTTAGTCTGTTTAAGCTCAAACTGTCCAAGAGAAGGCCTTGATCCTTTCCTAGGTTTCATGAGTGTTGCCAATTGTTTCAACTTGGAGGTGCCTAACTTCTAGTGAGGGCATTGCCTTAGCCAGTCTTTAGAGCTAGAAGAATTACCTCAGTCACTCCTTAAAGGAAGGAAAAAGAATTTTTTGGTAGGCCCAACTCTCACTGGTTATGGTCTTCTATTGAATTTTTAAGTATGTCCTTATCTTTTTCTCTCTTTAATGATTCACTCAGTATTGATACAAGTGATTTTACTTGGTGTCCATATCATGGGAAAGTTAAAATTTAAAAGCTTGTAATGCCTAAAGGTCTACAAAATTTTAAATTTCTCATTTATCTAGATGATCATTAGGTGAGCATGGTTCTATTTTTGTCTTACTCACTTGAATCTGTTGCACTTAGGTTAACTATTTCATTGGCAGAACCTGCCACACCCCCAAACCTATGAGGAGCAGTGTCCTCACTAATTCAAAGGGCAATGGGTATGTAGCAGTGAACAAACAGCGATACATAAAACACTACAATAAAGCAGAGAAAAAAAAAAATTAACACACAACACATTAACAAACACACAAACGGACAAAAATTAAATCGAGTAATAGGTACACAAAAGTAAAAAAAGAAAGTTCATTATATTAGAAAATGTATTTACAAGACACTACTTCTAACTCAAAACATGTACAAATATCAATCATCTAAGTCCTTGTGTTCAGTAGGTGGTTCCTAGATCTCTTTACCCTTTGCTATCTTTAAAGCAATAGCCTTAGACAGGGGTCTTTTTAAAGTGGTTTTCCTTGGCTTTGTTGTGCTTTTGCTCCTAGAAGTGGGTGATTGCTTTGGAGAAGGGTCCTTGAATTTGGGTCCAAGTTTGATGGGGCTCGGACTAGTGGCAACCGGGCCGGATTGTTGAAGAGGTACATTAGGGTTGAGCTCTTTAAAAAGAGCTTCTGCCATTTCCCGTTCAGTTTGGGCATTTGTCCTTTTCTCTAAGGCTACAATAGTCACCTCATAATTGTAAGCTCTCTCCTCAGTCAGCCGAAGTCTCGCTTTTAGTTCTTTGATAACATCTTCTTGACTCTCCACCCTTTTCTTCTCCTCGTTGTATTGGACCATAATCTCTTTCCATCCATCCTTGATTTCCTTTTTCTCAATCTTGTGGGCAAGAATCAGGAGTTTAATTTTATCCAGAAGGGGTTGCCGCACTGCTACTTTCAAGTCGGCCATGCCTTGAATTACATCCCTTTTTATGTAGGCATTTGCGTGCATGGCTTGGAGTAGGTTGGTATAGGGTGGCATGGGAGTAGAAGAATCAAGAAATAAGGGCAGATCAATAATGAAAGTCCCAACCATGGAAGTAGAGGTGGTGGGTGGAGGACAAGGTGGGGAGGATGAGATAGTTGGAAGCATGGCAAGGGTAGGTTAAAGATAGGGACAATGGGTGTGGAGTTGGGGAAGGATGATGGATTGCTGGGGAAACAGGTGACTGTTGGGAAGTTTGGGTTAGAGTCGATAGACTTGTGTGGATGGATTGTAAAATGGTGGGGATGGAGGTAGGGCTTGGTAGGGTGGAGTGAATAGAGTGAAGGTGGGCTTCGAGGGTTGATTGGTTTTGGGTATTGGCTAACATTTATGATTGGAGGGACAGTAGGAAGTGTAGGATTTGGGGTAAGAGGTCTGGTATGGTATTGGGTGTGGGTTGGATGAGTGAAACTAGCTGGAAGGGAGATGTGGGTCTATGAGTGAAGGTAGTGGCCTGTGGTGGTGTAAAGTGTGGTGGGGTAAAGTGTGGTGGGGGAGGTGAGTCGGGGAGAGGTGTATACTCAAGGTTGATGTCTCCTAGGATAGTATACATCATAGTGGAAAATTTCTCTCCTAAAAATGGCTCACCATCATGGGTTAAGGGAATGGATTGGTCTACAGGCTCACTCAGGATAAGTACAAAAGGTTAGGAAATCTCACTGGGCTGTTGGGGGGTGTCAAAGGTATGGGGTTGTGGTGCATAGGTTGTGGGTATTGGGTCTGGAATGAAGGTGATATTAAGGATTAGAATGGTTTGGGAAATATAGGTGGGATGGGGTGCTATGGGGGTTGTGCCTTTTGTGAGTTTTCTTTTCTTAGTGTAGGCAACTTTTATAGGTGGGCTGATGTTGCTACCCCAGCTGTGCTTTCTTTATTTGTTTGTGGTAAAAGAAATTTAAAATCAAAATAAAATAGGGGATGAAATCAGCACAACTGAGAAGTCCTAGACCTACAAGATACAGGGTCCATTGTGGCAAGTTTTGATAAGTAAGAGTTTGTCCCACAGGGAAAGATAATCTACAACTCCAAGGGAGCCATCTCTAGTAGTTCCTCCAGATCTGACTATAGATCTGGCAGTCCTTAAGGGAAGGGAGTTTAAGGTCACTTAGTTTACAGATCCTAAGGTAGCCTAATGTCTAAACTACAGAAAGGGTTGAGAGGATGGATGGAGTGTGGAAAATAAATATAAAAGGGTGAGAAGTATGTTATTAAGCCTAGATCAGAGGAGTTTTATAACTCAGATTCAGATCTGATGTTATAGAAATCATGTCCAATGGCTACATTATCACCAAAGAGGAGAAAGAATCCAACTCATCCCTATGCCATGATCCGTTCCCTTAAGGTTATAACCTGTCCAATTAAATGGTCACAGACTATCCCATAGGGGAACCACAATCCAGAGATGGGTCAAAACAAGTTAATCATTGTAGGCACTATTTCATCCAGGCTACTAGCTCAAGAATCCATAGGGAACCTCAACCTCTAAAGCTCTATGTGTGGGGCTAAGGCTGTATAGGACCATGATAGCCCAGACACATAGAACCAGCAAGAGATTGGGTACAACCTTCGATCTAGTTGTCCATTGCTTGAGTGAGGCTACAATGGACCAGTCACAAGCCTACAATCTCTATAACTAGATCAGATCTAACATCTGATAGCAGATCTATACAAACATAGGGGAGTCTGCATCTGTACAATCTCCCACCAGGCTAATACAAGCTCAGGTGCAGAGAAGAAGGATCCATCTTGGATCGGTGGATTAGAATCACCCTAGGGCTATAACCTGTCCACTTGAATGGTCAGAGACTATCCCAGAGGCTATCCTCCTCACGGAGTCCAAGACAAAACAAGAATATCGCTACCACCACCATGGTCACAAGGCTACCAGTTCAAGCTCCCATGGGGATTTCAGATCTAGTGGGTCCTGTGGTGGGGCTAAGGCTGTATATGACCATGATAGCCCAGACACACAGGTCACTTGGCTCTGAGTGGCCCTTAGAATCAGTCCTCCTTTGCTTTGAAACACAGCCAAAGCAATGGCGGATCACAAGGCAACAGCCTTGCATAGAGCATCTCACATTCAAACACAAATCCCATAATGTAAAAATCCTATTACAAAACTTCCATTAAACTAGTTCAAAATGCATACAAAGACATAGCCAGCCAGTGCTGGACTATGGAGAGAAGGAAAAAGAAAAAGTAAACTACTTACAGCTACAAAAAGAAAAGAAAAACGATCTCAGATCAGATCTCTAAGAGATGAGATGTGTTCCCAGATCTGTTCTAAGATCTGTTCCAAGATATCTAAACCTAAACTAAGTATGGGTTTATATAGCAGTGGTGTGGTGGCGCATTAGGGTTAGGAAACCCTAATTTTAACGATGCCACATGGCCTAATAGTGATCCTTGGATGCCTCGAGGAACGTGCATGGAGATTTAAGCATGGGAGTGCATGCCCTAATCGCTGGAAATTCCCAAAAAGTCCTCTGCTGAAGCGATGGAAGTTGAAGTTCAAAGCTTCGCTAGGTAGCTATTATTTTCCAGACTTGTCGCATGGTAGCTCTTGCTCTTCGCGAGGATGGTTTGACATTGAAGCTTCAACCTTCGCAAGGTTGCCTTGGTTTGCTCTTCAGGCAGTCGTGTGGTAGAGAATTGTGCTCTCGTTGGATTGGGTTTCGCAAGGTTGAGTAGACATCAAAGCCTCAAATATCGCGGGGTTAGAGTTCAAGCAGTCGCGAGGTAGCTGTGCATTCGCTGGGTTGATCTTCGCAAGGATGGATTTGAATAGCGCGAGAACTGCGCGAGCACTTCTCTTCAATGGACTTCGCGAGTTTCCTCGCGAGGTTTTAATGAGTTCTGAACTATGCGAGGTTCCATGTCTTAAGTGATCTTCGCAAGGATGGGTCTGTCTTCGTGAGGATGCTTTCTTCTTGAATAGCACAAGAACTGCGCGAGGAGTTCTCTTCTGATATTTGCATCCCGCGGCCACTGTCCGAAGAGTCTTCTGAAGCTCTCTCTCCTCAGCCGTTCTGAGCGAACTGCGCGATGTTGAGAGAGGTCTGCTTTGAACTACGTGAGACTGTGCGATGTGTTCTACTCTTGAGCTTCGTGAGAGCTGCGCGAGTTTGTGCTTCTGAAGCTCTTCAGTCACTCAACTGCGCGAGAGGTTGTTGTAAAGTCTTGGGAAGCTCAGTTGGACTGCGCGAGGCATATTTCTCCTGAATTCTCTAAAGCTTGGGTCAGCTGCGCGAGGCTCATTTTAGGTCTGAATTCAGGGTCCATCCTTCTGAGGGACTTCTGGTGCCAAAATAGGCTCCTTAGCAGGATTCCTGGCCTTATTTCACTGCTAATTATTACCTACATAAAATACTTAACAAGAACTTATTAGATGGCTAAGGGTCTAATCAAAGGTTAAGTTAAGGGGTGAAAAGTGGTACTTTTCAGGCCTTAACACACCCCCAAACCTAATCATTGCTAGTCCCTTAGCAAAACTACATTAAATCTACTATAAAAATTAAATGCCACTTTCGTAGGGAGCACGGATACATTTAGCATATGTACCAAGCCTTTTAAACCCCTAGGTGATCCCTAGTGGAGGAGTGAAGTCTCCTGAGGGTTTTCAGTGAAGACACCCACAAACTTCTCAATGAAACAATTAACAATAGTGCAATATTATCAAGTGAGCAGTCAAGGAGCAGACTTAGTTTACTCTTGAATCAGTAAACATAAAAGAAATTTAATCCATTGGTTGCACAGTAATTTAAACAGAATAAACTTCTCATGAATGCACATCATTTTCAATCAGTTTACGACCATAGAAAACTGCACAAGTGTGTGCCAGCACTGAGCTCATCATCAGATCAAAAATTAAGTTATAGGTCATACATAATGCATTCAAGATCAGACCCAAAAACTTTCTAGGGCATACTCTCATAAGGGTCTTCTTGAGGGGTTCATTTTCTCTCAGGCTCAAGAGCAGTTACATCCCCCAAATGGGTCTATAAGCATGAGCATAGGCAGAGTTCTTAAGTGTTGACATCATTGACAGATCCTCACCATAGATTAGATAACTCTTTATCTCCACATGACAGCTCACTCAACTTTGGATCACAAGGGCTTTTAACTAGGCTGTAATGTGGCTTATGGAGTGGGTTTAAAAAGAATGGAAGGTTGAAAAGGGGTTCAAAATTGAGAAATCAGTAGGTGAAAGAGGTGAGTCATGACTTCACCTTCTTGATTTTAGCTCCTTTCTTCTTCTTTGAGATTTTCAGATTTGAAGTGATCAGTTTCTCTTCTTGATTTTGATTTTCCAAAAGAAAGTTCCTCTTGACTCCTCTCTTACTCCTCTTCATTATTATTTTTGTTTCTTTTTGGTAAACTTTTCTTCTTTTTATTATTTTTATTTATTTATTTATTTATTTATTTTGCTTTTCTGAAATGCCACCATGTTCTTAGTTACCATACTGCCAGAATTTTGAGATACTTCTTCTCCATTCACCTAATGTTGACCATAGCTAGTCCATCTTCAACTCTTTCTCCTTTACCTTCTGAATTCTCAGAGTGAGGGTAGACTGAATCAGGTTCATAGGTTCAGGTACAAGTACTCAGGTGTATTTTGAAGAAATTCAGGATTTAAAGCTCCAAGGGGGTATGGACAAGGGCAGTTGCTTTAGGGTTGGTCTTTTTAGGCTCAAACTATCCAAGAGAAGGCCTTGATCCTTTCCTAAGTCTCATGAGTGCTGTCAGTTGTTTCAACTTGGAGTTGCCTAACTTCTAGTGATCACAATGACTCAGCCAGTCCTTAGAACTAGAAGAAATTGCCTTAGTCACTCCTCAAAGGATGGAAAAAATTTTATAGGCCCAATTCTCACTGGTTATGGTCTTCCTTTGAACTTTTAAGTATGTCTTCACCTTTTTCTCTCTCTAATGATTCACTAAGTGCTGATACAAGTAAGTTTCCTTGGTGATATCATCATGGAAATGTGAAATATTAAAAGTTTATAATGTCTAAAGTTTGCAGAAATTTTAAATTTCTTATTTTTCATGATTCTTAAGTGAACATAGATCCATTTCCATATTACTCACATGACTCTGCTGCACTTAGGTTAACTATTCCATTGGCAGGGTCTGCCTGCCACACTCCCAAATCTATAAGGAGCAGTGTCCTCACTGATTCAAAGGTGTGTGCAACAGGTCCATTATTTACAAAAAGAAAGGGAAATAACAAGGAGCAGAACACACAATAGACAAAGCAAAATAGTAATGACACAAGAAGAAAATCTATTAAAAATGAGAAATGTATAAACTAAAAGAAAACAAAAGCAAAAGAGTGCAGAAACAGAAGAAATCCTAGGTACAATCTAATCAGAGTCTGTATAAAAACCAATCCCAACCCATCTTCTTGGCATGCTCTTGAAGGTAAGCCTCTTCCTCTTGTTTCTTCCATTCTCTCTTTTCCTTTCTTTGAGCCACAGTTTTGGGTATGGTTGGTGCCCTGACCCTCATTTTTTTGGTCTTTGGTTGAGGAGGGATCACTGAAGATTTATCTGTGGTTGGCTCAGGGGGTTTGATAGGACTTTTTCCTTTGGGACTCTTCCCTTTGGGGCCCTTCCCTGACTGAGGCTGAGGGGAAATGAGAGGGGATTGGGCTTGTTCTGGCTCAGGAGGGACAACAGGGAATTTATCTTGTACTTTCACCTGAGGCAGGAGAGGACTTTTCCCTTTGTCAAGCTTAGGGGGAGCCACAAAAGACTTTTCTTGTTTCTTTGCTCAGGAATGGCAGGGCTCTTCCCTTTCTCTGGCTAGCTCATTGGTGGTGCCTCCTCAGACTGGGCAGATATTTCTTTTCCAATTTTTAGAGAGGCAGTAGTGCGAGAAGTTCTTTTAGCTATAACTTTTCGCCTCTGAGGATAGGTTTGTTTAGCAGGGCTTGATGAAGGAGCAGCAACAGGAGTCTTGGCACTTGTATCCATAGGTGGTGCAGAATCAGAGTCTGAGTCAGAAGGAAAGAGCTCAGTGGGATCCAAACCAAGGGAAGCAGCAGCCTGTCTGCGTTCCTCTTTGGAAAGTAGGCGACCATGGGGATCATCCTGAGAAGAAGCTCTGGTGACCTTTGGAGGTGGGGATGGAGGGGCTGGCCTTTTTCCTTTTTGGGCTGCAGTGGCTCTTTTGGAGGTGAAAGGTTTCTTGGAAGGAGTCATTTTTCTTTTGGGGGCAAGAGATTGAACAGGGGTAGGCACTGAGACAGGAGGAGGAGCTAGAGTAGGGACTTTAGCAGGAGCAGGAACTTGAGTAGGAGCAGGAGGAGGTACTAGAGTTGGGGCTGTAGGAGGTGGGGGAATAGGTTGTGTAGGTGTAGGGGCAGGGGATGTGGAAGAAGATGGCCCTAGTTGTGTGGAAGAAGATGGGGCCTCAGGGGGTGCTGTGGCGAGAGGGGTGGCCTGATTGGTTGGGCTAGTAGGAAGGCAACCCTATGTTCCAAAATCTCAATTTTCTTGGTAGCATACAGGAGATTGGTATCTGAAAGCTCCTTACTGAGTTTGTTGATCTCCTGAGCATTGTTCAGTTTTCTATCTAACAACTTGGCTCTCTTTTTCGCCATTTCAACATTGGCTTTTTCTATCTCTGTAGTCATTCTGTAGTAAGTTGCCGCAATCTTGTGCGCATTGAATGTCTCCAAAATTGCCTCCCACCCCTTGGAAATATCTCTCAGCTTCTCGCTGTGAGCAAGATTCAAGTCACCCAGCTTCTGCCTCCAAGGGGATTCAATGGATTGGCGAAGTTGTGCCATGCCCCTCAGGACATCCCTCTTGATATAGGCATTGTCCCTCATGGCATGGATGAGGGTGAAGTAGGGAGGGGTGTAATAGGAGTGTCTGGGTAAGATTGGTAGAAATGGAGTGGAAGAAGTAGAAGGTGATTGATCCTGGGGGGGTAAAGTGGGGGCTGTAGTGATGAAGTCTAGAGGAGGGGTAGAAGTTGCTAGGGCAGTCTGTGTTGAGTGGTCAGTGAATTGAGGAGGGGGTAGGATAAGAGGTGGAATGGAAGGCATCGGTGGAAAATTAAATGAAGTAGGCTCAGTGGAGGTGGATGATTCTGGGTAAGGGAAAAATGGAATGGTGAAGGGTTGAAATGGAAGTGGTGGGGTTACAAATATGTGGGGTGGAATAGGAAAGGTGGAAGGGAAAGGAATGGGGTCTGTTTTGGTGGAAGTGTTGGTAAATTGTGGTGGAGGTAATATGAGTGGGGGAAGGATAGGTAGAGGGGGGAAGGAGTGGGGGGTTATGGTGTCTTGGAGGGTGAAGGGTGTAGTTAAGTCAATTGGGGTGAGGTCTGGTTGCACTGTGGAGTCAGAGGTGGAAGGGGGTTGGATCAGTGGGGTGGTAGGAGGTTGTGTAGAGATAGGTGGGTTTGTCAATGTTTGAAGGGTGGATTGTATGTTGGTGATGTCAGTCTGCATTTGGGCTTGGGTTTATGTTGTGGTGGATAGCTGGGTCTGGATGTCATGTATTAAGGAAAGGATATGGGTAAGGGTGTTTGAGGTTGGTTGGGGTGGAGTATGAGAAGAGGAGGGAATAGGTTGGAAAGGGGAAGTGGGGGCATGATGGAAAGTTGTAGGGGGAGAAGATGAAAGGTCTGGTGAGTGATGTGGTGAAGGGAGTGGAGAATCTGGGAGAGGAATGTCATGGGTTGGCAAGGTATCAAGAAATGTGGTCATGAAGGCCTGATACCCTGAAGTGGTGGCTAGGTTAAAGTCAAGGTCGGGGAGTGGAGGTGAGGTAGGGATGGTTGGGATGGTGGCTGGGTCAATATGCGGGGCATTTGTGGGAATGATCGGGGTGGTTGGTTTAGGTAAGGATCTGGCTGGGGTTGTGTGAGAGGTCTTCTTTTTAATGTAGGATATCAGGGGAGGGCTATCAGGGTTTAGGTCAGATGATGTTGGAGATACGGGGGCTGTGTATTGAGGTAAGGTGGGTGAAGGGTCAATATGGAGGGGCAAGTGTGGTGGATGGAGGTATTGCTGCAGAAGCAGAGGTGACAGAAGCTTGCACCACCTTCTTTGGAGCAGGGGCTTTAGCCCACTTTTTAGGGGCAAGGGTGGCCTTTGCCACAGCAGTTCCCTCTCCTTGCTCAGAAACAACTTGAGCTTCAGCCTTCTTCTTCTGGGGATCCATCAGACTCCTGTTGATCCCCCATTATCTTTTGGCAAAAGTTGTAGGAGTGAGGTCAACAGATAACTCCCCCACTGGTTTCTTGTACCCTCCCCTTAGAAGTAATTTGGTGATGAGTATTCCATAGGGGAGAGTGTGGATCTTCTTTTACAGCCCGTGCTTCACCATCATATCTTTCATGGCCTCAAAAATCAACCATGCAGCATTAAATCCATGGCCCAGAGAGAAGGAATAGAGAGCATCAGCAATTGGTGTCCTCCTCTCTTGCTGATGGCCAGAGCAATAAATATTCTTCCTCAGAACTTGATCAACGAATAGTAATTTGGGATCCAAATCTCTTCTTCTAATGGAGTCCCCTGTGGCCTTCAAACCTCTGGTAAGGGCCTGTGCAATGGTATCAATGTGGGCACTCACAGGGGAACCATAACCACAGTTGGGATCAAAAATGGCAGGGATGCCCATGACTTCAAAGAATCAACTAGAGTAGCATCTCAAAATTGTCAACTAACACAAGGAGGCCTGGCTGCCCATGTGTGTCTGGTCTGACCCTAAGGCGCTGGTAAAAGAGTTGCACTAACCTAGGGTAGGCTAGTGTTGGAATCATTTTCATCAAGGGGATCAAACCAGCCTTGCGCAAGAACTCAATGGCGGGTGCTGACAACGGCTCAGTTTCAAAGAAAGATATATCAAAAATGGCTTCAGGCTCTAAGGGAATGGAAATGAGGAGCTCAGAGGGTGTAGAATAATCAGGTGTTTGGTCAGCCACCTCCTTCCCTTTTTTTTGTGCCGTAGAGGACTTGGCTTTCTTAGGGGCAGGCTCCACGAGAGCCTGATCCCTGGCTCTCTTCACAGGTGCACTTTAGGAGCCATTAAGATTCTCCTTGGTGAGTGTGCAGTTGAAATTTTGAATGAAAAAATTAAGAGCTGAGTCTTACCCTAAAAGTCAGGGTTCTGTTCAATTTGATGCATGGTAGACCGCAGGAGCTCCTAGCAGGGGGCAACTATTGATGGAAGCTTTAAGAACAAAAATCCAGAATTTCACGAATGGAGATGTATGTCGGAGGAGTGATATTGAGAGGAGTGGGAGCTAGGGTTTCGCTGGCAGGAGAGGAAAGAGAAAGCAGTAAAGAAAAGCAGCGCGGGGTTGGATTTTAAATATCACGAGGCTTGGCGCGCTTAAAAAATATCAGCTCGCTGGATAGGCATGAATGGGTCGCGAGATTGGATGCTCATTTAAACTGTGCGAGGAAGCCCACACAACCATATCTGAAACTCGCGACAGCAAAGCAAAGTAATTCTTTATGAACTGCGCGAGAGGAAACCAAACCAAATTTTTAGAACTTCGCGACGGCTTAAACAGAGTCAGAATTCACACACCCACTAGTCAGCCTTTTGACCTTTATTTTGTGGGTGGATTCTCTCATAGGCTCTCATCCAGGGACACCCATAAGCATTATAAAACATTCAAAAATTTCCATACTCTCAAAGCATTAAATTCACACATCATGAAAAGCAATCAAACAATACCATCATCATTCAATCACTTGAAATTATCAAAGAAAGGGAACAGGAATAAAAGTAGGCATAAAGCACTAAACTCAGACTCCAACAAGATCACTAAAAATTCCTATAAATAGTAAAATACATAACATACAAAGTGCACAGTTCTTAGTATCAATTCAATGAAAGATCTCCTTCAGGGTTTGAGGATCCTTCACCAATCAAAAATTGGCCCTTGGGATTAACCACTGGTTGATTGGGCAACCTTCCCTCTTCTCTTTTGGCTAAGGTATTCGCTAGTTGGCCAATCTGCTCTTCCATCTTTTTGATGCTCTAACCATGAGAATTCACAGTCTGAGCCAAGGAACCCAGGTTTTGTAGTGAGGTCAAGACCTGGTTCTCGAAAGAAGTATTTTTGGGTTGAGATGGGGGTAAGACCAATTGATTTTGTTGCTGATGGGGCTGGTGCTGGTGCTGGAAGTTAGACCTAGGGGTATACCCTTGATTGGACTGCTGCTGTGGCCTTTGAGGTAAAGCCAACATCTGCTGGGGCTGCATATAGTTGTCTTCCCTCCACCTCAGATTTGGGTGGTCTCTCCATTGGTAACCAGCATTTTGGTGCTGGTAACTATATGGCTGTCTGTTGTAGCCACAAGATTGTTGCTGGCCAAAAGATTGCGCAGCAGCAACATGCTCCAATACTAATTCAAGATATTGTCCTACAGATGGACATTCCTCCATTGCGTGTTGTGGGGACTGGCATATCAGACATGCCTCCGCCACATGAGCAGCCCTTCTGAGTTGCATCACAGTCAGTAATTTGTCAAACTTCATAGAGAGGTTTGCCATCTATAGCTGCAGGTCATTGTTCCCAGACACCTCACAAACTTTTCCTCTTGTCAATGCAGCAGGCCCCACTTTTGACTCAGACACCTGACTTGTTCTTTCCAAGGATAGTTTTTGAAAAACATTTTCACTAATCACCTCAAACAATTCCCATGCCTCATCAGCAGTTTTGTGCATGTAAGTGCCACCACAAGAGGCATCAACCATATCTCTACTTTTTTCATCAATCCCATTGTAGAAGCTTTGAACAAGCTACCAGTCTGAGATCTTGTGGTGGGAGCATTGTTTGAGCATTTCCTTAAACCTATCCCAGGCTTAATTAAAATTCTCAGTTGGGGCTTGGGCAAAAGCAAGAATTGCCTTCCTCAACTAGCTAGTTTTGGTCTCAGGGAAGAACTTGGTCAGGAACTTGGTCTGCAGGTCTTTCCATGAAGCAATGCTATTATTGGGAAGAGTGGTCAACCAGGTACTGGCCCTATCCTTCAGAGAGAAGGGAAAGAGTCTGAGCCTAGTAGCCTTAGGTCCCAAACCAGTGATATTAAAAGTGGTGCATAGGGCCAAGAACTGGTCAATGTGCTTGTAAGGGTCCTCCTTGCTAAGCCCATGGAAAGAGGGCAGCATCTGGATGATTGAAGTTTTTATTTCATAATTCTCCTGAACATCAGGGAATTGAATGCTAAAAGGGGAGTTATATTCATCCAGAGCATTCAACTCCTTGAGAGTTCTGGGTTGTTCTTCACCCATATTTGCTATCACAAATTCACTTGGGGGCTCTCCTATGGTGTGCCTGTCTCTTCTAAGTCTCCTTCCCCTTTCTAACTCAGGGTTAAGAGGCTCTAAAGTAGGGCTGAGAGATCTCCTCCTTAGCATACAAGCACACCATCAGCAAGGAGAGCTTCTTGCAGGCACATTGCAAATGAATAACTTTACAATTAACAAATTTATCTAACTAATTTACAGCTATTCAAAGAATACATTTACAACTATCCTAGATACTGCTAGAGAATTTTCAAGAAAGATAGACATAGTTTTAAAAGTTAGAGAGTTTGCAAACAGAGGTAGCTAAGCTCCAATTACAGTCCAACTGTCCTTCACTGCTGCTGTCTAGATCTGAAAAAAAAATTCACAAATACATCAGCAGTATCAATTATTCTTAACTACCAAAGAATAATAAAACTACAAAAACTTAGGGTCTACTAATAGATAAACCTTCCCCGGCAATGGCGCCAAAAACTTGTTGCTTCCCCAGCTGTGCTTTCTTTATTTGTTTGTGGTAAAAGAAATTTAAAATTAAAAATAAAACAGGGGATGAAATCAGCACAACTGAGAAGTCCTAGACCTGCAAGATACAGGGTCCATTGTGGAAAGTTTTGATAAGTAAGAGTTTGTCCCACAGGGAAAGATGATCTACAGCTCCAAGGGAGCCATCTCTAGTAGTCCCTCCAGATCTGACTACAGATCTGGCAGTCCTTAAGGGAAGGGAGTTTAAGGTCACTTAGTTTACAGATCCTAAGTTAGCCTAATGTCTAAACTATAGAAAGGGTTGAGAGGATGGATGGAGTGTGGAAAATAAATACAAAAGGGTGAGAAGTATGTTATTAAGCCTAGATCAGAGGAGTTTTGTAACTCAGATTCAGATCTGATGATATAGAAATCATGTCCAATGGCTACGTTATCACCACTGAGGAGAAAGAATCCAACTCATCCCTGTGCCATGATCCGTTCCCTTAAGGTTATAACCTGTCCAATTAAATGGTCACAGACTATCCCATATGGGAACCACAATCCAGAGATGGGTCAAAACAATTTAATCATTGTAGGCACTATTTCATCCAGGCTACTAGCTCAAGAATCCATAGGGAACCTCAACCTCTAAAGCTCTATGTGTGGGGCTAAGGCTGTATAGGACCATGATAGCCCAGACACATAAAACCAGCAAGAGATTGAGTACAACCTTCGATCTAGCTGTCCATTGCTTGAGTGAGGCTACAATGGACCAGTCACAAGCCTACAATCTCTATAACTAGATCAGATCTAACATCTGATAGCAGATCTATACAAACCTAGGGGAGTCTGCATCTGTACAATCTCCCACCAGGCTAATACAAGCTCAGGTGCAGAGAAGAAGGATCCATCTTGGATCGGTGGATTAGAATCACCCTAGGGCTATAACCTGTCCACTTGAATGGTCACAGACTATCTCAGAGGCTATCCTCCTCATGGAGCCCAAGAAAAAATAAGAATATCGTTGCCACCACCATGGTCACAAGGCTACCAGCTCAAACTCCCATAGGGATTTTAGATCCAGTGGGTTCTGTGGTGGGCCTAAGGCTGTATATGACCATGATAGCCCAGACACACAGGTCACTTGGATCTGAGTGGCCCCTAGAATCAGTCCTCCTTTGCTTTGAAATACAGCCAAAGCAATGGCGGATCACAAGGCAACAGCCTTACACAGAGCATCTCACATTCAAACACAAATCCCATAATGTAAAAATCCTATTACAAAACTTCCATTAAACTAGTTCAAAATGCATACAAAGACATAGCCAGCCAGTGCTGGACTATGGAGAGAAGGAAAAAGAAAAAGGAAACTACTTACAGCTACAAAAAGAAAAGAAAAACGATCTCAGATCAGATCTCCAAGAGATGAGATGTGTTCCCAGATCTGTTCTAAGATCTGTTCCAAGATATCTAAACCTAAACTAAGTATGGGTTTATATAGCAGTGGTGTGGTGGCGCATTAGGGTTAGGAAACCCTAATTTTAATGATGCCACGTGGCCTAATAGTGATCTTTGGATGCCTCGGGGTGTGTGCACAGAGATTTAAGTGTGGGAGTGCTTGCCCTAATCGCTAGAAATTCCCAGAAAGTCCTCTACTGAAGCGATGGAAGTTGAAGTTCAGAGCTTCGCTAGGTAGCTATTGTTTCCCAGACTTATCGCGTGGTAGCTCTTGCTCTTCGCGAGGATGGTTTGACATTGAAGCTTCAATCGTCGCGAGGTTGCCTTGGTTTGCTCTTCAGGCAGTTGCGCGGTAGAGAATTGCGCTCTCGTTGGATTGGGCTTCACGAGGTTGAGTAGACATCAAAGCCTCAGATGTCGCAGGGTTGGAGTTCAAGCAGTCGTGAGGTAGCTGCGCATTCGCTGGGTTGATCTTCGCGAGGTTGGATTTGAATAGCGCGAGAACTGCACGAGCACTTTTCTTCAATGGACTTTGCGAGTTTCCTCATGAGGTTTTAATGAGTTCTAAACTGCGCGGGGTTCCATGTCTTAAGTGATCATTGTGAGGATGGCTCTGTCTTCGCGAGGATGCTTTCTTCTTGAATAGCACAAGAACTACGCAAGTTCTCTTCTGATATTTGCATCCCCCGGCCACTGCGCGACTGCTACGCGAAGAGTCTTCTGAAGCTCTCTCTCCTCAGTCGTTCTGAGTGAACTGCGCGAGGTTGAGAGAGGTCTACTTTGAACTGCGTGAGACTGTGTGATGTGTTCTACTCTTGAGCTTCACGAGAACTGCGCGAGTTTGTGCTTCTGAAGCTCTTCAGTCACTCAACTGTGCGAGAGGTTGTTGTAAAGTCTTGGGAAGCTCAGTTGGATTGCGCGAGGCATATTTCTCCTGAATCTTCTAAAGCTTAGGTCAACTACGCAAGGCTCATTTCAGGTCTGGATTCAGGGTCCATCCTTCTGAGGGACTTTTGGTGCCAAAACAGGCTCCTTAGCATGATTCCTGACCTTATTTCACTGCTGATTATTACCTACATAAAACACTTAATAAGAACTTATTAGATGGCTAAGGGTCTAATCAAAGGTTAAGTTAACGGGTGAAAAGTGGTACTTTTCAGGTCTTAACAGCTTATATGGGCTGGAAAAATAGGTAAAGGTGTGGAAATGGGTAAGGTGGCCATGGTTCATGTGGGCTAGAGTGGCTCAGGTAAGGATATTGGACATGTGCTAGGCTGTGAGGGGTGGGATGAGGATGGAGGTGGTGGGGCAATGGGTGTAGAGGAGGTTCTTGCCTCGGCAATGGCGGCAGCCGTGACCACTTCTGGATGGTGGGGAAATGCCTCTCTCAATAATTCCTTCTTTTTCTCACTTTCTCATCATTGTGCCACTGATACCCCACAGTCTCCTCTTCCCTTTTGAAGGGGTATTTCCCATCTTTCAGTAGTGCAGTAATCGGCCTGCAGTAGGGAAGGGCTTGCGGTTTCTTATTAACCTTTACTTTCTCACACAAGTCCCTAATCTCTTTAAAATCTAACTTGGCTGCATCCAAGTAGTGGTTTCTATGAAATGAGAGAAGGCATCAACTATGGGGGACCTCCTCTCTTGCTCATGACCCGAGCAAAACACATTTTTCCTCAGCACCCCATCCATGAATCTGAGGTTAAGGTGTAGATCTCTTTTCCTGATTGAGTCCCCTGAAGCCATGATTCCTCCAGTTAGTTCTCTGGCTATCTCTATGGTGGTGGCAGTCAGGGGAGGTCCCAAGCCAAACTTAGGGCCATACCCAGCTGGTATCCCTAATACCCTTGCAATGTCAGACTGGTTAAACAACATTTCAAAATTATCAATCAGTACCAGCAATGTTGGGTTCCCATCATCACCAGTCCTCAACCTCATATTCTGATAAAATAATCTGACTAATCTTGGGAACACCAGCTGCATTGAGGGTCTCAACAGTGGCAACAGAGTTGCCTTACTCAGATATTCAATGGAGGCAGAGGTCTTTGGTAGCTCCTCAAAGTAGGCTTTATCAAAAATAGTTTATGCCTTTAGCGGAATTGCCAACACAAACTCAAAAGGGACCTGAGGTATTCAGTATTCTCTTCCTCTGCAACCTCAAGGGCCACCAGGGTCACAACCTTGCCCTTTTTCTATTTCTTGTTTGATTTTTTAGGGTCCTCAGCAAGTGGGTGCTCTCTGGCCCTCTTCTTTAAGGCTGATTTCTTCTTTTCCTTTGAGATTGTGGGTTCAGTACCAGGGGAGGGCACCTCAGAGGTCTCCAATGTGATAGCTCAGATCTGAAGGTTTATCTTAAATTTTAAATCAATTCCCTGTGGACGATCTTTTACTCACTTACTTTTAAAACTTGCTACAATTGGCCCTGATCTTGCAGGCAAATTCTCTTCTAACTGTGTTGATATTTCTTTATTTGTTTATATAGTCTAGAGCCACTGTAATTTAGCAGCTATAAATCTGTTTTCAAAACTCACATAAATCAAGCACACTAAGAAGAAACAACAAGTTTTTGGCGCCGCTGCCGGGGAATAGATTTTAAAATTGGTAGACCTAAGTTTTTCAATTTTATAGATTTGATTTTCATTTTAATTTTTGCTTTAAAACTGCACTTTGCATTCCAAGTGCTTGATTAAATGTCTACTGCAGTTTTGTATAGAAAACTGCTTTATCATAGAATTTTTTATTTTTCCGAGTTTTTATTCTTTGCCTTCTAGTTATTTGAATAAATGTTGCCACTCTTTTGTCTTTTTGTCAAATTTGGGCGTGCTTTGAGTTTTCTTTTATTTATGTCAATACTTGTCTTTGCTCTGATTTTGGATTTTTGCAGATCTGGGCAGCCAGTCAACAAGGAGCATCTGGACTAAAGTCAAGCATCCGCTTGAGTTTGCATCCCCTTCTCATTTGCATTCATTTTCTATTTTTAAATTCTTGAGAACCAGCAGTTCTGCTGTGTTTAATGTTTGTTTTGATTATAATTTCTGCTGTCTTTTAGGCATGCTATTTTTTTTTTTTTTTTTTTTACAAAACCAAATACAAAATAAAAGAAGCTGAAAACATAAATAGAAAATCTCTGAGTTGTTTCTCATTATTTTCAGCAGTAGTAAATAAGGGCTCTTGTTGAGCCCGGGCTGATCCAAAACAAGTAAAATATATATATATATATATATATATATATATATATATATATAGATATCTTCCGGATGGGCTGTTTTTCTCCATTTGCATCCACTTTTCCCATCTGGACCTGCTGAGATCATTTTTTCTTTTTTAGGAATCATGTAGGATAATGAGTAGTGAATCATAGGCTATTTTGAATATTCAATGGACCCACTGATTTTATTTTCCCTCGAGATTTCTTCATCATAAATGGGTCTCAGCTGTGTGTGAACCCTGTTTTTAATATGTGCTCCCATGCTTCATTATTCTTTTTTATTCATACACATCATCAACAAAGGTCATCTTATGAATCTTTCTTTTCCTTTGTATTCACGCTTAATCATTTTTATAATCACTTAGATTCATAAGTATCTCAGGCTTTTGGGTTTTTTTTTTTCTTTGGGCTTAGGATGTATCATTTGGCATTAGATTTTCTGTTTTAGGAATTTTAGTTTCAAATTCTGTGTTTAGATCGCTGATTTTTTTTCTTTCTTAGGTTAATGTGTCCTCGTTTTACTGATTTTCGTCATTTTTTTGTGAGTATAGTTAGTTTCTAACTTTGTTTCCCTATTTTGCATTCACAAATTCTGTTTTTGTATCAACACTTTTCTTTTTCTTTTTTAACTTTGTATTCAGTCCCTTACCTTGCTTTTACTGTTTCTCTGTTATTAGCATTAGTTTCCTTCCATTTGCTTTGCAGTTCTTTTATTTTTCTGATCATATATTCAGTTTTTAGATTTTATTTTGTAGCAGTTCTAACTTAGCCGGGGAATAGATTTTAAAATTGGTAGACCTAAGTTTTTCAATTTTGTAGATTTGATTTTCATTTTAATTTTTGCTTTAAACCTACACTTTGCATTCCAAGTGCTTGATTAAATGTCTACTGCAGTTTTGTATAGAAAACCTATTTTACTGCAGCAGAATTTTTTTTATTTTTCTGAGTTTTTATTCTTTGCCTTCTAGTTATTTGAATAAATGTTGCTGCCACGTTTTTGTCTTTTTGTTAAATTTGGGTAGGAGCCTGAGTTTTTCTTTTTATTTTTGTCAATATACTTGAATAAGGTACTGCTGCAGTTTTTGGATTTTTGCAGATCTGGAGCAGCCGTCCAACAAGGAGCATCTGGACTAAAGCTGGAGCAGATCTGCTTG
This sequence comes from Chloranthus sessilifolius, assembly GCA_021018995.1. Lineage (NCBI taxonomy): Eukaryota > Viridiplantae > Streptophyta > Magnoliopsida > Chloranthales > Chloranthaceae > Chloranthus > Chloranthus sessilifolius. The sequence goes on along the minus strand of CM037590.1, from coordinate 85,558,025 downwards.
AGTTTGCATCCCCTTCTCCTTTGCATTCATTTTCTATTTTTAAATTCTTGAGAACCAGCAATTCTGCTGTGTTTAATGTTTGTTTTGATTATAATTTCTGCTGTCTTTTAGGCATGCTGATTTTATTTTATTTTTACAAAATAAAAGAAAATGAAAACACAAATAGAAAATCTCTGAGTTGTTTCTCATTATTTTCAGCAGTAGTAAATACGGGCTCTTGTTGAGCCCAGGTTGATCCAAAACAAGTAACAAAAAAAAAAATAGAAAATTAAAATATATATATATATATATATATATATAGATATCTTCCGGATGGGCTGTTTTTCTCCATTTGCATCCACTTTTCCCATCTGGACCTGCTGAGATCAGTTTTTTTTTTTTTTTTTTTTAGGAATCATGTAGGATAATGAGTAGTGAATCATAGGCTGTTTTGAATATTCAATGGACCCACTGATTTTATTTTCCTTCGAGATTTCTTCATCATAAATGGGTCTCAGCTGTGTGTGAACCCTGTTTTTAATATGTGCTCCCATGCTTCATTATTCTTTTTGATTCATACACATCATCAACAAAGGGGTCAGTCTTATGAATCTTGCTTTTCACTATATATTATTCCTGCTAATCATTTTTATAATCACTTAGATTCATAAGTATCTCAGGTTTTTGGGGGTTTTCTTTGGGCTTAGGATGTATCATTTGGCATTAGAGTTTCTGTTTTAGGAATTTTAGTTTCAAATTCTGTTTTTAGATCGCTGATTTTTTTTATTTATTTATTTTTTCTTTCTTAGGTTAATGTGTCCTAGTTTTACTGATTTTCGTCATTCTTCTGTGAGTATAGTTAGTTTCTAACTTTGTTTTCCTATTTTGCATTCACAAATTCTGTTTTTGTATCAACACTTTTCTATTTTTTTTTAACTTTGTATTCAGTCCCTTACCTTGTTTTTACTGTTTCTCTGTTATTAGCATTAGTTTCCTTCCATTTGCATAGCAATCCTTCTATTTTTTAGATTTTATTTTTTTTAGCAGTTCTAGCATTGTTTTGTTGATTTTTCTTGCATTTGTATATCATGTTTTCCATTTCCTTGCTCATATATTCAGTTTTATATTTTTATTTTCTGCTGCATATAGTTTAGATTTTTTCTGTTCTTAGTTTTTCTTTCTTCTTTTACCTTGTTGCCCCTAGTCTCTCATTGTCTACAACATTGAGGACAATGTTCATCTTAGGATTGGGGGTGTGGCAGAGATGCCAATAAAATAAGTTAATGTTCGGTGCAGCTTATGACCAGCAGAATTTTTGAAAATAAAGTAATTTCACACCTGTTGTTTTGAAAAATGAGGAAGTTAAAACTTTTTAAAATTGATTTCTAGTGTAATTCTAATACTTTCATGAAGTGAAGGTCAGAAAATTTCTAAAAAAAAAAAAAATTGATGTTTTAGTAAACCTAAAAAGAGAGAAACAATGATGATATACCTCAAGAATTTGATAGAAAACCACACCCAGTGAGATTTGGGCCTGCTGAAATGTATTCTTTGGAGGTATGAATTGGCAATTTTTTCTGCTCTAGGGACTATTTGAACCTGCTTGTTATCACTAGAAGTTACACATATCCAATTTAAAATAGCTTGACAGCAATCATAATATTAAAGACATGATGTAGGGCCTTCTTTTGGACAGTTTGAACTTCAAAAAGCCCCACCTTTTAAAACTGCCCTTGATACACACCATTTGAGCTTTATAAATCAAAGATTTTTTTGAAACCTCATCAACCTCATTTAGCCTGACCCTCACTCTGAGAATTCAGAAGGTAAAGGAAAGAAAGCTGAAGAAAGGTGAGTTGGGTAACAGTTTGGTAAAAGAAAAAGAAAAATAATTGAAGGCAATGATGTATCAGTAGAAGAAATGTGGCATTCCAGTCAATGTTGATTTGAAAAAAAAAAAAAAAAAAAGAGAGAAGTCATTTCATTGGAAGTTTGAAAAAGAAAGAGAAAAAGATGGCCACTTTGGCTCTGAAAATTCAAAGAAGAAGATGAAATTGTGCTGAAATAAAGAAGGTGTCCATACCACCTCCTTACCTTGACTGACTTCTAAAATTTTGAACTCCATTCCAACCCTTTTATTCTTGATAAATTTCACCCATAAGCCACATTACAACCCAAGTTAAAGTCCTTACTGATCAAAGATGGATTGAGTTGTCATATGGAGATAAGGATTTGTGAAATCTATGGTGAAAAGAGCAGTGAATTCAGAACTAAAAAGCAATGCCTATGCTCCTGCTTATAGTCTTATTTGAGGGCTGTAACTGCTCTTGAGTTGTGTGAAATAGTACAACCCTCCTACCTGCATGTTGAGTGAAAACCCTGGTGAGGGTTGGGTTTGAAATCAACTTATTTGGGGTAACATCAAAACTGAATTCTCAAATAGAAGGCGAGCTTTTCATTAATTTTTCTTGTAAAAACTTTTTGACACCAACTGAGTGAATGATAAAGGAATTAGAGAATTTTAGTTTTGAACTGTTGTTTTTTGAAAATCTTCTTACAACCCGATCGATGCGTGTGAATAATCTGATTGGATGAAAGTTTGCTTTAACTAGAATCGCATTGATCTTAATCGATTTATTGGAGAAGTTTGTGGGTACCTTCAAAACCCTAGACTTCACTCCTCCACTAGGGATCACCTAGGGGTTTAAAAGGCTTGTTGCATATGCTAAATGCAATCTGCTCCTAAAAAATGGCTTTTCATCCTATTTTTAAATTTTGTCTTTGCTCGTGGACTAGCAAAGCTTAGGTTTGGGGTGTGTTGAGAACTAGAAAATACCATTTTTACCCTTAACTGGGCCTTGATAGACCCTTGAGAGAACTAAATAAGTGTTTTAAGTGTTTTTTTGTTTAATAATAAAGGCAGGCTTAACCTTGAAAGTAGCTTAAAGTGTGCTAAAAAGATGATGACCCATCTTGATCCGGAGGAAGAAGGAGAAAGGACAACCTCACCGGGTCACCATCAAAATGCCTAAAATAAAGAGGACAAAGGCCCGGTTTCAACTTTGGAAAAAGGTTTGGAGCTATTCAAAAAGAAGAATGCACTACGTATCGCTATTCAGAAAGGTCCCCAATCTTTGCGAAAAGGTCCCCAATCTTTGCGAATAGATCTCCGTGGTTACGCTTTTCAAAAGGTCTCCAATCTGCGAAAAGAGCTTGAAGTCACAAGATGCGAAAAGTTCTCCAAAGCTATGTAAATGATATCCTGAAGATTCTCAGCATCTGCAAGGGCAATTCAGTAATCTCTGCACATGCCCCAATGCATTTAAAAGCCCAGGGACATTTCAGAAGATTCTGAGCACGAACCAAAGGCATATTCCACCCCATGTGAACACCCAAAGATGAAATTACTTGGCGGGAACTTCTAGAAGCTCAAACAGATTTTTGAATTACATAATGTAATTGATGCTTCTATCACGATTGGTGAACAGATCAAGCGATTACGATTGGCCAAAATAGATCTGGATCCTTGTGCTCGACTCCTATTGGTTGATACAGATCTATCCAATTCTGATTGGTTGATACACATCTGAGCTGGACTTAGGGAAAACTACAAATAGATGAACCATTTGCCCAATTTGGGTATCCAGATTTTGAGTTTCATTCCTATTCCCCCATTTCCAAACCAGATAGTTTGTCTAAAATCCCTGTAATAGCTTCACTTTGACTTGCAATTGAGAGCTGTGAGACATTTCTGTAATTCAAAAGAGAGTTGTATTCAAGACTACAAATCTGAGAGCTGTTTAAGCTGCGCTCTGTAATTGTAACGGTGGATTTGAAAAGGTTGCTGTAAACCATATTTTCTCAATTGGACTCATGTTAAGGGTTCCCTCTGATCTCCTTATTGCATTAGACTCCTTTAGATTTACTGTTTTTCATGCAATTTCCCTTGATTCATTAATCCTGTGAGAATTAGTGTTGGTAACCTAATCTCTCACGGCATTTGTAGTGATGCTTCTTGTTCTAAACTAAGGCTTTGGATTAAAGACTGTTGGATGGTTTGTGGCCATTAAAGTGGATGACTATAGCCATAAGCTTAAACCTAATCCTTAAATTAGATTTATTTCTCTTACATCCGCACTTGTAGGCAGGATGAAGATTGGAAAACCTCTATTTGAACTGCAGTTATTCTCATTAGATTTCAAAGACCAAATCAGATTTAGATATTACTTCTCCATCTTTATTTCAATCACTCCCCCAACTCGGATCTGGATCATTTAGTTTAAAATTTTCTTTGTTTTTAGTTTGTTAAACGTGACAAATTCAAACCTCTCATCTTATCAGCTTTCTAGATAGGATAAGAAGCCAGATCTGGTAGCTCAGATCTGGAGGTTTATCTTATATTTTAAACAAATTCTCTGTGGACGATCTTTCACTCACTTACTTTTAAAACTTGCTACAATTGGCCCTGATCTTGTAGGCTAATTCTCTTCTAACTGTGCTGATATTTCCTTATTTGTTTATATAGTCTAGAGCCACTGTAATTTAGCAGCTATAAATCTGTTTTTCAAAACTCACATAAATCAAGCACACTAAGAAGATACCAACACGTAGCAAATTCAAGCCTTCCAACTCAGCGAGATAGTATTTCTTGTACAACCTTCACTCTTTTAATCTTAGTGTAGCACATTGGTTGGTGCCTCATGCTGTTGTGCACCCAACCACTGTGCATGAGCACCAAGCCTCAGGCAGGTGTTTTATTTCACTCATGAAAAGCTTATATCAATTTTTAATCAGTTGTTAATCAACATTGCAGAATTGTAAAAGTAGTTTTTCAGCTCATTTTCATGCAAAACAGGATCAGGATATCTCAGCCATTCATCAACGAACACACAGTCGATTCTGATGATACAAAGGCACATATTTTCATTCACAAACAATTAAAATATAGACAAAGTAAAACAATCAAACCAACATAACACACAAAACATAAATGACAGAATTCTAAAGGACACAATTCAACACAATTTTTTTTTTCAAACATATGATACAATTATTACCAGTATTTGGCTCACTGGGTACTAGCTTCCTCCTGAGTAGAGGATGCATCACCAATCATAAACTATCCTTTCAAATTTGTCAGGGGCTGACTAGGCAATTTTCCTTCCTCCCTCCTATTCAGAGCATTACAGATCTGACAAAGCTAGTCTTCAATCTTTTTGATGCTCTGTCCATGAGAATTGACAGTCTGCACCAAGTTTCCCAAATTTTACTTTGAAGCCAGCATCTGCTCTTCAAATGAAGAGGACCTGGGCTGTTGTGTGGGCAGAGCCAACTGGTTAGGCTATGGGGCAGGTAGTAGGAAATTTTACCTTGGTGGGTAACCTTGATTAACCTGGTGCTGGGGTCTGTAGGGAGCTACCATCTGTTGCTGCTGGAGTTGAGGATATGAGTCTTGTCTCCACCTCAAATTTGGGTGGTTCCTCCAAGAATACCCAGCAGGCTGCTGCCCAAAGGTTTGAGCAGCATTAGCATGCTCCATAAAAAAATCCAAAATTTGGTTGGCAGATGGACAATCATGAATAAAATGTCTGGGGAATTGGCATATGAGACATGCCTCCTCCACCTGTGCAACCATCCGAGGTTGTATCACATTCATCAATTTGTCAAACTTCAAGCTCAGGTTGTCCACCTTCCTCTCCAGATCACCTTGCACCTTCACTTTATATATTCCACCTCTAGGGGTGGCCTCTTTCATCATCTTAGCTAGAATTTGACTGTCATTGCGTGACAGAGACTCCTGCTGCATGGAATTTTCCCCTATTATGTCAAACAGCTCCCAAGCTTCCTCAGTTGTCTTATGGAGGTAGCTACCACCACAGGAAGCATCCACCATATCCCTGCTCTTGGCATTAATTCCTTAATAAAACACTGGGACAAGCTGCCCCATTGAGATTTGGTGGTGGGGGCATTGTTTTAACATCTCCTGGAATCTTTCCCAAGCTTCATTAAAATTCTCAGTTGAGGACTGAGTGAATGACAAAAAAAAATTTCTCATCTGGCTTGTTTTGTTCATTGGGAAAAACTTTGCCAGGAACTTGGTTTGAAGGTCACTCCATGACTGTATGCTCTTGACTGGGAGCTTTGATAGCCATGTGCTGATTTTGTCCTTTAATGAAAAAGGAAAAAGCCTCAATTTAGTGCCTCAGGCCCCAAGCCAGCATTGTTGAAGGTAGTGCAAAGTGCTAAAAATTGGTCAATACGCTTGTAGGGATCTTCTTTACTTAGCCCATAAAATGAAGGCAGCATACTGATGGTGGACGATTTAATTTCATAGTTCCCTCAACAGAGGGAAACTGAATGCAGAAGGGAGAGGTTTACTCCCCAGGTGCATTGTATTCTTTCAATGTCCTCTGCCTCTCAGCCATGGTAGCTGGTTCAGTTTCAATAGCAGCGCCTTGGGTGGTGTGTCTAGGTCTAAGGATCCTTTCCACCTCTGGATTTGGGGGTTCCAAGTCAGGGTTTAAGGACCTTCTACCGAGCATACACTCACCAATAGTAATGAAAATGCTGACAAGCACACAGAAAGAATTTCAAACAAAAAAAAGTAATAACTACACAGATTTACACTAAATAAAATAACAGGGGATTCAACATAAATGGCATGAGATTTAGGAGAAAGAAAATGCAAACAGAGCTAGCTACACTCCACTTGCAGCTCTAGGTTTTCCCTTCTTCTGCTGTCCATTTATGCAAAATTTCATAAAAAATCAGTAGTACTTTAATTCTACATTAAACACAACTACAAAGACTTTGTTAGTCTAAGTTATAGTACAACTCAGGTCTACTAAAAAGATTAATATCCCCGACAACGGTGCCAAAAACTTATTGGAGTTATTTTAAGATGTTTACTGCTAACTTTATTTGAAAATAGTGATAAGAATGTGTTAGTAAAAATAATTCAAAGGTGGATTGAAAAAATACCAAATAGCAAGTCTAAAAATACATATAGTCCTGTAGGATACAGGGTCTATTGTAGCAAGTTTTGATAAGTAAGAGTTTCTCCCATAGAGAAATTGATCTAGAACCCAAAATGAGCTATAATAGTAGGCCTCTAGATCTGGCTACAGATCTGACAATCCTAAAGAAAGGGAGTTGGGTGTCACGACTACACTAAATTATTCCCAAATATAGAGAAATAGAATGTAGCCCTATCATAAAGAAAGGGTTTAGAAGAAGATGGTGGTAGTGTGTGCCAAAATAAAATATAAAAATTATTAGAAGTAAGCAGGTTGAGCTAGAGTTAATGATATAGTAAAGTAACTCAGACTTAGTCTGTCTCTGCAGTGCTCCTTGCTAAGACGCTATTAATAGCCTCAACAAGGTAAGAGCTCCCGGTTTAACCAATGCCATTTGGGGCGCTCTTAGGGCTATACTCTGTCCACTATAATGGTCACAGGGTATTCGATAGTCTGTCAAATCCCATTAGTTAAACAAGAAATTCGCTAGTCTAATGTGGAAGAGTGGACTGATCATTTTCACAGCCACTAGACTAGCTCTAGCCATGAATACTATTACAGCACTAAATAATACCGGTGCTACAAGCTCCCCAGATCTGCGCACAGACCTGGCTGACATCCATAGGTATTCCAACACATAAGATCCTAAGTGCTTTGCTAAGGCTTACTGCTCACTAGTTCCCGTAAAAAGGACCATGCAACAAGTTGAATAAGGCCTTTAGCTCAGCTGGTCATTGCTACAAGCCTACAATAACTCAGCCTTAACCTATAATTACTATAAGAGATCAGATCTAACATCTGATATCGATTAGGTAGAACAGAGGGGAGCCAGTTACTGTACAAGCCTCCTCACGAGGCTCTAGAAGCTCATGTGTAGGGGAGAAGAATCCTTCTCAAACATATGAATGGACATAACCTTAGGGCTATACTCTGTCCACTTGAATGGTCACAGGGTATCCCATTGATCTGTTCATTCCACAGAGGCCTGAGAAAGAACATGGAAACTGCTGTAACCACCATGGTCTGCAAGCCTCCGAGCTCCCTAGATTTCACTACAGATCCAGCATTGCTTTCCATGTGTCTATCAAACCAAGGGAAATTAGATGGTAAATAATAGACCTACTAAAATGTGAATGGGCTAGTCCCAAATACATGGATCCTATAGAAGTCTAAAGAAACCATAAGATCTATAGATTTGATTAAGCATTAAAACAGTAGTTCATTGATAACAGTAAAACTTACAATGAACTGTCTTATGGCTGTAGCCCATATACAATTGTTCATCCTAGATCCCAATATATACAAAAAACTATTACAAGACTAAAACAAAACTAGACCTAACTGCTTATAGGGGGATTAGCCAGCAAGTGTTGAGCTAAGAGAAAAGAGAAAGAGGAAAAATAAGTGATCAAACCCTAACCCTAGCCTGCTAGAGCTCTCAGTCGACAGAGGATGAAGGAAAGATGATAATAATAAGCTCAAAGTATAGCTTATATACTTTGTCAAAATGGCCTTGGCTCTAAAGAGATTAACCCTAATTTTTTCAGCAGACGTGGCACTATTACAACCCTTAAATGCCTTGAGATGTGCACTTTGAAATCCATGCCTTGGGAAGTGTGCCCTAACCTTGGGAAATTCTCAAAAGGTCCCTGAGTTAAACTGAGAAGTGGAGAGCCCACACTTCATGGGGCTGGCCGCCATTTTAGTTAACTCGCGTAGTTGCTTTACTTTCACGGAGTTGCCTTTGGCTGATGGGAATGGATCATTCATGCAGTTAACCTTTAATGAATCGTGCAGTTGCTTCGCGTCGTAGTGCTTTTGCAGAGATAATTTGGAGAGCCAAGGTGCTTCACGCAGTAGAGCTTCAGGAGCTCACTCTCTCACTAAGTACTCGCACAGGTGGACTCTTGCGCTCGCGTAGTAACTTCTAAGGCTCCAGAGTGCGCGTGATCTGTATGAGGAGAATTTTGGGTGTCTCTCTCTTCTAGGGCCATGCGAGAACTCTGCGAGGTGACTTTTTGTTCTCTATGCATATGGGCTCGCTGGGTCCCTCGCACGACTGCTTTGAGGGTTGATCTCTATGAGAGCTTCGCGACCATGAATTTTGAAGGTTTCACACCGCGAGATCTTCGCGATGTCTTTACAGCTCTCCTCTTGACTGCACAACCTATCTGTGCGAGAGTTTCTTCCACTGTAACTTTAGCTTCATGAGGAGGCTTCTCAACTCTGCAAGGTCTACTTCTTAGCACTCTGCTACACTACACTTGCTGCTATTGCAACATCCTTCCTTCTCAACTGACTTCAGTCATCTGCTAGACTTTAGGTCAATGATGATTAGCAACAGTGAGTCACCATGGTGATCACTACCAAGGTTTTCCATTAGGCTTTGGCTCAGCTATCATCTTTGCTTGTATTTTCTCTCTCTTTGGGCCAAAAAGCTAGGATTTTATATTAAGTTGCATATTTTATTATTAACTATAAAACATACTTAACAAATGATTATTAGTGGGCTTTAAGGTTCATCAAAGGCTTGGTTAAGAGGTGAACAGTAGTACTTTTCAGTGAATAACAACCAATGTCCCAGCATAGGCTCCACTGTTCCTAATCTCGTCCTCTTCATACTGTTGGTCGGCATAGTGTGCAGTGAGGGTAGGATTCTCTTGTTGTGTTGCATGGACTGGATGGGAATGGCATGAGTGGGGGTTGGGTGAGTACATTGGGGATGAGGGAAAATTTGTTAGATGATGGGATTTTAGAGTGGGGCCTAATAAAGCCATTGAGCATGGGGGAAGGTTTGAACATGACTTTGAGATGTAGGGATATGGGTAAATTGGGGTTGATGTAAGGCATGGGTTTGAGCTAGAAATGAGGGTTGTGAATGGGTAAAATTCTGGAGGAATTGTGAAGGGTATGGGTGTGAGGCCCCAAGGTTTTGCTGGGCTTGGGTTTGGGCCATGAAGCCTTAGGAGGGTTGGGCCACAAAGCCTTGGTCATGATAGGTTTGGGCCATGGGCCATTGATGGATTTGGGCCATGACCCATTGGGCCTTGATGGGTATGGGCCATGGGCCCTTGGTAGATCTAGCCCATTGGGCCTTGATGGGTCTGGGCCACGAGCCCTTGAAGGGTCTGTGTTATTCACTGAAAGGTATCACTTTTCAACTCTTAACTTAGCCTTTGATAGACCTTGAAGTAGACTAATAATCATCTGTTGAGTGTGCGTTGTAGTTAGTAATAATCTATGCAGCTTAACACAAAATCAATCCTTATTGGCCCAAAGAAGAGGAAGAAGACATGCAAAGATGATAGTTGAACCAAAGCCTTATGGAACACCCTGGTAGTGCTCACCATGGTGACTCATGTGTTGATCATCACTAACCAAAAGCCTAGCAGATAAATGAAGATGGCCGAGAGTGGAGAAACTGCAAAAACAGCAAGTGTAATGCATCGGAGCATGGAAAGACAGATCTCGTAGAGTTGAGAAGCTCCTTCGCGAAGCTAAAGATGTAGTGGAAGATGCCCTCGCACAGATAGGACGCGCAGTTAAGAGGAGAGCTGTAAAGACATCGCAAAGATCTTGCGAAGATCTCGTGGATTAAAACCCTCAGAATTTGTGGTTGCGAAGATCTTGTGGAGATAAAACCTTAAAGCAACCGCACAATGAACATAGCGAGTCCAAGTGTGTACTAAGCTAAAATTCACCTCTCAGAGTTCGTGCGTGGCCTTGGAAGAGAGAGGCGCACTGTGCAGCCTAACACAAAATCCATCGTTATTGGCCCTAAGAAGAGGAAGAAGACATGCAAAGATGATAGCTAAACCAAAGCCTTATGGAACACCCTGGTAGTGCTCACCATGGTGACTCATATGCTAATCATCATTAACCAAAAGCCTAGCAGATGATTGAAGATGGCTGAGAGTGGAGAAACTACAAAAGCAGCAAGTGCAATGTATCTAAGCATAAAAAGACAGATCTCACAGAGTTGAGAAGCTCCTTCGCGAAGCTAAGGATGTAGTGGAAGATGCCCTCGTGCAGATAGGATGCGCAGTTAAGAGAATAGTTGTAAAGACATCGCGAAGATCTCATGAAGATCTCACAAATTAAATCCCTTAGAATTTGTGGTCACAAAGCTCTCATGGAGATAAAGCCTTAAAGCAGTCGCGCGATGAACATAGTGAGTCCAAGTGTGTACTGAACTAAAATTCACCTCGTGGAGTTCGTACATGGCCCTGGAAGAGAGAGACACCCAGAATTCTCTTTGCGAGCACAGGAGCATAACTACGTGAATACCTAGCGAGAGAGAGAGCTTCTGAAGCTCTACTGCATGAGAAGTTTAGGCACTCCAGATCATCTCTGTGACTGAATTGTAATGCAAAGGAACTGCACGATTAACTGAAGAATAACTGCGTGAGTGAGCACTTCCAACCAACAAAAAGCTACTTTGCGAAGGCCCTACAACTGCGTGAATAAGTAAATGCATATGCCAGCCCCGTGAAGCATGAGCTCCCCACTTCTCAGCTTAACTTAAGGACCTTTTGGGAATTTCCCAAGGCTAGGGCACACATCCCGAGGTGTAAATTTCAAGGCACACATCTTAAGGCATTTAAGAGATGTAACAGTGCCATATTTACTGGAGAAATTAGGATTAATCCTTTCAGAGCCAAGACAGTATGGACAGAGTATATAAGCTATACTTAGAGTTTACTTTATCATCAACCCTTCTTTTCATCCTCTGTCGGCTACGAGCTCCAACTGGCTAGGGTTAGGGTTTGATCACCTCTTTTTCCCCTTTTTCTTCTCTCTTAGCCCAACACTTGCTGGCTAATCCCCCTGTAAGCAGCTAGGTTTAGTTTTATTTTAGTTTGTAATAAGTTTTTGTATATATTGGGATTGAAGATGAGCAGTTGTGTATAGGCTGCAGCCTGGAGATAGTTCATTGTAAGTTTTGTGTTCATCAATGGATTGCTATTTTAATGCCTAATTGAATCTAAAGATCTTATAGTTTCTTTAGATGTCTATACGATCCATGTATTTGGGACTAACCCATTCAGTTTCTAGTATATCTATTATTTACCATTTGATTTCTCTTGGTTTGATAGCCCCATAGAAAGTAATGCTGGATCCGTAGTGAGATCCAGGGTGCTCGGAGGCTTGTGGACCATGGTGGCTATAGCAGTTTTCATGCTCTTTCTCATGCCTCTGTGGTATGGACAGACTAATGGGATACCCTGTGACCATTTGAATGGACAGAGTAGAGCCCTAAGGTTGTGTCCATTCACATGTTTGAGAAGGATTCTTCTCCCCTGCACATGAGCTTCTAGATCCTTGTGAGGAGGTTTGTACAGGAACTGGCTCCCCTCTATTTTACCTAGCTGACATCAAATGTTAGATCTAATCTCTTTATAGTAATTACAGCTTGAGGGAGAGTCATTGCAGGCCCTTTGTATCAATGACCAGCTAAATCTAAAAGCCCTATTCAACCTGTTGCATGGTCCTTTTTGTGGGCAATAGTTAGTCGTTGGCCTTAGCAAAGAACTTAGGATCTTATGAGTTGGAATACCTATGGATATCAGCCAGATCTGTGCGCAGATCTGGGGAGCTTGTAGCACTGGCATTACACAGTGCTGCAATAGTATTCATGGTTTGATTTGGTCCAGTTGCTGGGGAAATGATCAATCCACTCCTCTCGATTGATTTGGCAATTTCGAGTTTAACTAATGGGATTTGACAGATTCTATAGGATAGGCTGTGATCATTTGAGTGGGAAGCCTATAGCCTTAAGAGCACCCCAAATGGCATGGGTTAAACTAGATATTTCTACCTTGTTGAGGTTTTTTATAGCGTCTCAGCAAGGAGCATTGCAGAGACAAATTAAATATGAGTTACATTACTGCTCTAAATCTGAACTTAACCTACTTCTCACCATTTTGTATATTTTATTTTGGTATACACCATCACCACCTTCTTCTTGACCCCTTTCTTTAGGATAGGGCTATATTTTATTTCTCTGTTGTTAGGATTATTGTAATGTAGTCATGACACCCAACTCCCTTTCTTTAGGACTGTCAGATCTGTAGCTAGATCTAGAGGCCTACTATTATAGCTCATTTTGGGTTCTAGATCAATTTCTCTATGGGACAAACTCTTACTTATCAAAACTTGCTACAATAGGCCCTGTATCTTGCAAGTCTAGGACTACTTTAGTTGTGCTGAATCCATTCTTTTATTTTACTTTATTTTTAATTTGTTTCCACCACACAATAATACAAGCACACTGGATAGCCGACAATAATTTTTTGGTGCCGCTACCGGGGATATTGGTCTTTTTAGTAGACCTGAGTTGTACTATAATGTAGATGTTCAAATTCTTTGTAGATGTACCTAAACTAGAATAAAAGTACTACTGATTCTTTATGGAATTTTGCAGAAATAGGCAGCAGAAGAAGGGAAAAGCTAGAGCTGCAATTGGAGTGTAGCTAGCTCTATTTGCACTCTCTTTCCCCCCAATCTCACTCCATTTATGTTGAATCCCCTGTTATTTTGTTTAGTGTAAATCTATGTAGTTATTACTTTTTGTTTGAAATTCTTTCTATGTGCTTATAAGCATTTTCATTATTGTTGGTGAGTGTATGCTCGGTAGAAATTCCTTAAACCTTGACTTGGAACCCCCAAATCCAGAGGTAGAAAGGATCCTTAGACCAAGACATACCACACAAAGCCCTGCTGTTGAAACTTAACCAGCTATCATGGCTGAGCGGCAGAGAACATTAAAGGAGTACAATGCACCTAGGGAGTACACCTCTCCCTTCTGCATTCAATTCCCCTCTATTGAAGGGAATTATGAAATTAAATCCTCCACCATCAATATGCTGCCTTTGTTTCATGGGCTTAGTAAAGAAGATCCCTACAAGCATATAGACCAATTTTTAGCACTTTGCACTACCTTTAATATTGATGGCTTGGGACCTGAGGCCACCAAACTGAGGTTTTTTCCTTTCTCATTAAAAAATTAAGCTAGCACATGGCTATCAAAGCTTCCAGCCAACAGCATACAATCATGGAGTGACCTTCAAACCAAGTTTTTGACCAAATTCTTTCCCATGAATAAAACTAGCCAGATGAGGACAAATATTTTGTCATTCACTCAATCCTCAATTAAGGATTTTTATAAAGCTTGGGAAAGATTCCAGGAGATGTTAAAACAATGCCCCCACCAACAAATCCCAATGTAGCAGCTTGTCCAAGTGTTTTATCAAAGAATTAATGCCAAGAGCAGGGATATGGTGGATGCTTCCTGTGGTGGTAGTTACCTCCACAAGACAGCTGAGGAAGCATGGGAGTTGTTTGACATAATAGGGGAAAATTCTATGCAGCAGAAGTCTCTATCACGCAATGATACTCAGAATCCAGCTAAGATGGTAAAAGAGGCCACCCCTAGAGGTAGAATATTTGAAGTGAAGGTGCAAGGTGATCTGGAGAGGAAGGTGGACAACCTGAGCTTGAAATTTGACAAACTCATGAATGTGATGCAACCCCGGGTGGTTGCACAGGTGAAGAAAGCATGTCAGATATGCCAGTCTCTCACACATTCTATTCATGATTGTCCATCTACCACCCAGTTTCTAAATTTTATTATGGAGCAAGCCAATGCTACTCAAACTTTTGGGCAACAGCCTGCTGGGTATTCTTGGAGGAACCACCCAAATCTGAGGTGGAGATAAGATTCTTTTCCTTAACCCCAGCAGCAGCAGATGGTAGCTCCTTACAGACCCCAGCACCAATTTAATCAAGGTTACCCACCAAGGCAAAATTTTCTGTTACCTGCCCCATAGTCTAACCAGTTGGCCCTACCCCGACAACAGCCCAGATCCTCTTCATTTGAAGAGCAGATGCTGGCTTCAATGCAGAATTTGGGGAGCTTGATGCAAACTATCAATTCTCATGGACAGAGCATTAAGAAGATTGAGGACCAGTTGGGCCAGATTTGTAATGCTTTGGATTGGAGGGAAGAAAGAAATTGCTTGGTCAGCCGCTGACAAATCTGAAAGGACAGTATATGATTGAAGAAGCACCCTCTACCAAGAAGGATGCCAATGCTATTACTACCCTTAGGAGTGGGAGAGTGGTTGATAATCTGGTGGGCAAGATAACAGAAGAGGTCAAGGAAAATGAAGATGAAAATAAAAGAAGTGTTAGTGTTAAAGAGCCATGGATTGTACCCCCTGCTGTGGATCAGCAAGGGCCGAATAAGGGGGCTGATGCTAAGCCCCAACATAAAGAAATAAATAAAGATAAAAGAAAAAGACAAAAATATGGCTATAAGGCCAATGGGGATACAGCAGTGGCACCAGCAGTGCCACAACTGCTATTTCCTCAAGCTCTAGCTGGCCCATCCCCGCCTGATAAAGGGAATGCTCAAATGGATGAAATGTTGGAGACTCTCAAGCAGGTTAGAATCAATTTGCCTTTGCTTGATGCCATAAAGCAAGTCCCTACCTATACTAAGTTTTTAAAGGACCTCTACACTCAAAAGAGGAAAGCAAGGGTGCAATTATCTAAAAGAGTTTTTGCTGTTGAGCATGTTGAGTCAGTCCTGTCTATTACCACACCAAAAAAATTATAAGACCCAGGGATACCTACCATCTCCTACATAATCGAAAACCACACCATTAGTAAAGCCCTTTTGGACTTGGGGGCCAGTGTGAACCTACTCCCCTTTTCAGTGTATGAGGAACAAGGTTTGGTGGAGCTTAAACCTATCTCAGTTGTGCTCCAACTGGCTGACAGGTCTGAGTGGAGGCCTGTGGGTGTGGTAGAGGATGTCTTGGTGGGGGTGGATGTTGTTTCTTCTTAGTGTGCTTGATTTATGTGAGTTTTGAAAAACAGATTTATAGCTGCTAAATTACAGTGGTTCTAGACTATATAAACCAATAAGGAAATATCAGCACAGTTAGAAGAGAATTAGCCTGCAAGATCAGGGCCAATTGTAGCAAGTTTTAAAAGTAAGTGAGTGAAAGATCGTCCACAGAGAATTTGTTTAAAATGTAAGATAAACC
Source organism: Chloranthus sessilifolius (assembly GCA_021018995.1). Classification (NCBI taxonomy): domain Eukaryota; kingdom Viridiplantae; phylum Streptophyta; class Magnoliopsida; order Chloranthales; family Chloranthaceae; genus Chloranthus; species Chloranthus sessilifolius. The sequence continues at coordinate 85,541,977 of CM037590.1, read as the reverse complement.
TCCAGATCTGAGCTACCAGATCCGCTTTATCCTATTAAGAAAGTTGAAAAGATGAGAGGTTTGAATGTGTCACCTTAAACAAATTAAAAACAAGGAAATTTTTAAACTAAATGATCCAGTTCCGAGTTGGGGGAGTGATTGAAACAAAGATGGAGAAGTAATATCTAAATCTGATTTGGTCTTTGAAATCTAATGAGAATAATCGCAAATGAGAGGTGTTCCAATCTTCATCCTGCTACAAGCAGATGTAAGAGAAATAAATCTAATTTAAGGATTAGGTTTAAGCTTATGGCTATGGTGCATCCACTTTAATGGCCACAAACCATCCAACAATGCCTTTAATCCAAAGCCTTAGTTTAGAACAAGAAGCATCACTACAAATGCCGTGAGAGATTAGGTTACCAACACTAATTCTCACAGGATTAATGAATCAAGGAAATTGCATGAAAACAAGAAATCTAAAGGAGCCTAATGCAATAAGGAGATCGAGGAACCCTTAACATGAGTCCAATTGAGAAAATACGGTTTATGCAACCTTTTCAAATCCACCGTTACAATTCTGATAGCGACTAAATGACTCTGATTTGTAGTCTTGAATACAACTCTCTTTTGAATTACGAAATGTCTCACGACTCTCAATTGCAAGTCAAAGTGAAGCTATTACAGGATTTGGACAAACTATCTGGTTTGGAAATGGGGGAATAGGAATGAAACTCAAAATCTGGATGCCCAAATTGGGCAAATGGTTCGTCTATTTATAGTTTTCCCCAAGTCCAGCTCAGATGTGTTTCAACCAATCAGAGGTGCTCAGAATGTATTGACCAATGGTGGTCGAGCACGAGGATCCAGATCTGTTCTGGCCAATCAGAATTCTTCGATCTGGTTCAGCCAATCAGGTGATAGAAGCATCAATTCTGTTATGTAATTCAAAAATCTGTTTGAGCTTCTAGAAGTTCCCGCCAAGTAATTTCATCTTTGGGTGTTCACATGGGGTGGAATATGCCTTTGGTTCGTGCTCAGAATCTTCCGGAATGTCCTTGGGTTTTAAAATGCATTGGGACGCATGCAACAGATTACTGAATTGCCCTTGTTAAAGCTGCGAATCTCCAGAATACCTTTTCACAGAGCTTAAGGGCCTTTTCGCAAAGTGTTGTGACTTCTGAAGCTCTTTTCGCAATGTTCAATCTCTCTTCGAATTGTGTTTTCTCCTTTTCATAAAGTTCAATCTTCTTTTCGAAGAGTTCAGATGCTCTTCGAAAACTAAGCTTGGAGGTTTAGTCCTTTTCGCAGAGTTTTAGGTTCTTTTGCAAAAGTATGTGTTCAAGTAAAAGACTCAGAGTATTTTTCTCCGTTCGAATTGTTCCATACTTCTCTTCCAGGTCTTTGCTTCTTCTATTCAGACCTTTCAACAAATTGATGAGGTTGTTTCTTCACTCTTCCTTTGGATTGACATGGATTGTCATCTTTTGGCACTTTTGAGTCGCTTTTATGGTTAAGCCTGCTTTTATTGTTAGTCGCAACATAGGCACTTAAAACACTTATTTAGTTCTCTCAAAGGTCTATCAAGACTTATGTTTAGGTGAAAATGGTATTTTCACTTGTCAACACACCCAAACCTAAGCTTTGCTAGTCCCCGAGCAAAGAAAAGAATAAAAAAAAAACAAAGTAAAGAGCCACTTTTGTAGGGAGCACAGCTTGCATTTAGCCTATGCAACAAGCCTTTTAAACCCTAGGTGATCCCTAGTGGAGGAGTGAAGTCTCCGAGGGTTTTCAAAGAAGGTACCCACAAACTTCTTCAATAAGTTAGTTAAGATCACCGCAGCTCAAGCATAAACCACTTTCCCTCAATTGATTATTCACACCGCATCGCTTATTTTGTAAGAAGGTTTTTCAAGAAAACTATCGCTTAAAACTAAAATTCTGCAAAGAATTTTGTTACTACTTAGTCGATTTATGTCGGGGCCATTTACAAGGAAAAATTTACTAACAGCTAACCTTTGATTTAGGAATCCAGCTTGATGTTGCCCTAATTAGTTGATTTCAAACCCACCTCACCAGATTTTCACTCAAAAACAAATGAGAAGGTTATACTATTTCACACAATTAAGAGCAATTACCTCAAATAGGACCTGTAAGGTGAGCATAGGCATTGCTTTTAGTTAATTCACGCTCCTTTCACCATAGATTACACAAATTCTTATCTCCATGTGATAGCTCAATCCATCAATGATCAATAAGGACTTTTACTTGGGTTTGATTGTAGCTTATGATGGTGAAATCTCTAAAAGGGTTGGAAAGGTGTTCATATTTGAGAAGTCAACAAGGTCGAGGTTATATGCAAACCCACTTTTCTTCAAAGATAGTTTCATCTTCTTCTTTGAATTTCCAGAGCCAAAGTGGCCATCTTTTCTTTTCTTTTCAAACTTCCAATGAAAATGCCTTCTTTCTTTTGTTTTGCTCAAATATTTTTCTTTTTCTTTTTAGCAAATCGCATGCCATATTCCCTCATTGCTTTCATCATTGCCTTCAACTTTTACTCTTCTTGCTATTAAATTGTTACTCAATTCTCCTTCCTCACCTTTCTTCCCTTTGTCTTCCGACTTCTCGGGTAGGGTTAGGCTAAATGAGGTTGATGAGGTTTATTGGGAGTGATTTCAAAGGATTCATCGATTTATACACTCAATGGTGTGTATCAAGGGTAGTTTTTAAAAGGTGGGGCTTTGTAAGGTTCAAACTGCTCAAAAGGAGGCCTTACATCATGTCTTTAATATCATGAGTGCTATCAAAATATTTCAATTTGGATATGTGTAACTTCTAGTGTAAGTGATTCACATAGTCCCTAAAAGGTAAAAGATTGCCAAAGCATACCTCCAAAGAATACATTTCAGCCCAAACCTCACCGGGTGGTTTTATATCAACTTCTTGAGGTATATCTTTACTGTTTTCCTTCATTGTAGGTTTACTAAAACATCAATTTTCTTTTGGAAATTTCCTGACATTTACTTCATGAAAGTCTTTAGAATTAAAGCAGAAATTCATTTTAAAAAGTTTTAACTTCCTCATTTTTCAAAACAACAGTGTGAAATGACTTCATTTTCAAAAGTTTTATCGATCATAAGTTAAAGAAGCATTAACTTACTTATTTTATTGGCATACCCGCCATACCCCAAACCAAAGGGAAGGTGGTCCACATCGGTCCAAAACAGAGGAAAAATATAAGAAAGAAAACAACAAAAGTAATAATGGCAAGAAGATGCATGAATGCAGAGAGTATACACAAAATGTAATTTTCTATTACAACTGCTTAACACAAAAAGTACAAGGAGAGCTAATAACTGGGGTCAAAATCAGATCATAGGTTGGTTTAGGTGGCTCCAAACCGGAGTCACTATCGTAATCGAGCTAGAGTCGGTGTTGGAGTCCAACTTGATTGAGCTTTCTGGGAATGGTGTTTTGTAGCTCAAGATACTCCTGATTTGATCTTTTGATGAGGCCAAGGTGTTTGGTGAGGCTAGTGGTCTTCAATTTTTCTTGATCCAAGTTGGGCTTGCAACATGGACACCTTGTGTTGCTCGATCCTCACCAAATTGAAATGTTTGACCCAAAGGTCCCATTTTATCTCTTTCAAATTTCATAAAAATCTCTAACTTCCGATTTGGTTTTCATAGGGTGCGGATGTAAGCTTGCAAATTAGCTAGCCCTTTTGAACATCTCATGGATATAAGGGTTATTTTCCATGGCTTTGATGAGGTGGCATATCGGGGAGGGAATGGAATGGGGTGGCCCATTGTGGTAGGGGGGAGAAGTGGCTAGAAAGGGACAGCAGGGTCTGCCTGAGTGGCTTTCTCAGAGAAAATGGGGAGTGGTGGAGGGATGGAATCAAAGGAGCTTCAGCTTGAGTATGTGTTGCCCGGGTAGTAGTGGTGGGGTGGGCAGATCAACCAATATTACCTCCTGGATCCGCTTTGGGTGGCTCGGGAAGAAAAATAGGTACAGGGGTAATGGTGGTTGTTTGGAATGTGGAAGCTAAGGTTCCATGGTTCTGGTGATTGTCTGTGTTGATTTGAAGTTGGGCTTGGATGGATTGGAGGTAGGTAAGGATTTGGGTAATGGATGGTGTGGGAGAGGTGGGCATAGTAGAGACGGGACAACCGAGGTGGAGGGAGGAGGTGCAATGGTCAGAAGGAGAGGTTGGAAAGTGGGTGAAGGGAGGAGGAGCGGTATAGGGTGGGGTCTAGTTCCATGGTTTCAAAATAAAAACCCATTAGAGAAGAGTAGGCCTCAGAGTGAAGGGCTCAGTTCGTGTGTAGGGAGGTCCTGGTGTGTAATGATGGAGTGGGAATTTGAGGGCTTTGGAGCAGAGGAGTGAGGAGATGGGGCAATAAATCAGAGCTAACTCCTCTAAAGCCCGGCATTGAGGTGAAATTGGTGGTGTTAGAATGGTTGGAGTGGTTGGTGTAGAGGGGGAATCCACAATTGGAATGATGGAATGAGGGAGATGGGACATGGGATAGGTGAAAGTGCATGGGCTTGAGTAGGGAGTAGGGTGCAAGGAACTTCCTCCAAAGTAGGTGCAAGTCACCAAAGGTCTTGCAGAGATGTTTCAAGGAGTGGGGCAAGCTAAAGAGCTGGTCACCACAGGTTGATGAAGAAATGGATCGGCAGAGTTGCTTCGACAAATTTGGATCCGCAACATGGCGGGCAGCTCAATTGTAAGGTCAAATGCAGCAGGGTGGCTTGTGGAGGCTCATTTGCGGATGTGGGTTCTGCTCACTCACAACCGGTTCACAAAGTGAGAGGCATGTGCAGTTCACTGCCTCTCATCCTTCTCAAAGATAGCCTAGCTTATAGTCCAAGCCTTTTTCCCAAAATTGTGAGGGGTAATGACTTCAAATGGCTCCTCACTATCAATGTAATTTGGCTCTAAGGAGGGTGATCAATCCGCCAAATGGTAGGCCACTATCTTCTGCTCTTTCTTCACTTAGTACTTACATCAGCCATAGCTTTAAAATTAACATAGGGGCATTGAAAACGCCTTGGAGAAATGAAAGAGGGCCTCTAAAATTGGTGTTCTCCTCTCTTGTGCAAAGGACATAAAAGCTGCCTTAAAATGGAATCCATTAATAGAAATTGGGGGCAAGGTCTCTTCTCATGATGGACTGCCCAAAGGCCCACAATTCCTTGGGTTAAATGGGCAGCTATCTCTAAAAGAGGCCGTTCGAGCAGCCAAAGGACCAGAGGATCAAATTGAAATGGTATCCCTAAAGCGTTCCCTATGTCTTCAAATGTCAGTAAGATCGCAATCATCAATGAAAATTACAAGGGTAGGGACATCATCATCTTTTCCGTGACCTTGACTAGGTTTTGGTACCATAACTTCACCATCCTTGGGTAAATTTTTTCCGCAAGGGGTAAGGATATTGCTTAGTGAAGCCTCTCTAAGGTATCGTAAGGATGGCAAGACTGGTTTGGTGACGAAAAAGTTTCGTCTACCATCACTCGGTATTAGTTTCTCGAGCATCAATGAAGGGATTTGGTAGGACCAAATGAATGGGCAGAGAGTAAGCTGTGCTCGTGGCTAGCAGCAAGAGGGTGGGTTCCTCATGTCTAATTTTCTTACCTTTCTCCACCCTCTCGCTTTATCCATTGAAAGTTTTCGCTTAGTTGAAGTTTTGGCTTTTCCTTTTGCTTTTGGGGTCGGTTTTGCTCACTTTCTTAGCAGAGGATTTGGAGAACATGCGGCCAATGATTTCTCCGCTTTTCCCATTCTAGATTGATGTAGAAAAATGCCCAAAATAGATGTTTACGTAATCAACTTACTAAATGATAACCAGAGAATGGGTAGAGAAATACCGAGATCTAGGGTTTATGGTTGAACGAGGTTTGTTTTTACGTAAATCCCCATTACAAGCTGAAATCCTTCTCCGAAAATGCAAATGATCTACACAATTAGTTACAAAAGGGTAGTAAACTTGTTAACTCCAAGGAGAGAGCGAAGTAGGGTAGCAAAGGAAGAGTCGCCTGCAGAAAGAGTTTGAAATGAAACCCCGACTCGAAGGGTTTAAATATACTCAAAGTTAATGTCGCAATGCGCCTTTAAGTTTTCGAAAAGTTCCAAAAGAGACCTTTTTACAATTGTGAATGGCATCAGTACCATTTGACAAGTTAACAGCTTCAGAAACATCATTTCTCAAAGGAATTAGCTTTAGAACTATCTTTTCGAAAAGAAATTAGCTTCAGAACTATCTTTTCGAAAAGAAAATGGCTTCAGCTCTAACTATTCGAAAAGCACATCTTTGCTTTCAAGCAGTTCATTACAGCTCCAGAGTCTATTCGAAAAGTAATTTGGACTTTGCGAAAAGCGAATTATGACTTTGCGACTGAACTTTAAGCATGTTTCAACTATGCGAAAAGAGATAAAAGCAGAAACAGAGAAAATAAGCAAAAACTATGATATATAAACATAATGTACAGTTTTCTACCATCAAATTTTTGGAGATTCGTGATGATAGATGGGCAGCACAGGCTCCTGGGTATTTTCAATGCATGGTTTGAGCCTCTGACCATTGACCTTTATGATTCTTCCATTACTTGGATCAAGGATGTCAACAGCTCCCGAAGGGGCTGCTTGAATGACAGTGTATGGCCCATCCCATCTGGATCTCAGTTTTCCTGAGAAAAACTTGAGCTTTGAGTTAAATAACCATACCTTAGAACCAGCTGTGAACTCTTTTCTCAATAAATTTTTATCATGAAAAGTTTTGACTTTCTCTTTATATAATCTTGAATTGGTGTATGCATCCATTCGCAGCTCTTCTACTCAGCAAGTTGCAATTTCCTGTGATTACCAGCAGTAGTTAGATCCATGTTCAATGTTTTAATGGCCCAAAAAGCTTTATATTCTAACTCTACTGGTAAATGGCATGCTTTGCCATAGACCAACCTAAATGGGGACATACCAATTGGGGTTTTATAGGCTGTCCTATATGCCCACAATGCATCATTCAGCTTAAAGGACCAATCCATTCTGTCCTTCTTCACAGTCTTTTCCAAAATATGTTTGATTTCTCTATTGGAAATCTCCACTTGTCCACTGGTTTGTGGATGATATGGAGTGGCTACTCTATGAGTCACAGAGTATTTCTTCAACAATGTTTCAAAATGTCTATTACAAAAATGGCTTCCCCCATCACTGATAATGGCTCTGGGAAAACCAAACTTGGAAAAAATGTGATCCTTAAGAAATTTCAAGACCACTTTGTGATCATTTGTTTTAGTAGTCGTGGCTTCAATCCATTTGGATACATAATCCACAGCTACTAAAATGAAGTTATTCCCATTGGAAGGAGGAAAGGGACCCATGAAGTCTATCCCCCAAACATCAAACAACTCAACTACCAAAATAGGCTGTAAAGGCATTGAGTTTCTCTTGGGAATGCTGCCTAATTTCTGACAGTTCTGGCAGGATTTACAATGCTGCAGGGCATCCTTGAAAAGTGTAGGCCAATAAAATCCACGCTGTAAAACTTTTGCAGCAATTTTGTTCCCACTAAAATGACCTCCACAGGCCTGTTCATGACACATAGAAAGTATTCTATGAAATTCTTGGTCAGGGACACATTTCCTTATTATTTGATCTGCACAACTCTTAAACAGATAAGGATCCTCCCAGATGAAGTGTTTAACTTTTGAGAAGAAAAGATCTTTATCCATTCTATTCCAATAGTGAGGAATTCTTCCAGTAGCCAAAAAGTTGACTATGTTGGCAAACCAAGGAGTGTGTTCACTAATGGCAAAAAGTTGCTCATCAGGGAAAGATTCATTGATAGGCAACCTATCAATCTCAGCAGTTAAAATTCTGGAGAGGTGATTATCCACCACATTCTCCACCCCCTTTTTTATCTTTAATCTGTAGATCAAATTCCTGTAATAGGAGAATCCACCTGATTAATCTTGGTTTGGTGTCCTTCTTAGACAGAAGGTATTTCAAGGTAGAGTGGTCAGTGAACACCACTATTTGTGAACCCAAGACATATGACCTGAATTTTTCTAAAGCAAAAACAATTGCCAGCAGCTCCTTCTCAGTTGTTGTGTAATTGAGCTGTGCATCAATCATTGATCTACTAGCATAAGCTATAACATGAGGCAGCTTATCTTTTCTCTGTCCAAGGACAGCTCCCAAAGCATAATCTGATGCATCACACATCAGTTCAAAAGGTAATGAATAACTGAGATCAGAATATTGGAGTTGAAATCTATGCTTTTTAGGAATTCAAAAGCCTTCATGCATTCATTATTGAAAACAAAAGGGACATCTTGGCACAAAGAAATGACAAAGAGGTTTAGTTATTTTATCAAGTCCTTGATGAACCTTCAGAAATCCAAAGATGTCCTAAAAAACTTGATTTGTTTAATGCTTTTGGGAGGTGGTAAATGTGCAATTAACTCAATTTTTGCTTTGTCCACCTCAATGCCCTTGTGGAAACAACATGGCCCAAGGACAATGCCCTGGGTGACCATGAAATGGTTTTTCCCAACTCAAAACCAGATTGGTTTCTTCGCATCTTTGTAGTACCAATTTGAGATGGTGTAAACACCGGGAAAAATCTACATAGATTGAGAAATCATCCATAAAAATCTCCATAAATTGGTCAATCATATCGTAAAAAATTGCATACATGCATCTTTGGAAGGTAGCATTACAAAGACCAAAAGGCATTCTCCTATAGGCAAAAGTGCCAAAAGGGCACGTGAATGTGGTCTTTTCCGATCTTGTGGGTAAAGAATCGGTTGTAACCGAGTAACCATCAAGAAAATAGTAATAAGCTTTTCCCGCTAGCTTATCTAAGATCCGATCAATGAATGGGAGGGGAAATGGTCTTTCTCGGTCATTGCATTTAATTTTCGTAATCAATATAGACTCTCCATCCTTGTTTGCCCGGTTGACATAAGCTCACCGTAATGAGGTTACAATAAAGTGATTCCAGATTTCTTAGGTACCACCGTAGGTGCTACCCAAGTGAATCAAAATGGGGTAAATGACCGCATCCAACAACTTAACAATCTCTTTCATGACCACTTCTTGCATATGAGGGTTCAACCTTCTTTGCATTTCTCTAGAAGGCTTTGCATCTTCTTCCAAGTGGATTTTGTGCATGCAAACAATTTGGACTGATTCCTCCTAAATCAAGAATAGTCCACCAATTGCCCTTTTATGTTCTTTCAAGACTATCAATGACTCTTCCTCTTGCTCCTTTGTGAGAGGAAGAAATAATGGCAATGATTTATGATTACCTAAGAACACATACTTCAAATTTTCCGACAATGCTTTAGTTCTAAATCGTGGGTGAGAAAAGAAGGTAACAAAGGTACCTTAGATGTTTGTGGAAGGGGAGAGTAGGTGTTTCAAGAAGAGAAACTTCGATTGATTAAGAGTTCCTTGCACAACATTTATTTCCTAAGAATTTGAGATACAACTTGCTTTATTTTTAGCATATCCCCAAGCATCTTTAACATTTGTGGTGAAATCTTTACCGCGTAAATTTTGTAAAGTCCCTTCCACAAGTTCATCCAATAGATCAACATGAAAACATTCTTCAGAGCTGAATTGAGGTGTGATCGCATTATAAACATTTAATTTTACCTTTATGTTTCCAAATGAGACTTCCATAATACTGCACTGCATTGAATGCAAGCATTTGCTGTAGCTGGAATGGTCTTCCCAAAATGACAAGGATGGAAGTTTTGCTTTTAGTTGGTTCCATATCCAAAACTAGAAAATCAGCAGGATAGAAGAATTTATCTACTCACCAATACATCTTCAATCATCCCCATCCGCTTTCTTTCAGATCTGCGCTAGTTGTAACACCACATGAGTGGGTTTTAATTCTCCCAAACCTAGTTTCTCATATACGAATATGGAAGTAGGTTGACACTAGCACCCATCTAATAAAGCCTTTTCAATGGTGTGTTCTTAATAATGCAAGGGATTGTGGGGATTCCAGATCTTGAAGTTTAGGAGGTGTAGCAATGGATAACACAGTTAATTCTTTCCACAAAGAAAGACCTTTTTGGACAATCTGTATCCTAGATTGTCTTTTGTGAGTGCAAACATCTTTCAAAATTTTGCATATGCTGGAATTTGTTTGATTGCTTCAAGCAAAGGTAAATTTATCTTGACTTGCTTGGAAGTCTCCATCATCTCATCTATTTTTGTGTTCCCTTTATCAAAAGGGGATACAGATTTCATTGCATGAGGAAATGGTAAATGAGGAACTAATCTTTCATCTACAGCTTTAGAAGTGTTTTCGTAAATTTTTACTTTTCTGCTTTTCATTTTTTGGTTTTTCCGAGGTACATCAAGAACCCCATCTATCACTATGCCGCTCTTGCAGCATATCTCAGATCCTCTTCCTCATTTCTTTCTTCTTCAGACCCACTTTGTTATCTATCATTTTTCCACTTCTCAAAGTGGTGATGCTTTATACTTCTTCATGTGAATTAGTAGAAGCTTCCAACCATGAACCTGCCCTTTGGGATTGTTCAAAGGTTGGCCGGGTAACTTTCCTTCCTCTTTTGCCAAGGTATTTGAAAGTTGTCCCAATGTTTCTTCAATCTTCTTTATGCTCCGTGAAAATTCACGCTTGAGTTAAAGATCCTAAATTCGGAGTGAATTTAGGACTTGATCTTCAAAAGAAAGGGACCGAAGGCATAAATTTGCACAAAGTTGTTGTGGAATGGGTCCGAAAGTTTGGTTTGACATAAAATTCCGATACGGCCGTGCGCTTTTGAAAGGCATTTGATTCTTTGGTTGTGTTGTTGTTGGGATTGGTAATTCCCTGGTTTCACCTCAAATTGGGGTGTGCTTCCATGGATATTCATTTGATCATCCGTCTAAATGATTGAGCAAAGATGAGCTTGTTCCACCATTAAGATGCAAAGAGGACATTGGTCAAGTGAATGAGTAGGGACCGCATATCGTATATGCCTCCTACTCTTGAAATATTTGGAGTTTTAAGTGAGTCCATCAATCTATCAAACTTTGTGGTTAGATTGTCCATCTTTCTTTCCAACTCATTCACCTCATAGATCTTCCCTTTGGGTTGGTGGTTGTTCAACCTAGCAGATTTTCATTTTCTCTTGACAGAGATTCTCGAGTGAGTTTTCACCAATCACTTCAAATAAGTCCCAAACCTCTTCAACTATTTTTTGCAAGTAAGTGCCTCCATAGGAAGCATCCACCATATTTTTGTTTTTGATCAATTCCTTGATAGAAGCTTTGAACCACCGCCACCTAGGAATTTGATGATGTTATCAGTTCCTTGAATCTTTCCCATGCTTCATGGAAAGTTTCAGTTGAGTTTTGGGAGAATGAAATGATACTTTGTCTCAATTGGCTTGTTTTAGACATTGGGAAATATTTGGCTAAGAATTGACATCGCAAATCATTCCAAGAAGTGATACTATTTGGTGCTAACATGGATAACCATGCTCTAGCTTTATCCTTTAATGAAAAGGAAAGAGCCTCACTTGGTTGCTTCGGACCAAGTCCAAATTTATGTTGAATGTGGTGCAAAGAGCCAAGAATTCATCCACATGTTTGTATGGGTCTTCCTTACTCAACCCATGGAAGGAAGGAAGCATTTGGATAGTTGATGACTTGATCTCATAATTTCCTTCAACAAGAGGGAAATTGAATGCAAAAGGGAATTATAAGCACGTGCATAGTAATCCCTCAAAAGTCGAGGTTCTTCACCCATAGTAGAGAATTACTCGTTGTTTGCTTGGTTCTGTAGTAGCCTTTCAACTTCTAAATTCAATGGGAGAATCTCGTACGAGAGTCCTCCTACCAAACATACAACTCGTAACAAAAAAATCTGATTATGCACAAAACCTTCGTAATTCCTTTCAGTAATTTCCCTTCTTTAAAAACCGGAATATGAATAACTGCACAAGTATAAATAATACAATAGTTTAGTACTGATAAAAACTAAAATGAAAAACTTAGGTCTATCTATTTTAGAACAAATTCCCCGGCAACGGCGCCAAAAACTTGTTGTTGCTTCTTAGTGTGCTTGATTTATGTGAGTTTTGAAAACAGATTTATAGCTGCTAAATTACAAAGGGCTCTAGACTATATAAACAAATAAGGAAATATCAAAGATATTAGAAGAGAATAAGCCTCGCAAGATTAGGGCCAATTGTAGCAAGTTTTAAAAGTAAGTGAGTGAAAGATCGTCTACGAGAATTTGTTTAAAATGTAAGATAAACCTCCATCTCGAGCTACCAGATCCGCTTCTTATCCTATCTAGAAAGCGATAAGATGAGAGGTTTGAATTTGTCACGTTTAACAAACTAAAACAAAGAAAATTTTAAACTAAATGATCCAGATCCGAGTTGGGGAGTGATTGAAACAAAGATGGAGAAGTAATATCTAACTGATTTGGTCTTTGAAATCTATTGAGAATAACTCGCATCAGAGGGTGTTCCAATCTTCATCTGGCTACAAGCGCAGATGTAAGAGAAATAAATCTAATTTAAGGATTAGGTTTAAGCTTATGGCTATGGTCTGTCCACTTTAATGGCCACAAACCATCCAACAGTCTTTAATCCAAAGCCTTAGTTTAGAACAAGAAGCATCACTACAAATGCCGTGAGAGATTAGGTTACCAACACTAATTCTCACAGGATTAATGAATCAAGGGAAATTGCATGAAAAACAGTAAATCTAAAGGAGCCTAATGCAATAAGGAGATCAGAGGGAACCCTTAACATGAGTCCAATTGAGAAAATACGGTTTACAGCAACCTTTTCAAATCCATCACATAATTACAGAGCGCTTAAACAAATGCCTCTCAGATTTGTAGTCTTGAATACAACTCTCTTTTGAATTATAGAAATGTCTCACAGCTCTCAATTGCAAGTCAAAGTGAAGCTATTACAGGGATTTCAGACAAACTATCTGGTTTGGAAATGGGGGAATAGGAATGAAACTCAAAATCTGGATGCCCAAATTGGGCAAATGGTTCGTCTATTTATAGTTTTCCCCAAGTCCAACTCAGATGTGTTTCAACCAATCAGAGGTGCTCAGAATGTATTGACCAATGGTGGTCGAGCACAAGGATCCAGATCTGTTCTGGCCAATCAAAATTCTTCGATTTGGTTCAGCCAATCAGGTGATAGAAGCATCAATTCTGTTATGTAATTCAAAAATCTGTTTGAGCTTCTAGAAGTTCCCGCCAAGTAATTTCATCTTTGGGTGTTCACATGGGGTGGAATATGCCTTTGGTTCATGCTCAGAATCTTTCGAAATGTCCTTAGGTTTTAAAACACATTGGGACACGTGCAACAGATTATTGAATTGCCCGTGTTAAATCTGTGAATCTCCAGAATACCTTTTCGCAGAGCTTAAGGGCCTTTTCGCAAAGTGCTGTGACTTCTGAAGCTCTTTTCGCAATGTTCAATCTCTCTTCGAATTGTGTTTTCTCCTTTTCGCAAAGTTCAATCTTCTTTTTGAAGAGTTCAGATGCTCTTCGAAAACTAAGCCTGGAGGTTTAGTCCTTTTCGCAGAGTTCCAGGTTCTTTACGAAAAGTGCAGGTTCTTTGCGAAAAGAACTCTGTATTGCATTTCTCTGTTCGAATTGTTCCCTGCTTCTCTTACAGGTCTTTGCCTCTTCCTTTTAGACTTTTCCACAGCTGATGAGGTTGTTTCTTCACTTCCTTCCTTTGGACTGACATGGATTGTCATCTTTTTGGCACTTTTGAGCTGCTTTTATGGTTAAGCCTGTCTTTATTGTTAGCTGCAACATAGGCACTTAAAACACTTATTTAGTTCTCTCAAAGGTCTATCAAGACTTAAGTTTAGGGGTGAAAAATGGTATTTTTCACTTGTCAACAGTGGACAAATTCTATTATCCAACTGATTTTCTTGTGTTGGACATGGACCCTTGTAAAAGCAAAACCCCAATTCCTGTTATCCTTGGCAGACCATTCTTGGCTACTGCAAATGCTTGCATTCAATACAGGTCAGGGGTAATGGAGGTCACCTTTGGGAACATGAAGGCCCATTTAAATGTGTACCATGCTACTACATTACCTTTGATTGACATTGAGGACTGTTGTGCAGTAGATGTACTAGATGGCCTGATAGAAGGAGAATTATTCAATCTGCTGGATTGGGATAATCTGACTGAAAACTTAGAAAGTGTTTGGAGTCTGGTTGTGAAAGGGGCCCAAATTCCCATGATAGAAAACAACACAAATTCTAAGTCTTCTGTGGGCCTAGTGCAACGCACATTGCTGCCCCTTCCTAAAACCACTAAGGCACCTTTGTTGCCCTCAACTGAAAGTCCCCCTGAGCTGAGCTGAAACAGCTCCCAGCCACATTGAAATATGCCTTCTTGGGACAAGACAACAAGCTTCCTGTGATTATCTCCTCCTCTCTCACTAGTGAGCAGGAGGAGGAACTACTGAATATTCTTAAGAAGCAGTAGAAAGCAATTGGGTAGATAATAGCTGACCTTAGAGGCATTGATGCCTCAGTTTGCATGCATAGGATTCACCTGAATGAGGGTGCAAAACCCTCAAGGGAAATGCAGAAGAAATTAAATCCTCACATGCAGGAGGTGGTCCTCGTAGAAATAGTGAAACCGTTGGATGTATGGGTGATTTACCCCATTTCAAATTCCAAATGGGTGTCACCTATCCAGGTGGTACCTAAAAAGTCAGGCATCATAGTTGTTGCTTCTAATTTTGGGGAGTTGATGCCAGCCAGAGAGACCACTGGCAGGAGAGTGTGCATTGATTATAGGAAGCTCAACTCCAGGACCAGAAAGAACCATTTCCCTCTCCCTTTTATTGACCAAATTCTAGGCAAGCTGGTTGGAAAGGCGTATTACTATTTTTTTTATGGATACTCAGGGTATAACCAAATCCCTATGGATCCTCAAGATCAGGAGAAAACTACTTTCACATGTCCCTTTGGCACCTTTGCTTATAGAAGGATGCCTTTTGGACTGTGTAATGTCTCAACCACTTTTCAGAGGTGCATGTATGCAATTTTTTCTGATATGATTGACAAATTCCTGAAAATCTTCATGGATGACTTCTCAGTGTATGGGGACAGCTTTAGCCAGTGTCTGAGTCACCTTGAAAGAGTTATACAAAGATGTGAGGAGACCAACTTGGTCTATTTCTTAAACATGCTGGATTTTACAGGAGGTTCATCAAGGACTTCAGCAAGATTGCCAAACCATTGTACCACCTGCTTTGAAGAAGTGCCTTACTACTATCCCTATAATCCAGGCCCCAGATTACTCACTCCCCTTTGAGTTGATGTGTGATGCATCCGACTTGGCCATAGGTGCTGTCTTAGGACATAGGAGAGATAAGCTACCTGCAGTGATATATTATGCCAGCAAAATACTAGCTGATGCTCAGCTGAACTACACCACAATAGAGAAGGAGCTACTTGCAGTAGTATTCGATGTGGACAAGTTTAGACCCTACTTGTTGGAGTCTAAGATTGTTATTTTTCCAGATCACTCAGTCCTAAAATACCTACTGGCTAAGAAAGATGCAAAGCCTAGATTGATCAGATGGATCCTCCTCTTGCAGGAGTTTAATTTGGAGATAAAAGACAAGAAGGGAGTTGAGAATGTGGTGGCTGATCACCTCTCTAGGATTATTCTTGATGAATGTGCAGCAACACCTGTTAATGAGTTGTTCCCTAATGAGCAACTTTTTGCTTTGCAGTCTAGTGTGCCCTGGTTTGCACACATTGTCAATTTTCTTACTGCGGGTAGGATCCCTCCACACTGGTCTAAGATGGACAAAGGCATGTTCTTCTCTCAGGTTAGACATTTTCTGTGGGAGGACCCATACCTTTACAAGCATTATGCAGATAAGGTCATTAGGAGATGTGTGCCTGAAAGTGAGTTCCACAGTATTCTTTCAATGCGCCATGAACAAGCATGTGGAGGTCATTTCAGTGGTAGTACAACAAAAGTGCTCCAATGTGGTTTGTTTTGGCCTTCTTTGTTCAGAGATGCAAACTTACATTGCAAGGCCTGTGAGAGATGTCAAAGGATGGGAGGCATTTCTAAGAGAGACTCCATGCCATTGCAGCCCATTGTTGAACTTTTTGACATTTGGGGCATTGATTTTATGGGCCCCTTTCCTTCATCTATGGGATTTAACTTCATACTTATGGCAGTGGACTATGTGTCCAAATGGGTGGAAGCCATTGCCACAAGGACCAATGACCACATAGTTGTCCTTAACTTCTTAAAGGACAATATCTTCTCACGATTTAGCATCCCCAGAGCTATCATTAGTGATGGAGGGAGCCACTTCTATAACAGACCTTTTGCGAACCTGCTCAAGAAGTATTCTATTACACAGAATTGTAACTCCCTACCACACACAGGCCAGTGGGCAAGTTGAAATTTCTAATAGGGAGATTAAGCATATTCTGGAAAAGACTATGAGGACTGATAAGAAGGATTGGGCACAGAAACTAAATAATGCTTTGTGGGCTTATAGGACTACCTACAAAACCCTTATTGGCATGTCCCCATTTAGGCTGGTGTATGGCAAGGCCTGCCACCTACCTATAGAGTTAGAGCATCGAGCCTATTGGGCTATGTTAAGACCTGAAAAGTACCACTTTTTACCCCTTAACTTAATCTCTGTTAGACCCTTAATCATTTAATAAATGTGTTTTAAGTCTATCCTGTAGGTAATAAGCAGCAGCTGTAAATAAGGCCCTAACCATGCCAAGAAGCTTACCTCTTTGCCTCAGAAGTGCCTTAGGAGAAAGAAAGTTAGACCCAAACAGAACTGGCTGCAGCTTAGGCACAGCAAAGCAAAAACAAGTTAAGAAGTGAGCCTCGCGCAGATTTCGCAGAACTAAATTGAACGAGAAAGAATGCGTCGCGCAACTGTCGCAGGCTTCTGAAGGGAGCACACCAACTGGTCGCACAATCTTCGCACCGTTCTCGCGCGGTTTGATGACGGAAGGAATTGAAAAGCAGACTTCACGTGGTTCTCGCGAGGCTCAGTCATAAGTGCTTGAGAAGCACTCGCGCAGTCTCGCGCAACTCAAAAGAAGAGCCCTTAATCTTCGCGTGATTCACTAAGAGAGAGCTCCAGGCATTCCTGCGCGAAGCTGTCGCACAGTGGTCGAGGGATACAGACCTTCAGGGAACTACTCGTGCGATCCAGAAGCCCATGCACATTATTTCTTTGCGAGGATCCCCACGAGATTCACCAAGGAATAAACTGCGCGCGTAATTCCTACGCCATTCAAATGGAAAGAGCAATCCCGCGACGACCAGAGCATCCCCGCGATGAACAAAGTACCAATCCTGCGACTGCAAGAGCTTCAAATCAAATCAACCTCGCGACACCAATTCTATCACGCGATAAGACCTAGAAAGCCTTTCTACCTAGCGAGGCTCGGGTTCTTAACTTCTCCCCACTTCTGCAAGGGCAATCTGGGAACTTCTAGAAATTAGGGCACGCACTCTAATGTTCTAATCTCCATGCACGTGCCTCGAGGAATCCAAGGAACAGAAATGGGCCATGATAGCATTAATAAATTAGGGTTTTCCTAACCCTAATTCTCACTGAGCTGACGGCTATGTAAGCCTAAGCCTAGCTTAGGTTTAAAGGACTTGACTTCTGTACTCCTTCCTCAATCAACTGTAGAATTACAGTAGGCTAAGGTTAGGGTTTAGGCAGTTTCTTTTTCTCTTTTTATTCTCTCCATAGTCCAGCACTTGCTGGCTATGCCTTTGTATGTCTATATGGAATAGTTCTAATGAATTTTATAATAGGATTTTATGCATGTATGGGACTGGTGTTTTGAGAGTTGTTCTGTACAAGGTTGTTGCCTTGAGATCCTCCATTGCTATGTTTCATTGTAAGCAATGGAGGATTATTTTTAAGGTTTATTTAGATCCAAGTGAACTGTGTGTCCAGGTTAGGCACATTGCAGGCCAAGCCCCACCACAGGATCCACTAAATCTGAATCCCCATGGGAGCTTGTGCTAGTAGCCTTGTGAAGTAGTGCCTACAATGATAAACTTGTTCTGACCCATCTCTGGATTGTGGTTCCCCTATTAGATAGTCTGTGACCATTTAAGTGGATAGGTTATAGCCATAAGGGATTGGATCATGGCACAGGGGTGAGTTGGATCCTTTCTCCTCTTTAGTGATAATGTAGCCATTGGACAGGATTTCTATAGCAGCAGATCTGAGTCTGAGTTATGAGACCCATTAGATCTGTACCTAATAGCTTACTTCTCACCATTTTATATTTATTTTCTCACACTCTATCATTCTTCTCAACCCTTTCTGTAGTTTAGGCATTAGGTTACCTTAGGATTTAGATAATAGTGACCTTAAATCCCCTTCCATTTAGGATTGCCAGATCTGTAGCCAGATCTGGAGGGCCTACTAAAGATAGCTCCCTTGGAGCTTTAGATCAACTTTCCCTATGGGACAAACTCTTACTTATTAAAACTTGCTACAACAGGCCCTGTATCTTACAGGACTGTGTAGTTTTAGGCTTACTGCTCTGTAGTTTTCAATCCACCTTTGATTTATTTTCACTGACCCGAATAAAGTTAGTAGCAAGCAACTTAAAATACATCAACAAGTTTTTGGCGCCGTAGCTTGGGAATCTTGATCTATTAGTGGACCCTAGATTTTTGTGTTATTTATTCTTTGGTAGATGTGCTTGTGAATAATTGATACTGCTAATTTATATTTGGAATTTTTCTTACAGATCTGGACAGCAGCAGAGAAGGAAAGTAGAACTGCACTGGGAGTCTGGCTACCTCTGTTTGCACTTCTTTAACCCTCAAAACTCAGTCTATTTCTCCTTTAAAAATTCCATAGCAGTTGATTAGGATAGTTGTAATTTTATTAAGTGCAATGTGTCTGCAAGTAGTCTTCCCTGTTGTTGGTGTGTGTGCATGTTAGGAAGGAGATCCCTCAGTTCTACATTCGAGCCTCCTAAGCCTGAGATAAAAAGGGGTAGAAGAGCAAGAAGGCCCAGACACACCATAGTTGAACCCCCTACTAAAATTGAGACAACAGTTATGGGTGAAGAGCAACCCAGAATATTGAAGGAATTGAATGCTCCTGATGATTATAATTCTCCATTCAGCATTCAATTCCTTGATGTTCAGGGAAACTACGAGATTAAAACCTCCATCATCCAAATGCTTCCCTCTTTCCATGGGCTTAGCAAGGAAGACCCTTACAAGCACATTGACCAATTCTTGGCCCTGTGCACAACATTCTCCATTACTGGTTTGGTACCAGAAGCCACTAGGTTAAGGCTCTTTCCTTTATCCTTAAAGGACAAGGCCAACACCTGGTTAGCTACTCTCCCAACCAACAGCATCACTTCTTGGAAAGACCTCCAGACAAGATTTCTGACCAAATTCTTCCCAAAGACCAAAACCAGCCAGTTGAGGAAAGCAATACTAACTTTTGCCCAATCCCCAATTGAGGATTTTAATCAATCTTGGGACAGATTTAAGGAGATACTCAAACAATGTCTCCACCACAAGATCCCTGACTAGCAGCTTGTTCAGAGCTTCTATAATGGGATTGATGAGAAAAGTAGAGACATGGTAGATGCCTCTTGTGATGGAACGTACATGCATAAAGCTAATGAGGCATGGGACTTGTTCGAGGTCATCAGTGAAAATGCTTTCCAGAAGATGTCCTTGTCAAGGACTGTTCAAGAGCCTTCTCCTAAGCTGGGGCTTGCTGAAACTTCCAAAGGAAAGATGTATGAAGTTAGGGAAAATGATGACCTGAGAACGCAAATGGCCAATCTCTCTGATAAGTTTGATAAACTTTTAACTGTGGTGCAACCCAAATTAGCTGCACAAGTGATGGAGACATGTCTGATATGCCAATCTCCACAACACACAGTAGAAGAGTGCCCATTTGTAGGGCAATACCTTGAGTATGTGATGGAACAGGCTGTTGCTGCCCAATCATTTGGACAGCAACAATTTGGTGGCTACAACAAACAACCATTTGGATACCAGCACCAAAATGCTGGTTACCAATGGAGAGACCATCCAAATTTGTGGTGGAGGCAAGATAATTATATGCAGCTACAACAGATGTTGGCCTTACCTCAAAGGCCTTAGCAGCAATTTAACCAGGGATATGTCCCAAGGTTAAATTTCTAGCATCAGCAGCAGCCCCAGCAGTAAAATCAGTTGGTAGTTCCTCCACCTCAGCCTCGAAATGCTTCTTTTGAGGATCAGGTTTTGACCCAATTGCAAAGCCTTGGATCCCTTGACTCAGACTGTGACTTCTCATAGTCAAAGCATAAAGAAAATAGAAAAGCAGCTAGGCCAAATAGCCAATGCCTTGGCCAAAAGAGAAGAGGGCAGGTTGCCAAGCCAGCCAGTGGCCAACCCTAAGGGCCAATATTCGATTGGAGAAGGCTCCTCAAGTTTTGAGGGTGCTAATGCCATTACAACCCTGAGGACTGGCAGGCTGGTAGACAACTAGGTGGGAAAGGAACAAGGAGAGGTCATTCCCAAAGAACTGTCAAGTGAAAGTGAAAGAGACTTTGTTAGAGCACAGAGCCAGGAGTTGCCTGCTACCCTGCAACAAGGGAAAAATAAAGAGGCTATAGTTGAGCCTCAATAGGAAATAAAAGATGAAAAAAGGAAAAAATAAAAGTTCAGTCATAGGTTTGCAGCTGAGGAATCAGCAGTACCTCAGCTGCCATTTCCTCAAGCTTTGAGTGGCCCTGCCCCTTTTGATAAGGAGAATGCACAGATAGAGGAAATGATGGAGACCATTAAGCAGGTAAAAATTAATTTGCCCCTGCTTGATGCAATCCGACAGGTCCCAGCCTATGCAAAATTTCTGAAAAACCTTTGTACCCAGAAAAGGAAAGCTAGAGGTCATTTGTCCAAAAAGGTCTTTGCAACTGATACAGTTAATTCTATATTAAACATGACAATGCCAGAGAAGTTGTAAGACCTAGGGATACCCACTATTCCCTGCATAATTGGAGACTACACAATTGGAAGGGCCCTTCTAGACCTTGGAGCCAGTGTTAACCTGTTGCCATATAGTGTGTATCAGTAGCTAGGTTTGGGGGAACTAAAACCTACCCCCATTGTGTTGTTGATGGCTGATAGGTCTGAAAGGAGACCCATGGGAGTGGTTAAGGATGTCTTGGTAGGGGTGGGTAAGTTCTTCTACCCTGCATACTTCCTTGTTTTGGACATGGGCTGCAACAAGAGTACATCCCTGATACCTGTTATTTTGGGTAGACCATTCTTGGTCACTGCCAATGCATGCATTCAATGCAGGTCTGGGATTATGGAGGTAACTTTCAGACATATGAAAGTTAAACTTAATGTGTACAAGAGTGCAAAGTACCCTCAGCTGAACAATGAGGAATGCTTTGTAGTGGATGTACTAGAAGAAGTTATTGAAGAAGAACTGCCCACTCTGCTAGAGTGGGACAACATTATCACAAGTTTAACTAAAGTTTGGAACATGGTAAAGGAAGGAAGCCCAGCTGTAATGCCAGAAGACATGACCACATTAAAGTCTTATGTGGGCTTAGTGCAGCATTCCATTTGGAAACCTATATTACTGCCCCTTCCTCAAACCAACAAAGCACCAATCCTGTCATCCATCCAACAAGCCCCTGATCTGGAACTCAAGAAGCTTCCAGAAACATTGAAATATGCTTTCCTTGAGAAAGATGAAAAACTTCCTATAATTATCTCCTCTTCTCTTACCAATGAGCAAGAGAAAGAATTACTAACAGTTTTGAGGAAGCACAAGAAGGCAATTGGCTAGACCATTGCTGATCTAGAAAGGATAGATGCATCAATCTGTATGCATAGGATCCATTTAGAGGGCTCAACACCCTCCAAGGAAATGCAGAGGAAATTGAATCCTCACATGCAGGAAGTGGTCCTAAAAGAAATCATTAAATTGCTGATTATTAAAAGAAACCATTAAATTGTAGATTAGGTTTTTCGTGCCTTTGCACTTCTTTTCTGGTTATTGTAATTATAATTGTACATATTTTTCCAAGTTAATAGAATTTTTCTTCTTTTTATCTATTGAGTTATATGCCATATCTGTTCTGTGTGCTTGTTTATTTTTTACATTTGACTTCATATTGTTCACTTTTGTCAGTAACAAGGGAGATGAATTTAGGGAGGCTATTCTCATTTCAAATAGGAATCCATGTGAAGGGTTGATGTAGATGGCAACTGAGTGGATGGATGACATTGTGCAAGTACAGCCCTCAGCACAAATGGTGCACAGAGGTCGAGTGTTGATCTCGATCAAGGGATTAAAATGGCCTCATTTTCATAATCGTGGGCCCTGTCAAAAGTTGCTCGCGGGGTCCTGAGCGCGCGTAAAGCAGAATTCTACATCTTCCAGTGTGCAGCTGCACGATACACGAGCTCACCTTTAATACCAAGGCTAAATTTAGAACATCATTTATTCTAAGCTCTCTTTTCCCATAATCAGTTATGCGATTCCTCATTCCCAGCATACTCCCAATTTATTGCCATGCTTGGAAAGCTACAAAACTTTAATATGCCGATTCATTTTCCACCGTCCAAGTATTTTAAATACGAAGTTAGTTCGTCTTCATCTCATCCTTTCTCTTCTAACCCTAGCAGTCCGACCCTCCTCCTAACCATGGCGAATGACAAACCCAACGAGTTCCCAAACAAATTCTATCCTATGTGGTTGGACCCCCCACCGCCTAAGGAGCCGGACCCATTACAATTTCTTTGGGATGAGTATGAAGAGGTCTAGAGGATCATGGCCAAGGAGGAGAAGAAAAATGAGAAGAGAGAGAAAAAGAAGAAAAAAATCGAACCACCTGCATCTCCCCCACCATCTTCCTCAAACCCTCCACCACCGACTCCCCCTTGATCCCTGTTCTTCCCCCCCCCCCCTTATTTTGTCTGTTTTAGGCTTTTATTTTTTTCTCTTTTTGTCACTCTTTTTGTAATATTTTTCAATGCTAATGAAATTTTCTTTTTGTTCTATATTGTTCAATTCCCATTTTGCTTAGTTCTCTTTCGCTGCTCTTATGTGTTTTTGTTTGTCTTCTTCTGTATAGAATCTACTGCACTTTCTCAACTTTGAACCAGTGCGGACACTACTCCTCATAGTTTGGGGGTGTGGCAGGGTAGGTTTGCCAATAGAATAGTTAATTTTAGAGCAGTAATGGTGGTATAACTGGGATGCATAAAGTCAATTTCCACCTAACTTGATACAATGAGGAAATTTGTATAAAAAATTAAAATATTTTTGCAGACTTTTCGAAACTGAAAATGTTAAAATCTTGACACCACCATGAAGCTAATATTAGAAAATTTTTCAATTGGTACTCAGTGAACCTAAGAGGAGAGAAAAAAATACACCCCATGGGTTAATTTGAGGACCATACCTAGTGAGATTTGGGCCCACCATTTTCTTTTGAAGAGTGTTTTTGGCATTATTTTTTTTGCTCTAAGGACTGAGTGAATCAAGACTTTTTCACTAGAAGTTGGGCACCTCTAAATCAAAACTGATTGACAGCGCTCATGACACTAAGGAAATGATCCAAGGCCTTCATTTGGACAGTTTGAGCCTAAAAATCCAACCTTTTAAAAGCTGCCCCTTTTGCATACACTAGTTGAGTCTTAAAAATCTTACTTTTCTTTGACAAATACCAGAATACTTGCACCTTAACCTCATGACCTGATTCAACCTCACCCTCACTCTAAGAATTCAGAAGGTAAAGGAGAAGGAGTTAAAGAAAGTGAGAATGGTCCAACATTCTGTGGAAGGTGAAGAAAAGCAACTTATGAACAGTAGCGTATCAATGGTATTTGTGTGGCAGTTCATCATAAAAAATTCATAAAAAGATTGAATAAAAATAAAAAGAGAAAATAAAGAGAAGTCTAGATAAGAACATCATCTGAAAATTGAAAAGAAGAGGAGAAGCTGGCCACTTTGATTCGGGAATATATCAAGAAAGATGAAGTTTTGCTGAAATAAAGGTTGTGAAGTCATGAATCACTCCTTACCTTGCTGATTTCTTCATTTTGATTCCATTTTTACCCCTTGATTCTTTACATCCCTCACCCATGAGCCACATTACAACCCATTTAAAAAGACCTTGTAGATCCAAAGTGAAATGAGCTGTCATGTGGAGATGAGGAGTTGTCCAATCTTTGGTGAAAAGTCATGAGGATGTCAGAAATTAGAAGCTTTGCCTATGCTCATGCTTGCAGGCCCATTTGGGGTCTGTAACTGCTCTTGAGCTGTTTTGAATGTGAACACCCTCAGATGGTCAATGTTGAGAGATAGCCCTGGTGAGAATTGGGTCTAAATTTTGACTTCATTGGGGTTGTATCCAACCTGAATCTAGAATTTAAGGCAAGCTGGGTACTGATTTGTACACATTGAATTTATAATGTAAAATGAATGGTGGTGATGCAAACACATGTTAACTTTTGAGTTTTAAATAGCCTGCAACACTGCTACAGTTTCCTCTAAGTGTTAAAGAATGGGTGTGGAATGAAGCTTTGTACATTGAAATCTGTGTTATCATTAACTGCACTATACTTAACTATTCTAATGGTGAAGTTTGGGGGTATCTTCACTGAAAACCCTCAAGAGACTTCACTCCTCCACTAGGGAAAGGCTTGGTACATATGCTAAATGTACCCGTGATCCCCACAAAAGTGGCATTTAATTAGTTACAGCTTTGCTAAGAGACTAGCAAAGATTAGGTTTGGGGGTGTGTTAAGACCTGAAAAGTACCACTTTTCACCCCTTAACTTAATCTCTGTTAGACCCTTAATCATTTAATAAATGTGTTTTAAGTCTATCCTGTAGGTAATAAGCAGCAGCTGAAAATAAGGCCCTAACCATGCCAAGAAGCTTACCTCTTTGCCCCAGAAGTGCCTTAGGAGAAAGAAAGTTAGACCCAGACAGAACTGGCTGCAGCTTAGGCACAGCAAAGCAGAAACAAGTTAAGAAGTGAGCCTCGCACAGATTTCGCAGAGCTAAATTGAACCAGAAAGAATGCGTCGCGCAACTGTCGCGGGCTTTTGAAGGGAGCACACCAACTGGTCGTGCAATCTTCGCGCCGTTCTCGCGCGGTTTGATGACAGAAGGAATTGAAAAGAAGACTTCGCGTGGTTCTCGTGAGGCTCAGTCATAAGTGCTCGCGAAGCACTTGCGCAGCTCAAAAGAAGAGCCCTTAATCTTGGCGCGATTCACTAAGGAGAGAGAGCTCAGCATTCTCAAGAATTGCCGTAAGCGGGATGGCATGGATAGACCTTTAGGGAACTGCTCGCACGATCCAGAAGCCCATGCACATTGTTTCTTTGCAAGGATCCCCGCGGGATTCACCAAGGAACGAACTGCGAGCGCAATTCCCACGCCATTCAAATGGAAAGAGCAATCCTGCGATGACTAGAGCAACCCCGCGATGAACAAAGTACCAATCCCGTGACTGCAAGAGCTTTAAGTCAAATAAACCCCATGAGAACGGCATGAAGACTGCGCGACCAGTTGGTGTGCTCCCTTCATAAGCTTGCGACAGCTGCACGACGCATTCTTTCTGGTTCAATTTAGCTCTGCGACATCTGTGCAAGGCTCACTTCTTAACTTGTTTCTACTTTGTTGTGCCTAAGCTGCTGCCAGTTCTATCTGGGTCTAACTTTCTTTCTCCTGAGGCACTTCTGGGGCAAAGAGGTAAGCTTCTTGGCATGGTTAGGGCCTTATTTGCAGCTGCTGCTTATTACCTACAGGATAGACTTAAAACACATTTATCAAATGATTAAGGGTCTAACAGAGATTAAGTTAAGGGGTAAAAAGTGGTACTTTTCAGGTCTTAACAGGCTATCAAAGCAATGAATTTAAATCTAACTTCATTTGTTCTCACAGGAAGTTATAAATGACAGAACTTGATGAAATGAGGCTAGAAGCCTATGCAAATACCAGAATGTACAAGAAGAAATCAAAGTCATTCTTTGACAAGAAGCTGTTTAAAAAGGAATTCAATGCTGGCACTAAGGTTTGGCTTTTCAACTCCAAACTTAAATTTTTTCCAAGGAAGTTGAAATGAAGATGGGATGGACCTTACACTGTAATCAAAGCTTCCCAATCTAGTGTTGTGGAGATCCTTGATCCAGTATCAGGGCAGATCATGAAAGTAAATGGTCAGAGGCTCAAGATTTGTGTTTAACAACTAGTGGAGCTTCCTCAAACCATTCACCCACATGAGCCTCCCACTGCTCAGTGATCCACAGCTTTGTATTATGTGTGTCATAGCTGTTTAAAATTGTTGTATGTTTTTGTCTGATTAGAAACCTATCATTTACTATTTTTTTATCATGGAGATTTGTTTCTTTTCATCTACCTTGTTTACTCTGTTTTGAGTACTTGTTCATTATTTTCGGTAACATGGGAGATGAATGCTTATTACTGCTAGGTGATTGAGGTACTAGCATTGTAACTGTATAGAATTTGTTTGCATGAAGAAATTTTATCATTTTGAATTTTTTATATGCATGTGCTGGTATCGGGGAGGTCATGATCATTTAGAAAGGGGATACATATACAGAGATGGATGTTGATGGCCACGAAAAGGGTGCCTGACACTGTACAAGCGCAGGCCAGGGCACAAATTGTGAAAAGAGGTAGAGTGTTGGTCTCTCGCGGAGTTCTATGGCCTAATTTTCACAATCGCGAGCCATTTCAAAGCTTTCTCGCGGAGTTAAAAAGGGCGCAAAAAGCAGAATTCAAAATATTCTATTACGTGATATCACCAGTTAAGCCACGCAAGGAATGAGAAACTACTTCATGCGCTCTGTCCCAACGTCTACTCCGCGAAGTAACTTCGCGAGGCACACACAGCTTCTTAATCTGTGCTCGCGGAGCTAAGTTCTTCTGCGTGATTTTCCTTCTTGCGAAGATACATCTGTTCTCCATGAGATTTCTACGCTGCGAATACCAGTGGATAACTGTGCGAACCGCGAGATTAGCCCTTTTTATCCTGAGAAATTTCTTCGATTTCCTATCTTTTTATCTTAACTCTCTGGTCTAAAAATAGACCAACATTCATTGTGTATTCCCATTCCCCATAATAAATTATGCGATTTACCATTTCCCATAACAATCACACTTCATTGCCAACTACCCTTCCTTAATTTCTTTTCGACAATTGACCTTGGAAGGAAGCGATATTTAATTCGTTGATTCATATTCCACCGTCCAAGCATTTTAAATACAAGGGTAGTTCATCTTCTTCGCATCTACTCTCCTCTAATCTTAACTATCCTTCACTTCTCTCAACTATGGCGGTCGACAAACCAATCGATCTACCTAACAAATTTTATCCTATGTGGTTGGACTCACCTCCACCTAAACAGTCGGACCCCTTACAATTCCTCTGGGATGAATATGAGGAGGTGTAGAGGATCCTCGCTAAGGAGGAGAAGAATAAGAATAAGCAGAAGAAGAAGAAGAAGAAGCAAAAGACCGAACCACCTCCTTCCCCCCCCCCCCATCCTCTTCAATCCCCCAACCTCCTGCTCAACATCCTTCTACCCTGATCCCTGTTCTTCCCCCCCCCCCTCTCCTGGCTTGCAGTTCCTCTTCCACATGCAGTAGGTTGAGGATATCCTTGAGCTAGGAGGAAGAACCATTTTGTTTCAGCAGGATGTTTTGTTGTTGTGCATTTAGATTGTCCTTAGGTTTATAATTTCTATCTCTTTGTAATCTTTTAATTTTTTTTTAATTTTAACGAAATGTCTTTTTCTGATGTTCTTTTTGTATATCTGTGTGTTTGTTTTTATATTAGTTGTTATGTGTTTTTCCTTCTTGATGTTTTTGTTCTATCAATCTCTAGGTCTTGAGCCTGCTGCACATCCACCTTTGAATCAGTGAGGACACTGCTCCTCATGGGTTTGGGGGTGTGGCAAGCTAGGTTTGCTAATAGAACAGTTAACCTTAGTCCAGCAGTGTTGGTTTAATTGGAATGAATAAAATCAATTCCCACCTAACTTGTTAGAATGAGTAAATTTGTGAAAAATTTAAAAATTTTGCGAACAGTTTGAAACTAAAAATTTTAAAATCTGTGCACCACCATGAAGCTAACATCAGAAAATTTTTCAGTTGGTACTTAGTGAACCTAAGAGGAGAGAAAAAGGTGAAAATACACCCCAGGGGTTAATTTGAGGACCATACCTAGTGAGATTTGGGCCCATCATTTTCTTTTAAAGAGTGTTTTTGGCATTATTTCTGCTCTGAGGACTGATTGAGTCAAGACCTTTTCACTAGAAGTTAGACACCTCCAAATCAAAACTAATTGACAGCACTCAGGACATTAAGGAAATGATCCAAGGCCCTTATTTGGACAGTTTGAGCCTGAAAATCCAACCTTTTAAAACTGCCCTTTTACATACACTCGTTGAACCTTAAAAATCCTACAACACTGGAGTACTTGCACCTTAACCTCTTGACCTGATTCAACTGTACCCTCACTCTGAGAATTTAGAAGGTAAAGGAGGAGTTGAAGATAGTGAGAGTGGTCCAACATTTGGTGGAAGGAGAAGAAAAGCAACATATGAGCAGCAGTGTATCAGTGGTTTCTTGTGTGGCAGTTCAACATAAAAATATTAAATAAAAATAAAAAGGGAAAAAGAAAGAGAAGTCAAGAGAAAAACATCATCTGAAAAATTGAAAAGAAGAGAAGAAGTTGGCCACTTTGACTCTGAAAAATATTAAGGAAGATGAAGTTGTGCTTTAATGAAGGATGTGAAGTCATGAATTACTCCATACCTTGCTGATTTCTCAATTTTGATCCATTCTATCCTTTTATTCTTTACAAACCTCACCCATATGCCACATTACAACCCATCAAAAGACCTTGTTGATCCTAAGTGAAATGAGCTGTCATGTGGAGATGAGGAATTGCCTAATCTATGGTGAAAAGTCATGAGGATGTCAGAAATTAGAAGCTTTCCCTATGGTCATGCTCGCAGGCCCATTTGGGGTCTGTAACTGCTCTTGAGCTGATGAGAATGTAAACACCCTTTTGACTTTCATTGTTGAGAGATAGCCCTAGTAAGAATTGGGTTTGAATTTTAACTTCTTTGGAGTTGTATCGAACCTGATTTTTGAATTTAAGGTAAGCTTTATACTGATTATTTGTATATTATATTCCTAATGTGAACTAATTGGTGGTGTTGCACATGCATGTTGATTTTGAGTTTTAAATGGATGCATTACTGCTGTAATTTCCTTTGATTTTAAAGGATAGGTGTGGACTGAGGTTGTATTCATTGAAATTTATTTTGTCATTGATTGCACTACGTTTAACTATTTTAATGGTGAAGTTTGTGGGTACCTTCACTGAAAACTCTCAGGAGACTTCACTCCTCTACTAGGGATCACCTAGGGGTTTAAAAGGCTTGGTACATATGCTAAATGTATGCGTGCTCCCTACGAAAGTGGCATTTAAATTCTTAGAATAGTTGTTTTAAGTTTTCCTTTGCTCAAGGACTAGCAAAGATTAGGTTTGGGGGTGTGTTATTCACTGAAAAGTACCACTTTTCACCTCTTAACTTAGCCTTTGATAGACCTTAAAGCAGACTAATAATCATCTGTTGAGTGTGTTTTGTAGTTAGAAATATTCTATGCAGCTTAACACAAAATCCATCCTTATTAGCCCAAAGAAGAGGAAGAAGACATGCAAAGATGATAACTGAACCAAAGCCTTATGGAACACCCTAGTAGTGCTCACCATGGTGACTCATGTGCTGATCATCATTGACCAAAAGCCTAGCAAATGAATGAAGATGGCCGAGAGTGGAGAAATGCATCAGAGCATAGAAAGATAGATGTCGCAGAGTTGAGAAGCTCCTTCACGAAGCTAAGGATGTAGTGGAAGATGCCCTCGCGCAGATAGGATGCGCAGTTAAGAGGAAAACTATAATGACATCGCGAAGATCTCACGGATTAAAACCCTCCAAATTTGTGGTCGTGAAGCTCTCACAAAGATAAAGCCTTAAAGCAGCCATGCGATGAACATAGCGAGTCCAAGTGTGTACTGAACGAAAATTCACCTTGCGGAGTTCGTGCGTGGCCCTGGAAGAGAGAGATGCCCAGAATTCTCCTCGCGCAGATCTCGCACACTCTGAAGCCTTACCAATTACTATGTAAGCATAGGAGCATAACTGCGTAAGTACCTAGTGAGAGGGAGTGCTTCTGAAGCTCTACTGCGCAAGAAGTCTAGGCACTCAAGATCATATCCGCGATAGAATTACAGCGCAAAGGAACTGCGCGATTAACTGAAGAATAACTGCGCGAGTGAGCACTTCCCACCAACCAAAAGCTACTCTGCAAAGGCCCTGCAACTGTGTAAATAAGTAAATGAATATGCCAGCCCTGCAAAGCATGGGCTTCCCACTTCTCAGTTTAACTTAAGGACCTTTTAGGAATTTCCCAAGGCTAGGGCACATCTCCCGAGGTGTAGATTTTGAGGCACACATCTCAAGGCATTTAAGGGATGTAACAGTGCCATGTTTGCTAGAGAAATTAGGGTTAATCCCTTCAGAGCAAGGCAGTATTGACAGAGTATATAAGCTACACTTAAGGTTTAGTTTATCATCAACCCTTCCTTTCATCCTCTGTCGACTGCGAGCTCCAGCAGGCTAGGGTTAGGGTTTGATCACCTCTTTTCCCCTTTTTCTTCTCTCTTAGCCCAACACTTGCTGGCTAATCTCCCTATAAGCAGCTAGGTTTAGTTTTATTTTAGTTTGTAATAGGTTTTTGTATACATTGGGATTATGGATGAGCAATTGTATACAGGCTGTAGCCTGGAGACAGTTCATTGTAAGTTTTGTGTTTATCAATGGATTGTTATTTTAATACCTAATTGAATCTAAAGATCTTATGGTTTCTTTAGATATTTATAGGATCCATGTATTTGAGATTAGCCCATTCAGTTTCTAGTAGATCTATTATTTACCATCTGATTTCCCTTAGTTTGATAGCCCCATAGAAAGCAATGTTGGATCTGTAGTGAGATCCAGGGAGCTCGGAGGCCTATGGACCATAGTGGTTATAGCAGTTTTTATGTTCTTTCTCAGGCCTCTATGGTATGGATAGACCAGTAGGATACCCTGTGACCATTCGAGTGGACAGAGTATATCCCTAAAGTTGTGTCCATTCACATGTTTGAGAAGGATTCTTCCCTCCTGCACATGAGCTTCTAGAGCCTTGTGAGGAGGTTTATACAGGAACTGGCTCCCCTTTATTTTACCTAGCCAACATCAAATGTTAGATTTGATCTCTTTGTAGTAATTACAGCTTGAGGCTGAGTCATTGCAGGTCATTTGTAGCAATGACTAGCTGAATCTAAAAGTTCTATTCAACCTGTTGCATGATCCTTTTTGTGGGCACTAGTGAGTCGTTGGCCTTAGCAAAGCACTTAGGATCTTATGGGTTGAAATACATATGGATGTCAGCCAGATCTATGCGCAGATCTGGGGAGCTTGTAGCACTGGCATTACATAATGCTGTAATAGTATTCATGGCTTGATCTGGTCTAATGACTCAAAAAATGATCAGTCCACTCCTCTGGATTGGTTTGGCAATTTTGAGTTTAACTAATGGGATTTGACAGACTCACTAGGATAGGCTGTGACCATTTGAGTGGACAACCTATAGCCTTAAGAGCACCCCAAATGGCATGGGTTAAACTAGATATTTCTACCTTATTGAGGCTTTTTATAGCGTCTCAGTAAGGAGCACTGCAGAGACAGATTAAATCTGAGCTACATTACTGCTTTAAATCTGAACTTAACCTACTTCTCACCATTTTGTATATTTTATTTTAGTACACACCATCACCACCTTCTTCTTGACCCCTTTCTTTTCGATAGGGCTACATTTCATTTCTCTGTTATTAGGATTAATGTGTAGTCGTGACACCCAACTCTCTTTATTTAGGACTGTCAAATTTGTAGCCAGATCTAGAGGCCTACTATTATAGCCCATTTTGGATTCTAGATCAATTTCTCTGTGGGACAAACTCTTACTTATTAAAACTTGCTATAATAGACCCTGTATCTTGTAGGTCTAGGACTACTTTAGTTGTGTTGAATCCATTCTTTTATTTTACTTTATTTTTAATTGGTTTCCACCACACAATAACGCAAGCACACTGGGTAGCTGACAACAGTCTAGCCCATTGGGCGTTGATGGGTCTGGCCCATTGGGCTTTGGTGGGTCTGGGTCATGAGCCCTTGGTGGGTTTGGCCCATTGGGCCATGATGAATCTGGGCCATGGGCCCTTGATGGGTCTAGTCCATGGTTCATTGGTGGGTCTGGCCCATTAGGCCTTGATGGGTTTGGGCCATGGGCCCTTGGTGGGCCTGGGTCATGGACCTTGATAGGTGTGGGTTATGAAGTTTTGGGCCATGGGGCCATGGGACATGTAGGGAATTGGGGTTTGGACCATTGGGCCTTGAGGTAGGTGGGTAGTGGGGGCTTGAATGGTATGGATTATGGGGGGTTGATGGCAGTCATGAGGGAGTGAGGCATGGAGGCTTTATAAGGTATGAGATGGATCCATGGATGTGTTGTGTGGATGAAAGGGGATGTGTTGGGAGGCTTTCCACCTATTGTAGATGTGGAACATCGCCTCCATCATGGCCATAGAAGGAGGATCGGATGGAGATAGACTATTTGATGGTTGGAGGGGTGTGGATAGGGTGTGGGAAGAGGTAAAATTGGGCATGGCCCACGTAAAATTGGGCATGGCCCGGGTAAGAGGTGGGATATGGGGTGGATTAGAGAAATGAGGTGGGCCATTGGTGAATGGATTTGGCATGTATGGGGGATATGTATGGGGCATGGAGGTGGAGAATGAGGGAGGAAAATTGACCATGGCTTCAAAAAGATGGGCATGACTTGGGTAAATGGAGGGCTGTGTGGGGGATTGGATGTGGTGTGGATGGATGTGGATGGATCGGGTTGGGTGGATGAAAAATAGGGCATGTTGGTTAGGGTAGAGGATGGGTTTTTAGTGGGTGTGGAAGGGAGGTGAGATGGGTTGGAGACGGCCATGGATGAAGGCATGGCTTGGGAAAATGACCGGAAGTTAGGATTTTGGGTATTTTGGGAAGTTGTGGAAGGGAAAATGGGGGCACCGAACGGGCCGGTTATGGTGAGGGTTGACTGGATGAGGGGGTGGAATTAAAGGCTTCTTCGGTGTGTGAATGGGTTGGAGAATGTGGCGGGATGAGTCGGGATCGACGTAAGCCGGGTCCACGACCCACAACATGTCTCGGTATCAAGTTGGGTACGAGGGCCTCGGATGGGGCCCGTAAAGCTTCCGCCTTCTTTCCCTATGGGATGACGAAGGGTATGTTGATGCCGTTGTGTCGGCACCAATCAAGACCCTATTTTAAATTTTAAATTTTAAATTTTTTTAGATTTTTATAAGTGAAAAAGAAATTAGGGTTCCGGGGCCTTTTGAATTCCCTTCTCGGGTGGCTCTCGTACCCTAAATAGGTCCCGCGACAAAGGTTCCGAAGCGCTTTGAAAGAATCAAAGGGAAACCCCTCGATCTATTGAAGGCATGGAAACCAATGTAAATAGCCTGATCCCCCGAAACAAATCAAGAAGAAGTCACCTTCTTTTGACCGACGAGGGCGTATTGGGTGTCAAAAATTGTGGGGCCTAAACAGAGATACTAAACACACTGATCGGGGAGTCCGAGGGGTGAAATAGGCCACAGATCCGAACTGTTGCTGCTCAGAACCAGTCTGGCGCAACTATTAGTGGCGCCAGAGCAAAAAGTCTAGATTTAAAATTGGCGCAACTAATAGTTACGCCAGTGTACTTTTGGAAAATTTTACATTGGCGCAACTAATACAAGCGCTAGAGCAAAATGGTTCTCCAAAATTTTTGACAGCATCAATCTCAGTCCGAAATGAGTCTCCAAACTGGTTTTTGGTGGAAGCTGGGCTTTCGGGGACTGATTGTTTATATTCCTCTCTCTTCCTCACCGAACCTATGGGTTTAAGGCCAAATTGAGTTCACTATCACTCTCTTTTTTTCTGGGTTTTAAGCTTGGAATTAGAAGGTTACCCACTCGATATACCTCAAGTGCAAGCACTTTTCTTAGGTACTAGGTGGACTGGGACTTTTTTGGATCATCACCACTAAGGGATGCCGCCGTACTAAGACCCGAGTGGTTGTATGTGTGCCTAAATAACCCAACCCTTTAAAAATCTACCGTGCAAAAATTAATTTAAATTCCTTTATTGGTTTAATTTTATTTTTCACTTTTAAGGGAATTTTCTTAAGTTCAAAGACCGGGGGTGATGATCCCGTGCCGCCTCTACGAGCCGGCGTTCACTGCTTGTAATATGATTGCGGAAACGTAAGTGCACATGTAGGCCCGCCAAACGGCTAATGCACTTTAAATGACGTACAAGTAAAGGAATTTAAATGTAAGGCACAAGTAGGCCCGCCAATCGGTTAAGACACGTAAAATGATAGAAATGTAAAAAAAATTAAAGACTATGCGCAAGTAGGCCAGCCGATCAGCTAAGGCTCGTAAATGATGTAAAAGTAGGGGTAAGTAAAATGACATAATCAGAGGGGTGACTAAAAAAATAGTAAAAATTAAAAAAAAAACAATAATAAAAGGTTAGTAAAATATATAAAAAAAAAGGCTAAGTTCAAGGGGAAGCTTTACTAGCTACTCCCTAGCGGAGTCACCATCTGTGCAATCGTGGATTTTCATCAAACCCCTCGTGACAAAGTGCACTTGCGAAAAAAATATAGAGTCGCCACCCCGAGCTTTTGGTGTCCCGAAAAACCTAGATCATTTTTATAAGCATCAAAGTGCCATAAATATGATTTTGAATCCGGTCTATGCCAAGGGCTCTTGGGTAGGTGTTAGGCAACTAATCAACCCGCTTAATGTTGTCTCTACTAATGGCCAAAACAAAAATAATATAAAAGAAATGAAAAAGACTTCCTCTTGCCCAAATGGGTCTTAAATCCTATTTGTGCCCCTCCATTCCTACCAAAAATTCGGCGGAGTAACGGTACAAAGGGGGGGATGGAGAAATAGCCGAGAAGTTAGAAGAATAGAGGGGAGAGTCGGAGCTCTCAGGCCCTTGCTGCACCGCTATGGAGCCTTGCGTTGGCTTGCTTTGGTGAGCTTTTGAAGGCTTGTATGATGAGAAATGGGGTTCTAACTCCTATGGCTTACTAGCTAAGAGGTAGAGAGGGAAGGCTAGGAGGTAACACACCTCTAACCTAGAGCTTATGGGTGAAAAGCTAAGGTCTAAAGGGACTTTTTAAGTTTTGAAATTTGTATGGAAATGGTGCACTAGAGGAGAGAGAGAGAGAGAGAGAAGGGATTCCTTAATCTCTTAATTGCAAATTTTTTTCAAGCCATTTGCAAGGGGGGTTCTCTATTTATAGGAAAAAGGGAGGTTAAGAGGGTGCTTAGGAGCTAATTGGGTTTAGCAATTAGGTAATGAGCCATCTAAGGTTTCCTAGGGTTTATGGAGCCTTGAAAATTGTGGAAAGGTGCTCCAATGGTGGCTGATAGGGTGAGGCTTTAAATCACTTAAGGGATTGCACATAAATAATAAACAGGTGCAACATAACTAGCAAAACACACTCCAAAGGTCAAGGTGGTCAACAAGTCAAACCTCAATCATAAAATTCAAGGTAAAAACTAGGGCTTACTGTTCATATGTTTGGAGCAACTATTAGTTGCGCCAAGCCATTTCTGGGGAGACATGGCTTGGTGCAACTATTAGTTGTGCCAAATCCACCTATAACTGGCGCAACTATTAGTTGCGCTAAATCCCTAAGGGGGTTCACATGAATTTATCATTTTTCCCTTCAGGTTCGAGATGCGATATCTTTGCGTATACAGCTCCGATTGGGGTGATTCTTGGCCCGTCAAAAAGTTGGGGACTTCTACTTTTCAATGGTGAGAGATTCGATCATAGTAAAAGGTCAACTCTAGTCCCGATGCACCACTTCTCATCCATTGCTTGGGAAAACTAGGTTTAGGTCCGAAATGGGTTCTAAGGGTTGGGATAAGCTTCTAAGGGTTCGGGAAGGTTCCTAAGGGATCTAGGGTGATTCCTGAGGGTTGGGAATGGCTTCTAAGGTTTCGTGGGAGTTCTTAAGGGTTTCATGCAGTGCATCAAAAGCTTGGAGATGCGCCTCTCTCGAAAGGTGTTTCGATCGGGCCTTGGGCCAAGTTTGGGTGTCTACAGATGCCCCTCTTTGGTATCCAATCACTAATGATCGAATGCCAAAGAAAAGAGACATCCGAAGAGGCTTAAGGCATTACTGACGGGTCCACTGCATTCAGAATGAACTTCAAACATCAGATGAGTAACATGGTGAGAAAACGAAAGCCCTGTATGTCGGGAAAAATGATCGTTTCTCAAGGTAATTGGTTCCCAAGAGCTTAGCGACATTAATGGGCATAACCAAGGTAGAAAATGAGTTGCGAAAGCCCAATAGCTCAGAAAAATGGTTGCTTCTCAAGATGATTTGAAGGAATTTAATATTCAAGGTTTATTCTGAATACAACAGCTTTGTTAGTAAGGAGGGTGATCGACCCACATTCAAAGATAGGCGCAATGCAAGTATGTAAGGGTTTACAGTTTGTGTCTAATCATATGAGGCATTGACTGCCTCATCTGACTGGTCACTAGTGCTCCTACTTGGAGCAGGGTTCGAGGTCTTTGGGTGAGCCCATTGATCTTGAAGTTTATTTAGTATAACTACCCGTGCAGAGTAAATAGATGTCGCAACGCTTTTTGGGAGTACCTGTTGCTTTTCCAATGTGCCCTGGATCATCATGACCTAGAGCATCCAACCTTAAATGACACAAAATAGATCCGACCAAAATTGGGTGTCCCCCAAAGGGTACATCCAAGTCTGGTCTCTGCTGATAATGATCTTACAAATCATTTAACTATGCATAAATATATGCCCATTAGGGGCGATAAGCAACAAAGGCGATGAAAGTCTTGACCCAGATCTCGTTTGGATATAATTTATGAGAACAAACGACCATCCTGCAGATTACAAGAGGCAAGGTGTACACTTTATAGGGATACCGTGCCAATACAGGTTTTAAGCCTGTAGAAATAAGGGAAATAAACCCTTCTGCATGCATGTTTATACATAGTTTGATTGACATGTAATTTCATTTTCAACAAGCTTTTTAGTTTCAACCAACGATTGATCTTTTTTATGACGGAGTTACCCGGACCTCAAACCCCATAGGGCACTTGCCCAGACTGTGAAAACCAAGAGTCCACACCTCCGAAATAGCTTGTGATGAATCTCAAGTCAGACACTCACGTTCCTATGAATCCAAAGACAGAGCGCTTAGCTTAAAAATTTAGTAGTCAAATCGATCTGATCAAAATATTGACCGCTTGACTAGGATTGACACTATTGCTCCAACTTCAAAGTAGGATCCAAAAATCCAAGACGCACCTTTAGAATTAGGACATTGATATAGTACAGCTATATTGCAGATAAAATATTAATATTTTTACCACATTAGAACATGTGTGTGCGTCTAATCACATGAGGCACAGATCGCCTCATTTAACTAGGCACAGGTGTGTTGGTGCGCGCTTTTTCTGGGTACCTCTCGGTCCCCATTGAATCAGTGGCTCTAATTCTGTCCAACTGGACTCTAGCGATGCAGCGTTTGAAAAAGTGAAGGTAAAATAAAGGAGTTTTTTAAGAAGATTCCTAGTCTGTTGCGATTGCCAGCTGCAGGTATTTAACAATGTTGCAACATGTCAATGATCACGCTTTGAAGCGGGTGTGGGTTACTTCTTTACTGAATCGTCCACCTGCGAACGTCAGCAGCTATGGCTCTTCCTTATAATTTAGATATTTCAGTTTTCTTTTTTCATTTCCCGTTATTGTTATAGTTCTAATCAGTTTAGATTTCCTAATTCTATCGTGAGTTTAGTTGTGTGGGAATTTATTATAGTGAATTAATTTAGTATTCTAATTCCGTCAGGAGTCTAATTAATTTCAGGTGTTGCAATCCTATTAGAAGTCTAATTAACATTGGTTTCCTAATACTACTAGAATTCTAGTTAATATTAGTCTCCTAATCGTACTAGAAATGCAAGTATATTAATTCTTAATGAAACTCTAATTAAATCAAGCATGCTAATTATACTGAAATTCTAAGTAAAGTAAGCATACTAATTGTATCGAAATTCTAATCAAATCAACTATACTAGTTGTATTAAAATTCTAAATAAAATGAATGTAATAATTTGACTGAAATTCTAATTAGAGCAATTATAATAGTCCTACTAGAATTCTAATTGGAATAGGGAACTAATTTTACTAGAACTCTAATCTAAGCAGTGAATTAATTCTAATAAAAATCTAGTTAAAATAAATAAGCTAATTATACTAGAATTATCTAATTAAAATAAAGGAACTAATTTTATTAGAATTCTAATCAAAGCAATTATTCTAAGGATCTAATCAAAATAAAGGATGCAAATTAATTATACTAAAAATCTAGGAAAATTATGGACTCAATTTTCTAATTCTAATTAAAGCGACAAAATAATTCTAAAAAAAGGGGGGGGGGGGGGGGGGGGTTGGGCCCGCTATGCTAAGGAGGATTGGCCCCGTTCCCGGGTACCCTCCTTAAGCTCCCTTGGGCAAATCGGGTTGCTGAGATTAAAGTAAGTCAAATTTTGGGTTATAAAAATGGTATTTTTAGATTTTTAGAGTCGATTTCGGGGTTATAATTATGAATTAAATTAAGAAACTACAATTATAGAAGACAAAATTAATGTTTAGGAATTTAGAAACATTAAACTAAGGAATTAAAACTAGAATTTAAAAGTTGAAGGACTGAATTCGGGTTCGAAATCAGAAAAATTAGACCGTATGATTAAGGACTGGTTCTAGAACCTAAGGACTAGAACTAGAGATTAATGATAGGTCTGAAAATTAAGATTTTAGAACGGAATTAAACCCTAGGGTCGGTAAATTAGACCATCAAATGAAGGACTGGTTCTAAAAACGGAGAACTAGAACCAGATATAAGAGATTACGGTCTAAAAAAGTGCTACGGTCTAAGACTGAATTAATATTAATAATTTAAACTAAGAAAAGTCCTAAGTCTAAAAACTAAGAACTATGGTCGGAAATTAAAGGTTAAATTCTTACCTAAGGTCAAGGCTGCGGAGAGAAATCCCGAAGGTTCGAAGTTCGAATTTCGAAATCATGGCTAGGTTGCTCTATATGTTCATTCTCGGAGTTCTCTAGTTTCGAAATCCCAAAAAAATTCATTCTCTCTCAAAAATTGCTAGCCTCTTGGGCGAATTAAGAAAAATATCTTTTATAGGTTTTTCTCCAATTATGTGCCCTATTTCAAGCGTTTAACTAGATTGTGCGTCGGTCTCCTGGTGCTTCGGTCACTAACTCGGTGAGCGACCGACTGACTTGCTCAACGAGTTTCCTAGTCCTAACAGTGTTAGAACTAATTGCGCGCTCAGTGTGGCGTGCGCAATGCAATCAGATTAAGCGTCTCATTTTAAGTGCTTGATCGAGGAAGCTTAGGGGTCAAGGACTATAAGACTAGGTCAGGCGTAAGCCAATTGTGCGCTGGTGGTCAAGCGCTCAATTCGATCATGCGCGCCATGTGAAGCGCATGATCGAGTCTCAGAGTGGTCTGGGAAGGGAAGTTTGGTCTGAAAGAGGGACTGAATATGCATTTGTGGTTTTGTGTGCAATCAAATTACGCGCATGGTTATAGGCACTTAATTCAGGGCTGTCCGGGTCCGGGTTGGGTCTGAAATGTCAGACTATTTTTTCAGCCTGCATTCTGACTATATACTATTATTTTAGTATATAGTCTCCCTACGTTGGGACCTGAGCCACAGAGTTATTATTTTAGCCTGTGTTTAACCATATACTATTGTTTCAGTGCATGGTTCCTACGTTTAGGTTATGGGGCCTAAGCCACAGAGCTATTATTTCAACCTGTGTTCAGTCATATACTATTGTTTTAGTATATGGTCCCATATTAGGAGAAAGGAGTCAGAAATGTAAGACTATTGTTTCATTCTACATTTTGACTATATATTATTATTTTAGTATATAGTCTCCCTACGTTGGGATCTGAGCCATAGAGCTATTATTTTAGCCTGTGCTTAGTCATATACTATTATTTCAGTGCATGGTTCCCAATTAAGGGTTACGAGGTCAAAGGTTGACCAAACAAATTTGTACTGTTTGAGAGGGCAAAATGGGGGTGTCTACAGATGCCCCTCTATGGTGCGCTCTTGCAAAGTAAGAACGCGTCGAAGAAGTAGACACCCCTCATTCGAGGTGTCTTCTCGTTTATCTTGGGAAATCATAAATGTGAACTGGGGATGCTAACATGACATGCTTGGCTTTCTTATCTATCAGCGCAAGCTAAGATGAAGCATTCGGGGGCCCAGTGATAGCTGTCAAAAGGCATATTCCATGCCGTGGATGCCCAAGTGCGATCCTGTCGCGTATCACGACCTGCTGTCATAGACAGTCGACGGGAGAAGTCAGCGTATCCTATTCCACGAGGGTAAAGGGCATCCCGTCGCGTGGTGCAACCTGCTTCTAGTGACAGTCAAACGGAAAGGAGAATCACTGTATCCTAATCTGTGGGTTCAATGGGCATCCCGTCACATGTCGCGACCTGCTACAAGGGGCAGTCAAACAGAAGGGTATGATGTAGTGGAGGTACCGGGGGCGTCATACAAATGTCCATAAATAGGTCCACGGATCGATAATAATATAATGCAATATTGTGTTGAAGGCTTTTGCAAGTCATGTCAGACCCGATGCATCATTACTCACACCAATGCGCGTCAGGCATTCTTTTCCAATAGGCATTTGTATGTTCTTAGATTAAATATACTCATTGTTCAGTTTCACAGGGGAATGGCCAATTCGGGCTGGTAATTTGTGGTGATAATTGAAGTGAAATTTGGTAGGTAAGTCTCTTTGTTCATTTTTTTCAGCTTCTTTCTGTTTTTGTTGTTTTGGGAGTAAAAGATTTTTAGTTTTTGGAGTAAGTGGTAAGAGTTTTTTTTTGTGTTGTTTTTTTTTTTTTTTTGGAAGTAAAATATTTTTATTCGGGAGTAAGTAAGGGGTTTTGAAATTTTGAAATTTTAGGAAACTTAACTTAAGATCAATTCGGTGATAAAACGGCAGAAAATGTAGCTCCCGAGATGTCACTGAGCAGATCCATCGATGCGGGATTTATAGACCCGATCGTTATTGTGGTTGTCAAGACGACACTTGGCATGTCGAATGCTACGTCTAACCTTCTCGGTGAATATTGATGATTGTCTCTTATGGGAGGACTACAATGATTCACGAGTCAAGAGAGACAGGTTTTGAAAACATTTGAGACTTAATCATAGCTAATTATATTTTAAAGTAATATCGAGTAATTGAAAAGTGAGTAGTACTTACCTGGGGGTGATACTTACCTAGATTGTGCATAGCTTGTACGATTTGTGGTGGTGTCATAGTGTCGTGATGGGACTTTAGAGATTTCTTCTCTTCAAGTCTGTTGTGGCAGAGTTTGGTGGTTGTGATGTAATGTCTTAGAGAAGTGATGTCACGATGGGACTTGGCATTGGTCGGATGTGAGGGTGAGTCCTGGTGGGACGTGGGGCTCAATTCGAGAGAGAGAGCTCTTTGCTTTAGCGATGGGACACAATCGAGCTTTCCCTTTTCATCATACGGCGTGGCAGGTGTTATCTAAGCCTTTTTTTTATTTAGTGATGTTTGCGATGGGACGTAGTTAGCAATGGGACACTGGTAGGATACTTGAGTGATAGGTGTGTCCCGTTTCTTTCTTTGACAGATCTTGGGTTGCATGAGATCACGTTGTGGTTGCGTCATGATTGGCTGAGTTTTTATTTTAGTGATGTGCCTTTGGCTTTTCGTGATGGGACATGAGGGCATGGCTAATTTATTACGATGGGATTGGATATTGAGGTGATATCATGTGCGTGCATGTTATCGCGATGGGGTATGTGTGAGGGGGTTATGAGATTGGATAGGAGTAAGTGGAAAGTGACTCTGATTGTGAGGAGCAGAGTAGTGTGCTGGTTGCTTTTACTGTGTCGCGATAGGGGGTGTTATTCGTATCGATGATATGTGTGTCCTGTCGCGATGGGACAAGGGGTGCTATCAATGCTTCCTTCTCATGTAGGGGTACTCGATGGGATGGGTGAATTTTGACCGCGATGTGATAAAAAGGTGTGAGAGTGTAGATTTCTTCCGAAGTCAGGTATTGCGTGCCTATTTTAGGTCGCTCAATACGATTGCGTGCTTATTTTAGAGAGTGCGATCTCAGGGTTGAGGGGTTGTTTACGTGTTCGTGAGTTTGTGTGTGATCATATTATGCGTTATAATTGTAGCGTGTGATCGAGGCGTCACCAGCTCAATGTACGGATGACCTTTCATATCGCGTGGCTGGAGTGTGTCGTTTAATAAACTTGCACGGTCTATAGAGTGCGCGTGATCGGAGCGTCGCGCTGTTGGCGTGGGCGATGGTTTCATTGAGCGCTTGGGTCATTGCTCGTGTTTTGGATTGTGCATAATGTGCCTAGGAGCATGATTGAGTTAAACGCATGTGCTCTGGCGCGTGATTGAGTCTGTACTCTATATAAGCGAGGGAGCCTTCATTTGTTTTTCATTCTTTGGTTTAGTCTCGAGTTTTGACCTTTTCTAGATATTTTGTGTTCTGAAATTCGTATTTTAGTAATATTGGGCAATCTAACCGTTCGATTGGGATATCATTTCTTCCTATGTTCGTTATTCGCATGATCTTCGTCTAGAGGTGATGCTCGTGGGCGACATTATTTTGGGAATGGGCAGTATTGGGAATGAGGGTGTTAGTCTTCACATCGATCCCTTTTAGGGAACAGTGAAGGCAGTGTTGAGGAGGCGGCGGTGGAGGCAGTGAAGATGGCAGAAGAGAAGGAGTAAAAAGTGGAGGGATGTGTTTCCCAACCAGTCCTCCCTGAAGCCTCCTATTGGACACTCCGAGCGGAATCTGCTCATCGCTTTGTCTCAGTTTTGAACCCAGTCTTCATTTTGGGTTGTAGGTTAAAGTTTTAGGTTTTCGTTTTGGGTTGTAATTCAAGAGGTATGCCTCCGGTGATACTTGTAAAAATTTTTGAGTTATAAATAAAGAGGCTTTTTTTTTTTGTGCTCGTTTATTTGTTTAAACTTATTAACGGATTAGTTGGATTTATTTGATTTATATGACTTATTTTAGGATTTAGTTTTGCTTGGAGTT
This sequence comes from Chloranthus sessilifolius, assembly GCA_021018995.1. NCBI lineage: Eukaryota > Viridiplantae > Streptophyta > Magnoliopsida > Chloranthales > Chloranthaceae > Chloranthus > Chloranthus sessilifolius. Next base: position 85,498,533 of record CM037590.1, on the reverse strand, counting down.
CAGTTTGTTTTTATGGGGTTTGTTTAAAGTGTTAACTTGGTTTCGATGGGTTTGGTTGGGGCATTTTCTTGGTCCCTCACAAGTTGGGATCTTATTTTAGAGAGGTTTTTTTTGTTGGATTTGTCTGGTTTAAGGCATTTTATTTTAGTCTTTTATTTGACTTGAGGTGACACTTGTTAAAAGGTGTGAGTTTTTTTTTTTTTTTAAAGTTCTAGATGGGTGTTAAGTGTTTAAATCTTATTGGCTTGTTTACTTTGCTTTGGATTTGTGTTTCCTTCAAGGGGTAAGTGTTGTGTGATTATTGGTTCATCTAGGTTTGTCATGGATTGTGGTCTTTCAAAGGGTATGTGTTTGGTTTAGATTTAATTAGATTGGAAGGGTTTAAAGGTGTGGCACTTGTCATTTGGTAATTTAGGAGGTATGGTCTATAAATGTGTGAGCTAAAAACTTTGAGTTCTTGTTATTTTGAATTTTAGAATTAGAAGTCCTGGGGCATTTTTGTTTTGATTGTTAATGTCTTTTCTTCCTTTCTCTTTTGTTTCCCGGGTACTGAATCCCAAGAATTGTGTTATTACGTGGGTTATTGAGAATGAACGGGATTGGGAATGAAAGGTAGCAGTTGAATTACTATTATGCTAAGGGAAGAGGTGGGGGAGAAGAAGGTGGTAGAAAAGAAACCCAAGGATAAGGCAGAGTTAGAGTTCTCGTGACCAATGCCTATTTTTCCTCGATAGGTTCTGTGGATTCGGTGTTAGTTGCTCCTCCTTTTTGGGGTTTTCAAGGTGAGCTTCTAAGGGTGGGTCCCGCAAGTCCTGGGTGGCTTTCCGTGTGCCACTCTTCCTTTGCCGCCGGTTCGGGGCGAGAAGAGGTTATCACGATTAGAATTCGTTCAGGGTGCTCCCCACCTCCGGGCTTCTCTGAGATTTCTAGTTTCTCGAACAAATTTGGATTCGGGCATTACCTGAATGCGCAATTTTAAATTTCTTATATTAAGTTATATATTTAGAGGGTATGCCCTCGGTGTGTTTTGAAATTATTTGTTTATTTATGAAGTGATTGTGTTTTTTTTTTTTATTCCACTTGTGGTTATTTATATTTAGCCACTTTTGGTTTAGTTGACTTTGTAGCTTATATGACTTGTTTTGAGTGCGAAGGCTATTTGTTTAAGTTTGGTTTGATTTAGTTTATTTATTTTGGATCGGGGCATGTTAGGAGCATTTTTTTTGTTTTGACTTAGTTTGGTCTAAATGATGGGGACATTTTTTATTTATTTAGTTCGGTCTTAGTTGGAGCGTGTGAGTGATGTTGGGCACTTTTTAGTTTAGTTTGGTTTAGTTTATTTTTTAAGTTAGGAGTGTTTTCGGATTGGTCTTAACAGGGGCATAGTTTGGGGTTGATAGCGAGTGTCAGAAATTTCTCAATTCAAGCTCGAATGGGCTGTTCTGGGAATGTTTTTTTTTGTTTCTGGGAAATTGCGTGTTTTGCTCTGGGCGCAAAAACAAATTGCGCGCCCAAACTGGAGCGCGTGTTTCAGAGCGTCAGAAGGTTATTAAGCGCCAGCTTTCAGTTGTTTATCGAGTTAAGTGTAGCATTTAGGGCGTAAGATTAGGGCGGTGGCCGGTCACTGTGTGGGTGACTGTTGGCATTACGCGCTTGGTGGGAGACGCGCAACCATACAGTCGGGTTAATGTGAGTGGGCGACAATCCGTTTGCGTGCCCTATTACGAGTTTTTGATCTGGATTAAGCGCGAGAATAGTGGTGTGTGATTTAGTTGCGCACTTGAGTTTACGCATGCGATTTGGGTATGTTCTATATATAGTTCAAAAACGTCTCATTTTTCCACGCTATCCGTTTTGGTCTTAGATTCTCTAGTTTCCTTGTTTCTTTGCGCTCTATTTTTTGTGTTTTCATGATATCTCAGGATTTGGCCATTCATTTTAGGCGCTATTTCTTCTGTTCTTTTTAGTTTTTCGAGCTCTTTCTTCTAGGATGGAGCCTGGGGGTGGTGGTCATGGATCAAAATGCCAGAAAACCGGTATGTATCATCCGAGCAAAAAATCGATATGTATCGGGCGATACCTATCAGAACAGTAAGGTATCAGATGTTATGGTACACTTAATGTACCATATCATTAGGGTCCGATACTGATACGTATCGTCCGATACGCATCGGTATCGGACGATATTTTGATCCATGGTGGTGGTAGACATGCTCTTACTATTTCTAAATTAGATAGGGTGATGATGGGGGAGATAGGTGAGACCTCTGAGGCTCGGGCCGACACTATTATCAGAGAGGTGGATGTTGGGGAGGTGAGAGAGCTGAGGATGCGGCTGAGGAGCATCGGGATCGCAGACACTTCTCGCTGGAGGATCTCTTCCATCGAGGCTGGGTAGGTGCCCATGAGCAAGAGTTCTTTCATTATCCTAGGCATTTAGGTTATGACATAGACTTATTAGGATCTGGAAACACTTTTTTAATTTATGTCGAACCTGCATTGATCATTGGTTGTGTGCTCACTCATACATTATGACGACATCTAGAGATATCTCATGTTTCTATTCAGTTGTTCTTGTCATGTTTTGTGTGTTTGTTGTAAGTTGTTATTGTGTGTTTAGGGTATATTTCATATGCGTTTAGCTCTAAATTTGTTTATCTTTCGTCATAGGAATGTATTAGTCTTACTGTCATTGTTTGTATTTCGTTCAATAGGAGCCCCCGCAGCTGGCTATCAACTAGGCATGGATCGAGTCTCATACTTGGTACCGTGTCTTGCTGGAGTTTCAACGGGTGCGGTTGGTGTCTTTCGGTTTTGGATCGATCCTGGAGCTGGAGCCTTTCAGGTCGATAGTGGCCTGATCGCTGCGATTTTGGAGAGGTGGAGGGAGAGGCATCAGGCGCTTCTCTTTCCAGTCGGCATGATGTTGCCGACTCTAGCGGATTGGGTCTACATTACTGGTCTTCATTTCGAGGCTGAGTTGATCACGGGGAGGATGACAAGAGAGTATTTGGCAGTATGTGAGGAGATTTTGGGTGTGCCGTATAGGTCGAGTGGATCAGGGCCTGGTGTAGTTTGAGTCACTTAGTTCTTTGATACATTTTCCAATGGCTTCATCCCTCCGAGGCGTCATTCGGAGGTGAGGGAATCTTATGAGGCACGTTGTGTGATAGTGGCAAGAAAAGAGCCCGTGGTGGAGCTGGGGTTGGCGATGGATAGGGTGCTTGAAGCATTCTTAATGCACTTCCTTGGTGTGGTACTCTTTTCTTCTTCGACTCGAGGATCCATCACCGGATTATTTTTTATGATTCTCGGGGATTTGGATTGGATCCCTACCTATGCATGGGGTGCGACCGCATTGGTGCATCTCTATGAGCAGCTTTACCGTCGGGGACAGGGCGTCACGACAATTGGAGGCTTCCTTCCCTTCCTCCAGGTGAGTTTAAATCCATTAATGTCATAGTGTCTTTGTAGTTTTTTTTTTGGTCTTTTGATAGTACCATCTACTTAGCATTTCTTTTATTTTATTTTCTAGTTTTGGGCATATGATCACTTTGCTTTTCGTCGTCTGGGGGTTTCGTTGGCGGTGAGGTTCACGTTTCCTCGGATGCACATGTAGAGGGAGGCATTGAGGGGTTGCCGTTGGTCTTCGGATCTTCAGGCCGCGTGTGGTCTCTTCGAGGATATGCATGCGGGACAGGTATAGATTGTCGTGCACATGTTTTGCTTCGTTTCATTTTGGTCTTTTAGGATCTGAGGATTCATTGAGGGGTCAGCTCGTTTGTTTGGTTGTAGGTGATTTAGAGGCCCTACGAGGATGAGGAGGATGCCGACGTGCCAGTGATTCAGCCTGACCACCCCTTCTTTGATGTGGCCATATGGGTCCATTATTTTAAGAGGGTAGAGAGGATCCACACATCTTGAGTGGTACGAAAGCTAGGGCTCGCTCAGGGAGTCCCTCCAGAGATTCACCACAGAGTGGCGAAGAGGATGACCGGCCCCCTGGGCCAGAATTTTATGGAGCAGATGGCGCTTCAGATGGTCGATTTCAGAGCTGGGGGGACCAGGGTCATTGGGGGCAAATGACGAGGCAGACGTCTGAGAGTATAGGAGATGGTTTAGTGCATTGGGTGGCGAGAGCCTCTTCACACGTCCCTTCCACGGGAGTGGCTCTTTTGCGATTGGTGGGTTGGAGTTAGTGTCTGCATTAAGGGATAGGCTGACTATGTTAGGCAGGGCCATCTCACAGCGAGTGTGTAGGTGGCATTAGATGCCCTCCATAGGGCGATGGAGCAGATGGAGTGTGCTCCTTGTCCGGATGAGGAGATGCTGCACTCCTTAGCCCTCTTGATTGCTCAGGCTAGGGGAGCAGAGGATGAGTTGGGGGCTCGACTAGCGGAGACTCGACGACTCCTGGTGAGTTGATTTATTGGTTTGATTGTTTATGTATTATGTTGACTTGGTCTTCTGGTTATTTTGACATGGTTGTGGTGTCTTGTTTTATTTTGGAAAGTCTGAGAGGGAAACCGAGGTCGCTAGTCATGTGGCGATGATAGGGTTGTTATGCGGCCAGCAGTAGGTCGGCTGAGAGGTGGAGGCTAGTTTACGATCTGAGATTGATCGACTGGTAAGTGTCTATATGTTAAGACCTGAAAAGTACCACTTTCCACCCCTTAACTTAATCTCTGTTAAACCCTTAATCATTTTATAAAAGTGTTTTAAGCAAGTTCTGTAGGTAATAAGCAGTAGCTGCCAATAAACCCCTAACCATGCCAAGAAGCTCACTGTTGCCCCAGAACTACCTCAGCAGAACGAAGGATGAACCCAGACAGAGAGTTGGCTGAAGCATAGGCACATCTAAGCAAAAATACATCAAGAAGAATGTCTCGCGCAAATGTCACAGGGTTCAATTGAACCAGAGATAATGCCTTCGCGCAGTTGTCGCGAGCCCCTGGAGGAAGCATAATAACTGGTCACGCAGTTTGCGCACCGTTCTCATGCGGTTTGGTGCCAGAATGAATTGAAGAGCAGGCTTCGCGAGGTCCTCGCGAGGCTCAGTCTAAAGCATTCGCACAGTCTCGCGCAGCTTAAAAGAAGAACTATTAAGTTTTGCGCGACTCACTAAGGAGAGAGAGCTTCAGGTATTCTTGCGCGTAGCTGTCACGCAGTGGCCGCGAGATACAGACCTTCTCAGAAATGCTCGCGCGACCCAGAAACTCATGAACACTGCTTCTTTGTGAGGATCTCTCACGAGATTCACCAAGGGACAAATCGCGCGAGCAATCTCTGCGCCATTCAAAGCTAAAAGAGCAATCTCGCGATAGCCATTTGTATTCCGCGATGACTAAAATGCCAATCCCGCGACTGCATGAATTTCAAGACAATTTAACCCCGCGACGCCAATTCTACCACGCGAAAAGATCTGAAATTGTTTCTACCCTGCGAGGATCGGGTTCTAAACTTCTCCCCACTTCTGTAAGGGCAATCTAGGAATCTCCAGCATTTAAGGCACGCACTCTAATGCTCTAATCTCTATGCACACGACTCGAGGCATCCAAGGGACAAGAATGAGCCGTAATTACATTGAGAAATTAGGATTTTCCTAACCCTAATTGGAGGGGAAGCAGACTGCTATATAACCTTAAGCGTAGCTTAGGTTTGAGGCTCTCGCTTTGGGGTCTCTCTTTGGGACTTAACTTCTGTGCTTCTTCTCCAAAAATCAACTGTAGAATTACAGTAGGTTAAGGTTAGGGTTTAGGAGTTTTCTTATTTTTCCTTTTTCTTTCTCTCCATAGTCCAGCATTTGCTGGCTATGCCTTTTGTATGATTATCTGATATAGATTTTAATGGAGTTTTTGTAATAGGATCTGTTACATGTATGGGATGTTATTTTTGTTGTGAGTTGTGTTGTATGAGGCTGCTGCCTTGAGATCCTCCATTGCTAAGTTGTTTTGTAAGCAATGGAGGATTGCTTCTAAGGTACTATTTTGATCTAAGTGACCTGTGTGTCCAGGTTAGGCACTTTGCGGGCCTTCCCCCACCACAGGACCCACTAAATTTGAATCCCCATGGAAACTTGTACTTGTAGCCTTGTGAACATGGTGGCGGCAGCAATGTTCTTATTCTGTCTTAGACCTTTGTTAGGAGGATAGCCTCTGTGGATAGTCTGTGACCATTCAAGTGGACAGATTATAGCCCTAGGGTGTGGCCAATTCATGGAACTAAGACAGATTCTTCTTCTCTGCACTTGTGCTTGTAGCCTTGTGGGAGATTCTGCAGTGACAGACTCCCCTATAATTGAATAGATCCGCCATCAGATTGCAGATCTGAGTTGGCTGTAGAGATTGTAGGCTTGTGACTGGATCACTACAGTCTTTCTAAAGCAGTGAACAGCCATGCTTAAAAGCTAGTACTCAAACTCTTGTTGGTCCTATGTGTCTAGGCTTGTGAACTTTGTAGGCCTAGCCCCACACACAGAACTTTAGAGGATGAGGTTCCTATGGATTCTTGAGCTTGTAGCCTGGATGAAGTAGTGCCTACAATGGTAAACTTGTTCTGACTCACCTCTGGATTGTGGTTCCCCTATTTGATAGTCTGTGACCATTTGAGTGGACAGGTTATAGCCTTAAGGGATTGGATCATGGCACAAGAGTGAGTTAGATTCTTTCTCCTCTTTGGTGATAATGTAGCCATTGGACAGGATTTCTATAGCAACAGATCTGAGTCTGAGTTACAAGACCCCATCTGATATGTATCTAATAATATACTTCTCACCCTTTTTCATTTATTTTCTCACTCCACCACTCTTCTTGACCATTTCTGTAATCTAAACAGTCAGTTGCCTTAGGATTAAGATTATAGTGACCCTAAATCCCCTTCCATTTAGGATTGCCAGATCTGTAGTCGGATCTGGAGGGCCTACTAAGGATAGCTCCCTTGGAGCTTTAGATCAACTTCCCTATGGGAGAAACTCTTACTTATCAAAACTTGCTACAACAGGACCTGTATCTTGTAGGACTGTGCATATTTTAGGCTTGCGCTCCGTAATCATCACTCTACCTTTCACTCATTTTTCACTTACCCCATTCTTATCACTGTCTTCAATAAAGTCAGTAGCAAGCACTTAAAATATCCAAACAAGTTTTTGGCGCCGCTGTCAGGGATATTGATCTTTTAGTAGACTCTAGATTTTTGATTCTTTATTCTTTGGTAGCTGTACTTGTGAATAATTGATACTGCTGATTTACATTTGGAATTTTTCTTACAGATCTGGACCGTAGCAGAGAAGGAGACTAGAATTGCATTGAGAGTCTAGCTATCTCTGTTTGCACTTCTCTAACCTTCAAAACCTCAGTTTATTTCTCCTTTAAAGATTCCATAAGCAGTTGATTAGGATAGTTGTAATTTTTTTGTACAATGTGCTTGCGAATAGTTTCCCCTGCTGTTGGTGTGTGTGCATGTTAGGAAGGAGATCCCTCAGTCCTACATGAGAGCCTGCCAACCCTGAGATTGAAAGGGATAGAAGACCGAGAAGGCACAGACACACCACAGTCGAGCCCCCTATTGAAATAGTGACAGCGATTATGGGTGAAGAGCAACCTAGAACATTGAAGGAATTGAATGCTCCGGATGATTACAATTCTCCATTCAGGATTCAATTCCCAGATGTTCAGGGTAATTACGAAATCAAAACTTCCATCATCCAAATGCTTCCCTCTTTCCATGGGCTTAACAAGGAAGACCCTTACAAGCACATTTACCAGTTCTTGGCCCTGTGCACGACATTCTCCATTACTGGTTTGGGACCAGAAGCCACTAGGTTAAGGCTCTTTCTTTTTTCCCTAAAGGACAGGGCCATGACCTGGTTATCCACTCTCTCAAACAACAGCATCACTTCCTGGAAAGACCTCTAGACAAGATTTCTGTCTAAATTTTTCCCATAGATAAAAACCAACCAGTTGAGGAAAGGCATACTTGCTTTTGCCCAGTCCCCAACTGAAGATTTTAATCAAGCCTGGGACAGATTTAAGGAGATGGTCAAACAATGTCTCCACCACAAGATCCCTGACTGGCAGCTTGTCCAGAGCTTCTACAATGGAATTGATGAGAAGAGCAGAGACATGGTACATGCCTCTTGTGGTGGAACGTACATGCATAAAAGAGCTGATGAGGCATGAGACTTGTTCGAGGTCATAAGTGAAAATGCTTTCCAGAAGATGTCCTCATCTAGAATCGTTCAGGAGCCTCCTCCTAAGCTGGGGCTTGCTGAGACTTCTAAAGGAAAAATTTATGAAATTAGGGGAAATGATGACCTGAGAATACAGATGGCCAATCTTAGTGAAAGATTTGATAAACTTTTCACTGTGGTGCAGCCCAGAATGGCTGCACAAGTGATGGAGGCAAGTCTGATATGCCAATCTCCACAGCACACAGTGGAAGAGTGCCGATCTGTAGGGCAATACCCTGAGTTTGTAATGGAACAGGCTGTTGTTGCCCAATCTTTTGGATAGCAACAATCTGGTGGCTACAATAAACAGCCTTATGGATATCAGCACCAGAATGCTGGTTACCAATGGAGAGACCACCCAAATTTGAGGTGGAGGCAAGACAATTATGTTCAACCACAATAGATGTTGGCCTTACCTCAAAGGCCACAGCAGCAGTTTAACCAGGGCTATATCCAAAGGTCGAATTTCCAACAACAGCAGCCCCAGCAATAAAATCAATTGGTAGTTCCCCCACCTCTGCCCAGAAGTGCTTCTTTCGAGGACCAGGTTTTGGCCCAATTGCAAAGCCTTGGACCCTTGAATCAGACTGTGACTTCTCATAGTCAAAGCATCAAGAAAATAGAAGAGCAGCTTGGCCAAATAGCTAATTCTCTGACTAAAAGAGAGGAGGGCAGGTTGCCAAGCCAACCAGTAGCCAACCCAAAAGGCCAGTATTCCATCGGAGAAGGCTCCTCAAATTTTGAGGGGGCCAATGCCATCACAGCCTTAAGGTCTGGCAAGCTGGTAGACAACCAGGTGGGAAAGGAACAAGGAGAGGTCTTTTCTAAGGAAATGTCCACTGGAAGTGATAAAGACTTTGTTAGGGCACAGAGTCAAGAACTGTCTGCTACCCTTCAACAAGGGAAAAATAAAGAGGTTGTAGTTAAGCCTCAGCAGGAGATAAAAATAGAAAAAAGAAAAAAATAAAAGTTCAATCATAGAGGAACCAAGAAGATTACCTCATTGCCCTTTTCCTCGTTAAGTGGCCCTGCCCCTTTTGATAAGGGTCAGGCACAGATCGAGGAAATGATGGAGACCTTTAAGCAGGTCAAGATAAATTTACCCCTGCTTGATGCAATCCGACAGGTCCTAGCCTATGCAAAGTTTTTGAAAGACCTCTGTACTCAGAAATTGAAGGCCAGAGGCCATTTGTCCAAAAAGGTCTTTGCGACTAATACAGTTAATTATGTATTAACCATGACAATGCCTGAGAAGTTGTAAGACCCAGGGATACCCACTATTCCCTGTATTATTGGAGACCACACGATTGGGAGGGCCCTTTTAGACCTTAGAGCCATCGTTAACTTGCTGCCATACAGTGTGTATCAGTAGCTAGGTTTGGGGGAGCTCAAGCCCCACCCCATTGTTCTATTGATGGCTAATAGGTCTAAGAGGAAACCCATGGAAGTGGTTGAGGATGTCCTAGTGGGGGTTGCAGCAAGAGTACATCCCCAATACCTGTTATTCTGGGCAGACCATTCTTGGCCACTGCCAATGCCTGGATTCAATACAGGTCTGAGATCATGGAAGTCACTTTCGGACATATGAAAGTTGAGCTTAATGTGTACAACAGTGCAAAGTACCCTCAGCTGGACAATGAGGAATGCTTTACAGTAGATGTACCAGAAAAAATTGTTGAAGAAGAACTGCCCACTCTGCTGGAGTGGAACAATATTGTCACTGATTTAACTGAAGTTTGGAACATGGTGGAGGAAGGAAGCCTATCTTTAATGCCAGAAGACATACCCCTAGTGAGGTCTTCTGTGGGCTTAGTGCAGCATTCCAATTAGAAACCTACATTGCTGCCCCTTTCTCCAACCAACAATACACCAATCCTGCCATCCATCCAACACGCCCTTGATCTGGAGCTCAAGAAGCTGCCAGAGACATTGAAATATGCTTTCCTCGAGAAAGAAGAGAAACTTCCTGTAATTATCTCCTGTTCTCTTACCAGTGAGCAAGAGGAGGAATTGCTAACAGTTTTGAGGAAGCATAAGAAAGCAATTGGCTGGACCATTGCTGATCTAGGAGGGATTGATGCATCAATCTGTATGCATAGGATTCATCTAGAGGAGGGCTCAACACCCTCCAGGGAAATGCAGAGGAAACTTAATCCTCACATGCAGGAGGTGGTCCTAAAAGAAATTATTAAATTGCTGGATGCTGGGGTAATTTACCCCATTTTTGACTCTGAATGGGTGGCACCAATCTAGGTGGTACCCAAGAAGTCTGGCATCACAGTGATAACAACTGAGTCTGGAGAGTTGAGACCAGCCAGGGAGACCATTGGCTGGAGAGTTTGCATCGATTATCGAAAACTCAACTCTAGAACCAGAAAAGACCACTTCCCTCTCCCTTTTATTGATCAAAATTTGGATAAGTTGGCTAGGAAGGCTTTTTACTGTTTTCTTGATGGGTACTCAGGGTACAACCAGATCCCTGTGCACCCTTTGGATCAAGAGAAAACTACTTTTACTTGTCCTTTTGGCACCTTTGCTTACAGAAGGATGCCTTTTGGATTGTGTAATGCCCCAGCCACCTTCCAGAGGTGTATGTATGCAATTTTTTCTGATATGAATGACAAATTCTTGGAAATTTTTATGGATGATTTTTCAGTTTATGGGGATAGCTTTGACCAATGTCTACAATACCTCCATCAAGTCTTACAAAGATGTGAAGAGACCAATTTGGTCTTATGTTGGGAGAAGAGCCACTTCATGGTAACACAAGGAATTGTGTTAGGCCATGTGGTCTCTAAAGATGGAATTGAGGTAGACAAGGCCAAAGTTGACCTCATTGCAAATTTGCCCCCTCCAAGAACAGTCAAGCAAATCAGATCCTTCCTTGGGCATGCTGGATTCTACAGGAGGTTTATGAAAGACTTCAGTAAAATTGCTAAACCATTGTGCCACTTGCTCTGCCAGGATGTGCCCTTTGATTTTTCTGCTGAATGTCTTGTGGCTTTTGAAAAGTTAAAAATCTGCCTCACCTCTGCTCCTGTACTCCAAACACCTGACTATACCTTGCCCTTTGAGTTGATGTGTGATGCATCTGACTTGGAAATAGGTGCTGTTTTGGGCTAGAGAAAAGATAAGTTGTCGGTGGTCATTGCATATCTCAGCAAATCACTTGCTGAAGCTCAGCTGAACTACACAACCACTGAGAAAGAGCTTCTAGCAGTGGTTTTTGCTGTGGACAAGTTTAGACCTTACCTACTTGGGTCTAAAACTGTTATCTTCACTGACCACTTAGCATTGAAGTACCTACTGTCCAAGAAGGATGTAAAGCCCAGATTGATTAGATGGATACTCCTGTTGCGGAGTTTGACATCGAAATCAAGGACAGAAGGGTGTAGAAAATGTGGTGGCTGACCACTTGTCCAGAATTATGTTGGAAAAAAGTGTTGATGACTTTGCTACAAATGATGTCTTCCCGGATGAGCAGCTGTTTGCCATCCAGTCTTTAGTTCCCTGGTATGCACATATTGTCAATTATCTAATTATAGGCAAGATTCCTGCCCATTGGACAAAAATGGGCAAAGACCTGTTTTTCTCACAAGTCAAATTCTTCTTCTGGGAAGAACCTTGCTTGTACAAGTACTGTGCGGACCAAATCATTCAGAAATGTGTCCCCGAAAGTGATGTCCCCAGTATTCTAGCCATGTGCCATGAAAATGCCTGTGGGAGTCACTTTAGTGGGAGAAAAATAGCTGATAAAGTGTTGCAGTGTGGGTTCAATTGGCCTTCTCTTTTCAGAGATGCCAATACACACTGTAAGACCTATGAAAGATGTCAGAAACTAGGAGGGTTGTCTAAAAAAACATCACTGCCTTTACAGCCCATCCTTGTTGTAGAATTGTTTGATGTGTGGGGTATTGACTTTATGGGCCCCTTCCCTCCTTCAAATGGTTTTCATTTCATCTTAGTGGCAGTCGACTATGTTTTCAAATGGGTAGCAGCCATTGCCACAAGAACTAATGATAATCAGGTTGTCTTCAAGTTCATAAAGCAAAATATCTTCTCCAGATTTGGTACCCCTAGAGCCATTATCAGTGATGGGGGGAGCCATTTCTGTAACAGAAATTTTGAGAGCTTGCTCAAGAAATATTCTGTCACCCATAGGATTGCTACTCCCTACCACCCACAAACTAGTGGGCAAGTTGAAATTTCAAATAGGGAGATCAAGCATATCCTTGAGAGGACTGTGAGGACTGATAGGAAGGATTGGGCTGACAAGCTTAATAATGCACTGTGGGCTTATAGGACTGCCTATAAGACCCCCATTGGTATGTTCCCATTCGGACTGGTCTATGGCAAGGCCTGTCATCTCCCAGTGGAGTTAGAACACAGGGCCTATTGGGCCATCAAACATTTAAATCTAGATCTAACTTCAGATGGTCTTCATAGGTCGTTGCAACTGTCCAAATTGGAAGAACTAAGGATGGATGCGTGTGCCAATGCTAGGATCTACAAGGAAAGGTCCAAAACTTTCTTTGACAAAGGGTTATTGAGAAAGAGTTTCATTGTTGGTGATAAGGTTTGGTTGTTTAACTCCAAACTTATGTTTTTTCCGGACAAATTGAAATCCAAATGGGAAGGCCCTTACATTGTCATGCATGTTTCCCCATCTGGTGCTGTGGAAATCAAGGATCCCAAGTCTGGGAGAACCTTGAAAGTGAACGGTCAGAGGCTTAAGCCTTGTTTTGAAAAACCTGTTGAACCCATGGACACCATTCACCTTCAAGAAGATCCTTCTTCAAATTGATCCACAGGTGTGTCATTATTGTATCATATGTATGTTGTTTTTGGTTGATTTATCTTACTTTCTTTTGTTTCTATTCTTTAGGATTTGTTCGTGGTCGTATCTGAATCTGGACCAATCTGTTTTGAACTTTTGATGCATGGTTTCATTCTTACTGTTTTCAATTGATAGCTTCTATTGCATGCCTAATGTGGGAGGTTGTTTTTGATTGGATGATTGAGTTTACATGTGTCTAGAGGTAGCCATAGGAGAGAGTCATGCCCAGGATCTAACCACAAGCAAACAGGAAAAGGGGCAGAATAGGGAGCACATGCTCTCTGTTTTATACCTTACTGTCGCTGGGTACAAAATGAAAGTCTGGGAGACTATCGCGAGATTCAAAAGCTATCGCGAGGTTAACAAGGAAGCCTGAGATCATGTCATGACAGTTTGCATAGAAACATTCAATGCCTATCGCGAGATTCATGTGTACCTGACAACTCTCGTGCGGTCCACATCGAGCTATTTAGTAGTTATCGCGAGATTATCACGCTACCGCGAGGTTCACAAGGTAAACTGGGAGACTCTCGCATAATTCAACAGAAATACTTCATTTACTGTCACGAGATTCTAAGTCTGTCATGAGATTCAAAATGAACCTTAGAGATTTTTGTGCAATCCAAAAGAAACCTAGGAGCCGCTCGCGCGATTCACATGAATTAATCTCACTCTATCGCGCACTCCAAGGACAACTTGAGAGATTGTCGCGCAATCTAGTTTTAATCAACACCTTCGCTAGGTTCATTTCCAAACCCGCGACCAGATGTTCCAAAGGGCGTCGAGCTTCGCGATAAGTATTTCAACCCCGCGCTTTGTCCCTTTTTCATTATTTTCATCCTTCTTCCCTCTGCGAAACCCTAACTTCTGGAGCTCTCCCCTCTCCCATCCAACATCACTTCTACAGCTCATCATTCACTTCACAATTCTATAGAATTGTTCCTAACATCACCCCATCCATTTCCCTCTGCTCAGAAATCTTGAGGTGCCCTGTGCGTCAAATCAAACCAAACCCTAGATTTCAACCTCCGTTTCTCATACTATAGGATAGAGTTAGACATGGCTCTAAAATCTGCACAGAAGAGAAAAGGGAAGGAGAAGGACCTTGTAGAGACCACCCCTAAAAAGGCCAAGACTTCAAAGTCCCCCAAAAAAGGAAAGGAAGTGATTGAGGAGGCGGCGGTACCAACCACAAAGTTCTCTACTCCTTCTGAGCTCATGGATCAATTCTATTGGAGCCTGAAACAGCCTTTGATGTACCCTTTTTTGAGAAAGAACCTCTCTCTACCCCTGCAGTATAGTTTATAAGCAAAGCAGGCCTGATGCCATTGATGAGAGAAATTCCAGCACTAGCCTACCCCAGGCTAGTGCAGCTATTTTATCAGCACATCAAGGTCAAGAAGGACAACAATGGACAAGGGTGCTTGCTGGTGCTGATTGACGACTTTGATATGTTAGTAAGCCCCAAGATGATTGTTGAAGTGTTGGGCATCCCAGCAGCATTCAATCCTAGCTGTGGATATGGCCCCCCTCTTAGTGCATCGATTGATATAATTGCACGGGCCCTAACTAGAGGATTAAAATCCACCGGGGACTCAATCAGAAGAAGGGAACTAGAACCTGAACTACTGTTCATTGACCAAGTCCTGCGGAAGAACATATATTGCTCAAGACATCAGCAAGAAAGGAGAACCCCCATTGCGGATGCTGTCTAGTCCTACCACATGGGCCATGGCTTCCATGCAGCCTGGCTAATTTTTAAGGCTATGAAAGATGTAGTGGAGAAGTTAGGGTCAAACAAGAAGCCTCACACTCTACTCTATGCAAGAATCATTACCTTGCTGCTGATCAAGGGGGGCTACAAGATAGGAAGGACTGAGCAGACGACCACCCTTTCCCCTACTACCTTTGCCAAAAGGCAATGGGGAATCAGTTGGAGCTTGATGGGGGGCCAGAAAAAGAAGAAAGCTGAGGCTCGTGCTCCGCCAAGCAAGAAGGCACTGATCAGGATCCATCCCTGCTACAAAGGAGGTGCCCCCAGAGCTTACCACTTCCATAGCTGCAGCAGCACCTGTTGCCCCTGCATCCACCACCCCTCTTGCATCCATCTCTCACCCCCCTCTATTTCCATTCTCCATGCCCACTCCCCCTTCACCTGTGCTTGGTCCATGGGAGGACTCACCATCCCCTACCTTACCTCAGTACACAGCCACAATTCCCCCTTATCTCCAACTAAGCCTACCAACCCCCCACTCATCTCCTACAAAAAATGAAAGACCACTGAGACCATCCCAACCATCTCCCAGATACCACCCTCAATCCCCTCTATCCCCATTGATACACCCCACCTTGAAAACCACCACCCCAGCCATATCTACTACACCCCCCCTCACAGACATCGACTTAACCCTTAACACATCCATAGGCTTCCAAGCCTTTATATCTACCTTTCTTGAAACAATACCAGCCTACTACACCCCTCTCCCAGACTCCCCAACTACCTCCCAACATCACTCCCCAGAACCCCCCTCTTCCCCTCCCTCCACTTTTCATCATGCACCTTCCTCACCTTTCCAACCCGTACCCTCTTCTTCACATACCCAACCTCATATCCCTGACACACTACCCCTTATCCTATCCCTTATCCAAGACATTCAAGCCCAACTATCCACCAATACCCAAAAACAGGATCAGATGCAATCTGAACTAACCTCCATCCAATCCACCCTACACACCTTAACTAACCCACCCATCCCTCCACCACCCACTTCACCCCCCCTGGTCCTGTCCACTGACAGACAAACATAAACAGACTTCCCTCCTAACTCATTAGGCCCCCCCCACCATCACCATTAACTCTTACCCACCCATTTCCTTTAATCCCTTCACAATTCCCATTTTCCATCCCCCATCACCCCCAACTCCTATTGAACCTACATCCTTTTCCTTTCCCCCTATACCTCCATCCCCTCTTATCCTATCCCCCCCCACCTTCTCTACCAAATCTACACAAACAGACCCAGAACCTGACCCCATTCCCCCACAACTTGACTTCCCTACTATCATCCCCCCTTCTCCCCCCCAGGACCAAGCACACTTTCCTCCTTCCACCTCCTATCTGCCCATAGCTCCAAAACATCATTTTTACAGCCCTCCCTACCTCACCATCCTCCATCACATGAGGGATAATGCTTACCTGAGGAAGAATGTCCTGAGGGGCATGGCCAAGCTTTGCCAATCAATTGAGACCCCCCTGCTGGAGCAGATTGATAAAATGGGGGAGGAACACCGACAGCAGCTTTTGGGCATCTCATTGGGGTGGAAAAATATTTTGGATGCCTACCAAAAGGCCAAGGCTATAGCTACTTATCATCAAATAAATTGAGTATGAGAAATCCAGTGCTGCTGTAGCGAATGCCCGGACAAGAATGCTTGAAAAATGGCTTAACAATGCACAAGAGATCTAAAAAATCCAAAAGGAGATCCATGAGACTGACATCCTCAAACATAAAATCTAGATCGCCTCATTGGAATCCACATTGGCTGCTGCCCGAAATGAACCTCTGCAGCCGACCCCCATCTCTGTTCACATGCCTGAGCCTGAGCCAACTACTACTCCAGCTCCACCTGCCTAATCTGAGGAGGCAAAACCTAAGCCCCAGCAAGACAAAGGAAAAGCTCCTGCTTCACCTCCTACGGAGCAGCCTCCAACTACAGAGCAACCTACCCCTACCACGGCCTCTGTTGAACCACCACAGAAGCAAACTTATCCTCAGCGGAGGAAAGTCACTGCCAAGAGGTTTGCTCCCAAAGTTGTCCCTTTAAAATTGGCAAAGAGCCTACTGCCCTCGAAGAGGCCAGTCCCACCACGAGTCCCTTTGGAAGGAAGTGGTCCCCGAAGCCAAAGGCAAAGGGAAAGGAAAATCTCCTGCCACCCCCCCCTGCTAAGCGCAAAGGAAAAGCCCCTCAAGAACCCAAGGAACCAAAAGCTCCCAAGCCACCAAAAGTAAGGGTGAGGGCACCTAAAGCTCCAACTGCACAGAAAACACCAGCCGAAAAGAAAAAGGAGAGGACGGAAAAGAAGAAACAGGATAAATCTACCCTTAAGGCACAGGCTAATAAGATGGGCTGGGATTTCCTTACAGATTCGAATTCAAATTAGATCCTAGCTTCTAGATTGTATATTAGGTTTTTCTTCTTGTTATTACATTTGTAACTATTTTTATTACACTTTAATAGAATTTCTAGTTTTTGTCATTTTGTTCTTTTTGCCATTCATGGGAAAAGTTTAGGGAGGATATGTTTCTTTGAAATAGTAATCCATGTGGAGGATAGATGTCGTTGGTAGCTATATAAATTTGTGCAAATACCTGCCTCAGGGATTTCAATGGCTTCTTCTTCAAATTGATGAGCCATGTTAGGCTACCTCGTGAAGATCCCCAGCTCAGCTGCGTGAGAAATGTCCTTTACTCATCACTGATTGCTCTTCGCGAGGGTCCCCGTGCGATACACTTACCTCTTTAAATACCATGCCTATCTTTGGACAATCAGTTAATGCTCGTTCTCTTTTCCAAAGAGCCAGTTGTGTGTTTCTTCTTTCCCCACACAACACTCATTTATTGCCAAGTTTGAAAAGGGGCGCAATTTCAATTCGGCCGATTCATGTTACCTCGTCCCTCTCTTTTAAACTGGCCATCAGTCCCTTTTCATCTCATCCCTCCTCTTCTACCCCTAGAAGTCCATACCTCCTCAAACAAATGGTGAATGACACCCCCTTCGGGTTCCCAATCAAATTCTACCCCATCTGGGAAGATCCCCCACCGCCAAAGGAGTCGGACCCCTTGCAATTTCTCTGGGATGAATTTGATGAGGTCCAGCGGATCCTCGCCAAGGAGGAAAAGAAAAAGAGAAAAAGAGAGAAGAGAGAAAAGAAGAAGAAAAAAATGGCAACACTTGCATCTCTCCCTCCACCTTCCTCAAACCCTCCCCTGGCTACACATTGATCCCCCCCATTTTGTCTTTTCCTTTTCAATCTTTTTGTTATATTTTCTTTTTATTTTAATGCAAGTTTCTTTTAGTTTCATACTGTTCCATTTACATTTTCTGTTTCTCTCTCTTCTTCTGTGCTTATTTTTATCTATCTTCTTGGATTATACTGCTTTTTATCACCTCTGAACCAGTGAGGACACTGCTCCGAATGGTTTGGGGGTGTGGCAGTCTGTCAATAGAATAGTTAATTTTAGTGCAGTAATGGTAGTAAAAATGGGATGAATAAAGTCAATCTCCACTTAACTTGATACAATGAGGAAACAAGTAAAAATTTAAATATTTTGGCAGACTTTTGGAAACAGATAAAAGTTGATCTTGACACCACCATGAAGCTAATATTAGAAAAAATTTTGAGTTAAGTACTCAGCGAGCCTAAGAGGAGAGAAACAGACGAAAATACACCCCATGAGTTAAAATTGAAGACCATACCTAGTGAGATTTGGGCCCATCACTTTCTTTTAAAGAGTATTTTTGGCATTATTTCTACTCTATGGACTGAGTGAATCAAGACTTTTTCACTAGAAGTTGTGCAACTCCAAATCAAAACTAGTTGACAGCACTCATGAAACTAAGGAAATGATCCAAGGCCCTCATTTGGACAGTTTGAGCCTAAAAATCTAACCTTTTAAAATCTGTCCTTTTGCATACACTAGTTGAGCCTTAAAATCATATTTTTCCTTTCACAAACACCAAAACACTTGCACCTTAACCTCATTACCTGAGTCAACCTTACCCTCACTCTGAGAATTCAGAAGGTAAAGGAGAAGGAGGTAAAGATACTGAGAATGATCCAATGTTCTATGGAAGGTGAAGAAAAGCAACTTGTGAACAGCTGTGTATCAATGGCAGTTGTATGGCATTTCATCAAAAGAATGAATAAAGCAAATAAAAAGAGAAAAAGAAAGAGAAGTCTAGAGAACATCATCATCTGAAAATTGAAAAGAAGAGGAGAAGTTGGCCACTTTGTCTCTGAAATAGAAGAGGAAGATGAAGTTTTTACTGGAATGAAGGTTGTGAAGTCATGAACCACTCCTTACCTTGCTGATTTCTCAATTTGGATTCCCTTTTTCCCCCTTTTATTCTTTACACCCCTCAGCCATAAGCCACATTACAACTCATTCTAAAAGACCTTGTGGATCCAAAGTCAAATGAGTTGTCATGTGAAGATGAAGAGTTGCCCAATCTATGGTAAAAATCCTTGAAGATGTCAGAAATTAGAAGCTTGGCCTATGCTCATGCTTGCAAACCCATTTGGGGTCTGCAACTGCTCTTGAGCTGTTGAGATTATGAACACCCTCAGGTTATTAATGTTGAGAGATAGCCCTAGTGAGAATTGGGTCTGAATTTTTACCTCTTTAGGGTGGTATCCAACCTGGATCTTGAATCAAAGGCAAGTTGGGTACTGATTTTCATACATTGAAATTCTAATGTTAAATAAATGGTGGTCAGGCAAACACATGTTAACTTTTAAGTTCTAAATGGCTTGCAAACATTGCTGCAGTTTCCTCTAAGTGTTAAATGGGTGTGGAATGAAACTTTAAACATTTGAATCTGTGTTGTCATTATCTGCACTACACTTAACTGATTTTAATGGTGAAGTTTGTGGGTGTCTTCACTGAAAACCCTCAGGAGACTTCACTCCTCCATTAGGGATCACCTAGGGGTTTAAAAGGCTTGGTACATATACTAAATGTATTCGTGATCCCTACGAAAGTGGCATTTAATTACAGCTTTGCTAAGGGACTAGCAAAGATTAGATTTGGGAGTCTGTTAAGACCTGAAAAGTACCACTTTTCACCCCTTAACTTAATCTCTGTTAGACCCTTAATCATTTAATAAAAGTGTTTTAAGCAAGTTCTGTAGGTAATAAGCAGTACCTGCCAATAAACCTCTAACCATGCCAAGAAGGTCACTGTTGCCCCAGAACTACCTCAGCAGAACAAAGGATGAACCCAGACAGAGAGTTGGCTGAAGCATAGGCACATCCAAGTAGAAATACATTAAGAAGAATGCATCGCGTAAATATCGCAGGGTTCAATTGAACCAGAGATAATGCCTTCACGCAGTTGTCGCGAGCCCCTAGAGGAAGCACAACAACTGGCCGCGCAGTTTGCGCACCGTTCTCGGGCGGTTTGTTGCCAGAAAGAATTGAAGAGCAGGCTTCACGAGGTCCTCGCGAGGATCAGTCTAAATCATTCACGCAGTCTCGCGCAGCTCAAAAGAAGAACCATTAAGTTTCGCGCAACTCACTCAGGAGAGAGAGCTTCAGGTATTCCTGCGCGCAGCTGTCGCACAGTGGCCGCGAGATACAGACCTTTTGAGAAATGCTCGCACGACCCAGAAACTCATGAACACTGCTTCTTCGCGAGGATCTCTCGCGAGATTCACCAAGGGATGAACCGCGCGAGCAATCCCCGTGCCATTCAAAGCTGAAAGAGCAATATCGCGATAGCCATTTGTATTTCGCGATGACTAAAATGCCAATCCCACAACTGCATGAATTTCAAGACAATTCAACCCCGCGATGCCAATTCTACAATGCGAAAAGATCTGAAATCGTTTCTACCCTGCGAGGATCGGGTTCTAAACTTCTCTCCACTTCTGCAAGGGCAATCTGGGAATCTCCAGTAGTTAGGGCACACACTCCAATGCTCCAATCTCCGTGCACATGACTCGACGCATCTAAGGGACAAGAATGAGCGGCAATTACATTGAGAAATTAGGGTTTTCCTAACCCTAATTGGAGGGGAAGCCGACTGCTATATAAGCTTAAGTGTAGCTTAGGTTTGAGGCTCTCTCTTTGGGGTCTCTCTTTGGGACTTAACTTCTGTGCTTCTTCTCCAAAAACCAACTGTAGAATTACAGTAGGTTAAGGTTAGGGTTTAGGAGTTTTCTTATTTTTCCTTTTTTTTTCTCTCCATAGTCCAGCATTTGTTGGCTATGCCTTTTGTATGATTATCTGGTATAGATTTTAATAGAGTTTTATTAATAGGATCGGTTGCATGTATGGGATGTTGTTTTTGTTGTGAGTTGTGCTGTACAAGGCTGCTGCCTTGAGATCCTCCATTGCTAAGTTGTTTTTTAAGCAATGGAGGATTGCTTCTATGGTACTATTTAGATCTAAGTGACCTGTGTTTCCAGGTTAGGCACTTTGCAGGCCTTCCCCCACCACAGGACCCACTAAATCTGAATCCCCATGGGAACTTGTGCTTGTAGCCTTGTAAACATGGTGGTGGCAGCAATGTTCTTATTCTGTCTTAGACCTTTGTGAGGAGGATAGCCTCTGTGGATAGTCTGTGACCATTCAACTGGACAGATTATAGCCCTAGGGTGAGGCCAATTCATGAAACTAAGACAGATTGTTCTTCTCTGCACTTGTGCTTATAGCCTTGTGGGAGATTGTGCAGTGACAGACTTCCCTATAGTTGAATAAATTTACCATCATATTACAGATATGAGTTGGCTGTAGAGATTGTAGGCTTGTGACTTGATCACTATAGTCTTTCTAAAGTAGTGAACAACCATGCTTAAAAGCTAGTACTCAAACTCTTTCTGGTCCTGTGTGTCCAGGCTTGTGCACTTTGTAGGCCTATCCCCACACACAGAACTTTAGAAGATGAGGTTCCTATGGATTCTTGAGCTTGTACCCTAGATGAAGTAGTGCCTACAATGGTAAACTTGTTCTGACTCACCTATGGATTGTGGTTCCCCTATTGGATAGTCTGTGACCATTTGAGTGGACAGGTTATAGCCTTAAAAGATTGGATCATGGCATAGGAGTGAGTTAGATTCTTTCTCCTCTTTGGTGATAATGTAGCCATTGGACAGGATTTCTATAGCAACAGATCTGAGTCTGAGTTATGAGACCCCATCAGATATGTATCTAATAACATACTTCTCACCCTTTTTCATTTATTTTCTCACTCCACCACTCTTCTTGACCCTTTCTGTAATCTAAACAGTCAGTTGCCTTAGGATTAAGATTATAGTGACCCTAAATCCCCTTCCATTTAGGATTGCCAGATCTGTAGTCGGATCTGGAGGGCCTACTAAGGATAGCTCCCTTGGAGCTTTAGATCAACTTCCCTGTGGGACAAACTCTTACTTATCAAAACTTGCTACAACATGCCCTATATCTTGCAGGACTGTGCATATTTTAGGCTTGCTGCTCCGTAATCATCACTCTACCTTTCACTCATTTTTCATTTACCCCATTCTTATCACTGTCTTCAATAAAGTCAGTAGCAAGCACTTAAAATATCCCAACACTATATAAACTTGGTTTTGTGAATTGTTAGCATTGTAAGCTTGCTGACTTATGTGTTTATTGTTATTCATAGAGAGTCGAGCTCGCTGCTGGAGGTCCCATTCTAGCATTTGATCCATCTTCAGTCGCTCCCTCCAGTCGAGAGGATCCAGAGATGGCTCAGCTGCGGGCCGAGCTGGAGCACTAGGTAAATTCCATTCAATCTTTTGACTCATTTGCATAATTGTATTAGTTTGTTGGATGTTATTGTTTCACTTTTCTTAATAGTTTACTAACATCATGTTGGTATTTCAGCGTTAGGTTGTCGAGGATCTTCAAATGAGGGAGGCGACTGCTGCCTCTCTATGCCCTGAGAGTCAGGTATAGATTCTGGTGTGGTGTACTCCAGCTTAGGTTATTTTGTATTATTTGTTTTAACATATCTTGTGTTGGCTTGTTTGGTTCTCTGTGCAGGCTATTCCGGACTCTGCTCCAGAGGCCCCCCCTCAGGGATCTATTCCTATCCCTACTCATGTATGTTTAGTTATTGTGTTAGTTGTTTATTTGTCATTATAGTGTTATCTGATGTACTTGTTTGCTCTTGTTATAGCCAGCTATGTTTGTTGTCCCTGCCGTGCCTCTTGCTTATCGAGTGACTGCTATGAAAATTGAGTGACTTTTAGAGGAGAGGGTGGATTTGGTATGCGTCTTTTTTTTTCAAAGTTTTTTTTTATGTTCATACATATATATATATATATATATATATATATACATTGGTTTCCTTGACTTGGTGCGGTTATGCAGGTTCGTCAGCTTGAGGAGGCACGTCGGGAGGCGCCCTATTCATTGAGATGATGGTTGCACAGAAGACTCAGGTTGAGGCATTGGAGGCGACACGTCAGATGATGCGGGCAGAGATGCAGGTGTCCCTAGATCAACTGCGGTATTGTCTGAAGAGGATTGAGCGAGGGATACGTAGGCTGGCTAGTCAGTTTGATGGATTGGAGTCGAGGGCCACGGGTTGGGCAGTCTCGTCACATGTCACGTGATCGTGTCAAGAGTGATGCTCAGGAGGATTCTATTGTTCGTGAGATTCTCGAGGGATATCCTCCTCATTCGCGATCGAGGTGATTCGTTAGCCAGACGAGTGAGGGGGGTTCTGTGGTGGGGCCTCGTCGTCTAGAGATTCTGAGGACTCCGGGTGCTGGGATTGTATTTTCAAAAGACCAGTCTACGGACCTCCAAGCTGATGATACTGGGGACAGCAGTGCTCGGCCATCCCAATGGCAGTAGGGAGTAGGGGTGTGTGTGTGTGTTTTTTTTCTTGTCCATTATGTGTGTGCATTATATATATAGGGGGAATGCCCCCGATGACAAGTGTAAAAAGAAAAGAAAACTTTGATATATATATATATAGAGATTTTTTTGGTTTAGATGTACCTGATTGGCTCCTTTCCTTTTAGTTACTTCTTGTGTCTACTTTTTCTTTTAGTGCCGTCAGCCGTCATCAGGACTTGGATGCTTCCTGAGCTAGCCTGGTGATGGTTGAAGATTGCTTTATACCTACATATGTAGAGGGAAGGCTGTCAATAATTTTATTCTCCCCCTTGCTAGTTATCAAAGGGGGCGTGTCTTCTGGTAGAAAAGGGTGGATATGTGCTCTTTTTTTTCTTTTTTTTCTTTTTTTTTTTGAAAGGAAAATAATGCAACAGGGAAAGGAAATAACTGAAATAGAAACAATAAAAATTCCCCAGTGTAGG
This sequence comes from Chloranthus sessilifolius, assembly GCA_021018995.1. Classification (NCBI taxonomy): domain Eukaryota; kingdom Viridiplantae; phylum Streptophyta; class Magnoliopsida; order Chloranthales; family Chloranthaceae; genus Chloranthus; species Chloranthus sessilifolius. The sequence continues at coordinate 85,474,414 of CM037590.1, read as the reverse complement.
AGCGTGATAGTGTTGTCAGTATAGTATCTTCGGTAGCATTCTCCGAATGGTAACTTCATTATTCCTCATCTTCTTTGTGGACGAGTCGGCGCTTCTACAGTGATTCTCCTGTTGATAAAAAAAAATGCCTCAATATGTAGATGCAATGGAGCTTTTCTGGGCTTTGAGATGAGCACTTTGGGTCTATAAGAAGTCATGGGTATTTGGTGAGTTAGTTTTGAAGAAAAGTTCATCAGTACTATCATCGAACTGGGGGGAGGTCGTTTTGATTAGGTCAGCTGTATACGAGAGTCTATCTTAGGGTGGTGATCATCCTATCCCGTGGTTATTAGGGAAGAGTAGGGTAGGTATAGTTGGTGATTGCATCAGTCATCATTCATCAGTTTTCGGCTTCATTCTTAGGAATATCCTGTAAGGCTCCTGATTTATCGTCCGAAAATAAAATAAAAATTAAAAGAGGGGGGTAAGGCTCAGTGATGTGGGGAATAGTTTGTATCTAATGCTTTCCAAAAGGGATGAGTACCAATCTTTTTCTTAGAGGGATACGGGATGTCATGATTGAGCTATTCATCATATTTCGGTACCATCAAAATCTCATATTCTATGGTTAGCAGGAGTTTATCCTCCTCTTGCTACCTTACGACGATATCTAGTAGTATGGGGACATCAGGGGTGCCCTCGCAGCTTGCTTATACACTTCTAGTAAAGTTACCAGAGATGTCCTCATGGCCTGCTTATGCTTCCCTGAGCTCAGTGACTTGTTCATTCGTCGTAATGCTGTCACTCAAGATTTTTCTATATATGTAGATTTGAAAGCATCCTGCTAGCACAAGAATAGCGAGTTTTGATTGAACCTAGCATCTTCATTTTTTTTCGCTTTAACGTCTCCTCCAATGGCGGGGGAAAGGAAATGAGGATCGGGTGTTCCTTATGCTTTTAAAAGAGGTTAGGTAGGTCACTAGTCCTTCAATCAGATTGCCCAAGTGAGAAAGTGGGCAATAAACTAGAGGTTTTAAGGATATTCTGAGAATTGATGATGTATGACCAATGAATGGGTCGTGACGACTACGGGGGTGATAAGTATAAGTATTTAACCACGGGATGTGATGATCACAGGACTATGGATAGTATTTTCTAAGGTACATGGCATTTTAAGGGCTAGGGAGTTCTTCCACATCCTGGTTTGCTAGTTTATATGCATTTTCAGGGTATCCGGCTGTTATAACATAAGGGCCTTCCTAGTTCGATTTCAGTTTTCCTTTTTGATGGTCGTGCTTGGAAGCTATGATTTTCTTTAAGACTAATTCTCTAATATTAAAGGTTCGTTCAAGGACTTTCTTATTGTAAGCCCTGACCACTCTCCTTTGATATACTTGAGTGTGATCAGCTACTCTTAGACGTGTGTCATCAAGTTGCTCTAGTTGCGCGAGTAGGAAAATTCTCCTCTCATCTAAGGATAGCTCATCATCGAGTTGAATCCGTAAGGATGGCACTTGTATCTTATATGGTAGGACTGCCTCAATCCCGTAGGTAAGGAGGTAGGGAGTTTGGCCAGTGGTCGTATGAATAGAGGTCTTATAGGCTCAGAGTGCTTCTGGTAGTCGTTCAAGCCGGTCGGCTTCATTGCTAGTCTCTACTGTATATTTTAAAATTCGAATCAGTGTAGCTTCTGCTTGTCCATTTCCTTGAGGGTAGAACGACAATGAGTGGTGTAGATCGATGTCAAACTTTTTGCATAGCTTCTTCGTCTTTTCTGCGATGAACTGTGGTCCATTATCGGTGGTAAACATCCTGGATACTCCAAACCTGGTGATGATATTCTGAATGATAAGCCTTACAAGTATCAAAGCGGTGATTCTAGCGAGGATTTAGCTTCTGCCCATTTGGTGTAATATTCAGTTGCCGTAAGTATGAACGCGTGCTTGTGAGTGTTCCCAACTGTGTCTATGAAAGGTCTTATGACATCGAAGGCTCACATCGAAAATGGCCATGGCGAGGTCATAGTTTTCAATGTAACAGATGGAGCTTTGATGAGTGCGGCGTGTTCTTGGCATTGGTTGTAGAATTGGACATAGAGGTGACAATCTCTTATCATGGTCGGCCAGAAGTAGCCCTGTCGTATGATTTGATCGGTGAGTCTTTGTCTATCGGCATGGGAATCGCAGGCATTGGCGTGTGCTTCTCGGATAATGTATTGTCCTTTGGTGGTTGTGACGCATCGTAGCAGTACTCCTTTGGTGAAGGCTTCTTTGTATAGTATTTCACCGAGTATGCAGAATCGGGTGTATCGGTTCCTTATAGTCTTCCGTTCAATCTTTGTGATGCATGGAGGGTCGTGTTAATGCTTTAAGAAGTTCCAAATGTCAAAATACCATGGCTATCCATCATCGGTTGGTGATTTTTCAAATTTGAACATAGCAACTTTGGTTTCTGTCTTGGCGTGATTTTTCATATAGATTGCTTCGTTTGGTCCTGTACTGGTGGGAAGGATTAGTAATTCTCTCTTAACAGTCCATGCGACCTCGTGGGCGGACCATCAGCTTTTCGACGAAGAAGGTCTTGGCACTTTGGCTGATGGGTATTTGGATGATGGAGGCTAACGTGATTAAGGAATCTGCGAGCTTGTTTTCTAGTCTAGGGGTGTGCGTGAAAGAGAATCTTTCAAATTTCTTTACCAAATATCGAGCAGTTTCTAGGTATGCCATTAGTCTCCTTTCCTTAGTTTTCCATTCTCCTATAACTTGCGAGATTACTAGCGTGGAGTAACCGATGGTTTTTAACTGTTTAATGCCTAATTGTAACGCTGCTCGTAGTCTAGCTATAAAAGTTTCATATTATGCGACATTGTTAGTGACTGAGAAATCTAGTTGAAAAGCCTTATGTATAACTACTCCTTCTGGGCTTAGGAGGACTATCCCGATGCCTTTTCCTTTGTAATTTAGAGCACCGTCAAAATAGAGGGTACATGACATCTTATCAGGTTCTTCGTTATGAATCATGAGTAGGTCTTCATCGGAGAAATCCGCATGTATGGGCTCATTACTCGGGAGTGAGAGATCTGCGAGGTAATCGGTGATTGTTTGTCCTTTGATCGACTTCTGCGTGACGTAAGTGATATCTAATTCTTGCAAAAGCATATGCTAGCGAGCAATCTTTCCTGATGTTGCGGGCTTTTTGAATACGTACTTTAGAGGGTCCATTCGGGCAAGTATTAGTATTTATGTGCTCCGAAGTAGTGTCGTAATTTGGTTGAGGCCCTCACCAATGTGAGGCAGGTCTTCTCTATCGAAGTGTATTTTCATTCGTACTCGACCATCATCCTACTGAGGTAGTAGATAGCCTTCTCTCTCTTACTGTCTTCTTCATATTATCTCAAAATTACTCTCATGGCCTTGTCATTTGCCGAGAGGTATAGGATTAGACGTCTTAAGGGAACTGGGGGCAATAGTACTGGCAAATTAAGGAGGTCTTCCAGGAATTGGGGGCGACAGTACTGGCAGATCATAGAGGTACTTCTTCATATTGTCGAAGGCTTGCTGACACTGGTCATCCCATTTGTACTATGTTCCTCTTTTAAGTAGTTTGTAGAAAGGATCGCATTTGTCTGAATGCTGGGAGATAAATCTCCTGATAAATTACGATCTTCCTATCAGGCCTAGTAATTCTTTGATATTACTGGGAGGCGGCATCTCAAGAATGGCTGTGACTTTTACAGGATCAACTTTGATCCCTCGCTTGCTGACTATGAAGCCGAATAATTTTTCGGAGGTGATTTCGAAGACACATTTCTTCGGGTTTATTTTTAGTTGATATTTCTTAGCTCTCTACTCGCGTTTGGGACTTCACTAATATGTCGACATAGACTTCTACACACTTATACATCATGTCGTGAAAGATAGCCATCATGGCACGCTGATATGTGGCTCCTACATTTTTTAGCCCAAAAGGCATGATGACATAACAGTATGTTCCCCATAGTGGGGTGAAAGAAGTCTTCTCTTGGTTGAACTTTACTAATTTGATTTGATTATATCCAGAGAAACCGTCCATAATGGATAGCATCTCATGTCCAGCGGTGTTGTCGACTGGAGTGTCAATATATGGAAGTGAGAAGTCATCTTTAGGCATGCCTGGTTGAGGTTTCGAAAGTCAATGCAAACCCATACTCTGCCATCTTTCTTGGCGACAGGTGTTATATTGGCAACCCACTTGGGGTAGAGGACGACTCGGATGAATTTGGCTTTGTGAAATTTGTCAACTTCCTCTTTAACTTGAACGGCGGTTTTTGGGTGCATCCTACGGAGTTTCTACTTAACAGACTTTGCATCGGGTTCTAAGACGAGGCAATGTTCTACTAAACTTGGGTTTAAATCGGACATATCCTCATAGGACCACACATAGGAATCGAGGTGCTTTTATAGGACTTGTGCAATTTGTTGGCGTTCCTTATAGCTGAGCATTGCGCTAATCAGTAGCTTCTTGGGTTTCTCTTTAGTGCCAAAGATAAGTTCTTCTATGGGTTCCGCGACAACTTGGGTTTACTCATCGAAATGCTTGATAACCGGTTGGAAGTCTGGTGCCTCCTCGGCAACTGGTGTTCCTTCTTTGTCCTCGATAAGCTCGTATATTGCGAAATTGCTACACTGGAGATTTGAGTTTGCGAAAGGTAACCCTTCATCGACGTAATCTATGACTGAGAGATCTTTTGTAAGGTGATGGTTAGGACTACTGATTCTTTTCTCAAAATCACGAAGTATCTCATCTGGTATGATCGCTGGCTTATTGTTTAGCCTGGATGCTCTACGTCCTCGTGCGAGAGATGGGATAGAAATCTTAGGAGAAAAGTCTCCTTGTTGGCCGCAAACTTGATTTGGGACGAAGGGTTCCTTTTCTTTTCTGGGGTTTTATGATTTTTTTAGATTTTATATTTATGAATTTTTAGGATTTTCTTCTTTTTCTATCTTTTTTATTTTTGATAATAAATATGGTACATGGTCGATCACCTCAAGAGGCACCGGGAGAGTTGCTTCCTCTAACTGAGGGAGCGAGATGGCTGGTGAAGCCGTTCGGGCAATTCTTTGAAAAACGTGGACTTGTTGTGATTTTGGCATTTTTTTTTTAGAGTCCTCATCTGATTAGATTTTTTGAATAAGCGATGCTGGCGACAGCGACACTGACGTTCGGATTTCTTCTACCACTTTGATTGCCTCATCTTCGAAAAAGCTCTGGAGATTGTAGTCAATTGAAATATCATCCTCTGAGTTGTAATAAGGTTGTTCTTCCCATCGAGGGGGATCTCCTAAAGGATCCTCAGGGGTAGCGAGTTCTTTTCCCTGATCTTCATAATATGTTATGATAAGCACGCATGTTCGACAGCAGGGTTGATAATTGTGAGAAATGCAGGGAGATCCCTAAGGACATTCCCATCCTTCTAAGTTAGAGTCGAAGATGGTATCGAATTCATCTTCTTTATCTTATAGTGTTTAAAGTCCTAGGTTAGCTTGCTCTGCTAACTCGAGTGCAGGGAGTTCTATCCAGTAGTCCTCATCATCACTTGGGGGAGGTTGCCACTCTTCCTTTAGAGATTTCTAGAATATTTAGAGTTGTGGCGCATTTGGGGATGAAAAAGTGTTTAGTTCAAGTTCCTCTTCAAACTCTATGAGGGCGATATGAGTGTTTCCCCCTAGGTTAGTTAGATGACCGTTGGGATTCCTACTTCTTGTGCTTGTGGCCAAGCTGGCAGGTCGTTACGTGTTTCTGCTATCACGAGGTTGGAGTGATTTGATTCTTCTATTGTAGAATGTTGGTTCCAACTAGTGAAGTGTTCTAATATGTTGGTGTATGCCCTACAGCAGGGTTGGCATGGGTAAGCGATACAAGGGGAGTCCTAAGAGCATTCCCATCCCCCAAGACCAAGGCCGAGGCAGATGCTATACGAGTTAAAATCCTCTTGTGGGGTGTCATCTTCTTCCCATATTGAGTGCAGGTACTCTTCATCCTCTTGCAAGGTTGCTATATGAAAATCTTCATCATCAGTGGATCCCCAATCTTTTACTCGTGGCTCGAGTTCTGGAGGTTCTTTCTCTCTTTCTTTTATAAGCCCAAACAAGGGTTTGACTCCTTCAAGCGATTTATCAATATCGTCGTTCAAATTAGTTAAATCATTGAATGCTTTAATCATTCATTCGATTTATACTTCTTGGGATCTAGTGAAGGACACTTCCTTCTGCTTTGATACATCCATTTTCTCAGTGGTCCCATAGACGAAGTGGTCATATAGAGACCATTTTGGTGAGGTAAGGAACAAGTCAGCTTGTAGGACGCCCAATTGATAACCTAACCCTATGTGCTTGCGTACTTTCATTGGGAAGACAGGTCCTACACGACCTTGCTTATTTTTACCGAGTCTAGTGTGGGGGACGTATCCGAGTTGGTACATAAGATCCCACCCCTTTGTTGCGGTGAGGTTGATGTTATAAAGTTTGGAGAGGTCTGGGCCAACCTCTTTCCTTATTAATTTTTTCAAGCCATTTGCAAGGGGGGTGCCTCTCTATTTATAGGAAAAAGGGAAGTTAGGGTGCTTAGGGGCTAATTGGGTTTAGCAATTAGGTAATGGACCATCTAAGGTTTTCTAGGATTTTTGGAGCCTTGAAAATTGTGAAAAGGTGCTCCAATGGTGGATTATAGGGTGGGGCTTTAAATCACTTAAGGGGTTGCACATAGATAGTAAATGGGTGCAACAGAACTAGCAAAACACACCCCAAAGGTCTAGGTGGTCATCAAATCAAACCCCAATCACAAAATTTGAGGTAAAAATCAGGGGCTACTGTTCATATGCCTGGAGCAACTATTAGTTGTGCCAAGCATATGCATAGTAAAACAGTGCTTGAACAGTGCCTGGAGGTTGGCTGCCCACGGGGGGACCCACCTTAATACTGGCACAACTATTAGTTGTGCCAAGCCATTTTTAGGGAGACATGGCTTGGCACAACTATTAGTTGTGCCAAATCCACCTATAACTGGTGCAACTATTAGTTGCACCAAATCCCTAAGGGGGTTCATATGAATTTACAATTCTGTCATTCGGGTTCGGGATGCAATATCTTTATGTATACAGCTCCAATTGGGGTGATTCTTGGCCCATCGTAAAGCTAGGGACTTTTGCTTTTCAATGGTGTGAAATTTGATAGTAGTAGAAGGTCATAGCTAGTTCCGGTGCACCACTCCTCATCCATTACTCGGGAAAACTAGGTTTAGGTTCGGAATGGGCTCTAAGGGTTGGGATTGGTTTCTAAGGGCTCGAGAAGGTTCCTAAGGGATCTAGGGTGATTCCTGAGGGTTGAGAATGGCTTCTAAGGTTTCGGGGGAGTTCCTATGGGTTTCATACATGCCATCAAAAGCTCGGAGATGAGCCTCTCTCAAAATGTATTTCGATCTGACCTTGGGCCAATTTTGGGTGTCTTCAGATGCCTCTCTTTGGTATCCGATCACTAATGATCAAATGCTAAAGAAAAGAGACATCCGAAGAGGCTCAAGGCATTATTGACAAGTCCACTGCATTTAGAATGAACTTCAAATATCAGAAGAGTAACATAGTGAGAAAATGAAAGCCCTGTATGTCAGAAAAAATGGTCGTTTCTCAAGGTAATCGGTCCCCAAGTGCTTAGCGACATTATTGGGCATAACCAATAGCTGGAAAAAATGGTTGCTTCTCAAGATAATTTGAAGGAATTTAATGTTCAAGATTTATTCTGAATACAACAGTTTTGTAAGTAAGGAGGGTGATCGACCCACATTCAAAGATAGGCGCAACGCAAGTACGCAAGGCTCCACAATTTGTGTCCAATCATATAAGGCATTGACCGCCTCATCTGACTGGTCATGGGTGCCCCTACTTGGAGCAGGGTTCGAGGTCTTTGGCCGAGCCCATTGATCCTAAAGTTTATTTAGCACAACTACCCGAGCGGAGTGAATAGATATTGCAATGCTTTTTGAGAGTACGCGCTGCTTTTCCAACGTGCCCTGGATCATCATGACCTAGAGCATCCAACCTCAAATGACACAAAACAAATCCGACCAAAATCGGGTGTCCCCCGAAGGGGCCATCCAATCCTGGTCTCTGCTGATAATGATCTTATAAATTATTTAGCTATGCATAAACATGCATCCATTAGGGGCGATAAGCAACAAATGCGATGGAAGTCTAGACTCAGATCCCGTCTGGGTATAATTTATGAGAATAAATGACCATCCTACGGATACTCAGGCACAAGGCGTACACTTTACAGGGATATCGTACCAATACAGGTTTTAAGCCTGTGGAAATAAGGGAACTGAACCCTTCTGCATGCATGTTTACACATAGTTTGATTGACATGTAATTTCATTTTCAATAGGTTGGTTTCAACCAACGATTGATCTTTTTCATAACGGAGTTACCCGGACCTCAAACCAAGTAGGGCGCACGCCCAGACTATGCAGACCAAGAGTCCATACTTCCAAAATAGCTTGTGATGAATCTCAAGTCAAACACTCACATTCCTATGAATCCAAAGACAGAGCACTTAGCTCAAACATTTAGCAGTGGCATCGATCCGATCGAAACATTGACCACTTGACCGGGATCGACACTGTTGCTCCTACTTTGAAGTAGGATCCAAAAATCCAAGGCGCACCTTTAGACTTAGGATATTGATATAACACAGCTGTATTGCTGATAAAATATTAACCTTTTTACCACATTAGAACATGCGTGTGCGCCTAATCACATGAGGCACAGACTGCCTCATTTAATTAGGCACAAGTGTGTTGGTGCACGCAATTTTTGGGTTCCTTGAGGTCTCTGTTGAATCAGTGGTTCTAATTCTATCCAAGTGGACTCTAACGATGCGGCATTTGAAATAGTGGAGGTAAAATAAAGGAGTTTTCTAGGAAGATTCCTAGTTTGTTGCAATCGCCCGCCGCATATATTTAACAGCGCTGCACACGTCAATGATCACGCTTTGAAGCAAGTGTGGGTTACTTCTATATTGAATCATTCGCCAACGAACGTCAGCAGCTATGGCTCTTCCTTATAATTTAGATAGTTCAATTTTATTTTATTTTCCGTTATTATTATTGTTTTAATCAGTTTAGATTTCCTAATTCTATTGTGAGTTTAGTTGTGTGAAAATTTATTATAGTGAGTTAATTTAGTATTCTAATTCTGTCAGGAGTCTAATTAATTTTAGGTGTTGCAATCCTATTAGAAGTTTAATTAATATTGGTTTCTTAATACTACTAGAATTCTAATTAATATTAGTCTCCTAATTGTACTAGGAATGCAAGTATATTAATTCTTAATGAAACTCTAATTAAATCAAGCATGTTAATTATACTGAAATTCTAAGTAAAGCAATCATACTAATTGTATCGAAATTCTAATCAAATCAAGTATACTAGTTGTATTGAAATTCTAATTAAAACGAATATAATAATTTGACTGAAATTCTAATTAGAGCAATTATAATAGTCCTACCAAAATTTTAATTGGAATAGGGAACTAATTTTACTAGAACTCTAATCTAAGCAATGAATTAATTCTAATAACAATCTAGTTAAAACAAATAAACTAATTATACCAGAATTATCTAATTAAAATAAAGGAACTAATTTTATTAGAATTCTAATCAAAGCAATTATTCTAAGGATCTAATCAAAATAAAGCATACAAATTAATTATACTAAAAATCTAAGAAAATTATGGACTCAATTTTCTAATTCTAATTAAAGTGACAAAATAATTCTAAAAAAAAGCGGGGGGGGGGGAGGGGGTTTGGGCCCGCTTTGCTAAGGAGGATTGGCCTCGTTCCCGAGTACCCTCCGTAAGCTCCCTTGGTCAAATCGGGTGGCTGAGATTAAAGTAAGTCAAATTTTGGGTTATAAAAATGGTATTTTTAGATTTTCAGAGTCGATTTCGGGGTTATAATTATGAATTAAATTAAGAAATTATAATTATAGAAGACAAAATTAATGTTTAGAATTTTAGAAACATTAAACTAAGGAATTAAAACTAGAATTTAAAAGTTTAAGGACTGAATTCGGGTCTAAAATTAGAAAAATTAGACCGTATGATTAAGGACTGGTTCTAGAACCTAAGGACTAGAATCAGAGATTAATGATAGGTCTAGAAATTAAGATTTTAGAATGGAATTAAAGCCTAGGGTCGGTAAATTAGACCGTCAGATTAAGGACTGGTTCTAGAAATAGAGAACTAGAACCATATATAAGAGATTACGGTCTAAAAAAGTTCTACGGTCTAAGAGTGAATTAATATTAATAATTTAAACTAAGAAAAGTCCTAAGTCTAAAAACTAACAACTACGGTCGAAAATTAAAGGTTAAATTCTTACCTAAGGTTGAGGCTGTGGAGAGAAATCCCGAAGGTTCTAAGTTCGAATTTCGAAATCATGGCTAGGTTGCTCTATACGTTCATTCTTGGAGTTCTCTGGTTTCGAAATCCCACAAAAATCCATACTCTCTCAACAATTGCCAGCCTCCTGGGTGAACTAAGGAAAAAATCTTTTATAGGTTTTTCTCCAATTATGCGCCCTATTTCAGGGGTTTAACTGGATTGCGCACCGGTCTCCCGGTGCTCAATAGCTTTGAGTCGGTCACCTACTCGGTGAGTGACCGACTGACTTACTCAGCGAGTTTCCTAGTCCTAACAGCGTTAGAACTAATTACACGTCCAGTGTGGGGTGCGCAATCAGATTAAGCATTTCATTTTAAGCACTTGATTGAGGAAGCTTATTGGTCAAAGACTATAAGACTAGGTCGGGCGTAGACCAATTGCACGCTGCTGGTCAAGCGCTCAATCCGATCGCGCGCGCCATGTGAAGCGCGTGATCGAGTCTCGGAGTGGTCTGGGAAAGGAAGTCTGGTCTAAAAGGGGGACTGATTGTGCGTTTGTGATTTGGCGTGCAATCAAATTACATGCATGATTGTAGGCGCTTAATTCAGGGCTTCCGGGTCCAGGTCGAGTCTAAAATGTCAGACTATTATTTCATCCTGCATTCCGACTATATACTATTATTACAGTATATAGTCTCCCTACGTTGGGACCTGAGCCAGAGAGCTATTGTTTTAGCCTGTGTTCATGTACTATTAATTCAGTGCATGGTTTCTATGTTTGGGTTATGGGGCCTGAGCCACAGAACTATTGTTTCAGCCTATGTTCATCCATATACTATTGTTTTAGTATATGGTCTCATATTAGGACAAAGGAGTCCGAAATGCAAGACTATTGTTTCAGTCCGCATTCTGACTATATACTATTATTTCAGTATATAGTCTCCCTATGTTGGGATCTGAGTCACAGAGCTATTATTTTAGACTGTGTTTAGCCATGTACTATTATTTCAGTGCATGGTTCTCAATTCAGGGTTGCGAGGTCAAAGGTTGACTAAACAAATTTATACATTTTGAGAGGGTAAAATAGGGGTGTCTACAATGTATCCCTGCTTGAAGCAGGGTTGGAGGCCTTTGGGAGAACCCATTGATCCCGAAGTTTATTTAGCATGACTACCCGAGCGGAGTGAATAGATGTTACAACGCTTTTTGGGAGGGCATGCTATCTTTTCAAAATATATATCTTTGTTATTTTATGTGGGGAATTTTTGACATTTTTTGTGTCTATCATTTTGGGTGATTTTTTTATTTTTGGGTTATCATTTTATGTGATTTTTTTTTTATTTTTAAGTTATCATTTCATGTGATTTTATTACTTTATTACTTCTATTATTTTGTACGAATTTTTTAGGATTTTCTTTATCTTTTTTTTGCTGATTTTTAGATTTTATGATTTTTTTTTTTGTCTTTTGAAGCTACTATTTTACGAGATTTTTTTTGTTTTTCATAACTATTATTTTATGTGGATTACCTACCATTTTAAGTGAATTATTCTATTATTTTATGTGGATTATTTTATGATTTTTTATCATTTTTTTTAGACTTTTTCATATTTTTTTATGTAGGATCGGGACTCCTATTGCCCTCGGTCCACCTTACTCTTTGCACGGTTTCTCGGGTAAGTCGAATGAGGATCGACACACCGTTTGGGAGCACGTGCATCTATCGGGGGGAACAAAATAGAGAGAGGGGATATCGGGTTATGTATCTGACCCCCACCAGGCCCAAAGACCCGGCCCTCGACTGGCTGGCGCAACTATTAGTTCCACCAAGCCAAACGAGGCCCCAAAATTGCCTGGCACAACTATTAGTTACGCCAAGCCTAACTGGAGAGCCAGTTTAAACAGCATGAGTTCGGGCAGCAGGGCATATTTTCGAAAAAAAATTCTCCCTCTCTTCAAAAACGAAAACTGGCCTCCTTAGGGTTCCTTTACATTACTTCTATGCGTGCCCTATTGCCGGCATTTGCTCATGTCGTTGGACCGTCCGAATCACGCTAGATCAAAGACCCCTTCTCCACAAGTTAACCATTAAAAACCCATCTTTCTTGACTTTGCTTACTTTTTTCTTGTAAATATTGCTATGATCTTGCATCCTTTGATGAATAATGGTTTATCTTCATTGTATGCTTGTTTATTGATGATATGTTGGCAATTTTTCATGAATGGTGCCCTATTTTTGTTATTTTATGAAATTTATTGGTGCCTAATGTATATATTTTTTGTTGTTTTTATTTGTGTATATAGAATGAAGTTTATTTTTGTTGTTTTTTGTTTGTTCTTTATTTTTATTTTGCATATAAAGTAATGGATTTTTGGTCTTTTTTATTTTTTGAACACTAAATTAGAAAAAAAAGGGATTTTCGGTTTCATTTTTTAAATTTAATTAAGGAAAATTATTTTTGACTTATTAAGAAAACAAGAGATTTTATTTGTTTTGAAAACTAAGGCATTTTTATTATTTTTGTGTTGGTTTTTTTTTTATTCTATGGGCATAAACTAAGGGTTTTTCTGTCTTTGTTGTTGTTTTTTTTTTATAAAAGAAAGGCTCTTCTTTTTTGGTTTTTTTATTTTTAGGAGCATAAAAGAAAGGGATTTTTGGGTTTCGATTTTAGGGGCATAGGAAGTGATTCTTTTTTTTTTATTTTTTTTTTTAAAAGAAGGACCTAAAAAGATGAGGTTTCTCTTCTTTTTTTGGTTTTTTTTTTTTTGTTTTTAGGAACATAAAACAAGGATTCTTTGGTTTTGCTTTCCTAATCATAAAAGGACTTTTTCTTTGGTTTTGATTTTTGAAGCATAAAGAAAAGATGATTTTTTTTTTTTGTTTTATCTCGCTTTATTTTTAAATATAGAAAAAGGGACATTTATCTTATTTTTATTTACTTTTGAAGATAAAAAAAGGCGGGATTTTTTTGCATTTTTAATCTGAAAGAGAATTTTTTTTTTCTATGTGTGTATCTTTATTTTCTGACAATGTACAGAAAGAGGGTGAACATATTTACCTTCCCTTGGCGTGTAGCATAAAAAAAAAGTTTTTTATCATTGATCTACTCTGATGTGATTATTTCCTGTTTCCCCAGAATGTCCAGCGACGAAGAATATGTGACTAAGGAGGGGCCTGAGGTAGTCTATGGTCTGCGGGAAGAGCAGTTTTTTGTGGTAGAGCAAAAAGCAGGTCCTTGGCTGGAGATGCAGGGTGAGGCTACCCGAGTTGGCCTCCTGTTGTCGCCCAAAGTGTGCCATAATTGTGTGCAAAAATTAAAGAATTAAAGAATTAAAGAATTAAAGAATTAAAGGGATATCAGCACATTGGGGCTAACACTGGCCTGCAAGATCAGGGCCAATTGTAGCAAGTTTTAAAAGTAAGTATTTCAAGATCGTCCACAGAGAAGTTTGTCTAAACTGAGAGATAAACCTCCAGATCTGTGCTACCAGATCTGGCTCTATAATTATCTAAATAAAGAATAGATAAAAGAGAGTGTTGGATTGTGTCACATTTAACTAAAAGCAAATAAAGAAAAGAACTAACTAACTGATCCAGATTCAAGTTGGGGAAGTGATTAAAATAAATCAAATGGAGAAATAATAACTTTCTGTGATTTCGCCTTTGAATTTTAATGGAGAATCTGCAACTAAACAGAGTTGATTCAATCTTCATCTGGCTACCAGCACAGATGTAAGAGAAATAAATCTGAATTAAGGAAGGGGTTTAGACTTATGGTTATGATCTGTCCACTTAAATGGTCACAGATCATCCAATAGTTGTTGACCTATCCTCAATTCAGAACATGAACATCACTGCAAGTGCTGTCAGAACTAGGTTACCAACACTAATTAAATAGGGTAATGAATCAAGGAAATTGCATGCAAAGTAGTGAATCTAAAGGAGTCTAATGCACTAAGGTGATCAATAAGAACCCTTGACATGAATCCAATGGAGAAAACACAGTTCTGACAAACCTTTTAAATTCAATCTTACAATTACAGAGCACGGCTTTAGAAAGCCCTCGGACTAGCGTCTTGAATCCGATCTCTTTGGAGTTACAAAAGCACTCTCGAACTCTCAAAAGCAAAACAGAGGAAGAAATTACAAGGGTGCAGATAGACTATCCGACCGGAAGGAGGGAAACAGAGATGAAAACTCAAACTGGATGCCCCAATTGGGCAAATGTCTTCTCAATTTATAGTTTTCCTCTATCCTCGCATAAGGCTGAATTGACCAATCAGAAGTGCTCGATCTGGATTGCCCAATGGCTGTTGAGCACGGGATCCAGGATCTGTTCGCCAATGAAAATGCTCGACCGTTCACCAATCAGCGTTAGAAGCATCAATTCTGTATGGAATTCAAAGTTTGTTTGAGCTTCTAGAAGTTCCCACCAAGTGATTTCATCTTTGGGTTTTCACGGAATATGCCTTTGGTTTGTGCTTGGAATCTTCCTAATGTCTCTCGGGCTTTTAATTACATTGGCGCGTGAGTTTACTTAAATGCCCTTCAAAGTGGTCAGAATCAAAGATGCCATTTCGCAGAGTTTAAGGGTCTTTTCAAGAAAGTAATTTGGCTCGAAGTTCTTTTCGCAGCGTAAGTTCTTTTAGCAGAAGTTCTTTTCGCAAAGCATTTTGGCTTCAGGAGATCTTTTCGCAAAGGACTTCTCTTCTTTTCGCAGAGGTAAATCTTCTATTCGAGGAGTGTTTTCTTCTTTTCGCAAAGTTCAAGGTTTCTTTGCGAATAGTAAAAGTTCTCTGCGAATTGGACTCTAGGCTCCCATTCTTCTTTGAATGGCTCTCTTTTTCGGTCTTTATGCGCTCTTTTAGACCCTCTTTAGCCATTCTTTGAGGCTATTTCTTCAATCCATCTTTCATTTTGACATGAGTTGTCGACTTTTGATCATTTTAGGATGCTTTTCGGACTTGGACACATCTAATTGGTTAATTTGTAAATGCACACTAAAGCACTTATTTAGTCTTCTCAAGGGTCTTTCAAAGCTCATGTTTAGGGGTAAAAATGGTATTTTCACTACTTAACACCCCCAAACCTAAGCTTTGCTAGTCCCCTCGAGCAAAGAAACATAAAAGCAAAATAAAGAGCCACTTTTGTAGGAAGCATGTGCATTTAGCATATGCAACAAGCCTTTTAAACCCCTAGGTGATCCCTAGGAGGAGTGAAGTCTCGAGGGTTTTGATGAAGGTACCACAAACTTCTCCATGAAACAATTAACATGCAATATTATCAATCGAGCAATCAAGGAGCAGGGGTTAGTTACTCTTGAATCAATGATGAAACAGAAAATTTGATTATTGTTTGCACAGAATTTAAACATTTATAAACCTCATGAATGTTTCAATATTTCCAATCTGTGAACAGATCATAGAAAATCATACAAATGTGGCGCAGTAAGCTCATCCTATGGATAAAAATTAGGTTATAAGTCATACTTAAGGTGCTCAAGTTCCAACCCAAATACTCACGGTATACTCTCATCGTTGTTTTTGTTGAGGGTTCATTTTCACTCAAGCTCAAGAGCGTTACATCTCCCAAATGGATCTGTAAGCATGAGCATAGGCATGATTCTTAGGCAATGGCATCATTGACATCTCCTCACCATAGATTGGGTCACTTATCTCCACATGACAGCTCACTCAACTTTGGATCACAAGGGCTTTTAATCTAGGTTTGTTTGTATGGCTTATGGAGTGAAGTTTCAAGGAAAGGCAGTTTGAGCAGGGGTTTGAATTTGAGAACTCGAAGTGCAGAGATGGTTCATGACTCCACCTTTTGAGTTTAGCTTCTCTCTTCTTCTTTTCTCAGGTCCTCACATGCACGGTGATCAGTTCTTTCTTTGAGCTTGCATTTTGGAACATAAGGTCCCTTTTTTACCTTGCTGCTCACAACTTTTGCACATTGTTTGTCTCTTCTTTTCTCACCATATTGCCTGCTTTTTGAGGTATTTTCTCTTCATTTTCTTGATGTTGCCCAAATGGTCCATCTTCGATTCTTTCTCCTTTACCTCCAATTCTCGAGTGAGGGAAGGCTGAATTGGTTCCATAGGTTCAAAAAGTACTTTTGGGTATTTTGATGAAGAATTGTAGGATTTATGACTCAAATGGGGTACAAACAGGCAGATTTTTCTTGGTTGGTTCATTAGGTTCAAGTCATGTCCAAAGAAGGCCTTGATCTTTCCTCGGTTTCATGAGTGTTACTTGTTTTAATTTGGAGTTTCCTAACTTCTAGTGGATCTAATGCCTCACCAATCCTTTGAATCGGAAAAAATTGCCTCACCACTCTACAATGAGATGGAAAATATATGGGCTCAATTCTCACCGGTTATGGTTTTTCCTTGAGCTTTTAAGTATATCTTTACCTTTTCTCTTCCTTTTGACTTACTATGTGCGATACCGATGTTTTTATGGTGTAATCATCATGGAAATGTTGACTATCGCAAGGTTTAGAATGTCTTCATTTTTGCAAAGAAAATTTTAAAATTTCCACATTGTCATGATTCTTAAGTAAAATAATTCATTTCACGATTACTTAGGTGATTACATTGCCCTTTATGTTAACTATTCCTAGGCAGACTTGTCATGCCACACCCCAAACCTATGAGGAGCAAAGGTGTCCTCACCGGTTCAAAGGTGGTGGCATAGTCACGCGATTATTAGGGGAAAACAGTAGAAAAAATAATAGCATGGAGAATTGCAGAAAGCAAATTGTATGAACCAGAAAGTTTACAGAAAATAAAAGAAAAAGAGGGGGGAAAGGGAGTAAGGGTAAGGGGTTTATTTTTATGCATTTGTCAAGTAGGGGAGCACTATAATGAAAAAATTGCAAAATAATGTAAAATGAACAATTAACAGAGAAAAATGGAATAAGAAAGAAAACAAATGACAGAATTGCACAGAATGTTACAAAAAACAAAAGATTTATACATTGTATTTGAGACACAGTAGATGCAGACTTTTAATAACTAGGATCAAAGTCAGTATCATAGATGGGTTCTATGGGCTCTGAACTAGAGTCACTGTCAGAATCCGAACTAGAATCAGTGTTGGAATCAGAACTGGATTTTGGTTTCTCAGAATGGAGTTCGGAGTTGGTGTACTCCTCTGACTTGATCTTTCTGGTGAGGCCAAGGTGTTTGGTCAAGCTGGTGGTTTTCTTCTGTTCTTGAGCTAACTGAGCTTGGAGCATAGCCACCTTGTGCTGCTCAGCCTTGACCAATTGGAATGTTCGTCCCACCAGATCCCTCATCTTCTCTCTCTCAAATTGCATGAAATGCTCTAATTTCTTGATTTTGGCCTCATAAGGGGTTCGGATGAAGGCCTCCAAATCAGCCAGCCCCTTCTGCACATCCCTACGGATGTAGGGATTTTCTGTCATGGCCTGGGAGAGGGTGGCATATCTAGGGAGGGGGATGGAGTGGTAGGGGACTAAAGGGGTCCACTGGGAGGGGGGGGGTGGGGGTTAAGAGAGGGTCAGAGGGGTTTGAATGGCTAAGTCGAAATGTGGGGTGAAGGGGGTCTGTTTGGGTTGCTGTGAGGCAAAATGGAGAGGGTAATGGGGGTAGGTGGTAATGGGGCGAACGTCGGATGAGCTCCAATGTAGCAAACCGATTGTCTGTGCATTTGTTTGAGCTGGGCTTGGATATTTTGGAGGTAGGTGAGGATCTGGGTGTAGGGAGCGTGTGGGGAGATTAGCCTAGAGGGGATTGGGATTAGTGAGGTGGAGGGTTGGGGGTAATGGGTGTGAAAGGGGAGGAGCAGGATAGGTGTAGGATCTAGCTCCATGGTGTCAAATAGGGGTGAATAAGCCTGTGGGGAAAGGTTGGGGTTCAGAGGTGCAGGATACCTCTGTGTATGTCCAAGGGGTGTGGAGTGTGAGGAGCTTTGGAGCAGAGGGGTGGAAGGGGATGGAGCAAGGATTGGGGTGGCTAACTCCTCTAGACTGTTATTGTTGGGGAGATGGGTGGTGTTGGGATAGTAGGGGTGGTTGGTGTGGTAGGGGTGTCCAAAATAGGAATGATGGAAGGTGTGGATGATGAACCACCGGGATGGGGAGGTGTGGAGGAATAGGGAACCAGGCCATCTCAGGGTCAGGGAGGTGCACCAAGAGTCAAGCTACCTCAGGATGTGTGGACTAAGTGCACAAGTGGTGCAATAAAGAGCTGGTCACCACAGGAGTTGGGCTTGTAAACTGGTAGGGGCCGAGGCTCGGGGGCTGGTTGAGGCTCCTGAATTTCCACTGCAACATGCCCACCCACACTTTCGTGGCTTGGTTCTCTGTCATGCTCGTGCAAGAACTAGTTCAGCTCAGTGCTATGGGTTCGTAGGGCAATAGGTGCAGTGCAAGCGGGGGCATGGGCTGGTTCTCCTACTTCCCTCATTCTTCTTAACATGGCACGACTTGTGGTCGGGTGCTTTCTTGCCAAAGTTGTGAGGATTGAGTACCTCAAAGGGCTCTTCCTATCAATGTCAAACTTGGCTCTTAAGAGGGCTGAAATTAGTCTTCCAAAGGAGGCCAAGCAATTTTCTGTTTCCTTCTTTACCTTGGCACTCACATCAGCCATTGCTTGGATGAGCTTGGGGGCATTGAAAATTGCCCTTAGAAAAGTGAAAGAGGGCTTCGAGGATAGGAGTTCGCCTCTTGGGTATGCCCACATTACATAAAAGCTCCTCGAGTATGGAATCCATCAGAGATATTGCGGGGATCTCTTCTCATTATTGATTGCCCGAACCCACCATGCCTTGTGTTAAATGGGCAGCCATGTTTACGAAAGAGGTCGCTCAGAGCAGCCAAAGGTCCATCGGGTTGAATTGAAAAGGTATCCCGAGCATGCCCTATGTCCTCAGTCACAGTTAGGTCATTATCTATGAAAATGACTAAGGTTGTACGCCTCGCAACATCTTGATGACCTTTGTGAGGTTTTGATACCACGCTTTATCATCCTTGGATAAGTTTTTTTCCGTAATGGGGTGAGGATAGTTTGAGAGAAGCTTCTGAGGTATCTTAGGGATGGTAGGCAATCGAGTTTGGAGGAGAAAAAGTTTCATCCACCAATAGCTGTGTATGAGCTCAGGTATCAATGAAGGGGTTAGGCAAAACTAAGTGAATGGGTAATGGGGGCAGCTCAGACTCAGGGCTTGAGGCAGCAGGGGTAGGCTCCTCATGGCGTATTTTCTTTCCTTTTTCAACCCTATCCGCCTTTGTCCATTGAAAGCTTTCTCTTGCAGACGTTTTTGCTTTGCCTTTGGCTTTGGGGTCGATTTGGTTGCCTTCTTGACCGATGATTTGGGGAACATGGCACTAAGGATTTTCGATTTTCCCATACTTAATTGACGGAAAAAATGCTCCAAACACTGGCTAACACAGATTTAGATTTTTCTAAAAAAATTGAGCGAGAATGGATAGAAAAAATACCGCGATCTAGGGTTTGTGCTTGAACTGAGTCGCTTTGTTTGTAAAGATCGCCCAACCGATACGACTTTGATCTCAAAATGGAAACGCTCAAACAATTAGGAACAACCGGCTGATATCCTTGTGGAGCTCGTGTGAGAAGAGAGTGAGCTAGGGTTTTAGTGGAGCGTCGCTCTGCAGAGAGTGTTTGCAAATACAAAGCTAACTTCAAAACGACTAAATATACTTGAAGCTAAAATCGCAAAGCACCTTTAAGTTTTCGAAAAGTTCCAAAAGAGCCCTTCTTACTACTTCGAATGGAAAAAGTGCCTTTCGACAAGTAGATAGCTTCAGAAAGATTATTTCGCAAAGAACTTAGCTTCAGAATCGTCTATTCGAAAAGGAAATGTTATCATAATCAACTATTCGAAAAGAACATCTTTGTTTTCGAGCAGTTCATTGCAGCTCCAGAATCTTCTCGAATAGAACTTTGGACTTTGCGAAAAGTAATTTTTGCTTTGCGATTTGAACTTTAAGTGTAATTAAACTATGCGAAAAGGGAAAAGAAACAGAAACAGAGAAATTCAGTAAAAACTATGTTGTACAAACATAATATACAATTTTCTACCATCAGATTTTTGGAGATTCGTGATGACAGATGGGCAGCACAGGCTCCTGAATGTTGTCAATGCATGGCTTGAGCCTCTGACCATTTACCTTAATGACTCTTCCGTCATTGGGATCAAGGATATCCACAACTCCTGAGGGGGCAGCCTTGATGACAGTGTATGGCCCTTCCCATCTGGATCTCAATTTGCCAGGAAAGAATTTAAGTTTAGAGTTGAATAACCATACCTTGGACCCCGGTATGAACTCTTTTCTCATTAAACTCCTATCATGAAATGATTTGACTTTCTCCTTATACAATCTGGAGCTTGTATAAGCATCCATCCGCAGCTCTTCCAATTCAGTGAGTTGAAGTTTCCTTGGTATCTTGTGGAAGAGGGAGAGGAGCAGGTCTCCAAGAGAGAGAACTTGATGACTGTTGGTGAGTGCCTTGCACAAAGCAGACTCCCTTTGAATTTGATCTCCCTTTTCCTTCTTTCTCGGTGGATCCCCAATCATTTTTAAATTCTGTGGTGGAGTCTTTACCTTGCAGAAATGTTTGTAAAGACTCCTCCACCAGCTCATCAATGATGTCAACATGGAAACATTCCTCAGCAGAGAATTGAGGTTGAGTAACAGCATTATACACATTTAATTTAACTTTCATATTTCCAAAAGACACCTCCATGATGCCAGACCTGCATTGAATGCATGCATTAGTCAGTAGCTGTGAATGGTCTTCCCAGAATGACAGGGATGGCAGTGGTACTTTTGGTTGGTTCCATGTCCAACACCAAAAAGTCAGCAGGGTAGAAAAACTTGTCTACTCCTACCAAAACATCTTCAATCAACCCCATAGGTTTCCTTTCAGATCTGTCAGCTAGCTGTAACACCACTTGAGTGGGTTTCAATTCTCCCAATCCTAGCTCCTCATAGATGCAGAATTAGGGAAGCGAGTTGACACTAGCACCAGATCTATCTAGCAAGGCTTTCTCAATGGTGTGCTCCCCAATGATGCAGGGATTGTGGGGATGTGGTCTTGCATCTTAGGTGGTGTTGCAATTGATAGCACTTGGTTGATTTTCTCCACAAAGAAAGGCCTTCTTGGATAAATGTATCCTAGATTGCCTTTTGTGGGTGCACACCTCTTTGAGAAATTTTGCATAAGCAGGACTGCTTGATTGCATCAAGCAGGTAGATTAATTTTAACTTGCTTGAATGTCTCCATCATTTCCTCAATTTTGTGTTTCCTTTGTCAAAAGGAGAAACCGACTTCATTGCATGGGGAAATGGGAGGTGAGGAACAAATTTCTCTTCCTCATCTTTTTCAACAATTTTGTTATTTTTGTTTTTCATTTTTTGAATTTTCAGATGTAAATCAATGTACCATATTGCTATCCAAATTGTTGTTCTGCACTTGTTCTTCATCTTTTCCTCTTCACTACCCATCGTGTTGTTTATTATTCTTCCACTTCTCAAAGTAGTCACTTTTGATTTCCTCATGGCCATTTGAGGATTCTCCAACCATGAACTGTCCTTAGGATTGTTCACAGTTGGTCGGGTAGTTTACCTCTTCTCTCTTAGCCAATGAATTTGAGAGTTAGTTTCTTCAATTTTTTATGCTCGATTGTGAAGGTTCACGAGACAGTTCCGATTTTGAAGTGAACTCAAGACCCGCTTCTTCAAAGGTCGTGGATCTAGGAGGGCAGGGTGCAGTGCACGATGGCTTGTTGTTGGTTAGGTCTGAAAATTTGATTTATTATAAAATTCACTGATATGGTCGAAAGGTGTTTGAAAGGTAATTGATTGGGGCTGGTAATTTCCGATTCCACGAGATTAGGATGAGATCTCCATGGGTAGTCATTCGATTGCATCTCCATAAGACCGTTGCATGAGCTTGTTCCATCATGAGTTCGGAAATTGTGATGAAGGACATTGATCAATGGAATGAGTGGGGACGGCATATCGGACATGCCTCCTCTACTCTTGACCCATTTGGAGCTTTAAATGAGTCCATCACCTATCAAATTTTATGGTCAAATTATCCACTTTCCTTTCCGGCTCATTGACTTCATAAACTTTCCTCTTGTGAATTGGGGATTATTCATCCTAGGGATTCTCGGTGTCCCTTGGCGTAGATTCTTGGGTTGAATTTTCTCCAATCACCTCAAAGAGGTCCCAAACCTCTTCAACTGCTTTTCGCAAGCACGACCTCCACAAGAGGCATCCACCATGTTCTTGCCCTTGATCGTTCCTTGATAGAAGCTTTGAACCACCTGCCATTTAGGAATTTGATGGTGAGGGCATTGCCTTAATCAGCTTCTTTAAACCTTTCCCATGCTTCATGGAAAGTTTCGATTGAGTTTTGGGAGAAAGAGATGATGCTTTGTCTCATTATTGGTTTTAGTCATTGGGAAATATTTTGACAAAATTGACATTGCAAATCATTCCATGATGTGATCGTTGGTGCTAACATAGATAACCATGCTCTAGCTTTGTCCTTTAATGAAAAGGAAAGAAGCTTGGTTGCCTCTGGACCACTCCGGCTATGTTAAATGTTGTGCATAAAGCCGAAATTCATCAATGTGTTTGTAAGGGTCTTCCTTACTCAATCCATGGAATGAAGGCAACATTTGGATGGTGGAGGACTTAATTTCATAATTTCTCCAGTGGGAAATTGAATGCAAAATGGGGAATTATAAGTACCAGGGGCAAAGTAGTCTCTTAACAATCTCTGTTCTTCACCCATTTCAGCAGATGTCTGTGATGTATGTCGGTTTCTTAAGAGTCTTTCAACTTCTGAATTTAACGGGAGAATCTCAGGATTGAGGGTTCTCCTGCCAAACATACAACTCAGAGAGAGTTTGGTACAGCAAACCTGTCTATTTAAGAACTTTCCTTTCCTTTTACACAGCTGTACGCTGCATAAAAATAACAACAAAATTAATAACAAATTTGACAAAAAGATAAAAGAGTGGCAGCAGCATTTATTCAAATAACTAGAAGGCAAAGAATAAAAACTCAGAAAAATAAAAAAAAAATTCTGCATAGAAAGCAGTTTTCTATACAAACTCAGAGACATTTAATCAAGCACTTGGAATGCAAAGTGCAGGTTTAAAGCAAAAATTAAAATAAATGAAAATAAACATAGGTTTATCTATTTTAGAACAAACTTCCCCGGCAACGACGCCAAAAACTTGTTGTCGCCCAAAGTGTGCCATAATTGTGTGCAAAAATTAAAGAATTAAAGAATTAAAGAATTAAAGAATTAAAGGGATATCAGCACATTGGGGCTAACACTGGCCTGCAAGATCAGGGCCAATTGTAGCAAGTTTTAAAAGTAAGTATTTCAAGATCGTCCACAGAGAAGTTTGTCTAAACTGAGAGATAAACCTCCAGATCTGTGCTACCAGATCTGGCTCTATAATTATCTAAATAAAGAATAGATAAAAGAGAGTGTTGGATTGTGTCACATTTAACTAAAAGCAAATAAAGAAAAGAACTAACTAACTGATCCAGATTCAAGTTGGGGAAGTGATTAAAATAAATCAAATGGAGAAATAATAACTTTCTGTGATTTCGCCTTTGAATTTTAATGGAGAATCTGCAACTAAACAGAGTTGATTCAATCTTCATCCGCTACCAAAGACAGATGTAAGAGAAATAAATCTGAATTAAGGAAGGGGTTTAGACTTATGGTTATGATCCGTCCACTTAAATGGTCATGATCATCCAATAGTTGTTGACCTATCCTCAATTCGTAACATGAACATCATCGCAAGTGTCATGTAACTAGGTTACCAACACTAATTCGTACAGGGGTAATGAATCAAGGGAAATTGCATGCAAAGTAGTGAATCTAAAGGAGTCTAATGCACTAAGGTGATCAATAAGAACCCTTGACATGAATCCAATGGAGAAAACAGCTTCTGAACCTTTTAAATTCAATCTACAATTACAGAGCACGGCTTTAGAAAGCCCTCGACTAGCGCCTTGAATCCGATCTCTTTGGAGTTACAAAAGCACTCTCAAAGAACTCTCAAAAGCAAAACAGAGGAAGAAATTACAAGGTACAGATAGACTATCCGACCGGAAGGAGGGAAACAGAGATGAAAACTCAAAACTGGATGCCCCAATTGGGCAAATGTCTTCTCAATTTATAGCTTCTCTATCCTGCATAAGGCGAATTGACCAATCGAAGTGCTCGATCTGGATTGCCCAATGGTCTTGAGCACGGGATCCAGACTGTTTCGCCAATGAAAATGCTCGATCCGTTCACCAATCGCGTTAGAAGCATCAATTACATTATGGGAATTCAAAAGTTTGTTTGAGCTTCTAGAAGTTCCCGCCAAGTGATTTCATCTTTGGGTTTTCACGCGGAATATGCCTTTGGTTTGTGCTTGGAATCTTCCTAATGTCTCCGGCTTTAATTACATTGGGGCGCTGCAGAGTTTATCGAAATGCCCTTCAAAGTGGTCAGAATCCTCAAAGATGCCATTTCGCAGAGTTTAAGGGTCTTTTCGCAAAGTAATTTGGCTCCAGAAGTTCTTTTCGCAAAGCAGAAGTTCTTTTCGCAAAGCAGAAGTTCTTTTCGCAAAGCATTTTGGCTTCAGGAGATCTTTTCGCAAAGGACTTCTCTTCTTTTCGCAGAGGTAAATCTTCTATTCGAGGAGTGTTTTCTTCTTTTCGCAAAGTTCAAGGTTTCTTTGCGAATAGTAAAAGTTCTCTGCGAATTGGACTCTAGGCTCCCATTCTTCTTTGCGAATGGCTCTCTCTCTTTTTTCAGGTCTTTGTCTGCTCTTTTAGACCCTCTTTAGCCATTGCTGAGGCTGTTTCTTCAATCCATCTTTCAGCTTGACATGAGTTGTCAGCTTTTTGATCATTTTAGGATGCTTTTCGGACTTGGACCTGTCTAATTGGTTAGCTGTAAAATGCACACTAAAGCACTTATTTAGTCTTCTCAAGGGTCTTTCAAAGCTCATGTTTAGGGGTAAAAAATGGTATTTTTCACTACTTAACACCTCCTTCACTAATAGTATATTCATATCTCGAATTTCGGTATAGCAGGCAAGGTAAAAGATAGGTTTAGTTCTTCCTTTCTTTGCGCAACTTTGCTTTATTTCCATGATCTGATGCATTTTTCTTTTCTGACGTAGGACCTACTCCCTATCGTGTTCCGCGGGGGTTGGCTTTATTTCCATGATTTCTATTGCTACGTTCCCCCTGTGGTGAAGTTTCTACTGGGGCAAGTAGACTTTGGGGAGTTCCTGTCTTGCCCCCCTATGAGGGCCAATGCCACGTACCTGAAGGCATTGATAGAGCGGTTCCACCCTAAGACCATGACCTTCCACATGCCCTATGCCGAGATGGCGCTGACGCCCATAGATTGGGCAATGATTACTAGCATCAGGGTCGAGGGCATAATGATAGCCAATCTCACTGTGTCAAGCAAAGAGGACATCATCCAATTGGTAGGGGCGTATCCCCCTCATGGGTAGATGCATGGCACCGAGGTTAAGATGGGGTGGCTATCCAGGCTCTATACGGCTGATGAGTTGGTAGATCTGGGCCAGCCAGATAGGGTGCTTTACATTACGCCTGAGCGGGCGATCATCTTGGCCTGTATCACTCTCCTGCTCCTGCTGGGTAAGACCCTCTTTACCAATGCGAGTGGCGGTCGAGTTAGCCTGGTGTTGCTAAGTACTGTGGACAACTGGCTTGATGTCCATAGGTACGACTAGGGCGGGGCCGGGTACGTGTGGTTGATGTATGGCGTGGCCCGAGAATCCATCAGGTCTGTTGACGACTTTTGGGTGGCATTGGAGGTAATCCCTAACTCTTTTGCTTTCGTCAGTTTTACTTGAATGGTCTTTTATGCTACTGACTTGTTCTTTTGTGCACTGATCTTCTCAGGGGGGTACCATCACTTTCATCCTCGGCGTCCGCTTCTCTATATTGATGCATATACCTACCCCCTCCTTAGCAACTGGAACCAAGCCCAGCATTGCAACACGGGCATGAAGCACCTAGAGATGGGCCTGAGGTCCCAACTCGACTTGATGGTCCCTGAGCAGGTAATGCCCTTTTCAATTTTGTTTATTCCAGTTTGGAAATCGTCCTTGATTTATTATGCTGCATGTCTAACTGATTAGTCACCTTTGGTCAGATCCTTCACGACCCATACCTCACCTCCATTTTCTGGGACCGGGCAACCGTAGGTCCATCACACCTATTCAACAACTGCCGCATTGTTTTCTTCTACGGGGCATGGGCCCAGGCCTACTATCTAGCGGAGCGGGTGGTGCACCAGTACTAGGGCTATCATGCCATACCCATGGACCCGCCCACAGATGTTTTGGATCCCGTCGGTAGCATTGAAGAGCTCACTGCGGCCTTCCTCCATAATGAGTTCCCTATCAATGCCCTTCTTGTGCCCGAGGATTATCATATATGGTACGAGTGCCTGCCGTATTGGTTCATCCTGTTACGCTTCGTTCCTAGCACCAACTTCCTTACATTCGGTGGCCTACATGCTCAAGTAATTCTTTTTTCCCTTTTTTAGATTAGTCTCCTTTGTTTTAATTCAGCGTTTGTTCCTACTGAGCGAATTTCTATTTTGTTCATAGTTTGCTCAAAGAGATGACTCGGATGATGAAGGTGGGGCAGCGGCGGGTACCGCTGATACTTCAGGGGAAGGTCCTTCAAGTGCTGGCCCTTCAGGTGCTGGCCCTTCCGTTGCAGGTCCCTCGGGTGAGGGTTCTTCAGGAGCTGGTCTGTCGGGTACTTCTCATGCGGGTGCCCTTGGTGGTGGTCTACCTATGGTTTATGGGACCTTCCGACGCCTGGACGATAGCTTTCTCTCGGGCATGTGTGCCGATGTGGATAAGCAGGCGCGCATCTCCGATGAAGCGGCCCAAGTTCCTCTTCCGGAGGTGATTCCAGGGGTAAGCCCTCTTACAACCATTCTTCCCTTGTCTTGGCTCCTTTGATCAATGCATGCATTTATTACTAGTCTTGTAATTGCCCTGGTAACTAACATCCTATCCCTCTGAATGTAGAACTTCGACTCGGCTATGGAGCATGCGGTGTATTACCGTAACATCATAGAGCTTCGGGACATGGGGGTGGTGAGTATCTTGCTGCTCTGCTTATTGGTTCTACTATCCTTTGTTCCTTAATTGATCTTGATCTCTGACTTTGACAATAACCTGCTGTGTGCACGCACCAAGGAGTTGAGCTCTTTGCTCAACCGGATTTCGCAGGCGTGGTCCCGTGTAGGAGACATGCGGACCTTCCAAAGCTGCTCACGTCGGCGAAACAAGTTGAAGGTCACCAACAAGGATTAGGCCCTAGTTTATATAATTTTTTTGCTTGGAGATATTTGATGCTATTCCTTTCATTGCCTGTTATCCCTCCCTTGCATACATCTGACTGCCTGCAGGATGGTTTTGGTGGTTGCTCGCAAAAAATGACCCTTGAGGCCACATGCCTTGGTGCGGGTTTCCACCTGCACAAAGAGTCAAATGATTTCAAATGTTAGGTGTTCTTTATGTTTGTGAATGTTCTTTAAAGCATAAAACAGGTGAATAGGCTGACTAGTAAAGGGGGCCAGCAAAGGCCCACAAAAATCCCAAAAAAACTCAGAACAATGGCATGGAGGGGGAGATTTGTGCTGGCGCAACTATTAGTTACGCCAGGCTTAAATTGGGGACATTTGTACTAGCGCAACTAATAGTTGCGCCAGGTTTAGCCTGGGGATCTGTGGGGCCTTATATGCCCGAGACAGTCTAAATTCTTCCTCTTTTCTTTGTAACTTGGCCTTTTTGACTGATTTTTCCTCTCCTTGCTTTCCTAAGGGTAGGTCCATCAATATACATTGAATTTTATATCCTTGAAAGATCTTTGTACGTCTATGGACCCGCTTTCCAATCCTCCCTTACATGGAGGGCTTTGAACTAATTTACCCCTTTCTTTGGGCCTGGGGCCTAATTTTCCCAAAAGTTGGCTTGGGAGCTTGAATGAGAGTGAGCTAGTCGAACTTGAGCGGCTTGGGCTATCACATCTTCCCCTCTTCCTCGAGGTTCCTCTACGGTGGGACCTACTTCACGCGGCCACCTCGCTTTCGGACATAAACGCCCATGTGTTCCATTTTGGGAAGCGGGAGCTAACTCCCACTCTTGAGGAGCTATCCAATTTTTCCGACTTGAAGCTTCACAGAGGCCTCACAAGAGTTACTCCGAAGTCAGGCTACTCTAAATCCTTTCACCTTACCCTCAGTTTAAAGAAATTTGAGTATGAGAAAAGTCACATTGGGGGGCCCACAAGGTGTTCAATCAAATTCCTCAAATAACTTTTCGGTAATGAAAGTCTTTGAAAATTGTCGATTAGGAATATCTTCAATGTGAAAGTCTTTGCTCTTAGTCTCATTTCGGAAGTCCTTTTCTTCACTGGGGGAGAGAGCTTCTCTCTAGCTCTTTATGACGTTTTGATCGAGTTGGTAGAGGGTTGATCAGTGATGCACCTAATCCTTGCCGAACTATACCGATGCCTTGATGCATTTGCTCTGGGTAAGGTGGAGAGCCTCAGGAGATGTCCTTTACTGCTTCAGGGCAGGTTAAGTGAGCATCTCACTATCTTGCCACGCTTTTATATTGCCCGAGGTGAGGCCGCTCGATGCTTTTCGGGTAGGTGTCACTTGCTTACGCAGGGCGATTCGTCAGCTTTGAAGCTTTGGTTGACAGACGCCGAGCTGATATGGAGGCTTCCTTAGTTAGACCGGACCTTCCCAATAGTTCGTTCTAGAGATCATGAGGGCATCACCCTTCTAGGATTGACTGGCAGCACCTTCTATTTCCCATTTCGAGTGTTACGTCAGTTCAGTTGCTCTCAGCAGGTGCCTTACGAGGCAAAACCCCCTCTATGTGACTTGATCTTTTCTAGGGGGTCCTCTGGAGATATGGATCGGATCGCTGCTCTTTAGGAGACGCGTCAGTCGACCCTGATGTGTGATATGGAGCAAGGAGATTCAGTTCAGTCTTCCCCTGAGTATGAGGCTTGGCTATTGGCTGAGCAGCCTGCTGCTGATTATTTGGATCAGGTGGAGAGTATTGACATGGGAGGCCCTTGGCCGAAGAAGGAGATGGCACTCCGAGCCTACATTGAGTTGTTAACCGATGAGAAGAGGGTCTTGCACAAGCTTTTAGCACAAGAGAAAGTTAGAGCAGGGATAGCAGAGAGCGAGGTCCTTCGTCTAAAAGGATCTTTGAGTGTTGCCCTTGGAGCTACTGATGCTTCTCGGAAGAGGTACAAGAGCTTGCATGGTCGTTGGTTGACCGAGCGAAATGTCCAGGAGGATGGTTTTCGCATTGATAGCAATTTATGTAACAATAATAAGATAGGGTTCATTTATTTATCCTGTCGATAGGCAATCAAACGTACCATGCACCACTGGATTTGAGAAGAATAAAATAAATTGATGGATACTCACCTCTTGAGGCGTGATCGAATGATCTACGGCAATTAGATTGAAAAGATCGACATCCAACGCAATGACCCATCTAAGATTTCTCCTTCTTCCTCCTTGATTTTAATAGTGGAAATAGATTATGGTGGTTCTTGTGGAAGAACAGGCAAAATGTTTGAGGGAAGAGATTTGAGATTTTGAGAAGAGATGGGTTGAAAAAGAAAGGTTGTGAGGGCTAGGATTTCTTAAGAAGAAGAGAAGAAAAGAATGAGAGACGGATAGGGTTTCTTAAAAAGATTTATAATAAGAAAAGATAATAGGGTTACCTACTTAAATAAGGTTTTCCAAAATAGGGTGGGTTCCAGTGTTAAGCACTACCACCAAGTATAGTGCAAAACACATCTAACACCAATAAAAATATTGAAGAAAATCTGGGTCATTATGGGCAATCTACAAGCTCAGGAGGCTTTTCATCAAAATCAGCTTGGAATGGAGTCCAAAATATTCACCTCGAAGATAGAAAATGGAGGTGGGTGTGGGATACGCAAAGTCTAAGACCTTCGCGTGGAAATTGGTTCAGAGAGCTGTTCCGGTTATGTTAATAGTTGTGATGGTTGGTGTTCACTATAAGACTACCATGCAAGGATCAAAATCTTTGTTTTTCGATATGTATCGTCCAACCCCAAAACCGATACATATCGGTTCCGAATGATACTTTCCGGTTATTTATCAAAAAAAAAAAAAAAAAAAAAACATCAAAATCGATGATTTGAAATTATCGAACGATACATTGAACGATAATTTGACTGTTTTTTAAGGGGGGCGATAAAAAGCCATTTTACCGTATCGTTATGGTCCAAAACCGATAAGTATCGGTATCAGACGATATTTTGATCCATGCTACCATGGCAGCTGGCATATATGATACAATCACTACAAAAAAAGGCATTTTTCCCAACTGCAGTTTATGGCGGTTACTAAAACACCGCCAGCATTTCTTGGCATATGAAACCCAACCCAACGCCTACGACCCACTCAATTGTTATATATATATATATATATATATATATATATATATATATATATATATATATATATATATATATTTTTTTTTTTTTTTTTTTTTTTTTTTTTTTTTTTTTTTTCTCGACGCTCAACCCTATTCCTCGCTGGCCGTCGTCTCTCGCGCAAATCCTAACTCGAACCGTAAATCCCTCTCTCACCACCCATGCTCTCACGCAAATCCTCACTCAAACCCTAAATCCCTCTCGCTCAAATTCCTCTCGCTATCATTCAAATCCTAAATCACTCTCGTTCTCGATCAGGTTGTGGGTCTAGATCCCTCTCGCACTCACCACATCCTCTCGCTCAATCCTAAATCCCTCTCGCGCTTCGAATCCATCAACAAACGTAAGTATGAGAACTGAATCTAGCTCAATTTCAGTTTTCTAACTTTGATTTTTTATTTTAATAATTTTTCATTTAAATGTAGGTATGATCTTAGACAATTAACAAAATTTTACTCCATTTCGTCAATTTAATACTATGCTCAGATCTTTTTTATTTTAATAATTGCACCTTGCTTCATATTATCCTCATATCTCTTTTACAAGCTTAAATATGAGCTGATTCTAACCTAGATTTTGGTTCTCAGGTGATGATTTAAGGCGTCCGTATTATTGGTTCATCATCTAATTAAGCTTGAAAATCATAGCAGCTATAATTACGACTCTTCAGTTCAAAGATATTGATTTCGACTCCTCAGTTCCCTCGCGTTCCTACCGCCAACAACATTGTTTCTGCACACGTACCTGCCAACGCTTTTGTCGACATTACCTGTGGTACACGTTTAATAAACTTTTACAGAATTTTTTAATTTTTTAATTTGTAAGTAGTTTGCCTCAAGAAAAAGTAATTTTTTTAATTTATAAGTAGTTTGCCTCAGAATTTTTTAATTTTTTAAGTTTTTTAATTTTTTAACAATCGTCCGAAGCTATAATAGCAGATTATATGTATAATAATCGACCTGTTATTATGGTGTCCAGCTGTTATTGCAAAAAAAAAATTAATTTATAAAAAAGCAGTTTTTTTTTTCCTTAAGTAAGATGATGATAAAAATGCAGCATGGAAATATTGTTATAGCAGCAGAGCAAAAGAAAAGAATAATTTAATTAAAGTCCATGAAGAAAAGTACGAATAAACAGAGCAACACATATTAATACAGAGATTGGTGGACGCCGGCAAATTATTTAGCGGCAGATGCTCACTTTTCAACGGCGATTTTTAATCGCCGGTAAGAGACAAAATTTGTAGTGAATCGTGGAAGGGATATGCCCTTTTTATAGATGTAATTTTTTCTATTTTCACGAATGAAAGCCATATTAAAAGCTTGACTCAAGGCGGCCCGACTTGGTGCAACCCGAAGGTAAGGTCGGATCAGGGTTGGATTGCGGGTTTAAAGGTTAGGGTCTACTCAAATTTTGGCTCGACCAGACTCATTGACAACCCTAATTCCACGGTTTGGAAACTAAAATCGAAATCAAACGAAAAATCAGGCTGCCGAACTAGATCAAAACCGACCCAAAATCCACAAAACTGAAACTGATTCCCAGTAAGATCAATTTAAGTTTTGGGTGGTTGAAACGTTGAGAAAGGTCTACAAAACCGACAAAAACAAAAAAAAAATTGAAAAACACAATTCGAAAAGCTCAAAAAAATAAAAAAAACGGAAATCAAAACCAAACCAAATCAATTATTTTGTTTTCAGTTTCGATTTTTTGAAATTTAGTTGAGGGAAACCGAATTGATTTGTTTCGATTGAGTTTCGGTTCAATTTGAACCGTACCAAACAGTTACAATTTGGTTCGGTTAACCGTCACAAACGCCCGTTGAGATAGACCTTTCAGGTTGACCAAAATATAGCAAAGTTAATACTGAATGGTTAAGTTTGCACTTAAAAAATGCCACGTGGCATTCTACATTTAGGTTTAAGTAGAATAGCGATAGGCCATTTTATTAGAAATGCAAGAGGAGCAATTATAGTATTTTAATTAAATGAACTGGGAGTTAAGTTACTCCAATGTCAGTTTCACAAAAATAAAATAAAAATTAATCTAATGTCTAAGTGACAACATGTTATGCTTGGGATGCGTGCGATGTGACTAAAACCGTTGACCATCTTATTGTATATGCCCAAAATCTCACAACACATCCGATGAAAAATTGGTACGAGGCACTATCACCATAATTTTATTCAAAGTAGTGACCGGATTTCATCGGGGTGAACTCAAAGATTCGATGAGCATAGACCAGGAAATGTGCACGGGTTTCATCGTGGTTGAACTTAAAGCTACCCGCTAGAAATAGGCGTCCGCCCTACCCTGCACGCCGAGTTCTGCGGAGTATAGATCCGGAAATGTGCACAGATTTCAAGGCTTATATAGTATATGAATCCCAGAGTCCGCACCACAAACGACACCGAATTAGAGCATTGGTTTTTGGGTCACCACCTCAAAATCAGCTCCTACACAAAATGCATGGTATTAATGTTTTGAGAGAGCATGATTGTTATAATCGCCGTTACAAAGGTTCATGCAGGCAAAAGGTATTGGATCTATTGATCCGACCACTCAAAATTTGTCCAAAGATCTAAGCGTATGACTAACCAAAACAATATAACAACAAATTATAAAATTTAAATATATGTATGTACCTTATCGCAAAAATCGTGATCATTGATTCAGGTCGACGTGAGGTATGCAATCCGAAGTTTTTTCCTGCGAAGAAATATGAAGGTGACTCTACTCGCCTCTCTTGAAATACTCTCTCGATGAGAAGATACCAAAAGACTTCCATGTATTGAGTGGGGGACGTCCACCTATATATATAATATGAAGAGTCATGCCCAGCTTAGAATACCGTCCATAAGATATTCTAATAGAAATAAGAATCACATATAAATCAGGAAACCTCTTCAGTTTCTAATATAATATTTTTTATTATTTCAAGCAACTGCAATCCAGGGTTTTATAAAATCCTAGTATGTGTGGGCTATACAAAATAAGAATTTTGAGATTCCATAAAAATTCCAATAGTCTCCCACTTTGTCCACACACGAACTATGACTTTAAAAAAAAGATTTACACTAGATTAAATAACTAAAATATTGTTTGAAATAATTTAGGCATTCCCAAACATCACTTGAACTTAATGAAAATATAGGAATGGATCATGAATGCACATAGTACATCATTTTCTAAAATCGATATTACGATAATTTTATGGTCACAAAACTATAATTAACAACAAGTTTGAGAGATGATAACCAACTTAACATGTGATCTAAATGCACAACCAAGTTGTGTAAATCCATAATGTCCTGCTCAATACTCGTCGTTTGTTGTTCTAACATTCAAAAAACTCTGTCTTGTGAAATACTTCACCTGATCCTCAGAACAAGAAGTTATTAGCGTGGTGTCTAATCACGTTCAACTCTGAGTAAATCCAAAAGAGTACCTATACTCACTGACAAAATTAAGACAAAACCTTATTGGCTCACTCAGTAAGGTGTGCCACCCAAAATTGTGAAATACTTCATCTGATCCTCATAACAAGAAGTTATTAACATGGTGCCTAATCACGTCCAACTCCGAGCAAATCCAAAAGAGTATCAAAACTCACACGCAAGATTGATGTACAACCTCATTGACTTACTCACTAAAGTGTGTCACGCAAAATTGTGAAATACTTCACCCTTAATTTGTGAAAAACTTCACTCATAATATAATTGCAAAAAAATTCTATCTGATTTTGTGAAAAACTCCACCCAGAATATATATGTATATATAAGACAAAATTTTTAAAATGCATCAATAATAATTGTAATTTAAAAGTGAGATAACTCCCACTCAAAATGTAAAGTTTAAGACTTTACGAATCCCTTACGGTGATAATCGTGATGTAGCAATAGAATCATATAACCACTAAATAATCATTCATGTTTAAAATATATTGTCAATTTTAAAAGAAAATTTTCATAATAAATTGTGATAAAATATAAATGGAGATCTCCACTCTATAATGATTTACAAATATATTCTTTTAACAAATAGTCTTATTGATATATCTATTATTTAATATTAAAAGTTACATAAAAAACTAATGTCACCAACTATAGAATCCATCAAGGATATAGTTACGATAACAGGTCACCAAAAAAGTCTAATTAAAAGACTAATAATGTCCACAAAGGACTCCAAAATTACTATTAGCCATTAATATCCACCAAGGATAAAGAAATTCATATTAGGGGTATGAACGAATTGATTAAAGTATGTTATCATGTGAAAATAATCCACTCTTTGGGTATAGATAATGTGCAACATTCAACATCACCTTGGGGCTGAAATTGAGTGTACAACCTATCCTCTCCCAAGAGTGTAGAAAAATGCTCATAGACCTAATTGTTTATGTTTCTAGTTTGATCCCGATGATTTACTACCTTTAGACAAGAGAATCATCATTCTCTCTTCTTTACACTTATGACTATTCTACTCACCCCATTTACACAAAATTAGTGTATCACCTTTAGACAGAATCAATAACTCCATGCAAATCAATACAGAAGGTGATCTTAATGAGTTAAAATCTTACGATTCAAGAAACAACAACCTCCATAGAATGGTCACTGATTAGTCACATAATTTATCATTTTATCACTCGTAACTTAATAATGCTAGATCCAAGTTTGCTACTAATGAGTTGTTATGTGCAGATATTTAGAACAAATAGCAAAATAGAGCGAAAGTGTTAATCTTTATCAAAATAAACTCAAAAAATAGTAAGAAAGATGATCGTCCAAAGATACGATCCCAATCGTATCTGAAAGCCAATTACAAGTGAAATCGTACTCTCAATGAGATAATGCAGAAGAATAAAAGAAGAAAAGTCATATTCACAATTCCTCGGAAGAAGCTTAAGGACTGAGTTTAAAGTGAAGATACAATCAAATGAAAGAAGGAGAAATCATACTGAAGGAAAAATGCAATCGTTTTTACGATTGTATAATATTGAAGCTCCTATTGTTACTGATCACATAAAAGTCATTCAAAATTAGAAAGATCTCTTGAATTAGAAGTCTACTATTTCACGAATCTGAGAAGATTGGCGAAAGAATCCAAAAAATTTCTGCTACTGAAAATAAAGAGAAAAATTATGCGCCCATCTATTATCTAAATCAAGGAAGATTAGGATTAGAAGTTTTTATTATTTTGGGAATCTTTTGTTTTTAGTACTTTACTTTTATTAAAATTCGAATAATGTAAACCGACCCCTTATGATTTAAAAATAAAAGGGCTTGACATAGAAGAAAAATTAATCGAAGGAATTCTCAGCATCAATTGACGATTGAGGTTGGATTTCTTGAAGATCACCTTAGTATAGAGTAGTTTAGATATTCATGATTTTTCGAGTGCAATTGACGACTGTGATTGGAGACTGGAAGGTTAGAGTAGAATATATGTAGTTTCTCAGGAGCAATTGACGCCTGTGACTAGGAGATGAAAGACTTTTTTATTTGCTTTCTAGTTTAGATTACTGTTTTCTTTTACTGATTTGTAAACATCTAAAAGTTCTTGATTTTAATTGACGACTAAGATTGAAAATTTGCAGAGTAGTGTAACGATTATTATTTTCGATCTTCAATTTTCTAGTGTTTGATTGACGTCCAAATTTCTGAAACATTACTAATTAGTATAAATCTGTATTGAGGAATTCTAGGATTTGATTGACAACCAAATTCTGGGAAACTTAGATATAGTGTAACAATATTATAATTTTGAAAACATCTAAGAACTGAAGGATTGTGATTGACGACCAGAATCCTGAAGTAGGAGGACTTAGATTTATTTTTCTATAATTAAATTAGTAACCATTCTTTATTCATTTTTTTCAACCTTTAAGGATAAATAAAAGCCTTTAGAAACTTTCAAACTTTCCTCGTGGGAACGATCCTATCGCTAGTGCTATGATTTTCATTGTGTGTTTTCAATTGGTTATGATAGAACGTAATTTATTGAGCTGTCAAAGTTTTTGGCGCCGTTGTTGGGTAAAACGGAAATTGTTTTGAAAGCCAATATATGTCTTTTTCTTTTAATTTTTCTTTGATCGCTTCTTAATCTTTTACATGTTTATTCGGAACGGCTAGTCGAAGGTTTCAACATTTCTTCTGAAAATAGAAGCTAGAGGCCCAGATTTATTTTCTCTCCCTGCTTTCTAAAATAAAAATAAAATAAAATAAAATAAATAAAACAGAAAGAACGGCAGTACAAGGCCAGGATGCTTCATTTTGGCTCTGTTGTATTTGTCAAAGCCTGACCCATGCCCCAATCAAATGCCCAGCTGTCCGATTGTATCCGAAATTGATAGAAAAAGAGCAGGCATGCGCATCCCAGTGGGTAACTTCAAAAATTCTTATAACCCTCAGTGGGGGAACCGTCTTGGTCTTATGGCTTCACAAGGGGGGAACAACAAGAATTATCTTTTATGCACCTACAATATCCTCAAAACTTCCAACATACTTACCTGCCACCCATGGATGATATCAGCCATATGAGCAGCAATAGTTCAATCTTCAGAGCAGCGGATTTGATGAAACAGTTGTTCAAATCCTTAGGGATTTTCAACAATAGTGGCATCAGCGTTCCAAGGATTTATCTCAACTCGCTCAATTATCTTAAGTTTTACATTCGCACACACAATCCATTATAAAGCTAGAAGCCTAAGTTGGGTAGCTAGCTACGCAATTGATGGAACAAGATAACAACCAGTTACAGTCGCAACCTGTGAGTAACCCGCGAGGATAAGTTTTTATGAGAGGTACATCAATTCCCATAGAATAGATCCATGTTGTTCAGCCTTTAAGAAGTGGTAAGACTGTTGATAATAAGGTGGAGATGCCTATGTTAGTAGCATCCCCGAGACCAAGGATAGTGAGCCTAAAATTAAAGAGGATGTTTCCCCACCAGAAAAACTAAAAACAATAGAAATTAAAGAGGATGTTTCCCTACCATCGACCTTGTCGCGATCGAAGCGATAGATAGAAGCATCGGATGATCGAGCGCGAAGCTACGCACCAATTTCAGTTGTGATTGATTCCGATCAATTCAAACCCCGTATGCGACAGATCCGTGAAGGTAAGCATCTTAAATCCATATTGTATGCCTTCATTTTTGAAAATTAGATTCTATTTCATTAGATTTTTGTGTTTCGATGGAAGTTTTCGAAGGTCGGGTGTATGCGAGGTTCGGTAGCCGATTTGTCCCCGATTTCGATGATTTCGGACCTTGCATGCACACGAAATTTAGGAAAAAGGTGCATGATTACTCTATAGAATAAAATATATGTTAGTTTGATGTTTTTGAATAACAACTTGCTATAAAACACCTCGCCTCAGCAAGCTACAATACCTCGCCTCGATGAGCTACTATTCACAGGCTAACACTTGTTCGGTATTTGGTCATAACTTTTGATCTTGAGCTCTGATTGATGCAACTCTTGCGGCATTGGAAAGAGGATACGAGCTCTCTCACTTTCATGAATTAATAGTTTCATGAATCAAAAGTTTTAAAGGTCAAATTTAGGTGGGAAGTTAGGTCAATTTCGTAGTTAACACGAATTTACCAGTTTCTGCCTTAGTGTTGAGAAGACACTTCAGTACATCAAAGTCAGTAGTATTTAGAGTAAAAAACTTGCGTTAAATCGTGGGACTAGGTTAAGTTGTTAAGTTGGCATGAAGATTTGTCGTGAGAGTTACAGATTAAAAGCTAGAAGAACGAAGTAAATTTGGGCGAGTTCATCAGGCTCGCTGCAGCAACCTTGATTCTCACTGTGGCAAGGAGGTAACCTGAAGCGCTCTCCATGGCGAGTGCTACCTCGCCTTATAGGCCAATTTGGCTCTGGGAAATCTTACTGCGACGTGGTTTGTGTGCCACATGGAATCTGAGCACCTCGCCACGATGACCACTGTAGCTCACGACAGTGAGGTACCCTGTTTGTGTGAGCTTGGATTTTTCATCTTTTAGCTCCACGTAAGACCTTGTTTATGTCCAGTATGATTCTTTAACACTTAGTTGATGGCTGATATATGATCTAGGGTAAATACGGGCGACCTTGATGATGAATATGCTTGGATTCATGTGTGCATGTTAGCACGATTCCGACGTTAAGGTAAGAAAATTCAACACACAAGCTGTTCGTCTTGATGCTGATTCATAGATTTGATCGGTGGGTTAAACCGTGCATCATGTACTGTATATTGAACCGGTTTGATGGGTTAAACCGTGCATCATGTGCTGCATTACTGTACTAACTGACATTACATTCGACACTGAAAATCAATATTGGACCGACACGTCGGATTACACTATATATAGAAGATACTGAATGAAATTGAAATGGAATAAATACTTGTCGAATATGCTTAAGTGAACTAGAAACTGAGAACTTTGCTTGCACATTCTGATTTTGAAGTACATGATGATGTTTTTCTCAAAATTGATTTTTGTCTTGACCTGAAAAATGTAATTAAAGTTTGATTTCACCGATTGAATTTTAACCAATCAACTCTGTGTTTTTGTCTAAAAAGATGTATATTAGTATTGCTTTTCTCTACTGGGCTTAGACTATTAGTACATCCCTCGACTATACGTCACAAGTACAAGTCTTGAGCGAGACCTGGAGTTTTTGGTGGATCCTACTGTGCCGCAGACCTCCCGTCCTAGAAGTTCTAACTGGAGGCCTTGGTATTAATTTGGGTATCGTTAAACTTGAAAATTGGTGCATGTAATAAGTTTCTAAATCAGATTTTAGTTACGTATTGTATTCACCATTGTTTAGGTGACGATCAACCGCAAGGATCAAAATTTCGGGTTTCGTTTCGATTTCGAAGGGGATCGAAATCGAAATTTCGACTGAAAATTTGAATTTCGATTGAAATTTCGGTTGATAATATCAATCCCATACAACAATCTAATCAAAATTTCAATCATTTCGGCTGAAATTTTGATCCTTGGTCGGCTGTCACCAGTGGTTCTTTTGTTTATTATATGTGTAAAGCTTGAGAGTTTGTTCTACCATTTTAGCTACCTGAAAGTTTCAGTTTGTTTGCTGTTATGATGTGTCATATCTGTAATGGAACGTGATCTACGAACCAACGACACAAGTTTTTGTGATGGGAAAAAAATTTGGGTTGTCACATTTGTTTTTAGTAGTTTACTTTTGTTAGAATTCGAATAATAAAAATCGACCTCTTATAATCTAAAAATAAGAAGGCTCTGCATAGAGGAAAAACTTATCGAAATAATTATCAACATCAATTAACGACTGAGGTTGGGTTCCTGAATATCACCTTAGTATAGAATAGTTTAGATATTCAAGATTTTTCGAGAGTAATTGACGACTGCGATCGAAGACTGAAAGATTAGAGTAAAGTATCTCTAGCTTCTCAGGAGCAATTGACTCCTGTGACTAGGAGATGAAAGATCTTTTGATTTACTTTTTAATTTGGATTTACTGCTTTGTAAACATTTAAAAGTTTTTTATTTTAATTGATGACTAAGGTTGAGAATTTGTAGATTAGTGTAATAATTTTTATTTTCGATCTTCAATTTTCTAGTTTTTGATTGACTCCTAAATTTTTGTAAGATTGTTGATTAGTATAAATCTATATTGAAGAATTCTAGTTTTTGATTGACGATCAAATTCTGGGAAACTTAGATATAGTGTAACGATATTTTAATTTTTTAAACATCCGAGAACTGAAGGATTGTGATTGACGACCAGAATCCTGAAGTAGGAGGATGTAAATTTAATTTTCTTCAATTAGATTAATAACAATTCTTTATTCATTTTTCTCAATCTTTAAAGATAAATAAAAAGCCTTTAGAAACTTTCAAACTTACCTCGTGGGAACGATCCTATCGCTAGTGTTATGATTTTCATTGCGAGCTTTCAATAGGTTAAGCCAGAATGTAATTTATAGAGCAGTCAGTCACCTTTGGGCAAATCTAATCTTACTTTAATTATAGTGTCTCGAACGACCACTTTAGAAAAATTCCTTAACCCCATTAGAAAGACCTAGACCTGATATATCTAGTCTCAAGAGTTTAACCAACTGATCCTAAAATTTATATACGTAGCCATGCTCATAGTCAAGAAAATCATGAAACAATGTTTAATTTGTCATGACAAAATTTAGGTCATAGACCAATGAGCTTGGACACACATACACTTAGGTCAAAGGATAAAATCAAATATCCAAAAGCACATGTAATAACAATATATTAGACATATCATTGGGTCACCCAAATATTTTATTCTGTCATATACAATCATCAACTTTTGCCAATAATAAAACCCAACATAGGTTTCAACAAGTAGATCGAAATCGACTGCTAATGAGTCAAAATCGAACTTGAAAAAGAGCCAATACACCTAAACTAAGAAAACCTTTTTAATGGGCTAAATTGGGTTCTATATAATTAGCCCAAGCTCAGGTCCAATTTGAGCCTAGAGATGAGGCCAACACACCAAGAAATTCATACCATTATAAGCCCGAAAGTACAAGGTTCAAAAATTTAAGATTACCATAGTCCCTTTAAGGCAACCATATGTCTTTATTGGAGTAAAGTTTGACAAATTTGAAAATGCCCCAAAATCCTTGATTAAATGCTTTGAGATCCATGAAATTATAAGTTTTAATTAGGTGGGCTTCATACTAAAGGTTAGCATTTATATGCTAGAGCATTTCACAATATATTGCGATGCACATAAGATACTCAAATAAACCCAAAAAAATTCATGCATCAACCAACCTTTTTTGGTTGGCAGATTGGTATGGCCACTGCCAACCAAAACACGAGCGCACGTATTACATAATTATATTGTCCTTTGTGATTAAAAGTTGCAAGTAGCCAAATCTAACTCATGTTTAGGGTAAGTGCCAAAAATTAATAATAATCAATGGTAACATTATGTAAGTACCAGCCTTGTTGCTAGTGCACAACCTCCAATACCTAACCTTATATCTCCTCACAAACTCAACTTAATCAAATGTGTAAATTATTAACTTGGAATTCGTCCCACCAACAAAACCAATACATAAAGGCCCGTGAGTAAATATATATATACATATCATTAAGTATTAATGACTCATACATTCATAAAATTAGTGATTAGTCCATACATATCAGTAACTATATATTTAATTACTCATCTTTTAGTTAAGGATCACTAAATTTGATAGTCCATATACCAAGGTAGTCAAACCCAAAAGGTAAGCTTCCATATGTGGGCTTCTATGGAAGGAGAAAGTAAACAATATCGCATAGCCGCCGCAAGAACTTGACGTGGCTGGCCATACGACAAATTCTTGGATAGCTTCACAAGAACAATGATTCTATAAAAAATCAATGATTTCCTTTATTATTTTTATTAAGGTCTATGGAGAAGAAAACCCCTGAAATATATGAAAGACATTGTAATACGAATCAAAACCAAAGATCATTGAACTCATGAATTTGCCGATTACTTACCGACTCTGAAACCATCAAACCAACGTGTGTAGGAACGATAGTTCTCTTTCTTAAGGCTTATGGTTCTAAACTGGCCCTTAATGGACTGGTAATTGGCCAATTATTTCGTATCCGAAGAGAGCCCAGGATCCCTCTTAAGTCTGTAACAGGCTTTATTTGGAAAGTGAGGACAATATTCTCTACAAAAACTGCGTCACATGTGAAATATGAAGACCAATGAAATAGTTCTTTTAAATTTGACAGCTGTAATGCAAGCAATAAAGCCATGGACTTCAAGTCTCTTAACTAATTTGGGATTCAATCTATTTTGGAAAGTTTAGTGGTCATATTTATGTGCTCGGCAAGATATGGTAATAGCTGGAAAACCAAGAATTGGATTCCTAAATTTTCTATGATTTTGGTTTTTTTGAGGTCTCGAGATCTCCAAGAAAATCCGCAAAAGTTTAAAGATCCGGAAGGTTCAGAGATACTAACATAAAGCATGAAGGTTTGATTGATCGCATGCCA
This sequence comes from Chloranthus sessilifolius, assembly GCA_021018995.1. Lineage (NCBI taxonomy): Eukaryota > Viridiplantae > Streptophyta > Magnoliopsida > Chloranthales > Chloranthaceae > Chloranthus > Chloranthus sessilifolius. The sequence continues at coordinate 85,431,412 of CM037590.1, read as the reverse complement.
ACCTGGCTCAAATACCAATTGTTGGATCTATTGATCCGACCACCCAAACACTACAAAAAATAAGATTATTAGCGGCAATTTTTTAGAGCAAAAAACTGTCGCTATTAATAAAAAACCTATTAAGACTATAAGCGGCAATTTTTTATTAGTAACGGTAAGTTTTGCCTGCAGCTAATAGTCTTGTTTTTTGTAGTGAAATATTTGTCCAAGGATCTATCGTATGATCACCCAAAGTAATAAATCGACAATCCATAAAATAAAAATATTTGTGCGTACTTTATTGCAAAGAACGTGACCGTTGATTCTAGCCAACGTGAGGTACACAATCCTAAGCTTTTCCCTACGAAGAAATATGAAAGTAGAAATATAAAGGTAGCTCTACCTCTCTCGCTATACTCTCTCGATGAAAAGATGCCAAAAAGCTTGTGTGTAGTGAGCGGGGGGACGTCTACTTATATATATATATATATATATATATATATATATATATATATATATATATATATATATATAGTGTGAAGAGTTCAAGAAACCTTGAATTTGGGTAGCTCAAAATAAGAATTTTGAGATTCCATAAAAATTCCAACTAAAGGTCCCCACTGATTATAAATGTAGAGGATCTATAAATACTGTTATAATCTTTTATACACTACTATTATTTTACGTTATGCAATAAGGGTTAAAGGCCATTCTAACGGCTGATTGTTAGGACTTTGAGAAATTTAAATTTTTTTCTTAAAAGACCAAAAACATAGTATAACGCATTTATAACCGTTATAACGACTTTTTTATTGGCCTTTATAAAACATTAGATAGGTTAGAAAAAAATATTAAAAAGAAACCTTATCAAGATCTTATAATGGCATTTAAAAACCTCCACAGAGAGTATGGCCATTACGGTACCTTACGCTATCTACCATCTTTAGGGAGAGAGAGAGAGAAATGTAAGTAAATACTTAAGGTGGATGAGGGAGAGAGAGAGAGAGAGAGAAAAATACGAAAGGTGGATGATCGGATTCGGATAATTAGGAGGTGGGGCCAAGATGCAGTGGATGATGACATAACCTAGCATGGATGATAGTGATGTGGCATACACAGTCTAGGGTTTGTCACGGATGGAGCTAGGGTTTTCATAATTTCATTAGGTTGCCAAATAAAAGCCTCCATAGCTAGCGTCAAATGCGTTCACTACTTTTGTCCTTTTCCCTAACCTCCGTGTCTCTTTGTCCTACTATAGAAGCAAACGTCCAAATGCATGGTCATTTGGCTCTGAAAAAAACAAGTAAGATGGGTCTTGGAGCCATCCCAATGCCCTCCTTCATTTCAATCGTCAATCTTTGGAATCAAAACCCAAGTGGCATAAATTTAGGTTTCTAGACAATGTATCCCATTCCTGATTTGGGGCTGAAATACAAGTAAAATGAAGTGTTTGTCTTATATTTACCATTTGTGGATGGATACTTTTATTTGTAATCCATGATTCTTCCATCTCAACTTGGGTTTCATGTGCTTAAATCTACACCTGCCTTGAACTAGATGATGTAGATCATTTTTCGTCCAAATCCTCAATAAAATAGATCTTGAGATCATGGTCCTACACTTTGATGGTAGCCCCATGATGTCAAGATCTATTCTACCAATGATTGGTACATGAAACGATATCTATCTCCTGGTCAAAAGCAATCAATGGTTGAAGCAAGTGAAAACTGGGTGGGGAAGGAAGAATCATCCGTTGTAAAGGTATCCGTTAAGAATTAGCGGCCATCCAAACCAAAGTTGGCTCCAAGAGAAAACAAAACAAGGGCCTTCATTGTCTTGTTTTGTTATAAAGGAATATAACAAGGCCAGCCTTGTTTATTCTCAATCCACCCAGGTAAAGACAAGAAGATAAAGTGGAGTTTAGAGTTGGTTGGATCTCCCTCTTTCTCGCTCTCCCGCTCCTCGCCCGCTCTCTCTTTCTCAAACACACGCACACACAAACTCCATATTCCTTTGCCCTCCAAACCACTACAAATCGATGAGTCCAAAAACCCTCCATGGAAATATCCTTCAAAACAAGAAACCTTCCCCTTCTTTTCTTCTGCCCTAATCTAAAGCAATGCACCTTCTCATAAAAATTACTCCTACACTAACTCGCCCCTCTACCAAATCAGCTAACCACTTTACCAATTCCTTCACAACTCTTGCACCACCAAATTAAGATTGCGTCTTCCTTATGGAGATCTTCTTCAATTATCTCTTTCACAGATTCCTCTAACACTCTTTTTCTCTGATAACCAATTTTGCGGCCGCACTCCATAATTCAATAGATTTTTATAAATAGTACTTAAAGTGAAGAAGCGGGTTTCTATTTTAATGGGCGGCATGGTACAAGAAGAAGGTTCTTCCTCCGTAACATCATCATCCCCTCTCGAATTCTTCTCCCTTATGAAAATCTCTCCAAGCTTAGGCTCTCCCTATACATGGCTCCGCGAACTCCAATCCGAAGAGCGAGGCCTTTGCTTGATCCAACTGCTCGTTAATTGCGCAACCCAGGTTGCAGCTGGCAGCCTCGAAAACGCTAACATCGGCCTTGAGCAGATCTCGCACTTGGCCGCCCCCGACGGGGACACCATGCAACGCATCGCGTCCTACTTCACTGAAGCACTTGCCGGCCGGATTCTCAAATCATGGCCTGGCCTCTACAAAGCTCTCAATTCAACAAGAATCTCTTCAATATCGGAAGGATATCTTGCCCGGAGACTGTTTTTCGATCTTTGCCCATTTTTGAAACTTGCATACGTGATCTCGAACCAGGCAATTATGGAAGCAATTGAAGGAGAGAAAATGGTCCACATCATTGATTTCAATTCGGGTGAACCAGCACAGTGGATTGCGCTACTACAGACACTGAGCTCGAGGCCAGAAGGGCCGCCACATTTGAGAATCACCGGCATCCATGAACAGAAAGAGGTGTTGGATCAAACAGCCAGTAGATTGATAGAGGAAGCTGAAAAATTAGATATCCCATTCCAATTCAATCCAATTGTCAGCAAATTAGAGAATCTAGACCTGGAAAGCTTACGGGTTAAGACTGGGGAAGCTCTAGCAATAAGCTCTGTCCTACAATTACATTATTTGCTCGCTTCGGACGACGAAAATAATGTGAGGAAGACACCTACTCCGTCTAAGAACTCGAATCAGGTTCACATACAAAGAGTCGTTCAGATCAATCAGGGTACTTTAGGAGAACTGCTAGAGAAAGATTTGATTAATGGGTATAGCCCGAGCCCCGATTCCACAACCTCGTCGCCATTTTCTTTGCCGGCAAAGTTTGAGAGCTTCATCTCGTCGTTGTGGGGACTTGCACCAAAGATCGTGGTTGTTGCCGAACAAGAGTCCAACCATAATGGACCGACATTGATGGAGAGGTTGTTGGAGTCTCTATACTACTATGCAGCACTGTTTGATTGCTTGGAATTGACGGTTTCGAGGGCATCGGCAGAGAGGATGAAGGTAGAGAAGATGTTGTTTGGGGAGGAGATAAAGAACATTATAGCTTGTGAAGGAGGTGAGAGGAGGGAGAGGCATGAGAAGCTTGAGAAGTGGATTCAGAGACTTGATTATGGAGGATTTGGGAGGGTTCCTTTGAGCTACTATGGTTTATTGCAAGCAAGGAGACTGCTGCAGAGCTATGGTTGTGAAGGGTATAAGATTAAAGAGGAGAATGGTTGTCTGGTGATCTGTTGGCAAGATAGAGCACTTTTTTCTGTTTCAGCTTGGAGATGTAGGAGGTATGATTGATCATCTCTCTTAATTTTTTGTGCATGTATAAAAGGATTTGGATTTTTTTGTTTCTTTATCATGTTTTGGGTCTCCCTTAAACTTTATGTTGGGGTTCGGCAATAATTCGACAAGATTGAAATTTGGAAAACTTCTGCAAATTGCAGAAAAGATTTGGGAATGCCTTGAGAAAGGAAAAAAAATAAAAAAAGATTAAAAAGTCTGAAAAAATTTAAAAAGTCATTATATATTGAAAAAGCCGCGGATTTCCTGAATTTTTGAAAAATCACAAATAATTCCATACGATACACAAACCATGCGTATTATTTGTGAATTTTTCAACTTTGGGCGATTTTGGTGACTATAATTAAGAATTGGCATTATGTACTGGCGGGGTTTGGGCCAATCATGCTCTGCCAAACTTTCCTTAATGCATATCTACTTTTTACCACCAAAATCAATGAAAGGTGAAAAGCATACTTACCCTATAAAAAATAAATTATTAGTGGTGGCAAAAAATTATAGCTATTAAAAAAAAAATTTATTAAGACTATTAGCGACAATTTTTTAGTTAACAACGGCAATTTTGACGGCTGCTAATAGTCTTATTTTTTGTAGTGTAATTACTACTTTGGCATAAGGATATCGACCCGGGGACCTAGGGTTTGTTCTCGGGTATAGGCAACCGATAAAATGGACTAGCTAACTTAATTGGTCCCACACTAATTTGCAGCCATGAGACACCCAATCTTATGATTAGGTGTTATGGATAAGAGCGACATGATGATCATAACTATTTTAGAAAATAAAATTAATATAGAAAATATAAAACTACATAGTCAGTGGTGTCAATAATGGTGAGATATGAACAGTAAACACAAATGTGATTTTACCATTCATTTTACGTCAATTGACTTTTGACCACATGATTTTATATTTTTTATTCCAATTTTTTTTACAAAATAATTGTGATTATTGAGCTACTCCATCTGTGGCATCTGATCATATGATTGGGTGCCACGTGGCTGCAAATTAGTATGAGACCAGGTAAATTAGGTTGTCCATGGTACTAGGCTACCTTTACCCTTCGGCTGCGTTTGGGAACCAACATTTGAGTTTGATAATTTCAAATTCAAGATTTAAAATATTGTTTATTTGAAAATCTCTTATTTGGATGCTTAAGGAGTGTCTGTGGATTTTCTTTTGTAGGATTTATAAATCTTTCATTAGGCAAGTTTAGAAAAGTAAAATAAAATTAGATTCTAGTAAGCAAAATTTTAGTATATGTGAATCACAAATAGGATTGTAAATGCTATGGACAACCCAATACCCCATCCACGCGAGCTGAATTTTTTATCGGGTCAGGCATATAAACTTGAATCGTCTAGACAGGTCAGGTCGAGTTCACTAAGAGATTAGGTCGGCTCGGGAAAAAATGGGGACGGGTTGGATTGTGTCAACTAAGGCTAGGTCGCGTCGGGTCGAGCACAAATTGGGTTGGTAATGAAATCGGACTTAATCAATACCGTCCACTAAGGAGGGATGCAGATTCGGTTTACCAAACCGAAATAGAATCGAAACCTGAATATTTAGTTTTTCGATTTATTTTAATTTTCTTTCAATTTTATCATCTCCTCTTCACTTTTCAGTTTTTGCCACTCAAAACCGATCCGAACTGAGCCAAAATCTGAACCGTATTGCACTAGAGATTCTGTTCGGGTTGGTCTGGATCTGTTTTCGGGCCAGTTCGATTCTCAGATTGGTCTGGATCTGTTTTCGGACTTAATCTGTTCGGGTTGGTCTGGATCTGTTTTCGGGCCAGTTCGATTCTCAGATTGGTCTGGATCTGTTTTCGGGCCAGTTCGATTCGCTCAGTTTGCAATTCAATTTCAGGTTTCCGTTCAAAGCATGCATCCCTATTGGAAGGAATTACGTGTGGAGCTTAGGGGAGGAAAAAAAAACCAAAAACCGCAAGAGGACAAAACAGAATCGAAAAAAGTCGACTAGAAACTGAACCAAAACCAATGCAAAATCGAAACCGATCTTGGATCAGTTTGGTTGCAGGGTGGCAAAAACCGAAAACCAGTTGAGCAGAGGGAGAAAGCCTACAACAAACAGAAAAAGCAAGAAGAAAACTGAAAAACTGAAAAAAATAAAAAATATATATAAAAAATTGTAAGTGAATTGAACCGTACCAAATGGAAATTGATTGGTTCGGTTTGATTGGCTTTCACTCATTGCAGATTTTGGTTAACCGAAATCGAAACCAATAAATTTCAGTTCGGGTGCAATTTTGGCCAATCCGCTCAATAAAACAGAAACTAATATACTTTTGACGAGAGACGAGCAGTGACAGAAGGGTTGTAGGGAAGAGAGAGTTCTGTCAAATCACGATCGATCCGAGGTTGGATTTAAAGTAACTCTTAGAGGCGTTATTTCAAATGCCCTCACTTTAACTGTTGCGAAATTTTGGAAATTACGTGGGATTATTTCTAAGGGATACTTAGAAAAACATGTCTCAAAAATAAACTTTTTAGCAAAAATGACCGACTTCAAATTTTTTAGAAAATCGGAGTTTTTATGGAGTTTGAAATTTCAGAAAATCGTGAAAGCACTGTTTTTTTTTTTAATATTTGTAAAAGAACTGTAATTGCACAGTTTTCTGAAGCTTCAAAATCCGTGGAAACACAATTTTTTTAAAACGTTTGAAGTTGAGCCTTATTTACTAAAAAATTTGTTTTTGAGGCATTATTTTTTATAGTGCCCTTATTTCAAATCCAAATCCAATGATTATATAATGTTTCCAAACGTTGTATTTGAAATCCAGCTGCTCAAATCCAATTTTACCCCGTCAAATGACGGTCCCCAAAGGCAGCCTTATATTATTTAAGTTTCTTTTGTTCTTTATTGTATTTTGGGTCTCTCGTAACCTTCATATTCTATGTACAGTATCTAGAGTTAGTAATGGTACTGTTGACGGGGTGGTTTATGTAAATCTCCCTTTATGAACTTTTAAAAATGAGAAAATATTACCTTTTAATTAATATGAACAAATATTTTCTTAACATCAAATCCATGAAAGATCAAAAAGTATATTTTCACTAATTTACGTACTCATAAATATCTGTGCACCTCCCGAACCTTAGACTATTTTGACAGGAAATCAATACTAGCGCTGGTATCTAATTTACCATTTACATATTTTTATTTATTTATGGTGTTTTGGGTCTCTCTTGAATTTATATTATATGTAGAGTTGCATTAGTCATGGGTCAATCTCCCTTCCCCCTGTGAACTTTCGAAAATAAAGGAAAACTTTTTAATACCAAATCAGTGATAAGGCAAAGGCTTACTTTAACTAATTTGCATGTTTATAAGTAGCTGCACACCTCTTGAGAGTTGACTATTTACACAGGAGTTTGACGTAGGACTAGAAGAGATCCATCCGATTGAATCTCTACTGTACCTTGGGATGCAAGCATTGACCCGAATCCCCAAACATAACCCAAAACCGAGCGAACCAAACGTACCCGAAAACTGACTCAGACTGACCCAAACAGAACTGATTCCATTTCGGTTCGGTTTCATTATTTTTACTATTTTTTTATGTATTTTCTCAGCTTTTACGATTTTTTGGTTTTTCGTCGATTTTTTCAGTTTTCTCGTCATCACATCCCCTCAATTTTTGGATTTTGATTTCAGTTCGGTTTTGAAAAAATGAATTACCGAACCGATTCATTTTGGTTCAGTTTCAATTCAGGCTGAATCGAACATAAAACTGAAAAAATTGGTATCGGTTCGGTACACCGAACTTTCATCCCTAACTATACCATGTACTTATATATATATATATATATATATATATATATATATATATATATATATATATATGTATGTATATATATATTTTATAGATCTTGTTTTGGTCTCTCTTAACCTTTATATTGAATATAGAGTTGGTATTAGGCAAGGTATGATCAAGTATGGACCAATACCGATAGATATCGGCGAGACGCATCGATTTTTTGGCCAATTGATACGTATCAGCCCCGACACTATATCGGGATCGGTCTCCATATTGGCCGATATGTATCAGGTATTGGCCGATACATAATAGTAATCGGCCGATACCTCTCTTTTTATTTTTTATTTTTATTATGGGCTATACGTATCAGTATCAGCCGATATTTATTGGCCGATGTGTATCAGTCCTCCACAGACCGATAACTGATACCGATCCCTTGCATTGACACTCGGTATTAGGTTCCACCTGGGGTGCATGGATCAATTTCTCTACCAAAATAGAATAGATGTTTTATATAGTATTTTTTAACACCAAATTAATGAAATGTCAAAAACATACTTTCAGAGATTCGTGTGCTTCCAAATAGTTTTGCACGTCCAAGGCTTTAATATTTATGCTAAGAGAGACTGACCCAAGGGGGTGACATGTTGCAGAACTTCAGTCAATCTCATGAACTTATTATGAGTGTCACGACCCAAAATTCTTACCCGATCTCGAGAGCTTAGAATCTCATATTATGACACTACATATTTGTTAAGGCGATAAGCGGACATACACATAATCCAGAATTTGACTTAGCATATAGATTGAGGCATTTAAAATATTGCATTTAATGACTTAAAAATAACTGTGGAAAGCGTAGGCGATAAATTAAGGTAAATTCCTAGCCATGCATCTAAGATATAAAGTAAATAAAATTTTACATAGGGTAAAAATAGTCCCAAACATAAACTCACAAGAAGTCTCAAAAGAACAAAAAATGTCTCTGAAAAAAATAAAAGTCTAGAGCTAAAAGGGCACTCAAGGGTTGTTGAAATCTGTTGGATCTATGCCCCCATCCATCTGGCAGCCAGCATCCTCATCTACATAAGCCTCCTCCATGTCATCATAAGCAGGATGATCAGAGTCCTCACCTGAAAGTGTTAGATTTTAGAAGGGGGGTAAGTTTACTCACTCGCGTAAACTCAATGGGTTGCACAATCGATCCACCATAACTTACCCAGGTGATTATGTGTGCAATCGCTTGAGTTGCGATATATTTTAAAATAAACCAAACATTACTACATGATGTAAAAAAGATTCAAACCTTATAGCATATTATATCAAACTAAAAGGCATATCATAGAATGAAATGTGCATGATGCTTTTATTTCTTATTTCTTAGCTTTCTGTTTCATCAACTTATCTTACGTGACATATCGGAAGTCTTGTTATTACTTCATATGCCTATACAACGTACTTCGTATCTTACTTATCTTACTTAAACGACTTGTGTAAGGGCCGCTGTTCGAGCATACAAAGCGAGATTCACGTATAGATAACCCCCTAACCTCCATATTATAACATAAACCACTATCCAGCCAGATAAGATTACATGCATAGTAACCATAATGTTCCATTAGTTTGAGACAAAGCTAACATATTGTCCTTAAGACTCGTCTCGGCTGCAGACGTTGGACCCTTACAGTGACTCGTAAGGCATGAAACGTGTAAAAAATAATTCCTATTCACCTGACCTTCATATCATGTCTTATCATATCATATCATTATTCGGTTCTGGGCTTAGGTCCCTACCCCGATTTTATTTCTGGGATGGGCGTTACGTTCGCCGTCCCCATCTCAATTTTGTTTCTGGCATGGGCGTTACGTTTGTCGTCCCCATCCTAAATTTCATATTTGCGTGGGCTTAAATCCCCACTTTCTTAACATCTCGTATTTTAACATATTAATATTTCATATTTTCTTAAAACTTAATTAGAACATGCGATAGGCTTCAATAAATCATGCTTTCTATGGTCGAGTTTCATAGTAATCTGGATGTACTTCGTATGACATCTCATACTACCATAGAGGAGTTACATCCGTACATGGACACCTGCATTCCAAGTTTCACATGACCGTGAAAGAAATTTGATGAGTAGTGAAATATGATAATATTTCATCCCTAAAGACCTATATTTAGCCATCCAATGAAGGCTATCTAATGAAATTTGTGAAGTTTTCTGGGTTTCAGATAAAATTGGTCATTGGATGCATTAAGGAGTATAAAAGAATGCAAAGTTAACAAACACCGAAACACTGAAGCAAACCCTAACTATTCTGTTATGTCGATCAATCGACCCCCAAGGTCGATGCATCGACATAACAACATAAGTTTTAGATTCAAATTCAAAACCAAATCTGGTCGATTGATCGACCACTTAAGTCAATCAATCGACTAAGTTCAAAATTTGAATTCTGAACTCGAAAAGATATTTAAGAAAAATCTTTGACGATTCGGAGCGATCCTCTCCTTTTTTCATGGTTGTTTTTAGCTTTTGAGTTTTCTAGGGCATTCAGTCTGGAGGTGGCAGAGTTTAGTTTTTTATTCATTTTTCTAGGCGTAAGATTGAGATTAGTTTTTCATTTTTGCATTTGAAAAATCATTGTACCTGTTGGATTAAAAGATTGGAATTAAAGTTTTCATCGGGATTTAATTAAAGCTCTGCACAGTATTTTATTGTTTATGTCGATTTACTTTTTAATCATGCTATTTAATTTCATTATGTGTGACTAGTTCCATTAAGGTTGGGGATCTAATGAACCCCATCCAAGGTAGTCATTTATAGTAATACAAATTTGTGATTGAGATGTTAGATTCGTTTAAAGGGCCTTAATGTTATTATTGATAGGGATAAAATCTGATTACAGTCTGAGATCTAGGAGCTAATCATGCCCTATGATCTCAGCCTTACAATAATAATTTTATCCTAATTATTGCTCATCTCGGAGTTAAGTTTTACTATCGTCTGAGGTGTGAGTGTTAATCATACACTCATGAGATGTTAATCATATATCTCCGTGATCTAAAATTGGTAGTGTGACTTTACCCAGTGGTAAGTTCCAATTACCATCCGAGGTGTGAGTGTTAATCATACACTTATGGGATGTTAATCATATATCTCCTTGATCTTAGATGGACAATTTGGAATTTACCTAGAAATTAGGTTCTGAATATTGTCTGAGGTGTGAGCGTTAGTCATATACTCATGGGATGTTAATCATACATCCTCGTAATCTCAGATCTGCATTTTAGAACTCGTGTGTTTGGGGTTGGTGCTTCTTCTTAGATATCTTTTGATCATTTCATATCTTAATCCACAGATTTATATTGCACAAGTGATAAACCTACGATGGGAGTATCCCAATCCTTATCTTTTATCATCTATTTAAATTTCAATTTATTGTTAATACTTATCTCATCCATCAAACTCTCAGAATCTTTAAACTAGTTAAATATTGTGTTAGATCTGTGATAATTTCTTTATTAATTACTATTTCCTCTTTTGAATATTTTGACCAATCCTCATGGGAACGATCTCGTACTCTTCACCTACTGACTGCAAATCGATTCGTGCGCTTACGAGTAAAACACATTTAAAATCACAACAAAATCCCACTATGACGAAGGCTTATGTCATGTGTCATGTCTTAATTTTTGACTTATCATGCTCATGCCCTTACTTTGTTTTCTATATGATAAATGTCACGTGATGATGGTGAAGTATATATCAGACATAAATTACAGCATGCACCCTAAACATTGCATATTCATAAAGAAAATCAACATGGAACATAAAATATGAAGCATTGAGTGAAAATAGTGAAAAAATTTATTTCAATATATTTACTTTATGATTGAATCTAAATACTATTCATTGGGGTTAGTTGTGTCTAGGAATCTTGGTGATTGATTGCTAAAACGTTCGATCATATTTCGAATCCTAAAGAAGGACACGTGTCCATTCAAGGGCTGTAGGAGTCTTAAAAGAGGTAACAAATATTCCCATTGTGTCCGGAAGGTCCAAAAACTATTAAGATCGAGTCTTGTTTCGCTTAAATCTGATATCCCAGTGAAAAGAAACTCGAAATCAAATCGTAAGGAAAAATAATTCTGAAAACTGTCCATCTCGACTGGTCGAAAATGGATCTCGATCGGTCGAGATGAGAGGAAGAGAGATTTTCTATAAAAACTGACCGATCGAGTTGTGGTTTCGACTGGTCGAGATGAAATAGAGGACAAAGTCCTTTACAGAATATAATCTAGACCAGTTGAATCTAATTTTCGACTAGTCGAGATTTAGGGAAAGATAGTTCTGAAGAAACAGAACTCGAATGGTCGAAATGGATTTTAGACCGGTCAAGTCTTCTGAGAAATTGCGAAGAATAGTAGTCTCGACTGGTCGAAATTGATTTTCGACCGGTCGAGATCACACAGAGGATAAAGTTCTCTATAAAATATCATCTCGACTGGTCCAAATTATAATTTCAAGCACAAGTCGAGATTTTCAACGCTGCTTAAGGTTTTGTTCTTCCCGATTTCTTTTAGGATTTATTTAGGGCTTCTTCTATTTGAAAATACTGAATAATTTAAGATGGATTTAGAGGCACCCACCTGTTGAAGCGTGAATAATTTCTCACGGCGATTTGGTTTGACGGAGATTGAATTCGAGTGACGATTTGCCCGAGTTATTTTGCGAGGATCTTTTCTTACAATGGATCGGTTGTAGGGACGAGAAGCCTTGATGGGGGAGATTAGGCTTCAAAACAAGATACACGGTCACTGATATGAAAGATTGAAACCTGCGGTGTTGTTTTGCAGTAAAACCCGATAAAGATCCGATGAGAGAGGAGGTGTAAATTGATAGTGCTGTCGGAGTTTTTACTGAAAAGGGAGAACAAGAGAGCGACGGTTGAGAGAGAAGGAATGAATTAGAGATTCTAATTCTTTGTATGCTTCCCATATATATATAGAGGGAGAGATTAGAGAAAGAGTCAAACTTGGCAGGTTGACTAACTTAAAGGAGCAAGAGTCCTTTTAGGATTCAAATTGATTGCTAAACAAATCCCTCAATTAAAGGAATTAAAATACTTGCCTTAGTTGTTTTAAAGCAGCAAGTTTCTTAGGATTCGGCTGCTATTTTAGCGTAGTTGAATCATAGATAGAAATTTCCCAATTTAAAAATTGTGGGCCATGACACAGTGCTTACACAAGTACCAAACTTGGTGCTTCTCTGATCTATTACCATTAAATAGGGTCAAAAGAGACCCGGGTCATAACAATGAATTCCAATTTTAATAAACCCTAATCCCTAAAGGCTCGGGTGTTTTCTTAGCTTATCCCAGAAAAGCTTAAAATTATGTTGATTCCTAGCATACTCATATTGTTATCTTTTCCCAAATGCATTCTTAAGTTACTCAGATTCCTAGCTTTTCTCAGAAAGCTCATAATTCTTAAGTTTAGCTTAGAAAAGCTCAGAATCGGTTTAATGGATGATTGTGCTACAACCGTAGAAATATTATTTAAACTTTAGTATATGTATTGTAATTGTATTTGATTGAACTTTTATTGTGCTGTCAATCTATGGGAGGTTGAAAATATTTGATGAATCTTTTTTTGCAAATATAATTTTATGAAGGGTCATTAATAAAACATCATTCACACATAGAGAATCTAATACAAAATCGAATAGAAGTCCGATGTTGGACAAACTATTACATATTCGATATGACTGGATATGGGCCACACTATTAGTTGAGCTTGACCTAGTTTGACCGAGTTTGACCCTCATATAAAATCGAGGGAGTATATCGTATTAGACGGATTTCCACTTGGACAATGTTTCTTTGACCTGAGATATTGTCACGCAGACAATTTAAATTGGTCACAAATGTACACCACATGGCATAATGATAAATCACACTTCAATGGTGTAAGATAAAAAGTACGATTTTAGTGGTGTAAGATCATGTGCCATATTTCCCTTTTACCAATATCTAATAAGTGAACGTGCTATGCACATGGGAGAGAGAGAGAGCAAAGTAATTGAAGATTTTTCAAATTAATATAAAGTAGTAAGTCAAGATCTTAGTGCACATAAATAGTAATTCATAAGTCAACAGAAATAGTTAGTAGTTTTAATGATGCTGATTTTCGTTGTAGTTCAATTATTGACTTTTGATGAGGATGCGATTGTTTTAACCAATTTGACCTTGGTCAAACCTTTGACATATGTGACGTGGCGTCAGACCACCCTTTTAGTTGTAGGTGTGCCCCCAATAACAAGGTTAATTAAATTAAATACCTGCTCGAGCCTCAACATGAGGCATGTGTCCGTGTGCACATGACTCAAACCCTGAGACTGAACCAAGTTCGAGCTCACCATTTCAAGGATTATACCTATAACACATAGGATTATTTAGTTATTATTAATAAATAATTTAAAATGGAAAGAATGGTGTGCGTGATCAAGTGCAATCATGTGCACCCTAAGCCCAACCTTAACCTTAGCCAATTCCAAAACTCGCCAAGATTCAACTACCTAGGATTTTTAAGAATGTGTCATGTGGCACACTCAATCTTCAAACATATTATATAATTGTGTGGTGTTACATATGGGTGTCATGATGGGTTAGTATTGGCTCCCTTACCAAGCTACTCAAATCCCAACCATCCAATCCTTCTAATTGGGTCCAAGATTTTCCTTGATATGGAAAGTCTCAACCATATCCTCCCTCATCTAACGGAGCATGGTGTTTATGTCTAATACACATTCTAGACCACCCCTTTTAGAAAAATAAAAATAAAATAATAATTCAATTTTAACTTGGGTGTACAGGCTGCACCCGAATCTGATGCCTTATGTTGCCTAAAGGCAACTCCTCCAGACCCTCTCTCTTGCTATATATATATATATATATATATATATATATATATATGGCTCCTCCACTTTTGGGATTCGGTGCCATAAATGAGCTGAATCTAGACCCAAATTTTAGCTTGCCACCAAAACACCCTAACTCACTTGGAAAGTTTTAGAGTACTTTGGACTCATGCCTCCTAAATACAAAGGCATGACAAATCGGTTTTTCTTTTCTCTCTCATTTCCTGTAAACACCGAAACAATAAATTCTCTCTCATCAATACCTCCATTTCTCTCATCTCCTGCTACATAAAGCAACCTTTATAACAATAGCACCCCTTTTGTGACAACCCAATTTTTCCCACACGGATTTTGAGGAAGATCGGACCGTCGAATTCACTGATTCAATTGCTTGTGACAACCCAATTTTCCCCTATGCAGATCTCTAGGAAAACCAGACCGTCAGATGCATAGCAGAATTCAAAGCAGATATCACACATACAATATGCGAAAAATCGAAATGGATATCAAAGGCAATAACTGAGATTCAAATATATATACAGAACATAAACTAAATGACCACCGGTGACGGCCGACCGTCGCCTAAACAATGATTCACAGTACACCTTGTCCAAAGAGTAAGTTTAAACACACCAATGACCCCCATATACCTAGTCCAGTAATAACGCCTAAAGATAGAAATTCTCAGGTGGCATATCTTCTTCTGCCTTTGGAACGTAATTAGAGTCCTCCTCTAGCCCGGGATCCTAATCAAGATCTACACCCGTGACATGAAATGTCAAGATGAATTAATAGTCTAAGCTCAATAGAGAAAACTCAATACCAATTTCATTTTATCAAGACAGTGCATATATTTCAATGACTATGTTTCAAATATTTTTCGTAAATCACATAAAGTAAATCAAAGTATTGAATTCGAAATCACAAGGTTTAAACATGTCATATTAGGATCTAAAACGTGTCATGCAATTTCTTATTTAGGGTTTCAGAGTTCAAACTTCACATTCATGTTACGATCAAAGTTCCGTCGAGTCTCTTTCTAACACGATGCTTACTGGAATGCCATGAAGGTTGACAATCTCTTTAAGGTATAACTCTGCGAGTTGACTGTGAGTGTACCTTGTGCTATATATTAGGAAATGAGCTAACTTTGTCAAGCGATCAACTATTACCCAGATCGTATTGTGACCCTTCATAGTCCGTGGTAATCCAAGGATGAAGTTTATGGATATAGCCTCCCATTTCCATTCCGGTATTGGAAGTGGTGGTAGCAGCCCTGAGGGGTTCCGATGATCGACTTTTACCTGCTAGCACACTAGGCACTTCGAAACATACTCAGTGATGTCTTTCTTCAAACCACTGCACTAGAAGTTCTTCTTCAAATCCTGGTACATCTTGGTACAACCAGGATGGATGGCATATCGTGATTTGTGAGCTTCTTCTAGGATGGTGTGTCGAAGTTCGGCATCAATTGATACACAAAGTCGGCCTCTGAATACTAACGAACCATCTTCCTTGATGGAGAAATCGGGTCTAATACCACTAGTCACTCCCCATCTGATGACCATTAGCTCCTCATCGGTCATTTGCAATTCACGAATTTTGTCGAATAATGTTGGCCGAATGGTAATGTCAGCCACTAAGGCTCCTGATTCTCTCACCTCGAATCTCGTGTCATATGCCGATATTTCCTTGAACAACTGCCACCTGTGGATCGTCGTGATGAGGTGTGACAGTTGGGTAGATGACTTACGACTCAGTGCATTTGCCACTACATTTGCCTTTCTAGGGTGATACTGAATGGAGCACTTATAGTCTTTAAAGAACTTCATCCACCTTCTTTACCACATGTTTAAGTCCTTCTGAGTGAATAAGTACTTGAGGCTCTTGTGATCAGTATATATTTCGAAGGTCTCCCTGTAGAGGTAGTGTCTCTAGATCTTCAGAGTAAAAATGACAGCTGCCAATTCAAGATCATGTGTCTGGTAGTTTTTCTCATGATCTTTGAGTTGTTGGGAACCGTAGGCAATGACTCTCTTGTACTTTTAGCCTCCTAATGCTACTCTGATTCTAATTAAGTTAGTCTCCTAATATTATTCTAACTAGAAAAATAAGGGGGTTGTGGCCTGTTATGCTAAGGAGGATCGGCCCCGTTCTCGGGTACCCTCCGTAAGCTCCTTTGGGTAAATCGGTTGGCTAAGGGCTATTTTTAAATATTAAGGATTGAAAATTGGATTTTGAATCGAGGGTTAGGAATTTTAGGATCAAAATTAAGGAGTTTGGGGAATGAGAATTTAGAATTTCAGGATTAAAACCTTGGATCTGGACTATGAACTAGAACCAGAAACTAAAGCTAGAAATTGAGAACTATGACTAACACCTAAGAACTAGGACTAAAAATTGAAGAGTAGGTTAAAACCTAAGAACCAGAACTAGAAATTAAGAACTAGATTAAAATCTAAGAACTAGAATTAGAAATTAAGAACTAGATTAAAATCTAAGAACTAGACCTGAAAATTAAGAACTAGAAAGAGATTGCCTGAAGCCATGTGCTTCTTCCTCCTTCCGGGACCGCAGAGAGAAAGGACTTGAGCTTCGGTGAGGCCTGAGCTCGAGAGAGGGGAGATTTCTATTGGAATTGATGTCTTTGGGCGAGGTAGGGGGTCTTTTTGAAAGGGTACAGGTAATTTCGCGTGTGAGGACGTGTGCGTGATTACTGAATTCCATGCATGAACATAAGTTCTCAATTGGATTTTGCGCATGATATAATGCGCTTAATTCACTTTCAGTCGGTCACTGACTGGGGAGTGACCGGTCGGGTGGGGCGTCCTAGTTCCAGTGTACTTTGGAACTAATTCCGCGCATATGGATATGTGTGGAATCCAATTCCGCACAGGGGTGTCCGTGTGAGGTCAGGGAGTTTAGGCAGCCTTGGGAATTAGAGTCCCAGTCCGCACCTGGATTGATTCCACGTGTAAGAGAACACGTGGAATCGATTCTGTGCACCTCTATATGCCCGGGATCAGGGTCTTTGGGTGGTCTACAAACAGATGGCATGCCCTAGTCCAGGTGGGACTAATTACACACAGCCGTCGCTGCGTGTAATTGGATTAAGTGCATATTGTAATGAGCGAAATTCGGGTCCTAAGGCGGTTCGCGAGAAGAGTGAGCCTGGTCCAAGTGAGACCAATTGCGCGTGTGTATCCACTCGTGGAATCGAATTGCGTGCATTTGTAAATGCGTGGAATTCTGGGTCTTCCTGGGTCGGGTCGGGTTGGGTCCGAGTCCCAGAGCTATTGCTTCAACCTGGGTCTTGACCATATACTATTGTTTCAGTATGTAGTCCCCGCATTTAGAGTTTTAAAGTCTTCGGGGAAGGTCAGTCCTTATCTAGAGATCGTGGCAAGGTCAATGGTTGACCGAACAGGTTTGTATACTCTGAGAGGACAAAATTGGGGTGTCTACAAAGTAACCCCTGTTTTGTGAACAATGAGGGCATTGTCCTATTTAAGTTTGGGGAATAAAAAAATAATAACAAAAAATAATATAGTCTTAGTTTTTTTAAAATTTTTTTATTTCTAGATGTAGATTCTTAGTTTTATTTTCTTTATTTTCCTTTTGGTTAACCATTTGATCGTCTTAAAATATGACCTTGCAAGTGCACAAGTCTGAATGTACTAGGGCAAGTACAAGGGTGTCGAACCATAGGGATTTGCCATCTATCTCTTATTTAACTTCTATTGTCTGAAATATTTTATAACATCAAAATTCCTAATTTATACTAAATCAAATAAAAGAAAATCTAAATAGTTTGAAGTAAGAGGAGAGAAGGCAGTCACGAATCTCTCTTAGATTTCAGATTAGCACCCAATAAAATCTACAACTTTCCCATAATAAATGCCTGGTATCCTAGCTCCTGGCTATAAGCTCAGTTGCATCATTTATGACTTAGCGAGATCTAATCGCGAGTTAGATAACCTAATCGTTAAGCATCATTGCATGTAACCAATTAAAACTATCCTACATGGCCTAGTTCGTCGGCGAGTATTCTACCTAATCCAACCCCAATCCCTACAAGGCCACTGAGGTATCGTTAAATAGAAATAAACCTCTACAATCACTCGTTCTCGATGACTCTTGGAACCTCCAACATACAATCATACCATTCTGGGGATTTAAAAATAGCAAAAAGAAATAACACTCTATTGAATACTCATCTGAAATTTACAAAAGATCCCTAGCTTTAGCTTTACACACGCATCGATTCAGAGTTCTTCTTCATCACTGAAGAAGACTCTAATCGATGATCACAATCATTCTCCCTCCATTTCAGACTATTCCTAACCTAATTTACTGAAACTCATGTCAGAGCCCTCTAGAAAGATTTTGGCGTGCGAGTCCCCTAAAACTAAACCCTAGGGTCCTTATTTATAGATTACACGACCCTAGAACAAATACATATGGCAAGGATTCTTTAGATCCTAAAAATCCTCCAAGGAAGATGAGTTTAGAAGGGAATCCACACAATTTGGAGTTACCCTGATTGTTTAGAAGAGATTTTTGGAGAGGATCTCGGAGTTTAGGCGTCATCGACGGTTGTCCAACCTAATTTCTCGCGCAGAAACTCTGTTTCGACCGGTCGGTGTTGGAGAACTGACTGTTGAGATAAATTTAGATTGGTAGTGCTATGTTTTATTAAAGAGAAAAATTAGATTACAAAAGGGAGAAGGAAATGGAATGATCAGCACATAAGACAACAATCTAAACACAATCCTCCAAGATCCAAGGCTTGTTGTAGCAAGTTTTAAGAAGAGTTTGTCCCATAGGGAAAGTTGATCTAAGAACCTACGGGTGAATAGTAGATCTTCAGATCTGGCAGCACTAACCTAAACTAGAAAGCAAAGGTAAAGAGAGGGAGTTTTGGGGTGTCACTATCTACTAAAACAGAAAATTAAAGAGCATATCTATATTACAGAAAGGGTTTAAAAGAGATGGTAATGGATCTGGAAAATAAAATGGAAAATAGTGAGATGTAATAAAATAGGGACTAAAATTTTTACAAAAATAGGGGCTGATCAAGCAGAGAAAGGATCAGATCCACACCATTCCTTCATTTGGCTGCAAGCCAATTGTAAGGATAAAGAATCTAATTCAATCCTGATGATATGGAATAGTCTTAGGGTTGTGATCTATCCACTGAGTGGTCACAGATCATTCCAGGGATAGATTCTAGTCAAAGGGATTGAGATCAGAATATTAAAATCACTGCAGCTTCTATACATGTAAGGCTACAAGCTCTTACATCCATAGGTGCAAGCAATCCATGAAATTCTTGATGAAAAATAGCAAAAACATCATTGAACGAATGAATCAATAAAAACAACATTCATTGCATATATAAAACTTACAATGATCAGCTCTCCAAGCTGCAGTCAATGCAGATTCAAGACCATTACAAGCTTTCACAGTCTTTTTACAGTACAAAAATAGTCCGATCTATTACAAAAGATCTTAGTCAGCAAGTGCTCAGCTAAGGAGGGAAGAAAAAGGGAAAAAGATGACCTAACCCTAGGTGTGATCTCAACACAGAAAACCTCTTGGCTCAGAGCAAAATTAGGAAAACATTAGATGCCTATTTTTGGCTATTTTTACAACTTATATACAACTTCGACAAAATATCTTTGTGCCTTGGCTAATCAGAAAGCAAGAAACTCAAGTTAGTTAGGATTCTGATGATGTGGCCCAATTATAGCCAATTATAACCAAGTGGTGCCTAGGTTAGTGGGGAATGACTTTGCACATTGGGGCGTGTGCCACAGGGGCTGTGGAATCCTGAAAGTGCCCCTGTGTATTGAATGGAAAGTCAAGAACCCGTGCCTCGCTAGGATGAATTGCTCAAATTTGTATCTCGCATGGTTGGATCCGTCTTTGAAGTGCGTGAGAACTATGCGAGATCTACGCGGAGTGATTTTCTGAAGCTGTATTGCATGAGAATTGCGTGAGCTGATAATGTATGGAGTATCTGAACCTCGCGAGAACTGCTCGAGGGGGTTTTCTGACTCTCTGATCCTCACGAGAACTGCGCGAGTATATTTTTTAAAGTTGTTCCGCCATTGAACTGTAAGAGATCTGTGCGAGGTATTTATGTGCTGCAGGCTTGGACATCGCGAGATTTGTGCGAGAGACTTTCCAGGCAATTGTTTTAACTATGCGAGGGTCACACCTACTTCTCTGCTACTGTGCACAGCCTGCTGCAGCGGTCTCCTCTACTTGGGTCCATCCTTCTTTCCTATGTTAGACTTCTAGGGCCCCTTTAGGCAAGCAAAATGGTCCCAATGGTGGGGACCACCATGGTGTGCTCACTGTTCTCTCATCAGCTTGAAGACTTGACTCCAATTTCTCTCATTTTGGCCTTTAAAGTGTGAAATTTTACACTAAGCTTCAGTTTTATTCCTAACTACAAAATATGCTCAAATGACAATTATTAGATGACTCAAAGATATAGTAAAGGCTAGGTTGAGAGGTGAAAAATAATATTTTTCAGTGATTAACACACTCCCAAACCTAATCTTTGCTAGTCCTTGAGCAAAGGAAAGATTAAACAATTACTCTAAAAATTTTAATGCCACTTTCATAGGGAGCACAGATACATTTAGCTTATGCATCAAGCCTTTTAAACCACCATGTGATCCCTAGTAGAGGAGTGAAGTCTCCTGAGGGTTTTCAGTGAAGATACCCACAAACTTCACTATTAAAAAAGTTAATTACAGTGCAACCCATGACAAAAATAGATTTCAATGGATAAAGCATCATTCCACACCTATTCTTAAAAAATTTGAGGAAATTACAACATTAATGCAGATAATTAAAACCTAAATTAACATGTGTTTTCATCACCACCATTCAGTTCACATCAGGAATTCAGTGAGCAAAAATCAACACTAAGTTCACTATTAATTCTAAAATCATGTGTGGATACAACCTCGATGAAATTAAATTTTAAACCCAATCCTTATCAGGGCTATCTCTCACAATGAAGATCCAAGGGTGTTCACATTCTCATCAGCTCAAGATTAGTCACAGACCCCAAATGGGACTGCAAGCACGAATATGTGTATTGTATCTAAGTTCTGACATCCTCAAGTACTTTCATCACAGATTAGACATCTTCTCATTTCCACATGACAGCTCATTTCACTTTGGATCAACTAGGTCTTTTTGATGAGTTGTAATGTGACTTATGAGTGAGGGTTATAAAGAATAAAAGGGGTAGAATGGATTCAAGATTGAGAAATCAGTAAGGTGAGGAGGTGATTCATGACTTCACGTACTTCATTACAGCATTGCTTCACCTTCCTTGATGTTTTCCAGATCTGAAGGGGCTAGCTTCTTCTCTTCTTTTCAATTTTCAGATGAAGTTGTTCTCTTAACTTCTCTTTCTTTTCCTCTTTTTACTTATATTTTATTTTTATTTTTATTTTGAATGAAGTGCCACACATATACCACTGCTACACTGCTGTTTATGGCTTTCTTTTCTTCTCCTTCCACCAAATGTTGAACTCCTTTCAACTATCTTCAAATTCTCCTTTACCTTCTGAATTCTCAGAGTGAGGGTAAGGTTTAATCAGGTCATGAGGTTTAGGTTCAAGTACTCTAGTGTTTATTGAAGAAAAATGAAATTTTAACGGCTCAAAGAGTGTATGCAAAGGCCAGTTTCAAAGGATAGGAAATTTTAATCTCAAATTGTCCAAATGAAGGCCTTAAATCATTTCCTTAGTGTCATGAGTGCTGTCAATCAGTTTCAATTTGGAAGTGCCTAACTTCTAGTGGCAAAGTGTTGAGTAAATCATTCCTTAGAGCAGAAAAAATGTCAAAGACACTAGTCAAAAGAAATTTGTTTGGCCCAAATCTCACTGGGTATGGTCTTCAATTCAACTCATGGGGTGTATTTCGCCTTTTTTTTTGAATTTTTAGGATTTTCTCTTTATTTTCTTTTCTCAACTCTTTCTTCTTTTTATTCCTTCATTTTGTTTTGGATTGCCACCTCACAAATAGTTTTCTTCTTTTTCTGTTCGTTCCCCTTTTCTTCTTTTGAATTTTGCCACATGCTCATAAGCATATCTCCCACCCCTTTATTTTCTTCTTTGGCTCTCATCCTACTTTCCCAATTTCTCAATGATTTAAGTGAAAGGCCTTACATTTTTCAGCATTGGTATGGGGTGTGGTTAATGTGGCTTAATAAAAAATTAAAATTTTCAATAAGGCTCAAAAGGGGTGCTAAAGGTAATTGAGTATAAGGTGGGGCATTTTGGGCACAAGCGAGCCAATAGATGGCCTTTGATCATCTCCTTTCTCGGTCCTAACGATACCTATTTGTTTTAGGTTCAAATATAATAAGTTCTAGTACAGTAATATGAACAATGCATGATCAACAAACCAAATGAAATATATGAGAATTAAACAATTTAGCACATATTTCAAAGATACTCCAAATTATTTTCAATACTCATCAAGAACGATGGACAAAGGTTCTAAAGCTCACTAGTTTTAGTCGATTCTTAAATTTCTAAAATCCCAGATTTGAACTAGTCCATTGATTTCCAGACCCAAGTATGGTGAATGGTGTAAAACTCTTCTAAGCACAGAATTCAGACTAGTCCTTAAATGTTCACATTGGGATTAATTATCCTAAACAAACATAGTTTTACTATGGCATGGGTATTAAAAAAAATTAAATTTTACATACGTCTTTGACTACATTTTGAAAACTTCGACAAAATAAACTTTTAATGATTTTGAAACAAGGTTTGAGGGTATATATATAAAATTGTGATTCTATATATCATGGAAGACATCCAAGATCATGAACCACGCAGTTTGGCACAACACCCCCAAACCTAAGTGGTGCTATGTCCTAATTGCACAAAAAATAGACCACTATACATCAGCAATGAGATACGTGCAGAATATATCAAATCAGCTCACACACCACAAATAATATCACTTACCACTTTGTCCGCTTTCGGGAAAATGAAGAGGGAGGAGGCAATGTTGAGTTTATTGGTTTTTGTACTTTTTATTATAAAAATGATGATCAAAATATGATGGAAATTGAGAATGGCAAAGACAGAAACAAAGGGGAATAAAAATATGGGATTAGAACACAAAACCAAAACAACACGCAGTCCTGCAAGATTTAGGACTGTTGTAGCAAGTTTTGATAAGTAAGAGTTTGTCCTACAGAGAGTGATGATTTAAACACAATAGTAGAATAGTAAATCCCCTGATCTGCTACAGATCTGACAACTCTAAACCTAAACTAGAAAGCAAGGTAAAGAGAGTGATTTTGGGTTGTCACAAACTAAAATAAAAACAGAAATAAAAACTAAATCTAAAGAAATGGGGTGGAAGAGAGTGAAGGTGGTTTGGTGAAATAAAATAAAAAATATGGAGAAGTAGACAGCTATGGGCTAATCTTTACTGCAAAATAGATCAAGAACTGGATCTATAGCAATCCTTCATTTGGCTACAAGCACAAGTGCAAGATAGAAGAATCCAGCCTAACCCAGAGACATGAACTGATCTTAGGGCTATATTCTGTCCACTTAAATGGTCACAGAATATCCCAGAGATTTTATTCAATCAAGAGGTTAAAGTTGAAATAGGGAAACCATTGCAGACACTATGTTTGCAACGCTACAAGCTCATGCATCTATAGAAGCATTCAGTAAAAGAAGATCTAGTGGAAACCACAAGAACTCACAGATTGAATGGTTCATTAAAACCAACTGGTCATTGCTACAACGAGGCTTGCAATGACCTAGCTCTCAAGTCTGCAATCTCTGCAAGACCCCAGGTCTATTCACTAAAAATAATATTGTAAAACAGAGGAGGAGTTAGATCTGCAGCAGTTCTTCACTTGGCTACAAGCACAAGTACAAGGTAGAAGAATTCAGCTCAGCCCTGTGATTTGGACTAATCTTAGGGTTATATCATGTCCACTTAAATGGTCACAAAATATCCCATAGATGTGATTCAGTTAAGGGGTTAAACTAGAATAGGAAAATTACTGCATCCACTATGTTTGTAAGACTATAAACACATGCATCAATAGGTGCATAAAACCCATACAGATCTAAATGATAAACATAAGAAAAATATATATTAAATGGAGCATTAAAAATGATTGTTCATTGCTAAAAGGAACTTACAATGACTCTGCCCTCAAGGTTGCAGTCTCTGCAAGGTTCCAAGACTGATCACAATGCTATTACAATACGAGATTACAACTCAAAATAAACCTAACTGCTACAAGGATTTAACCCAACATTGCTGCCGAGCTATGCAAAGAAGGAGAAAATGAAAAAGGAAAGAAAACCCTAATCCTAAAATGAGAACATGTTCAAAGTATCCTGGTTGTTTTTTACAAAACAGCCTACAACTATATATACAATCCAAAAAGCAATGAAATGCTTTGGCCAATCAGAAAAAAGAAAGATTCAAGTTAGTTATGCCCTGCTGACGTGGCCTATTTTTGACCTAGTGTTGCCTCGGGATGTGGGGAACAACTCAGTATATTGGGATGTGTGCCCTAGGTGTTGTGGAATCTAAAAAATATCCCTAAAGTTCGAATAGGATAGCTAGAACCCATGCCTCGAGTGGATGGAGCTTCAGAATGTAAAACTCGAGTGGTTCTCAACAGGATAGAATGCTCCAGAGGGCAGCTCGACAGGTTCAGTGGCTTCAGGCTTCTCAGTTTGACAGGATGAATGTCCTCAAAACACAACTCGACAGGATGAGAGGGTTCAGAACAAAACTTAATAGGATGACCTCAGAACTGCTCGACAGCTTCTTTGCTTTAGGCATTCAACTAGTGAGGATGGCAATCAGCTCGATAGGCAGGGTTCAACTGCTCGACATCCTGGAACTTCAGCCATGAATAACTCGACAGCTTGGTGCTTCAGCACTTGCAGCTCGATAGGATTGATGGAACTGCTCTAGTATATACAACAGCTGCTCGAGTGCTTGTTTGCTGCACACATGATGTGCTCGAGTGTGGACTACTGCAATAGTGATGCACTCGAGTTGATGCTTGAAGGCACTATGACAGGTTGTAGTGCTGCTGCTATTTTCAGCTGCTCGATAAGCTCATTTCAGCTGCTATAAAGTGCTCGAGATGCATGTAATTGAAATGCTATAGCTGGTGGTTTGTTTGAGCTGCTCGACAAGTTCCTCTTGAAAACACAGAGCTGCTTGAACTTACTGTGCTGAAGGTGCAGAGCTGCTTGAGTTGCTCGAGGACTGAAGTGCTGAAGCTGTAATGTGTTCAACTGCTGCTCGAGTTGTTGGAGTGCTCAAGCTGGTTGCTTGCTCAGTTGTTCTATATAGTCTACTATAGCATTCCATTGTGCTTGGGTCCACTTTTCTTCTCACTGCTGGACTTCTAGGGGTCTCGAGCACGCTAAATGGCCCACATGGTGGGGACTGCCATGGTGCATTCTCTATAATTCCATCAGCTCCAAAGTTTGCCTCTAAATTCTTTTTTCTTGGCTCTCATTAATTGGATTGCTGCACTATGCTGTAGTTTATTGTTAGCAACAAAAACACACTTAAAAAGCAATTATAAACCAGCTCATAGGTCTATTAAAGGCTAGGTAAGGTGGAAAGTGACATATTCAATAATCAACAAACCCCCGAACCTAATCTTTGCTAGTCCTCGAGCAAAGGGGAAGTAAAATAATTATTTTACAAATTAAAATGTCACTTTCGTAGGGAGCACGAATGTATTTAGCTTATGCATCAACCATTTTAAATCCCTAGGTGATCCCTAGTAGAGGAGTGAAGTCTCCTGAAAGTATTCAGTGATGGTAACCACAAACTTCACAATAAAATAGTTAAGTATAGTGCTTCATGTGTTAAAACAGATTTCCATAAATAAAGCTTCATTCCACACCTATTCTTTATAATTTAGAGGAGGTGAAAATAGTAATGCAAACAACTTAACACTCAAATCAGCATATGTTTTCATCACTACCAATCAGTTTACATCAAGAGAACAGTGTGTGAAAATTATTACTAAGCTTGCCATTGATTCAAAAATCAGATTTAGATATTGCCCCATTGATGTTAAATTTTAGACCCAATCCTTACCAGGGCTATCTCTCAACAATGAAAATGCAAGGTGTTCACATTCTCATCAGCTCAAAATCGATCACAGGCCTCAAATAGGCCTATAAGCATGAGCATAGGCATGACTACTAATTTATGACATCCTCATGTACCTTTCACCATAGATTAGACATCCCCTTATCTCCACATGACAATTCACTTCACTTTGGATCAATAAGTTCTTTTAGTTGGGTTGTAATGTGGCTTATGGTTGAGGTTTATAAATAATAAAAAGAGTAGAATGGATCCAAAATTGAGAAATCGGCAAGGAGAGGAGGTGATTCATGACTTCACCTTCTTCATTACAACACAATTTCATCTTTTTTTATATTTTTCAAATCCGAAGTGGCCAGCTTCTTCCCTTCTTTTTACTTTTTCAGATGAAGTACTTCACTTGACTTTTTTTTCTTTTTCTCTTTTTATATTTTTATCTTTTGATGATGAATTGCTATAATTATACAACTAATACACTGTTGTTTATGGCTTTCTTTTCTTCTTCCACCAAATGTTGAACTCCTCTCAACTATCTTCAACATCTTCTCCTTTACATTCTGAAATCTCAGAGTGAGGGTAAGGTTGAATCAGGTCACGAGGTTTAGGTGCAAGTACTCTGGTATTTGTTGAAGAAAAAAAATGGATTTAAAGATTCAAAGAGTATATGCAAAAGGGTAGTTTAATGGGTAGGAATTTTAGGCTCAAACTGTCCAAATGAAGGCTTTAAATCATCTCCTTAGTGTCATGAGTACTGTGAAACAGTTTCAATTTGGTGTGCCTAAGTTCTAGTGAATAGTATGTTGATTCAGTCATTCCTTAGAGAAGAAAAATTTGCCAAAAGCACTCTTCAAAAGAAAATTGATAGCCCAAATCTCATTTGGTATGGTCTTCAATTTAACTCATGGGGTATATTTTCACCTTTCTCTCTCCTCTTTAGTTCACTCAGTACTAATTGAAATTTTTTTCTTGAAGTCGACTTCATGGAGGTGTTAAGTTTTCAAAAATCTTCAGTTTTAAAATGTCTGCAAAAATTTTTAATTTGCTCTTTCTAACATAGTTAGATGGGAATTGACTTTATTTATTTCAATTGAACTAACATTGCTGCACTAAAATTAACTATTTTATTGGCCTACCCTGTCATACAACAAAACCTAAGATAAACAGTGTCCTCACTGCTTCAACAGACATGTATAGGGGCAACAGGGTTATGTTAAAGAAAAACAAATGAGAGCAGCAAATTAAGAGAAAATTAACTAAACGATTGCAAAAAATTATACTAGGAAAGAGAAAAAGAGAATTTATACAAGAATGACAACTAAGAAGACAAAACAGCTACACAAATTCTAAAACAACAACTATATAAAACAATAGTTATACCTAATTAATAACAACAATTAAACTAAAAAGAAAAACAACAAATATACTAAAAACCGCAACTATACAAAACTCCTAAAACAGTAAAATCCTAAATTTTTTTTAAATGATATATATATATATATATATTTGTATTTTATTATTATTTTTTTTTATATGTTGGGGCTCAACAATAGCCCTTTTGATTCAGCTTCTCTCCTGATACAGATCATTTTGGCATCAACAACATCTTGGCCCACCGCTGTCCCACTCCTCAAGGCATTGATGGCCGTAGTTTCTTCATGAGTTGAAGAAGCTTCACCAATCAAGTATGCCCCTTGGGATTGGTCACTGTTTGGCTTGGGAGCCGGCCCTCTTCCCTTCTTATCAGAGCATTTGAGATTTGACCCTGCTGCTCTTTTATTTTCTTCATGCTCTGAGTGTGGGAATCCACAATCTGTGAAAAGGAGCTAAGGTTTTGCAATAAAGATAAAACCTGCTCCTCAAAGGAGGGGGCTCTGGGCAGTGGTGGTGCAAAACTAATTGACTTGGCTAGGAGAACTGATGTGGGAATTGCTGTCCTGGAGCATGACCTTGATGGAACTCCTGGGTGGGTCTGTAGGGCAATGCCTGCTGTTGTTGGGGTTGAGGAAAATTATCTTGTCTCCACCTCAAGTTAGGGTGGTTCCTCCAAGGATACCAACAGGCTGCTATCCAAATGATTGGGCAGCATTGGCATACTCTATCACTAGCTCAGGGTATTGACCAGCAGATGGACAGTCCAACAAGGAGTGTGTGGGTGAGTGGCATATCAGACATGCCTCTCCAACCTGTGCAGTCATGTAAGTCTGTAACACACTCAACACTTTATCAAACTTTCTAGACAAACTCTCCACTTTTCTCTCCATGTCACTGTACATATTTAATCCATATAATTTTTCCTTGGAAGTGGGTTCTTTTGCACCTCTAGCAAATGTCTCAATGTCATTTTGTGACAGAGTCTCTTGCTACATAGATTTTTCACTAATGATATCAAACAAATCTCATGCTTCCTCATTAGTTTTGCTGAGATATGTGCCACCACAAGAGGCATCCACCATGGATCTACTTTTAGAGTCAATCCCTTGATAAAAGTTTTGCACAAGCTGCCATTTGGGGATTTGGTGGTGTGGACACTATCTCAACAACTCTTTAAATCTATCTCAAGCTTCATGAAAATCTTCAGTTAGGAATTGAGCAAAAGAGATAATGCTCTTCCTCAATTGGCTGGTTTTACTAATTGGAAAAATTTAGCCAAGAACTGACATTGCAAGGCATTCCAAGATGTAATGCTATTTGCTAGGAGCATGTTAAGCCAAGTTCTTGCTTTGTCCTTTAATGAAAAAGGAAAAAGGCATATTTTAATGGCCTCGTCTCCCAGGCTATCAATTTTAAATATAGTGTAAAGGGCAAGAAACTCATCAATGTGCTTATAAGGGTTCTCTTTACTTAACCCATGAAATGAAAGTAACATTTGGATGGTCTAAAGCTTAATCTAATAACTACTCTCAACAGTAGGGAACTGAATGCAAAAGGAGGAGAAATATTCTCCTAATGCATAGTAGTCCCTCAGGGGTCTAGGTTGCTCTCCCATCTCAGATGTTTCTAAATTTTTACCAAAGGTGTGTGTTGCTGGCCTAGGTTCAAAGACTCTTTCTATTTAAGGATTAAAATTTCAAGCTCAGGATGAAGAGACCTTCTACCCAGCATACAACACACAGCAAGTAAAAGCAAACTTACAACACACTGAAAAAAAAAAATAATAATAATAATACTAACACTATTGCACACTACTGCTGAAATTAAAGAATGTAGAATTGAAAAAAGAACAGGGGAGAGAGAGATTCAAACTAAGGCATGATTGCTCCAGCTGTAGCTGTACACTCCTAATTATCGCTGCTCCAAATTTGTAAAAATAAAAAATTATAGCAGTACTTTATTCAAACACCAAAACAGATAATAACAAGTCTAAAAATAAAAAATAAAGAAAAACAACAAAAATCAAACGAAAACTATAGCAGGAATTTATTCAAACACTACAACTACAACAAATCTAAATAAAAATTCCGATTTACTACTTAGATCAAAACTCCCAGGCAGCGGCACCGAAAACTTGTTGAGTTTATTTTGATTTTTTTTCTTTTTATTATAAAAATGATGATCAAAATATGATGGAAATATTGAATGGCAAAGACAGAAATAGAGGGAATTAAAAATATGGGATTAGAACACAAAACCAAAACAACACATAGTCCTGCAAGATCCAAGACTGTTGTAGCAAGTTTTAATAAATAAGAGTTTGTCCCACAGTGAGTGATGCTCTAAACACAATAGTGGAATAGTAAATCTCCAGATTTGCTACAGATTTGTCAACTCTAAACCTAAACTAGAAAGCAAGGTAAAGGGAGGGTGTTTTTGGATTGTCACAAACTAAATTAAAACAAAAATAAAAACTAAATCTAATGAAATGGGGTAGAAGTGAGTGAAGGTGGTTTGGTGAAATAAAATAAAAATTATGGAGAAGTAGACAACTATGGGCTAATCTTTACTGTAAAACAGATCAAGAACTGGATCTGCAGCAATCCTTCACTTGGCTACAAGCACAAGTGCAAGGTAAAAGAATCCACCCTAACCCAGAGATATGAACTGATCTTAGGGTTATATTCTATCCACTTAAATGGCCACAGAATATTCCAGGGATTTCATCCAATAAAGGGGTTATATTTAAAACAAGAAAACCATTGCAGATACTATGTTTGCAAGGCTAGAAGCTCATGCAACTATAGGAGCATTCAGTATAAGAAGATCTAGTGGAAACCATAAGAACTCATAGATTGAATGGTTCATTAAAACTAGCTAGTCAATGCTACAACGAGGCTTGCAATGACCTAGCTCTCAAGTCTGAAATATCTGCAAGACCTAGGTCTATTCACTGAAAATAAAATTATAAAATAGAGGAGGAGCTGGATCTGCAACAGTTCTTCACTTGGCTACAAGCACAAGTGCAAGATAGAATAATCTAGCTCAACCCGGTGATCTAGACTAATCTTAGGGTTATATCCTGTCAACTAAAATGGTCGCGGAATATCCCATAGATGTGATTCAATCAAGGGATTAAACTAGAACAGAAAACTACTGCAATCACTATGCTTGCAAGGCTACAAGCACATGCATTCATAGGTGCATAAAACCCATACAGAACTAAATGATAAACATAAGAAAAATATAGATTAAATAAAGCATTAAAAATGACTCTTCATTGCTAAAAGGGACTTACAATGACTCTACCCTCAAGGCTGCAGTCCCTGCAAGGTTCCAAGACTGTCACAATGCTATTACAATACTAGATTACAGCTCAAAATAAACCTAACTGCTATAAGGATTTAACCCAACATTGCTATTGAGCTTAGGAGAGGAGAAAATGAAAAAGGAAAGAAAACCCTAATCCTAAAATGAGCACAGGTTCAAAGTATCCTTGTTACTTTTTACAAAAGAGCCTACAACTATATATACAATCTAAAAAGTAATGAAATGCTTTGGCCAATCAGAAAAAAGAAAGAATCAAGTTAGTTATGCCCTGTTGACGTCCTATTTTTGACCTAGTGTTGTCTCAGGATGTGGGGAAGAGCTCAACATATTAGGATGTGTGCCCTAGGTGCTGTGGAATCCCAAATATATCTCAGAAGTTGGGATAGGATGGCTGGAACCCGTGCCTCGAGTGGATGGAGCTTCAGAATGTAAAACTCGAGTGGTTCTCAACAGGATAGAAAGCTCCAGAAGGCAGCTCGACAGGTTCAGTGGCTTCAAGCTTCCTAGCTCGACAGGATGAATGTCCTCAAAACACAACTTGACAGGATGAGAGGCCTCAGAACACAACTCGATGGGATGACCTCAGAATTGCTCGACAACTTCTTTGCTTCAGGCATTCAGCTCGACAGACAGGGTTCAACTGCTCGACAGCTTGGTACTTCAGCCATGAACCACTCGACAGGTTGGTACTTCAACACTTGCAACTTGATAAGATTGACGAAACTGCTCTAGTATATACAGCAGCTGCTCGAGTGCTTGTTTTACTGCACACATGATGTGCTCGAGTGTGGACTTGCTGCAATAGTGATGTACTCAAGTTGATGCTTGAAGGCACTATGATAGGCTGCAGTGCTGCTGCTATTTTCTGCTGCTCGACAAGCTCATTGCAGCTGCTATAGTGTTCGAGATGCATGTAATTGAAGTGCTGTAGCTAGTGGTTTGTTTGAGCTGCTTGACAAGTTGCTCTTGAAAGCACAGAGCTACTTCAACTTGCTGTGCTGGAGGTGCAGAGCTACTTGAGTTGCTCGAGGACTAAAGGGCTGAAGCTGTAATGTGTTCAACAACTGCTCGAGTTGTTGGAGTGCTCAAGCTGGTTGCTTGCTCTCTATATAGTCTACAGCAGTACTCCATTATGCTTGGGTCCACTTTTCTTCTCACTATTGGACTTCTAGGGGTCTCGGGCATGCCAAATGACGCACATGATGGGGACCGCCACGATGCATTCTCTATAATTCCATCTGCTCCAAGCTTGCCTCTAAATTCTTTCTTCTTGGTTCTCATTAATTGGATTGTTGCACTAAGCTGTAGTTTATTGTTAGCTACAAAAACACACTTAAAAAGTAATTATTAACTAGCTAATAGGTCTATTAAAGGCTAGGTTATGTGGAAAGTGGCATAATTCAGTGATCGACACACCCCCGAACCTAATCTTTGATAGTCCTCGAGCAAAGGAAAAATAAAACAGTTATTCTACAAATTAAAATGCCACTTTCGTAGGGAGCATGGATGGATTTAGCTTATGCATCAATCATTTTAAACCCCTAGGTGATCCCTTATGGAGGAGTGAAGTCTCCTGAGGGTTTTCAGTGAAGGTACCCACAAACTTTATAGTAAAATAGTTAAGTATAGTGCACCATGTGTCAAAACAGATTTTCATAAATAAAGCTTCATTCCACACCTTTTCTTTAAAATTCAGAGGAGTTGAAAACAGTACTGCAAACAACTTAACACTCAAATCAGCATGTGTTTTCATCGCCACCAAACAGTTTACATCAAGAATACAATGTGTGAAAATTATTACTAAGCTTACCATTGATTCAAAAATCAGATTTAGATAATTCCCCATTGATATTAAATTTTAGACCCAATACTTACTAGGGCTATCTCTCAATAATGAAAATCTAAGGTGTTCACATTCTCATCAGCTCATGATCGGTCACAGACTCTAAATAGGCTTGTAAGCATGACCATAGGTATGACTATTAATTCCTAACATCCTCATGTACCTTTCACCATAGATTAGACATCTCTTTATCTCCACATGACAACTCACTTCACTTCTGATTAACAAGATCTTTTAGTTGGATTGTAATGTGGCTTATGGTTGAGGTTTATAAAGAATAAAAGAGGTAGAATGGATCCAAAATTGAGAAATCAACAAGGAGAGGAGGTGATTCATTACTTCATCTTCTTTATTACAACACAACTTCATCTTTTTTAATGTTTTTCATATTCGAAGTGGACAGCTTCTTCTCTTCTTTTTACTTTTTTAGATAAAGTACTTCACTTGATTTCTCTTTCTTTCTCTTTTTATATTTTTATCTTTTGATGTTGAATGGCCACAATTATTCAACTGATACACTGCTGTTTATGGCTTTCTTTTCTTCTCCTTCCACCAAATATTGAACTCCTCTCAACTATCTTCAACATCTTCTCCTTTACATTCTGAAATCTCAGAGTGAGGGTAAGGTTGAATCAGGTCATGAGGTTTAGGTGCAAGTACTCTGATGTTTGTTGAAGAAAAAAATAGATTTAAAGGTTCAAAGAGTATATGCAAAAGGGCAGTTTAATGGGTAGGAATTTTAGGCTCAAACTGTCCAAATGAAGGCCTTAGATCATCTTCTTAGTGTCATGAGTACTATCAAACAGTTTCAATTTGGTGTCACTAACTTCTATTAAAAAGGATGTTGATTCAGTCATTCCTTAGAATAGAAAAATTTACCAAAAATACTCTTCAAAAGAAAATTGATAGCCCAAATCTCACTAGGTATGGTCTTCAATTTAACTCATGGGATATATTTTCACCTTTTTCTCTCCTCTTTACTTCACTAAGTACTAATTGAAAAAAAAATTTTGAAGTCGACTTCATGGAAGTGATAACTTTTCAAAGTTTTCAATTTTAAAATGTCTGCAAAAATTTTTAATTTCTTCTTTCTAACATGATTAGGTGGGAATTGACTTTATTTATTTCAATTCAACTAACATTGCTGCACTAAAATTAACTATTTTATTGGCCTATCCTGCCATACCCCCAAACCTAAGATAAACAGTGCCCTCACTATTTCAACAGACATGTATAGGGGCAATAGGGTTATGTTAAAGAAAAATAAATGAGAGCAACAAATTAAGAGAAATTTAACTAAAATATTGCAAAAAATTATACTAGGAAAGAGAAAAAGAGAATTTATACAAGAATAACAACCATGAAGACAAAATAGCTATACAAATTCTAAAACAGCAACTATATAAAACAATAGTTATACCTAATTAATAACAACAATTAAACTAAAAAGAAAAACAACAAATATACTAAAAATCGCAACTATACAAAACTCCTAAAACAGTAAAATCCTATCTTTAAATTTTACATATATATATATATAATTTTATTATTATCATTTATTATATGTTGGGGTTCAACAACAACCCTTTTGATTTAGTTTCTCTCTTGATGCACATCATTTTGGCATCAACAACATCTTGGCCTTCCACCGCTTTCCCACTCCTTGAGGCATTGATGGCCATAGTTTCTTCATGAGTTGAAGAAACTTCACCAATCAAGCATGCCCCCTTGGGATTGGCCACTGTTTGGCTTGGGGGCCGGCCCTTTTCCCTTCTTATGAGAGCATTTGAGATTTGACCCCGCTGGTCTTCTATTTTCTTGATGCTTTGAGTGTGGGAATCCACAATCTGTAAATAGGAGCCGAGGTTTTGCAATGAAGACAAAACCTCCTCCTCGAAGGAGGGGGCTCTGGGCTATGGTGTTGGCAAAACTAATTGACTTGGCTGGGAGACCTGATGTGAGAATTGTTGTCCTGGGGCATGACCTTGATGGAATTGCTAGGTGGGTCTACAGGGCAATGCCTGCTGTTGTTGGGGTTGAGGAAAATTATCTTGTCTCCACCTCAAGTTAGGGTGATTCCTCCAAGGATACCCAACAGGATGCTGTCCAAATGATTGGGCAGTTGTTGTGTTGCCCACCTTGTAATTATTAGGAGGTTAAAAACAACAAACTAAAGGAAAAATCATAGTAAAATGAAATCAAGGTAAGGAAATCAGGCCTGCAAGAATTAGGGCTATTACGGTAAGCTTTAAAGGGGTAAGTAGGGGTATGTCCACAGGGAAATGTGTTTTAAAATATAATAAATCTCCAGATCAAGAACAGATCTGACACTCTATCCTATCCTAATTTAAAATAAAGCAGGAAGGGAAAGAGGAGAGGTTTTAAGATGTTGTCACTTTACTAAAACTACATAAATTAAATGTAAATGCTAATTATCTAGAGCTGAGTAAAACATAGATTTAAAGAAAAAGAGAAAAGGATTTGGGGAATTAAAATCAAAGGGGGAGAATAGCAGTTGGGGATTTTGGTCTTCACTAAAAATTGAGTGGTTCAGAAGCAATGCCGGAGATTGATTTGCAACTATCCTTCATCTGGCTACAAGCTCAGATGCAAGATATAAAAATCTAATCTAGACCAGAGAATTGGATTGATCTTAAGGCTATGATCTGTCCACTTTAATGGCCACAGATCATCCTAGGGATCTCTTCCAATTGAAAGGTTTTAATTAGAACAATTAACTCACTACAGATGTTGTGGATGCAAGGCTACAAGCTCAAGCATCCACAGGAATATTAAACCTAGGGAAATCAATGGTGAAGCTGCCCTATGACGACCAGATCTCCCAAATGAAGGCTGACAATGACAAGAAATTGAAGAGGCATTGGAAGATGGTGCTGAACTCTTTGGACCTCTATAAGATCTACAAGGATAAATCCAACATGTTAGCTCATATGCTAGATTCACTCTCCTCTACCATGTCTTTCATGAACAAAGGTGTCTCAATTAAGGAGCCTGCTAAGGAGAAGAGTAGCACCAAGTCTAAGAAATCAGCTGCCACAAGGACCTAGGCTGGTGCTGCCATAGCTAATAGGCTAAAGAAGGAGAATCTGAAGGATTATGGGAAAATAGCTGAAAAATATGGATGGGACCCAGTGATGTTATCAAGCTCAGATTCAGATTCAGACTAGGAGTAGACTATACTTAGAACTTTTCCTTTTGTAGTAAGGATTTTTTGTGTGATGTATATATATTTTTTATGCTCGTAATTACTTGTGTTGAATGATATATCTCTTTTTTGATATCTATTGTGCCCTTTACTTTCTTCCTTTTGTGAATAAATTTTGCCTTTGTCATTTCTATTTTGCTTGTTAACCAGTTTTCTACCCTGATGCATACTCTTCTTTACACCAGTGAGGACACTATTTCTCATAGGTTTGGGGGTATGGCAGGGTAGATGTAAGAAATAGTTAAGTTGAGTGCAGTAGTGAGTGGTAGGATTAAAACAAATTCAACAGAATTTCAACTAAGCAATTTTGAAAAAGGAAGATTTAAAAATGTATAGTGAGCTATTTAAATGCTAGGATCTTTTGACAATTTAGCACTTCCATGAAGGAGGTCATCAAGAAATTGTGTCATAATAATCATATAGTGAGTCAAGAAGGAGAGAAGAAGGTGAGGATATACCCCATGAGTTCAGAGAAGACCATACCTAGTGAGAATTGGGCCTGTAAAAATATTCCTTGAACAGTGTTTTGGTAAAATAATTTATGCTCCAAGGACTAATTGAACCTACTTATTTTTATTAGAAGTTATGCAGTCCAAGTTAAAACAGTTTGACAACACTCATGACACTAAGGACATGATGTAAGGCCATCTTTTGGACAGTTTGAGCTTAAAATTTCATACCTTTGAACTGCCCTTGATACACACCATTTAAGCCCTAAAAATCCAAGCTTTCTTTGAAAACAAGAAACCAGAGAATTTAAACCCAAACCTCAGTAACCTGATTCAGCCTGACCCCCATTTTGAGATTTCAGAAGGAAAAGGAGAAGTTGGAGAAGGTTGAGTTGGTTTAACATTTGGTGAAAGAAGAAGAAAGCACATTTAGATGACAGCTGTGTGTCAGTTGTGGAGCTGTGGCATTCCAGCCCATATAAAAAAAATTGATGAGAAAAGTACAAAGAAAAGTATACAAAAAGAGAAAAACATAAAAATAAAACAAAAAGAGAATGAGAAGTCAAAAGAAAAACTTCATTGAAAAATTTGAAAGGAAGAGAAGAAGATGACCACTTTGGCTTTGAAAATTCAAAAAGAAGATGGACTTATGCTGAAATGAAGAAGGTTAAGCCATCACCTCCTTACCTTGCTGATTTCTTAGTTTTGAATCCCTGTATTCCCTTTTATTCTTTTAAAACCTTAACCATAAGCCTCATTACAACCCAATAAAAAGACCTTACTGATCTGAAATTGATTGAGCTGTCATGTGGAGATGAGGAGCTGTGTAATCTATGGTGAAATGAGTTAGAGGATTTCAGGACTTGGTAGCACTGCCTATGCTCATGCTTGTAGTTCAATTTGAGGGCTGTAACTGCTCTGAGCTGGAGTGAATTGATGTACCTTTTATTTTATTTTGAGTGACAACCCTGGTGAGATTCAGGTCTGAAATTGGATTTATGGGGGCATTGGTTAAACCTGCTTCTCAAATTAATGATGAGCCATATACTGTTTTACACATATTATTCTCTTGATGATTTCAGATTGATTGTGATGAGTTGGCATAAGGATTTAGATATTAAATTATTTGCTTTTACCGCTTTAAAACTTCTGAATTTGAAAAGAGCAAGGAGTGGAATGAAGCTGAGTTTGTTTGAAATCTAACTTATCACTGCTTGCACTCAATTTAACTGTTCTCATAAGGAATTTTGTGGGTAACTTCACTGGAAACCCTCAGGAGACTTCATTCCTCCACTAGGGATCACTTAGGGGTTTAAAAGGCTTGATGCATATGCTAAATGCATCTGTGCTTCCTACAAAAGTGGCATTTTCTGTTTAGTAATTGTCTTTAAATTTTTCCTTTGCTCAGGGACTAGCAAAGCTTAGATTTGGGGGTGTGTTGATCAGTGAAAAATACCATTTTTCACCTCATAACCTGACCTTTAATGGACCTTTGAGTTGATTAATAATGCGTTTTGAGTGTTGTTCTATAGTTACCAGTAAATTACAGTCATAGTACAGAACTCCATCCTAAAATGCCAAGAGAGATATCTGCAGAGAAGAATCACAAACAAATCATTGGAGAGTTGCAGCAGTACCTTCATCTGTGTGCATTCAAACCTGGCATTATATCAACTACACATCATTAAGTTGTGTGCACCCTAGAGCAATATTGTGAGTAGCAACAACTGCATTTGATGAAGAATGAACCCCTCAAGAGGGTACTGAGTACTAGACAGCTGAATTTCAGCACCCCAAGTTATGCACATGCTGTGGAAGCAAAGAAAAGATCTCGTTGAGTGGTTATTAAAACCTATCGAGAGGTTTTGATGTGGGGAAGTGAAGCTACCGAGAGGTTCTCACAACCTGTCGAGTGCTTGAGGCTGAAGAAAAGATCCTATGGAGCAGTATATTGGAACCTGTCGAGAGGATCCGGGGCTGAGTTGGAACCTGTCGAGAGGTTCCCTGAACTTATCGAGCAGATGAAAGGTGCAGTCAACTTATTAGGTCCACTGCATAAAGATCCTGTCGAGAAGTACCTCCAACCTATCGAACATACACCTAGAGCTGCACTGAATCTCGAGAGGTTGCCTGAACCTGTCGAGAGGATAGCTAAAGCATGTAGAACAGTCGAGCAGTTGCATTCAACCTATCAAATTGGAGTACAGAACCTATCGAATGAACTAAACTGTAGCAAGAACCCATCGAAAGGTTCTTTGAACCTCTCGAGACACGGATTCTGAACTTCTATCAGTCGGTTGAGAAGTGCAAATCATCTAGTACTCTGCTGCATGTGTCCAGAGGTTATTAGATTGCTTGGAGGTTACTTTTGGAACTTCATGAGCACAAATGAGAACCTCCCTAACTACCTCATGTGTGCTTGCCCAATTCTAACCAATTCGTGGGAGTCCCTTGGAGGGAAGGCAACTACCTCAGCAAGCTAATAACAGATTTGATTCCACTTTGCTCTAATTAGCCAAAACAGATATGAGACAGATGAGGGAAGAGTATAAATAAGGAGAGACACAACAGAAAAAGGGAGCTAGAATCGAGAGTTTGAGCAATTTTCCAATTTCCCTTTCCCGCCAAAATTTCAGCCTTCTTCCCTCTTCTCAATTCTCTCTTTAGCCCAACCATAGTTGGCTAAAGTCTCTTAGCAGCTAGGATGAGGTTTGATCTGTAAATTGAGAGGTGTGAGAGCTTTACAAGAGAATAGGATGATGCAGAGACTGTAGATCTGAGAACAATTTATTGTAAGCTGCTTTGAATCAATGAAATTGTTGGTTTAAAAGTTCATTTAATCTATAGGTCTTTTGATTTCCATTAGATTTTCATAGGTTTTATGCTCCAATGCCAGTTCATTTAATCTATAAATTTTTTGGTTTCCATCAAGCTTTCTTAGGTTTTATGCTCTTGTGGATGTCTGAGCTTGTAGCCTTGTACCCACAACATCTGTAGTGGTTTTCTTATTCTAATTGAAGCCTTTGGATTGAATAAAATCCCTAGGATGATCTGTGACTATTAAAGTGGACAGATCATAGCCTTAAGATCAATTCAAGCCTCTAGCCTAAATTGGATTATTTTACCTTGCATTTGTGCTTGTAGCCAAATGAAGGATGGCTGCAGATCCATCATATGCTCAACTATTTAACCAACCAATTTAGCAGTGAGACCGATCCCAAGCTACTATTCTCCATATCTAATTTTTAATTTCGCCAAAACCTTTGCTCTCTTCTCTAAATCCTTTTCCTGCTCATCTCTGGATTAGTTTATAATTAGATTTAATATTCTTTAGTTTTTAGTTTAAAGTGACAACCCGAAAAACCTCTCCTCTTTCTTCTTTCTTTATTTGTTTTAAGGTAGAATAGGATAGAGTGCCAGATCTGTAGCAGATCTAGAGATTTGTTAAATTCTCTAGTACATTTCCCTGTGGACAACCCTTACTTACCTTTTTTTTAAAACTTGCTGCAACAACCCTTTCTCTTGCAGGCTGTACTTTGTGATCCATTCCATCTGATTTCATTTTCTACCGTATTTTTCAACTATTTTTATAACAAAATTCTGCCATCACAAAGGTTTACAACAACCGGTTGAATAATTGGTAGGGAATCTAGTTCTCAACCTAACATTCGCTACATTACTTTTTATTTTCTTTTCACTTTTATTTTCTAACACCTGCACAAACCCAAACACATTAAATCTAATAATTAAGTCCTAAACTAATATTTTACAACGAACTTGGGTTGCCTCCCAAGAAGCGCTACAGTTGTGTTGGTAGATTGACCAGGTTCATGTGCTCATTGTGGTACTGGTGGTTCAGGGGAAGATAAAATCTCCCCTGCCATGCCATGAACTTTTGGGTTATTAACCGGTTGAGACAAAAAGTGGCCCTCATCCCTCTTGTTCAGAGCATTTGCTAGTTGCCCAAGTTAGGTTTTCAGCTTAGCAATGGATTGAGTATGGGAATTGAGCAACTGCGTTTGTTGCTGAGACTGTTGTTACTAGCTTCATGCTGCTTGCAACATATTCTCCTCAAAGTTGTTGTTACTCCAATGAGGTCTATTCTGTTGTTGGCCTTGGAATTGAGGGCGTTGTCAGTTAAATGTGGGCCTTGTTAAGTGGTGAAAAATGCAACTTTGCACCCTTTAACCTGATCTTTCATGGACTCGTTAGCACACTAATAAGCCTCTGTTGAGTGCATTTTGTAGATAGAAGGGAAAGCTGGTAATAATGCTGCAAACCACTTAAGAATGCCCACAAAGAAGTCATCTCTTAGCACCATGCAGACCCAGCAACAGAACAAGGAGAAAGAAGTGAAGATAGGTCCAAAACATCCTATCGAGAGGATGTCTGAAGACTTCGATAGGAACTGAGGATTAAAAGGAAATAATTCATGCAGTTGGAGAAGGGTTCGATAAGATCCGAAGGCAGAAGAAGGATGAATTCATATGGATTGAGGAGTTCGATAGGATTTCAGAACCTATCGATCAAAGAAAGGAAAGAAGAAACTATCCTATCGAAAACTTGCCTAAAGTGTCAAAGGAACATATCGAACGGATCTGAGAACCTAGCGAAAGGACTAAAATGCTCGATTCCAACCTGTCGAAGGCTCCCTGAACCTATCAAAATAAAGATGCTAAAATTGAACCTATCGAAGGATGCTTAAGCCTTTCGAAAGGAATGAGAGTCAATCTATCGGGATGATGACACACGGAGCTGAACCTGTCGAAAAGGACTCCTGAACCTATCGAACTACTCAGCCAACCTATCGAACACTCCAGATATTGGGCTGAGGACTCTAAAGCTTTAAAGAGAAAACTCATCCTATCAAAGAGACCAGGGAACCTATCAAAAGGAACTACAAGCTTACTTTTAACCTGTCGGAAGCTTCTCCAACCTATCAAAATCATGTGCTGAACTTCTCAGAAACTATGCTATGCACACGCTGAGACTTAGTGACATATTGCATGCAAACCGAGGCACTTTGGTGACTGGCGTGATGTTCTAGAAGATGCCCTAGAAAGCCCTAACCGACCCATGTGTTTTAACAGAACTCTAACAAACTCTGACAACTTCTAGAAGGGATTTTTGACGGAAAAAATAGAGGAGAAAGCTATATATTGAGATCCCCAATTGCCATTGGGGAGGATCGAATTTTGGACAATTTTCTGGAGATCAAAGCTTGTAGTGAGATTCTATTTCCCTTCCTTTAGCCCAACCATGGTTGGCTAATTCCCTAGGAGTAGCAAGGGGTGAGTTAGATCTGTAATCGGGTAAGGTTAAGAGTGCTGCTGGGGTTAATTGCTGCACAGACTATAGATCTGAGAGCATTTCATTGTAAGAGTGACCTTGTTTGTAATGTAAATATTGTTTTCA
The DNA here is from genome assembly GCA_021018995.1 of Chloranthus sessilifolius. Classification (NCBI taxonomy): domain Eukaryota; kingdom Viridiplantae; phylum Streptophyta; class Magnoliopsida; order Chloranthales; family Chloranthaceae; genus Chloranthus; species Chloranthus sessilifolius. The sequence continues at coordinate 85,389,126 of CM037590.1, read as the reverse complement.
ATGTTTTAATTAGATTTAAAGCTCTTTTGATTCCTTTTGGTGCTCGATCGGATTTGTGTAGAGGAGTTGCTTGATCAGCTCACCCACTTAACTGGTAGACCTCTTGGATGTCATCTGAATTCCTTGGATCTGATATCCTTGTAATTTCTTGCATCAGTGACCTAGAAATTGCAGCATCTGTAGTGGTTTTAATTGTTCTAATTGAGGTTCTGGCTTTGTAGGAGATCTCTAGGATGGTCTGTGACCATTAAAGGGGACAGATAATAACCGTAAGGTAAATATAAGCTCAGGCCTCAATTGGATTCATCTGCTGCAATCCATGGATTCGATAAAGCCTATAGGATGGTCTGTGACCATTAAAGTAGACAGATCATAGCCTTAAGGCCAGGTGGATCCTGTGATTTGAAGTGGAATTTATACCCTGCAGCTGTGCTCGTGGACAATGCCTATGGCTAGCCGAGGGACTTGTGTGCTTTTGAACCCCTGTAATATGCCTAGCTCAACCTGATTATGGTGAAAACAACCTCCAAGCTGTTCTTCTCCATCTTTTTAGTTTTTAAACCTTCCACCTGCAAGATCTGAGGCTCCAGATTCGATCTAAGATAATCTGCATTTTAATTGTAGTTAGTTTAAGTGACGACCCTATCCAAACTTCTCCCCTATCTTTTAGCTAAGTTAGTAATACTAGGGTGCCAGATCTCTTACAGATCTGGAGATTTACTGAATTTCAAACCACCTCTCTGTGGACTTTCCCTTACTTTTAAAACTTTCTACAAAGGACCCTGTATCTTGCAGGCCTAGGATATTTTAGATGTGCTGAATTCATCTCTGTTTTGTCTTGATTTTTACTCCATAAATTAGCACACTGAAATAACACCAAGAAGTTTTTGGCGCTGCTGCTGGGGAGGTGTTTGTGAATTTGATAGATCTAGTTTTGCTTTATAAATTTGTAACTGTGTGTTTGATTTTACTAACTGCATTTGTAGGTTTTGCTATTTTTTCAGTATTTTTTTGTGCGTTCCAGCAGATCTGAGTATAGAGTGAAAGGAGAGCTGTGCTGAAGGCTGCTCTATAGTTTGCATCCCTTTTTCCCCTGTTTATTTTCAGATCTACTGATTTTATCTTTTACATTATTAGTCAGTTGTGCCGCTTCTTTCAGTTGTGTGAGGATTTATTCTCCATTCAGTTTGGGGGTGTTGTATGTTTGGTAGGAGAACTCTTTAACCTCAGATTATTCGACTAAATCCAGAGGTTGAAAGACTTCTCAGAACCAGACCAACTACATCTACAGCTGTTGAAATTGAATCTGTCGAAATGGGTGAGCAGCAGCAACCTTGAACTCTCAAGGAATTCAATGCACCAAGGGGCTACAATTCCCCCTTCTGCATTTAGTTCCCTGCTGCTCAAGGAAACTATGAGATCAAATCATCCATCATTCAGATGTTGCCCTCATTTCATGGCCTGACCAAGGAGGACCCTTATAAGCACATAGATGAATTCTTAGGACTGTGCACTACCTTCAACATCACAGGTTTGGGGGAGGAGGCAACTAGGATGAGGCTCTTTCCTTTTTCATTAAAGGACAGAGCCAGGACCTAATTGTCCCTGCTTCCTCCTAACAGTATTCAGTCCTGGAGTGATCTCTAATGTCAGTTTTTGGCCAAATTCTTTCCTATGTCAAAGACCAGTCAGTTGAGGAAGGGTATCATCTCTTTTACCCAAGATCCAATTGAAGACTTTCATCAATCCTGAGAGAGATTTAAAGAACTCCTCAAGAAATGCTACCACCATCAAATCCCTGAATGACAATTAGTTCAAAGCTTTTACCAGGGAATTGATGCTAAAAGCAGGGACATGGTAGATGCCACTTGTGTTGGCACCTACCTCCATAAAATTGCTGAGGAGGCATGAGAGCTCTTTGACATCATTAGTGAGGACTCTATGCAAAGGGAAACCTTAGTAAGAGATCTAGACCCTCCTAAATTGATGAAAGAGAACACCTCAAGAGGAAACATATATGAAGTGAGTGTGCCAAGTGAGTTGGAAAGGAAAGTAAACAGCTTAACTCTGAAATTTGATAGGCTGATGGGAGCAATGCAGTCCCCTGTGGCTGCTAGAGTGGAGGAGGCATGTGCTATATGCTAGCCCCCTGCTCACTCCCTAGATGAATGCCCATCAGCTGCCCAATTTTCTGATTTTGTAACAGAGCATGTGGCTGCAACTCAAGCATATGGGCAGCAGCCTGTTGCTGGGTATCAATAGAGAAACCACCCCAATTTGAGGTGGAGACAAGATGGAAACCCCAGCCAGCAGCAGCAGCAGGCCCAGCAGCCCATGCCCTACAGAAATGCTCAGCCATATCGAGAAGGTTATGCCCCAAGACCTCAATATCAGCAAACCATGGCCCTACCTGTAGCTCCTCCTGTGTAGCAAGCTGCACCTACTCCAGCTGTGAGAACACCATCTTTTGAGGAACAAGTTCTATCTTCATTATAGAACTTGAACACCTTAACCCAAACTGTACACTCTCACAACCAGAGCATCAAAAAGATAGAGGACCAGCTTGGTCAGCTATCTGATGCTCTGACTAGGAGAGAAGGAGGAAGGTTACCTAGCCAACCACAGGATAATTCACGAAGACAGATTGTAGTGGGTGAAGTTTCCTCCACCTATGAGAAAGCCAAATCTGTGACAACTTTGAGGTGTGGTAGGCTAGTGGACAGTCAAGTGGGCTGTGAGCCTGTGAGAGGTTTGAAGGAAGAAAATAGAATGAGTTTTCCAAGAACACAACAGAGGCCACTAGTGGTGAACCTGCAGGAACCACCCAGTGTCAATAAAGAGGATGATATGGATCCTCAAGGAGAAGAAAAATTCAAAAAGAAAGAAGCCCCTTTGGCTAAGGCTGCAAGTGAGAGAGCACCCCCACACTTGCAATTTCCCAAGGCATTGCAAGGACCCTCCCCTTTTGACAAAGGGCAGGGAAAAATTAAGGAAATGATTGAGACTTTTAAACAAGTAAAGATCAATCTGCCTTTACTGGATGCCATCAAACAAGTACCAACCTACGCCAAATTTCTGAAAGAGTTATGCACCCATAAGAGACAGTCTAGGACATACTTGTCCAAGAAAGTCTTTTCAGCAGAGAAGGTAAAACACATTCTATCCATTGCAACTCCCACCAAACATCAAGACCCTGGTGTGCCTACTATCCCCTGCATCATTGGGGATCATAAAATTGAGAAGGCCTTATTGGACTTAGGAGCCAGTGTGAACTTGCTGCCCTATGCAGTCTATGAAAAATTGGGCCTGGGAGACTTGAAACTCACACCTGTGGTTCTGCAACTGGCTGACAGGTCCGAAAGGAAGCCTGTGGGAGTCATTGAGGATGTCCTGGTGGGAGTTGACAAGTTTTTTTACCCTGCTGACTTTGTGGTATTAGATATTGAGCCAAGCAAAGGTATTTCCTCCATCCCTGTGATTCGGCGGTGCCCTTCTTACATCGCCAATGCTCGCATTCAATGCAGATCTGGAATCATGGAGGTCTCCTTTGACAACATGAAAGTAAAGCTGCATGTGTACAACACTAGCTCTCAACTCCCTTTCGATGAAACCTATTTTTCCATTGCAGGGCTAGAGGAGGCTCTGCATGATAATCCTGAATAGCTGCTGCAGAGCTATGATTGGCCTATAGAGATAAGATTGCAACCAGGGGTTGAACAATTGCTGAGGACTAGATCCAAGAAGGATGGCAAGTTCGAGGAACATGGGGAGGCCGTTAACCTTCCAGATCCTCTAGATTAGCACCTGCAGTTGAGTATGTATCATATGTACCATACTTTGCTTCTGTTATAGATTTTTTTTTTTACTTTGCATCTCTAGTAGAATTCTTTTGCAATAAATATGCCATGTTCTCTAGTGGGTCGCCTTTTCAAATTTGCCAGCTGCTCTAAGATAATGGGAGCTCATCCACATAAGAATCCAATCATAGGGCCACACAGCAACAGAGCCTGATAAGTGCTGAAGCTAAGGGTGCCCAGAAGGGCAACTTTATCTGGGTTTTGGAGCCTTCGATAAGCCTAATCTACATTTTGTTAGGTTTCATGGTGATTTCGACAGGATATCTAATGGTTTCGATAGGAACTGGATGTTTCAACAGGTAAAACCAACTGCTCGACAGGTTAAATAAGTGCAAACAAAGATTTCGATAGGTGCTGAGTACATATCGGGCACCTATCGAAAAGATGTTGTCTTTGCTGTTTAAACCTATCGATAGGATGGTCTCACCTATCGAAATCCTTAAAAATCATCCCTTTTGAAAGCTTTGATGTCTAAGCTTTCGATAGGACATATCAACATATCGAAACCATTCCATTCATCCTATCTGAATCGCATTTTCACCTGTATATACCTGTCGATAGGTCATTTGTGCTTCATTCCTCACTCTTTGAAAAACCCTAACTCTCTTCCTCATTTTTCGCCTCCCTCTTTCTCTACTAAATCTTCACAGAATCTTCTGCTGTTTAGTGTGCCATCTTGTCAATACATTTAGCTTGCGTAGAGGAGCATTTTGCCCCAGATTTTGGAAAAATTGGAGCTGTGCATCGCTAGCTCTATGAAATCCTAGGTACTTGGAGGTGAGTTGCCTTCCTACCCCCACTCTGTTGTCTTTCAAAGTTTTTCCATTCCAAGTTGGTGGGAAATTACTCTCTGAGATTACAATGGATGAGCCTGAGGAAACGCTAGGCAGCATACGTTGGAAATCAACTGCATCCACCCCTAAATCCTCCAAGAAGGCGCAACCTGCTACCAAACCACCTGTAAAGAGGAAGCTTGCTGAGGAGACACCCAAAAAGGGTCTTAAAGCTAATAAAGCCAAAGGTGTTAAAATTCAAGAACTTGGGCTAGAACCACCCTTAGAGAGAGCTACCCCTGACAGACCCATTACGGTAGAGCTTCCGGCTATACTGACCACCCCCAATGCATTTGTAGACAAGTTGAGCCTTGTCCCTGAAATTGAATTTGATCTGGCATATTTTGCCAACATTGGAGAGTGCCAGGAAACACTGAGCTATTTGAAGAAAGAAGGCTTGTTGCCCTGTTGGCGGATTCTGGTGTGCTTACATTATTGGTTGGTGGTGAAAGTCATTTAAAAATCAAAGAAAGAGTAAACAGGGGGTGAATTCAGCACAACTCAGAAGTCCTAGACCTGCAAGATACAGGGTTCATTGTAGCAAGTTTTGATAAGTAAGAGTTTGTCCCACAGGGAAAGGTGATCTACAGCTCCAAAGGAGCCATCTCTAGTAGTCCCTCCAGATCTGACTACAGATCTGGCAATCCTAAAAGGAGGGGAGTTTAAGGTCACTTATTCTAAGAATTCTAATGTCTAAACTACAGAAAGGGTTGAGAGGATGGATGGAGTGAGGAAAATAAATATAAAAGGGTGAGAAGTATGTTATTGAGTCAAGATCAGAGGAGTTTTGTAACTCAGATTCAGATCCGATGTTATAGAAATCCTGTCCAATGGCTACATTATCACCACTGAGGAGAAAGGATTCAACCCATCACTCTGCCATGATTCCACCCTTAAGGTTATAATCTGTCCACTCAAATGGTCACAGATTATCCCATAGGGGAGCCACTATCCAGGGATGGGTAAAAAAATAACAAGTAAATCATTGCAGGCACTATTTCATCCAGGCTACCAGCTCAAGAATCCATAGGGAACCTCAACCTCTAAAGCTCTATATGTGGGGCTAAGGCAGTATAGGACCATGATAGCCAAGACACATAGAACCAGCAAGAGATTGAGTACAACCTTCGATCTAGCTGTCCATTGCTTGAGTGAGGCTATAATGGTCTAGTCACCAGCCTATAATCTCTATAACCAGATCAGATCCAACATCTGATGATGGATCTATACAAATATAGGGGAGTCTACCTCTGTACAATCTCTCACCAGGCTTCTACAAGCTCAGGTGTAAAGAAGAAGGATCCATCTTGGATCGGTGGATTAGAATCACCCTAAGGCTATAATCTGTCCACTTAAATGGTCACAGACTATCCCAGAGGTTATCCTCCTCACGAAGCCCAAAGCAAAACAAGAATATCGCTGCTACCACTATGGTCACAAGGCTACCAGCTCAAGCTCCCATGGGGATTTCAGATCTAGTGGGTCCTGTGGTGGGGCTAAGGCTGTAGGACCATGATAGCCCAGACACACAGGTCACTTGGATTTGAATGGCCTTTAGAATCAGTCCTCCATTGCTTTGAAACACAGCCAAAGCAATGTCGGATCACAAGGTAGCAGCCTTGCACAGAGCATCTCACACTTAAACACCAATCCCACAAAGTACAGATTCTATTACAGAACTTCCATTAATCTAGTTCATAAACACATTCAAAGACATAGCCAGCAAGTACTGGACTATGGAGAGAAGGAAAAGAGAAAAAGAAAATTAATTACTTACAGCTAAAAAGAAAGAGAAAAGAAAAAAAATGATCTGAGATGTGTTCCCAGATACCTAAACCTAAGCTAGGTATGGGTTTATATAGCAGTGGGGTGGCGGCGCATTAGGGTTAGGAAACCCTAATTTTAATGATGCCACATGGCCTAACAGTGATCCTTAGATACCTCGAGGTGCATGCACAGAGATTTGAGTGTGGGAGTGCGTGCCCTAATCGCTAGAAATTCCCAGAGGGTCCTCTGCTAAAGAGATGGAAGTTTAGGTTCAGAGCTTCGCTAGGTAGCTGTAGTTTCCTAGACTTGTCGTGTGGTAGCTCTTTTGCTCTTTGCTAGGATGATTTGACATTGAAGCTTCAGCCATCGCGAGGTTGTCTTGGTTTGCTCTTCAGGCAGTCGCACGGTAGAGAATTGCGCTCTCGCTGGATTGGGCTTCGCGAGGTTGAGTAGAAAACACAGTCTCAGATGTCACGGGATTAAAGTTCAAGCAGTCGCGAGGTTGCTCGGTCTTCGCTGGGCTGATCTTCGCGAGAGTGAATTTGAACAGCACGAGAACTTCGCGAGCACTTCTCTTTACTGGACTTCACGAGTTACCTTGCGAGGCTTTAATGAGTTCTGAACTGCGCGAGGTTCCATGTCTTAATTGATCTTCACGAGGATGGCTTTGCCTTCGCAAGGGTGTTTTCTTCTTGAATGGTGCGAGAACTGAACGAGGAGTTCTTCTGATAATTGCATCCCATGGCGACTGCACGACAGCTGCGCGAGGAATATTCTGAAGCTCTCTCTCTTCAGCCGTTTTGAGCGAACTGTGCGAGATTGAGAGAGGTCTGCTTTGACCTGTGCGACACTGCGCGATGTGTTCTACTCTTGAGCTTCGCGAGAGCTGCACGAGTTTGAGTTTCTAAAGCTCTTCAGTCACTCATCTGTGCAAGAGGTTGCTGTAAAGTCTTGGGAAGCTCAGTTGAACAGCGCGAGGCATATTTCTCCTGAATCCTCTAAAGCTTGGCTCAGCTGCGCGAGGCTCATTTCAGGTCTGGATTCAGAGTTCATTTTTCTGAGAGATTTTTGGTGCCAAAGCAGGCTCCTTAACAGGATTCTTGGCCTTATTTCATTGCTGATTATTACCTACACAAAACACTTAACAAGAACTTATTAGGTGGCTAAGGGTCTAATCAAAGGTTAAGTTAAGGGGTGAAAAGTGGTACTTTTCAGGTCTTAACACACCCCCAAACCTAATATTTGCTAGTCCCTTAGCAAAGTACATTAAATCTACTCTAAAAATTAAATGCCACTTTCGTAGGGAGCACGGATACATTTAGCATATGTACCAAGCCTTTTAAACCCCTAGGTGATCCCTAGTGGAGGAGTGAAGTCCTGAGGGTTTTCAGTGAAGACACCCAAAAACTTCTCAGTGAAACAGCTAACAAGAGTGCAGTATCATTAAATGAGCAGTCAAGGAATCAGATTTAGTTTACTCTTGAAGCAGTACACATAAAAGAATTTTAATCCATTGATTTCACAGAGATTTAGATAGCATAAACTTCTCATGCATGCACAACACTTCCAATCAGTTTACAATCACAGAAAACTGCACTAGTGTGTGCCAGCACTGAGCTTATCCTTAGGTCAAAAATTAGGTTAAGGTCATACATAATGCATTCAAGTTCAGACCCAAAAAACTTTGCTGGGCATACTCTCATAAGGGTTTTGTTGAGGGGTTCATTCTCTCACAGGCTCAAGAGCAGTTACATCCCCCAAATGGGTTTGTAAGCATGAGCATAGGCAGAGTTCTTAAGTGCTGACATCATTGGCAGTTCCTCACCATAGATTGGGTAATTCCTTATCTTCACATGACAGCTCACTCAACTTTGGATCACAAGGGTCAGAATGTGGCTTATGGAGTAGGGTTAAAAAGAATGGAAGGTTGAAAAGGGGTTCCAATTTGAGAAATCAGTAGGTCAAAGAGGTGGTTCATGGCTTCACCTTCCATAATTCAGCTCCCTTCAACTTCTTTGAGATTTTTCGATTTGAAGTGATCAGTTTCTCTTCTTGATTTTAATTTTCCAATGAAAGTTCCTCTTGACTTCTCTCTTACTCCTCTTCATTATTATTTTTGTTTCTTTTTACTGGAGTTTCCTTCTTTTTATTTTATTTTTGCTTTTCAGAAATGCCACCATGTTCTCAGTTACCATACTACCAGATTTTTGAGATCCTTCTTCTCCATTTACCTAATTTTGACCATACTGCCAGATTTTTGAGATCCTTCTTCTCCTTTACCTTCTGAATTCTCAGAGTAAGGGTAGGTTGAATCAGGTTCATAGGTTCAGGTTCAAGTACTCAGGTGTATTTTGAAGAAATTTAGGATTTAAAGCTCAAAGGGGGGTATGGACAAGGGCAGTTGCTTTAGGATTGGTCTTTTTAGGCTCAAACTGTCCAAGAGAAGGCCTTGATCCTTTCCTAGGTCTCATGAGTACTATCAGTTGTTTCAACTTGGAGTTACCTAACTTCTAGTGAGCACAGTGACTCAGCCTATCCTTAGAACTAAAAGAAATGCCTTTGTTACTCCTCAAAGAATAGAAAAATTTTTTAGGCCCAATTCTCACTGGTTATGGTCATCCTTTGAACTTTCAAGTATGTCCTCACCTTTTTCTCTCTCTAATGATTCACTAAGTGCTGATGCAAGTAGGTTTCCTTGGTGATATTATCATGGAAATGTGGAATATTAGAAGTTTATACTGTCTAAAGTTTGCAGAAATGTTAACTTTCTTATTTGCATGATTCTTAAGTGAACATAGCCATTTCCATATTACTCAGATGAGTCTGCTACACTTATGTTAACTATTCCATTGGCAGGGTCTGCCTGCCATACCCCCAAACCTATGAGGAGCAGTGTCCTCACTGGTTCAAAGTGAATGTGTGGCAGAACTATTGAGGCAAAAAGACAAGGAAAGAATAGGGAACAAAACACACAACAGGTAAAGCAAGATAGTAAAGACAGGGAAAACGTTTATGAAAAATTAGAAATGTACAAAATACAAGAAAACAGAAGCAAAAGAAACAGAGAAAATCCTAGGTACAATCTAGTTAGAATCTGTCTCAAAACTTGTCCCATCCCATCTTCTTTGCATGCTCTTGCAGGAGAGCCTCTTCTTCTTTCTTCTTTCGTTCCCTCTCTGCCTTTCTTTGCTCGAGAGTTTTGGGTATGGTTGGAGCCCTGACCCTCATTTTTCTCTTCTTTGGTTCAGGAGGGATCTCTTAAGATTTATCAGTGGTTGGCTCAGGGGATTTTGTGGGAGATTTTCCTTTGGGGCCCTTACCTTTGGAGGCTTGCCCTTGCTGAGGCAGAGGGGGAATAAGAGGTGGTTGGGCTGGTGCTGGCTCAGGAGGGGCAATAGGGGATTTAGCTTTTGCTTGCACCTGAGGCAGGAGAGGACTTTTCCCTTTTACTAATTTAGGGGGAGCCACAGAAGATGGATCTGGTACTTTGGCTGCAGGAATGGCAGGGCTCTTCCCTTTCATGGGCTGGCTTAGTGGTGGGGCCTCCTCAGACTGGGTAGATTTTTCTTTTCTAATTTTTAAAGAGCCACTTGGGGGAGTAGTCCTCTTGGCAGCAACCTTCCTTTGCTGAGGATAGGATTGTTCAGCAGGGCTGGTGGAAGGAGCAGCAGCAGTAGTGGGGGCACTGGGATCCCTAGGTGGTGTAGCATCAGATTCTGAGTCAGAAGGAAAGAGCTCAGTAGGGTCCAATCCAAGGGCAGCAGCAGCCTGCCTGCGTTCCACTTTGGAAAGTAGGCGACCATGGGGATCATCCTGAGCAGAAGCTCTGGTGACCTTTGGAGGTGGGGATGGAGGGGTCGACCTTTTGCCTTTTTGGGCTGCAGTGGCTCTTTTAGAAGTGGGCTTTTTCTTCGAAGGAGTTCTTTTTCTTTTGGGAGCAGGAGAGGGAACAGGGGGGCACTGAGAGAGGAGCAGGAGCTGCAGTAGGGATTTGAGAAGGAGGAACATGTTGTGTAGGTACTGCAGAAGGAACTGTAGTAGGCATTTGAGGAGGAACAGGAGGAGCTACCGGAGTTGGGGCTGTGGGAGGTGGGGGAACAGATTGTGTAGGTGTTGGGGTAGGGGCAGTGGAAGAAGATGGGGCCTCAGGGGGAGCTGTGGCGAGAGGGGTGGCCTGTATGGGTTGGGAAAGTAGGAAGGCAACTCTCTGTTCCAAGATTTCAATTTTCTTGTTAGCCCACAGGAGATTGGTATCTACAAGCTCCTTACTGAGTCGGTTGATCTCCTGAGCATTGTTCAATTTTTTCTCTAATAGCCTGTTATGCTTTTTTGCCCTCTCTGCATTGGCCTTTTCAATCTCAGTAGTCATTCTGTAATACGTTTCCGCAGCCTTGTTCGCATTTAGGGTCTCCAAAATTGCCTCCCACCCTTTGGAAATATCTCTCAGCTGCTCGTGGTGAGCAAGCTTCAAGTCACTAAGTTTCTGTAGCAAGGGGTATTCGATGGCTTGGTGGAGTTGGGCCATGCCATTGAGAACATCCCTCTTGATATAGGGATTGTCCCTCATGGCATGGAGGAGGGTGAAGTAGGGAGGGGCGTAATAGGAGTTTCTGGGCAAGATTGGTAGAAATAGAGTGGAAGAAGTAGATGGTGATGGATCCCGGGAGAGAAAAGTGGGGGTTGCAGAAATGGTTGGGGTGGTCTGGGTTGAATGGTCAGTGAATGGAGGGGGGGGGGGGAGAAGAGGGGGAATGGAAGGTATGGGTGGAAAGTGAAATGAAGGAAGGGCAACGGATGTGGATGGTTCAGGGTAAGGGAAGAAGGGGATGGTGAAGGGTTGAAAGGGAAGGGGTGGGGGTGCAAATAGGGGGGGTGGAATGGGAAAGGTGGATGGGAAGGGAATGGGGTCTATTTGGGTAGAGGTGTTGGTAAATTATGGTGGAGGTAATATGAGGGGGGGGAAGGATAGGTAGAGTGGGGAAGGAGTGGTGGGATATGGTATCATGGGGTGGGAAGGGTGTAGATAAGGCACCTTGGTGTAGGTCTGGTGGAACTGTGGAGTAAGAGGTGGAAGGGGGTTGGATCAATGGGGTGGTATGAGGTGGTGTTGGGATTGGTGGGTTTGTCAATGTTTGAAGGGTGGCTTGTATGGTGGTTATGTTAGTTTACATTTGGACTTGGGTCTATGTGGTGTTGGAGAGTTGGGTTTGGAGGTCATGTATGAGGGAAAGAATATGGGTAAGGGGTTGAGGTGGAGTACGAGGATAGGAAGGGACAGGTTGAAAAGGGGAAGTGGGGGCATGATGGAAAGTGGTAGGGGGAGAAGGTGAAAGGGCTGGGGAGTGATGTGGTGAAGGGAGTGGTGAATCTGGGAGAGGGATGTCATGGGTGGGCAAGGTATCAAGCAGGGTAGTCATGAAGGCCTGATACCCTGAAGTGGTGGCTAAGTTAAAGTCTAGGTCATGGAGAGGTTGGAATAAGGGTTGGTCAATATGGGGTGTGTCTGTGAGAATGACAGGGGAGGTGGAAGTGGGTAAAGGTATGGTAGCTGTTGTGTGAGAGGGCTTCTTTTTGAGGTAGGTTATCAGGGGAGGGCTGTCAGGGTGTTGATCAGATGATATGGGAGAGATTGGGGCTGTGTATTGAGGTATGGTGGGTGAAGGTGGAGTGTTGTCCTGGGGTTCAACACTTTCTTCCCAGGTATGGATAATAGTGGGGGGTGGAATGGAATAAGGAGATAAAAGAGGGAAAGGGAGAGCTGGAATAGGTGAAGAAGTTAGTGGAGAGGCAAGTGTGGTGGATGGAGGGATTGCTGCAGAAGCTCGCGCCACCTTCTTTGGGGCAGGGGTTTTAGCCTTCTTTTTGGGGGCAGGGGTGGCCTTTGCCACAGCAGCTCCCTCTCCTTGTTTGGAAACATTCTGAGCTTCAGCCTTCTTCTTCTTCTTCTGGGGATCCATGAGACTTCTGCTGATCCCCCATTGTCTTTTGGCAAAAGTGGTGGGAGTGAGGTCAGCAGATAACTCCCCCACTGGTATGGTGTACCCTCCCCTCATAAGTAGTCTGGTGATGAGTCTTCCATAGGGGAGAGTGTGGATTTTCTTTTGCAGCTCCAGCTTCACCATTGTATCCTTCATAGCCTCGAAGATCAACCATGCAACATTAAATCCGTGGCCCAGAGAGAAGGAATAGAGAGCATCAGTAATTGGTGTCCTCCTTTCTTGCGGATGGCCGAAGCAATAGATATTCTTCCTTAGCACTTGATCGATGAACAACAATTTGGGCTTCAAATCTCTTCTTCTGATGGAGTCCTTGTGGCCTTCAAACCTCTTCTAATGGCCTGGGCAATTGTGCCAATGGGGGCACTCACAGGGGCACCATAACCGCAGTTGGGATCAAAACTGGCAGGGATGCCCATGACTTCAGCAATTAACTCTGGGCTAAGCAACATCTCAAAATTGTCAACTAATGCAAGGAGGCCTGGCTGCCCCTGTGTGTCTGGTCTGACCCTAAGGTTCTGGTAAAAGAGTTGCACTAACCTAGGGTAGGCTAGTGCAGGAATCATTTGCATCAAGGGGAACAATCCAGCCTTGCGTAAGAACTCAATGGCAGGTGCTGACAACGGCTCTGATTCAAAGAAAGAGATATCGAAAATGGCTTCAGGATCTAAGGGAATGGAAATGAGGAGCTCAGAGGGTGTAGAATAATCAGGTGTTTATGTTTGTGGAGCCACCTCAGGAACCAGCTTCTTCCCTTTTTGTTGTGCCGTAGAGGACTTGGCTTTTTTAGGGGTAGGCTCCACAGTGGCCTTGTCCCTGGCTCTCTTCATAGGTGCACTTTTAGGAGCCATCAAGATTCTTCTTGGTGAGTGCACAGTTAAAATTTTGAAAGGAAAGGTCAAGAGCTGAGTCTAACCCTAAAAGTTAGGGTTCTATTCAATTAGACACATGGTGGTTCTCAAGAGCTCTTAGCAGGGGGCAACTATTGATGGAAGCTTTAAGAACAAAAATCCAGATTTTCAAAGTGAACAATGAACTGTAGACAGGAAGCTGGAGGAGAGAGGTTGAGAGGAATGGGAGCTAGGGTTTCGCTGGCAGGAGAGGAAAGAGAAAGCAGTAAAGAAAAGCAGCACGGGGTGGGATTTAAATATCGCGAGGCTCGGCACGCTTTGAAAATATCTGCTTGTTGGCTGGGAATGAATGGGTCGCGAGATTAGATGTTCCTTTAAACTGCGCGAGGCAGCCCACCCAGTTATATTTGAAACTAGCGACAGTAAAACAAAGTAGTTCTTTATGAACTGCGGAGAGGGGACCAAACCCATTATTCAGAACCCCGCGATGGCTTAACCGAGGTAGAATTCACTCACCGACTAGTCAGCTTTTTGACCCTGACTTTATGGGTGGATTCTCTCACAGACTCTCTTCCAGGGACACCCATAAGCATTATAAAGCATTCACAAATTCCCATACTCTCAAGGCATTAAATTCACACATCATGAAAAGCATTCAATTACTACATTATCATTCAATCGCTTGAAATTAGCAAACAAGGGAAACAGGAATAAAAGTAGGCATAAAGCACTAGACTCAGATTCCAACAAGATTGCTACAAATCCCTCTAAACTGTAAAGTACATACTATACAAAGGTGCACAGTTCTTATCATCAATTCAATGAAAGATCCCCTTCAGGGTTTGAAGATCCTTCACCAATCAAAAATTGGCCTTTGGGATTAACCACCGGTTGACTGGGCAACCTTCCCTCTTCTCTTTTTGCTAAGGTGTTCGCTAGTTGTCCAATCTGTTCTTCCATCTTCTTGATGCTCTGACCATGAGAGTTCACAGTCTGAGCCAAGGAACCCAGGTTTTGTAGTGAGATCAAGACCTGGTCCTCGAAAGAAGTATTTCTAGGTTGAGAAGGGGGTAAGACCAACAGATTTTGCTGTTGATGGGGCTGGAAAGTAGACCTAGGGGCATTCCCTTGATTGAACTGTTGCTGTGGCCTTTGTGGTAAGGCCAACATCTGCTGGGGCTGCATGTAGTTGTCTTGCTTCCACCTCAGATTTGGGTGGTCTCTCCATTGGTAACCAGCATTTTGGTGTTGGTATCCATATTGTAGCCCCCAGTTGTTCTTGGCCATAAGATTGGCGGCTGACATGTTCCAAAATCAATTGAGAAATTGCCTGAGATGGACATTCCTCCAACGTGTCTTTGTGGGATGGCATATCGAGACATGCCTCCGCCACATGAGCAGCCCTTCCAGGTTGCATCAACCAATAATTTGTCAAACTTCATAGAGAGGTTTGCCATCTGCAGCTGCAAGTCATTGTTCCCAGACACCTCATAAACTTTTCCTCTTGATGCAGCAGCAGGCCCCACCTTTGACTCAGATTCCTGACTAGTTCTTGCCAGGGATGACTTTTGAAAAGCATTCTCACTAATCACCTCAAACAATTCCTATGCCTCCTCAGCAGTCTTGTGCATGTAGGATCCACCACAAGAGGCATCGACCATATCTCTATTTTTCTCATCAATCCCATTGTTGAAGCTTTGTACAAGCTGCCACTCAGGGATCTTATGGTGGGGGCATTGTTTGAGCATCTCTTTAAACCTATTCCAGGACTGGTTAAAATCCTCAGTTGGGGATTGAGCAAATGCAAGAATCTCTTTCCTCAACTGGCTAGTTTTGGTCTCAGGGAAGAACTTGGTTAGGAATTTGGTCTGCAGATCTTTCCATCAAGCAATGCTATTGTTGGGAAGAGTGGTCAGCCAGGTACTGGCCCTATCCTTCAGAGAGAAGGGAAAGAGTCTGAGCCTAGTAGCCTCAGGTCCCAAACTAGTGATATTAAAAGTGGTGCACAAGGCCAAGAACTGGTCAATATGCTTGTAAGGGTCCTCCTTGCTAAGCCCATAGAAAGCTGGCAGCATCTGGATGATTGAAGTTTTTATCTCATAGTTCCCTTGAACATCAGGGAATTGAATGCTAAAAGGGGAGTTATAGTCATCCGGAGCATTCAACTCCTTGAGGGTTCTGGGTTGTTCTTCACCCATAATTGCTGTCACAGATTCACTTTGGGGCTCTCCTATGGTGTGCCTGTCTCTCCTAAGTCTCCTTCCCCTTTCTAACTCAGGGTTAAGAGGCTCTAAAGCAGGGCTGAGGGATCTCCTCCCTAGCATACAAGCACACCAACAGCAAGGAAAGCTTCTTGCAGGCACATTGCAAAAGAATAATTGTACACTAACAAATTTATCTAACTAGTTTACAGCTATTCAAGGAATACATTTAAACTATCCTAAATACTGCTAAAATTTTTTTTAAGACAGATAGACAGAGTTTTAAAAGTCAGAGAGTTTGCAAATAGAGGTAGCTAAGCTCCACATGCAGTCCACTGTCCTTCGCTGCTGCTGTCTAGATCTGCAAAAAAAAAAAGATTCAAAATTATGTCAGCAGTATCAATTATTCACATGTGCAAATAATACTAATAATACAAAAACTAAGGGTCTACTAATAGATCATCTGTCCCCGACAACGGCGCCAAAAACTTGTTGGCGGATTCTGGTGTGCTTACATTATTGGTTGGTGGTGAAAATCATTTAAAAATAAAAGAAAGAGTAAAATAGGGGGTGAATTCAGCACAACTCAGAAGTCCTAGACCTGCAAGATACAAGGTCCACTGTAGCAAGTTTTGATAAGTAAGAGTTTGTCCCACAGGGAAAGGTGATCTACAGCTCCAAAGGAGCCATCTCTAGTAGTCCCTCCAGATCTGACTACAGATCTGGCAGTCCTAAAAGGAGGGGAGTTTAAGGTCACTTATTCTAAGTATTCTAATGTCTAAACTACAGAAAGGGTTGAGAGGATGGATGGAGTGAGGAAAATAAATATAAAAGGGTAAGAAGTATGTTATTGAGTCAAGATCAGAGGAGTTTTGTAACTCAGATTCAGATCCGATGTAATAGAAATCCTGTCCAATGGCTACATTATCACCACTGAGGAGAAATGATTCAACCCATCACTCTGCCATGATTCCACCCTTAAGGCTATAACTTGTCCACTCAAATGGTCACAGATTATCCCATAGGGGAGCCACTATCCAGGGATGGGTCAAAACACAACAAGTAAATCATTGCAGGCACTATTTCATCCAGGCTACCAGCTCAAGAATCCATAGGGAACCTCAACCTCTAAAGCTCTATATGTGGGGCTAAAGCAATATAGGACCATGATAGCCCAGACACATAGAACCAGCAAGAGATTGAGTACAACCTTCGATCTAGCTGTCCATTGCTTGAGTGAGGCTACAATGGTCCAGTCACCAGCCTACAATCTCTATAACCAGATCAGATCCAACATCTGATGGCGGATCTATACAAATATAGGGGAGTCTGCCTTTGTATAATCTCTCACCAGACTTCTACAAGCTCAGGTGAAAAGAAGAAGGATCCATCTTGGATCGGTGGATTAGAATCACCCTAAGGCTATAATCTGTCCACTTAAATGGTCACAGACTATCCCAGAGGTTATCCTCCTCACGGAGCCCAAAACAAAACAAGAATATCGCTACTACCACCATGGTCACAAGGCTACCAGCTCAAGCTCCAATGGGGATTTCAGATCTAGTGGGTCCTGTGGTGGGGCTAAGGCTGTAGGACCATGATAGCCCAGACACACAGGTCACTTGGATTTGAATGGCCCTTAGAATCAGTCCTTCATTGCTTTGAAACACAGCCAAAGCAATGGCGGATCACAAGGCAGCAGCCTTGCACAGAGCATCTCACACTTAAACACCAATCCCACAAAGTACAGATTCTATTACAGAACTTCCATTAATCTAGTTCAAAAACACATTCAAAGACATAGCGAGCAAGTGCTGGACTATGGAGAGAAGGAAAAGAGAAAAAGAAAATTAATTACTTACAGCTAAAAAGAAAGAGAAAAGAAATAACGATCTGAGATGTGTTCCCAGATATCTAAACCTAAGCTAGGTATGGGTTTATATAGCAGTGGGGTGGTGGCGCATTAGGGTTAGGAAACCCTAATTTTAACAATGTCATGTGGCCTAACAGTGATCCTTGGATGCCTCGGGGCGCGTGCACAGAGATTTGAGCATGGGAGTGCGTGCCCTAATCACTGGAAATTCCTAGAAGGTCCTTTACTGAAGAGATTGAAGTTTAGGTTCAGAGCTTCGCTAGGTAGCTGTAGTTTCCTAGACTTGTCGCGTGGTAGCTCTTTACTCTTCGCTAGGATGATTTGACATTGAAGCTTCAGCCATCACGAGGTTGCCTTGGTTTGCTCTTCAGGCAGTCATGCGGTAGAGAATTGCGCTCTCGCTGGATTAGGATTCGCGAGGTTGAGTAGAAGACACAGTCTCAAATGTCGCGGGGTTGAAGTTCAAGCAGTCGTGAGGTTGCTCGGTCTTCGCTGGGCTGATCTTTGCGAGAGTGAATTTGAACAGCGCGAGAACTTCGTGAGCACTTCTCTTTACTAGACTTCGCGAGTTACCTTGCGAGGCTTTAATGAGTTCTGAACTGCGCGAGGTTCCATGTTGTAATTGATCTTCGCGAGGATGGCTTTGCCTTTGCAAGGGTGTTTTCTTCTTGAATGGTGCGAGAACTGCGCGAGGAGTTCTTCTTCTGATAATTGCATCCCACGGTGACTGCGCGACAGCTGCACGAGGAATCTTCTGAAGCTCTCTCTCCTCAGCCGTTCTGAGCGAACTGTGCGAGATTGAGAGAGGTCTGCTTTGACCTGTGCTACACTGCGCGATGTGTTCTACTCTTGAGCTTCGTGAGAGCTGTACGAGTTTGAGTTTCTAAAGCTCTTCAGTCACTCATCTGCGCGAGAGGTTGCTGTAAAGTCTTGGGAAGCTCAGTTGAACTGCGCGAGGCATAGTTCTCCTGAATCCTCTAAAGCTTGGGTCAGCTGCGCGAGGCTCATTTCAGGTTTGGATTCAGAGTTCATTCTTCTGAGGGATTTTTGATGCCAAAGCAGGCTCCTTAACAGGATTCCTGGCCTTATTTCACTGCTGATTATTACCTACACAAAACACTTAACAAGAACTTATTAGGTGGCTAAGGGTCTAATCAAAGGTTAAGTTAAGGGGTGAAAAGTGGTACTTTTCAGGTCTTAACATGCCCCTACTGTCGCCATTGAAAGAATCAATGTATCTCAGGCTGGTGAAGTTATGGTACCAAAATCTGAAGAAGAAGGTCTCACAGGGGACTGATGATGTACTAGAGATTTCGATCGATGATTGGCAACTAACCATCGATTACAGAGACATAGGAATGGTGTTGGGAGTCCCATACCAATTTGACTCCAACCACGCTGAGGGAGTACTTGTTGGAGCTACATTTAAGGATATGGCCAAGCAGCTAACCAATGGGATTGTGGGTTCTGGAGAATCACTGATGAGAAGAGACCTGCATCCTAGTCTTAGATTCATGGATACCATCTTAAGGAAAAATGTCTATGTCATAAGACATTTGCAGGGGAGAAGGTCCCCATTAGTGGATGCTTTATTTTATTGTTCCAAGGGGCAGCTCGTGAATGCACATAAGCTAATCTTTGAAACTATGGTGGACATAAATGACAAGGTGCTAAAAAGACAGACTTTTGCTAAGGGAGGAGGCCTACCCTTCAGCAGACTCATCACTTGTCTGCTCAAAGCTGGAAAGTATAGGATCAAGGAGGCTGAGCCAGTGGATAAAATGGCTCTCAAGGTTTTTGGAAAGAGGGCATAGTCAACAAGTTTAACCCTGATTTAAAAGACCAAGCCGGTTGAGGCAGAGGAGGAGGTGCCACTACCTCAGCAGCAGATCATGCTGTTGACATTCCGCATCCACCATTCCTCCTACATCACCCACTTTTCATCCACCTTATCTACACCATCACCTATTGTTGTTGCTTCTTAGTGTGCTTGATTTATGTGTGTTTTGAAAATAGATTTATAGCTGCTAAATTACAGTGGCTCTAGACTATATAAAAAAAAATAAAGAAATATCAGCACAGTTAGAAGAGAATTAGCCTGCAAGATCAGGGCCAATTGTAGCAAGTTTTAAAAGTAAGTGAGTGAAAGATCGTCCACAGAGAATTTATCTAAAATGTAAGATAAACCTCCAGATTTGGGCTACCAGATCTGGCTTCTTATCCTATCTAGAAAACTGATAAGATGAGAGGTTTGAATTTGTCACATTTAACTAACTAAAAACAAAGAAAAATTTAAACTAAATGATCCAGATCCGAGTTGGGGGAATGATTGAAACAAAGATGGAGAAGTAATATCTAAATCTGATTTAGTCTTTGAAATCTAATGAGAATAACTGCAGCTCAACAGAGGTGATCCAATCTTCATCTGGCTACAAGCACAGATGTAAGAGAGATAAATCTAATTCAAGGATTAGGCTTACACTTATGGCTATGGTCTGTCCACTTTAATGGCCACAAACCATCCAATAGTCTTTAATCCAAATCCTCAATTCAGAACAAGAAACATCACTACAAATGCTGTAAGAGACTAGGTTACAAACATTAATTCTCACAGGATTAATGAATCAAGGGAAATTGCATGCAAAACAATGAATCTAAAGGAGTCTAATGTACTGAGGAGATCAGAGGGAACCCTTGACATGAGTCCAATGGAGAATGCATAGTTTACAAAAACCTTTTAAAATTCATCTTTACAATTAACAGAGCACGGCTTAACAGCTCTCGGATTTGTAGTCTTGGATGCAAACTCTCCTTTGAGTTACAGCAGTATCTCACAGCTCTCAAATGCAAGTACAAAGTAGGCTATTACAAGGATTGCAGACAAGCTGTCTGGCTGGGAAATGGGGGATTAGAAATGAAACTCAAAATCTGGATGCCCCAATTGGGCAAATGCTTCGTCTATTTATAGCTTTCCCGAGTCCGGCTTTCGATGTGTATCAACCAATCAGAGGTTCTTAGATCTGTATTGTCCAATGGTAGTCGAGCACGGGGATCCAGATCTGTTCTGGCCAATCAGAATTCCTCGATCTGGTTCAGCCAATCAGGTGAAAAAGGTATCAATTCTGTTATGCATTTTGAAAGTTTGTTAGAGTTTCTAGAAGTTCCTGCCAAGTTATTCCCTCTCTAGGTGCTCACGTGGGGTGGAATATTCCTTCGCTTCATGCTTAGAACCCTCTGGAATGTCCCTAGGTTTTAAAATGCATTGGGACGTGTGCAACAAATTGCTGAATTGCCCTTGTTAAAGCTGCGAATCTCCAGAATGCCTCTTCACACAGTTTAGGGGCCTTTTCGCAAAGTGTTGTGACTCCTGAAGCTCTTTTCGCAATATTCTGGTTCTGTTCGAATTGTGTTTTCTTCTTTTCGCAAAGTTCAATCCTCTCTTCGAATAGTTCAGATGCTCTTCGAATGCTACGCCTGGAGTTTTATTCCTTTTCGCAGAGTTTTAGGTTCTTTGCGAAAAGTGAGTTCTTAAAAGGACTCAGAGTGCATTTTCTGTCAATTGTTCCATACTTCTCTTCCAGGTCTTTGCTTCTTCTATTCAGACCTTTCAACAGCTGATGAGGTTGTTTCTTCACTTTCTTCCTTTGGATTGACATGGATTGTCATCTTATTGGCACTTTTAAGCTGCTTTTATGGTTAAACCTGTCTTTATTGTTAGCTGCAACATAAGCACTTAAAACACTTATTTAGTTCCCTCAAGGGTCTATCAAGGCCCATTAAGGGTGAAAATGGTATTTTCGGTTCTCAACACACCCGAAACCTAAGCAGTGGTAGTCCCGGAGCAAAAATAAAATTTAAAAATAGAATGATACGCCATTTTTGTAGGGAGCACAGTTGCATTTAACATATGCAACAAGCCTTTTAAACCCCTAGGTGATCCCTAGTGGAGGAGTGAAGTCCGAGGGTTTTGAGGTGAATGAAGGTACCCACAAACTTCTCCAATAAATCGGTTAAGATCAATGCAGTTACATTAAAGCAAACTTTTATCCAATCAGATTATTCACACTGCATCGATCGAGGTTGTAAGAAGATTTTTAAGAAAACATCAGTTCAAAACTAAAGTTCTGCTGTAATTCCTTTACCATTCACTCAGTTGGTGTTAAAAAGTTTTTACAAGAAAAATTAATGAACAGCTAGCCTTTGATTTAGGAATCCAGCTTCGATGTTGCCCTAATCAGTTGATTTTAAACCCAATTCTCACCAATTTTCACTCAATAAGCAAATGAGGGTTGTACTATTTCACATAGCTCAAGAGCGATTCTGATCCTCAAATAGGGTATGTAAGGGGAGCATAGGCATTGCTTTTAGTTATAAATTCACTCCTTTCACCATAGATTACACAAATTCTTATCTCCATGTGATAGCTCAATCCATCATTGATCAAGAAGGACTTTTACTTGGGTTTTATTGTGGCTTATGGGTGAAATTTCTCAAAAGGGTTGGAATGGTGTTCATATTTGAGAAGTCAGTCAAGGTCAGGAGGTTATATACAAACCCACTCTTCTTCAGCATAGTTTCATCTTCTTCTTTTGAATTTCGAGCCAAAGTGGCCATCTTTTCTCTTTCTTTTCAAACTTCCAATGAAAATGCCTTCTTTCTTTTGTTTTGCTCAAATATTTTCTTTTCTTTTTCGAATTATACATTTGCATGCCACATTCCTATCTTTGTTTCATCATTGCCTTCAACTTTTACCCTTCTTTTGCTATTACATTGTTACTCAATTCTCCTTCCTCGGCTTCCTTCCTTTATCTTACGCCTTCTGGGTAGGGTTAGGCTAAATGAGGTTGATGAGGTTTATTGGGGGAGATTTCAAAGGAATCATAGATTTATTTAGCTCAAATGGTGTGTATCAAGGGCAGTTTCAAAAGGTGGGGCTTTGTAAGGTTCAAACTGTCCAAAAGGAGGCCTTACATCATGTCTTTAATATCATGAGTGCTATCAAATTATTTCGATTTGGATATGTGTAACTTCTAGTGTAAGTAAGCAGATTCACATAGTCCCAAAAGCAGAAAAGATTGCCAAAGCATACCTCCAAAGAATACATTTCAGGCCCAAACCTCACTGGGTGTGGTTTTATATCAACTTCTTGAGGTATATATCTTCACTGTTTTCCTTCATTTTAGGTTTACTAAAACATCAATTTTCGGAAATTTCCTGACATTCACTTCATGAAAGTATTAGAATTACACTAGAAATTAATTTTAAAAAGTTTTAACTTCCTCATTTAAAAAAAAAAACAGGTGTGAGATTACTTCATTTTCAAAAATTCTGCTGATCATAAGCTGCACCAAGCATTAACTTATTTTATTGGCATACCTGCCATACCCCCAAACTTAAGATGAACATTGTCCTCAATGTTCTAGACACTGAGAAATGAGGGGCAGCAGGATCCGCACTGGTCCAAAGCAAAGAAAAGAAGCAATCAAGAAAAACAATATAATGACAAAAAGAAAGAACAGAAATGCATAGTAATTTCATAGAACAACAGAATTTTATATTACAGACTCATAACACAGATAAGTACAATGTGCTCTAATAACTGGGGTTAAAATCTGTATCATAAGTTGGTTCAATTGGCTCAGAACTGGAGTCCTTTGTCGAATCGGAAGCTGGAATCGATGTTGAGAGAACTTGATTGAGCCTTCTCCTGGATTGTGTTTTGCAGCTCAGTGTATTCTTCTGATTTTATCTTTTTGGTGAGGCCAATGTACTTGCCAAGTCTAGTGGTCTTCAGTTTTTCTTGGTCAAGCTGTGCTTGTAACATGGTCACCTTGTGCTGCTCACTCTTAATCATCTGAAAGGTTTGACCCAGCAAGTCCTTCATTTTCTCTCTTTCAAATTTCATAAAGATCTCCAACTTCCGAATCGGCTTCGGAAGAATGCGGATGTAAGCTTGTAAATCAGCTAGCCCCTTTTGAACATCTCTGCGGATATAGGGATTGTCTTCCATGGCGTTGATGAGGGTGGTGTATCGGGGGAGGGGAATGGAATGGTAGGGGACCAAAGGTGTCCCAATGTGGAGGGGGGAAGAAGTGTCTAGAAGGTTGTGGTGAGGGTCTCATCTGAGTGGCTTGCTCGGAGAAAATGGGGAGTGGTGGAGGGATGCAACCAAGGGACTTGTGTTGGGTTTGTGTTGCATGGGCGTGAGTGGTGGGGTGGTCGGATCAACCAATAATATCTCCGGGTCAGGTTTGGGTGGCCTGGGAGTCAACAATAGGTACAGGGGTAATGGTGGTTGTTTGGGATGTGGAAGCTAAGGATTGGAGCAGTTCATTGGTTACAGACTGGTTGTCTGGGTTGATTTGGAGTTTGGCTTGGATGGATTGGAGGTAGGTAAGAATTTGGGAAATGGATGCAGGTGTGGGAGAGGTGGGCATGGCATGGACTGGGACAATTGATGTGGAGGGTGGAGGTGCAATGGCTGTAAAGGGAGAGGTAGGGAAGTGAGTGAAGTGATGAGGAGCAGGTATAGGGGTAGGTTCAAGTTCCATGGATTAAAAAATAGAACCCATTAAGGAAGAGTAGGCCTCTGTAGTGAAGGGCGCAGGTTCAGGTGTATGGGAGACCTCAGGTGTGTGGGCTGAAGGAGCAGGGGAAGGTGAGGGGCTTTGGAGCAGAGGAGTGCAGGGAGATGGGGCAATAAAATCTGCAGCTAACTCCTCTAAAACCTGGGCATTGGAGGGCGAAATTGGTGGTGTGAGAATGGTTGGAGTGGTTGGTGTAGAGGGGGAATCCACAATTGGAATGATGGAGGGTGTGGGAGATGGGACAACTGGGATAGGTGAAATGTCAGGGGCTGGAGTAGGGGAGTAGGGTGCAAAGCCAACGTCCTCCAGAGTAGGTGCAGCTGAAGAGCTGGTCACCAAAGGGACAGGCAGAGTTGGTTCAAGAAGTGGTGTAGCTAAAGAGCTGGTCACCACAGGCGTTGGAAAAACTGGATCTGGCAAAGTTGATTCTGACAAAATTTGATCTGGCAAAATTGAAGGGGCAGGCTCCGGTGCAGTCTCTCTTTCAGTTGCAGGGATGGGTTCAGGTGCAGGCTCATCTGTAGGGATGGGTTCACTCACAGCTGCAGGTTTAGGTGCAGTAGCAGGGGCATGTGCAGGTTCACCTGCCTCTCTCATCCTTCTTAGCATAGCCTGGCTTGTAGTCCAAGCCATTTTCCCAAAATTGTGAGGGGTAATGACTTCAAATGGCTCCTCACTATCAATGCCAAATTTGACTCTGAGGAGGGCTGTGATCAATCTGCCAAATGGTAGGCCAGCTAGCTTCTGCTCCTTTTTCAACTTGGCACTAATGTCAGCCATGGCTTCGAAAATTAGCATAGGGGCATTGAAAAACTGCCCCTTGGAGAAATGAAAGAGGGCCTCTAAAATTGGTGTTCTCCTCTCTTGGTTGTGCCCAGTGACATAGAAGCTTCCCCTTAAAATGGAATCCATGTCAAGGTCTCTTCTCATGATGGACTACCCAGTGCCCACAATACCCTGGGTTAAATGTGCAACCATCTCTAAAGGAGGTCAAGCTTCGAGCCAAAGGACCAGAGGGATCAAATTGGAATGGTATCCCTAAAGCATTCCCTATGTCTTCAAATGTCACAGTAAGATCGCAATCATCAATGAAAATGACTAGGGTAGGGACATCAGCATCTCTTTCAGTGACCTTGATTAGGTTTTGGTACCATAACTTCACCATTCTTGGGTAAATTTTCTCTGGCAAGGGGGTAAGGATATTGCTTAGTGAAGCCTCTCTAATGTATCTTAAGGATGGTAAGCACTCTGGTTTGGTGACGAAAAAAGTTTCGTCCACCATCAGCTCAGGTATTAGTTTCTGAGCTTCAATGAAGGGGTTAGGTAAGACCAAATGAATGGGCAGAGGAGGAAGCTCAGGCTCAGGGCTAGTAGCAGCAGGGATGGGTTCCTCATGTCTAATTTTCTTTCCTTTCTCCACTCTATCTGCTTTATCCATAGATAGTTTCCGTTTAGCTAAAGTTTTGGCTTTTCCTTTTGCTTTTGGGGTCGATTTGCTCACTTTCTTAGCAGAGGATTTGGGGAACATAGCAGCCAATGATTTCTCTGCTTTTCCCATTCTAGATTGATGTATAAAAATGCCCAAAATAGATGCTGACACATAATCAAATTACTAAATGCTAACCAGAGAGAATGGGCAGAGAAATACCGAGATCTAGGGTTTAAGTTTGAACGAGTTGTTTGCTTGCAAAAATCTCCCAGATTAAAAGCTAAAATCCTTCTTTGCAAACGCAAATGATCGAACAACAGAGACAAAAGTGTAGTAAGCTTCTTAAATCGTGCAAGGAAAGAACGAAGTAGGGTTTCAGTGGAAAGAGTCGCTCTGCAGAGAGAGTTTGAAATGAAACCCCACCGTCGAAAGGGTTTAAATATACTCAAAGTTAATATCGCAAAGTGCCTTTAAGTTTTCGAAAAGTTTCAAAAGAGACCTTTTTACAATTATGAATGGCATCAGTATCATTCGACAAGTTAACAGCTTCAGAAACATTATTTCGCAAATGAATTAGCTTCAGAACTATCTTTTCGAAAAGAAAATGGCTTCAGTACCAACTATTCGAAAAGCAAATTCTTGCTTTCGAGCCTTCCTCAGATCCGAGTCTATTCGAAAAGTAAATTGGACTTTGCGAAAAGAGAATTATTACTTTGCGACTTAACTTTGAGCATGTTTAAACTATGCGAAAAGAGATAAAAGCAGAAACAGAGAAAATAAGCAAAAACTATGATATACAAACATAATGTACAGTTTTCTACCATCAGATTTTTGGAGATTCGTGATGATAGATGGGCAGCACAGGCTCCTGGGTATTTTCAATGCATGGTTTGAGCCTCTGACCATTTACCTTTATGATTCTTCCATTACTTGGATCAAGGATGTCTACATGACTCTGAAAGGCTGCTGAATGACAGTGTATGGCCCTTCCCATCTGGATCTCAGTTTTCCTGGGAAAAACTTGAGCTTTGAGTTAAATAACCATACCTTAGAACCAGCTGTGAACTCTTTTCTCAATAAATTTTTATCATGAAAAGTTTTGACTTTCTCTTTATACAATCTTGAATTTGTGTATGCATCCATTCGCAGTTCTTCTAACTCAGCAAGTTGCAGTTTCCTGTGATTACCAGCAGTAGTTAAATCCATGTTCAATGTTTTAATGGCCTAAAAAGCTTTATATTCTAACTCTACTGGTAAATGGCATGCTTTGCCATAGACCAACCTAAATGGGGACATACCAATTGGGGTTTTATAGGCTGTCCTATATGCCCACAATGCATCATTCAGCTTAAAGGACCAATCCTTTCTGTCCTTCTTCACAGTCTTTTCCAAAATATGTTTGATTTCTCTATTGGAAATCTCCACTTGTCCACTGGTTTGTGGATGATATGGAGTGGCTACTTGTAGAGTATTTTTCAACAAAGTTTCAAAATGTCTATTACAAAATGGCTTCCCCATCAGCGATAATGGCTCGGGAAAACCAAACACGGAAAAATGTGATCCTTAAGAAATTTCAGAACCACTTTGTGATCATTTGTTTTAGTGGCTGTGGCTTCAATCCATTTGGATACATAATCCACAGCTACTAAAATGAAATTATTCCCATTGGAAGGAGGAAAAGGACCCATGAAGTCTATCCCCCACGCATCAAACAACTCAACTACCCAAATAGGCTGTAAAGGCATTGAGTTTCTCTTGGAAATGCTGCCCAATTTTTGACAGTTTTGGCAGGACTTACAATGCTGCAGGGCATCCTTGAAAAGTGTAGGCCAATAAAATCCACACTGCAAAACTTTTGCAGCAGTTTTGTTCCCACTAAAATGACCTCCACAGGCCTGTTCATGACACATAGAAAGTATTCTATGAAATTCTTGGTCAGGGACACATTTTCTTATTATTTGGTCTGCACAACTCTTAAACAGATGAGGATCTTCCCAGATGAAGTGTTTAACCTTTGCGAAGAAAATATCTTTATCCATTTTATTCCAATGTTGAGGAATTCTTCCAGTAGCCAAAAAGTTGACTATGTTTGCAAACCAAGGAGTGTGTATACTAATGGCAAAAAGTTACTCATCAGGGAAAGATTCATTGATAGGCAACCTATCAATATCAGCAGTTAAAATTCTAGACAGGTGATCAGCCACCACATTCTCCACCCCCTTTTTATCTTTGATCTGTAAATCAAATTCCTGTAATAGGAGAATCCACTTGATTAATCTTGGTTTGGTGTCCTTCTTAGATAGAAGGTATTTCAAAGCAGAGTGGTCAGTGACCACCACTATTTGTGAACCCAAGACATATGACCTGAATTTTTCTAAAGCAAAAACAATTGCCAGTAGCTCCTTCTCAGTTGTTGTGTAATTGAGCTGTGCATCAATCATTGACCTACTGGCATAAGCTATGACATGAGGCAACTTATCTTTTCTCTGTCCAAGGACAACTCCCAAAGCATAATCTGATGCATCACACATCAGTTCAAAAGGTAATGAATAATCTGGAGACTGCAATATTGGAGCCGAAATCAAACAGTTCTTTAGGAATTTAAAAGCCTTCATGCATTCATTATTGAAAACAAAAGGGACATCTTGGCACAGCAAATGACAAAGAGGTTTGGTTATTTTACTGAAGTCTTTGATGAATCTTCTGTAAAATCCAGCATGTCCTAGGAAACTTCTGATTTGTTTAACAGTTTTGGGAGATGGTAAATGTGCAATTAACTCAATTTTTGCTTTGTCCACCTCAATGCCTTTGTGGGAAACAACATGGCCAAGGACAATGCCCTGGGTGACCATGAAATGGTTCTTTTCCCAGCTCAAAATCAGATTGGTTTCTTCACATCTTTGTAGTACCAATTTGAGATGGTGTAAACACTGGGAAAAACTGTCGCTATAGATTGAAAAATCATCCATAAAAATCTCCATAAATTGGTCAATCATATTAGAAAAAATGGCATACATGCATCTTTGGAAGGTAGCAGGAGCATTACAAAGACCAAAAGGCATTCTCCTATAGGCAAAAGTGCCAAAAGGGCAAGTGAATGTGGTCTTTCACGATCTTGTGGGTACAGAATCTGGTTGTAACGGAGTAACCATCAAGAAAATAGTAATAAGCATTTCTGCTAGCTTATCTAAGATCCGATCAATGAATGGGAGGGGAAATGGTCTTTTCGGTCATTGCATTTAATTTTACGTAATCAATCTGGACTCTCCATCCAGTTGTTTGTTTGGTTGACATAAGCTCACGAATCTGAGGTTACAACGGTGATTCCAGATTTCTTAGGTACCACCGTAGGTGTCACCCAAGTGAATCTGAAATGGGGTAAATGACCTGCATCCAACAACTTAACAACCTCTTTCATGACCACTTCTTGCATATGAGGTTCAACCTCCTTTGTATTTCCCTAGAAGGCTTTGCATCTTCTTCCAAGTGGATTTTGTGCATGCAAGCAAATTTGGGTGATTCCTCCTAAATCAGCAATAGTCTAGCCAATTGCCCTTTTATGTTCTTTCAAGACTATCAACGACTCTTCCTCTTGCTCCTTTGTGAGAGAGGAAGAAATAATGTGAGCAATAATTTATGATTACCTAAGAACACATACTTCAAATTTTGGCGGTTGCTTTAGTTCTAAATCGTGGTGAGAAAAGAAGGTAACAAAGGTACCTTAGGCGTTTGTGGAAGGGGAGAGTGGCAGGTTTCCAAGAAGAGAAACGTGCTGATTGTTTAAGAGTTCCTTGCACAACATTTATTTCCTCAGAATTTGAGATACAACTTGCTTCTTTTTCAGCATATCCCCAAGCATCTTTAACATCTATAGTGAAGTCTTCACCCTCGTAAATTGTTGTAAAGTCCTTCCATAAGTTCATCCAATAGATCAACATGAAAACATTCTTGAGTGAATTGAGCGGTGTGGTGCATTATAAACATTTAATTTTACCTTCATGTTTCCAAATGAAATTTCCATAATACGGACCTACATTGAATGCAAGCATTTGTAGCTGTGAATGGTCTTCCCAAAATGACAGGGATGGAAGTTTTGCTTTTGGTTGGTTCCATATCCAAAACTAGAAAATCAGCAGGATAGAAGAATTTATCTACTCCCACCAATACATCTTCAATCATCCCTACTGGCTTTCTTTCAGATCTGTTTGCTAGTTATAACACCACATGAGTGGGTTTTAATTCTCCCAAACCTAGTTTCTCATATACAGAATATGGAAGTAGGTTGACACTAGCACCCAGATCTAATAAAGCCTTTGCAATGATGTGTTCCCCAATAATGCAAGGGATTCTGGGGATTCCAGGATCTTGAAGTTTAGGAGGTGTAGCAATGGATAACACCTGGTTAATTCTTTCCACAGCAAAGACCTTCTTGGACAACTGTATCCTAGACTGTCTTTTGTGAGTGCAAACATCTTTCAAAAATTTTGTATATGCTGGAATTTGTTTGATTGCCTCAAGCAAAGGTAAATTTATCTTGACTTGCTTGAAAGTCTCCATCATGTCATTTATTTTTGTGTTCCCTTTATCAAAAGGGGATACAAATTTCATTGCATGAGGAAATGGTAAATGAGGAACTAATCTTTCATCTACAGCTTTAGAAGTATTTTCAGAAATTTTTTGAATTTTCTATTTTTCATTTTTTTGGTTTTACGAGTACATAACCTTTACGCTATCACTATCTTTGCTCTTCTTTGCATATCTTTATCCTCTTCCTCATTTCTTTCTTCTTCAGTACCCACTTTGTTATCTATCATTTTTCCACTTCTCAAAGTGGTGATAGTTTTTACTTCTTCATGTGAGTTAGAAGCTTCTCCAACCATGAACTGTCCTTTGGGATTGTTCAAAGGTTGGCTGGGTAACTTTCCTTCCTCTCTTTTGGCCAAAGTATTTGAAAGCTGTCCCAATGTTTCTTCAATCTTCTTTATGCTCTGTGTGAAAATTCAGGTTTGAGTTAAAGATCCTAAATTCGGAGTGAATTTAAGACTTGATCTTTAAAAGAAGGGGACTGGAAGGGTTTTGAATCGGGCATCGCTGTACGTTGTTGTGGAATGGGAACATTGAAAATTTGGTTTGGCATAAAAATTCTTGATAAGGCATGCGTTTTGAAAGGCATTTGGTTCTTTGGTTGTTCTTCTTTGTTGGGATTGATAATTCCTTGGTTCCACCTCAAATTGGGGTGTCCTCTCCATGGATATTCATTTGTTTGCATCTGTCCAAATGATTGAGCAGACATGAGCTTGTTCCACCATTAAATCTTGGGCTGTGATGTGAGGACATTGGTCAATTGAATGAGTAGGGGACTGGCATATCACACATGCCTCCTCTACTCTTGCAACATTTGGATTTTTAAGTGAGTCTATCAATCTATCAAACTTTGTGGTTAGATTGTCCATCTTTCTTTCCAACTCATTCACCTCATAGATCTTCCCTTTGGTGGGTTGGTGATTGTTCAACCTAGCAGGATTTTCAATTTCTCTTGACAGAGATTCCTGCTAAGTTGAGTTTTCACCAATCACTTCAAATAAGTCCCAAACCTCTTCAACTATTTTTTGCAAGTAAGTGCCTCCACAGGAGGCATCCACCATATTTTTACCTTTTTGATCAATTCCTTGATAGAAGCTTTGAACTAGCTACCATCTAGGAATTTGATGATGAGGACATTGCCTTAAAAGTTCCTTAAATCTTTCCCATGCTTCATGGAAAGTTTCAGTTGAGTTTTGGGAGAATGAAATGATACTTTGTCTCAATTGGCTTGTTTTAGACATTGGGAAATATTTGGCTAAAAATTAACACTGCAAATCATTCCAAGAAGTGATACTGTTTGGTGCTAACATGGATAACCATGCTCTAGCTTTATCCTTTAATGAAAAAGGAAAGAGCCTAAGCTTGGTTGCTTCTGGACCAAGTCCAGCTATGTTGAATGTAGTGCAAAGAGCCAAGAATTCATCCACATGTTTGTATGGATCTTCCTTACTCAACCCATGGAAGGAAGGAAGCATTTGGATAGTTGATGATTTGATCTCATAATTTCCTTCAACAGTAGGAAATTGAATGCAAAAGGGAGAATTATAAGCACCAGGTGCAAAGTAGTCCCTCAAAAGTCGAGGTTCTTCACCCATAGTAGCAGAATTCTGTGTTGTTTGTTTGGTTCGTAGTAGCCTTTCAACTTCTAAATTCAGTGGGACAATCTCAGGGCTGAGAGTCCTCCTACCAAACATACAACTCAGAACAAAAAATCTGATTATTCACAGCAAACCTTCAGAATTTCTTTTTAAGTAGTTTCCCTTCTTCAAAAATTGGACATGAATAACTGCACAGGTATAAACAATAGAATAGTTTAGTAATGATATAAAAAATAAAGGTAAAAACTTAGGTCTACCTATTTTAGAACAAATTCCCCGGCAACGGCGCCAAAAACTTGTTGTTGCTTCTTAGTGTGCTTGATTTATGTGTGTTTTGAAAACAGATTTATAGCTGCTAAATTACAGTGGCTCTAGACTATATAAAAAAAATAAAGAAATATCAAAGAGGATTAGAGAGAATTAGCACCGCAAGATCGGGCCAATTGTAGCAAGTTTTAAAAGTACGTGAGTGAAAGATCGTCCACAGAGAATTTGTCTAAAATGTAAGAAAAACCTCCAGATCTGGCTTCTTATCCTATCTAGAAAACTGATAAGATGAGAGGTTTGAATTTGTCACGTTTAACTAACTAAAAACAAAGAAAAATTTAAACTAAATGATCCAGATCCGAGTTGGGGGAATGATTGAAACAAAGATGGAGAAGTAATATCTAAATCTAATTTGGTCTTTGAAATCTAATGAGAATAATTGCAGCTCAACAGAGGTGATCCAATCTTCATCTGGCTACAAGCACAGATGTAAGAGAGATAAATCTAATTCAAGGATTAGTTTTACACTTATGGCTATGGTGCATCACTTTAATGGCCACAAACCATCCAATAGTCTTTAATCCAAATCCTCAATTGAACAAGAACATCACTACAAATCTGTAAGAGACTAGGTTACAAACACTAATTCTCACGGATTAATGAATCAAGGAAATTGCATGCAAAAACAATGAATCTAAAGGAGTCTAATGTCTTGAGGAGATCAGAGGAACCCTTGACATGAGTCCAATGGAGAATGCATAGTTCTGAACCTTTTAAAATTCATCTTTACAATCTACGGAGCACGACTTAACAGCTCTCGGATTTGCAGTCTTGGATGCAAACTCTCCTTTGAGTTACAGCAGTATCTCACAGCTCTCAAATGCAAGTACAAAGTAGGCTATTACAAGGATTGCAGACAAGCTGTCTGGCTGGGAAATGGGGGATTAGAAATGAAACTCAAAATCTGGATGCCCCAATTGGGCAAATGCTTCGTCTATTTATAGCTTTCCCAGTCCATTTCGGATGTGTATCAACCAATCGAGGTTCTCGATCATATTGTCCAATGGTAGTCGAGCACGGGATCCAGATCATTACGCTCGCCAATCGAATTCCTCGATCTGGTTCAGCCAATCAGGTGAAAAAGGCA
Organism: Chloranthus sessilifolius; assembly: GCA_021018995.1. NCBI lineage: Eukaryota > Viridiplantae > Streptophyta > Magnoliopsida > Chloranthales > Chloranthaceae > Chloranthus > Chloranthus sessilifolius. The sequence continues at coordinate 85,356,136 of CM037590.1, read as the reverse complement.
TCAATTCTGTTATGCATTTTAAAAGTTTGTTAGAGTTTTTAGAAGTTCCCGCCAAGTTATTCCTTCTCTAGGTGCTCACGTGGGGTGGAATATTCCTTCGCTTCATGCTTAGAACCCTCTGGAATGTCCCTAGGTTTTAAAATGCAGTGGGACGCTTGTAACAGATTACTGAATTGCCCTTGTTAAAGCTGCGAATCTCCAGAATGCCTCTTCGCACAGTTTAGGGGCCTTTTCGCAAAGTGTTGTGAATCCTGAAGCTCTTTTCGCAATGTTCTGGTTCTGTTCGAATTGTGTTTTCTTCTTTTCACAAAGTTCAATCCTCTCTTCGAACAGTTCAGATGCTCTTCGAATGCTACGCCTGGAGTTTTATTCCTTTTCGCAGAGTTTCAGGTTCTTTGCGAAAAGTACAGGTTCTTTGCGAAAAGGACTCTGTAGTGCATTTTTCTGTTCGAATTGTTCCATACTTCTCTTCCAGGTCTTTGCTTCTTCTATTCAGACCTTTCAACAGCTGATGAGGTTGTTTCTTCACTTTCTTCCTTTGGATTGACATGGATTGTCATCTTATTGGCACTTTTAAGCTACTTTTATGGTTAAACCTGTCTTTATTGTTAGCTGCAACATAAGCACTTAAAACACTTATTTAGTTCTCTCAAGGGTCTATCAAGGCCCAGATTAAGGGGTGAAAAATGGTATTTTCCAGTTCTCAACACCTACATCTGGGATCTTGGAATTCCCCACCTTCTCCGAGCCTATCCCCACCATGTCTTCCCCACCCTCCCTCCAACCCCTTCCTGATTTTCCCCCTCCACCACTTCCTATACATACACAGGGTTTGGACCAGTTCACTTATACTGGTTTCACTGCCCTCATTTCTTCAATTGTGGAGGATGTTCCTCGTGAGTACACCCCACTTCCTGACTCCCCCCACACCACTCCTCATTTTACCCACTCCCCATCCTCTCCTTTCCATCCCACTCATTCACCCATCCCCTCTACTTCCACCCTGCCTGATACTTTCTCCCAAATGCTCTCCCTCCTTCAGTCTATTCAGGCCCAAGTAGCCACTAACACTGACCACCAGGCCCTCATGAGCTCATGTCTCCAATCAATTCAATCCACCCTCACTCCCCCCACTTCAGTCTCCCAACCTTTTCCCACTTCTCCACCCTCCCCTGATCCCTCACTTTTCTATTTCTCTCCTCCCTTTTCACCTATGGCCTCCCCAAGCCCTACTGATATCCTTTTTGTCGAGTTAGCCACTCCATCTTTTCCCCCACCTTCCCCCCTAGCACCTGTTCTACCTTTATCCCCACCTGCACCTATTTCTACAGTTGCTGAGATAACCACCACCCATTTCCCCTTTTCCTCCCCACTTGTTTTTCAGGATGCCTCCACCCAAATTGATCCATGGGAGGATCTGGCTCTTTCCACCCCCTCCTCTTCTTCCCCTCCACCCTTGTCCTTACCTCTTGTCCTTCGCCAATCCATGTACATACCCCCCTACCTCACCCTCCTGTACGCAATGAGGGACAACCCTTACATCCACAGGGATGTCTTGAGAGGTATGGCTGTACTTTGGACTTCCCTTGAGGCCCCTTATGAGGAGAGGATTGCCAACATCGAATTAGAACACTGAATCTAGCTCCACGATATCTCTCAAGGATGGTCTGAAATCCTGGTTCGATATGAGTCAACAAAACAAGTGGCAATGGCTGAGAGTCTCATTGCCAAATATGAGAAGAAGAATTTTGAGCTCCTTAAGAAAAAGTTAGCCAATGCTCAGGAGATCATCAAGGCCACCAAGGAGCTCTCAGATGCTAACCTCCTCTATGCTGCCAAGAAGATTGATATTTTGGAGAAAAAGGTCACGTCATTGTTGTCTCAACCCTTTGAGCCTACCCCTCTTGCTACAACACCTCCTGCTGCGCTTCCCTCCCCTCCCCCATGTCCCCCTTCTACAACTATTCCTTCCGCGACCCCACCTGTGGATGTTCCCCCTCCTGCCACTGCCCCTCCTCCAGCACCTCCTGCCTCGCAACCCCCTCCCACCCCACTTGTGGAGGTTCCCCCTCCCCCTCCTACCGAAGTGCCTCCACCGGACAAACCTATCCCTCCAAAATACAAGCGGACTTCCTCCAAAAGAACCACCACCGCCAAGAGATCTGCTTCTTCTGCTACCGCTATCAAAAAAGGAAAACAACCTGCTGCCCCATCCAACGCAGCTAAGCCCACCAGGTCCTCCCCTCAATCTGACCCCCATGGCACCCTACTCTCTAGGGATGAAAGAAGAAAGGCTGCTGCGGCCCTAGGACTGGACCCCATGGCCCTTTTCCCTTCCGATTCGGATTCTGATTCTGCGCCTGTTGTTGATCCTAAAGGCAAAATGCCTGTTGCCCAGTCTGAGGAGGCACCCGTAAAACAACCTAAGCAATCCAAATCCAAGGGAAAAGGCCCTGCATCTAAGCGGTAGCTGGCACCAAGCTGTATATAAATGTGGTCATTTGTTGTTTCAGTTTCTTTTTCATTTGTCTCTTGTATATATTTAACATCTTTGTTGTGTTATTCTATAGATATCTTCTCACCCTGTCTCTCTCTTGATTGCATTTTCTCAAAATAGTGAGGACACTGTTTGGTTAAGGTTTGGGGGTGTGGCATGTATGCCAATAAACTAGTTAATTTTAGTGCAGCCAAGTTAAAAAGGAATAATCGAAAAGAGAATGAATTCACCTCATAATTGTTGATTAAGAAAATTCTAAAAAACCATTTGCAACTGAAGTAAGCTGAAGTTTTAACATTTTTCATGAAGAAAATGTCAAGAATTTTTGCAGGAAGTTTTTGATGTGTGATAAACCAGCAATGAGAAGAGATTGTGAAGATACTCTCCAGAAATTGGGTGGAAGGCCATACCCAGTGAGAATTGGGTTTGAAAACTTCTTTAAAGAGTGTCTTGGCAATCCATTCTGCTTTGAGAACTGACTAGACTTAATCCTGACCACTAGAAGTTAAGCAAATCCAAATTGAAACAAGCTCGACAGCATTCATAACATGGAAGACATGAAGTAAGGCCATCTCTTGGACAGTTTGAGCCTAAAATTCCCCACCATTGAACTGCCCTTGATGCACACCACTTGAGCCTTAAAAGCCCCAATTTTCTTTAATGAAAATTAGAAATTCTAAACCCAAAACCTCCTGACCTATTTCATTTCACCCTCAATCTAAGAAATCAGGAAGAGGAAGGAGGAGAAAGGTTAGAGGATCAAGGTCCTAAATCAGGTTGAAAGAAAGAAAAATGCAGTTGGTGGTATTTGTGGTATTACATTAAAAAAAAAAAAGAGCAGAAGAATGAGAAAGAGAAGTCATTTCATTGAAAAAACTGAAAGGAAGAGAAGAAGCTGGCCACTTTTGCTCTGAAAATTCAAAAAGTAGATGGAATTGTGCTGAATTAAAGGTGAAGTCATGAATCACCTCCTTGCCTTCACTGATTTCTCAATTTCGAACTCTGTTATCCCTTTTTGTTCCTTCACAAACCTCATCCCTAAGCCACACTACAACCCAATAAAAAGACCTTACTGATCTGAAAGTGGATTGAGCTGTCGTGTGGAGATGAGAATCTGCTTAATCTATGGTGAAAAGAGCTGGAAAAGTCAGAAATTCAAGCAATGCCTATGCTCCTGCTTGCAGTCCTATTTGAGGGTTGTAACTGCTCTTGAGCTGAGTGATATGTTTTACCCCTTTTCTCTGTACTGATGAGTGAACAGCCCTGATGAGACTTGGGTCTGAAATCCAGATCGAAAGGGGAAGTATCTAAGCAGGATCCTCAAATTGATGGTGAGTTATGCATAAAATTTCAGAAGAAATGCCTGGACACAAACTGAGTGATGATGGAGAGATTTTAGCAGACTTTCATATTTCCAAATAGATGTTTTTTTCTGTTGAATTTCTTTTAATGGATGGGAATGATGTGAATTTATTTGATTTGCTTAAATTCTTCTTTAACAGGTTGCACTATCATTAACTAAGTTGTATTGAAGAAGTTTGTGGGTACCTTCACTGAAAACCCTCAGGAGACTTCACTCCTCCACTAGGGATCACCTAGGGGTTTAAAAGGCTTGGTGCATATGCTAAATGCATTCGTGCTCCCTACGAAAGTGGCATTTTATTTTTTCTTTGAATTCTCCTTTGCTCAGGGACTAGCAAAGCTTAGGTTTGGGGGTGTGTTAAGTGGTGAAAAATGCCACTTTGCACCCTTTAACCTGACCTTTCATAGACCTGTGAGCACACTAATAAGCCTCTGTTGAGTGCATTTTATAGATAGCAGGGAAAGCTGGTAATAATGCAGCAAACCACTTAAGAATGCCCACAAAGAAGTCATCTCTCAGCACCATGCAGACCCAGCAACAGAACAAGGAGAAAGAAGCGAAGATAGGTCCAAAACATCCTATCGAGAGGATGTCTGAAGACTTCGATAGGAGCTGAGGATTAAAAGGAAAGAATTCGTGCAGTTGGAGAAGGGTTCGATAGGATCCGAAGGCAGAAGAAGGATGAATTCATATGGATTGAGGAGTTCGATAGGATTTCAAAACCTATCGAGCAAAGAAAGGAAAGAAGAAACTATCTTATCAAAAACTTACCTGAAGTGTCAAAGGAACCTATTGAACGGATCTGAGAACCTAGCGAAAGGACTAAAATGCTCGATTCCAACCTGTCGAAGGCTCCCTGAACTTATCAAAATGAAGATGCTGAAGTTGAACCTATCGAAGGATGCTTAAGCCTTTCAATAGGAATGAGAGCCAACCTATTGGGATGACGGCACACAAAGCTGAACCTGTCGAAAAGGACCCCTGGACCTATCGAACTACTCAGCCAACCTATCGAACACTCCAGATATTGGGCTGAAGACCCTGAAGCTTCAAAGAGAAAACTCATCCTATCGATACCTATCAAAGAGACTAGGGAACCTATCGAAAGGAACTACAAGCTTACTTTTAACCTATCGAAAGCTTCTCCAACCTGTCGAAATCGTGTGTTGAACTTCTCAAAAGCTATGCTATGCACATGCTGAGACTTGGTAACCTATTGCATGCAAACCGAGGCACTTTGATGACCGGCGCGACGTTCTTGAAGATGCCCTAGGAAGCCCTAACTGACCCACGTGCTTTAACAGAACTCTAGCAAACTCTGACAACCTTCTAGAAGTGATTTTTGGTGAGAAAAATAGAGGAGAAAGCTATATATTGAGATCCCCAATTGCCATTGGGGAGGATTTAATTTTTGGATAATTTCTTGGAGATCAGAGCTTGCAGTGAGATTCTATTTCCCTTCCTTTAGCCCAACCATGGTTGGCTAATTCCCTAGGAGCAGCAAGGGGTGAGTTAGATCTGTAATCGGGTAAGGTTAAGAGTGTTGCTAGGGTTAATTGCTGCACAGACTACATATCTGAGAGCATTCCATTGTAAGAGTGACCTTGTTTGCAATGTAAATGTTGTTTTCAATGTTTTAATTAGATCTAAAGCTCTTTTGATTCATTTTGGTGCTCGATCAGAGTTGTGTAGAGGAGTTGCTTGATCAGCTCATCCACTTAACTGGTAGACCTCTTGGATATCATTTGAATTCCTTGGATCTGATATCCCTGTAATTTCCTGTGTCTGTGACCTGGAAATTGCAGCATCTATAGTGGTTTTAATTGTTCTAATTGAGGTTCTGGCTTTGTAGGAGATCTCTAGGATGGTCTGTGACCATTAAAGTGGATGGATCATAACCTTAAGGTAAATCTGAGCTCATGCCTCAATTGGATTCATCTGCTGTAATCCATGGATTCGATAAAGCCTATAAGATGGTCTGTGACCATTAAAGTGGACAGATCATAGCTTAAGGCCAGGTGGATCCTGTGATTTGAAGTGAAATTTATACCCTGCAGCTATGCTCGTGGACAGTGCCTATGGCCTAGCTCAACCTGATTACTGTGAAAAAACCTCCAAGCTGTTCTTCTCCATCTTTTTAGTTTTTAAACCTTCCACCTACAAGATCTGAGGCTCCAGATTCGATCTAAGACAATTTGCATTTTAAATGTAGTTAGTTTAAGTGACAACCCTATCCAAACTTCTCCCCTATCTTTTAGCTAAGTTAGTAATAGCTAGGGTGCCAGATCTCTTACAGATCTGGAGATTTACTGAATTCCAAACCACCTCTCGCAGAAATAACACCAACAGGCCTCAAAGGCGGAGAAGAACCCTGATCCGCATTGCTCTTCCATGCCATATTCAGATGATTCCTCCAGCTCGGATTATAGGTATTACCAAAATTATTTTGATCCGGCCTCTAGAAGGAATTTGCATCATTTATATGTTCCTGTACCCCCTCGGGGTATAAGGGTACAGCTGGACAATTGGGAGGTGCATGAGTCGGGCTTTAGCATATGCCACAAACCTCACTTACTTGAGCTATTGAGTGTGACTTCGCACTCAACATGGATTCAAATTTCTTTTCCAAAGCCCCGACCTTGGTAGAAATATCCATTATTGGTTTCAGTTCGTAAATACCCCCTCGCTTAGGAGGTACAACTCGTGAAACCTCGAAATCATTCTGATTCGATGCGGCTTGTTGCACCGAATTCTCACTTAAGTTCTCAAATGATTCCCAAGCATCATCTGCGGTCTTTGTCAAGAACATTCCCCCATAAGAAGCATCTATCATCTATTGGTTTGACTCACTCAGCCCTTCGTAAAAGGCTTGCACTATTTGATAATTCGGGACCCCATGATGGGGGCACTTGCGCAGAAGTTCGTTTAAGCGCTCCAGCTCTCATGAAAGGATTCATCCGGATCCTGTTTAAATGATGTTATGGTCTTCCGAATGATGTTTGTCTTACCAATTGGGAAATATTTGACTAAGAATTTTGTTTGAAGCTTTCCCAAGTGGTAATCGAATCCCTAGGCAAAGAAGTCAACCACCTCTTTACCTTATCCTTTAATGAAAATGGGAAGAGCCTCATACGAGCAGCCTCTTTTGTCAGTGCGTTAATTTTGAAGAGAGTCAAGACTTCTAGAAAGGTTGTAAGATGGTCATAGGGATCTTCGTTGTTAAGCCCATGAAAGCTAGGAAGCATTTGAATCAGGTTTGGGCTTAATTTCAAAGTTCCCATTTCCGACTGTTACGGGTAAGTGAATACAGGAGGGAGTTGTAAGAGTTGACAGTGTGTAATATTCTCTCAACGTTTTAGCCTCATTTTGGTCTTCACCCACCATGTTAAATTGAATCGGATGTAGAGCGGGGCAGTTAGAATGTTCAAAACATACGACATTTTGAGAGGGCTAAGAACTAGCGCGAATTCATTGACACGTCCTCTTAAGCGCAAGGTCTAGTCGCTCATGGGAAGGTAATTGCAACCTTCACCTTGGCATAAACAGGAGAAATATGAATTAGTTTATTACTAGGAAACCAAAAACACGTACTTTAGCCTCTCGCAGCGTCTCGTGACATGCTTTGGTGTATTCGAGCCATTGATTTTCCAAATCTACAACACACACTCTACAGTTAGTATAATAATACAAAAATATAAGAAAACCAAAATCAAATGAGAAATAAAGCCAAAACATCCGACAACGGCGCTAAAAACTTGATCGTCTTAAACTTGATCTGAATATACTAGGGCAAGTACAAGGGTGTGAAACCATAGGGATTTGTCGTCTATCTCTTATTTAGCTTCTATTGTCTGAAATATTTTATAACATTAGAATTCCTAATTTATACTAAAACAACTAAAAGAAATCTAAATAGTTAGAAATAGGAGGAGAGAAGGCAATCACGAATCTCTCTTGGATTTAAGATTAACACCCAATACAATTTACTGCTTTACCATAATAAATCCCTGGTATCCCAGCTCCTGACTATAAGCTCAATTGCATCGTTTATGACTTAGCAAGATCTAATTGCGAGTCAGATAACCTAATTGTTAAGCATCGTTACACGTAACCAACTAAAACTATCCTACAAGGCCTAGTTCGTCGGCAAGTATTCTACCTAATCCAACCCCAATCCCTACAAGGCCACTGAGGTTTCGTTAAACAGAAATAAACCTCTACAATCGCTCATTCTCGATGACTCTTGAAGCCTCTAGCGTACAATCATACCATTCTAGGGATTTAAAACTAGCAAAAAGAAATAACACTTTATTGAATATTCATATGAAAATTTCAAGAGATCCTTGGCCGAAGCTTTACACACACATTGATTCAGAGTTCTTCTTCATCACTAAAGAAGACTCTAATTGATGATCACAATCAATCTCCCTCCATTCCAAACTATTCCTAACTTAATTTACTGAAACTCACGTCACAGCCCCCTAGAAAGATTCTGGCGTGCGAGCCCCCTAAAACTACACCCTAGGGTCCTTATTTATAGATTAGAAGGCCCTAAAACAAATACACATGACAAGGATTCTTTAGATCCTAAAAATTCATCAAGGAAGATGAGTTTAGAAGGGAATCTGTGCGATTTGGAGTTATCCCGATTGTTTAAAAGAGATTTCCGGAGAGGGTCTCAGAGTTTAGGCGTCATCCACAGCTGTCCAACCTGATTTCTCACGCAGAAACTCTGTTTCGACCGATCGACTTTACTTTCTTTCTCCAGGTAGAAGACTACCCCGTGAAGCTTCAGGACTCTTTAGTTTAATTTCTAGACCGGTCGAATTAAGTTGAACCGATCGATTAATTCCTCTGAGTATGTTTGCATTCTACCCTTCCAATTTCGACCGGTTGGCTGAGTCCTGACCGGTCTCTCTTTGCAATTCTGAAGCTTTTCTAGAGTTCTGACCAGTTGAAAGTTCTGACCGGTTGAAAGTGATGCTTTGACCAGTCCATTCAGGATCAATTCTCTTCAGTTGGGAACTCCTTCTATTGTGCTATTTCGACCTGTCAAATTTACAGTTTTGACCGGTCCATTTGACCTTGTGAAGCACTTCTTTCAGCCATTCCTCCTTGGATCCTTGCCATTTTTTTGGGTTTCTTCATATCTTTGCTCTTTTAACCCTTTTTGCGTTGATTCGGCTTTTGCACCTGTTGCAACACAACACGAACTAATAGTACCCATTAGTGGTTAAATGAGGTCTAACAAAGCTGAGATTCGGAGATAATTTATACAATATTTGGGCCCGATCACCATTATATGAGAGTTGCGATTGATAAAATTACGATTCCAAAAGCTTAACCATCATCTTAGTAGAAGTTCAAATATCTATGATAGGAAACAACTACATTTCATGTTGATATTTTTGTACACTTATTAAAATTGAATGCTTGAAATTATACTTTGCTTTAAACTGTAATATTTAGATTATAGTTTCAAAATCATATAACCAGTGAGCATTTGATCTTACTTCCTTTCTTTTTAAGAGAGAGACTGTTATCTATCTGAATTCTAACTTTCCTTGAACTTCTTGGCTGTCTTTACTGAAATCTCATATTGCTAAAATTTGAACAACTATTCTATAATTATGATGAATGTTTGTCTAGAACTGTTTGTTTTATGCATCAAAACAATATACCATTCTTGCTAGTAAATCGTGAAAATGATTAAAGGCTATCTTTTGATTCGTTTGAGCCAAAATGCCAAAACCAGAACTATATTTATCCCTTGAACCCATATTAGAGCTTAATCCAATTTTCTTTGTAACAAAACTTTATAAACCCTTAACCATATATACTACCCAAAGCTTTCAATCTCTAACTCTTGAATTCTGAGAATTTAGAATAAAAGTAAGAGTAGGGTGTGAAAGGAGTATGCAAAAATAGATAAGAGATATGCCGCAAAAGGGTACAACTAAAAAAGAAATTTATTGAGAGTTTGTGAGAAAAAGAAGAAAAATCGTACATACGATTTTACAAAAAGAGAAGTAAAAAACTTTCAAAATGAGAAAAATCAAGAGGATATCGGAAAATGAAATAGAAAGAAAAAGGGATTTACTAAAGAAAAAAAAGTTATCCAACTTTTTTTTCTTTACTTACTGAAGTAAAGAAAAAAAGTTATCCAACTTTTTCGATACTTACTGAAGTATAAAAAGAAGAAAAAGAAGAAGATAAGTAAGAGATGAGCTAAATTCTTAGAACTTTTGAATCTTTTCTAACTTTCTTTGGAACCTTTTGACTAGCCCCATTACAAGCCGAATAAAGACCTTTTTGATTTACGATTTGTAAAAACATGAGGCTAATAGAGATGTGTATAATGAATTCTATGGAGAAGCAGTAGACATATTGTGCAACCGTGGGCTCTCGCGAGTCTGTTGTGATGATGCGCCTACTTTAAAAATGGAGTCGCCACCCAGAGCTTTTGGTGACCCGGGGTACCTCAAAATCAATATATGGGCTCCGAATTGGTGACCCGGGATACCTCAAAATCAATATATGAGCACTGAAAAGTGTAAAAATATGACTCCGATTACCACTTTTTACCAAAAGCTCTTGTGTAGGGGCTTCGGTTATCGATCGGGAAGGTGTTAGGTACTCGATTAACCCACTCGTAAAGCAGTCTCTACTTATGGCCGGGTCTATGTTTAGGTGTATAAAAAAAATATATATATATATACATATACATATATATATATATATATAAAGAGAGAGAAAATTGAGTGACACTTCCTCTTGTTCGAAGGCACACCATTCCTATTGAGCCCTTCGCACCGTCGAAATTTTGGCGGTGTAACGGCTCAATTCTAGGATAGAGGAAAAGTAAAGAAGCTAGAGGAATAGAAGGGAGAACCGGAGCTCTCGGGCACTTGTAGCACCATTGAGGACCTTCGCGTTGAGGTGCTTTTAGTGAGCTTCCGATAGCAAATGGATTGAGGAATGGGTTTGAACCTCCAAGGCTAGGGAGCTAGAGGGTAGAAAAGGTAGGCTAAGGGCTAGTTCTAGCTAAATATCAAGGATTGGTGATAGAAGATGGGATCTAAAAGGTAAACTATGGTGTTGGAATTTGTATGGAGGATTAGTGTTTGAAAATGGAGAGGAAGCTCTCTAGGTATTTTTCTCCCTCTTTTAGAATATTTTTCAAGCCCTTACACAAGAGGGGTGGCTTTCTATTTATAGAAAAGGAGTGGATTAGGGGAGGATTTATGTCCTAATTGGGTTGGCAATTAGGTAATCTAGAATTTAAGGTTTTCTACGTTTTTGAGGGCTTGGAGAAGAGGGATTTCTTTTAATGGTGGATAATAGGGTGATGGGTTGAATGGCAAAAGGGTGGAACTGATAGTTGCAAGGGATAAAATAGTCCTAAAAAGACACACATCCACAAGTCAAACTCCAAAACTGAAATCTGCCATTTTTGAGAAAAATCAAAATTTTAAGCTATGCGTACAAGTATGTATGCATAGCTTAGGAACAGTGATTTTCCAGAAAAGTGAGAAGTCTAGAGTCTGTTTTGAAGCAGTTCTAAAGCCAAAAAAGCTAAAATTAGCTATGCGTACATACTATGTACACATGGCCAATTTCTACAAAAAATTGCTCATGCGTATATAGTATGTACGCATGTATAAATTCGTACATTTCTGTGTAATTTTCAAATCGCCATAACTTTTCATGTACAACTCGGATTGAGTTGATTCTTAGCTTGTTGGAAAGCTGGAAAATAGTACATTCCAATGGTATAGGTCTCAAATCCATCAGAGGTATATGTAAACTTTGGAACTCCTCTTTCCATCCACTGTTCTAGTTGGTTCAAAACTGGCCTAGGAAGGGTTCTAATGGGTTTGAAAAGGTTAGGATTGATTCCTAAGTGTTTAGAAAGTCTTCTAAAGGTTTGAGTTAAGTTCTAAGGGCTCTGAAGGTGCTTTCGGAAGCTCGGGAGTACGTTTCCCTTGAAGTATGGGTCAATCGAGCTTTAGGCAAATTTGATTGTCTACAGATGACTCTCTTTGGTATTCGATCACTAACGATCGCATACCAAAGAAATAGACATCTAAAGAGGCCCAAGGCACCACTATTGGATTCGTTGTATTCAAAGCAAACCTCAAACATCAAAATGATAGAAGGAAAAAATGTAGAAAGTAGCGGAAGCCCAAACTATTGGGAAAATGTCAGTTCCTTATGTGGAGAGTGGCAGAAGCCCAGTATGTTGGGAAAACGTCTGTTCCTCGAAAGGAGAGTAGCAGAAGCCTAGTATGTTGGGAAAATGTATGTTCCTCAAAGCTATCGGTCCCCAAGCACTTAGTGACATTACTGAAAAAAATTGAGATGGTGTGATTGATGATGCACGATATTTGAGATTCATTTCGAAACAAGACTACCTCACGAGCAGGAGGGTGATCGACCCATACTTAAAGATTAACATAAAGAAATGATGCGAAGATCCAATGGTTTGTGTCCAATATCATGAGGCATTGACTGCCCCATTTGATTGGCCACAAATGACCCTACGCGATGTAGATCGAAATTTTTTTATAACAGCAGACCCGAGTTAGGCTATTTCTTGGGCTTTTGGAAGCAATGCTTCCGAGGATACTTCTGTTTTTCTTTATCGAGTCTCTCCTCACCGCACCTAAAGGATATAAGGCCAATTTGGTGCAACTAATGCGCTCCCCAAGGGTTTTAAGGCTTTTCAAAGTTTGGTCACCTACCCGATATACCTCTGGCACAAGCACCTTCTATGATACTAGATGTGGTGGTTCCTTTCGAGATCATCACCACTAGGGCTGTCGTTTTACTAGGATCCGAGATGATGTATCGCTATGTATTTTTTTCCATCATTTTGTAAAATCTACCCATGCAAAAAACAATTCAATTAAGTCCTCTTGGTTCAATTTTAAGTTCAATTTTTAGGGAATTTTCTTAAAGTTCAAAAATGGGTGGTGAGAATCTTGTGACGCCTCTACGGGGCAGGTGTCCACTGATGAAATATGAAGCTAAATTAGCATGCAACCCGCCAAACAATTAAGGTGAGTAAAAACGGAATTGTAAATGCTCAAGTAGGCCCACTAAATGACTAAGGCATGTAAATGATAGAATCATAGGGGTGAGTAAAAATGCTCAAGTAGGCCCGCCAATCAGCTAAGATAGTAAATAACATAATCGTAGGGGTAAGTATAAAAAATGCAAAATTGTAGGGGTAATTAAAAAATGACAGAATCGTTAGGGTAAGTACAAAAAGAGACAAAATAAAGGAGCCAAAACTTCAAGGAGAAGCTTTACAAGCTATCCCCAGTGGAGTCGCCATCTATGCAACCGTGGGCTCTCGCAAGTCCATCGCGACGATACATTCTCTTTTAAAAATGATGGAGCCGCCACCCAATGCTTTTGGTGCCTCGAAATACCTCAAAATCAATATACAAGCACCAAAGTGTAAAAATATGACTCCTATTCACCAGTCAACGCCAAAGGCTCCTTGCTAGGGATTTCGGTTATCAATTGGGGAGGGAAGTTGTCCTTTATGGTCTTAGAGTTTAATTTCCTGTAATCTATGCACACTCTCCAATCAGTGGTCTCTCTGGTTGGCATCAATTCTCCAGACTCATTTGGTATTACTGTGATGTCAGATTTCTTGGAGACCACCTGGATAGGTGATATCCACTCAGAATCAGAAATAGGGTAAATGACTCCAGCATCTAGTAATTTGACAATTTCTTTCATGACTACTTCCTGCATGTGAGGGTTCAACTTTCTCTACATTTCCCTAGAGAGTTTGGAATCCTCTTCCAAACGAATTTCGTGCATGCAAACAGATGGATCAATTCCTCCCAAATCAACAATTGTCCATCCAATGACTTTCTTATGCTTCCTGAGGACACAAAGTAATTGCTGCTCCTGCTCCTCAGTGAGAGAGGAGGATATAAATACTGGCAGTTTTTCATTTTGTCCCAGGAATGCATATTTCAATGAATTTGAGAGTTGCTTTATCTCCAGGTCTAGTGGACTTTCCACAGAAGGTAGCAAAGGTTTCTTGGAGGGTTGAGGGAAAGGCAGTAAGGTAGGTCTCCATGTAGAGTGCTGCACTAGGCCCACTGAAGAATCCAATATGTTCATTTCTTCAATTAGAATGGGAGCCTCCTCCTCAACAACCTTGGTCCACATTTCCTCAAAATCATTTAACACCTTATCCCAATCCAGCAGTTTGGATAAGGTTTCTTCCACCAATTCATCTATGACATCTACTGCAAAACAGTCCTCATTGTCAAATTGAGGCTGATTGGCAGTATTGTACACATTCAGCTTAATTTTCATATTTTCGAAAGTGACTTCCATCACTCGAGACCTGCATTGAATGTAAGCATTGGTAGTGGCTAGAAATGGCCTACCCAAAATGATAGGTATTGGAGTGCTACACTTGGTAGGCCCCATGTCTAACACTAAAAAATAAGCTGAGTAAAAAAATTTATCTACTCTCACCAACACATCTTCCACAATGCCCATAGGTTTTCTCTCAGACCTGTCAGCCAATTGGAGGACTACAGGTGTGGGCTTTGTCAGCCAATTGGAGGACTACAAAGCTCTTTGTACTCTCTGTAGAACTCGAATATTACAGAAAAAAAGCAAGCATTAAATTACTAACTGGTGATTAAGAAATGTGGAAACTAAAGTCCTTTGGGTTTTCTTGAAACGAAGAGTTGGAGATCGCACCTTTGAACAGCAAGATGAAGAACAGTCTCAGATGAAATCGCATAAAAAATGAGGAAACAAGCTAAGGATTCGACCTCTTGAGCCGATCTCCATCGCTTTTCATTACCGTGAATGAAATGATTGACGAGATTGTAAAGGTGATGGAGAGAGATGAGATTTCAGTAGAGAAAATGGATTAGGATTTCATGTTTTGTAGAGAGAGAGAGAGGGGGGGGGACTAGGATTTCATGTCTTCGTTAATTAGTGGCTAAAATTTGTCAAAGAAAGCGTAGGTGAAGCCATCTGGACTGGGTGCCCCGTCTTTACAACCCTTAATTGCAGCAAGGATCTTATCTTCATTAAATTTAGCTTCAAGAGACTCAGTTATTATGTCCTTCACATCTTTTTGAAGAGTTGGTGCACGCTAAGAGGCTCGTCCACTCTTCATAGGGAACTGGTCGTCGATTCTATAGACATGACACCATTTTAGAAGTACGTGGTGTTAGGTGGTGCATTGGGTGATACTTTAACTTGATTCAACCTTCATATTATATTAAAAAATTGTGAGAGCTACAACTTGCACACTATATTTGAATCGTGGCACATTGTTTAAAATGAAAGACTTAATATTTTTGCGATGTGTGCGACATGGAACACCATCTAAACAATCAGATTTGGAGGCTGTGACATAAAGATCTCTACGACCAAAAATTGGCATGAAACATGAACTCTATCATTTAATTCAACAAAGTCAAAGCCCATCATCTGATTCAACACAATCAAATCCCATCATCTGATTTGATGTTTGACTGTGATGAATTTGATGATAGAGATCATGTTTTGTGCGGATCTTTGGCAACCAAAATCATTTCATCATGAACCTTCAAATTAGTCTACGTAGATACTGTTCCGCAGGAATAAATCCAAAAAACACCAAGTCTTTCTTTTTAAACCATGTGCCATGATACAAATCTTGTGCGCAAGTTATAGCTCCGCTCCAAAAAATTATTTATTCCATGTGATAAAGGGTATCTCTATTCATGCCATTAGCTTTATTGAGTTAACTCATTGAAAACCGCTGACTGCTTCAAATTAGATGGAGATCGTTTTTCACCACAGCCTTCCACACTAGGCACACATCAAGCTCAAACGTGATTTTAAGATTATTTTCGACACTACAAATGTAACAGTTGCGCGTTTGTTACACTTCGTGGAATAGATAAAAGCCCGATCAGGCATATGCCTACCATCAACCCTAAATGGTCTAGAATAAAACAATAAGATGTGGTGGTCCCGTCAATATTAGCACAAGTAAAATTTCCTAGGTATAAAACTGTGATATAAGTGTGATAGTATCTTTCAAAAACTTTACTGAGCTAAAGGATATGGCTACTAAGTAAGCCCAGCCCAATATAAGTCAAGTGAAACAAGTGTCATATATCAACCTATTTTGTCTTCTCCACTTATACATAATACACATAAAAGCCCGTATGAGCCTTGTATAGAGGATAAACCACTTTTGGCGTATCTGCTTATACCAAGACATGCCCATATGGGCCTTGCAAGGGAACTTAGTCCAAATAGCTTATACACTGCAATAGTGTATACGACTCATATACAAGGACAGCCCTGTTTGTCTGTTATGGGATACATTTAACTACCATGTGCTAGCCTAGTATGGAATTAGGACCCAAGAAGCCTATCAGCTGCTTTGTATTTTGTTGTCGCTCCAAGTGTGCCAAAAATGTGTGCAAAAAATTAAAGAATTAAAGAATGCTAAATTATATGGATGTTAACTTATGAAAGGGATATCAGCACATTGGGGCTAACACTGGCCTGCAAGATCAGGGCCAATTGTAGCAAGTTTTAAAAGTAAGTATTTCAAGATCGTCCACAGAGAAGTTTGTCTAAAATGAGAGATAAACCTCCAGATCTGTGCTACCAGATCTGGCTCTATAATTATCTAAAATAAAGAATAGATAAAAGAGAGTGTTGGGTTTTGTCACGTTTAACTAAAAGCAAATAAAGAAAAGAACTAACTACGTGATCCAGATCCGAGTTGTGGAGGTGTTTAAAATAAGACAAATGCAGAAATAATAGCTTCATGTATTTTAGAATTTTAATGGAGAATCAATTCAATCTTCATCGGCTACAAGACAGATGTAAGAGAAATAAATCCGAATTAAGGAATAGGTTTAGACTTATGGTGTGATTTGTCACAGATCATCGCCTAGTGTGGCCTATTCTTTATTTCGTAACATGAACATCATCGTAAATGTCGCTTGAATTAGGTTACCAACGCTAATTCGCACAGGATGATGAATTAAGGGAAGTTGGATGCGGATGAGTGAATCTAAAGAAGTCTAATGCACTAAGGTGAACATTCGTAACCCTCGACATGACTCCAATGGAGAAGACACAAATTAGAACCTTTTAAAATCCAACGTTACAAGCACGGCTTCTTAGAGAGCCCTCGACTTACAAATTGAGCTTCTCGAGAGCCCTCGATTTCTGATCTTGAATCCGAACTTGGAAGTACAAATCACCGCAATGGCTCTCAAAGGTAAAATACAAGAAGGGATTACAGGGGAATCGGATGAGCTTCGACCGGAATGGGGAAACAGAGATGAAAACTCTAAAATCTGGATACCCAAATTGGGCAAATGGTTCGTCTATTTATAGTTTTCCTAAGCCGGCTCGGATGTGTATCAACCAATCGTAATTGGATGGATCTGTATCAACCAATAGGAGTCGAGCACCGGATCGGATCTGCTCGCCAATCGTAAATGCTTGATCCGGTTCAGCCAATCAGGAAACAGAGGCATCAATTCTGTTATGTAATTCAAAAATCTGTTTGAGCTTCTAGAAGTTCCCGCCAAGTAATTTCATCTTTGGGTGTTCACATGGGGTGGAATATGCCTTTGGTTCGTGCTCAGGATCTTCCGGAATGTCCTTGGGTTTTAAAACGCATTGGGGCGATAAAGTTTCAAAATACCTTGGACGAGTGCAAATCCCCAGAATGCCATTTCGCATAGTTTAAGGGCTTTTTCGCAAAGTAGTTTGGCTCCAGAATCTCTCTTCGCAAAGCATTTTGGCTCCAGAATCTCTTTTCGCAAAGCATTTTGGCTTCAGGAGATCTTTTCGCAAAGGACTTTGGCTTCAGGAGATCTTTTCGCAAAGGACTTCTCTTCTTTTCGCAAAGCATTTTGGCTTCAGGAGGTCTTTTCGCAAAGGACTTCTCTTCTTTTCGCAAAGTTCAAAGTTCTTTGCGAATATTGATCATTTTAGGATGGTTTTCGGATTTGGACCTGTCTTTTTGGTTTGCTGCAATATGAACACTAAAGCACTTATTTAGTCCTCTCAAGGGTCTTTCAAGGCTCATGTTTAGGGGTAAAAAATGGTATTTTTCACTACTTATCATATTTCGTATGACTACACGACTCAAATGAGTCACCAATGTCTTATCATGCACGCAAAGTGCAGCTTAACAAGTATAAAAACAAAAAAAAACATAGGGCTTTCTCCTTCTTCCTACTTCGGCAACTGCTAGAACATACAGCAAAAAGAAGTCTCGTAATTAAAACTACACTCTACTACACACTTGTACACCTTTGAATTCCTTAGCTCACAACTTGCAATCCTGTGATTTTTGAAACAACCCTTGGTCTCCATGAACTCCATACATCCTTGACTGTTACATCCTTGGCGAACATGACGTCAATAGACGTTCGGCACCGTCGTAACCGCAAGTCCAATAAAAGGTACACTAACTTTGTATATTGATATGTATGGGCTACGAGATTATCACTCTGTGCTGTCGATTATATGAAATCGAATTGGCAACATAGAGATGGGCGATTTAGTGCTAATGGAGCATAGATCTCATGCTAAAGTCATGACATGAACGTATACACTTCGGAGCTTTTAATGCCGGGTTCAAAATAAAAATACACTGAAATTTCAGCATAAAAATAAATACGAAAATCCAATATTTGTACACAATATAGATGAAAGATATAAGCTTTATATATATATATCAAAGACCCAGCCAATTGCCTGAGTAAAAGAAGCCAAAGTAGAGTAGAAAATACCCGGGCAAGCCAAGCTTTATATATATATATCAAAGACCCAGCCAATTGACAGGCTTGCCACGGCAATCTTACATGGCTGCCGCGGCAAGCATTGTGCATTGACCACTGCTTGATATTTTGGTTATAACTTTTGACCCCGAACTTCGATTGGCACGATTCTTGATGTTTTAGAAAGGAGACAACGAGCCCTATAACTTTTATGATGTAACAAATTCTTGAATCTAACATTTACAGGCTAAAATATTAGTGACAAGTTGCGGTAAGGTACCCAGCTGACTGGCTTGCCGCGGCAACCCTTATGGCTTGTCGAGGCAAGCCTATGTATAGCTGCCATTTTTATTTAATAGGCCCTTGGTCTGTATCTGACCTACGTGCGATGACTCTCCATGTCCGTAAACAGTAGACAACATATATATCGGGTCTCAAGTGACCTATTACCCCTGAAGATATACTAATATATATATATATATATATATATATATATATATATATATACACTATAGGTGCCACTTGGTGCACATGATGTGTTTGCTTGAAGATGTGCATGCACGGGAAACCAGTTACATGTAAACCTGGTGCCAGGTAGGGAGTTTATATTCTTAATTTATATTTTATTTTCAAATTCATCCCTGATTAGTAAGTTATAATTAAACCTATGTCAGTTTGATCCATATGCTAGTAATAGTTTCAGCTGCTATAAATATGCTAGTTGTGCCAGTTCTGCTGAGGTATACTAAGCTAGATGATAGTAAGATCAATGCCATATATGTTTATACCATGAACTTTGATGCTCGAACCATGCTAGTTTAGCTCGACATAGGATTATTCTATGAATATATGTCAGTATGATAGTTTTTGAATATGAAGGCATTTTTAAATGATGATTAGAGATTTATGAGGATGCCAATCAGTTTTAT
This sequence comes from Chloranthus sessilifolius, assembly GCA_021018995.1. Lineage (NCBI taxonomy): Eukaryota > Viridiplantae > Streptophyta > Magnoliopsida > Chloranthales > Chloranthaceae > Chloranthus > Chloranthus sessilifolius. The sequence goes on along the minus strand of CM037590.1, from coordinate 85,336,549 downwards.
AGATGATAAATGCATGTAATCATATCAGTTTATATAATGAACTCATGTCAGTTGGGATGGATATGATACTAATGAAATCAGTGTTGATTTATGGTTAAAGAATGATGCTAAAATATATAGTGATAACGGGATAATGCTAAATCAGTTTAGAGGAATGGTTCTGATTAATGCTAAATCAGTTTAGAGGAATGATCCCTAGATAGAGATAGATGCGTTTATGAATCATGATGAAAGTATAGGTTAGATTTGATGTCTGATTAATGAAGGAATATGTTAGACCAGTTTTGATGAATAGTTAGCTCAGTTCGATAGATGAATATTAATGAGTATGCTAATTTTAGTTTAAATGAATGTCTTTGCATGACTATGCTTATGTCAAGTTTTATGAATAGATATGCATGATAAGGATCCAAGTGGTTGTGCTGTAGGACTATTATGCTAATTCAGTTAGATGTATGATTATAAATGATGATACGATTAGTTATATATGAATAATGATAAGATCAGTTTCAACGCATGAATATGAATAGTTATGCTAACTCAGTTATACTAGTTCAGTTTTGGCATATCATATCTGTTCATGATGTTCTTGCTTACATGTTAACATGCATTGTTCATATACTGTTATCCTTGATGTCATGTACATGTCTTTATTCTCGTCTTGAAATAAGTGATCCCGCTAACTCGGGAGCTTGATATCTCGTCCAAGTGATCCCGCTAACTCGAGAGCTTGATTTTCTCGGTCAAAGTGATCCCGCTAACTCGGGAGCTTAACAAGTGATCCAACTAATTTAGGTGCTTGATTTTCTTGTGTCTTATATATGTCTTATTTCAGTATGATTTCTGTAATTGTCCAGCATGATTTCTTGTCAGTATAATTCCTCGTATTTGTGCAGCATGAATCTGTTAGCATGATACAATATTTGTATAATTTATTGCTTGTTATACTATATGCTGCTAGAATAAATGTTAAATGTTGCTAGAATAGATACAAGGTAAGATATAATGTATTTAGTTTTATAACTTATGCATTTAGAAGTGAATTGGAAATCTAACATATAAAGTAGCACTTTAAATTTCCCTGCTGAGCTTTGATGATAGCTCATCCTATGACTTTATGTCTTAGCTGTAGATATTGCTCAGGACCCTAAGCACGAGGCTGATCCTACCTACCATCCTTAGGAGGAGGAGGACGAGGGCACGATTCTTGGCGAACATGACGTCAATAGACGTTCGGCACCGTCATAACCGCAAGTCCAATAAAAGGTACACTAACTTTGTATATTGATATGTATGGGCTACGAGATTATCACTCTGTGCTGTAGATTATATGAAATCGAATTGGCAACATAGAGATGGGCGATTTAGTGCTGATGGAGCATAGATCTCATGCTAAAGTCATGACATGAACGTATACACTTCGGAGCTTTTAATGCCGGGTTCAAAATAAAAATACACCGAAATTTCAGCATAAAAATAAATACGAAAATCCAATATTTGTACACAATATAGATGAAAGATATAAGCTTTATATATATATATCAAAGACCCAGCCAATTGCCTGAGTAAAAGAAGCCAAAGTAGAGTAGAAAATACCCCGGCAAGCCAAGCCTGGCAGGCTTGCCCCGACAACCTTACATGGTTGCCACGGCAAGGTGCTTAGGCTTGCAGCGACAAGCATTATGCATTGACCACTGTTCGGTATTTTGGTTATAATATTTGACCACGAACTCCGATTGGTATGATACTTAATGTGTTGGAAAGGGGACAACGATCCCTACAACTTTTATGAAGTAATAAATTCTTGAATCTAATGTTTATAAGGGAAAAAATTAGTGACAAGTTGCGTAAGGGACCCAGCTGATTGGTTTGCCGCGGCAACCCTTATGGCTTGTCGAGGCAAGCCTATGTGTAGCTGCCATTTTACTTAATAGGCCCTTGGCCTGTATTTGACCTACATGCGGTGACTCTCCATGTCTGTAAATAGTACACAACATATATATCGAGTCTCAGGTGACCCATTACCCCTGAAGATATACTAAAAAATATAAATATATATATATATATACACTATAGGTGCCACTTGGTGCACATGACGCGTTTGCTTGAAGACGTGCATGCACGGAAAACCAGTTACATGTGAACCTGGTGTCAGGTAGGGAGTTTACATTGTTAATTTATATTTTATTTTCGAATTCATCCCTGATTAGCAAGTTATAATTAGGCCTATATTAGTTTGATCCATATGCTAGTAATAATTTCAGTTGCTATAAATATGCTAATTGTGCTAGTTTTGTTGAGGTATACTAAGCTATGATGATAGTAAGATCAACGCCATATATGTTTATACCATGAACTTTGATGCTTGAACTAAGCTAGTTTTGCTCGACAAAGGATTATTCTATAAATATATGTCAGCATGATAGTTTTTGAATATTAAGGCAGTTTTAAATGATGATTAGAGATTTATAAGGATGCCAATCAATTTTGTTGATGATAAACGCATGTGATCATGTCAGTTTGTATAATAAACTCATGTTAGTTGGGATGGATATGATACTAATGAAATCAATGTTGATTTATGGTTAAAGAATGATGCTAAAATATATAGTGATAACAGGATAATGCTAAATTAGTTTAGAGGAATGGTTCTGATTAATGCTAAATCAATTTAGAGGAATGGTCCCTAGATAGAGATAGATGCATTTATGAATCATGATGAAAGTATAAGTCAGATTTGACATGTGATTAATGAAGGAATATGCTAGACCAGTTTTGATGAATAGTTAGCTCAGTTCGATAGATGAATATTAATGAGTATGCTAATTTTAGTTTAAATGAATGCCTTTGCATGACTATGCTCATATCAGGTTTGATGAATAGATATGCATGATAAGGATCTAAGCAGTTGCGCCGTAGGACTATTATGCTAATTCAGTTAGATGTGTGATTATAAATGATGATACGATTAGTTATGTAAGAATGATGATAACATCAGTTTCAACGCATGAATACGAATGGTTTTGCTAACTCAGTTATACTAGTTCAGTTTTGCTATATCATATCTGTTCATGATGTTTTTGCATACATGTTAGCATGCATTGTTCATGTACTGTTGTCCTTGATGTCATGTACATGTCTTTATTCTCGCCTTGAAACAAGTGATCTCGCTAACTCGGGAGCTTGATATCTCGTCCAAGTGCTCTCGCTAACTTGGGAGCTTGATATCTTGTCCAAGTGATCCCACTAACTCGAGAGCTTGATTTTCTCGATCCAAGTGATCCTGCTAACTCGGGAGCTTGACAAGTGATCCAGCTAACTTGGGAGTTTGATTTTCTTGTTTCTTATATATGTCTTATTTCAGTATGATTTATGTAGTTGTCCAACATGATTCCTTGTCAATATAATTCCTCGTATTTGTGCAGCATAAATCTATCAGTATGATACAATATTTGCATAATTTATTACTTTTTATACTATATGTTGCTAGAATAAATGCTAAATGTTGTTAGAATAGATACAAGGTAAGATATAATGTGTTTAGTTTTGTAATTTATACATTTAGAAATGAATTGAAAATCTAGCATATAAAGTAGCACTTTAAATTTCCCTGCTGAGCTTTGATGATAACTCATCCTATGACTTTATGTCTTAGCTGCAAATATTGCTCAGGACCCTGATCACCAGGTTGATCCTACCTACCATCCTGAGGAGGAGGAGGACGAGGGAGACGAAGACAAAGATTCTGTAAAAGAATTCTTTCCAAAATAGGTTTGAGAGAGAGTGATAGATTGATTGTTTTAAAACATGTATAATTCAGCAGTATGGTATGGTTTGAGATAGTTTACTCCTTCATGTATAGGTTTTATGTTTATATTTCCTGTTCAGTTTATGCTTTAGATAAAGGAATGTATATCAGTTGTGCTATATTTCTTCGATTCAAAGTTATTTTAATTCGGTTCCACAATTATAAAACTTTGTACACGATGCACTTGTCAGAAAGGATCATGGAATGTGATCCGACGGAGCGACCTTTTCCATTTACATGAAGGGGAAATGCCGGGCTGTCACAACAAAAAAAATAGAGTACATAGACGGCTGCCACGGGCAATCGTCAGTGTAGGATCAGATTATATCTTCCTCCCGCACCGGCTTCCCACTTTTATTATACTTTTATTTTTGAAATCGCCTTCTATCTCTCCCTTCAAACCCTAGTTGCTTAAATATATCAGATCTGATGCGATTCATCTCTGATCTCGCCCTAGCCCTAGATTTCTGAGGCTTCCATTCGATCAAGTCTGCTGCAACTTCCAGTGGTCTTCATCTTCAATTTCTGAGGCAATCATCAAGCGACTCCGTTTGAGCAAGGCATCTACAGCTTCATCAACTTTCAATTTCAATTTTCAAGTACTCTCCTCTCCTTATCTAAGATGTTGAATTTTTGCCCTGCGTTTCCAATCTTTGATTTTCTTTTTGCTCTCTCTCTCTCTTCAAACCTGCTGCTCTAAACGCTTCAATGGCATTGGTTTTGGATCCAAAGCTGACTAAATTTAATGTCATTTCTAATTTTGAAGACAGGGAGCCAAATAGTTCACTTAGTAAATTGAGCACAATTGTCTTAAGATTTGATCTCTATGAAAAGATCTGTCATTTTTTGTTTTACTTTTAGTTTTTGTTTCTTTTTTTTTAATATAGAAGGATCTACTTTTTCTTTTATCCTTTTCAAGTGTTTTTAGAACGGTTATATAATTGTTAGTTAGAGGAAATTAGTAGTAGGAGGGATTTGTTTTAGTTTTATTTAAGAGTTTGAAATGATAGCTTGTTAATTTTCTTTATTTTCAGGTACATTGATCAGTTTTCACGGTGCCACTATGTTGAGTATAAGAAGAGTGGCATTGATGTGTAGTGCTAGGTATGTTATTCTCTGCTTTGGGTACATTTGTTTTTTGAATAAACTATACATTTTATTTAAGAATAAATTACCTTTTAATTGGTATTTGAAGTGTGGTTGTTTACCTTTAATCTAATTAATTAGCCACCTAATTTGAAGTTGGGAATTGCCTTTTCGTTGAGGTGCATTTTATATTTCCTTGGTTGAAGCTATATGTCTCAGGCGCAATTGGTATAATGGAAATCTGCCGTTTTCTTTTCATATGACCTATATAAATCAGTGGATTTTTCTTTATCTTGATGAAGATCATGAATTGAAACAATTTAGTAACTGTTACCTTAGGGATCTTTTGTTTTGCCGACGGTTTCTTTAGTTCCATCAGTGGCGTAGCCACATAAAAGGGTGTGGGGGCTCAAGCTCCCATTTAACTTTAGAGTTTCTATGAAGTATGTTTCTTATACAACCTTTGTTTGTATATAAGACCCCATATCTATGATGTAGAAACCCCCAAATCGATGGTAAAATAACTACTAACATTATATTTATCATTTGTAGCCCCCACCAACAAAAATTTTTGGTTACGCCCCTGAGTTCCATTATATGACAACTAACCATATAATGAAAAATATCATCTACATATTGTTGTTTGTTAATTAAATTATATCAATTCGCTTCAGAGTTCCTTGTTTAATCTAGAATATTTATTTTATTCCATGGTTACAATTTGTTTTCTCTATTGTAATTTTGGAAAGAATCTGAATGGTGTGCCTTTATCATATGATGTCAAATACCAAGTAACTCATAGTCCTCTATGTTAATTACTTATTTGTACAACAAGTTGGTGATTCAAAGAGCTCTTTTTATCTAGGATTCACCGATCAGACTTGTGCACAACCCTTTCTTGTGTTGGGTCTTTTCTGATCATATAAGATCATAGGAGACCAACAATGAATCATATGATGTCAAATACCAAGTAACTCATAGTCCTCTATGTTAATTACTTATTTGTACAACAAGTTGGTGATTCAAAGAGCTCTTTTTATCTAGGATTCACCGATCAGACTTGTGCACAACCCTTTCTTGTGTTGGGTCTTTTCTTGACAGCTTTGGCCTTTAGCCATTGATCATATAAGATCATAGGGAGACCAACAATGCTGCACTTCTACCAAAGCATTCACAGCTGTTCGTTCTGCTAGCAAATTTAAGAGTCCATGGTGAAGATGACGAGGCATCAAATGCCAAAAAATATGAGAATGTTGCTGAGCGGAGGTAAGCATAATTCTAACCATTTATGGAAGGCTTCCGTTGTCTTTGTAGTTTGTCTTTTGGGAATATAGTGGCACAATAGTGTGGACTTTGGAGTATGTTCCAGGTTAGCATTGATGAGTGAAATTTGGTAAAGGACTGGAATCTGTGCTCAACAAGTGATTTGCGTAGCTTAGGTTAAAATCCTTGTGAAATTATATATTTTATTAGTCTAAAGAGCCGCAATATTGATTCTCTTTCACTAAAGTTTATTAGTATTGGTTCTTTTGAACAAGTATCAAGACCAATAGCCTGAATATGTTCGATGCAAGAGGATATGATCGCTCTTAGATTTCTTCATGTGCAATTGAATCATACCTTATTCAGGTAAAGAAACCTCCCCCTTCTAATTTTAATTATGAGAAGAAAGAGTGACATCTAAAGGGGGAAAGAAAGAGAGAGAGGAGGGGAAGAAAGAAAGAGAGTCATGTTTGGTTAACTTGTCTCACCCATGCATTGTCCATCAAAATAGAAGAGATCATGGGTCTTCTTCTTGTAGATATACAAGTTATTTTATTTCAATTTCTCTAATTAGCTTGCTTATTTCTAGGAGATATACCGTAATTGTGAAATGGGTGCTTTTTGTTTAGATTTTATGATGGCTATTTTGTATGTATTATGATTATGATAGTTTATGTAGTTGAAGATGTAAATTGAAATTATTACCTATTTATTTGTTTTGGTTTGGTGGGTGATGGGTTTCATTTTTTTAGAGTTAGTTTTTTATTTAATTTATTTAAAATGGGATTTTTTATTGATTGGTGTTCTTATTCTGTTTTACCTCCTTTTTTGGCTGGAGTGAAAAATCCGAATGTTAAGGGAGCTAAAAGTGGTTGAGATGTTGTGATTGTGTACTACAGGGAATTTGTCAGTGGACTCCTATTGGAAGTGGTACAAGTGTTAAAAAATATGGATCTTATTATTTCAAAAAGCTACATTTCTTATGACGCTGGGTGATTCATGGATGGTAATAAAATCACCCTACGACTTCAAATTTACTTATAATTTATGCATATTTCATTCTTCTAACCTCCTAGGCAAAGGGGATTATATAAACTAAAGACAATGATGAAAGGTCTTCCTAGGTTGAAGCTTTGGAAAGCAAATGTCTAATCTCTAATGGGTATAAAATCGTACCCAACATCTCAAAAAAGAGAAGCCTGTGGTCCTAACCATGGCCTAACTCAGGCAGTTTCCCAACCTCCAACTCTTTCTCCTTACCTCACAAAAGCCCAAAACCACACTGCTATAGAGGATGCCTTGTTGTAAATAGTTGACAGCTAGGTGCAACATAGGCATATCCAAACGCAGTTGCTCCACCACCTACAACAATCTATCGAAAGGTTAGAAACTCAAATTGAGCAACTAACCCTTTTTGAAAGAGAGAGAAACTTATTCCATTCACATGCAGTTGGTACGTCTAGAGGATGTATATTTATGGGAGGCACATCAACTCCCTCTAATTTAAATTGAATTACTCTAGGACTCGTCAAGCTACCGACTCATCCATAGCAAATTTTTGTAATATATGTATATCACTAGTAATAAGAAATTTTCTTAGAGAGCCTTGCACGATTTATGGTGCATAAAAATGCATGCAATTATACGAGTTCTCCTTTGGTTTATAATTACAGTGAGCATATGGATTTATGATTGCTCATGACTTTTAGAGTTGAATTGTAGAGAGTATGATTCAATGCGTCACAGTGTCTCTTTATCGTTCTGTAGAATTGCAAATGACAATTCTAGGGAACAGGCAATTCCAGTGATGGATCTTATCAGTTACATTAGAATTTGGACCCATTTAATTCATAGAGGAAACAAACAAGCTTCGCATTCAATTTTACCACTTGCAAACTACCCAAGGCTAAATGACTACACCTCGGGACTTAACTTGAAGTGATGGTTCAGAGCATAGCCTTTCTCCCTATAAATCCATACCCTTACCTAGCCAAAACCCATCTCTTTCGTCTTCCCAACCATAACCCCCATGGCAGAAGAGGCAAACCAGAGTGAACTCAGTAAAAGACTCGATAGAATTCTTAAGATACATAGGGCTGAATTCCTGGCTATAAGACAGAAGGTAAAACATCTGGAGCGCCAGCGACCTACACCAGATGCTAAATCGTCCACTGAAAGTACCCTTTACTGTCACAGCCCGGATTTTCCCAACCTAAAATTTTAAGACAGACTATTTTTTTTCAACTTATACCAAATGGGAAAACCCGGACTGAGACAACCTGACATTTCACCTTTATCTCGTATAGGAAAGGTCGCGTCATCGGATCACCTAACATGATCCTATCATATAAGGGTGTCTTAAATTATACAAAGTATTGCAAATGCGAAAGCTATGTAATTACTCTGACACACATTTTATATGGCAAAGCAAATTGATATTTACTCATTTAAGTAGAAAACGATCAAACTCTATATACAAAGTTAACAGATACGATGTATAGCTTTCCACCGATGACGGCCATCCGTCATTTAAACAATAGAAAGAAAACCTATACATCTCAAAACAGAGTATCATGCGTGGTTTATACAAGTTATCAAAAACATCTCTCTCTCTCTCTCTCCGTTTCAATCCTATTTGGAAAAGAATTCTTCAGAAAATTCTTCCTCGTCGTCTTCTTCGTTTTCCTCTTCTTTCTCGTCATCTGGCATGTATGTAGGGTCAGTCACGTGCTTCGGGTCGAGATTTGTAGTTAAGATATTGAAGTCGTAGGGTGAGCTATCATCAAAGTTCAACAGAGAACTTTACATTGCTAACATATATTAGATTTACCAAATTTACTTCTAGAGGTATAAATTACAACGGAAAGTAATAATTATTATCATGCAAAGAACTTAACATGCTAAGATGCTGAAGAAATGCAACACTAACTCATGGTGCAACAGGTACGAGAAATCAATGCTGAAACAAGTTACATGAACAGAAACAAAAGAATCAAGCTCTCGAGTTAGCGGGATCACCTGTCAAGCTCTTGAGTTAGCGGGATCACTTGAACCAAGATAAAGCAAGCTCCCGAGTTAGCGGGATCACTTGTCTCAAGATAAATCAAGTTTCCGAGTTAGCGGGATCACTTGGCTCAAAACTAAATTAAAATTTTGTACAGGACATCAAGGATGGCAGAATAACTAGACATGATTATGCATGGTATGGTCTATGAGACATGATTTTGACAGCTTTTATCACAGCATATATAATATAAACTACACTTATCTATTTATTTGTAACCAAGCATTTCATCTTAGCTAGCATAAGCCATCATAAGCCATTCCAGTTTGATTCCAAAACTACCATGATACTTATATATATATGTCAAACAATACTAACAAGAATTCACATATATATATATATATATATATATATAAATATATATTATAACTGATCATAAGTTCACCAAACTATTCTGGGTTCAAGTCTAAAATGGACAAGTTCATATGCATTTTTTATCAATAAAACGAATAAGCATTAGTAAAATTGCTCGAATTATCAATTCCATATAGTAACTCTAGTATGTTTATCAGTTCACCATAGAGTGAACTGCAACTCCAGTCATAGAAGTTCTAGATAGTAGTCTATATCATAGATATATATCCATATGTGAGCACTAATTTGCAATCTATAGGAAAATAAGGAAAAACAAATGTATATTAACAAAGTAAATTCCCTACCTTATCTCATATGCTTACGCTAATTGTATGTGCGCTCATGCATCCGAGAAAACCATTAGTGGATAATTTCTCAAATGTATAGATATGTATTTTAGTATATCATCAGGGGTAATGTGTCACCTGAGACCCTAAATATTTGTTTTATAATATTAACAGGTTGTAGCATCAATACATATTCCCATGTATAGACCAAACAAGCAGCACCCAAAAATACAGTAGCCAGACATCTACTTGCCTCGGCAAGACACAAGGGTTGCCGCGGCAAGCAGCCTAGCTGAGGACCTTGCCGTGACAACCTTGTGAGGTTGCCGCGGCAAGCCTTGCTTGCCGTGGTGCACCTCTTGCCTTCCTATTTGCTGAGGCTTTGTGTGCCTTTGTGATTTTGCTTTTATATATATATATATGTATATGTATATATTATATAGATATATATTTAGAGAGAAATATCTTCAATTCAATAGCATTATATCTATGTACAATAGTTTGGCATGGAATCTCCGGAGTGCACGAGTGAATGATTTCGGCATGCTATTTCCTCTGTGCACTCTCAACACCATAGAGTGTCTACATCTGTGCTACCAAGGTGATCTTTGGTAATTCGACACCACAAATTGATGAGTTAGTATCTTCTAAATTCTGATATAATAAGGTGTTATTTGTTGTACTTTTTTGTGGGCTCGAGGCTACAACGATGCCGACTAGTTCACCGAGCTTGACAACTGAGAATCGAACTCATGTGACCATATCGTCGGTTGAGCTCTACGGTTCTAAGGTGATGTACAAGGTTCTATTCTTTTCTCTAAAATTTCCTAAATTCCCTTAACGGACTGTGGATTTTTTTTTGTTTTATGCAAGGTTTACTTGAGTAGTAGCAGAACTACTCTATTAGTTTGTAGCAGGAAGAAGAAAGGAGAAGCTGCATTTTTATAGGAGTTGGGTTGTACATTGCGTGCATGGGGTCGCAAGATGACTCACGAGGTCATGTCGTCAAGGGAGATGGAAAGCAGCTTATACGCTTATGAGGCTATTATCCCATGCAAGTCAGCACTTGGTGATTGGGTGTATCTCATATCAAACAAATCAAATATTCCTTGGTAGTTCAGCTCCTCTCCTCTTTCGGTGGATAAGCCCTTTTTGGCTGGGATCTCATGCAAGTCCCATAGGGGTAATTAGTGTATATCCAGATAAGCTAAAATAGGCTTATCCTTTATACTAACCTCATACACAAGGTTTATGTTATATATATAAGACACTTGGTTACACTTGACTTGTAGTGGGCTGGGCTAGCTTAGTAGCCATATAATTTAGTCAAGTAACTTGTTGAAATATAGTGTAACATTTATATACTTAGAAAATTTGTGGGTATGATATAACTCCTGCAAGATCTAATTTTGCTAATATTGATGGGACAACCACATCTGATTGTTTTCGCAACTTTGACCACACACTATCTAGATCTTTTATATCCTGTGGTAGGTGTTGAGAACTGGAAAATACCATTTTTCACCCCTTAATCTGAGCCTTGATAGACCCTTGAGAGAACTAAATAAGTGCTTTAAGTGCCTATGTTGCAGCTAACAATAAAGACAGGCTTAACCATAAAAGCAGCTTAAAAGTGCCAAAAAGATGACAATCCATGTCAGTCCAAAGAAAGGAAGTGAAGAAACAACCTCATCAGCTGTTGAAAGGTCTAAAGTAAAGAGGCAAAGACCTATAGGCGAAGCAGGGAACAATTCGAACAGAGAAATGCACTACAGAGTTCTTTTCGCAAAGAACCTGCACTTTTCGTAAAGAACCTTGAACTCTGTGAAAAGGACTAAAACTCCAGGCATAGCTTTCGAAGAGCATCTGAACTCCTCGAAGAGACGATTGAACTTTGCGAAACGGTCCCCAATCTTTGCGAATAGATCTCCAGAAGTTACAGTTCTTTTCGAAAAGGTCTCCAATCTGTGCGAAAAGAGCTTCAGAAGTCACAGCACTTTCCGAAAAGACCCTTAAGCTCTGCGAAAAGGTATTATGGAGATTCTATTCTTTAACAAGGGCAATTCAGTAATCTATTGCATGCGTCCCAATGCATTTTAAAACCCAAGGACATTCCGGAAGATTCTGAGCACGAACCAAAGGCATATTCCACCCCATGTGAACACCCAAAAATGAAATTACTTGGCGAGAACTTCTAGAAGCTCAAACAGATTTTTGAATTACATAACAGAATTGATGCCTCTGTTTCACGATTGGTGAACGGATCAAGCATTTACGATTGGCGAGCAGTCTGGATCACGGTGCTCGACTCCTATTGGTTGATCTGATCTTTCCAATTCTGATTGGTTGATACACATCTGAGCTGGCTTAGGGAAAACTATAAATAGACGAACCATTTGCCCAATTTGGGTATCCAGATTTTGAGTTTCATTTCTAACCCCCCATTTCCCAGCCAGACAGTTTGTTTGAAATCCCTGTAATAGCTTCACTTTGACTTGCAATTGAGAGCTGTGAGACATTTCTGTAATTCAAAAGAGAGTTGTATTCAAGACTACAAATCGAGGAGTACATTTAAAATTGTGGTGGATTTTAAAAGGTTCTTTGTAAACTATGCATTCTCCATTGGACTCATGTCAAGGGTTCCCTCCGATCTCCTCAGTACATTAGACTCCTTTAGATTCATTGTTTTGCATGCAATTTCCCTTGATTCATTAATCCTGTGAGAATTAGTGTTGGTAACCTAATCTCTCACGGCATTTGTAGTGATGCTTCTTGTTCTAAACTAAGGCTTTGGATTAAAGTCTGTTGGATGGTTTGTGGCCATTAAAGTGGACAGACCATTGCCATTAGCTTAAACCTAATCCTTAAATTAGATTTATCACTCTTACATCTGTGCTTGTAGCCGATGAAGATTGGATCACCTCTCTGTTGAGTCATTATTCTCATTAGATTTCAAGGGTCAAATCAAAGTTAGATATTACTTCTCCATTCTTTGTATAAGTTTACCTCAAACGTTTTCCCAACTCAGATCTGGATCATTTAGTTTAAATCTTTACTTTTATCATTTAGTTTAAATCTTTACTTTTATCATTTAGTTAACGTGACAAATTCAACCTCCCATCTTATGTGCTTTGTAGATAGGATCAGAGGCCAGATCTGGTAGCTCAGATCTGGAGGTTTATCTTAAATTTTAAATCAATTCCCTGTGGACGATCTTTTACTCACTTACATTTAAAACTTGCTACAATTGGCCCTGATCTTGCAGGCTAATTCGCTTCTATCTGTGCTGATATTTCTTCACTCTTTTTAATATTCTAGATTCATTATAACTTAGCAGTTGCAAACCTGTTTTCAAAACACAAATAAATCAAGCACACTAAGAAGCAACAACAAGTTTTTGGCGCCGTTGCCGGGGAATAGATTTTAAAATTGGTAGACCTAAGTTTTTCAATTTTGTAGATTTGATTTTCATTTTAATTTTTTTAAACTACTTTGCATTCCAAGTGCTTGATTAAATGTCTCTGATTTTGTATAGAAAACCTGTTCTTTATCAAGAATTTTTTATTTTTCTGAGTTCTTTCTTCGCCTTCTAGTTATTTGAATAAATGTTCGCCACTTTTTGTCTTTTGTCAAATTTGGGCGAGCTTTGAGTTTTTCTTTTTATTTTGTCAATATACTTGAATAAGGTAATGCTGCTGCACTTTTTGGATTTTTTTGAGATCTGGGAGTAGTCCAACAAGGAGAACATCTGGACCAAAATGGAGCAGATGCTTGAGTTTGCATCCCCTACTCCTTTGCATTCATTTTCTATCTTTAGATTCTTCGGAACCGGCAGTTCTGCTGTGTTTAATGTTTGTTTTGATTTTAATTTCTAGTGGCTTTTAGGGATGGTGATTTAAAAAAAAAGAACACAGAATCCGATACAAAATAAGAGAAAATGAAAACACAAATAGAAAATCTACGAGTTGTTTCTCATTATTTTCAGCAATAGTAAATAAGGGCTCTGTTGAGCCCAGGCTGATCAAAACAAGTAAAAAAAAAAAAAAAATTATAAAACAAATATATATATATATATAGATATCTTAGGATGGGCTGTTTTCTCCATTTGCATCCACTTTTCCCATCTGGACTCTTTGAGATCATTTTTCTTTTTAGGAATCATGTAGGATAATGAGTAGTGAATCATAGGTTGTTTTGAATATTCAATGGAGCCAGATTTTATTTTCCTTGAGATTTCTTCATCATAAATGGGTCTCTGTGTGAACCCTGTTTTTAATATGTGCTCCCATGCTTCATTATTTTTTTTTTTATTCATACACATCATCAACAAAGGGGTTAGTCTTATGAATCTTGCTTTTCACTGTATTCCTGCTAATCATTTTTTCACTTAGATTCATAAGTATCTCAGGCTTTTGGGTTTGTTTCTTTGGGCTTAGGATGTATCATTTGGCATTAGATTTTCTGTGTTAGGAATTTTAGTTTCAAATTCTGTTTTTAGATCGCTGATTTTTTTTCTTTCTTAGGTTAATGTGTCCTCGTTTTACTGATTTTCGTCGTTTTTCTGTGAGTATAGTTAGTTTATAACTTTGTTTTCCTATTTTGCATTCACAATTTCTGTTTTTTTTGTATCAACACTTTTCTTTTTCTTTTTTAACTTTGTATTCAGTCCCTTACCTTGCTTTTACTGTTTCTCTGTTATTAGCATTAGTTTCCTTCCATTTGCTTTGCAGTTCTTTTATTTTTCTGATCATATATTCAGTTTTTAGATTTTATTTTGTAGCAGTTCTAGCTTAGTTTTGTTATTTTTCTGTTTTATCAGTAATTTCCTATATTTATATAACATTTTTTTTCCCTTTCCTGCTCATATATTCAGTGTTATTTTCTTTATTTTCTGCTGCACATAGCTGCAAATTTTTTTTCTGCTTAGTTTTCCTTTCTTCTTTTATCCTGCTGCCCCTCGTTTCTCAGTGTCTAGAACATTGAGGACAATGTTCATCTTAGGTTTGGGGGTATGGCAGGTATGCCAATAAAATAAGTTAATGCTTGGTGCAGCTTATGATCAGCAGAATTTTTGAAAATGAAGTAATCTCACACCTGTTTTTTTGAAAAATGAGGAAGTTAAAACTTTTTAAAATTAATTTCTAGTGTAATTCTAATACTTTCATGAAGTGAATGTCAGAAAATTTCCAAAATAAAAATTGATGTTTTAGTAAACCTAAAAAGAGAGAAAACAGTGATGATATACCTCAAGAATTTGATAGAAAACCACACCCAGTGAGATTTGGGCCTACTGAAATGTATTCTTTGGAGGTATGAATTGGCAGTTTTTTCTGCTCTAGGGACTGTTTGAACCGGGTTGTTTTCACTAGAAGTTACACATATCCAAGTTAAAATATCTTGACAGCAATCATGATATTAAAGACATGATGTAAGGCCTCCTTTTGGACAGTTTGAACTTCAAAAAAAGCCCAACCTTTTGAAACTACCCTTGATATACCCCAATTGAGCTTTATAAATCCAAGATTTCTTTGAAACCTCATCAACCTCATTTAGCCTAACCCTCACTCTGAGAATTCAGAAGGTAAAGGAAAGAAAGCGGAAGAAAGGTGAGTTGGGTAACAGTTTGGTAAAAGAAAAAGAAAAATAATTGAAGGCAATGATGTATCAGCAGAAGAAATGTGGTATTCCAGTCAATGTTGATTTGAAAAAAAAAGAAAAAAGAAAAGGAAAAGGCATTTCATTGGAAGTTTGAAAAAGAAAGAGAAAAAGATGGCCACTTTGGCTCTGAAAATTCAAAGAAGATGAAATTGTGCTGAATTGAAGAAGGTGTGTCTATCACCTCCTTACCTTGGCTGACTTCTCAATTTTGAACTCCATTCCACCCTTTTATTCTTGATAAATTTCACCCATGTTTACATTACAACCCAAGTTAAAGTCCTTCTTGATCAATGATGGATTGAGTCATGTCACATGGAGATAAGGATTTGTGTAATCTATGGTGAAAAAGTAGTAAATTAATTGAAAAGCAATGCCTATGCTCCTTACATTCCTATTTGAGGACTGTGATTGCTCTTGAGCTGTGTGAAATAGTGCAACCCTCATATTTGCATGGTGAGTGAAAACCTTGGTGAGAGTTGAGTTTGAAATCAAATTATTTGGGATAACATCAAAACTGAATTTTCAAATAGAAGGCAAGCTTTTCGTTAATTTTTCTTGTAAAAACTTTTTGACACCAACTGAGTGAATGGTAAAGGAATTACGCAGAATTTTAGTTTTGAACTGATGTTTTCTTGAAAATCTTCTTACAACTTTGTTGATGCAGTGTGAATAATCGATTGGATGAATGTTTGCTTTAATGTAACTGCATTGATCTTAACGATTTATTGGAGAAGTTTGTGGGTACCTTCACGAAAACCCTCGGAGACTTCACTCCTCCACTAGGGATCACCTAGGGTTTAAAAGGCTTGTTGCATATGCTAAATGCAACCGTGCTCCCTACAAAATGGCTTTTCATTCTATTTTTAAATTTTGTCTTTGCTCAGGGACTAGCAAAGCTTAGGTTTGGGGTGTGTTGAGAAGCTGAAAATACCATTTTCACCCCTTAACTGAGCCTTGATAGACCCTTGAGAGAACTAAATAAGTGCTTTAAGTGCCTATGTTGCGCTAACAATAAAGAAAAGCTTAACCATAAAAGCGACTTAAAAGTGCCAAAAGATGACAATCCATGTCAAAGAAATGAAGTGAAGAACCAACCTCATCAGCTGTTGAAAGGTCTAAAGTAAAGAGGCAAAGACCTGTAGGCGAAGCAGGGAACAATTCGTACAGAGAAATGCACTACAGAGTTCTTTTCGCAAAGAACCTGCACTTTTCGTAAAGAACCTTGAACTCTGTGAAAAGGACTAAAACTCCAGGCATAGCTTTCGAAGAGCATCTGAACTCCTCGAAGAGACGATTGAACTTTGCGAAACGGTCCCCAATCTTTGCGAATAGATCTCCAGAAGTTACAGTTCTTTTCGAAAAGGTCTCCAATCTGTGCGAAAAGAGCTTCAGAAGTCACAGCACTTTCCGAAAAGACCCTTAAGCTCTGCGAAAAGGTATTATGGAGATTCTATTCTTTAACAAGGGCAATTCAGTAATCTATTGCATGCGTCCCAATGCATTTTAAAACCCAAGGACATTCCGGAAGATTCTGAGCTCGTACCAAAGGCATATTCCACCCCATGTGAACACCCAAAATGAAATTACTTGGCGAGAACTTCTAGAAGCTCAAACAGATTTTTGAATTACATAATGTAATTGATGCTCTGTTTCACGATTGGTGAACCAGGATCAAGCATTTCGATTGGCGAGTAAGATCTGGATCCCGGTGCTCGACTCCTATTGGTTGATACAGATCTATCCAATTTGATTGGTTGATACACATCCGAAATGGCTTAGGAAAACTATAAATAGACGAACCATTTGCCCAATTTGGGTATCTAGATTTTGAGTTTCATTTCTAACCCCCCATTTCCCATCCAGACAGCTTGTCTGTAATCCCTGTAATAGCTTCACTTTGACTTGCAATTGAGAGCTGTGAGATATTTCTGTAATTCAAAAGAGAGTTGTATTCAAGACTGCAAATCTGAGAGCTGTTTAAGCTGCGCTCTGTAATTGTAATGGTGGATTTTAAAAGGTTGTCAGAACTATGCATTCTCCATTGGACTCATGTCAAGGGTTCCTCCGATCTCCTCAAGACATTAGACTCCTTTAGATTCATTGTTTTGCATGCAATTTCCCTTGATTCATTAATCACCGTGAGAATTAGTGTTGGTAACCTAATCTCTCACGGCATTTGTAGTGATGCTTCTTGTTCTAAACTAAGGCTTTGGATTAAAGATTGGATGGTTTGTGGCCATTAAAGTGATGTAAGCTTAAACCTAATCCTTAAATTAGATTTATCACTCTTACATCTGTGCTTGTAGCCAGATGAAGATTGGATCACCTCTGTTGAGCTGCAGTTATTCTCATTAGATTTCAAGGGTCAAATCAAAGTTAGATATTACTTCTCCATTCTTTGTATAAGTTTACCTCAAACGTTTTCCCAACTCAGATCTGGATCATTTAGTTTAAATCTTTACTTTTATCATTTAGTTTAAATCTTTACTTTTATCATTTAGTTAACGTGACAAATTCAACCTCCCATCTTATGTGCTTTGTAGATAGGATCAGAGGCCAGATCTGGTAGCTCAGATCTGGAGGTTTATCTTAAATTTTAAATCAATTCCCTGTGGACGATCTTTTACTCACTTACATTTAAAACTTGCTACAATTGGCCCTGATCTTGCAGGCTAATTCGCTTCTATCTGTGCTGATATTTCTTCACTCTTTTTAATATTCTAGATTCATTATAACTTAGCAGTTGCAAACCTGTTTTCAAAACACAAATAAATCAAGCACACTAAGAAGCAACAACAGTAGGCATATGCCTGATCGGACCCATATCTATCCCAAGAAGTGTAACAAGCTCGCAACTGTTACATTCTCCCCTACTTAAGGGATTTTCATCCTCGAAAATAAACGTAGGCAAGAAAGTGAATTCACGTTATAGTGAATCTATGCAATATGTAAAATCAATAAAGACTGGTACACATCAAATCAATCAAATCAATAGTGAGAATCACTACGCCAGACCACACTACGTGTGTGTGAAATGAAAACACGTAATGTCTACAGAGTACAATAGAAGAAACCAAACTAATGAAAAATATAAACAAAATGCATATAACATACACTATATAACAGAACAGCAACTACCATACACTATGTACATGATTACATATGAAAAGAGAAACGTAAAAGTGATAGAAATGTGAGTTATATACTCACTGGGCTGTGCACTAGGCTGCTGCTGACCAGCTGATGAAGGTCCAACATCCTTCTACTGAAGCTCTGGCATTTACAGGGCTGCGTTGCGAGTGTACACAAATTCATAGTTCCGTGCTCTTCCAATGTAAGGGCTTGCAGCAGTTTGAAAAGTATGCTCCATCATAATATTCATGGCTTCCTCAATATAATTGACTCACTGATGTAGCATATAATGATTTCGATAGAGATTATCGAATTGTTACAAGGTTTGCTCATAGTTTTCTCGCATGAGCCTTACAAGATCAGAAATGGTATACGTTGCTTCAGAAGGAGGAATTAGAGGAACATATTCGGCTTGCGAGGGAATGGGGATTTCTTGGGTTGGTGCGGAGGGTGTAGCTTGGGATGGTTGAGGTGGAAAACATATTTGGTGTGCTTGGCAGTTTTTCACTGCTTGGTGTGATCTTTGATAGATGTTTTTCCACATAGCAGGGGTAAAGACCCACATATTTGTCAGTGCGTATTTCTTCACCATGAGAAATTTGGTAAGGGACTTGATTCACGCTATCATGATGGCCTTCTAGGAGGCGGGTGATCAAGCGTGGGTATGGGCAGGCAAGCATGGGACTAGGGGCGTTACTTTGCAAATAGATATTGGCATATTGTATACCTTCCCATACCACTTTTGGGGCGTTCACCCATTTATTTTTATGAACTACGAATAGCGCTTGTAAGAGAGCATCACGACGCTCTCTTTCATGCTACATTGGATAAAGATTATATCGAAAAATACAATTAAGAAACCACATCTTCTGTGGTAACTGACTGTGTCGAACTGAGAGACCTTGGGCAGAAGAGGTCTGTCCATCAGTCATTTTAGTTGTGATGTGATGAACTTTCACATCCTTAAATTGTGGCGTTCGCAGCTCAAGACTTTCATCGAAAGTTGAAATACAATCCATAGCCTGAGCTATGTCCTGTAGGCAAAAATAGAATTTGCGACCTTCGATTTCAGTTTCGAGTTGGGCAATAACTGGGAAAACCTTTATATTTTGATAGAATAGGCGAATGAGGCGTGGGTAGAAATGAGTATGAACAGGCTGATATAAGGCGTCTAAGCGTGCCTGTTCGATGTACCATATTGACCATGCAGTCATGTCATTTGGTACGAGTAGTGAATAGTCAACAATGGCTTTCACGTCCCACCACGTAGCGGGTTGTTCGCGATTCATGGGTGAATCGATTTGATCATGGGAGGTCGAAGGGGCTTTGATTTCGCCGTCGCCTTTAGGCGTACGGGCTTATCTTTAGATGCTAAAATCTTTCTAGGATGCATAATGGTTTAAATCAAATGACAATAACACAAAGACCAGGAATGAGGTGTTTTACCTCACAAGAACACCAAAAGGAGAAGAAAACGGCTGAAATTGGAGATAATAGTAGTTGATCAAGCGCGATTTGGTGACATGCAACGATCTAGGCACTGAATCGGGGAGCTTTTACATGCAAATATCAGTTGTATAAAGTTTGGGAGGGAAAAGAACAGAGACCCCACCACAGAGGAGAACAAAAGAGATATGGGCTCTGTTTTCGGACCCACATAAAGTTACAATGGTTGCCGCGACAACCTACTTTGCTTGCCTGCCTTACCGCGGCAAGGTGGTTTGACTTGGACTGGCCTAAATTTCGAGGCCGGGTGGACTTGGTTACAAGGGGTTGGTATCTGTGTGTAGCCAACAGATAGGTGGTCTGTATAAAAATAATTATTGATGTTTTTGAAGTATATACATATGTTAAAACATTTTATTTTGATGAAATTTATAAACATACCTTGTCGCATTACTCGAGAAGTTACTGTGTCAGCCCTTGTATGGGTATAGGGTCCTTAGTTATGAGTTGTACTGGGATGTGTCACATATACTGAGGCATCATAAAATTTTTCATAATGGACTAAGTAAGAGGTAGAAACCCATTTAATATTTTTATTTCTATACACAATGAGAATAATGTATTGTACTTATTTCAGTAACAAAACACATGGGATTTAATTTACCTATTTTCAGTTACATACTGTCCTCGATATCAGGAAGAGATCATATATGATGTCAACATATTTACTTTACATTCAAGTTAGAGAATTGATATATTTATCTATCTATATATCAAATTAGGAGATTTATATATTGAATAGTGTTTATCTACTATGCCTTTGACTGACTGTAAGAAGTACCTTAAGTGAATAAATGAGGGTACTGAGCACGAATATCAGCATCGCGTTCCCAAGTAGCCTCATGAGACTTGTGTTTCTTCCATTGGATCAATACGAGTGGGATTCATTTCGTTTGCAAGATTTGATCTCTGCGGTCTAAAATCTGGCTTGGTTCTTTAGTTACCATTAAATCCTCCTGAACATCTAACGGTTGATAATCCAACACATGTGTTGGATCGCTGACGTACTTCCTCAGCATAGACACGTGAGATGCATCATGTATGTCAGATAAATCCGGAGGTAATGAAAGCTGATAAGCGACCTTACCCACTTTGCCCAACACGGGGAATGGTCCAACGTAACGAGGACTCAACTTGGCTCATTTCCCAAATCACATCACGCTCTCTGTCGGAGATATTTTGATAAACACATGATGGCCGATTTGTACTATATACGTTAGAACTATAACATACTTTAATTGAATTCACGAATCAAAAACCTTGTAGGTTTATGTCATTACCTGAAAATCTACATTGGTTCTTTTGAGATCGGCATAACTCTTCTACCGACTCTTAACACTTTTCAGTCTTTCCCAAATGACATGAACAACTGCATTGGTACTTTCTATCAAGTCAGGGCCTAAAATCAAACACTCTCCAGCTTCTTCCTAGTTAATTGGAGATTTACATCGGCGTCCATACAGTGCCTCGAATGGTGCCATGCCAAAGCTCGACTGGAAGCTATTATTGTATGCGAATTCGATCAGGGGTGAGTGCTTATCCCATGATCCTTGGAAATTCAACATACAGGCCCTTAACATATCTTCTATTATTACTTGATTCACCCTCTCTGTCTATCCATCGGTCTGAGGATGAAATGCAGTACTGAAGTTCAACTTGGAACCAATTCCTTCTTGGAAGCTCTGCGAAAATTGTGAGGTATATAAAGGATCGCGATCGGACATGATACTCACGGGTATCCCATGTAGTCAGACTATCTACTTCAGATACACTTCGGCTAGTTTCGACGTTGTATATCGCGCGCTATAGGGAAAGAAATGTGCTAATTTGGTGAGATGATCAACAATCACCCAAATCGCATTGTAACCCTTTTGCGTACGGGGCAAACCGAGAATGAAATCCATAGAAATATTTTCCCATTTCCATTCTGGAATAGGCAATGGCTATAATAGACCAACAGGGTGTTTGTGCTCGACCTTCACTTGCTGACAGGTCAAACATTTCTTAACATGTGACACCATGTCTCGCTTTAAGCCGTTCCACCAAAACGTCTTCTTTAGATCCTGATACATTTTCATGCTACCGGGATGGATGACATATGCTGACTTGTGTGCCTCTTCAAGAATTTCTTGATGCAGGGCACTATCATCAGTTACACACATTCGGTCTCAAAATAATAAGGACCCATCGTCCTTAATTGAGAAGTCTGGCTGTAGCCCACTTTGTACTCCCTGTTTGATGGAAATAAACCCTGCATCATGCATCTGGAGCTCTCTGATCCTATTAAAGAGTGTAGATCGGATCATCACTATAGCAAGAAAACCTCTATTTGACATTGCTCGAAGAGTAGCACTAGATGACACTATGTCATTGACTAATTTTCATCTTTGTAGCCATGTCACAAGATGTGATAACTGAGCAGATGATTTTCGCCTGAGCGCATCAGCTACAACATTGGCTTTGCCGGGATGGTACTGAATAGAACAATCATAGTCCTTTAAGAACTCCATCCACCTTCTCTGCCTCAAATTCAACTCTTTCTGGGTAAAGAGATAATTGAGACTCTTATGGTCGGTGAAAATCTCGAAGGTTTCACCATACAGATAGTACCTCCAGATTTTCAATGCAAAGATAACCGCTGCTAGTTCTAGGTTATGAGGGGGGTAGTTTTTATCGTGATCTTTCAACTGTCAGGAACCATATGCAATCACACGCTCCCATTGATTTAAGACACACCCTAACCCACTATACGAAGCATCACTAAAGACAACAAAACCACCATTGCCTGATGGTAATGCTAAGATGGGTGCAGAGGTGAGTCTCCTTTTTAACTCTTGGAAACCCTACTCGCACGCCTCAGTCCACTCGAATTTGACATTCTTTCAAGTGAGCTGTGTGAGTGGTCCAGCAAGTCTTGAAAACCCTTCAACAAACCGTCGGTAATAGCCTGCGAGACTGTAGACACCCAAATTCGGCCCAAGGCCCGATCAATCTGTACTTCAGGAGAGGTGTACCCCTATGCTTCCGATGGCACCCCCTGAACCCTTAGGAACCTACCTAGGCCAATAGGGATCACCCTAAGACCTTTAGAGCCATTCCCCCAATCCTTAGAAGTCACCCCTACACCCTAGAATCCCTTCCCAGACCTAACTTAAACCCTTCTGGCGGTTGATGGGAGGGGAGCTACAGAATTTCCCACAGACTATTACCAAGGATGAGACATATATCATTGGAAAGAAGACTTCTCTAGCTTTCCAACAAGCCAAAGATCACACAATTTGGAGCTACAGTTCAAATGTTATGGCCGTTTTAAGTTTCACATAAAATCATAGGATTTTTACTCAGGCGTAGATATTACATACGTCCAGCCATTTTTGCCCCAGATTAGTCAGGCGTATATATTATATACGCCTGCCTATTTTGGGGAAAATTTGGCTGGGCGTATATAATATATACGCCCAGTATAGGTGGAACCCACCACGGGCTTCATCTTCTCAAAACTCCCCTGATTTTGGTGAAATTTATTGTTCCTAAATCAAGTATATATAACATATCGCCCAAATTTTAGCCATCTAGTTTGACCCTTTGACCATCCCCTTGGTTGAGGTAGGTGTCTTGAGATTGGTTGCACCCCCTTTGAGCTTATTGGCAACCCTTAAGTCACCCATGGTCTCACCCCATCATCCGCCATTGAAACCAGTTTCCCAAAACCCTAGGACCTTGAAAACCCAAAAAACCTTAGATGGGGGATTACCTAATTGCTAAACCAGTTAGCTCTTAAGTAAGCCCCTAACCCATCCCTTTCTCTATAAATAGAGGCCCCTCTTCCCAAAGGGTTGAATTTTGTTGAAGGATTAGAGAGTGCTTAAGAGAGAACCCTAGTGAGAGAAAATGCCAATATTTTCCGTAATTCCAGCATGCATACTTCACCTATTTCACCATTTCCACCATTAGATCACTCATTTTAGCTAAAACCTAGCCTCTAGCTTCACTCTACACCCCCTATTTTATTCAATCCTAGCATTAGAACCCATCTTTGCACCATTTAAGCCATCGGAAGCACGCCAAAGCGAAGATCTTCCACGGTGCAACAAGGGCCCGTGAGCTCCGGCTCACCCCTCTCTTCCTCTACCTTCTTGGTGTCTCCTCCGTCCAAGGATTCAAGCTGTTACGCCGCCGAAATTTCGGTTTGGCTCAAAGCTTGATAGGACCGTATTGCCTTCGGGCAAGGGGAAACTCCGCCCTTTTTATTTTTATTTTGGCCATAGATAGAGACCGCTACGTGCGGGTTGATCGGGTGCCTAAACCCTTCCCGATCGATAACCGAAGCCCCTACCCTAGAGCCTTTGGCAAAGACCCAGTAAATCAGAGTCATATTTAGCACTTCGGTGCTCAAAATATCGATTTGAAGGTTTCCCGAGTCACCAAAAGCTCCGGGTGGCGACTCTACATTTTCATTAAAGGCGAGCGCATCGCCGCAACGGGTTCGAGAGGATCCACGGTTGCACAGATGGCGACTCTGCTGGGGATTTCACCCTAGCGCTTCCCCTCTTGTTGGCCTTTCCTTTTATTTTGTTATTTTACTAACCATGGCTGTTTTTTGTTCTAATTTGCTGCTATTTTTTGTTATTTTTTATTGTTTTTACTAACGTACTCACCCCTACGATTCAGTCCTTTAAGTGCCTTAGCCGTTTGGCGGGCCTACTTGCGCCTTAAATTTCAGCTTTTACGATTCTAGTCATTTAAGCAGCCTTAGCCGTTTGGCCGGCCCGCTTGCATTTATTTTCACGTCATTTAAATTTCGGTTATTTACAAGCCTTAGCCGTTTGGCGGGCCTACTTGCGCACTTTATTTCGGTCATCATATTTCACCTTTGAACGCCGGCCCATTGAGGCGGCACGGGTTTGTCATCCCCGACCCGATTTTGGACTTAATCTCACTCCCCTATAAAAATTTGTAATTAAAAGTGAACCAACAGTATGGGGACATAATTGAATTTATTTTTGCATTTTTGGGTAGTTTTCAGGGGGTTTAGGCACAGATACAATTTACGGTTCCCAAAGCGGCAGACCCTAGTGGTGATGATCACGAAAGAACCACCTTCGATCGAGAAGGCGCTTGTGCCGGAGGTTTATCGGTTGGGTTGCCAATTCCGATCAAGCCGTAAAACCCGCATTGGTGAGAGCGTAGAAAACCCAGAATTCGGCCGTGTATCCCTAGGAAACGGAAAGGAGGGACCCGATAACATACACAGCAGTCCCCGGGAGCATTTCTCCCAAGAAACCAGTTCAAAGACCCACATTCGGGCTTGCTGTCCACTGTCAAAATATAATTGACAGAACCTTTTGCCCGACATATATAATATATACGCCCAGCAAAAAAGCCTCAGATTTACACAGGCGTATATAATATATACGCCCAGCCAAAATCCCCAGATTTAAGCCAGGCGTATATAATATATATGCCCAGCCAAATCTACACTTTTTTGGTTGGGCGTGCATAATATATACACCCAGTATATATTGGGCTGCAGCAACCCGACCTAAGGACCAACCCACCACCCCAATTTCCCGATTAGCGGTATTAGTGTCCGCGGTAGCCTCCCACATTCTCTAACACCCAATATGCCCCCGCCCAGTCAAAAGAAGGCGACTTCTTATTGATTTGCTCCAGGGGATCGGGTCATTTGCGTGGATTCCCTCGCCTTCAATAGAACGAAAGGGTTCCCTTTCGCTTCTTCCGAAGTGCGTCGGATCCCGCCGTGGGACCTACTAAAGGTACATATATCGCGAACGGAGTTGACCTCGGCACGGTCATCATTCATCTAAGTAGAGGGGAGTTAATTGCAATTTGAAAAAAAAGAGAGAAAGAAAATCCTCATCTTCAAAAAAATCCACCTTCAAAAAAAAAATCAATCAAAATCAAAAATAAAAAATAACAACAAAAAAATTCACTTTTCAAAAACAAAAAAATCAAATCAGCATCATTTTCCAAAACCCAAAAAAAAAAAAACACAAAGAAAAACAATAAAAATATACGTCACTATGGCGACCTCAAACCCGGCCCGTGGAGAAGAACCAGAAGGTATTGGCCCTTATCCGACATCAATACAACACTCGTCTGGATCATGTCAAGAGTCGATACATCCCCACCGTCATCCCCTTCCCATTCCGTATAGGAGAAGACCCGATCTCGACACCTTCACCCAAACCAGTTCGATATCACGGGCCCATTTGGGCGCCGTGTTCACCTCCACCTCATCCCTTCCCTTACATTCTCCCAACATACCCCTTTTCATCCCCTCAAACCCCTCATTTCCCAACCGATCCTTACATCCCCATCTCCCATCCAAACACCATCAAGATCCCCATACTTCCAAAGACCCCTGTGAGTCCCATCCCCGCTTACTTCCCACATTCCATCCCTCTCATCACCCATGCCCCCAACATCCTACATCCCATCCACCACATCTCACCTACCACTCCCACCCCATGCCCCATCCACATCCCCACATACCCCCATTTACGGGTCATGCCCAATTCCTCCCAACCACCTCCATCCTTAAGTGAGCCATCACCCCAATCTCACACACAAATCCATGCCCTCGATGGAGGACATGAGAACGACATGTATGCCTGTGGCGCTTCAACCCTACCTCTCAAACCCCGCATCCAAATTTCCAAAACCTCCATACCCCATTCCCTCCTAACCATGCCCAACCACCCATCGTCCATACCTCCCAAAATCCCCCACCTCAATTCCAGACCCAAACCCACACAAATCCATGGGCCCCAGCCCAAACACCTCTAGAGACATGGGCCCAGGCCCAAAACCCTTAAAACCCATGGGCCCAAGCCCAAGCCCATCAGGTCCAGGCCCCAGCCCAAACACCTCCAAGCCCATGGGCTCAAGCTCAAACACACCAGACCCAGGCCCAGACCCAAGACCCTCAAAACCAATGGGCCCAAGCCCATCAGACCCAGGCCCAGGCCTAAAACCCTACCCATGGGCCCAAGCCCGAGCCCATCAGACCTAGGTCCAGGTTCAAGCCCCCCAGGGCCTTTGGACCCAAACCTATCAAACCCAAGCCCAGGGCCCATGGACACAAACCCAACCCCCTCATGCCCCAGTAGCCCAAACTCAACAAGGCCCATTGCCCCAAAGTCATATTAAGCCCCACACCCAGGCCCAAGGCCCGTCAGTCCAAGCCTTCCAAAACCATCAAACCCAAATTCCTCAAACCCAAGGCCCATCCGCCCACGCTCATCAAGGACCATTCACTAACCCCATACCCCCCCACCAATACCCTTCATTCACCTATACCCCTTACGCCCCCATCCCACCTCCAACGGGAAATCCAATCCATCCCGTTCTTCAAAACCACAACATCCCACCACCTCAATCACACCCCCATCACCCCCAGAACGTGCACCCAACTCAGCACATCACTTACCCACAAAACGCTCACCCATTTATCCCTTCTCATCCCCTACAAACCATATGGTCCCACCGTCATCCAACCCCTCACCCCCAAGTCCAAATAGCGAACTCTCACTCACTACCATACCAACAAAGACGAGGAGGATGAGATTCAACAAAGGAGGAACCGCCGCTTTAACCCTCCCGGACCCACCATCATCACACCTAGGGTCGAACCAAATCAGGGGGAAGCGGTCCCCACCACAGCCTCAAAGGAACTAGAGCAGCTGAAAGAACAGATAGACAGAATACAGAAGCAGCTAATGAAGATGGGAGGAATGGAACTACACTCAACGGACTTTTCAGACTTATGTCTGTTCTTTAACGTCCCCCTGCCACAGAAATTCAAGATGCCATCATTTGATAAGTATAATGGCACTGGCAACCCCATTGCCCACTTGAAATCTTATTGTGGGGATATGTGCCAGTATGGCGGAGATGAATGACTCCTCATCAAAGTGTTCTAGAAGAGTTTAACGGGCCCAGCACTGAGATGGATCACATCCCTGGAACCGTCTATGATAAAAAATTGGAAAGACCTGACACGATTATTTCAAGAACAATATGTCTATAACATGGACATAGAACGAAGGAAGTCAGATTTGGCCCGATTAAAGCAAAGACATGATGAAACATTCAGTGCTTACTTAGGGAGGTGGAGGGCCTTAGCCGCTCAGGTAACTCATCGGATTCCCGATGATGAGCAGATCGAATTGATAACCAAGGGAACCCTCCCAGTCATTGCAGATTTTTAGTATATCAGCAGCAGCCAAGTTTTGTTGATCTGGTCTAAAATGCCAATTGTTGCGAAGACGCCATTAGAGAGGGCAGGTTAGGAAGGAATGTAACCACCGGGTTCAAAAGCCAACCAAGAATTGAAAGTGCATCAGGACAGAGGTACAACATTGTTTACCCCGTGCCAATACCAACGCCCCGATATAACTCTGTGTACACAACCACCCCCGACCCGTTTCGAGCAAGTACCAAGGCCAAGCAACGGACCAAGAGCCCCGTTTACCCTGGAACAGATGAAAGCACGTTTCGAACGAGTATTCACCCCGTTGGGGCAATCCTTGAGTGTCTTACTGCCGGTGTTACTACAGAAAGGCCTGGTCAATTTACTCCAACCTCGCTCACCACCCCACCCAATACCAAGGAATTATGATCCGAATCTGCATTGCAATTTCCACCAGGGACCGGGTCACCCTACGGATCGGTGCTTCCCGTTAAAGCACGCGGTCCAAGATTTGATAGAGGTGGGAAAGATCATACCCACGCCACTTCCCCAAGGGCAGAACCAGAATATCCATCAAGCCCCTCTACCACCGCACCCAGGAGGCCCCAGGCCTAACATACATTGGATAGAGGAAGAAGAAGAAGAGTTTGACCCTTCAGATTATATTAGCAATCAGGGGGAATTTTCACTCCCCAGGCCGAACGAAGATGAACTATTTATTGGGGTGATCGAGCCACTGTATCTTGCCAATTATTTTCTCACACCAGCTTGCCAAGAGGAGCCCTTAGATTTAGGGCACTATTTTTCCATCCCCGCTCCCGCCTATCAAATCCAAACGGCACAACCGCCAAATCATCGCCAGATCCACCCCACGCCCAATTTATCCCATACACCCCTCCATCACACCCAAATCATCCCGTACCATACGCAATTCCGCCATCCCCATATTATCCTACCCCATACACACCCTCAAGTCCCTCCACCCAATACATTACTCCGCCATCCCCAAGTTACCCCATTCCATACACACCTTCAAATCCCACCACCCAATTTACCCCATACACTCCTCCATCGCCCCCGAATTATCCCACTCCATGCACAACTCCATCATCCCCAATCTATCCCATTTCATCTACTAACCCCTCATCATCCCACCATGCCACAAACCCTTTATACCACCCCATTCCACCCACTACCCCGCCATAT
This sequence comes from Chloranthus sessilifolius, assembly GCA_021018995.1. Classification (NCBI taxonomy): domain Eukaryota; kingdom Viridiplantae; phylum Streptophyta; class Magnoliopsida; order Chloranthales; family Chloranthaceae; genus Chloranthus; species Chloranthus sessilifolius. The sequence goes on along the minus strand of CM037590.1, from coordinate 85,306,970 downwards.
CCAAACCATCCCGCTCAATGCACAACTCCATCGTCCTCAATTTACCCCACTTCATCCACAAACCCATCACCATCCCATCAGACCTCCCCATATACAAACCCTTCATATCCCTATCACCCCGTGCCCACCACACCTCAAACGTCTCCCCATCCCTCCAGCCCAGTCACACTCCCGCCATCCCTTCGCTATTTTGGCCCTAACCCAACTCCACCACCACCCGGACAAGCAACCCCTCATCACCCAATCACCACTGGTCCTACCATGCCCAGGTAACACCAGTACAAGCCCCCTCCGTGCCCATAACTCCAATTCTGTCAATTCCCCCCACTACCATTCCACCCTCCATTGGGGTTAACCTGGTCGGACCCGAGAAACCAGTATATCCGACCCAATCCTCCATGGAATCCTCACACACTCTATTTCTCATCCCAAAACCTGCTTATGACCCGCATCAAGTACCATTGAGCTATGAACAGACGGACATGAATGCCGGGTGCAACCAAGAAGTGGCTGTTGAATTTGTTACCCGATAGGGCCTGATTTCTGCCCAACCAGAAGCATCAGGGGCAGTCAGAGGAGAGGAAAAGAAGAAAGAACAGGCCACAGGAAATCCCTTTGAAAAAATGGCCAGGGAGCATATACTGGAGACACAGCTCAAGAGAACACCCGCACATATTACTGTGTGGGATTTGTTAATCACGTCTCCACTCCACTTTCAAGCCCTAATGGGAGCGCTCAAGGACGCGCATGTCTCCACCCATGTAACTCCGGATGAAGTAGGGGAAATAATAGGGCAAGTGTTGGCCCCAAATGCCATCTCTTTCACCGATGCAGACCTACCGATCGAGGGGAATGACCATTCTAAACCCCTGAATATAACAGTGGAAGTAGGGAATTTGGTGGTACCGTTGGTCCTGATCGACAACGGGTCGGCGCTGAACGTATGCCCTCTAAGGACGGCAATCAAAATTGGGGCAAACCCCGACACCTTCCGACCATCCATATCAAGCGCACGGGGATTCGATAACACTAGAAGGGAAATCATAGGAGAAGTAGACCTTGACCTGATCCTCAGACCGCAAACCTTCACCACCCCCTTCCAAGTAATGGACATCAAGTCTACCTTCAATCTGCTATTGGGCCGGCCGTGGATACATAAGCTCGGAGCAATACCATCTACCCTGCACCAAAAGCTCCGATTCATCTCAGAAGGAAAAATTGTCACCATCATAGGTGAGAGCAGAGAGGACATGGGAAAGAGCGTTCTGCACATTGAGAATCCGAAAGTGCTAAACATACCGCACACAGTTGAGGATGCCGATCTCCATCAATTTGAGTATGACTTCTCAAATGTTACCCTCGAACCAACTAAAAAGACCCCGGATAAAACTGGAGGAGGAATGGACGCAACTGTGTTCATGCTCCACAGATGGAGCCATCAAAAAGGGAAAGGACTGGGCCCACGCCTTCAAAGAAGAAGAGACCCCGTCAAGGCCAAGGGGCAACAAACTAAATTCGGCTTAGGCTACAGGCCCAGAGAAGAGGAAGTCAGAGAAGCCAAGGAAAAGATGAGAGCTGCATGAATGCCAAGGCCAGAGGAATCATCTTAGAAGAGGAACCTCACGCTCGCCCCCACATCCGTGAAACCTTTGTGAGCACCGGGGTAGTAAAAATTGATCTGAATGGGGAGACGAGGGTAGCCCCACATAAGCCTACTTCAATCCACCCCACCAATCCCTACATCATCCCCCCAGACTTCGAAATGGACTTAGCCGCCCTTTCTTTGTTTGAGGAAGAAGTTCCCCGATCCACCCCTCACTCCAGCACCAACCACTCTGGGCCCCTCCTAACCGTAGAGGACAAGGTCCCGGAGGACCCCTCTGTAAATATGTTGAGGGAAGAAATGCAAGAGCCTACCGATGACGCTCCCGATCAAAGAGGTAAAGGCCAAGCCTCGCAGGTGAGTAACTGGGCATCCTTGCCCCAACTCTTGAGAGTCACCAAATGCTATGAAAATGGCACCGACTCTCCAAAAAAAAACAACCTATAAAAAGTGAGGTTAGCCTGTGGACCACTCTACCTTGTATATATAGAGATCCACCTCGCTAGGGGCTGACCTCCGAAAAAATACAAAAGATCATAAAAATAGAAAAAATACCAATTCCAAAAATATTGTCCTTTAAAATTCCCAATAAAATTAAAATCAATGTCCCGATACTCCCCATGAAGCCAACCCTTCCTCAGAGAAATACAAGAAGAGGTAGGAGTCACGAGTCTGGATGAGGAAGGCCAAACTGACGAGCTCCCTAATGAGCTCCTCAAACAATTTACCGATTTTGAGCATGGCCCTACCCCGATCGTCGAGGAGATAGAGGATGTCAATTTGGGCACCACAGAGGCCCCCAGAATCGCCAAAATCGGAACGTCGCTGTCCCCTGCGGAGAGGGAAGGTATGATAGACTTCCTTCAGTCATACCAAGATGTCTTCGCATGGTCGTATGAGGACATGCCTGGTTTGGATACCGATCTGGTTGAGCATGAGTTGCCACTCTACCCCGATGTTAAGTCGGTGAAACAGAAGCTGAGACGACTCCGACCCGAATGGATGTTGAAGGTGAAGGATGAGGTCATTAAACAGTATGACGCAGGTTTCCTCATGGTATCCAAGTACCCACAGGTGCTAGCCAATATCGTCCCCGTACCAAAGAAGGATGGAAAGGTTCGAATGTGTATCAACTTCTGAAATCTCAACAAGGCGAGCCCTAAGGACGATTTCCCACTGCCACACATCGATATCTTGGTCGATAACACCGCAAAGCATGGAATGCTCTCATTTATGGATGGATTCTCAGGATACAATCAGATAAGGATGGCAGAGGTTGATCGCGAGAAGACGACATTCATTACCCCCTGGGGAACCTTCTGCTATAAAGTAATGCCATTCGGGCTGAAGAATGCTGGGGCAACCTATCAAAGAGCAATGACGGCCCTGTTCCATGACATGATGCATCGGGAGATTGAAGTATACGTCGACGACATGATGCATCGGGAGATCAAAGTATGCGTCGACGACATGATTGCCAAATCACCAGAAAGGGAGGACCACTTGATAAACCTTCAGAAGCTATTCGAGAGGTTGAGAAAATATAGGTTGCGGTTGAATCCCCAGAAATGCGCATTTGGCGCTATGTCTGGAAAGCTATTGGGCTTTATTATCAGTAGGAGAGGGGTCGAGGTCGATCCGACCAAGATCAAGGCCATCACTGAAATGCCACCACCATCTCCAGAGAAGGAAGTCAGAGGCTTTTTAGGCAGGATCCAATACATCAGCCGATTCATCACACAGTTAACTCCGATATGCGCACCAATCTTCAAGCTGCTGAAAAAGGACTCACCGGTTGAGTGGAATGATGACTGCCAGGCTGCATTCGACAAGATTAAAGGTTATCTCCTGAAACCTCCGGTATTGGTACCGCCCGTACCCGATAGACCCCTGATAATGTATTTGTCCACGACTGAGTTTTCCATGGGCTGTGTGTTAGGACAGCATGATGAGACGAGAAGAAGAGAGCAGGCCATCTATTACCTAAGCTAGAAATTCACTGATTACGAGACGCGCTATTCTCATCTGGAGAAAGCATGCCTGGCGCTCGTTTGGGTTACTCAGAGACTTCGACACTACCTGTTATCCCAGGCCGTTCTACTTCTAGCACGGATGGATCCGTTGAAGTACCTATTCAAGAAACCTGCTCTCACTGGTCGAACCACACGTTGGCAACTACTCCTATCCGAGTTTTCCAGGTACCACTCCGCAGATCTCTTTAGAATCCCACCACCGTTTCAGAGGAAAGAGTCTGCTTTGAACAGCTAGACTTGATTGAAAAGACTCAGCCTTATGCCACACTCAGTCTATCGAGGAGAATTGCACGTGTTATAAATAAGCTTCCGCTGGCGAGATCTGAAGGTAGGAGACACTGTACTGAAGAAAAATTTTCCGTCTCTCCACGCGGATCCGAGAGGGAAGTTTAGGCCAAATTGGGAAGGACCCTACGCCGCCCGAGAGGTTCTGCCAGGATACGCCGTTCGCCTCGCCACCATGGACGGAGACCACTTTTCTGAGCCCATCAACGCTAAATACCTCCATAAGTTCTACTCATAGGTCTTGGGACAAGGTGAGTTTTGATAAAAGTAGATGCGTGACCACTTAAGGGCTCCATAAAGGAGGCCATCATTTCAAAGTCAAGTGGCCTAAAAGAATATTCCCTAAAAACCTTCACCCCTTTTTGCTACACACCTCTGGCCAACAACCATTTCTTTCATATACCCCACCCAAAATTCCAAAAAAAAGAAGAAAGAAGAAAAGGGAGGAAAAATCCAAACCAAAAGAAGAAGAAGAAGAAGGCGCCCCAAAAAAAAAACAACAAAGAAAAAGAGGGGTACCCTAAAAAAAAAAGCCTTTGGGAAGAAAAAGGAGTCCCCGAATCTAGAAATCACCCCAAACTTAGATCCAAATCCCCAGAAAAACCCAACCTGTTTGAACCCCAAACACATTACAATCCGGAAGAAAGCCCTCTTTAAGGTCCACAAGCGGTTATAACATCTACTGCATTAGAACAAGCCGAGTTAACAAACCACACAGAACTTCATTCAGCCGGCTATGACAGAATCGACGCCCATGTCGTGGCTTTCTGGTTCTTAAAAAAAAAAAAAGAGGGAAAGAAAAAAAAAAAAAAGAAAAAGAAAAAAAGAAAAAAATTAATTTGAGTTCAAAGTAAGAAGGACGTGGTGAAAACCCGAAAGGACGCCACGGGTAAAAATAATAACTCACGCCACTGTGAAAAACCTGAAAGGGCACCTGGGGTAAGAGAGCGAACCCATGGACGTGGTGAAAACCCGAAAGGGCTCTACGGGTAAAAATAGGGATGACAGGCATGGCGAAAACCCGTCTTGGGCACTATGAGCAAAAAATGTCAAGAAAAGAGAGATTAGGAGAAGATCTGTCCTAGGCTGGCTGCTTTTGTTTGGACCCCTTAAGTCTCTTCTCCCCTTTGATGGGCCACTCATGTTGGAAATTGGATCGGATCCCAATCAAGTATGTCGTCTCTACCGCAGCATCTGACGCATGACCAAAGGGAAAGACAGAGGCTAGACCAAGCCCTAGGAAGCTGACCTTCCCACGTTTAAAGAAAAAACCTGCATCTCACGAACAGGGTTCAGCCGTGCTCAAAAGAGGGACCCGCTGGTTTGGCCCTGTGGTTACCGGCATCACAAAAGGTCCAACAAAAAAAAAAAGAGAAAAATTCCAAAAAGAAAATAGATTTCCCTTTCCCATAAAAAGCCTCACACTGTGGAGGTTTTCAAAAAGAAAATAGATTTTACTTTCCCATAAAAAGCCTCACACTGTGGAGGAGAAAATTTCAAAAAAGATAATAGATTTCCCTTTCCCATAAAAAGCCTCACACTGTGGAGGAGAAAATTCCAAAAAAGATAATAGATTTCCCTTTCCCATAAAAAGCCTCACACTGTGGAAGAGAAAATTTCAAAAAAAGAAAATAGATTTCCCTTTCCCATAAAAAGCCCCCACACTGTGGAGGAGAAAATTTTAAAAAAGAAAATAGATTTCCCTTTCCCATAAAAAACCTCCACTTTGTGAAAGAGAAAATCTCCATAAAAAGTCTTACATTGCGGAACTAAAAAAAAAAAAAACAAAAACACGAAAAATATATGTATGTATAGATTTCATTCCTTACAGTGTTACCTGCAGAGTGTCACGTCCCAAAAAGATAACGACATGACACACATTTTTTTTTGCTGCTTTCTTTACAAAAAAAAAAAACCAAAATGTATATATCTGTATATATATGACAAAAAAAAAGAGAGAAGAAAAAAAAACCCAAAAAGAGATCTCTGTTAGGGGGCATTCCTCCCCCCCGTGTATATGATCTATGATATGTGCAGGAACAGGTCAAGGGCAAGGAGCACGCTTCAAAGCACTGATCTCTATATGGAGAGAGTCCTCACGGGCATTTCGATCAGACAACCACCTACCATGAAGACTCTTCTGTCGTCTCCGTGAAGCGTCAGCTGTATTGCGAGATTCAGTCAAAAGCCCAGTCAATCGAAGAACCTCACTCTCAGCCGTAGCAGCTCTCACCTTCGCAATCTCGGCTTTGGCCCTGTGTATGCCCCATATCAAGGCTCGGACCATCGGTTAAGCCCACGTGTCGTCGGCCATGGTGCACGCGTCCCCAAATGACCCTTCGATTTTCCTTCGATTGGCCCAAAGGGACCATGCTACAATAAACGGATCTAGATCCGTCGGCACCCACCTAATGCGCCCACAAAATCAAAAAAAGAGAGCAAAAAAAAAATATAATGAAAGGAAAAAAATATATATATACAACGCTGGATCTCAAAAGAGCGTCGCAGCACTTGTTTGCCCCACTCCGAGAGCCGTGTTAAATCAATTCGGAATGATCGGGTTCACCCGAAAGCTCTCGAACCCCAAAGAAAGTGTGTAATTTTGCCCATCTCTCCTTCTCTGAGAGTCCCCCAAGAGTCAGGCGATCCCAGCAAACCAAGAACCCATCACCGGAATGCACACGTCCCTAAGGTATATCAACATGGCAAGTTGATTCGCCTAAGGATACATGCAAAAATAAAGGCAGTTTGAGCATGCCCAGGGTCTCCATCTGACATGAAAGAAAAAAGAAAGAGAAAAGAGAAAAAGAAAAGAAAAAATAAGAAGAAGAAAGAAAAGGAGAAGAAATAACAACTTGCTGTTGCTTAGTGAAAACCCTGAGTGGGTTGACCCCACCTTCCGGCATTCACTCTGGTCACCCCCCTTCCGATCTATGTTGACCAAGAGTGCCCCCGATTTTAGACCATTCGAAAAGTCTATTGTCAGTTGAAACTGACCCGTCAAAAATGAAATTACAACCAACCAAACTATGTGCAAACATACAGACCAAAAGGCTCTTTTCCCTTTTTATTTCCTTTTACACAGGCTTAAAACCTGTATAGGCACGGTGTCCCTGTTGAATGTACGCACTTGTGTCTGGGTATCCGCAGGATGGTCGTTGTCCTCGTAAATTATACCTTAGGGTCGAGGTTTCTGTTCGCGCCCATTTGCTGCTTATCACCCCTGATGGGTGTCTGTCTGTGCATAGTTAGTAGGATGTGATTTCATTAGGGACGGAGGCTAGAAATTAGCCATCTCTTTCGAGGGATGTTTAGTTCTAGCCTGATCTTTTTAGCTTTGTATCGAGTTAAGGCAGTCCGGTTCATGTGAATTAGGGGCACCTCACCACTGGAACGAGCACATCCCCCAGGTGCACCTATCCCTAGCAGAGCGCACGCATTCTTAAAGCGTATCAATTGACATTCGATCAACTTAAAGAGTTGTGCAAAAATAAAGTTGTCAGAGGTCATCGAGCTCTGCTTAGAGGCCTCGAAACAAAAGAAAATTCAGAAAATGACACAAAAAATTACTCAGAAAATGAGCATGCATTCCCAAGAGGTGTTGCGACATCAATATTCGCTCCACTTGGGTCAATCATGCTAAAGCAACCTCGAGGTTGATGGGTTTGCCCAAAAACTCCAAGCCTTACCTAGGTAAGGGCACCCGTGCCCAATCCAATGGAGCTGTCGATATTCCATAGGATTGGACACAGTTTGAAGGCCTTCGCTTTGTATGCTTCGCATCAATTCCGAAGCATAGATCGATCATCCCATTTCATGGAGCTGTCTGGTTCAGATTAATTCTCAAACATCACAAATCTATAATTTCCCTCAGGAAGTGGACGATATCCCAGCTAGCGGGCTTACACTTTTTGTGATCATCGCAGTTATGCCCAGTAATGTCGCAATGCGCTTGGGGACTGTTAGCATTGAGGTACGGATGATATCCCGAAATGAGAGGGCTTACGTACACTCACCATCACCATCAATGTTTGAGAATTGAGTTGAACCAGGCGGACCCATCAAACGTGCCTTGGACCTCTTCGGATGTCTCTTGTCTTTGGCATCTGATCATTAGTGATCGAATACCAAAGAGGGGCATCGAGACACCAAATTGACCCAAGGCGTCTGATCAATCATGCCGGGAGAGGTGTACCCCTGTGCTTCCGATGGCACCCCCTGAACCCTTAAGAACCTACCTAGGCTAGTAGGGATCACCCTAAGACCTTTAGAGCCATTCCCCCAATCCTTAGAAGTCACCCCTACACCCTAGAATCCCTTCCCAGACCTTACTTAAACCCTTCTGGTGGTTGATGGGAGGAGAGCTACAAAATTTCACACAGACTATTACCAAGGATGAGCCATATATCATTGGAAAGAGGACTTCTCTAGCTTTCAAACAAGCCAAAGATCACCCAATTTGGAGCTACGGTTCAAAAGTTATGGCCGTTTTAAGTTTCATATAAAATCATAGGATTTTTACTCAAGCGTAGATATTACATACGCCCAGCCATTTTTGCCCCAGATTAGTCAGGCGTATATATTATATACACCTGCCTATTTTGGAGAAAATTTGGTCGGGCGTATATAATATATACGCCCAGTATAGGTGGAACCCACCACGGGCTTCATCTTCTCAAAACTCCCCTGATTTTGGTGAAATTTACTGTTCCTAAACTGGGCGTAAATAATATATACGCCCAGCTTAGCTACAGTAACTGTCATCAGTAGCTCGAATTTCCTCCATCTAGTTTGACCCTTTGACCATCCCCTTGGTTGAGGTGGGTGTCTTGAGATTGGTTGCACCCCCTTTGAGCTTATTGGCAACCCTTAAGTCACCCATGGTCTCACCCCATCATCCGCCATTGAAACTAGTTTCCCAAAACCCTAGGACCTTGAAAACCCAAAAAACCTTAGATGGGGGATTACCTAATTGCTAAACCAGTTAGCTCTTAAGTAAGCCCCTAACCCATCCCTTCTCTATAAATAGAGAGGCCCCCCTCTTCCTAAAGGGTTGAAGTTTTGTTGAAGGATTAGAGAGTGCTTAGGAGAGAGCCCTACTGAGAGAAAATGCCAATATTTTCTCAGAACTCCAGCATGCATACCTCACCTATTTCAGTCCATTTCCACCATTAGATCACTCCTTTTAGCTAAAACCTAGCCTCTAGCTTCATTCTACACCCCCTACTTTATTGAATCCTAGCATTAGAACCCATTTTCACACCATTTAAGTCATCGGAAGCACGCCAAAGCGAAGATCTTCCACGGGGCAACAAGGGACCGTGAGCTCCGGCTCACCCCTCTCTTCCTCTACCTTCTTGGTGTCTCCTCCGTACAAGGATTCAAGCCGTTACGCCGCCGAAATTTTGGTTTGGCTCAAAGCTTGATAGGACCGTATTGCCTTCGGGCAAGGGGAAACTCTGCCCTTTTTATTTTTTATTTTGGCCATAGATAGAGACCGCTACGTGCGGGTTGATCGGGTGCCTAAACCCTTCCCGATCGATAACTGAAGCCCCTACCCTAGAGCCTTTGGCAAAGACCGGTAAATCAGAGTCATATTTAGCACTTCGGTGCTCAAAATATCGATTTGAAGGTTTCCCGGGTCACCAAAAGCTCTGAGTGGCGACTACATTTTCATTAAAGGTGAGGGCATCGCCGCGATGGGTTCGAGAGGATCCACGGTCGCACAGAGACCTAGAAAGCTTTGGATTTCTGTTACTGTTTATGGCTGCTTCCATTACACTACAACTTCGATCTTTGCCAAATCGATGGTAATACCAGCTTCAGAAATGATATGACCTAAAAAACTGACTTGATTCAACCAGAAGTCACATTTACTAAACTAGGCATACAACTGTGAATCTCTCAATGTCTGTAAAGCAAGGCATAGATGATCCTCGTGCTCTACTTTTGTCTTTGAGTAGATGAGTATATTGTCGATGAATACTACAATACACTAATCGAGATAAGGCTTGAAGACTCGGTTCATTAAGTCCATAAATGCGGCAGGTGCATTGGTCAACCCGAAGGGCATGACGAGAAACTCGTAGTGACCATAGCGTGTTCGAAAAGCTGTCTTCGAAATATCTTAATCTTTCACCTTCATCTGGTGATACCCAGACCGTAAATCAATCTTTGAAAAGAATCGTGCTCCTTGTAACTGATCAAAGAGATCATCGATTCTGGGGAGTGGATATCGATTCTTGATTGTCAACTTATTGAGTTGACGGTAATCAATGTAGAGATGCATTGAACCATCTTTCTTCTTTACAAACAACACTGGTGCGCCCCACGGAGACACATTCGGTCTGATAAAGCCTTTGTTAAGGAGCTCTTGTAACTTCTCCTTGAGTTCTTTCAATTCTGCCAGTGCCATTCGATACAGTGCCTTTGATACTGGCTCTGTCCTCGGGGCTAACTCAATAGCGAACTCCACTTCCCTGTCCGGCGGTAATCCTGGCAACTCATCCAGGAAAACATAAGGGAATTCACGGGCAATCGACACATCTGAAAGTGAAATTTTCTTATCTTTTTTATCTTTACTTTGAATAAAAGCGATATACCCTTGAGCACCATCATTGAGTAATCGTTGTGCTCGGATCGCTGATATAAAAGAGATGTTCATTGATTGTATTTCATTAAATTTAGCTAATTTCTTCTTTTGCGGGCGGAAAGTGACTAGCTTCTTTCGACAGCCAACATTCACATGGTGCTTGAACAACAAATTCATGCCAAGGATTACGTTGTATCCTTGCATCGAGAGTAAGATCAAATGGGCTACTGCTTCGTATCCCCAGTAATCTTTAATCCAGACAATAAATGACCGATACACAATATCAGTAGTGAGAGACTGTCCAGTCGGAAGTATTATGTCTAAGATAAACTCAAGAGGTTTTGGAATGCCTCCCAATTTCTTCAATTTTTTAGCAAACTGGGGTGTGACAAACGAGTGTGTAGATCCAGGATCTATCAAAACTCGTGCGTCATAACACAAATAGGCATCTTTTGAATATAATTGCAAGATTCCTAATGCATATAGACTAGTGTAAGATAAATTATTTTTTTAGTAATCAAATATCAAAGTAACAAAATATCAATGTAGCAAATATCATGGTTCACTACATGCACCTTCTTTATCTAAAAGAGAATTAAAAAACTGTGAACATAGTAAATAATACGCATGCATACCTTGAATGATATCGTTGTTGTTTCGTGCATCCTTTACAGTTACAGCATAAGCTTGGCCATGTACCGTAGGCCATGCAGATCTTAAAACCGGTCCAACCTTTGCTGCCGTTCCTACCATTTTCGGGCAATCTTTTATCCGGTGTCCCATCTTTCCACAATGGAAATACGCCCCAGATGCTTTACGACATTCTTCTATCTTGTGGGTCTTCCCACACTGTCCACAGATCTTAGCTGAGGCTACTAATGAAGCTGAATAGGATCCTGTGCGGGACACTACTGGTCGTACTCGTGAAACACTCGATGTACCTCTGAATGTATTCTGCATAGGCTGGTTTTGAACACGTGGAATCCTCGGTGGTAATGATGGGAACATAGCTGGATTATAAGGTCGTGTATAGGCTCCTGCAACAGGTTGAAATGCTGCCTGTCCTTGGTATCGCGATCGCTTACTGATTTGACCGAAACTAAAGGACTGTGACGGAGCTTTTCTGGCTCTATTTTTTTCTTCTCTCCTTTTGAACCTACTATCAACATCCGTTTCAGCTATCAGGGCCAATTTCATCACATTGGCATATGTCGTTGCTTGAAATAATAAAATTCGTTATTTAATTAGGGGCTTCAACGCCGCTCAAAATTTTGTATATTCATGAGCTCGGTGGCTACTAATAATGGCGCAAACTGAGAGAGATGAGTGAACTCTGCTTCATACTCTCTAACCATCATCTGACCCTGTACTAGGGTCACAAACTGAACCTCCATTCGATATCTCTCTGGTGCCAACAAATATTTTTTGTTGAATGCCTCAGTGAACTCTGCCCAAGTCCAAGGTACTCCAGGCATTCTCATTCTTTCTACAGACTGCCACCATGGCTCTGCCTCACTCTCCAATGTATATGCTGCCCAGCTCACTGTCACAGCCTCGGTGTAGGTAACTCGTTGCAGCACCTTATCGATCTGTGTCAAACACTTCTCGATCTCCATTGGGTCATGCTAACCATAGAAACTCCGTGGTCGAAGTTGGACAAACTCTGCAAAACCCTCTAGGGGTCACTCATAGCTAGCATGGCCATGGTGTTAACCATGGTCACCATCAACTGCTGATTTTGTCTCACATTTTGGTCAACTCCATTAGCATTTCCCATCTGAGGAGCGTCTGTTGCTGGCGGAGTATGCTCAGCAACATTTTCCATAGTTTTTTAGCTTTCTACTATATGCACGTTCTCTCCGCTTCCCAAAGCAGTGTCGTGCTCATAACCTGCCACTGGAATCGCATTCGGCCCAGTGCGATAGGCCAACGATGGTGTACCCCGACCTCTTCCACGTCTTGGAGGCATCTCAACCTATTTGATCAGGTAATAACTTGATCAGATGAACTTAATCTAAATCCTAACACTGAACAAATATCAAAATACTTTGCCATATGTGTATGCCAGAGGTAAGTCTCCAAATGACTTAATGCCTGAGCTCTGATACCACTTGCGCCAACCTGACATTTCTCCTTTATCTCGTATAGGAAAGGTCACGTCATCGGATCACCTAACATGATCCTATCATATAAGGGTGTCATAAATTGTACAAAGTATTGCAAATGCGGAAGCTATGTAATTACTCTGACATGCATTTTATATGGCAAAGCAAACTGATATTTACTCATTCAAGTAGAAAATAATCAAACTCTATATACAAAGTTAATAGATACGATGTATAGCTTTCCACCGATGACGGCCATCTGTCATATAAACAATGGAAAGAAAACCTATACATCTCAAAACAGAGTATCATGCGTGGTTTATACAAGTTATCAAAAACATCTCTCTCTCTCTCTCTCCGTTTCAAACCTATTTGGGAAAGAATTCTTCAGCAAATTCTTCCTCGTCGTCTTCTTCGTCTTCCTCCTCGTCTAGCACGCATGTAGGGTCAGCTGCGTGCTCCGGATCGAGATCTATAGCTAAGACATTGAAGTCGTAGGATGAGCTATCATCAAAGCTCAGTAGAGAACTTTACATTGCTAACATATATTAGATTTACCAAATTCACTTCTAGAGGCATAAATTACAACGAAAAATAATAATTTATTATCATGCAAAAAACTTAACATGCTGACATAATGAAGAAATACAACACTAACTCATGGTGCAACAGGTACGAGGAATCAATGCTAAAAGAAGCTACATGAACAGTGGATCACTTGAACCAAGATGAAGCAAGCTCCTGAGTTAGCGAGATCACTTGTCTCAAGATAAATAAAGCTCTCGAGTTAGCGGGATCACTTGGCTCAAAACTGAATTAAAATTTTGTACAGGACATCAAGGATGGCAGAAAATTAGACACGATTATGCATGGTTTTGTCTATGAGACAAGATTCTGACAGCTTTTATCGCAGCATATATAATATAAACTACACTTATTTGTTTATTTGTAACCAAGCATTTCATCTTAGATAGCATAAGCCATCATAAGCCATTCCAGTTTGATTTGCAAACTACCTTGATACTTATATATATATGTCAGGCAACACTAACAAGAATTCATATATATATATATATATATTATAACTGATCATAAGTTCACCAAACGCATCTGGGTTCAAGTCAAAAATGGACAAGTTCATATGCATTTCTGATCAATAAAATGAATAAGCATTAGTATAATTGCTCAAATTATCAATTCCATATAGTAACTCTAGTATGTTTATCAGTTCACCATAGAGTGAACTGCAACTCCAGTCATAGCAGTTCTAGATAGTAGTCTATATCATAGATATATATCCATATGTGAGCACTAATTTGCAATCTATAGGAAAATAAGGAAAAACAAATGTATATTAACAAATTAAATTCCCTACCTTATCTCATATGCTTATGCTTACGTGAATTTGATTGTATGTGCGCTCATGCATCCGAGAACACCGTTAGTGGATAATTTCTCAAAACTGTTCATGTGCACCAAGTTGCACCTATAGTGTATATATATAGATATGTATTTTAGTATATCATTAGGGTTAATGGGTCACCTGAGACCCTAATATCTATTTTATAATGTTAACGGGTCGTAGCATCAATGCATATACCCATGTATAGACCAAACAAGCAGCACCCAAAAATACAATAGCCAGACATCTACTTGCCTCGACAAGCCACAAGGGTTGCCGCGGCAAGCAGCCCAGCTGAGGACCTTGCTGCGGCAAGCCTTGCTTGCCGTGGGGCAACTCTTGCCTTCCTGTTTGCTGAGTCTTTGTGGGTCTTTGTGCTTTTGCTTATATATATATATGTATATATATTATATAGATATATGTTTAGAGAGAAATATCTTCAATTCAGCAGCATTATATCTATCTATGTACATTAGTTTGGCATGGAATCTCTGGAGTGCATGAGTGAATGATTTTGGCATGCTACATCCTCTGTGCACTCGCAACACCACAGAGTGTCTACGTCTGTGCTGCCGAGGCGATCTTAGGTAATTCGACACCACAGATCGATGAGTTAGTATCTTCTAAATTTTGATATAATAAGGTGTTATTTGTTGTACCTTTTTGTGGGCTCGAGGTTACAACGATGCCGACGTAGTTCACCAAGCTTGACAACTGAGAACCGAACTCACGTGACCATATCGTCAGTTGAGCTCTACGGTTCTAAGGTGATGTACAAGGTTCTACTAGAGGTGGGGCTTAACAGCAATTGTTTCTTTTCTTTGCAATTTCCTAAATTCCCTTAACGGATTGTGGTTTTTGTTTTGTTTTATGTAGGGTTTACTTGAGTAGCAGTAGAACTGCTCTAATAGTTTGTAGCAGGAAGAAGAAAGGAGAAGCTGCATTTTTATAGGAGTTGGGCTGTACATTGCGTGCATGGGATCACAAGATGACTAACGAGGTCATGTCGTCAAGCGAGATGCAAAGCAGCTTATATACTTATAAGGCTATTTATCCCATGAAAGTCAGCACTTGGTGATTGGGTGTATCTCATATCAAACAAATCAAATATTCCTTGGGTGTTCAATTCCACTCCTCTTTCGATGGATAGGCCCTTTTTGGCTGGGATCTCATGCAAGTCCCATAGGGGTAGTTAGTGTATAGCCAGATAAGCCAAAATAGGCTTATCCTTTATACTAAGCTCATACACAAGGTTTATGTTATATATATAAGACACTTGGTTACACTTGACTTGTAGTTGGCTGGGCTAGCTTAGTAGCCATATAATTTAGTCAAGTAACTTGTTGAAATATAGTGTAACGCTTATATACTTAGAAAATTTGTGTGTATGATATAACTCCTGCAGGATCTAATTTTGCTAATATTGATGGGACCACCACATCTGATTGTTTTCTAAACTTTGACCACACACTATCTAGATCTTTTATGTCCTGTGGTAGGCATATGCCTGATCGAACTCGTAGCTATCCCAAGCAATGTAACCAGCTCGCAACTGTTACACGGACCATCAGATCACTGATCACAATCTAAAACACAGAATACTTGGTACATCCACACATGCGAAAATCAAAGCAGATAATATATATGGCATAATTTAAATCTCCAGTTCTAATATCCAACGTTAACAATAAACTAAAACAAACCACAGGTGATGACTGACCATCACCTATAGTGGTGTACAACAATACCAAGGTACCAAACCTTAACTCACCAAATTCACAAAACATTAATTCTATGATCCCAGAATAGAGTACAAATCCTTATGCGAAAGCTCCTTTTCTTCTAGTGTGTGGTCTGGACCCTCCTCAAATCTACACCTATGACGTATAGTCGGGGAGAGCTAAAATCTAAGATCAGTAGAAGAAATTCAAACACAATTCACATTTTATCATTGAAATGCATAGATTCAATGACAAAATTTTAAAATAATTTTGTATAAAAAAGAGTTGCAAATATTCCAATTTCATTTTTAAAACAAAGCAAAGCGGAAACAGAGCATATTAGAAACGAACATAGATCACAATGAAACATAGCTAGAAACAGAAGCAAATCGGAAGAAAAATATATCAAAATAGAAATATGTTAGAAATGGAGACATATCATGATGAGAATATAATAAAATAGAGCAAACATATCATCAGATTGAAGCATACACGAAACGAGCAATGTATCAAGGAACAAAATATACATATCCGAAAGTCAAAGCATCCCATTGCGGGAATAAGGTAAAAACCTTGGGGACTCAACTCCTCTCTGCACACAAGTATAACAGAATCATCCCGTAAGTGGGGAAAAGAAACATATATATATCAGAAGGCCAAAGCATCCCATAGCGGGCACAAGGTTGTAACCTCGGGGACTCAACCCCTCTTTGCACATAAAGTATAATCAAGGCTTAATCACGTAGACATCCCGTATGCGGGGAACACAACATATTGGGTCACAAATCAACGAGGGGTCAAAGCATCCTATTACGGGAACAAAGCATCCCATTGTGGAAATAGGGTAAAAACCCTAGGGACTCAACCCCTCTTCAGAGACTCAACTCCTCTTCGCCACTGCTTTTTCAGATTCAATCAGTTCTCAATTCAACTTCTTTAATAGAAAACATAAATGGTTCAGAAACGGAATGGAACACAACGAAGTCAGAACGGAAACGGCTAGGTAAATGGAATGGACACACAGATTTGTTCAATTACGATTTCATACTTCAAAGCTTTCATATTTTCAAAACAGTTACAAATCATTCATTTATATCACATTATCTATGAATAAAATAAAAAATGAAATTAGATGGTAAATTTCCCCTACCTTGTTCATGAGACACACAAAACGATGCAACTTTCCTTTACAAGCATTCTTGATTTTCAACCTATATCACATCATATTCAAATGTCATTAAGGGTTTACCTTAATTACTAACAATTCCTAAGCATCTAAGTGTTTCCTCACAATCGAGGTGGAAATGGGCAAGTTCGGGCTAACCTAGAACTTAATGCAACTTTCCCCTAATTTTTTACCTTTAAATATTTAGATCCATGAGTTGGTTAATTCACTCAAGTTGTAGATCTCGTTGTTCTCTTTCCAACGCCTCGAGAATAGGGTCAATCAAAGTTTGGAACATAAAGTTATGACCAAAATACCGAGGCTATATTGGCAAGCTCAGTCAAAATCGACCAGTCCATTTCAAATTTGACTAGTCGGTTTTCAAAATTGATCGGTCGATTTCTCTAAAACCAGATTTACACATTGTTTTTCATAAATCAACCAGTCATCCTATTTTCAACTGGTTGGTTTCGTATCTTGACAAAATTGGAATTTGACCCAAATTTCCACCAACTTTTAACCTTTAATATAGTTGATTCACGAGTTGGTAAATTCAGAAAATTTGTAGAGCTCATTGTCTTCTTTCTAATGCCTTAAGAATCACATGATTCCGAGTTAGGGGTAGAAAGTTACGGCTAAAATACCGAAGCAGTGTCAGCTAGCTCAGACGAATTCGTCCGATCGATTTGGAAATCGACCGGTCAGTTTTGTCAGCTCGGGTTTGAACTTCTCCAACCCATTTTCTCTCAAATCCTATCATCCTTCTTCTAATTTTTCACCCATATGCATTAACTAAACTAACACAATAACTAACTTATAATTTCACATAATTTCTTACCTTTAATGGATCGATTTCCCCGATTAACGAGCTCCTGTTCAAGCTAGGGTTTCATAGTTGAAATCTTAGAATACTCGTTGATTCAAACCCCACGAAGTTCACACCAAGCTTTTGGGGATTTTGTGTTCTCTTATAAAACACATACACCTATTTTGGGTACTAACTTCATCCTTTGTTTCGTTCCGATGCGGAACCCATATACCTAAAAGAGTTGTCCTACACTACACAATTTAGCTTCGTTAGGTGTGGGGCCTACACACCCAAACCACCTATCTATCGGATTTGGTGTTGAGCCGATACATCGAAGCTTGGTGTTGACGAAACCATCTAATGACCCACACACAATCTAAATCAGCCTTTTTCACTTAAGACTTAACTCAGAATAACTTAATTAATTTCATAAAGTCAAGTACATGACCAGTCAGGCATGCACACCGAGGCATACTGTTCAAAGGTCAAAATTTTTGGGATGTTACATTCTTCCCACCTTAAAAAAATTTTGTCCTCGAAAATTGACATACCATTTTCAAAGATACGAATGCATGAGAACTCCTAACACGAGTAGCCACGTTCTCCATAAGAGTCAATGACTCACCATCAACGAAATTCGGGGTCATTACACTCTCCCCTCCTTAAAGGAATTTTCGTCCTCGAAAATTCATGACTCATTTGGCTGCAAATACACAATACCAACCTAAATAGTATGACTACTGTTAGTGGCATTAATACTGAGAGTACACCAAAATGGTCATACTAAATCTATCACATTAATCCACGTAATGTCATGAACTCCTAACAAGATATCCACAACTAAGTGTGACATTTTGATGACGATCTACCAAATCATCTAAAATTATAAGTTCGACATGAGATATCTACAACTAAACTGAACATTTATTCACAACTAAGTTATCCATTTGTTTGATAAGCTTTATAGGCTATTACTGCATCTCAGATAATCAGGATTATCAAAAATGATAATCAAAGAATTCATCCATAACCTATAACCATTTTAGATATTAACCACAACCACAATTATCCATATAGGGAATTAAACCATTCCATAAAATAACCATCCCATGAACATGGAAGCTATGTAAAACATTACCCTTGCAAAGCTCACGACAATTTAAGTTACAACATGATCTAGTGATTATTTCTCACTTGCCATTTGCGTCATCATACAATAATCAATCATCGACACAAGTTAACCACAATTTAAAACCATTAATCTCCAAAACCAGCAACCATTAATAATATATATCCAACCATCCACAAAATGACCTAGGTAAATTTACAATAATCATACTCAACGATAAAAACAACCATCCAACTAGATTCGAAGATCATAGTGAATCCACCAGGATTCAATAGTTTTATAACATCCATACCAATAACTATTCTAACCAACCAAAATCACAAAATTGTAACAATGAAGTACATATCCTAGCCATTAACCCAAAATGCAATGACCAGCAAAGGAATTTGAAACCATTAACTGCCAAGGTGAACCTAAGGCCTATGAATAGATACCGACATCGTCTATCCTTTCTTAGCCTTATGACAATCCTTTAGCCGATGTCCTTTCTGGCCACACTTGAAATATGCACCTGTGATCAGTCTATACTCCTTCGTCTTATGTTGCTTTCCGCATTTTGAGCACACTTCAATTGGAGCAGATGAAGGGGTGCGTATAGTTTGTTGAACGCTTGACGCTCCTGCCATAGGAGGATTCGAAAGGTGGAAGGGTCTCATAGGCATAGATGCAGGTGGCCTTGAATACATAGTTTAAGCAAGTCGACTGGGTGCTAGCATCAAGAGTTTAGGTATCTCAGTTGCCTCCTCATGGGAATATGTCTACATTTGACTTGCTCTGCCTCTAATCTATTGGTACCTTCTCTTGTACATTTCTTCCACATCTTCTTCCACCACAAGAGCCTTGCTCATTACTTCGCCATAAGTTTCCAACTCAAATGCTGAAATTCTATCTCTTATATTCGGCCTGAAGCCGCGTTGGAACTTCTTGGCTCTCATCAGATCTGAGGCCACATACTCTGGAGCAAACCTTGCGTATCTCATAAATTCTACTCCATACTCTCTTATAGACATCTTTCCTTGTTCCAATTGAACAAATTTCACTTCCATCTGGTCTTGTACCACCCTAGGAAAATACTGCTTATTGAATTCTTCAACAAACTCTCCCCATGTCCATAACATACCTGGAGCTACCTGCTCCATTGTTCTTGATACAGACTTCCACCATGGGCCTGCTTCTCCATCTAATATGAATGCTACCCATCTGACCCTCTCCTCTTCAGTGAATGCAAGCACACTGAATTTTTTTTGTATTTCATTGAGCCAATTCTCAGCTTCCATTGGATTTGCTTGCCCGGAGAAATTTGAAGGTTGCATCCTCCGAAATTCTATAAATGTTGATGGAGTATGTTGAGTCGAAGGTGGAAGCGGCTACTGATGGTTATTGGCAATGTTAGCTGCCAACAATGCCACCTACTTAGCCATAGAATTTGCCATGGTTTCCATGATATGCATCATTCTTTGTCTTTCTTCTATGTCCTCATTTCCTTCTCCCAAAGGGATAGGATTCTCTCTCGTGGCAATTCTTTCACCACTGGTTATGTTTCAAACACAACTACCTCTCGATCGTTGGCCTCTACCAGACATACCGATTTGTTATTGATCAAACAAATATTTAATTAGATGTGATCGTGAAGATCCAAAACCCTAATCTTAATCAAACATAATCAAAGTCTCTTTATGCTTCTTATGTTCTGTCAAAACTAAAAAGTCACAACCTTGGGTCTCCCATAACACCTGAAGCCTAAGCTCCAACGGAATCTAATGTCATATCTTTGATCTCATGCTATAGCTCGATACCAAGCTGTGAGCGAGTCATGGGTCTTCTATGTCCCGATAGAATCTCATCGCCACCTTTTGGGTCCCAACAAGACCTAATGCTAAAGCTTTGATACCAACTGTCACAACCCGGATTTTTCCAACCTAAAATTTTGAGACATATATTTTTTTTTCAACTTATACCAAATGGGAAAACCTAGACCATCAGATCACAGATCACAATTTGATACACAGAATACTTAGTACATCCACACACATGCGAAAATCAAAGCAGATAATATATATGGCATAATTTAAATCTCTAGTTCTAATATCCAACGTGAACAATAAACTAAAACAAACCACCGGTGATGACTAATCATCACCAATAGTGGTGTACAACAGTACAAATGTATAAAACCTTAACTCACCAAATTCACAAAGCACTAATTCTTCGATCCCAGAATAGAGTACAAATCCTTCTGTGAATCCTCCTTTTCTTCTTGTGTGTAGTTTGGGCCCTCCTCAAACCTACACCTGTAACGTATAGCGGGGTGAGCTAACATCTAAGCTCAGTAGAAGAAATTGAAACACAATTCACATCTTATCATTGAAATGCATAGATTTACATCTTATCATTAAAATGCATAGATTTAGTAACAAAATTTCAAAACAATTTCGTATAAAAAAGAGTTGCAAATATTCCAATTTCATTTTCAAAACAAAGCGAAGTGGAAACAGAGTATATCGGAGACGAACATAGATCAGAACAAAACATAGCTAGAAACAGAATATATCAAAACAGAAACATATTAGAAATAGAGATATATCATGATGAGAATATAACGAAATGGAGCAAACATATTATCAGATCAAAGCATACACGGAACGAGCAACGTATCAAGGAACATAACATATATATCCGAAAGTCAAAGCATCCCATTGGGGGAACAAGATAAAAATCTTGGGGACTCAACTCCTCTTTGCACACAAGTATAACCGAATCATCCCATAAGTGGGGAACAGAAACACATATATATCAGAAGGCCAAACCATCCCATAGCGGGAACAAGCTCGTAACCTTGGCGACTCAACCCCTATTTGCACATAAAGTATAATCAAGGCATAATCACATAGATATCTCATATGCAGGGAACACAACATATTGGGTCACAAATCAATGAGGGGCCAAAGCATCCCATTGCTAAAATAGGGCAAAAACCTCGGGGACTCAACCCCTCTTCGGAGACTCAACTCCTCTCTGCCACTCGTTTTTCAGATTTAAATAGTTTTCAAATCAACTTCCTTAACAGAAAACATAAACGGTTCGAAAATGAAATGGAACACAATGAAGTCATAACAGAAATCGATACGTAAACGGAACGAACACACATATAACGGAATGGACACACACACATGTGTTCAATTATGATTTCATACTTCAAAGCTTTCATATTTTCAAAATAGTTACAAATCATTCATTTATATCACATTATCTATGAATATAATTAAAAATACAATTAGATGGTGAATTTCCCCTACCTTATTCACGAGACATGCAAAACGACGCAACTTTCCCTTACAAGCATTCTCAATTTTCAACCTACATCACACCATATTCAAATGTCATTAAGGGTTTACCTTAATTACTAAGAATTCCTACGTATCTAAGTGTTCCCTCAAAATTGAGGTGAAAATGGGCAAGTTTGCGCTAACCTAGAACTTGACACAACTTCCCCTTAATTTTTGACCTTTAAATATTTGGATTCATGAGTTGGTTAATTCACTCAAGTTGTAGACCTTGTTGTTCTCTTTCGAACGCCTCAAGAATAGGGTCAATCAAAGTTCGAAACAGAAAGTTACGGCCAATATATCGAGGCTATATTAGCAAGCTCAGTCAAAATCGATCGATCAATTTCAAATTCGATCAGTCAGTTTTCAAAATCGATCGGTCGATTTCCAATTCAACCAGTCTATTTTCAAAATAAATCGGTTGATTTTCAAATCGACCGGTCGATTTCTCCAGAACCAGATTTACACTCTCACTGGTTTTCATAAATCGACTGGTTGTGCTATTTTCGACCGGTCGGTTTCGTATCTCAAAAAAATTGGAATTTGACCCAACTTTTTACTAACTATTCACCTTTAATACGATTGATTCACGAGTTGGTCAATTCACAAAAGTTGTAGAGCTCATTGTATTCTTTCTAACACCTTAAGAATCACATGATTCCAAGTTCGGGGAAGAAAGTTACGGCTAAAATACTAAAGCAGTATCGGCATGCACAGACGAATTCGACCGGTCGATTTGGAAATCGACTGGTTAGTTTTGTTAGCTCGGGTTTGAACTTCTCCAACCCATTTTCTCTCAAATTCTATCATCCTTCTTCTAAATTTTCACCCATATGCATTAACTAAACTAACACAATAACTAACTCATAATTTCACATAATTTCTTACCTTTAATGGATCGATTTCCTTGATTCACGAGCTCACGTTCAAGCTAGGGTTTCAAAGTTGAAATCTTGGAAAACTCATTGATTCAAACCCCACGAACTTCACGCCGAGCTTCAATCTTGCACACACACTCCTAGTTTAGAGTTCTCCTTCCTCCTCTTCTCTCTTTCTCTCTCTAGAACCCAAAATCCCCAAAGCAATGCAACCGGTTATTAGCTTCCAAAAGAAGCTTGTGTTTTGTTTTTATAACTAAGGGATTGGTTCTCTTATAAAACACATACACCTATTTTGGGTACAAACTTCATCCTTTGTTTTGTTTCGATATGGAACCTATATACGTAAGAGAGTTGTCCTACACTACACAACTTATCTTGGTTCGGTGTGGGGCCTACACACCCAAACCACCTATCTATCGGATTCGGTGTTGAGTCGATGCATCAAAGCTTGGTGTATACGAAACCATCTAATGACCCACACAATCTAAATAAGCCTTTTTCACGTAAGACCTAACCCAAAATAATTTAATTAATTTCACAAAGTCAGGTAATTGACCAGTTGGGCATGCACATCGAGGCATACTATTCAAAGGTCAAAATTTTTGAGATGTTACATTTACCCTAAACCTAACCCAAATCCAAAACCTCATTCCAATAGCCCATTTACCCCCACTTCCTAACCTTTACTACATCACAACCCACCCCAAGTGCGAATTCCTTTATAGTGATGATGGGTTGAGCCGTTCCTTGCCACTCCTCTCTATTGTTCATACTCTTCATTGCATTTTCTTAGTTCTCACAGTAGAACCTCTGCAGGGGAGTAGTATAGGTGAAGGGTGATCCAGAGATGTGTTCACTTCCTTATCCTTCGAAGCACTCCCACAGTGGCATTGCATTTCTTCCATGGAAGGAATGTGAGGTGCTCTATTTGGGGGAGGGATTTTGAAGGCAGTGAGAAGTTTTCCGATAGCTCTTAGAGTAGCAACCCTACAAAGTGTGGATACTCCTTTGGAAGGAAGGAATGAGAGACTCTGATTGAAGGCGGTTAGAAGTTGAGGACCGATCTTTATCGAAGACAAACTTCTGTCCCGGACAATGCTGTAAGTGTCTTAGTTTAGTGTATGTCTAGATTTTTTCTAGGATTAAACTTTTATGTAATTTTTCCTTATTTCATGTCTCAATACATATGTCGTTGAATATATATAAAAATAAATAATTTTTTTTTTGTTATTATTCTTGTTTCTAAACATTTTTTTTTTGTGCATAAATTCTGAACAAATCGGAAGTTATATCTCCCAAGGTTGGGGGAGGATTTTTGAATATTTTGCAGATCATATACCCGATAACTTAACAACACCATAATGGTAAACTCATAAATTTCGTAGTGTCCCTTGTTATTTTTGCCAATGAAGACATTCTCCTATTTAAGTTTGGGGGGATACACAAATTCTGTGTATGATAATAGTTTGTTATTGTTTTAGCTAGTTTAATTTTTACCTAAAGTTTTCTTTTATTTTTAGAATAGTTTTATTTGCTAGTTAACCATTATATGAAAATTATGATAGAAAAAATTATAAATAGAAAAAAAAAACTTACAATCCATCGTAGTAAGAGTTCAATGATAAAAAAATAATAGAGCAGTTACAATTCATATTTTAGCATTTAAAAGAACACAATATCAGATTAAATGTTTGAAACTAAACGATTGATTTAAACTGGGATTATAGTTTCAAAATTATATAGCTAGTGAGCTTTTGAGCCAAAATTCCTCTTTTTATTCTGAGAGAGGCTGCTTTCTACTCAAGCGAAAATTTTCTTGAACTTACTCTATTGAGAAATATCATATTGCTGAAAAATTAGAATAAAAATATTTTGTGATTATGATGAAATGTTTATTTTATAATTATCTATTAAGTATATCAAAGCAATAAGGCATCCATGCTAGTAAATCGTTAAGAAGATTAAAGGCCATTTTTTGTTAAGTCAGAGCCAAAAAGCCAAAATCTCAAAAAATATTTATCCTTTGAACCCATATTAGAAGCCTAAACCAAATTTCTTTGTACCAAAAATTTATAAACCCTTAACCAGATGTACTACCCAAAGCTTTCAACCTTTGACCCTCATAATTTCTGAGAATTTAGAATGTAAAAGAAGGGAAGAAGAGGGAGTGAAAGGAGTATGACTTAACCGATAAGGGATATGCCAAAAAGGGTACGAATGAGAAGAAATACAATAGTATAAAAATATGGGAAAAGAAGAAAAATCATAAAACACGATTTTACAAATTGATAAAAAAAAGAAAAGAAAAAAGAAAGATGAAAAAAAGAAGCAAAAAGCTTTTGCTAAAGAAAATTGGGATTTGTAAAAATATATGGGAAGAAGTAATATGATTTTTGGATACTTACTAAAGCAGAAAAGAAAAGAAAGAAGAATAGGAAAAGAAGAGCTGAATTCTCAGAAAACTTTGAATCCTTTTATCTTATCTTTGGAAATCTGTTTAACCAAAATCCCCATTGCAAGCCGAAGGAAAGACCTTTTTGATTTACGATTTGCAAATGTATGAGCCTACTAGAGATATATGCAATAAGTACTATGAATGAATAAAGAAATCATAAGAACAGAACTGATTATCCATTTCATGAGATTGAGATTTATATTGTCCTTTGAATTTCTTTGAATATATCATATTGTGAGAAACCAAAAATTCCAATATTTTTTGAGAGTATGCCGAATAGTGAGAATTTGGATGAAAATGTGTTCTAAATCTGTAGTTTAGAAAAATCTATGATGAATACTTTTGACTGATATGCACACACTCCACGCTTAACTAGATTGGAATTGTCGAGTTCTGATAAAGGATAATTGCGATGATGGAAAGTAAGGATAAAAGATTTGTAATTTTTAAACATCATCATAACCATATAATGATTAAATGAGTAGTGTACAAAAATTAGTTTAGAATAGTTTTGTTTAACTTTGAAAATATTTTGAAAAATCCAAAAATATTTGAAGTTTGTAGGTAACTTCCCTGAAAACTTTCAGGAGACTACAACTCCTCCACTAGGGATCACCTAGGGGTTTAAAGGCTTGTTGTATCTACTAAATGCAATCGTGCTCCCTACAAAAATGGAATTTAATTTAATAAAATTTAGAGTAGTATTCCTTTCCTCGTTTGCTAGGGACTAGCAAAGTTTAAGTTTGGTGGTGTGATTAGTCACATAATTACCATTTTATCACCCTTAACTTAGTGATGCTAGACCCCAGTTTGCTATTAATGAGTTAGTGATGTACATATATTAAGAAAAATCAGGAGCCAAAGCATTAATCTTTGTCAAAATGAAATAAAAAATTAATAAAAGATGATTGAGCATAAAAAGAGGATTCACTACATACTGAAAGCTAAACAATCGTGAAAGACGATTGATCGTTGTTACTAAAGAAGAGAATAAGAAATCATAATTTAAGATTCTTCAGAAGACGTTCAAGAAGCTAAAGCAATACAAAAGAGAAAAGTGAACAATTGTAATTCAAAGAATCGTCTAGATAGAAAGATAGAAAATCATGATTTATGATTTTTTAGAGAAAGAGAACAATCGTGATTTACAATTGTATGAATAGAGGCTTTCTGGCTACTACTGCTGCTATGGATCACGTGAAGATTTTCACCGTCTTGCACCAAATTAGAAGAACTCTTGAATTAGAAGTTTGAAAAATCACGGATCTGAGAAGATTGATGAAGGAAGACTCTTAAAAGATCTCTACTACTGAATAACAAGGAAGAATCTAGAAGCGCATCAACTATTGAAAGCAAGGAGGAATAGAATTAGAATTAGAGTTACAATAGGAATCTTTTTAATTTCTTTTAATAGAATTAGAACTTATAAATCAAATCCTTATGATCTATAAATAAGAGAGCTCGGTGAAGGAATAAACCATCGAAGGAATTCTCAGCATCAATTGATGACTGAGGTTGGGTTTTCTTTCGATCAATATAAAGTAGATTTTTATTGCTTTGTAGATTAAGTATCCAAGGTTCCTCGATCACAATTGATGACTGGGATTGAGAGCTGAAAGATTAGAGTAGATATTTGTAATTTCTCAGAAATAATTGATGACTGCGGCTGAGGGGTGAAAAATATAATTTTATTGCTTTCTGGTTTAGATTTTCTTTGCTTTATTTATTGTTTTGTAAACATCTCCAAATTTTGATTTGAATTGACGACTCAGGTTGAGGTTTGCAGATTAGTGTAATGGTATTTTATTTTCCATCTTTGATTTTCTAGAGTTTGATTGAAGCCCAAATTTCTGGTAGATTAAAGATTAGTATAAATCTATATTGAAAGATTTTAGTTTTTGATTGACGCCCAAATTCTAGAAAACTGAGATATAGTGTAACGGTATTTTTAATTTGTAAACATCTAAGTTTTGAAGGATTATGGTTGACGACTATAATCTAGAAGGAGGATAAAGATTTATTTTTTGTAAGTTAGTTTAAGAAACCATTATTTTATTCATATTTCTCCAGTAGTTTAGAACCTTAAAAGATAAATATAAGTTTTTGAAATATAAATAGATATATATATATATATATATTTATTTATATATATAAGTGTGCAACCATGGGATTTGTGATGATCCTGACACGACGATGCGCTCGCTCTAACATAAGTATCGATTTGGAGTCGCCACCCGGAGCTTTTGGTGTCCTGGGAAACCTAATTCATTTTTATGAGCACCGAAGTGCTAAAAATATGACTCCGATTCACCGGTCTATGCCAAAGGCTCTTGGGTAGGGGCTTCGGTTATTGACCGGGAAGGTGTTAGGAACCCGATTAACCCGCTTGAAGTGGTCTCTACTTATGGCCAAAATAAAAAGGAAATGATAAGAGCAAAAGAAGCTTCTTCTTACCCAAAGGGCTCTAAGATCCTATTTGTGCCCCTCTGCTCTTACCGAAAAGTCGGCGACGTAATGACACAAATGCAAGGATGAGTAGTGCTAAAAAGAGATAGGAGAAGAAAGGGGAGAGCTGGAGCCCTCGGACCCTTACAGCACCGTAGGAGAGCCTTGCGTGGCTTGCTGTTGATGAACTCTTGATGGCTTGCAAAGCTTGAAAATCGGTTCTAATTCTTAAGGGAGATAGCTAAGAGGTAGAGGGAGGGTGCTAGGGTAGAACACACACCTAACCTTGAGGCTTTTCATGAAAGGCAAGGGTGGGAAAGAGGTTTTGAATTCTGATTTTTGTATGAGAAATATGCACCAAAGGGAGAAAGATCTTCTCACTTTAAAGCTCTTTCTCTCTTTGGAAATTTTCTTCTCTTAATTTTTTAACCCTTGTAAGGAAGGGGTGCCTCTCCTTTTATAGGAAAAGAAGGGGTTAGAGGGATGTCTTAGATGCTAATTGGGATTAGAAATTAGGTAATCTTGCATCTAAGGTTTTCTAGGGTTTTTGGGGCTTGGAGATATGTGAAATGAAGCTCCAATGGTGGATGATAGGGTAGAGGGTTTTAGGCACTTAGGGATTACAAATAAGCTTTAAAAGGGTGTAATAGTGCTATCAAAACACACCCCAAAGACCTAGGTGCTCAACAAGTCAAACCCCAATCACAAATTTTAAAGAAAAAACCAACAGTTACTATTTATATGCCTGGCGCTACTATTAGTTGCGCCAAGCATATGTATAGTAAAATAGTGTAGGCCCAAAGCCCGGAAGTGGGCAGCCCGCAGAGAGAGAGAAGCGTTGGTCTGGCGCAACTAATAGTTGCGACAGGCCAAATTTCCCCAATTTTGGTTTGGCACAACTATTAGTTGTGCCAGACCAAGGAACCTATCACGAGGTTCAATAATCCTCTCGATAGGTTCAAATGAACCTCGCGATAGGTTTAAATGAACCTTGCGATAGGTTCAATACTGCTCATTTTACTTCTAACTTCCGATTGGGATAACTTTTGACGTTCAGCTCAGATTGGGGTGATTCTTGATTTGTTGGAAAGTTGGAGACCTCTACTTTCCAATGGTATAAGTTTTGATCATAGTACAAGGTCCCAACTAGCTTTGGTGCACCACTCTTCATCCACTGCTGGGGAAAGCTAGGGTGGGGTTTAGAATGATTCCTAAGGATGGGGATTGGTTTCTAAGGGTTCAGGAAGGTTCCTAAGGGATCTAGGGTGATTCCTAAGGGTTAGGGGTGGCTCCTAAGATTTGGGTAAGGCTCCCAATGGTTTCAAGCATGCCATCAATAGCTCAGAGATGCGCTTCTCTCGAAACATGTTTCGATCGGGTCTTGGGCCGAATTTGGGTGTCTATAGATGCCCCTCTTTAGTATTCGATCACTAATGATCAAATGTCAAAGACAAGAGATATCTGAAGAGGCCTAAGGCATTACTGACTGGTCCGCTGCATTCAGAACGAACTTCAAATATCAGACGGGTAACATGGTGAGAAAATGAAAGCCCTGTATGCCAGGCTAAACATCCGTTTCTTAAGGTAATCGGTCCCCAAGCACTTAGCAATATTACTGGGCATAACCGAGGTGGAACGAGTTACTAAAGCCCTGTATGCCAGGCAAAACATTTGCTTCTTGAGATGATTTGAAGGTATTTGATATTTAAGATTCATTCTGAATACAACATCTTTGCAAGTAAGAGGGGTGATCGACCCACATTCAAAGATTGGCGCGAAGTAAATATACGTAAGGCTCCACAGTTTGCGTCCAATCCTACGAGGCATTTGATTACCTCATCTAACTTTTAGCGGGTGCCCCTTCTTGAGGTACGGTTCAAAATCTTTGGGCAAACCCATCGATCCTGAAGTTTATTTGGCTTGACTACCCGAGCAGAGCGATAGACGTCGCAATGCTTTTTGGGAGTACGTGCCATTTTTGAAAATGTGCCCCGGATCAACATGACCTAGAACATCCAACTTCAAATAATCCTAAACAGATCCAACCAAAATTGGGTGTCTACCAAAAGAGACATCCAGTCCTGGTCTCTGCCAACAATGATTTCACACCTTATTTAACTATGCATAAACATGCACTCATTAGGGGCGATAAGCAACAAAGGCAATGGAAGCCCCGACCCGGACCTACTAGGGTATAATTTATGGAAACAAACGACCATCATACGGATACTCAGACGCATGACATACACTTTACAGAGATACCACTACCAATACAGGTAGCCTATAAAAAATAAAGGGGAAATGAACCCTTCGGGACGCATGGTTGCACATAGTTTGATTGATACGTAGTTCATTCTTAACAGGTTGGTTTCAACCAACAATTGATATTTCTCCGAGGAATCTGAAGCTTAAGACACTTAAGTTCATATGAATCCAAAAATAGAGTGTTTAGCTCAAAGATTTAGCAGTGGAGTCAACCTGATCAAAACATTGACCGTTTGATTAGGATTGACACCGTTGCTCCTACTTTGAAGTAGGATCCAAAGATCCAGGGAGAACCCTAGACTCGAGACTTGAATATGGCACAGCTGCACTGCTGATAAAACAGTGACATTTTACCGTATTATGCCTGTGCGTAGCTCTGTGGGGAAACACAAACAGGTTATTATTTGATGTTTTTTATTTTTATGATTTTTCTGTCATTTTATGTGATTTTTTTTAGATTTTCAAAGTTATTATTTTATGTGAATTTTTACAGCTATTATTTTATGGATTTTTTGGTTTTTTCACATTATTATTTTGGTTTTTTGAAGTTATTATTTCATGGACTTCTTGGGTTTTTCAAAGTTAATATTTTGGTTTTTTAAAGTTAATATTTCATGGATTTTTTTGGTTTTTCTCTTTTCAAAGTTATTATTTTGATGTGAATTACTCTAATATTTTATGTAAGTTATCTTTTTAGCTTTTCTGTTGTTTTTTTTTCGTTTTTCTATGTAGGATCGGGATGCCTATTGCTCTCAACCCATTTTGTTCTAGCACAGCTTCCCAAGAAAGTCGAATGAGGATCGACACACTATTTGGGAGTGTGTGCGTCTGTCGGGAGTAACCAGCAACGAGAAGGGGGGTACCGAGCTAGGCAAGCGGCCCGTACCAGGCCCAAGACCCGACCGTAAGTGGCTGGCACAACTATTAGTTGCACCAAGCTAAAAGGGGCCCTAAAATTGCCTGGCGCAACTAATAGTTGTGCCAAACCAAAAAAAGGGGTCAAAATTGCCTGGCACAACTAATAGTTGCGCCAAGCCTGGTTGGCGGTCGATTTAAGCTGCTTGAGTTTGGGCAATCAGGTCAATTTTTAAAAAAATTTCTCCCCCCTCTCTTCAAAATTGAAAATTGGCCTCCATAGGGTTCCTTTACATTGCATCCACGCGTGACTCATTGCCGTTTGCCGTCTTACGTTAGATCAAAGACCCCATCCTCTTCACAAGGTAACCATTAAAAACTCATCCTTCTTTTTTTCTTGCTTTTTTCCTTGTAAATGCGATCATGATCTTGCATTTTTGATGACAGATGACTTGTTTCTCTTGTGCGCATGCTTATTGATGATGAGTTTGAAAGCATGAATGATGCCCTAATTTTTTTGGGGTTTTATAGACTTATATATCTCTTTTTTTTATTGTTTTTGCAAAATAGAGTAAAGGGATTTTTTGTATTTATTTGTTTGTTAAAATACGGTAAAGGGATTTTTTTGTTTTTATTTTTTTTGTAAAGGGATTCTCTTGCTTTTGTTTTTTTGTTTTTTTTTTTTTTTTAATAAAGTATAGGGATTTCTTTTTTTTTTTGCTTTGTTTTTATTTTTGTAAAGTAATTTTTGTTTTTTTTTTTGTAAAGGGAATTTTTCTTTTGTTTTTTTTTGTGTTTTTTTTTTACTTATTTTTTTTTTTAATTTTGTAAAATTAAAGGGATTTCTTTTTTTCTTTTTTTATTTGTGTATCTTGGTTTCCGAAACTGATAAAAATGAGGAGAGCACTACTTACCTTCCTTTGTAGCGTAGCATAAAATGGTTCCTTATCACTGATCTACTATGATTTATTTTCTTTTGCCCCAGAATGTCGGGTGGTGATGAGCATGTTCCCAAGGAGGGCCATGAGGAGGGGCCCGGGATGGTCTACGGTTCGCGGGGAGAGTAGTTCCTTTGGATAGAGCAAAAAGCGGGCCCTTGGCTTGACATGCAGGGCGAGGCTGCCTAGGTCGGCTGCCTACATACACAGTATATTCACATTTCAAATTTGGCATAGCAGGCAGAGTAAGAGACAGGTTCAATTCTTCCTTTCGTGTAGCTTTGCCTTATTTCTACAATCTGATGCATTTTCTTTTGGATACAGGACCTCCCCTCTATTGTATTCTGTGGGGGGTGGCTTGATTTCCATGATTTCTACCTCTATGTCCCCTCCGAGGTGAAGTTCTTACTGGCGCAGGTAGGCTTTGGGGAGTTTCTATCTTTCCCGCCTATGAGAGCCGATGTGGCATACTTGAAGGCGCTGATTGAGCAATTCCGCCCCAAGACTATGACCTTCCATATGCCATATGCTGAAATGGCTTTGACTCCTGTTGATTGGGCAATGATTATGGGAATTAGGATGGGGGGCATATCGACAACAGGCCTCGCGGTTCCGAGCAGAGAGGACATCGTTCGATTGATAGGGGCCTATCCCCCTCGAGGTCAGATACACGACGCTGAGGTTAAGATGTCCGGGTTATCTAGCCTCTTTGTGGCTGATGAGCTGGTGGATCTGGGGCAGCTGGATAGGGTGCTTTACATTGTGCCCGAGCGAGCGATTATCTTGGCCTGCATCACCCTCCTGATCCTATTGGGTAAGACCCTTTTTACCAATGCGAGCGGTGGTCGAGTCAGCCTAGCATTGCTGAGCGTTATGGACAACTGGGGCGACGTCCATAGGTATGATTGGGGAGGGGCTGGATACGCATGGTTGATGTACGACATAGCTCGGGCTGTTGTCGGGGATGCCAAATCTGTCGTTGGCTTCTGGGCGGTACTGGAGGTAATCCTTGACCTTTTGCTTTTATCAACTTCACTTGAATGATCTTTGCATGCTGCTGACTTGCTCTTTTATGCACTGCTCTTCTTAGGTATGGGGGTACCATCATTTTCATCCCGAGCGTCCACTCCTTCACTTGGACGCATTCACCTACCCCCTCCTTAGCAACTGGAACTATGCTCGACGCCGTGATGTGGACCTAAAGCACTTAGAGATGGGCTTGAGGTCCCAACTTGACCTGATGGTCCCTGAGCATGTAAAGACTCTTTCAACTTTACTTATTTCAACTCTTAGACTCTCCCTGGTTTGTTATGCTGTTTGTCTGATTGATTGGCCACCTCCTGACTTGGATAGATCCTCCAAGATCCGTACCTCAACTCCGCCTTCTGGAACCGGGCAGCCGACCATCGCGCCTTCTCAATAACTGTCGTGTTGTTTTCTTTTATGGGGCGTGGACGAGGGTTTACTATTTGGGGGAGAGGGTGGTGCACCAGCATCAGGGTTACAATGCTATACCCACGGACCCTCCTATCGATGTTTTGGACCTTGCTGGTAGCACTGAGGAACTCACAACGGCTTATCTCAATAATGGGCTCCCTATCCATGCCCTTTTTGTGCTTGGCGATTATCACATATGGTACAAGTGCCTGTCATATCGGTTCATCCTGCCATGCTTCGTCCCTAGCGCTAATTTCCTTTCATTTGGCAGCCCACGTGGGCAGGTAACTCTCTTTTTCTTTTTCAGATTTGTCTCTTTTTAACTCGGCCTTCGTTCATTCTGATCAGATTTTTTTGTTTTGTTCACAGTTTCCTCAAGGGGATGGCTCGGATAATGAAGACGGGGCAGCGGCAAGCACTGCTGATTCCTCAGGGGTAGGTCCTTCAAGTGATGGCCCCTCTGGTGCGGGTCCTTCCGGTGAGGGCTCCTCCGGAGCGGGCCCGTCGGGTATCTCTTAGGCGGGTGTTCCTGGTGGTGATCTGGCTGTGGTTTATGGGACTTTCCGACACCTTGATGATAGCTTTCTCTCAGGCCTGTGTGTTGATGTGAACAAACAAGTGCGTATCTCCACGGAAGCAGCCTGGGTCCCTCCTCCTGAGGTGATCCCAGGGGTAAGTCCTCTGACGACCTGTCTCTCTTTTATTTTGGCCTCTTTTTGCACATGTTTTATGATTTCCCTGGTAGCTAATGTTGTGTTCCCTTGAATGTAGAACTTTGATTCGGCTATGGAGTATGCAGCGTATCATCGTAACCTTGCAGAGCTTCGGGATGTGGAGACAGTGAGTATCCTATTGCTCTACTTTCCCTATTGGTTCCCCCTTTTTTTTTTTAAATTTTTGTCCCCTAATGGGTCCTAACCTCTGATTTTGAAGGAGTCGCATGATCTCATGAAAGGGTGATTTCTCAGGCCTGGTCCCGGGTGGGGGATATGTGGACTTACCAGGGCTCCTCTCGTCAGTGGAAGAAGTCAAAGGGCACGGACAAGGATTAGGCCTTAGTTTCTGCATTTGAACAATTCAGATACTTTAGCACTTTTGAGATAACTTTTATTGGGATTTTTTTTGAAAAGTTTTGTAAGAGATATTGGTGGCATTGGCTAAATGATTTTATATTTGAACATGTTCAGTGCTTTCGTTGATTGCAATGATATCCCTTTCTTGCATGTATCTGATTGCTTGCAGGAAGATCTTTGATGATCGTTTGTAATCGTGGCCCTTGATGTCGCATGTCATGGTGTGGGCTCTTCCTGCACAAGAGTAAAATTAATTTCAGTTGTTAGATGCTCTCTTCTCTTTCTTTTCTTAGGTGCAACTATTTTCATAAAGCAGGGGAAACAAATCAACAGACTGTGGGGGCCAGCAATGGTTCACAAAAATTCCAAAAAGAAGTTCAGAAAAAGTGGCCTAGAGGGGGGTTTTTTTTGCTGGCGCAACTATTAGTTGCTCAAGGCAAAAAATAAGGACAAATATACTGATGCAACTAATAGTTGCGCCAGGTAAAGATTAGTACAAAATGCACTGGTGCAACTAATAGTTGTGCCAGTTTTGGCCTGGGGAGCTGTGGGTCCTTATATACTTGAGCCAGTCCAAAATCCTTCTCTTTTCTGTTTGACTTGATCTTTTTGACCGATTTTTATGTTCTTATTTTCCTAGGGGCGGGCCCATCAACATACATTGAATTTTATATTCTTCGAAGATCTTTGTACGTTTATGGACCCGCTTTCCAACCCTCCCTTATATGGAGGGCCCATAACCAATTTACTCATCTCCTCGGGCTTGGGGCCCAATTTTTCTTGAAGTTGGTTTGGGAGTTTAAATGAGAGCAAGCTTGTTGAACTTGAGCGGCTCGGCCTGTCATGCCTCCCCTCCTTCCTTGGTGTTCTTCCACGGTGGGACCTTCTTCACACAACCGCTTTGTCTTGGGATGCAAATGTTCATGTATTCCATTTTGGGAAGCGGGAGCTAACTCCAAACCCTTGAGGAGCTATCCAATCTGTCCAGCCTAAAGCTTCATAGAGGCCTTGCAAGAGTCACGCTAAGGTCGGGCTACTCCAAATCCGTTCATCTTACCCTCGACTTGAAGAAATTTGAGTATGAGAAAAGTCTCGTTGGGGGGCCCACAAGGTGTTCGCTAATTTCCTCAAAGAACTTTTCGGTGATGAAAGTCTTCGAAAATTGCTGGTTAGGAACAATTTCAACGCGAAAGCCTTTGCTCCCAGTCTCATTTCAGAAGCCATTTTCTTCACTGGGGGAGAGAGCTTCTCCTTGGCTCTTTGCGCTGTTTTGACTGAGTTGGTGGAGGGCCGATCAGTGATGCACCTAGTCCTTGCTGAACTATATCGATGCCTTGATGCATTTGCTCTAGG
Source organism: Chloranthus sessilifolius (assembly GCA_021018995.1). Lineage (NCBI taxonomy): Eukaryota > Viridiplantae > Streptophyta > Magnoliopsida > Chloranthales > Chloranthaceae > Chloranthus > Chloranthus sessilifolius. Next base: position 85,271,099 of record CM037590.1, on the reverse strand, counting down.
CATGGTGGAGGGCCTTTAGGGGTGTCCCTTACTGCTTCAGGTCTGGTTAGGCGAGCATCTCACCATCTTGGGGCCCATGCCACACTTTTATATTGCCCAAGGTGAGGCGGCTCAATGTTTTTCGGGTAGGTGTCACTCGCTTCCTCATGGCAATTCGTCAGCTTTGAAGCTTTGGTTGGCTGACGCTGAACTGATATGGAGGCTTCCCTGGCTGGATCAGACCCTTCCCATAGTTCGTTCCAGAGACCATGAGGGCATCACCCTCTTAGGACTGACTGGCAGCACCTTCTACTTTCCATTCCAGGTGTTGCATCAGTTCGGCTGCTCTCAGCAGGTGCCTTGCGAGGCAAAGCCCCCTCTATGTGACTTGACCTTTTTTAGGGGGTCTTCTGGGGACATAGATCTGATTTTTTCTCTTTGGGAGACGCTTCAGTCGATGCTGATGTGTGATATAGAGCAGGGAGATTTGGTTCAATCTTCTCCTGAGTATGAGGCCTGGCTATTGACTGAGTAGCCTATTGTTGATGATCAGGCGGAGAGTATTGACACGGGAGGCCCTTGACCAAAGAAAGAGACGGTACTCTGAGCCCGCATCGAGCTATTGGTGAATGAGAAGAGGGTCCTACATGAGCTTTTAGCACAGGAAAAAGTTAGAGCAGAGATAGCAGAGAGCGAGGCCCTTCGTCTGAAAGGATCCTTGAGTATTGCCCTTGGAGCCGCTGATATTTCTCGAAAGAGGTACAAGAGTTTGCATGGTCGTTTGTTGACCAAGCGGAATGTCCGGAAAGATGATTTTCATGCTGAGATTAGCGCCTTAAAGCGCGAGCTGGGCTGTTGATTCCTTCCTGCACACAACTTTTTTACACAGATCAGATATACAGAAAAGGGGCATAAGAAACCCCTTTACAGATACACACATTTTCTTTATGTTTTTGTTCTACTTTTTGTAAAAAGGGAAGGAGGGAAAGAAAGCTAGACATCACACCGGCTATTTTTTGGGATGTGGTGTAAGCGGTGCATTTGTAAAAGAAGGGAAGTTATTATATATTTACACAGACTTTTTATTCTTTTTTTTTGTGTATTTTTTTGGGTGTGGTGCCTTAATCACTAGATGAGATCTCGGGTCCTCTTTTGAGCATGGTCGAACGCCTCTTTTTTTTTTATATTTAAAAAGAATGGTTAGGTCTAAGAGAGTTTCAACAATTTTACCAACATTGGAACATCAATCCCCTTGGATTGTGTTAAACCTTTCTCCTTACCTTGAGTCATATGTTTGACAAAGCAGTTCTGAAGATACACTTGGTCGGGACCCGATTTGATCTATCATTAGCGGCCGAGAAAAGGGGATCAGGGAGAGTAACCAAGAGGGCTCCTCGAACATTAATTATCGACCCACTTCGAACCTTTCTTTTTTAATTTTTTTTCCTTTTTAATCCCTTTTTTACTCACAATGCCCAAAGTGGGTTCGTCATGCCCTCTTTTTACCCGTGGCGCCCTTTTGGATTTTCACCACGTCCATGGATTTAGCTCTCTTACCCCAAGCGCCCTTTCGGGTTTTCACCTGGTCCGCAGAAACTCGCTGTTTTTACCCGTAATGCCCTTTTGGGTTTTCACCATGTTCAACTTGCTTTGAGCTTGTATTTTTATTTTTATTTTTTATTTTTCTCTTCATTTTTATTTTTTTTAGAAAGCCACGACATAGACGTTGATTCCGTCATAGCCGGCTAGACGGGGTTCTGGTGTCGTCTCACAACTCGGCTCGTGTAAACTTAACAGATATTATGACTGCTTGTGAACCTAAAAAGAGGGCTTTCTTCAGGGTGTAGCTTGGCTGTGGGTTAGGTTAGGATTTGAAGGTATGTTGGGCTAAAAGGGCTTTCTTGATACGACTTCAATTTTTCACAACATACTTTCTTCCTTGGGGGATTTTACTGTACACGCCCCATGATTCTTCTATTTTTTTTCTTTATCTTTATTTCAGGCAATCTCTTTTTGAGGTTTTGCTTTTCCGATTTTTTTATATTTTCAGATAGTAATTCTACTTCCTCTCTTTTTTATATATGTACTCACTTTTTCTTTTTCAGGGAAGGGGTTTATTGAAAGAAAGGCCCAAGCTCAAAATGGGGTAGCAAAGGATATCATCATTTTAAGGATGTTATTTGGCTACTGTGCTTGAAATGATGGCCTCTTTTGGGTGATTCTTAAGCAATCACGCATATGTTTCACCAATACTTACCTTGTCGCGATAGACTAAGCGTAGAACCGTCCGACGTATCCAGCATTGATGGGCTCAGGAAGATGATCTTCGTCCATGGTGGTGAGGCGGATGGCGTATCCCGATAGCACTTCTCGGATGACGTAAGGTCCTTCCCAATTTAGCTTGAACTTCCCTCTTGGATCGGCGTGGAGGGATGGGAAGATCTTTTTCAACACAGTGTCTCCTATCTTTAGATCTCAACCGCGGACATGTTTATTGTAAGTGCGTGCGATTCACCTCTGGTAAACTTGAGTGTGACACAAGGCTAGGAGTCTCTTCTAGTCCAATAAGTTCAATTGTTCAAAGCAGGATCTCTCTCTTTGTTTTGGATAAGCTTGATTCCATAAGGATTCAGAGCGAGGGTACTTCAACCTCCACCAGTAGGACGACCTCGGTTCCATACACAAGGGAGAATAGTGTTGCCCCTGTAGCGGTATGGATCGACATTCTGTAGGTCCATAAAGCAAATGGCAGCATTTCGCTCCAAGCTCGGTAAGTGACGACCATTTTCTCGAGGATGTGGATGACTGTCTTGTTTGTAGCTTCCATGGCTCCATTAGTTTGAGACCAATAAGGGGACAAGTGATGGTGCTTAATTTTGTATTGCTCGCAGAAGGCTTGGATGCGCTTATTCACAAAATTTGTGCCATTGTCTATGATAATATCCTTGAGTACTCTAAATTGGCACACAATATTATTTTTGAGAAACTTCTCGACGTGACTGGCCGTGATGTTTACATATGATGCCGCTTCTACCCACTTGGTGAAGTATTCAATGGCGACGAGGATGAACCGATGTCCATTTAATGCTTTTGGATTAATCATTTCGACGATGTCAAGGTCCTAGGTAGCAAATGGCCAAGGAGTGGTCATGCAGTGAAGATCGATGGCAGGAGTGTGTATCAGGCTAGAGTGTTCCTGACACTTGTAGCATTTATGAACATGTTTGAAGCAATCTTATTCCATAGTGGTCCAAAAGTATTCCTACCGCAGAATTTTCTTGGCCAGCATGTGATCGCTAACGTAGGCTCCGCATACTCCCTCGTGGATCTCCATCATAATATTGGTCGCTTCACTTTCAGTAAGGCACCTGAGTAAGATGTTATTGTCGGATCGCTTGTAAAGGCACTCCCCGCAAATGACGTAGCCTGCTGCTAGACGTTGAATGGTTCGTCGGTCCGTCTTGGACGTACCCTCTGGGAAAGTTAGTGTCTCGAGGAAATTCTTGATATCTGAGAACCAAGGTGGCTCATCATCAGGCTTTGTAGGTTCCTCAATCTGGAGGCAGAAAACCGTCTCATTTCTTTGCTTGATCATGATTGGCTTCATCTCAGCACCAAATGAGATTTCTATCATTGACGCCAAAGTGGTTAGTGTGTCGGCAAAGCAATTCCTTATCCGAGGGACATATGAGAATGTCACATCTTGGAAGCAAGCTATCAGGTTCTCGAGGTGCTCATGGTAAGGGATCAGTTTCTCATCTTTCGTCTTCTAGTCATCATTCGTCTGGTATATGATTAACTGCTAATTGCCAAACACCTGGAGGTGAGTTACATCTAGATCGAGAGCCGCCTATAGACCAGCGGCACAAGCTTTGTATTCAGCCATATTATTAGTTCAAGGTAAGTTAAACTTGATAGAGACGAGTATGTGGGATCCTTTTGACAAAATCAGAATGACGCCAACTCCTTAACCCTCAGCATTAGCCGCCCTGTCGATGTACATTACCCATGATTCTTCTGCTTCTTCTGTATCATCTTCTATCATGAATAAGATATCTTCATCTGGGAATTCGGTTCTTAACAGCTCATAGTTAGGTAAAGGATTGTCGGCAAGATGATCAACAAGTGCCTGCCCCTTGATTGACTTTTGAGTGACGTACGTGATGTCGAACTTGGATAACAAGAGCTGCCAGCGTGCAGTCCGTCCAGTGAGGGCTAGCTTTTCACACAAGTATTTTAGCAATCCATTCAGGCTAGAAGTAAAACGGCTTGAGATAGCAAGTAATGGCGGAGCCTCTGGGTAGCCCATACAAGAGGTAGGCATGCTTTCTCCAGATGAGAATAGTGCGTCCCATAATCAGTAAACTTCTTGCTCAGATAGTAGATGGCATGTTCTCTTCTTCCCGTCTCGTCATGCCGCCCTAAGACACATCCCATTGAAACTTTCATCATGGAGGGATACATCAAGAGTGGTTTCCCTGGCTCGGGTGGTACCAACACAGGTGGGTTAAGGAGGTAGCTTTTGATTTTATCGAACACTGCCTGACAATCATCGTTCCATTCAACGGGCGAGTTCTTCCTTAGTAGCTTGAAGATCGGTGTGCAGATAGGCGTTAGCTGTGCAATGAACTGACTAATATATTGTATTCTACCCAAGATCCCTCTAACTTCCTTCTCAGTAGACGGTGGCAGCATTTCAGTGATGGCTTTGACTTTGACTGGGTCGACCTCGATCCCGCTCCTGCTGACGATGAATCCTAATAGTTTCTCGGACATAACACCAAATGCGCACTTCTGTGGATTTAGACGTAATCGATACTTCCTCAGCCTCTCAAAAAACTTTTGGAGGTTTACTAAGTGATCGCTTCACTTTGGTGACTTGCCTATCATATCATCGACATACACTTCAATCTCTCAGTGCATCATGTCGTGAAACAGTGCAGTCATAGCTCTCTGGTAAGTTGCATCGGTATTCGTCAGCCCAAACAGCATGACTCCATAGCAAAAGGTTCCCCAAAGAGTGATGAATGCTGTCTTTTCTCAATCCGCCTCTACCATTTTGATCTGATTATATTCGGAGAATCCATCCATAAAAGAAAGCATCCCGTGCCTAGCGGTATAATCGACCAAGATGTCGATGTGCGACAATGGGAAATCGTCCTTCAGGCTCGCTTTGTTCAAATTACGGAAATCAATACACATGCGGACATTTCCATGGCACAGGCACAATATTGGGTAGCCACTGCAGGTACTTAGATACCATGAGAAACCCCGCGTCATACTTCTTGATGACCTCATCCTTTACTTTCAGCATCCACTCGGGTCGGAGACGTCTCAGCTTCTTTTTAACCGGCTTCATATCAAGGTAGAGAGGCAACTCATGCTTGACCAAATTGGTGTCCAAACCAAGCATGTCCTTGTACGGACAAGCAAAAATGTCTTGGTATGATCGAAGGAAATTGATCATGCATTTTCTTCCTTCGGGAGACAACGATGTTCTGATTTTGATAATTCAGGGAATCTCCTCAGTCCCGAGATTAACGTCCTCGATTTCGTCAATAATGTGGGTAGGGCCATGCCCAAAGTCGACAAACCAGTCAAGGAGCTCATTGGGGAGCTCCTCAAAAGGGACATCCTCATCTAGACTCGTGATTCCTACCTCTTCTTGTATTTCTACAGGGAAGGGGTCGGTTTCACGTGGGACAGGTATTTCAATTAAGGCATCTTTTTGTGTGATTTTATCTGGAATTTGTATTTTTTCTATGTTTTTAGGATTTTATATATTTTCAATATTTTTGAGATTTTTGTTTTCTTCGGAGACGAACCCTCGGCAGCACGAGTCTGTGTATATACAAGGTATTGCTTGCCAATGGCTTATCTCACTTTTTATAGGTTATTTTTTTTAGGAAACCGGTGCCAAATTGTAGGCTACTCCCTGCTTCCAGAGTTTGGGGCAAAGATGCCCAATTGCATACCTGATTTGCTGCCCCTTTACCTTTTTGGATGTAGGAGGCTGGCGAATGTGACTCTTCTTGACCGGCCTCCATCATATTGACCATAGGTTCATCTGAGATTTCATCCTGAAACGTTAGTAGAGTCTTGTGGTAGTTTACCACCAGAGGAGTTTGTTCAGGTATGGAATGTTGCTCCTAAAATAGGGATAGGGCAGCTAGATCTATTTCGAGGTTGGGAAGGGAGATGGGGGGATTGGTGGGATGGGCAGAGGTTATGGGTTTGTGTGGGGTTAAATGGGTTACCCCATTTTGATCGATCTTTACGACCCCAACGCTGATAAAGGATTCCCTGATGTGCGGCCTAGGGCGAGGTTTCTCTTCTATGTTGATTCCTCGAGCTCATATAGCTGCAGCGACCTTGGCTTTCTCTTTGGCATCTCGAACCTCTTCCTCTGTGGGCTTGTATCTTAGCCCAAATCGGACTTTCTACCCCTTGTCAACAATTGGCTCTCTTCTGGCTTGTAGTCAAAGCCCGAGCCCTCTACCTTTCTGATAGCCCCATTTCTAGAGCATGGCCACCGCTGCTTCCATTATGCCACCAGTTGTTGACGTGATGTTTTTCGAGGGTTTCGGGCCTACTGCTGACACCTCATACTCTAAAATATGGAGGTCAGTGTCTTCGTCAGTATGTGACACATCCACTACCTTAGGATTTTCAATGCTGTGGGTGGCCTTGTCTTTCTCATCGTGCCCTTCACCAATGATGGTGATCACCTTCTACCCGGATATGAATTTTAACTTTGATGGAGGGTAGAAGGTATCGCCTCGACCTCATGTAACCACAGGCATCCTATCAGCAAATTAAAAGAAGATTTGATATCCATCACTTGAAAAGGTATAGAGAAGGTCATGGGCCCAATTACTACTTCCAGATCGACCTCTCCACTTCTTGCATTATCAAATCCCCAAGCGCTAGTCCTTGTCAGCCTTAGCACACAGGGGTCCACGCCGATCTTGGTGGCAGTCCTCAATGGGCACACATTCAGAGCGGACCCGTTATCAATTAGAACCAAGGGAATTATCATGTTCCTAGATTTGACAGTAATATTGAGGGATTTAGCATGACTGTTTCCCTCCTCAGGTAGATTTGCGTCTAAAAATGAAATGGCATTGGGTGCCATCACCTGTCTGATTATTTGCCCGACCTCGTCTGGGCTCACCTGTTGGGACACATGTATATTCTTTAACACCCCCATTAAAGCTTGGAAATAGAGTGGGGACGTCATCAGAAGATCCCAGACAGTGATATGGGCTGGCATCCTTCTTAACTGAGTCTCGAGAATGTGCTCCCGACTCATCTTCTCAAACGGGTGGACTGCACTGTCCTTCTTCCCCTCTGGCCATGCTGGTGTTGCCGCTGCTGCTACCACTGTCTCGAGATCTTCCTCGACCTGGTGACGAAGTCCACGGCCCCCTCCCTACTGCTACTACTGGCATTAGCATTGGTTTGTTCGTAGCTCAGTGAGACCTGATGAGGATCGTATGTTAGTCCTGAGAGCTGGAAAGGTATGGCTGCCGGCACTTGAGGTGCATGTACTGATGGCTCTGGAAGGGTAGGTAAGACTTGGTTTACCTCAATGATGGATGGGTGGGTGGCAAAATTGGGCCAGGTAGGGGTGGTGAAGCTTAACGGTGTTTTCACAGGGAGTAATGGAGAGGGCGTAAGCCATTGGTAATTGATGGGTGCTAGTGGAGAATTATGGGTCGGATGGTTTATTGAGTAATTCAAGGGGGTGGTGGAGTATGGTTGATACGCATTTATTTATACGAAATTTATGAGAGTGGATGGTGGAAAATAGGCCCTAAGATCTAGGAGGTCCGTCTACGGTGTAGGGGTGGGGAAGTAATCTGCAAGGTTTAGGGGTTCAATCACCCTAATAGTTCCTTCTCCTAGATTTCTCTGCCTTGGTGCCATAAGCATTTCTTGATTACAAATGAAGTCTGACGGATCAAACTCCAATTCTTCTTCAAATTCCTCTACCATCCCTATGTTGGGTTTGGGTTTGGGACCTGCTATTCTGGTAGGGTGTGGTGCTAAAGGCACCTGATGGATATTCGCATGATGGTTTACTTGGGTGGGTGCAGGGGGAATGATCTTCCAGGCATCGATTAAGTCTTGGATCGCATGCTTCAATGGGAAGCAGCGATTAGTCAGGTGACCTGAACCCTGATGGAAATTGCAATGAGTATTGGGGTAAAAATTATATGGAATTGGATTGGGAGGAGCGCAGTTACTAATCTCTTTTCAATTAATAAAGGTAATAGTACACTAAAAGACTGCCCCAAGGGCATAAAAATATGATCATAATGGGCTCTCCTCTCCAGGGTCATTTGCACCCCTTGTCCGTTCCCTGCTCTCTGCACTGGCCCTGGTTTGATGGGAGCTGATTGCGCTGCCTTAAACTAAAAGGGGACTACATTGTTATTGGGCCTGGTATTGGTCACATTCTGTACCTTTGCCCCTGTCCTCTTGTCATTCTTTTGCTCAGTAAACCTCCTAACCCCGCTAGGTCCCCCTGAAGCATTCTTGCTGAGCCGTCCTTCCCTGATGGCATTCTCACAGCGATTGGCGTTCCTTACTAAATCAGTAAAACTGGACTACTGTTGGTAGACAAGAAAATCAAAAATCACTGGCAAAGTGTTCTTTAAAATCATCTCTATTTGCTCATCGTCTAGTATTCTGTTTCTTACTTGAGTTGTCAGTGCTCTCCAACGCCCTAAATAGTCACTAAAGGTCTCGTTGGGATTCTGTTTTAAATGGGTCAAATCAGACTTACGCGGTTCAATATCAGAATTATAGACATACTATTCCTGGAACAAATGTGTCAAATCCTTCCCTGACTTCATCGTGGATGGTTCAAGAGACGTGAACCACCTCAGGGCCGGATCGGTTAAGCTTTTTTGAAAGACTTTTATTAGCAGTCTCTCGTCGCCCCCCGTACTGGCACTTGTCCCCACAATAGGACTTGAGGTGTGCAATTGGATTGCCTGTGCCATTGTACTTATCGAATACTGGCATTTTAAATTTGAAGGGTAGGGTGACCTCGGCAAACAGACACAAATCCATAAAATCAGTGGCATGGATTTTAGCACCACCCATCTTCAACAACTATTTCTGGATCTTGTCCAGCTACTCCCTTAACTGTTCTGATTCTTTGGACATGGGGGCTACATTTTTAACAGTCGGTTTGGACTCGCTCTGCGCTATCAAGGGTGGGGTAACTATAAGTGGAGGATTAATAGTGGTCACTGCCCCGACATAGGCACCACTGTTTCTAATCTCGTCCTCCCCATACTGCTGATATATGTAAGGTGCAATGAGGACAGGATTCTCAAACTGTTGTTGCATGGACTGGATGGGATTGGATTGGATATGGGTTGGGTGAGCCCCTTGAATGTAAGGGAAGTGTTGTGGGGTGATGGGATGAGTGGTAGTTCGGTTTAAGGGTGGGGCCTGATGGGGCCATTGGACATGGGGGTAGGTTTGGAGATGGCCTTGGGGTCTGGGGCCATGGGAAAATTGGGTCTAAGGTATGGCATGTGGTTGACCTGGCTGTGAAGGTTGGGGTGGGTGAAATTTTGGGGGTATTGTGGAGGGTAAGAGGTTTGGCCTTGGGCCATGGACCCAGGGTAGGTTTGGGCCACAAGGCCTTGATCAGGTTGGGTTTGGGTAAAGGGCATGGGGTTTAGAGGATCTTGACCCATTAGGCTTTGATGGGTAGGGCCCATTGGCTTTGGAGGGCTTGGGCCATGGGCCGTTGGTGGGTATGGGCTTGGGCGAGATGGGTTTGGGCTGTGGCCCTTGGTGTATGAGGGCCTGGCCCACTGGGTTTTTAGGGGTATGGGCCATGGGCCATTGGTGGGTATGGGCCATGGGCCCTTAGAGGGTTTGGGCTTGGGCCATGGGCCATTGATGGGTTTGGGCCATGGGCCCTAGATGGGTTTGGGCAATGAGCCCTTGGGTATGGGTTTGGGCAATGGGCCCTTGGGGACCTAGCCCACTGGGTTTTGAGGGGTATGGGCCATGGGCCATTGGTGGGCATGGGCCATGGGCCCTTTGAGGGTTTGGGCCAAATGGCTTTGGGCCATGGGCCCTGAGGGTATTTGGGGAATGGGGGTTTGGATAGTGTGGATTATGGGGGGATGATGGGGGTCATGGGGGAGTGAGGCATGGGGTTGGCTAAGGTATGGGATGGGTTCATGGATGTGGAGTGTGGATGGGGAGAGATATTTTGGGAAGCCTTCCATAAGGAGTAGGCTTGGAACATCTCCTCCATCATGGTCATGGAAGGAGGATCGAATGTGGATGGTGGATTTAAGGGATGGTTGGGTATGGATGGGATGGATGTGAAAGGGAAATTTGGAATGGCCCGGTATAATTGGGCATGGCCATGGTATGGGATGGGATATTGGAGAGTTGAGGTGGGGCAAAAGATGGGGAAGGATTACAGATGTTTAGGGATGATGATTGGTGGGGTGTGGATGTTTGGGAAAAACTGTGCATGGCCCCAGTAAAAATGGGCATGACCCGAGTAGATGGGGGGATTTGTGGGGGGTTGGATAGGGTGGAGGTGACATAGGTGAATGAGGGCAGATTGGGCCTATATGGGGAAGGTGGAGAATGGGGCATGAATGTGGATTGGGAAAATGGGGTTGGGTTTGTCATGAATGTTGATGGGAAATGTGTTGGATTTTGAGGGGATGTGGATGGAATGGGTAGTTGGCTTGGCATGGGCATGGGAGGAAAGGTAGATTGGGAAAAAGATGGGGAATGGGGGATTGGATTTTGGATGTTTTGGGATGTGGTGGTTGGAAAAATGGGGGCGCTAAACGGGCTGGTAACGGTAAAAGGGGATAAGGTGATGGGGATGGAGATGAAAGCTTCTCCCGCATGGGAGTGGGTTAGAGAATGTGGCGAGGATGAGTCGGGATCGGTGTAAGCCGGGTCCACTACCCATGACATCCTTTGTTGGCGGGTTAAGTAAGTGTGCCTTGGATAAGGCCCAAGAATCTTCCTCCTTCTCCCCTTACGGGACGATGGAGGGCAAGGTGATGCTGTTGTGTCGTCACCCCAAGGATTCTATTTTTTAGGTTTTTGATTTTTTATTTTTTTGGAGAAAACTCTTTCTCTCTTTTTTTTAAAAATAATGGTTCCGAGGCCTTAGAATTCTCTTCTTGAGTGGCCTTCGTACCCTCATTTAAGACCTGTGGCGACGATTCCAAAGCACTTCGAAAGAATCTAAGGAAAACCTTTGATCTATTGAAGGCACAGAAATCGAGGTAAACAACCAGATCCCTCAGAATGAGCCAAAAAGAAGTTACCTTCTTTTGATCGATGGGGGCGTATTGGGTGTCAGAGATGGCAGAGCCCAAACAAAGGCACTAAACACACTAATCGGGGTACTCGGGAGGTGAGAAAACCTCAAATTTTGAGCTGCTACTGTCCAGGTAGGCTTGGCGCAACTAATATATGCGCCAAGTCATAAAAGCCTCTTTTTATGCTGGTGCAACTATTAGTTGCACCAGTTATAATTCTGAAATTTTTGCACTGGCGCAACTAATACTTGTGCCAGGCAAAAATGAAGCTCTAGAACTTTTGGCAGCAGGGAACAGCAGCCTGAAATGGGTCTATTTTTAGTTTTTTGTGGAAGCTGGGCTTCCGGGAACTAACTGTTTATATGATCGGTTCTCTGCTCACCGATGCTTAAAGGTTTGAGTCTGGTATAACTCCCTAGCGCGCTCCCCAAGGGTTTTAAGCTTTATAGGAATGGGAACCCACTCGAAATACCTCCGGCGCAAGTGCCTTCTCAGATAGGAGGTGGGCTGAGACTTTTCTGGATCATCACCACTAGGGGCTGCTGCCATACTAAGACCCGAGTGGTTGTATGTGTGCCTAAACCCAACCCTTTGAAAATCTACTCCGTAAAAGCATGTTAATTAAGCTCCCTATTCTTGATTCAGTTTTAACTCTTTTTTTTTTATATATATTTTTTTATGAAAGTTTTCTTTAGTCCAAAAGTCGAGGGTGATGACCCCATGCTGCCACTACGGGCTGGCGTCCCCTGTCGGAATATGTTTGTACAAGTAGGCCTGTCAATTGGTTAAGACACTTTAAATGACGAAAACGTAAGAAAGTTAAATTACAGTGCACAAGTAGGCCTGCTAATCGGCTAAGGCACCAAAAATAATGGAAATGTAAAGGAAATTAAAGGCTATGCGCAAGTAAGCCCGTCGATCGGCTAAGCCATGTAAATGACGGAAAAGTAGGGGTGTGAAAATAAAAAATAGTAAAAAATAATAGCAAAAATGGTTAGTAAAATACAAAGAAATGGTCAAATTTCAAGGAGAAGCTCTAAAAGCTATCCCAGTGGAGTCGCCATCTTTGCAACCGTGGGATTTGTGACGATCCCGTCGCGACGATGTGCTCGCTGTCAAATAAGTATCGATTTGGAGTCGCCACCTGGAGCTTTTGGTGTCCCTGGAAACCTAATTCATTTTTATGATCACCGAAGTGCTAAAAATATGACTCCAGTTCACCGGTCTATGCCAAAGGCTCTTAGGTAGGGGCTTCGATTGTCAATCGGGAAGGTGTTAGGCACTCGATCAACTCGCTTGAAGTGGTCTCTACTTATGGCCAAAATAAAAAGGAAATGATAAGAGCAAAAGAAGCTTCTTCTTGCCCAAAGGGCTCTAAGATCCTATTTGTGGCCCTCCGATCTTACAGAAAAGTCGGCGGTGTAACGACACAAATGCAAGGATGAGTAGTGCTAAAAAGAGATAGGAGAAAAAGGGGAGAGCTAGAGCCCTCGGGCCCTTGTAGCACCGTAGGAGAGCCTTGCGTGGCTTGCTTTTGATGAACTCTTGATGGCTTGCAAAGCTTGAGAATCGGTTCTAACTCTTAAGGGAGATAGCTAAGAGGTAGAGGGAGGGTGCTAGGGTAGAACACACACCTAACCTAGAGGCTTTTCATGAAAGGCAAGGGTGGGAAAGAGGTTTTGAATTCTAGTTTTTGTATGGGAAATGTGCACCAAAGGGAGAAAGATCTTCTCACTTTAAAGCTCTTTCTCTCTTTGGAAATTTTCTTCTCTTAATTTTTTAACCCTTGTAAGGGAGGGGTGCCTCTCCTTTTATAGGAAAAGGAGGGGTTAGGGGGATGTCTTAGATGCTAATTGGATTTAGAAATTAGGTAATCTTGCATCTAAGGTTTTCTAGGGTTTCTGGAGCTTAGAGATATGTGAAATGAAGCTCCAATGGTGGATGATAGGGTAGGGGGTTTAAGGTACTTAGGGGTTGCAAATAAGCTTTAAAATGGTGCAATAGCGCTGTCAAAACAAACCCCAAAGACCCAGGTGGTCAATAAGTCAAACCTCAATCATGAATTTCGAAGCAAAAACCAACAATTACTGTTTATATGCCTAGCGCAACTATTAGTTGCGCTAAGCATATGTACAGTAAAATAGTGTAGGCCCAAAGCCCAGAAGTGGGCAACCTGCAGAGAGAGAGAAGAGTCGATCTGGCGCAACAATTAGTTGTGCCAGGCCAAATTTCCCCAATTTTAGTTTGGCACAACTATTAGTTGCGCCAGACCAAGGAACCTGTCGTTGGGTTCAATGATCCTCTCGATAGGTTCAAATGAACCTCGCGATAGGTTCAAATGAACCTTGCGATAGGTTCAACAGTGCTCATTTTGCTTTAAACTTTCGATCGTGATAACTTTTGACGTTTACTTTCGATTGGGGTGATTCTTGGTTTGTTGGAAAGCTGGAGACCTCTACTTTCCAATGGTAAAAGATATGATCATAGTGAAAGGGTCCAACTAGCTCTGGTGCACCACTCTTCATCCACTACCTGGGAAAGCTAGGGTGGGGTGTTCGGAATGGTTCCTAAGGATGGGGATTGGTTTCTAAGGGTTCAAGAAGGTTCCTAAGGGATCTAGGGTGATTCTGTAACGATTCTCGAACCAAAACACTACGTCGTATTGCTCCAGGTTCAGTTCAATCTATAAATACCATCAAGTAAAACCATTTGGAGTTCATTGGCTACAGAGATATAGATAAATAAACCATGTATAAGTATCTAACAAATACAATGCTTACTTCCAAACAGCTAACTTATATGAGAAATCTTGTTTTTTTTGTTTCGTTTGCTAATTTTTCTGCAGTACACTACTAAGGTAGTGTTGTAACATAGTATACTAACATGCTATTTTAACTTATATACAAGACTTTTGACTTAACAACTAAAACTGGTTCAAAGTAAAAGAATTTTGGGTTTTGTTTTGTTAAGCATACACTACAAATGTAGTGTTGGAATACATGGGATCCTCACCTTCAGCAGCTGATAAGCTACTTGCATGGCTTCTAATGTACACGACTCACTTGAGTCATACTAAATGTGCATGCACGCAAGGTCATGTAGCCATTATAAAGACCAAGGAACCTGCATCTGTTTGCCTTCAACTTTGGATGAAAGTGTAGCTATCCGATCCTGAAAACAAAAACCTGAGAATCTAACCGGCATATCAGAAAATTATAGAGAGGTATGGCTGTTATGCTCTCGATGTTCAAGATCTCGGTCACGTAAATTCAGTTCTGATTTGTCGAACCAGCAAAAACAATCAAGCTCAATTCAATAGACATCATTCACCAAAAGGTATGCTATCAAGTTCATTTAAACTAAAGGATCATCAGAGCAACGATGTTGAACTTAAACTTTAAATTCAACATCTATACTTGCAGCCGAGTGCAAATTTCTGCACTTCAAAGCTGTATAGTAACTTGGCTGAAATTACAGAGTTTAGGAAATTTCAGATTTGGAGTTTTAAAAATTTGCTGACCTTATACACGGAGGTATCTATATATATATATAGATATATATATTTACAAAGAAACTATGGAGTGCAGATTTCTGCACTCTGGATAGTCATCAAAGACCTAGTTGAAATATATATCTATAATCTATAGTTTATATGTTGTAAACTATAGAGTTATAAACACTACAGCTATAAATTAATATAGAAAATCTGTTAAACATGTACACATAAAATATTAGATATATTTATATATATAGCAAAATAAGAGAAACAACAAATAAAAAGACCAAGAAGAAGACTCAACTGAAGCCCGGCAAGCCAGGCTTGCCGCGAGAACCTCAAGGGGTTGCCGCGGCAACCCCCAGCAGCACTGAATTCTGGGCTGTGCTTGTGCTTTTGGACCTTGGGTCCACATAGGTTCAGGTATATAATTGATGAAGCCTGGGTGCACTGTGTATCACCTATAGGTCTTGGTACACTGTGCATCATCTATAAATGATTAGTTTTTTTTAAAAATAAATCTATTTTCTTAGATTTGGTGCCACATGGAGCACTTAGCCAATTTTGAAGAACTGAGCGTTGCATGGTGATCTCGGATACTTGACTGTGCATCGACGTTAGTACGTGTAAAAAAAAAAAACTTGACGCACACAGATAGGGAATTTTACATTGATATTTTATACTTGTGTAAGCCTTTTTCACTGAGTTGTTCATAGAAGCATGGATGAGTATATATGAAGTAAATGATCAGTGTTAATAATTGAACTGATGCATCTGATTTACTATGCTATAAATAGATGGGATTAACCAGCAAGCTAATGAGAAAGAACACATGAATATGAGTATCAGCAGTATCTAGTACACGTTGCCAAAATGAGAAAGAAATTCCCTTACTAGTTTATGTGCATGACTCAGTTTTGAAAGTTAATGCTATAAGTACACTTATAACAGTTAGCATACATTACATCATAAAATCATCCAAGAAATTGTATATCCCTGATAATGCTTTGTGAGTCAGTACTCGGAATTTTGTCCATTTCAATGTTCTTGATACGTTCTTGATACGTTATTGCTCTGGTTTAAATCAAGTGATTCCGCTAACGCGGGAGCTTGAGATTCTCGATGCAAGTGATCTCGCTAACTCGGGAGCTTGACAAGTGATCTCGCTAACTCGGGAGCTTGAATTATTCCAGTCCAAGTGATCCCGCTAACTGGGGAGCTTGACCTTGTTGATTTCTTGTTTTCGCCAGCATGTATTTCGGTTTCAGTTTGTTTCTCACACTTGTCATATCATGCATAATTATAAGCATTTCAACATGTTAATTATATGTTATTTTATGCTTCTCGATAATACAAAGTGATAAACTATCAATATAGAATAACAATGCAATATTCTCTACTGAGCTGTGGATGATAGCTCATTCCTAGACTTAATGGTCTTAGCTGCAGAGCCCGATCCTGAGCAGGCGGCTGATCCGACCTATGTGCTTGAGGAGGAGGGAGACGAAGACGACGACGATGACAACGACGCTGGGGAAGACGACGTCCCAGAGGAGTTCTTCCCATAGTTAGGTTTGTTGTTTGGGATATGGGGCATTGGGATAGAGAGAGAGAGAGAGAGAGAAAACAAAAGAAAAAGATATTTTGGTCTGTATAAATGATATATGTTGGTTTTAGATTTCTGAGGAGATGTTGTGTGGATGTTTAGGTTTCTTTTCACTGTTTAGATGACGGATGGCCGTCATCGGTGAAAAGCTATACACTAGATCCTTTGTTTTTTGTTCATCGCATATATTAGTTTCTAGTTTCTATTTATCAGTTATTTTGCCATCTTTGTTAATTTTCAGAGTTTAATTACATTGTTTCCGCATTTTGTATCACTTTGATGTAAAATAAGGAAACCTTGATGAAAGGATCATATCAGGTGATCCGATGGCGCGACCTTTTCTAGTTGAGAGACTGGGAAATGACGGGCTGTCACAGATTCCTAAGGGTCAAGGGTGGCTCCTATGGTTTTGGTAAGGATCCCAAGGGTTTCAAGCATGCCATCAACAACTCAGAGATGCGCTTTTCTCGAAACGTGTTCCGATCAGGCCTTGGGGGGAATTTGGGTGTCTACAATAAGATAATCACTTCTTCATGGGAAAAATCTTATCGCTACGCTATAATTTCCATTATGCGCTTTCAATAGGTTAAGGCTTGATTTTAATTTAATTTTATGCCTACAATAACCCAGCGATCAATGCCAACACAGTATTTTTCGTATGTTTAACTGTTTGCATAAAAGTGAATCTAAACACACTTTATATCTAGAATATATTTCAGCGACCAAGTTCTAAGAATTAGTTTGAGATATTTTAGTTTGATTTACAAACCATTTTCCTCAATATTTCTATGTCCACAAAGATTTGATTTGAGAATACGGTTGGAATTTTCACAATTTTATTGGGACATTGTTTTAGATATTTAAAAAATATATATTTCCCATTTTCTTTCTTTGCCACACGTAGTTGTTGCGGTTTAATGCTCTGATGTAATTAAAACCCATCAATGAATTAGTTAAAATTGTGGTTTAGGGTTTGACTTTCTGTGAAAATGTTGGTTTTGTATGGTATATTGCTTCTAGAAAAGCAAGAACTCTGATAAGTGATTTGTAAATGGCCATAACTCCGAAAACTAGTCAATTTTAGTAGGTTTTAGTTGTAGTCTTTGTGTAATGGCCTTTTAAAACTTCAAATCTTGTTTTCCTATCAGACAAGATTGTGAATCGTAATTATTAAAAGTCAGCTACATTGCTGATATTGCCTGTTGAATTAATATAAAGATGGATCGATGTTTAGGGAACATAAAAGGAAAGATGTTTTTAATATAATAACAAAAAATGGCTAGGGATGGGCACTTAGGTCACTTAACTATGACTTCAGATTTTTATTATTTGCAGTTTTGAAATAAATGAATGCCATACTAATTAATTATGATGGGGCCAAAGTATCACTACCCCTACTCTTACTGTATAGTTGATTGCACTGGATTTGCTGAGTTCATTTTCACGATGTGGAGATGTTCTTCTTAATGAAAGAGAGTTCCTAATAGGGATTCTTTTCATTGCCTTTGAATTTGGTTAGGATCCGAGAAATCATTGCTAAATGTCTTCCAAGATGGATTTTTTCATCCAAAGATGGCAATGGAGATTGATGGCTGTTTGAAAGTTTAGGATGATGAAGATCAACCACGAGTGCATGTTATACCTACATTCACTCCATATTATGCTGCTCAAGTAGAGGTATGCTTCCTTTGGTATCTGCTTTAACCTGTCCCCTTTTAATTGAAACTGACATGTCATGATTATATCCATTATAGATGACAAATGCTGTTCCAGCCTTCTGTGTAGAGAGAAATGTTGCATGCAATGTCAGAGGTGGCTTTTTTAAGTAAATTAACTGATCCATATAGAATATTTGGATTTAGCATTTCTTTTAATGATCATACTGAAAAATAACTTTAGATTGATTGTTCTCTGTATACGATAAGTTTTTTAAGCATGTATTGAACTTGTGAATGCTTTTGAGGAAATTTTTTTTCTATTCTTGCATTGAATTTCTTCCCCCACATCGATCAAAAGCTTAGGATTGACAAAGTCTTATGTAAATAAAAATATTTATCCTTAAGCAGAGTAGATCTACACCATGCATTGTGCCAAAAGGTAATCAAAGTCTCATTACCTACAGTTAAACATATGCATTGAAGGAAACCTTCCACGTAGCAGCTTAGATTTGGCCATCAATCTTAACTAGTCCTATTAAAAAAGTCGGAATGCACCCAACTGGAGGCTGACAGATTATATTATGCTTTGATAAGTTGCACCGATAAAGCTTCTGTACTCGTGGCTTTTGAGCATGCTGCTGTGAGTTTTGAGTCTCTGTCCTGGGTTATTTCGAGGGTTCTGATCCTCTAATTGTTGCTGTCAATTGTCTTGTTAGACTAATTTCGTTGCTGATCAGATACAATCATTTAGGATTTGTATTGTTGTTGTTTTCTGTGTTGATAATATGATATTGCTACTGTGATTGCTATAATATTTTGCTGTTATTCTACATCACATATTCTGCTATTTCTGCTGCTGATCATCATCATAAGTAATCTAACATTGTTGTTGTACCTCACTCTGAAATCTCTTATATAAGATTTGTTGTTATATCTTATTTATTGAATATTGAAAACCCATGTGACATACTCTATTTCTAACAAAACCCATGTGACTAAACTTGAATTGAAATCAAAATTTACATTATTTTTTGGTAGACCAAGCAATCATGGCAGCATTTTTCTCAGCTTGTTTCTTGGTCTTTGCTGGTTCACCTGTAAAACTCATACCAGCAACTGTTGGTAAAAATTATTGAAGGATAGAAGCAAAAATAAAGGAGAAGAAATCAAGGGTAGAACTTAGAGGCACGTTAAGATAAACGCTTTATCTAAACATTATTTGCCTCCTTCCGGTTAGAACTATGAGAGCAAAAGAGGATAATAGCAAACACGTTCTCGGGATACAACCAAGCCCAACCTTCTGTAATTCCTTTGTGTTTGCACTCACAAAAAAGAATTCTGGACATTACGTAATATGCCCCAAAAAAAAAAATATCTTATTTTATTGTGTCTTTTCTTGTTGTATCTTTCTCACAGAGATCTTATCTCTATTTATAGAGAAAATTCCCAACCATCGTTTCTTTTCAGATTACGGTGAAGATATTTCAGATCTATGTCTTTTCAGATAATGGTAAAAAGATAAATCGATTTTACTTGTGTCTTTTTAGAAAGTTGTATCTTTTAAGATAACAGTAAAAAGACAAATCGATTTCAGTTGTGTCTTTTCAGATTTACTGTGAAGAGATGCCAGACTTGTGTCTTTTCAACTAACCATAAAAAGATATATCAAAATTTGAAAGCCACTTCTTTAGAGAGAAAATAAAACTCTTCAAAATATACAACAATCTCTCACTATTAAATTTTTCTTTTTTTAAATGTACAATAGTCTCTCACTATTTTTAAAAAATAATCTATTTGGGCATATGAAAATTATAATGCATAAATGAAAGTATCTAAAAGATTTAAACTTTCACTTAGTGTAAGTATATCGAAGTTTATCAAGTTATTTAGTGACTTATAGTCTTGAACTAAGGACCTTATCCAACAAAACGGATATACTACACATATTATAATTTTTAAAACTTAGTGTTCTTAAAAAGCCAGCACATTTATGGCCATGTGCTTTACCCCAGTTTCTTGAGTGCTCTAGGAGAGTCTATTGCTCCATAAGAAGTGGCCCGTCTTCCACACGCAAATAGGTGAATATATCAAGAGTGACTCCTGTATACAACTACTTAAATAAGGCTATAGATTCATTAAGAGAATTAATCTCATCCTCTCTCATAGGAATAACTTTAGTTTGATAGACATATTAGAATGAGTTATTTTGAACATATAGTTCATTCTAGTGCCAACATAATCACTCGTTTAATTTATTTTTCCCATTAAACCTAAGTGATGATTCATAAAACTTAGGTTGGGTTTCCCATTGAAGGTGAGTTTTATTATTTTATAGACCTCAACCTCATTCCACTCAATGTCTTATGTAAATATTCTCTTCCAAAGCTTTTCATAAGAGGATCGACCAAATTCTCTTTCGACCTTACAAAATATAACATCACTACTCCACCCTCGAGTAGACTTTTGACATAGTTATGTTTCAAACTTATTTGTTTATTTTTACCATTATACGTCTTATGATTCACTCGTTTAAGAGTTGCTTCACTATCACAGTATATGGTAATTGCAGTGACAACCCTATAGGTACGTCTACCAATACGTTTTAAAGACATTTTGCTTCTTTACATGTTGCAGCAAGTACAATAAACTCAAGAATAATATGATTTTATATCCCCAACAAAATTTATCTTAGGATCAACTCTTCAATCATCGTTAGAATATCGAAGTCTTGATTCTTCTCCAATTCGTAGATGATGTAAAAGTTGAGTTATAGACAAAGATTCATTCTCTTGTCGATGATTCATCTTCTTTTTATAGTCATTCCAAGAAGGCCGTAATTTAGAAATTATAGCGCCAACTTGAAATTCTTTAAAATTTTTAATCCTAATAGAACTAAGATGATTAATGATAAGTTGCAAGTTTTACACTTGCACAAGAATAGGCTTATCATTTTTATTCTTAAAATACAATAAATTACCAATAAAGAAAGTATGATGTCCAGATTCTTCTACTATGTATTTTTCATCAAGTGCATACCAGATTTCTTTTACAGTGGGCACGCTAACGTAGATGTTGCTTTTTAGATAACGGTAAAAATATAAATCGATTTCACTTGTGTCTTTTCAGAGAGTTGTATTTTTTCAGATAACAGTAAAAAGACAAATTAATTTCACTTGTGTCTTTTCAGATTTACTGTGAAGAGATGCCAGACTTGTGTCTTTTCAACTAACGGTAAAAAGATAAATGAAAATCTGAAAGACACTTCTTTAGAGAGGAAATAAAACTCTTTAAAATATACAACAACAACCACTACAATGCAAGTGAAAACAGGCAAATGATCAGGACTTGATCTAACTGTGGTGTAAACAGGCAAGTTCAACCCTGCTCTATGAGCAGTTCCTTGGAGAAGGTTCTTGTATACACCAGTCTCATCCTATACAATAGTTTGCCCCCAAATCAGTAATAAGTATTTCAGACAAGTGGCATGCCATGATTTTTTTAATGTCTCCTTAGCCATGAAACAGAATAATAAGAAACTAAAAATGCTTACATACATGCATGCGTATATACCAGTTGTCATTTCTTGTACATTTATGGTTCATTATTACTTGGCCCAAGGGATTTTGAAGTGCTTAATTGAGGGTTCTAGTGTGCAAATGCATTTTCGTTTCCATTTTCAGTTCATCTTGACTCATTAACATTTTAAAGGATATAACTAATAAATAAAAAATTGATTAGTGCATAATATTTTTCTGTTTGAGCTCCAGAACCTATTGGAAATGCCCACCAATAATTGGTATGGAGTCTGAGTTGTACATGGTTTTTTGGCAAGGCCCAACAAGCTAGAGGATGCTTGATGACATGGACATCAATTCAGACAAAGGTCATGTTCTTGTGGCAGACAACTTTGGATATCTTTACATGCGAGTATTTCATGTTGTTTAGCTTATTTTATAACATGATTTTTAGTCTATTATTTAGCTTATTTTATAATGCGAATTTCACGAATAATTTACAAATATTTTATGACTTTTTCAATAAATCTTGACCTTTTAAATATCTTTTAAGTTATTTTCATGCTTTATTTTATTTTTCCTTCGAGTTTTTCCCCGAACTGGCTGGATTTTTCTGAATTTTCACTTTATCGAATTATTGCCGAACCCCGACTTGGTGATTATGCATCTAGTTATCCTTATAATTTCCTGGGTGGGATCAAACCATTCCCATCAACTAAATAAAATCTCCCTGGAAATTGAGTCACTTTGTTTCAATTATAGGTGCATTTCATTTTGAAGGAATTTGTCATGAAGTCAATTGGAGAAACTCAGGTGACAGAGATCTAATTGAGTTGTTTCTATTCCTAAAAGGGCATATATTGATATTCTGAAATGAGCAGGAGTTGAAGCAATTTCCAACACTCCAAGCCGAACTAGCAGCTGCTTCTAACGAAGCTTTAGACAGATTTCATGAAGATAGTCGGAGAACAGCATTGTGGTTGGTAGATATGGAGGCTTCATATTTAACCGTTGATTTCTACAAGAAGCTCCCACAGGAGGTGGAGAAAGGAGGAAATCCTCAAGCCTCTACCATAGATCGATACACTGAGGTGCATTTTAGGAGGATAGGGTCAAATGTATCATCTTACATTGGCATGGTATCTAACACGCTCAAAACTCCATTCCCAAGGCAATGGTTTATTGTCAAGTTCGAGAGGCGAAGCGATCTTTGCTCAATTACTTCTATACACAAGTAGGGAAGAAGGAGGTGCTCTCAATTCTCTTATTAGTTACAGTTACTAATATGAGATTAACTCCAAATTAGAACATTTGCACTCGAGCACCAAGTATTGTCGGATGCAGACCATCTGTATGGTAGGCATGATGGGTCTGGTCAGTCCAATAATAACATCAATTTGGTGATCCTAACTGTCTGATCAAGAGACTGCAAATGAGTGGTTATGCAATATGGGCAGCAATCTATATCTATATTGCAATACTGCATTGATCGGATGATTAGGATCATCTAGCCAGCTACGTTTGGGCTGTGGCCGAGTCACATGACTGATGCACTTATGTCACACATGCCTGGTGGCGATAGGTAGAGTACCATTCTTGGTACTTGGCTCGAGTATATGCTATATCTGTTCACGATATTCACACCCTCGACACTTAGCAAGCTATTTTTTGTTTCAGGGTAAGCAACTTGGGCAATTGTTGGATGAGGATCCCGCGTTGATGGAATGCAGACATCAAGCTACTAAGAGGTTTGAATTGTATAAATCAGCAAGGGATGAAATCGATTCAATAACGTGGACCAGATAAAACTGAAGTAGATTGCTGGGCTTTTTCGATGGTGATGCTACAAACGATTTGATCCTTAGGTGTTGGGAATGATCTGTAGTAAATTGATTTATGGGAACCTCGAAAAATATGGGATCCATAGGCCGAGCAAGAGGACTTTTTTCCTCAAAGTGGCAACCGGTAGATCTCCGGTCATGGATGTCGGAACTGTGAAGAAAATAGAGTCATTTTATTCCGGTAGATCTTCGGTCATCTACACCCATCCTCTAAAGCATGACACATAATCATTTTATTCTAAAGACAATGTGGGTGGCATGGGGCTCGAATTGGACTTGCAATTTTTGAGATTTTTAAATAGCCTTAACTGGATCCGACCACTACGTGAAAAAGCCAAATAAACCACTGCCTTAAACAGTTTTTTTTCAAAAAACAATTGTCTTTTATAGTGGTTTTTTCAAAAAAACCACTGCCCTAATGAGTTGTAAAAAAAATAGTGGTTTTTTTTACTACTGTAGACGAAAGTGGTTTATGAACTTCAACAACGATTGCTCTTAACAGTCATAGAAAAAAAAAACCACTGCTTTGGACAGTCATTTTTTTATGCAAATATTTTAAAAAAAAAATATTTACGCTAACGATTTTTATGCAATTTTTTTTAAAATACTATTTTTTAATGCTTTTTGTAATGTAATTTTTTTAATGCTTTTTTTAATGCAATTTTTTTAATGTGGTGAATTTCCTTACAACATATTCAACTACTACTTGCCAATAAAGGGATGCTACGTGCACACCATTATTTTATTGATGCACACCACTTGATGAATTTCCTTATAACACATCAATTGTTACTAACCACACATTAATAAATAAAAATAGTTTTACTTTGTAACAATGTATAAATGGTTGTTTTTTTGTTGGACGATCTCCGAGAGCAGTGAGTCCTTTGTCCTATGCTTTCTCTGCGGTTGTTTTTCAGTTTTACAGCCATATGATTTTTTTTACCCTTCTATTGGACATTGGATACAAAGAACTATGAACCAATCCCCTCTTCTATGGAAGCAAAAGTAACATTCTTTGCATCCTCAATCCGAAGCTTGTGATCCTCGAGCTCCGTCTCCGTTGTGGCTCCAACCTTTATAACAGCAACTCCACCAGAAACTTAGCGATTCTCTCAGCCAGCTTCTCGGAATCATAAACAGAGTAGATCTCAACCAGCTCTTTCTTTATATGTGCAATTCTGGCCTGGATCTCTTCTTTAGTTACTGCATCAACTATAATTAATTGTGGTGGTGTCCTTGGTAATGGTCACCTTTCTTGCCACACTAAACTGCAACCATACCTGAAAATGCAAACAATAATAAGAAATCAAGCATACTAAAAGTAAAGGACTACACTTGAGAATCGCCACATGGTTAAAAACCAAGATGCTTTTAAGATGAGTTTCGTAGTTACATACAAGGGGATCTAATTATATAGTCCATTTTATAATTGATCTCCTTAAAAAAGCTTACTACTACAAGCTTCAAAAGAGTTAATTTAGCATATAATCCACACCATGACTAGCAGTAGGGAAGAATTAATGCATCCATGGCCTAGAAAGAGTTGCTACTTCAAGATTTAGAAGAGTTTTTAGTGTACAATCCACACTATTAGGTAGGATAAGGGAAGAATTCTTACAACCATGGCCTCCTAAAAGGTGGTGGTCAAGGCCAGCAGCTTTAGAAAAAAAAAGAAAAAAAAGGATGCACAACTATTTTGGTATTGCCACAAACACAGAAAGCAGGTACCATGATGCCAACAATAAAGATCACTAATAAACTTCACTTTTAGGTGTGCAAAAGGGTTCGAAATCAGGTCCTCACCTTCCTAACATAAGGGCGGTCAATGTTGTGGTACCGGAAGAGCTGTCGAGGGAACAGGCATAAGAAAATGCATGGTCAACATTTGCGAATGTGGTCCTGATGGCTTTCTTCACACAAGGGGGGAAATGGGCATCTTCAATTATGAAGTTAAGAATGTTATTTTGAATGAATGATGCCACATCCAAACCACCATGGCCATCAATTACCTGCCCATATAATCGAAAAACATAGAATGTCATATTTCTGACCACCATCAGAATCTAAAATACTAAGGACTGAAACATAATATAGGAGGTTAACATTTTTAATCAAATATAAAATTATATAAATATCCCTTATTCTAGAAATTATTAGCGATAACGAGAAAATATAACAAAGAGAAAAACTGCATCTAACATGCCATGATATAATTTTAAAAAATAATTCATTTAGCAGATCAGGGTGTTTGCGAAAACATTGAAGTACAATTGCATGAAGTTATAGTGAGGACTATGTTACACACCCCATAAAAAACCCCTGGGGGTGGGAAACCTGCACCTGATCCTAGATGTTTAAGTAGGTTATCAACACAGATGTGCTCGTCTTCGATAAATGCTTTCCGTCCGATCTCATAACAGCTCGCAGACCAAAATATGGGTAAAAATTCAGAATGCCCATCTGATGGTGACCTTGATTCAACATCCAAATCCTACACAGTAAGAGTGTAGAGAAAATATATTAGTTAGACTATTTTGGACAATGGACAAAGAAAATAGAATGTAAAGCATGAATGAGGTTTTGGGTACAGAAAGGAACCCACCATTATAAATTTACAACTGCACAATTCTTCACGAACAAAGTTACTTTTTTGTTTGGAATAATGAGCTATGAGAGGCACTTATAGATAGAGACCATGAGAAGCACCCATTTTAGGCCATGTGGCACATCTTTTGAACAATCTAATATGAACGGTTGCATACATTTTGGTGAAGGTTGCTATTAAAGAACTTTGGTCATATGGCTCCAATGCTCTAATATGTGTGATTTTTGGTTGGAGTGTGGTAGAAGTGATAGATCATACACATGAACAATCAAACAATCACTACGTGAAAATGCGAAAAAAACCATTGTCTTAAACAGTGGTTTTTTCAAAAAATGACTATCTTCGACAATAGTTTTTTCAAAAAAAATCACTGCCCTACCCAATTGTAAAAATAGCAGTGGTTTTTTTTTACCACTATACACAACAGTGGTTTATGAACTTCAACAATGACTGCTCTTAACAGACATAGAAAAACCACTATCTTTGATAGTGGTTTTTTTTATGCAAATTTAAAATAAGAAAAAAAAAATTTATGCCGACAATATTTTATGCAATTTTTTTAAAATACTATTTTTTTTAATGTTTTTTTTTAGCACAATTTCATTGCAATGTGGAGCCGGACATTATATAGAACATACTTAGTTATTTAATGAAATCTTTCTACCACGTGACTAATTTGAGTCATGGATACATTTAGAGTCATGGGTACATTTAGAGTCAATATATCAAAGACAAGTGTATAATTGCCAGTTATACAACAGAATTTTACACAACACGCACTTTTCTCAAGTCAGGTTCGCTACTATCTTTTGATCGTCTGAGATGAACTTCAACTTCTTGTACATCTCTGCTATCTTCTGATCGTTTGAGATTCTCCCTCTCTTCTCCATCACATTAATTATGATAATGACTAGGATTATTCACTGTGGCACCACATGACTTCTTGTTGACTATTATTCGAGCACGTTCAACACGTTTCAGGTTCTTGAGAGCATCTCTGCTCACTGAGTACCGGTTCTCAACCTGTGAAACAAGCATAAAGAAAAATTAGATTTAAATAGAAAATACTGAAAACTATGGAAATTATGATGTGCTGCCTAGCATTTCCAAAGTTGATAGCATGACTCCTCTTTAAAATTGATGTATGTACCATCACTCCATATTTTCTTATCAGTATCTCACACCTCTTACCAACTTTGAGAGCTAAGAATCACTAAACTTCAAAAAAAATTAAGTGGGCATATGAATAAGAGGATAATAACCTGCCGTAAGCACTCCCCATTGCATGACACCAACCATTTTTCCACTTTCTCCATTGGGGGAGCTTTAAATATTTTGGGTGTTTGGTTTTATGCAACCGTGAGATTTTTGACGATCCCGTCGCGATGATGCACTCACTAACGAAATTATAGAGTCTCCACCTGAAGCTTTTGGTGTCCTTGGAAACCTAGATCATTTTTATAAGCACCAAAGTGCCATAAATATGACTCTGAATCTGGTCTACGCGAAAGGCTCTTGGGTAGGAGCTTTGGTTATCGGTTGGGAAGTTGTTAGGCACCCAATCAACCCACTTAATATAGTCTCTACTAATGGCCAAAACTAAAACAATATAAAAAGAAATTAAAATGGCTTCCTCTTGCCCAAATACGTCTTAAAATCCTATTTGTGCCCCTCCGTTCCTACCAAAAACACAAAAGGGAGGATGGAGGAATGACCGAGAAGGTAGAGGAGTAGAGGGGAGAGTCGGAGCTCTCGGGTCCTTGTTGCACCACTATGGAGCCTTGCGTTGGCTTGCTTCGGTGAGCTTTTGAAGACTTGTATGGTATGGAATGAGATTATAACTCCTAAGGCTTGATAGCTAAGAGGTAGAGAGGGAAGGCTAGGAGGTAACATACAACTAACCTAGAGCTTTTCAGAGTAATGCTAAGGTTTAAAGGAGTTTTTTGAATTATGGAATTTGTATGAGAATGGTGCACTAGAGGAGAGAGAGAGAGAAGGGATTCATTAACTTCTTAATTGTAAATTTTTTAAAGCCACTTGCAAGGGGTGGTGCCTCTCTATTTATAGGAAAAAGAGAAGTTAGGAGGGTGCTTAGAGGCTAATTGGGATTAGCAATTAGGTAATGGGTCATCTAACATTTCCTAGGATTTTTGGAGCCTTGAAAAATGTGAGAAGGTGCTCTAATGGTGGATGATAGGGTAAGGCTTTAAACCACTTAAGGGGTTGCACATATATAGTAAATGGGTACGACAAAACTAGCAAAACACACCCCAAAGGTCAAGATGGTCAATAAGTCAAACCCCAATCTTGATTATCGAGGCAAAAATATACAGTTACTATTCATATGCCTGGTGGAACTATTAGTTGCGCGAAACATATGCACAGTAAAATAGTGCTTGAACAGTGCCTGGGAAGTTGGCTACTCGTGGGGGGACCCACCTATTGCTGGCACAACTATTAGTTGTGTCAAATTCACCTATAGCTGGCACAACTATTAGTTGCACCAAATCCCTAAGGGGGGGTCACATGAAATTACTATTTTGTCCTTCAAGTTCGAGATGTGATTTTTTTTTTATACACATCTCCAATGCTGGTGATTCTTGGCCCGTTTGAAAGCTGAGGACTTCTACTTTTCAATGGTGTGAGATTTGATCAAGTAAAAGGTCACAGCTAGTCTCGGTGCACCACTCTTCATCCATTGCTCGAGAAAGCTAGGTTTAGGTCAGGGATGGGTTCTAAGGGTCAAGATTGGTTTCTAAGGATTTGGAAAGGTTCTTAAGGGATCTAGGGTGAATCCTAAGGATTTGGGATGGCTCCTAAGGTTTTGGAAGGGCTCCTAAGGGTTCCATTCATGCCATCAAAAGTTCGGAGAAGCGCCTCTATCGAAATGTGTTTCGATCGGGCCTTGGGCCAAATTTGGGTGTCTACAGATGCCCCTCTTTGGTATTTGATCACTAATGATCGAATGTTAAAAACAAGAGACATCTGAAGAGGCCCAAGGCATTACTGACGGGTCTGCTGTATTCAGAATGAACTTCAAACATCATATGAGTATCATGGTGAGAAAACAAAAGTCCTGTATGTCAGGAAAAATGATTGTTTTTCAAGGTAATCGATTCCCAAGCGCTTAGTGACATTACTGAGCATAATCGAGGTGGAAAATGGGTTGTGAAAGCCTAATAGCTGAGAAAAATGGTCGCTTCTTGAGATGTTATAAAGGAGTTTGATGTTCAAGATTCATTATGAGTACAACAGCTTCGTAAGTAAGGAGGGTGATTGACCCACATCCAAACATAGGCGCAATGCAAGTACGCAAGGCTCCACAGTTTGTGTCCAATCATATGAGGCATTGACCACCTCATCTGACTGGTCACAGGTGCCCCTGCTTGAAGCAGGGCTCAAGGTCCTTGGGTGAACCCATTGATCCCGAAGTTTATTTAGCACGACTACCTTAGCGGAGCAAACATATGTCGCAACACTTTTTGGGAGTATGTGCTACTTTTCTAATGTGTCTCGGATCATCGTGACCCAGAGAATCCAACCTCAAATGACACAAAATAGATCCTGCCAAACTCGAGTGTCCCCCGAAGGGGACATCCAATCCTGGTCTCTGCTGATAATGATCTTACAAATTAATTAACTATGCATAAACATGCACCCATTAGGGGCGATAAGCAACAAAGGTGATGAAAATCTCGACCCAGATCCCGTTCGGGTATAATTTACTAGAATAAATGACCATCCTATAGATACTCAAATGCAAGGCGTACACTTTACAGGGATACAGTACCAATACAGGTTTTAAGCCGGCGAAAATAAAGGGAAATGAACCCTTCAACATGTATGTTTACACATAGTTTGGTTGACATATAGTTTCATTTTCAACAGGCTAGTTTCAACCAACAATTGATCTTTGCCATAAAGGAGTTACCCGAACCTCAAACCCCGTAGGGCGCATGCCCAGACCATGCTGACCAAGAGTCCACACCTTTGAAATAGCTCGTGATAAATTCAAGTTTAGACACTTACGTTCATATGAATCTGCCAACTGAGCGCTTGTCGCAAAGATTTAGCAGTGGAGTCGACTCGATCAGAACATTGACTGTTTGATCGGGATTAACACCATCGCTCCTTCTTTGAAGTAGGATCCATAATCCAAGGCGTGCCTTAGACTTAGGACATTAATATAGCATAGCTGCATTGCGGATAAAATATTGATACTTTACCGCATTAGAACACGCATGTGCATCCAATCACATGAGGCATAAACCGCCTCATTTGATCGGTCGTAGGTGTCCCTGCTTGAAGCAGGGTTCGAGGTCTTTGGGCGAACCCATTGATCCCGAAGTTTATTTAGCACGACTACCCGAGCAGAATGAATAGATGACACAATGCTTTTTGGGAGTGTGTGCTGTCTTTTCATAGCACATTTTTTTGTTATTTTATGTGGGAAATTTTGATCCCTTTTTTGTGTTAACCTTTTTGTGTGATTTTTTTGGATTTTAAGTTAACATTTATGTGATTTTTTGGATTTTAAGTTGACATTTTATGTGATTTTTTAGATTTTAAGTTGTCACTTTATGTGATTTTTTGGATTTTAAGTTGTCATTTTATGTGAGTTTTTTGGCTTTTTCCAAACTATTATTTTATGTGAATTACCTATCATTTTATGTGAATTTTTGACTTTTCAAGTTGTTACTTTATGTGATTTTTTTTGAAATTTTCAAAACTATTATTCTATGTGAATTATTCCTATTATTTTATGTGAATTATTCCATTATTTTACATGAATTATTCTATTATTTTATGTGAATTATTTATGGCTTTTTATGTGGGGATTTTTTCATCATTTTTTTGGACTTTTTCACATTTTTCTATGTAGGATCGGGACTCCTATTGCTCTCGGTCCACTTTATTCTTAGCACAGCTTCCCGGTTAAGTCAAATGAGGATCGACACATCGTTTGGGGGCGTGTGCATCTGTCAGGAGAAAAAAAATAGCGAGAGGGAGGGACCGGGTTATGTATCTGACCCGTGCCAGGCCGAAAGACCTGACCCGCGAGTGGCTGGCGCAACTATTAGTTGCGCCAAGCCAAAAGGAGGCTCAAAATGGCCTGGCACAACTAATAGTTGCGTTAGGTACGCCTGGGTTTTGAATTTAAACTGCTCGAGTTCAGGCAGCCAACATGTTTTTTAGAAATTGCTCTCTTCCCCCTCTGTAATCCGAAAATTGAATCTTTCCTAGGGTTCCTTTACATCGCCTCTACGCGTGTCCCATTGCCGGCATTCGCTCATGCCGTTTGCTCGTCCGAGTCACGCTAGATCAAAGACCCCATCTTCTTCCCAAGGTAACCATTTAAAACTCATGTTTCTTGATTTTTCTTGCAAATATGATCATGATCTTGCATTCTCTAATGAGTAATGATTTATTTTTATGGTACGTATGTTTATTGATGATGTGTGGATGATTTCTTATGAACAATGCCCTATTTTTATTATTTTTTTGGATTTATTGGTGCCTAATATATATATATTTTTTGTTGTTTTTATTTGTGTATATAGAATGGTCTTTATTTTTGTTATTTTTTTTATTTGTTTTTTTTTTTTTGGTTTTATTTTGCATATAAAGTAATGGATTTTTGCTCTTTTATTACATATATTTTTTGAACACTAAATTAGGAAAGAAAAGAAAAAAAGGGATTTTCGATTTCTTTTTTTTTGAAATTTATTAAAGGAAAATGATTTTTGAGTACTCTTAAAATTAAGAAACAAGAGATTTTGTATATATTTTTTTTGTTGTTTTGAAAACTAAGGCATTGATTTACTATTATTATTTTATTTTTTGTTGGTCTTTTTTTTTTTGATTTTATGGGCATAAACTACGGTTTTTTTTTGTAGTTTTTGCTTTTATAAAAGAAAGGCTCTTCTATTTTTTTGTTGCCCTCTCGAAATATATAAATTTGTTCAGTCAACCCCCTTTGACCTCATAACCCTAATTAGGACCATATACTGAAACAATAGTATATGGCTGGACACAGGCTGAAACAATAGCTCTATGGCTCAGGCCCCATGACCTTAATGTGGGAACCATGTACTGAAACAATAGTTCATGGCTGAACACAGACTGAAACAATAGCTCTGTGGCTTAGGTCTCGACGCAGGGAGATTTTATACTGAAACAATAGTATATAATCGGAATGCAGACTGAAGCAATAGTCTTGCATTGCAGACCCCTTTTGCCCTAATATTGGAACCATATGCTGAAATAATAGTATATGGCTAAACACTGGCTGAAACAATAGCTCTGTGGCTCAGGCCCATGACCCTAACATAGGGACCATGCACTGAAATAATAGTACATGGCTGGACATAGGCTGAAACAATAGCTCTGTGGCTCAGCTGAAACAATAGTCTGGCATTTCAGACCCGACCCAGACCCGGACAGCCCTGAATTACGTGCCTAAAACCACGCGCGCAATTCGATTATATGTAAAACCACACACGTGCAAGTAGTCCCCCTTCCAGACCAGACTTCCTTTCCCAGACCACCTCGAGACTCGATCAAGTGGCTAACATGAGACGCGCGATCGGATTGAGAGCCCCACCATCAGAGCGCAATTGGCCTGCGCCCGACCTAGTCTTACAGTCCTTGACCCCTAAGCTTCCTCGATTAAACGCTTCAAAAGAGGCGCTTAATCGGATTGCGCACCCTATAATTGGCGCGCAATTAGTTCTAACATGATTAGAATTAGGAAACTCGCTGAGCAAGTCAGCTGGTCGCTCACTGAGTCGGTGACAGACTCAAAGTGATTAACCACCGGGAGACCGAAGCGCAATCAAGTTAAACGCTTGAAATAGGGTGCTTAATTGGAGAAAAATCTATAAAAGATTTTTTTCTACTTCGCCCTGAGAGAGGCTGGCAATTTTGAGAGAACGAATTTGTTTTTGGGATTTCGAAATCAGAGAACTTCGAGAGCGAACACATAGAGGAACATAGCCATGAGGTGACCGACCCTGTACTATATTTATTATAAAAAATAAAAAAATAAAAAATAACAGAATACCCTAAAAATTTAGAAATACAAAATCCAAAAAAATCAGAAAACCCCAGAAAAGAAAGGGAACTCTTCATCCCGAACCAAATTTGTGGCCAACAAGGAGACTTTTCTCCTAAGGTTTCTATCCCATTCCCCGCACGAGGATGTAAAGCATTTAGGCTAAACAACAAGCCAGTGATCATATTGGACAAGATACTTCGTGACTTCGAGAGAAGAATTGGCAGTGTTGACCTCCTCACCGAAGATCTCTTAGTCATAGATTGTGCCGATGAAGGGTTACCTTTCACAAACTCAGGTCCCTAGTGTAGCAATTTTGCAATATATGAACTTACCAAGGACGAAAAAGGAGCACGAATTTTTGACAAGGCACTGGACTTCCAACGGGTTATCAAGCATTTCGATGAGCAAACCCAAGCTACTGTGAAACCCATAAAATAACTTAACTTTGGAACTGAAGAGAAACCCAAGAAGCTACTGATTAGTGCAACTCTCAACTCCAAGGAACGCCAACAAATTGCACAAGTCCTATAAGAACACCTTGATACCTTCGCATGGTCCTATGAGGACATGCCCGATTTAGACCCAAGTTTAGTAGAGCATCGCCTCATCTTAGAACCCAATGTAAAGCCTGTTAAGCAGAAACTCCGCAGGATGTACCCACAAACTGCCCTCCAAGTAAAATAGGAAGTCGACAAGTAACACAAAGCCAAATTTATCTGAGTCGTTATTTACCCTAAGTAGGTCGACAACTTAGTACCTATCACCAAGAAAGATGGCAGAGTACAGGTTTGCATCGACTTCCGAAACCTCGACCAGGCATGCCCAAAATATGACTTCCCACTTCTACACATTGACACTCTAGTCGACAACACCACTAGACATGAGTTGTTATCCTTTATGAACGATTTCCTTAGATACAATCAGATCAAATTAGTAGAGTCTGACCAAGAGAAGACTTCCTTTAGCACATCATGGGGAACAAACTGTTATGTTGTTATGCTTGTTGGACTCAATGCGCCATGATGACTATCTTTCACGACATGATGGATAAGTGTGTAGAAGTCTACGTCAATGACATATTAGTGAAGTACCAAATGCGAGTAGGACATATTGAAGCACTCCGACTGGTGTTACAAAGAACCAAGAAATATCAGCTAAAAATGAACCCAAAGAAATGTGTCTTCGGGGTCACTTTCGAAAAATTATTTGGTTTCATAGTTAGTGAGAGAGGGATCGAAGTTGACCCTGCAAAAGTCAGAGCCATCATCGAGATGCCGCCTCCCAGTACTATCAAAGAGTTATGAGGCCTGATAGGAAGATTACAATTCATCAGAAGATTTATCTCCCAGCATTCGAACAGATGCGATCCTTTCTACAGACTACTTGAAGGAGGAACTGAGTACAAATGGGATGATCAGTGTCAGCAAGCCTTCGACAATATCAAGAAGACCTCCTTAACCCACCAATACTATCGCTATCAATCCCCGGAAGACCCCTAATTCTATACCTCTCAGCAAACGATAAAGCAATGGGAGTAATTCTTAGATAATA
Organism: Chloranthus sessilifolius; assembly: GCA_021018995.1. Lineage (NCBI taxonomy): Eukaryota > Viridiplantae > Streptophyta > Magnoliopsida > Chloranthales > Chloranthaceae > Chloranthus > Chloranthus sessilifolius. The sequence continues at coordinate 85,236,458 of CM037590.1, read as the reverse complement.
TGAAAAAGATGGCAAAAGAGAGAAGGCTATCTACTATCTCAATGGAGAGGACTTGACTCACATTGGTGTGGGCCTCTACCAAATTATGACACTACTTCGGAGCACATAAAATACTAGTACTAGCCTGAATGAACCCTCTGAAGTACGTATTCGAAAAGCCCGCAACATCAGGAAAGATTGCTCGCTGGCATATGCTCCAACAAGAATTCAATATCACTTATGTCATGCAAAAATCGATCAAAGGACAAGTAATCGCCAATTACCTCACAGATCTCCCACTACCGAGTGATGAGCCCGTGCATGCAGATTTCCCTGATGAGGACCTATTCACGATTCATAATGAAGAGCCCGATAAGACCTCATGGATAGTTTATTTTGACGATGCTCTAAATCATAAAGGAAAAGGCATCGGGATAGTCCTCCTAAGCTCAGAAGGAGTTTTCACCCCTAAGGCTATTCAGCTAGATTTTTCTGTCACTAACAATATCGCAGAATACGAAGCCTTTATAGCTGGACTACAGGCAACACTACAATTAGGTGTTAAACAGTTAAAAACCATCGATGATTTCAAACTAGTAATTTCACAAGTCAAAGGAGAATAGAAAACTAAGGAAAGGTGACTAATGACATACCTAGAAACCGCTTAATATTTAGTAAATAAATTTGAAAGAATCTCTTTCACGCACATCCCTAGATTAGAAAATGAGCTCACAGATTCCTTAGACACGCTAGCCTCGGTCATCTAAATACCCATCGGGTAAAATACCAAGACCTTTTTCATCGAAAAGCTGACAGTATCTGCCCATGAGATAGCATGGACCGTCAAGAGATAATTACCCGTCTTCCCCACAAGTACAGGACGGAAAGAAGAAATCACCCCAAAAAAACACGTCAAGATAAAAATCAAAGTCGCTATGTTCAGGAATTTGAAAAATTACAGACCGACGATAGACAACCATGGTATTTCAACATCTGAAACTTCTTGATATATCAACACGTCCCCCCATATGCCACGAAGATCGAACAGAAGACTATAAGGAACCGATGCGCCTGATTCTACATACTCGGTGAAATATTATACAGAGAGGCCTTCACTAAAGGAGTGCTACTACGATGCGTCACGACTGCCGAAGGACAATACATCATCTGAGAAGCACACGCAAGTGCCTATGATGCCCACCCCGATAGATAGAGACTCGCCGATCAAGTTACATGACAAGGCTACTTCTAGCTGACAATGATCAGAGATTACCATCTCTACTTCCAATCCTGCGAGCAATGCCAAGAACACACTGCACTCATCAAAGCTCCATCAGTTACAATGAATACTATGACCTCACCATGGTCATTTTCGATGTGGGCCTTCGATGTCATTGGACCTTTCATAGACACCGTTAGGAACACTTACAAGCATGCCTTCATACTTACAGCGACTGAATACTACACCAAATAGATAGAAGTTGAATCCTATGTCAGAATCACCACTTCAACACTCGTAAAGTTTATCACTCAAAATATCATCACCAGATTTGGAGTATCCAAATTGTTTGTCATTGACAACAGACCACAGTTCATCGCGGAGAAGACGAAGAAGTTATGCAAGAAGTACGACATTGATCTGCGCCATTCATCACTGTTCTACCCTCAGGGCAATGGACAGGCAGAATCTACGAACAAAATACTGATTTAAATCCTAAAACACATAGTAGAAATGAGCAATGGAGCCGACTGGCCTGAACGACTACTAGAAGCACTCTGGGTCTATAGGACCTCTATTCTTACGGCCACTGGCCAAACTCCCTACCTCCTTACCTACGGGCTGGAGGCAGTACTACCATATGAGATACAAGTACCATCCTTACAGATTCAACTCGATGATGAGCTATCCTTAGACGAGAGGATAATTTTTCTACTTACGCAGCTAGAGCAGCTCGATGAAACACGTCTAAGGGCAGTTGATCACGCTCAGGTATATCAGAGGAGAGTGGCCAGGGCATACGATAAGAAAATCCTTGAATAAACCTTTAATATTGGGGAATTAGTCTTAAAGAAAATTATGCCTTCCAAGCACGCCCATCCAAAAGGAAAACTAAAACTGAACTAGGAAGGCCCTTATGTCATAACAACCGCATACCCTGAAAATGCCTACAAACTGGTGAACCGAGACGGGGAAGAACTCCCTAGCCCTTGGAACGCCATGTGCCTTAGAAAATATTATTCTTAGCCATGCAATCGTCACATCTCGGGGTTAAATACTTATACTTATCACCCCTGTAGTCGTCACGACCCATTCATTGGTCGTTGTTGTCGAATTCCAGTGTGCTTGATTTTATTGTGTGGTGAGAACAAATTAAAAATCAAAGTAAAATAAAAGATGGAAATAACATAACTAAAATAATCCTAAGCCTGCAAGATACAGGGCTATTGTAGTAAGTTTTGATAAGAGTTTGTCTCACAGAGAAATTAATCTAGAACCCAAAATGGGCTATAATAGTAGGCCTCCAGATCTGGCTACAAATCTGACAATTCTAAAGAAAGGGAGTTGGGTGTCACAACTACACTGAATTACCTACTAAAAAAGAAAAGAAATAAAGTGCAGTCTTATCCTAAGAAAGGGTTATGAAGAAGGTGGTGATGGAGTGTTAAAATAAAGATAAAAGGATGGGAAGTAAGCAGTTTAGGCTAAAGTTCATTCAATTATGTAAATCAGATTTAGGATTGTCTCTGCAGTAAATCCTTACTGAAGTGCTATCAATAACCTTAGCAAGGTAGAGAAATCTAACTTAACCCATGCCATTTAAACTACTCTTAAGGCTATAATCTATCTACTTAAATGGCCACAGACTATCCAATAGAGTCTGTCAAATCCCATTGATTGAGTCAGAAAAGCTAACCTAATCCAAAGGAGTGAGCTGATCAAACCTAATCCAATGAATCAAATCAGGCCATGAATACTATTGCAGACACTATGTTTGCCAGGCTACAAGCTCCCCAGATCTGCGTACAGATCTAGTAGACATTCATAAGAGTTCCAACCCATAAAATCCTATGTGTTTGTCAAAGGCCATCAGCACAATGAATTAACACATAGGAAAAGCAACAATTTGAATAAGGACTTAGATTTAGTTGATCATTGCTACAAAAGGCCTGTAATGACTTAACTCTCCAAGTCTGCAATCACTACAGAGAAGTCAGATCTAACATCTCATAGTGGTCAAGTGAAACAGAGGCAAGCCTGTTCCTGCACAATCTCTCACAAGGCTACATGCTCAAGTATAGAGAAAAAGAATCCATCTCAGATCTGTGACCAAGATTGTCCTAGGACTATAGGCTGTCCACTCAATTGGTCACAGGCTATCCACAGAGGCTCCCTTACCCACAAATGATGAGATAGAGCATGTAAACTGTTGTTGCCATCATGGTCCTAGGGCTACAAGCTCAAGCTTCCATGGGCCTTTCAATAAGCTCAAATCCTAAATGCATGCTATAGCCTGAAGAAAACTACGGGCAAATAGGAAAATAACAGATTAAGTAAGCATTTATAGCACAAATTCAATTGATCTAATATTACATATAATGAAATCTCTCACGACAGCAGCCTTGTGCACAACAACTCTTCGCAAAAATCCCAATGTTTAAATGGCCTATTACAAAACTTAAATGAAACTACACCTACGTGCTTACCAAAGATTTAGCCAGCAAGTGCTAAGCTAAGAGAGAAGAAAAAAAATAGAAAAAGAGGTGATAAACCCTAACCCTAATCTGCTTGAGCTCTTAGTCGATAGAGGTTGAAGGAAAGAGTGATTGATAATTTCTAAGTTACAAGCACAACTTATATACTTAGTCCGAATGCTGTGGTTGAGAGAAGAGTAAACCCTAATTTTTTAAGCAGATGTGGCACTGTTACAACCCTTGGATGTCTTGGGATGCATGCATCAAAGTTTATGCCTCGGGGTGCATGCCCTAGAGCTGGAGAAATCCCCAAAAGATCCTTGAGTTAAGATTGAGAAGTGGAGAGCTCGAGCTTCACGAGGCTAGCTCCTGCATATCACTTATGCCGCACAATTGTAGAGTGTTCGCGGGGTAGATTTTGTCTTTGAATATTGCTATCTCACATAGTAGGACATTAGATGATCGCGCGACTACTTTAGCTTTCAATGCACTCGTGCAGTAGAGCTTCAGAAGTTTTCTGTCGCGAGGTACTCGCGTAGATGCCTTTGCATCTCGCTCGGTTTAGGGTTAAGCTTCCACTATGCCAAAATATGAGAAAAATGACTCTAGTAATGTGTAAAAGAACGACTGACCGACAGTGATAAATACATCGACGGTCGTTTATTACGTTGTCTAGTCTAGTCTAGCTAAAAAATTCGTGCCAACTCTTTTACAAATCGGGCCAACACAAAACCCATCATCTCTCTCACAGCAAGCCCTGGGAACCCATCATCTCCACTCCAAACCCATCGTCTCCCTACAAACCCTAGAAACCGATTAATCTCTTAAAACTCCATTAAAACTCTTGATTCCTTCACAAAACCATGCCACCCACTTTTCTGCAATCCCTCTCTCTCCTCAAATCTCTTCCTCCAACCCTATAGAAGTCACCAATCTCGAGATTGATATCTTATAGAGGGTTGGAGGAAGAGATTTGAGGATATTCATGGCGTGCGAATCGATCTCGTTGAAATCTCCTTGAGTAATGAATTCCGCATCGATCCGCATACCTTACAGGCATTTGAAACCGACAGTACTCGAATTGGTTGGTTGAACTAAGTTTTCGAAGAAATCGTAGTTGAAATCACCAAATCCTCATCACGTAACCGGTAGGTTTTTTTTTTTTTTTTTTTTTATTAATTTCTTACAATCTTATTTATCTTTTGTTTTTTTTTTTCAAATCCAAAACAAATTGGAGTCAGATTTAGGGCTAGGGTTTTTGTTTTTTTTTCTCGATCCAAAACCCTATATCGGAGTTGGATTTAGAGCTAGGGTTTTTGTTTTATTTCTCGATCCAAAACCCTAAATCGGAGTCGGATTTAGGGCTAGTTTTTTTTTTTTTTTATTTCTTAGATTTCTTGAGTTTATTTATTAAATTTTCCACATCCGGACCTTGTTTGTTGTTTTTTTCCTTTTTTTGTTTTTCTAACTATAGGTTTCAGGGCCATTCCTTTGTTTATTTATTGGTATTTTTCTTATAATAGGTCTTTGAATCGTGATGTTCTATATTAAGTTCTAGCCTTTTCAGATTTTCAGCATTGCAATTTCTCTCTATTTTTTTTTCCTCAATATTTTTGTTTTTATTTTGATCCTATTTAGCTCCTGACTACCTTCTATGAAGGTACCTTCTTTCATCTGAGTTCGTTACGGTTTTTATCTATACAGATAGTTTATATTTTATTCTGGTCTTATTTAGTTTTCAATATCATTTCTTTTTGAGCTGTTTATTTAACAATTTAGAATATAAATGGCCTCTATTTAATTAAATATTGTTTCTTTTGAGCTGTTTATTTAACAGTTTAGAATATAAATGGCCGCTATTTAATCAAATATTGTTTCTTTTGAGCTGTTTATTTCACTGTTTAACTTTATAATGATACTCTTTTGATCCCAAGTTGTCTTATATCGGCCAGTTTCATGCTTAGCAGTTGTAAAAACTACTCTACCTTAGTTATAGTTATTATTGTTAATTTTTCTCCTGTAGCTAGATCTTTGTGGGTTCTATTTCTAATTGATCCTTCAGAAATTCTGTTTGAACCATGGGCTTTTGTAGTTATATAATATAATTTGTAAGAATTTTGCTTCTCATTTATTTTTAATCAAATACTTACATATTATAATCTGGCTAAACCGAATGCTTGTATATTATAAATTACCCAAATAGAATTAAGCGGTTTACTAGTAATGTAACTAGCCAGATCAAATGGACTTGAATAATTTTGATGAGTTAGATTTTTCGGCTCGTGATAGCTCTCAATATTAGTTCACATTTTGATGTTGCTCAATAAATTTTCTAAAAGATTTGTCGCCTAGTCTAAAAGTGTGGTAGACAAATACTAATCGACAAAGTGCGTTTTGGTTATGACCATTTCGGAATGATTATATTGTATATTTTTAAATAGGGATAATGGCTCATGACCGACATTTCAACACCAGCCTGTTGTTTAAATGTTCTTCCATCATTAAAATATCACTTTTTATCTTACACCATTGTAGTGTGATTTATCATTGTGCCATATGGCACACATCTTTGTTTTTTTTTATATTTCTATTTTTGAAAGAGAGGAAGAGAAGGATGATATTGACATAAAGTTTTAAAGGACTAAGTTGTCAAACTCATGCTCTCTGTTTCAAGACCACTATTCCCTAGAAAGTTATTTTAAACTACCTTATGTGCTTCTCTAGAACCAATTTTCTCATTTTATTCAATATTTTGTTAGCTCTATGTTGATTCTAATAGGGTTATTGTATACTATTGGATGATGGTCTGTAGGTAAAACTATAATTACTAAAAAGAGTTTCGTTTTTACAAGCGTTCATACCAACTTCAGAGTTTTAAGATTTTTTTCATTAATCTGCTAAATGTGCATTTTAATGGTTTTCAATTACTAAAAAGTAAAACATAAATTTCTACTTTATCTCTATTTATGATTGTCCCTCCATACATCTATGATTTTATTCTTTACTAATATATGACTTTGAGGTCATTTTGATTTTTAGGCTTTTTTTAACAACATCCATTATGGTTTCATGCAAGAGTTCTTTAGGTTATGAAATGATGATGACCATTCAGGGTTTCAGTTTAAACAAATTTTCGGCATATGCCTGGTACCCTTTTCTTTTCCTTTCTCATGTTCATGTTTAATAAATGAGTTTTAGATCTTTTTTGTTTTAAATTTGCAGTTTCTTAATTTTCTTGTGGTTGGATACCATCAAAACATAACACTAACTCTATTTGCTAAGTTATTCTAAAACAAAGGATAAAATATTGAATTAAGTAATTATGAGATTTGGATTCTGTTTTATAATTTGATCATTTTGCAGTTGGTTCTTATTTTCTTGATCTTTCTATTCACCTGTCAGTTGCAGCTTGCTTGTATGGGCATATCTTATTTTTTCCTATTGGTGATAATTTGGTTCTAATTTGCTTATTGTTCTTCTAATTTACATAGTTGGAAAGGGATGCAGATGAAGATAAAATAATGTTTGCTTATAGGCAACTAGCCAAATACTATCATCCAGATGGTTAGTTCTTCATCTCAAAATATGGTTTTCAAAATGTGAATACTATTATCATTCTTGGTGCTTCTACTTTGCTTGGGGAGATTAAAATTGGGCTGACACTGATAGTATACAAAATACTATTATCATTTCAAATTGTGAATACCATTAATCTCCCTCCATCAAAATCAAAATGGTAAAGGCATGAGCACCAAATCAAGTATTATATCCTTTTGACTGATTTTCTATTAATAAGTCTTTTACAAATTCATCAATGGAGCTATGCTAGGGAGATTTGGCATGCCTACTTCCTTCGTGCTGAGCGTTAAGTGCATATATAATTAATACCGACTCAAACATTTCCTTGGTGTAAGAAATGTTGATAAAACTTGTAATAACTGCCTAGGTCAATATCCTTCCATGGAAATGTCAAGGTTTATGCTCAAGGATATCCACAAATTTCTTAAGATTAATTGATGATCCAAGGGAGGGAGCTTGTTGCAGTGATCAAATTTTCAATTAATACTAACACATAATTAAACAAGGGACTTTATATTAGGTGTAAGATTGATCATTACTTCACAAATTAAGGGATTTGATACTCAATCACCACTACTACCTTCAAATCAATTCTCCACCACAACTATTGCCACTGTTTTAAAACTCGCCGAGTCGACTCGGAACTCGGGCGAGTCGACTCGACTCCACCCAGTTTCGGGTTGACTTGGCTACTGACTCGATTTTGGCTGAGACTCGGTCGACTCGCAGAGTCGACTCAAAAACTCGACTGAGTTTGTTGGCTCGGCAAGTCGACTTTAGTGACCTAAGAAGAAAGAAGAAGAAGAAGAAGAAGAAAGAAAGAAAGAAGAAAGAGGAGGAAGAAAGAAGAAGAGGATGAATAAGGAAGAAAGAAAGGGAAAAAGAAAGAAAGAAAGAAAGAAAGAAAGAAAGGAAAAGAAAGAAAGAAAGAAGAAAAGAAGGAAAGAAAGAAAGAAAGAAAAAGAAGGAAATAAGGAAAAAAGGAGGGAGAAAGAAAAATAAAGAAAGAAAGAAGGAAAGAAGGAAAGAAAGAAAGAAAGAAAAAGAAGGAAATAAGGAAAAAAGGAAAAAAGGAGGGAGAAAGAAAGAAAGAAAGAAAGAAAAAGAAGGAAATAAGGAAAAAAGGAAAAAAGGAGGGAGAAAGAAAGAAAGTAAAAGAAAGAAAGAAAGAAGGAAAGAAGGAAAGAACAAGAAAGAAAGAAAAAGAAGGAAATAAGGAAAGAAAGTAAAGAAAGAAAGAAGCAAAAAAAGAAAGCATTGAAAGAAAGAAAGCAAAGAAAGAAAGAATCAAAGAAGGAAAGAAGAATAATATATATAACCTGAGTTGGAGCGAGTCGAGTCGGACCGATTTTCTGAGTTGACTCTACTTAGATGATTTCCGAGTCGAGTCGAGTTTCCGTGTTTTAAAACCATGACTATCGCAATCAAACCGTATGCCACCACCACCCCCACACCTTGCACCTTCTCCAACATGATCGCCACAACAACCATGATCACCATAACACCTTCACCACCACCACCATGACAATCAAACACTAGCGCGATATATTAGTTACTAAAAACTTTTGCATGTTACCCAAATAGCATACATATTACTACTGACTGGAAGTCTCAAATTAATGATGGACAAAATTGTCCACGGATATGTTAGTTTCCAGATAAATTTTATTTTAAACAATAAACCACCGGACTAAAAGGTTACTAGATCCTTACAAAAGGGTCCTTAATTACAATCCATTCCACTACATTTACCAGTTGTATTGGATTTTAATTTGCTCTAGATTAAATCTTCTATACTATGGTATGAAATTAGTTATAATACATGAGGATGGTAGTAGTACTATGTGGACTTTTAAATCAAACCAAATAGAAATGCCATCAATTGACTCTTTTAAATATCCTTTAAATCATTATGATAATAGAGATAGGATAATTTCCCATCAAATTTTGAGATGAGCTGATGAGCAGTGAATCCGTTGTACCGATCTTCATATCTTACAATACAAATATCTATCACCTTTTTTGACATACCATCTTCCTGGTAGAATGGTTGTCCTAAGAATTCATCAACATCCATCAACTAAAAGAAACAATAGTCATAAAGTATGGTTATTCTAAATTCAGAGAAAATTATAAAATTTAAAATATATCGGCATATATATATATACACCGTTTATGATGGCCGACATAAAAAGGATAATGTGTATCTCTGTATATTGCTGAGATATTCATAACCCGATCTACTATATATACCATACTCGTTTGGTATTGGTAAAATTTAAAATTATGAAAAAACCCAACACCTAAACAATTTCCAAGTATTTTGATATTCAAGGTTCCACCTTCCATGATGGAAGCTAAAAGATAAATTAAATCATTTTGATGGCGACTAAGTAGGCAATCCTGGCCATATGGGAGGAGGCGGCATTATCAGTGATTCAAATGGCACCATTATTTTTTTATTTTTCTTCTTTCTCTGGCCTTGCACCGATAATGAAGTTAAGCTCATAGCTGCGCTCCAAGTTTCAATTCCGATTAAAAGCGGTCCTAAAGACTATTATTTGTGGAAGGTGATTCCAAGCTCATGATTTGTTGGATCTCTGGAGCTTCTAACCCCCCTTGTTCTCAGACCTTGCAACTCTCCTATTTGCCCCTTACCCTCTGGTAGATCTCCTCCCTTTTTTAATGAATTTTGGATTCATCAAAACAAAAAAAATCCTTCAGATTGCCCAAACAATATTAACAAAGATAGCTGTTTTGCTTTCTATGTGTACTCCTCTTTTGGCTATGTGCCAAAATTATGCTATTACTGAATTCAATTTTTTTTTTTTTGAAACATAAAAGTTTTATTGCTATTACTCGATTCATTACAAGACCAAATTAAACCTTAAACATAATTGTATTAATGTTTTTTCATATGATGGCCGTTAAACCATGTTAGAGGAAAAAATGCATGCACTAAGGGTAGTATTATAGTGGAACATAGAGTAAACAAATATCAATTCATTGAAATTGTTCTTTAGGAGAGAGATAAGTAGTACCTTACTGACAAACCTATAGGCAATTTCCATACACTTGAGCATCTAAAGGGACATTGCCTTTCTTTTACAACAAGCAACTACATGTTTGAAAAAAATCGGAAACCGATACTAACATATACATTTAATGTGCATCATATATTTACTGATATTTTCCCATATTATTATAAAAAAATCCAATTGTTTAAGCTTGCTTTTGTTGTGTTTGGATGATTCTTGATCAAGGGCTCTCTAATTACTTTGCAAAGGATTAGTTAAGAGTTAAGATCTTTCATACAATAGTCCTCTTTCTAATTTTAACTTTACCTCATTCAATCAAGTTATAAACTTCATTTGCAATCCAATAATACACGAAAAATGCTCATTTAAATTTGTAATTTTATATCAAAAAATCATTTCTGCTTCAAGTTAACTAACAAAAGCAAATATGAAGGTAGTTACCTTTATTGCAATTGGAACAAGATCAGCTTGCTCTGCTAATATCTTGAACCATATCCCCTTCTTCCCTTGCAGTCAAGTCCGATTGGGAAACTATGAACATTGATTAAGTATTTATTTATGTGTCCCACATCCCATCACTAGGAGATGAAGAGCTTGACACAATGTACTACAGACCAGGCAATATGAGAAATTTAGTCAAGATAAGATGGAGAAATCTTGACGTTTATCTTCCAATCAGAAAGTGAAGCACGTAGAATGGTAGTGAATGAATTCGAATTTGATGGTAAACATTCGGGATCAATGATGGCTCCATCGTAGTCGTCGTCATAAGCATCGAGTAATTCGAGAGTTTTGGTGACTGGTCTATTGGGAGAGAGGACATGAGCTACTTTTATGTTGGAAGCTCTGTTGCGTAGGGACAATGAATGCCTACTCATTGACATGGGCAGGGAATTTGGATTCTCATTTTCATGTCGTGAAGAAGCATCAATGTCAGACAAAAAAAAAAGTACATTTGATCAATCATTTGTTTCAGTGACAACTACATTACATCATAAATGCTAATTATTCAGAATCAATAAGGATTGATGTGTGGTGTGTGGGATAAATAATACTAAATTTTAGTGTTGTCTGTTATCTATAGGTTGTTGTTCTGTTTTTGGGTACCTCTGAAACTCATTGAAACCCATTGACTGCTCTGAATCAGATGATGGATATCATTTTCATCTCAATCTTCCACACAACGGATCTTGAGAACATGAGCATATCTTCAATGGATAATTTTTTATTCCACATGGCACAATCCCAAAAAAGGCCCTAAAATTGCCTTCAAGCCTAATGAACCTTACTTTGTGATTGTGTTCCAACATCTCTACTAGTAAGATGTGTGTTCTAACATATCTACTAGTAATTGCTATTTTGTGCTAGAGAAAAAGACATACAGGATCCTCGAATTATGCATGTTATAATTGAAGATCTAGCTACTTGCTGATTTGTTTATAAGGCAAGTGAAAAGTCAAGGTTTCTAGTTCTACTAATGCTAAACAAGTAGTGCATCATTGCCATTCAAAGGAAAAGCATGGCGCAGGCGGCACTTGAACTGTTAATGCTTCCATTTCTAACTTTGCTCTGCCTCAAACATTTCTTTTTTTCCTTGATAGGATGAGTGGCGAAGAGGCCTCAAAGCACTAAGAGCTGACACTAGTGCGTGCTTAAGGTACTGTCACAAAACCTACTCACTTCCCAACTCTTAAGGCATGATGTTGTCATTTATGTTCCCAATTTTAATACCTGCATTAAATGCCATACTACACTGATGTCTTCAGTGGTCCTATCACAAGCATTCGATGACAGTGACCTATTCGAATTTTGAATATTCAAAATTTTAATCTATTCAGCCACACAACTATTCGCCAACAATCACATTCGATAACTGTGAGCGACCTTGAAGGAAGTCAATATTAAGAACTTCAAAGGCTGCAACGAGGAGTTTGAGTTTGTAAAGTTTTTGCTGGAGAAAGCAAAGGTTGGGAAAAGAATGCTCGCCTTCACTTTTGTAGACTGATCCACGTAACCAAAGGTGCTTTACAATTTTATGTTCTTTATTTATTTATTTGTTTTTGATAGGTAAGAGGTGCTTTATAAATTAATGGAATTCCGTTGATTTCCCTTGATTTTAAAGCTATGATTTAAGCATCTTTGGTGCAACCAATTGGCCCAAATCATGATCGCTATCATATGATTTAGGGCAGCAAACCGTTGCATCAAATGATGTCCTTTCACTGCATTTAATTGTATGATAGAGATCATGTTTCATGCTAAACTTGTACACCAAAGATTTTTAGAGCACACCCTTCAATTCAGGCTACTTAAATTTAGAAAACTTAATACGTAATTTAAGCTGCATTTAATTGTAATTATATTTATGCTTTATTTTTTTTCCTAGGTAAAAATTTCATCTGCTCTCTTAAAAATATTTTGCTCGCTCTCGAGGAATTTTTCAGTCAGATTCTTAATGATCTCTTCATTGTTCCTCATGCAGACCACTCCTATTCTGACGCCTAATGCAACTGTTAAAAAGGATAGCAGCAGTGATGAAGAAGATAGCTCTGATGATGATGAGTCTTCAAAATCACAACAGAAGCAAAAGGTGAACAATTTGATTTGAAAAATTATTCTGTTATTTTGTTGAGATTTTTCTAATTGGATCATCTAAGCTTGTGTGTGATTTAGCTAATTGTTGCTGTGACTTTGCCCCTGTACCAGCCAACCAAAAAGGCAGATAGTAGTTCTGCGGAGGAATCGTCCAAAGAAAGTGAGGAAGAAAAGTTTGTCGAGACTCCTAAGAAAAAGGTGGAAATTTACTCTTGACATAATGTCTTTACTTTCTTCAAAGAAATGATGATTCATGATTAAATCACTAAATAAACCTTTTAGGGACCTTTAAAGTTGATTTTGCAAATTTTAGTATCATCTCACCTTATGTCTTGTAGAATATCTGGTTGCAAAGAATGTAACCATATTTATATAATTTTGTCTTTCTCGATTGCTTGTCAAGCATGCCCTCCTTGGTCCTGAATGAGGATTAGAAACCAACTATCTATTTTAGTATTGGATTCATGAGCACCATGACCTAGACTTTAATGATGTTCTTCTTTTGATTTCAAGCGAAGCTTTCTTATTTCAAGCTTACCTCAAACGGGTCACTAGCGGTCGGGGACACTTGGCAGGAGAGGCGATTTAACTTTTTTTTTCTTTTATTTTAAAAATGGGCCATGGGGTCCTTAGATTGTTAACTTTCTTTCTTTTCTTCTGTTTGTTTGAACAAAAGGATTCAACATGTAGAGTTTAAAATGTTTTACAGGACATCTATTTTTTTTATTAATTACATTGAATGATTTGCATTTGAGTTGAATGGATGTGATATGAGATCAATAGCTTTTTTTCTTTACATGATTTTTTTTTAAAGCATTAAAATAAAAACATTAAAAAATTGCATTAAAAAAAATATTAAAAAAATATTATTTTTAAAAAATTTGCATAAAAAATTATCGACGTAAATTTATTTTTTTAGATAATATTTTTTTTTTTTTAATTTGCATAAAAAACCACTGCTCAAACCACTGTCATGTATAGTGGTTTGAGCAGTCGTTGTTGAAGTTCATAAACCACTGTCATGTATAGTGGTAAAAACAAACCACTGCTTTTTTTACAATTGTTTAAGACAGTGGTTTTTTGAAAAAACCACTGTTTAAGGCAGTGGTTTTTTTGACTTTTTCACGCAGTGTTCTGGGCGCACGAGAGCTGCGCGAGAGGACTTCTGGGTGTCTCTCTCTTCCAGAGCCACGCGAGAACTTCGCGAGGTCTTTGCTGTTGTTCGTGCCAATTGGTCTCGTGAGGTAGTGCGTGCAGCTGCATTAAGGCTTGATCCTCATGAGAACTTCACGAGCTGTATTTCTGGAGGCTTAGTGCACGAGAATTCCGCGAGTTTATTCACATGTTGATTGCAGCTGAAGTGTGCGACTGCTGCGCGAGAGGCTTCTTTGTGATAACCCCGTCATTGAGTTGCACAATTTCTTTGCGAGCTCTAATATGCTGCATGTCTTAGCTGCGCGAGAGAGTTTTGCCAATGAATTGAATAGTGCGAGGCAGCACCTCAACTGTGCGACATAGGTCCTTGGCTCCTCTGCTGCTATGCACATGTTTTTGTTGCAGCTTCCTCCACTCTCACCTATACTTCTTTCATCTGCTGGACTTTCTTGGTCCATTGTGTCATGCAAAATAGTCACCATGGTGTTCCATCACATTCTAGTTCAGCTGTCATCTTTTGCTTGAATTCTCTCTCTTCTTGGCACCAAAGGTAAGGACTTTGTGTTAAGCTGTACAATTTATTACTAACTACAAAACAAGCTAAAAAGGAGTTATTAGTCAGCTTCAAGGTCCAGCAAAGGCTAAGTAAAGAGGTGAAAGGTGGTACTTTTCAATGAATAACCATCGTACACCTTCAATTCTCAGAATATCCTTAAGACCTCCAATTTATCGCCCACCTTTTCTCGCTTAAGCAATCTAATTAAAGGATTAGTGACCTATCTAACCTCTTTCAAAAGCATAACACCCGATCCTTATTTCCCTTCTCCCACCATTGGAGGAGACGTTAGAGCAAAGAAAAATGAAGATGTTAGGTTCAATCAAAACTCATTATTCTTATGCTAGCAGGATGCTTTCAAGAATACATACATCAAAAATTTTTAGTGAGAGCATTACAGCGAATGAACAAGTCATTGAGCTCAGGGAAGCATAAGCAGACCATGAGGACATCCCTGGTAATGTTACTAGAATTGTATAAGCAAGCTGCGATGGCACCCCTGATCTCCCCATACTACTAGATGTCATCGTACGGTAGCGGGAGGAGGACAAACTCTTGCTAACTATAGAATGTGAGGTTTTGATGGTATCGAAACATGACGAAGAGCTCGATCATGGCACCCTGTATCCCCCTGAGAAAAAGATTGTTACTCACCCCTTTGGAAAGCCATAGATACAAACTGTTCCTCACATTACTGGGCCTTACCCCCCCTCTTCTATTTTATTTCAGACGATAAATCAAATGCCTTATTGGATGTTCCTAGAAATGAAACTGAAAACTGATGAATGATAACTAATGCAATCACCTACTATACCTACCGTACTTTTCCCTAATAACCACGGGATAGGATGACCACCACTCTAAGATATATCCCATATACAACAGACCTAATTAAAGAGACCTCCCCGATTTGATGACAATACCGATCATCTTTTATTCAAAATTAACTCACCAAATACCTATGATTGCTTATAGACCCAAAGTGCTCATCGCGAAACCCAAAAAAGCTCCATTGCATCTTGACGCTGAGGCATTATTTTGGATTAGAAGAAGAATCATATCAGAAGCGCTAACTTGTCCACAAAGAAGATGAGGAACGAGGAAGTTACCATCCGAAAAGTGCTACCGAAGATACCATACTGCCAATCCTACCATGCTCCTACACTAGGGCATTTTTATTTTTATTATTTTGTTATTATTTTTATCTTAGCTATTTGCATTCCCTGTTGTATTGTTGTCATTTAAAAAAAAATAAAAAAAATAAGAAAGCAAAAAAAAGAAAAAAAGAAGAGCACATATCCATCTTTTACTACCAGACTCCGGTCTGAGACACTTACCCCCCTTGACAATTAGCAAGGGGGAGAACAAAAACTATTGACAGCATTACTGTGCAGATACGAAGCAACCTTCAACCATCACTAGGCCATCTCAGGAAGCATCCAAGTCCTAATGACGGTCGATGGTGCTAAAGCAACTAAAATGAAAGAGTAGACACAAGAGGTAACTAAAAGGAAAAGAGCCAATCAGGTACATCTAAACCAAAAATTTCTCTCTATATATAATAAAATCTTTTCATTTCTTTTTACACTTGTCACCGGGGGCATCCCCCCTATATATACAACACACACATACCATGAATACAAAAAATACACACACATCCCTACTCCCTATGCTGTCGTTGGGACGATCAATCACCGTTGTCCCCAGTATCATCAGCTTAGAGGTCCGTAGACTGGTCCTCTGAAAATATAATCCCAGCACCCAGAGTCCTCGAAACCTCTAAATGACGAGGCCCTGCTATAGAACCCCCCTCGCTCGTCTGGCTAACAGACTGCCTCGATTGAGAACAAGGAGGATACCCCGCAAGAATGTCATGAATGGCCGAATCCCTACAAGCATCATCCCTGACGCGGTCATGTGACGTGTGACGAGACTGACTAGCCAAGGAACCCGTAGCCCTCGACTTTGAGCCATCAAGCTGACTAACCAACCTACGCACCCCTCTCTCACTACTCATTAGATGATGCTGTAACCGATCTAGGGACACCTACATCTCCGCCCGCTTCGTCCGACGTGCTGCCTCTAATACCTCGGTCTGAGTCCTTTGTGTGACCATCATCTCAATGACCAGGTCCTCGCGACTCTGCGTCTCCCCGATGACCATCTCACCTCAGGAGTGGCACGCGCACGCGCCCCCTCTAAGCGCGCCTCCTCAAGCTGACGAACCTGCATAACCATACAGAGTCAAAGAAAGCTGACATATATACATGAACATTAAAAGAGGAGGAAAACATTGAAAAGGAAACAGTCATACCAACTCCAACCTCTCCTATAGAAGTCGCTCGACCATCTCCATGGACACGAGATCAGCGGGCGACACCCAAGGGATAGCAAACGTAGATGGCTGTAATGAGAATGAATAAATACAATAATGATAAATAAACAACGAACACAATAGCCAAAGCATACCTGAGTAGGGATAGGGGCGGACTCCTGAAGGGGAGCCTCAGGAGGAGAGTCCAGAATAGCCTGCACAAAGAACCAAACAAACCAACACAAGACATGTCAGAACAAAATAAAGGTGAAATAATCTAAACAGAATTATGCCACAAAAAAAAACTATACCTAACTCTCTGGGCGTAGAGAGGCAGCAGTCACCTCCCTCGCCTGAAGATCCTCGGCAACCCGACGCTGAAATACCGCATGATATTAGTAAGCTACTAAGAAAGCGAAATAATGACACCCAACAAACTAATGCAATGACACAAATAAGATAAACACTTACCCAATGATCTAGCTTGGCTCGAAGTTGAGCCATCGCTAGATCCTCTCAATTAGAGCAAGCAACTGAAGATGAATCAAATGTCCGAACGGGACCTCCAGCAGCGAGCTCGGCTCTCTACGAATAACAATAAGCACATCAGTTGGGAAACTCACAATGCTAACAGTTAACAAAACCATATTTGTAAAGATACTTACCAATAGATCGACCTCAGAATATAGACTGGCCACTACCTCCTGGTCAGCCAGCTGCTGACTGCGATAGACATCCAGCAGGGCCACCTGATGGGCAACCTCACCCTCCCTCTTAGACTGTCCAAAACAAAATAAAACAAGATCCACAAGTATGTTAGAATGACCAGAAGACCGAGTCCATATAATACAAAAAAAACCATTAATTAACTCACCAGGAGCCGTCGAGTCTCCGCTAGCCAAGTCCCCAACTCATCCTTCGCCGCCCTAGCTTGAGCAACTGAGGAGGCTAAGGAGTGCAGCATCTCCTCATCTGGATGAGGAGCACACCCCATCCTCCATCGCCCTATGGAGGGCGTCTAATGCCCCCCGCACGCTCGAGGTGAGATGGCTTTGCTCCAATGCAGCCAACCTCTCCCTCAAAGCTGACGCTGACTCCAGCCCACCGATTGTAAAAGAGCCACTCCCATGGAAGAGACGTGTGAAGAGGCACCCGCCACCCAATACACTAAACCACCACACATACTCCTGGGCGTCTGCCTCGTCGCCCGCCCCTATAACCCTGGTCCCCCCAGCTCTAAAATTCGCTATCTGAAGCACCATCCACTCCATAAAATTTCAGCCAGGAGGGCCAGTCATCCTCTTCGCCACTTTGTGGCCAATCTCTGGAGCGACTCCCTGAGCGAGCCCCAGCTGCCGTACCACTCGAGATGTGTGGATCCTCTCCACCCTCTCAAAATAATGGACCCATATGTCCACATCAAAGAAGGGCTGGCAAGACTGAATCACTGCCCCACCCGCATCCTCCTCATTCACATATGGTCTCCAAATCACCTACAATCAAGTAAACGAGCCGACCCCTCAATGAAGACTCAAATCTTAAAAGATCGAAATCAAATGAAAAAAGCACACGCATGAAGATCTATACTTTCCCCGCATGCATATCCTCAAAGAGATCGCGCGTGGTCTGAAGATCTGAAGACCAACGACAACCCCTCAATGCCTCCCTCCACACATGCATCCGCTGAAACGTGAACCTCATCTCCAACGGAACCCCCGAACGAAGAAATGTGAAGTGATCATATGCCCAAAACTAGAAAACAAAATAGAGGAAATGCTAAGTAGATGCTACTATCAAAAGACCAAGAACAAAAAAGGAGAGACACTATGACATTAATTAACTAAAACTCACTTGGAGGAAGGGAAGGAAACCTCTAGTCGTCGCGACACCCCGTCCCCGACGGTAAAGTTGCTCATAGAGATGTGCCAATGCGGCCGCACCCCACGCATAGGTGGGAACTCTATCCAAGTCCCCGATAACCATCAAAAATAACCCGGTGACACATCCTCGAGTTAAAGAAGAGAAGAGTTCCGCACCAAGGAAGTTCATCAAGAATGCTCGAAGCACCCTATCCACAGCCAACCTCGGCTCCACCATGGGCTCCCGGCCTGCCACTATCACACAACATGCCTCATAAGATGCCTTCGCCTCCGAATGGTGCCTCAGGGGGACGAAGCCACTAGCAAACGTATTGAAGAACTAGATGACTCGAACTACACCCGGCCCCGATCCACTCGATCTATACGGCACACCTAAAAACTCCTCACACACCTCCAAATAATGTCCTGCCATCTGCCCTGTGATCGGCTCACCCTCGAAACGAAGGCTGGTGATGCGGACCTAATCCTCTGGAGTCGGCAACATCATACCAACTAGAAAGAGAAGCGTCTGATGCCTCTCCCTCCACCTCTCCATGATTGCCGCAATCAAGCTATGATCGACCTGAAAGGGCTCCAATGCTAGGATCGGCCCAAAACCGAAAGACACTAGCCGTGCCCATTGAAACTCCGACAAGGAACGGTACCAAGTATGAGACTCAATCCATGCCAAGCTGATAGCCAGTTGCGGAGGCTCCTATTGAACGAAACATAAATAATAACAGTAAGACTAGCACATACCCATGACAAAAGATAAACAAATTTAGAACTAAAAGTAAGTCAAATATGCCCCAAACACAAGAATAATTTACAACAAACACACAAAATGTGATAAGGGCAACTGAATAGAAACATGACCTATCTTTAGATGCTGTCATGATGCATGAGTGAGCACACAACCAAGGATCAATGCAGGTTTGACATAAATTAAAAGGGTTTCCAAAGCCTAATAAGCCTATGTCATAACCTCAATGGCTAGGAAAATGAAAGAACTCTTGCTCATGGGTGCTTACCTGGCCTCCAGCGAAGAAATCCTCCAGCGGGAAGTGTGCGATCTCGATGCTCCTCACCCTAGTGCTCCTCAGCCGCACCCTCAGTTCTCTCACCCTCAGGTATCTCACCCTCAACCCCCTCACCCTCATCCTCAGCAACCCCCTGCTCAATCTCGAGCACCTCCTCCCTGACCCTCGACTGGTCAACCTCCAGTACCTCCTCTCTAACCACCTCCCTATACTCCACCTCCCAGACTACGTCGGTCCGAGCCTCGGAAGTCTCACCTATCTCTGCCCCTAACATCCTCTCTAACTCAGAAACAGTAAGATCGTGCCGACCAATACCTTCACCCTCCATCCTAGAACGAAGAGCTCAAAAAATTGAAGAGAGCAAAGGAAACGACGCCCGAAACAGATGGTCGGATAGCAAAATATCACGAAAATATGAAAATTAGAGCACAAAGAAATAAGGAAACAAAGAATCAAAGACTAAAACGGATCACGCGACAAAAAATGAAAAGTTTTGAACTATTTATAGGACATGCCAAAATCGCACACATAAATTCATGCACTCAAACCAATCACGCACCGCTGTCATCGTGCTTAATTCTGATCACATGACCGGTCTTGAGCACATAACCTAATTGTTGCCCGCTAAAACCAACCTGACTATCTGGTTCTATGCAGCCTATAAGCGCGTTATCGCTTCAAGTGTCCACACAGTGACGCTCGAATGCCAATGGTCACCCGTATCGTGACAAGCCACCGCCCTAATTACACGCCCGGTACCAAGCATTTAACTCGGTCAAATGACCGAAAAATGGCGCTTAAAGACATTTTGACGCTTTGAACGCGCGCTCACCCTCTAACGCGCAATTAATTTATGCGCTCGAAGTGAAGCGCGCAATTTTGCCCAGGACAGCACATTCACAGGCCTAAATTGGATGATCTCCGACACTAATTATTAGCCTAAACCACGCCCTTGTTAAACCTGATTCAAAACATTCCAGACTTAAAGAAATACACACCCCGATAACTAAAAGAAGATGCTCCAGACTAAGACCAAACCAAAATAAATGCCCCGACACCGTTTACACACTCCAACCAAAACTAAACAAAAAAAACTTGCCCCAACTAAGGCGAAACTAAACAAGAAAAATATCCCCATTGTTCATACCATCCAACTAAGCCCAAACTAAGTCAAAATAAAAAAATGCTCATAATGTGCCCCGATCCAAAATAAAAAAATTAAACAAGTAAACCTCGCACTCAATAAATCAAATAAGCTACAAAATAAACTAAACCTGAATTTACAAATGAAATAAAAAATATAATCACTTCATAAATAAATAAAATAATTACAAAATACACCGAGGGCATACCCTCCGAATATATAACTTAAAACAAGAAACTTAAAATCCCCACTTTCAGGCAATGCACGAATCCTGATTTATTTGGGAAACCAAAAATCCCAAATAAACCCATATCCCCGTGAAAGACCACAATCCATGATAAACCCAGATGAACCAATAATCACACAATACTTACCCCTTCAAGGAAACACAAATCCCAAAGCAAAGTAAACAAGCCGCTAAGATTTGAACACTTAACACCCATCCAAAACTTTTGAAAACTCATACCTTTTTAACAAGTGTCACCTGAAGTCAAACAAAAGACTAGAACAAAATACCTTAGACTTCACTCTAAAAAATGAAACACTAAATTGTTCGGGACCCCGCCAAGAAAAATGCCCCAACCAAACCCACCGGAACCAAGTAAACCCTCTAAACAAACCCCATAAAAACAAACTGAACTTCAAGCTAAACTAAACCCTAAAATAAGTCAAACAAATCACATAATTCCAACTAATTTGCTAACAAGTTTAAACGAATAAACAAGCACGACGAAACAAAAAAATGCCTCTTTACTTATAATTTAAAATTTTACAAGTATCACCAGTGGCATACCTCCTGAATTTACAACTCAAAACAGAAACCTAAAATTTTAACCTACAATCCAAAATGAAGACTGAGTTCAAAACTGAGACGAAGCGAGGAGTAGATTCCATTCGGAGGGTCCAATCAGAGACTTCAGGGAGAATTGGTTGGGAAACACATCCCTCCACTTTTTACTCCTTCTCTTTTGCTATCTTCACCTCCTCTATCGCCGCTTCCTCAACGCTGCCTTCACCGCTCCCTAAAAAGGACCAATGTGAAGACTAGTGCTCTAATTCCCAATACTGCCCACTTCCAAAATGACACAGTCCACGAGCATCTCCTCAGGATGAAGATCACATGAAATAACGAATATAAGAAGAAATGACATCCCAATCGAACACTTAGATCGCCAGATATCACTAAAACATGAATTTCAGAAAACAAAATATCCAGAAAAGGTCAAAACTCTAGACTAAACCAGAGAATAACAAAAAATGAAAGCTCCCTCGCTTATAGAAAGTGTGGACTCAATCACGTGCCAAAGCACAGGCGTTTAACCAAATCACACGCCACACACGATGCGCACAATCCAAAGCGCACACCCTAACCAAAGTGCGCAAATAAGCCATCGTCCACGCCAATTGTGCGATGCTTCGATCGCGCGCACTCCATGAATGACACAAATTTATCAAATGACACACTGCCGCCGCGATCACGCACTACGGTTATTGCGCATAACACAATGACATGCACACTCAGAAATGCGTAAATGAAACCTCAAGCTTGAGATCGCACACCCGATAATAGGCGCGCAATCGTATTGAGTGATCTAAAATAGGCGCGCAATACCTGACTTTGGACAAAATTTACACCCCCTTTGTATCCCATCTTGGCCAAAATTCTTCAGTCCCATCGCGTAGCCTCACAAGCTGTTTTGATAGAAAAGAAAGGCCTACTCACCCGTCTCATCGCATACCCTTGCATGAGAAGGAAGCATCGGCAGCACCCGTCCCCATCGTGATAACGTGTACACATGCAATAACACCACAATATCCAGTCTCATCATAATAAATTAACCATACCCTCATGACCCATTGCGAGAAGCCGAAAGCGAATCTCCCGAGAACGCGAGCACGCCATCGCTAACTACGCTCAGTCGACATCCCATCGCGAACATCATTACCTGAAAAAAAAAAGCTTAGACAGCACATGCTACGCCATATGATAAAGAGACAAAAAGCTTGAGCATCTCCCATCACTAAGGAAAGGGGCTTTCTCTCTCCCAAATTCATCCCCAAATCCCACCAGGACTCACCCAACACACAGCCAAAGAAAGGGAGAACCCCTAGGTCCCATCGAGACATCATTCCTCTAAGACGTTTAATCACACCGGCGACTGCCAATCCCTAGCATAGCAGACCCGAACAGAAGAAAGCTCCGAAGTCCTATTGGGGTACCACCCCCAACATCCCACCAGTCCCATCGTGAACCACACAAGCTACACGCCATTCAGGTAAGTATCACCCCCAGGTATGTGCTACCCACTTTTTTGTTTTACTCGATATTCCTCATAAATATATATAGTTAGCTATGATTAAGTCAAATATTTTCCAAACCCGTCTCTCTCGACTTGCGAATTACTGTAGTCCTCCCATAAGAGACAATCATCAATACTCGCTAAGAAGGTTAGACGGAGTATCCGGCATGCCAAGTGTGATCTTGACAACCATAATAATGGTTGGGTCTACAAATCCCGTATCGGTGGATCACTCAATATAATTGCACGCCTATTTTCGGGCTTGCGATCTTAAGCTTGAGGGTTCGTTTACTCATTTCTGAGTGTGTCATTGTGTTATGTGCTATAATCGTAGTGCGCAACCTGAAAGGTCACCGGTACACTAACCTGGTGACATCTCGATCACGCACTATGGTTATATCGCATAACACAATGACACGCCCTAACCAAAGTGTGCAAATAAACCATCGCCCGCGCCAATCATGCGATGCTCTGATCGCGCGCACTCTATGAACCGCACAAAATTATCAAATGACACATTGCCACCGCGCGACCTAAAAGGTAACCCGTACACTGACCTAGTGATGTCTCGATCACGCACTACAGTTATAGCGCATAACACAATGACACGCACACTCAAAAATGCGTAAATGAACCCTCAAGCTTGAGATCGCACGCTCGAAAATAGGCGCGCAATTGTATTGAGCGATCTAAAATAGGTGTGCAATACCTGACTTTGGACGAAATTTACACTCTCACACCTTTGTATCCCATCTTGTCCAAAATTCTTCAGTCCCATCGCATAGCCTCACAAGCTGTTCTGATAGAAAAGAAACGCATACTCACCTGTCCCATTGCATACCCTTGCATGAGAAGGAAGCATCAACAGCACCCGTCCCCATCGCAATAACGTGTAAATATGCGATATCACCTCAATATCCAGTCCCATCATAATAAATTAACCATACCCTCATGACCCATCGCGAGAAGCTGAAAGCAAATCTCCTGAGAACGTGAGCACGCCACCGCTAACTACGCTTAGTCGACATCCCATCGCAAACATCATTACTTAAAAAAAAAGAGCTTAGACAACACATACCACACCGTATGATAAAGAGAGGGAAAGCTTAAGCATCTCCCATCGCTAAGGCAAAGGGCTCCCTCTCTCTCCGGAATTGATCCCCACGTCCCACCAGGACTCACCCAGTACGCAGCCAAAGAAAGGGAGAACCCCCAAGTCCTATAGGGACATCATTCCTCCAAGACGTTTTATCACACCGGTGACTGCCAATCCCTACCACAGCAGACCCGAAGAGAAGAGAGCTCCAAAGTCCCATTGGGGTACCACCCCCAACATCCCACCAGTCCCATCGCAAACCACACAAGATACACGCCATCCAGGTAAGTATCACCCCCAGGTAAGTACTACCCACTTTTTTGTTTTACTCGATATTCCTCATAAATATATATAGTTAGCTATGATTAAGTCAAATATTTTCCAAACCCGTCTCTCTCGACTCGCGAATTACTGTAGTCCTCCCATAAGAGATAATCATCAGTACTCGCTAAGAAGGTTAGACAAAGTATCCGACATGCCATGTGTCATCTTGACAACCATAATAACAGTTAGGTCTACAAATCTCGTACCGATGGTTCGCATAATACGATTGCACGCCTATTTTCGAGCGTGCGATCTC
Organism: Chloranthus sessilifolius; assembly: GCA_021018995.1. Classification (NCBI taxonomy): domain Eukaryota; kingdom Viridiplantae; phylum Streptophyta; class Magnoliopsida; order Chloranthales; family Chloranthaceae; genus Chloranthus; species Chloranthus sessilifolius. The sequence continues at coordinate 85,211,530 of CM037590.1, read as the reverse complement.
AAGCTTGTTATGCATTTCTGAGTGTGCGTGTCATTGTCTTATGCGCTATACTCGTAGTGCGCGACCTGAAAGGTCACCCGTACACTGACCTGGTGACGTCTCGATCACGCACTACGGTTATAGCACATAACACAATGACACGCCCTAACCGAGGTGCACAAATAAGCCATCGCCTGCACCAACCGTGCGACCGATCGTGTGCACTCCATGAACCGCACAAATTTATCAAATGACACACTGCCATCGTGCGACCTGAAAGGTCACCCGTACACTGACCTGGTGATGTCTTGATCACGCACTATGGTTATAGCGCATAACACAATGACACGCACACTCAAAAATGCATAAACGAACCCTCAAGCTTGAGATCGCACGCCCAAAAATAGGCGCGCAATACCTGACTTTGGATGAAATTTACACCCTCACACCTTTGTATGCCATCTTGGCCAAAATTCTTCTGTCCCATCGCGTAGCCTCACAAGCTGTTCTGATAGAAAAGAAAGGCCTACTCACCCGTCCCATCGCATACTCTTGCATGAGAAGGAAGCATCGGTAGCATCCGTTCCCATCGCGATAACATGTACACATGCGATATCACCTGAATATCCAGTCCCATCATAATAAATTAACCATACCCTCATGACCCATCACGAGAAGTCGAAAGCAAATCTCCCTAGAATGCGAGCACGCCACCGCTAACTACGCTTAGTTGATATCCCATCGCAAACATCATTACCTAAAAAAAAAGAGCTCAGACAGCACATGCCACACCGTATGATAAAGAGAGGGAAAGCTTGAGCATCTCCCATCGCTAAGGCAAAGGGCTCTCTCTCTCTGCCGAATTGATCCCCACGTCCCACCAGGACTCACCCAGCACGCAGCCAAAGAAAGGGAGAACCCCTAGGTCCCATCGGGACATCATTCCTCCAAGACGTTTTATCACACCGGTGACTGCCAATCCCAACCACAGCAGACCCGAAGAGAAGCTCTGAAGTCCCATTGGGGTACCACCCCCAACATCCCACCAATCCCATCGTGAACCACACAAGCTACACCCCATCCAGCTAAGTATCACCCCCAAGTAAGTACTACCCACTTTTTTGTTTTACTCGATATTCCTCATAAATATATATAGTTAGCTATGATTAAGTCAAATATTTTCCAAACCTGTCTCTCTGGACTTGCGAATTACTGTAGTCCTCCTATAAGAGACAATCATCAGTACTCGCCGAAAAGGTTAGACGGAGTATCCGACATGCCAAGTGTTTTCTTGACAACCATAATAATGGTCGGGTCTACAAATCCCGTACCGGTGGATTTGCTCAGCGACGTCTTGGAAGCCACATTTTTCGTTATTTTACCACCGAATTGATCTTAAGTTAAAATCCCTAAAATTTTAAATTTTCAAAACTCTCAAATTTTCAAAATCCCCTTACTAAAAATATTATAAAAAAATAAAAGAAAAAAAAGGGAAGAAAAGAAGAGCAATGCAACAAGATAAATAGACCCGATTCTCCTTTCTTCAAATGCCAAAAAAATAAGAACTGATTAAGCGCCCCATCACCCGCGCACAATAAATTATACTTAAACCTGACCTTCAACTCTCAAGACCCCTGAACTCACAATCAAGTGCATATCCCACTGTGCAGAATTGGATCAAATGCATACGCCACTACACAGAATCATTTGTTCAGACACATTAGCACTAGAATTCCCAACTTAGAGGCCGACTCCAGATGAATCAAGCGCACGCGCCACTGCGCAGAATTCAATTGAGCACACCTCACAAGACCCCACCTCAATTACCAACCCAAACCGGCCATTCCCCTGGGAAACTAAATATTGAGTATATTTAATCTAAGAACTTACAAATGCCTATTGGAAAAGGAACGCTTGACGTGCATTGGTGTGAGCAATGACGCCCCCGGTCTGACATGACTTGCAAAAGCCTTCGATATTACATGATACTTCATTTTATTATTATCGGTCTCTGGACCTTATTTTGGAAATTTGATTGACGCCCCGGTATCTTGATTGTATAAAATCCCTCTGTTAGCCCGCACCATGCGACGAGTTGCGCCATGCACCCACAGATTCGAAATGTGCCCTTCGATAGCTATCATTTTCCCTTCAAAGGCTCCATTTTAGCTTGCGTTGATAGAAAAGAAAGCTAAGCATGTCATGTCAGCATCCCCAGTACACATTTGTGATTTTCCAAAAGAAACGAGAAGACACCTCAAATGAGGGGTGTCTACTTCTTCGATGCATTCTTACTTCGCAAGAGCACGCCGAAGAGGGGCATCTGCAGACACTCCCATTTTGCCCTCTCAGAACATACAAATCTGTTCGATCAACCTTTGACCCCATAACCCCAATTGGGACCATATACAAAAACAATAGTATATGGCTGGGCACAGGCTTAAACAATAGTTCTGTGGCTCAGGCCCCATACCCCCGACGTGAGACCCATGCAAGGAAATAATAGTACATGGCAGAACACAAGCTGAAATAATAGCTCTGTGGCTCAGATCCCGACATAGGGAGACTATATACTAAAGCAATAGTATATAGTTGGGATATAGACTGAAATAATAGTCTCGCATTTTAAACCCCCTAACCCTAACGCGGGAACCATGCATTGAAACAATAGTACATGGCTAAACACAGGGTGAAATAATAGCTCTGTGGCTCAGATCCCAACATAGGGAAACAATAATATATAATCGAAATGCAGGTTGAAACAATAGCTTGGCATTTCAAGCCTGACCCAGACCCGGACAACCCCAAATTAAGCGCCTAAAATCAAGCGCTCAATTCGATTGCACGCCAAATCACAAGCGCGCAATCAGTCCCTTCTCTGACCAGACTTCCTTTCCCTAGACAAACTCGAGACTCGATCATGTGTCTATCATGAGATGCACGATCGGATTGAGTGCCCCATCACCAGCACGCAATTGGCCTACGCCCGGCATAGCCTCACCGTCCTTGATCTCTAAGTTTCCTACATTAAACACTTCGAGAGTGGCGCTTAAGTGGATTACGCACCCCAAAATGGGTGCGCAATTAGTTCTAACGCTATTAGGACTAGGAAACTCGCTGAGCAAGTCGGTCGCTCACTGAGTCGGCGACTGACTAAAGCAATTAAGCACCAGGAGACTGGTGAGCAATCTAGTTAAATGCCTGAAACAGGGCGTTTAATTGGAGAAAAACCTCTAAAAGATTTTTTTCTAATTTGCCCCGAAGGAGGCTGGCAATTTTGAGAGAGAACAAACTTTTTTTGGGATTCCGAAACCAGAGAACTTCGAGAATGAGCACATTGAACAACCTAACCATGATCTCCAATTTCAAGGGTAGAATCTTCGAGGTTTCTCTCTGCAGCCCTGGTCCTAGGTAAAAATCATAGTTTTAGATGTAGGATATTCCTCTTAGTTTTAATCATAGGTTTTAATTTTCAGTCTGAGACCGTATCACCTTTTTTAGATCGCAAATATTTTTATATCTGGTTCTAGTTTTGCAAATTTAAAACCAGCCCTTAATCCAACGGTCTAATTTACCGACCCTAGGCTTTAATTCCGTTCTAAAATCTCAATTTCCAATCCTATCATTAATTTCCAGTTCTAGTCCTTGGATTCTAGAACCAGTCTTTAATCATACGATCTGATTTTTCTGATTTTGGACCCGAATTCAGTCCTAGAAATTTAAATTTAAATTTAATTTCTTAGTTTAATATTTCTAAGAATCCTAAATATTAATTTTAGTTTCTATAATTTTAGTTTCTCAATTTCACTCATAATTATTACTCCGAAATCAACTTTGAAAAATCCAAAAATACTATTTTATCATCATGAATCTAATTTATCTTTAATCTCAGCCACCCGATTTGCCCAAGGGAGCTTACGGAGGGTACTCGGGAACGAGTCCAATCCTCCTTAGCATAGCGGGCCCAAACCCCCGTTTCTAAAAATTACTTAGTTGCTTGAATTAGGATTATAATATCAGTTTCATAATTTCTTCTTCGGATTTTAGTATAGTCAATTTACACGCTTTATTTCAATTAAATCCTTAGAATAATTGCTTCGATCAGAATTCCAATAAAATTAGTTCCTTTATTTTAATTAGATAATTCTAGCCTAGTTAATTCATCGCTTTATTAGACCCCAGTATCAGTAATCCGTCTTTTTATTTCAATTAGAAACTTAGTATAATTAATTCATCAATGTGATTAAAATTCTAGTCAAATTAGTCCTTTATTTTAATTAGAATTTAGTATGATTAATTCATTGCTTTAATTAGATTTCAAGTACGATTAATTCATTACTCTAATCAGAATTTTAATTAAATTAGTTTGTTTCCCTCAATTAGATTTTTCTATTTTATTTTTTATTCATATAAAATTAATTCATTGCCTAAATTAGTGTTTTAGTAAAATTAGTTCTCTATTCCAATTAGAGTTTTGGTACAACTAGTATACGTGCTTTACTTAAAATTTCAGTATAACTAGCATGCTTGGTTTAATTAAAGTTTCATTAAAATTAATACACCTGCATTCCTAGTACAATTAGGAGACCGATGTTAATTGGACTTTTAGTAGTATTAGGATATTATGTTAATTAGAATTCTAGTAGTGCTAGGAACCTAAAATTAATTAGACTCCTGATAGAATTAGAATACTAAATTAAATAAACTATAATAAATTCCCACATAAAAAAACTCATAGCACAATTGGGAAGTCTAAACTAATTAAAGCCACAATAATAATAGGGGAAGGGAGCAAGAATTAAACTATCTAAATTATAAGAAAAGACATAGCTGTTGACGTTTGTAGGTAGACGATTTAGTAAAGAAGTAATCCACACCCGCTCCAAAGCGTGATTATTGACGTGTTGTAGCGCCGTTAAATATCTGCAGCTGGCGATCGCAACAAACTAGGAACCTTCCTAGAAAACCCTTTATTTCTAACATTCCAAACACCGCATCGCTAGAGTCTACTTAAATAGAATTGGAGCCACTGTTTCAATGGGGACTGAGAGCAACCCAGAAAAAGTGCGTACCAACAGAGCCACGTAATATGAAAGGTCACCCGTACACTGACCTGTCGACGCTCCGATCACGCGTGAAGTACAATATGAGTAACCTCATTAAATGGTTCACACGAATCATGCAATACGAAAGGTCGCCCACCCAGTGACCTGGTGATGCCTCGATCACGCGCTACGATTATAGCGCATAATACAATCACACACACACTCACATACGCATAAAAGGCCCGTCGAACCTGTGATCGCATGCCAGGAACAGGCGCACAATCATATTAAGTGACATGTACCAAGCGCCCAATAGCCCAATTAATCCACCCTCACACCCTTTTCACCCCATTTTGATCAAAATTCTCCTGTCCCATTACGTGGCTTCACACGCTGTTCAAAAAATAACACGGCCACTTACAACCCATCGCGTAACCCCGTCACATATGTCCCATCACGATAAGATGCACACACATGACGCCACCTCAATATCCAGTCCCATCATGGTAAATCAATCACGCCACCACACATCCTCTCGTGAGAAGCCAAAAACAAAGCCAATTACAATGCAACCACAACGTGATCTCACACAACCCAACATCGGCCAAAGAAAGAAACAAGATATACCTATCGTGCAAATATCCAACTAGCATCCTACCGCTAACTATGCTCAGCCGAATCCCATCGCAAGCATAACCACCCAAAAAGCTAAAACAACACCTTTCACGCCACATGAAAAAGGGAGAAAGCTCGATTGTGTCCAATCGCTAAGGCAAAGATCCCTCTTCCCAAATTACTCACTGGATAATGATCACCAGACACTACTGCCGTAGCAGAATTGCATGAAGACTTGGGACTCCTCTTGTGTCCTCTCGCATCCGACCAATGCCAAGTTCCATCGCGACATCACTATTAATCAGTGAAAAATACCATTTTTTACCCTTTAACCTGACCTTTGATAGACCTGTGAATAGACTAATAAGTGCTTGTTGAGCATGTTTTGTAGATAGCAGTAATAAGCAGTCATAGTGCAGAAATCTATCCTAAAGTGCTCCACAAGAAGGTCCATCTCTCACCACAGCTCTGACCCAATTATGGCACACAGAAGGGCCCCACACCAATGCCCACTTGGGACAGGCAACAACAACAAAGCAGCATTGAAAAAAGGAAAGACAGGCTGAAAACAACCTGTTGATAGATTATTGCAACCTATCGATAGGATTTGAAGGCTGAAAAAGGAAGTAATCATGAAGATGGAAAGAATTCGACAAGATCTAGAACCTATCGTGCAGTCAGAAACAACAACGGAACACCCTATCAAATGGTTGCCTGAGCTTGAACAGAACCTCTCAAAAAGTTAGAGAACCTATCGAAAACAATTGTGCAAGAGCTCAACCTGTCGAAAGGATCCTTCAACCTATCGAAAGCATCAAATGAAGGTTGCAGGTGCTGAAGCTCTAATTGCAGGATTCAACCTATCGGAACCTTTCGATAGGATCCTAAATCCTAGAGAAAGGACCAAAGTACTTGATTTCAACCTATTGAAAGCCTCTTCAACCTATCAAAATTGATCTAAACACTTTCCAGAAAATGTGTTGTGCACACGCTGCGAGTTGGTGACCTATTGTACACAAACCGAGGCACCTTGGTGACTGGCACGAGGCTTCTAGAAGTGCTCTGGGAAACCCTAACCGACCCACGTGCTCTCCCCAATGCGAACGAACTAAAAGAGCCTTCTAGAAGGGGAATAAAAGAGAGAATAATAAAATCATTCTAGAAGCTGGGATTGGCGGGAAAAACTAGATCTGAGGCTGAAGGAGAAAGCTATAAGAAGAGAGGAAGTCGTCTGAAAAAGGGGATCAATTCTGGAAACTAGAGCTTGCAGTGAAATTCTCTAATTCTTTCCTTTAGCCCAACTATGGTTGGCTAATTTCTTGAGAGCAGCAAAGGGTGAGGTCGAATTTGTAATTAGGGAGAGTTGAGAGTGTTATTGAGGGTTAGATGATGCACAGACTGCAAATCTGAGGACATTTCATTGTATGGTCAGTTTAATTCAATGTAATGTTGGTTTAATTATTGCAATTAGATCTATAGTTCCTTTGGTTTCATTTGGTGCTAGATCGACTTTGTGTAGATGAGAATAGCTCACTCACTTAACTGGTAGACCTCTTGGATGGCACTTGATCTCCCTAGATCTGATGCTCCTGTAATTTCTTTTGTCTGTGGCCTGGTAATTGCAGTATTTGCAGTGGTTATAATGCTCTAATTGAAACCTTTGATTTGAAGAAAATCCCTAGGATGATCTATGACCATTAAAGTGGACAGATCATAACCTTAAGATCAATTAAAACCTTTGGTCTAAATTGGATTCTTCTACTTTAATCCTTTGATTTGGAGGAAGTCCCTAGGATGATCTGTGACCATTAAAGTGGGCAGATCATACCCTTAAGATCAGTTCAAGCCTTTGGTTTAGAGTAGATTCTTCTACCCTGCAGCTGTGCCTATGGCCAAATGAGGTATTAGTGTACTCCAAACTCTCTATAATCCTAGCAGCTCAACCTAATTGCAACAAGACCAAACTCCAAGCTGCTTCTCCCCATTTTCTGTGTTTAATTCCCCTCACTGCATGATCTGTACTCTGGATTTAATCCTAACATCCATTTCTACAATCTTACTTGTTTTTAGTTTAATTTAGAAGTGACAACCCCTTAAACCTCTCCTCTTTCTTTTACTATTTTAGCATTAGGAAGGGTGCCAGATCTACTACAGATCTGGAGATTTGCCTAATTTTGACACACATTTTCCTGTGGACATACCCTTACTTTCTTTAAAAACTTGCTATAATAGGCCCTGAATACTTGCAAAGACTGTGTGTGAGCCTGCCTTGGAGTGTGCTTACCTTGGAGTGTGCTATCTATAGACTCTTTAATTGTTTGATTTAAAAACCCTTTTTGAACACAAGGCAGGATCCCAACAAGTTTTTGGCGCCGCTGCTGGGGATCTGTGTGCTTAAAATTTATAGATCTAAGTTTGTTTTAGTATAGATTATAAATTTGCAATGGATTGTTTAGTTTTTCACTAACTGCTGGTAACAATTTCTATTATTTTGGAGTAGTTTTTGTTATTTCTTCATATCAAAAGCTATGTCTAAGGAGGAGCATTGTGCTAGAGGTTGTGTTAAAGTTTGCATTCCTCTACTCCTTTGATTTTTCGGATCTGTGGATTTGTAGATTTGTGATTTAATTATGTTGATTCCTGATTGTTGTGTTAAATTGGCTTTGCATTGTGTGTGCATTAAGATTGTGAGTGGTATATGTTTGGAAGGAGAACTCTCAATCCTTATATTGTTTCATTAAATCCAGAGGTTGAAAGACTCCTTAGGACTAAACAAATTTCACCCACATCTGCTGCACTTAGATTTGCTGAAATGGGTGAGCAACAGCAACCTAGAACCTTGAAGGAATTCAATGTACCAGGGGTTTACAATTCTCCCTTCTACATTCAATTCCCTGTTGTTCAAGGGAACTATGAGATCAAGTCTTCCATAATCCAAATGCCTCAATTCATGGCCTGACCAAAGAAGACCGATATAAACACATTGATGAATTTCTAAGTTTGTGCACTACCTTCAATATTGTAGGTCTGGGGGAGGAAGCAACCAGGATGAGACTCTTTCCTTTTTCACTAAAGGATAGGGCTAGGACTTGGTTATCAATGCTCCCACCCAACAGTATTCAGTCCTGGAGTGATCTTCAATGTCAGTTTTTGGCCTAGTTTTTCCCCATGTCCAAAACAAGCCAGTTGAGAAAGGGCATTATCTCATTTGCTCAAGATCTAACTGAGGATTTTCACCAAGCTTGGAAGAGATTCAAAGAACTCCTGAAAAAATGTCCCCATCATGAAATCCTTGAATGGCAACTTGCCCAAAGTTTCTATCAAGGGATTGACTCTAAAAGCAGGGATATGGTTAATGCCTCTTATGGTGGTACTTACCTCCACAAAACTGCTGAGGAGGCTTGGGAGTTGTTTGAAATTATTAGTAAGAACTCCATGCAGAGAGAGACATTGTCCAGAGATTTGGACACTCCTAGACTGGTGAAAGAAAATATCACAAGAGGAAAATTGTATGAGGTAAGTGGACACAATGATTTGGAAAGGAAAGTGGATAGTTTGACCCAGAAATTTGATAAGCTCATGGGACCAATGCAGTCACCCATGGCTGCTAAAGTGGAGGAGACATGTGTTATATGCCAGTCCCCCACGCACTCCCTTGAGGAATGCCCCTCAGCTGTTCAATTTACAGACTTTGTGATGGAGCATGTGGCTGCCACCCAGTCTTTTGGGCAACAACCTACTTCTGGCTACCAATGGAGAAACCACCCCAACTTGAGGTAGAGAGAAGATGGTTTTCAAAACCAGCAGCAGCCACATCAGACTATGCCTTACAAAAATGCTCAGTCATACCACCAAAATTACTTCCCATGGCCTCAATACCAACAACCTTTGGCTCAGCCCGTGCAACAATCTGCACCCCCTCCAGCTGCTAGATCCCTTTCTTTTGAGGAACAAGTTCTGGCTTCATTACAGAACTTAGGACCCTTGTCTCAAACTGTGCACTCTCATAGCCAAAGCACTAAAAAGATAGATGACCATCTTGGTCAGCTATCTAATGCTTTAGCCAAGAGAGAGGAAGGGAGGCTGCCTAGCCAACCCATGGACAACCCGAGGAGACAATATGTGGTAGGTAAGGTTTCCTCTTCCCATGAGGAGGGCAAATCTATCACCACATTAAGAAGTGGAAGGTTGGTAGACAATCAAATAGGCTGTGGGCCTTTGAAAAATTCAGAAAAAGAAAAAGAAGTGGTCATGGAGAAGGAATAATAGGAGCAACCCATGTTGAATAAGAAGGATAATGGTGATCCTCAAGAAAATAAAAAAATCAAAAAGAGAGATGATGAGTTGGCTAAGGCTGCAAATGGGGGAGCAGTCCCACATTTGCAATTTCCTAGCGCAATGCAAGAACCCTTCCTTTTTGACAGAGGGCATGCCAAAATAGAGGAAATGATGGAAACTTTTAAGCAAGTGAAGATCAATCTGCCTTTACTTGATGTAATCAAGCAAATCCCAGCCTATGCCAAGTTTTTAAAAGACCTTTGCACCCACAAAAGACAATCAAGGATATATTTGTCCAAGAAAGTCTTTTCAACAGAAAAAGTACAACAAATACTGACTATTGCAACCCTAAAAAAACTTCAAGACCCTGGAGTTCCCACTATCCCCTGCATCATTAGGGATCATACCATTGAAAAGGCTTTATTAGATCTGGGAGCTAGTGTGAATTTATTTCCATATTCAGTATATAAGAAGCTGGGCTTAGGAGAGTTGAAGCCCACACATGTGGTCTTGCAACTAGCTGATAGATCTGAAAGGAAGCCTATGGGGATCATTGAAGATGTCTTGGTTGGGGTTGACAAATTCTTTTATCCTGCTGATTTTTTGGTGCTGGACATGGAGCCTAGCAAGTGTGCTACTTCCTTGCCTGTGATCTTAGGCAGGCCCTTTTTTACCACTGCAAATACTTGTATATAATGTCGATCAGGGGTCATGGAGGTATCTTTTGGTAACATGAAAGTCAAGTTGAATGTGTACAATGCAGCTCACCAGCCCCACTTAGAGAATGAGGACTGTTTTTCCATTGATGTGCTAGATGAATTTGTGCAAGAAACTCTGCCTCAGCTGCTGCATGGTAATGATTTCTTTAATGTTTTTGAAGAGGTATGGAATGACACTGTGGAAGAGAAAGCTCTCACACCTGAGCTTGAGCAAGTGAAAAATGTCAATTCTGAAGCAGGGCTAGCAAAGCATCACCCATGGACTCCTGCTTTATTACCCCTTCCACCACCTTCTAAGGAACCCCTATTGCCTTCACTTATCAGTCCCCCAGATGTGGAGTTGAAGCAACTCTTAAAATCTTTGAAATATGTCTTTTTAGGGGCCAATCACAAATTTCCAGTGATAATTTTTTCTTGTCTCACTCTTGAGCAGGAAGAAGAATTGCTTTGTGTGCTTAAAAGGCATAAGAGAGCAATAGGGTGGACTATTGCAGATTTGGGAGGGATAAATCCAGTAGTGTGCATGCACAAAATCCATCTTGAAGAAGGTTCTAAACCTTCTAGAGAGATGCAAAGGAAGCTCAACCCACACATGCAAGAAGTTGTAATGAAGGAAGTAATTAAACTCCTGATGCTGGGGTCATTTACCCCATCTCAGATTCTCAATGGGTGGCACCTACCCAGGTGGTGCCCAAGAAATCTGGGATCACAGTCGTTCAAGCAAACTCTGGTGAGCTAATTCCAACTAGACAGACCACTGGTTGGAGGGTATGCATAGACTATCGAAAGCTCAATGAGAAAACCAGCAAAGATTACTTTCCATTGCCCTTTATAGACCAGATCTTAGATAAGTTGGCAGGTAAGGCTTTTTACTATTTTCTTGATGGTTATTCAGGATACAACCAAATTCCTGTTTATCCTCAGGATCAAGAAAAAACTACATTCACTTATCCATTTGGAACCTTTGCATACAGAAGGATGTCATTTGGACTATGTAATGCACCTGCCACTTTTCAAAGATGCATGTATTCTATCTTTTCTGACATGATTGACAAGTTTTTAGAGATTTTTATGGATGATTTCTCTATTTTTGGGAATGATTTTAGCCAATGCCTGCACCATCTCAGCCTTGTGCTGCAAAGGTGTGAGGAGACCAACCTGGTTCTGAGTTAGGAAAAGAGTCATTTCATGGTGACTCAAGGAACTGTCCTAGGACATGTTGTTTCCCTATGAGGAATAGAGGTTGATCAAGCTAAAATTGATCTAATAAAAACATTTTCCCCCTCCCCAAACTGTCAAATAAGTCAAGTCATTCTTGGGCCATGCTGGTTTCTATAGGAGGTTCATCAAAGACTTCAGCAAAATTTCCAAGCTTCTTTGCCACCTGCTGTGCCAAGAGGTTTCATTTGTGTTAAATGATTAATGCCTGGCCGCTTTTGAACTTCTGAAGACCTGTTTGACTACAATTCCTATATTACAAGCTCTTGATTTTTCTCTGCCATTTGAGCTGATGTGTGATGCATCAGACTTTGCCATTGGTGCAATGCAGGGACAAAGGAGAGACATAGCACCATGTGTGGTGGCTTATGCTAGTAAATCAATGGTTGATGCTCAATTGAATAACACCATGATTGAAAAGGAGCTGCTGGCCATTGTATTTGCTTTAGAAAAGTTTAGATCATATGTGTTGGGATCCAAGATCACTGTATTCACTGACCATTCAGCCTTAAAATACCTCTTGTCTAAGGAGGCCAAAGCTAGACTAATTAGATAGATTCTTCTTTTGCAGGAATTCAATTTGGAAGTCAAAGACAAGAAGGGGGTTGAAAATGTGGTTACAGACCACTTGTCAAGGATTCCAAATGCTGGAATAGAGAGCTTGCCCATCAATGACTCCTTCCCGGATGAGCAGCTTTTTGCTGTGGAGATAAGTATGCCCTAGTTTGCCAATATAGTAAACTATCTGGCTGTGGGAAGGACACCCCCACATTGGAGTAAGGAGGATTAAAGTCTGTTCTTTTCACATATTCGATATTACATGTGGGAGGATCTTGATCTCTTTAAGTATTGTGTAGACCAGGTGATAAGAAGATGTATACCTGAAACTGAGTTCGAAAATATTCTAACCATGTGTCATGAACAGGCTTGTGGAGGCCATTTCAGTGGTAACAAGACTGCTGCAAAGGTGCTCCAATCTGGTTTCTATTGGCCCACTCTATTCAAGGATGCCATACAACACTACAAAGCCTGTTCTAAATGCTAGCAAATGGTAAGTATTACAAAGAGAAACTCTATGCCCCTGCAACTTGTGCTTGTTGTTGAATTATTTGACATATGGGGAATTGATTTTATGGGACCTTTTCCCCCCTCCTATAGATATAATTTCATTCTTGTAGCTGTGGACTATGTGTCCAAATGGGTAGAGGCCATAGCTATAAGAACAAATGACCACAAGGTTGTCATAAGTTCTTAGAAGAAAACATCTTCTCTAGGTTTGAGACCCCCAAAGCTATTAATACTGATGGAGGCAGCAATTTTTACAACAAACCTTTTGAAAAATTGTTGGAAAAATACTCTGTGACCCACATAGTTGCTACTCCCTACCACCCAGAAACCAGTGGGCAAGTAGAGATTTCCAACAGAGAAACCAAACATATCCTAGAGAAGACTGTGCGAGCTGATAGGAGGGATTGGTCTATAAAATTGCTAGATGCCTTGTGGGATTATAGGATTGCCTATAAGACCCCCATAGGGATGTCCCCATTGAGGTTAGTGTATGGCAAGGAATGTCATTTGCCTGTTGAGTTGGAACATAGAGCATATTGGGCTATTAAAACACTAAATCCTTACTTAACCTCTACTGGTGTGAACAGGAAATTACAAATAGATAAACTTGAGGAGTTGAGGATGGAAGCATATTCAAATGCAAGGATTTACAAGGACAAAACCAAGGCCTTTCATGACAAGAACCTGCTATGGAAAGAATTCAAAACAGGTGCCAAGGTATGGTTATTTAATTTAAGATTGAAACTCTTTCCAAGCAAATTGCAGTCCAGATGGGATGGGCCTTACACAGTCTTACATGTTTCCCCATCTGGGGCTGTAGAAATCAAGGATCCTAGAGATGGTAGGGTTATAAAAGTCAATGGCCAAAGGCTAAAAATCTGTGTTGAAAAAATTTGTGCGCCTGAGGAGACCATTGATCTTCAAGACCCTCCAAGTTATACATAATTTTAGTATGTATCATATGTACTATAGTTTGATTTTGTTCAGTCCTGTTATGTTACGGTCATTTATAATAAAATTGCTAGGATTAGGCCCTCATGTCGATCTTGCCAATAATCCAGGAACCATGGGAGTGTGTAAATAATGATTGAATGGAAGCACAGTAGAAGAGTTTGCTGAGTGCTGAGGCTGAGCACTGCACAAAAATGCAGTTTTAATGGACATTTGGGACATTTTGATAAGTCATTTGAGGATTTTGATAAGTCATTTGAGGTTTTGATAGGTCATTTGAGGATTTCGATAGGCAATGAGACTTGCCGATAGGTGAAAACACCTTTTCGATAGGTTCAAAAGGTCAGACAGACACTTTCGATAGGATCTGGATACTTATCAAAAACTTATCGAAAGGATGAATCAGGGACTTCATGAACCTATCGATAGGAAGGATTGCCCTATCAAAGTATTCCATCTGCATGCTGTACTTCTATAGCATTCGACAGGACGCTTTGACCTATCAAGATCATTCAATTCATCCTATCAAAATCATTCAGCTCATCCTATCGAAACTGTTTTTCATCCTTTATAAACCTATCATTAGGTCAGTCTCCTCCATTCAACACCTACTGCAAACCCTAGCTCTCTCTTCCTCATTTGTCACTGTTACGGAGCCAACCCTGTCGGAGCGCATTTTCATCCTTATCAACAAATCTGGGTCTCAGCATTCATTGCGTATACTTCCTTGACTTAACTACCATTACTAAAAATAGCCCAACATGCAGTTCGCGCTCTATTTCCCATACAGCAACCACCGCTTTATTTATTCTCACTTTCATTTTCAACAATTAAGCCTAGAAGAATACGAACAATTTATTATACCGATTCATATTCCACTGGCCATGCAGTTTAAATATCAGCTTCGTCCAGTCCTTTAACATCCATTCCCTCCTGACCTCTTCAACCCTTCCATAACCCCAATCATGGCAGATGACAAACCCAAAGACCTATCGACCAAGTTCCCATCTGGCCACCACCGCCACCACCAGTCGAGCCTGATCCCTTGCAATTTTTATGGGATGAGTATGAAGAAGTGCAGCGAATCCTCGCTAAGGAGGAGAAGAAAGAAGAAGAGGCAGAAGACCGAACCACCTACATCACCACCCCCATCTTCTTCAGCTACTCCACCACCCGCCCCCTGACTCTTATTTTCTTCTTTTCTTCTTTTTCCTTTTCTTCCCCCCCCCTCCTGGCTTGCAGTTCCTCTTCCACATGAAGCAACATGAGGATATCCCTGAGCCAGGAGGAAGGATCTTTTTGTCTGTAGAAGAATATTTTACCAATATGTAGATCTTATTCTTAGATTTGTCGTGCATTTGCTTTGTAATCATTGTTTTGTCATATTTGTAATGAAATGCCTTGTTAGTATTCTCTTATTGTGATGGTTGTTTTATTTCTGTGTACTACATGTTTGGCAATTTCAGTGCCCCTTTTCATTTAATATTATGTCTTGGTTGTTCATTGCTACCATACTCTCTCAACAGTGAGGACACTGTTTAGTTTAGGTTTGGGGGTATGGCAGGTGTGCCAATGAAATGAGTTAATGCTAGTGCAACTATGTTAAAAAAAAAAATTGAAAATAAAGTTATTTCCCACTTGATTTTTGGAAAAGCAGAAATTAAAAACTTTTTAAAACTGAAATGAGCTGTAGTCTGACATTGTTCATGAAGCAAATGTCAAGAATTTTTAGAAAATGGATGTGTAGTGAACCTAAAATGAGAGAAAACTGTAAGGACACACCCCAGTAATTTGATGGAAGGCCATATCCAATGAGATTTGGGCCTGAAGAAAATTTTCTTTGAAGAGTGTCTTGGCAATTTTTTCTGCTCTAAGGACTGATGGGATCTAATTTTAATCACTAGAAGTTAGGCAAATCTAAGTTGAAATAGCTGACAGCATTCATGACATTGGAGACATGAAGTAAGGCCATCCCTGGGACAGTTTGAGCTTAAAATGTCCCACTTGTTAACTACCCTTGATACACACCATTTGAGCCCTAAAAAATCCTAGTTTTCTTTCATGAAAACCAGAAAATTTGAACCCAAAATCGTTTGACTTGTTTCAGTTCACCCTCAATCTGAGAAATCAGGAAAAAGGAGGAGAAGTGAGGTTAGAGGAGTAAGGTTCGATGATTGGTTGAAAAAGAAGGAAGCACATTTGGTGGTATTGTGGCATTCCAGCTTGTAAAAAAAAAAATAAATAAAAACAAAAGAAAAGAGAAATCACTTCATTTGAAAATCTACAAGAAGATAAGAAGCTGATGAAGCTGATCACTTCAAGTCTACAAATTCAAAAAGAAAATGAAGATGTGCTGAAATGAAGAAGGTTGAGTTGCAAATCACCTCCTTTCTTCTACTGATTTCTCAATTTGAATCCTTTTCACCCTTTAATTCTTTGAAGAACTTCACCCATAAGCCACATTACAACCCAATAAAAAGACCTTACTGATCTGAAATAGATTGAGTTGTCATGTGGAGACAAGGATTTGTCTGATCTATGGTGAAGAAAATTAGAAAATTTCATAAATTAGAGCGCTGCCTATGCTCATGCTTGCAATCCTATTTGAGGGTTGTGACTACTCTTGAGCTATGTGAAATGATGCACCTTTCTATTTTTGTTGTGAGTAAACAGCCCTGGTAAGATTTGGGTCTAAAATCAAGTTATTTGCAGTCTTATCAAAACAGAATTTCAAATTAAAAGTGAGCTCTGCATCAATTTTCTGACACAATGCCTTGACATGAACTAACTAATAATGAAGGAACTACAACAGAATTTCATGTTTTGAACTGGTGCTTTTTCTGCTGAAAGCCCTATAAAATTGAATGGAAATGGTGTGGAATTTATTTTATCTACTTAAACTCTGTTTTAGCATACTGCATGAGTATTAACTGCTTTTATTGGAGAAGTTTTTGGGTACATTCACTGAAAACCCTCAGGAGACTTCACTCCTCCACTAGGGATCACCTAGGGGTTTAAAAAGTTTGATGCATATACTAAATGCATCTGTGCTCCCTACAAAAGTTACATTTTAGTTTTCTTATCTTTCCTTTGCTCAGGGACTAGCAAAGCTTAGGTTTGGGGGTGTGTTAATCAGTGAAAAATGTCATTTTTCACCCTTTAACCTGACCTTTGATAGACCTATGAATAGACTAATAAGTGCTTGTTGAACATGCTTTGTAGATAGCAGTAATAAGCAATCATAGTATAGAAATCCACCCTAAAGTGCTCCACAAGAAGGTCCATCTCTCGCCATAGCTCTGACCCAACTATGGCACACAGAAGGGCTCCACACCAATGCCCACTTGGGGTGGGCAGCAACAACAGCAAAGCAACATTGAAAAAAGGAAAGGCAGGCTGAAAACAACCTATCGATAGGTTATTGTAACTTATCGATAGGATCTAAAGGCTGAAAAAGGAAGAAATCGTGAAGATGGGGAGAATTTGACAGGATCCAGAGCCTATCGTACAGTAGGAAACAACAAGGGAGCATCCTATCGAATGGTTGCCTGAGCTTAAATAGAACCTATCGAAAAGTTTGAGAACCTATCGAAAACAATTGTGCAAGAGCTCAACCTGTCGAAAGGATCCTTCAACCTATCGAAAGCATCAAATGAAGGCTGCAGATGTTGAAGCTCTAGTTGCAGGATTCAACCTATCGTAACCTTTCGATAGGATCCTGAATCCTAGCGAAAGGACCAAAGTACTTGATTTCAACCTATCGAAAGTCTCTTCAACTTATCGAAATCGATCTAAACACTTCCCAGAAAAGCTGTTGTGCACACGCTGTGAGTTGGTGACCTACTGCATGCAAACCGAGGCACCTTGGTAACCAGCAAGAGGCTTCTAGAAGTACCCTGGGAAACCCTAACCGACCCACATGCTCTCCCCCAATACAAACGAACTAAAAGAGCCTTCTAGAAGGGGAATAAAAGAGGGAATAACAGAATCATTTTAGACGCTGGGATTGGCGGGAAAAACTAGATCTGAGGCTGAAGGAGGAAGCTATAAGAGGAGAGGAAGCCGTCTAAAAAAGGGGATCAATTTTAGAAACCAGAGCTTGCAGCGAAATTCTCTAATTCTTTCCTTTAGCCCAACTATGGTTGGCTAATTTCTTGAGAGCAGCAAACGGGGAGGTCGAATATGTAATTAGGGAGAGCTGAGAGTGTTATTGAGGGTTAGATGATGCACAGACTACAAATCTGAGGACATTTCATTGTATGGTCAGTTTAATTCAATGTAATGTTGGTTTAATTGTTGTAATTAGATCTATAGTTCCTTTGGTTTCATTTGGTGCTCGATCGGCTTTGTGTAGATGAGAATTGCTCACCCACTTAACTGGTAGACCTCTTGGATGCCATTTGATCTCCCTAGATCTGATGCTCCTGCAATTTCTTGTGTCTGCGGTTTGGTAATTGCATCATTTGCAATGGTTATAATGCTCTAATTGAAATCTTTGGTTTGAAGGAAATCCCTAGGATGATCTATGACCATTAAAGTGGACAGTGCATAGCCTTAAGATCAATTCAAACCTTTGGTCTAAATTGGATTCTTCTACTTTAATCCTTTGATTTGGAGGAAGTCCCTAGGATGATCTGTGACCATTAAAGTGGACAGATCATACCCTTAAGATCAGTTCAAGCCTTTGATTTAGAGTAGATTCTTCTACCCTGCAGCTGTGCCTATGGCCAAATGAGGGATTGGTGTACTCTAAACTCTCTGTAACCCTAGCAGCTCAACCTAATTGCAGCAAGACCAAACTCCAAGCTGCTTCTCCCCATTTTCTGTGTTTAATTCTCCCTCACTGTAAGATCTGTACTCTGGATTTAATCCTAACATCCATTTCTACAACCTTACTTGTTTTTATAGTTTAATTTAGAAGTTACAACCCCTTAAACCTCTCCTCTTTCTTTTATTGTTTTAGCATTAGGAAGGGTGCCAGAGCTACCAAAGATCTGGAGATTTGCCTAATTTTGACACATATTTCCCTGTGGACATACCCTTACTTTCTTTTAAAACTTGCTACAACAGGCCCTGAATACTTGCAGAACTATGTGTGAGCCTGCCTTTGAGTGTGCTATCTATAGACTCTTTAATTGTCTGATTTAAAAACCCTTTTTGAACACAAGGCAGGATGCCAACAATCACATCCCTCCAGGACTCATCCAGGTCCCTGTCACAGCGAAAATGAAGAAAAGAGAAGAATTCCCAAGTCCCATCGCAGCAGCACCCCGACAATCCCCAAAGCCCCATCACGGACTGTACAAGCTATGCACAATCCAGGTAAGTATCACCCCCAGGTAAGTACTACCCACTTTTCAATTACTCGATATTTCTTGTGAAACATAGCTAGCTATAATTTAGTCAAAATGTTTTCAAAACCCGTCTCTCTCGACTCACAAATCACTGTAGTCCTCCCATAAGAGACAATCATCAATATTCATTGAGAAAGTTAGACGGAGCATCCGGCATACCAAGTGTCGTGTTGACAACCACATAAACGGTCGGGTCCACAAATCCCGTACCGATGGATCTGCTCAGCGACGTCTCGAAAGCCACATTTTCTGCCGTTTTACCACCAAATTAATCTTAAGTTAAAATCCCTAAAATTTCAAATTTCAAAACCCCTTACTTATGAACGAACATAAATCTTTTACTTCCAAAAAAAAAGGAAAAAAAAAAACTCTTACCACTTACTCTTAAAACTAAAAATTTTATTCCAAAAGCAAAAATCTTTTACTCCCAAAACAACTACCAAAAAATAGAAAGAAACCAAGAAAAAAAAATAAACAAAGAGACTCACCTATCAAAATTCACTTGAATTACCAGCCCAATTACCAGCCCAAGCCGGCCATTCCCCTGGGAAACTGAACCATGAGTATATTTAATCTAAGAACCTACAAACGCCTATTGGAAAAGGAATGCCTGACACGCATTGGTGTGAGCAATGACTTGTGAAAGCCTTCGACATTATATTATATTTTTTTATTGGTCCTTGGACCTTATGGATATTTATATGGCGCCCCCCAGTACCTCGACTATGTCATACCCCTCTATTTAACTGACCCTTGCAGCGGGTCGCGACATGTGGTGGGATGCCCCTTGCACCCACAGATTAGGATATGGTGATTCTCCTTTCCGTTTGACTGTCACTCGTAGCAAGTCGTGCCACGCGAAAGGGAATCCATGACAAGGAACATGCCTTTCGATAGCTACCACTCGGCCCTCGAATGCTCCATTTTAGCTTACGCTGATAGATAAAAAAGCCAAACATTTCATGTTAGCATCCCCAATTAACACTTTTGTTAATTTCCAAGAGAAACGAGAAGACACCTCGAATGAGGGGTGGCTACTTCTTCGACGCGTTCTTACTTCGCAAGAGCGCGCCGAAAAAGGGCATCTGTAGACACCCCCATTTTGCCCTCCTGAAATATATAAATTTGTTCGGTCAACCTCCTTTAACTTCATAACCCTAATTGGAACCATATACTGAAACAATAGTATATGGCTGGACACAGGCTGAAATAATAGCTCTGTGGCTTAGGCCCCATGACCTTAACGCTGGAACCATGCACTGAAATAATAGTACATGGTTGAACACAGGCTGAAACAATAGCTCTGTGGCTCAGGTCCCGACACAGGGAGACTATATACTGAAACAATAGTATATAGTTGGAATGCAGACTGAAATAATAGTCTAGTATTTCAGACCCCTTTTGCCCTCATATTGGGACCATATGCTGAAACAATAATATATGGTTGAACACAGGCTGAAACAATAGCTCTGTAGCTCAGTCCCTATGACCCTAACGTAGGGACCATGTACTGAAATAATAGTACATGGCTGGACACAGGCTGAATGTCACAACCCCAGATTCTTGGGATGAGTGCACGTCATGCGTTATATATAGGTATGTGTGTTTCACAAGGAGACCAAAACGAACCATAGACACTATGTGTGTACGTGGGAAACACACTAGTATTTCCCTAACTTATATGTATAAAAGTGAAAGAGAGAGGAGAGAAGAGCCCTTGCGTAACTCTATTCTAACCTAAATAGAGAGAAGGAGAATATAGAGAGAAAGAAGAGAAGAGCCTAGTAAAGAACTAGGGTTTCGTTGGGACTTAAATCGGCAGAAGAGTTGGAGAAAAAGCTAGAGGAGGAACCTTGGAGGCCTGTTAGCCTAGTAGAATTTCGAATCTTAAATCAAACTTGCGCGAGACTCATCGTCAGAGGTATGTTAAAGGCATGATAGATGCTTAGGCATGTTTTAAATAATAGGAAGAATGTTGGTTGAATGTTTTTAATGATGTTAAGGTTTGAATGAAGGGTGAAATTGTGTTCTCGATCTGATCGAGGAGCAAAAATCATCGCTCCTCGCTCGAGCGGTCTAAAGGGCTCGCTCGAGCGAGGATGAATAGGAAAAAATATAGCTCTGGGCTCGCTCGAGCGGTCCCCAAAACTAAGGGGAAACTCGCTCGAGCGAGGTCCCCAGTAATGCTTCAGTGGCTCGATTTAACTGCTCGAGCGACCTCGATTTAACCGCTTGAGCGAGGTTAGGTGACCGATCGAGTGAGGTCAAGTGACCGCTCGAGCGAGGTCCAGTGACCACTTAGTTCTTGAAATTATAGGTACAAGAAACATGGGGGTTGTACACCCAAATGGTTCTAGTGTCCTTTCTAAGCCTATGCTAATTTGAAATGTAGGTTTGACGCATGATCATGAAGTATAAACCTCTACGAGAAGGCGTGCTTCGAAATTTGTCGAGGTAGGGAATATTCTTGAAACATGTGCATTATTCCGTGAAATTCATATATGTAGTGTAATCCATTTAAATAGTCAAATACTGCATGATCCTCATGAAAAAGGGTGTGTGAGTGAGTTTACAACGTGAAAGTCTTGAGGTCCCCAGGGGACGAAAAATCATATAGTTAAAACAAAGAAGGATGCGATGGAAATAAGGGGCATCCCAGGGATGCAGATGAAAACTAACAGAGAAACGTAAGTAATGTGATAAGGCCTGATGTAATATAATTAGCACAATCATGGTGAATAACTATATGTAGAGCACATTTGATATTTTTATTATTTAAGGTTTGATTAGAATACCCCACCAACGTGGCGGGATACCCACGACTGACGGCAGATATCCGTGTGAGCTGCAATGGCAATCCAGATTTTCATAGTACATCCAGTGGATGTAGATCTAAAATAGACCCCGCCACCTATGAGAAAGGGGCTTGGGCGGTATTCGAGGATACATATAATAAGCATCTAGTTAGACGACGATGGTGGGTATTCCATCGGGGCTCGATGCTATATTGCTCGGGGACTACTTAAGTTAAGATTTAAGTGATTAGGCCAAATTCACAACTAAACTAATAAGGAGATTAAACAAAACCATGCTAAGTAACAGTCAAAATCATTAGTTTATTTCCAGTTATTTCAATTGTTGTCCATAAGTGATTACTCGATAATTTTATGCTTGTTAAACTGCTGACATATGTGTGAAGGCCAATCTATATGTTCTTTTTGTTTCCCTACGGAGCTAGGATGTAGCTCACCCCCCTTAGACTATCGTGTCGCAGTCCGGGACTAGCGACAGCAAAGACTTCTGGAGAAGCTGATCCAAGGGTTTCGGATTACGTGCCCACAGAAGAGTCAGAACCTCCTCCTGAGGAATTCTTCTAGGAAACCCACTGCATACTTTGAGAGTGAGTTGCGAGTATTAGGTATGGCTTGGTATGTCAAGCCTCTTTATTTTGAATGTTTTTAAATACCGTTTCTTTGACAAAACGTCTAGGATGAACTGTTATCACTAATGGTTTGGGTAAGTTCTTATGTCCATGAATTGGCATGGGACAAGGACTGCCTTGCGATACCTTGATTATTTTTTAGATTTTATTTAGAGTAGCTACGTGTGCCTCAATTACAGTTTTGGCTTGTATATATCAATGTTTTGTAAGGAACCCTGGGCACAGCCTTGAAGGTCGTGCTGATGGCACGGATTTTGGGGTTCTTAAATTCGGGCTGTCAAAGTTGGTATGAAAGCCTTTTCTTTCTAGTTCTGGCTATCATATCGTCAGAATATAGGGACTTCTGCTAACGAGACTATGGGTTCTCATGCAGACCGTTATGTTTCCTAGAGGAAGAGGCCGACCCAGGGGTGGTCATGATAGGAATTTACGCAGTAGAGATGGGTTCGTCTCACCTATAAACAGAGTGCCATTGGGAAACAGGGAGATTCCCAAGGCGGTGGCGAGGAGAAACCAAAATCAAGCAGAGGATCAAGATCTAGATCGACAGGATCGAAATCAGAGGGAACAAGATAGAGTGAGGGAGAGAAATGAAGAAAGAGAAGAGCGTCAGAGGATGATGCACACAATGGAGACAATGGCAACTGCCATGGCACAGCAAGCAGCGTCCTTGGCAGCGCATACAGTACCAGAACCACAACGAACACCTACACCTCCAGTGGGACTTACACCACCAGTGGCTTCAGCATTCACCGAGTTCAGAAGGATGAGACCTCCAAATTTTTTAGGACAGGCAGACACAATGGCAGCCGAAAACTGGCTGGGTGAAATGGAAAAGGTGTTTAGCGTACTGACATGCACAGAGGATGAGAGCGTCCGTTGGGCGGCATATATGTTAGATGGAGAAGCTGGACCTTGGTGGAAATCCGTTTCGCGAACAAGAGCACAAGAAACTCCAGATATGCCGTGGACTTGGGACGAATTCGTAGAAGAATTCAATAAGCAATATTTTCCTGAAGTTGTGAGGAATCAGATGGAGACCCAATTTTTACAACTAGCGCAAGGAAGGATGACCGTGAGAGAGTATGGAGTGGAATTCATGAGACTGGCTCGCTTCGCCCCAGACTACGTAGTTTCAGACATGATGAAAGCGAAGAGGTTCCAACAGGGCTTAAGGTCGGACATCCGAGGAGGGGTTGCGCCCTTCCAGCTGAAGACCTATGGAGAAGTAATGAGTAAGGCATTAGTAGTCGAAGAAGAAAACAATAACCAATACCGTCAGAGGGAACAACAAGGAAGAGAAATCATTGATCCAAGCAGGACGGGGAGCTATGAATCGGTACATAAGAAACCGAGGTTTGTAGCACCGAATCAGAGACAATCGTTCCAGACAGGGTATGGGAGAGCTGCACAACAAGCTACTCATCAAAGTTTTCCGTTGCTAGCATCAGGGAGACCGATGAGGTATCAAGGTCCTGCTATTTCCAGCAGGGCTACAACTACACAAGGTTTTTTGAGAGCTGCTACTTCAACACCAAGGGAAACTTGTGCCAAGTGTGGCAAGTCCCACAAAACAGCGGATTGTAGGCAGGGAATGCGAGGCTGTTTCAAATGCGGCAAGATAGGCCACATGATTAGAGATTGCCCTGAGACAGTTAAAGAAAAGACGGCCCCAACTTCCATGCCACAACCTATTCAATCTCGAAAGCTTTGTTGAGGGAGAGCCTCTGTGATTACCTTGAGCGAAGCAGGGAGTGTACACGACATCATCCAAGGTGAGATTTCTTTTAAATAAAGAATTTCGGTTTCAATACAATTCTAGATAGAGAATGTGCTTTCATTAGGACAAATATATATATAACCGTTGTTGCGCATTAGAAAAAATAAATAAATAAATAAATTTCTAAATAAAGTATATGTTATGTACGTATATGTATGCATTATAGGTACGTCACAAATCTATGAGAAAGGGTGCTACGTAGCACATGACGCACGAGTGCTGATAGACCCAGGGTCTACCCACTCCTTCCTCGCCCCTAGATTTGCAAAGAAGATGAAGATTGTTCCGGAGACACTAGACTTTGTGTTATCAGTGTCTATCCCAATAGGAGAATTAGTGGACACAGAGTTAGTCTGCAAATCGGTAGTGGTAAGCATTCGGGATCACGTTGTCTACGAACTAGACACAAATTTAATATTGTTGGACATGCAAGGATTCGACGTGATCCTTGGCATGGATTGGCTATCCATCACACTGCATGATGGATTGCAAGGATAAAGTTGTTGTTTTCCGTCCTAACACGAGGAGATCGTTTGATTTGAGGGAGAGATCGATACAGTACCACTCATAAGCTGCGATCGAGCGAGCGTTTAATCAGAAAGGGGTGTAGCGGTTATTTGGCATTCCTGAAAGAAAATAAAGAAGAAAAGAATATTATCTCCGAGATAGCGATGGTCGAGAATTCCCGGATGTATTTCGGAAGAATTGCGGTTACCTCTAGAAAGAAGTAGAATTTGAGATCGACTTAGCACCGGAACGCGGAACGTTTCAAAGGCACCTTATAGGATGGCCCCTGCAGAGTTGAAAGAGTTGAAAGAACAATTGCAAGAGCTCATGGACAAAGGGTTCATAAGACCAAGCGTGTCTCCATGGGGAGCACCAGTTCTATTCGTGAAAAAGAAAGATGGGTCGATGCGGTTGTGCATTGACTACCGTCAATTGAACAAAGTCACGGTGAAGAATCGATATCTGTTTCCAAGAATAGATGACTTGTTCGATCAGTTGCAGGGAGCAAAACATTTTTCCAAGATCGATCTAAGATCTGGATACCATCAGTTAAGAGTCAAGGCCGAGGACATTCAGAAAACGGCTTTTAGAACATGGTATGGACACTATGAATTTTTAGTGATGCCATTCGGACTGACGAACGCACCGGCGTCGTTTATGGACTTGATGAATCGGGTGTTTAAACCACACCTAGACTCCTGCGTTGTAGTGTTTGTTGATGACATCCTGATCTACTCAAAATAAAAAACGGAGCATGAAGAACACTTACGAGTCGCTCTACGAACCTTGCGTGAACACCAATTGTATGCCAAGCTCAGCAAATGTGAGTTTTGGCTAGAAGAGGTTAGCTTTTTGGGACATGTCGTCTCAAAGCATGGTGTCACAGTAGATCCCGCTAAGATCGAAGCGATGGTGGAGCAACCAAAAATCGTGACAGACATCCGAAGTTTCCTCGAACTGGCAGGTTATTATCGACGTTTCGTAGAGGGGTTTTCAAAAATATCAGGACCTCTTACGAGGCTTACAAGAAAGGACTCAAGATTTGAGTGGAGTGAGGCGTGTGAGAAGAGTTTTCAAGAACTCAAGAAGAGACTCACCTCAGCTCCAGTGTTAGCCATTCCATCAGGCAGTGGAGGATTCACAGTTTATAGTGATGCTTCGTATAACGGGTTGGGTTGTGTACTAATTCAATATAAAAAGGTAATAGCTTACGGCTCCAGACAGTTGAAAGAGCACGAAAAGAACTACCCAACACACGATCTGGAACTAGCAGCAGTCATATTCGCATTAAAGATATGGCGACATTATTTATCTCGGAGAAACATTTGAAATTTTCATGACCATAAGAGCCTCGGATATACTGTTTACACGAAGGAACTAAATATGAGGCGGCATAGGTGGATGGAATTCCTCAAAGACTATTTGTTCCATACTGATACCATCGAGCAAAGCTAACGTCTTGGCGCGCCTTGAGTCGGAAAAGTTGACCCGATTAGCTAGTCTAATTTGGTATACATCGATGGAAGTTGTTGGAGGATCTAGCGTTATGTGGCGCGACATATACGCACAAGCCACAGGAGCCTTCTTAGCCAACATATCAGTGAAACCAGTGATATTCGAACACATACGAGAACTACAGATGAAAGACCCAATTCTAACAAAGATGCGTCAAGATGTAACTGAAGGTATTGCATCTGAGTTTTCAATCAAGGAGGATGGTTCCTTAGTATTCAAGGCGACTTTGCATTCCGGACAATGCCGAATTGCGTGAGCGATTCTTGATGAATCTCACAAGTCAAGCTATGCTATCCACGGGAAGCACAAAGATGTATCAAGATCGAAAAAATTCGGTGGAGAGGTTTGAAACAAGATGTGGCGATGTACGTGTCACGATGTTTGGACGTGCCAACAAGTGAAAATCGATCATAGACACCCCTGAGCCTATTACCTCTACCCATACCGGAATGGAAGTGGGAATCTATCTCCATGGATTTCATAGTCGGTCTACATGACGCAAGGAAGCATAACGCCATTTGGGTAGTAGTCGATCGATTGACTAAGTCAGCACACTTCTTGCCTTACAACACGATGTACACGGCGGGAAGACTAGCAGAGCTCTATATGAAAGAGATCATCCGTTTACATGGGATTCCAAGTAGCATTGTTTCAGACCGGGACCCATTATATACATCAAAGTTTTGGAGGAAATTTTAAGAAGGAATGGGAACTAGGCTAGATTTTAGTACGGCGTTTCACCCTGAGACCAGACAGACGTGAAAGGTCAAAGACATGCTTAGGGCATGTATGTTAGAATTACAAGGATCGTGGGATCAACATCTACCATTGATTGAGTTCGCTTATAATAATAGTTTTCAGACGAGCATCGGAATGGCACCGTATGAATCCTTGTACGGAAGATTGGCGAGAAATTTGTTTTGGGACCCGAGCTACTTGAAGATAATGCGGCTATTGTCCGCATGATCAGGGGAAGACTAAAGACAGCTCAAAGCAGACAGAAAAGCTATGCTGACATCAAGCGGACTAGTGTAGACTTTAAGGTGGGTGAACATGTGTTCGTGAAAGTATCACCGATGAAGGGAGTGATGAGATTTGGAAAGAGAGGGAAGCTAAGTCCCCGCTATCTTGGACCGTTTGAAGTTTTAGGTCGAGTAGGAGAAGTAGCCTACCGCATTGGATTGCCACCATTGTTTGATCAGGTACACAATGTATTCCACGTGTCGATGCTCAGGAAATATCTCAATGACCCTGACCACGTGCTGAGCGGCCAATCATTCGAAATGCATGAAGATATGACCATGATTGAAGAGCCGGTAGAAATTTTAGATCGAAAAGAATATGTGTTGCGAACAAAAGTTATTCCCTTAGTGCTGGTCCGATGGAAGAACCATCCGGTCGAAGAAGCAACATGGGAACGCGAGGCAGATGTTAAAGAACAATATCCCAAATTGTTCGAAATTGCCAACTGAATAGTCTTATTCAAATTAAGAATATGTGATTACGGGTAGTATGAAGTCTATATATTTTTTGAAAGATAAAAATTTATATATATATATATATATATATTGACTCCAAACAATGTTTGAACCACTTTTCGTTGAACTTTTTGAGATTTGAAATTGAAAACGAGCGGAAGGGTACCAGAAAAATGTTCTGGTCTCGCTCGAGCGACCACTTATGTTCGCTCGAGCGAACCACATAAAATAATAACTCCCTCTCGCTCGAGCGATAGCTATTCCTCGCGCGAGGCTTGACCCGGCCGAGGCATTTTGACCGCTCGGCGAGGCCATAACATATATATAAAGCGTCTCTAATAACCGCTCAAGCGAGGAGGGACTATATATAGTGAAGGAAGAACAAGATGCCTTTTCATCTTCAAGCGAAGAAGTGGAGGCGGCGAGGGTTAGACTAGCTATTTTCGATCTTTTCCGTCCGATTCGAGCCGGATTTAGACAAATCCGATTCGTTAAGAATATTCTTCTAGGTAAAATCTACCCATTCCCGAACTTTTTCTTTTCTTTTTAAACTCTTTAAATACCTAATGGCTTCAAGCCCAAATCCACAACCTAAAAAGAGGATGGCGATTCGGTCGCCATCGGCACGCAACAAAGCCCCGCAAACTTCACAACCATCACCAAACCCATCCTCCACTCCAATCACACTAGATGATTGGTGGGGGGCCAAAATTTTCAAAACCGAATGGGATATACATCCCTCCTGTTTCGGGAATCCGACGTCCACCCAATGGACATCGGACTTCATCACCAATAACAATCTTAAGGCCCTGCTTACGCCGTTCGGGGATCGTTATTACCCGAGGCTTGTGAAACTATTTTATCAAACCCTAAACTTGAACATGGATGAGGACGCTATCCTCGTCAAAATCGATGGAAAAGAACTGATCTTTAGATGTGTCGAAATTTCATCAGTCATGAAATGTCCCCACATCTACACCCCTAGCCCACTTATCCTACCACCTTTTTCTGGGAACGTCGATTTCCCAACGATCATCTCTGACATCACAGGCGGCATGTCCGCTTCGGGACAATCTATTACTCGATCACAACTACCGCCGCGTATGTGGCTTCTAGACGTCATCTTCAAAAAGAACCTGCACCCAACCGGTCATGATCAAGAATGTCGAGATGCGTTTCTGCGGGCCCTACACACCGCATTCCATAATAGGTGGATCAACGCACCTATGATCATCATAAAAGGCATGGCGCATGCCTATAAAAGAAATGTAAGGGGTGTTGTTCCTCCACCCATCAACCGACTACCATATGCTCGGTTGATTTCCCGACTCCTAGACTCACGGAATGGGAAGGGAGGATTTAAGATCCGGGAGGACAAGTTGTTCCTCACCGATAACGTCGTCCCCTATCTCGCCCAAGACTGGAGCCGAAACCTTAAGAGTCTACAAACCAGCGTCAACAAGAAAAGAGACCGTCAGGTCTCCCGACAAACCACCCATCAAGCGCCGGCAGGACCGACCACTCCCTCTACCTCAGTTCCACAGCCCATACCCACTACCGACACTGGCATGATGCGGGAGATCCTTCAGCAAGGGCGGGAGATCAGATTGCATCAGAGGTTCCAGGAGGCACTACTTATCGACCTCATGGGCCAGGCTTACCCGCAGTCATACATGCAACAGGTGCCATGAGGGATGCTATTTTTGGAGCGTCTAGCTCCGGCCCTGCTACGAGGAACGCCACAGCGGGTACCACGGCCGTCAGGGTGGACGATGAGGATGACGAGGACTACGAGGATGATGATGACTACGGCGACGACGACGATGACTATGAGGAGGATGATGACTAGATAGTAACGTTAATTTTGAACACATAATATGTAATATTTTTTTGAGACACTTTGTAATGAGGTGGCTTCCTGGTCAATGTTTTTTTTTCAAACTATCGTGACATGAATGTCACAAATTTTTGTGGATGATTAATATAACGATTGAATGAGTGTGGTGAATGATGATCCCTTTCATCTATGTGGAAATAAATTGACATGGCCAACGCATGTTGTTGCGAAATGCGACAAACCGTTTAATTACTATTTTAGATATTCGTGGAATGCGATGGTGGTAGCTTAAGAGAATATCATCGATTTTCGAGGACAAAAATCTTGTAAGTTGGGGTGATTGTCACAACCCCAGATTCTTGGGATGAGTGCACGTCATGCATTATATATAGGTATGTGTGTTTCACAAGGAGACCAAAACGAACCATAGACACTATGTGTGTACATGGGAAACACACTAGTATTTCCCTAACTTATATGTATAAAAGTGAAAGAGAGAGGAGAGAAGAGCCCTTGCGTAACTCTATTCTAACCTAAATAGAGAGAAGGAGAATATAGAGAGAAAGAAGAGAAGAGCCTAGTAAAGAACTAGGGTTTCGTTGGGACTTAAATCGGCAGAAGAGTTGGAGAAAAGGCTAGAGGAGGAACCTTGGAGGCCTGTTAGCCTAGTAGAATTTCGAATCTTAAATCAAACTTGCGCGAGACTCATCGTCAGAGGTATGTTAAAGCCATGATAGATGCTTAGGCATGTTTTAAATAATAGGAAGAATGTTGGTTGAATGTTTTTAATGATGTTAAGGCTTAAATGAAGGGTAAAATTGTGTTCTCGATCTAATCGAGGAGCAGAAATCATCGCTCCTCGCTCGAGCGGTCTAAAGGGCTCGCTCGAGCGAGAATGAATAGGAAAAATATAGCTCTGGGCTCGCTCGAGCGGTCCCCAAAACTAAGGGGAAGCTCGCTCGAGTGAGGTCCCCAGTAATGCTTCAGTGGCTCGATTTAACCGCTCGAGTGACCTCGATTTAACCGCTCGAGCGAGGTCAGGTGACCGCTCGAGCGAGGTCAAGTGACCGCTCGAGCGAGGTCCAGTGACCACTCAGTTCTTGAAATTATAGGTACAAGAAACATGGGGGTTGTACACCCCAATGGTTCTAGTGTCCTTTCTAAGCCTATGCTAATTTGAAATGTAGGTTTGACGCATGATCATGAAGTATAAACCTCTACGAGAAGGTGTGCTTTGAAATTCGTCGAGGTAGGGAATATTCTTGAAACATGTGCATTATTCCGTGAAATTCATATATGTAGTGTAATCCATTTAAATAGTCAAATAGTGCATGATCCTCATGAAAAAGGGCGTGTGAGTGAGTTTACAACGTGAAAGTCTTGAGGTCCCCAGGGGACGAAAAATCATATAGTTAAAACAAAGAAGGATGCGATGGAAATAAGGGGCATCCCAGGGATGCAGATGAAAACTAACAGAGAAACGTAAGTAATGTGAAAAGGCCTGATGTAATATAATTAGCACAATCACGGTGAATAAGGCCTGATGTAAGTAATGTGAAAAGGCCTGATGTAATATATGTAGAGCACATTTGATATTTTTATTATTTAAGGTTTGATTAGAATACCCCACCGACGTGGCGGGATACCCACGACTGACTCGGCAGGATATCCGTGAGCGGTACGGCGGCAAATCCGTACTTTCATATTACATCCCAGGGATGTAGATCTAAAAATAGGACCCCGCCACCTATGAGAAAGGGGCTTGGGCAGTATTCCCAGGGGATACATATAATAACTGTCTAGTTAGACGACGATGGTGGGTATTCCATCGGGGCTCGATGCTATATTGCTCGGGGACTACTTAAGTTAAGATTTAAGTGATTAGGTCAAATTCACAACTAAACTAATAAGGAGATTAAACAAAACCATGCTAAGTAACAGTCAAAATCATTAGTTTATTTCCAGTTATTTCAATTATTGTCTATAAGTGATTACTCGATAATTTTATGCTTGTTAAATCACGACATATATGTGTGAAGGTCAATCTATATGTTCTTTTTGTTTCCCTACGGAGCTAGGATGTAGCTCACCCCCCTTAGACTATACGTCGCAGGTCCAGGACTAGCGGCAGCAAAGACTTCTGGAGAAGCTGATCCAAGGGTTTCGGATTGCGTGCCCACAGAAGAGTCAGAACCTCCTCCTGAGGAATTCTTCTAGGAAACCCACTGCATACTTTGAGAGTGAGTTGCGAGTATTAGGTATGGCTTGGTATGTCAAGCCTCTTTATTTCGAATGTTTTTAAATACCGTTTCTTTGACAAAACGTCTAGGATGAACTGTTATCACTAATGGTTTGGGTAAGTTCTTATGTCCATGAATTGGCATGGGACAAGGACTGCCTTGCGATACCTTGATTATTTTTGAGATTTTATTTAGAGTAGCTACGTGTGCCTCAATTACAGTTTTGGCTTGTATATATCAATGTTTTGTAAGGAACCCTGGGCACGGCCTTGAAGGTCGTGCTGATGGCACGGATTTTGGGGTTCTGAAATTCGGGCTGTCACACTGAAACATTAGCTTTGTGGCTCAGACCCCGACGAAGGGAGACTATATACTAAAATAATAGTATATAATTGAAATGCAGGTTGAAACAATAGTCTGGCTTTTCAGACCCGACCTAGACTCAGATAGCCCCGAATTATGCGCCTAAAACCACGCTCGCAATTCGACGCAAAACCAAACACATGTAATTAGTCCCCCTTCCAGACCAGACTTTCTTTCCCAGACCACCTCGAAACTCGATCACACGCCTCACACGAGGCGCCTTTGTCAATTGAGCTCCCCCACCATCGTAGCGCAATTAGGCCTCCAAGCTTCCTTGATTAAACGCTTCAAAAGAGGCACTTAATCGGATTGCGCACCCCATAATTGGCGCGCAATTAGTTGTAACGTGATTAGAATTAGGAAACTCATTGAGCAAGTCAGTCGGTCGATCACTGGGTCGGTGATCAACTCAAAGCGATTAAGCACCGGGAGACCGACGCGCAATCCAGTTAAACGCCTGAAACAGGGTGCTTAATTGGAGAAAAACCTATAAAATATTTTTTTCTAATTTGAGGCTGGCAATTTTAAGACAACGAATTTTTTTTGGGATTTTGAAACCAGAGAACTCCGAGAACGAACACAGAGGAACATAGCCATGATTTCGGGATTCATGCTTCGAATCTTCGAGATTTCTCTTCGCAGCCCTGGTCCTAGGTAACAATCTTAGTTTTAGACTTAGGATTTCTCTTAGTTTTAATTATTAATATCAAATTTTTAATTTTAGACCGTAGCACCCCTTTTTTAGACCGTAATCTCTTATATTTGGTTCTAGTTCTCCGTTTCTAGAACCAATCCTTAATCTAACGATCTAAATTACCGACCCTAGGCTTTAATTCCGTTCTAAAATCTTCATTTCTAGCCCTATCATTAATCTCTGGTTCTAGTTCTTAGGTTCTAAAACCAGTCCTTAATCATACGGTCTAATTTTTCTGATTTCAGACCCGAATTCAGTCCTAGAATTTTAAATTTTAGTTTTAATTTCTTAGTTTAATATTTTTTTAAATCCCAAATATTAATTTAGTTTCTATAATTCTAGTTTCTTAATTTAATCCATAATTATAATCCCAAAATCGACTCCGAAAAGCCAAAAATATAATATTATAGTCCAAAACCCAATTTGCTTTAACCTCAGCCACTCAATTTGCCCAAGGGACTTACGGAGGGTACTCGAGAATGAGGCCAATCCTCCTTAGTAGAGCAGGCCTAAAACCTCTTTTTTTTAGAATTATTTTGTTGCTTTAATTAGGATTAGAAAATTAGTTCCATTACTTTATCTTAGAATTCTAGTATAATTAATTTACATGCTTTCTTTTGATTAGATCCTTAGAATAACTGCCTTGATTAGAACTCCAATAAAACTAGTTCCTTTATTTTAATTAGATAGTTCTAACATAGTTAACTCCTCGCTATATTAGATTTCAGCATAATCCTTTTTATTATTAAAATTTTAGTATAATTAATTCATCGCTTTGATTATAATTCTAGAAAAAAATCAGTCCTTTATTTTAATTGGATTCTTGCATAGATAATTCATTGCTTTAATTAGAATCTTAGGATAATTAATCTCTCGCTCTGATCATAATTCTAGCGAAATTAGTTTCTTTATTTTAATTAGAGTCTTAGTAAAATCAGTCCTTTATCCCTATTAGAATTCTAGTAGGACTATTATCTTTGCTCCAATTACAACTCCAGTTAGATTAGCATATTTATTTTGATTAGAGTTTTAGTATAATTAGCATGCTGGATTTAATTAAAGTTCCATTAGAAGTAATATATTTGCATTCCTAGTACAATTAGGAGATTGATATTAATTGGACTTTTAGTAGTACTACGACACTAAATTAATTGGAATTCTAATAAGATTAGGAAACCAAGATTAATTAGAATCCTGATAGAATTAGAATACTAAATTAACTCACTATAATAAATTCCCACACAACTAAACTCACAATAGAATTGGGAAACCTAAAATGATTAGAACTACTATAATAACGGGCAAGAAAAGGAAAATTAAACTATCTAAATTATTGGAAGAGTCACAGCTGCTGACGTTCGCAGGCGGATGATTTAGTAAAGAAGTAACCCACACCCGCTCTAAAGCGTGATCATTGACGTGTTGCAGCATCGTTAAATATCTGCAGCTGGTGATCTCAACAAACTAGGAATCTTCCTAAAAAAAACCTTTTTTTTAATCTTTACCTCCACCATTCCAAATGCTGCATCGCTAGAGTCCACTTGGACAGAATTGGATCATTGATTCAACGGGGATCGAAAGGAACCCAGAAAAAGCGCACACCAATAATATGGAAGCGATTCTTTTTTTGTTTTTCTAAACATAAAAGGACCTAAAAAGCTGAGACTTCTCCCTTTTTGTTTGTTTTTTGTTTTTAGGAACATAAAGCAAGGATTTTTGGTTTTGCTCTTCTAATCATAAAAGAATGACTTTTTCTTTGGTTTTTGATTTTTTTTGAAAGTATAAAGAAATGATGATATTTTTTCATTTTAACTTGCTTTATTTTTAAACATTGAAAAAGGGAAGTTTGTTTTATTTTTCATTTACTTTTGGAAATAAAAGGGAAGGGATTTTTTTGTATTTTCAATCTAAAAGAGATTTTTTTTTTATGTGTGTATCTTCATTTTCTGGCAATGAACAGAAAGAGGGTGAGCATATTTACCTTCCCTTGGCATGTAGCATAAAAAAATAGTTCTTCATCAGTGATCAGCTCTGATATGATTGTTTCCTGTTGCCCCAGAATGTCCGGCGACGAAGAATATGTGCCTAAGGAGGGGCCCGAGGTAGTCTATGGTCCGCGGGGGGAGCAGTTTTTTGTGATGGATCGTAAGGCAGGTCCCTAGCTCGAGATGCAGGGCGAGGCCACCCTAGTTGGCCTCCTCCACCAGCAGTACATTCACATCTCAAATTTTGGCATAGTGAGCAAGGTAAAAGATAGGTTCAATTCTTCCTTTCTTTGTGCAGCTTTTCTTTATTTCTAAGATCTGATGCATTTTTCCTTTTTTGGACGCAGGACCTGGCCCCTATTGTATTTTGCGGGGGTTGGTTGGATTTTCATGACTTCTACCGCTATGTTCCTCCTATGGTGAGTTTCTGCTGGGGTAGGTGGGCTTTGGAGAGTTCCTATCTTGCCCCCCTATAAGGGCCGATGCCGCATACCTGAAGGCACTGATAGAGCGATTCTATCCTGAGACTATGACTTTCCACATGCCTTATGCTGAGATGGCGCTGACACTCATAGATTGGGTGATGATTACTAGCATCAGGGTGGGGGGCATACCGATAGCCAGTCTCACGGTGTCGAGCAAAGAGGACATCATCCAATTGATAAGGACGTATCCCCCTCATTGGCAGATGCATGGCACTGAGGTCAAGATGGGCTAGCTATCTAGCCTGTTCGTGGCTGATGAGTTGGAGGATCTGGGCCAGTCAGATAGGGTGCTTTACATCAAACCCGAGTAGGCGATCATCCTGGCTCACATCACTCTCTTTCTCCTGCAGGTTAAGGCCCTCTTTACCAATGTGAGCAGCAGTTGAGTCAAGCTGGTGTTGCTGAGTATTATGGATAACTTTCTCGGCATCCATAGGTATGATTGGGGCAGGGCCGGGTTAGCGTGGTTGATGTACGGCGTGGCCCGAGTTTCCACAGGGGACTCCAAATATGTTGTCGGATTTTGGGCGACATTAGAGGTAATCCCTAACTCTCTTGCTTTTGTCAGTTTTACTTGAATGATCTTTTATGCTACTGACTTGCTCTTTTGTGCGCTGCACTTCTTAGGTATGGGGGTACCATCACTTTCATCCTGGGCGCCCGCTTCTCTACTTGGATGTACACACCTACCCTATTCTCAGCAACTGAAACCAAGCCCTGTGTCGTGACGTGGGTATGAAGCACCTAGAGATGGGCTTGAGGTCCCAACTCGACCTGATGGTCCCTGAGCAGGTAAAGCCCTTTTTCAACTCTATTTATTTCAGCTCGAAAATTCCATTTGATTAATATGCTGCATGTTTGATTGATTGGCCACCTCTTGACTTGGACAGATCCTCCACAACCCATACCTCAGGTCCACTTTCTCGGATCGGGCAGCCGTAGGCCCATCTCGCCTATTCAACAACCGCCGCGTTATTTTGTTTTATGGGCCGTGGGCTAGGGCTTACTACCTAGGGGAGCGAGTGGTGTACCAGTACCAGGGCTATCATGCCATACCCATGGACCCTCTCGCAGACGTTTTGGATCCTGTTGGTAGCATTGAGGATCTCACTACAGCCTTCCTTCATAATGGGTTCCCTACCAATGCCCTTCTTGTGTTTGGGGATTATCATATATGGTACGAGTGGTTGTCGTATCGATTCATCCTGCTGCGCTTCATCCCTAGTGCCAACTTCCTTGCATTCGGTGGCCCGCGTGGTTAGGTAATTATCCTTTCTTCTTTTTTTATATTAGTCCCCCTTTTGTTTTAATTCAGCCTTTGTTCCTTCTGAGTGAATTTACATTTTATTCATAGTTTGCTCAAGGGGATGACTTAGATGATGGAGTGGCGGCAGGTACCGCTGATACTTTAGGGGCAGGTCCTTCAGGTGTTGGCCCTTTCGGCCCGGGTCCCTTGGGTGAGGGTTCTTCGGGAGCTGGTCCGTCGGGTACCTCTCATGTTAGTGCCCTTGGTGGTGATCCGCCTGTGGTCTATGGGACCTTTCGATGCCTGGACGATAGATTTCTCTCAGTCCTGTGTGCCGATGTGGATAAGCAGGCATGTATCTTAGCTGAAGCAGCCCAGGTTCCTCCTCCTGAGGTGGTTCCAGGGGTAAGCCCTCTTACGATCATTCTTCCCTTCTCTCGGCTCCTTTGATCAATGCATGCATTTATTACTAGTCTTGTAATTACCTCGGAAACTGACATCCTATCCCTCTGAATGTAGAACTTCTACTCGACTATGGCGCATGCGGCGTATTACCGTAACATCACAGAGCTCTGAGAGTGGAGGTGGTGAGTATCTTGCTGCTTCGCTTTTCTCATTGGTTCCCCTATCCTTTGTTCCTCAATTGATCATGATCTCTGACTTTAACTATGACTTACAGCGTGCACGTTCCAAGGAGTCGCAATCTCTGCTTAGTAGGATTTCCCAGGAATGGTCCTAGGTGGGAGATATGCGGACTTACCAGGGATTCTCACTGTTGGTGCACGCTTTTTGTTGGTTCCTCTGGGTTCCCATTGAATAAGTGGCTTCCAAATCTGTCTTGTTAGACTCTAGCGATGCGGTGTATGTGATATGGTGGGGATAAATAGTAATAGGAAGAATTTCCTAGGATGATTCCTAGTTGATTTGCGATCGTCAGCTGCAGATATTTATTGACGCTGTAACACATCAATGATCATGCGTTTAAGCGAGTGTGGATTACTTTTATATTGAATCGTCCACCTACGAACGTTAGCAGCAGTGTCCTCTTTTAATTAGATAGTTTTAGCTTTCTTTGTAGTTTCCCTTGTTGCTATTATGGTCGATTTAGATTCTTTTTTTTGTTGTGAATTATGATTAGGTGAGCTTATTATGATAGGTTATTTTAGTGTCCTGATGCTATCAGAAGCCCAATAATTTTCTGTTTCTCGATATCATTAGGAGTCCAATTAATATCAAAGTCCTGGTAGTGCTAAGAGTCCAATCAGTTTCAGTCTCTTACAGGTACTAGGAGTGTATGTGTGTCAGTTCCAATAATATTCCGATTAAACAAAAGAGTCCAATTATATCGCAATTCTAGATAAAGCAGGTATACTAATTTTATTGCAATTCTAGACAAGTAGATGTATCAATCGCATGGCAATTACAACTAAAGCACTTAAGGAGATCTTACTAGCATTCTAATTTGGAGAAAACAAAGACTAATTTTTTTTACTGCGACTCTGATTGAAGCAATAAATCCATTTACTAAAATAGAAATAAGTGACCGAGGCAATAAAATTAACTTTCCTTTTTTTTAGAATCGTAATCTACGGATCAATTATGGCAAAAATCTAACTAATAATGAATGAATTAACTTTCCTAAATTTTGGTTGAGATAATAAATTGACTGAACTAGAAGACTGAATCAAATCAAAGTAAATAATGATATGAAGGCCTGTTTGAGGCAATTAGTCAATTATATTGAAATAATAAAAAAAATCTAAACTATAATTAACTAGTTAATCCTAAACAATCTAAAAAAAAGGGGGTTGGGGCCTCTATGTTAAGGAGGATTGGCCTAATTCCCGAGTACCCTCTGTAAGCTCCCATGGGCAAATTGGATGGCTGAGATGAAAGATAGATCGATAATTGAATAATAAAAGGGGGATTTTTAGAATTTAGTTCGATATCATAATAAGAAATTAGATTGAGAAACCTAACTTATGAACTGAAATTTATATTTTTTGACGGAATGAAAAAATAGAATTAAATTATAGATTAAAATTTAGGATTGAATTTGGGTCCAAATTCAGAAAAATCATGCCGTATGATTAAGGACTGTTCTAAACTCTGAGAGTCAGAACCAGAAATTAATGATAGGATTATAGATTAAGATTTTAGAGTAGAATCAGAGCATAAGGTCGGTATATCGGACTGCTAGATTAAGAACCGGTTCTAGAAACAAAGAACTAGAACCAGATATAGAGAAGTTCGGTCCAAAGAGGATGCTACAGTCTAAAAATTAGAAATAGAATTGAATAATTAAACTAAGGGGAAATCCTCAATCTAAAATAAAATTAAATTCTTACCTAGGGTCAGGGCTGCGGAGAGGAATCATCGAAGATTCAGGGGTTTGAATCTCGAAATCATGACTAATTTGCTCTATGGGCTTGTCCTCGGAGTTCTCTGGGTTTGAAGTCCCAAAAAATTCCGTTCTCTCTCTCAAAATTACCAGCCTCCTCTCTCTCTTCGAGAAAAGATCTTTTATAGATTTTTATTCAATTATGCACCTATTTTCAGGCGTTTAATTAAATTACGCGCTAATTTTCTGGTGCTTAATCGCTTTGAGTCGGTCACCAACCCAGTGAGTGACCAACTGAATTACTCAGTGGGTTTCCTAGTCCTAACGAAATCAAGACTAATTATGTGCATGTTGGGACGTGCGTAATCTAATTAAGCATGTTAACTGAAGTGCTTAATCGAGGAAACGTAGGAGTCAAGGGTAGGAGACTAGGTCGGGCATAGGCCAATTGCGCGCTGGTGATTTAGTGCTCAATTCGATCGTGCATCTGTTTCCAGGCGCGTAATCGAGTCTCAAAACGGTCTGTGAAAGGAAGTTTGGTCTGACAGGAGACTGATCGCACGCTTATGGTTCTGCACGTGATCGAATTACGCTCGGGTCTTCAGGCGCTTAATTCAAGGATGTCCGGGTATGATCTCAAGAATGGAATGCAGGACTATTGTTTTAGTCTGCGTCCCAACTATATACTATTGCTTAGTATATAGCATCCCTGCATTGGGATTTGAGCCACAGAGCTATTGTTTTAGCTTGTGTTAAGCCATGTATAGTTGCATGGTCCCATGCCGAGGGTTAAAAAGGTCAAGGGCTGACAAAACTAATTTGTGTACTCCGAGAGGGTGAAATGGGGGTGTCTATAGATGCCCCTCTTCGGTGTGCTCTTGCAAAGTAAGAACGCGTCGAAGAAGTAGACACCCCTCTTTCGAGGTGCCTTCCCGTTTCTTAGGAATTTACAAATGTGAATTGGTGATGCTGACATGGACGGCTTGGCTTTCTTATCTATCAGCTCAAGCTAAAATGGAGCATTTGAAGGGCAAATGGTAGCTGTCGAAAGGCATATTCCGGGTCTGTGGGTGCATGGCACATCCCGTCGCATGGTGCGAGCTAACAGAGGGATTTTACGCAATCAAGGTACTGGGGCATCAATCAAATGTCTAAAACAAGGTCCAGGGATCGATAATAAAGAGATGAAAGAAGGATTTTTTGAAAGCTTTTGCAAGTCATGTCAGACCAGGCACGACATTGCTCACACCAATGTGCATCAAGCGTTCCGTTTCCAATAGGCATTTGTAAGTTCTTAGATTGAGTATAGTCATTTGTTTGGCTTCCCAGAGGAATGGTTGATTTGGGCTGGTAATTGAGGCAAATTTTGTGAAGTGTGCTCAGTCGAATTATGCACAGTGGCATATGCGCTCGATTCATCTGGAGTAATTTTATTTTTTTGCATCCGAACAAGTGATCCTACACAGTGGTGTATGCACTTGATTGCGAGTTTAGAGGGCTTTGGGGATCTAAAGGTCAAGGCTAAGTGTAGTTGGCTGTGGTATTTAAAGAAAGGTGAGTCGGGTCTATATATTTTGTTCATTTTATTCTTATTCTTTTTTTTTTTTTGCAAGTAAGAGAAGAAATATTTTTTAAATGAAAGATTTTAGAATGAGTGTGGGGTTTTGAAATTTTGAGAATTTTAACTTAAGATCAATTTGGTGGTAAAACGGTAGAAAACGTGGCTTCCGAGATGTCGCTGAGCAGATCCACCGGTACGGGATTTGTGGACCTGACCGTTCATGTGGTTGTTAAGATGACACTTGGCATGCCGGATACTCCATCTAACCTTCTCGACGAATAATAATGACTGTCTCTTATGGAAGGACTACAGTAATTCTCAAGTTGAGAGAGACGAGTTTTGAAAATATTTTGACTTAATCATAGATAATTATAATTTAGAAGAAATATTGAGTAATTGAAAATGGGGCAGTACTTACCTGGGGGTGATACTTACCTGATTTGTGCGGTGAGACCTTGGAAATATTGTAGCGGTGGTACTTTGGTAGGATTGTAGCGTCGCGACGGGACTTGGTGGCTATCATTATAATGCAATGTTCCGGGTGCAAACTAGGGTACCCCGGGGATCTCTTTCTTTTTTTTCGCTTGTTGCGTAAGCGGTGGTTGGCGGTTGTTGGCGTGATGTCGCGATGGGGCCTTGGTGACTGTAGGAGTACCACAATGGGACTTGAGAGGTATTGTTGGGATGTTCGCGTTGTAGCATGGCAGTAGTGAAATGTGATGGGGCATGGGAGTAGTTTCACATCTTCCTGCCTTTTTGTTGCAGTGGCGTTTGGTGGGTTTGTGGCGGGCACTTCGGGAGGAGGCTCTTTGTTTCGGCGATGGGACATACTCGTGCTTTCTCCCTTTCTTCTTTTAATGTGACCAGTATTGTTTAAATTTATTTTATTTATTTATTTATTTATTTTGGATAGTGGTGTCCGTGATGGGAAGTGAGCTAAGCGTTACACTGGGTAGGGTGTTAATGTGACAAGTGTGTCTAGTTTCTTTCTTTGGCAGATCTTGGAATCTGATGAGATTATGTTATAGTTGCGTTGTGATTGGCTTATTTATTTTTTTTTGTTTGGTGTATTTGCATTTTCGAGAGATTTATTTTTGGCTTTTCGCGATGGGCCATGAGGGCATGGCAACAATTTTACGATGGGACTAAACGTCAGGGTGGTATCATGTGTGTGTTTTCATTGTGGTGGGACGTGCTTGAGTGGCTGCATGATGGGGCGATATGGTGTCGATTAAGATGAAATGAACGATGTGGTGAGGGGGTGACGATGTCACGTGGGGCATATATGTTTTGTCTGTAAAAGGGCCAGAGGCGTGGTCAACGTTCTTTTTTTTTTTCGGTTACACGATGGGACAACAGTGAGTGACGGTCCCTTTTCACTTTGAATGGCTCATGAGGCTATGCGATGGGACAAAGGGGACTCTCATTCGAGAA
Source organism: Chloranthus sessilifolius (assembly GCA_021018995.1). NCBI lineage: Eukaryota > Viridiplantae > Streptophyta > Magnoliopsida > Chloranthales > Chloranthaceae > Chloranthus > Chloranthus sessilifolius. The sequence goes on along the minus strand of CM037590.1, from coordinate 85,169,395 downwards.
GGGGTAAATTTTGAGCAAAACCAGGAATTAAGCGCCTGATATTAGCCGTTTGAACTGATTACGCGCCCGATTCTAGGCGTGTGATTCAGGGTCTAAAGGAAGTATTTAGGCGTGTGTAGGTTAATGTGTGATTGGATTGCACACTATGATTCTTGTGCGCGATTGAAACATTACCGTGTCATCGGGCAAGCGACTTTTTTATCTTGTGCGGCTATTCTAAGACGTTTATATTAATTGTGTGCTAGAGAATGGGCGCGGGATCGGAAGGTCACCCAGTCACTGTACAGGTGACCTTTCACATTGAGCATCAACTATTTATCATTCGATTGGATTGTACGGTTTGTAGAAAGAGCGGGATCGGGAGGTCGCGCTATCTGTGCGGGCGACAGTCGTATTGCGCGCCTGGTTAGGAGCACGGTTTTTAGATTGGGCGCTATGTGTGTAGCACGTGATTAAATTAAGCACATTTTTCGTGCGTGTGATCAGGGTCGTGTTCTATATAAGCGAGTGACCTTCATTTGCTTTAAATTCTCGGGTTTAGTCTTGAGTCTTGACTTTTCTGACTGCTCTAGCATTTTCAGATTTGTGTTTCAGCGATATTGAGTGATTTACCGTCAGATTCGGATGGGGTTTCTTCCCATATTCGTTATTTCACGTGCTCTTCATGCTAGTGTGATGTCCGAAGATAGTATCATTCTGGGAATGGGCTGTATTGGGAATGAGAGCGTCAGTCTTCACACCATTTTTTTCTAGGGAGCAGTGAAGGCAGCGTTGATGGGGCGGTGATGGAGGAAGTGAAGATGGCAGGGAGAGGAGGTGCTGTAAATTGAGGGATGTATCCCTAACCCATTTTCCGTCTCTTCAACTGGTGGCTCGTTTAAGTTCTCCAAGCCTGGTGGCAACATTTTTGAAGTCTCTGATTGGATGTTCTACTCCTTGTTTTGGCTCATTGTAATTTTGGTTTTCGTTTTGAGTTGTATGTTAGATTTTAGGTTTTCATTTTGGGTTGTAATTCGGGAGGTATGCCTCTGGTGAAACTTGCAAAACTTTAAATTATAAATAAAGGGGCATTATTTTATTCTTTATATTGTGCAGTTGGTTGGCTTAAATTTTGGTTGATGGATTAATTGGACTTATCTGCTTTGTCGTAGTTTTAAGATTTGAGTCAGCTTATAGTTTTAAAGTTCGTTATGAGAATGACCCAAGGTTTATTCATTCGTCCTATTAGGTCCTACTTAGTAGGTTCACTTGATTTTTATCAGGCTTGTTTGGAGCATTTTATTTTATTTTATTATGCTCATTTATTGATTTAATTTATTGATGGATTAGTTGGATTTATTTAATTTGTTTGATTTATTTTAGGATTTAATTTAGTTTAGGGTTTCACTCTGGATTTATTGAGGGTTTATCTCAAGATTAATTTATTTTATTGATTTTTGTTTAGAGGGTTTACTTGGTTCTGATGAGTTTGTTGGGAGCATTTCTTTTTTGGTCCCAAACGAGTCAGCTCTTATTCCAAAAAATTATTCTTTCGTTTAAAGTATTTTGTTTGTCTTTTTATTTGATTTGAGACGGCACTTGTTAGAAGTGTATGAATTCAGGGTTTAATTTAAAGTTTCTAGATGGGTGTTAAGTGTTTGAATCCTATTGGTCTATCTAGACTTGAGGAGTTTATTTTTTATTTTTTTTAGAGGAGCAAGTATCGTGCAATTATTGGTTCATCTTGGTTGCCATGGATCATGGTCTTTTAAAGGGGTATGTGTATGGTTTTGGATTCAATCAGCTTGGTACGGGGTTTAGATATGTGGCATTTGTCAGTTCGTGATTCAAAGGACATAGTTTATAGATGTTTGAGTCTGAGGTTTTGGGTTTGAATATTTTGTTCTCTTATTTTAAGTTTAAAGTTTGAAAGTTTTCTCCCTTTTTTTTTGTTTGGGGCATCTTGTGTTTATAATTTTGGGGCATTTTATTTATTTATTTATTTATGTCTTTTATTCCTTTCTGTTTCGTATCCCGGGTATTGGACCCGATGGACCGTGCTTATTAAGTGGATAATGAGAATGGACGGGATTGGGAATTCGGAGTGGCGCTAGGGTTGGTGCTATCAATCCAACTTGAAGTGCCACCCAATCGGGGGAAGAGATGGAAGAGAAAAAGGTAGTAGAGAGGGAACCCAAGGATAAGGCAAGGTCAGAGTTCTCGTGACCGATGCCTATGTTTCCTCTGTAGGCTCTGCGAATTCAGTATTAGTTGCTCCTCATTTTTTAATGTGTCCAAGGAGAGCTTCCAACAATGGATCCACAGGTCCTGGGTGGCTTTTTGTGAGCCACTCTTTCTTTCCTATCAGTTCGGGGCAAGGGAAAGAGGCTATCACGGTTAGAATTTACTCAGGGTGCTTTCCTTCTCCGAGCTTCTCTGAGATTTCTACTTTCCCAAATAAATCCGGATTTGGGCATTGCCTGAATGTGCTGATTTCAGCGTTCTTATTTTAACTGTATATTCAGAGGGTATGCCCTCGGTTTGTGCTGTAATTGTTTTATTAATCTATAAAGTGGTTGTGTTCTCTATATCATTTGTCTTGTTTTGGTTCGACTTTCTCGGTATTGTGTTTGACTCATGTGATGTTTATTTATTTGGGTATAGTTTAATTTAGATTTATTAAATTCAGGGAGCACCAGGGGTAGTTTCCCCTTCTTTTTTGTACTTTTTTTTTAGCTTTAGCTTAAGGGATATAGAGGCGTTGGGGACATTTTTTGTTATATGTATATTTTTGTTAGAATGTATGGAAGATGGGGGCTACCTTTTCTTTTTGGTGAATTGATGAATGTGAAAGATAGTGCATTTTTATCGTTTGGTCTTAGTCTTAGGGGGGCTCTCTTTTCCTTTCGGGGTGCGTGTTTCTTTTAGTTAGAAGTGTTTTTGGTGGATTTCCCAAGGGTGTAATTCGGGTCGATAGTAAATGTCAGGAATGTCCTAATTTTAGTTTTGCCTTTTTGTCTTGGGTGTGAAAATTTTATTTCTGGGCAAATTATGCGTTTATCTTCGGGCGTTTATTCTAATTACGCGCCAAAATTTGAGCGCGCATTTCGGAAGGTGAAGAGTTATTACGCGCTAGTTCATAGGCGTTTAATTCATTTAATCATTTGAACCTCTGCGCAGGATGAACACGACCGCTAGCATTCCCGTGCTGACGTGTAAACATTTGAGGTGATTACGCGCTCTCAGTAACGTGCGTGATCAACCGGTCGGATAAATATGAGAGGGCGACAGACCATTTGCGCGCTCATCAGTGAGCGTGCGATCCGAATTTAGCGTTTTATGAGTGGCGTGTGATTTGTTTGAGTGCTTTATTTCAAGCGCGTAATTCAGTCGGCTTCTATAAATAGTTTAGAACTTCTCATTTTCGTCATACAATCCGTTTTACTCTTTAATTTTCTTGTTTCCTAGTGTCTGTGTGCTCGTTTTTCGTGTTTTCGTGATATCCTGTGATCCGGTCGTTCGTTTCGAGTGCCGTTTCTTTCATCTTCTTTAGTTTTCTGAGCTCTTTGTATCAGATGGAGGGTGAGGGTGTTGGTAGGCCAGAGCTCACTATTTCTGAGTTAGAGGGGATGTTGATGAGCGATGGAGGTGAGAGTTCGGGGGCACTGGCTAGAGCCATTGCCATAGAGGCGGATATCAGGGAGATGGTCGTGGGGAGAGTACCCGAGGGCAACCAAATGGTGGTCAAGAAGGAGGTACCAGAGGCTGAGCCAGGGTTAGCCGAGGAGGAGGGCAATAAAGTTAAGGGTGAGCAAGGTCAGGAGCAGCTAGGCGCTGAGCCTCGGGATTGTAGGCATTATCCACTAGAGTCCGGGTAGGTCCCCGTAAGCAAGAGTTCTTCCATTTTCCTGAGCATTCAGGCTATGACATAGGCTCGTTAGGCTCTGTAAACCCTTCTAATTTACGTCGAACCTACATTGATTATGGGTCGTGTTTACTTGTGTATTATGACAGCATGTTGTATTTAGTTGTTCTTATCATGTTTTGTGTGTTCATTGTAAGTTATTATTATGTGGTTTGGGAATATTTCATCTGCTTTGAGCTTTAAATTTATTTATCTTTCGTCATAGGTGTGCGTTAGTCTTACTGTCATTGTTTGTGTTTCGTTCAATAAGAGCCCTCGCAGCTGGCCATCAGCATGGCATGGACCGAGTCTCATACATGGTACCGTGCCTTACCGAAGTTTCAGTGGGAGCAGTTGGTGTCTTTCGAGTTTGGGACGATTTTGGAGTTGGAGCCTTTTCAGGTTGATCGAGGCTTGATCGCGGCGATTATAGAGAGGTGGAGCAAGAGGTATCAGGCGCTTCTTTTTCTAGTCGATATGATGCTGCCGACCCCTGAGGACTGGGTCCACATTACTGGTCTTTGTTTCGAGGGTGAGCCGATCACGGGGAGGATGGCAGGGAGTTACTTAGAGGTATGTGAGGATATCCTGGGTGTGCCTTACAGGTTGAGTAGATCGGGGCCCGGTGTTGTTCGAGTCACTTGGTTTTTCGATACATTTGCGAGTGGGTTCACCCCTCCAAGGCTTCATTCAGAGGCAGTAGCACTTTACGAGGCATGTTGTGCGAGGGTGATGGGCCGAGAGCTCGTGACCGAGCTGGGATTGGTCACGGATAGGGTGCTCCGAGCATTCTTGATGCACTTCTTGGGCACAGTACTTTTCTCTTCTTCGACTCAGGGATATGTCACCGGGTTATTTTTGATGATTCTAGGGGATTTAGACTGAGTCCCAACCTACGCGTGGGGTGCATCTGTGTCGGCGCATCTCTACGAGAAATTTTACTGTCGGGGTCAGGGGATAGCGTCGATCGAAGGTTTCCTCCCGTTTCTCCAGGTGAGTTTTAGTTAAATTCGTATCGTGGTGACCCTTTTTTTTTAACCTTTGGTCATAGTGACGATCTTAATGTTTGTTGCGTGTGGTCATTGTTGTTATGCTATCATTTTCAGTTTTGGACATACGATCATTTCGCTTTTCTGCGCCCGGGGGTTCCGTCAGAGATTTTGTTCATGTTCCCGCGGATGCGCGTGTGGAGGGAGGCATTAAGGGGTCGTTGCTTGTCGGCTGACCTTCAGACTGCACGAGGCCTCTTCCAGGATATGCACGCAGGGCAGGTATGTATATGGCATTTATGTTTTCATTTGACCTCATCTATTTTTTTTTGGTGGCCCTTAGGCTTCGCTCATGGATTGATTTGTTCATCCAGATAGGTGATGTGGTGGCCCTACGATGATTCAGAGGACGCGGGTGAGGCAGTGATTGAGTCTGGTCGGCCCTTCTTCGATGTGGACATATGGGTCCATTGTTTTGAGTGAGTGGAGAGGATCCACACCTCTCGGGTGGTACAGCAGCTGGGACTCGATCAGGGAGTCCCTTTGGCGACAAGCCACAGGGTGGCTAAGAGGATGATCGGCCCTCCAGGCTAGAATTTTATGGAGCGGATGGCGCTCCTGATAGCTAATTTCAGAGATGGGGGGACTAGAGTCACGGGGGCGCGTGATGGGGCTGATGTGCGAGAGTATAGGAGGTGGTTTGGTGCATTGGGTGGTGGGCGTCTCTTCATGCATCCTTTTCATGGTAGTGGTTCTTTCGCTGTTGGCGAGCCAGAGTCGGCAATGAGGGAGAGGTTGGTCGCATTAGAGGAGGGCCACCTCAAGGCGAGTGTGCGGGGAGCATTGGACGCCCTCCATAGGGCGATGGAGCAGATGGGGCATGCTCCTCGTCCTGATGAGGAGATGTTGCGTTCTTTGACTGAGTCAGTTGCCAGGGCCAGAGCGGCGGAGGATGAGTTAGGAGTTTGACTAGCAGAGGCTCGTCAGCTCCTGGTGAGTTAGTTTACTAGTTTTATTTCATCCACGGGTTGTATTGGTTTATTCTGGTAATGTTTTTAATATAGTAGTCTTGTTTTTATCATGGCTAGTCTGAGAGAGAGTCTGAGGTTGCTTGCCAGGCGGCGATGATCGAGCTGTTGTGCGGCCAGCAGCAGGCGGGTCGTGCGGTGGAGGCTAGTTTACATTCAGAGATCGAGCGATTGGTAAGTACCTTGGATTGGACTTATTAACTATTGACGGTTCGGGGATCCTCGCTAATGTTGGCATATTGGTGGCGTTTTTAGACAGCAGAGCTTTCCGCTGCAGGGGCTTCGACTCGAGCATTTGCTTCTTCTTCAATGGCCTCCTCCAGTCGAGAGGATCCAGTGATAGCTCATCTACGATTTGAGTTGGAGCATTGGGTAAGTTCGATCACTCTTCAGTTTACTTGTGATATTGTATTGGTTTGTTAGGTGTTATTATTATGTTGGCTTGATGGTTTACTAACGTGTGCCGGTGTTTTAGCGTCGAGTTGTTGAGGACTTGCAGATAAGGGAGGCGATCGCCGCCTCTCTACGTTTTGAGAGTCAAGTATGGTTTAGTATAATTTAGTTTGGATTATTCATTTCTATTTATTCTAACACATTAGTATTGGCTTGTCATTTTTTTTCTTTTTTTGTTCAGGCAGTTTCGGACTCCGCTCCCGAGGCTCCTCGTCAGCAGTTCGTTCCTATCCCTACCCAAGTATGTTTTAGTTATTAGGTTCATAAGTCATTTGTTATCATAATATTTATCTGATGCATTTGCTTATTCTCGTTCTGACCGCCTCGTTCATCCCTGGGTGCCATCTGTGATCTGTGACGCATAAGACTTGGGAGAGGCTAGATCTGGTATATATGTATTTTCCATTTTGAGTTTTGTTGTTGTTTGTATGTGCATATGTTTGCTTCTTCAGATTCATTAGAGTTATACAGGTTCGTCAGCTCGAGAAGGCACGGCTAGAGGCAACGCGGGCGCGCGCCACTCCGAAGGCGAGACGAGTCCTCGGAGAAGTGGAGAGTCGTGAGGATCTGGTGGTCAAGATGTTGGTCATGCAAAGGACTCATGCGGAGGCACTAACGGCAGCGTGTCGGATGACACGGGCAGAGATGCAGGTATCCCTAGATCGGTGACAGTATCACCTGACAAGGGGCGAATGGGGGTCGCGTAGGTTGGCTAGTTGTCATGAGGGGTCGAAGTCGATGGCTATGAGTTCTTCAGTTGGGCAGTCTCGTCATACCTCTCGCAGTCGCAACAGGAGCGATAGTCGTGAGGATTCTGTCATTCGGGGGAGTCATGCGAGGCTTCCTCCTCATTCTCAGTCGAGGCGGTCGGTCAGTCAAGCCAGTGAGGGGGGTTCAGTGGTGGGTCCTCACCGTTTAGAGGTCTCGAGGACTCCTGGTGCCGGGATTGTGTTTTCAGATGATTAGTCTACGGACCTCTAGGCTAACGATACCGATTATAGCGGCGCTCGTCCTCCTCAGCGGCAACGTAGGGATTAGGGGTGTGTGCGTGTTTGTTTATATTCGTTGTATGTGCATTGTATATAGGGGGAGTGTCCCCAGTGACAAATGTGAAGAAAAAAGAAAGGATTATTTTTTTTGGTACATGTCTATATATATAGGGATTTTTTGTTCAGATGTACCTGATTTGCTTCTCCTCCTTTGATTTCCTTTTGGTGTTTTCTTTTTGCCTTCGGTGCCATCAACCGTCACTGGGACTTGGATGCTTTCGAAGATGGCCTGGTGCTGGTTTGAAGGTTGCTTTGCATCTGCACATATAAGGGTAATGCTATCAGTAGTTTTGTTACCCCCTTGCTAGTTGTCAAGGGGGGAAAATATCTCAGACCGAGGTCTAGTGATAGAAAGGTGGATATAAGCCTCTTTTTTTTTTCTTTTTTTTTTTTTTTTTTTTTTGACTCTCTTTTTTTATTCTTTTTCTTTTTTTGAAATAATAAATAGTGTAATAGGGAAAGCAAATGACAATAGAGATAATGACAAATAAAAAAAATACCCTAGCGTAGAAGCAGGGTTGAGCTTGCAGTACAGTATTTTGATAACGCTATCTGAATGGTATCTTCATCATTCTTTATCTTTTGGTGGTCGGGTCAGCACTTCTGTTATAGTTTACCTTCTTTTTCCATAAAAAAAAAAATGCCCCAACGTGTGGATGCAATGGAGTTTCCCTGGGCCTTAGATAAGCATTTTGGGTCTATAAATAGTCATGGGTATTAGGTGAATTAGTCTTGCAGAAAAGTGCATTAGTACTGTCTCTGAACCGGGGGGAGGTCCTTCGATTAATAGCGTATAGGGGGTCTATCTTAGGGTATTGATCATCCTATTCTATGGTTATTCAGGAAAAGCATTGTAAGTATAATGGGTGATTGCATCAATCGTCATTCAGTGATTTTCAGTTTCATTGCTAGGAATATCCCGTGAAGTCTCAGATTCATCCAAAATAAAATTAGAAGGGGGAGATGTAAGACTTAGTGATATGGGGAATAGTTCGTAACTAATACCTTTTCAAAAGGGGTAAGTAACAATCTTCTCTTCTGAGGGGTATGGAATGCCATGATCGAACTCTTCGTCATATTTCTGTACCATCAAAACCTCGCATTCTATGGCTAACAGGGGTTTATCCTCCTCCCGCCACCTTACGACGATATCTAGTAGTATGAGAATATCAGGGATGCCCTCACAGCATACTTATACACTTCCAGTAAAATTACTGGAGATGTCCTCATGGCCTGCTTATGCTTCCTTGAGTTCATTTGTTGTGATGCTCTTACTCGATATCTATTTTTTTTTGTACATTTTTTTTTTAAAGCATCCTGTTGGTGTCAGAATGACGAGTTTCTATTGAACCTAACATCTTCATTTTTTTTTGCTCTAACGTCTCCTCCAATGGCGGGGATAGGGAATGAGAATCAGGTGTTTCTTACGCTTTTGAAAAAAAGTTTTAGATAGGTCACTAATCCTTCAATCAAATCGTCCGAGTGTAAATGGTGGGCGACAAGTCGGAGATTTTTAAGGATATTCTGAGGATTGAAGACATATGACCAATGGATGGGTCATGATGACTACGAGGATGATAAGTATAAGTATTTTAACCACAGGATGTGATTATCATAAGACTAAGGATGGGATTTTCTAAGGTACATGGCATTCCAGGGGCTAGGGAGTTCTTCCCCGTCTTGGCTCGCCAATGTGTACGCGTTTCCAGGGACTTCCCAGTTTGATTTTAATTTTCCTTTTAGATGGACGTGTTTGGAAGGCATAACTTTCTTTAGGATTAGCTCGCCAATGTTAAAGGTTTGTTCAAGGACTTTCTTATCATAGGCCCTGACCATTCTCCTCCGATATACCTAAGTGTGATCAGCTGCCCTTAGGCGTGTTTCATCGAGTCACTCTAACTGAGTAAGTAAAGCAATTCTCCTCCCGTCTAAGGATAGCTCATCATCAAGTTGGATGCATAAAGATGGTACTTGTATCTCATATGGTAGGACTGCCTCCATCCCATAGGTGAGGAGGTAGGGAGTTTGGCCAATGGCCGTACGAATAGAGGTCCTATAGGCCCAGAGTGCTTTCGATAATCGTTCGAGCCAGTTGGCTCTATTGCTTGTTTCCACAGTTCATTTCCGGATTCGAATCAGTGTCTTGTTCGTAGCTTCTGCTTGTCCATTGCCTTGAGGGTAGAACGGCGATGAGTGGCACAAATTAATGTCGTACTTCTTGCATAACTTCTTCATCTTTTTCGCAATGAAATGTGATCCGTTGTTAGTGATGAACATTTTGGGTACTCCAAACCGGGTAATGATATTTTGAACTACTATCCTCATGAGCATTGTTAAGTGGTGAAAAATGCCACTTTTCACCTTATAACCTGACCATTGATAGACCTGTGAGCACACTAATAAGCCCTTGTCAAGTGTATTTTATAGAAAACAATAAAAGAAGATACTAGGGAAGAAAAGCACTCAAGAATGCCCAGCATGGAGCCATCTCTCAGCACAGGATGAACTCAGCAATAGCACACCAAAGGGTAGCACATCATTGAACCCTTGGAGCGTGTGGTTGCAGCAGGGCAAGGTGAAGAAAGTAAGAATAGGTTGAAGAGTTCGTCCTATCGATTGGTCACCTGAAGAGTTCGATAGGAGCTGAAAGCATTAAAAGGAAGGAATTCGTGCAGTTGAGAAGGGTTCGACAGGATCAGAAGGTAAAAAAAGGAAGAATTCGTGCAGAAGTAAAGAATTCGATAGGATCCAAGAACCTATCGAGCAGTTGAAAGAGAAAGAGAATTCAACCTATCGAAAGCTAGCTTGAGGGAAAAAGGAGACTTATCGAAAGGTTCCCTAAACCTATCGAATGGTCCACTGAACCTATCGAAATAGAAGTGCTGAGACAGTACCTATCGCAGAATGATTTGAACCTTTCAATAGGAACAAGGGCATCCGATGGAAGCAATAGAATGTGAATCCTCAACCTATTGAATTACTCTTCCAACCTGTCGAAGGCCCCAGATCAAGTGCAGTGCAGTGAAGCTAAAGCATCTAAGCCCAACCTATCGGGACCTATCGAAGAGACCAGAGAACCTATCGAAAGAGGCTATAAGCTTTCTTTTAACCCGTCGGAAGCTTCTCCAACCTGTCGAAATCATGTGCTGAACTTCTCAGAAACTATGTTATGCACACGCTGTGACTTGGTGACCTGCTGCACGTAAACCGAGGCACTTTGGTGACCGGCGTAATGTTTTAGAAGATGCCCTAGGAAGCCCTAACCGACCCACGTGCTTTAATAGAACTCTAACAAACTCTGACAACCTTCTAAAAGGGATTTTTTGCTAGAAAAATAGCGGAGAAAGCTATATATTGAGATCCCTAATTGCCATTGGGGAAGATCGAAATTCTGGACAATTTCTTGGAGATCAGAGCTTGCAGTGAAATTCTATTTCGCTTCTTTTAGCCCAACCATGGTTGGCTATCCCTAGGAGCAGCAAGGGGTGAGTTAGATCTATAATTGGGTAAGGTTAAGAGTGTTGTTGGGCTTAATTGCTGCACAGACTGCAGATCTGAGAGCATTCCATTGTAAGAGTGACCTTGTTTGCAATGTAAATGTTGTTTTCAATGTTTAATTAGATCTAAAGCTCTTTTGATTCCTTTTAGTGCTCGATCGGATTTGTGTAGAGGAGTTGCTTGATCAGCTCACCCACGTAACTGGTATACCTCTTGGATATCATCTGAATTCCCTGGATCTGATATCCCTGTAATTTCCTGCGTCAATGACCTAGAAATTGCAACATCTGTAGTGGTTTAAATTGTTCTAATTGAGGCTCTGGCTTTGTAGGAGATCTCTAGGATGGTCTGTGACCATTAAAGTGGACAGATTATAACCTTAAGGTGAATCTGAGCTCAGGCCTCAATTGGATTCATCTGGTGTAATCCATGGATTCAATAAAGCCTATAGGATGGTCTGTGAACATTAAAGTGGACAGATCGTAGCCTTAAGGCCAAGTGGATCCTGTGATTTGAAGTGGAATTTATACCTCGCAACTATGCTTGTGGACAATGCCTATGGCCAGCCGAGGGACTTGTGTGCTTTTGAACCCCTGTAATATGCTTAGCTCAACCTGATTGCAGTGAAAACAACCTCCAAGATGTTCTTCCCCATCTTTTGAGTTTTTAAACCTTCCATCCACAAGATCTGAGGCTCCAGATTCAATCTAAGACAATCTGCATTTTAATTATAGTTAGTTTAAGTGACAACCCTATCCAAACTTCTCCCCTATCTTTTAGCTAAATTAGTAATAGCTAGGGTGCCAGATCTCTTATAGAGCTGGAGATTTACTCAATTCCAAACCACATCTCTGTGGACTTTCCCTTACTTTTAAAACTTGCTACAAAGACCCTGTAACTTGCAGGTCAAGGATATTTTAGATGTGCTGAATCCATCTTTGTTTTCTCTTGATTTTTACACCATAAATCAGCACACTGGAAATCCCTAACAAGCGTCAAAGTGGTAATTCGGACATAAGACTCGGTCTTTGCCCATTTGGTGTAGTATTCGGTTGTTGTAAGTATGAACGCATGCTTGTGAGTATTCCCAACAGTGTCTGTAAATGGTCCAATGATGTCGAAGGCCCACATCGAAAATGGCCATGGCGAGGTCATGGTGTTTAGTACAACTGATGGAGCTTTGATAAGTGTAGTGTGCTCTTGACATTATTTGTAGGATTGAACATAGAGGTGGTAGTCTCTTATCATCGTCGGCCAGAAGTAGCCTTGTCGTGTAACTTGATCGGAGAGTCTTTGTCTCCCGGAGTGAGTGCCGCAGGCGCTGGCGTGTGCTTCTCGGATGATGTATTGTCCTTGATGTCGTGTGTGATCGTGAAGGCTTCTTTGTATAATGTTTCACAAGTATCTGAGAATCGTATCGATTTCTTATAGTCTTTCATTCAATCTTTGTGACATATGGGGGAACGTGTTGATGTTTTAAGAAATTCCAAATATCAAAATACCATGGCTGTCCGTCGTCAGTTGGTGATTTCTCGAATCTGAACGTAGCGACTTCAATTTTTATTTCAACGTGATTTTTTAGAGTGATTATTTTTTTTGATTCCGTGCTGGCAGGGAGAATTGGTAGTTCCCTTACAATGGTCCATGATACTTTGTGGGCGGGTACTGTTAATCTTTCAATGAAGAAGGTCTTGGTATTTTGGCCGATAGGTATCTGGATGACAAAGTCTAGTGTGGCTAAGGAATATGCTAACTCGTTTTCTAATCTAGGGATGTATGTGAAAGAGATCTTTTCAAATTTCTTCACCAAATATTGAGCGATCTCAAGGTATCACATCAATCTCCTTTCTTTAGTTTTCCATTCTCCTATGACTTGTGAGATTACTAGTTTAGAATCGCCTATGGTCTTTAACTGTTTGACACCTAATTGTAACGATGTCCGCAATCTAGGTATAAAAGCTTCGTATTCCATAACATTATTGGTAACAGGGAAGTCTAATTGGAAAGCTTTGGGTATCACCACTCCTTCAAGGCTTAGAAAGACTATTCCGATGCCCTTCCCTTTGTGATTTAGAGCACCGTCGAAATAGAGAGTCCATGAGGTTTTATCGAGCTCTTCTTCATGAATTGTGAGTAAGTCTTCATCGGGGAAGTCTGCGTGTATAGGTTCATCGTTCGAGAGTGGAAGATCTATGAGGTAATCTATAATGGCTTGCCCCTTGATCGACTTCTGGGTGACGCAAGTGTTAAGACTTGAAAAGTACCACTTTTCACCCCTTAACTTAACCTTTGATTAGACCCATAGCCACCTAATAAGTCTTTGTAAAGTGTTTTATGTAGGTAATAACCAGCAGTGAAATAAGGCCAGGAATCCTGCTAAGGAGCCTATTTTGGCACCAGAAGTCCCGCAGAAGGATGGACTCTAAATCCAGACCTGAAATGAGCCTCGCACAGTCCAGCTGAGCTTCCCAAGACTCTACAACAACTTCTCGCGCAGATGATTGACTGAAGAGCTTCAGAAGCATAAACTCGCGTAGCTCTCGTGAAGCTCAAGAGTAGAACACATCGTGCAGTCTCACGCAATTCAAAGCAAACCTCTCTCAACCTCGATTCAGCTCAGCTTTAAGAAGAGAGAGCTTGAAGACTCCTCGCAGCTGTCAGCGCGATGCTGGGATGCAATTATCAAAAGAGTACTGCTCGTGCAGTTCTCATGCCATTCAAGAAGAAAGCATCCTTCCGAAGACAAAGCCATCCTCGCGAAGATCAACCCAGCGACTGCTTGAACTCCAACCTCGCGACTGCCTGAAGAGCAAACTAAACCAACCTCGCGACGGTTGAAGTTTCAATTTCAAATCATCCTAGAAAAGAGCAAAAGCTACCATGCGATAAGTCTGGGAAACAATGGCTACCTAGTGAAGCTCTGAACCTCAAACTTCCATCTCTTCAGCAGAGGACTTTCTGGGAATTTCTAGCGATTAGGGCATGCACTCCCACGCTCAAATCTCAGTGCACGTGCCCCAAGGCATCGAAGGATCACTATTCAGCCATGTGGCATCATTAAAATTAGGGTTTCCTAACCCTAATGTGCCGCCACACCACTGCTATAAATACCCATACTTAGCTTAGGTTTAGGGAGGGGAGACCTTCTTTTCTTTCTACATCCTGGAATAGCTGGGAACACATCTCATTTCTTAGAGACTCGATCTGAGATCGTTTTGTTTTTCTTTCTGTAGTTGTAAGTAGTTTTCTTGTTCTTTTTCCTTCTCTCCATAGTCCAGCACTTGCTGGCTATGTCTTTGTATGCAATTTGAACTAGATTAATGGAAGTTCTGTAATAGGATCTGTACTTTATGGGATTTATATTTAAATGTGAGATGCTCTGTGTAAGGCTGCTGCCTTGTGATCCGCCATTGCTTTAACTGTGATTCAAAGCAATGGAGGACTGATTCTAAGGGCCACTCAGATCCAAGTGACCTGTGTGTCTGGGCTATCATGGTCCTATACAGCCTTAGCCCCACCGCAGGACCCACTAGATCTGAAATCCCCATGGGAGCTTGAGTTGGTAGCCTGGTGACCATGGTAGTGGCAGCGATATTCTTGTTTTGTCTTGGGCTCCATGAGGAGAATAGCCTCTGGGATAGTCTGTGACCATTTAAGTGGACAGGGTATAACCTTAGGGTGATTTCGATCCACCGATCCAAGATGGATCCTTCTTCTTTACACCTGACCTTGTAGAAGCCTGGTGGGAGATTGTACAGAGGCAGACTCCCCTATATTTGTATAGATTCGCTATCAGATGTTAGATCTGATCTGGTTATAGAGATTGTAGGCTTGTGACTGGACCATTGTAGCCTCACTCAAGCAGTGGACAGCTAGATCGAAGGTTGTACTCAATCTCTTATTGGTTCTATGTGTCTGGGCTATCATGGTCCTATACAGCCTTAGCCTCACACATAGAGCTTTAGAGGTTGAGGTTCCCTATGGATTCTTGAGCTGGTAGCCTGAATGAAATAGTGCCTGCAATGATTAATTTATTTTGACCCATCCCTGGATTGTGGTTCCCCTATGGGATAGTCTGTGACCATTTGAGTGGACAGGTTATAACCTTAAGGGATTGAATCATGGTAGAAGTGATGGGTTGGATCCTTTCTCCTCAGTGGTGATAATGTAGCCATTGGACAGGATTTCTATAACATCAGATCTGAATCTGAGTTACAAAACTCCTCTGATCTGGGCTCAATAACATACTTCTCACCCTTTTATATTTATTTTCCACACTCCATCCATCCTCTCAACCCTTTCTGTAGTTTAGACATTAGAGTACCTTAGAATACTTAGAATAAGTGACATTAAACTTCCCTCCTTTTAGGGCTGCCAGATCTATAGTCAGATCTGGAGGGACTACAAGAGATGGCTCCCTTGGAGCTGTAGATCACCTTTCCCTATGGGATAAACTCTTACTTATCAAAACTTGCTACAATGGATCCTGTATCTTGCAGGTCTAGGATTTCTTAGTTGTGCTGATTTCATCCCTGTTTTACTCTTTCTTTGATTTTTAAATGACTTTTACCACCAACCAATAAAAGAACACACTCAGAAAATCCGACAACAGTAAGTGATATCGAACTCTTGTAATAGCATATGCCAGCGGGTGATCTTCCCTGATGTGGCGGGCTTTTCGAATATGTATTTCAGAGGATCCATTCGGGCAAGCACTAGTATCTTATGTGCTCCGAAGTAATGTCGTAATTTAGTTGAAGTCCATACCAATGTGAGTCATGTCTTCTCCATATGGGTGTACTTCGTTTGTATTCAACCATCGTTCTACTAAGGTAGTAAATGGCCTTCTCTCTCTTGCCATCTTCTTCATATTGTCCTAAGATTACTCCCATCGCTTTATCATTTGCCAAAAGGTATAGGATTAGGGGTCTTCCGGGAACTGATGGGTTAAGGAGATAATTTTTAATGTTATCAAAAGATTGCTGGCATTAGTCATCCAATCTGTACTCGGTCCCTCCTTTAAGTAGTTTGTAGAAAGGATCGCATCGGTCTGAATGCTGAGAGATAAATCTCCTGATGAACTGTAATCTTCCTATCAAACCTCGTAATTCCTTAATATTGCTGGGAGGTGGCATCTCTAAAATGGCTCTGACTTTCACAAGGTCGACTTCAATCCCTTGGTTGCTAACTATAAAACCAAGTAATTTTCCAGAGGTGACTCCGAAAATACATTTCTTAGGATTCATTTTTAGTTGATATTTCTTAGCTCTCTATAGCACTAGCCGAAGGGCTTCAGCGTGCCCTACTGGCATCTGGGACTTTACTAATATGTCATTGACATATACTTCTACACACTTATGCATCATGTCGTGAAAAATAGCCATCATGGTGCGTTGATATGTGGCTCCTGCATTCTTGAGCCCAAAAGGCATGATAACGTAGCAGTAAGTTCCCTATGGTGTGGTGAAGGAAGTCTTCTCTTGGTCAGACTATGCTAACTTGATCTGATTATATCCAGAGAAACCATCCATGAAAGACAACATCTCATGTCCAGCGGTGTTGTCAACAAGAGTGTCAATATGTGGGAGTGGAAAGTCATCCTTTGGGCATGCCTGATTGAGGTTTCAAAAGTCAATGCAAACCCGTACCCTGTCGTCTTTCTTGGTGACAGGTATTACGTTGGCGACCCACTTGGGATATAGGACAACTCGGATGAATTTAGCTTTATGTAACTTGTCAACTTCCTCTTTGACTTGAAGGGTTGTTTGGGGGTGCATCTTGCGGAGTTTATGCTTAACAAGTTTCACATCGAGTTCCAAGACAAGACGATGTTCTACTAGGCTTGGGTCTAAACCAGGAATGTCCTCGTAGGACCATGCAAAAGAGTCAAGATGTTCCTGTAGGATTTGTACAATTTGTTGATGTTCTTTAGAATTGAGCATCGCACTAATTAATAGTTTCTTGGGCTTCTCGTTGGTGCAAAAATCTATTTCTTCCGTGGGTTCGGCGACAGCCTGGGTCTGTTCGTCAAAACATTTAATAGCTTTCCAAAATCCTGAGTCTCATCAGGGCCTGGTGTTCCTCCTTCATCCTCGATAACCTTATATACCACAAAATTACTAGGCTGGGGATTTATTTTTATGCAAGGCCACTCTTCATCGGCGTAACTTATGACCGAAAGATCTTTTGTAAAGTGAAGGTCAAGGCTATTAATTCTTCTCTCAAAGTCATGGAGTATCTCTTTTGGTTTGATGACTGGCTTATTACTTAGCCTGAAGGCTTTGCATCCTTGCGCGTGAGACGGGTCAGGAGTTAGAGGAAGGAAGTCCCCTCGTTGACTGCAAACTTGAGTCGGGATAAAGAGTTCCCTTTCTTTTTCAAGGTTTTTTGATTTTTTTGAGTTTTGATAGAGAGTTCCCTTTCTATATTTTCTATTTTTTTTATCTTTGATAATAAATATAGTACAGGGTCGTTGGCTTCAAGAGGCACCGGGAGAGCCGCTTCCTCTAGTTGAGGGAGCGAGACGGCTGTGGGAGTCGTTTGGGCGATCCTTTGGGGAACGCGGACTTGTTGCAAATTTGGCATTTTTTTTTTGAAGTCCTCATCCAATGGGATCTTTCGAATAAGCAATGCTGATGACAGGGGTATCATAGTTTGAGTTTCCTCTACTAGGATGATTGTCTCTTCCCTGAAGAAGCTCGAGAGATCATAATCAATTGAACTATCATTGTCAAAGTTATGAGATGATTGTCCTTACAGTGAGGGGGAATCTCTTAAAAGGTTCCCAGTGGGAGGGAGCTCTTTCTAATGATCTTTATGATATGTTGGGATGAGCGTACATACTTGGCAGCGGGCCTGGTAATGGTAAGAAATGCAGGGAGATTTCCAAGGACATTCCCATCCTTCTAAGTTATGGTTGATGATATTATCCAACTCACTCTCTGGATCTGATAAGGCGTGAAGTTCTAGGTTGGCTTGCTCTGCCAGTTCGAGTGCAGGGAGGTCTATCCAGTAGTCCTCATCATCACTTGGTGGAGGTCGCCACTCTTCCCGAGTGATTGCCAAAATATTTGGAATTGTGGTGCATCTGGGGATGAAGGAGCGTCTAATTTAAACTCCTCTTCAAATTCTAGGAGTGGGATGTGGGTGTTTCCTCCTGAGTCGAATAACTGACGATCGGGTCCTCTCTCTTTTGGTGCTAGGAGCGAGGTTGGTGGATTACTGGTCGTGCTTAAGGTTGTAGGGTCGGCTCCGTCCACCTCAGTCATTATAGGATGTGTGATCTTGCTAGCAAATTTCTCTATTATGCGAGTGCATGCTTCGCACCAGGGATGATATGGGTGAAAGATACAAGGCGAGTCCCACGGGCATTCCCATCCTCCAAGGTCGAGGCAAAGGTAGATGCTATATGAATTAATATTTTCTTGCAAGGTGTCATCCTGTTCCCATGGTAACCGTGAGTGTTCTTTGTCATCTCGTAAGGCTGCTATGTGAAAATCTTCGTCATCTGTAGATTCCCAATCTTATAATTGTGGTTCGATTTCTAAAGGGTCTTTCTTTCTTCCTTCTATGAGATTTTTAGTGTCAAACAAAGGTTTGACTTCTTCGAGGGGTTCGTCGATATCATCATTCAGGTTCGTCAAATCATTGAATGCTTTGGATATTAGTTCAATTTCAGTCTCCTGGGCTTTGGTAAAGGATACTCCCTTCTGCTTCAACACATCTGCTTTCTCAGTAGTTCCATAGACGAAGTGATCATAAAGAGACCATTATGGTGAGGTAGGAAATAAATCGACTGGTTGGCCGTTCGATCAGTAACCTAATCCTATGTGCTTGTGTATTTTGTCGGGAGCATAGGTTTCACATGCCCTTGCTTATTCTTATCGAGTATGGTGTAGGGGACGTATCCGAGTTGGTACATAAGATCCCACCCTTTCATCGGGGTTGGGTTGATGTCGTATAATTTGGCGAGGTCTGGGCTAACCTCCCTCCTCATTAACTCTTGTTGTCGCTCTAGGTGAAAACCAGGATGAGCAGACTCCTGCGATAGCTGCTTCATCAGGAATTCGTGTCTTTTGGATGTGGCCAGTGTTTTGTACGGATTCATGGGCTGTCGAAATACTTGTCGCGTAATCGGTATCCATCTCCTGAAGTGGTGCATCGACGTATATACGGACGATGGAGTCCTCATACGGGAATTTAATGCATTGATGGTATGTGGACGTGACAACCTTCATTGATTCTAATCATTTCCTGCCTAAAATGAGATTATATGTACTAGCGGAGTCAGGAACATGGAACGTCACATCTTTTGTCATGGGTCCAAGGCGGACCTGAAGTTTGGTAGTTCCTTTTACGAAACAATGTGAGCCATTGTAGGCTATGAGCAATAAGGCCGAGGGCCTGACATCTTGCTCTATGTATTCAAGTGTTTTCAATATGGTGAGAGGGCAAATATTAAATCTCTCACCTGTGTCGACTAGTGCATGGGGCATAGAGAACCCTCTGATTATGACTGTAAGATATATGGGGGCAGCGCTCCCACGAAGTGACTCCTTAGGCATGTCTGCGTCTGTGAATGTGAGGGCGGGAGGTTGTGCCATGACAGAGGTAATTTGAAGAAGCTCATCCAGGGTTGTGTCTTCGTCCACTTGAGTGTCCTCGAGTGTCCTTATTAATAGTGGGTGATGATCAGGCGACTTCTTGATGAGTTCTAGTATAGATATATGAGCTGGATCTTTTGGAGATGTCATAACAAAGTGTACCGATGGGCCCTAGGTGCAGGTGGCTGAGGTGGTTGTAGTACGGGAATTGGTGGTGGGATGACGTGCGGTGGGGGTGGCAAGTCAACTTCCCTTTCTCTCGTGTTCCCCTCAGGTAGTTGTGCATGCGTGAAATCTTTATTCCGCGGGAAAGGGGGAGGTGGATAGTTGATTCCTGACTTGAGAATAAAGGCCGATTGTTGGTCGAACTTAGCGTGCCTCGATGTTGGTGCATTTGTTAAGCGAGTGAAGTTAAGGGTCGGAGTGCATGTCCGTATGGTACTACTCCAAGGTGGGAGGTATTGTGTGTGATCCTCTTCCTCTAGGAAAGTGGAGACCAACGTATTGCATGGATTTAGGTATTCTTTTCATTCACTTTGCTCTTCATCTGACGGATACTCAGTTCTGGCTTTACTCTCTTGGTTGGGAGTCATGTGGGCGACACTATCTATCCGTGTGACAGTCGGAATGACAGTTTAGAGAGCATAGTCTCCATACTCAGATTCATAGTCAAGTGAAGGGAGTGGTAACACTGGTGATTCGGGATTGGGCGGGGTCAATGGCTCTAGTGCGGAATGATGGAGGAATGGCCACCTGGCCCTAAAGGAATGGACTCGTATATGAGTAAACTTTGGATATGGAGGCGGAATCGGTGGCGCGATCCGTGTGATCAAGGCAGAGGGGTGTAAGGAGGATGGAGTTCTTATAAGGGTAGTAACAGCGTCGGAGGGTAGCATACAAGTGATTAATGTCGAAGGCTAGAAATAAGGTTGACTGGGGAGATCTGTTGGTCTATTTTAAGTGCTTCGTACTGACTTTATTGAAGACAGTGATGAGAATGGGGTAAATGAAAAATGAGTGAAAGGTAGAGTGATGATTACGAAGCAACAAGCCTAAAATATGCACAGTCCTGCAAGATACAGGGCCTGTTGTAGCAAGTTTTGATAAGTAAGAGTTTGTCCCACAGGGAAATTAATCTAAAGCTCTAAGGGAGCTATCCTTAGTAGGCTCTCCAGATCTGGTTACAGATCTGGCAATCCTAAATAGAAGGGGATTTAAAGTCACTATAATCTAAATCCTAAGACGACTTACTGTTTAGATTACAAAAAGGGTTAAGAAGAGTGGTGGAGTGAGAAAATAAATATAAAAGGGTGAGAAGTATGTTATTAGATACAGATCTGATGGAATCTTGTAACTCAGACTCAGATCTGTTGCTATAGAAATCCTATCCAATGGCTACATTATCACCAAAGAGGAGAAAGAATCTAACTGACTCCTGTGCCATGATCCAATCCCTTAAGGCTATAACCTGTCCACTCAAATGGTCACAGACTATCCAATAGGGGAACCACAATCCAGTGCTTCATCCAGGCTACAAGCTCAAGAATCCATAGAAACCTCATCCTCTAAAGTTCTGTGTGTGGGGCTAGGCCTACAAAGTGCACAAGCCTGGACACACAGGACTAGCAAGAGTTTGAGTACTAGCTTTTAAGCATGTCTATTCACTGCTTTAGAAAGACTGCAGTGATCCCGTCACAAGCCTACAATCTCTACGGCCAACTCAGATCTGCAATCTTATGATGGATCTATTCACTATAGGAGAGTCTGTCACTGCACAATCTCTCACAAGGCTAGAAGCACAAGTGCAGAGAAGAAGAATCTATCTTAGTTCCATGAATTGGCCTCACCCTAGTGCTATAATCTGTCTACTTGAATGGTCACAGACTATCCACAGAGGCTATCCTTCTCACAAATGGCTAAGACAAAACAAGAACATTGCTACCGCCACCATGTTCATAAGGCTACAAGCACAAGTTCCCATGGGGATTCAGATTTAGTGGGTCCTGTGGTAGGAGAAGGCCTGCAAAGTGCCTAACCTGGACACACAGGTCACTTAGACCTAAATAGTACCTTAGAAACAATCCTCCATTGCTTACAAAACAACTTAGCTAGGGAGGATCTCAAGGCAGCAGCCTTGTATAGCATAACTCACAACAAAAACAACATCTCATACGTGCAACAGATCCTATTACAAAAACTCCATTAAAATCTATACCAGATAATCATACAAAAGGCATAGCCAGCAAATGCTGGACTATGGAGAGAAAGAAAAAAAGAAAAAAGAATAAAACTCCTAAACCCTAACCTTGACCTACTGTAATTCTACAGTTGGTTTTTAGAGAAGCACAGAAGTTAAGTCCCAAGAGATATCGATCCTCAAACCTAAGCTAGGCTTAGGCTTATATAGCAGTCAGCTTCCCCTCCAATTAGGGTTAGGAAAACTCTAATTTCTCAATGTAATTGTGGCCCATTCTTGTCCCTTGGATGCCTCGAGGCGTGTGCACGGAGATTAAAGCATTGGAGTGCGTGCTCTAATTGCGAGAAGTTTAGAATTTGATCCTCGCTGGGTAGAAATGATTTCAGATCTTTCTGCATGGTAGAATTGGCGTCGCGGGGTTAAATTGACTTGAAATTCATGCAGTAGCAGGATTGGCATTTTAATCATCGAGGAATACAAATAGCTATTGCAAGATTGCTCTTTCAGCTTTGAATGGGGCAGGAATTACTCGCGCGATTTGTCCCTTGGTTAATCTCGTGAGAGATCCTCGCGAAGAAGCAGTGTTCATGAGTTTCTGGGTCGCACAAGCATTTCTCTGAAGGTTTGTATCTCTCGGCCATTACGCGACAGCTGCACACAGGAATACCTGAAGCTCTCTCTTCTGAGTGAGTCACGTGAAGCTTAACGGTTCTTCTTTTGAGCTGTGCGAGACTGCACGAATGCTTTAGACTAAGCCTCACAAGGACCTCGCGAAGCCTACTTTTCAATTCTTTCTGGCACCAAACCGCGAGCGGCAACTGCGTAAACTAATTCACTCATCGATGGTAGAGCTTGAGAGCCTGTGTGACGATTTGCATATCAAATTACAGGGCGGTAGCGAGCTATGCGACCAATTATTGTGCTTCCTCCAGGGACTCATGATAACTGCGCGAAGGAATTATTTTTGGTTCAATTGAACCCTGTGACATTTGCACGAGGCATCCTTCTTGGTTTATTTCTGCTTTGATTTGCCTATGCTTCGGCCAACTTTCTGTCTGGTTTCATCCTTCATTCTGCTGAGGTAGTTTTGGGGTAACATTGAGCTTCTTAGCATGGTTAGGAGTTTAGTAGTAGCTGCTGCTTATTACCTACAAAATAGACTTAAAACACATTCATTAAATGATTAAGGGTCTAACAGAGATTAAGTTAAGGGGTGAAAAGTGGTACTTTTCAGGTCTTAACACACCCCCAAACCTAATCTTTACTAGTCCCTTAGCAAAGCTATAATTAAATGCCACTTTCGTAGGGATCATGGATACATTTAGCATATATACCAAGCCTTTTAAACCCCTAAGTGATCCCTAGTGGAGGAGTGAAGTCTCCTGAGGGTTTTCAGTGAAGACACCCACAAACTTCACCTTTAAAATCAGTTAAGTATAGTGCAGATAATGACAACACAGATTCAAATGTTTAAAGTTTCATTCCACACCCATTTAACACTTAGAGGAAACTGCAGCAATATTTGCAGGCCATTTAGAACTTAAAAGTTAACATGTATTTGCATGACCACCATTCATTTAACATTAGAATTTCAATGTATAATAATCAGTACTCTGCTTGCCTTCAATTCAAAATCCAAGTTGGATACTTCCCTAATGGGGTTAAAATTCAGACCCAATTCTCACTTTGTGCTATCTCTCAACATTAATAACCTGAGGGTATTCTCATTCTCAACAGCTCAAGAGAAGTTGCAGACCCCAAATGGGCTTGCAAGCATGAGCATAGGTCAAGCTTCTAATTTCTGACATCTTCAAGGATTTTCACCATAGATTGGGCAACTCTTCATCTTCACATGACAGCTCATTTGACTTTGGATCCACAAGGTCTTTTAGAATGGGTTGTAATGTGGCTTATGGCTGAGGGGTGTAAAGAATAAAAGGGGTAAAAAGAGAATCCAAATTGAGAAATCAGCAAGGTATGGAGTGGTTCATGACTTCACAACCTTCATTCCAGTAAAAGCTTCATCTTCCTCTTCTACTTCAGAGACAAAGTGGCCAGCTTCTCCTCTTCTTTTCGATTTTCAGATGATGATGTTCTCTAGACTTCTCTTTCTTTTTCTCTTTTTATTTTCTTTATTCATTCTTTTGATGACATGCCACACAACTGTCATTGATACACAGCTGTTCACAAGTTGCTTTTCTTCACCTTCCACAGAATATTGAACCATTCTCAGTTTCTTTACCTCCTTCTCCTTTACCTTCTGAGTTCTCAAAGTGAGGGTAAGGTTGACTCAGGTAATGAGGTTAAGGTGCAAGTTTTCTGGTATTTGTAAAAGAAAGAATATGATTTTAAAGCTCAACTAGTGTATGCAAAAGGGCAGATTTTAAAAGGTTTGATTTTTAGGCTCAAACTGTCCAAATGAGGGCCTTGGATCATTTCCTTAGTCTCATAAGTGCTGTCAATTAGTTTTGATTTGGAGTTGCACAACTTCTAGTGAAGAAGTCCTGATTCAATCAGTCCTTAGAGCAGAAATAATGCCAAAAACACTCTTTAAAAGAAAATTTTGGGCCCAAATCTCACTAGGTATGGTCATCAAATTTAACCCATGAGGTGTATTTTCATCAGTTTCTCTCCTCTTAGGTTCACTGAGTACTAACTGACAAAAATTTCTAATATTAGCTTCATGGTGGTGTCAAGATCAATCTTTATCTGTTTCCAAAAGTCTGCAAAAATATTTAAATCTTTACATGTTTCCTCATTGTATCAAGTTAAGTGGAGATTGACTTTATTCATCCCATTTTTACTACCATTACTGCACTAAAATTAACTATTCTATTAGTAGACTGCCACACCCCCAAACCATTCGGAGCAGTGTCCTCATTGGTTCAGAGGTGACAAAAAAAATAGAATCCAAGCAGACAGACAGAAATAAACATAGAAGAGGAGAGAGAAACAGAAAATGCAAATGAAACAGTATGGAACTAAAAGAAACTTTCATTAAAATAAAAAGAAAATATGACAAAAAGATGGAAAAGGAAAAAACAAAATGGGGGGGGGGGCATTGTGTAGCCGGGGGAGGGTTTAAGGAAGATGGAGGGGGAGATGCAGGTAGTGCCATTTTTTTCTTCTTCTTTTCTCTCTTCTCTTTTTTTCTCATTTTCTTTTCCTCCTTGGCGAGGATCCGCTGGACCTCGTCAAATTCATCCCAGACAAATTGCAAGGGGTTCGGCACCTTTGGTGGTGGGGGATCTTCCCAGATGGGGTAGAATTTGATTGGGAATCCGAAGGGGTTGTCATCCACCATTTGTGTGAGGAGTTATGGACTTTTAGGGTGAGAATAGGAGGGACGAGATGAAAAGGGACTAATGGCCGGTTTAAAAGAGGGGGACGAGGGAACATGAATCGGCAGAATTGAAAATGTGCCCCTTTTCAAACTTGGAAATAAATGAGCGTTGTGTGGGGAAAGAAGAAACACACAACTGGCTCTTTGGAAAAGAGAATGAGCATTAACTGACTATGTAAAGATAGGCATGGTATTTAAAGGGGTCAGTGTATCGCGCGGGGATCCTCACGAAGAACAATCAGTGATGAGTGGAGTACATTTCTCGCACAGCTGAGCTGGGGATCTCCGTGAGGTAGCCTGACATGGCTCATCAATTTGAAAAGGAAGCCATTGAAATCCCTGAGGCAAGTATTTGAACAGATTTATATAGCCACCATTTACATCTATCCTCCACATGGATGACTATTTCAAAGAAACATAGCCTTCCTAAAATCATCTCCCATGAATGACAAAAAAAAAAAAGAAAAGGAAAACTACAAACACAGAAAAACAGAGCTATATACAAAAAGTAGAAATTCTATTTAAGTGGAAGAAAATATTTACAAATGTAGTTATAAAAAAAATAAAACCTAATGTACAATCTAAAAACTGGGATCTAATCTGATTCCAAATTTGTAAGGAAATCCCAGCCCATCTTTTTAGCCTGTGCCTTAAGGGCAGCTCTGTCCTGTTTCTTCGTTTCCTCCCTCTCCTTTTTCTTTTCAGCTGGTGTTTTCTATGCAGTTGGAGCTTTAGGTGCACTCACCCTTACTTTTGGTGGCTTGGGAGCTTTTTGTTCCTTGGATTCTTGAGGGGCTTTTCCTTTGCGCTTAGCAGGGGGTGGCAGGGGATTTTCCTTTCCCTTTGCCTTTGACTTCTGCTACTGCAGAGGGGACCACTAGGGATTTCCCTTTTCCTTTAGCGTCGACTTCCTTAGTGGGGACCACTGGGGATTTCCCTTTCCCAGTGGACTCAGGATGGGCAGGGGACTGTGCCTCTTTAGACTAGGCAGCAAGCTCTTTGCCAATTTTTAAAGGGGCAGCTTTAGGAGCAGACCTCTTAGCAGTGACTTTCCTCTGCTGAGGATAAGTTTGCTTCTGTGGTGGTTCAGCAGAGGCTTTGGTAGGGGTAGGTTGCTCTGTAGTTGGAGGCTGCTCCGTAGGAGGTGAAGCAGGAGCTTTTCTTTTATCTTGCTGGGGCTTAGATTTTGCCTCCTCAGACTAGGCAGGTGGAGCTGAAGTAGTAGTTGGCTCAGGCTCAGGCATGTGAATAGAGATGGGGGTCGGCTGCAGAGGGACATTTCTGGCAGCAGCCAATGCGGTTTCCAATGAGGCTATCTGGATTTGATGTTTGAGGATGTCAGTCTCATGGATCTCCTTTTGGATTTTTTGGATCTCCTATGCATTGTTAAGTTGTTTTTCAAGCATTCTTGCCCGGGCATTTGCTACAGCAGCATTAGATTTCTCATACTCCCAATTTATCTGATGATAAGTAGCTGTAGCCTTGACCTTTTGGTTGGCATCCAAAATTTTAGTCCACTCCAATGAGATGCCCAGAAGCTGTTGTCAGTGTTCCTCCATTTTATCAATCTGTTCCAGCAGGGGGGTCTCAATTGATTGGCGAAGCTTGGCCATGCCTCTCAGGACATCCTTCCTCAGGTAAGCATTATCCTCATGTGATGGAGGATGGTGAGGTAGGGAGGGCTGTAAAATTAATGTTTTGGTGCTATGGGCAGATAGGAGGTGGAAGGAGGAAAGTGTGCTTCGTCCTGGGGGGGAGAAGGGGGATGATGGGGAAGTCAAGTTGTGGGGGAATGGGGTCAGGTTCTGGGTCTGCTTGTGTAGATTTGGTAGAGAAGGTGGGAGGGGGTAGGATAAGAGGGGGGATGGAGGGTATAGAGGGAAATGAGAATGGGGTAGGCTCAGTAGGTGTAGGGGATGGTTGGGGGGGGGAAATGGGAATGGTGAGAGGAATGAAAGGAAATGGGGGTGTAAGAGGGAATGTGGGTGGTGGAGGAGGTTGGGAGTCAGTAGGGAAGTCTGTTTGGGTGTCTTTGTCAGTGAACAGGACCAGGGGGGTGAAGTGGGTGGTGGAGGGATGGGCGAGTTAGTTAAGGTGTGTAGGGTGGATTGGATGGAGGTTAGTTCAGTTTGCATCTAATCTTGTTTGTGGGTATTGGTGGATAGTTGGGCCTAAATGTCTTGGATAAGAGAAAGGATAAGGGGTAGTGTGTCAGGGATAGGAGGTTGGGTATGTGCAGAAGAGGGTACGGGTTGGAAAGGTGAGGAAGGTGCATGATGGAAAGTGGAGGGAGGGGAAGAGGGGGGTTCTGGGGAGTGATGTTGGGAGGTAGTTGGGGAGTCTGGGAGAGGGGTGTAGTAGGCTGGTATTGTTTCAAGGAAGGTAGATATAAAGGCTTGGAAGCCTATGGATGTGTTAAGGGTTAAGTCAATGTCTGTGAGGGAGGGGTGTAGTAGATATGGCTGGGGTGGTGGTTTCTGTAAGGTGGGGTGTGTCAATGGGGATAGAAGGGATTGAGGGTGGTGTCTGGGAGATGGTTGGGATGGTCTCAGTGGTCTTTCGTTTTTTGAATGAGATGAGTGGAGGGCTGGTAGGTGTATGTGTGGTTGATGGGGGAATTGTGGCTGTGTAGTGAGGTAGGGTAGGGGATGGTGAGTCCTCCCATGGACCAAACACAGGGGAAGGGGGAGTGGGCATGGAGAAGGGAAATAGAGGGGGGTGAGAGATGGATGCCTGAGGGGTGGGTTGCGCTTTATGGAAGTGGTAAGCTGGGGGTACCTCCTTTGTAGAGGCACTCGATCTAGCCGCCTTCTTCCGCTTGTGGCGGTGGCTGAGCCTCAACTTTCTTCTTTTTCTGGCCCCCCATCAAGCTCCTGCTGATTCCCCATTGCCTTTTGGCAAAGGTAGTAGGGGGGAGGGTGGTGGTCTGCTCAGTCCTTCCTATCTTGTAGCCCCCCTTGATCAGCCGCAAGGTAATGATTCTTGCATAGGGTAGAGTGTGAGGCTTCTTGTTTGACCCTAACTTCTCCACTACATCTTTCATAGCCTTAAAAATTAGCCAGGCTGCATGGAAGCCATGGCCCATGTGGTAGGAGTAGACAGCATTCGTAATGGGGGTTCTCCTCTCTTGCTGACGTCCTGAGCAATATATGTTCTTTCGCGGGACTTGGTCAATGAACAACAGTTTAGGTTCTAGTTCCCTCCTTCTGATTGAGTCCCCGGTGGCTTTTAATCCTCTAGTTAGGGCCCGTGCAATTGTATCAATCGATGCACTCAGAGGGGGGCCATATCCACAGCTATGATTGAATGCTGTTGGGATGCCCAACACTTCAGCGATCATCTTAGGGCCCACTAACATATCAAAGTCGTCAATCAGCACTAGCAGGCACCCTTGTCCATCGTTGTCCTTCTTGACTTTGATGTGCTGATAAAATAGCTGCACTAGCCTAGGGTAGGCTAGTGCTGGAATTCCTCTCATCAATGGCATCAGGCCCGCTTTGCTTATAAACTGTAAACAGGGGCAAAGTGAGGTTCTTTCTCAAAAAATGGTACATCAAAGGCTGTTTCAGGATCCAATGGAATTGACTCCATGAGCTCAGAAGGGGTAGAGAACTTAGTGGTTGGTACTGCCGCCTCTTCAACCACTTCCTTTCCTTTTTTAGGGGACTTTGAAGTCTTGGCCTTTCTAGGGGTGGTCTCTGCAGGGTCCTTGTCCTTCCCTTTGCTCTTCTATGTAGTTTTTGGAGCCATGTCTAACTCCGTCCTATAGTGTGAGAAACGGAGGTTGAAAGCTAGGGTTTGGTTGGATTTAACGCACAACGCACCTCAAAATCTCTGAGCAGAGGGCAATGGATGGGGGTGGTATTAGGAACAACTCTGTAGATTTATGCAGTGAATGATGAGATGTAGGAGTGATGCTGGAGGAGAGAGGGGAAAGTGCCAAAAGCTAGGGTTTCGCAGAGGGAAAAATGAAGAAAATAATGAAAAAGGGACAAAAGCGTGGGGTTGAAATACTTATCGGGAAGCTCGGCACGCTTTGGAACATCTGGTTGCGGGTTTGGAAATGAACCAAGCAAAGGTATTGATTAAATCTGGATTGCGCGACAATCTCTCAAGTTGTGCTTGGAGCGCGCGACAGAGTGAGATTAATTCATGTGAATTGCGCGAGAGGCTCCTAGGTCTCTTTAGGATTGCGCGAAAAGCTCTGAGATTCATTTTGAATCTCGCGACAGACTTAGAATCTCACGACAGTAAATGAAGTATTTCTGTTGAATTGCACGAGAGTCTCCTAGTTTACCTTGTGAACCTCGCGATAGCCTGATAATCTCGCGATAACTACTGAATAGCTCGATGTGGACCGCAGGAGAGGTTGTCAGGTACACATGAATCTCGCGATAGTCATTGAATGTTTCTATGCGAACTGCGCGACATGCTCCCAGGCATCCTTTTTAACCTCGCGATAGCTTTTGAATCTCGCGATAGTCTCCCAGACTTTCATTTTGGACCCAGCGACAGTAAGGTATAAAACAGAGAGCATGTGCTCTCTATTCTGCCCCTTTGCCTGTTTGCTTGTGGTTGGATCCTGGGCATGACTCTCTCCTATGGCTTCCACTAGACACATATAAACTCAATCATCCAATCAAAAACAACCTCCCACATTAGGCCTGCAACAGAAGCAGTCAATTGAAAAAATAGTAAGAATGAAACCATGCATCAAAAGTTTGAAACAAATTGGTCCAGATTCAGATAAGACCACAAACAAATCCTAAAGAATGGAAACAAAAGAAAGAAGGATAAATCAACCAAAAACAACATACATATGATACAGGAATGACACACCTGTGGATCAATTTGAAGAAGGATCATCTTGAAGGTGAATGGTGTCCATGGGTTCAACAGGTTTTTTCAAACAAGGCTTAAGCCTCTGACCATTCACTTTCAAGGTTCTCCCAGACTTGGGATCCTTGATTTCCACAGCACCAGATGGGGAAACATGCATGACAATGTAAGGACCTTCCCATCTGGATTTCAATTTGCCCGGAAAAAATTTAAGTTTAGAGTTAAACAACCAAACCTTATCACCAACAATGAAACTCTTTCTCAACAACCCTTTGTCAAAGAAAGCCTTAGACCTTTCCTTGTAGATCCTGGCATTGGCATACGCATCCCTCCTTAGTTCTTCCAATTCTGACAGCTGCAGCAACCTGTGATGACCAGCAGAAGTTAGATCTAGATTCAAATGTTTGATGGCCCAATAGGCCCTGTGTTCTAACTCCACTGGGAGATGACAAGCCTTGCCATAGACTAGTCTGAATGGGGACATACCAATGGGGGTCTTATAGGCAGTCCTATAAGCCCACAGTCCATCATTAAGCTTGTTAGCCCAATCCTTCCTATCAGTCCTCACACTCTTCTCAAGGATATGCTTGAGCTCCCTATTTGAAATTTCAACTTGCCAACTGGTTTGTGGGTGGTAGGGAGTAGCAATCCTATGGGTGAAAGAATATTTCTTGAGCAAGCTCTCGAAATTTCTGTTACAGAAATGACTCCCCCCATCACTGATAATGGCTCTAGGGGTACCAAATCTAGAGAAGAT
Organism: Chloranthus sessilifolius; assembly: GCA_021018995.1. Taxonomy (NCBI): domain Eukaryota; kingdom Viridiplantae; phylum Streptophyta; class Magnoliopsida; order Chloranthales; family Chloranthaceae; genus Chloranthus; species Chloranthus sessilifolius. Next base: position 85,138,756 of record CM037590.1, on the reverse strand, counting down.
ATTTTGCTTTATGAACTTGAGGACAACCTGATTATCATTAGCTCTTGTGGCAATGGGTTCTACCCATTTGGAAACATAGTCGACTGCCACTAAGATGAAACGAAAATCATTTGAAGGAGGAAAGGGGCTCATAAAGTCAATACCCCACACATCAAACAATTCTACAACAAGGATGGGCTGTAAAGGCAGTGAATTTCTTTTAGACAACCCTCCTAGTTTCTGACATCTTTTACAGGTCTTGCAGTGTGTATTGGCATCTCTGAAAAGAGAAGGCCAATAGAACCCACACTGCAACACTTTGTCAGCTATTTTTCTCCCACTAAAGTGACCCCCACAGGCCTTTTCATGGCACATGGCCAGAATACTGGGACATCACTTTCGGGAACACATTTTCGAATGATTTGATCTGCACAATACTTGTACAAGCAAGGTTCCTCTCAGAAAAAGAATTCGACCTGTGAGAAAAATAGGTCTTTATCCATTTTTGTCCAATGGGAAGGGATCTTGCCTATAACTAGATAATTGACAATATGTTCATACCAGGGAACTAAAGACTGGATGGCAAACAGTTGCTCATCCGGGAAGACATCATTTGTAGTAAGGTCATCAACACCTTTTTCCAACATAATTCTGGACAAGTGGTCAGCCACCACATTTTCTACGCCCTTCTTGTCCTTGATTTCAATGTCAAACTCCTGCAACAAGAGTATCCATCTAATCAATCTGGGCTTTGCATCCTTCTTGGACAGTAGGTACTTTAATGCTGAGTGGTCAGTGAAGATGACAGTTTTAGACCCAAGTAGGTAAGGTCTAAACTTGTTCACAGTAAAAACCACAGCCAGAAGCTCTTTCTCAGTGGTTGTGTAGTTCAGTTGAGCTTGAGCAAGTGATTTGCTGAGATATACAATGACCACAGGCAGCTTATCCTTTCTCTGGCCCAGGACAGCACCTATTGCCATGTTAGATGCATCACACATCAACTCAAAGGGCAGGGTATAGTCAAGTGTCTGGAGTACAGGGGCAGAGGTGAGGCAGATTTTTAACTTTTCAAAAGCCTCAAGACATTCATTAGAAAAATCAAAGGGCACATCCTGGTGGAGCAAGTGGCACAATGGTTTAGCAATCTTGCTGAAGTCTTTGATGAACCTCCTATAGAATCTAACATGTCCAAGGAAGGATCTGATTTGCTTGACTGTTCTCGGAGGGGGAAAATTTTTAATGAGCTCAACTTTGGCCTTGTCTACCTCAATTCCATCTTTAGAGACTACATGGCCCAACACAATTCCCTGTCTTACCATGAAGTGGCTCTTCTCCCAACTTAAGACCAAATTGGTCTCTTCACATCTTTGTAGGACCTGATGGAGGTGTTGTAGACATTGGTCAAAGCTATCCCCATAAACCAAAAAATTATCCATAAAAATTTCCAAGAATTTGTCAATCATATCAGAAAAAATTGCATGCATACACCTTTGAAAGGTGGCTGGGGCATTACACAATCCAAAAGGCATCCTTCTGTAAGCAAAGGTGCCAAAAGGATAAGTAAAAGTAGTTTTCTCTTGATCTAGAGGGTGCACAGGGATCCGGTTGTACCCTGAGTACCCATCAAGAAAACAGTAAAAAGCCTTCCCAGCCAACTTATCCAAAATTTGATCAATAAAGGGGAGAGGGAAGTGGTCTTTTCTGGTCTTGAACTCGAGTTTTCGATAATCGATGCAAACTCTCCAGCCAGTGGTCTCCCTGGCTGGTCTCAACTCTCCAGAGTCGGTTGTTATCACTGTGATGCCAGACTTCTTGGGTACCACCTGGATTGGTCCCACCGATTCAAAATAAAAAATATGGTAAATTACCCCAGCATCCAACAACTTAATGATTTCTTTCATAACCACTTCTTGCATGTGAGGATTCAATTTCCTCTGCATTTCCCTGAAGGGTGTTGAGCCCTCCTCCAAATGAATCCTATGCATGCAGATTGATGCATCAATCCTTCTAGATCAGCAATGATCCAGCCAATTGCTTTCTTGTGCTTCCTCAAAACTATTAGCAATTCCTCCTCTTGCTCACTAGTTAGAGAAGAGGAGATAATTACAGGAAGTTTCTATTCTTTCTCGAGGAAAGCATATTTCAATGTCTCTGGCAGCTTCTTGAGCTCTAGATCAAGGGCTTGTTGGATGGATGGAAGGATTGGTGTATTGTTGGTTGGAGGAAGGGGCAGCAATGTAGGTTTCCAATTGAAATGTTGCACTAAGCCCACAGAAGACCTCACCAGGGATATGTCTTCTGGCATTAAAGCTAGGCTTCCTTCCTCAACCATATTCCAAACTTCAGTTATATCAGTGACAATGTGGCTCCACTCCAGCAGAGTGGGCAGTTCTTCTTTAACAATTTCTTCTAGTACATCCACTGTAAAGCATTCCTCATTGTCCAGCTGAGGGTACTTTGCACTATTGTACACATTAAGCTCAACTTTCATATGTCTAAAAGTGACGTCCATGATCCCGAACCTGCATTGAATGCATGCATTGGTAGTGGCCAAGAATGGTCTGCCCAGAATAACAAGTATTGGGGATGTACTCTTACTGCAACCCATGTCCAAAACAAGGAAGTCTGCAGGATAGAAGAACTTGTCTACCCCTACTAGGACATCCTCAACCACTCCCATGGGTTTCCTCTCAGACCTATCAGCCATCAATAGAACAATGGGGGTGGGCTTGAGCTCCCCCAAACCTAGCTGCTGATACACACTGTATGGCAGCAGGTTAACACTGGCTCCAAGGTCCAAAAGGGCCCTCCCAATCGTGTGGTCTCCAATAATACAGGGAATAGTGGGTATCCCTGGGTCTTGTAACTTCTCAGGCATTGTCATGGTTAATACAGAATTAACTGTATCAGTCGCAAAGACCTTTTTGGACAAATGGCCTCTGGCCTTCCTTTTCTGAGTACAAAGGTCCTTCAGAAACTTTGCATAGGCTGGGACCTATCGGATTGCATCAAGCAGGGGTAAATTTATTTTGACCTGCTTAAAGGTCTCCATCATTTCCTCGATCTGTGCCTGACCCTTATCAAAAGGGGCAGGGCCACTCAAAGCTTGAGGAAATGGCAGCTGAGGTACTGCTGGTTCCTCAGCTGCAAGCCTATGGCAGAACTTTTGTTTTTTTCTTTTATCTATTTTTATCTCCTGCTGAGGCTCAACTACAACCTCTTTATTTTTCCCTTGTTGAAGGGTAGCAGGCAATTCTTGACTCTGTGCTCTAACAAAGTCTTTATCACTTTCACTTGACATTTCCTTGGGAAAGACCTCTCCTTGTTCCTTTCCCACCTGGTTGTCTACCAGCCTACCAGACCTTGGGGTCGTGATGGCATTGGCCCCCTCAAAATTTGAGGAGCTTTCTCCAATGGAATACTGGCCCTTAGGGTTGGCTACTGGCTAGCTTGGCAACCTGCCCTCCTCTCTTTTAGCCAGAGCATTAGCTATTTGGCCAAGCTGCTCTTCTATTTTCTTAATGCTTTGACTGTGAGAAGTCACAGTCTGATTCAAGGGTCCAAGGCTTTGCAATTGGGCCAAAACCTGGTCCTCGAAAGAAGCACTTCGGGTTGAGGTGGGGGAACTACCAATTGATTTTGTTGCTGGGGCTGCTGCTGTTGGAAATTCGACCTTTGGGCATAGCCTTGGTTAAACTGCTACTGTAGCCTTTGAGGTAAGGCCAACATCTGTTATGGCTGCATATAATTGTCTTGCCTCCACCTCAAATTTGGGTGGTCTCTCCATTGGTAACCAGCCAGTTCCATTACAAACTCAGGGTATTGCCCCACAGATGGGCACTCTTCTACTGTGTGTTGTGGAGATTGGCATATCAGACATGCCTCCATCACTTGTGCAGCCATTCTAGGCTGCACCATAGTTAGAAGTTTATCAAATCTTTCAATCAAATTGGCCATCTGCATTCTCAGGTCTTTGTTTCCTCTAACTTCATACATCTTTTCTTTAGAAGTCTCAACAAGCCCCAGCATAGGAGGAGGCTCTTGAACAGTTCTAGATGAGGACATCTTCTGGAAAGCATTTTCACTTATGACCTTGAACAAGTCCCATGCCTCATCAGTTGTTTTATGTATGTATGTTCCACCACAAGAAGCATCTACCATGTCTCTGCCCTTCTCATCAATCCCATTGTAGAAGCTCTGGACAAGCTGCCAGTCAGGGATCTTGTGGTGGGGACATTGTTTGAGCATCTCTTTAAATCTATCCCAGCATTGGTTAAAATCTTCAGTTGGGGACTGGGCAAAAGAATGCATGCCCTTCCTCAATTGGCTGGTCTTGGTCTCTAGGAAAAATTTAGATAGAAATCTTGCCTGGAGGTCTTCCTAGGAAATGATGTTGTTGGTTGGGAGAGTAGATAACCTGGTCATGGCCCTGTCCTTTAAGGAGAAAGGAAAGAGCCTGAACCTAGTGGCTTCTGGTCCCAAACCAGTAATGGAGAATATCGTGCACAGGGCTAAGAACTGGTCAATGTGCTTGTAAGGGTCTTCCTTGCTAAGCCCATGGAAAGAGGGAAGCATTTGGATGATGGAAGTTTTGATTTCGTAGTTTCCTTGAACATCTGGGAATTGAATGCTGAATGGAGAATTATAATCATTTGGAGCATTCAATTCCATCAATGTTCTAGGTTGTCCTTCACCCATAACTGCTATCTCAATTTCACTAGGGGCTCAACTGTGGTGTGTCTATGCCTTCTCGGTCTTCTACCCCTTTCTATCTCAGGGTTAGCAGGCACTAATTTAGGACTGAGGGATCTCCTTCCTAACATGCACACACACCAACAGCAGGAAAGACTATTTGCAGGCACATTGCACCTAATAAAAATTGCAACTATCCTAATCAACTGCTATGGAATCTTCAAAGGGGAAATAGACTGAGTTTTGAGGGTTAGAGAAGTGCAAACAGAGGTAGCTTGACTCCTAGTGTAATTTTACTTTCCTTCTCTGCTACGGTCCAGATCTGCAGGAAAAATTCCAAATGTAATTCAGCAGTATCAATTATTCACAAGTACAACTACCAAAGAATAAAGAATCAAAAATCTAGAGTCTACTAACAGATCAATATCCCCGACAACGGCACCAAAAACTTGTTGGTCTATTTTAAGTGGTTGCTACTGACTTTATTGAAGACAGTGATGAGAATGGGGTAAATGAAAAATGAGTGAAAGGTAGAGTGATGATTACGGAGCAGCAAGCCTAAAATATGCATAGTCCTGCAAGATATAGGGCCAGTTGTAGCAAGTTTTGATAAGTAAGAGTTTGTCCCACAGGGAAATTGATCTAAAGCTCTAAGGGAGCTATCCTTAGTAGGCTCTCTAGATTTGGTTATAGATCTGGCAATCCTAAATAGAAGGGGATTTAAAGTCACTATAATCTAAATCCTAAGACAACTTACTGTTTAAATTACAGAAAGGGTTAAGAAGAGTGGTGGAGTGAGGAAATAAATATAAAAGGGTGAGAAGTATGCTATTAGATACAGATCTGATGGAGCCTTGTAACTCAGACGCAGATCTGTTGCTATAGAAATCCTGTCCAATGGCTACATTATCACCAAAGAGGAGAAAGAATCTAACTCACTCCTGTGCCATGATCCAATCCCTTAAGGCTATCACCTGTCCACTCAAATGGTCACAGACTATCCAATAGGGGAACCACAATCCAGAGACGAGTCAGAACAAGGTTACCATTGTAGGCACTACTTCATCCAGGCTACAAGCTCAAGAATCCATAGGAACCTCATCATCTAAAGTTCTGTGTGTGGGGCTAGGCCTACAAAGTGCACAAGCCTGGACACACAGGACCAGCAAGAGTTTGAGTACTAGCTTTTAAGCATGGCTGTTCACTACTTTAGAGAGACTACAGTGATCCAGTCACAAGCCTACAATCTCTATGGCCAACACAGATCTACAATCTGATGGTGGATCTATTCACTATAGGGGAGTCTGTCACTGCACAATCTCTCACAAGGCTACAAGCACAAGTGCAGAGAAGAAGAATCTATCTTAGTTCCATGAATTGGCCTCACCCTAGGGCTATAATCTGTCCACTTGAATGGTCACAGACTATCCACAGAAGCTATCCTTCTCACAAATGGTTAAGACAGAACAAGAACATTGCTGCCGCCACCATGTTCACAAGGCTATAAGCACAAGTTCCCATGGTGATTTAGATTTAGTGGGTCCTGTGGTGGGAGAAGGCTTGCAAAGTGCCTAACCTGGACACACAGGTCACTTAGATCTAAATAGTACCTTAGAAGCAATCCTCCATTGCTTATAAAAAAACTTAGCAATGGAGGATCTCAAGGCAGCTGCCTTGTACAACATAATTCACAACAAAAACAACATCCCATACGTGCAATAGATCCTATTACAAAAACTACATTAAAATCTATACCAGATAATCATACAAAAGGCATAGCCAGCAAATGCTGGACTATGGAGAGAAAGAAAAAAAGAAAAAAGAAGAAAACTCCTAAACCCTACCCTTGACCTACTGTAATTCTACAGTTAGTTTTTGGAGAAGAAGCACAGAAGTTAAGTCCCAAGAGATATCGATCCTCAAACCTAAGCTAGGCTTAGGCTTATATAGCAGTCGGCTTTCCCTCCAATTAGGGTTAGGAAAACCCTAATTTCTCAATATAATTGTGGCCCATTCTTGTCCCTTGGATGCCTCGAGGCGTGTGCATGGAGATTGAAGCATTGGAGTGCGTGTCCTAATTGCTGGAGATTCTTCGATTGCCCTTGCAGAAGTGGGGAGAAGTTTAGAATTCGATCATCGCTGGGTAGAAATGATTTTAGATCTTTTCGCGTGGTAGAATTGGCATCGCGGGGTTGAATTGACTTGAAATTCATGCAGTCACGGGATTGACATTTTAGTCATCGCAAAATACAAATAGCTATCGCAAGATTGCTCTTTCAGCTTTGAATGGCGCGGGGATTGCTCGCACGGTTCGTCCCTTGGTGAATCTCGCGAGAGATCCTCGCGAAGAAGCAGTGTTCATGAGTTTTCGGGTCGCACGGGCATTTCTCTGAAGGTCTGTATCTCGCGACCACTGCACGACAATTGTGCGTAGGAATACCTGAAGCTCTCTCTTCTGAGTGAGTCGTGCGAAGCTTAACGATTCTTCTTTTAAGCTATGCGAGACTGCATGAATGGTTTAGACTGAGCTCGCGAGGTCCTTGCGAAGCTTGCTTTTCAATTCTTTCTGGCACCAAACTGCGCGAGAACGGCGCATAAACTATGCGACTAATTCACTCACTCATGGCTGAGCCTCGCGAGAGCTGCGCGAAGACTGATTTGCATATCAAATCATGCTGAAGCAGCGCGACCAATTATTGTGCTTCCTTCAGGGGGCTCGCGACAACTGCACGAAGGCATTATTTCTAGTTCAATTGAACCCTGTGACATTTGCATGAGGCATCCTTCTTGGTTTATTTTTGCTTTGATGTGCCTATGCTTCAGCCAACTTTCTGTCTAGTTTCATCCTTCATTCTGCTGAGGTAGTTCTGGGGCAACATTGAGCTTCTTGGCATGGTTAGGAGTTTAATAGCAGCTGCTGCTTATTACCTACAGAATAGACTTAAAACAAATTTATTAAATGATTAGGGGTTTAACAAAGATTAAGTTAAGGGGTGAAAAGTGGTACTTTTCAGGTCTTAACAAGATCCATAGTAGTGACCTCGGGCGGTGCCCCTTGGTTGCGATTGGGCATGGGGTTATTTATGATCCCTAAATTCTATTGGGGTTGATTGTTATTAGGGTCAGGGTTCCTAAGCTCTTCTCAATCAATTTGATTCTGGTAGTTCATGTCATAGATCACGTCTCTAAGAACCCAACAGTGCTCTAGGTTGTGTCCCGCGTATCGATGGAAAGAACAGTATTTACCATAGTCGAGATTTGTAGGCCATGGCCTAGGCTTTTCTTGTGGGAATCGTAAGAGATTTTGGGCGCTAAGGAGACCAAAAATGTTGGAAATAGTATCGAGTAAAGGGGGATAGTGTTCCCGCTTAGGATGGTAGGGTCCCCTAACTGGGTTAAAGTTCTGAGGTGGAGGTATGCTATTATAATTCGACGCATGGGCCGGTCAATTCTGTGCTGCGTTTTGGGTCTAATAAGCATTAGGGTATTGGTTTCTATTTTGATGTTGGCCTTGGTTCTAGTTTTGCCCCTATTTCTGGTTTACGTACCTGTATTGATTGGCGCCCTAATTTTGACTAGCGTATCATTGTTGGGTTTGGTTCTGCTCTAAGTTGCGTGGTAGGAAGTTCCCGTTATTCGAATTTTGCCCTTGATTGAAAACCGTATTAACTTATTCTGTTCCTGAGGCTTTCTTATGATTTTTCAGTTTTGACTCGTTGGAGGAGCCCACCTTTAACATGACTATGGATAATGTAAGATCTCCGCCCTTGATGTGTCGCGTCAGTCGGGACACCCGAAGTGAAGTGCAGTGAAATTGGGGCAAACGCTGATGACTAGGGTGCTCCTTAGTGGTTCCTTAGTATTGTCAATGATGATGTCAATTAAATCTTTCCCTTTCATTGAAGTGCCAGTTCTAGCTGCAAGCTTTTGCCATCTAGCGATGAAGTTGGTGAATTCTTCATCTGTCTTTGCTTGGCCGCCATCGGGTCGTTGAGGCTAACCGTCTCTTGAATCAAGTGTTTATATTGGTCTAGGAATCGACCGACTAGCTCATCAAAAGTCTCTATCTTACGAAGTGAGAGCTCCGCGAACCAGTCTAGAGCTTCTCCTTCTAATGAGCATTGAAAGTAGTGAATGAGAAGTCCTTGATTGTTGCGTATAGGTTGACAATCATTACAAAAGAGGGCCAAGTGATGGTTCGAATTTTCAGTGCCACTGTATTTAGTAAATTTTGGCCATTTAAATCCTATGGGTAGGTTAAATTCAATGTCTCGACAGAATTTATTGAATCCGAATGAGCGACCTGGGCATTCCCTCTTAGCCATGTATTCATCGAGCATTTTTGGGAGGTCTTCGACTTTTATAGTATTGTCTTTGAGATTGACGCGTGAGATACCCTTGTCTGGCAAACTGTCATTAAAGAACGTGTGAGTATGTTGCCTCAATGGCATAGCGCAGGCTGACACCGTGCTTGGGGTAGAAGGTGGTCTCTCTTGTCGCTCCTGCTCTCTCGAATTTTGTTGTCCTCTAATGGTTTCATATGCAACAGCCAATCCTCAAAGAAACTCTTCAGAATCATCGCCTCCTCTTTGTATTCTTTGGATGCTAAGTTCTACGATTTGTTAAGTGGTGAGATTTTGTTCAGAGCTATTATTTCTGTCGTCATGGCTATTACCGGCGTGTGGTGTAGAAAAGGGGTTCTCTTGTTCACCAGCCATGTTGACTTCAGGTTTTCATGGGCTAAAAGTATAAGGTGATTCTTCCTCGTAGGCTGGGTTGTTATGAAATCCCCACAACGGAGGATCTCCTAAACTTACTCTATTTATGTTAGACATTTCGAGTCTTAGGCGACGACTCATATATAAAAAAAAATTCTAAATTTAAACAACATGATGGGTAAGAAAAATAAGGAAGTAAAAGCTAACTATCTAAAGAAAAAGAAGGGGTTTACAAAAGTGTTCCATCTCAATCGCCAATCTGTTGGTGCGTGCTTTTTCTGGGTTCCTCTCCGTTCCCGTTGAATAAGTGGCTTCCAATTCTGTCCTGTTGGACTCTAGCGATATGGTGTATGTGATAAGGTGCAAATAAATAGTAATAAGAGGAATTTCCTAGGATGATTCCTAATTGATTTGTGATCGCCAGTTGTAGATATTTATCAACGCTGCAACACATTAATGATCACGTGTTTAAGCGAGTGTGGATTACTTCTATACTGAATCGTCCGCCTGCGAACGTCAGCAGCAATGCCTCTTTTAATTAGATAGTTTCAGCTTTCTTTTTAGTTTCCCTTGTTGTTACGGTCGATTTAGATTCTTTTTTTTTTGTTGTGAATTATGATTAGGTGAGCTTATTATGATCGGTTATTTTAGTGTCCTGATGCTATCAGGAGTCCAATCATTTTCAGTTTCTCGGTATCATTAGGAGTCCAATTAATATCAAAGTCCTGGTACTGCTAAGAGTCCAATCAGTTTCAGTCTCCTACTGGTACTAGGAGTGCATGTGTATCAGTTCCAATAATATTCCGATTAAACAAAAGAGTCCAATTATATCTCAATTCTAGATCAAGCAGGTATACTAATTTTATTACAATTCTAGAAAAGTAGATGTATCAATCACATGGCAATCACAACTAAAGCACTTAAGGTGATCTTACTAGCATTCTAATTTGAAGAAAACAATGACTAATTTTTTTTATTGCAACTCTGATTGAAGCAATAAATCAATTTACTAAAATAGAAATAAGTGAACGAGGCAACAAAATTAATTTTCCTTTTTTTTAGAATCGTAATCTACGGATCAATTATGGCAAAAATCTAACTAATAATGAATGAATTAACTTTCCTAAATTTTGGTTGAGATAATAAATTGACTGAACTAGAAGACTGAATCGAATAAAAGTAATTAATGATATGAAGGCCTGTTTGATGCAATTAGTCAATTATATTGAAATAATAAAAAAAATTAAACTATAATTAACTAATTAATCCTAAACAATCTAAAAAAAAGGGGGTTGGGCCTGCTATGTTAAGGAGGATTGGCCTCGTTCCTGAGTACCCTTCGTAAGCTCCCGTGGACAAATCGGATGGCTGAGATGAAAGATAGATTGATAATTGAATAATAAAAGGGGGATTTTTAGAATTTAGTTCGAAATCATAATAAGAAATTAGATTGAGAAACCTAAGTTATGAACTAAAATTTATATTTTTTGACGGTATGAAAATATAGAATTAAATTATAGATTAAAATTTAGGACTAAATTCGGGTCCGAAATCAGAAAAATCAGGTCGTATGATTAAGGACTGGTTCTGAACTCTGAGAGTCAGAACCAGAAATTAATGATAGGACTTTAGATTAAGATTTTAGAATAAAATCAGAGCATAAGGTTGGTATATCGGACTGCCAGATTAAGAACCGGTTCTAGAAATAGAGAACTAGAACTGAATATAGAGAAGTTCGGTCTGAAGAGGGTGCTACGGTCTACAAATTAGAAATAGAATTGAATAATTAAACTAAGGGGAAATCCTAAGTCTAAAATAAAGTTAAATTCTTACCTAGGTCCGGGGTTGCGGAGAGGAATCATCAAAGATTCGGGGGGTTTGAATCTCGAAATCATGACTAATTTGCTCTATGGGCTTGTCCTTAGAGTTCTCTGGTTTCGAAGTCCCAAAAAATTCTGTTCTCTCTCTCAAAATTACCAGCCTCCTCTCTCTCTTCGAGAAAAGAGCTTTTATACATTTTCATTCAATTGTGCGCCTATTTTTGGGCATTTAATTGAATTGTGCGCTAGTTTTCTAGCGCTTAATTGCTTTGAATCGGTCACCGACTCAGTGAGCGATCGGCTGAATTACTCAACGAGTTTCCTAGTCCTAACAAAATCAAGACTAATTAGGTGCGTGTTGGGACGTGCGTAATCCGATTAAGCGTGTAAACTGAAGCACTTAGTCGAGGAAACGTAGGAGTCAAGGGTAGGAGACTAGGTCGGGCGTAGGCCAATTGCGCGCTGGTGATTTAGTGCTCAATCCGATCGCGTGTCTATTTCCAGGCGCGTAATCGAGTCTCGAAATGGTTTGTGAAAGGAAGTTTGGTCTGACAGGGGACTGATCACACGCTTGTGGTTCTGTGTGTGATCGAATTACGCGCTGGTTTTCAGGCGCTTAATTTAGGGATGTCCGGGTATGGTCTTAAGAATGGAATACAGAACTATTGTTTCAGTCTGTATCTCGACTATATACTATTGCTTAGTATATAGCCTCCCTGCGTTGGGATCTGAGCCACAAAGCTATTGTTTCAGCTTGTGTTCAGCCATGTACAGTTGCATGGTCCCATGCCAAGGGTTAAAAAGGTCAAGGGCTGACCAAATAAATTCGTGTACTCCAAGAGGGCGAAATGGGGGTGTCTACACTCACGTTGGCGGAAGAAGTCAAAGGGCGCCAACAAAGACTAGGCCCTAGTTTCTACATTTTGAATAATTCAAACATTTTAGCATATTTTTGGGATAATTTTAGGATGTTTTAAACAGATTATGATGGATGATTGTGGCATTTTTGATGATTTTTCTGCTTAGAAATATTTAGCGTTATTCCTTTGATTGCATGTTCTCCCTTTTCTTATATATATCTTACTATTTACAGGATGATCTTGGTGATTGCTCATAAAAGTAGCCCTTGAGGTTGCCTGCCTGGGTGCGGGTTTCTCCTTTATAAAAAGGTCAAAACTTTTTTGGAGTTGGGTGCCCTTTTAATCTTATCATGTTTGAATGCCTTCGTAGCATAAATCAGGTCAATCAGGTTAAAGGGCCAAGGGGACCATCAGAGGTCCACAAAATCCCCAAATCAGCTCAAAAATGCATAAAGGGGGGGCAGTTTTCTGCTGGCGCAACTATTAGTTGCGCCAGGCTTAAATTGGGGGCAATTTGCACTGGCGCAACTAATAGTTCCGCCATCTTTAGCCTGGGGAGCTGTGGGACCTTATATGCCCAAGACAGCCCAAATTCTCTCTTTTCTTTTTGACGTGACCTTTTTGACTAATTTTTTCTCTCCTTGCTTTCCCAAGGGTGGGTTCATCAACATACATTAAATTTTATATTCTTGAAAGATCTTTGTACGTTTATGGACTCGCTTTCCAATCCTCCCTTACATGGAGGGCTTGGGACCAATTTACCCCTTTCTTTAGGCTTGAGACCCAATTTTCTTAAAAATTGGCATGGGAGCTTGAATGAGAGTGAGCTTGTCGAACATGAGTGGCTCGGCTTATCACGTCTTCCCCTCTTCCTTGAGGTTCCTCTACAGCGGGACCTACTTCATGCGACAACCTCTCTTTGGGATACAAGTGCTCATGTGTTCCGTTTTAGGAAGCAGAAGCTAACTCCCGCCCTTGAGGAGCTATCTAACTTATCTGATTTGAAGCTTCACAGAGGCCTCGCAGGAGTCACGCCGAAGTCAGGCTACTCCAAATCCGTTCACCTTACCCTCTGTTTGAAGAAATTCGAGTACGAAAAAAATTTCGTTGGGGGGCCGACAAGGTGTTCGATCAAATTTCTCAAAGAACTTTTCGGTGATTAAAGTCTTCAAAAATTGCCAGTTAGGAATATCATTAATGTGAAAGACTTTGCTCTCAGTCTCATTTTGGAACTCCTTTTCTTTACCGGGGGAGAGATCTTCTCTCTGGCTCTTTGTGATGTTTTGACCGAGTTGGTAGAGGGCCGATCGGTGATGCACCTGGTCCTTGTTGAATTATACCGGTGCCTTGATGCTTTTGCTCTGGGTAAGGTGGAGAGCCTTAGGGGATGTCCATTTCTACTTCAGGTCTGGTTGGGTGAGCATCTTGTTGTTATGGGACCCGTGCCACTCTTTTACATTGCCCGAGGTGAGGCCGCTCGATGCTTTTCAAGTAGGTGTCACTTGCTTCCGCAGGGCAACTCGTCAACTCTGAAGCTTTTGTTGACCGATGCCAAGCTGACATGGAGGCTTCCTTGGTTGGATCGAACCTTTTCCATAGTTCGTTCCAGAGACCATGAGGGCATCACCCTCCTAGGATTGACTGGTAGCACCTTCTATTTCCCATTCTAGGTGTTGCGTCAGTTCGACTATTCTCAGTAGGTGCCTTGTGAGATAAAGCCCCCTCTATGTGACTTGATATTTTCTAGGTGGTCCTTTGGGGACATAGATCGGATTGCTGCTCTTTGAGAGATGCGTCAGTCTATGCTGATGTGTGATATGGAGCAGGAAGATTCGGTTTAGTCTTCCCCTGAGTACGAGGCTTCACTATTAGCTGAGCAGCCCGCTGTTGATCGTCTGGATCAGATAGAGAGTATTGACATGGGAGGCCACTGGCCGAAGAAAGAGACAGTGCTCTGAGCCTGTATTGAGTTGTTGACTAATGAGAAGAGGATCCTGCATGAACTTTTAGCACAAGAGAAAGTTAGAGTAGGGATAGCAGAGAGCGAGGTCCTTTGTCTGAAAGGATCTTTGAGTGTTGCCCTTGGAGCCACAGATGCTTCTCGGAAGAGGTACAAGAGTTTGCATGGTCGTTCGTTGACCGGGTAGAATGTCTAGGAGGATGGTTTCCGCGTTGAGATTAGTGCCATGAAGTGCGAGTTGGGCCTTTGATTCCTTCCTACACATATAACCATTTGCACAGATCAGATACATAGAAAAGGGGTGTAAGAAACCCCTTTAAAGATACACACTTTTTGGTATACATAATTTCTTTATGTTTATATTTTTTCTGCTTTTATAAAAAGAAAGAAAGAAAGAAAGCTAGGCATCACACCAGCTATTTTTTGGGATGTGATGTAAGCGGTGCATTTATAAATGGAAAAGGAAAATCTATTATATTTATAAAGACTTCACTTTTTTATTTTTTCCTTTTTGATTAATGGATCCCCTTTACAAAGAGGGCTTTTCACCTTGCTCTTTATTCTCATTTTGTTTAGTTTGATGCCTCAATCACTGGGTGAGGTCTCAGGTTCCCTTTTGAGCATGGTCGAACCCCCTTATAAATGGGTAGATCTGGGTGAGTTTTTGCCGCATTACAAGGACTGGAACGTCAATCCCCCTGGACTGATTAAAACCTTTCTCCTTACCTTTGGTTATACGTTTGACAAAGTAGTTTCACAAAGACAATTCCAGTCGGGGCCTGATTCTAGTTAACATGAGCGGCTCAGTCGAAAAAAGGGGATTAGGGAGAGTAACCAAGAGGGTTCCTCCAACATCAATGTTATCAATCAATTCAAACCTTTCATTTTAATCATTTCCTTTTAAAACTCTTTTACTCACAATGCCACAAGTGGGTTTGTCGTACCTATTTTTTGCCCCCTTTTTACCCGTGGTACTATTTCGGGTTTTCACCACGTCCATGGGTTTAGCTTTCTTACCCCAAGCGCCCTTTCGGGTTTTCACCTGGTCCTCACAAACTCGCTGTTTTTACCCGTAGTGCCCTTTTGGGTTTTCACCATGTCCATCTTTCTTTGAGCTTATATTTTTATTTTATATTTTTATTTTTATTTTTATTTCTTCTATCGAAAGCCACAACATAGACGTTGATTCCGTCATAGCCGGCCAGATGGGGTTCCGGTGTCGTCTCACAACTCGGCTTGTGTTGACTTAACAAATATGATGACTGCTTGTGAATCTAAAAAGAGGGCTTCCTTCAGGGCGTAACTTGGCCATGGGTTAGGTTAGGATTTGAAGGTATGCTGGGCTAAATAGGGTTTTCTTGATATGGCTTCAGTTTTTCTCAACACTCTTCTTCCTTGGGGTATTTTACTGTACACGCCCCATGATTCTATTTTTTCTTTTTTCTTTATCTTATTTCAGGCAACCTCTTTTTGAGGCTTTGCTTTTCTAATTTTTTTAGATTTTGATGATAACTTTACTTCTTTTTTTATATATGTACACACCTTTTTTCGGGAAAGGGGTTTATTTGAAAGAAAGGCCCAAGCTCAAATGGGGTAGTAAGGATATCATCATTTTTAGGGATGCTTTTTTGGCTATGGTGATTAGAATGATGGCCTCTTTTGAGTGATTCTTAAGCAGTCACGCATCTGTTTTACCAATACCTACCTTATCGTAATAGACTAAGAGTAGAACCGTCGGACGTATCCAGCATTGATGGTTCAGGAAGATGATCTCCATCCATGGTGGCGAGGCGGATGGCATATCCTAGCAGCACTTCTCGAACGACATAAGGTCCTTCCTAGTTCGGCTTGAACTTCCCTCTCAAATTGGCGTGGAGGGATGAGAAGATCTTCTTTAGTAAAGTGTCTCTTACCTTTAGATCTCGACCACGGACACGTTTATTATAAGCACGTACGATTCGCCCTTGGTACACTTGAGTATGACACAAGGCTAGGAGTCTTTTCTCGTCTATTAGATTCAATTGTTCAAAGCGGGATCTCTCTCACTCTGCTTTGGGTAAGCTTGATTCCATGAGGATTCAGAGAGAGGGTACTTCAATCTCTATCGGTAGGATGGCCTCGGTTCCATACACAAGGGAGAATGATGTCGCCCCTGTAGAGGTACAGATCGATGTTCTGTATGCCCACAAAGAAAATGGCAGCATTTTATTCTAATCTTGGTAAGTGACGACCATTTTCTCTAGGATGCGGACGAATGTCTTGTTCACACCTTCCACGACTCCATTGGTTTGAGGCCGATAAGGTGATGAGCGATGGTGCTTGATTTTGTATTACTTGCAGAAGTCTCGGATGCATTTATTCGCAAAGTTTATGCCGTTGTCTGTGATGATATCCTTGGGTACTCCAAATTGACACACAATATTATTTTTGAGAAACTTCTTGACATGATTAGCCATGATGTTGGTATATGATGCTACTTCTACCTACTTGGTAAAGTATTCAATGGCGACGAGGATGAGCTGATGTCCGTTTGATGCTTTTGGACTAATCATTCTAACAACGTCTAGGCCCCACATAGCAAATGGACAAGGAGTGGTCATGCAGTATAGATCGATGGCAGGAGCATGTATCAGATTGGAGTGTTCCTGACACTTGTTGCATTTCTGAACATGTTTGCAGCAATCCGATTCCATAGTGGTCCAAAAGCACTCTTGTCATAGAATTTTCTTAGCGAGCATGTGACCGCTGATGTGGGCACTGCATACTCCCTCGTGGATCTCTTTCATGATGTTGATCGCTTCACTTTCTATAAGACACCTGAGTAAAATATTATTATACGATCGCTTATAAAGGCATTCCCCATAAATGACGTAGCCTCCTACTAAAAGTTGAATGGTTCGTCGGTCCGTCTTCGACGTACCCTCAGGGAAAGTTAGTGTCTCGAGGAAATTCTTGATATCTAAGAACCAAGGTGGTTCATCATCAGGCTTTGTAGGTTCCTCAATTTGGAGGCAAAAGACCGGCTCATTCCTTTGCTCGATCATGATCAACTTCATCTCAGCACCATACAAGATATCTATCATTGATGCCAACGTTGCTAGTGCGTCAGCAAAGCGATTCCTTTTCTAGGGGACATATGAGAATGTCACGTCTTGGAAGCAAGCTATCAGATCCTCGAGGTGCTCATGGTAGGGGATTAGTTTCTCGTCTTTCGTCTTCTAGTCACCATTTGTTTGGCATATGATCAACTGCGAATTGCCAAATACTTGGAGGTGAGTTATATTCAGATTGAGAGCCGCCTGCAAACCAGCGGCACAAGCTTCGTACTTTGCCAGGTTATTAGTGCAAGGGAAGTTGAGCTTGATGGAGACTCATACATGGGATCCTTTTAGTAAAATCAGAATGGCATCAACTCCCTGACCTTCTGCATTTGCTGCCTCGTCAAAGTTCATTACTCAAGATTCTTCTGTTTCTTCTATATCGTCTTCTGTCATGAACATGATGTCCTCATCGGGGAACTCAATTCTCAAGGCCTCATAATCCGGCAAAGGATTGTCGGCAAGATGATCAACGTGCGCTTGCCCCTTGATTGACTTCTGAGTGACGTATGTGATGTCAAACTTAAATAATAAAAGCTGCCATCATACAGTCCGCCTAGTGAGGGTCGACTTCTCAAACAGATATGTCAATGGGTCCATTCGGGCTAAAAGTAGAATAGCTTGAGATAGCAAGTAATGGTGGAGCCTCTGCGTAGCCCAAACAAGAGCCAGGCGTGCTTTCTCCAGATGAGAATAGCGCGTCTCATAATTAGTAAACTTCTTACTCAAATAGTAAATGGTCTGTTCTCTTCTTCCTGTCTTGTCATGCTACCTTAAGACACATTCCCTCGAAACCTCCATCGTGGCGAGATACATCAAGAGTGGTCTCCCTGGCTTGGGTGGTACTAACATAGGTGGGTTAAGGAGGTAGCTTTTGATTTATCGAACGCTACCTGACAATCATCGTTCCATTCAACGGGCGAGTTCTTCCTTAGTAGCTTGAAGATCGGTATACAGATTGGAGTCAGCTATGAAATGAATCGACTGATATATTATATTCTGCCTAAAAACCCTCTAACCTCCTTCTCAGTAGATGGTGATGGTATTTTAGTGATAGCTTTGACTTTGACTGGGTCGACCTTGATCCCTCTCCTGCTGATGATGAATCCCAACAGTTTCCCAGACATGGCATCGAATGCGCACTTCTGTGGATTTAGACGTAACCTGTAATTTCTCAACCTCTCAAATAGCTTATGGAGGTTTAACAAGTGATCGCTTCGCTCTGGTGACTTGGCTATGATATCATTGACATATACTTCAATTTCTGGGTTCATCAGGTCATGAAACAACGCAGTCATAGCTCTCTAGTGTATTGCACCAACATTCTTTAGCCCAAATGGCTTGACTCGGTAGGAAAAGATTCTCCACGGAGTGATGAATGCCGTCTTCT
Source organism: Chloranthus sessilifolius (assembly GCA_021018995.1). Classification (NCBI taxonomy): domain Eukaryota; kingdom Viridiplantae; phylum Streptophyta; class Magnoliopsida; order Chloranthales; family Chloranthaceae; genus Chloranthus; species Chloranthus sessilifolius. Next base: position 85,120,239 of record CM037590.1, on the reverse strand, counting down.
CTCGATCTGCCTCTACCATCTTAATCTGATTATATCCTGAGAATCCGTCCATAAAAGAAAGCATCTTGTGCTTGATAGTGTTATTGACCAAGATGTCGATGTGCGGCAATGGGAAGTCATCCTTTGGGCTCGCTTTGTTCAAATTTCTAAAATCAATGCACATGCGGACTTTTCCATCCTTCTTTGGTACAAGCACAATATTGGTTAGCCACTGTGGGTACTTGGATACCATGAGAAACCTCACGTCATACTGCTTAATGACCTCGTCATTGACTTTCAACATCCACTCGGGTCGAAGACGTCTCAACTTCTGCTTAATCGGCTTTATATCCAGGTAGAGAGGCAACTCATGCTCGACCAAATTAGTGTCCGGACCAGACATGTCCTCATACGACTAGGCAAAAATGTATTGGTATGACTGAAGGAGGCCGATCATGCTTTTTCTTTCTTCGGGAGATAGCAACGTTCCGATTTTGGTAATTCGGGAAATCTCTTCAGTCCCTAGATTAATGTCCTCGATTTCTTCGACAATGGGGGTAGGGCCATGCTCAAATTTGACAAATCGGTCAAGGAGCTCATTGGGGAGCTCCACTAAAGGGATATCCTCATCCAGACTCATAACTCCTACCTCTTCTTGTATTTTTAAAGGAAAGGAGTCGATTTTACGTGGGACACGTATTTCAATTAAGGCATCTTTTTATGGGATTTTATTTAGAATTTTAAATGACAATATTTTTGGACTTTGTATTTTTTCACTATTTTTGGCATTTTCATTTTCTTCGGAGACGGTATATACAAGGTATTGCCTGCCAAGGGCTTATCTCACTTTTTATAGGTTATTTTTTTTTGGGAAACGGGTGCCAAATGTTAGGCCACTCCCCTCTTCCAAGGTTTGGGGAAAAGATGCCCAATTGCGTACCTGAGAGGCCGCTCTTTTACCTGTTTGGATGGAGGCTGCTGATTGGTACGACTCTTCAATGTCGGCCTCCATCATGTTGATCCCCATTTTGTCTGAGATGATATCCTCAAACGTTAACACTGTTTTATGGTAATTCACCACAGGGGGAGTTTATTCAGGTACGGGCCATTGTTCCTCGAAGAGGGATAATGTGGCCAAGTCTATCTCCAGGCTGGGAAGGGTGATATAGGGATTGGTGGGGTGAACTGGTGTTGTAGGTTTGTGTGGGGTTGATCGAGTTTTCCCATTCCGACCAATCTTTACAACCCCTGCACTCACAAATGAATTTTTGATATGTTGCCTAATATGTGGCCTGGGACGGGGTTTTCCCTCTATGTGGATCTCCCTGGCTTTTGCAACTGCCATCGCACAAGCTTTCTCCTTAACCTCCCATACTTCTTCTGTGGGCTTGTAACCTAGCCTAAACCTGACTTTCTAATCGCCCTTAATTGTGACAGGCTCCTTCCTACCTTGGAGTCTGGGCCCAAGACTCCTTCCTTTTTGATAGCCCAACTTTTAGAGCATAGTCACTACCATACCACCATTGGTTCTTGGAATGATGCCCTCGATGGGATCCGAGAGTATTGTCGACACCTTGTATTCGAAACTGTGGAGGTCGATGTGTTCAGCGGTGTGCGGTATATCTAGTACTTTGGGTTTTTTGACGCTGTTGGTGGTGTTCTCTTTCTCACTATGCCCCTCACCGATGATTGTGATGATCTTATGCCCAAATACAAATTTGATTTTCTGGTACAATGTGGAGGGTACGGCTCCAACCTCATGTAGCTACGGTCACCCTAGTAGCAGATTAAATGAAGATTTGATGTCCATCACTTGAAACAATATGGAGAAGGTCATTGACCCAATTAATAGCTTAAGACCAACTTCTCCCATTATCTCTCTTCGTGTGTTATCGAAACCCCTGGCGCTAGTTCTCGTGGGTCTTAGCATGCAAGGATCTACCCCAATCTTGGTGGCGGTTCTCAGCAGGCATTTATTTAATGCAGACCCATTATTGATCAAAACTAGTGGGATTATCATATTTCCAGACTCAACAGTTATATTTAAGGATTTTGAGTGACTTCCTCCTTCCTCTAGTAGATCGGCATCCAAAAAAGAAATGGCATTCGGGGCCATCACTTGACCAATTATTTGCTTGACTTCATCTGGGCTAACCTGAAGTGACACATGTGTGTTCTTTACCACCCCCATTAATGCTTGGAAATGCAGTGGGGACGTCATCAACAAATCCCATACAGTAATATGAGTAGGCATTCTTCTCAGCTGAGTCTCCAGTATATGTTCTCGACTCATTTTCTCAAACGGATTCACGGCGCTGTCTTTCTTTCCTTCGAGTTGGGCTTGTGCTGCTGGTGCTGGTGCTTTCAGTTGCTTTGAGATCTTCCAGGATCGGGTCACAAAGTCCATTGCTCCTTCTCTATGGCTGTCAGCGTTAATATATATTTGTTCATAACTCAGTAGGACCTGATGAGGATCATAGGTTAGTCCCGAGATCTGAAATGGTATAGCCATTAGTATCAGAGGTACTTGCACTGCGGGCTTAGGAGGTACGGGCAACACTTGATTTACCTCGGTGATAGCTAGTTGGGTGAAAAAATTAGGCCAAATGGGGGTGGTGACGCTTGAGGGTGGTGGCACTGCGGGAAAAGGGATAAGATTAGGCCATTAGTAGCTGAAAGGTGCCGGCGGGGGATTGAGGGTATGATGGGTTATCAGGTAATTGATGGGGGTGGTGGTGTATGGTTGGTATGCATTTATATGCACATAATTTACGAGAGTGGGTGATGAAAAATAAACCCTAAGATCTAAGGGTTTAGCTTGCGGTGTTGGGCTGAAAAAGTAGTCTGATAAATTCAGGGGTTCAATCACCTCAATATTCCTTTCTTCACAGTTCCTTGGCAATGATCCCACATAGCTCTCTCGATCACTGATGTAGTCTGATGGGTTAAACTCGAACTCCTCCTCATATCCCTCTACCATCCTGATGGTGGGTCTAGGACCTGCTCCTCCAGTAGGCTGTGTGAGCAACGACACTTGATGGATGTTTGTGCGCTGGTTTACTTGAGAAGGTGCTGGTGGAATGATTTTTTTGGCATCGATCAAATCTTGGATCGCGTGCTTCAATGGGAAGCAGCGATCAGTTGGGTGACTCGGACCCTGATGAAAATTGCAATGGGTATTAGGATCATAATCCTTTGGGATCGGGTGAGGCGGAGGTTGCGGTTGACGAATAGTGACTAATCCCTTTTCTACTATTAAAGATAAAAGTACACTTAATGATTACCCTAGGGGTGTAAACACTCGGTCATTGCGAGCTCTCCTCTACTCCGGAGTCATTTACATTCCTTGACCATTCCCTGCTCTCTGTTTCTGCTCAGTTCTGATTGGAGCTGACTGTATTGCTTGAAATTGGAATAGGGTTATGTTATTGTTGGGCCTGGTATTGGAAACGTTCTAGACGTCGGCCCCGATTCTCTTATCGTTTCTCTATTTTTAAAACCTCCTAACCCGACTGGCTCAATTCGGTACATTTTTATTCAGGCGGCCTTCCCTGATAGCGTCCTCACATCGATTAGCATTCTTCACCAAATCAGCAAAGCTGGGCTGCTGTTGGTACACTAAGAAATCAGAGATTACTGGCAGGGTGTTCTTGGAGATCATCTCTATCTATTCATCATCAGGTATTCTATTTCTAACCTGAGCTGCTAGTGCTCTCCAATGCCCCAGATAATCGCTAAAGGTCTCATTTTTGTTCTGCTTTAATCGGGTCAGGTCAGACTTGCACGGTTTGATGTCTATGTTATAGACATATTATTACTAAAACAGGTGCATCAAGTCTTTCCATGTTTTCATCATAGATGGTTCTAAAGACGTGAACCACCTTAAGGTCGAATTGGTCAAACTCTTTTGAAAGACCTTTATCAACAGTCATTCATCCCCACCATATTGGCACATGTCCCCACAATAGGACTTGAGGTGTGCAGTAGGATTACCGGTGTCGTTGTACTTGCCAAAAGCCAACATTTTAAATTTGGGAGGCAAGGGGACCTCAGCGACCAGGCATAAATCTGTGAGATCCGTGGAATGAATTTCAGTACCACCCATCTTCATCAATTGATTCTATATTTTGTCCAACTGTTCTTTCAGCTGCTCTAACTCCTTGGATATGGGGGCCACTCTCTCGACAGTTGGTTGGATTTCACTTTGGGCTACAGGGGGTGGAAAATTATAGGATGAGGGTTAAGGTTGGTCAATGCCCCAGCATAGGCTCCATTGTTCTCGTCCTCTTCGTACTATTGGTCGACATAGTGTGCAATGAGGGCGGGATTCTCTTGCTGGTGTTGCATGGACTGGGTGGGAATGGCATGAGCAGGGGTTGGGTGAGTCTATTAGGGATGAGAGAAGGTTTGTTGGGTGATGGGATGAGTGGGAGTTAGATTTTGGAGTGGGGCATGATGAGGCCATTGAGCATGGGGGAAGGTTTAAAGCTGACATTAGGATGTAGGGATATGGGTAACCTGGGGTTGATGTAAGGCATGGGTTTGAGTTGGGTATGAGGGTTGTGAATGGGTGAAACTTTGGAAGAATTGTGAAGGGTATGGGTGTGAGGCTCCAAGGTTTTGCTGGGCTTGGGTTTGGGCCATGAAGCCTTGGGAGGGTTGGGCCACAAAGCCTTGGTCCTGATAGGTTTGGGCCATGGGCCATTGATAGGTTTGAGTCGTAGGCCCTTGATGGGTTTGGGCCATTGGGCCTTAGTGGGTCTGGGCCATGGGCCCTTGATGGGTCTTGCCCAGTGGGCCGTGATGGGTCTGGGTTATGGGCCTATCCCATTGGGCCTTGGTGGGTCTGTGGGTTATGTCCATGGGCCCTTGGTGGGTCTGGCCCATTTGGGTCTTGATGGGTCTGGCCCATGAGCCCTTGGTGATTTAGCCGATTGGCCTTGGGTGGGTCTAGACCATGGGCCCTTGGTGGGTCTGGTGCATTGGGCCTTGATAGGTCTGGCCCATGGGCCCTTAGTGGGTTTGGGCCATAGGCCCTTGGTGGGTCTGGGCTGTGGGCCCTTGATAGGTATGGGTTATAGGGTTTTGGGAAATGGAGCTTTGGGACATGTGGGAAATAGGGGTTTGGGCCATTGGGCCTTGGGATATATGGGTAGTGGGGGTTTGGATAGTGTGGATGACGGGGGGTTGATGGGGGTCATGGGGGAATGAGGCATGGAGGCTTGCTAGGGTATGGGATGGATCCATGGGTGTGTGGTGTAGAAGAGAGGGGATGTATTGGGAGGTCTTCCATTTGTTATATATTTGGAACATCTCCTCCATCATGGCCATGGTAGGGGGATCGAATGGAGATGGGCTATTTGATGGTTGGGGGGGTATGGATGGGGTATGGGAAGAAGAAAAATTTGGCATGGCCCCGATAAAATTGGGCATGACCCGGGTGAGGGGTGGGATATGAGTGGGCCATGGCTGATGAAATGGGCATATGTGGGGAAGATGTATGGGGCATGGATGTGGAAAATGAGAGGGGAAAATTGACCATGGCTTCGGGCATGACTTGGGTGAATGGAGGGATGTGCGGGGGGTTAGATGTGGTATGGATAGATGCGGGTGGATCGGGTCGGATGGATGAAAAATAGGGTATGCGAGTTAAGGTAGAGGACGGGTTTTGAATGGGTGTGGAAGGGAGGTAAGATGGGTTGGAGATGGTCATGGATGAAGGCATGGCTTGGGAAAATGACGGGAAATTGGGATTTTAGATATTTTGGGAAGTGGTGGAAGGGAAAATAGGGGCACCGTACGGGCCGGTTATGGTGAAGGTTGAATGGGTGAGGGGGATGGGCTTCTTCGGTATGGGAATGGGTTGGATAATGTGGTGGGGATGAGTCGGGATTGGCATAAGCTAGGTCCACGGCCCACGACCCACGACATGTCTCAGTATCGGGTTGGGTACAGATGCCTTGGATGGGGCCTGTAAAGCTTCCTCCTTCCTCCCCTACGGGATGACGGTGGGTACGATGATGCCTTTGTGCCAGCACCAATCAAGTCTCTATTTTTAATTTTTAATTTTAATAATTTTTTTTAGATTTTTATAAGTGAAAACAAATGAGGATTCTGGGGTCTTTTTGAATTCCTTTCTCGGGTGGCTCTCGTACCCTAAATAGGTCCCGCGACAAAGGTTTCGATGTACTTTGAAAGAATTAAAGGGAAACCCCTTGATCTATTCAAGGCACAGAAACCAATGTATATAACCTAAACAGAGGCACTAAACAAACTGATCGAGGAGTCCGGGGACTAAAATAGGCCACAAATCCGAACTATTGCTGTTCAGAACCAACCTGGCGCAACTATTAGTGGCGCCAGAGTAAAAAGTACAGATTTAAAGCTTGTGGAACTAATAGTTGCGCCAGTGTATTTCTGGGAATTTTTGCATTGGCGCAACTAATATTTGTGCCAGAACAAAATGGTTCCCTAGTATCTTTGACAACAACAACAACCTCAGTTCGGGATGGGTCTCCAAACTGGCTTTTGGTGGAAGCTGGGCTTCCGGGTCTCTTTCTCACCGAACTTAAGGGTTTCAAGCCGAATTGGGTTCACTACCGCTCACATTTTCCTAGGTTTTAAGCTTGGTAATGAGAAGGTTACCCACCCGATATACCTCAAGTGCAAACACTTTTCTTAGGTACTAGGTGGGCTGGTGCTTTTTTGGATCATCACCACTATAGGTTGCCGCCGTATTAAGACCCGGGTGGTTGCATGCGTGCCTAAATAACCCAACCCTTTAAAAATTTACCTTGCAAAAATTAATTTAGATCCCCCTTGTTGGTTCAATTTTATTTTTCACTTTTATGAAAATATTCTTAAGTTCAAAGACCAGGGGTGATGATCCCGTGCTGCCTCTACAGGCTGGCATTCACTGTTGGAATATGATTGTGGAATTAAAAGCGCAAGTAGAGCCACCAAATGACTAAGGCACTTTAAATGACGAAAATGTAAAGAAATTAAATGACAATACACAAATAGACTCACTAATCGGCTAAGGTGCTTGAAATGATGGAAATGTAAAGAAACTGAATGACGGTGCGCAAGTAGGCCTGCCAAACGGCTAAGGCACGCAAATGACGTAAAAGTAGGGGTAAGTAAAATAACGTAATCGGAGGGGTGAGTAGAAAAATAAAATAAAAAATAGTAATAAAAAAATTAGTAAATCAAAAATAAATAAGCCAAGTTCATGGGGAAGCTCTACTAGCTACTCCCCAATAGAGTCGCCATCTGTACAACCGTGGGATTTTTGACGATCACGTCGTGACGATGCGCTCACTAATGAAATTATAGAATTGCCACTCAGAGCTTTTGGTGTCCCAGGAAACCTAGATCATTTTTATAAGCACCAAAGTACTACAAATATGACTCTGAATTCGGTCTACACCACAGGCTCTTGGGTAGGGGCTTCGGGTATCGGTTGGGAAGGTGTTAGACACCCAATCAACCTGCTTAATGTTGTCTCTACTAATGGCCAAAACTAAAATAATATAAAAAGAAATGAAAATGGCTTCCTTTTGCCCAAATGGGTCTTAAAATCCTATTTGTGTCCCTCCGTTCCTACCGAAAATTTGGCGGCGTAATGGCACAAATGGAAGGATAGAGGAATGACTGAGAAGGTAGAGGAGTGGAGGGGAGAGCCAGAGCTCTCAGGCCCTTGTTGCACTACTGTGGAGCCTTGCGTTGGCTTACTTCGGTGAGCTTTTGAAGGCTTGTATGGTATGGAATGGAGTTCTAACTCCTAAGGCTTGATAGCTAAGAGGTAGAGAGGGAAGGCTAGGGGTAACACACACCTAACCTAGAGCTTTTTAGAGAAATGATAAGGTCTAAAGGAGTTTTTTGAATTATGGAATTTGTATGGGAATGGTGCACTAGAGGAGAGAGAGAGAAGGGATTCCTTAACCTCTTAATTGCAAATTTTTTCAAGCCATTTGCAAGGGGGGTGTTATTTATAAGAAAAAGAGAGGTTAGGATGGTGCTTAGAGGCTAATTAGGATTAGTAATTAGGTAATGGGCCATCTAAGGTTTTCTAAGATTTTTTGAGCCTTAAAAAATGTGAGAAGGTGCTCCAATGGTGGATGATAGGGTGAGGCTTTAAACTACTTAAGGGGTTGCACATAGATAGTAAATGGGTGCAACAGAACTAGCAAAACACACTCAAAGGTCAAGATGGTCAACAAGCCAAACCCCAATCTCAATTTTTGAGGCAAAAATATACAGTTACTGTTCAATTTCCTGGTGCAACTATTAGTTGCGCCAAGCATATGCACAGTAAATAGTGCTTGAACAGTGCCTGGGAAGTTGGCTACCCGCAGGGGAACCCACCTATAGCTGGCACAACTATTAGTTGCGCCAAATTCACCTTTAGCTGGTGCAACTTTAGTTGTGCCAAGCCATTTTTAGGGAGAAATGGCTTAGCATAACTATTAGTTGCACCAAATCCCTAAGGGGGTCACATGAAATTACCATTCTACCCTTCGAATTCGGGATGTGATATCGTTTCGTACACAACTCTGATTGGGGTGATTCTTGACCCGTTGTAAAGCTGAGGACTTCTACTTTACAATGGTATAAGATTCGATCACAGTAGAAGGTCACAGCTAATCTCGATGCATCACTCTTCATCCATTGCTTGGGAAAGCTTGGTTTAGGTTCGGGATGAGTTCTAAGGGTTCGGGAAGATTCTTAAGGGGTCTAGGGTGTTTCCTAAGGGTTTGGGATGCCTCCTAAGCTTTTAGAAGGGTTCCTAAGGGTTCTAAACATGCCATCAAAAGCTCGGAGACGCGCCTCGCTCGAAATGTGTTTCGATCTGGCCTTGGGCCAAATTTGGGTGTCTACAAGTTTGTTAGATTCTGTGTCAGAGAATAATAGAGAGAGAGAGAGAGAGAATAATAAGTCATACGCTCTGTGCGCAGAAGTTGGCAAGCTGCTATACAAACAAATCTCACACCATCAACAACTATTTGAGATGGCCGGCTCATGGATTACACCTGTAGAAATGTCAACCAAGAGGGTAATTGACCGTGTAAAATTTATGTGCATAGCAGCTGATGTAAAGTTGTGCACACCATCTACTTCTGATTCATTTGATGAAGATCAAGTATATTAGTCACCTAAATATTCTTCCACAAGGACTTTAAACCCGCAACATTTTGCAATTCTTGGGGTTGGGCCTGTATCCCTACTTGGAAGGTTCACTAAAAAATAAGGTGTTTCAGCGGCACTTGATGTTAAGGCTGTTTTTGGTAGCGGCTGGACTAATAGCGGCAGCTTTTGGTAGTGACAGGACTAATAGCAGCAATTTTTTGTTAAAAAAACTGCTGCTAATAGTCTTTTTTTTTGTAGTGGTTGAACATATTGCACCCTTGAGGTCTAAGGTTCAACCATAGCTTACTCATCAAAACTAAGAATAAAAAAATATTTTGCAGTTCTTATATGCCAATCCCAGTGATATATAAAGTTAGTAACCTCAAATTAAAAAATATGCGAGCTGGTTACCTCAAAATTTGATGAAACTGTTAAAGTTGAAGCTGGGTGGTGTCTTAAGCATTTGGGTCAGGAAAGTTACCCAAGGCCCTACTAAGTTCCCTACAATTTAGATATAGAAACAAATTTTACTAGTTATCACATGTCAAGAAAACAATATAAGCACAGGGGGTTCATTGCATACAACGTAAAAGCAACTCAAACAATCTGCCAATATTACACAAACTTTGAAATAAAGAGTTCGAAACATACATCAATGCTACATTTAGCACAAAATAAAAATGAATACACATGTATCATTTGAATGCAAATTGTAATCCAGGTCATAGCAACCTGATTCTCTATTTGGTTGCTGATCATGGTTTGCAGTTCTGTTCATAGGGTGAATCAAAAGAAAATAACATGAATTTTAAACAATTCCATACTAAGTTCACTTGAACTAATTTATAGTTTGTTGGGGGTTGGTGTGAGTATTGTAACTAGGATCCAGCTTTGTACGGCGAATCATATGTATCAAGATATTTTACATAACAAATCAAGATGACAAACGACAAAATCGAAAATATTTTATACTATGAGATTGAATTCATTTCCTGTTTCTAAATGCACTATGAGTTGGTTATGGATAAATCAATTAGACAAATCTTACGCAGCACATCTAAATGTTTGCCAAAATTTCCATTTCTATGGACAAATCAAGTCCTCATTAGCAAAATCTTTGGACCGAGTACAATAATATTTTATATCACAACCAACTTGATCACAAAGTTCTTTTATGTAAAGAAATATTATCTCAATTTGTCTTCCTTTCTCTTCAAACAAGCTGCAACACGTATCTCTTTGGAAGATAGCAAATGAGAGAATTCTCAAAAAAAGTTTACAAAAGCACCACCATTCCACCCATGAAGTCCCTCAAAGATATTGGGAAACATAAACAATGCCCAACAAATTGAGGAAACACTAGGACCTGGTTTATCATCTATCACAGAAATTGCTTCCCTAGGGAAACAACTTCTTGTAAGTAAACAAATGCTCAAGAGCTTAAAAAGATTGAAGCAATAAAATTTCCAATGTCCGATCTAGGAATGAATATAGACAGTTGTCATACTTCTCCAATATGAATATTTTTTCGGCTAAGACGTGCCATTGACGAGCTGGTTAATTGGCCTATTTCAATTGAAGCAACCGATTTGTCACTTGGCATATCAGTGGATGGTCATGGCTCAACACCATATACATGAATTAATCAAACATGTTGATAAAATTAAATTAAAAAGAAAAATAAAATAACAAAATGGTGGGGAACCTTGTCCCTGTGTCAGAGCCAAGTTTCGATCCTAGGATCTATGGATTATGGGCAGCTAGGTTTCAATCCTAGGACCTGTGGGTTATTGGCCCACCACGATTCCGCTGCGCCACTCTGATGTCTTGACAACTGTGACTAGTTAAATATAAGATTGCAATCAACTTCAAACAATTCGCTTCAAAAAATAAAAATAATTTACTTTATTAATTAATGCATTTGGAGGCACTATGAACTCAAATAAAGTTGGTCCCTTATTATTGAACTGGTAGTCCAATTATTAACATATGTCGACCACCCCCCCTCCCACACATACACACGCGCGCGCACCAAGAAATCCCTGTGTCCACCACTGCTAGAAAGATCTCCTCTTTAACTATGAGTAGAAGTTGGGTATATTTTATTCATTATCAGCATTTAGAAGAAATAAGAACAGTGTGTACTTTTGTACATTCATGACATGATATAACATTTACCAATCAAAATAAAATAGCCTGGGATGACTTATAGACAGTTGCAATAATTAAACGAAAAATAGGAAACCAAAATATAACAACTAGAATTGCCCTTATCTTTGACATCTAGTGTTAAGCAGGAAACCAAAATACAACAACTCTTTGTCTAATTGGACCCAACTTAGAACCCAATCACGGATCTTATACATAACCGCCCATAAGAGACCGCAGACAAGGAAACCCTCTAGAAAGCCATTTTTGAACCATTGAAGGCACCAAAATCTCAAGCGGCAATGAGGTTGCCACACGAACTAGGGACCACTCAACTCACGCTAAAAATTTTGAGCATCGTTCCCCAAATCACCCTGAACCTGCGATGAATGGAGAGGTGGGAAATCGATTCACTTTCTTGAGGACACATAACACAATGGTTGTGCAAGGACTTGCCTCTCTTCACCCTTCTTAAATAATAGGTCAGTTTCTTTTATTCTAAGATAGAAATAAAAGATTGGGAAATAATTAAGCAATATATTTGCTATGAAATATTTACATCCAAGCTAAAATAAAGTATAAATGAATCTAACACCATCCAATCCAAGATTGGAAAGTGCTAATTTGATTTAAAAAGCATGTCGCATTTGCTGTTGAATACTTCAGGTGATAGGAAATAAATTTTTAATCAAGTACTTCATTATATTCAAGAAGTACATAAAACTCTAGAACTCTAAAGCAACATAAAAACTAACATACAAGTAGGTGATGTTTCTTCAATTGGATTATCAGGAATTTATGAAACGGGTGAATCATGACTTTTGGTGCATGTAGTACAACACCAAACCATGATTACTTGCCTTTTATATATAGAAACAAAGATCATTGACATTTTCAAACTGCCATGGTAGAAGAAGTGGAAAAGAATAGGTCATTTACGTAAAACAGAAAATGGAAATATTATTCGATCTAGTTAAAAATAGTTTCATAGCCAAGCTTATGTAAACTTATGAAAATGCCAAACAAAATGCATGCTTCAATAACTTTCCTCAAATACTATAAAGATGTACAATATTATTGGATGATGCTTGATACCAAGCCCGCAAGCTACAGTTCCTTGGCAGCTTTAGTTCCTCCACTCACACCTCCCTTTTAGCTGTTAATCATTCTAAGATTTGGTGAGACCAATTTTGATCCTTGTCACTGGAAATATTAATGTCTGCATTCGGTTCATTCTCAGCTACATCTGATAGTTTTGTTGACTTTAGTGTGCTATTTGATTAGGGGTCCCTTGGATTTTGACAATACATGCACATCAAAATTAACTTGGTGGAATAAGATGTAGTAAAGAGATCAAATATCTGTGTGGAAACATTTTGTAGGATATGAGTTTTATGATTGTAAACAAGGAAAAGTTTCTCATATCAAATCTTTTATATTATATTCATTTGGTTATCTTAGTTTATGTTTTTTGTGGTTTTTGAATCATCTAAAAAATGTAGAAGTCTCTGCCTAGTGGCACAGAGAAACTTAATTTCGATGGAAGAGTGCTGAGAATTTGGGGGTTGGTAATGGTGGAATGATAAGGAATCAGGAAGGCAGTCCTCTTCGGTCCCTTAGGTTTTTATGACTCTTAAAAGCTGAAATTCTTCTAAGGCCTTCTAAGGCAGCTACTTACTTGAGGCTTTCTGGGTTGTATGGTGCAAACTGAGACCCCTTGAATTCTATTCGGTGGATGGTGAAGGATGATTTTCCTCGGTGATTAGCTACTTTGGTGCACCAAGCATAGGATTTATTATGAGGCTGATTATCTCTTTCATACATACTCATCTGGAGAACAACACAATTGCAGATTATCTAGCCAAAGATAGAATCAGGAGATCGTGTCACGATAGGAAACACCCATCTGTTAGTTTCATTATTAATAAAATCATTAGCCACCAGTAAAAGAATAAAGCATCTAAAGAATGTTATAGTCCACAATCCTATGTTACATTTTGATTTATTTTATCCAACCTTTATCTCAATAATGTGGCAATCATGGGCGATATGCCTCGCAACTTGCATTTATCCCTGCATGCTAAATTATTTGTTGTCAGAGATAATCCAAGGAATAGATATTGGATTAATTTTCTACCTCACAATTTATCTTCATGTATTTTTGCATGTATTTGAAGGCCAGGAGCAGTGTTTCTTTTAAGGGCTAGAACTGGGTAATGACCTTTCTCTAATTTTCCCCATATCATGATTACAGTCATACAATCGTGATCATGATTTGGAACAATAACTGAAGAGCTAGCTTCTCTTTCTCCTATTTTCCTTATATATTTAAATATATTTCATCAAATCCATTCAATTTTATGGTATCACAACAAAATGAAATAGTTTTACAAGTGATCCTCGATTTCACAGAAACAGAGATGAATCTACGATATCACATTACAAGCGAAACATTACGATGTATTCCAAAAATGCAAAAAGCTTATCAGATTCACTTGAACAAAAAACAAACTCCTAAAAACAAATCAAATTATCAAATTCTAGATCTGAAAACGGGATATGAGTGACACCAAATTCTGGATCTATAAACCATAACCATAGATCTAAAAAATTTGAACTCCAAAATGAAAACTAAAATAGCATTAAAACATAACGAACACAAGTATCACACGAATCAATGCCGGCTAGCATAGATCCAAATGATGAAACTGGAATAATAGTTGAAAGGGATTGAGATGATGAATATGTAAAATTAGGGTTTGGAAACCAACCTTCGTCGTCTCGATCGTCGTCTTTCTTCACGAGAGGTTGAGCCAGCAAGAGAGAGGATGAGGAGATCACTTCGGCATTCACCAGCTTCCAATCTATCTCAAATCCTACTCAAAATCAACCAAAATGTAACCAAAAACTATATAACATACCTAGATCTGTATTCACTAGCTTCCAATCCATCTCAAATCCTCCGCTCGATAAGATTAAAACCATAAAATATACCTAGATCAGCATTCACCGATTCCCGATCTCATGATACATCTCAAATCCTCCGAGACTCGTGCAAAATATAGGGTTGTCGAGAGAGAGGAAGAGGAGAGAGAGAGGCTAGGTTTGAGAGAGAAAGAAAAGAGATTCCTAAGAGAGACGGCGATTTCATTAGCAAGATATGGATAGAAAAGTTTGGAGTAGTGACCCCGATAGTTTTTCACGTGACGTGAAGATGGAGTATCACGTGATGAGGGTTTAGGAATTAAACCACTATCTAAATATAATAAACCATCCGTTTTGGCAGTGGATTGTTATATTACTGCTAGGGCAGTGGTTCATTTATTATTTGCAGGTGTAGTTTATGTGTCAGTTTCACGTAGTGAATCAAACAATAATGCCACCTGGCCTAGATGGGTGACTTTCATCTCAATATTGTGTAAAGCTGTCATAAAGAGTCACTATTATTGTTTTCTTTATGATAATTAAAACATGGGTACCTTTATTCTCAACCAAAGATTATTCCTTCTCAACCCGGCTTCCAGTGCTTAAATTGTTGAATGCTTTAAATCAGATGATGGAGATCCATTTTTGCCCGAAACTTTGATGTTATAGATCTTGATATCATAGGCATACCATCAGATGGTCAGATTTTTTTCGTGAGCCACATATCCCAAAAAAGAACAATCTCCACCGTCTAATTCAAAGAAGTCAACACTTGAATCACGTGCCCGGGTTGAGAAGGAAGAATCTTGGCTTGTAATTGTAAATAAAGGCACCCTTAAAACATTTCCTTTCTTTAAATTAAAAGCAACTTTTATCATTATAAAAAAGGAAATCTAAAAGCTTTACGTAACAACCAACCAAACTACCCTGAAAGCAAAACATAATCAAAGAACCCCATTTGTTCAGAATTCAATCCCAACCACTTAAATTCATCCCTATAGGATACCAAATCAGCCTTTTAGATAATTAAAAATAAATAAAAATTATTCCACAGAAAACCAAGATAAAAACTAACAAAGAGGTAAGTCCTCTCCAATACATTAAGAATCTTTTCTAACTCCTCATATGACCAAAGCATCCACTGGATCGCTTGCCTTTTAAAAGAGTGGAGATCGAAGATTTAGAGAAGCCGAATTTTTGAAGGACTAAAACAAGCAACTTGGACAGGCCTTGAACTTGTTGATCTTAACACTCAAACTACCCCCGTAAGTTTCTTTTGTTAATGTCTTTAATGGCTTCATGAGCAAAGAGTTGTAGATTTTTCTATCTTTGAAAAAAGCTCATCGCCAGAATTAATAATCGAACGAGTGATATTAGCAAGTCTATTAGCAAAAATTTCTAACAAAATTTTGTAAAAGGAACTACATAAACTAATGGGCCTGAATTGAAGCAGAGCTCATAGTTTTGGGTTGTTGGCCTAGTCCTTCTTTCGAGAAAGCTTGTCTTAGTCTACTTTTCATAGACCTTAAATCATTCCATTTCACGCTCAACAAGCTTACAGAGCATCCATCAGAGCTCGCTCATAAGAGGCACTAACCTATGTCAACATATATCACAAAAACGAGGAAAACAACAAGCTACCCACCTCCATAATATGCATCATCTGCACGGAAGTCCTGAGATTTGCTCTTGATGTTGAACCATTTCCTAACAGTCCCAGACCAAGAGAGCTTTATCACATAAAACAAATTAAAAAGTCAACAATCTCATAAACAAATGCTGAAACCAACAAGCTAGAAACAAAACTAGTACTCAATGTGTTTCCACAAGTCCCAATACCTTGCTATTCTCCATGATTCTTTTGAATCGGATTTTCCTTGAGATTCTGTGGCTAGGAGGCCCAATTCCCTGTAGCATTTATTTATCAATTTTCACAATGAAGCTGTTCAGAAAATTTGTTAGTCCATTATTGGCATGGATAAAAAAAAGTAGTATTTATATTATTATTTTATGCTTCAGAAAAGTTAATACATCAAAAAATTAATGAATTGCATTCTATGCTCCACTATAAAACATAATCACAGCTGTGCAGCTCACAGAAACAAACCCCCCACTTGATACCTTCATTGTGTGTTCAGAACTAATCCTGAAGTATCGAGATGCACGTTTTTGGAGCTTTGTACTCAATGATGAGGGGGGGCATTTCAGCTTTTCCTGATGTCTTACTTTTGTCACCTAGGGAAAATTCAAAGGTAGACTTAAAATGACAGCCAGAGATAGTTTGTAAGAAAGCAAATGACCTCGATTGAAAAAATAATAATAATAAATAACAAAATAAAATAAGGGCAGTAGTGTCAAATGTCATGTCTATCACTTACAGTTGCAGTAGGTTCTTCAACACACATCTCATAAATTATAATGGCACAAGCGCAATCAAACATATGCCCATGCCTGTAAAGCAACATGCTAACTGAAATAAGGCTCTCGTAGTCAAAACGAAAATGGAAACATTCGATATGCCAAAAGCTCAAATCATTACATCCATTTGAAAGTAGTAGTCCCATCGTCTGAGGTATGAGAACAATTGATTGCCCATAACTCTTCAGGCTAGCGTGATTGGATCACCCAGTATCGTTCCATAACAAATCCTAGTGTCGGAAACTGCAGAGACTTGGAAAATAAAAATGTTGAAAAGGTAAGGTGTTAGTATCGGTATCCGTATCGGGTATCGGTCCATCTTGGACCGATACATATTGGTTCATCTTGGACCGATACATATAGGCCGATACTGTGACATCCCGAGAAAAAAAAAATCATTTTTAGAATAGTCCAACTTGGTGTGCGTGCCCGACTAGTCACGCACCTGACAATATAAAAATATATTAAAGTAAGTTAAAGAATTAGAATAAGCCTTGAGTGAAAGAGGATGAATTTGTAATAAAGTTGAGCCATTGGATGAGGTAGCGTACACCAAGGTACGGTGTACCGGCTTAACATCCAAGACTTATGCTTTTAAGTATAAAAGAAAATGGAAGTAGGGAATTCATTTCCTTTACTTTGGTTGTTGAGAATTTATTGAGAAGAGAGAGAAGAGGAAGAGAGCTTTAATCTTTCTCCTTCACAAGTGTTAGAAAGTGACGTGTGGTGTGTGCGAGCTTGGAGCTTCGGTTTAAGATCCATGGATCGAGGAAACAACTAATCAAAAGGTGAGAAAAGGTGAAGTGAATTGTGATTTATAGTTATGTTAGTCTTTAGTAAGGATGTGATTTAAATTTGAGGAAAATCGAGTCAAGGAAGATGAAAATTGTAATTCTGAGCAATCTGTCAAAACTGATCGATCGAAATAAGTATCCGATCGATTGATTTTGACAGTAAAAAAATGTGAAAGTTTATGAAGAAATCGATCAATTGGAATGAAATTTCATCGATCAATTTGAGAAACCGATTGATCGAAATATAATTCGATCGATCGATATTAGGGTTCGACCGATCGGTATGTGCACTGATCGATCGGATTGTGAAGTGGAGAGAGAATTTTCATGAGTAAATCGACTGATCGCAATGAGAATTCAATCGATCGATTTGGGAATCGATCGATTGGATTGTGATAGCAGAGATGTAGGTTCTGGAGAAACTGACCGATCTAAATGGATTTCAATGGATCAATTTTGGAAACTGATCTTTCGATTTGGGAACCGACCGATCGATTTGGAGAGATTTAGAGATTTTTCTATTTTCAGTAAGGAGAACTTTGATAGATTTTAGGTCTCCCTATTTCTTATCATTTATGACTTACGAGATGTGAATTTGTGTGTTTTAGGTGTAAGCGTGAGTATGTGCTAGGAGAGCTAGCTTGGAATAAAGGAATCTTCATTTTAGCTCTGCTTTGAGGTAGGAAAAACACTTTAACATGTGCATTCGATTACAACTAGCATGGATATTATGATATGATTAAAGTGTGTGTGATTTATGAATTTTGTCATTTATTAAGCATGAATTTCGTTAATGGTTTTAAATATGAAAAGTGTGTGTGTATGTGCACTTAGAGAGATTATGTGTGTGTACGTGTGAAATCAGAAATGTGTGTGTGAGGACTCAGATATATGTGTGTGCGACATCAGAAAGATCTGCCTATGTGTATGTGTGTGAACTTTGAGATTTAAAACTTCAAATCTAGTATAAATTATCCCAATTCACAATGATAAACTATAAGTTAAATTTTGCACATTGATTTAAGAATTCATCCGGAACGAACCTTTATGCTCCGGTATGGCAGGATATTCATTCTTTGTTTACCTATCTGCGATAATACTTCGTTCGGCCAAGTCACCTCATTTGATGGGGCTTAGGCATTTGTGAAAATAATTCATTGAATGATGATGGTTGTGGTTTCTATCAGTATATATGTGGCTCTCAAAGTTATATAAGCTCGGGATTGTATTTAAGTAATTGATTTAAGTTTCTTTATTATAAGAGCAAGTTTTGGAAATCATGATTTATGTGTTTTGAAATATGCATCAAATATCAGTTTTGTGTCAATTTAAATACTTTTAAATTGTGAATCTTTTAAAGAAAAGCATGTTTTAGATTATGTCATCAGATATATGTGTGATGTGAAAATCTGCATGTTAGTTATGTTTCCCTATTGAGCTTAGTTGTTAGCTCATCCCTTGACTATACGTCACAGGTACATGGTGTTGATGTGAGTGTTGGAGACATTGATCTAGAGTACCCAAAGTATATTCTGAAGGAGACTAAGCCCCCTCCTAAGGAGTTTTTCTAGTGGACTGAGTTGCGCAGAGTTTAGTTTTGTGATTTTGTTTAGGCTTGGTACATCTAGCTACTTTAGTTTTATTTATTGGATTTTGTACATGGCTTTGTATTAATTTGTGAACCATGTTTCGGTGACGATCGGCCGTCATCGGTGGTTCGGTTCGGTCCTTTTGTCCATGTGCTTTTACATAGAATTAGAACCATCTTTTGTCATGATTTTGATATAGTCATATATAGAATTGGAGATTTAAATTTCTTATGATGACTCTATCTGCTTAGTTAGCATATCTGCTTTGCTTTCTACTTTGTGTGTGGATGTACCAAGTGTTCGTTGTGTTCAGGGATCGCCTTATGGGTGATCCGACGGCACGGGTTTTCGAGTGCCGAAATTTAGGCTGTCACTGTTATGCTTTAGAGATTTCTGACAAGCCCTAGAGGTGGATCCTATGTTTAAGATTTTATCAAAATATAGAGACCTTCTGCTAATGAAACTCTTGGTTTCATGTTGCAGAACATTATTATGTTCACTAGAAGTAGAGGACGACCGAGAGGCGGTCGTGGATGAAACTTGAGAAGTGGGGATGACATCCCCACTTGTTCTAATAGAGTTACAGTGGGTAACAAAGAGGTTCCAGAAAGAAGTATTCCGGAAGAGAGGGATCAAGATAGAGATGAAAGATTGAGAATGACGCAAGCCATGGAAGTCATGGCTAATGCTATGGCTCAGCAAACGACATTGATGGCTACTAATAATGCCAACAATCATCAACTTCAGCCACCACAACCACCAACACCCTCAATATTTACAGAATTTTGGAGGATGCATCCTCCAAACTTCTCAGGACAAGCAGACCTAATGGAAGCTGAGAACTGGCTCAGTGAGATGGAAAAGATATTCAGTGTGCTTCCATGCACTGAAGATGAGAGAATCAGATGGGCTGCATTCATGTTGGATGGAGAAGCAGGTCCATGGTGGAAGTCTGTGTTGAGGACAAGGGAACAAGCGACTCCAGGTGTACTATGGACAGGGGAAGAATTTGTTGAGGAGTTCAACAAACAGTATTTTCCTAAGGTAGTATGAAATCAGATAGAAGTGAAAATTCTCTAATTGGAACAAGGAAAGATGTTTTTAAGAGAGTATGGGGTAGAATTTAAGAGACTTGCCAGCTTTGCTCCAGAGTATGTGGCCTCAGATCTAATGAAGGCCAAGAAGTTCCAACGCAGCTTAAGGCCGAATATACGCGATAGGATTTCAGCGTTTGAGTTGGAAACTTACGGATAAGTAATGAGAAAGGCTCTAGTGGTAGAAGAGGACATCAATAAGATGTATAAGAGAAGAGATCAACAAAGTAAAGGAAAGATCAATAAGGGGAGGTTTGGTAATTATGAGTCGGTGAATAAAAAGCTGAGATTTACTGCATTAGTCCTAAGACAGCCAATTCAGCCTAGTTATTCCAGGCCACCTATGCCCACTTCAGTGAGACCATTTCATTATGAGAGCCCTGCTACTACTATTAGAGTATCAATTATCTAGTGTTTCTCTAGAGCAGCATCATCCTCTCCTGTTGACATGTGTGGCCGTTGTGGCAAGTCTCATAAGATCGCAGATTGTAGACGGGGAACAGGAGGATGCTTCAAGTGTGGAAAGATGGGGCATATGATTAAGGATTGCCCAAAGGGGAGAAAAGAGAGAACGACATCAGTTGCTATGCCGAGGCCTGTATGGACTACGAGGCCTACTGTGCAAGGGCGTGCATATGCTGTTATAGCACAGGATGCTCAGGCCAGCAATAATTTCATTCAAGGTAAAATTCCTATTTAAATTCAACACATATATCATTGATTGAGTTTTTAGATGAAGAAGGTGCATCAATTTTAAGAGTAGTTTATAGATTTTAATGTCAAAATATATCACTTTTGATTCATATGTAATTGGTTAAATATGTATAAAACATAGGTACTTTATAAATATACGGTAAGGGCGATTACCTTTGTTATGAAGCAAGAGTGTTGATAGACCCAAGGTCTACCCACTCATTTGTGACACCGCAGTTTGCAAAGAAAGTGAAGGTTATTCCCTGACCTTAGGTTTCATTTTGGAAGTATTGGTCCCAATGGGAAATGCGGTCAGTACCGATACAGTGTGTCGGTCAGTTATAGTCGCCATGAGGGATTACAATAGTTATGAGTTAGTGGTGGATTTGATTCTGTTGGATATTCAAGGATTCGATGTAATCCTTGGCATAGACTGGTTATCCATGCATAGCGCAGTGTTGATTGCCAGAGGAAGATAGTTACTTTCCGACCAAATGGGAGTAGATCATTCAAGTTTCTAGGAATGCAATCTACCTTCGCACTGCTTTTCTCCATAGTCCGAGCAGAACATTTGATGAAAAAGGGATGCAGTGGATACTTCACTTTTTTGAAGGAGCAACAGGAAGAGAAGAACATAATAACAAAAATTTCAATTGCTTATGAGTTTTAAGACGTGTTTCTGGATGAATTGCCGAGATTGCCACCAGATAGAGAAGTGGAGTTCACCATTGACTTAGCACTGAGAATGAAGCCAGTATCTAAAGCACCTTATCGAATGGCTCTAGCTGAGTTGAAGGAGTTGAAAGAGTAGTGTTAAGTGGTGAAAAATGCCACTTTTCACCCTTTAACCTGACCATTGACAGACCTATGAACACACTAACAAGTTTCTATCAAGTGTATTTTGTAGACAGCAATAAAAGAGGACATTAATGTCAAAAACCACTCAAGAATGCCCAAAAAGGAGCTATCTCTCAGCAGGGCAAGGCGAAGGAAGTGAGAACAGGCTGAAAATGTCCTATCGATTGGTCACTTGAAGACTTCGATAGGAGCTGAAAGCAAAGAAAGGAAGAATTCATGCAGTTGAAGAATTTTTTGATAGGATCTAAAGGCAGATGGATGAATTCATGTGGATAGAGCAGTTCCATAGGATCCAAGAACCTATCGAGCGGCTGAAAGGAATGAAGAAACCATCCTATCAAATGCCTACCTGAGGCGTCAAGGGAACGTATCGAATGGTTTCCTGATCCCATCGAAATAAAGATGCTGGAACAGAACCTATCAGAGGGTATTTGAGACTTTTGATAGGAGTGAGAGCAACCCTATCGAAAGGATAGCATGCAGAGCGGAACCTATCAAAATGGTTCTCCAACCTGTCGAAGAGTCTCTCCAACCTGTCGAATACTCCAAACCAAGGACTGAGAAGGCTGAAACTCTAAGCGATGATTCATCCTATCATAACCTATCGAACAGATCTGAGAACCTAACGAAAGGACCAAAATTCTTTATTCCAACCTGTCGAAATCATGTGTAGAACTTCTCAGAAATTCAGCTGTGCACATGTTATGATTCAGTGATCTGCTGCACGCAACTCGAGGTACTTGGTGACTGACATGACGATTCCAAAAGATGCCCTAAGAAACCCTAACCGACCCACGTGCTCTAACAGAACTCTAATAAACTCTGAGGACCTTCTAGAAGGGATTTTTGGCAGGAAAATAGAGGAGAAAGCTATATATAGAGACCCCCAATTGCAATTGAGAGAGGATCAAGATCTGAGCCAAATTCTGGAGATTAGAGCATGCAAAGAAATTGCATTTCCCTCCTTTAGCCCAACCATGGTTGGCTAAGTCCCTTGGAGTAGGGAGGAGAGGAGTTAGATCTATAATTTGGTAAGGTTAAGAGTGCTATTATAGGTTCCTAGCTCCACAGACTACAGATCTGAGAGTATTTCCATTGTAGAGTGACCTTGTTTGCAATGTTAATGCTATTTTTAATGATTTAATTAGATTTAAAGTTCCTTTGGTTCCATTTGGTGATCGATCGGATTTGTATAGAGGAGTCTATATATCAGCTCACCCACTTAACTAGTAGACCTCTTGGATACCACCTGATCTCCCTGAATCTGATATTCCTGTGATTTCTTGAGTCAGTGACCTGGGAATTGCAACATCTGTAGTGGTTTTAATTGTTCTAATTGATGGTCTACCTTTGAAGGAGATCCCTAGGATGGTCTGTGACCATTAAAGTGGACAGATCATAACTTTAAGATGAATCTAAGCTCAGGCCCCAATTTGATTCATCTGCTGCAATCCATGGATTCGATAAAGTCTATAGGATGGTCTGTGACCATTAAAGTGGATAGATCATAGCCTTAAGACCAGGTGGATCCTATGATTTGGAGTGGACTTTATACCCTGCAGCTGTGCTTATAGCAAACAAGGGAATTGTGTGCTTCGAACCTCTGTAGCATGATTAATCAAATCTGATTTCTGTGAAAACCAACCTCCAAGCTACCCTTCTCCATTTTCTGTTCTTTTTACCTCTTACCCCTGCAAGATCTAAGCTCCTAAACTCGATCCAATTTAGTTTATGTTTAATTTCAGCTTAGTTTAAGTGACAATCCATTTTAAAACCTCTCCCCTGTCTTTTAGCTAACTTAGCAATAGTTAGGGTGCCAGATCTGACACAGATCTGGAGATTTATCATATTTCTAACCAACCTCCCTATGGACATTCCCTTACTCACCATTCTTTTAAAGCTTGCTACAACAGATCCTGAGTACTTACAGGTCTATATGAGTGTGTCTGCCTAGTTTTATTCATGATTTTAGACCCTCATTTGAGGAAAGGCAAACACGCCAACAAGTTTTTGGCGTCGCTGCCGGGGAGGCATGTTTAGAAATCGATAGATCTCAGTTTTTTATCATAGATCTATACTTTTTGTTTGATTTTTACTAACTGAATTTGTAAGTTTTATTATTTTTCATTAGTTTGTGTGCAGTTCATCAGATCAAAGGCTACCAGTGAGCGGAGAATCGTGCTGGAGACTGCTCTGTAGTTTGCATCCCTCTACTATTTTTTAGATCTGTTGATAATTTTTATTAGAATAGTTAGAAAATTTGGTTGATTCTGCTTGTGTGCTCTGAACTTCTGTTTTGCATTCAGCTTTTGAGTGTTGTATGTTTGGTAGGAGAACTCTGCAACCTCAGATTATTCCACTAAATCCAGAGGTTGAAAAACTTCTCAAATCCAGACCAACTACACCCACATCTGTTGCATTTGATTCTGTAGAAATGGGTGAGCAACAGCAGCCAAGAACCCTTAAGGAGTTTAATGCACTAGGGGTCTACAATTCCCCCTTCTGCATTCAATTCCCAGCTGCTCAGGGAAACTATGAGATAAAATCATCCATCATTCAAATGCTGCCCTCATTTCATGGCCTGACCAAAGAAGACCCTACAAGCACATTGATGAGTTCTTAGGACTGTGTATTACATTTAATATCACAGGTTTGGGGGAGGAGGCCATCAGGATGAGACTCTTTCCTTTTTCATTGAAGGACAGAGCCAGGACCTGGTTGTCCCTGCTTCCACCCAACAACATTCAGTCCTGGAGTGATCTCCAATATCAATTTCTGGCCAAATTCTTCCTTATGTCAAAGACCAGCTAGTTGAGGAAGGGTATCATCTCTTTTACCCAAGATCCAACTGAAGATTTTCATCAATCCTGGGAGAGATTTAAGGAACCTCAAGAAATGCCCCCACCATCAAATCCCTGAATGGCAATTGGTTCAAAGCTTTTATCAAGGAATTGATGCTAAAAGCAGAGATATGATAAATGCCTCTTGTGGTGGCACCTATCTCCATAAAACTGCTGAGGAGGCATGGGGGCTCTTTGACATCTTTAGTGAGAACTCTATGCAAAGAGAAACCTTAGCAAGAGATCCAGAGCCTCCTAGATTGATGAAGGATAACACCTCAAGGGGAAAGATATATGAAGTGAGTGTACTAAGTGAGTTGGAAAGGAAAGTGGACAGCTTAACTCTAAACTTTGATAGGCTGATGGGAGCAATGCAGTCACCTATGGCTATTAGAATGGAGGAGGCATGTGCCATATGTCAGTCCCCTGCTCATCCCCTGGAAGAATGCCCATCTGCTGACCAATTTCTTGATTTTATAATAGAGCATGTGGTTGCAGCTCAGTCTTATGGGCAGCAGCCTGCTGCTGGGTATCAATGGAGGAACCACCCCAATCTGAGGTGGAGACAAGATGCAGACCCTAGCCAGCAGCAGCAGTAGCCCCAGCAACCCATGCCTTATAGAAATGCTCAGCCCTATCGAGAAGGTTATACCCCAAGGCCTCAGTATCAGCAACCCATGGCCCAACCTGTAGCTCCTCCTGTGCAGCAAGTTGCACATCCTCCAACTGTGAGAACATCATCCTTTGAGGAACAAGTTCTATCTTCACTGCAGAGCTTGAATACCTTAACCCAAACTGTGCACTCTCACAACCAGAGCATCAAAAAGATAGAGGACCAACTTGGTCAGTTGTCTGATGCTCTGGCTAGGAGAGAGGGAGGAAGGTTGCCTAGCCCACCACAGGACAATCCACGAAGGCAGTTTGAAGTGGGTGAAGTTTCCTCCACCTATGAGGAAGCCGAATCTATTACAACTTTGAGAAGTGGTAAGCTAGTGGACAACCAAGTGGGCTATGAGCCTGTGAGAAACTTGGAGGAAGAAGATGAAGTGATTTCTACCAGCACACAACAAAGGCCACCATTGGTGGACTTGAAGAAACAATCAACTGTGAATAAAGAGGATAATGAGGATCCTCAAGAAAAGAAAAAAATTAAAAAGAAAGAGACCCCATTGGCTAAGGCTGCAGGTGAGGGAGCCATCCCACATTTGCCATTTCCTAAGGCACTATAAGCACCTTCCCCTTTTGATAAAGGGCAAGGAAAAATTGAGGAAATGATGGAGACTTTCAAGCAAGTATAGATCAATTTACCTTTACTTGATGTCATCAAACAAGTCCCAGCCTATGCCAAATTTTTAAAAGACCTGTGCACCCATAAAAGACAATCTAGGATACACCTATCCAAGAAAGTCTTTTCAGCAGAAAAAGTTAAGCATGTCTTGTCCATTGCAACTCCCCCAAACTTCAAGACCCTGGACTCCCCACCATCCCCTGCATCATTGGGGATCATACCATTGACAAAGCCCTATTAGATCTGGGAGCCAGTGAAAATTTGCTTCCATATTCAATATATGAGAAGCTGGGCTTAGGCAAATTAAAGCCCACACATGTGATTCTCCAACTGGCTGACAGATCTGAAAGGAAACCTGTGGGGATAATCGAGGATGCTTTGGTTGGAGTTAACAAATTCTTTTATCCTGCTGACTTTTTGGTGCTGGATATGGAACTAGGTAGGAATGCCACTTCTATACCTGCGATTGTAGGCAGACCCTTTTTAGCCACAGC
Organism: Chloranthus sessilifolius; assembly: GCA_021018995.1. NCBI lineage: Eukaryota > Viridiplantae > Streptophyta > Magnoliopsida > Chloranthales > Chloranthaceae > Chloranthus > Chloranthus sessilifolius. Next base: position 85,093,990 of record CM037590.1, on the reverse strand, counting down.
TAATGCTTGTATTCAATGCAGGTCTGGAATCATGGAAGTGTCATTTGGAAATATGAAGGTCAAATTGAATGTGTACAACGCAGCAAATCAACCTCATCCTGATGAGGATTGTTTTTCTCTTGATGTGATAGATGAGGTTGTCCAGGAAAATATGAATATGCTGCTACATGGTAAGGAATGGTGTAATGAATTAGCCGAAGTATGGAAGGAAACAGAGGTAGAGAAGGGTCTCACCTCTGAGATCGAGCATGTGAAACATGTCTCTTCTGAAGCTCCACCAACACAGCACCATCCACGGAGGCCTACTTTGTTACCCCTACCACCCCCCTCTCAGACACCCTTATTGCCCTCCCTCATCAGTCCCTCAGAGGTGGAGTTAAAGCAACTCTCAAAATTTTTGAAATATTCCTTTTTAAGAGACAACACCAAACTACCTGTGATAATCTCTTCTTCCCTCACTCTTGAGCAGGAAAAAGAACTACTGTGTGTACTAAAAAGGCATAAGAAGGCAATAGGATGGACCATTGCAGACCTTGGGGGAATAAATCCTGCTGTGTGCATGCATAAAATTCATCTTGAGGAAGGATCCAAACCTTCCAGAGAGATACAGAGAAAACTCAACCCACACATGCAGGAGGTTGTGATGAAAGAGGTGGTCAAACTCCTAGATGCTGGGATAATTTATCCCATCTCGGATTCACAATGGGAAGCACCTACCCAGGTAGTACCCAAGAAATCTGGCATTACATTTGTTGAAGCATATTTAGGAGAGCTGATCCCAACCAGACAGACCACTGGTTGGAGGGTATGCATAGACTACCGAAAACTCAATGAAAAGACCAGCAAGGATCACTTCTCACTGCCCTTCATAGACCAAATCTTGGACAAGCTGGCAGGCAAGGCAAGGCCTATTACTATTTTCTTGATAGATATTCAAGGTACAATTAGATCCCTGTATACCCCCAGGACCAAGAAAAAACCACATTCACTTGCCCATTTGGAACCTTTGCATACAGAAGGATGCCATTTGGGTTGTGTAATGCACCTGCCACGTTCCAAAGATGCATGTATGCTATCTTCTCTGTGTAATTCACTTGCACCTGACATGATTGATAAGTTTTTAGAGATCTTTATGGATGATTTCTCTATTTATGGAGATGATTTTAGCCAATGCCTTCACCACCTTAGCTCTGTACTGCAAAGGTGTGAGGAGACCAACCTAGTTCTGAGTTTGGAGAAAAGTCACTTCATGGTGACTCAAGGCACTGTTCTAGGACATGTTGTCTCTCACAAAGGAATAGAGGTTGATCAAGCTAAGATCGATTTGATTGCTCATTTGCCCCCTCCAAAAACTGTCAAACAAGTTAGATCATTTTTGGGTCATGCTGGCTTCTACAGGAGGTTCATCAAGGATTTTAGCAAAATCTCCAAACCCCTCTGCCATCTGTTGTGCTAGGATGTCCCTTTTGACTTTAATGCTGAATGTCAAGTTGCTTTTGAACTGTTAAAAACTTGTTTGACCACAACTCCCATCTTGCAATCCCCTAATTTTTCTCTGCCATTTGAGCTGATGTGTGATGCATCAGATTTTGCCATTAGGGCAGTGTTGGGGCAAAGAAAAGACAAGGCACCTTCTGTGGTAGCATATGCCAGTAAATCAATGGTTGATGCTCAATTGAATTACACTACAACTGAGAAAGAGCTATTAGCTATTATTTTTGCCTTAGAAAAATTCAGATATTATGTGCTGGGATAAAAAATTCGTGTGTTCACTAACCACTCAGCTTTGAAATACCTCTTGTCCAAAAAGGAAGCTAAAGCACGACTAATTAGATGGATTCTTCTTCTGCAGGAATTCAATTTAGAGATTAAGGACAAGAAGGGGGTTGAGAACATGGTGGCTGATCATCTGGCAAGGATCCTAACAACTGACATAGAAAGCTTGCCCATCAATGACTCCTTCCCAGATGAGCATCTTCTGACTGTCCAGATAAGTATGCCCTAATTTGCCAATATTGTCAATTACCTTGCTATGGGTAGGATCCCTCCACATTAGACTAAGGATGATAAAACTCTGTTCTTTGCACAAATTTGACATTACATGTGGGAGGATCCTTACCTGTTTAAGCATTGTGTAGACCAGGTGATCAGATGTTGTGTACCTGAAACTGAATTTTAAAACATCCTAACCATGTGCCATGAACAGGCTTGCGAGGGCCACTTCAGTGGTAACAAGGCTGCGGCCAAGGTTCTTCAAAGTGGGTTCTATTGGCGTACCCTATTCAAGGATGCCCGGCAGCACTGTAAAGCTTGTCATTGATGCCAGCAAATGGGCAGTATTACAAGGAGAAATTCTATGCCCCTGCAACCTATGCTCGTTGTTGAACTGTTTGATATTTGGGGAATCAACTTCATGGGACCTTCCACCTTCTGCTGGATATAATTTCATCCTTGTCGTTGTGGATTACGTATCCAAATGGGTAGAAGCCATAGCTACAAGGATAAATGATCACAAAGTCGTCATTCAATTCCTAAAAGACAACATCTTCTGAAGATTTGGCTTTCCTAAAGCTATTATTAGTGATGGGGGAAGCCACTTATGTAATAAACCTTTTGACAAACTGATGGAAAGATACTTTGTTACCCACAGAGTAGCCACTCCCTACCACCCACAAACCAGTGGGCAGGTATAGATTTCCAACAGGGAAATCAAACATATTCTCGAGAAGACTTTGAGAACTAACAGAAGAGATTGGTCTAACAAGTTAACTGATGCCTTATGGGCTTATAGAACAACCTATAAAACCCCATAGGCATGTCCCCATTCAGACTAGTTTATGGCAAGGCATGTCACTTGCCTGTTGAATTGCAATACAAAGCGTATTGGGCAATTAAAGCAGTAAACTCTGACTTACACTCAGCTAGTATTCACAGGAAACTCCAGTTATCCAAGCTAGATGAACTGCGTCTATAAGCTTATGCAAATGCCCAGAGTTACAAGGAGAGGACCAAAGCCTTCCATGACAGACATTTACTCCGCAAAGTGTTCAAACCCAATGACAAGGTATGGTTGTTCAACTCCAGAATGAAATTCTTTCCAGGAAAGCTACAGTCCAGATGGGATGGACCTTTCACAGTGGTACACGTTTCCCCATCTGGAGCTGTCGAAGTCATGCATCCTACAGATGGTAGAACCTTTAAGGTCAATGGTCAGAGGCTGAAACTTTACGTTGACAACATTTATGAGCCTGAAGAGACCATTGATCTTCAGGATCCTCCAAGCTAATACCTGACTTCAATTTGTATCATCTGTATCATATTTGATTTATACCTCGATTATTTCCAACAATATTGTTTGCAATAAAATGGCCACGTCAAGTTCAAGTTTCGTTCCAATATCGCTCATAGTCTAGGAATCAATGGCATAAGGTTAGAGGCCAATTTGCTAACTGGTAGCATGCCAGAGGAGTTGCTGGGTACTAAGGCTAAATGCTCTGCACACACAGGCCATATTTTTGAGCTCATTGAACCTCTCGATAGGTCATTTGGACCTTTTCGCTAGGTCGGCCGCTAATGTCGATAGGATTTGTGAGGATTTCGATAGGTGTCGCGACCTCTCGATAGGTGAGAACAACTTTGCGATAGGTTCTGGACTCTAGCCTGGAACCTATCGACAAGAGTGATAAATATAATACCCCACCTATCGAAAGGTTGTTCTCACCCATCAGCATCCTAATGAAGTGAGTGTCTTATCCACCCTCCGTTCGACAGGACACTGACCTATCGCAAGCAGCCATCCACACCTATTGAATGCATGTTCATTCTGTTCGATAGGACGGGTTAAGCCTATCGAGAACTTCCAAATGATAGCCCCATACTTGTGCGACTTCGATAGGAAGCCTTAACCTGTCGACACTCTACACTCATCCTATCGAAATCAACCCCCCCTCACTCTTTCCATGCTTATTGTGCCTTTGCGCTGTGCGAAAATTTTACCTTGTGTACCATGTACAACAGTGCACAGCACGAGCCTTAAAATCTGCACCCCTTGGTTTTTTGCCCCACGCCGTAACTCCCCGTGCTAAATATAGGCTACCAATTAATGCATGATTTAATTCCCCATGTTGGTTGATCAAATTAACCATTCATTCCTTTCCATCGAAGGCGGCGATATTGACTGCATCGCTTCATATTCTCTCCCACATCCACCTTAAATAGATGCAGTTGGCTCGACTTCGGCCCTTTCCTTTCCTTCTACCCTTTGCACTCCTCCTCAAATCTATGGCAGATGACAAGCCCACGCTCACTCCTACTCAACTCTACCTCTTTTGGCTAGAGCCACTACCACCCAAGGAACCAGACCCGTTGCAATTTCTCTGGGATGAATATGAGGAGGTACAGCGGATCCTCGCTAAGGAGGAACAAGACAAAGATAGGAAGGAGAAGAAGAGGCTGAAGACCGAGCCACCAGTATCCCCGCCACCATCCTCCACCACCCATCCCCCTTCCCCCTGACCCCTTCTTTTTCCTTTTCTTCCTCCCCTCCTGGCTTACAGTTCCTCTTCCACCTGATACAGGTTGAGGGTACCCCTGAGCCGGGGGAGGGTTTTTCGTCTACCACGAAATTTTTGTCCACTTATGCTTGACCATTGTACTAAAATGCTCTATTTTATGTTCTGTGTCGCTTCTGTTAATACACTGCTTTTTCTTTCTTTTGTTGTCTACTTGCTTTGTTTTTTTTTTTTTCTTCTTTGCTTTATTAATAAGCTGCGACGCACCCTTTGCTGTAAACAGTGAGGACACTGTTTAGTTTAGGTTTGGGGTTATGGCATGTATGTATGCCAATAAATTAGTTACTTTTAGTACAGCAAGGCTAAAATGAAGTGCTTGGAATTAATTAGAGTAAATTCTCACTGGAATAAAAAGAGGAAATTAAAAAGAACAGTTTGAAACTGAAATAAGTCGTAGTCCAACAAACTGCATGAGGCAAATGTCAAAAATTTGTGAAAAGTAATTTTGATGTGCAGTAAACCTGAAATGAGAGGAAATTGTGAAGACAAACCCCTGAAAATTAGATGGAAGGCCATACCCAGTAAGATTTGGGCCTGAAAAAGTTCCTTGAAGAGTGCCATGGCAATTTTTCTGCTCTATGGACTGATTGGATCTAATTCTAATCACTAGAAGTTAAGCAATTCCAAGTTGAAACAGCTTGACAGCATTCATGACATTGAAGACATGAAGTAAGGCCATCCCTTGGACAGTTTGAGCTTAAAATGTCCCACCTTTAAACTACCCTCGATGCACACCACTTGAGCCTTAAAAGTCCAAACTTTCTTTTAGGAAAACCAGAAATGTTAAACCCAAAACCTTTTGACCTATTACAGTTCACCCCTAATCTGAGAAATCAGGAAGAGGAAGGAGAAGCGAGATTAGAGGAAAATGTTAAATTTGGTTGAAAGAAAGGAAAACACATTCTGTGGTGTTGTGGTATTCCATATATTAAAATAATAATAATAATAATAATAATAAATAAATAAATAAATAATGGATCAGAAAGAGAAATCACCTCACTTGAAAATCTACAAGAAGATAAGAAGCTGATCACTTCAAGTCTGAAAATTCAAAAAGAAAGTGAAAAGGTGCTTAAATGAAGAAGGTGTTGTCTAGACCACCTCCTTACCTGTACTGATTTCTAAATTTGAATCCCTCTTACCCTTTCATTCTTTTTACAAACCTCATCTATAAGCCACATTACAACCCAATGAAAAGACCTTACTGATCTGGAATGGATTGAGCTGTCATGTGGAGATAAGGATCTGTCTAATCTATGGTGAAAAGGAGTTAAAAAATTTCAGAAAGTAGAGCAATGCCTATGCTCATGCTTACAGCCCTATTCGAGGACTATAATTGCTCTTGAGCTGTGTGAAATTCTACACCCTTCATTATTGTTGTGAGTTAACAACCCTGGTGAGACTTGGACCTGAAATGCAATTTAATGGGAATAGTATCAAAATAGATTTCTCAAGTAAAAGGTGAGCCATGCATCAATTTTCAGACACAATGCCTTGACATGAACCGATTGATGATGAAGGAATTTCTGCAAAACTTCATGTTTTAAATTGGTGATTTTTCTGCTGCAAACCCTCTAGAACTGAAAAGACATGTTTAGAATGTATTCTAGTTCACTAAAACTTTGTTTAGCAGGATGTACTACTATTAACTAACCTTATTGGAGAAGTTTGTTGGTACCTTCACTGAAAACCCTCAAGAGACTTCACTCCTCCATTAGGGATCACCTAGGGGTTTAAAAGGCTTGGTGCATACGCTAAATGCATCCGTGCTCCCTACGAAAGTGGCATTTTTATTTTTTTTCTTCTTTTAATTCTCCTTTGCTTAGGGACTAGCAAATCTTAGGTTAGGGGGTGTGTTAAGTGGTGAAAAATTTCACATTTCACCCTTTAACCTGACCATTGATAGACCTGTGAATATACTAATAAGTCTCTGTCAAGTGCATTTTGTAGACAACAATAAAAGAGGGTATTAATATAGAAAACCACTCAAGAATGCCCAAAAAGGAGCTATCTCACAGCACAGGACAAACCCAGCAATAGCACACCAGAGGGTAGCACATCACTGGACCCTTGGAGCTGTGGCTACAGCAGGGCAAGGTGAAGGAAGTGAGAACAGGCTGAAAACGTCCTATCGATTGGTCACCTGAAGACTTCGGTAGGAGCTGAAAGAAAAGAAAGGAAGAATTCGTGCAGTTGAAGAAGTTTTCGATAGGATCTAAAGGCAGAAAAAGGATGAATTTGTGAGGATAGATCAGTTCGATAGGATCCAAGAACCTATCGAGCAGCTGAAAGGAATGAAGAAACCATCCTATCGAAAGCCTACCTAAGGCGTCAAGGGAACCTATCGAATGGTTTCCTGATCCTATCAAAATGAAGACACTGGAACAGAACCTATCGGAGGGTATTTGAGCCTTTCAATAGGAGTGAGAGCAACCCTATCGAAAGGATAGCATGTAGAGTGGAACCTGTTGAAATGGTTCTCCAACCTGTCGAAGAGTCTCTCCAACCTGTCGAATACTCCAAACCAAGGACTGAGAAGGCTAGAACTCTAAGCGAAGATTCATCCTATCGAAACCTATCGAACAGATCTGAGAACCTAGCAAAAGGACCAAAATGCTCTATTCTAACCTATCGAAAGCTTCCTGAACCTGTCAAAATCGTGTGCAGAACTTCTCAGAAATTCAGCCGTGCAAACGTTGTGATTCAGTGACCTGCTGCATGCAACCCGAGGCACTTGGTGACCGACACGATGATTTCAGAAGATGCCCTAGGAAATCCTAATAGACCCACATGCTCAAACAGAACCTTAACAAACTCTGCGGACCTTCTAGAAGGGATTTTTGGCGGGAAAAACAGAGGAGAAAGCTATATATAGAGACCACCCCTAATTGTAATTGAGAGAGGATCGAGAGTGAGCCAAATTATGGAGATTAGAGCTTACAGAGAAATTCCATTTACCCACTTTAGCCCAACCATGGTTGGCTAAGTTCCTTGGAGTAGCGAGGAGCGAAGTTAGATCTATAATTGGGTAAGGTTAAGAGTGCTATTATAGGTTCCTAGCTGCATAAACTACAGATATGAAAGTATTTCCATTATAGAGTGACCTTGTTTGCAATGTTAATGCTATTTTTAATGATTTAATTAGATTTAAAGTTCCTTTGGTTCCATTTGGTGATCGATCGGATTTGTGTAGAGGAGTCTGTATATCAGCTCACCCACTTAACTGGTAGACCTTTTGGATACCACCTGATCTCCCTGGATCTGATATTCCTGTGATTCCTTGAGTCTGTGACCTAAGAATTGCAACATTTGTAGTGGTTTTAATTATTCTAATTGATGGTTTAGCTTTGAAGGAGATCCCTAGGATGGTCTGTGACCATTAAAGTGGACAGATTATAACTTTAAGATGAATCTAAGCTCAGGCCCAAATTATATTCATCTGCTGCAATCCATGGATTCGATAAAGTTTATAGGATGGTCTGTGACCATTAAAGTAGATAGATCATAGCCTTAAGACCAGGTGGATCCTGTAATTTGGAGTGAAATTTATACCCTGTAGCTATGCTTATAGCCAGCAAGGGAATTGTGTGCTCTGAACCTCTGTAGCATGATTAATCAAATCTGATTTCAGTAAAAACTAATCTCCAAGCTACTCTTCTCCATTTTCTGTTCTTTTTACCTCTTTCCCTTGCAAAATCTAAGCTCTTAAACTCGATCCAATTTAGTTTATGTTTAATTTCAGCTTAGTTTAAGTGACAATCCATTTTAAAACCTCTCCCCTGTCTTTTAGCTAACTTAGCAATAGTTAGGGTGCCAGATCTGACACAGATCTGGAGATTTATCATATTTCTAACCAACCTCTCCGTGGACATTCCCTTACTCACCATTCTTTTAAAGCTTGCTACAACAGATCCTGAGTACTTGCAGGTCTGTATGAGTGTGTCTGCCTAGTTTTATTCATGATTTTAGACCCTCATTTGAGGAAAGGCAAACACGCCAACGAGTAGTTACAGGAACTCTTGGATAAAGGGTTCATAAGACCCACCGTGCCTCCTTGGGGAACACCGGTCCTATTTCTGAAGAAGGACGGGTCGATGAGATTGTGCATCGACTATCGTCAATTGAACAAATTGACTATAAAGAATCGATGCCCTTTGCCCACGATAGATGATCTATTTGATCAGTTATAAGGTGCAAGATTTTTTTCCAAGATCGACTTGAGATCTGGATACCATTAGTTGAGGGTCAAATCATAAGACATTAAGAAGAAGTGTTCAGAACCAGATATAGGCATTACGAGTTCCTAGTGATGCCGTTTGGCTTGACCAATGCACCAGCTTCATTCACGGATCTCATGAATCGGGTGTTCAAATCACACCTTGATACTTGTGTAGTCGTGTTTATAGACGACATCCTCATCTACTCAAAAATAAAGGAGCATGAACAACATCTGAGAATAGCTCTACAGACACTACGTGAACACCAACTATATGCGTAGCTCAGTAAGTGTGAGTTTTGGTTAAAGAAAGTGAGCTTCTTGGGACATGTAGTCTCAGAAGGTGTTACAGTGGATTCAACAAAGATCGAGGCAGTAGTGGAATCGGAACAACCAAAGACGGTGTTTGAGATTCATAGTTTCCTCGGTCTGGCTGAGTATAGATTTGTGGAAGGATTTTCAAAAATCTCGGGGCCACTCATGAGACTTATAAGAAAAGATGTGAAGTTTGAGTGGACTAAAGAATGAGAGAAGAGTTTTCAAGAACTCAAGAAGAGACCAACTTTAACACCAGTGTTGGCTATTCTATCAGGCAATGGAGGGTTTGCTGTGTATAGTGACGCTTCACACAGTGGCTTAGGCTGTGTGCTCAACCAGATTAAAAAGTTTATAGCATATGGGTCGAGACAGCTTAAGGATCCCAAGATAAATTATCCAACACATGATTTGGAACTAGCAGCATTGATCTTCGCATTGAAGATATAGAGGCACTACTTATATGGAGAGAGACCTTTGAGATCTTCACGGATCGTAGTAGCCTCAGATACCTATTTAAGCAAAATAAACTGAATATGAGGCAACGGAGATGGATGAAATTTCTCAAGGATTACGATTGCTCGATTCAGTATCACTCAGGCAAGGCGAATGTCGTAGCAGATGCTTTGAGTAAAAAAGTTTAGCTCTATTGTCTAGCTTTATTATGGGGATTCATAGATGGAAACTACTAGAAGATATTTCTTTATATGACATGAAGATCGAGGTATAAACTTCAGGAGCTTTATTGGCAGCCATCACAATTCAATTGGCGATCTTCGATCATATTTATGAATAAAGATGAAGGATACAGAGTTAGTGAAGATCAAATAGGGTGTGAATGATGGCAGTAGGCAAGATTTCTCCATCAAGGAGGGTGGATCACTTTTATTCAGTGAACGTCTATGTATTTTGATCGATGCCAACCTTCAGCAAACTATTCTAGATGAAGCCCACAAGTCAAAGTATGTTGTTCATCCTGGTGGTACCAAGATGTACCAGGATCTGAAGAAGAATTATTGGTGGAGAGGTTTGAAACAGGATGTTGTTGAATATGTTTCAAAGTGTTTCATATGTCAGCAAGTGAAGGTGGATCACAGACATCTGGCAGGTTTATTGCAACCTCTACTAATACCAGAGTGAAAGTGGGAGTCAATCTCTATGGACTTCATATTGGGATTACATCGTATAGCAAGGTGGCACAATGCCATTTGGGTGGTTGTTGATCGACTAATCAAATTAGCCCACTTTTTGCCATACAACACAACGTATATAGCTAGTAGATTGGTAGATCTGTATATGAAAGAAGTAGTTTGACTATATGGTATTTCGGTGAGCATTGTCTCAGTCGTGATCCGTTATATATTTCAAAGTTTTGGTAGAAGTTTCAAGAAGGAATGGGTACATGATTAAATTTTAGTTCGACATTTCACCCACAGACGGATGGACAAATGGAATGGGTGAATTCAATCATAGAAGATATGCTCAGAGCATGTATGCTTGATTTTGGAGGATCATGGGATCAACACTTACCATTGATCGAGTTTGCATACAATAACAGTTTTCAGACGAGTATTGGTATAACACCTTACGAGGCACTGTATGGACGGCGATGTAGATCACCGATTAATTGGGATGAGACCGGAGAAAGTTTATATTGGGTCCAGAAGTTATTGAAAGCAATGCCGACGCCATTCGTCTGATTTGTGAAAGGATTAAGATAGCTCAGAGTAGACAAAAAAGTTATGCCGATATAAAGAGGACAAGCGTCGATTTTCACATTGGCGATCATGTGTTCGTCAAGATCTCACCAATGAAAGCTGTGATGCACTTTGGAAAGCGAGAAAAGTTAAGCCCACGCTACATAGGGCCTTTTAAAATTTTGGGTCGGGTTGGTGAAGTTGCAAACAGAGTTGCTTTATCCTCGCAACTTGATTGAGTACACAATGTATTATGTATCGATGTTAAGGAAGTACATGAAGGACCCTACACACATCTTTGATGATCAACCGATGAAACTCTATGAGGATTTTATCATGAGAGAAGAACCGGTTCAAATACTTGATCGGAAGGAATAGGTATTGTGCATAAAATGTATTCCCTTAGTGATTGTTAAGTGGCAGAATCATTCAGCAAAAGAGGTCACATGGGAGCCCGAAGCCGAGATTCGTGATCAATACCCTTCGTTGTTTCAGTTAGAGTAGAGACAAAAAATTTTGGAATTGTAATTTTAAATGAGATTATACAATAGGTGTTCTAATGTGTAAAGTAGTTTTGTGAACTTATAAGGAACACCTTAGTGGAAGTTTAAGGGAGTTATAGGTAATGAAGTTAGAAAACTAAAAATTTTAAGGTTTTCTGTCTAAATCGATCGATCAAAATGAAAATTGATCGATCGATTTATGAAATCGATCGATCGAATGCACATTGATCGATCGAATTGAGAAAATAGAGGCCAAAAATAAGGGAACAAAATTTTGGAAACCAATCGATCGAAATGGAAATTCAACCGATCGATTTAGAAATCGACCGTTAGAAATGGTTGACCGGTGCATTTATGAGGGAAACCGATCGATCGATTTCGGAAATATAAAAGGAAATCATGCGTTTCAGTTTTAAAAAAATTAGAAACTTTTGTTTTTCTTTGAGGGTTTTTTTCTTTTGGTCTTGCTTGGAGATTTCCAACTTTTGATTTACAACTTTAGGAGCTCGATTCTTAGCAGGATCAAGATTGAATCTCTTTCAAAGGTAAATCCTAATCTTTTGGGGATTAAAATTTTCATTTCAAGTTTCAACCCTAGTTTTGCACTTGATTTCTAGGAAACCTAGCTTCCTTTGTCTGTTGTGATTAAATGGCTCCCAAAACTCGACAATCATCGAAGAACCTTATGTCAAAGAAACCCACATCACAAGCGGGTTCTTCGTAGCAGTCACCACCACAACAACAATCACCACCACAGCCACAACCACCACCACGTGAGCAGCCCAATGAGTGGTGGGCTTTGAAGGGCTTTGAAACGGAGTGGACTTTTGACCAAGTGCTCTTCCAAGAGCGGGGGTGAGACTAATTGGGCCTTTCAATATATCGGCAAGGCCGGATTAGAGAGTTTGCTCCACCCGTTTCTCAATTACTACTACCCTCGTTTGGTAAGATTATTTTACCAAAACATGTACATCGGAGATAAACCAAGCACCATTTGTACGAAAATAGATAATAGGGTATATGAGTTTACCTATGACGTTGTCGACGCATTGGAGTGCTATGTAGCGTATTATGAATAAATTGATTTGCTAGAGCTGAACTAGAGCCGGTGGATTTTCCCATTGTGAAAAGAGAGTGACCCAGGGTAGGCAAGGGTCAGGTTTGACAACAAAAAGAGTTGATTTGCCCAGTCACCTTTGGATGCTCGATACCATTTTTAAATGCAATTTGTATCCATTGAGACATAAGACCGAGAGAGTTGGGGTTATACACCAGGCACTGTTTTCCGCCTTTATGAGTCGGTGGTTTAGTGCTCTTGAAGTTATTTTTAAGGGTTTGAAATATGCCAGGGGAAAAATGCTTGAAGGGGCAAGAAAACATACTGATGAGATTCCATACGCCCGTCTTCTTTCTAGTATGATTGAGGATTATGCTAGAGGTGATGAGTATACAATTTAAAAGGATGAGCCGCAATTGACCGATAATGTCAAGCTTTACTCCCTCAAGGACTGGAATAAAACTTATAATCAGTTGAAGAAGAGCCTGCGTGTGGAAGAACAAGTACCACCTGCACCAAATGCAACACCTGATGCTCCTCAAGATCAAGAGCACCCTGTTCATGCTGCCCCAGATCATGACCAGCCAGCCTCTGCAGCTCCACCACAATGGCATACTTCGATTCGTGTGCCCCCACCACCTCAACACTCATCTACTACTACGATTGATGACGTTCTCATCCTCATGGCTGAGAACAATCGTCAGTTGAACCGTCATTTGAACTACCATGAGGTAGCGATGGCCGAGACGATGCGCTTCATGTACTATTGGTTAAATTCTCTGTGTGTGCTTATGAAGGTGGTAAAAATAATGTAAAGAAACAAATCAAATCAGAGTAAAGGATGGATTGCACAACACACAAATAAACTCAGTCCTGCAAGAATCCAGGGATGTTGTAGCAAGTTTTAAAGTAAGTAAGAGCTTGTCCACAGGGAAAATTGATCTAAGAACCCTAAGGTAAATAGTATATCTCCAAATCTGGCTACAGATCTGTCATTACTAACCTAGACTAAAAAGCAACATGAGTGAAGGGGTCTTTGGTCTCACAAAACTAAACTCAAATTAAACACAAAAAATTAAACTACAGAAAGGATTTGGAGGAGATGGAAATGAAAATAAAAGCAAATGGTGAGAAGTAATGAGATAGGGCCAGAGGTTAATCTAGCAAAGAGAAATCAGATCTACACTACTCCTTCACTCAACTCCAATCCAAATGCAAGGATAAAGAATCTAAACCAATTCTACTGATATGGAGTAGTCTTATGGTTGTGATCTGTCCAATGAATGGTCACAGAGCATCCCATAGATATATTCCAGTCAAGAGAATTGGGATCAGAACATTGAAATTACTGCAAGCACTGTGGATACAAGGCTACAAGCTCAGGCATCTATAGGTGCATCAAATCCATAAAAACCAAAAGCAATTGATTAGGGAAATTACAAATCTAATGGAATTTTAAACACAACATTTCATTGATGTAAAATGTACTTACAATGATCTACCTCAAGCCTCCAGCTAATGCAGATTAAAGATCTCTCAATTCTCACAATCCTTTTTACAAAACAAAAATCAGAATTCCTATCAATTACAGCAAATCTCACCCAGCAAGTGCTGGGCTGAGGAAAGAAGGAAAAGGAAAAAGAGAGGGAAAAGAATTACAATTCGAAAACTAAAAACTCACTGTAATTTTGTCTAATTTTATGAATTATTTTCTAGATATCTGATCATAGCTCAAAGGCTCTATTCATACATTTTCCTTGATCTGTGTGCCTTTATTCCTAACCAATCAGAGGAAAAAATTGAATTCAGCTTATTGTGATCCATGTGAATGGTATCTTGGCCAATCGGAGAGAAAGGGGATCAATTCTGTTTAGACCCATGCTGATTTGGCTGATTTTTTCTCCAAGTATATTCCACAATCTGTTTAGAATCAGTTGAGCCCACGTAGGGTAGTTAGATCAGAGGTTCCTTTGGAGTTCCAAAAATTCCCGCCAAGGCTGTCAGACAGCTCTTAAACATGTGCATCAAGTGATTGAAGCATCATGTCTTTCCAGAAGCTTCATAAATCGCACCTCGAGAGGTTCATAGCACCTCTCGACAGGTCTTCGACAGGTTCAAACCTTCCACTACGTGAAAATCGACAAAAAATAATGGCTCAAAACCATTATAAATGTCATAAGCAACGGTTTTGAGCCGTTGCAAGGGCCGTTGATTATAGAGCAGTGGATTTTATAAACAACGGCCTGAAACCATTATATATTTACTAGATAAATCACGGCCCATGTCCGTTGCAAAGTGACAATGTTTTTAAGCCACTGTTTTAACGAAAAAAAGGATTGTTATTTTTCTTTCGAAATCACGGTCTAAATCAATGGTATATGTAAACAACGGTGACGAACCGTTGTTAATTTCCTCCAAAAAAACAATGGTTATGGACCGTTGTTTGTGACTGTTGTAAAATAACAACAATGTTAAGTCGTTTCTAATGGAAAAAGGGTTGTTATTTTTATTCCGAAACCACGGCTTAAATCAGTGGTATATGAAAACAACTGATATGGACCATTATTTCTTTTTTTTTTTATTTATTTTAAATGCATAGCTTCCATTTTTTTATTGTAAATAGAGCCATGCTACCTATTACAAATATTGTATCAACGACATATCACTCTACAAGGAAAAAAATTCATAATCCATTCAACTAAATGAAAAAATAATAAGCCAAAAAAAAAATCAACATCATATTAATACATTCAATACCATCTCATTAAAATATTCAAAGATATTATATTAATATATTCAGCATCCTATAAATACATTCAACAGCGCCCTATTTGAGTATGACTCGGGTTGCCAATAAACCCAATGACATAGAATTTTTATGTCTCATTCCTTGACACCTTTGATTGAGCACCTTTCAACTCGTTGTTGGGATGACTTTTCTTTTATGATTTGTCCGCCCACTTCTTGTGTGTTTTCAGTGTGTGCCAGCTCCCATACCACAAGCTTTTCTACCACAAAAATAAACTCAGTCACATCAATGAATTTCATAATAAAATGATATTCAAAGTTTGTATGACTGTGCAAGAAAAAAAAAAGTTTGCATAAGAGCGACTTGCATAAGATTTTTTATATAATTACATTAGGAGCTTAAAATTGGAAAAGGAATATGTAAAAAATGATCCACAACGAAAAATGATCCACAGTGAAAAATGAAACCAAGGAGATTTATTGCATTCATACATTATAGAGAAACAAGGCACCAATATAAAAACCAAATGTACCTGCAAAACAAGCTATTACTCAAGGATGAGTCTTTGGATGAATGGTAAATCTAGAGATAAATATAACTGAAGCGGCAACCATTGACGCCAAAAAGCGCACACAACCATAATCTAACAAGCTTAGATCCGCAAGGTAACTGCCCAAGAATTCTAATTGCATATTTGGGGACTGTAAAAGGTTGCAAAGACGATGGTTAGAACATCAAGAGCAGAGATTTTGAAGCTTATGCACAAATCAAATGTTAGGAGGCTCACTTTGCAGTTCTCTTGAGTAGCTCTAGTGAATCTATGGACATCACCTGTGAACAACCAAAGAAAGTTTTGCATTGACAGTAGACAACTAAAAAAATTATGTGCATACAAGGGAATATGGGTTTTTGAATATCAAAACATGAATACAAATTTTTGTAAAGCTTATATAAGTTAAGACTATAGAGAAAATGGTTAAATGTGTTTACTCTTAGAGTTCTAGTAGACTTATTAGATAAAAGGTTGGGTTTAAAAATTTTTTAAAGCTTATATAAGTTAAGACTACAGAGAAGTTGGTTAAATGTGTTGTTTTTAGAGTTTTAGTAGAATTATTAGATAAAAGGTTGGGTTTAAATTTTTATTATGTATAAAAAACTAACTTTGTTAGGCCTATAGCTTAATTAGTTCATTAGCAAAGAAACCCACCAAAAAAAGAGGATGAAAATAAAAACTTTGATCTTTTTATTTCTTATTATCTTTAGAGTAGAATTATAATATTGCATATATTCAAAAATATATGTTTCAAATATAAAAGAAATTTGATTAAATGAAGACTCGGTTTAGTTTATTGATTTGCTACGAATCCCACCAACCTAAAGTCAGTTGAGTTTCATAAAAGGATTATATTTTATCCTTTTCTCTCACTCAATTTAAAAATATATTCAGTTTGATAAAAATATATTTCTTTATTGCAAAAATTTATGAATTTCCAAATGTTGAGTATAAATTTTTTCCAAATGTTGAGTATAAATTAATAAGAAACTTAACCTAGTTAAAAATTTGTAGCTATCCGACCTTGTATTAGATTTTCTAATTAAATGTGAGCTTTTAAATTCACATTTAAAGATTTTTTATTTTTTGAAATCTAAAGATTCCTTATTTTTTAAAGAAATTCAGTTTCACTTGAACCAACTGAAATGTATGGTTCATCAAAAAACTGGATGGTTCACCAGGTACACCTAAAAAGACCGAACTCGTGGTACCAATTTAAGTTGAACTAGATCATATCGGCTGGTCCGGTTCAGTTGTTAAACACTTCTCATATTCGTTAAGGGAGTGGAAAAACCATACTTGGGTATTTTACTTCAATCTTCTCGTTAGGAAAATTGTGATTCTTATTGTCCACTTGGCGTTGAGGCCATTTCCTGCAAGCATGACCTCATTAAGAAATGCCACCAGTTTAATAATTAAGTCATCAACATGAACTAAGCAGTAAATGACAAATCTTTTGATAGAAATAAATCCTAAAGTTTAAGACCATCAATCTTCAAATTAGCATGCAAACACGACCATTTCCTGCAAGGATGAACTCATTAAGAAATGTCACCAGTTTAATAATTAAGCCATCAACATGAACTAAGCAATAAATGAAAAATCTATTGATAGAAATAAATCCTGAAGTTTAAGATCATCAGTCTTCAAATTAGCATGCAAACACTGTCCAAGCTCATATATCTAACTGGCTATCTCACCAAATGCATACAATTTTTATTTATTTATTTGGATCAAAGATCACCATCTGCATAGATTCAATTAGGTTTTTGACATTACACAAGTTTGCTTACGTCCGAAAGAAAAGGTTAGCTTTAGCGTATCACATACATGATTGATCCCTAAAGTTTCAGATGAACAACCATGTGATTGGCAGGAAGCAGCCTCAAAACACATTCTCAAAATGCAGAATATAAAGTTCACATGCAAACATATCCTGAGTGGGCATCTTCAAATGAATAAATGTTAGCTGCCAACAAAAGTTATTTCCAGGCAAATAAAATGCAGAAAATATATTGAACTATATCTACATAACTACATGTCATATGTTGATATGATTCATAGGCACTTCCCCACAGAACACTCTCAATGTCATCTATCAAAACCTATTGAAGCAAACTTACATCTGATAAACTCAATCAGTTGAAACTTCTTGTTAGAACATATGCAAAAAGGAGCTATAACAAAGAGGCATAATTAATGAATCCAGTCAAAAAAATTCAATTGGGATTATCTCTATAGTAACTAACCCCTGTATCCTTTTACTACTATAAATTCTGTAACCTAAGCTGAGGATTTGTGCTTAGATCGACACAGTACTAAAGTGTCCACAACTAATGTATCCTCACAGCTTTCTATGTCCTCCTATAACAAATCACGAGTCACAACCAGAGGTGTTTAACATGGATAGACAAGCATATGTATATTATTTAAGAACCAAAATCATATGAATTAGAATGATGGGCTATACCTCAGCCGGTGCCTACTGCGAGTTGTGCAGACGGCAACAAACCCGTAAAGAATGCTACGAATTGCACGAAAAACCTGCAAGAAAGAAATCAATGAAGTAGGAGTAAAAATTCTGCGATGAAGAATACCAATCAAAAAGGATAAGGGTACAAAAGGTGTGTCTGGATATATAGACTAATTCCAAAAGCCCGATTATAAATTAGCCCATTTAATCCCCAAGCCGACCTGACAACTTGTGCTAATTTAATATAGAAGTTGTTGGCTAGCCCACAGCTTGGACTAACCCGGTCTTCAATGGGCTGTTTATGGGACAAAGTAAGTAGCTAGGCCCGGTAAATAAATGAGTTGACCGGGTCCAACCCATTGATACCCTTTTGTGTAACAGCCGTAGTGCAGCTCATCCACCAGTAATGCGGTTATAGATAAGTAACAACCCCATGCTATATATCTTGTCCAGAGGTTATTAAAAGGTGTGATAGCATTTTATATACATGCCATACATGATCTTTAATCAGACGGCCATTTTCAATGCAAGTGGGTTATTTTGAGCGGATAGGAAGCACTACAAAAAATAAGCACTACAAAAACATAAAACTGATAGCAATCACCTGATCAAATGTTACATTGAAATCAGCTTATAAACAAAAAACTATAAGTGGTGATCAAATATGTGATTCAACAATGGTCAAGGATCTGATCTATAATAAGCTAGCATTCTTGCAACAAATGTCAGTAATCGTGTGTTACTTTATGGAAAACTATCCAAAGCGAATCAGTTACCTGATGCAAGTAGGGAAGGCTGTGAATGAGTTCTCCAACCCCAACTTGCTCCAATCAAACAGTGCATGTCAGTTCATCTTCTGGAGTTTTCATACTTCCATCTGGTTTTGTAGTACCTTGCCTTTTCAGTTCGACAAAAATAAAATGTTAAAAATAGCATTTAAGAGGGAAAAATGCACCGGATGATATATTCAACTTGGTAAGGTTGAAGCTAAAGAAAAATACTTATGATTTACTTCAATAAATCTTAAAAAGATAAAAAGTTATGTATCCATGTCTAGATCTAAAAAATGTGTGCCACTTGGTCCCTGAGCCTGGCCATTAGATACACTAGGTCCATTTGGGGTAGTCATTTCACCGTGTCATAAACCAACTTTCACATCGTACAATCAAATGTGGTTAACTGTAATAGCCTATAGAGGCTGCATAGTTGAAGTTTGCTGCCCCCATGCCCTCAGGTTACTTTTGGGATGTGTGCATGTGGAATCACAATCCAACTGATAAACCAACTTTCCTGCTCAGATAATCTATTTACTATGTTTAGTTTTTGCAATACCTAATAAAACAGAGTCACCAGCAAAGAGCCTATTTCCACTCACAAATAGGATCCAACTAGTTGTAAGTAAGTGCTGTTTTGGCTGGCCTACAGTTGTGAAAAAAGGGAATCAGTTTAAAGATTTTAGATATGGAGTGGAAGAAAGAAAGCACAAAAAGTCATACATGCTTATAAACCTAAAACAACTATACATATGGATTCAAAAAATGACCATTTGAATGGCCATAAACTGTACCACTACAGATATGGCAAAAGTTCCACGGATTATCATGCAAGTCTCTGGCCGCCAGTTCTTGAGCAGGTGGCTGCATCAAGAAGTCCTACTTTCCACTGTAAAGGAATGCCAATAATGCCTCAATTACAATAAGCTTTTGTTCCAGCAATTCAATCCTCAGGTAGGCATGTCTCTACCATTTTCTCCTTTTAAGTACAATGCTTTCTAAGAGGATTTTCAGGTATTTTTTTAATCTGTTTCATTTTCAGGACAACACTTTCTGATCCTATTTACCATGTGGAGAAAGTGTGAATAACTACCTGTGGTGCATCCATTCGGTACATAACAGTTGCCAATGTTTTGAAAATATCTAATTTTCATACTTTAATTTCTAGAGTTCAAAGTTAAAAAACTAATGTAAATTACCCTGTTAAACTTAGCTAGTGTCTCCATCAACAACTCCATCAGCAACCACACATATGGCAGCTACAACGGTTATTTAATGGATCAGAAACATCAACACAGTCGAGTGCACAATAACATGCTACAAAACAAACTAACAGAAATCTCTAACACCCACATCAATCTACACAGTAGCACCAAGCAACAAAATCAGCTATTATGAAGGTAAGCAATACCCAAAGGATTGACAGCTTTCAGAACCAAAGACATTTATGGGGCCTCACCTTCATCTGACCACAAAATATATGACTCCTAAATCAAGTAAGACCCTGATTTTTTACATAATGTTTGTAAGTCTTCATCATCCTACACAATTTTCTTTAATTAGATATCAATAATACTAGTACAAAGAAATACATTAACAGTCCTATTATGAAGGTTTACCTTTCAAATGGATACATCCATCGATATCAAACAAGACCAGATGTTAGCACCTCATCCGCCACATAAACAACAAGGTGTATCATAGAAACGAAAAATAAAGGCGGGAAGTACTTTTGAAGCACACAGTGTTTCGACCATGTGTCCCCTCATGTTTATAAGTTCAACCCGATATATTACTTTGGAACATAGGACATTAAAAAATATTGACATTTGTCAGATAGCTGCTCCCAATGGCTTTTCTTTCTTGAATGCATGCATCAACAACACGGGTAGTAGTTGTTGCATGAGGATATGATAGTCATGAGACTTCAGGCCTTTCAGTTGAAAATCCTTCAAACTTATGCTATACTTTCAATTTGCACTGTATCCAATGGAAACTTTCAAATTATACAAGGTTTCACAAATTACTTTTTTTTCATCTCGAGATAAGGCAAATGAAGCTTTAAGGCAATACATCTTGTCATTTTTCTGCACAATCCATAAATTTTTCTTTTTCTTCATATCCTTAAGATCATATCGGGCCTCAATTCCATCCTTACTTTTACCCTTTGTATCCATAATTGTTGCAATTAAATTTTTTGCAACATTCTTTTCTACTTGCATTACATCCAAATTATGATAAACGGGAAGATCCTACATTTATAAAGTAAAAAATTAGTATTCAAACAAAGCTTATTGGAGATCACATAATAAAATGAAAGAAAACATTTATCACCTTCCAATATGGTAAGTCAAATAGGATTGATCGCTTTGACCATGCACAACTCTCTTCATTCGTGGGCTTTTTCCTCTTCTTCCCTGTTATCTTTCCGAACTTGATCTGAATTGTTTCCATTTTACTTAAAACTTCTGAACCACTCATACGATGTGGATATTTCCTATGTTCTTCCTTACCATTAAATTGGGATTTTTGAGTTCTGAAAGGATGATTTAAATCTGTAAGAAACTTTCGGTGGCCTATGTAAGCAAATTTCTTTCCATGATATAACCATACGAAGTTGTAGACACCCAAATTTGGCCCAAGGCCCGATCATTGAGAGAGGCATACCTCCAAGCTTTTGATGGCATGTATGAAACCTTCCCGAAACCTTAGGAACCCTTCCAAACCCCTAAGAATTACCCTAGATCTCTTAAGAACCTTCCTGAACCCTTAGAAACCAATCTCGACCCTTAGAACCTGTTCCGAACTTGAACCTAGTTTTCTCGAGCCACGGATGAAGGATGGTGCACTGAGACTAGCTACAGCATTCTACTATGATCAAATCTCATACCATTAAAAAGAAGAAGTCGTCAGCTTTCCAACAGTGCAAGAATCACCCCAATTGGAGCTGTGAGTGCAAAGATATGGCGGTTCGAACCTGAGCGGCAAAGAGGTAATTTCAAGTAGCCCCCTTAGGGATTTGGCGCAACTAATAGTTGCGCCAATTATAAGTAGGCTTGGCGCAACTATTAGTTGTGCCAAGCCATCTTTCCCCAGATTAAGCCTGGCGCAACTAATAGTTGCACCAACTTTAAAGGTGGGCCCCACCTCGGGGGACAACTTCCAGGCACTATACATGCACTATTTTACTGTGCGTATGCCTGGCGCACTAATAGTTGCGCCAGGCATATGAACAGTGATCTCTGATTTTGCCTCGAAAATTGTGAATAGGGTTTGACTTGTTGACCACCTGGTCTTTGGAGTGTGTTTTGACAGTACTGTTGCACCCTTTTAAAAGCTTATTTGTAACCTCTAAGTGCCTTAAAACCTCTACCCTATCATCCACCATTAGAGCTTCATTTCACACATCTCCAAGCTCTCAAACCCTAGGAATCCTTAGATATTAGATTACCTAATTACTAAACCCAATTAGCATCTAAACACTCTCCTAACCCACCCCTTGCTATAAATAGAGCCCCCCTCCCCTTGGGTTAAAGGTTGAAATTTTTGGCTTAAGAGAGAAAGAGCTTAAGTGAGAAGATCTTTCTCCCTTTGGTGCACATTTCCCATACAAAAACTAGAATTCAAAACCTCCTTCCCACCCTTTCCTTTCATCCAAATCCTCTAGGTTAGATGTGTGTTCTACCCTAGCATCCTTCCTCTATCTCTTAGCTATCTCCCTTCAGAGTTAGAACTCATTCTCAAGTCATTCAAGCCTTCAAGAACTCATCAAAAGCAAGCCACGCAAGGCTATCCTACGGTGTTACAAGGGCTCGAGGGCTCCGGCTCTCCCCTTTCTTCTCCTATCTCTTTATAGCACTTCTCATCCTTGCATTTGTGTCGTTACGCTGCCAACTTTTTGGTAAGAGCGGAGGGGCACAAATAGGATCTTAAAGCCCCTTGGGCAAGTAGAAGCTCCTTTTGCTCTTAGCATTTCCTTTTTATTTTTTCCATAGGTAGAGACCGCTTCAAGCGGGTTGATCGGGTGCCTAACACCTTCCTGATCAATAACAGAAGCCCCTACCTAAGAGGCTTTGGCATAAACTGATGAACCGGAGTCACATTTTTAGCACTTTGGTGCTCATAAAAATGAACTAGGTTCCCTGGGACACCAAAAGCTCCGGGTGGCAACTCCAAATTGATACCCATATAATAGCGAGCGCATCGTCGTGATGGGATCGTCAAAAATCCCACAGTTGCACAGATGGCGACTCAGCTGGGGATAGCTTTTAGAGCTTCTCCTTGAAATTTGGCCATTTCTTTTTATTTTACTAGCCAATTTTGCTGTTTTTTACTATTTTTGTTTTTTTCTCACTCGTACTTTTCGTCATTTACATGCCTTACCCGATCGTCGGTCTTATTTGCTCATTGTCTTTATTTCTCCTTAGATTTCCGTCATTTTAGGTGCCTTAGCCGATTGGCGGGCCTACTTGAGCATCGTCTTTCAATTTATTTAATTTTCTATCATTTAAAGTGCCTTAGTCGATTGGCGGGCCTACTTGTGCAAATATATTCCGACAGTGGACGCCGGCCCGTAGTGGCAGCACGGGGTCATCACCCCCGACTTTTGGACTAAAGAAAACTTTCATAAAAAAAATGTTTTGAAAAAAAATTTAAAATTGAATCAAGAATAGGGAGCTAAATTAACTTGTCTTTATGGGATAGATTTTCAAAGGATTGGGTTTAGGCACACATACAATCACCCGGGTCTTAGTATGGCGGCAGCCCGTAATGGTGATGATCCAGAAAAGTCCCAGCCCACCTAGTATCTAAGAAGGTGCTTACGCCGGAGGTATATCGGGTGGGTTCCCATTCTTACAAAGCTTAAAACCCTTGGGGAGCGTGCTAGTGAGTTATACTGAACTCAAACCTTTAGGCTTCGGTGAGGAGAGAACTGATCATATAAGCAATTAGTTCTTAAAAGCTTAGCTTCCACAAAAAAACAATTTCAAACTGTTGTTCTCTGCTGTCATAAAGTTCAGGAGCTTCATTTTTATTGGCGCAAGTATTAGTTCCGCCAGTGCAAAAATCTCGGAATAATAACTGGCTTACGCCAGCTTTAAATTTGCCAACTTTTACCTTGGCGCAACTAATAGTTGCGCCAGTGTAAAAAGGAGGCTTGTCTGACTTGGCGCATGTATTAGTTGCGCCAAGCCTGCCTTTGTTTGGGCCCCGCCATCTCCGACACCCAATACGCCCCCTCCGGTCAAAAGAAGGTGACTTATTTTTAGCTCATTCGGAGGGATCGGGTTGTTTGCCTTGGTTTTTGTGCCTCCAATAGATATAAAGTCTTTCATTAATTCTTCTGAAGTGCGTCGAAATCGTCATCGCGGGTCTCGAGTTAGGGTACGAAAGCCACCTGAGAAGGGAATTCCAAGGCCACGGAACCTTTGTTTTCTACAAAAAATTCTTTCCAAAAAAATTAAAAAATAAAAAACCTAAAAATAGAATCTTTGGGGTGCCTACACAACGGCATCATCTTGCTCTCCGTAGTCCCGTAGGGGAAGGAGGAGGATTTTTGGGCCTTATCCAAGGCACCCTTACCCAACCGGTTCTTAAAGGATATTGTGGGTAGTGGACCCAGCTTACGCCGACCCCAACTCATCCCCGTCACATTCTCCAACCCACTCTCATTCAAGAGAAGCCTTCACATCCATCCCCATCACACTATCCACTTTTACCGTTACCGGCCCGTTTGGCGCCCCCATTTTTCTAGCCACCACTTTCCAAAATATCCAAAATCACCCCCCTCATTCCCCATCTTTTTCCCAAGCTACTTTTTCCCCCATGTCCATGCCAAGCTAACCACCCATTCCATCCACATCCCCTTAAAACCCAACACATTTCCCACCCCCATCCATGATAGACCCAACCCAAATTTCCACAGCCACACCCATGCCCCATTTTCCATCTTCCCCATATAGACCCAATCCACCATCCTTTACCTATGTCACCTCCACCCTATCCGACCCCCCACAAGTCCCCCCATCTACCCGGGTCATGCCCATTTTTACCGGGGCCATGCCTGATTTTTCCCAAACACCCAAACTTTACCCTTCATCATCCTAGAACATCCCCAGCCCATCCCCCTTTGCCAATGCCGCACCCCATTCCTTCAATCCATTCCATACCATGGCCATGCCAAATTTTCCCTTCACATCCACCCCATCTATACCCAATCATCCCTTAAATCCACCATCTACATCCGATCCTCCTTCCATCATCATGATGGAGGAGATGTTTCAAGCCTACTCCTTATGGAAGGCTTCCCAAAACACCCCCCATCATCCACACCCCATATCCATGAACCCATCTCATACCTTAGCCAACCTGCATACTTCACTCCCCCATGACCCCCATCAACCCCCCATAATTCACACCATCCAAACCCCCATCTCCTATATGCCCCAAGGCCCATTGGCCCAAAAGCCCACCACCCATGATCTCCAAGGGCCCATGGCCCAAACCCACCAATGGCCCATGGCCCATACCCCTCAAAACCCAATGGGCCCAACCCACGTATATCAAGGGCCCATGACCCAAGCCCATTTGGCCATGCCTAAACCCTCCAAGGCCCATGGCCCATACCTTCTAAGGACCCATGGCCCATACCCCTCAAAACCCAATGGGCCAGACCAACATACCCCAAGGGCCCATGGCCCATACCCCTCAAAACCCAATGGACTAGACCCACATATCTCAAGGGCCCACAGCCTAGACCCATCTGGACAAGGCCCATACCCGCCAATGGCCCATGGCCCAAATCGTCTAAAACCTAATGGGCCATACCCATCAAGGCCTAATGAGCCAAGATTCCCCGAATCCCACAACCTTTACCCAAGCCCAACCTGACCAAGGCCTTATGGCCCAAACCTACCCCGGGCCCATGGCCCAAGCCCCATACTCATACCCTCCACAATACCCCCAAATTTTCACCCACCCCCAACCTTCACAACTGGGTCAAACCCATGCCATAGCTCAGACCCAATTTTCCTATGGCTCCACACCCCAAGGCCAAATCCAAACCTTCCCCCATGTCCAATGGCCCCATCAGGCCCCACCCTTAAACCAAACTACCACTCATACCATCACCCCACAATACTTCCCTTACATTCAAGGGGCTCACCCAACCCATATCCAATCCAATCCCATCCAGTCCATACAACAACAGTTTAAGAATCTCGTCCTCACTGCACCTTACGTAGATCAATAGTATGAGGAGGATGAGATCAGAAATAGTGGTGCCTATGTCGGGGTAGTGACCACTATTAATCTGCCACTTATAGTTACCCCACCCTTGATAGCGCAGAGCGAGTCTAGGCCGGCTATTGAGAAAGCAGCCCCCATGTCCAAAGAATCAGAACAGTTAAGGGAACAGCTAGACAAGATCCAAAAACACTTGTTGAAGATGGGTGGTGCTAAAATCCATGCCACAGATTTCATGGATTTATGTCTGTTTGCCGAGGTTCCCCTGCCCCCCAAATTTAAAATGCCAATATTCGGCAAGTACAATGGCACGGGCAACCCGATTGCACACCTCAAGTCCTATTATGGGGACATGTGCCAGTACGGGGGGGACGAGAGACTGCTAATAAAAGTCTTTCAGAAAAGTTGCCCAGCTCTGAGATGGTTTACGGCTCTTGAACCATTCATGATGAAGACATGGAAGGACTTGACGCATTTGTTCTAAGAATAGTATGTCTACAATACTTATATTGAACCGCGCAAGTCTGATTTAGCCCGATTGAAACAGAATCCCAGTGAGACCTTAAGCGACTATTTGGGGCGTTGGAGAGCACTGACAGCTCAAGTCAGAAATAGAATACCAGACGATGAGTAGATAGAGATGATTTCAAAGAACACTTTGCCAGTGATTTTCGATTTTCTTGTCTACCAATAGCAGCCCAGTTTTACTGATTTGGTAAGGAACGCTAACTGCTATGAGGATGCCATCAGGGAAGGACGGCTGAACAAGAATGCTTCACGGGGACCTAGCAGGGTTAAAAGGTTTGTCGAACAAAAAAATGATAGGGCGGTAGGGGCAGAGGTGCAGAATGTGACCAATACCAGGCCCAATAATAATGTAGTCCCCTTACAGTTTAAGGCAGCACAACTAGCTCTTGTCAGACCAGGGCCAGTGCAGAGAGCAAGGAACGGACAAGGGGTACAAATGACCCCGGAGAGGAGATCCCGTTATGATCGTGTTTTTATTCCCTTAGGGCAATCTTTAAGTGTACTTTTACCTTTATTAATTGAAAAGGAATTAGTAACTACGCTCCAACCACGACCTCCTCCCAATCTGATTCCATATAATTTTGACCCGAGTACTCATTATAACTTCCACCAGGGTTCGGGTCACCCAACTGATCGCTGCTTCCCATTAAAACACCCTATCCAAGATTTAATCGATGATGGGAAGATCATTCCCCCTGCACCCACCCAGGCAAACTAGCATGGGAATATTCACCAGGTGCCTTTGCCACCACACACTATCGGAATAGTAGGTCCCAGACCCACCATAGGGATGGTAGAAGAAATTAAGGAAGAGTATGAATTCGACCCCTTTGATTACATCAGTAACAAAGAAAATTTTGTGATCCCAAGGCAGCGAGACCAAGAAGAAAGAACTATTAGGGTGATTGATCCCCTGAATTTGGTAGATTATTTTCCTAACCCTATACCAGCAATTGAACCCCTAGATCTTAGGGCCTATTTTCCACCATCCACTCCCATAAATTACGTACAAATAAATGTGTATCAACCATATTCCACCACCCCTTAAATTACCCAATAAGTCATCAGGCCTCCAATCCTTCACCCGCACCCGTCAGTTATCCATGGCCTACGCCCACCCCATTACCCCCGGTTCAACCACCCGCAAACTCCACCACCCCCATCAATTACCTAATGGCCCATCAAACCCTTAATCCACCTACACCCATTAGCCACCAATGGCCTATGCCCACCCTATTACCCTCGGTGTAGCCACCGTTAAACCTCGCCACCCCTACCTGGCCCAAATTTGCCACCCACCTATCCTTCACTGAGGTAAACTAAGTCTTACCTACCTTGCCCGAGCCATCACCACTAGCACATCAAGAGCCAGCAGCCCTACCGTTCCAGATCACGGGGCCAACCTATGATCCTCATCAGGTCCCGTTGAGCTATGGACAGCCCAATGCTAATGCCGACAGCAGCATCAGGGAAGGGGCCGTGGACTTCATTACCAGATCGGGAAAGATCTCGAAACAGCCTGAGGTAGCAATGACAATAGCCACAGTTGCCACACCAGCATGGCCAGAGGGAAAGAAGGACAGTACAGTCCACCCGTTTGAGAAGATGAGCTGGGAGCACATTCTCGAGACTTAGTTAAGAAGGA
Organism: Chloranthus sessilifolius; assembly: GCA_021018995.1. Lineage (NCBI taxonomy): Eukaryota > Viridiplantae > Streptophyta > Magnoliopsida > Chloranthales > Chloranthaceae > Chloranthus > Chloranthus sessilifolius. The sequence goes on along the minus strand of CM037590.1, from coordinate 85,065,665 downwards.
TGATAGCCCATATCACTCTCTGGGATCTTTTGATGACGTCCCTACTCCATTTGCAAACTCTAATGGGGGCATTAAAGAATGCACATATGTCCCAACAGGTGAGCCCAGATGAAGTTGGGCAAACAATTAGACAAGTAATGGCACCCAATGCTATTTCTTTTTTGGACACAGATCTGTCGGAGGAGGGAAACAGTCATGCTAAAACCCTCAATATTACTGTCAAATTCGGGAACATGTTAATTCCCTTAGTTCTATTTGATAATGGGTCGGCTCTGAATGTGTCCCAGCTGCGGACTTCCACCAAAATCGGTGTGGACCCTGTATGCTGAGGCCGACAAGAACAAGTGCTCAGGGTTTTGATAACACAAGAAGAGAAATAATGGGAGAGGTTAATCTGGAATTAGTAATTGGGCCCATGACCTTCTCTATACCTTTTCAAGTGATGGATATCAAATCTTCTTTTAATTTGCTGATAGGACGCCCGTGGTTGCACGAGGTTGGGGCGATACCTTCTACCCTCCATCAAAAACTAAAATTCATATTCGGGTAGAAGGTGGTCACAATCATTGGTGAAGGGCACGATGAGAAAGACAAGGCCACCCACAACATTGAAAATCCTAAGGTAGTGGATGTGCCACATACTGAGGAAGACATCGACCTCCACAATATCAAGTATGAGGTGTTTGCAGTAGGCCCGAAACCCCCGAGAAACATCATGTCAACAACCGATGGGGAAATGGAAGCAGCAGTGGCCATGCTCCAGAAATGGGGCTATCAGAAAGGAAGAGGGCTCGGGCCTAAACTACAAGGCAGAAGAGAGCCAGTTGTTGCCAAGGGACAGAAAGCCCGATAGTGGAAGAGGTCCGAGAGGTCAAAGAGAAAGCTAGGGTCGTTGCAGCTGCAAGAGCTCGAGGAATCAACATAGAAGAGAAACCTCACCCTAGGCCGCACATCAGGGAATCCTTTATCAGCGCTGGAGTCATAAAGATCGATCGAAATGGGGTAACCCATTTGACCCCACACAAACCCATAGCCCTTATCCATCCGACCAATCCCCACATCTCCCTTCCCAATCTTGAAATAGATCTGGCTACCCTATCCCTATTTGAGGAGCAGCATTCAATACTTAAACAAATTCCTCCTGTGGTAAACCACCACAGGACTCTGCTGACATTTGAGGATGAAATCTCAGACGAACCTATGGTCTATATGATGGAGGCCGGTCCAGAAGAGTCACATTTGCCAGCCTCCTACATCCCAAAAGGTAAAGGGGCAGCAAGTCAGGTATGCAATTGGGCATCTTTGCTCCAAACTCTAGAAGCAGGGATTGGCCAACAATTTGACACATGTTTCCCAAAAAAAAAAAACCTATAAAAAGTGAGATAAGCTCTAGGCAGATAATATCTTGTATATACACAGACTCGTGCTGCCAAGGGTCTGTCTCCGAAGAAAACAAAAATCTCAAAAACATTGGAAAAATACAGAATTTCAAAAATATGGAAAAAATACAAAATCCCAAAAAAATTGAAAAATAAAAAATCTCCAAAACATAGAAGAAATACAAAACTCAAAAATATTATCTTTTAAGATTCGAGATAAAATCGCACAAAAAGATGCCTTAATCAAAATACCTGTCCCACGTGAAATCGACCCCTTTCCTGTAGAAATACAAGAAGAGGTAGGAATCACGAGTCCGGTCGAGGATGTCCCCTTTGGGGAGCTCCCCAATGAACTCCTTGACCGGTTTGCCGAATTTGAGCATGGCCCTACCCCCATTGTTGAAGAGACAGAGGACGTTGATTTAGGGACTGAGGAGATTCCTCGCATTACCAAGATCGAAACGTCGCTATCTCCTGAAGATAGAAAAAGCATGATCGATTTTCTTTGATCATACCAAGACATTTTTGCCTGGTCGTATGAGGACATGCCTAGTCTAGACACCAATTTGGTTGAGCATGAGTTACCTCTCTACCCTAATATGAAGCCGATTAAACAGAAGCTGAGACGTCTCCGACCCGAGTGGATGCTGAAAGTCAAGGATGTGGTCATCAAGTAGTATGATGCGGGGTTTCTCATGGTATGCAAATACCTACAGTGACTAGCCAATATTGTGCCTGTGCTAAAGAAAGATGGAAAGGTCTGAAATTTAAATAAAGTAAGCCCGAAGGACGATTTCCCATTATTGCACATCAACATCTTAGTCGACAATACCGCTAAACACGGGATGCTTTCTTTTTTGGACGAATTCTCCAGATACAATCAGATAAAGGTGGCAGAGGCAGATCGAGAGAAGACGGTGTTTATCACTTTGTGGGGAACCTTTTGCTATAGAGTCATACCATTTGGACTAAAGAACGCTGGTGCAACGTACCAGAGAGCTGTGACTGCATTGTTTCACGATATGATGCACCGAGAAATTGAAGTGTATGTCGATGATATGATAGCCAAGTCACCAGAGTGAAGCGATCATCTGGTAAACCTCCAAAAACTATTTGAAAGACTGAGAAAGTATAGGTTACGTCTGAATCCACAGAAGTGTGCATTTGGCACTATGTCCAGAGAATGTTAGGATTCATCGTCAGCAGGAGAGGGATCGAGGTCGACGCAGTCAAATTCAAAGCTATCACAGAAATGCTGCCACTGTCTACTGAGAAAGAAGTCAAAGGGTTCTTGGGCAGAATATAATATATCAGTCGATTCATTGCATAGCTAACTCCAATATGCACGCTAATCTTCAAGCTACTAAGGAAGAACACACCCATTGAATAGAATGACGACTTCCAGGTAGTATTCGATAAAATCAAAATCTACTTCCTTAACCCACATGTGTTGGTACCACCCGAGCCAGGGAGACCACTCTTGATGTATCTCTCCATGATGGAAATTTCGATGGGATGTGAATTAGGGCAGTATGACGAAACAGGAAGAAGAGAGCAGGCCATCTACTATATGAGCAAGAAGTTTACTGATTATGAAACATGTTATTCTCATATGGAGAAAGCATGCCTGCCTCTTATATGGGCCACTCAGAGGCTCCACCATTATTTGCTATCCCAAGCCATTTTACCCCTAGCCCGAATGGACTCGTTAAAATACTTGTTGGAGAAGCCCGCTCTCACTGGGCGAACTGCACGATGGAAGCTTTTATTGTCTGACTTCGACATCACGTCTGTCACTCAGAAGTTGATCAAGGGACAGGCATTCGCCAATCATCTTGTCGACAATCCTCTACCAGATTATGAACCTTTGAGAATCGAGTTTCCTGATGAGGACATCCTGTTCATGACGAAAGACGATACCGAGGAAGCAAAAGATTCTTGGGTAATGAACTTTGATGGGGCAGCTAATGTCAAGGTCAGGGAGTTGGCACCATTCTGATTTCACTGAGAGGATCCCACGTACCAGTCTCTATCAAACTCAACTTCCCTTGTACTAACAATATGGCTGAGTATGAAGCTCGTGCCGCTAGTCTACAAGCGGCTCTCGATTTGAATATAACTCACCTTTGAGTGTTTGGTGATTTGTAGTTGATCATATGCTAGACAAACGGTGACTGGAAGATGAAAGATGAGAAAGTGATCCCTTACCATGAGCACCTTGAGGATCTGATAGCTTGCTTCGAGCATGTAACTTTCTCCTATGTCCCATGGATGAGGAATCACTTTGCTGATACATTAGCAACGTTGGCATCAATGATAGAAATCCCATTTGGTGCTGAGATGAAGCCAATCATGATCGAGCAAAGAAATGAGCCGAATTTTTGCCTCCAGATTGAGGAACCTACAAAGCCTGATGATGAGCCACCTTGTTTCTCAGATATCAAGAATTTCCTCGAGACACTAACATTCCCTGAGAGTACGTCCATGATGGACCGACGAAGCATTCAATGTCTAGCAGCAGGCTACATCATTTGTGGGGAATGCCTTTACAAGCGATTGTATAATAACATCTTACTCAGGTGCCTTACGGAAAGTGAAACGATCAATATCATGAAGGAGATCCACGAGAGAGTATGCGGAGCCCACGTCAGCGGTCACATACTTGCTAAGAAAATTCTACGGTAGGGATATTTTTGAACCACTATGGAATCAGATTACTGCAAACATGTTCAGAAATATTACAAGTGTTAGAAACACTCCAGTCTGATACACGCTCTTGCCATCGATCTACACTGCATGACTACTCCTTGGCCATTCGCTACCTAGGGCCTAGACATCGTCAGAATGATCAATCCAAAAGCATCAAACGGACATCGATTCATCCTCGTCGCCATTGAATACTTTACCAAGTGGGTAGAAGCGGCATCATATGCCAACATCACGGCCAGTCACATCGAGAAGTTTCTCAAGAGTAATATTGTGTGCCGATTTGGAGTACCCAAGGATATCATTACGGACAATGGCACAAACTTTGAGAATAAGCGCATTTGAGCCTTTTGTGAGCAATACAAGATCAAGCACCATCGCTCGTCCCCTTATCGACCTCAAACTAAAGGAGTCGTGGAAGCTGTGAACAAGATGGTCGTCTGCATCGTAGAGAAGATGGTCGTCACTTATCGAGATTGGAGCGAAATGTTGTTATTTGCTTTATGGGCCTATAGAATGTCAATCCGTACCGCTACAGGGGCAACACCATTCTCTCTTGTGTATGGAACCGAGGCTGTCCTACCGATAGAGGTTGAAGTACCCTCGCTCCGAATCCTCATGGAATCAGGCTTACCCTAAGCAGAGAGAGAGAGATCCCGCTTCAAACAACCAAACTTATTAGACGAGAAGAGACTCCTAGCCTTGTGTCACACTCAAGTTTACCAAGGGCAAATCGCATGCGCTTATAATAAACGTGTTCGCGGTCGAGATCTAAAGATAGGAGACACTGTGTTGAAGAAGATCTTCCCATCCCTCCACGCCGATCCAAGAGGGAAGTTCAAGCTGAACTGGGAAGGACCTTACGTCGTTCAAGAGGTGCTACCGGGATATGCCATCCGTCAACGCTGGATACGTCTGATGGTTCTATGCTTAGTCTATCATGGCAAGGTAAGTCTTGGGAAAATAGATACGTGAGTGCTTAAAAACCACCCAAAAGAGGCTATCATTCCAAGCACAGTAGCAAAAAAATATCCCTAAAAATGATAATATCCTTTGCTATCCCATTCGAGCCTAGGCCTTTCTTTCAATGAACTCCTTCCCCCCAAAAAAAAAAGTGTACATATACAAAAAAGGGAAGTGAAGTTACCATCAAAATAGAAAAAAAAATCGGAAAAGCAAACCCCAAAAAGAGATTGCCTGAAATGGAGCAAAAAGAATAAAAAAAAATATAGAAGAATCACAGGGCATGTACAGTAAAACTCCCAAAGAAGGAAGTATGTTCAGAAAACTGAAGTCGTATCAAGGAAACCCTTTTAGCCCAGCATACCTTCATATCCTAACCTAACCCATAGCCAAGCTACACCCTGAAGGAGGCCCTCTTTGTAGGTTCACAAGCAGTCATAGTATCTGTTAAGTCAACATAAGCCGAGTTGTGAGAAGGCCCCAGAACCCCATCTGGCCGGCTATGACGAAATCGACGTCTATGTCGGGGCTTTTGAAAAAAATGAAAAAAATAAAAAGAAAAAAAATAAAAATAAAAATACAAGCTCAAAGCAAGATGGATGTGGTGAAAACCCGAAAGGGCGCTATGGGTACAAACAGCAAGTTTGTGCAAACCAGGTGAAAACTTGAAAAGGCGCTTGGGGTAAGAAAGCTAAACCCATGGACGTGGTGAAAACTTGAAAGGGTGTCACGAGTAAAAAGAGGGCAAAAACGGGCACGACGAACCCACCTTGGGCGTTGTGAGTAAAAGAGTTTTAAAAGAAAAATAATTGTTGGAATGGGTCGATAAAATTAATGTTTGAGGAGCCCTCTTGGTTACTCTCCCTGATCCCCTTTTCTGGGCCGCTCATGCTAGTTCAAATCGGGCCGCGACCATAATTATCTTTGTGAAATGACTTCGTCAAACGTATGACCCAAGGTAAGGAGAAAGGTTTGACTCAGCCCAAAGGGATTGATGTTCCAGTCTTGGTAAAGCTGCTGAAACTCCCTCAGACCCAACTATTTAAAAGAGGGGTTCGACTATGCCCAAAGTGGGACCCGTGACTTCACCTCACTGATAAGGCATCATAAAAAAAAAGGGGAAAAGTAAAAAAAAACAAAAAAATCAAGAAAAATCTAAATATAAAAAATGTGTATGTGTATATATTTCTACTATTTCCCATGTACATAGTTACAGCATCATACTTCCATCTCAAAAATAAAGAAAAAGAACAAAAAAATCTCTGAAAATAAAAATCTAAAAAATATATATAAATCTTGAAAATGAAAAAATATAGGTAAAAGTTTATTTCTCCTTCTATTAATTAGGATGCTTATTGTTACCTAAATAAACAAAAAAGGGACAGATGTTTTCTTAAGGATGTGCAGGAATATCAAACGGTCCAAAGCCTCAAAGCAGGCAACTTCTCAGCGATGGACAAATCAGATGAAGTATCCTGCCACTGACGTCAGGTCTATTAAAAAAAAGGAGAGAATGAAAATTATTTTGAAAAAGAAAAAAAAGAAATCTGTGAACTTTTCATGCACAACTATACACATGCGTATTTTTAATGCGGTAAAATGTCAATATTTTATCGGCAATACAGTTGTGCTAAATTAATGTCCTAGGTCTAAGGTATGCCTTGGATCTATGGATCCTACTTCAAAGTAGGAGCAACGGTGTCAATCTCAGTCAAACAGTCAATGTTTCGATCAGATTGATTCCACCGCTAATTCTTGAGTGCCTTGAACTTCAAATTTGTCACGTGATATTTTCGGAGGCGTAGACTCTTGGTCTACGCTGTCCGGGCGAGCGCCCTATGGGGTTTGAGGTCCAGATAACTTCATCCTCGAAAAGATCTATTATTTGATTGATTCCAACCTGTCAGATACGAAACTACGTCAGACAACTATGTACAAATATGCATGCAGAAGGGCCATTTTAGGACACAGGCTTAAAACCTACACGGTATTCCTGTAAAGTGTACGCCATGCGTCTGGGTATCCGTTGGATGGTCATTTGTTTCTGTAAATTGTACCCAAATGGGATCTAGGTCGGGACTTCCATCACCTTGTTATTTATTGCCCCTAATGGGTACATATTTATGCATAGTTGTTCGTTTGTAACTTCATAGATGGCGGAGGCCAAGATTGAGTGTCTCCTTCTGTAGGCACTCAATTCTGACTCGATCCTTTCGATATCTCATGGACTTGAGTACGTTGGCTTTAGTTTCATCATAAATTATTTCAAAGGCACGGGCTCTTGGTATGCGTTGGCTTCAGTTTCATCATACACACTAGCATATTTTCGATGTGATAAAATGTCAATATTTTATCAGCAATGCAGTTGTACTAAATTAATGTCCTAAGTCTAAAGGTTCGCCTTGGATCATGGGATCCTACTTCAAGTAGGAGCAACAGTGTCAATCTCGATCAAACAGTCAATATTTATATTAGGATAATTCCACTGCTAAATCTTTGAGCTAAGCACTTTGTCTTCGATTCATATGAATGTGAGAGTCTAAACTTCAGACTTGTCACGAACCTTTCGGAGGTGTGGACTCGTGGTCCGCGTAGTCTGGGCGCATGCCCTATGGGGTTTAAGGTCCAGATAACTCCATTGGAAAAGGTCAATCATTGGTAGAGACCAACCTATTGAGAACGAGATTACGCATTAATCAAACTATGTGCAACCATGCATCCAGAAGGGTTCATTTCCCCTTTATTTTTTGCAGGCTTAAAACCTGTATTGGTAGTGGTATCCCTGTAAAGTGCATGCCATGATTCTGGGTATCCATTTGATGGTCGTTTGTTCCCATAAATTGTACCCGGGCAAGTCCGGATCGGGGCTTCTATCACCTTTGTTGCTTATCGCCCCTAATGTGTGCATGATTATGCATAGTTGAATGATGTTTATGATCATTATTGGCAAAGACCAGGATTGGATGTCCCTTTTGGGAGATACCTAATGTTTAGTTGGACCTGATCAAGGTAGTTGAAGGTGGATGCTCTAGGTCATGTTGATTCGAGGCATATTTTCAAAAATGGCATGTACTCCCCAAAAAGTGTTGCGACCTCTATTGGCTCTACTCGGGTAGTCATGCTAAATAAACTTTGGGATCGATGGGTTCACCCAAAGATTTTGAACCTTGCCTCAGGCAGGGGCACCCGTGCACAGTCAGATGGGGCAATCAAATGCCTCATAGGATTGGACGCAAGCTGTGGCACCTTGCGTATGTTTACTTCGCGTCTATCTTTGAATGTGGGTCGAACAACCCTCTTACTTGCAAAACTGTTATATTCAGAATGAATCTTAAACATCAAATACCTTCAAATCATCTTGAGAAGTGAATGTTTGGCCTGGTATACAAGGCTTTCGTAACTCGTTCCACCTCGATTATGCCCAACAATGTCGCTAAGCGCTTGGGGACCGATTACCTTGAGAAACGAATGTTTAGCCTGACATACAGGGCTTTCATTTTCTCACCATGTTACTCATATTATGTTTAAAGTTCATTCCGAATACAGCAGACTTTTCAGTAATGCCTTGGGCCTCTTTAGATGTCTCTTGTCTTTGGCATTCGATCATTAGTGATCGGATACAAAAGAGGGGCATCTGTAAACACCCAAATTTGGCCCAAGGCCTGATCGAGGCATATTTCTAGAGATGCATTCCTCAGAGCTTTTGATGGCATGTATGGAACCCTTTCAAAACCTTAGAAACCCTTCCAAACCCCAAGGAATTACCCTAGATCTCTTAGGGACCTTCCTGAACCCTTAGAAACCAATCTCGACCCTTAAAATCCATTCCGGATCTGAACCTAGTTTTCCCGAGCTACGGATGAAGGATGGTGTATCTGGACTAGCTACGACCTTCTACTATGATCAAATCTCATACCATTAAAAAGAAGAAGTCGCCAGCTTTCCAACGGTCTAAGAATCACCCCAATCAGAGTTGTGTGCGCAAAGATATGGCGGTCCGAACCCGAGGGGCAAAGAGGTAATTTCAAGTGGCCCCCATAGGGATTTGGCGCAACTAATAGTTGCGCCAGTTATAAGTAGGCTTTGTGCAACTATTAGTTGCACCAAGCCATCTTTTCCCAGATTAAGCCTTGCGCAACTAATAATTACGCCAACTTTAAAGGTGGGCCCCACCTCGGGGGCCAACTTCTAGGCACTGTACATGCACTGTTTTACTATGCATATGCCTGACGCAACTAATAGTTGCACCAGGCATATGAACAATGACCTCTGGTTTTACCTCAAAAATTGTGATTGCGGTTTGACTTGTTGACCACCTGAGTCTTTGGGGTATGTTTTGACAGCACTGTTGCACCCTTTTAAAAGCTTATTTTCAACCTCTAAGTGCCTTAAAACCTCTACCCTATCATCAACCATTAAAGCTTCATTTCACACATCTCCAAGCTCTCAAACCCTAGGAATCCTTAGATATTAGATTACCTAATTACTAAACCCAATTAGCATCTAAACACTCTCCTAACCCACTCCTTGCCTATAAATAGAGCCCCCCTCCCCTTGGGTTAAAGGTTGAGAATTTTGGCCTAAGAGAGAAATAGCTCAAGTGAGAAGATCTTTTCCCTTTGGTGCACATTTCTCATACAAAAACCAGAATTCAAATCCTCCTTCTCACCCTTTCCTTTCATCCAAAGCCTCTAGGTTAGATATATATTCTACCCTAGCACCCTCCCTCTATCTCTTAGCTATCTCCCTTAAGAGTTAGAACCCATTCTCAAGTCATTCATGCCTTCAAGAGCTCATCACAAGCAAGTCATTCAAGGCTCTCCTACGGTACTATAAGGGCCCGAGGGCTCCGGCTCTCCCCTTTCTTCTCCTATCTCTTTATAGCACTTCTCATGCATGCATTTGTGCCGTTACGCCACCGACTTTTTGGTAAGAGCGGAGGGGCATAAATAGGATCTTAGAGCCCCTTGGGCAAGTAGAAGCTCCATTTGCTCTTAGCATTCCCTTTTCATTTTGGCCATAAGTACAGACCGCTTCAAGTGGGTTGACCGGGTGCCTAACACATTCTCGATCGATAACCGAAGCCCCTACCCAAGAGCCTTAGGCATAGACCGGGGAACCGGAGTAAAATTTTTAGCACTTCGGTGCTCATAAAAATGAACTAGGTTTCCCGGGACACAAAAAGCTCTGGGTGGCGACTCCAAATCGATACACATATGATAACGAGCGCATCGTCATGACGGGATCATCAAAATTCTCATGGCTGCGCAGGAGTCAACTTCTTCACTGCTAATAGGGCAACCATATCTGTGACAGCCCGAATTTCGGCATCTCGAAATCCGTGCCATCTGCACGACCTTCAAGGCCGTGCCTTAAATTCATCTCATAACTCGCCGATATATATACAGCCAAACTGTAATTGAAGCACAGGTGAACACTCTAAATAAAAATAAGAAGTTATAGGATAGTTGATCCTACAAGGCTGTCCCTGTTCCATGCCAATTCATGGACATAAGGACACACCCAAAAGTTTAATGACAATTATTCTTCTTAAATAGTTTACCAAGAGACAGTATTTAGACCTTCCAAATGATGAGGTTCGACATATCATGTCATACATAGTATTCTTTCTCAACTCACTCTTAGGTTATGCAGCGGGTTTCCTAGAAGAATTCCTCAGGAGGAGGTTCTGTCTCTTCAGTGGGCACGAGCTCCGATGCCCTTGGATTAACTTCGCCTGAAGTCCCTGCCGCCGCTAGTCCATGACCTGTGACGTATAGTCTAAGGGGTGAGCTACATCCTAGCTCCGTAGGAAAAACAAAAGAGCATATAGATCATCCTTCACACATATGTCAGTAACTTAATAAAACATAAATTTTCAAGAAAACATTTATGTACAACAACTTGGATAACAGGAATAACTCAATGGTTCCAATCACTACTTATCATGGCTTTGTTTAATCTCTTTATAAGTTTATTTGTGAACTTGGCCTAATCACTTAAATCTTAACTTAATTAATCCTCGAGCAATATAGCATCGAGCCCCGATGGAATACCCGCCATCGTCGTCTAACTAGACAGTTGTTAAGTGTATTCCACGAATATCTTGAGCCCCTTCCTCATAGGCGTGGGGTCTATTCTCAATCTACATCCACAGGATGTTATAATTGTCGGATTGGCCGCCGTGCAGTCACGGATATCTGCCGAGTCGTCAGGGTATCCCGCCACGTCGGTGGGGTATTCTAATCAACCTTAAATAACAAAAGTATCAATGTGCTTTACATATAGTTATTCACCGTGATTGTGCTAAATATATTACATTAGGCCTTATCACGTTATCTTTGTTTCTCTGTTTGTTTTCTTACGCATCCCTGGGATGTCCCATGCTTCTATTTCACCTTTCTTTGATTTAACCACATTATCTTTCGTCCCACAGGGACCTCGAGATTTTCCACATTGGAACACGCACACACACCCTTATCATGAGGATTTATAAAATATACACTATTTAAATGGACTATACTACACATATGAATTCACAGAATAATGCACATGTTCGAGAGAATTCCCTACATCGACGAATCTCAAAGCACGCTTGTCCTTAGAGGGTTAAAATGCATCAACCTACATTTAAAAGAATTTTACTTTAGGATGCGGTCTAGGGGTGTAAGACACCCGAGTTTCTTATATTAGAAAACCAATATGGGTCATTAGCCCTCGCCCGAGCGGTCACTTGACCTCGCTCGAGCGGTCACTTGACCTCGCTCGAGCGGTCTCTTGACCTCGCTCGAGCGGTCAAATCGAGCTCGCTCGAGCGGTTAAATCGAGCTTTCGAATTTTGCTGTGGACCCTCGCTCGAGCGAGCCTCCCTTTAGTTTAAGGGACCGCTCGAGCGAGCCTCCCTTTAGTTTAAGGGACCGCTCGAGCGAGCCCAGAGTCTTTCTTTTCTCTGTTCATCCTCGCTCGAGCGAGCCTCTTTAGACCGCTCGAGCGAGGAACAATGATTTTGTCCCTCGATCAGATCGAGATCATGCTTCCATCCTTCATTTAACCTTAATCTTATATAAAGTAACATACAACCAACATCCTTCCTACTATTTAAAACATTCCTAGGCATCTATCATGTTTTTAACGTACCTCTGACGATGAATCACGCACAGGTTCGATTTATGATTTGAATATCTACTCGGCTATCCGGCCTCCCTGGTTCTTTCTCCCGTCATTTCCTCTGATCCCTTCTTTCGACCTAAGTCTCAATGAACCCTAGTTCTCCACTAGGCTCTTTTCTTCTTTCTCTCTTTATTCTCTCTTCTCTATTTAGGTTAGAATAGAGTTACGTAAAGGTTCTTCTCTATCTCTTTCACTTTTATATCTAAAATTTTGGGATAATACTAGTGTACACACTTAACGTATGTGGGTCATTTTTTGGTCTCCTTGTGAAACACATACACCCATGTGTAAGTATGTGCAGATCTCAAAATCTGGGTTGTGACAATCACCCTAACTTATAAGATTTTCAGCTAAAATCGATATTATTTTCTTAATCAGGTACCACTTCTGTCATACGACTCGCATATTAAATCAGAAATTTACATAAATTGCCGCATTTTGCAGCAACCAGTGTTGGTCACACCCACAATTTTCCATACAATAAAACAAAACAATTAACCAAAATATTATCGACATCTTATCCCATAAATATTTATCATCTACTCAAACAAAACCTTGTGACATTCATGTCACGATAGTTTGAAGGAAATTTTAACCTACATCTCAAAAGTTTCAAAATATTACATGCCAAGTGTTCAAATGTTTGCTACTATCTAATCGTAGTCGCCTCGCCATCATCATCATCGCCATCGTCCCCACTTGCTGGTACCCACCGTGGCGCTCCTCGTAGTCGGGCCGGAGCTAGATGCTCCAAAGATAGCGTCCCTCATGGCACCTACGCGCTGCATGTAAGACTGCGGGTATGCCTGGCCCATAAGGTCTATGAGTAGCGCCTCCTGGAACCTCTGGTGCAGCCTGATCTCCCTCCCTTGTTGAAGGATCTCCCGCATCATGCCCGTGTCAGTAGTAGGTATGGGTTGCGGTATTGAGGTAGAGGAAGTAGTCACCGGGGTGCTTGATGGTGGTTGATCGAGACCTCGGTGCCTCTTTTTTGTCGACGCCGGTTTGGAGGCTCTTAAGGTTTCGGCTCCAATCTTGGGCAGGTATGGGATGACGTTGTCGGTGAGGAACAACTCGTCCTCCCGAATCCTAAATCCTCCTTCCCATTAAAATCGGGAAATCAACCGAGCATAAGGTAATCGGTTGATCGGTGGTGGAACATCACCCCTTACATTCCTTTTGTAGGCATGCGCCATGCCTTTTATGACCACCATAGGTGCGTTGATCCACCTATTGTGAAATGCGGTATGTAGTGCTCGCAAAAACGCATCTCGGCGTTCTTGGTCATGGGCGGTTGGGTGCAAATTCTTTTTGAAGATAATATCTAAAAGCCACATGCGCGGCGGTAATTGTGATCGGGTGATGGATTGTCCCGAGGCGGTCCTACCGCCAGTGATGTCGGAGATTATCGTTGGGAAATCTACATTCCCAGAAAAAGGTGGTAGGATGAGTGGGCTAGGGGTGTAGATGTGAGGACATTTCATGATTGAGGAAATGTCGGCACATCTGAAAATCAACTCATTACCATCGATGGTAACGAGTATGGCATCCTCATCAACGTTCAATTGTAGGGTCTGGTAAAATAATTTCACTAGCCTCGGGTAGTATCGATCCCCGAACATCGTAAGTAGGGTCTTGAGCTGATTATTGGTGATGAAGTCCGATGTCCACTGGGTGGACGCCGGATCTCCGAAACAAGAGGGGTGTATTTCCCACTCGGCTTCAAAAATTTTTGATCCCCACCAATCATCCAGTGCGATTGGAGTAGAGGGTGGGTTTGATGGTTGTTGAGAGGTTTGTGGCGCTTGTTATACAGGCAAGATGCAACCGAGTCGCCATCCGTTTCTTTGGTTGGGGGTTCGGGCTTGAGGCCATCTAGTATAATAATGCAAAATGAAGGAAAAACTTTAGGAAATAGGTAGAGTTTACCTAGGAGAATCATCTTAACGGATCGGATTGCTCAAATCCGTTTGGAATCGGAAGAAAAATGGTTGAAAACGGCTGCCCTAACCCTTTCCCCGATCGCCTCTCTTTTCTCTCGCTTGAAGATGAACAGACGCCCTGGTCTGTCATATTTATAGTTCCGCCTCGCTCGAGCGGTCATTAGCCCTCGCTCGAGCGAGAACAGAAATCATAATATTATATACTGTTACCTCGCTCGAGCGGTTATAAATCATCGCTCGAGCGGTCTACATACCTCGCTCGAGCGAGGATTTGTTATCGCCCGAGCGAGAGGAAGTATGATTTTATGTGGGCTCGCTCGAGCGGTCATAAGTGGTCGCTCGAGCGAGACCAGAAACATTTCTCTGGTACCTTTTGCTCATTTAGTTTCAATTTATCACTAGTTTCATCAATTTAGAGTTCAACGAAAAAATTTCTCAAACATTGTTTGAAATCAACATATCAAAAGAAAAACATACATAGTCTTCATAGTACCCGAAATTACATATTCTCAAATGAATGAAACCTTCAGTTTTCAAGTTCGAACAATTTAAGATATTGTTCTTTAATATCCGCCTCACGTTCCCATGTTGCCTCTTCGGCCGGATGGTTCTTCCATCGGACAAGCACTAAGGGAATTACTTTTGTTCGCAACACCTGTTCCTTTTGATCTAAAATTTCTACGGGTTCTTCAATCATGGTCATATCTTTATGCATTTCGAATGATTGGCCGCTCAGCACGTGATCAGGGTCATTGAGATACTTCCTAAGCATAGACACGTGGAACACGTTGTGTACCTGATCAAACAATGGTGGCAAACCAATGCGGTAGGCTACTTCTCCCACTCGACCCAGAACTTCAAACGGTCCAAGGTAGCGGGGACTTAGTTTCCCTCTCTTCCCAAATCTCATCACCCCCTTCATCGGTGATACTTTCACGAACACATGTTCACCCACTTTAAAGTCTACACTAGTCCGCTTGATGTCAGCATAACTTTTCTGTCTGCTCTGAGCCGCTTTTAGTCTTTCCCTGATCATGCGGACAATGGCAGCGTTATCTTCAAGTAGCTCGGGTCCCAAAACGAATTTCTCGCCAGTTTCTTCCCAATTGATTGGCGACTTACATCGTCTTCCGTACAAGGCTTCATACGGTGCCATCCCAATGCTCGTCTGAAAACTATTATTATAGGCGAACTCAATCAATGGTAGATGTTGATCCCACGATCCTTGCAATTCTAACATACATGCCCTAAGCATGTCTTCAATGACTTGGTTGACCCTCTCAGTCTGTCCGTCTGTTTGTGGGTGAAACGCCATACTGAAATCCAACTTAGTTCCCATTCCTTCTTGGAATTTCCTCCAAAACTTTGATGTATATAATGGGTCTCGGTCTGAAACAATGCTACTTGGAATCCCATGTAGCCGAACGATCTCCTTTATGTAAAGTTCTGCTAATCTTCCCGCTGTGTACATCGTGTTGTACGGCAAGAAATGTGCCGACTTAGTTAATCGATCAACCACCACCCAAATGGCGTTATGCCTCCTTGCAGTTCGTGGTAACCCGACTATGAAATCCATTGAGATAGATTCCCATTTCCATTCCGGAATGGGTAAGGGCTGTAATAGGCCTGCGGGGTGTCTATGATCGATTTTCACTTGTTGACAAGTCAAACATCGTGACACATACTCTGCCACATCTTGTTTCAAACCTCTCCACCAATAATTCTTTTTCAGATCCTGATACATCTTCGTGCTTCCCGGGTGGATTGCATAGCTTGACCTGTGGGATTCATCAAGAATCGTTCGCCGTAATTCGGCGTTGTCCGGAATGCAAAGCCGCCCTTTGAATGTTAAGGAACCGTCTTCCTTGATTGAAAACTCAGAGGTCGTACCTTCAATTACATTTTGATGTATCCTTGTTAGAATCAGATCTTTCATCTGTAGTTCTCGTATGTGCTCGAATATCACTGGCTTCACTGTTATGTTGGCTAAGAAGGATCCTGTGGCTTGTGGTTGTATGTCTGCGCCACACAACGCTAGATCTTCCAACAACTTCCATCGATGTATACCCAAAATTAGTCTAGCCAGTTGGGCCGAACTCTTTCGACTCAAGGCGTCGGCCACTATGTTAGCTTTGCCTGGATGGTACTGTATAGAACAATCGTAATCTTTGAGGAATTCCATCCACCTACGCTGCCTCATATTCGCCTTCCGTAAACATGCATCCGAGGCTTTTGTGGTCGCGAAAATTTCAAAGTTTCTCCAGATAGGTAATGTCGCCATATCTTTAATGCGAATATGACTGCTGCTAGCTCTAGATCGTGTGTTGGGTAGTTCCTTTCGTGCTCTTTCAACTGTCTGGAGCCGTAAGCTATCACCCTTTTATATTGATTTAGTACACAACCCAACCCGTTATACGAAGCATCACTATAAACTGCAAATCCGCCACTGCCTGATGGAATGGCTAACACTGGGGCTGAGGTGAGCCTCTTCTTGAGTTCTTGAAAACTCTTCTCACACGCCTCACTCCACTCAAATCTTGAGTCCTTTCTTGTAAGTCTCGTAAGAGGTCCTGATATTTTTGAAAATCCTTCTACGAAGCGTCGATAATAACCTGCCAGTCCGAGGAAGCTTCGGATGTCTGTCACGGTTTTTGGTTGTTCCCGATTCCTCGCCTCGATTTTAGTGGGATCTACAGTGACACCATGCTTGGAGATGACATGTCCCAGAAGCTAACCTTTTCTAGCCAAAACTCACATGCTTGGTCACAAGGTGTTGACGCAAGGTTTGTAGAGCGACACGTAAGTGTTCTTCATGCTCCGTTTTCGATTTTGAGTAGATTAGGATGTCATCAACAAATACTACCACACAGGAGTCTAAGTGTGGTTTAAACACTCTATTCATCAAGTCCATAAACGACGCTGGTGCATTCACAACCAATGGCATCACTAAAAATTCATAGTGTCCATAACGTGTTCTGAAAGCCGTTTTCTGAATGTCCTCGGCCCTGACTCTTAACTGATGATAACCCGATCTTAGGTCGATTTTGGAAAAATGTCTTGCACCCTGCAATTGGTCGAATAAGTCATCTATCCTTGGCAACCGGTATCGATTCTTCACCGTGACTTTATTCAATTGCCGGTAGTCAATGCACAACCGCATCGACCCATCTTTCTTTTTCACGAACAACACTGGTGCTCCCCATGGAGACACGCTTGGTCGTATGAATCCCTTGTCCATGAGCTCTTGCAGTTGTTCTTTCAATTCTTTCAACTCTGCAGGGGCCATTCTATAAGGTGCTTTTGAAACAGGTTCCGTTCCTGGTGCTAAGTCGATCGCAAATTCTACCTCCCTTTCTAGAGGTAATCCTGGCAATTCTTCTAGGAATACATCTGGGAATTCTCGCACCACAGCTATGTCAGAGATAATATTCTTTTCTTCTTTATCCTCTTTCAAAAATGCCAAATAACCACTACACCCTTTCCTGATTAAACGTTCTGCTCTTACTGCAGAGATGAGTGGTACCTGAGTCGACCTCTCCCCTTGAAATCGAAACGATCTTCTCGTGTTAGGACGGAAAACAACAACTTTATCCTTGCAGTCCACTGTTGCGCAATGTTGGGACAGCCAATCCATGCCAAGGATTACGTCGAATCCTTGCATGTCCAACCATATTAAATTTGCGTCTAATTCATGGACCGCGTGATCCCGAATGCTTACTACTACCGATTTGCAGACTAACTCTGTGTCCACTAATTCTCCTGTTGGGATGGACACTGATAACACAAAGTCCAGCATTTTCGGAATAATTTTCATCCTTTTTGCAAATCTAGGGGTGATGAAAGAGTGGGTAGACCCTGGGTCTATCAGCACTCGCGCGTCATGTGCTACGTAGCACCCTTTCTCATAAATCTGTAACGTACCTACAATGCATGCATATACGTACATAACATATACCTAAGTTCAATAACAGTTATATAGATATTTATCCTAATGGAAAATTCATTCATTATCTAGAGTTGTATTGCAAACGAAAATCTTTATTTTAAAGGAGACCTCACCTTGGATAACGTCGTGTACACTCCCTGCTTCTTGGGCAGTAACTGCGTAGGCTCTCCCTCGAATAACAGGCTTTCGAGATTGAATAGCTTGTGGCATGGAAGTTGGAGCCGTCTTTTCTTTGACTGTCTCAGGGCAATCTCTAATCATGTGGCCTATCTTGCCAACCTCGCATTCCCGCCTCTGATCGGTTGTTTTGTGGGACTTGCCACATTTTGCACAAGTTTCTCTTGGAAATGAATTAGCGACTCTGAAAAACTTGTGGAGTTGTAGTCTTGAAGGAGTAGGACCTTGATACCTCATCGATCTCCCCGATGCCAGCAACGGATAATTTTGATGAGTCGGTTGTTGTGCAGCTCTCCCATAACCTGACTGGAATGACTGTTTCTGATTTGGTGTTATGAACCTCGGTTTCTTATATGCCGATTCATAACCCCCCGTCCTGTTTAGATCGATGCTTTCTCTGCCTTGATGTTCCTCTCGATATCGGTTATTATTTTCTTCCTCAACCACCAATGCATTACTCATTACTTCTCCATAAGTTTCGAAGGGCGCAACCTCCTCGTGTCCGACCTTAAGCCTGTTGGAACCTCTTGTTGAACCTTCGCTTTCATCACGCCCGAGATTACGTGATGGAGCGAAGCGAGCCAATCTCATGAATTCCACTCCGTACTCTCTCACGGTCATTCTTCCCTGTGCTAGTTGTAAAAATTGGGTCTCCATCTGATTTCTCACAACTTCAGGAAAATATTGTTTATTGAATTCTTCTACAAATTCGTCCCAAGTCCACAGACATCCGAGTTTCTTGTGCTCTCCCACGAAATCGATTTCCACCAAGGTCCAGCTTCTCCATCTAACATGTATGTTGCCCAACGGACGCTCTCATCCTCCGTGCATGTCAGTACACTAAACACCTTCTCCATTTCTCCCAACCAGTTTTCGGCGGCCATCGTGTTCCGCTCCTGAAAAGTTGGGAGGTCTCATTCTTCTGAACTCGGTGAATGTTGAAGCCATCGAGGTGTAAGTCCCATCGAGGAGTAGGTGTTCGCCAGGTTCGTATCAGATGCGCTGCTAAGGACGCTGCTTGTTGTGCCATAGCAGTTGCCTTGGTCTCCATTGTGTGCATCATTCTCTGACGTTCTTCTCTTTCTTCATTTCTTTCTCTCACCCTATCTTGTTCCCTCTGATCTCGATCTTGCCTATCTAGATCTTGCCCCTCTGCTTGATTTTGGTTTCCTCCCTGGCCACTGCTCTCGGGAATCTCCGCTTTCCCAATGGCACTGCTTTGTAGGTGAGACGAACCCATCTCCACTGCGCAAATTCCTATCATGGCCACCCCTGGGTCGGCCTTTCCCCCTAGGAAACATAACGGTCTGCATGAGAATTCATAATCTCGTTAGCAGAAGTCCCTATATTCTGATGATGTGATAATCAGAACTATGGAAAGAAAGCGCTCTGATACCAACTGTGACAGCCCGAATTTTGGCATCCCGAAATCCGTGCCATCTGCACGACCTTCAAGGCCGTGCCTTAAATTCATCTCATAACTCGCCGATATATATACAGCCAAACTGTAATTGAAGCATAGGCGAACACTCTAAATAAAAATAAGAAGTTATAGGATAGTTGATCCTACAAGGCTGTCCCTGTTCCATGCCAATTCATGGACATAAGGACACACCCAAAAGTTTAATGACAATTATTCTTCTTAAATAATTTACCAAGAGACAGTATTTAGACCTTCCAAATGATGAGGTTCGACATATCATGTCATACATAGTACTCTTTCTCAACTCACTCTT
This sequence comes from Chloranthus sessilifolius, assembly GCA_021018995.1. Classification (NCBI taxonomy): domain Eukaryota; kingdom Viridiplantae; phylum Streptophyta; class Magnoliopsida; order Chloranthales; family Chloranthaceae; genus Chloranthus; species Chloranthus sessilifolius. Next base: position 85,045,645 of record CM037590.1, on the reverse strand, counting down.
AGGTTATGCAGCGGGTTTCCTAGAAGAATTCCTCAGGAGGAGGTTTTGTTTCTTCAGTGAGCACGAACTCCGATGCCCTTGGATTAACTTCACCTGAAGTCCCTGCCGCCGCTAGTCCATGACCTGTGACGTATAGTCTAAGGGGTGAGCTACATCCTAGCTCCATAGGGAAAACAAAAGAGCATATAGATCATCCTTCACACATATGTCAGTAACTTAATAAAACATAAATTTTCAAGAAAACATTTATGTACAACAACTTGGATAACAGGAATAACTCAATGGTTCCAATCACTACTTATCATGGCTTTGTTTAATCTCTTTATAAGTTTATTTGTGAATTTGGCCTAATCACTTAAATCTTAACTTAATTAATCCTCGAGCAATATAGCATCGAGCCCCGATGGACATGTAAATGGTCTAACTGAGCGGTTGTTGTGTATTCCACAGGAATCTTGCCGAAACCCCTTCCTCATAGGCGTGAGGGTCTATTCTCAATCTACATCCACAGGATGTTATAATTATCTGGATTGGCCCGTGCAGTCCACGGATATCCTGCCGAGTCAGTCGTGGGTATCCCGCCACGTCGGTGGGGTATTCTAATCAACCTTAAATAACAAAAGTATCAATGTGCTTTACATATAGTTATTCACCGTGATTGTGCTAAATATATTACATTAGGCCTTATCACGTTATCTTTGTTTCTCTGTTTGTTTTCTTACGCATCCCTGGGATGCCCCATGCTTCTATTTCACCTTTCTTTGATTTAACCACATTATCTTTCGTCCCCTGGGGACCTCAGGATTTTCCACATTGGAACACGCACACACACCCTTATCATGAGGATTTATAAAATATACACTATTTAAATGGACTATACTACACATATGAATTCACAAAATAATGCACATGTTCGAGAGAATTCCCTACATCGACGAATCTCAAAGCACGCTTGTCCTTAGAGGGTTAAAATGCATCAACCTACATTTAAAAGAATTTTACTTTAGGATGCTCTAAGGTCTCTGGGGTGTAAGACACCCGAGTTTCTTATATTAGAAAACCAATATTTGAGTGATTACGGACTCGCTTCATGCGGTCATTAGCCCTCGCTCGAGCGGTCACTTGACCTCGCTCGAGCGGTCTCTTGACCTCGCTCGAGCGGTCAAATCGAGATCGCTCGAGCGGTTAAATCGAGCTTTCGAATTTTGCTGTGGACCCTCGCTCGAGCGAGCCTCCCTTTAGTTTAAGGGACCGCTCGAGCGAGCCCAGAGTCTTTCTTTTCTCTGTTCATCCTCGAGCGAGCCTCTTTAGACCGCTCGAGCGAGGAACAATGATTTTGTCCCTCGATCAGATCGAGATCATGCTTCCATCCTTCATTTAACCTTAATCTTATATAAAGTAACATACAGCCAACATCCTTCCTACTATTTAAAACATTCCTAGGCATCTATCATGTTTTTAACGTACCTCTGACGATGAATCACGCACAGGTCCGATTTATGATTTGAATATCTACTCGGCTATCCGGCCTCCCTGGTTCTTTCTCCCGTCATTTCCTCTGATCCCTTCTTTCGACCTAAGTCTCAATGAACCCTAGTTCTCCACTAGGCTCTTTTCTTCTTTCTCTCTTTATTCTCTCTTCTCTATTTAGGTTAGAATAGAGTTACGTAAAGGTTCTTCTCTATCTCTTTCACTTTTATATCTAAAATTTTTGGGATAATACTAGTGTGTTTCCCACGTACACACTTAACGTATGTGGGTCGTTTTTTTGGTCTCCTTGTGAAACACATACACCCATGTGTAAGTATGTGCCGTGCACAGATCTCAAAAATCTGGGTTGTGACAATATCTTCCTGCTGTCCTACAACCCGAAAGATGACCATATGCTGGAAAATCATGTATAGCCCATAATAAAATTCCTTTCATGTTAAACCTAGTTTTTATATAAGAATCATATGTTATTGCTCCAGTGGACCACAATTCATTTAATTCTACAACCAATGGCTGTAAGTAAACATCAATGTCATGTCCAGGACAATTGGCTCGGAAATCAATATGGTCAACATTGTAAACTCCTTACGCATGCACAATGATGGAGGGAGATTGTAGGGAATAATCATAACAGGCCAACAACTATAAGAGTTATTCTTATTGCCAAAAGGATTGAATCCATTTGTGACATGTCCTAGACGAACATTATGTTTCTCTAAAGCAAACTCTTTCCACTGAACATTAATTGATTTCCAACAAGAAGAATCTATGGGATGGCGAATGTGACTGTCATTTGCAACTGAGCTTGCATGTCATGTCATTTTCTCTGTAATCTATGGTACAATGTACATTCTTTGTAGCCTCGGAGTTTATGGAAAGTATCTTAACTTCTTCCATGGTAACAACTTAGCCCTCGGCTTTGAAGCATTTGTTGGCTTTCATCTGCTCGTACCACACATAGGACAAGTATCCTTATTTGCATGATCTCTCCAATATAATATGCAATCATTGGGGCATGCATAAATAATCTCATATTTCATATGTAAAGTATGTTTGTTATCATTTTCAATAGCTCTGTGAAGCTCTTATCAGGCCACTGATGCCTAGCATTCATGCTCAACAACTCAATAATGACTGACAATTTTCTGTGCTCATTTTTAAGTGATGGATATAAAGGTTCTAATGCATATTCCATCAAGTTACTATACCCCATATCATCATGTAAATCATGTGGATGTTGCTCGTCATCTTCATCATAAGCATCATTTAAGCAAGCATCTAAATCTTCAGTACGAACACCTCTGAATGTGTTATTCAACATATCTTCCATTCTTGGAAACCTATCATCGTTTGGGTTAGAAGTTGATGTAGTACTAGTCCCCAAATTCTCATGACTATTAGAAAATGATTCACCATGTGCTCCCATATCGTGTAAGACTTATCTATACCATCACAAAATAAATGGTCCATAATAATCACGAGACTATGGTTTTTAAGATTTCGACAGTTGACACAAGGACAACAACACCAATTAGGATCTTATACATTTTCTTTTGCGAATTTGATAAATGAATGAAGACCTTCGATATATTCCACAGTTGCATGATTTGCCATCATCCACTCTTTACTTGGGATTGTTGAAGACATATTCTACAAAACTAAATTAATCAAAAAATAAATAAAAATAATAATAATATAGCTAAAGATCAACGAAAAAGAACTTTAGTAGTTCAATTTAATATCCAAGCAAACTCAATTATATAGCTAATGATATAATGGATGAAATAACATACATGCTATTTAAGGAGCTCGGTGAATAAAGAGAAGCACAATCGACTATTTTCTTCACCCAAATTGATGGGCAACTGCTTATTTTAATGTTGAGTGGGTTAACTGAGGTGATTCAACCGTACGTAGGTTTTGAAACTTTGAGGTCAAAACTTAAACCTAAAGTGGGCTGCCTCTATTATAGAGGTTTCTAGATTTGACGTTTCAGTATTAAAAAATTCATAGGTTTAAGATTTAGTGTGTTAATGAACTTAAACCTAAAGTGTGTTAATGAACTCTTTAAAATGATCATATAACAAAGGTTTAAGTTTTAGTTTAATATTGAAATATCAAATATATTTCTTCATATTAAACCTTGTTTCTTTTGATATAACCTCAGTGCCTGAAGCCTCTTAGAGCATCCGACTAATCTCAGGGGAACGTGCCCCCTCCCCCCCAAGTTAGCACGTGTCGGGTAAGGATGGGATATAAACCCTAGGGTGGCCTCAAGGGGGATTCGAACTCAGGTCTCCCGCTTCTTGAGGCATGTACATGGCCATCCTGCCAAATCCCTTGAGATTTAAATCCTGAATTTTCAGTTTGGTACTTAATCGTTTGGGTAAATTCTGAATTTTCACCTTGGCAGATGTAGCTATTCTAATGCTTATAAACTATGAATGAACATAATTTCCAGTTTTTTTAAAAAAAATTACTAAAGACTACGAATTAATCTTATTAATTTTTACTGCAAAAGAATGACCAAAACACCCTCTTATTTAAGTAAAACTAAGCTGCTAACATTACTAAAAAATAAAGTTGCAAACCAATCGTCCACCTTTTCTATTGAAACATCATTTCCATTAGAACAAGGTTCGATGGCGTCAGTCTTAGAAGCTAGTTAACCTGCAATTTTAGTTGAAGTGACTTGAAAAACTAAATCAGCATATGTTTGTTGCCCTAATTCAAGCCCTACCCAAGACCACCAGGTTCAACCCATTTAAGCATAAATGTTTCAGGCGTGAGTCAAATTTACAGAGACGAAATAATTAATAAAATAACTACGCAAATATTTAGTTCAATGTGCATATCAACTAATATAAAAAATCATATAGATAACAATAATTAAAGGAACAATGAATGATTTAACAACCTCTATGTTAAATGGTTTCATAGAGGAACCATTTAACAACCTCTATGTTAACTAGATCCGCTAATCTAATCCGGCAATATTACATAGTGTAGGTGCTCAACTGTGTCCTCGATCTAGCATCGTCCAACTTCTGTTTATCTAATCAAGCTCCATTTGTCCCCTGCCAACCTACTACTTATCCCCCCATATGCATCAGTTTTGGCATAGAAGGCTTCTATTTCTACCTTGTGTTTTGACTATTTTCGTTGGCCGATTGGAACACAAATCATCTGGTGTGGCACATTCGTTTATAGTGCACGACTTGGTAGTTTTTCAATTTGGCAGTTAAATCAATTTTAAGGGGAGATTAGTACATTTCCTACGACATAGTTGTGGTTGCTATATGTAACAACCCCAGATTTTACGGAACAGTACAAGCCATATGCCACGCATGTGTATGTGTGGTTCACAAGGAAACCTGGGTCAATATATACACACGGTGTGTATATGTGTGTAACATATTATATTTTTCCCTTCCTTTCACTATATAAGTGAAAGTGGAGAGAAGTCCCTCCCCTACGTAACATAATTTTAACCTAAATAGAGAGGAGGAAAATAGAAAAAGAGAAAGGAGAGTCTTGAAGAGAAGAAAGGCTAAGGCCTTGTTGGAGTGTAAACCGGTGGAAGACCTGGAGAGAAGGTCGGACCAGAAACGTAGAGATCTCTTCAACTGAGGATTGAGCGTTATATATCGAGATCCGATTTAGGTAAGAGATAATGCTTGAGAAGTGCTTAGGTATGTCTTAATGATAACCTACAATGTATTGGGCAATGGCTGATTAATTATATTAAAGATTTAAGGAAATGGATAGATTTCTTGAAGAATCACGGAGTGAAGGTTTCCGCTCCTCGCTCGAGCGATCTAAACGTCTCGCTCAAGCGAGGACAGAATATATACCTGAGAATAGTACGTTTTGGGCTCGCTCAAGTGTGACCCATATAGAAGGATTAAGCTCGCTCGAGCGAGGTATCACTTTAGTCGCTCGCTTTAACCGCCGGCGAGGATAAGAGCCGCCGGCGAGCTTGGCAACCGCTCGAGCGAGGTTAAGAGGTCGCTCGAGCGAGGCTAAGTAACCGCTCGAGCGAGGTACCAAAACTAAAATGAAATTTCTTTTATGTATACAAATATACCTCATGTGAACTATGCACTCTAGGAGTGCTAGTGACCACTGGTGACCATTCTAAGGCATGTCCTTTCGCATGAAATGTAGATTGACATGAGATCAGTACATGTCATCACTACGAGAAGGGACCACTGGGTTTTGCCTTGATGTAGGGAACCTTATCGAAACATGTACATTGTTCAATTTCGCATATGTGTAGTACAGATCTAATTGCTAAACTAAGTATCTCATCATGTCACATAAATAGAGCGTGCGTGTGTAGACTTCAGAAAATGAAGCCAGAGGTCCCAAGGGGACGCAAGAACTACAAGATGAATACCTATATGATACGATATATCAGTAGCATCCAGGGGTGCAGATGAGAATCAGTGGGGAAAAGAAACTAAGGTGATAAGGCCTAATATATTAAAAATTAGCTCAATCACGGTGAATAACTATATGTAAAGCACACTTGATATTTTTGTTATTTAAGGTTTGTTTAGAATATCCCACCGACGTGGCGGGATACCCACCACTGACTCGGTAGGATATCCGTGACCGGTACGGCGGTTAATCCGTATACAGTAGCACATCCCAGGGATGTAGATTTAAGAGTAGACTCCGCCACCTAGGAGAAGGGGCTTGGGTAGTATTCCCAGGGAATACAAATTTAATAACTGTCTAGTTAGACGACGATGATGGGTATTCCATCGGGGCTCGATGCTATATTGCTCGGGGACTATTTAAGTTAAAGAGTTAAGTTATTAGGCCGAATTCACAATTAATCAAGTAAGGTGAGAAAGAACAAAACCATTCAAAGTAAGTAGTTGTATTCATCTTTTTCTTCAGTTATTTCGATTGTCCTTCCAGATAGTAACATCAGATAAACTGTATTTTTTTTTCTTTTACTGCACAACATATATGTCAGAATTAATCTATATGTTCTTTACATTTCTCTACTGAGCTAGGATGTAGCTCACCCCTTAGACTATACGTCGCAAGTCCAACACTCGCGGCAACACAGGTTTTGAGAGACGTTGATCCAGAAGGTTCGGATTACGTGGCCGGAGAAGAGTTAGAACCTTCTCCTGAGGAATTCTTGTAGAAGTTCTTTACGTTTTGAGTAGTGAGTAGAGAGTACTCGTGGCTTGGCATGTCAAGTCCTTTCTTTTAAATGTAATTAAATACTATACTTTCCTTTTGACGAACCATCGGGGGTGATATGATTATCACCAATGGTTCGGGACAGTTCCTTTGCTCACGACTTGCCATGAGACCGGAACCGTCTGTTGGTTGCTAGACTTTGATGAAACACAGAGACTTAGTTAGTTCAAAGCTTTGGTATTTTGAATTGTTGGCTTTTACTTGTTACTTGATGTTCTGCATAGATATAAGGTGCATGACCTCGAGGGTCGTGCTGATGGCACGGATTTCAGAGTGACAAAATTTGGACTGTCACACTATATCACTCAACATTCACTAAAGACAATGAGACTACATATGTGTTTATGTCTGAGTAAAGTAGTGCTAAGAAGACAAAATTTTACATTTCCAAAGTTTATTGTTATGTTTAATTTTTATGTTAATTATATATTATGTATTATTGCCACATTGGCTATGGGTTATTTTGTACTCAGCAACTCCTCTATAAATAGGAGTTGAGATATTTAATTTAGCACTGCACCTAGGAGCTTTAATCTTTTGGTTTAAGGACTATTTGTAGAACTATATATTTACTCAATCCTTACTGATCCACACTGATTATCAACATAGAGGTGGAAGTTCTGAGTAGTAATTCTAATCACTAGTAGGCAGTTTTTAGGCTGATTCAGAAAAAATTTCATGGGGGATGCCAAAATATCTCACATGAAAAAAATCCGGTAGTCCACATACTAGTTAATGATGCATTGATTCGGGTCTTGATTCCTTCTTTGTGAGCCCACTTTTGACCCTCATGAAAATTGTTTCTAATGATAAATTAATGTTTGCCAATTTAGATTTAGCTAATATATGTTGTGTTATAGTTGCATCCTTGATTAGGATTTGTTGTAATGAATGTGCATAAAGTTAAACTACTTTTTCAATAATTTTCTTCCTCTGTTATATCTTTTTTAATAAAACTAATGTATTCACCAAGAAAAAAGTCCTTTGAAGAAAAAACTAAGAGAAGCATTAATAACCCATATTTTCAAATATAGTAATAAATTATTTCCATATTCCAAATTAATGGGTTTTGATCATGCAATTCTATAAAATATAAAACAAACAACACACCTTATTCCAAATTATAACCCCCCTGCATCAAATCTCAATAAACTGATGGATCAAAAGGGAAGTCAAACATCCGAAAAAAATAATATACCTTGGAGGTTCTGAATTTGGGTGAACAGAGAATATGGCGACGAAAAAGAAGGGCTTCTGCTGCTAGGGTTTCCGTTGGAAAAAGAAGGCGAAGAAGAAGAAGGGCTTCTGCTGCTAGGGTTTCCGCTGGGAAAAGAAGATGAAGAAGAAGGGCCTCTGCTAGATATTTGCACTCTAATCTTCTGTCATGTATTGCATATCTCCAGTTCATGATCGGCAACTTGTGGATGATATCCCCATCGAGAAGCTACTGCTAGGGTTTACGCAGGAAAGCGATTGAATTGGGCAAGGAAGAGGAAGGGTCTCCGTGGGAATTATTTTAAGTGGGCCATTGCTATTGATTTGGGTAAAAAAGAGGAAGGGTCTCGGCGAGAATTATTTTAAGTGGGTCGTTGTATTGGTTTAACTTGGGCGCCATTATTATTTTAGAGGTCAAGGTCATGGGTTCAAACTCAGACAACTTACAAATAGTACATTTAAGTGGGCAGTTGTATTGGTTTAACCACGGATATGGGCTGTTGTATACGTGAATTGCTTCTACAATGGCCGATGTCTGTGGTATTTTAAAAGTGAGTGGTGTTATTTTTTCTTTGTTTTCAGGTAGTGTTCAGGCACAACCTCTCACCAGGTTTAGTGCTTTAGAACCTTGATCTCGATAGGTTCACAACACCCTTCGACGGGATCCTAGTTTCAGGTGCAACCCCTTTGACAAGTGCTCGACAGGTTCTCACTGAGTTGGTTTCAGCCTTTTATACTTCTCAAGGTTGGTTGGCTTCAGGTAACCTCTCGAGGGGTTCAATCCATTGGTCAACAGGTTCATTCGTTCTATTTTAAAAATCTTGACAGGTTCCTTTTAGAATGCATGGGACCTCTAGACAGGTTCAATGAACTGCTCGAGTTCACTTAGAAGCTTCAGCAACTGCTCGAATGCTTCATTGGATTGCTCAATAGCTTCAGGCATCCTCTCGACAGGTTGCTTCAACTGCTCGAATGCTTCATTGGATTGCTCGATAGCTTCAGGCATCCTCTCGACATGTTGCTTCAACTACTCGAATGCTTCATTGGACTGCTCGATAGCTTCAGGCATCCTCTCAACAGGTTGCTTCAACTGCTCGAATGCATCACTTATGAGCCTTTGTTGCTATTGGCAGCAACTGTCATGTCTGGGTTTCCTCATCAGTCAAAGGTTGACTTTGCTTTCCCTCCTTTTTAGCCTTTTCTTCTATTTATGGCACTTTTATTTCCTAACTTTGTTTTTATGGCTCATGACACGAATGTATGACCTAAGATCTTACAATCAAGAGGTTGTGAGATCTCAGGTCGCTACAGTTGGTATCAGAGCGTAAGATTGATTCTTACGTCAAGAATATATGGAACCAGAGTCTAATGTGATGATTGACCGATTGCAGATGACGAACAAACATATTGATGCATTGACCGAGGCGATTGTGAATGCCATCAATGCGACCAGAGCTCTGAATTCCCAACCTATTCCTGCTCCTAGGTCAGAATTGGACGAATTTAGGAAGAACCGACCGCGATACTTCAATGGGACGGGAGATAGCATTGAGGTTATGAAATGGGTGTAGCAGATAGGAAAGATCTTCGATCTGATGGAATGTAATGAAACAACTAAAGTGAGATTGGCGGCCTATAAACTGGAGGGGGATGTCGAGAACTGGTGGAGACAATTGAAAGAAGCGACTTATGTCGAAGAGCCTGGTTATGTATGGGACTGGGATGAATTCATAAAGGTGTTTTACGATAAGTACTACCCCAGAGCATCCAAGAAGTGAAGATTGATGAACTCTTGAACCTGCAATAGGGAGAGATGATTGTTGACATTTATGCCAAGCATTTTATGAAATTGAGTCAGTTTGCACCGACCCTAGTTTTTAATGAGAACTTTCGACTCAAGAGGTTTGAGAAGGGTTTAAGGCCCCAAATCAGGACCTTAGTGGTTGGACACCGATGCGACTCATACTAGGACATAATTGATAGGTGCTACACCATTGAGAGAGAACTGAAGGCACCTTCGTCGATTGGTAATGTAGGTCAGAGCTCAGCTAGAAACTTTCAATCTAGCCGTCGAGATCGTGCGTTTTCTAAATCCAACACAAGATCAAAGAGTAGGGGCACTCCTTACTCAAGACCAACCTTCTCGCAGCAAGTAGGACAAATTCTGCTGTGACGTCGACTGCAAAGACTACTCCGATTTGTACCACTTGTGGCAAGAATCATTATAGCACCTGCCTGAGCGGAACTGGTACTTATTTCAATTGTGGACAGCTTGGGCATAGAGCAGCCGAATGCAAGATCCCTAAGAAGTCATTTGGATCGAGGGTTGTGCCTCTTGCGACGATTACGGCTAATGGCTACGTGTATATCCTATTTGATGCTGACTATAATATATTGAATATTTTAGACCCGTTTCGATTACCTCGATAAGCGTGTCCAAAAAATTTAAATGAGGAATTATGGGTATACGAGTAGGTAAACCAAAACGAAGAAATTTGATCAAAGGATTTCTAGTTTGGAATTGAGGAAGTCCTATTTTGATAACTCATACACTAAGAAGCATGTTTGTGCTTAACACTGAAACTAAACTCAAGATAAGTGGATAGACATGTAAATAAAAGATCATGATATTTTGGGTAGGAAATTGATATTATAAAGGGAGAAGAGTGAAGGAGAAGTTTCATTCTTCCTCCCTCACATGAGAACAAAAAAGCTTGAAGCTCTTGCAAATTTCCTTGTTGCCTTTGCTTAGATCCCTTGTGATTCCACTCACTCTCCCCATCTCAGCCGTGGACAAGCCTTGAGTGTAGCCTATGTTTTTCTTTGAAAAATGGATAAGGAAGGTAGGGAAGAGTGGATACCTTTGTGGAGAATCTGGGCTAACTATTGCTCTATCAGTAATGTTAGAGAAGGATTGAATCTGGAGTCCGATAGATTGAAGCTCGTGGATTCTATCCGGCGCATGGATTTTGGATCAACGGAAGTCGAAGGAATCAACCTTAAGAGGTAGGCCTTTAAAATTATGTTGGTTAAACTAATTGTTATCTAGATTAGATTAGACAAACTGTGGAAATAGAATTAATGGCAGTGTAGGTTTTTTGAAAGAGAAAATCAAGTTAGGATAAACAATTTTTTGAACAGCATAGACCAGGAGAAATTCGAACTTCAAATTCAAAATTTGAGCATCGAAATGAAATTCGATGATCGAATTTTGGATTTTCTGACTAAAGCACTTTTAGAGGAATTCGATGATCGAATTTTGTCCTATTTCTGGCCTTAGAAATTTTCTTGGAAAATTTATGGGGAGCTTTGTTTGGAATTGTAAACTCCATTAATACATGATTGTGTTAATCCTTGTAGGTTCTAAATTGGAAGAGTCCAATGTGGGGACCTCTGTGAGGACTTAGACCAATTCAAAGTCAAGGTAGGGGAACCTTAAAACTTATTACATTTCATCCTAAGTATTGGTTAGTCTATTTTCAAGTATAAAGTCAGAATTTTAGTGAATATAGCATGATTATGTGAACTCTGAAACCTTGAAATAACATATGAACTCCGAAATTTTTGAACATCCGAACCTCACCTTTGAATCTAAAATATGTATTAGAACTCATAAAATCAAGAAATGTATTAACTACATAAAATCCGATATGTTTATTATCTGCATTTGATTTGAGGTTAATTAGAATGAAACCCTAGTTCCTACAAACCGTGTTGACGATAAATCAGCCTAGTGCAAGTTTCCCTCATGACGCAAGGGCTTGTTGCACTTTCAAAAAAAAGGTTCATTGAACGACGATGGTTAGTAGGGTTTCCCATCGGTAATACTTTCGTTCTCATGATATATTAATTTGAGAGATAATGTTAATTTATAAATTTAAGGCATGAAGCATACATGAAATCAGAATCTGAAAACATAAGAACTTTAGACCTGTTAAATTTCTCTTTTGGCATACTATTTTAGAATTGGAATTTAGTAATCAAAGCATATTTTGAAAACCATATCTGATTCGATTTGTCTTTGAAAACTATTGCTTGTGATAAAATGTTAATAAATGAGTTTCCTCTACTGAGCTTCGATGTTAGCTCACCCCGACTATACGTCAAAAGTGCTGAGACTGACTTAGGCTCCGACAACCTTGATTTAGAGGACTCTGACTACATCCCTAAGGAGGAGCCAGAGATCCAGCAGATGAGTTCTTTCCTTGATCTAGGTTTACTTAGTTGGTATACTTTTGTCTTAGAATCTTTTTGAATTATGGGCTCAAGGCCTTGTTTGGATATTTTTGATATCATTATGAGGAACCATCATTAGGAACCATTGTTTAGGTTATTAGATTGGCCATCACCGGTGGTTCTTCCTGGTTCCTTTTTGAGATATATCTATGGTATGAGATGTGTTCTTGTCTTATTAGTTTTGTTTCTGTTTAGAACTATGCTTATGCTATTGGCTTTAGTTTGATATGCGGCTTATTGAGAAATCAATAAGTTGGCGAACCAACCTTTCCTATACCATGAGGATTGGAAAAGTTGGGTCATCACAGTTGGTATTAGAGCGCGGGTCTAGGTTCAGAGTCTTAGGACTAAGGACATGATTGTCTTTACAATCAATATTGATCAATTGTTATCATTCTTCAACAATGATAGATCAGCATGGCTCCAAGGTTCAGAGGCAGGAGTAGAGGTTGAGACGAACATAAAATGGTTTATATCAAAGAGGTTGATGAGGGCATAGGTACCTCACGAGGCAGAGAGAGATTTGTGTCTGGTCCTAATGCAGACCCCTTGGGAGCTAGTAGACGTGGAGGAGGAAATGTTGACCAAGTATTGGCGGGTTTGGCCAACAATATGGCTCAGTAGACTGCGACGATGACTCAGCAGACTACTGCTATGACTCAGCAGATAGAGCTATTGGCAGCTAGGCATTAGCCAGGAGGTTTTGCTGAATTCAGGAGGGTGCGACCTCCTACCTTCACGGGGTAGATTGATTCATTGGAAGCCGAGGGTTGGCTCGACAAGATAAAGAAGATATTTGAGGTGTTGCAATGCACCGACGTTGAGAAGGTGCGCTGGGCGACCTTCAAGTTATTAGGCGAGGCCAGCCCTTGGTGGAAGTCTGTATCCAGGACACGAGAGTAGGACTATCCTAACACTCCATGGACCTGGGCAGAGTTTGTGGAGACGTTCAACAATTAGTATTTTCCAAGATCGTGCGTAATCAATGGGAGGTCCAGTTCATAAAAGTAGAACAGAATGAGATGTCTGTGCGCGAGTACGGAACAGATTTCGATAGGCTTTCACGATTCGCAACTTTGCACGTGACCACCAAATTAATGAGGGCCCAAAAATTCTAGCGTGGCCTGAGGCCAAATATACAAGAGAAGGTAGCAATGTGGCAGATGGAAACCTTTAGGGGTGTCATGTCAAAGGCCCTCATTACTGAAGAGGAAATCCAGAAGTTGTATCTACGAAGGGATCAAGGAAATGGAAACCAGTTCAGTCAGGGACAGCCTAATGTGTTTGAGCAGGCGACCAAAAAGCTGAGATTCTCGAAACCTCCTCGCTATCCTACTTAGCCATCTTATTCTAAACCGGCTATTACCTCTAGACCTGTTTCTTCCTCTTATTAGAGACCACATAATTCTTCACTCTCACGACCTTTCAGAGCGGCTAGCACCACTGCGAGTGGGGCCTCTGTGGCATAAGGATTCTCGCGTGGACCATCTATTTCTCTGGTTCTAGATCTAGCATGTACACGATGTGGGAAACCACATAGGACAAAGGATTGTCAAAGGAACACTGGAGGATGCTTCAAGTGTGGGAAGATCGATCACATGATCAAGGATTGTCCTAAGGAGGACAAGGGAAGGACTACTTCGATTTTTGCACAGATATCTTCACTACCTATGTTCAGGGTCGAGCCTACGCGATGACTGCACATGATGCCCAAACGTCGAATGACGTGATCCAAGGTATCTTTAAAGTTCAGATGTCAATTCCTGTATTAGTTTCTATTAATTTGAATTATGAATTCTTTAAAGATAAATTTGAAAACTACAATCATTGCATATAATTAATGAAAAATTTTAATTAAAAGGTACCCTTGTCATGCATCGTGAAGGCGACGTGAGTAAGACAAAAGCACGAGTATTGATAAACCCTAGGTCTAGTCACTCGTTCATCACTCCTCTTTTCTCTGAAAAGTTGGGCATTGTTCCCAAATCCCTTGCATTTATCTTGGCAGTATCAGTTCCTACGGGAAGCTCGGTGAGCAAAAATATGGTGTGTCAATCTGTTATCGTGATAATTAATGATCAAGAGACCATGACCGATATGATTATGCTGAGCATGGAAGGGTTATACGTGATTCTTGGGATGGATTGGTTGTTTGCATATCATGAGAGCATGGACTGTCTTCAAAGCAGAAATCATTTCAATTTTGTGGAGTTAAATTGAGCGTTGTGCCACTTATTTTTGCTATCCGAGTTGAGCGTATGATGAGGAACGATTGTTGTAGATATCTTGCTTACTTGCAAGATCATAAAGAAGAAAAGAAGGACATCGCGCTTATCATGGTTGCATGTGAATATCTCGATGTCTTCCCTGAAGACTTGCCTGGATTGCCACCTGATCGAGAGATCGAGTTCACAATCGAGTTAGCTCCAAGTGCCGAACTAGTGTCCAAGGCTCCATATCAGATGGCGCCTGCTGAATTGAAAGAGCTAAAGGAACAACTTCAGGAGCTGTTGGATAAGGGCTTTATTAGACCGAGTGTCTCACCTTGGGGAGTACCGGTACTCTTTGTGAAGAATAAGGACGGGTCGATGCGTTTGTGCATCAATTATCGTTAGCTCAACAAGATGATGATTAAGAATCGTTATCCACTTCTGCGGATAGATGATCTGTTTGATCAACTGCAGGGTGCAAAGTTCTTTTCCAAGATTGATCTGAGCTCAGGGTATCATCAGCTTAAGATTAAGGTGGAAGATATCTCCAAGACTGCTTTTCGTATGAGGTATGGTCACTATGAGTTCTTAGTGATGCCATTTGGGTTGATGAATGCACCTGCATTATTTATGGATCTGATGAACCGAGTGTTCAAGCCACACCTCGATAAATCGGTGGTAGTTTTCATAGATGACATCCTCATTAATTTGAAAACCAGATAGGAGCATCTACAACATCTACGAGTGGCTCTTCAAACACTCATGGACCATCAGCTATTTGCCAAACTCAGTAAGTGTGAGTTTTGGCCCGACCAAGTCAGTTTCTTGGGCCAGGTCATCTCTGAGACTGGTATATCTGTTGATCCTACAAAGATTGATTCTGTGGTGAATTGGAAGCAGCCGACAACGGTTACTGAGGTTCATTGTTTCTTGGGTCTGGCAGGATACTATCGGAGATTTGTCGAGGGCTTCTCCAAGATATCAAGTCCTCTCACACAGCTTACAAAGAACACTAAGTTTGATTAGACAGAGTAGTGTGAGCAGAACTTTCAGGAGCTTAAGAAGAGATTGACTACAACACTGGTACTTGCTATACCTTCAGGTAATGGAGGCTTTGCAGTATACAGTGATGTTTCTTATGGGAGATTAGGCTCTATGCTTAATCAAAACAAGCAGGTCATTGCTTTTGGTTCTAGGCAGTTGAAGGACCATGAAAGAAATTATCTGACTCATGATCTCGAGTTAGCTATGATTATCTTCGCCCTAAAGATCTAGAGACATTACCTCTACGGTAAGATATTTGATATCGTCACCAATCACAAGAGCCTCAAGTACCTATTCACTCAAAAGGACTTAAATATGAGGCAGCGACGATGGATAGAGTTCTTGAAGGATTATGATTGCTCTATTCAGTACCATCCAAGAAAGGCGAGTGTTGTTGTTGATGCTCTCAGTAGGAAGTCTTTAGCACTATTATAGCATCTTATCAGGAGGATACAGAGATGGAAGCTATTGGAAGATATGGACTTAGGCAGCTTGCGATTTGATGTGAAAGGCTCAGGAGCACTGATGGCTACTATTAAGACCTGAAAAGTACCACTTTTCACCCCTTAACTTAATCTCTGTTAAACCCTTAGTCATTTAATAAATGTGTGTTAAGCCCATCTGTAGGTAATAAGTAGCAGCTGCAGATAAGGCCTTAACCACGCCAAGAAGCCTACTTTTGCCCCAGAAGTTCCTCAGAAGAAAGAGAGTTAGACCTAGACAGAGAACTGGCTGCAGCATAAGCACAGCACAGCAGCAACAAGTCAAGAAGTGAGCCTCGTGCAGATGTCGCAGCGTTCAATTGAATCAGAAAGAGTGCTTCGTGCAGTCGCGGGTTTCTGAAGGCAGCACACCAACTGCTCGCACTGTTCTCACACAGATTGATGATAGAAGGGATTAAAAAGCATACTTCATATAGTTCTCGCGAGGCTCAGTTGGAAGCTCTCGTACAGTCTTGCGCAGCTTAAGAAAGGAGCCTTTAATCTTCGTGCGATTCACTGAGGAGAGAGAGCTCCAGGCATTCCTGCGCAACTGTCGCGCAGTGGCAGCGGAATACAGACCTTCGGGGAACTACTCACGCAATCCAGAGGCCTATGCACCTTGCTTCTTCGCAAGGATCCCCGCGAGATTCACCAAGGAACGAATCGCGTGCGCAATTCCCGCGCCATTCAAATTGAAAGCGCAATCCCGCAACAACCAAAGTATCAATCCCGCGACTGCAAGAGCTTTAAGTCAATTCAATCCCACGATGCCAACTCTATCACGCGACAAGACCTGAAAATCCTTACTACCTAGCGAGGCTCGAGATCTTAACTTCTCCTCACTTCTGCAGGGGCAATCTGGGAACTTCTAGTAACTAGGGCACGCACTCTAATGCTCCAATCTTCGTGCACACGCCCTGAGACATCCAAGGAATAGAAATGAGCCATGATTGCATTGACAAAATTAGGGTTTTCCTAACCCTAATGCTCCCACAGCTGACTGCTATATAAGCCTAAGCCTAGTTTAGGTTTAGGGGACTTCTGTCTCCTATCTCCTTGAATCAATTGTAGAGTTCCAGTAGGCTAAGGTTAGGGTTTAGGCAGCTTCTTTTTCCCTTTTCTTCTCTCCATAGTCCAGCTACTTGCTAGCTATGCCTTTGTATGTCTATTTGGAATAGTTTTAATGGAGTTCTATAATAGGATCTTATGCATGTATGGTATTGAAGTTTGAGGGTTATTCTGTACAAGGCTGCTGCTTTGAGATCCTCTATTGCTAAGTTGAATTATAAGCAATGGAGGATTGTTTTTAAGGATTTATTTAGATTTAAGTGACTTGTGTGTCTAGGCTAGGCACATATGCAGGCCTATGCCCCACCACAGGATCCACTAAATCCGAATTCCCATGGGAACCTGAGCTGGTAGCCTTGTGAACATGGTGGTGGCAGCAATTTTCTTATTCTGTCTCAGACCTCTGTGAGGAGGATAGCCTCTGTGGATAGTCTATGGTAATTCAAGTGGACAAGTTATGGCCCTAGGGTGAGGCCAATCCACAGATCTAAGACAGATTCTTCTTCTCTGCACTTGTGCTTGTAGCCCTGTTAGAGATTGTGTAGAGACAAACTCCCCTATATTTGTATAGACCCACCATCAGATGGCAGATCTGATCTGGCTGTAGAGATTGTAGGCTTGTGACTGGATCACTGCTGTCTTTCTAAAGCAGTGAACAACTAGGCCTAAAGCTAATACTCAAACTCATGTTGGTCCTGTGTGTCCAAGCTAGTGCACATTGCAGGCCTAGCCCCACGCACAGAACTTTAGAGGTTGAGGTTCCTATGGATTCTTTAGCTAGTAGCCTGGATGAAGTAGTGCCTACAATGATAAACATGTTCTAACCCACCTATGGACTGTGGTTCTCCTATTGGATAGTCTGTGACCATTTGAGTAGACAGGTTATAGCCATAAGGGATTGGATCATGGCACAAGGGTGAGTTGGATCCTTTCTCCTCTTTGGTGATAATGTAGCCATTGGACAAGACTTCTATAGCAGCAGATCTGAGTCTGAGTTATAAAACCCATCAGATTTGTACCTAATAGCTTACTTCTCACCCTTTTTATATTTATTTTCTCACACTCCATCACTCTTCTCAACCATTTCTATAGTTTAGGTATTAGGTTACCTTAGGATTTAAACAATAGTGACCTTAAATCCCCTTCCATTTAGGATTGCTAGATCTGTAGTCAGATCTGGAGGGCCAACTAAAGATGGCTCCCTTGGAGCCTTAGACCAATTTTCCCTGTGGGACAAAATTTTACTTGTTAAAACTTGCTACAACAAGCCCTGTATCTTGCAGGTTTGTGTATTTTTAGACTTGCTGCTCTGTAGTTTTCAATCCACCTTTGATTTATTTTCACTAACACATTCTTATCATTGTTTTCAATAAAGTCAGCAGCAAGCACTTAAAATACCGTAACAGCTACCCTTGTACTTCACCCTATGCTCTTCGAGAATATCAGGAAGCTATAGATGATGGACGATGAGCTTATGGCGATTAGGCGAGATGTGGTTAGTGGAAGCAAGAAGGAGTTCTCCATTCGGGAAGATGGGACCTTACTGTTTAGCGACCGAGTGTGTGTACCGATGAGCACTGAGCTTCAAAATACCATTTTGAAAGAGGCTCACAAATCGATGTATGTTACACATCCTGGTAGTACCAAGATGTATCAAGATTTGAAGAAGAGCTTCTGGTGGAGAGGTTGGAAATGGGACATTGTCGAGTACGTGTCATGGTGTTTACTTTATCAACAAGTTAAGGTTGACCATCAAAATCTTGTAGGGTTGTTACAACCTTTACCTATACCTGAGTGGAAATGGGAAGCCATTTCAATGGACTTCATTCTAGGGTTGCCGAAAATACTAAGGAAGAACAATGCCATCTGGGTCATTGTCGATCGGTTAACGAAGTATGCAGATTTCCAACCTTATAATACGACATATACCACCAGCAAACTCATCGAGTTGTACCTCAAGGAGATCGTTAGACTGCACGGTATACCAGCCAGTATTGTGTCAGATAGAGATCTGTTGTTTACTTCACAGTTTTGGCAATGATTCTAAGAAGGAATGGGTTCTCGTCTTGACTTTAGCATGGCATTTCACCCTCAGACCAATGACCAAACTGAGCGAGTGAATCAGATCATTGAGGACATGCTTCGAGCTTGTATGTTTGATTTTCATAGGTCATGGGACCAACAGTTGCCTCTGATCGAGTTCTCTTACAACAATAGCTTCCAAGCTAGCATCGGTATGGCATCGTTCGAGGCTTTGTATGGAAGGCGGAGCAAGTCTCCTTTGAATTGGGAAGAAGTGGGTGAGAAACTCATTCTAGGCCCTTAGATCATGGACCATACGACTGAGATAGTTCGGTTGATACGCGAGAGACTATGTGTAGCTCAAAGTCGTCAGAAGAGCTACGCAGTTCTCAAGAGGAGGCATGTAGATTTTCAGGTGAGCTTAATTGCATTAATCACCTTATACGTCTCTAAGCGATGAACTTGTTGCTAATACTTGTATTGTTTGTTCGAATCTCGCCTACGAAAGGCGTGATGCAATTCAACAAACGAGGGAAGCTGAGTCCTAGGTATGTCGGGCCTTTTGAGATATTAGGCCGAGTCAGAGCGGTTGCATACAGAGTGGCATTACCGCGGCAATTATCAAGCATGCACAATGTGTTCCATGTGTCCATGCTACGGAGATACATTCGCGACTCGACTCATGTGCTTGATTGCCAACCATTGAGCTTCAAGATGGTTTGACGGTGATCGAGGACCCAGTACAAATCTTAAACAGGAAGGAGCAGATCCTACGCACCAAGAGGATTCCTTTGGTTCTCGTAAAATGGTGAAATCATACATCGGAGGAAGCCACTTGGGAGCGCGAAGCCGAGCTCCGAGAAAAATTCTCGAAATTGTTTGAGTAATTTCTGGAAATTGTAAATTATAGTGGTGTCAACAATGTATGAAACTTTTGGGGTTGCAAGATGTATATAAATCAAAGTCGATACTGATGTATGAATTTTGAGGAATTGGTACATAAATACTTGTGTTTATTTTGGCTAATCATGCAATTAATCGAACCATGACTTGATTGATTTAGTAAAATGGTAATAGCAAATTATGAGTTGCACACTTACATCATTGTCGGGATTTGGTGTTAAACATGTAAAGGCTTAAAAGAGGTCAATATGGAACCAAAAGCAACTTTAAAAATATAAAAATTTTGAAAATTTTGAAGTACACAATTTCTGCAAAATTCGAACCTCGAAATGAAAATTCGAAGTTTGAATTTTCACTGCACCTGACAAGGTTTTGGGCAAATTCGAGGGTTGAATTTAAATTCGATGATCGAATTGAAATTCAATGCTCGAATTCAAATTTGATCATTGAATTTGTCGGGTTATATTCGGCTGGGGTTTTTATTTTTGGTCATTTCACACCTTTTACAAAGGCTAAGCTTAGGTTTCTTTGAGGGTTTTTGGGGTTTCTTGGGTTTTCTACCATTCTTGGACAAATCAAGGTGGTTTTCATTCGGATTTGCAAGGGGGGCTTCATTCTTCATTGCCGAGTTGATTTCCCATCTTAAAGAGGTAAACCCTACCTACATTGTGCTTGCTCTTACAAATTTCGAATTTGTTTGTTGTTTTGCTATGGGACCTAAGAAAACCATAGTTCCTAGGATCCCTACTTTTAAAAAAATAGCTTCTAGGGCTGGATCTTCAAGCCAACCTCCACCACAACCTCAATAGTCGATTCAACCACCTCAGCAACCCATACAACCCCCACAAATCTGTGAGCAACCCAATGAGTATTGGGGTGCTAAGGGCTTCGCTGACGAGTGGATCTTCAATCCTGAGCTGTTTGATCAGCAGGACACCACACAATGGGCCTCTTATTACTTAGAAAAAGCCCAGTTAAGATCCCTGTTACAGCCCTTCCACAGTCACTTTTATCCTTGGTTTGTACGCCTATTTTACTAGCGCATGAGACTAGAAGATGGGAAGAAAATCTATACTACCATCGACAGGCGCGACTACACCTTTGATGTCGATGACATTGCTGTGGCAACGAATTATCCAACCAAGCATTTGCCGACCATGGGTCTGGTGTTGGGAAATTCTAATGTGTTAATTTATTGTGTAATGATAAATACAAAATAAAATTAGAGTAAAATAGGGGATGGACTCAGCACAACAAAAATATCCTAGACCTGCAAGATACAGGGTCCTTTGTAACAAGTTTTAAAAGAGTAAGTAAGGGAATGTCCACAGGGAGGTGAGTTCAAAGTATGATAAATCTCCAGATCTGTAAGAGATCTGGCACCCTAACTAATGCTAAGTCAGCTAAAAGAAAGGGGAGAGTTTAAAAAGGGTTGTCACTTGAACTAAACTACACATGAAATGCAAACTAACTGAGATCGAGTCCAGAGATCTAGATCTTGCAAGTGGAAGGGTTTAAAAATAGAAAATGGAGAAGAGCAGCTTGGAGATTGGCCTTACTGCAATCAGGTTGAGCTGGTCATGTAACAGGGGTTCAAAGCACACAAATCCCTCAACTAGCTACAAGCACAGCTGCAGGATAGAAGGCTCCACTCTAAACCAAAGGATTTAACTGATCTTAAGGCTATGTTCTATCCACTTCAATGGTCACAAACCATCCTATAGACTTCATCAAATCCAAAGGTTTATGGTAGAAGAATCCAATTGAAACTAGCAATTAGAGTGCTCTTAAGGCTATGATCTGTCCACTTTAATGGTCACAGATCATCCTAGGGAATTCGTCCAAACCAAAGGTTTCAACCAGAGCATTAAAACCACTACAGATGTTGTAATTTCCAGGTTACAGACACAAGAAATTGCAGGGATATCAGATCTAGGGAGATCAGATGGTATCGAAGAGGTCTACCAGTTAAGTGGGTGAGCTAATCAACAGACACCTCTACACAAATCTGATCGAGCACCAAATGAAACCAAAGGAACTATGGATTCAATTAAAATAATAAAAACAACATTTACATTACAATTAAACTCGCTCTACAACGAAATGCTCTCAAATCTATAGTCAATGCAGTAATTAACCCACAATAACACTCTCAACCTTACCCAATTACAGATCTAACCTCTCTCCTCACTGCTCCTAGGGAATTAGCCAACCATAGTTGAGCTAAAAGAGAGAAAATGGAATTTCACTGCAAGCTCTGATCTCCAGAATTTGATCCAAATCTCGATCTCCCCCAATTACAATTGGGGATCTCAATATATAGCTTTCTCTCTCATTTTTCCTGCCAATCTTCCCTTCTAGAAGGTCCTCAGAGTTTGTTAGAGTTCTGTTAGAGCACGTGGGTTGGTTAGGGTTTCCTAGGGCATCTTTTGGATCATCGTGTCGGTCACCAATGTGCCTTGATTTACGTGTAGCAGGTCACCAAGTCGCAGCATGTGAACAGCCTTTTTTCTGAGAAGTTCTTCACACGATTTCGATAGGTTGGAGGACCATTTCGATAGGTCCAGCTCTGCATGCCATCATTCCAATAGGATTGCTCTCACTCCTATCGAAAGGCTCAAGCACCCTACGGTAGGTTCTGTTCCAGCGTCTCCATCTCAATAGGTCCAGGCCACCATCCGACAGGTTCAGAAAACCATTCGATAGGTTCCCCTTTTACCTCAGGCAGGCTTTTGATAGGATGGTTTCTTCCTTTCTTTTAGCTGCTCGATAGGTTCTTGGATCCTATCGAACTCCTCAATCCACACGAATCCATCATTTCTCTGCCTTCAGATCCTATCGAAACCTTTCTAACTGCAAGAATTCCTCCCTTTTTAGCTCTCAGCTCCTATTGAAGTCTTCAAATAACCTCTTGATAGGATGTTTTTAGCCTATTTTCACTTCCTTTGCCTTGCCCTATATTGCCACGCGCCCCAAGGGCCCAATGGTATGCAGCCCTTTGTGTGCCATTGCTGGGTCTACACTGTGTTGAGAGATGGACTTCTTTGTGCAGCATTTTTTAGTGGTTTTCTGTACTATTCCTGTCTTTTATTGCTATCTACAAAACAGACTCAACAGGTATTTATTAGTGTGCTCACAGGTCCATAAAAGGTCAGGTTAAGGGGTGAAAATTGGCATTTTTCACTACTTAACATCTGGCTCCTCCAAACATTAAACCCATGGTTGTTCATGATGTGATAGCCTGGATGACCCAGGGAGGATCTGGCATATCAATAGCTCATTCCCAACTACCGGATACGATGTGAATGCTTAACGTGATTTTTAAAGTGACCCTATATCCTTTTAGACACCGATCGAAATGAAGGGGCCCCATCCAACAGGTACTATTTCGGTGTTCCAAGAGAAATGGTTCAATTCCCCGGCAATTGTATTTCAATGTATCATCAAGGCCTGAGAAAAGATGAGTAAAAAGGTAAAGACTCCGGCCAAGGGCATTCTCTACGCCCGGTTGATATCACTGATGCTTGAGGACTATCATGCGGGACCAGCTTATGAAATTCCGCATGATGTGCCTAAGTCTACTGCCAGTTTAAAGACCTGTAAATTAGTTGATTGGGGTCAAAACTATAGCAAGTTTTTGAAGGCTCCTAAAGATACTATGGTTCCTGACGAGGATGACGAGGATGAAGATCAACCTACTGCTGAACATGTTGCTCCCGTGACAAACCAGCCCCCTCACACTGACGTGCTCATTGTATCGGAGTTCACCTGCCAGATGACAGCTATGAGTTAGCAAATCCAGATGCTGACTCAACACACGAGCTCCATGAGTAGGGAGTTAGAGATTCATGGGGGGGCTTTGACCTATCTGATGCAGCATGCCTACCCTTCCGACTATGCGACATATTTGGCTAATATCTATGCATCTGTGCACCGCGCTTCTACTTATGGAGCAAGTGATGAGGTGCCTATGGATGCTGGTGATGACGGCAGGTATGATGATCAGGCACGGGCCGATCAGGCAGCTGGATCCAGTCAGGATAGGGAGGATTAGTGCATTTATGGTGCCTTTATGATTTCAATTTATTCAATGTTGAGGGATTACTAGAACCTGGTGGTTCTACTTCTTGCTTCTTTTTATATAAATTATTGTTTGCTTTATGTACTAGTTAGCTTTGTTTAATCTGCTTTGCAAATTTGCTATATACATGGCTGCTTTATCTATGGAGAATTTTTCTATGTTATGGGTTTAGCTATCTTGCTTGGATTTGGTGCCTCGCATATGGATTATGAGCTCTACGAATTATTTGCCTAGGACTATGTTGTCTATGGATTGTGGGATTATGAGTTGATTTCTCATGTGGGTTACTTTTAGTTTTAACCTTGAGTTCTACTTTTGTATTAATCTCTGATATAGTCGGTGATTCGATCCATTTGACCTTTCCGGTTTGCTTACCTTAGTTTTCCAATGTGTGCATTTGAGTACTTTGATAACCTGATTTGTTCACATTCTAGTTAGTTCGCCTTGAGTCATAGTGAGGTATGTTTCTCGGCACGTGACACGTGGGGTGTAGGCATCCATGTACGGATGCAATCCCCTATGGCCCCATCGAATGCCACACGCAGTACATCCAAGTTACTACGGATCTCATCCCTTGAGTTGCGTGCCTTGTGAAGCCATCGCACTGTGACCCATGTTCTTTCGCTTTAGCCTTGGTTGCTTTCGCTTTGATTTCAGACTTTTGTTATGAAGGGGGTTCCTTGTAGACCTGTTTGTGTGTGTTTTACATTTTTGAGGACGAAAGTTCCTAAGGAGGAGAGAATGTAATATCCTTGATATTTTAGACCCATTTTCGACTACCTCGGTAAGCATGCTCGGAAAAGTTATGTGAGGAATTATGGTTATACGGGTAGGTAAACCTAAAAGAAGAAATTTGGTCAAAGGATTTCTAGTTTGGAATTGAGGAAGTCCTATTTTGATAACTTATACACTAAGAAGTATGTTTGTGCTTAACACTGAAACTAAATTCAAGATAAGTGGATAGACTTGTAAATAAAATATCATGATATTTTGGTCAAATATCATGATATTTTGAGTAGGAAATTGATATTATAAAGGGAGAAGAGTGAAGGAGAAGTTTCATTCTTCCTCCCTAACATGAGAACCAAAAGCTTGAAGCACTTGCAAATTTCCTTGTTGCCTTTGCTTAGATCCCTTGTGATTCTACTCACTCTCCCCATCTTAGCCATGGACAAGCCTTGAGTGCAGCCTCTGTTTTGCTTTAAAAATTTGATAAGGAAGGTAGGGGAGAGTGGATACCTATGTGGAGAATTTGGGCTAACTATTGCTCTAGCAGCAATGTTAGAGAAGGACTGAATATGGAGTCCGACTAATTGAAGCTCGTGGATTCGATCAGACGCTTGGATTTTGGATCAATGGAAGCCGAAGGAATCAACCATAAGAGGTAGGCTTTTAAAATTCTGTTGGTTAAACTAATTGTTATCTAGATTAGATTAGACAAATTGTGGAAATAGAATTAATGGCAGTTTAGTTTTTTTGGAAGAAAAAATCAAGTTAGGAAGATTAATTTTTTAAACAGCACAGACCTGGAGAAATTTGAAGTTCGAATTTAAATTCGAACTTCAAATTCAAAATTCGAGCATCGAAATGAAATTGAATGATCGAATTTTGGATTTTCTGACTGATGCACTTTTGGAGGAATTCGATGGTCGAATTTAAATTCGAACATCGAATTCCAATTTGACCATCGAATTTGGAATTCGATGATCGAATTTTATCCTATTTCTGGCCTTCTAAATTTTCTTGGAAAATTTATGGGGAGCTTTGTTTGGACTTGTAAACTCCATTAACACATGATGGTGTTAATCCTTGTAGGTTCTAAATTGGAAGAGTTCAATGTGGGGACCTTTGTGAGGACTTAGACCAATTCAAAGTCAAGGTAGGGTAACCTTAAAACTTATTGCATTTCCTCCTAAGTATTGATTAGTCTGTTTTAAAGCATAAACTCTGAATTTTTGTGAATATAGCATGATTATATGAACTCTGAAACCTTGAAATAACATATGAACTCCGAAATTTTGGAACATCCGAACCTCAACTTTGAATCTAAAATATGTATTATAAGTAAGAAAATTTGGAAATGTATTAACTACATAAAATCCAATATATTTAGTATCCGCATTTGATTTGAGGTTAATTTGGACGAAACCCTAGATCCTACAAACCGTGTTGATGGTAAATCAGCCTAGCGCAAGTTTCCCTCATGACACAGGTGCTTGTTGCATTTCAGAAAACGGGTTCACTGAACGACGATGGTTAGTAGGGTTTCCCATCGGTAATACTTTCGCTCTCATGATATATTAATTTGAGAGATAATGTTAAGTTATAAATTTAAGGCAAGAAGCATGCATAAAATCAGAATTTGAAAACATAAGAACTTTAGACCTGTTAAATTTCTCTTTTGGCATACTATTTTGGAATTGGAATTTAGTAATCAAAGCATATTTTGAAAACCATATCTAATCCGATTTTTGTCTTTGAAAACCATTGCTTGTGATAAAATATGAATAAATGAGTTTCCTCTACTGAGATTCAATGCTAGCTCACTGACTATACGTCACAGGTGCTAAGACTGACTTAGGCTCCGACGACCTTGATTTAGAGGACTCTGACTACATCCCTGAGGAGGAGCTAGAGATCCCAGCAGAGGAGTTCTTTCCCTGATCTAGGTTTACTTATTTGGTATACTTTTATCTTAGAATCTTTTTGAATTATGGGCCCAAGGCCTTGTTTGGATATTTTTGATATCATTCTGAGGAGCCATTGTTTAGGTAATTGGATTGGCCATCACTGGTGGTTTTTCCTGGTTCCTTTTCTAGATATATCGATGGTATGAGATGTGCTCTTGTCTTATTAGTTTTATTTCTGTTTAGAACTATGCTTATGCTGCAGGCTTTTGTTTGTTATGCGGCTTATTGAGAAATCAATAAGTTGGCGAACCAACCTTTCCTATTCGATGAGGATTAGAAAATTTGGGTCGTCAATGCGAGAGCTTCAGACAATGTCATCCAGGGTATGCTTGTTTATTTAAAATTTTATGATTAAATTTTTTCATACCTATTTACGTAATAATGTCATATCTTTTAATTTACGTAAAATGAATAGTTTTTTGAAAATATTTAAAAAAAAATATAAAAAAATGAATAAAATGAATTTGTTAAGAATTAATGATTATCTTGTAGAAATTAAACTTTTAAATTGAATGATACCCTTATGTTTAATAATTTAAGTTGTGGCATGTCTTGGGTGCCTAGGTTCGATTTTGATCGATGGGCTTTTCGCTCATGTGCTTTTGGATTCGGGTGCTTCCCATTCATTCGTCTCCTTGAACTTCGCTAAGCGTCATCATAAGGTTTCATCTCCGATGAGCATTCCTTTGACCTAGCAACTCCTTTGGGAAAGAGTGTGCTTGCTGACAGAGTCTACCATCGATGTTCTGTTCAGATTGGAATCCATGCATTGGTTGTTGATCTAATTGAATTAGACTTCGAAGATTTCGATGTTATTCTAGGGATGGATTGGCTCGCTAAATCTCATGCGACCCTTGATTGTTTTGCCAAGATCGTAATTTTTAGCCCTTTAGATGGACAAATGTTAAAATTCAAGGGAGCACGGAATGGTGCCATTTCGAAACTCTTTGCTTTATTGGAAGTCTAGGAAAAGCGAGGAGATATATCTTCGATTCCTGTTGTAAATGAATTTGCAGGAGTTTTTCCTAATGAGGTGATGGGTTTGCCACTGAGTAGGGAAGTCAAATTTCAGATTGAGCTCATACCTGGCACTGCACCGATGGCCAAGACTCCTTACAAAATGGCACCTGCAGAACTGTCAAAATTGAAGAAATAGTTATAGAAACTGCAAGATAAGGGCTTTATTAGAAGGAGCCAGACACCATGGGGTGCTCCTATTTTAATTGTGAAGAAGAAGGATGGTTCTCAGAGGCTGTGCATTGACTACCGAAAGTTGAACCAGGAGACGATTAAGAACAAGTATCCATTCTCACAGATCGATGTCCTATTTGATCAACTGCAAGGTTCACGATGTTTCTCTAAGATCGATTTGAGATCTGGATATCACCAGTTGAGGGTGAGAGAGTTCGATATAGCTAAAATGACATTCAATACAAGGTATGGGCAATTTGAATTTTTATCAATGCCTTTCGGATTGACTAATGCCCCTGCAATCTTTATGAACTTGATGAACTATTTTTTCAAGCCCTACTTGGATTAGTTTCTAGTGGTTTTCGTCGATGACATCCTGATCTACTCCAAGTCCGAAGAAGTGCATGCCGAACACTTAAAGATCTTCTTACAAACCCTATTGGACCACCAATGTATGCTAAGACGAGTAAATGCAAATTTTGGATGCGTGAAGTGGCATTTTTGGGCCACAGAGTTTCTGAGGCAAGGATTATTGTTGACCGTGCTAAGATTGAAGCCATTGTGAATTGGGCGAGTCCCAAAAGTGTTATTGAAGTATGGAGTTTCCTTGGCTTAGTAGGTTATTATAGAAGGTTCGTAGAAGCTTTCTCAAAGATCTCAGGACCTCTTATCGAGCAGCCCAAGAAGAATGTAAAATTCAATTGGATCGATGAGTGTGAGAAGAGCTTTCTCGAGTTGAAGAAAGGTTGACTACTGCTCCCATTCTAGAGATACCTTCTGGCAGTGGTGGCATCACCGTTAATACCGATGCATCATATAAAGGACTAGGTGGTGTACTAATACAGAATGAGAGAGTTGTAGCTTACGGATCTAGGCAGATAAAGGAACATGAAAAGAATTACCCTAAGCATGATCTAGAACTGGCTGCTATCATATTTTCACTGAAGATCTGGAGACACTACCTGTATGGAGAGAAATTCATCATCTCCACAGATCATCAATGTCTTAAATATCTTTTTATGCAGAAAGACTTGAATATGAGGTAGAGAAGGTGGTTGGAATTCCTGATCGATTACGATTGCGAGATCAAATATCATCCTAGAAAGGCCAATGTTGTTGTCGATGCCCTCGCCAGATTTGTTCCAGAACTGGTGATTCGACCAAGAGCATTGCTTTCGCACATTGTTATCACCTCTTCATTATTTGATTGAATCAGGGGACTACAGCTTGAAGATCCTACCCTTTTAAAATTGAAGGACAGTGGAAAGTCAGAGATTACTATCAGAGATGATGGGATGATGTTGTTCCAGGGATGCTACTGTGTGCTTGATAATATAGATTTGAAAAGAGATATCTTAGACGAAGCCCATAACTCTAAATTCTCTATTCACCCTGGGAACAATAAGATGTATAAATGGTTGAAGAAAAACTATTGATAGAATAATATGAAGAGAGATCGTTGAATATGTGGCAAGATGTCTCACATGATAGCAAGTTAAAGCCGAACACCAGAACCCACCAGGGTTACTTCAGCCACTACCGATTCCAAGTATGAAATGGGAGAGTATTGCAAGGGATTTCATCATTGGGTTGCCAAGAACCTTGAAGAGGAACGACGTTATTTGGGATGTGGTCGACAGATTAACAAAGTTGGCTCATTTTATTCTGTACCGCATGACCTATTTAGCTTCTCAATTGGAGGATATTTACATTCGTGAGATTATCAGATTACATGGTCTACATGCTTGTAGACACCCCCATTTTGCCCTCCCGGAATATACAAATCTATTCGGTCAACCTTTGACCTCATAACCCTAATATGGGACCATATACTGAAATAATAGTATATGGCTGAACACAGGCTGAAACAATAACTCTGTGGATTAGGCCCCATGACCCTAAATTGGGGACCATACACTGAAACAATAGTACGTGGCTGAACACAGGCTGAAACAATAGCTCTGTGGCTCAGATCCCAACGTAGGGAGACTATATACTGAAACAATAGTATATAGTCGAAATGCAGACTGAAATAATAGTCTAGCATTTCAGACCCCTTTGCCCTAATGTGGGACCATATACTAAAACAATAGTATATGGCTGAACATAGGCTGAAATAATAGCTCTGTTACTCAGGCCCCATAACCCTAAATTGGGAACCATGCACTGAAACAATAGGACATGGCTGAACACAGGCTTAAGCAATAGCTCTGTGGCTCAGATCCCAACGTAGGGAGACTATGTACTGAAACAATAGTATATAGTCGGAATGTAGATAGAAACAATAGTCTAGCATTTCAGACCCCTTTACCCTAATGTGGGACCATATATTGAAATAATAGTATATGGCTGAACACAGACTGAAATAATAGCTCTGTGACTTAGGCCCCATAACCCTAAATTAGGGACCATGCACTGAAACAATAGTACATGGCTGAACACAGGCTGAAACAATATCTTTGTGGCTCAGATCCCAACGTAGGGAGACTATATACAGAAATAATAGTATATAGTCGGAATGCAGGCTAAAATAATAGTTTCACATTTCAGACCCAACTCGAACTCAGACAACCCCAAATTACGTGCCTAAAACCACGCGCAAAATTCGATAACATGCTAAACTACAAACGTGAAATCCGTCCCTTTACAAATCAGACTCCCTTTCTCAGACTACTTCGAGACTCGATCACGTGCGAGACAGGAGACGCGCGATCGGATTGAGAGCCCTACCACCGGCGTGCAATTGGCCTACGCCCGACCTAGTCTCACCGTCCTTGACCCCCAAGCTTCCTCGATTATGTGCTTCAAATGAGACGCTTAATCGGATTGCGTACTCAACACTAAGCACGCAATTCGTTCTCACGTGATTAGAACTAGGAAATTCACTAAGCAAGTCAATCAGTCGCTCACTGAGTCGGTGACCGACTCAAAGTGATTAAGCACCAAAAAATTGGTGTGTGTTAATCACTAATTTTTGCCACTTTGTACACCTTTAAACCTGGCTTTTGCTAAGCCTTAGAGCTGTTTATAATCACTTTTAGCTTGTTTTGTAGATTAAGGAAGAAATTGCGGTATAGTGTAGAAATCCAGTTAGTAAGTGCCATAAAGAACAAAAAATGGAGCCATTCATTTGGAGTTGAAGCAGGTGAAGCCCAATGGTCTGAAAAAGAGTTGTTGCTGCTGTAATTTTAATGATGCAAGCTGCACTTATAGCACATAAGCTGAAGAGAGCATTTGCCAAATAGTGCTGAGACAGAAATGCATCCTATCGAGCAGTGCTTTGCGGCAGCAATTAAGCCTATCGAAAGCTTCAATGAACTTGTCGATTGGTTCATAAAAACTAGAGTCACAACCTGTCGAAATAGAGCAAAGCTGGGTTTGCCAACCTATCGAATGGTTTCAATGCAGAATATACCAACCTGTCGAATGCTTTAGGAACTTAGCAACTTGAGAACCTATCGAATAGTTCAACAATAGAGTCCTCCAACCTATCGAATGGTTGTTTGAACCTCTCAAGAGGGTCTGATGCTGAAAATGAACCTATTAAGCATCCTATTGAATGGTTGAATGAACCTGGGGAGAACCTGTCGACTAGGATACACAGTAGGAACCCTCAACCTATCGAATGGTTCATTGGAGGCTTTTAGTCAACCTATCGAATGGACCAAGCTATCTTCAAACCTATCGAATGGAACTCCTCAGCAGCTCTTGTCATCCTATCGAGCAGTCTCTCAATGCATCAGCCTTAAACCTATCGAATGGTTCACTTCTGCAACCGGTCGACCACTACCGTTAACCTATCGAATGCTTAAAGAATGCAACAACAAGCAACCTATTGAGCACTTCATGTATTAACCTGTCGATTGGTTCAAGGCTGGAGTTGCAACCATGGGTGTGAACTTCAATGCACACATGGGTGTGAACTAATTGTTGGCGGGGAACAAACTAGCTTCAGTTGGGCACAAACAAAACCAGATCCCTATCTCTTCTCTGATTGGGTGAAACTCTTAAACAAGGACTAAGCTTAAACTGAAATCCTCTCTTTTGATTGGCAGCAATCCAAAGCACATGGATCACTGCAAATATATAAATAGAACTCCTTTCTGTTGTTTTTCTACAGCAAGGAAATTAGGAACAAAGGAATAGTCTGAGTTCTCCTTAGCTCAATTAGGTTTAGTTTTAGGTTTTATTTTCCCCTTTTTCTCTTCCCCCTTCTCTCTCTAATCCGGCCTGTTGGATTAGATCTAGATAGTAGCTCAGATCTGATTTTTAATTGTAATTTTGGCATGAAGAAATGTGGATCGATGCACAGACTACAGATCTGGGAACAATGTTATTGTAAGTTATTTTTTTTTATTAAAGCAATAAATTGTTGATTTTAAAGCTTAATTAAATCTAAAGATCTTGTGGTCCCATTAGATTCTCGATCGGATTTGTGTAGATGGGACTAGCCCACCCACTTAACTAGTAGAACTCTAGATGACCATCTGATTTTCCTGGGTTTGATATGCTTGTGGCCTTGCATCCACAACATCTGTAGTGATTATCGTATTCTAATTGAAGCCATCGAAATAGAGGAAATCTATTGGATGATCTGTGACCATTTAAGTGGACAGATCATAGCCTTAAGATCAATCCAAACCACCGGTCTAAATCAGATTCTTATACCTTGCATTTGTGCTTGTAGGCAAATGAAGGATGGCTAAATATCCTCAGATCTTGATCTATTTTCCAATGAAAACCAGGCCCTAGCTGTCTATTTCTCCCCATTTTATATTTTATTTTACCATCCATCTTCCTCCATCTCTTAGTTTAGTTTTATAGAATTTGATCTAGTGACACCCGAAAAGCTCTCTTTCTTATTATAATTACCAGATCTATAGCCAGATCTGCAGGTCTACTATACACCTTCTAGGTTTAGATCACTAATCCTTACAGGGCAAACTCTTACTTATTAAAACTTGCTATAAAGGACCCTGTATCTTGTAGGTCTAGGATATTTTAGATGTGCTAAATTCATCCTCTATTTTACTTTGATTTTATTTTACTTTTATCATTACATAATAATTAACACACTGAAATTACCCAACAAGTTTTTGGCGCCATTGCCGGAGAGTTTTGATCTAGATAGTAGATCCGAGTTTTTCATTTTGTAGATCTGATTTTTATTTTGTAGATCTAAGTTTTATTTTGTAGTTTTATTACTGTTTTTGCTTTAAACCTGCACTTTGCATTCCAAGTGCTTGATTAAATGTCTGCTGCAGTTTTTGTATAGAAAACCTGTTTTACTGCAGCAGAAATTTTGATTTCTCTGAGTTTTTTACCTTCTAGCTATTTGAATAAATGTTGCTGTCACCCTTTGCAATTTTTGTCAAATTGGGGAAGTAGCCTGAGTTTTTCTTTTTATTTTTGTCAGTATACTTGAATAAGGTACTGCTGCAGTTTTTGGATTTTTGCAGATCTGGAGCAGGTACCAAACAAGGAGAATCTAGATTGTAGCAGGAGCCGATCTGCTTGAGTTTGCATCCCCTTTCTCCTTTGCATTCATTTTCTATTTTTGAATTCTTTAAAACCAACAGTTCAGTTGTATTTAATGTTTATTTTGATTATAATTTATGTTGTCTTTTAGACATGCTGATTTTTTTTTTTTTTTTTACAAAACCAAATACAAAAATAAAAGAAAATGAAAACATAAATAGAAAATTTCTGAGTTGTTTCTTATTATTTTTCAACAGTAGTAAATAAGGGCTCTTGTGGAGCCCAAGCTGATCTAAAACCTCATAAAAAAGTCAAATATTATAAAAACATAAAAAATTTCTCCAGATGGGTTGTTTTCCCTTGCCTTTATTCATTTTCCCCCATCTGGACCTGCTGAGATCATGATTTTAATTTTGAGGATTCATGAAGGATAATGAACAATGGATCATAATTTGTTCAGATAATTTAATGGAGCCATTGATTTTATTTTCCTTCAAGATTTTTCGCCATTAATAGGTCTCAACTGTGTATGAATCATGTTTTCAATTGTGTACATCCATGCTGACATTATTTTACAAAATTTTATTGATTCATACACATCCCCAACTAAAACACACACATGCAGGCAAAAGGGGTTTCTTGTGGCACATGTGGATTAGGTTTTGGTCTTAGGATTTTTTTGTTTTAGAAATTTTAGTTTCATTTCTGTATTTCGATTGCTGATTTTTCTTTATTAGGTCTTAACTTTACTAATTTTCTACATTTTGGTAGTTTAGTACTCAGTTCCTAATTTTCTTTTCCTATTTTTTGTGTCTACAATTCTGAAATTTTATTTTTGTATCTGCATTTTTCTATTTTTCTGTTATTAGCATTAGTTTCCTTTCATTTTCTTCACAGTTCTTTTATTTTTTCTGTTCATACATTCAGTTTTTCTAGGTTTGTTTTGCTGTTTTTTCTGTTTTAGCAGTAATTTCCTGCATTTGTATATCATTTTTCCATTTTTGGTTCATGTATTCAGTTTTGCATTTTTATTTTCTGCTGCATATAGTTGTAATTTTTTTTAGTTTTCTTTCTTCTTTTACCCTTCTGCCCATGATTTCTCAGTGTGTAGAACATTGAGGACAATGTTCATCTTAGGTTTGGGGGTATGGCAGGTGTGCCAATGAAATGCGTTAATGCTAGTGCAGCAATGTTAAAATTTTTTTGAAAAGAAAGTGATTTCCCACTTGATTTTTAGAAAAAGAGGAAACTAAAAACTTTTTGAACCTGAAATGAGCTGTAGTTTTAATATTTTTCATGAAGCAAATGTCATCAATTTTCAAAAAAATTGATGTTTAGTGAACCTGAAATGAGAGAAAAACTATAAGGATACACCCCAGAAAATTTGATGGAATGCCATACCCAGAGAGATTTGGGCCTAAAAATTTTTTTCTTGTCTGGGCAATTTTTTCTACTCTATGGACTGATTGGATCTAATTTTGCCCACTAGAAGTTAGGTAAATCCAAGTTGAAACAGCTTCACAGCATTTATGACATTGACGATATGAAGTAAGGCCATCCCTTAGACAGTTTGAGCCTAAAATTTTCCCACCTTTGAATTGCCCTTGATACACACCATGTGAGCCTTAAAAATCTCAGCTTTTCTTTGATAAAAATCAGAAATTTTGAACCCAAAACCTTTGGACCTATTTCAGTTCACCCTCAATCTGAGAAATCAGGAAATAGAAGGAGCAGTGAGGTTAAAGGAGCAAGGTTTGACAATTTGGTAAAAGAAGAAGAAAATATATTTGAAGGCAAGTGTGATGTATAGTGGTGGCATTCCAACCCATAAAAAAGAAAAAGGAAAATAAAGAAAAATACAAAAAAAAAGGAAAGACAGAAAATCAAAGAAAAAGAATGAGAAAGAGAAGTCATTTCATTGAAAGATTGAAATGAAGATTAGAAACTGATCACTTCAAATCTAAAAATTCAAGGAGTAGATGGAATTGTGCTGAAATGAAGAAGGTGCCATGACCACCTCCTTACTTTACTGATTTCTCAATTTGAATCCCTTGTACCCCTTTATTCTTTTATCAACTTCACCAATAAGCCACATTACAACCCAATAAAAAGTCCTTACTGATCTGAAATGGATTGAGCTATCATGTGGAGATGAGGATTTGTTTGATCTATGGTGAAAATAATTAGAAAATTTCAAAAGTTAGAGCAATGCCTATGCTCATGCTTGCAGTCCTATTTGAGGGCTATAACTGTTCTTAAGTTGTGTGAGAAATGATGCACCCTTCTAATTTTATTAAGAGTGATAGCCCCGGTAAGATTTGGGTCTGAAATCAAATTTGTTTGGGAGCATTATCAAAACAGAATTCTTAAATTAAAGGTGAACTCTGCATTAATTTTCAGGCACAATGTCTTGACATGAACTGATTGATGATGAAGGAATTATAGCAAAATTTCAGGTTTTAAACTGATGATTTTTCTGCTAAAAATTCTCTAAAAACTGAATGGACATAGTGTGGAATTTATTTTATTTACTTAAACTCTGTTTTAGCATGTTGCATTAATACTAACTGATTTTATTGGGGAAGTTTGGGGGTACCTTCACTGAAAACCCTCAGGAGACTGCACTTCTCCACTAGGGATCACCTAGGGGTTTAAAAGGCATGGTGCATGTGCCAAATGCACCTGTGTTCCCCACAAAAGTAGCATTTAATT
The DNA here is from genome assembly GCA_021018995.1 of Chloranthus sessilifolius. Taxonomy (NCBI): domain Eukaryota; kingdom Viridiplantae; phylum Streptophyta; class Magnoliopsida; order Chloranthales; family Chloranthaceae; genus Chloranthus; species Chloranthus sessilifolius. The sequence goes on along the minus strand of CM037590.1, from coordinate 85,009,599 downwards.
TCACTTTGCTCGAGGACTAGCAAAGGTTAGGTTTGGGGATGTGTTAATCACTGATTTTTGCCACTTTCTACACCTTTAAACCTAGCTTTTGCTAAGACTTAGAGTTATTTATAATCACTATTAGCTTGTTTTACAGTTTAAAGAAGAAATTGCAGCATAGTGCAGAAATCTAGTTAATATGTGCCATAAAGAACAAAAAATGGAGCCATTCATTTGGAGTTGAAGCAGGTGAAGCCCAATGGTCTGAAAAAGAGCTGTTGCTGCTGTAATTTTAATGATGCAAGTTGCACTTAAAGCTCATAAGCTGAAGAGAGCATTTGCCAAATAGTGTTGAAACAGAAATGCATCCTATCGAGCAGTGCTTTACGACAGCAATTGAGCCTATCGAAAGCTTCAATGAACTTGTCGATTGGTTCATAAAAACTGGTGTCACAACCTATCAAAGTAGAGCAAAGCTGGGTTTGCCAACCTATCGAATGGTTTCAATGCAGAATACACCAACCTGTCAAATGCTTTAGGAACTCAGCAGCTTGAGAACTTATCGAATAGTTCAGCAATAGAGTCCTTCAACCTATCGAATGGTTGTTTGAACCTGTCGAGAAGGTTTGATGCTGAAAATGAACCTATCGAGCATCCTATCGAATGGTTGAATGAACCTGTCGAGAATCAGTCGAGTAGGATACACAGCAGTAACCCTCAACCTATCAAATGGTTCATTGGAGGCTTTCAGTCAACCTATCGAATGGACCAAGCTATCATCAAACCTGTCGAATGGAACTCCTCAGCAGCTCATGTCATCCTATCGAGCAGTTCCTCAATGCATCAGCCTTGAATCTATCAAATGGTTCACTTCTGCAACCGGCCGACCACTACCGTTAACCTATCGAATGCTTAAAGAATGCAACAACAAGCAACCTATCGAGAACTTCATGTATTAACCCTGTCGATTGGTTCAAGGCTGGAGCTGTAACCATGGGTGTGAACTTCAATGCACACATGGGTGTGAACTAATTATTGGTGGGGAATAAACTAGCTTTAGCTGGACACAAACAAAACCAGATCCCTATCTCTTCTCTGATTGGGTGAAACTCTTAAACAGAGATTAAGCTGAAACTGAAATCCTCTCTTCTGATTGGCTGCAATCCAAAGCACACGGATCACTGCAAATGTATAAATAGAACTCCTTTCTGTTGTTTTTCTGCAGCAAGGAAATTAGGAACAAAGGAATAGCCTGAGTTCTCCTTAGCTCATTTAGGTTTAGTTTTAGGTTTTATTTTCCCCTTTTTCTCTTCCCCCTTCTCTCTCTAATCCAGCCTGTTGGATTAGATCTAGATAGTAGCTCAGATCTGGTTTGTAATTGTAATTTTGGCATGATGATATGTGGATCGATGCACAGACTACAGATATGGGAACAGTGTTATTGTAAGTTGTTTTTTTTATTAAAGCCATAAATTGTTGATTTTAAAGCTTAATTAAATCTAAAGATCTTGTGGTCCCATTAGATTCTCGATCGGATTTGTGTAGATGAGACTAGCCCACCCACTTAACTGGTAGATCTCTTAATGACCATCTAATTTCCCTGGGTTTGATATGCCTGTGGGTGCCTGTGCCTAAGGACTTGCATCCACAGCATCTGTAGTAATTATCTTATTCTGATTGAAGCCATCAGAATGGAGGAAATCTATTGGATGATCTGTGACCATTTAAGTGGGCAGATCATAGCCTTAAGATCAATCCAAACCATCGAAATGGAGGAAATCTATTGGATGATCTGTGACCATTTAAGTGGACGGATCATAGCCTTAGGATTAATCCAAACCACCGGTCTAAATTAGATTCTGATATCTTGCATTTGTGCTTGTAGCCAAATGAAGAATGGCTGCATATCTTCAGATCTTGATCTGTTTTGCAATGAAAACCAGGCCCTAGCTGTCTATTTCTCCCCATATTATATTTTACTTTACCATCCATCTTCCTCCATCTCTTAGTTTTGTTTTATAGAATTAGATCTAGTGACACTCGTAAAGCTCTCTTTTTTATTAGAATTAGTCTACTATACACCTTCTAGGTTTAGATCACTACTCCTTGTGGGGCAAACTCTTACTTATTAAAACTTGCTACAAAGGACCCTGCATCTTGCACGTCTAGGATATTTTAGATGTGCTGAATCTATCCTCTGTTTTACTTTGATTTTATTTTACTTTTATCATTACACTATAATCAGCACACTGAAATTACCCAACAGCACGCAATCCAGTTAAATGCCTGAAACAAGGCGCTTAATTGGAGAAAAACCTACAAAAGATTTTTTTCCAATTCACCCGAGAGGCTGGAATTTTAGGAGAAAGAAATTTTTTGGGATTCCGAAATCAGAGAACTCCAAGAACGAACCCATAGAGGAACATAGCCATGATTTCGAGATTCAAGCTTCGAATCTTCGGGATTTCTCTCCGCAGCCTCGACCATAGGTAAGAATTTATCTTTTAATCTCCGACCGTAGTTCTTAATTCTTAATCTTAAGAATTTTTTTTAGTTTTAAATTATTAATATTAATTCAGTCTTAGACCGTAGCACCCTTTTTCGAACCATAATTTTAATATCTGGTTCTAGTTCTCAATTTCTAGAACCAACCCTTAATCTGACGACCCAATTCACCAACCATAGACTTGATTCCGTTCTAAAATTTTAATCTCCAATCCTATCATTAATCTCTGGTTCTAGTTTATAGTTTCTAAAACTAGTCCTTAATTATACGGCCCGATTTTCTGATTTCGGACCCGAATTCAGTCCTAAAACTTTAAATTATAGTTTTAATTCCTTAGTTTAATATTTCTAAAATCTCAAACATTAATTTAGTCTTCTATAATCCTAGTTTCATAATTTAATTCTCAATTATAATCCCGAAAATGACTCTGAAAATCTAAAAATACTATTTTATAATCCAAAAACTCAATTTGTCCTTAATCACAGCCACCTAATTTGCCCAAGAGAGCTTACGGAGGGTACTCGGGAACGAGGCCAATCCTCCTTAGCATAGCGGGCCCAAAACCCATATTTTTAGGATTATTTTATTGTTTTAATTAGAATTAGAAAATCAAGTCCATAATTTTCTTAGATTTTTAGTATAATTAATTTACATGCTTTATTTCGATTAGATCCTTAGAATAATTACTTTGATTAGAATTCTAATAAAATCAGTTCCTCCATTTTAATTAGATAATTCTAGCATAGTTAATTCGTTGATTGATTAGATTCCAGTATAGTTAATTCCCTTTTTTTATTAATTAGAGTTTTAAGTATAATTAATTCATTACTTTGATTCTAATTCTAGAAAAAAATTAGTTCCTTTATTTTAATTTGATTTTAGTATAGTTAGTTTATTTGTTTTAATTAGATTTTAATAGAATTAGTTTATTTATTTTAATTCGATTTTAATAAAATTAATTCATTGCTTAAATTAGAGTTCTAGTAAAATTAGTTCTCTATTTCAATTAGAGTTGTAGTAGAATTAGTATAGTTGCTTTACTTAAAATTTCAGTACAATTAGCATGCTCAATTTAATTAAAGTCTCATTAAATTAATATATTTGCATTCCTAGCATAATTAGGAGAGTGATATTAATTTGACTTCTAGTAGTATTAGGACACTAAATTAATTGGAATTGTAATAGGATTAGGACACTACAGTAATTAGACTCCTAATAGAATTATAATATTATATCAAATCACTATAATAAACCCACACCACTAGACTCAATAGAATTAGGAAATCTGAACCAATTCGAATTACAATAATAACAGGGAAGAAAAGGAAAATTGAACTATCTAAACTATAAGGAAGAGCCATAACTGCTGACGTTTGCCGGCGGACGATTCAGTAAAGAAGTTACCCACACCCACTCTAAAGTGTGATCACTGACGTGTTGCAGCGTCGTTAAATATCTGTAGCTGGCGATCACAACAAACTAGGAACCTTCCTAGAAAAACTCCCCCCATTTTTATTTTATTTCTAACCTTCCAAACGTCGCATCGCTAGAGTCCACTTGGACAGAATTGGGCCATTGATTCAATGGGGACCGATAGGAACCCAGAAAAAGTGTGCACCAACAGACTGGCGATCACAATGGGACTTTTTTGTTGAACTCTTTCCTTTCTTTAGATAGGTAGTTTTTAGTTTGTTTTCCTATTTTACTTTCCATCGCGTCATTTCGAATCCCTTTAGATACATGAATCTTCGTCAAAGGATTGAGATGTCTGGCATACGAAGAGTGAGCTTAGGAGACACACCATTGTGGGGATATCATGACAACCCCATGTACGAAGAACAACTGCTTTACAATTACAACCTACGACAACCCGAGAATAACATGGCTAGTGAACAAGAGAATTCCTTCTCTACCCCACACACTGGGAATAATCATAATGGGAGAGATGGTAACAATGGACAAAACCTTACTGCTCAACAAATCGTAGAGTTCAGTATTCAGAGGATACAAAGAGGAGATGATGACTGAGGAATTCATTCGGGGATTGGCTGCCGCATATGAGACCATTAGGTCACGATAATTTTTAGAAGACCAAGAACGACAAGAAAGGCCACCGCCTACCCCGAGCACAGTATCAGCCCACGTCACACCATTGAGACAACCTGCTCACACATTCTTCAACGATGACTCTCTAGACAAGGTTTGCTCACAGGATGCTCCAAAAGGCAGCACTATCAAAATTTAAGATCTCCCTAAAATGATCGACGAATACATAGTCAAGAGGGAGCACCCTGGTCACTCATTCGAATTCGACAAATTTTGTCTGGATGTCAAATTTAACTTGCCAATAGGATTTAAACCACCAAAATTTTCCAAATATAATGGCACGGGAAATCTAAACCATCATTTGGCCCTCTTTAGTAACGATTGTTGACCCATACATGATAATCAAGGACTTCTCATTCACTATTTCCAATGCTCACTGTGACAGCCCGGATTTCGTCACCCCGAAACCCGTGCCATCAGCACGATCATCTTGACCGTGCCCCTCAACTATGCACGGAACACTGGTATATCAAGCATAAAATAAATAAGAACAACTTGCGGAATTTAAATCTACATAGAAATACTTCTCAAAAGACAGTTCTACCCTCATGCCTCTGCATGAAGGGAGAACCGATCCGAACCATCGATGATAACCATCATCATGGATGGTTCGCCCAAAAGAATACACTGATATCCATATACACAAGGTTTAATCAAAAACCAGGCTTGACATACCAAGCCGTACAATCTCCAACTAAAACTCCTCAAGGTCGCACAGCAGAGTCCTCTAGAAGAAGTCCTCTGGAGGTGGCTCTAACTCCTCGCCGGCCGCAAGGTCCGACTCACCGGGGTCAGCGTCTCCTGAAGCCTCGGCAGCTGCTAGCAGTGGACCTGCGACGTATAGTCTATAGGGTGAGCTACATCCTAGCTCAATAGGGAACAGAACACAATTGAACATATAAAATATAACTCACATGTATTCTATGATATGCATGCATGATATGTCTATGCATTTATTGATGAAAAACAGTTAAAAACACTTCAATTACTGGTAGATTACTCATGTCTTTTAGTTAATCATGAATGATGTTGAGAAGGCCTAAAGCAAAACTTAAACTTCAACTTAAGTAATCCCCGAGCAATATAGCATCGAGCCCCGACGAGATACCCTTCATCGTCATCTATATAGACAGTTTTAAATGTATTCCCTGGGAATACCAATAGTACCCAAGCCCCTTTCCCCTGGGGATTGGTGGCGGGGTTTCACATCTCATCAACACCCCTGGGGTGTGCTTACTCTGTACGGATAAGCCTCCGTACCGGCCTACGGATTAGCCGCCGTATCGGTCACGGATATCCTGCCGCGTCAGTCGTGGTTATCCCGCCACGTCGGTGGGGTAACCTATCAAACCTCAAATAACAAAAATATCGGTGCCTTACATATAGTTATTCACCGTGTAATTGTGCTATCTTATATCAGTTAGGCCTCATCAAGCATGATTCAATCATGGATACATCCCTGGGATGTATCCATTCACTTGCATCACACCTGATGCCTTTACTTCTTCACTTCATCATCCCCTGGGGATGGTTCATTTAAGTTCTCTTCTGAATGTCACACACGCACACTTTTCATAATCATTGAGTAGTAAAAACATTTGAATTGAATTGATATCACTACATACATGCTCTTGTAAAATAAAGTACATGTTCAGGGTGTTCCCTACCTCAAGTCTTCACTTGATCAATGCATCAAGGTCCCACGTGACTCCTTGTGCACTCCACACGTATCACCTATGGTACCACATCACAGTGAAACACATCACAAAGTATGCAATAAAGAAGGTCTAAGATCCCCCAAGAATCTTAAAGTCAAACCAAAAGACAACATAGTTTACTACAGTCGATTAATCGAACTCCAAAATCGATTAATCGAATCTGATTCGATTAATCGATTTCCAAAATCGATTAATCGAAAGTCAATATCGATTAATCGAAGCAATTTCGATTAATCGAAATTCTCCTTTTCCCAAAGTCCATTCTCAGTTTGAACAGTCGAATTGTCATTCGATTAATCGAATCCAATTTTGATTAATCGAAATTCTTCTTTTTAAAAGTAAATTCACCTCATTGACGATCGAGTTTTCATTCGATTAATCGATTCCAATTTCGATTAATCGAAATCCTTCTTTTGCAGCGACTCTTAGTTCAATAGTCGAGTTTCACAAGTTGATTAATCGATTCCAAATCGATTAATCGAAACTAAATCGATTAATAAATCCCATTTCGATTAGTCGATTTTCCTGTTATTTCCTCCAACCCACGGGTCCACTGAGGTTCTCGATCGATTAATCGATTCCCAAATCGATTAATCGAAATCCAAAGTCGATTAATCGAAATCCAAATTGATTAGTCGAAATCGAAGTCCTCGACTCTTCAACTTCTGCCAATTTCGATTAATGAAACCCAATTTCGATTAATCGAAATTGTCGATTCAAATCCCTTTCGAAATTTGTTCTTCCCAATCTTTTCCATACTTTTCTTCTATTTTTCTAAGCCATTATCCTATGATTTAACCCACATTTTACTGCAACTTAACCCCTATAATCTATGCACCTTATTTACAAAAATTTTACCTTGAATAGATCTTAAGTTGATTTCAAATCTAGGGTTGGAAGGCTAGGGTTCCAGCTTTGGTTTCTAACGGATCCAAGTCGCGTTGAATCCGGCTTTTATCTCTTGAATCCCCCCCCCTCCAATCGGTTGCAATAACTCCTCTCTTACTTTTCTCTCTCTCTCTCTTCTTTACTCTCCTTCAACAACCAACAATACACATCTAGGGTTATTAAACCCTTTTATCCCCTTTTTCTCTCTTGTGTGTTGAGCACATACACCTCGGTAGGTGTATGCGACTTCACATTTACAACACACATCACATAGGCATTCTATTTTTCACATCTCATCCGTTCATCACACTACATACTGATTGTTGGGCTTCCATTTGGTCAAACCTATGACCGATCGGGCACGGATCTCGAGATCATAGTTTGTGTGATTTTTCGGGCTATTACACTCACTAGAAGGAGAAGCTCTAGATTGGTTCGCGGGACTCCTGCTCTATAAGATAGAAACATTCGATGAATTAGTTGGTCAATTCCTAGACCAATACAAGCACTTAATCCAAGAGACAGTCAGTCTCAGCGATCTGATGGCAGCCAAGTAAGAGCCCGATGAAGAATTCACTGACTTCGTCGCCAGATGGAGAAAACTCGCTGCCAGGACTGACACGTCAATAAAAGAGAAAGACTCGGTTGATATTATTATCGACAATACTAGGGAACTATTGAAGAGTGTGCTTGTGATAAGTGATTGACTCGACTTCATTGCACTCCACTCCCGAGCATCCTGACTAGTGCGACACATTAAAGGCTGAGACCTCACCCTATCCATAGTCACATCGAAAGTAGGCTCTTCTACTGAATCAAAGTCAAAAAATAATAAGAAAGCCTCAGGAGCCGAGCAGGTTAACTCCGTTATCAACCCAGGGCAAAACTTCGGGAAAGAAAACTTTCAACCGAGAAATTTTGGGCAAAATCAAAATCAACAACGGTACACGAACCAAAATAAAGGCACCAATCAACAAAGATATGCAAACCAAAACCAAGGCTAGAACCAGAATCAGGGCCAATACCATAATAAAAACTAATATCCCAATACCTACCAGAACGAAAATGCGACTCAAAATTGATCGGCCCACTCGCCGAACTACAATAACGTACCCCCACTGTAAAACTTCAATCCAGCTAGAGGCCCTTACTAGCCTAGGCAGGAACACTATCCCCCTTTAACTGATATGATCCCCAACAACTTTCATCTCCTTAACACTCAGAATCTCCTCCGATTCCCGCAGGAAAGACCCGGCCCTGGCCGACAAATCTAGATTATAGCAAATGTTGTACATTCCATCGATACCCAGGATACAACCTAGAAGACTGTTGGGTCCTCCGGGATGTAATCTATAACATGAACGACCGAAACTAAATCGACTGGGAAGTGCTTAGGAATCCTAACCCTACCAATAACCAACCCCAACAAAATTTAGGGATCATTAATAACCCCATGCCTAACCACAACCAAGCAACACCGGCTCAGGTCACTACCGTTGATCTTTTCGGCCAACCCCCCTTCCAGCCCTCCACCTTAATCACTCGCATCCCACCTTCCGACACTTTTGCTACCCCTACGAGAGTTCCTTTACCCCTGCATCCCTCGGCCTTGATCACTCGAATTGCCCCGCCGAGCTCGCCTCTTCACCTGAAATTCACTCAGATACGAGTCCACTCCTTTAGGGCCCGGAGACCATTCCTCCATAGTCGCCCACCAGAGCCTTCAACCCCTCCAAATCCTGAGCTAATACCATCGCCACTCCCTTCGTCTGATTCTGAGCCTGAGTATGGAGACCATGTTCTTCAAACTGCAACCCAAAATGCCGCATGGGTAGAAAGTGTCACCCGAAAGACTCTGAACCTTAAAAACAAAGCAAAGACTGAGTGTTCACTAAACATAAAAGAGAGTGAGCAAGAAGAATATCCCGACCCATACGAGACGCTAGTATCCGCCTTCCTAGAAGAAGAGGATTACACACATTACCTCCCATCTTGGAGCGGCACCATGCAAGTACGTGCTCCGACCTCTAATTTCACTCACTTTACAAATACATCGTCATCGAGCCATACTAGGTTCGGTCAACAATCGACTTGCTCGATTCTTAGATCAGGAACTAATTACCCACTTCCGCCTTTCCCTCGAAATAAGGATTACATGAACGCACAATCACCAGAGGGGAATGTGAGAGAAAGAGAAGTTAACTTGCCTCCCCCACCTCACATTATCCCTTCACCAATCCGTGCACCTCAACCACTCCAACCACTTGCACCCAAGGATCATCGGCCGGGCAAAGAAATGACAATCAAGCCAGGGCAAGAATATGACCTTCTTCTTCATCTTCAAAAGATTCTGGCTCAGATATCTATACTAGAACTCATCAAGAAATTGCCTGACCATCACCAGTTGTTGATAAGGACACTTGAAGACACACAAGTGAATGAGGACACAATATTAGATGAGCTACATCAAATTGCCTTGGTCATGGCGCAACCCCTGACGCTCATTTTCACAGACACAAACATCCCTAAGGAGTCACTCCGCGAAAGCACAGCTCCCATATACCTTACAGTCATAATCAGAAGATTCTTCGTACCCCATGTGTTGGTCGATACAGGAGCAGGACTCAATATCTTCCCAATCACAATGTTAAAGACACTCGAATACACAGAGCAGGATGTCAGACCCTCCACATTATAACTTACAGCTTATGACAGCTTGCATTATTTCGTCAAAGGAACTATCAAACTCCAGGTTTGCCTTAGACCTATAACGAAAGACGTCACTTTCCATGTTTTTGATTCTGCTAGTACGTATAATCTTATCTTAGGAAGAAAATGGTTAGATTTAATAAAAGTCGTCGCGTCCACATACTATCAATACATTAAATTCCCGTACGATGACTCCATTGTCCGTATATACGTTGATGCACCCCTCCAGGAGATGGACACTAATTACACTGCGAGTATTTAGACAGCCCATGATTTCGTATTAAACACAGGCCACATTCAAAAGGCCCGAATCTCATATGAGACAACCATTACAAAAGTTCGTCCCCCTACCCCTCCTAGTTCTCCCCTAATATGTAAACAAAAAATAATGAGAAGAGAGGTTGGCCTAGACCTCGCCAAACTTTACAACATCAATCCAATCGTGACTAAATGGTGGGACCGTATGTATCAACTCGGATACATCCCCCACACCAGACTCGATAAAAACAAGCAAGGTCGCGTCGGACCCATTGTCCCAATGAAAATATGCAAACACATAGGGTTAGGTTACCAATCAGACGACTCGCAAGCCGACTTATTCCCTACCTCACCGAAATGGCCTCTATACGACCACTTCATCTATGGGACCACTGAGAAAGTGGATGTACCAAAGCAGAAGGAAGTGTCATTCACTAAATCCCAAAAAGCGAAAATCGAACGAATGACTGAAGCATTCAATGATTTAACCAATCTAAGAGACGATATTGATGAACCGCTCGAAGGAGTCAAACCTTTGTTTGACACTAAGGAGCTTACAGAAGAGAGAAAGGGAGAACCTCCTAAACTCGAGCCGCAAGAAGAAGATTGGAAATCCACCGACAACTAAGATTTCCACATAGCCACATTGCAAGATAGTGAAGAGCATTTACACTTAACATGGGAAGAAGATGACACCCCACAAGAAAATCTTAACTCGCATAGCATCCACCTTGGCCTTGGCCTTGGGGGATGTGAATGCCCGTGGGACTCCCCTTGTATCCCCGTTGTAGGGCATGCACTAGCATATTGGAATGCTTTGTTAGCTGGGTCCAACATTCTGCAATGCTAGAATCGAACGACTCCAATCTCTTAACAACGGAAGCAAGTAATGACCCACCAACTCAGCTACCGGCACAAGAAGCCGAAAATCTCAACAATCATTTGGTTGACCCAGGGGGAGACACCCAACACGCCCTTATAGAGTTTGAGGAGGAGCTGATTGGTGCCAAAATATGACTATATTTCATACCTTAATTCCTATATTTAGCTAGCCGATGAAAGCATTTGATGGTGATTATGTAGTTTCAATGTTTACAGGTATTTCTGACCGTTGGATTGTTAAAGAGCGTAAAAATGGACAATTAAAGGTTACGCAATAACTGTGGATCAAAAAGGTTAAAAGAAGCATTGAAATATGTGAAGTAGCTCAACATCCATCAGGAGAATGGAGACTCTACCCATATATGTCAATCGCTTGAGAACCAATTGTCAATTGATTGACAAGGGAGACAACTTTACCCCTCTTAGTTCGAATTCAAGTTCAATCGATTGAGGATTAAAATTCAATCGGTTGAGGTTATTAGAGAAAAAGATTTGCTTGCTCATATAAAAGAAAAGCTATGGCTTTGTTGGAGTATCTTGAATATCTATTCTCTATCCCTTCTCTCACTCGGGGGACTCACCTTCTCTCTTTTCTTTTAGGGTTCTTTGAGAAGATTGTACATAGGCTTTTGCATTTCTTTTCTTTTACAGTTTGTGGAATCATAGATTGTATTTAGGAAAAATATTATAAAAAGATCTTTGAAGAAATAAAAAGTATATATTTAAGAGAATGGCTTCGAGTTTATAATGAGATCACTAACCAAGGATGAGCGGCTAAATCATTTGTTCAAGGAGGATGCGATCCCCAGATAAGTAACATTTTTATGATTAACTCCACAATCTCTTAATTTCATCATGGAATCATTCTGCTAAAAAGTGTGCTTAAATTGAATATCTTTTGAATACTTTATTATGATCGTTGATCTATGTTATCAATGACCATAATCACCAAATCTATACCTGCAGGCCGATCTGGGCTACAGAGTAATTATATGTTCATGGTCGTGATTGAGATACGCTATGCTTTTTACGTGATTCATACCGCAATGATAGGCTGAGTCATTATTTTTAGATAGGGTATGCCGAATCGATAATCATGTTTTCTTATGATTCATTTTTTTAGATAAATGGTGTGATTGATGTGTTATGAAATTGTGGGTTTAATGGTAGAAAGGTTATAAATCTGGGGTAGCAAATTCCTTGATCATTCATAAAATTGTTATTTTATTTATCATAATTTATTCTTGCTCAGATTAGTTATTTTTCTTGCATCTAGAATAGTGTGATAATTATTTAGCAAATTGAATTTTCTCCCTTGGTACTTCCTTGGGCATTTTAAATTTCTTTAAGGATTAGTTAAATTTCATGTCTCCCTGTGGGTTCGACACCCTTAATTTTACCGTGCTACAAATGATCTTGTGCACTTGCAATGGTACATTTTAAAACCAATCAAGTTTTTGGCGCCGCTACCGGGGAATCGGCAAAATCTTAATAAATTCTGAAAGAGATTTGTGTGAAATTGTTTGACAGTCAATCGATTGAGATATCATATTCAATCAATCTACTATTTTCTGTGGTTGTGGCATGTAGATGTGTCAATCGATTGATTTGAAAGTGTCAATCAATCGACTATTTTGAGTGTTAATTTTTAAAATTCCAACAAGTGAAAATCTAAATTTTTAATTTCAAATTTTGAATATTTAAATTTTAGATTTTTAAAATTTGAATGATGAAATTTTGAAATTGTTGAAATTTGAAATATGGAGCTTGAAAGTTGAATTTTGATTTTTGAAATTTAAAATTTGCAATTTGAATTTTGAAATTTATTTTTTAAAATTGATTTTTGATTTTCATGTTCGAATTTTGATTTTGAAATTTGAAATTGAAATTTTAATTTGAAAAATCTTCTTTCCCTTATTTTCTTCAGTTTGATAAGATTTTGTGGAGTTCTTCTAAGGAGTAGAGGATTTTTAGGATCTCTTGTTTAGGATTTAAAGGGGTCTTTTATTCTTTTCCTTCTTTTACTATTTTAGGTAAGATTTTGTAAGATTTTGTGGGATTGTTTTTAGATTTTAAAATTTTAATTTTAAAATTTGATTTTGAAATTTGAATTTGAATTTCGATTTTTAAAATTTAAAATTTGAATTTCAAAATTTGAATTTTGAATTTTAAATGTTAAATTTTGAATTTGATTTTGAAATTTTAAATTTGAATTAAAATTTTAGAATTAAAATTTTAATTTTCAATTTTTAAATTTTAATTTTTGAATTTTGAATTTTGGAATTCAAATTTAAAAAAAAAAAAAAACAAAAAATACCAATCAAAATTTAATTTTCTTTTCTTCTGGCTATTGTTCATCTTAGAAATCAATCGATTGAAAAATTCTTTGTCAATCGATTGAGACTAGAATATTATTTGCTGTGAAATTTTTTGAAATTCTTTTAATCGATTGATATTTCTCTGTCAATCGATTGACTAAACATATGTTGCTTGCCTTCTCAGCTGACATTTCTGTGCTGTCCAACTAGACTTGTGAACCTCAATCAATTGATTTTAATACATCAATCGATTGACGGATAAGCCTCTGTTAGAATATTATTGTGTGCTTTGTTTCAATCGATTGACACCATGCTTCAATCGATTGAAGCTGAAATTTGTGAGTTTATTGTGGATTCATCAATCCTTATTTTGGGTGTTGGTGCATGAGTTTTACTCGATCTCATCATTCACATTTACAATCATTTAATCTTGAGATCGAACGGTCTTGCAGAGAGAATTGTAGAATCCAAAAGAATCAGTATCATCATACTGAAATCATGGCAGATCAAAAGCCATAAATGAATGGGAACAATCAAAACATCAATAATGGAAATAATAATCATGATGAGGGCCCAAGAACATTGAAATATTATAATGATCTTGATTTTTACGAGGATCAGGATAGTATCATGCATGCCCCCATTCCAGGAAACCATTATGAATTCAAATCCGCGATGATTCAAATATTACTAATTTTCCATAGATTGTCCAATGAAAATCCACATGTTCATTTAAATGAGTTTACTGGGTGTGTAAAATATTCAGAGTTCACAATGTCATCGACGAGATAGCTAAGCTACGACTCTTTCCTTTCTCTTTAAGAGATAAGGCAAAAACTTGGTTCTATTATTTAAAACCACAATCTATCCAGAGCTGGGCATAGCTACACCGTCAATTCCTTAAAAAATATTTTTCGATGACCAAAACCATTGAGTTGCATTAGAAGATTCTATTTTTCCCCCAATAACCTACAGAAACATTTCATGAATGTTGGGAACGCTTTAAGAAATTGATCAGAAGTTGTCCTAATCATCAACTTCCAAGGTAGCAACAAGTCCAAAATTTTTACAATGAACTGATTCCAGAAGAGAGACGCATGGTTGATGCATCTTGTGGAGGATCGTGCGCCACAAAAGAGGCTGATGAATTGTGGGCGTTGTTTGAAAAGTTATATCAAACCTCAATACAAAATGCGAGAATGGGGCGAACTAACTTGGATGTGGCAATTAAATCCCATGTGTTGACCAGAGATGGGCTATATGATGTCAACAATAATACCTCAGATCTATCAACAAAAGTTGACATGTTGTCTAAACAAATGAACATGTTGTTAGCTGCAACCAAGCAAGCTAAAACTCCCATCACTCCCACGGCTTGTTCAATTTGTGACTACCCAGGTCACATGGCTAATGACTGTCCAACCACCTTGTCATTCATCCCTGATGAACCTACTCCTCAAGAGCAGGTGAATGTGACTCAATCTTATCAGTGATAGGGTAGGAACATGTACTCAAACACCTATAATCCAGAATGGAAAAATCACCCCAACTTAGGATGGGGAGGATCAAACCAAACTGGACAGGTGAACCAGCAGTACAGATTCAACATAACGAGCGGACAACAGAACTTTCGTCCACAATAGAATTCTAATTTCCGACAGAATTCTCCCGAGTATCATCCAAACTCTGAGTTCCGTAAAAATCAGAATTTCAATCAGAATTTTAATCAATCTCAAACTACCGCTTCGAAAGATTCTGATTTGGAAGAAAAGATTATGCAAAATATGCAAGCTTTTTAGCAGATGATGATGGACCAATTTAGCCAATTGACCAATCAATTGAATCAACGAGAGGAAGGTAGGCTTCCTAGCCAACCCATCAACAATCCTCGAGGCCAAGCATCACCTGATGAAGGACCATTGAATAGTCTATAGTTGAAAGCTGTTACTATTTTGAGAAGTGGGCGAGCAGTTGATAATCAAGTGAAAATGTCAGTGGAACCTGATAAGGAAGAAGAAAAAGAAGCGACAAAAGGCAAAGGGCTAGAGAAGGAAAAGAGAAAGAATCTTCTTAAATTGTCCAACAAGGACCTAAAAAAGAACCAGAAAATGAACCATATTCCTATATCCCAAAGGCACCATTCCCTGAGTGCCTGACACCTCCATCTAGAATGGGGAAAGGAGCATCGAAAATGGAAGAAATCTTTGAAACATTCAAGCAAGTAAAGATAAATCTTCCATTACTTGAAACAATCAAGCAAGTTCCTGAGTACGCAAAATTTTCCAAAGATCTATGCACTAGTAAGAGAAAAGCACGTACTCAAGTTTTAATGAAAGTATTCTTGACTAATCAAGTCAGTTTGATATTGCAATTGGATGCACCTCAAAAACTTATGGACCCTGGAGTCCCAACTGTTCCATGCGTTATAGGTGGGCAACCAATTGGTAAGGCATTATTGGATTTGGGAGCAAGTGTCAACCTAATTCCATACTCGGTGTAAGAGAAATTAGGACTAGGCGAGTTGAAACCCATGACAGTTACACTCCAACTTGCTGATAGGTCGGAAAGAAGACCAAGGGGTATCATCGAGGATGTTTTGGTTGGAATAATCAAATTTGTCTTTCCAGTGGACTTCATTGTTTTAGACATGGAACCATCAGTTAAATCCATCAATCAAGTCTTAATCATTCTTGGACGGTCATTTCTTGCAACTGCTAATGCCTGCATCAATTGTCGAACGGGCATCATGGATGTTTTTTTTGGAAACATGAAAGTCATGCTCAATATATTTCATGCAATGAACCATTTTTCCAATGAGGATGAGGTTGACTATTTCTACATCGATCAGGTGGACGAAGTAGTAGACGAAGCTTTACCATCAACACTTACCAAAGAAGAATTTGAAACTGCTTTGTTGGCCATCTATGATGAAAAAGGATCTGAAAAGAAACAACCAGAAGAGAAGAGGACGAGTTCATCAAGTGAAGATGATAAGTTATGTGAAATTGAGACTAAGGTGGAACCATTACCTATTGAGGTAAAGGATGAGCTGACTCCATTAATCGCGCAGCCACCAACTGTTGAATTAAAGCAACTGCCTGAGTCACTCAAATATGCTTTTCTGGGACCTCAAGAAACACTGTCGGTAATTATCTCATCAACATTATCGAAAGGGCAAGAGTATGATTTATTGAAAGTGCTTAAGGACCACAAAGGAGCTATCAGATGGACCTTAGCTAATCTTAAAGGGATTAATCCGTTAGTATGTATGCACAAAATACATCTAGAAGATGATAGTACACCATCGAGGGAACCACAAAGACGAGTTGATCCAAACATGAAAGAAGTCATTCTAAAAGAGATAATCAAGTTATTCGATGCTGGAATCATCTATGCGATCTCTGATAGTGAATGGGTAAGCCCAATCCAAATTGTTCCCAAAAAGTCAGGAGTTACAGTGAAAGATACTACTAAAGGAGAGTTGGTGCCTACACGTGAGACCACTGGATGACGTGTGTGTATTGATTATCAGAAATTTAACACTGTCACGAGAAAGGATCATTTTCTCTTGCCATTTATTGATCAGATTCTAGAAAAGTTGGCAGGACAAGAATATTATTGTTTTCTTGATGGTAACTCGGGATACAATCAAGTGCATGTGTTTCCATCGAAGCAAGAAAAGGTAACATTTACTTGCCCGTATGGAACCTTTGCATATCGAAGAATGCCTTTCGAACTTTGCAATGCACCAGCCACTTTTCAATGTTGTATGTTAACAATATTCTCGGATATGGTTGACAAATTTATCGAGGTGTTCATGGACGATTTCTCAATTTTTGGGAAGACATTTGAACTGTGCTTGAATCACCTGACACAGGTATTACAACGTTGCATAGAATTGAATCTTATATTAAGTTGGGAAAAGAGCCATTTTATGATTCAACAAGAAATTGTGTTGGGACATATCGTTTCCAAGAAAGGGATCAAAGTCGACAAGGCAAAAGTCGACTTAATTGCTAATTTGCTACCACCTAAGAGTGTTCGACAAATTCGATCATTTCTGGGTCATGTGAGATTTTATAGAAGATTCATTAAGGATTTTAGCAAGATCACCAAGCCCTTGTGCAACTTGCTTGGAAAAGATGTTCCGTTTGAATTTGATGATGAATGTATGAAGGCATTTTTGAAAATGAAAGAGCTATTATCCAATGCTCCGATAATCCAACCATCGAATTATTCTCTACCATTCGAACTCATGTGCGATACATCGGACTAGCTATTGGAGCAGTCTTAGGGAAAAGGGCAAACAAATTACCTCATGTGATTTACTGTGCCAGTAAGACACTGATTGATGCACAACTAAATTACACCACCACCGAGAAGGAGTCATTAGCTGTGGTGTATGCATTGGATAAATTCCGTTCCTATTTGCTCGGTTTGAAAATAGTAATCTTTTCAGACCACTCTGCATTGAAGTATCTGTTGGGAAAAAAGGACACGAAACCAAGGTTGATCCAATGGATCTTGCTCCTCCAAGAGTTCAACTTTGAAATCAAAGATAAAAAGAGGGTCGAGAATGTTATAGCTGATCATTGGTCATGAATTTTACCTGAAGAATCATCTGTATCTGAGACTATCCGTGACACCTTTTCGGATGAATAGTTAATAGGAATTGATACAATAGGTACAAAAGTTCCTTGATTTGCCAATGTCGTGAATTACTTGGTCACTGACAGAATCCCTACGCAATGGGGTAAGACTAATAAAAACCTATTTTTCTCCCAGATAAAATACTAGCTTTAGGATGAACCACAGTTGTTCAAATTCTGTTCAGATCAAGTCATCCAAAAATGTGTACCTGAAGAAAGGCAACTGAGCATCATAAATTTTTGTCATGCTGGGGCCTGTGGAGGCCATTTCGGAGGACAAAAGACCGCACAAAAAATTCTTCAAAGTGGATTCTACTGGCCCTCCATCTTTCAGGACACTGCAAAATTTTGCAAAGAGTGCCAACAATGTCAATAGCTTGGAAATATTTCAAGAGGAAATATGATGCCATTGAACCCGATTTTTATTGTTGAGATTTTCGATGTTTGGGGGATCGACTTCATGAGTCCTTTTCTCCCATCATTCGACTATTTATACATTCTGGTGGTCGTTGATTATGTCTCAAAATAGATAGAAGTTGTGGCAACCCGATCAAATGACCACAAAGTCATTAGTAATAGCAATTCGCACATCTATAATAGCCACTTTGGCACTTTAATGAAGAAATATGGCGTCACCCACAAGGTAGCAACGCCGTACCACCCGCAGACTAGTGGTCAAGTGGAAGTGTCGAATTGGGAGATCAGACAAGTTTTAGAAAAGACGGTACGACTGGATAGAAGAGATTGGTCGAACCGGCTATTTGATACTCTGTGGGCATATCGTACTGCATTGAAGACACCGATTGGAATGTCGCCATTTAAGATTGTATATGGGAAAACATGCCATCTCCCAGTTTAATTAGAGCATAAGGCATTTTGGGCTATAAGAAGGTTTAATTTAGATATGCAAGAAGCAGGATCCAACCGAAGGTTACAACTGAACGAACTAGAAAAGCTACGTTATGACGCATATGAAAATTCGAAGATATATAAGGAACGGTATAAAAAGTTACACGATCAATCAATTTCGCAGAACGAGTTTCACATCAGACAAAAGGTTTGGTTGTTCAACTCTAAACTTAAGCTCCATCCAGGAAAATTGAAATCAAGGTGGGATGGACCATTTCAGGTTGTATCCACTACCGTGCATGGTGCGATTGAGATTAGAAGTCTTAAGGATAATCAAACTTTTAAAGTAAATGGGCAACGACTTAAACCAATGGTTGAGCCAATGACCCAGTTCAGAATTGAAGCGATGTACCTCAGTGACCCGAAAAGGTGAATAATGAAGTGGTCGAGCTATTGACACATAAACTCAGCGCTTCCTGGGAGGCAACCCAGTGTGTTTTAAGTTTCTTCTTGTGGTAAAAATAGGAAGTCTTTGTCAATCAACTGACCGAAGACAAGTCAATCGATTGACCTTCTATAAGGCTCAATCGATTGATAATTGCACTATCAATCGATTAAAACTTCCATCATCATCATCTCATCCTTGCATGCGTGTGTCTGACCAATTGGCACATCTGCTAGGTCAATTGATTGAGACTCAAATTTTGATCAATTGATAGTACCTCGAGTTAATGGTCAGTTTTCAAAAATTGGAGCGTCAATCAACACGTCCTTTCATTGGTGGATAAGTCAAGGGTCACGCCAATGTCAATCGATTGACTTGATTGCCTATTAACTCTGTTAGTTCCCAAAGCACCTAAACGGTCTGACTTTTCGCGAAAAGGTTATTGTCAATCGATTGACACCACTATGTCAATTGATCGACATTAAGAGTAATTGAGTGGATTGTACCACGTCCCATCCGCATTCCAAATGCCCTTTCACATTCTCGCAATGTGGCAGAGGTCAACCGGTGTCATTCGATTGAGACTAGGCTCTCAATCAATTGACGATCACATTATATAATGGGGACACCAGTGGCCCCCTTCTTCACAAACCTCCTCCAATCTGACTTTTGCATTGATCTATATTCTTCTCGTATGCGATCAAAATGGTGGGACCTGGTTCACTGATCTACCGACCACCTCGTCTTGCCAACAATCCTATGTGCATCCCCAATGACGAGTACGTGAATCGCCAGTTTCAAACCGAGAATTTCTTTGATCTCGTAAAATATCGACGTATCGCCGAAGCCGCTCGTTTGATCAAATTCATCGAGGCTCTGCACTTGGAGATGTTGCTCGCTCCTCTGCCTATAGATGTCACGTTGTGTATCTTGCGACTATTTTACCAAAACATGGAATGGGTATCAACCACACTATCACCGACGGGTTTGCCTTTCATCCGCCTTGAGATTGACAACTAGACGTATAACTTGCACGCCGCTGATCTTGCCCGTGCATTCAATTTCTACATGGTTCACTCATTGAACCACCACATCAATCTTGCCATTGATTTCAGCCAGGACCTCATGATCAACATGTGTGGAGGATGGTGCGGGTTCGGTTTGTCCACTAAACGAGCCGTCCTACCAATGGACATCTTATTTTGAGACATTCTTATGTCGAACAATCTGTTACAGCATGGCATGAAGAGCGAGAGGATGAAGAATAGGGTATTGGTGCTTTATACAGCGCACACGAATACTTAGTTTGATGCTCCAAGATTGATGCCTAAAGAGATGTATCAGTGTCACAACGACATCGTGATCACCACCGCACCAAAAAAGCGAGAAGCCATTCTTTTGCACTTCCCGCACTGCATGATGCATCTTTTGGACCAAGTTGGGTGCCCGATTTTCGATGATGAAGAGATGGGTGATATGCAATTTTATCACTATGACACGAACGTTTGGGACAAGAGCATCAAGGCCATTCTGTGTGTTACGCCACCACCTATCAACGTTGATGAAGTACCTCCTCCTCCTTGACCAAACCCCGCACAACGCCAATGCGGCGGCATTAGACGACCTCGTCCCAAAGAGTTCCCCGATTTTAACGTCGAGGCAGCAGTAGCTCGCCTCGAGGCGCAGATGGATGGGTTGAGTGCCACTGTGGGAGGTATTGATCGATGTTCATGATTTCAAAGTTTCCTTCTCGTGTGGATTGCCCGTGAGTCATTCCCTGGGCAAGCCGAGGACTTCATCGCAGGAGCGAGAGCGGCGATGGATGGAGAGGAAGATCTGAAAAATAATGATGATGATGATGCTTAGTGTGTTTTGTGTTTGTGTTTATGTTTGTGTTTGTGTGGTTTATTTGTTTTTAGTCTATTTTATTTTAAGACTTGTGGTTTGTGTTAGGTGTAGGATTTGTTTTTGTCTAAGTTAGTTTGTTTGATATGTACACGATCTATAATCAAATCAGATTGAATGAATGAAAAAGGGTGTGTTTTGTGTGTTATCCCTCGATGTATTCTCGGGTTAACGCATATGTTCATTAGTCAATCGATTGAGTAATTCAACTCCCTAATGCGCAAAAACTGTTGATCGATTGAAGAGTCGTTTTCAATTGATCAGCCTAGACATTCCATTCCCATTCATTAATTGACAATCGGTCCGCATCACTATTTTGATGTACAAAGTGAGCCGATTCAATCGATTGATGTAGACCTTTCAATCGATTGATACTTTAGATGACCAAAAAATATTTTTTGTCAGAAACATCGAATTTTCAACAAATGCGTACACTGACTAAAAGAGCTTACGTTGGCCGTGCACCATATTTCCAACTTGGCATTATATGTCAATCGATTGACACTCACGGGACAATCAATCGACTGATGAATGCTCTCAAAAAATACATCCTACCTTTCCGAAAACCAAGCGTCAAGTCTCTTCCTTAGAGTCCGTAGTTTAGGAGGTTTCTTTAAGTCCCTAGCATACGTCTTTTAGAAAATTTTCTCTATTTATACCTCTCTTAGGATAGTCTTCTAAATCACCTTAGTCAGAAATTTTCATACAATCCTCCCAAAGTTTTGCTATGGCTCCTATCCGATACCACACCCACTCGACAGTCAAGAAATTGATGGAACCGGCACGAAAAAGTGTCCGTCGAGAACCGCCACAGGAACCGCTCGATTTGTCAACATGAGAAATCATTGATCTTGACCTTGTTTTCGATCCAGAAGTTCAACCGAGTTTTGCTCATCTCATCGAAGCCGGCAATGCTCCAGCGTTGAATTTGATTTCGACCTATTTATGGGCGGAATTAAACCCGCAACCGCCACTTATATCGCCGCCTCCTACCTGACCAACATCTCCGCCACAAGCGCCCATTCCTCCACCCGTCGAGGGTGGAATCACTGATGAGATGTGGCATTTCAGATTCTCACAGCCAAAGCAAGGGAGCACTTCCAATGATGATTAAGGGATTAGGACTGTCAGTTTTAGGGTCTAGTTTTAGGAGTCCTTTAGATGTTAGTTTATTTTATTTTCATGTTTTAGATTAGGGTGTTTTTAGATTATGCTATTAAATATTCAATAAGTGTAATAAATTGCATCAGTTAATAAAGTTTAATTTAGTTATATATTTGTGTTTTCTATTTTGTTCACAATACCTTTCACCTGGTCAACCTTTTGGTTCTCGATTGCATTTAACAGGTTTGGGGGCTCATTCACTTTCCAAAAATTCAACCAATGAGGACATTGGACGATTTAGGTTTGGGGGGGTATTCCCTTCGATTCATATGTGTAGATTTCATATTTTTTAAATAAAAAAAAGGCTATTCTCGGGTTTTAAAAGTGCATCAGTCAATCAATTGAAACCACTTGTCTCAATCGATTGACTGATAATCATCAGACCTATCGAAAGCCTGTGTCAGTCAATCGATTGAGGAATTAGATTCAATCGATTGACTGATGACAATTAGACTTATGAATTTTGAATTTTATTCATATTCTTGAAGTGTAGATGATCGGAAATTCATTTAGAGATTGTCATAATGCCATGATTATTTTACAAATGCTCATAAATTTTAAAAGTTGAATAATGATGTTCATGATCTATGAGCAGAAATTTTATACCATCACTTTGCTTTAATTCGAAATTTTGAATTAAGTGTAGAACTTGAAATCCTAAGATTCCAAAGAAAGACTAAAAAACCAGCGAGCTTTGGAACTTTGTCCTCGTTTTTTATGAGTGCTGAAATTTTTCAGAGTATCTTTGAACTTCATTCTTAATTATTGAAATCTCATATATTTTATTTTAATTTGTTAGTTTCGCATGTGTTATATTATTGTGCTAGAAATCATTGTGTGATAACTCAAAGCAAATAGGCATCATTACCATCATGAGAGGAGATGATCAAAGGCCATCTTTGGCTCGTTTGTGCCTAAAATATCCCACCATACATTGATCTGTCGTGTTACACTCCCTTTGAGCCTTGATTAAAATTTTTTATCCTAAATATTCCTTGTTAAGCTATATTAACCATACCCCACACCAGTTTGAAAAGCCTTGACCCTTTTATCTCTGAGAAATTAGGGAAGAGAGCAAAAGAGGAAGTGGAGGGTTATGACAATAGTAGTTGCAAGGAGTATATGGCAGAAAAATAAAAAGGAGAGCAAAGAAGAAAATATATCTTTGTGCAAGAGGTAGAAAAATATGTAAAAGTGGTGTTAAAAAGAAAAAGAAAAGGAAAAAAGTGATAAAAAGGAAAAAGCTTTTGAAAGGTTCGAAAAAGAAAGTGTGAAAAAAAAAATAATCAATTCTGTTTCTTTTTCCAATTTCTCAGAGAAATTTGAATCCAATTTCCCCTTTCATCCTTAATCTTTGCCTGAGCCCCATTACAACCTTAGAAAAGACCTTCTTGATCCAATCATCAGTCGTAAATGCCATGTGGAGAGTGATCATATAATGTCTATGGTGCTTGGTATATGCATGCTTAGGATACAAATATCTTCCTAATGAGATTTCTTTTAAAAATTCTTTGATGCACCGTCTTTCTTATAACATGTAAGTTTTTCTAATTTGTGTTGTAATTTCATATCACATATGGGTGAAAAGTAAAACTATTCATCGGAGCGATTTCATTTTGAGTGCATACCTATGGTGAGAATTGAGTCTAGACATGGAATCTAAAGACTTCGAGTTTAAACTTATTCTCAGATAAAAGAATTTTAGCAATGATAAGTGTATAAAACTCTGGGCATAAATCATGAGTATTGGAAAGACAATGAATTAAAGTAAATGAGTATTAATAAAATGAGCATGGCCAGAAGCATCTTAAAGGTGTTCACGGACATTTAACTATTTAAGGGCATGACTACAATTCTGGAATCTATTAGTTTATGAAGTTTGTAGGCATCTTCGCTGAAAACCTTCAGGAGACACAACTCCTCCATTAGGAATCACCTAGGGGTTTAAAGGCTTATTGCATGGGCAAAATGCAATCGTGTTCCCTACGAAAGTGGCATTCATTTTATTTATTAAATTGTTAGTTATTTTTCATTCTCTTTGCTCGAGGACTAGCAAAGTGTAGGTTTGAGGGTGTGATCGGTACCGAAATATGACTATTTCGCACCTTCATTCCTACATTTAGCTAGCCGATGAAAGCATCTGATGGTGGTTATGTAGTTTCAATGTTTACAGATGTTTCTAACCATTGGATTGTTAAAGAGTATAAAAAAGGATAATTAAAGGTTAAGCAAGAACTGTAGATCAAAAAGGTTAAAATAAGCATCGAAATCCGTGAAGTAACTCAACATCCACCAAGAGAATGGAGACATCACCCATATATGTCAATCGATTGAGAACCAAGTGTCAATCGATTGACAAGGGAGACAACTTTGTCACTTAGTTCAAATTCAAGTTCAATTGATTGAGGATTAAAATTCAATCGATTGAGGTTATTAGAGAAAAGATTTACTAGCTCATATAAAAGAAAAGCTACGGCTTTGTTGGAGTATCTCAAATATCTATTCTCTATCCCTTCTCACTCGGAGGACTCGCCTTCTCTCATTTCTTTTAGGGTTTTCTCTGGGTAGATTGTACATAGGTTTTTGCATTTCTTTTCTTTTACAGTTTGTGGAATCATAGATTGTATTTAGGAAAAGCATTGTAAAAAGATCTTTGGATAAATAAAAAGTGCATATTTAAGAGAATGACTTCGAGTTTACAACGAGATAGCACACCAAGGGTGAGTGGCTAAATCATTTGTTCAAGGAGGATGCGATCCCCAGAAAAATAACATTTTTATGATTAACTCTACAGTCTCTT
This sequence comes from Chloranthus sessilifolius, assembly GCA_021018995.1. NCBI lineage: Eukaryota > Viridiplantae > Streptophyta > Magnoliopsida > Chloranthales > Chloranthaceae > Chloranthus > Chloranthus sessilifolius. Next base: position 84,984,423 of record CM037590.1, on the reverse strand, counting down.
AATTTCATCATGGAATCATTCTGCTAAAAAGTGTGCTTAAATTGAATATCTTTTGAATACTTTATTATGACCATTGATCTACGTTATCAACGATCATAATCGCCGGATCTGTACCTGCAGGCTGATCTGAGCTGCAAAGTGATTATATGTTCATGGTCGTGATTTAAGAATCTTGAGATACGCTATGCTTTTTATATAATTCATACTGCAATGATAGGCTGAGTCATCATTTTTAGATAGGATATGCCGGATTGATGATTATGTTTTCTTATGATTCATTTTTCTAGATAAATGATGGTGTGATTGATGTGTTATGGAATTGTGTGTTTAATGGTAGAAAGGTTGTAAATCTGGGATAACAAATTCCTTGATCATTCATAAAATTGTCATTTTATTTATCATAAATTGTTCTTGCTCAGATTAGTTATTTTTCTTGCATCTAGAATAGTGTGGTAATTATTTAGTAAATTGAATTTTCTCCCTTGGTACTTCCTTGGGCATTTCAAATCTCTTTAAGGATTAGTTAAATTTCACGTTTCCATGTGGGTTCGACACCCTTGATTTTACCGTGCTACAACTGATCTTGTGCACTTGCAAGGGTACATTTTAAAACTGATCAGGAGCTCGAACTAGACACTCCTCTATCCCCAGACCCGCCATAACTCCAAATATTCTAGAAATCCCTCGAGGAAGAGTGGCAACCCCCCCCCCCCCGAGGGATGATGAGGACTATTGGATAGACCTCTCTGCACTCAAGTTAGCAGAGTAGGCTAACCTAGGACTTTAAGTACTGTCAGATCAAGAGGACGAGTTTAATACTAGCCTCGACTCCAACCCAGAAGGATGGGAATGCCCTTGGGGATCTCCCTACATTTCTCACCATTACCAGCCTCGCTATCGAGCATGCGTGCTCATCCTAACATACTATGAAGTTCAAGGGAAAGAGCTTGCTACCCCTGAGGATCCCATAGGAGGTCATTCTGGACAGGAAGAACAACCATATTATAAATAAGAGAATGATAGTTCGACTGATTACGATTTTCAGAGCTTCTTCGAAAATGAGGCAATCAATGTGACAGAGGAAATTCGAACGTCGACACCGCCGCCATCGGCGTCGCCTATTCAAAAGACCTCATCAGCTGAGGACTCAAAAAAAAAATGTCAATTTCATAATAAATCCACATTTCTTGAAGAATCAGTCGAATGGCTCCAACAGTTGTCTCGCTCCCTCAATTAGAGGAAGCAACTTTTCTGATGTCTCTTAAGGCGACCGACCTTGTACCATATCTACTATCGAAAATAAAAAAAATAGAAAAAGAAGAAAGCCCTAAAAATCTAAAAATACAAAATCCAAAAAAATCAGAAAACGCCAGAAAAGAAAGGGAACCCTTCATTCCGAATTGAGTTTGCGGCCAAGAAGGAGACTTTCCCCTTAAGACTGCCATTCCATCTCCCGTACGAGGATGCAAGGCATCTAGGCTAAACAACAAGTCAGTGATCATACTAGATAAGATACTTCGTGACTTTGAGAAAAAGATCAATAGCCTTGACCTTCACCTTACTAACGATCTCTCAGTCATAAAATATACCGATGAAGGGGTCACCTTTGGCAAAATCAAATTCCTAGTGCAACAATTTTACAGTATATGAGCTTACCAAAGATGAAGAAGAAACACTAGTCCCCGAGGAGGCGCAGGACTTCCAACAGGTTATCAAGTGTTTCGATGAGAAAACCTAAGCTATCGCGAAACTTACAAAAAAAATTAACTTTGGTACTGAAGAGAAACCTAAGAACTTACCAATTAGCGCAACGCTTAATTCTAAGGAACGTCAACAAATTGCACAGGTCTTACAAGAGCACCTCGACTCCTTTACATGGTCCTAGGAGGAAATGCCTGGTTTAGACCCAAGTTTAGTAGAGTATCGCCTTGTCTTAGAACCCGATGGGAAGCCTGTTAAGTAGAAACTCTGTAGGATGCACCCACAAACAACCCTTCAAGTTAAAGAGGAAGTTCACAAATTACACAAAGCCAAATTCATCCGAGTCGACCTCTACCCCAAGTGGGTCACCAATATAGTACCTGTCGCTAAGAAAGATGGTAGAGTGTGAGTTTGAATTGACTTTCGAAACCTCAACCAGGCATGCCCAAAAGACGACTTCCCACTTCTGCACATTGACACTCTAGTCGACAACACTGCTGGACATGAGAAGTTATCCTTTATGGACTGTTTCTCTGAGTATAATCAGATCAAATTAGCAGAGTCTGACCAATAGAAGACTTCTTTCACCACACCATGGGGAACTTACAGTTATGTCGTCATGCCATTTGGGCTAAAAAATGCAGGAGTCACGTATCAACGCGCCATGATAGCTATTTTTCACGACATGATGCATAAATGTGTAGAAGTCTACGTCAATGATATATTAGTGAAGTCCCAAATAAGAGTAGGACATGTTGAAGCACTTCGACTGGTGTTACAAAGAGCTAAGAAATATTAGCTCAAAATAAACCTAAAGAAATGTGTCTTTGGAGTCACCTCCGAAAAATTACTCGGTTTCATAGTCAGCGGGCGAGGGATCGAAATCGACCCTGCAAAAGTCAGAGCCATCCTTGGGATGTCACGTCCCATCAATATCAAAGAGTTATGAGGCCTGATAGGAAGATTGTAATTCATCAGGAGATTCATCTCCCAACATTTAGACAGATGTGATCCTTTCTACAGACTACTTAAAGGAGGAAATGAGTACAAATGGGATGCCCAGTGTCAGCAAGCTTTCAAAAATATCAAAAAGTACCTCCTTAATCCGCCAATACTATCGCCACCAATTCCCGAAAGACCCCTAATCCTATACCTCTCAATGAATGACAAAGCAATGGGAGTGATTCTGGGACAATATGAAGAAGACAGCAAGAGAGAGAAGACTATCTACTACCTTAGTAGGACGATGGTCGAGTACGAACGAAAATATACTTCAATGGAGAAGACCTGTCTCACATTGGTGTGGGCCTCAACAAAACTATGACACTACTTCAGAGCACACAAGATACTAGTACTAGCTCGAATGGACCCTCTAAAGTACGTATTTGAAAAGCCCGCAATATTAGGAAAGATCGCTTGCTGACACATGCTCTTGCAAGAATTCGATATCCCTTACGTCACACAGAAGTCGATCAAAGGACAAGCAATCGCCGATTACCTCGTAGATCTCCCACTCTCGAGTGATGAACCCATACACTCAGATTTCTTCAATGAAGACCTACTCACGATTCATAACAAAGAGCTTGATAAGACCTCATGGATCTTTTATTTTGACGGTGCTCTAAATCACAAAGGAAAAGGCATCAGGTTAGTCCTCCTAAGCTCGGAAGGAGTGGTCATACCTAAGGCTTTTCAATTAGACTTCCCTGTCAGTAATAACGTCGTAGAATACAAAGCTTTTATAACTGGATTGCGAGTAGCACTATAATTAGATGTTAAACAGCTAAAACTATCGGCGACTCTAAGCTAGTGATCTCGCAAGTTATAGGAGAATGGAAAACTAAGGAAAGGAGACTAATGGCATACTTAGAAACCGCTTAATATTTGGTAAAAAAATTTGAAAGAATCTCTTTCACGCATATCCCTAGATTAGAAAACAAGCTCGCAGACTCCCTTGCCACGCTAGCCTCGATCATTCAAATACACATCGGACAAAGTATCAAAACCTTTTTCAATGAAAAGCTGGCAGTACCCGCTCACGAGGTAGTATGGACCATCAATAGAGAATTACCAACCCTCCCCACGAGTACAGGACCAAAAGAAGCAATCACTCCGAAAAATTACGTCAAGACAGAAATCAAATTCGCTATGTTCAGGTTTGAAAAATCACCAACCGACGATGGAGAGTCATGGTATTTTGACATTTGGAACTTCTTAAAGCATCAACACGTCCCTCCATATGCCACGAAGATCGAACGGAAGACTATAAGGAACATATGCACTTGATTCTGCATACTTGGCGAAACACTATACAAAGAAGCCTTCACCAAAGGAGTCCTGCTATGATGCGTCATGACCTCCGAAGGACAATACATCATTCAAGAAGTACACGCCAGCGCTTGTGGTGCCCACACTGGTAGACAGAGACTCACCGATCAAATCACACGATAAGGCTACTCTTAACCGACAATGGGCAGAGATTGGCACCTCTACGTCTAATTCTGCAAGCAATGCCAAGAACATGCCGCACTTATCAAAGCTCCATCAGTTGCATTAAACACTATGACTTCATCGTGGCCATCTTCGATGTCATCGGACCTTTCACAGATACAGTTGGGAACACTCACAAGCATGTGTTCATACTTACAGCAATCGAATACTACACCAAATGGGCAGAAGCTGAATCCTATGTTAGAATCACCGCTTCAACACTCATAAGGTTTATTGTTCAAAATATCATCACCAGGTTTGGAGTACCCAGAATGTTCGTTACCGACAACGAACTATAATTTATCACAGAGAAGACAAAGAAATTATGCAAGAAGTTCGGCATTGATCTATGTCACTCATCACCATTCTACCCTCAAAGAAATGGATAAGCCAAAGCTACAAATAGAACACTGATTCAAATTTTAAAATGCACAGTAGAAACAAGCAATGGAGCCGACTGGCCTGAATGACTATCAGAAGCGCTCTGGATTTATAGGACCTCTATTCATACGGCTACTGGCCAAACCCCCTACCTCCTTATCTACGGGATGGAGGCAGTCTTACCATATGAGATACAAGTACCATTCTTACGAATTTACTCAATGATGAGCTATTCTTAGACGAGAGGAGAATTTCCCTACTCACGCAGCTAGAACAACTTGATGAAACATGTCTAAGGGCAGCTGATCACGCTCAGGTATATCAAAGGAGAGTGGCCCGGGCTTATGATAAGAAAGTCCTTGAACAAACCTTTAATATTGGAGAATTAGTCTTAAAGAAAATCATGCCTTCTAAGCACGCCCATCTGAAAGGAAAATTGAAACCGAACTAGGAAGGCCCATATGTTATAACAGCCGCATACCCTAGAAATGCATACAAACTGGTGAACCAAGACAGGAGAACTCTCTAGCCCTTGGAATGCCATGTACTTTAGAAAATACTACCCTTAGCCCTGTGATCATCACATCCCGTGGTTAAATACTTATACTTATCACCCCCGTAGTCATCACAACCAATTCATTGGTCGTACATTATCAATTCTTAGAATATCCTTAAGACCTTTTGTTTATCGCCCACTTTCTCACTCGGGCAATCTGATTGAAGGACTAGTGACCTATCTAACCTCTTTCAAAATCATAAGTAACACCCGATTCTCATTTCCCCTTCTCCCGCCATTAGAGGAGATGGTAGAGCGAAAAAAAAATGAAGATGCTAAGTTCAATCAAAACTCATTATTCTTGCGCTAGTAGGATGCCTTCAAAAATACATATATAAAAAAAATTGAGAGTATTACGACGAATGAACAAGTCAATGAACTCAGGGAAGTATAAGCAGGCCATGAGGACATCTCTGGTACTTTACTAGAAGTGTATAAGCAAGTTGCGAGGGCACCCCCGATGCTCCTATACTACTAGATGTCGTCGTAAGGTGGCGGGAGGAGGAAAAACTCCTGCTAACCATAGAATGTGAGATTTTGATGTTACCGAAACATGATGAAGAGCTCGATCATGGTGCCCCATATCCCTTTGAGAAAAAGATTGTTACTCACCCCTATTGGAAAGCATTAGATACAAACTATTCTCCACATCACTGAGCCTTACCCCCCTCTACTTTTTTCGGACGATAAATCAAAAGACTTGCAGGATATTCCTAGAAATGAAATTGAAACCCGATGAATGATGACTGATGCAATCACCCACTCTACCTATCATACTTCTCCCTAATAACCACGGGATAGGATGACCACCACCCTAAGATAAACCCCCGTATCCAACTGACCTAATCGAAGAGACCTCCCCTGAGTTGATGACAGTATCGATCAACCTTTTCTTCAAAACTAACTCACCAAATACCCATGACTTCTTATAGACCTAAAGTGCTCATTTAAAACTCAAGAAAGCTCCATTGCATCTAGACACTGGGGCATTTTTTTTATCAGAAGGAGAATCACCTTAGAAGTGCCGACTCGTCCACAAGGAAGATGCGAAATAATAAAGTAACCACCCGGAGAATGCTACAGAAGATACTATACTACCAAACCTTTCCCCATTGCATTATTTTTATTTCAAAAAAAAGAAAAAAGAGAAAAAAAGGAAAGAAACAAAAAAAAAGGAAAAAAATAAATAGAAAAGAAAATGTACATATCCATCTTTTACTACCAGGCCCCCGATCTAAGACATTCACCCCCCTTGACAACTAGGAAGGGGGAGAACAAAAAATACTGATAGCGTTACCTTTACATGCACAAGTACAAAGCAACCTTCAACCATCACTGGGCCAGATTAGGAAGCATCCAAGTCCCAACAACGGTCGACGACGCTAAAGAGACTAAAGAAAATGAAAGACAAATGCAAGAGGTAATCAAAAGGAAAGGAGTCGATCATGTACATCTAAATCGAAGAATCTCCATATATATCAAAATTTTCTTTTTTTACACTTGTCACTGGGGGCATTCCCCCCTACACATATATAATGCACACACAATGGACAAAATAAACACACACACACACACACACACCTACTCCCTATGTTGTCGCTACAATGGCTAAGCACCACTGTCCCAAGTATCATCAGCTAGGAAGTCCGCAAACTGATCCTCCAAAAACACAATCCCGGCACCCAAAGTCCTCGGAACCTCTAGACGACGAGGCCCCCCCTCACCCGTCTGTCTAACAGATCCCTCGATAGCGAATGAGGAGGATACCTAGCGAGAATCTCACGAATGATAGAATCCTCACGAGCATCACCCCTAACACGATCACGTGATGTGTGATGAGACTACCTAGCCGAGGAACCCCTGGCCCTCGACTCTGATCCATCAAGCTGACTAGCCAACCTACGTACCCCTTGCTCACTCCTCGTTAGTCGATACTGCAAGTGATCTAGGAACACCTGCAGTGCCCGCATCGTCCGATGCGCAGCCTCCAATGCCTCAGCCTGAGTCTTCTGTGCAACCATCATCTCAATGAATAGGTCATCATTACTCTGCATCTCCCCGAGGACCTGCCTGGCCTTAGGAGTGGCGTGCTTGTATCGCCTCTAGACACGGCTCCTCAAACTGACGAACCTGCGTAACCACACCAAGTCAAGGAAAACCAATATATGTGTGAACATAAAAGAAACTTCGAAAAGGAAAGAATCATACCCGATTCAGCCTCTCCTCCAAAAGTCGCTCAACCGTCTTAGCAGTCACTAAATCAGCAGGAGGCACGGAAGGGACAACAAACGTAGGCGGCTGCAACAAGAATAAACAAATACATCAGATAAAACTATAATGACAAATAAACTATGAACATAATAAATAAAACATACCAGAGTAGGGACAGGGATAAACCCCTGAGGGGAAGCCTCAGGAGCAAAGTCTGGAACATCCTGCGCAGAGAACCAAACAAGCAAACACAAGATATGCCAGAATAAATAAGATGAAATAATCTAAGCTGAAGTACACCACACCAGAAACTATACCTGACTCTTTGGGTGTAGAGAGGCAACAGTCGCCTCCCTCGTCTGAAGATCCTCAGCAACCTGAAGCTGGAATACCATATAATGTTAGTAGAATATTAAGAAAGCGAAACAATAACATCCAACAAACTATGCAATGACACAAACAAGATAAAAGATTGAATGAAACTTACCCAATGCTCTAGGTCGGCTCGAAGCTGAGCCATTGTTGGATCCTCCCGATTGGAGGAAGCAACTGAAGATGGATCAAACAGTGGAATGGGACCTCCAGCAGCGAGCTTGGCTCTCTACGAATAACAATAAACACATTAGTTAGCAAGCTCACCACGCTAATAGTTAACAAAACTAAGCTCATATAGACACTTACCAATCGATCAATCTCAAATCACAAACTGGCCTCCACCTCTCGACAGGCATGTTGCTGATCGCATAACAACCCTATCGTCACCACATGACTAGAGACCTCAGCCTCCCTCCCAGACTGTCCAAAATAAAATGAGACACCATAATCATGTCAGAACAACTGTGTTTGCATAATACATAAATAATTAGACCAATAAATCAACTCACCAGGAGCCGTCGAGTCTCCGCCAGTCGAACCCCCAACTCATCCCCCGCTCCCCTAGCCTGAGCAACTGAGAGGGCTAAGGAGTGCAGCATCTCCTCATCCGAATGAGGAGCACACCCCATCTGTTCCATCGCCCTATGGAGGGAATCTAACTCCCCCCACTCCCATGGAAGGGACGTGTGAAGAGGCACCCGCTACCCAGTGCATTAAATCATCTCCTATACTCTCGGACATCCGCCTCGTAACGTGCCCCTGTGACCCTGGTCCCCCTAGATCTAAAATCTGCCATTTGAAGCACCATCTTCTCCACAAAGTTTCGGCTAATGGGGCCGATCATCCTCTTCGCCACCCTGTGGTGAATCTTCGAAGGGACTCCCTGAACGAGCCCCAGCTACCGCACCGCTTGAGATAGGTGGATCCTCTCCACCTTCTCAAAACAATGGACCCATATGTTCATGTAAAAGAAGGGCTGGCCAGACTAAATCACTGGCACACCCGCATCCTCCTCGGTCGCGCATGGCCTCCAAATCACGTACAACCCAAATAAATAATCCAATCCATCAATGAATCCTTAGATGTCTCACCCGCATCCTCCTCAGAGGTCTCACCTATCTCCCCCTCTCCAACCCAAAAATAGTAAGATCGTGCCTACTACCACCCTCAGACTCCATCCTAGAACAAAGAGTTTGAAAGACTCAGGAAAATGGAAGAAACGGTGCCTGAAACGAACGATCGGATCGCAAGATATCATTAAAACACGAAAACTAGAGCGTAACGAAACAAGGAAACCAATAATCAAAGACCAAAACGGATTGCACGGGAAAATAAAAGTTTTTGAACTATATATAGAACATACCCAAATCGCGCGCGTGAACTCACGTGCTCAACCTAATCACGCACCACAATTTCCGCCCTTAATTCAGATCAAACGATCAGTTTTGAGCGCATAAATTAATCATCGCCCACTCAAACTAATTTGACCAACTGGTTGCACGCCGCCTACCAGGCACGTAATCACCTCAAGCGCCCCAACCAGCCCGCACAAATGCCATCAATCACCTGCACAGTGACCGGCCACTGCCCTAATCCTACGCGCAATATCGTGTGTTTAACTCGTAAAACGATCGGACACAGGCGTGTGATGACCTTCCGACCCTCCGAAATGTGCGCTCCCATTTCGGCGCACAATTATTTTATGTGCCCATAGTGAAGCGTGCAACTCCCCAGAAACACAAAATATGTGCCCATAATAGCAGGGTCACAAGACCAAATTAGGAGACTTCGGACACTGATTACCAACCTAAACCATGCCCTTGTTAGGGCCAATCCAAAAACAATCTGACTTAGAACATATACACCCCAAACCAAAAATGAAAAAAAATGTCCCCCCAACATCATTTATACACTTCAACGAAGACCAAACTAAACTAAAAAAAATGAAGAAATGCCCCAACATCACCTACACACTCTAACTAAGACCAAATAAAAAAGGTGCCCCCATCATTCATGCACTTGAACCTAAACTAAACTAAACCAAAAACTGCTCCCAGCACACCCCGGATCAAAATAAATAATACGATCAGACCAAATTTAAATAAATAAGCATCATACTCAAAACAAGTCGAACCAAGCTACCAAATAAACCAAAATTTACTAAATAGAAATTACCACAAATGAAATAAAAACATAATCACTTCATAAATGAATAAAATAATTACAAAACACATCAAGGGCATACCCTTTGAGTATACAACTTAAAACAAGATATTTAAAATCAGCACGTTTAGGCAGTGCCCGAATCCAGATTTATTTGGGAAACAAGAAATCTCGGAAAAGCCCGAAAGAGGAATGCACCCTGAACGAATTCTGACAATGACAACCTTTCCCCACCCCGAGCCGATAGAAAACAAAGAATGGATTACGAAAAGCCACCCAGGATCTGCGGTATCCACCATTGGAAGCTTGCCTTAGAAAGCATAACAAGGAGGAGCGGCTAACACTGAATTCGCAGAGCCTACCAAGGAAAAATAGGCATCAATCACGAGAACTCTGATCCTGCATTATCCTTGGGTTTCCTTTCTACCACCTTTTTCTCTGCCACCTCTTTCCTTAGCATGGAAGCAATTCGACTGCTACCTCGCATTCCCAATAATCCACTTAATAATCACAACTCCTCGGGTTTAATACCCGGAAAACAAAAGAGAAAGGAAGAAAAGACATTAATGAACAAAAATGCCCAAAGTCACAAACAAAAAAAATGCCCCAAAACTCCTAATCCTAAAACTTGAAATGAAATTCAAAACAACGAGAATCCAAAGCCTTTAGCTCTCACATTTATAAACTATACCCTCCTAAATTACCAGAGGGACAAGTGTCACACCTTTAAACCCATCCAATCTAATTAAATCCAAAACTAGACACATACCCCCTTGAAAGACCACAATCCATGACAACCTAAATAAGCCAATGTTGATGTTTTTGCCTTCCCTTCAAATAGGGTCTAAAATCACTAATAAGACTAGGCAGAACACACTCACATAGACCTGCAAGTAATCAGGGTCTGTTGTAGTAAGTTTTAAAAAGATGGTGAGTAAGGGAATGTCCACAGGGAGGTTGGTTTAAAAAGGTGATAAATCTCCAAATCTATAAGAGATTTGGCACCCTAACTAATGCTAAGTTAGCTAAAAGACAGGGGAGATGTTTAAAAGGGATTGTCACTTATGCTAAGCTAAAATTAAACGAAAACTAACTTGGATCGAGTTTGGGAATCTAGATCTCATAGGGGAAAGGAGTAAAAACCAGAAAATGGAGAAGAGTAACTTAGAAATTGGTCTCACTGAAATCAGGTTAGATTAATTATGCTGCAGAGGTTCAGAGCACACAATTCCCTCAACTGGCTACAAGCACAGCTGCAGGGTAGAAGACTCCACTCCAAATCACAGGATCTGACTGGTCTTAAGGCTATGATCTATTCACTTGAATGGTCACAAACCATCCTATAGACTTTATCTGATCCAGGGATTTACAGCAGACGAATCCAATTGGAGCCTATGCTTGGACTAATCTTAAGGTTATGATCTGTCCACTATAATGGTCACAGATCATCCTAGGGATCTCCTCCAAAGTAAAAGCATCAATCAGAACAATTAAAACCACTACAGATGCTACAATTCCAAGGTCACAGAATCAGATAATTATAGGAGTATCAGATCTAGGGAGATCGGATGGTATCCAAGAGGTCTACCAGTTAAGTGGGTGAGCTGATCTACAGTCTCCTCTACACAAATCCGATCGAGCACCAAATGAAACCAAAGGAACTTTAGATCTATTTATAGCATTACAAACAACATTTACATTACAATCAAACTCACTCTACAGTAGAAATGCTCTCAGATCTATGGTCTGTATAGCAGTGAACCCATAATAGCACACTCAACCTTACCCAATTACAGATCCAACCTCTCTCCTCGCTACTCCCAGGGAATTAGCCAACCATTGTTGGGCTAAAAGAGGGAAAATAGAAGTTCTCTGCAAGCTCTAATCTCTAGAATTTGACTGAGATCTCGATCTCCCCCAAATTGCAATTGGGGGTCTCTATATATAGCTTTCTCCTCTATTTTTCCCAGCAGAAATCCCTTCTAGAAGATCCTCAGAGTTTGTTAGGGTTCTGTTAGAGCATGTGGGTCGGTAAGGTTTCCTAGGGCATCTTCTGGAATCGTCGTGTCGGTTAACATGTGCCTCAGGTTGCATGCAGTAGGTCACCAAGTCACAGCGTATGTATAGCTGAATTTCTGAGAAGTTCTGCATATGATTTCGACAGGTTGGGGAAGCTTCGGATAGGTTCTGGTAAGGCTTTTTAGACCTTTCGCCAGGTTCTCCAATCCCTTCGATAGGTTCTAATAGGATGAGTTTTGAGGCTTTATCTTCACTGCACTTTATCTGGAGCATTCGACAGGTTGGAGGAGTACTTCGATAGGTTGGGAGATCGTGTCGTCAGGTTGTATCTTTGCATTCAATCACTTCGATAGGATGGCTCTCACTCCTTCGATAGGTTCTTGTTCCAGCACCTCTGTTTCGATAGGTTCAGGAACCCTTCGATACGTTCCCTATGCTCCTCAGGTAGATTTCGTCAGGATGAAATGTCTTTCTCTCAACTGTTCGATAGGTTCTTAGATCCTATCAATTTTCACAATCCTCACGACTTCTTCTTTCTGCCCTCAGATCCTATCAAAACCTCGCCAATCTACACGAATTCCTCTAATTCAACTCTCAGCTCCCGTCGAAATCCTCAGATGTCCTCTTGATAGGATATTTTTGACCTTTCTTCACTTCCTTCACCTTGTTCTACTATGGCCAAGCACTCTAATGGTCCAGTGATGTGCTGTCCTCTAGTGTGCTATTGTTGGGTCTGTCCTTTGTTGAGAGATGGTCCCTTTGTGTGCATTCTTGAGTGGTTTTCTATATTAATATCATCTTTTATTGTTGTCTATAAAATACACTCGACAGAGGCTTATTAGTGTGCTCACAGGTCTATCAATGGTCAGGTTAAACGGTGAAAAGTGGCATTTTTCACCACTTAACACACCCCCAAACCTAAGCTTTGCTAGTCCCTGAGCAAAGGAGAATAAAAAGGAATTAAAAATGCCACTGTCGTAGGGAGCACAGATGCATTTATCATATGCAGCAAGCCTTTTAAACCCCTAGGTGATCCCTAGTGGAGGAGTGAAGTCTCCAGAGGGTTTTCAGTGAAGGTACCCACAAGCTTCTCCAATTAAATTTAGTTAATCATAGTGCAACTGGTTAAAGCAGAGTTTGAGTAGATAAAATGGATTCACACCATGCATCTTTAGAGGAATTTCGACAGGGAGAGCATCCTTTTGGATCATGAAAGTTTACCAATTTCTTCATCATCCCTCAGTTCATGTCAAGGCCTTTCTTTCAAAAAATTGATGTAGAGTTCACCATTCATTTAAGCTTTTTGTGCTGATAGTACCCCTATCAAATTGGATTGCAGGCCCAATTCTCACCAGGGCTGTTTACTCATTAATACAAGGAAGAGGGGTGCATCATATCACACAGCTCAAGAGCAGTTGCAGCCCTCAAATAGGACTGCAAGCATGAGCAGAGGCATTGCTCTAGCGTATGAAATTTTCTAATTCTTTTCACCATAGATCAAACAAATCCTCATCTCCACATTCCAGCTCAATCCATTTCATATCAGTAAGGACTTTTTATTGGGTTGTAATGTGGCTTATGGGTGAGGTTTATAAAGAATGAAAGGGTGGAATGAGATTCAAAATTGAGAAATCAGTAAAGGAGGTGGTCTAGACAACACCTTCTTCATTTCAGCACCTTCTCACTTTCTTATTGAATTTTCAGACTTGAAGTGATCAGCTTCATCAGCTTCTTATCTTCCTGTAGATTTTCAAGTGAAATGGCTTCTCTTTCTCATCCTTTTGCATCAATTCTTTTGTTGGTTTTTTTTTTTTTTTTTTTTGATGGGTCGGAATGCCACAAATACCACCAACTGTGTTTTTCTTCTCTTTCAACCACTTCTCAAACCAGCTCTACCTTCTTCCATTCCTTCACCTTTTCCTTCTGAAATCTCAGAGTGAGGGTCAATCTATATCAGGTCACTGAGGTTTTGGGTTCAAATTTTCATTAAAGAAAATTAGGACTTTTAAGGCTCAAGTGACGTGCATCAAGGGCAGTTTAAAGGTGGAAGATTTTAAGCTCAAACTGTCCAATGGATGACCTTACTTCATGTTCTCCATGTCATGACTGCTATCAAGCTGTTTCAACTTGGATTTGCCAAACTTCTAGTGATCAAAATTAGGTCCAGTCAGTCCTTAGAGCAGAAAAAATTTACCACAACATTCTTCAAAGAACAATTTTTAGGCCCAAGTCTCACTGTGTATGGCCTTCCATCAAATTTTTTGGGGGATATCCTCACAATTTTCTCTTATTTCAGATTCACTAAACATCAATTTATTTTCAAAATTTGTTGACATTCACTTCATGAACAATGTTAAAACTGTAGTTTATTTTAATTCCAAAAAGTTTTCTGAATTAGGTGAGAGTTCACTTTATTTCCCCAAACTTCTTTTTACACCTGGCTGCACTGAAATTAACTAATTTATTGGCATACATGACACACCCCCAAACCTAAACTAAACAGTATCCCTACTGTTGACAACATAGTGGGTGTAGCCGTGTGGACATCCAGGGACAAAAAAAACAAAACAAGTAGACAAATAGAAAAAAGAATGGCATAAACAAAGCATTTTATTAAAAAGAAATGAAGCAGACAGTCAGTACAATGGTCAAGCACAAGGATGCGAAAGGTAAGACATTCATGTGGACAAAATATCCTTGGCAAACTAAAAGCCTCCCCCTGGCTCAGGGATATCCTCAGCCTGCGTCAAGTGGAAGAGGAACTGCAAGCCAGGAGGGGAGGAAGAAAAGGAAAAAGAATAGGATTAGGGGGCAGGGGGAGGGGTGGCAGAGGAGGATGGTGGCGGAGAAGCCAATGGCTCGGTCTTCTACCTCTTCTTCTCCCTCTTACCTTTTTTCTTTTCCTCCTTGGCGAGGATCTGCTATACCTTCTCATATTCATCCTAGAGGAATTGCAACGGGTCTGGTTCCTTGGGCTGTAGTGGCTCCAGCCAGAAGAGGTAGAGTTGAGCAGGAGTGAAGGTGGGCTTGTCATCTGCCATAGTTATGAGGAGTGCATAGGGTAGAAGGAGAGGAATGGGATGAAATCGAGCCATCGACATCTATTTAAGGTGGGTGCATGATGGAATATGAAGCGGTGTATTCAATATCACCGCCGTCGACAAGAAGGAATGAAGGGTTAACTCCACCATGCAGCATGGGGAATGAAATTGTGCATTAACTGGCAGCCTATATTTAGCACTGGGAGTTACGGCGTATTGCAGAAACCCAGGGGGGTGCAGAGTATAGGTTAAGGCTTCCTATCGAAGTCACCTAAGTATGTGGCCGGCGGTGGAATGCTTTCGATAGGTTCAACCCTTTCTATCGAAAAGAATAAATATTGCATTCGATAAGCTGGGAAGACTGCTTTCGATAGGATGGTGTCCTGTCGGATGCAGGGAAGATAAAACATTTAATTCGCTAGGATGCCGAGGGGGGAAATGGCTTTTCGATAGGTTGGGTAATACATTTGTCAGTTCTGTTCGATAGGTTCCAGGTAAGAGTCTAGAGCCTATCGCAAAGTTGTTCTCACCTATCGAGAAGTCTCAGCACCTATCGAAATCCTCCCCAATCCTATCGTCATCAGCAGCTGACCTAGGGAAAGGTCCAAATGACCTATCGAGAGGTCCTATGGGCTTAATAATATGGCCTATGTGTGCTGGGCTTTTAGCCTTAGCACCCAGCAACTCATTTATTGTGCTACCAGTCAGTTGAATTTGCTTATGACCTTGTGCCCATGATCCCTAGACTGCAGGCGATATTGAAATGAAGCTTGATCTTGACATGGCCATTTTATTGTAGAAAAAATATCGTGGGAAAGAATCAAGATATAAATCAAATATAATACTTATGATACAAATCAAAGTCAGGTATTAACCTGGAGGATCCTGAAGATCAATGGTCTCTTCAGGTTCACAAATGTTGTCGACGCAAAGTTTCAGCCTCTGACCATTGACCTTAAGGATTCTGCCATCTATGGGATTCATGACTTCGACAACTCCAGATGAAGAAACATGTACCACTGTGAATGGTCCATCCCATCTGGACAGCAGCTTTCCTGGAAAGAATTTCATTCTGGAGTTGAACAACCACACCTTGTTATTTGGCTTGAAATCATTGCGGAGCAAATGTCTGTCATGGAAGGCTTTTGTCCTCTCCTTGTTACTCTGGGCATTTGCATAAGCTTCTAGTCGCAATTCATCTAGTTCGAATAACTAGAGTTTCCTATGAATACCAGCTGAGTGTAAGTCAGAATTTACTGCTCTAATGGCCCAATATGCTTTATGTTGCAATTCAACAGGCAAGTGACAAGCCTTGCCATATATGAGTCAGATTGGGGACATGCCTATGGGGGTTTTATAGGCTGTTCTATAAGCCCATAAGGCATCAGTCAATTTACTGGACCAATCCCTTCTGTCAGTTCTCACAGTCTTCTCTAGAATATGTTTGATTTCCCTGTTGGAAATCTCTACCTGCCCACTGGTTTGTGGGTGGTAGGGGGTGGCTACTCTGTGGGTAACAGAGTATCTTTCCATCAGCTTATCAAAAGGTTTATTACAGAAGTGGCTGCCCCCATCACTAATAATAGCTCTAGGAATGCCAAATCTTGAAAAGATGTTGTCTTTCAAGAATTGAATCATGACCTTGTGATAATTTGTCCTCGTAGCTATGGCCTCTACCCATTTGGACACGTAGTCCACAACTACAAGGATGAAATTGTATCCAGCAAAAGGGGAAAAAGGTCCCATAAAGTCGATTCCCCAAATATCAAACAGTTCGACAACAAGTATAGGTTGCAAGGGCATAGAGTTTCTCCTTATAATACAGCCCATTTGCTGGCATCGATGACAAGCTTTACAGTGCTGCCGGGCATCTTTGAATAGGGTAGGCCAGTAGAAACCACTTTGAAGAACCTTGGCTGCAGTCTTGTTACCACTGAAGTGGCCCCCACAGGCCTGTTCATGGCACATGGTTAGGATGTTTTGAAACTTAGTTTCAGGTACACAACGTTTGATCACCTGATCTGCACAATGCTTAAAGAGGTAAGGATCCTCCCACATGTAATATCAAGTCTGTGCAATGAACAAATTCTTATTATCCCTGTTCCAATGTGGAGGGATCCTACCCATAACAAGGTAATTGACAATATTGGCAAACCAGGGCATACTTATTTGGACAGTTAAAAGCTGCTCATCTGGGAAGGAGTCATTAATGGGCAAGCTTTTTATTTCAGTGGCTGGGATCCTTGACAGATGGTCAGCCACCACGTTCTCAACTCCCTTCTTGTCTTTAATCTCTAAATTAAATTCCTGCAAGAGAAGAATCCATCTGATCAGTTATGCTTTGGCTTCCTTTTTGGACAAGAGGTATTTCAAAGCTGAGTGGTCAGTGAACGCAATAATTTTTTATCCTAGCACATAAGACCTGAATTTCTCTAAGGCAAAGATAATAGCTAATAGCTCTTTCTCAGTTGTAGTATATTTCAATTGAGCATCAACCATTGATTTACTGGCATATGCTACCACAAAAGGTGCCTTGTCTTTTCTTTGACCCAACGCTGACACAATGGCAAAGTCTGATGCATCACACATCAACTCAAATGGCAGAGAGAAATCAGGGGATTACAAGATGGGAGCTGTGGTCAAACAGGTCTTTAACAGTTCAAAAGCAGCTCGACATCTATCATTAAAGTCAAAAGGAACATCCTGGCACAACAGGTGACAAAGGGGTTTGGAGATTTTGCTGAAGTCCTTAATGAACCTCCTATAAAACCCAGCATAGCCCAGAAATGACCTAACTTGTTTGACAGTTTTCGGGGGGGCAAATGAGCAATTAAATTAATCTTAGCTTGATCAACCTCGTTTCCTTTGTGAGAGACAATATGTCCTAGAAGAGTGCCTTGAGTCACCATGAATTGACTCTTCTCCCAACTCAGAACTAGATTGGTCTCCTCACACCTTTGTAGTACAGAGCTGAGATGGTGTAGGCATTGGCTAAAATTATCTCCATAAATGGAGAAATCATCCATAAAGATCTCCAGAAACTTATCAATCATGTCAGAGAAGATAGCATACATGCATCTTTGAAACGTGGCAGGTGCATTACACAACCCAAATGGCATCCTTCTGTATGCAAAAGTTCCAAATGGGCAGGTGAATGTGGTTTTTTCTTGGTCTTGGGGGTATACAGGGATCTGATTGTACCCTGAATATTCATCAAAGAAACTGTAATAGGCCTTGCTTGCCAGCTTGTTCAAAATTTGGTCTATGAAGGGCAATGGGAAGTGATCCTTGCTGGTTTTTTCATTGAGTTTGCGGTAATCTATGCATACCCTCCAACCAGTGGTCTATCAGGTTGGAATCAGCTCACCTGAATCAGCTTCAACAACTGTAATGTCAGATTTCTTGGGTACTACCTGGGTAGGTGCTACCCATTGTGAATCCGAGATAGGGTAAATTATGTCAGCATGTAGGAGTTTGACTACCTCCTTCATCACAACCTCCTACATGTGTGGGTTGAGTTTCCTCTGCATCCCTCTGGAAGGTTTGGAGCCTTCCTCAAGATGAATTTTATGCATTCACATAACAGGGTTGATTCCCCCAAGGTCTGCAATGGTCCATCCTATTACCTTCTTATGCCTTTTTAGTACACAAAGTAGTTCGTTTTCCTACTCAAGAGAGAGGGAAGAAGAGATTATCACAGGCAATTTGGTGTTGTCTCCTAAAAAGGCATATTTTAAAGATTTTGGGAGTGGCTTTAACTCCACCTCTGGGGAACTGATGAGGGAGGGCAATAGGGGTGCCTTAGAGGGGGGTGGGAGAGGTAACAAAGTAGGCCTCCATGGATAGTGCTGTGCTGGTGCTGCTTCAGAAGTGACAAGTTTCACATGCTCAATCTCAGAGGTGGGAACCTTCTCTACCTCTATTTCCTTCCATATGTCAGCTAACTCAATAAACCATTCCTTACCATGTAGCAGCATATTCACATTTTCCTGGACAACCTCAACAATCACATTAAGAAAAAAATAGTCCTCATCGGGATGAGGTTGATTTGTTGCATTGTACATATTCAATTTGACCTTCATATTTCCAAATGATACTTCCATGATTCCAGACCTGCATTGAATACAAGCATTAGCTGTGGCCAAAAAGGGCCTGCCTAGAATCACAGGTATGGAAGTGGCACTCCTCCCTGGTTCCATATCCAGCACCAAAAAGTCAGCAGGATAGAGGAATTTATCAACTCCAATCAAAACATCCTCAATTATCCCCACAGGTTTCCTTTCAGATCTATCAGCCAGCTGGAGGACCACATGTGTGGGCTTTAATTTGCCTAAGCCCAGCTTCTCATATATTGAATATGGGTGCACAAGTCTTTTAAAAACTTGGCATAGGCAGGGACTTATTTAATGGCATCAAGTAAGGGCAAATTGATCTTTACTTGCTTGAAAGTCTCCATCATTTCCTCAATTTTACCTTGCCCTTTATCAAAAGGGGAAGGTGCTTGCAGTGCCTTAGGAAATGGCAAATGTGGGATTGCTCCCTCATTTGCAGCCTTGGCCAAAGGATCATCTTTTTTTAAAAAAAAATTCTTTTCTTAAGGATCCTCATTGTCCTCTTTGTTCACAGCTGGTCGCTCCTTCAGGTCCACCCCTGGTGGCCTTTGTTGTGTTCTTGTAGAAATCACTTCATTTTCTTCCTCTAAGCTCCTCACAGGCTCACAGCCCACTTGGTTGTCCACTAACCTACCACTTCTCAATGTTGTAACAGATTTAGCTTCCTCATAGGTGGAGGAAACTTCACCCACTACAAATTGTCGTCGTGGGTTGTCCTGTGGTTTGCTAGGCAGCCTCCCTCCTTCTCTTCTAGTCAAGGCATCAGATAGCTAACCAAGTTGACCCTCTATCTTTTTTATGCTCTGGTTGTGAGAGTGCACAGTTTGGGATAGGGAGTTCAAGTTTGGCAGTGAAGATAGAACTTGTTTCTCAAAGGAAGATGCTCTCATAGCTGGAGGAGGTGCAGATTGCTACACAGGAGGAGCTACAGGTTGGGTCATGGGTTGCTGATACTGAGGCCATGGGACATAACCTTCTCGATAGGGCTGAGCATTTCTGTAGGGCATGGGCTGCTACTGCTGGCTGGGGTATGCATCTTGTCGCCACCTCAGATTGGGGTGGTTCCTCCATTGATACCCAGCAGCAGGCTGCTGCCCATAAGGTTGAGCTGCAGTCACATGCTCTATTATAAAATCAGGAAACTGGCCAGCAGATGGGCATTCTTCAAGGGCGTGAGCAGGGGACTGGCATATGGCACATGCCCCCTCCACTCTAGCAGCCACAAGTGACTGCATTGCTCCCATAAGCTTATCAAATTTCAGGGGTAGGCTGTTCACTTTTCTTTCCAAATCACTTGGCACACTCACTTCATATAACTTTCCTCTTGAAGTATTCTCCTTCACCAACCTAGGAGGATCTAGATCTCTAGCAAAGGTTTCCCTTTACATAGAGTTTTCACTAATAATATCAAAGAGCTCCCATGCCTCCTCAGCAGTTTTATGGAGGTAGGTGCCTCCGCAGGAAGCATCTACCATGTCTCAACTTTTAGAATCAATTCCTTGATAAAAGCTTTGAACCAGTTGCTATTCAGGGATTTGATGATGGGGGCATTTCTTTAGGAGTTCCTTAAATCTCTCCCAGGATTGATGGAAATCTTCAGTTGGATCTTGGGTAAAAGAGATGATACCCTTCCTCAACTGGCTGGTTTTTGACATAGGGAAGAACTTGGCCAGAAATTGACATTGGAGATCACTCCAGGACTGAATGTTGTTGGGTGGAAGTTAGGACAACCAGGTCCTGGCTTTGTCCTTTAATGAAAAAGGAAAGAGTCTCATCCTGGTGGCCTCCTCTCCCAAACCTGCGATGTTAAATGTAGTGCACAGTCCCAAGAACTCGTCAATGTGCTTGTAGGGGTCTTCTTTGGTCAGGCCATGAAATGAGGGCAGCATTTGAATTATGGAAGATTTTATCTCATAATTTCGTTGAGCAGTTGGAAATTGAATGCAGAAGGGAGAATTATAGATCTCTGGTGCATTAAACGCCTTGAGGGTTCTCGGCTATTGTTGCTCACCCATTTCTATAGAGTCAATTGCAACAGATGTGGGTGCAGTTGGTCTGGATCTGAGAAGTCTTTCAACTTCTGGATTTAGTGGAATAATCTGAGGTTGGAGAGTTCTCCTACCAAACATACAACACTCAAATTCTGAATGCAGAACAGATTCTCAACACAACAAGTAGAATCAACCAAACTTTTTAACTACTCTAAAAATCAACAGATCTGAAAAGTAAAAGGGGAGTAGAGGGGTGCAAACTATAGAGCAGCCTCCAGCACAATTCTCCTCTCACTGGTGACCTCAGATCTTGATGAAATGCACACAAAATACTGAAAAATAATAAAACTTACAAATATAGTTAGTAAAATCAATTAAACAACTACAGATCTATGATCAAAACTTAGATCTACCAATTTTTAAACACACCTCCCCGGCAACGCGCCAAAAACTTGTTGAGGTTTTTGCCTTTCCTTCAAATAGGATCTAAAATCACTAATAAGACTAGGCAGAACACACTCACACAAACCTGCAAGTAATCAGGGTTTGTTATAGCAAGTTTTAAAAAGAAGGTGAGTAAGGGAATGTCCACAGGGAGGTTGGTTTAAAAAGGTGATAAATCTCCAGATCTATAAGAGATCTGGCACCCTAACTAATGCTAAGTTAGCTAAAAGACAGGGGAGAGGTTTGAAAGGGATTGTCACTTAAGCTAAGCTAAAATTAAATGAAAACTAACTTGGATCGAGTTAGAGAATCTAGATCTCATAGGAGAAAGGAGTAAAAAGTAGAAAATGGAGAAGATTAGCTTGGAAATTAGTCTCACTGAAATCAAGTTAGATTAATTATGCTGCAGAGGTTCAGAGCACACAATTCCCTCAACTGGCTACAAGCACAGCTGTAGGGTAGAAGGCTCCACTCCAAATCACAGGATCTCACTGGTCTTAAGGCCATGATCTGTCCACTTGAATGGTCACAGACCATCCTATAGACTTTATCTGATCCAGGGATTTACAACAGACGAATCTAATTGGAGCCTGTGCTTGGACTAATCTTAAGGTTATGATCTGTCCACTTTAATGGTCACAGATCATCCTAGGGATCTCCTCCAAAGCAAAATCATCAATCATAACAATTAAAACCACTACAGATGCTATAATTCTAAGGTCACTGACTCAGGGAATTGCAGGAGTATCAGATCCAGGGAGATCGGATGGTATCCAAGAGGTCTACCAGTTAAGTGGGTGAGCTGATCTACAGTCTCCTCTACACAAATCCGATCGAGCACCAAATGAAACCAAAGGAACTTTAGATCTATTTATAGCATTACAAACAACATTTACATTATAATCAAACTCACTCTACAATGGAAATGCTCTTTGATCTATAGTCTGTGCAGCAGTGAACCCACAATAGCACTCTCAACCTTACCCAATTACAGATCCAACCTCTCTCCTCACTACTCCCAGGGAATTAGCCAACCATTGTTGGGCTAAAAGAGGGAATATAGAAGTTCTCTGTAAGTTCTAATCTCCAGAATTTGACTCAGATCTCGATCTCCCCCAAATTGCAATTGGTGGTCTCTATATATATATATATATAGCTTTCTCCTCTGTTTTCCCACCAGAAATCCCTTCTAGAAGGTCCTCAGAGTTTGTTAGTGTTCTGTTAGAGCACGTGGGTCAGTAGGGTTTCCTAGGGCATCTTCTGAAACTATCGTGCCAGTCACCAAGTGCCTCGGGTTGCATGCAGTAGGTCAGCAAGTCACAGCGTGTGCATAGTTGAATTTCTGAGAAGTTCTGCACACGATTTTGACAGGTTGGGGAAGCTTCCGACAAGTTCTGGTAAGGCTTTTTAGACCTTCGCCAGTTTCTCCAATCCCTTCGATATGTTCCAATAGGATGAGTTTTGAGGCTTTATCTTCACTGCACTTTATTTGGAGCATTCGACAGGTTGGAGGAGTACTTCGATAGGTTAGGAGACCGTGTCGTCAGGTTGTATCTTTGCATTCCATCACTTCGATAGGTTGGCTCTCACTCCTTCGATAGGTTCTTATTCCAGCACCTCTATTTCGATAGGTTCCCTATTCTCCTCAGGTAGATTTCGTCAGGATGAAATCTGTCTTTCTCTCAACTATTCGATAGGTTCTTGGATCCTATCGATTTTCACAATCCTCATGACTTCTTCTTTCTGGCCTCAAAACCTATCGAAACCTCGCCAATCTGTACGAATTCCTCTAATTCAACTCTCAACTCCTATCGAAATCCTCAGATGTCCTCTCGATAGGATGTTTTCGACCTGTCTTCACTTCCTTCGCCTTGTTCTGCTGCGGCCAAGCACTCTAAGGGTTCAGTGATGTGTTGTCCTCTAGTGTGCTATTATTGGGTCGGTCCTGTGCTGAGAGATGGCCCCTTTGTGGGCATTCTTGAGTGGTTTTCTGTATTAATATCATCTTTTATTGCTGTCTAAAAAATACACTCGACAGAGGCTTATTAGTGTGCTCACAGGTCTATCAATGGTCAGGTTAAAGGGTGAAAAGTGGCATTTTTCACCACTTAACAATCAATAATCATGCAACACTTACCCCTCCAAGGGAACATAAATCCAAAGCAAAATAGATAAGCCAATAGGATGTAAACACTTAACCTCCATCTAGAAACCTCAAATTAAAACCCTAAATTCACACAGTTTTAACAAGTGTCATCTCAAATCAAATAAAAGGACTAAAGCAAAATACCCTAAACCTTTGACAAAACAAATAATAAAAAAAGGCTTTCCCAAAATGAGACCCTAACTTGCTTAGGACCACACAAAAATGCCTCCAACAAACCCAAACAAAACCAAGTAAACCCTCTAAACAAAATTCCATAGAATAAACTATTCTTGGGATAAAAGCTAAATTAAATCCTAAACTAAATCGAACAAACCAAATATGTCTGACTAATCCATTAAATAAGTTTAAAAAAAAAAAATAAACACAATAAACAAAAAAAATATAATACTTCTTTATTTATAAAAAAAAATTGACAGGTATCACCGGAGGCATACCTCCTAACTTACAATCCAAAACAAAAACCTAGAACCTAACTTACAACCAAAAACAAAAATCGGAGACCCAAAATCAGCACAAAGCAAGGATCAAAACACCCAATCGGAGGCCTCAGAAGGATTACCTCCAAACTTGGAGCATCTAATCAGAAGCTTTAGGAAGGATTGGTTGGGAAAGAAATCCCTCCACTTATTACTCCTTCTCTTCCACCATCTCTCCTTAGCCGCTGCCTCCTCAACTCTAAAAGGGATTGATGTGAAGACTGGCACCCTCATTCCTAATACCGCCCATTCCTAGAGTAATGACGTCCCCGAGTATCACCTCAGGATGAATATCATGCAAAATTTACAACATAGGAAGAAACGACATCCCAATCGGACAGTTAGATCACCCGATATTGCTAAAACACGAATTTTAGAACACAAGAGATCCAAAAAAAAGTTAAATTTCAAACTAAATCAGAGAATGAGAAATAAATGAAGGCTCCCTCACTTATAAAGAGTATGGACTTAGTCACGTGCAACACATGACGCGCATAATCCAAAACTCGGGCTCCGACCCGAGCGCACAATTGAACCATCGCCCGCGCCGACGGCGCGACACTCCGATCACGCGCTCACTACAGACCGCATAACCTCATTAAACAACTACCTCGCACCGCGCAATACGAAAGGTCACCCACACAGTGACCAGGTGACTCCTCAATCATGCACAAGTATTAAAGTGCATAACTCAATCACACGCACAGTCAGACCCGCGTAAACAGCCCTTCGAACCTATGATTTCACGCCCGAAAATAGGCGTGCAATCATATTGAGTGACCTAAACCAAGCGTGCAATGCCTGACTTTGGACGAAATCTATACCCTCACATCTTTCTACCTCACCTTGATCAAAACTCTCCTGTCCCGTTGCGTAGCCTCATAGGCTATTCAGAGAGAAAGAGGGAAAGAGGGGTAGCCACTCATGCACATCCCACCACGACAAGATGCACACACACGATACCACCTCAATATCCAGTCCCCCGAAAATTTGTGCACACAGCCAAAAAGACTAAGCCAATCATGATGCAACCACAATGTGATTTTTTTTATAACCCAAAATCTGTCAAAGAAAGAAACAAGACACTTATTGCGCAAATATCCTACCAGCGTCCCATCGCTAACTGCATTCAGCCAATATCTCATCACAAACATCACTACTTGAAAACAAAAAAAAAGAAGCTCAGATAACACCTGCCACGCCATATGATGAAAAGAGGGAAAGCTCAATCGTGTCCCATCGTTAAAGTAAAGAGCTCTCTCTCTCCCGAATTGAGCCCCACGTCCCATCGCGACTCACCCAGCACGCACCCAAAGAAATGGAGAACCCCCAAGTCCCATCGCGACATCACTTCCCTCAAGACATTTCATCACATTCGCAATCACCAAGCTCTGCCACAGAGGACAAGAAGAAAAGAGAAGAAATCTCCAAAGTCCCATCGCGACATCACGGCGACAGCCAGCTGGTCCCGCCACCAACTATACAGAAATCCCTACAACCCATCAGTCCCATCACGGACTACACAAGCTATGCGCAATCCAGGTAAGTATCACCCTCAGGTAAGTATTACCCACTTTTCAATTACTCGATATTCTTTGTAAATATATAGTTAGCGATGATTAAGCCAAAATGTTTTCAAAACCTATCTCTCTCGACTTGTGAATCACTATAGTCCTCCCATAAGAGACAATCATCAGTATTTGTCGAGAAGGTTAGACGAAGTATCCGGCATGCCAAGTATCGTCTTGACAACCACATAAACGGTGGGGTCCACAAATCGTGTGCCGATGGATCTACTCAGCGATGTCTCGAAAGTCATATTTTCCACCGGTTTACCACTGAATTGATCAAAAAAATAAAAATAAATAACCTCTTACTTCTAAAACCGAAAAAAAAGAAAAAACTTTTTGCTTCAAAAAAAAAATCTTTTACTTCTAAAAAAAAAAGAAAAAAAATCTCTTACTCTAAAACCAAAATCTTTTACTCCTACTTTCAAAACCAAAACAAAAAAAAAGGGAAAAGAAAATAATCAAACTACCAAAAGAAGAAACCAAAAAAATAAATATCCAAAACTCACCAAAATCCACTCCAATTACCAGCCCTAACCGGCCATTCCCTTGGGAAATGAAACAATGAGTATATATAATCTAAGAAATTATAAACGCCTATTGGAAAAGGAACACCTGATGCGCATTGGTGTGAGCAATGACACACCCGGTCTGACATGACCTGCAAAGCCTTCGACATTATATTGCATTGTATTATTGGTCTGTGGACCTTATTTATGGACATTTGTATGACACCCCCGGTACCTCGATTGCGTCATACCCCTCTGTTTGACTGTCCCTTGCAGCAGGTCGCGACATGCGACGGGGTGCCCCTTGCACCCAAAGATTAAGATATGGTAATTCTCCTTTCCATTTGTCAGTCACTCGTAGTAGGTCACACCATGCGACTACATGCCCCTTACACCCGCGAAATAGGATATGTTGACTTCCCTCGTCGACTGTCTATGACAGCGGGTAGCGATACGCGACGGGATCGCCCTTGGGCATCCACGGCATGGAACACGCCTTTTGACAGCTACCACTGGGCCCCCGAATGCTCCATTTTAGCTTGCACTGATAAATAAAAAACCTAAATATGTCATGTCAGCATCCCCAGTTCACATTTGTGATTTCCCAAGAGAAACGAGAAGACACCACGAATGAGGGGTGTCTACTTCTTCAACGGTTCTTACTTCGCAAGAGCTTGCCGAAGAGGCCATCTGTAGACACTCCCATTTTTCCCTCTCGGAATATAGAAATATGTTCGGTCAACCTTTGACCTCATAACCCTAATGTGAGACCATATACTGAAATAATAGTATATGGCTGAACACAGGCTGAAACAATAGCTCTGTGGATCAGGCCCCATGACCCTAAATTGGGGACCATGTACTTAAACAATAGTACATGACTGAACACAGGCTAAAACAATAGCTCTATGGCTTAGATCTTACGTAGGGAGATTATATACTGAAATAATAGTATATAGTCTGAATGCGGACTGAAACAATAGTTTAGCATTTCAGCCATTACCCTAATGTGAGACCATATACTGAAACAATCGTATATGGCTGAACACAGGCTGAAACAATAGCTCTGTGACTCAAGCCCCATAACCCTAAATTTGGGACCATGCACTGAAACATTAGTACATGGCTGAACACAGGCTGAAATAATAGCTCTATGGTTTGGATCCCAACATAGGGAGACTATGTATTAAAACAATAGTATATAGTCGGAATACAGATTGAAATAATTGTCTAGCATTTCAGACCCCTTTACCCTAATGTGGGACCATATACTGAAATAATAGTATATGACTGAACACAGGCTGAAACAATAGCTCTGTGACTCAGGCCCCATAACCCTAAATTGGGGACCATGCACTGAAACAATAGTATATGGCTGAACACAGGCTGAAACAATAGCTATGTGGGTCAGATCCCAATGTAGGAAGACTATTGAAACAATAGTATATAGTCAGAATGCAAGCTGAAATAATAGTCTCGCATCTCAGACCCGACCCGAACCCAGACAACCCTGAATTACGTGCCTAAAGCCACGCGCGTAATTCGATCGCACACTAAACGACAAACGTGTAATCCGTCCCTTTTCAGACCAGACTCCCTATCCCAAACCACTTCGAGACTCGATCATGCACCAAACAGGAGATGTGTGATCGGATTGAGTGCCCCACCACCGGTGTGCAATTGTCCTACGCTCGACTAAGTCTCACCGTCCTTGACCCCCAAGCTTCCTCGATTATGCGCTTCAAATGAGACGCTTAATCGAATTGTGCACTCAACATTGAGCACACAATTAGTTCTAACATGATTAGAACTAAGAAACTCGTTGAGCAAGTCAGCCGGTCGCTCACTGAGTCGGTGACCGACTCAAAGCGATTAAGCATCGAGAAATAGGCTCGCAATCCAGTTAAACGCCTGAAACATGGCGCTTAATTAGAGAAAAACCTATAAAATATTTTTTTCTAATTCACCCGAGGGGAGGCTGGAATTTTAGGAGAACAAATTTTTTTGAGATTTCGAAACCAAGGAACTCTAAGAACGAACCCATAGAGGAACATAGTCATGATTACGAGATTCAAGCTTCGAACCTTCGGGATTTCTCTCCCCAGCCTCGACCTTAGGTAAGAATTTAACTTTTAATCTCCAACCGTAGTTCTTAGTTCTTAGATTTAGGAATTTTTTTTAGTTTTAAATTATTAATATTAATTTAGTCTTAGACAGTAGCACCCTTTTTCGGACCGTAATTTTAGTATCTGGTTCTAGTTCTTAATTTCTAGAACTAGCCCTTAATCTAACAGCCCAATTCACCAACCATAGACTCAATTCCATTCTAAAATTTTAATCTCTAGTCCTATCATTAATTTCTGGTTATAGTTCGTAGTTTCTAGAACCAGTCCTTAATCATACGGCCTGATTTTTTAATTTTGGACCCGAATTCAGTCTTAAAACTTTAAATTCTAGTTTTAATTCCTTAGTTTAATATTTATAAAATCCCAAACATTAATTTAGTCTTCTATAATCCTAGTTTCATTATTTAATTCTCAATTATAATCCCGAAAATGACTCCGAAAATTCAAAAATACTAATTTATAATCTAAAAACCTAATTTCTCCTTAAGCACAGCCACCCGATTTGCCCAAGGGAGCTTACGGAGGGTACTCGAGAATGAGTTCAATCCTCCTTAGCATAGCGAGCCCAAAACCCCTTTTTCTAGGATTATTTTATTGCTTTAATTAGAATTAGAAAATCAAGTCTATAATTTTCTTAGATTTTTAGTATAATTAATTTACATGCTTTATTTTGATTAGATCCTTAGAATAATTGCTTTGATTAGAAATCTAATAAATTTAATTCCTCTATTTTAATTAGATAATTCTAGCATAGTTAATTCGTTGATTGATTAGATTCCAGTATAGTTAATTCCCTTTTTAAATTAATTAGAGTTTTAAATATAATTAATTCATTACTTTGATTCTAATTCTAGAAAAAAATTAGTTCCTTTATTTTCATTAGATTTTAGTATAGTTAATTTATTTTTTTTAATTAGATTTTAATAAAATTAATTCATTGCTTAAATTAGAGTTCTAGTAAAATTAGTTCTCTATTTCAATTAGAATTGTTGTAGAATTATTATAATTGCTTTACTTAGAATTTTAGTACAATTAGCATGCTCGATTTAATTAAAGTCTCATTAAAATTAATATATTTGCATTCCTAGCATAATTAGGAGACTGATATTGATTGGACTTCTAATAGTACTAGGACACTAAATTAATTGGAATTCTAATAGGATTAGGACACTACATTAATTAGACTCCTAATATAATTATAATATTAGATCAAATCACTATAATAAACCCGCACCACTAGACTCACAATAGAATTAGGAAATCTAAACCGATTCAAATTACAATAATAATATGGAAGAAAAGGAAAACCGAACTATCTAAACTATAAGGAAGAGCCATAACTGCTGACGTTCGTCGGCAGACGATTCAGTAAAGAAGTGACCCACACCCACTCTAAAGTGTGATCACTGACATATTGCAGCATTGTTAAATATCTGCAGCTGGCGTTCACAACAAACTAGGAACCTTCCTAGAAAACCTCCCCCCTGTTTTATTTTATTCCTAACCTTTCGAACGTCGCATCGCTTGAGTCCACTTGGACAGAATTGGGCCACTGATTCAACGAGGATTGAGAGGAACCCAAAAAAAGCGCACCAATATTGTTGATATTATATCTGATAGAGACCCTCGTTTCACATCGAGATTTTGGCAAAAATTTTAAGATGGGATGGGGTCTAAGTTGAAATTTAGCTCCGCTTTTCATCCTTAGACGGATGGACAGATCGAAAGACTGAATCAAGTATTGGAAGACATGCTTCATGCTTGAGTACTAGACTTTGGAGGCAATTGGGATGAACGTCTACCTCTTGTGGAGATCGCTTATAACAACAGTTACCAGTCCACTATACAGATGGCCCCGTATGAAGCCTTATGTGGGAGAAGTTGCAGAACTCCTTTGTGTTGGGATGAGGTCGGTGTAAGAAGTTTGCTGGGACCTCAAATTGTTGAAGACACGTTCAAGAAAGTTCAGTTGATCCGAGAACGAATGCGGACCACACATGTAATATCTCATATATGTTTGACCTGATTTCGATTACCTCGATATGCATGCCCGAAAAGTTACGTGGCAGAAAATGAGTATTCGGGTATGTAAACCTAAATAAAGGAATTGGGTCAAAGGATTCCTGATTTGGACTTGGGGAAGTCATATATTTAGTAACTTATACATTAAGTAGTATGTTTGCGCTTAACACTGGAAATTTATGCAACTTAAGTGGATAGATTTTTCTTTTGAACTTAAAAGATCATGATATTTTGGAGGAAATATCATGATATTTTTTTTTGCATAGTATTATAAAGAGAGAAGTGTGAAAGAGAAGTCTCATTCTTCCTCCCTCACATGAGAACCAAAACCTTGAACTCTTGCAACACTCCCATCTGTTTTTGCTTAAATCCTTTGTGATTACAATCTCTCTCTCCATCTCAACCATATACAAACCTTGTGTTCAGCTCCTGATTTGTTTGGAATATTGAGAAAGAAAGATAGGGGAGAGTGGATACCTGGGTGGATGATCTAGGCTAACCTTTGCTCTGGAAGCAAAGTTGGAGATGGACTGAATTTGGAATCCAATTGAAGCTTGGATTTGATCCGGTGCTCGAATTTTGGATCAATGGAAGTCGAAGGAATTAACCTCAAGAGGTAGGCTTTTAAGTTCTTTTGATTAAAATAAATTGCACCTAGATTAGACTAGCAAAGCTTTGATTATAGAATGTGATAGCAGTTTGGTCCTTGGAAGAAAAATCAAGTTGAGGACGAAATTTTGGAATAGCACAGACTTGGACAAATTAGAAGTTCGAATTCAAATTCGAACATCGAATTTTGAAAAGTCTGACTGACACACTTTTGGTGAATTTGATGATCGAATTCAAATTTGAGCATCGAATTTGTAACTCGAACATCGAATTTGTAATTCGATGATCGAATTTTGTCCTATTTTCTGGCCTTCGAAAAATTCTTTAAAATCTATGGTAGCTTCTGTTTGGACTTATAGACCCCCCTTTAACACTATTATGGTGTTAATACTTGTAGGTTCCAATTAGAGTCCACTGTGAGGACCTCTTTGGAAGAGCTTAGACCGAATCAAAGTCGAGGTAGGGGAACCCTAAAAACTTATTTGCATTTTATTCTAAGTATTTCATTTTCGAGCATAAATTCTAAATTTTTGTTAGACATAGCATGATTAAGAACTTCGAAACTGTGACACAAATAAGAACTCATAAATTTTGGAACTTCTGAACTTCACCTTTGAATTCGAAATGTGTATTAGAACTAAGAGATCTGAAATTGTATTAATTACATGAAATCTCATATGTTTAGTATCCGCATTTGATTTGAGGTTAATTAGAACAAAATCTTAGATTCTACCAACCGTGTTGACGGTATTTCAGCCCAGTGCAAGCTTCCCTCATTACGTAGGGGCTTGTTGTACTTTCAGAAAAAGGGTTCATTGAACGACGATGGTTAGTTGGGTTTCCTATCGGTGATACTTTTGCTCTCATGATATATTATTTTGGGAGATATAATTAAGTTATAAGTTTAAGACAAGAAGCATGCATGATATCAGAATTTTGAAACTATAAGAACATTAGACTTGTTAAAATTCCCTTTTGACATACTGTTTTTAGAATTGGAATTTAGTAATCAAAGCATCTTTCAAAAACCATAACCGATCCAATTTTTGTCTTTGAAAACCACTACTTGTGATAAAATGTGAATAGATAAGTTTCCTCTATTGAGCTTCGATGTTAGCTCACCCCGACTATATGTCACAGGTGCTGAGACTGACTTAGGCTCTGACGATCTTGATCTTGAGGACTCTAAATACATTCCTGAGGAGGAACCAGAGATCCTAAGAAGAGGACTTCTTTCCTTGATCTTGACTTGTTAGTTTGGTACTTTTTGGTTTAGAATTATTTTGAATTATGGGCCCAAGGCCTTGTTGGATATTTTGATATCATTTGGAAAGTCTGACTGACACACTTTTGGTGAATTCGATGCTCGAATTTGAATTCAAATTCGAACATCGAATTTGTAATTCGATGATCGAATTTTGTCCTATTTTCTGGCCTTCAAAAATTTCTTTAAAATCTATGGTAGCTTCTGTTTGGACTTATAGACCCCCCTTTAAAAATAATCAAGTTATGCAGAACAATAGTCAATTTTTGTCTTGTATCCTAATTCCAAACTTCATATTACAAGGAGAGAGAATAACCATAACAAGTTTGAAGTTAGTCCTATAATGCACAGAAAAGTTTTTCACTTGAATTGGGACTAGAGGTATTGATGAAATCTTTACTATTTGAATGATTAATGACATAAATAAGCATATAATTCTGACTTATCTACACGTGATTTGTAATATCAACAATGAAGGCTGGATAGTGTTATCCTAAAGTGAGACTTAATAGCCTTGTAGGTAACAAGATAACCAGATAACAAAAAAAATTGTGTAACCACCCCTGTTTTAAAAAAAGAAAAAGGAAGAAAAGAGGGGTAACAAGATAACCAGCAAACTCTAATTATCTAAAACAACAAGAATTAACAATGAAGCATAAAAATCTAATTATCCAAAATTCTAAAATAATAGCAGTGTAAGGCATTTAAGAGCAAAACAGACCCAAAATATAAAAAAATTAACCAACCCATTTCGAAAAACCAAAAAAAACAAATGGGAAATGTCACAGAAGGAGAAAAATCAACAAAATGTACTTAATCAACATTTGCAAATACAAAAAGAACAAGATAAAAATCTAAAATAGGAATAAAAGTGGGGGATATGATGAAGATGCAAAAATATCCAAAAAATAATAGTAGAAACCCTTCAATTCTGCCGTTTCTGTATGAGAATACAGTCAACAATACTTAATACTCTGTGAACACAGAATTCAACAGTGACAACAATCCCTCATTTGTCCCAAATTCATTTAAAAATAACACAGAACACTTACCTGATTTGAGAGCAATTAATCATTTTATATATCACATTGTGTCTTAAGGATTAGACTCCAAACTCAGAAGTCATTTACGTGGATTATTTCAGTACTTTCCGCAGTTTCTGGCATCGGAGTAAAGTTCACAGAACTCCATGAGAGTAAGTTCATCCATAATTCGCTACTTTTATAGTTTACTATCCAAGATAGTATACAGGCTTTGAATTCTGTCAATTCTTTTCATAATTTCTCGCTAATATTATTCTTTATCTTTTGTTAGACTAAATTGTGGTGATTCCATGTGTCATATTAGTGGGGCTCCTCTCTTTAGCACCATAGAACAAATAGGGTCGCGTTTCTATTTGCCCCTGTAGTCATAGCATGGCTTCTATGTATTAGTGGCATCGGTATATATAACATTATTCGGTGGAATCCAAGAATATTCTGTGCTCTTTCTCCACATGTTTAGATTCCTTAAAAGCATTGGCATAGAAGGGTGGGTGTCATTAGGCGGCATTGTGCTCTGTGTTATAAGTAGGTGACTCAGAAATTCTTTAATTTCTTTAGTTCACTTGTCAGTAAGAGAGAAATTACGAATGGAAAATTTGTTAATTTCTATTGGAAAATCTGTTTCAAGTGCATATAGAGCCCAGCCTATATCCACAAAGGGAAATCATTTTAAATAAATAGAACAAAATATCAGAATTAGGCAAGACCTAGTAAATATGCATATAGAGCCCAACCTTATGAAAAAGTAAACATGTCAAATTGCACGTACCTTGTCTTGGTGGACCGGAGCTTATTGTGCATGATGGGAAATAGTTAAACACTTCCATCCACTTAAGAATCAGAATCTGATCAAAGATCATCGTCAATGAAATCAGTTGAAGGAGCTTATTGTGGAACACGCATTTGGAGAGGAGCATCTACAATTGGTCCAACCACATCTTCCCTTACCCAATTGTCATCAACACCATCCTCGATAGTGTCATTTGGCTCTTGGATGACATAAGTATCACTATCCAATAAAGCATTATCATTCCATCTCATATCAAATAGGTCCCTAGGCTTAGTCTTCACGACAACATGCCAATTCGGATCAACTAGGTCTTGGACATAGAAAACCTGAGTAGCCTGAGATGCCAAAATGTATAGTTCATCTGACACTTGTTGAGTGGGGAACAACAATCGGGTAAAATTCACAAGTGTGAATCCTAAATCATCAATCTTAATTCCTTTGCCCTGTGTTGTCACATCAACCCAATCACACTTAAACAGTGCAAACTTGAGTTGTTCAGAATACGTTAACTCGATTATATCGATTAAACGACCGTAATATGTTATATCTCCAACAATGGGCCTTTTGTCCTTAGTACTTGAGTGCTTGTAATAGTTGCAGTGATCGCAACACCACTATTTTAAGTTTAGTTCTCCTCTTTTTCAACTGTTTGAAATTTATATTTGTTAATAGTGTGAGTGGTGAATCTTCTTGCTTCTAAATAAGGACCTTCAGCGATCAAAATAATTTCTTTCGGCAGTGAACTATTTGAATTTTTTTTTAACTTTCATATCTATTTTAAGTACACAGGAAGGTCAAAATACTATCCATAATTCGTATAAAATGACTGTTGATATATAAACAATCCTAATTTACATGCTCCTTAAACCAATCAACAAATTGTTCATTCTTCAATTTTTGTCTTTCACGGGGATTTGCTTTTGGGTACATCATATGTAACACTCAATCATGATGCCTGCATTGAATGAACGTTGTGTGAGCACCAAATATTACATAAGTATAAAAAATAATTTACAAATGTGTGAGGTCTTACTTTAAATAAGTTGTGACCTTCTCGTGGTTGAACACCAAATAGCGATGTGCTTGTGCTGGTGCCCATTCTACCTCGCTCAATAGGAATAATGTTGCACTACCATTTGCAACAAAGTCAGGATCCCTCCAAGGTCGGTTTAACCTCATTTCAACATTGTTAAAGTACCGAGAGCAAAATGTTAGACATTCTTCTGCGAGGTACCCTTCGGCAATGGACCCCTCGGGTTGAGCTCTATTACGCACATATGACTTCAATGTCAATAAGTACCTACATGTACATGTAGTTGACTTATATGAGTGACGTCATAAGTAATTGCACAATAAATAACTAAAATTTATATACTACAAGACAATACCTCTCAATAGGATACATCCAACGATAATGGACAGGTCCACCTAGTAGTACCTCTAGAGCTAAATGTATGGGTAAGTGCACCATAATGTCAAAGAATGTAGGTGGGAAAATGCGCTCTAATTGACAAAGGACCAATGCAATGCGCTCCTCAAGATGGTTCATATCCTCGGGCCGACAAACTTTAGAGCATAATTCATGGAAGAATGTACTCCACTCTAATATTGTAGAAGTTACTTTCTTTGGTAACGTCTTTCAAATAGCTAGGGGCAAAACCTGTTGCATTATGACATGTGAATCATGACTTTTTAGTTCAAATATTTTGCACTCTGTAATATTGATGCACCTTGTAATATTAGATGAGTAACCATCTGAGATTTTCAAACTCTTCAAAATATTGCAGAACCTCTCTTTTTCATTTTTATTCATGGAGTAGCAGGCAGCAAGTAAATATGCTCGATTTTTGTCTGCCTCTATTTGCAGATGGAGACTGACTATGTCTCACATTTATTTCTCTCAAGTCAAGTCGTGACTTAATATTATCCTTTGTTTTTCCGTCTACATCCAAGAGAGTCATGAGCAAATTATCACATATATTTTTTTCAATGTGCATTACATCCGAAGTATGTCTGAGTAGATTATGCTCCCAATATGAAAACTCAAAGAATATACTCTTCTTCTTCCAGTTATAAGGCATGTTTTCAAACTCCATGGTTCTGGATCTTTTCCTCACATGACGCTTCCCAAAAGTATGTATGACATTCTCCAGTTCAATCAATATGCTCGAGCCAGACATTGAAATTGGAGCCTGTCTATCCTCTACAGTACCGTCAAAAAATTATTTTTGTTTTCGAAATCTATGATTTGAAGGTAAAAATCAGCGATGTCCACGGTAACATTGCTTCCTACTATTCTGCAAGTATAAGCTACGCGTGTCCTTATTGCATGAAGGACATGCCAGCTTCCCTTTCGTGCTCCAACATGACAAAATAGCATACCCTGGGAAATCATTAATGGTCCATAACAAGCCCGCATGCAAATGAAATACTTCTCTCCTTGAAGCATCATACGTCTCCACCCCAAATTCCTATAATTCTCTTAACTCCTCTATCAACGGCCTCAAGTATACATCAATTTCATTTCCAGGTCCAGATAGACTTGGTATAAGCATCGATAGGATCATGTTTGGTTGCTTCATGCACAACCATGGTGGCAAATTGTATGGAATAAGTATCATAGGCCACGTGTTATGTGTGTTACTCATTATCTTGAAAGGGTTGAAACCATCACTCGCTAATACAAGTCTAACATTTCGAGAGTCTGCTGCGAATGCTGGGTTGATGAGATCAAAATGTTTCCAAGCTAGAGAATCTGCGGGATGTCGTAACATCTCATCTTTAGTGCGACCCTCATCATGCCATCTCATGTCAGACGCAATTTTTGATGCCATGTATAACCGTTGTAATCTTGGTTTTAGAGGGAAGTGACGCAATATCTTTGCCAGACTCTTCCTCTTACTGTCTTCTAAATGATTGTCTGGAGATTTCCATCGTGAAGTGCCACAAAGATCGCACAATTATTTATTGGCAGACTCTTTCCAATACAACATACAATCATTCGGGCAAGCATCAATTTTATTATAAGCCAGCCCCAAGTCTGAAATAATGTTCCTGCCTTGTGAAAATTTTTTAGGTAAACTTGAACTCTCAGGGAGTACTTCTCTTAATAAATCAAGCAACATTGTAAATGACTTATTGCTCCATCCTTCGAGGCATTTGATATGCCATAGCCTAACAAGGAAAGATAAACATGTGTGTGATTTACATCCCGGATAGAGATCTTGCTCAACATCATGTATCATTTTGTAAAATTTAGCGGCACTAGGATTAGGTAGATCCTCAGTTTCGTCTACCAAACCATCTGAAGTTATTTCCGGCATATGAACTCCAAATGCATCATGCAACATTTGACTTATGTCATCACCTATATCATGCTCATCGACTCCACTATCATGAAGTTCTTCTCGTAAAAGATTTACTTGAGATATTTCCTCTCCATGATAATTCCACTTGGTGTAGTTCTGAACTATGCCATTACATATCAAGTGATCATATATTATCTCCTTATCCTTAAACTCTATATTGTTGCATTTTATGCATGGGCAATTTAATCTTCCATTAACAGATGATCCACGGGATATGGCTAAGTTGATGAATTCTTTCACACCTTCATTGTACTTTTTAGTATTCCTACATCATCCATATAAAATATGATTTACTTTCCTAATCAGCATTTTAACTATTTAAACTGAAATTATTTGACATAGAAAGAATGATATAGTGATATACCGAAAATTTTTCATCCATCTCTTATCCATCATGAATCTATCAAGAACATGAAGTTGTCTCCTTTAGTGAGATGAGGGCTTCCTCCTTTACTGTCAAATATGAATCTATCAAGAACATAAAGCTGCTAACGTGCAAATTATATCTACTCAAATTGCCATGGTGCAAATATCATCAAACTTTTTACCAGCGGGTTAGAGGATG
The DNA here is from genome assembly GCA_021018995.1 of Chloranthus sessilifolius. Lineage (NCBI taxonomy): Eukaryota > Viridiplantae > Streptophyta > Magnoliopsida > Chloranthales > Chloranthaceae > Chloranthus > Chloranthus sessilifolius. The sequence goes on along the minus strand of CM037590.1, from coordinate 84,946,432 downwards.
TGTTCCATTAAAATAAGAACATGGCATTTTTCACATGGTGTGTTTGAGAGTATTTAGGTTCACATGGTGCGTTCGAGAGTATCAGAGACTTATCTTTCGTGAATAATTCAATAGGGTTATATGAGAATTGAGAGGCCTATCTCTTCAATTATTTCAAAATCTAGTTCAAGTACTTCAGATTCAAGTTCGAATCCAAATTCAAATCTAAGTCCAATTCTATTTCAAATTTTAGTTCAAATTCGGGTTCAAGTTCTAATTCAAGTTTAAGTTCAAATAATTATTCTCAAGTAATCCTATTATATATGTGGATTCGAATCATTCATAATGATTAATATGGTAGAAGTCAAATACCGACTCTAACTGATTGGATTGTTGATCCTTGATTGAATTCGATATTTCATTGAATTATTGAACTCGGGAATATTGAGATTGGAAACTGAAAATTTACTGAATTTTTTATTCTTTGATATAGATTGAGATTGAATCTGAAAAATGAATGAATTGGTTGTTTGCTTTGAAAGATTTCTAGAGAGAGAGCGAGAGAGTGATTGAGATGTGGAATGACTTTTCATGCTTAAGCAATTCAAAATCAAAGGGACACTGAACAAATAACCAGCAGCCACCATATCATTTGATATAGTGTGGCCCAAGGCTCATTAACCCTTGATGTGCGTTGGAAGGCAAAACTTGATCCCTCATGAAAATTGTCTTTGATCCTTCACCACTCATTCCTTTTGAGAGGATTGGGCATAGGATTTTTTCCTTCTCTATATATACAGATGCTAAAGATTAAATTTCATTCAATCAACATCCACTGTTAACAATTTTCTTAGCAAGCAGACTTGACACCTTATTGCTGCAAAATTACATTTTGCCAAAAAAAATTTAAGCATGGGTATTCATTTGCCTATGGTAATTCATGCCAAGCAGATTCTACGACGCTCTCTTAGTGGGAGTCAATTATCTTCGACTTCAAACATCCCAAAAGAGCACTTTGCTGTTTACGTTGGAGATAACCAAAAGCGATTTGTGATCCCAACTTCTTACTTGAAGCATCCATTGTTCCTAAACCTGCTGAGTATGGTGGAAGAAGAGTTTGGTTTTGACCATCAAATGAGTGGTCTAACAATTCCATGCGAAGAGGAAGAGTTCATAAATTCACTTCTTAACTGAATGGATGGTGATGATTAACAGAGAAATGAAAGTCTAACCCAGATAATTTGAACCCCAATTTTACCTGTTTGTGGGGAACTTAGATTTTCAAATTAGAAGTCGATGACAGCCAATTCTTCAATCCAATAGAGGGACAAAATTCATTGTAATTGTTTATAAATCAGGGAAACATTACAGTTCTCCCTTCATACATCCTTGTAACTCATTGTAGTCTATTTGTAAGCAGAGGATGCTAAAATTTCCTATGACATCTATTGCCTTTTAAGTTTCCTATTTTATTCAATTACAATATAAAGGGAGAAAATTTCCTGGTTAAATTAATATGCCAATGGCGAACCCATATGTAATGAACTGGCTTGGAATTCGGTCCAGTCTAATTAGCGAACTACTTCGCTTTGTGGTCGTTTTTGGTCAAATTTGCCTATATTTTACTTTAGTTTCTTCAAAATATGAAAGTGTTGGTGAAACGATTTGAACCTTAAGCTAAGTTTTTGAAATTCGAGACTAAACCAACAAACTTCAAAACATTAATTTGTTATAGGATCAATGTTGGAGGAGTAGGGGACCCTCCAACGGCTTTTCTATAAAATTTTGTTTAATAGCAACAGAGAAATGACCTCAAACTTAAGAGTTTCTATCTTAGATTGATGAATACAAAGTACATGAATCAGAGTGAAAATTTCTCAAATATGGGAAAACTGTTTTATATTAGCGCACATATCTGCCTTGAAAGTTTCAAATAGGATATTTGTTACGAACTCAATTTCCGTCGATATTAAGTTGGGGACACAAATCTTGGAATAACTGTCCTTGACTTAACAGTTAGTAAAAACTGTTAACTCGCTTAGTTAACTAGTCATAAGTCCCCTTCCAAAAAAAATTCCCACATGCTTGATGCATGTCGTGGGGCAGTGAAGCAAATGTTTTTTATTTTTTATTTTTTTATCGACAAATGAGTAATTTCATTGAATAATAAAAACATAGTCGGACCCCGCCTAGCATGATGCTAAGCAAGAGAAAACAAAGAAAGAATGAACAACAGAAAAAACACAAAAATAGCTACGACAACACCATCACCTTAAGGCAGAAGTGCAACAAAAAAACAGCCACAATCAGAGATAGCCCAGAAACAGGATGTCTTAGCAACCGTCCATTCAGAATCAGATAGTGGAATAGTACCTGATGAGGGAGCAGCAGGAGACACAGTAACTGTCCAACCTATAAGTAATAGTGATGCCTCAAAAGCTCAAGTAGTTCAACAAGCAGCTCAAGAAGTTGTAGAGTTACCCGAGACACATGAAGACCCGACAACCTCGATAGAGCAAACACCAGCAAGGAGTTGAGACTAGATTTTTTTTCTTTTTTTTTTTTCTGATTTTATCTAACTACCTGAATAACTTATGAGTTGCAAAAAATAACTAAACAAATTATGAGTTAATTATGTTTAATTATTTGCATTAAGATCGTTATTAGTCATGCCTGGAGTAGTGTAATGTGGTCGTGCTGTATGTGTCACACATCGTGATCAATCAGATCATTCATGCAGCCCGTCCACATCTGGATGGACTATTGGTCCAAATAAAAATTAATCAGAAAATCATGTCAGCCTAAAAATAATAGTTTTACATAAAATAAAATAAAATTTGATCGATCATCAGAGATGGTATTAGGTGCTTGGGTAAGAGGATTAGGCTTAGCGTTTCAACAATCAATGTCATACATGTGGTAGCAACGAATAGAATGTTATCAGGTCGGCCTACAAATTGATCATTTCAATCAGACAATGTTGTAAACCAAGGATCAAATTTTTGGTCTGCCAATTGTCAATCGTTGATTCCCAGCTATTCTAAGAACAATGCATGCTTCCACAACACATGAGCATTGTCATTTCCTTTCGTTAATGTAAGCTTTACTTCACTGAATCAGCAATTCCAACACACAAACATATGGCATGTAAGATCGGACCCAGCAGATTCACACGCTTGAGCATTTTATCAGGCTTTCAATATTTGTCTGGCCAATATTACTTATGTGCACACAATGCAGATCCAGCTTAGCATAACACAACCACAATTCTAAATTCCAAATATATTGTATGTTAATTTGATTGCAAGGACACGTTTTATACCTAAAATTTTAAATTGGACCAATTGAAATCTGGATCAGTTTTAAATATTCAAAAAAATAAAGCAAAATTGAAGAATGGATCTCAAATATATGAATTACTCTAAAATAAATTGAGAAAATTCCCCAAAAAAGTCAGAAAAATTCAGATCGAGATCTAAAAAATTCAGAAATTTTTTTGGAATATATATAGGAAAATGATTTGAAAGAAATTAGATCGAGATCTGAAAAAAAATACCTTACAGAAATAGCAGAGTTAATATTCCGCAGTATGAATGTCGGATTCAATCACTGACGGGTGCCGAACAGTTCTAGCGAGCAGAAAACATTCGTTCCGTTTGATCGATCTCTGTTTGCAGCATCCTTGCTAGTGCTCGATCTGAATCAACATATCAAAATCAAAATCAGTCCTCCAAATATCAAAAGTAAAATCGATCTGTAGCAGAAAACACACTGAATTGTAAAGTAAAATTTATCCTAGCAAAATTGAATGATCTGAAGCAAAATTAATCCTTGCAAACTCACCTGAATCGTTCACGAGATCTAAAAAATTGAAGAGGAAGCTGATTTTAATCAGAAAATGGCCGAAAGGGTAAAAAATCTATCAGAAACGACTAGATTTTGTGCTGAAAAAATGAATTGAATTGGCGAAAACTTCCAGAAGAAGAGGAAACCCTGCTTTCGTCGGCGCAATGGGAGAAGAAACCCCGTCGACAGAAAATCTCTTGCTTGTGGCGGTCTATGATAGCAGCTGCCAGTATTATAAAAAATAAAAACAATTAGTAGCCGCCACTAAAGGCCATTTATTTTGTAGTGAGTCCACGTACAATCACTCATCACTCACTCTACTGAATGTAGGGTAACAAATAGGGAGTCAAAGGCCGCTCTCCTCCCATTCTTCTTAGTTCTTCTATCAACAGGTTAGGACATTGAACTACAAACGGTCTATCTCACAACAACACAAAAGCATTCTCATGCTGTTTACCATGTTGAGATTGCTGCAGTCAAATAATCTATTGAAATTGAAGTTCCATGCTCTCTTCACATGGGAAACTCTTTCCATCGACTCAATATACGTGACCAACTTTTTTGCAAAAAAAAAAACTAGAATGATAAGAGTTCTGCAGCATCGTAAAGCTAAACAGGAGATAGGACACTCACCAGTAAGAAGGGAAACTCATTTCAAGTACAGAAGAAATGTCAAGGTCCGATGCCCGAACAACATCTTCATCCAATACATGGCATGCCTCGTTTACGACTGGAAAGAGTATCATCTCCAAGACTTCTTGGTCACTCATAGATATGGGCTATTGGGCTACAATTAACATGTCAGCCACTTTCAGTAAAACATCAACACAAGAAGGTACATAGAAGTCTATGTCACAAGTGCAAGCATGGATGTATACACTGGAAATGCAGTCTAAATTTAATTGCATCTGTTTGTCATAAACAAAAAAGCAGGTTTTAATGCAAAAAATAGGGCAGCTCCATGTCACAAAGTGAGAGAGAATGTAATACCCATGTCTTTAAATGGGAAACTCAGGCACTACTCCAACTACTTACCATCTTTCACTCCTTTAATTCTCTGTCTTGTCATCAACAAAAAGCTAGTGTTTTGAATGCAAATTGTAGAGAAGCTATCTGGCTTCTGGGGTTTTAAATTTGGGTTCTAAGGCTTAATCTCATAGTGATACTCAGTAGTAGGTAGTTGAATACAAATTGGAGAAGAATAGGTCCTAGGAGCATAATACTCCCTTAGGGGTCTATTTTGTTCTGTCATTTCAAGGGTTTCCTCAAAAATAGAAATAAAAAGGAGTTCAAATCAGTCTCAGTAGAACTAGATTGAGAGTACAAATTCTCAGGAGAAAAATTGGATGAACTGCTATGCCTAAAAATTCTTTCAATCTCAGGATTCAGTAGTTCAATCCCAGGATTAAGAGATCTCCTACATAGCATTTATCACAAATTAATGATCAAACAGCCAAAACAACAAACACAAAAAAGAGTAAAAAGGGAACTAACCAAAATTATGCACAGAATCTTGGCTTCAACAGCAATGCCTCAAACAACTTCTCTAGTACACTTCCAATTCTTCAAAAATAAATAAAACTATAGCAATCCATAAATCCGTTTGAAGGGGTAGAGAAGAAATCCCCAACAATTTGATCCTCTTTACAAGAGATGAAATCATCTCTTTATATAACTTACCCTAGGGCTCCCATTGGGGGTTATGCTGAGTTGGTACAATAGGACCCCGATTGGACCCATGGCATTGTGCTTTTCGATTAGAAAGTCCTCCAGCTGTCACAGATAAACTCTAAGGTGGGGACTTTTTTTAGGTGATTTATATTGCACATGTGGTATTGGTGAGCATTATTCTAGATAGTCCATGTGTAACAAATGCTGCCACTTGTCATAAATAATTGATGTATGATTCTCGTTAAAGATCACATAGATCATATAACCTACTCAATTTATACAACGAATTTATGTGTGATTCCTAGGTACCATGTAGTGTATGCATTGGTGATTGGGTTGGTTTAAAAAACATAAACCCAAGTTTTGCTATTGATCTTCTAAACTACATAAAAAAGTAAATATCCAAACTAGAAAATTAATCACAACTTCTATTGATACCAATCTGTGCTTATTTTTTGGGTCCCATAGCTTTGATTGAAGCTTGGAGTTGGTGGTCGGTCATTGGATCATGATAAGAAGTTAATAAAGAGAGAAAGAAACTACAAAGGGTAAATATAAGGACACCACAAAAGAACAGGCTCTGTGACTCGTACTCACACAAGTGTCGAACCTCAAATCTGAACCCCCGCATAAATTCCTCCGCATAAATCAAATCAAACTCAAAAAATAAAAATAAAAATAAATCCATAAACCTCAAACACTAGAAGTACAGAGCAATCAAAAAGAAAAAAATAAAAACCATAACCTTGGTGATTCATGTTTTTGCAGATCGAGAAACGGAGATCATGATGACACGTTCAGCTATGGTTCGTCCATTCACTATGATTTACAAAATCGATTAATTCCTCCTCATAAATCAGATCAAACTAAAAAAAATATCCAGAAACCTCAAATAGTAGCAGTGCAAAGTAATAAAAAATAAAAAAATTAAAACCCTAACCTTGGTGATTCATTTTTGCAGATCTAGAAATGGAGATGATCTTCTACATAAATAAGATTAAAGTCAAAAAACAAAAACAAAATCCTGAAACCACAAACACTAGCAGTACAAAGCAATAAAAAATAAAACAAATCGAAACTGTAACAACCCCAGATTTTCGAAACCGTACAAGCCATATGCCACGCACGTGTATGTGTGGTTCACAAGGAAACCTGGGTCAACATATACACACGATGTGTATATGTGAAGTAACATATTATATTTTTCCCTTCCTTTCACTATATAAGTGAAAGTGGAGAGAAGTCTCTCCACTACGTAACTTAATTTTAACCTAAATAGAGAGGAGGAAAATAGAGAAAGAGAAAAGAGAGTCTTGTAGAGAAGAAAGGCTAAGGCCTTGTTGGAGTGTAAACCGGAGGAAGACCTGGAGAGAAGGTCGGACCAGAAACGTAGAGAACTCTTCGAAGTAACAGGGATTCGAACGCTAGATCGAGCCATTTCGAGATCCGCCGATTTAGGTAAGAGATAATGCGTGATAAGTGCCTAGGTATGTCTTAATGATAACCTGCAATGTATCGGGCAATGGCCGATTAATCATATTTAAGATTTAAGGAAATAGGATAGTTTTCTTGAAGAATCACGGAGTGAAGGTTTCCGCTCCTCGCTCGAGCGATCTAAACGTCTCGCTCGAGCGAGGACAGAATATATACCTAAGAATAATGCGTTCTGGGCTCGCTCGAGCGAGACCCATATTGAAAGAATAGGCTCGCTCGAGCGAGGTAATCTGACACCTCGTTTTAACCGCTCGAGCGAGGATAAGAGGACGCTCGAGCGAGGCTGGGCAACCGCTCGAGCGAGGTAATCTGACACCTCGTTTTAACCGCTCGAGCGAGGATAAGAGGACGCTTGAGCGAGGCTGGGCAACCGCTCAAGCGAGGTTAAGAGGTCGCTCGAGCGAGGCTAAGTAACCGCTCGAGCAAGGCCCCAAAAACTAAAAATTTAATTTCTTTTATATATATAAATATACCTGATATGAACTATGTGCTCTAGGAGTGCTAGTGACCACTAGTGACCATTCTAAGGCATGTCCTTTCGCATGAAATGTAGATTTACGTGAGATCAGTACGTGTCATCATTACGTGAAGGGACCACTGGATTTTGCCTTGAGGTAGGGAACCTTATCGAAACATGTACATTATTCAATTTCGCATATGTGTAGTACAAATTTAATTGCTAAACTAAGTATCTCATCATGTCACGTAAATAGAGCGTGCGTGTGTAGACTTCAGAAAATGAAGCCAGAGGTCCCAAGGGGACGCAAGAACTACAAGATGAATACCTATATGATACGATATATCAGTAGCATCCCAGGGGTGCAGATGAGAAGCAGTGGGGAAAAGAAAGTAAGGTGATAAGGCCTAATATATTAAAAATTAGCACAATCACGGTGAATAACACATGTAAAGCACACTTGATATTTTTGTTATTTAAGGTTTGTTTAAAATACCCCAAGCGTGGCGGATACCCACTGACTGCGGGATATCCGTGACCGACGGCGATTAATCCAGATCTGATGAGCACATCCGTGGATGTAGATTTAATAGTAGACCCCGCCACCTAGGAGAAAGGGGCTTGGGGCAGTATTCCCAGGGAACACAAAATTGATAACTGTCTAGTTAGACGACGATGGTGGGTATTCCATCGGGGCTCGATGCTATATTGCTCGGGGACTATTTAAGTTAAAAAGTTAAGTGATTAGGCCGAATTCACAACTAAACGAGTAAGATGAGAAAGAACAAAACCATGCAAAGTAAGTAGTTGTATTCATCTTTCCCTTCAGTTATTTCGATTGTCCTTCCAGATCGTAATGTACAGATAAATCAGATTTTTCTTTTCTTTGCACAACATATATGTCAGAATTAATCTATATGTTCTTTACGTTTCTCTACTGAGCTAGGATGTAGCTCACCCCTTAGACTATACGTCGCAGGTGCAACACTCGCGGCAACACAGGCTTCGAGAGACGTTGGTCCAAAAGGTTCGGATTTCGCGGACGGAGAAGAGTTAGAACCTCCTCCTGAGGAATTCTTTTAGAAGTTCTTTACGTTTAGAAGTGGTGAGTAGAGAGTACTCGTGGCTTGACATGTCAAGTCCTTTCTTTTAAATGTAATTAAATACTATACTTTCCTTTTGACGAACCATTGGGGGTAATATGATTGTCACCAATGGTTCGGGACAGTTCCTTTGCTCATGAATTGGCATGAGACCAAAACTGTCTGTTGGTTGCTAGACTTTGATGAAAAATGGGGACTTAGTTAGTTCAAAGCTTTGGTATTTTGAATTGTTGGCTTTTACTTGTTAATTGATGTTCCGCATAGATATAAGGTGCATGACCTCGAGGGTCCTGCTGATGGCACAGATTTTAGAGCGACGAAATTCGGGCTGTCACAGTTGGTATCAAAGCTTTTCTTCTAGAAATTCTGACAATTATTCTTTTGTCAGAGCATAGGGACTTCTGCTGATGAAAGTTAGTTTCATATGCAGATCGTGATGTCTTCGGGAAGGAGAGGACGACCAAGGGGTGGTCATGATAGGAACTTACGCAGTATAGGTGAGTTCATCTCGCCAACGAACAGGGTACCTTTGGGAGAAAGAGAAATTCCCGAGAGTAGTAGTCAAGGGAACAAAGACCAGACCGAAAATCACGATCAAGACCGTCAGGGTCAAAATCAGAGAGAACAAGATAGGATCAGGGAGAGAAATGAAGAGAGAGAGGAGGAGGATGACACTATGGAAACCATGGCGCTGCCATGGCATCCTTGTCTCAAAATCGTAATCAATATCGATACCTACATCTCCGTGCACCCCTAAGATTTATTCGGAATTCGGAGGATGAACTCCTAACTTTTCGGAAAGCGGACACTATAATTTGAAAATTGGCTAAGTGAGATTGAAAAGCTTTTCAACGTACTCACTTACACGGAAGATGAGAGCGTCCATTGGGCAGCGTACATGTTAGATGGGGAGGCTGGACATTGGTGGAAGTCTGTGTCGCGAACTAGGGCTCAGGAGACCCCAAATGTGCCATGGACGTGGAATGAATTCATGGAAGAATTCAATAAATAGTATTTCCCCGAAGTGGTGAGAAATTAGATGGAAGTACAGTTTTTACAACTCCAATAGAGAAACATGACAGTAAGGGAATACGGAGTGGAGTTCATGAGACTTGCTCGTTTTGCTTCCGACTATGTGGTTACAGAAGCGATGAAAACAAAGAGGTTTCAACAGGGTTTGAGGCCAGATATTCAAGGAGTTTCTCCATTTCAGCTGAAAACATACGGAGAGGTTATGAGTAAGGCGCTAGTAGTGGAAGAAGAGAACAACAACCGCTACCGTCAAAGGGAACAACAGGGAAGAACAAACGTGAATCAGAACAAAACTGGGAACTACGAGCCAATAAACAAAAAGCCAAGATTCATATTACAAAATCAGAAACAACCGTTTCAAGCAGGATATGGGAGACCGACACAACAGAGCACATATCAAAGGTTTCCATTTCCGACATCAGGGAGACCGATGAGATATGAGAATCCTGCTATTTCTACTAGAGCTGCGATAACACAAGGCTTCTCACGAGCTACATCTCCAACACCAAGGGATACTTGTGCCAAGTGTGGCAAGTCCCACAAAACGGCTGATTGCAGACAAGGGATGCGAGGTTGTTTTAAATGTGGCAAGATGGGCCACGTGATTAAGGATTGTCCTGAGGCAAACAAGGAGAAGACAGCTTCAGCTTTGATTTCACGACCGATGCAAGCAAGGAAAACGGTCATGCAAGGGAGAGCCTATCGATCCACCGTCAGAAGCGAGGAACGTGACGTCATTCAAGGTGAGAAATATTTAATTTTTTTTAGAAATTTCATTTCCTTAGATAGAGAAGGTACATTCAATAGAAATAGTGTAGTTTCTTTTGCTAAACACTAAATTTATTCGTGAGCTAGGGATGTGAAAGGATGTGTAAATTTTTGTATGTATGTATGTGTGTATACTATAGGTACTTTAACCATGTATGAGAAAGGATGTGTCTTTAGATATGACGCTAGAGTGTTGATAGACCCAGGGTCTACCCACTCATTCGTCACCCCACGATTTGCCAAGAGGATGAAGATTGTTCCAGAGGTATTGGACTTCGTCCTATCTGTGTCTATTCCGACTGGAGAATTAATAAACGCGGAGTTAGATTGCAAATCCATCATTGTAGCAGTTTGAGACCTAGAGGTGCATGAATTGGAAGCGAAATTGATACTGCTGGACATGCAGAGGTTTGATGTGATCCTTGGCATGGACTGGTTGGCGTGACCTGATTACAACTGTGATCAGTAAGAACAAGGTCGTCATTTTCAGACCCAACACAAGAAGATCATTTCGATTTCAAGGAGTGAGGTCGTCATCTATGCCACTGATCTCAGCAGTAAAGGTCGAGAAAATGATCAGAAAGGGCTACGGCGGTTACTTGGCATTCTTGAAGGCTGATAAGGAAGAGAAGAATGTCATTTCAGAAATCGCAGTGGTGCGAGAGTTTCAAGATGTGTTCCCAAACGAATTGCCATGGTTACCTCCAGAGAGGGAAGTGGAATTCACTATCGACTTACCGCCAGGAACGGAACCTGTCTCAAAGACACCACACCGAATGGCTCCTACTGAGTTGAAGGAATTAAAGGAACAGTTACAGGAACTAATGAATAAAGGATTTGTAAGACCAAGTGTGTCTCCTTGGGGAGCACCTGTCTTATTTGTAAAGAAGAAAGATGGGTCAATGCGTTTATGCATTGACTATCGACAGTTAAAAAAACTAACTATGAAGAACCGATACCCGTTGCCGAGAATTGATGATTTGTTCGATCAACTGCAAGGAGAAAGGTATTTCTCTAAGATCGACCTCAGGTCGGGATACCATCAGTTGAGAGTTAGGGCCGAAGATATTGACGCATTGAACGGTATGGACACTACGAATTTTTAGTGATGCCGTTTGGGTTGACAAACGCACCGGCGTCGTTCATGGACTTAAGAACCGGGTGTTTAAACCACATCTGGATTCTTGCGTCGTAGTGTTTGTCGACGACATTTTGATATATTCCAAGTCAGAAGAAGAACATGAGAAGCATCTAAGACTCGCTCTACAAACCTTGCGTCAACACAAACTTTATGCAAAACTCAACAAATGCGAGTTTTGGTTAGAAGAGGTTAGCTTTTTGGGACATGTCGTCTCCAAGCATGGTGTCACAGTGGATCCGTCCAAAATCGAAGCAGTAGTGAATTGGGAACAGCCTAAGACAGTGACCGATATCCGTAGTTTCCTTGGACTGGCAGGCTACTATCGACGTTTTGTTGAGGGGTTTTCAAAAATAGCGAGACCTCTCACGAGACTGACAAGGAAGGATGTGAGATTCGAATGGAGAGAGGCGTGCGAGAAGAGTTTTCAAGAACTCAAAAGGAGACTCACTTGACCCCGATGATTAGCAATTCCTTGAGCGTTGGGGATTCGATTACGGATGCTTCGTACAATGGTTTGGGTTGCGTGCTCAACCAACACAAGAAAGTGATAGCTTACGGGTCAAGACAGTTGAAAGAACATGAGAAGAATTATCCGACACATGACCTAGAGCTAGCAGCAGTCATATTTGCGTTGAAGATTTGGCGACACTATTTATACGGTGAGACCTTCGAAATTTTCACCGATCATAAGAGCCTCAGATACTTGTTCACATAGAAGGAACTAAATATAAGACAACGCAGATGGATGGAGTTTCTTAAGGACTATGACTGTTCCATACAGTATCATCCAGGTAAGGCTAACGTAGTAGCCGATGCCCTAAGTCAGAAGGGTCCAGCTCTGTTGGCCAGTTTTGTTCTGGGTATGCATAAATGGAAGTTGTTTGAAGATCTTTCGATGTATGATGCAAATATTGAGCCACGCGCTACAGGGCCTTTTTGGCTAATATATCAGTGAGACCAGTAATATTCGAGCACATCCATGAGCTACAGATGAGGGACCCAGCGTTAATGAAGAGTCGTCAAGATGTAACTGAGGGCATCAGATCAGATTTCTCAATCAAGGAGGATGGTTCCTTGTTGTTCAAGGGTCGACTCTGTATTCCGGACAATGTTGAGCTAAAGCGAACTATCCTTGACGAGTCACACAAATCAAGTTACGCGATACACCCAAGCAGCACAAAAATGTACCAAGATTTAAAAGGAATTATTGGTGGAGAGGTTTAAAACAAGATGTAGCAGAATACGTTTCACGATGTTTGGCGTGTCAACAAGTGAAGATTGACCATAGACACCCTGCAGGATTGTTGCAACCTCTACCAATACCAGAATGGAAATGGGAATCAATATCTATGGATTTCATCGTTGGACTACCGCGTACGACAAAGAGATATAATGCCATCTGGGTAATCGTGGACCGACTGACCAAATCAGCACACTTCCTACCTTACAACACGATGTATACAACAGGAAAGCTAGCGGAACTCTATATGAAGGAAATAGTATGCCTACACGGAATTCCAAGTAGCATTGTCTCCGACCGAGATCCGTTATATACGTCAAAATTCTAGAAGAAGTTTCAGGAAGGGATGGGGAAACGGCTAGATTTCAGTTCAGCTTTCCATCCGCAATCAAACGGACAAACAGAACGGGTAAATCAAGTAATAGAAGACATGCTCAGAGCTTGTATGTTGGAAATGCAAGAATCGTGGGATCAATATTTACCGTTAATCGAATTTGCATATAATAACAGTTTCCAAACAAGCATCGGAATGGCGCCATATGAAGCATCATACGTAAGGCGGTGTAAATCGCCCATCAATTGGGAGGAAACCGGAGAAAAATTTGTTTTAGGACCCGAGCTGCTGAAAGAAAATACCACAGTCGTTCGAATCATTAGGGAGAAACTTAAGTCAGCTCAAAGCAGACAGAAAAGCTACGCTAATATCAAGCGGGCCAGCGTCGATTATAAGGTGGGTGAACACGTGTTTGTCAAGGTGTCACCTATGAAGGGAGTGATGAGATTCGGAAAAAGGGGAAAATTGATTCCACGATATCTGGGACCATTCAAAGTTTTGGGCCAAGTTGGCGAAGTTGCATATCACATTCGCTTACCTCCGGTGTTCGATCGAGTACATAACGTTTTCCACGTTTCTATGCTCAGGAAATATGTGAATGATCCTTCCCACATTTTGGAGGGTCAATCACTAGAGATGCGTGAAGACATGAGTATGATAGAAGAGCCGGCAGAGGTACTGGATAGAAAGGACCAAGTGCTACGCACCAAAATCATTCCCTTAGTACTTGTTCGATGGAAGAATCATCCGACCGAAGAAGCAACATGGGAACGGGAGGCTGATGTCAAAGAACAATACCCCAAGTTGTTTGAGAGGGTCAATTAGAATTGTTTGTAAATGGTGACGTCACACAACACTTTGACTTCAAGTATAAATTCCTATATTTTTCTAGCTTAAATTGTTTGTTACGGCGGCCTCCTCATGTGTTTCCGATCACCGTGTCCTTAAATGATGTTAGGAGGTGATTTGGATCACAATGTTCCCGAACGTAAGAACGGAGGAAGACAAGATACGAGCCTATGGGCACTGAATAATATGATGGGCTCGCTCGAGCGAAACCTCATATCGCCGGCGCAAATAACAAAATAGACATGTTTGGGATTGCTCGAGCAAGGAATAGTGACCGCTCGAGCGAGGTGTATTGGTCGCTCGAGCGAGGATTCCAAGCCGCTCGAGCGAGGCCAAAATTATATACCATTTATACCAGTGATCGCCGAGCGATAAACTAACGCACGCCAAGCGAGGACATACTATATATAGTGGACAGATTGCTAAAACGCCCACTTCTTCTTCACGCGAGGAGTTTGGTGCCGAGCGAAGGTCTAGGGTTTTCACTTTCAAGCATTTTCCGTCCGATTCAAGCCGGATTCGAAAAATCCGAACCGTCCAAACAATTTTACTAGGTAAAATCTTCCTTCTCCACACTCCTTTACGTTTTTAAACTCTATCACTCTAATGGCTTCTTCAAGCCCTAATCCCCAACCGAGGAAGCGAATGGCGACCCGATCACCATCATCGCGAAACAAGGCATCACAACAACAACCACCTCCACCACCGGCACCCATCCCAATCCAACTTGATGATTGGTGGGGCACGAAAGAAATGGAACCTGAGTGGGAAATTCATCCCTCATGCTTTATTGATCCGACATCCACGAAATGGACGTCGGATTTCCTGACAAACCACCACCTCCGACCTTTGCTTACACCGTTTGGACCTCGGTACTATCCGAGATTAGTCCGATTATTTTATCAGACCCTCAAGACCAATGTAAATGAAGACACCATCCTCGTCACAATTGACGGGAAGGATTTGTCCTTTGGTGGCGGCGATGTATCCGCCGTCATGAACTGCCCTCTCACCTACACCCCGACACCAAACACACAACCTCCACTTGTTGGGAAAGTCGGGTTTTCGACGATCATTGATGATTTTACTGGCGGCGCGTCCGCATCGGGTCAATCCATCACCCGATCCCAGTTACCACCACACATGTGGTTTTTGGACATCATTTTCAAGAAACATTTACACCCTACCGGCCATGACCAAGAGCGTCGTGACACCTTTTTACGGGCCTTGCACTCCGCTTTCCACAATAGGTGGTTTAGCGCCCCAATGGTCGTCATAAAAGGCATGGTGCATGCCTATAAGAGAAATGTCAGGGGCATTATTCCTCCGCCGATAAACCGCCTCCCATACGCACGTCTTATCTCCCGACTCCTCGATACGTGTAATGAGAAGGATGGATTCAAGATCAACACCAATGAGTTATCGCTTACCGATAACGTTGTACCCTTCATAGCCCAGGACCTCAGCCGAAACCTAAAGGGGCTTCAAAACAGTGTGAACAAGAAAAGAGATCGTCAGGCCGCAAGGCAAGCACCACAGCCACCATCGACTGGACCGGCTACTCCCTCCACTGTGCCTCCACCACATCTGCATACCACCGACTCCAGTATGTTAGGGGAGATTCTCCAACAGGTACGGGAGACCCGACTACATCAGCGGTTCCAGGAGGCACTTCTCATTGACCTTATGGGTCAAGCTTATCCGCAGACGTACCGACAGCGGGTTGCGGCGATGAGGGATGCCATTTTTGGGACATCTAGTTCGGCCCAGGCGGCTAGGACCACTACAGAGGGTGCCACCCATGCCGGTGAGACCGTTGGTGAGGGCGAGGGAGACGGTGCAGAGAGTGACGAAGAATGGGACACAGGCGATGACGACGATGAGTACGAGGAGGAAGACGACTAGGACGCTGTGGATATACTTTTTTTTGTAATATTATGAAACTAAAAATTTTGTTAGTATGGTGAATGCTTGATACTGCTGTGACATGATTGTCACAAATTATAATTAATGGGCACTAAATTTATGTTATATATATATGCATGTTGTGATTAAATGATTCTGATAGAATGATCGTAGAACATGACAAAAGTCTTCATGCGTGGTGTGGTATGAACAACTTTTCAACTCTCAAAATGATCGGTTGTTAGGTTCTAAACTCATCAGGCCGTTTCAGGTGGTTACAAACACTTGAAATCTTTAAATAGATCTTTCGGGTCACGGGACCATATGACTAACTGATAAATGAGTATGAGTTAATCAAGGACACAGCCGTAAAATATGTAGTTTTTGCTTTGGGTCATGATCGATTTTCGTGGACAAAAATCTTATAAGTGGGGGTGAATGTAACAACCCCAGATTTTCGGAACCGTACAAGCCATATGCCACGCACGTGTATGTGTGGTTCACAAGGAAACCTGGGTCAACATATACACACGGTATGTATATGTGAAGTAACATATTATATTTTTCCCTTCCTTTCACTATATAAGCGAAAGTGGAGAGAAGTCTCTCCACTATGTAACTTAATTTAAACCTAAATAGAGAGGAGGAAAATAAAGAAAGAGAAAAGAGAGTCTTGTAGAGAAGAAAGGCTAAGGCCTTGTTGGAGTATAAACCGGTGGAAGACCTGGAGAGAAGGTCGGACCAGAAATGTAGAGAACTCTTCGAAGTAACAGGGATTCGAACGCTAGATCGAGCCATTTCGAGATCCGCCGATTTAGGTAAGAGATAATGCGTTATAAGTGCTTAGGTATGTCTTAATGATAACTTGCAATGTATCGGGCAATGGCCGATTAATCATATTTAAGATTTAAGGAAATAGGATAGTTTTCTTGAAGAATCACGGAGTGAAGGTTTCCGCTCCTCGCTCGAGCGATCTAAACGTCTCGCTCGAGCGAGGACAGAATATATACCTGAGAATAGTGCGCTCTGGCCTCGCTCGAGCGAGACCCATATTTAAAGAATAGGCTCGCTCGAGCGAGGTAATCTGACACCTCGTTTTAACCGCTCGAGCAAGGATAAGTGGACGCTCGAGCGAGGCTGGGCAACCGCTCGAGCGAGGTAATCTGACACCTCATTTTAACCGCTCGAGCGAGGATAAGAGGACGCTCGAGCGAGGCTGGGCAACCGCTCGAGCGAGGTTAAGAGGTCGCTCGAGCGAGGCTAAGTAACCGCTCGAGCAAGGCCCCAAAAACTAAAAATTTAATTTCTTTTATATATATAAATATACCTGATATGAACTATGCGCTCTAGGAGTGCTAGTGACCACTAGTGACCATTCTAAGGCATGTCCTTTCGCATGAAATGTATATTTACGTGAGATCAGTACGTGTCATCGTTACGTGAAGGGACCACTGGATTTTGCCTTGAGGTAGGGAACCTTATCGAAATATGTACATTGTTCAATTTCGCATATGTGTAGTACAAATTTAATTGCTAAACTAAGTATCTCATCATGTCACGTAAATAGAGCGTGCGTGTGTAGACTTCAGAAAATGAAGCCAGAGGTCCCAAGGGGACGCAAGAACTACAAGATGAATACCTATATGATACGATATATCAGTAGCATCCCAGGGGTGCAGATGAGAAGCAATGGGGAAAAGAAAGTAAGGTGATAAGGCCTAATATATTAAAAATTAGCACAATCACGGTGAATAACTACATGTAAAGCACACTTGATATTTTTGCTATTTAATGTTTGTTTAGAATACCCCACCGACGTGGCGGGATACCCACGACTGACTCGGCAGGATATCCGTGACCGGTACGGCGATTAATCCTTTTACAGTAGCACATCCCAGGGATGTAGATTTAATAGTAGACCCCGCCACCTAGGAGAAAGGGGCTTAAAGATTCTGTGGAATACAAAATTGATAACTGTCTAGTTAGACGACGATGGTGGGTATTCCATCGGGGCTCGATGCTATATTGCTCGAGGACTATTTAAGTTAAAAAGTTAAGTGATTAGGCCGAATTCACAACTAAACGAGTAAGATGAGAAAGAATAAAACCATGCAAAGTAAGTAGTTGTATTCATCTTTCCCTTCAGTTATTTCGATTGTCCTTCCAGATCGTAACAGCAGATAAACTGTATTTTTCTTTTACTGCACAGCATATATGTCAGAATTAATCTATATGTTCTTTACGTTTCTCTACTGAGCTAGGATGTAGCTCACCCCTTAGACTATACGTCGCAGGTGCAACACTCGGCAACACGGTGCTTCGAGAGACGTTGGTCCAAAAGGTTCGGATTTCGCGGACGGAGAAGAGTTAGAACCTCCTCCTGAGGAATTCTTTTAGAAGTTCTTTACGTTTAGAAGTGGTGAGTAGAGAGTACTCGTGGCTTGGCATGTCAAGTCCTTTCTTTTAAATGTAATTAAATACTATACTTTCCTTTTGACGAACCATTGGGGGTAATATGATTGTCACCAATGGTTCGGGACAGTTCCTTTGCTCATGAATTGGCATGAGACCGGAACTGTCTGTTGGTTGCTAGACTTTGATGAAAAACGGGGACTTAGTTAGTTCAAAGCTTTGGTATTTTGAATTGTTGGCTTTTACTTGTTAATTGATGTTTCACATAGATATAAGGTGCATGACCTCGAGGGTCGTGCTGATGGCACGGATTTTGGAGCGACGAAATTCGGGCTGTCACAGTTGGTATCAAAGCTTTTCTTCTAAAAATTCTGACAATTATTCTTTTGTCAGAGCATAGGGACTTCTGCTGACGAAAGTTAGTTTCATATGCAGATCGTGATGTCTTCGGGAAGGAGAGGACGACCAAGGGGTGGTCATGATAGGAACTTACGTAGTAGAGGTGAGTTCATCTCGCCAACGAACAGGGTACCGTTGGGAGAAAGAGAAATTCCCAAGAGTAGTAGTCAAGGGAACAAAGACCAGACCGAAAATCACGATCAAGACCGTCAGGGTCAAAATCAGAGGGAACAAGATAGGATCAGGGAGAGAAATGAAGAGAGAGAGGAGCGTCAGAGGATGATGCACACTATGGACTGCCATGGCAGCATCCTTGTCGGCTCAAAATACTGGTAATCAGTATCAGCCACCTACATCTCCAGTGGTGCCAACACCCCCAGCAGTTTCAGCATTTATGGAATTCCGGAGGATGAGACCTCCTAACTTTAAGCAAGTGCATAATTATGGTCACTGAAAATTGGCTAAGTGAGATGGAAAAGCTTTTCAACGTACTCACTTGCACGGAAGATGAGAGCGTCTGCTAGGCCAGTACATGTTTGATGGGGTGGTGGACCTTGGTGGAAGTCCGTATCGCGAACTAGGGCTCAGAGACCACAAATGTGCCATATGGACGTGGAATGAATTGGAAGAATTCAATAACGATTTCAAGTGGTGAGAAATCGATGGAAGCAGTTTTACAACTCCAACAGAGAAACATGACAGTAAGGGAATACGGAGTGGAGTTCATGAGACTTGCTCGTTTCGCTTCCGACTATGTGGTTACAGAAGCGATGAAAACAAAGAGGTTTCAACAGGGTTTGAGGCCAGATATTCGAGGAGGAGTTGCTCCATTTCAGCTGAAAACATAAAGAGAGGTTATGAGTAAGGCGCTAGTAGTGGAAGAAGAGAACAACAACTGCTACCGTCAAAGGGAACAACAGGGAAGAACAAACGTGAATCAGAACAGAACTGGGAACTACGAGCCAATAAACAAAAAGCCGAGATTCATAGTGCAAAATAAGAAACAACCGTTTCGAGCAGGATATGGGAGACCGACCCAACAGAGCACATATCAAAGGTTTCCATTTCCGGCATCAGGGAGACCGATGAGATATGAGAATCCTGCTATTTCTACTGGAGCTGCGATAACATAAGGCTTCTCACGAGCTACATCTCCAACACCAAGGGATACTTGTGCCAAGTGTGGCAAGTCCCACAAAACGGTTGATTGCAGACAAGGGATGCGAGGTTGTTTTAAATGTGGCAAGATGGGCCACGTGATTAAGGACTGTCCTGAGGCAAACAAGGAGAAGACAGCTTCAGCTTTGATTTCACGACCGATGCAAGCTAGGAAAACGGTCATGCAAGGGAGAGCCTATGCAGTCACTACTCAGGAAGCAGGGAACGTGCATGACGCCATTCAAGGTGAGAAATATTTAATTTTTTTTAGAAATTTCATTTCCTTAGATAGAGAAGGTACATTCAATAGAAATAGTGTAGTTTCTTTTGCTAAACACTAAATTTATTCGTGAGCTAGGGATGTGAAAGGATGTGTAAATTTTTGTATGTATGTATGTGTGTATACTATAGGTACTTTAACCATGTATGAGAAAGGATGTGTCTTTAGATATGACGCTAGAGTGTTGATAGACCCAGGGTCTACCCACTCATTCGTCACCCCACGATTTGCCAAGAGGATGAAGATTGTTCCAGAGGTGTTGGACTTCGTCCTATCTGTGTCTATTCCGACTGGAGAATTAATAAACGCGGAGTTAGCTTGCAAATCCGTCATTGTAGCAGCTCGAGACCTAGAGGTGCATGAATTGGAAGCGAAATTGATACTGCTGGACATGCAGGGGTTTGATGTGATCCTTGGCATGGACTGGTTGGCGCAGCACAGTGCAACAGTCGACTGCAAGAACAAGGTCGTCATTTTCAGACCCAACACAAGAAGATCATTTCGGTTTCAAGGAGTGAGGTCGTCATCTATGCCACTGATCTCAGCAGTGAAGGCCGAGAAAATAATCAGAAAGGGTTGCGGCGGTTACTTGGCATTCTTGAAGGTTGATAAGGAAGAGAAGAATGTCATTTCGAAAGTCACAGTGGTGCGAGAGTTTCAAGATGTGTTCCCAAACGAATTGCCAGGGTTACCTCCAGAGAGGGAAGTGGAATTCGCTATCGACTTACCGCCAGGAACGGAACCTGTCTCAAAGACACCATACCGAATGGCTCCTACTGAGTTGAAGGAATTGAAGGAACAGTTACAGGAACTTATGAATAAAGGGTTTGTAAGACCAAGTGTGTCTCCTTGTGGAGCACCTGTCTTATTTGTAAGGAAGAAAGATGGGTCAATGCGTTTATGCATTGACTATCGACAGTTAAACAAACTAACTATGAAGAACCGATACCCGTTGCCGAGAATTGATGATTTGTTCGATCAACTGGAAGGAGCAAGGTATTTCTCTAAGATCGACCTCAGGTCGGGATACCATCAGTTGAGAGTTATGGCCGAAGATATTCAAAAAACTGCATTCAGAACACGGTATGGACACTACGAATTTTTAGTGATACCGTTTGGGTTGACAAACGCATCGGCGTCGTTCATGGACTTAATGAACCGGGTGTTTAAACCACATCTGGATTCTTGCGTCGTAGTGTTTGTCGACGACATTTTGATATATTCCAAGTCAGAAGAAGAACATGAGAAGCATCTAAGACTCGCTCTACAAACTTTGCGTCAGCACAAACTTTATGCCAAACTCAACAAATGCGAGTTTTGGTTAGAAGAGGTTAGCTTTTTGGGACATGTCGTCTCCAAGCATGGTGTCACAGTGGATCCGTCCAAAATCGAAGCAGTAGTGAATTGGGAACAGCCTAAGACAGTGACCGATATCCGTAGTTTCCTTGGACTGGCAGGTTACTATCGACGTTTTGTTGAGGGGTTTTCAAAAATAGCGGGACCTCTCACGAGACTGACAAGGAAGGATGTGAGATTCGAATGGAGTGAGGCGTGCGAGAAGAGTTTTCAAGAACTCAAAACGAGACTCACTTCAGCCCCAGTATTAGCAATTCCTTCAGGCAGTGGGGGATTCGCAGTGTACAGTGATGCTTCGTACAATGGTTTGGGTTGCGTGCTCAACCAACACAAGAAAGTGATAGCTTACGGGTCAAGACAGTTGAAAGAACATGAGAAGAATTATCCGACACATGACCTAGAGCTAGCAGCAGTCATATTTGCGTTGAAGATTTGGCGACACTATTTATACGGTGAGACCTTCGAAATTTTCACCGATCATAAGAGCCTCAGATACTTGTTCACACAGAAGGAACTAAATATGAGACAACGCAGATGGATGGAGTTTCTTAAGGACTATGACTGTTCCATACAGTATCATCCAGGTAAGGCTAACGTAGTAGTCGATGCCCTAAGTTGGAAGGGTCCAACTCTGTTGGCCAGTTTGGTTCTGGGTATGCATAGATGGAAGTTGTTTGAAGATCTTTCGATGTATGATGCAAATATTGAGCCACGCGCTACAGGGGCCTTTTTGGCTAACAAATCAGTGACACTAGTAATATTCGAGCACATCCATGAGCTACAGATGAGGGACCCAGCGTTAATGAAGAGTCGTCAAGACGTAACTGAGGGCATCAGATCAGATTTCTCAATCAAGGAGGATGGTTCCTTGTTTTCAAGGGTCGACTCTGTATTCCGGACAATGTTGAGCTAAAGCAAACTTTCCTTGACGAGTCACACAAATCAAGTTACGCGATACACCCAGGCAGCACAAAAATGTACCAAGATCTGAAAAGGAATTATTGGTGGAGAGGTTTGAAACAAGATGTAGCAGAATACGTTTCACGATGTTTGACGTGTCAACAAGTGAAGATTGACCATAGACACCCTGCAGGATTGTTGCAACCTCTACCAATACCAGAATGGAAATGGGAATCAATATCTATGGATTTCATCGTTGGACTACCGCATACGACAAAGAGATATAATGCCATCTGGGTAATCGTGAACCGACTGACCAAATCAACACACTTCCTACCTTACAACACGATGTATACAGCAGGAAAGCTAGCGGAACTCTATATGAAGGAAATAGTACGCCTACACGGAATTCCAAGTAGCATTGTCTCCGACCGAGATCCGTTATATACATCGAAATTCTGGAAGAAGTTTCAGGAAGGGATGGGGACACGGCTAGATTTTAGTTCAGCTTTTCATCCGCAATCAGGCGGACAAACAGAATGGGTAAATCAAGTAATAGAAGACATGCTCAGAGCTTGTATGTTGGAAATGCAAGAATCGTGGGACCAATATTTACCGTTAATCGAATTTGCATATAATAACAGTTTCCAAACAAGCATCGCAATTGCGCCATATGAAGCATGATACGAAAGGCGGTGTAAATCGCCCATCAATTGGGAGGAAATCGAAGAAAAATTTGTTTTAGGACCCGAGCTGCTAAAAGAAAATACCACAGTTGTTCGAATCATTAGGGAGAAACTTAAGTCGGCTCAAAGCAGACAGAAAAGCTACGCTGATATCAAGCGGGCCAGCGTCGATTATAAGGTGGGTGAACAGGTGTTTGTCAAGGTGTCACCTATGAAGGGAGTGATGAGATTCGGAAAGAGGGGAAAATTGAGTCCACGATATCTGGGACCATTAAAAGTTTTGGGCCGAGTTGGCGAAGTTGCATATCGCATTGGCTTACCTCCGGTGTTCGATCGAGTACATAACGTTTTCCACGTTTCTATGCTCAGGAAATATGTGAATGATCCTTCCCACATTTTGGAGGGTCAATCACTAGAGATGTGTGAAGACATGAGTATGATAGAAGAGCTGGCGAGAAGTCGGATAGAAAGGACCAAGTGCTACGCACAAAATCATTCCCTTAGTACTTGTTCGATGGAAGAATCATCCGAATAGAAGAAGCAACATGGGAACGGAGGTGATGTCAAAGAACAACACCCCAAGTTGTTTGAGAGGGTCAATTAGAATTGTTTGTAAATGGTGACGCCACACAACACTTTGACTTCAAGTATAAATTCCTATATTTTCTAGCTTAAATTGTTTGTTTATTTGGCCTCCTCATGCGTTTCCGATCACCGTGTCCTTAAGTGATGTTAGGAGGTGATTTGGATCACAATGTCCCGGAACATAAGAATGGAGGAAGACAAGATACGAGCATATGGGCACTGAATCATATGATGGGCTCGGTCGAGCGAAACCTCATACTCGCGGGGGCTCGAGCTACATAAAATAACAAAATAGACATGTTTGGGATCGCTCGAGCAAGGAATAGTGACCGCTCGAGCGAGGTGTATTGGGCGGTTGAGCGAGGATTCCAAGCCCCTCGAGGGAGGCCAAAATTATATACCATCTACGGTTCTGTGATCGCTCGAGCGATAACTAACAACCGCTCGAGCGAGGAAATACTATATACAGTGGACAGATTGCTAAAACGCCCACTTCTTCTTCACGCGAGGAGTTTGGTGCCGAGCGAAGGTCTAGGGTTTTCACTTTCAAGCATTTTCCGTCCGATTCAAGCCGGATTCGAAAAATCCGAACCGTCCAAACAATTTTACTAGGTAAAATCTACCTTCTCCACACTCCTTTATGTTTTTAAACTCTATCACTCTAATGGCTTCTTCAAGCCCTAATCCCCAACCGAGGAAGCGAATGGCGACCCGATCGCCATCATCGCGAAACAAGGCATCACAACAACAACCACCTCCACCACCGGCACCCATCCCGATCCAACTTGATGATTGGTGGGGCCCGAAAGAAATGGAACCCGAGTGGGAAATTCATCCCTCATGCTTTATTGATCCGACATCCACGAAATGGACATTGGATTTCCTAACAAACCACAACCTCCGACCTTTGCTTACACCGTTTGGACCTCGGTACTATCCGAGAGTAGTCCGATTATTTTATCAGACCCTCAAGACCAATGTAAATGAAGACACCATCCTCGTCACAATTGACGGGAACGATTTGTCCTTTGGTGGCGGCGATGTATCCGCCGTCATGAACTGCCCTCTCTCCTACAGCCCGACACGAAACACACAACCTCCACTTGTTGGGAACGTCGGGTTTCCGACGATCATTGATGATATTACTGGCGGCGCATCCGCATCGGGTCAATCCATCACCCGATCCCAGTTACCACCCCACATGTGGTTTTTGGACATCATTTTCAAGAAATATTTACACCCTACCGGTCATGACCAAGAGCGTCGTGACACCTTTTTACGGGCCTTGCACTCCGCTTTCCACAATAGGTGGTTTAGCGCCCCAATGGTCATCATAAAAGGCATGGTGCATGCCTATAGGAGAAATCTCAGGGGCGTTATTCCTCCGCCGATAAACCGCCTCCCATACGCACGTCTTATCTCCCGACTCCTCGATACGCGTAATGGGAAGGATGGATTCTAGATCAACACCAATGATAACGCTAAATTACCCTACATAGCCTGAGACCTCAGAAACCTAAAGGGGCTTCAAAGCAGTGTGAACAAGAAAAGAGATCGTCAGTCAAGGCAAGCACCACCACCACCATCGACTGGACCGGCTACTCCCTCCACTGTGCATCCACCACATCTGCATACCACCGACTCCAGTATGTTAGGGGAGATTCTCCAACAGGTACGGGAGACCCGACTACTTCAGCTGCTCCAGGAGGCGCTTCTCATTGACCTTATGGGTCAAGCTTATCCGCAGACGTACCGACAGCGGGTTGCGGCGATGAGGGATGCCATTTTTGGGACATCTAGTTCTGCCCAGTGACTAGGACCACTCTGAGGGTGCCACCCATGCGGTGAGACCGTTGGTGAGGCGAGGGAGACGTGCAGAGTGACAAAGAATGGGACACAGGCGATGACGACGATGAGTACGAGGAGGAAGACGACTAGGACGCTGTGGATATACTTTTTTTTGTAATATTATGAAACTAAAAATTTTGTTAGTATGGTGAATGCTTGATACTGCTGTGACATGATTGTCACAAATTATAATTAATGGGCACTAAATTTATGTTATATATATATATGCATGTTGTGATTAAATGATTCTGATAGAATGATCGTAGAACATGACAAAAGTCTTCATGCGTGGTGTGGTATGAACAACTTTTAAACTCTCAAAATGATCGGTTGTCAGGTTCTAAACTCATCAGGCCGTTTCAGGTGATTACAAACACTTGAAATCTTTAAATAGATCTTTCGGGTCACGGGACCATATGACTAACTGATAAATGAGTATGAGTTAATCAAGGACACAACCATAAAATATGTAGTTTTTGCTTGGGGTCATGATCGATTTTCGAGGACGAAAATCTTATAAGTGGGGGTGAATGTAACAACCCCAGATTTTCGGAACCGTACAAGCCATATGCCACGCACGTGTATGTGTGGTTCACAAGGAAACCTGGGTCAACATATACACACGGTATGTATATGTGAAGTAACATATTATATTTTTCCCTTCCTTTCACTATATAAGTGAAAGTGGAGAGAAGTCTCTCCACTACGTAACTTAATTTTAACCTAAATAGAGAGGAGGAAAATAGAGAAAGAGAAAAGAGAGTCTTGTAGAGAAGAAAGGCTAAGGCCTTGTTGGAGTGTAAACCGGTGGAAGACCTGGAGAGAAGGCCGGACCAGAAACGTAGAGAACTCTTCGAAGTAACAGGGATTCGAATGCTAGATCGAGCGAGTTCGAGATCCGCCGATTTAGGTAAGAGATAGTGCGTGATAAGTGCTTAGGTATGTCTTAATGATAACCTGCAATGTATCGGGCAATGGCCGATTAATCATATTTAAGATTTAAGGAAATAGGATAGTTTTCTGGAAGAATCACGGAGTGAAGGTTTTCGCTCCTCGCTCGAGCGATCTAAACGTCTTGCTCGAGCGAGGACAGAATATATACCTGAGAATAGTGCGTTCTGGGCTTGCTCGAGCGAGACCCAGATTGAAAGAATAGGCTCGCTCGAGCGAGGTAATCTGACACCTCGTTTTAACCGCTCGAGCGAGGATAAGAGGACGCCCGGCGGTGGCAACCGCTCGAGCGAGGTAATCTGACACCTCGTTTTAACCGCTCGAGCGAGGATAAGAGGACGCTCGAGCGAGGCTAGGCAACCGCTCGAGCGAGGTTAAGAGGTCGCTCGAGCGAGGCTAAGTAACCGCTCGAGCGAGGCCCCAAAAACTAAAAATTTAATTTCTTTTATATATATAAATATACCTGATATGAACTATGCGCTCTAGGAGTGCTAGTGACCACTAGTGACCATTCTAAGGCATGTCCTTTCGCATGAAATGTAGATTTACGTGAGATCAGTACGTGTCATCATTACGTGAAGGGACCACTGGATTTTGCCTTGAGGTAGGGATCCTTATCGAAACATGTACATTGTTCAATTTCGCATATGTGTAGTTCAAATTTAATTGCTAAACTAAGTATCTCATCATGTCATGTAAATAGATCGTGCTTGTGTAGACTTCAGAAAATGAAGCCAGAGGTCCCAAGGGGACGCAAGAACTACAAGATGAATACCTATATGATACGATATATCAGTAGCATCCCAGGGGTGCAGATGAGAAGCAGTGGGGAAAAGAAAGTAAGGTGATAAGGCCTAATATATTAAAAATTAGCACAATCACGGTGAATAACTACATGTAAAGCACACTTGATATTTTTTTTAGTTAAGGTTTGTTTAGAATACCCCACCGATGTGGTGGGATACCCACGACTGACTCGGTAGGATATCCGTGACCGGTACGGCGGTTAATCCGTATACAGTAGCACATCCCAGGGATGTAGATTTAACAGTAGACCCCGCCACCTAGGAGAAAGGGGCTTGGGGCAGTATACCCAGGGAATACAAAATTGATAGCTGTCTAGTTAGACGACGATGGTGGGTATTCCATCGGGGCTCGATGCTATATTGCTCGAGGACTATTTAAATTAAAAAGTTAAGTGATTAGGCCGAATTCACAACTAAACAAGTAAGATGAGAAAGAACAAAACCATGCAAAGTAAGTAGTTGTATTCATCTTTCCCTTCAGTTATTTCGATTGTCGTTCGGATCGTAATGCAGATAAAGCTGTATTTTCTTTTCTTGCAACATATATATGAATTAATCTATATGTTCTTTACGTTTCATCGAGCTAGGATGTAGCTCACCCTTAGACTATCGTCGCAGGTGCAACACTCATGACAACAAGCTTCGAGAGCGTTGGTCCAAAAGGTTCGGATTTCATGACGAGAAGAGTTAGAACCTCCTCCTGAGGAATTCTTTTAGAAGTTCTTTACGTTTAGAAGTGGTGAGTAGAGAGTACTCGTGGCTCGGCATGTCAAGTCCTTTCTTTTAAATGTAATTAAATACTATACTTTCCTTTTGACGAACCATTGGGGGTAATATGATTGTCACCAATGGTTCGGGACAGTTCCTTTGCTCATGAATTGGCATGAGACCGGAACTGTCTGTTGGTTGCTAGACTTTGATGAAAAACGGGGACTTAGTTAGTTCAAAGCTTTGGTATTTTGAATTGTTGGCTTTTACTTGTTAATTGATATTCCGCATAGATATAAGGTGCATGACCTCGAGGGTCGTGCTGATGGCACGGATTTCGGAGCAACGAAATTCAGGCTGTCACAGAAACCCCTAACCTTGGCGATTCAATTTTACAGATCTAGAAACAGAGATGATGGCGATACGATCAGCTATGGTTTGTTTTCCTCCACATAAATCAGATCAAAGATTAAAAAAAATATATCCAAAAATCACAAACACTAGCAGTACAAACCAATCAAAATGAAAAAAATTGAAACCCTAACCTTGGCGATTCACTTTTGCAGATCCAGAAATGGAGATGAAGAGGACACGATCAGCTATGGTTTGTCAAAACTAAACCACATTCAATTGATCCGGATATGGAGATGAAGAGGACACAATCAGCATTCACCGGCTCCCGATCTCGTGCAACTTGAATCGAAATCTACCTGTAACTTGAATCGATATCGAACCGTAGCTTCAATCACGAGTTTGAGACTTTGAAATGAATCGAATCACCTTTCTAGGGTTCATTTCTAGGGTTTGTCAGAAAATTGAAACGCCACCATCAACCACAATGATCGTCTATTTATATCATAGCTTGAATCGCGTACTTTTCTAGGGTTTCCAGCTTGAATCGATATCGTGGACTTGCTATAATAGCCTGGATCACGATTTGTTTCTAGGGTTTATAGTCTTGATCATGATTTAGGGAGCGTGGGAGAGTTGGAGAGAGCGTGCGACAGAGGGAAATGAAATTAGACTAGCTTTAGCGGGTTTTGTATCACTGTTTCTCTTTTTTTATAATAGAGCGGGTTTGTATTACTTAAAATGCTTTTATTTTACCTAGTTCGACGGTTTACGTAAGTGGGCACCACTATTTCTATCGGGGAGCTGCCGCTAAAACCCCTTTTTTTCTAGTGTGAATACACAAAAGATCATGGTCTCAAGATCAGTTTGGAGGAAGATTAGGGGAAAACATGATCTCCATCGTCTGATTTCAAGCAGTCAATAGGTTTCACTAGTTTTCAAACGTTCGCGCTTACAATAAACTTGTAGCACCAACTGCAGTAAAAAGCAATAAAGTGCTTCATCTTAACAGCCAAAATAGATTAGGACAATTGGTGGTTGCCATTCATTTTGTTTTGGTTGTATGAGGTGTATTATGTATGCTCTTAGTGCTTAATTACGGAAATGATCATGCTCAATTGGTTGAACCTAATTTCGTGTTCAACCAGATTTGCATTGGATATGAGAGAATCTTTTCTAAGTCATCAAATAAAAATAAAAACAGTAAAGGCAAGCTTCTTTCCTATCCAATGGCTCCAAATCTTGTTTTGAACCTGAAATCAGGTTCAGTCAATTGGATCTGACCATTTCCCGCCTAATCTTAGGATGAATGTAAAACAAGAAAAATTGCAAACGGCGAGTAAGTTTTATGCAGGCAAAGTGTAGATAGTTGACATGGCGTAACGTGATTGGATGCCCTGACCTGCATTGATTGGGTCCCACTGAACTTGTAGTCAATTGCGTGCGTCACACAGCCGCCTACACTTTGCTTGCACAAAACCTGTCTGCCATATAACATAGTCCGTAAACATCGATCCTCTCAAAGACCACA
Source organism: Chloranthus sessilifolius (assembly GCA_021018995.1). Taxonomy (NCBI): domain Eukaryota; kingdom Viridiplantae; phylum Streptophyta; class Magnoliopsida; order Chloranthales; family Chloranthaceae; genus Chloranthus; species Chloranthus sessilifolius. The sequence continues at coordinate 84,916,642 of CM037590.1, read as the reverse complement.
TGACACCACTCGGCGACGACACGGTTACCTTATACCTACTAGATTCCCCAGGTCGCTAGAGGCATGGGATCTTATTCCCTTGCAAATGTCGAAGCACTTTTCTTGGGCCCAAAACCGATAAAAAAAAAAAAGATAAAAGGAGGCCAAGAGGGTGCAAAAGTCGTGGCACTGGTGGCCCACCACGCCATGCGGATTGTGCTTTTCGCTAATTGTGTCCCTCTCATAATCACGTGAAACTACAAAGTCTGAGGAATGCCATGGCCTCCATTAGTGATGTCCGACTAATCTAATTATGACAATGAGCTGTGCTTAGACTCATATAACCACATTCTATTGCCACATTACTCTTTTGTTGAATATTTCATGAAGATTTGACTTTCACGAATCTCATTAAAGTGTTGGGATCTTAGGTATCAGAGAACGGTTCTTATGACATATCATCATTTCCTATATAAGTATGCCAATTGGTTGGCCTTTGCTTCAAGGATATCTTCAGCTCATGGAGAAGAGCAAGTCTTTGCCGGAGTATTTGTCTGCCAACTCCGGTGATGGCTTTGATTTCGATGGTAGATCGAATTCATACAGTTTTAATGGTCCGAGCATCAAGCACCATGGTTTTTGCACATCGAACGATCCAGATCTCAAGAGGAAGAAGCGAGTGGCATCGTATAACGTATTTTTGATGGAAGGTAAGCTGAAGTCCTCTGTAAAGAGCACCTTCAAGTGGGTGAAATCAAAGTGTACCGAAATTCGTTATGGTGCCTCTCAGTGAAATTGGCCTTCTCTTTTGTTTTGTTTGAAACTGAAACTGGCTCTAGTTGAGTTTTAATTATCACAGCCAACCTTTGCCTTGGAGTTGTTTCAAATGAATTTATTGGTTTGTTTCAGTAATTAAGTCCTTTTTCTAGATTAAAATGTAACTTTTACAGATGTAAGATACACTTTTTCGGGGCTGGACATTTATAAAAAGATTTACAATAATCCTTATTGAAAATGATTTTGTAATTCATATCGATAACAAATGCTTGTCATATAATATTTACTTATCTTGCTGAAAAACCGATTTCAGTTAAGTGTAAAGGTAGTCTATTACTAAGGATCGGGTAACTTACCTAGTCCTATATTAGTTTGCTGTCCCGTTGCACTCAATCACATGATCAGGTGACACATAAAGGAGTGGCTCGATGATCAAAATTATTGTGAAAAAATAGTAATAATAAAACATATAAAATTGTACTGTAAACATATATATATATATATATCACTACAAAAAAAGGGACAGCCGTCGGCGAAGCAAGCCCCACTCGTCGACATAGAGTACACCGTGGTTGCGTGTATTGGCTAAACACTGAGTCCGATTGATAAGTGGTTTGGGTGTACAGGCCCCACACCGAACCAAAGGGTTATTTATAAAATAGCTAACACCTCGCTTAGGTGTAATTGTTTTATGCGGAGTCTAGTTCCTTAGATGAGGCTAACACCCAAATTGGTGTATGCCTTTTATATGGGAAACATCCCTTTTTATATAAAGTCAAGACCTTCCCTTGGAAGCTACCAACTGGTTGTAAGCTTTGGGTGTTTTGGGTATTAGAGAGAAGAGAGAGAAGGAAGAAGAAGATTTGAATGTGGTGAGTGTGGATGTGATTACGCGAGCTGCAAGAGAAGCGAGGATTGAAGACCAAAGCAAATCCCCAAAACTTTCCTCAAGAACCCAAGATTTGGATTTGAGCTTGTCGAGCGAGCGATCGAGCAAATCGAGGTATGAAATTTTTGCTAAATTATGATTTAAAGTTGAGTTAGTTTGATTTGTGTTTGATTTATATTTATGGGTGAGAAATTAAAAGAAGAAAGATGAGATTTGGAAGGAAAATAGGTTTGAGAGAACTCAGTGAGATAATCGCAACTCAAGGATTCCTATGGTTATGATCCTCTGATTAGAAAATGAAGGAATCGACTTGTGTCCATCGGACTTGGTTGGGGAAGGCGAGATACAGTGGTGCATTGACGTGAGACACACTCTCTGGTTCTTCGGAGAGCTCGTAGTATCAAACTCTCCGATTTAAATCTAAAACCTTCGCAAACCTAGGATGCCGTGAACCAAGGAACTGTCATCAAAGAGGTGAGTTATTATAGGTTTTCTGTAGTTTAGATGTCATTAAATGTGTGTGTTTGGTGTGCTTGAATGATTCATGGTGAATCATGAAGGCTAAGTGTGAAATGGGTTTGAATTCAACAAACCCCATTAATGGTTGTTTAACTGTCAGATCCGATCGATCAATTGAGAATTGATCGATCAGTCTATAGTCCGATCGATCAAACGTGGGAGTTGACCAATCGAATTGTGTAAATATGCCCCTTTAAAACAAAAGGGTGTTTTCTTGAGAAGTGAGAGTCCGATATGCTCGATCGATCAAAATGGTGGTTTGATCGATCAAATTTGGAACTGATCGATCAATATTAGAAGTAATCGATCAGGTGTGAACTGATCGATCAATTGGGAATTGATCGATTACGCTGTGGAATTGATCGATCAAATCAAGGATTTGATCAATCAAATTTTATTAAGAAACTATAAAACTGGAGGCCTGTTTCTCTGAAAATTCTGACCTTGGAAATTCGATCGATCAATTATTGGGATTGGTCGATCGAATTGAGGAATTGATCGATCAATTAGAGCATTGATCGATCAGGTCTGCCTCTATTTTGTAATGAAGGAATGATTGGTCAATTGAAAATTGATTGATCGAACTGTGAAATTGATCGATCGAATTAGGGATTTGATCGATCGAATTTTATAAAATACATTATGGAACAGGAGGTGTGTTTTTATGAGATTTTGACCCGATCGATCAAACATAGGGATTGATCGATCGAATTGAGGATCCGATCGATCAATGGAGAGATTGATCGATCAAATTTCCTCTATTCTAGAGATGTGGAAATGCTGGTTTGATTGATCAATTATGGAAATTGATCGATCAACATAAGAATTCGATCGATCAACCAAGGGGTTGATCGATCAGTTGTCCTTTGTTCAGACTGGTTAGGTATGAGACATCCGATCGATCAATGATGAGATTGATCGATCAAATGTGAACCCGATCGATCAAATAGAGGTATTGATCGATCGATTTCCTCTATTTCTAGTGGTTTGGTTTCTGAGGAATTTGAGGCTGAACTTTGTGCCAGTTACTGTTCTGACACTTAGTGTACTATACCTCTGGTCTAGGTCAAAGTCTGAACATCTTCAAAAGCTTTGGATCTACTTAGAAAGACTTAATCCGAGGTAGGGGAAATTCAACCTAACTTATATCTAATTTTCACTGCATGTTTTCTGAGTATCTGTATATGATTCTGTCTTTTAAAAGCATGCTTTGCATATGTTGAAAGCTCTGCTATCTGTTTCTGTCATCTACTTCTGCTATCTGATTCTGAGGCCTTTATAGGTATTGATTTAAAGTTACATCAGACGAATCCCCCTGACGTGGTAGGATACCCACGATCGGCACGGTAGGATATCCGTGCATCTGCTTTTTAAATTTATCGACACAATTGTGCTCCTTAGATGAGGCATTGTTACATTTTCTGCAATTGTTCATTTAATGACGATGGTCGGGACTAACCATCGGCACACATCTAGCTATCACGTGCTATATTCACGGGAGTTACTTTAGTATATAGATCTTAAGTAGATAGATATTGTACGCATGCATCTAATCATTCTGAAATTAAAGTCCGTTCTTACACTGTGGTATCTGCTCTGTTTATTAAAAGTTCTGCATTCTGATTTTTCCGCATATCTATTTATCTGAGGAAATAATCATCAGGAAAACATTTATCGGCGGTTTTATACTGTCGGCAATAATGTTCCTTTCCCAGCGAAACTCATCCTCCCAGCCTAATCACCCATTCTTTGGACAGATGTCATTCACTTAAAATTTGCAACCATAAAGAAAATCGTGAATGCCTTCAAAACCAACCCATAAGTCCCAACATGTTTGTACCGTGTTCTAAACAAGTGAACTACTGCATTAATAGATTATATATATATATATATAGAGAGAGAGAGAGAGAGAGAAAGGCTCGATAAAAAGTATCATCATGTGACACGGTAGCAGTGCAAAATGCCAATCATTCGCAATGAACATGACATCATCTCCTACTCATGGTACAAATATAATCAAAATTTAAAAGATGATCACATGAATTTGGTGATAAAGTCGGTGGCTTTGTTTAATACCTCGATTTGTTTCTGGAGATCTTTAATGTAGTCCACCGCCAAATCTAGCATGTCTGCCGTGTTCGTTTGCTGCCAAGAGAAATCAATTTTGAGCTTGGGAACCCTTTTTTTCCTGTCTAAATTTGTATAAATGCTGATCACTATTTGTTCTTTAGTTTCAACCACAAGGTTGCAATATTGTCAACCTTCTAGTTGATCTAAAATGGCCCCAACCCATAAATGCTGATCATTTTTGTTGGACATATTGCTACTCTGGCCATACCACTACCATGAGGATTGAATGAAGGATTGCATCAAATTATTAAGTAATAGAGACACTTGTTTAGTTGTTGGGCTAAAATACAACATATACACTAACATGATGTTATGGTCCAAGTTTCCATAACTATGTTATATTACCTTGTCCATATTAGGGACGAGCTCCTGTAGTTTCCTCATCCTTTCGCTTATCCATGTTCTTCTCATCTGGAAAGATTCAAATAAGTTTACAATACAATGCATTAAATAATGGAGAGCCTGCAAACTCTATAGTTGAGCTAGATATACGTTAGGACAAAGAAGAAAACATGTTACTGGTAACTAATCTTATTACCCTCTCTGCAATGCTTCGTGGGTGAGTAGTGCAACCACGTTTGGCTCGGATCTTGCAAGGAACATAGTTTTGAAATTCCAAAAAGCTTTCCATTGCTGCCATCTCAGATGAAGCCTTTGGCAAACTAAAATGGTGATTCAAACTGGCAACATGATTTCCTACTTCTCCGTTCTGATAAGCAAAAACAAATCTTACTCAAAACTTACTCAAACAACCAGATAGGAAAAAAATAAGTGAAGAGAAAAAAGATGATATCTAAGTAAACAATAAGACGTAATCTTTATACAACGGAATCCCCATCCCAACCAATGCAAATGTAAAGATACCTGAAACTGATGATTTGGTACCAACAGTTGGTCCTCGAAGCTAAATCCTTCATGGCACCAACAGTTGATCCTCTCTTCCCAATGTAATCTAATGCTACCTACAAAAGAAGTGGCAAAGTTATATTTCTTTTTATTAGTAACGCAATAATATAACAAAGCAAAAGAGAGTACAAAAAAACTTGTAAGAAACTAAGGTCGGACGCCACCCAAAAAAACATAAATGGAAAAAAAAAACATAACAAACATAAACCAAAAAAGCAAGAAGTCAAAAAGGAGAAAAAACCACCCAAGCCCCACAAAAAACCCAAACCCCGAGAGGAAAGGTGTACATAAAACAGGCACGAAAACTAATACTCATTCAAAAAGTTACCAAATTATAAGACAGTATTTGATAATGAAAATAAACTAAAGATGTCATTAATACAAGGCTAAATTGATTGAAGATGTGAATATAAATAAAAAAAATGAAGCATTAATGGAGCGGAAACTTAAGCCCTCAACAAACAAGAGACCATATTAAACTTACAAGGCCTACTAGAAGCTCGGCTACTTTTGTAGATATCGTTCAATATCTTTTGTTGCCTGAAGAACCAATAAATAGGAAAGATGCCATTAAACAGGCTACTTTCATTCAAATGACACTATTAGCTAGGGATATTAACTATTATTAGCTTGTCATGAAACCATTTCTACTAAGAAAGAACATTGACACATAAAAACTCAAAAGAAAATCCTAACATCATACAAGTTTGAGTCAAGATGAGATCATAAAATGCATGCAAATCTTTCAAAGAAAGAACTTGTCAAACGTCAAGGATGTTAGAGCTCCATGAAACTATATGTCTAAAGCTGGTGCTTTTATGTTCCTTACTTCCTGTAGGTTAGGCCATGGATGAATGGCTCAAATTTTAATAATTTTTTATCTTCGAAATAGCATTATTTACCAGAAAAAAAAAAAAACAAAAAAAAAAAAACAAAGCATATATAGATGTTGATTGGATTGTGTCTCCATCTGATAGTGACTTAGCTCAAAGCTCTTATGATAGGTTCAAGCCCAAGCTGACTCATCTAATGAGTACTTTAAAAAATTGAGAAAAATATGCACCAATTAAGAGGGATGAGCAAGAGGTGTAGACTAGTGGGATAAATTAGTTGATAAGTATCTTAAGAGCTGATGGGTTTTCAGTAATCTCAAACATCCATTATTAAATTCTACTTGATTTTGTAGTCTCCACTATACCTAATACTTTTAAATTATATCACTACAAAAAATAAGACTATTAGTGGCTGCCAGTATTAACAAAAAAACCTCCGCTAATACCGTTGCTGCTAATAGTCTTAATAGTTTTTTTGTTAATTGCGGCAGTTTTTTGCTGCAAAAAATTGCTGCTAATAGTCTTATTTTTTGTAGTACAAAAAACTGCTGCAAAAAACATTTGTAGTATTTCCAAAACTATTTGATAATAATAAGCAAAGATAGAAAAGACAGTGGGCAGGAGAGTACCATTTGATATATGAGAATGCAAAGGCTAAAGGATAGCATGACATATTACTATTAAAGGAAAAAAGAAATTATCAAGCAAAACTAAAACAACAACTATAAATTTAATAGTAGTGCAAGCAGATAGCTAACATCATTCACTTTCTAGTCCTATCTTGCAAATGGGCGGCCAAAAAGTAGTGCAAGCAGATAGATTAATTCCTTAGTTATATTTTCTTAATACGCCCCAATGTTGTCACTTCAAGTGATCATGTGAGGTTGCTTTCTCCACATATGTTCCATGTAACATCCCTAAATTTTGGAATCGCTCATGCCAACGATTTGGGCCAACTAGATTGGGCTGACTAATTGGGTTAACGATTGGGTCGATTATATTGGGCCGACGATGTGGGCCAATTATTCGAGCCCACTATAGGTCCTGATTGGGTGAATGTCTGTTAAGAAACACGTCACCGTTCGGATTTTTCAAACGGGGTCGCTTTGCGTTCATTTGAGCTCGTGTGAGATTTTTAGGACCAAGTTCATACACCGTGGTTGTGTGTATTGGCTAAACACTGAGTTCGATTGATAAGTGGTTTGGGTGTACAGGCCCCACACCGAACCAAAGGGTTATTTATAAAATAGCTAACACCTCGCTTAGGTGTAATTGTTTTATGCGGAGTCTAGTTCCTTAGATGAGGCTAACACCCAAATTGGTGTATGTCTTTTACATGGGAAACATCCCTTTTTATATAAAGTCAAGACCTTCCCTTGGAAGCTACCAACTGGTTGTAAGCTTTGGGTGTTTTGGCTATTAGAGAGAAGAGAGAGAAGGAAGAAGAAGATTTGAATGTGGTGAGTGTGGATGTGATTACGCGAGCTGCAAGAGAAGCGAGGATTGAAGACCAAAGCAAATCCCCAAAACTTTCCTCAAGAACCCAAGATTTGGATTTGAGCTTGTCGAGCGAGCGATCGAGCAAATCGAGGTATGAAATTTTTGCTAAATTATGATTTAAAGTTGAGTTAGTTTGATTTGTGTTTGATTTATATTTATGGGTGAGAAATTAAAAGAAGAAAGATGAGATTTGGAAGGAAAATAGGTTTGAGAGATTCAAACCCGAGTTGGGTGAAATCTGTCAAAAATCGATTTTCACCAAACAGCAGGTAATTTTGGGTTTTGGAGAAACCGACCGATCGATCGATTTTCACCAAACAACAGGTAATTTTGGGTTTTGAAGAAACCGACTGATCGATTTTCATCAAACAGCAGGTAATTTTGGGTTTTGGAGAAACCGACCGGTCGATTTCTAAATCGACCAGTCGAATTTGAAAACCGATCGGTCGAATTTGAAATCGACCGATCGAATTTGTCTGAGCTCACCGACACTGCGTTAGTGTTTAGGCCGTAACTTTCTGCTCCGATCTCCAATTACCGCGATTATTTTGGCTTTGGAAAGATGACAGAAAGATCTACAACTTTGTTAATTTACCAACTTGTGAATCAATCATTTTAGTGGTTAGAATTTAGTGAGAATTTGGGTCAAGTTTATATTTTGACTAGACACGAAACCGACCAATCGGAATATTTTTGATCGGTCGATTTGGAGTTCTACCGGTTGAAATTGGCATCGACCAGTCGATTGGTGAAAAGCAGTGAACTTGCAAATTGGGGTTTGGAGAAATCGACCGGTCAATTTGAAAATCGACTGGTCGAATTTGAAAATCGACCAATCGAAATTAAAAATCGACTGGTCGAATTTGACTGAGCTTGTCGATATTGCTTTGGCATTTTGGACATAATGTTTTACTCCAAACTCTGATTAACAAGATTCTTGATGTGTTGGAAAGAGAACAACAAGATCTATAACTTTTATGAATTAACAATTTTATAAATACAAAGTTTTTATGGTCAAAATTTAGGGGGAAGTTACATCAAATTCTAGTTAGCGCAAACTTTTCTGTTTCCACCTCGTTTTGAGAAGAAACTTAAATATGTTTAAGGTATTAATGATTAGGGTCAATCCTTAATGAATCATTGTGTACTTATGATATAGATTGAGGGCGGAAGGCCATCGATAGGACTTTTCTTGGCTCCGCGTAACTTCAAAGGTTAAGGTAGGGGAGATTCACCATCTAATTATATTTTTGATTTTATTCCTAGATAATGTGATGTAAAAGAATGTTTTATAACTGTTTTCGAAAATATGAAAACTTTAAAGTATGAATTTGTAATTGAACACATGTGTATGTTCGTTCCATTTATGTATCGGTTTTCATTCCGTTTATGTATTTGTTTGTGTTTCATTCTGTATCCATTTGTGTTCTGTTCCTTTTCCGAATTCATTATGTTTTCGCTAAGAAAGTTGAATTGAGAACTCTTTGAATCTGAAAAATGAGTGGCGGAGAGGAGTTGAGGCTCCGAAGAGGGGTTGAGTCCCCGGGGTTTTTACTTTGTTCCCACTTCTGGAATGCTTTATTCCCGCTTATGGAATACTTTGGCCCCTCGTTGATTTTGTGACCCGATATGTTTTGTTCCCCGCATACAGGATTACTATGTGATTGTGATGTGGGTATACTTTATGTGCAAAGAGGGGTTGAGTCCCCGAGGTTTTTACCTTATTCCCGCAATGGGATGCTTTGGCTTTCGGATATGTATGTTCTATTCCTTGATACGTTCTTGTTCTCGCATGTTTTGATTTGATGATATGTTCTTTCGTTTCGTTATATTCTCATCATGATATGTCTCCATTTCTAACATGTTTCTATTTTGATATATTTTGCTTATGATTTGCTTCTGTTTCCAGCTATGTTTTATTCTGATCTATATTCGTCTCCGATATGCTCTGTTTCTGCTTCGCTTTGTTTTGAAAATGAAAATGGAATATTTGCAACTTTTTTTTTTATACGAAATTGTTTTAAAATTTTATCACCGAATCTATGCATTTAAATGATAAGATATAAATTGTGCTTGAATTTCCTCTACTGAGCTTAGATGTAGTTCACCCCGACTATACATCACAGGTAAAATACTTATCAGGACACTGGACTTATGGATTGAGGACTTGAGGATTGATAAGATTTATGGGGTCGTAGATTTTGGTAAGTTGTGGTGTTGTTAGTTATTGTTGATGCTAGATGTTAGAATTGGAGATTTAAATTATGTCATATGTATTACCTGCTTTGATTTTTTGCATGTTTGTGGATGTACCAAGTAGTATTTTGTATTCGGATCATGATCTGTGACCCGACGGTCCGATTTTCTTGTTGGATTTGGTTTAAAGAAAAGAAAAAAAAATATTGTTGGATTTTGTGGAAACGGGAAAATCGGGTTGTCACATTCCACACAAGTGATCTCTCTTTTCCCCTGATTTATTGTAATTGCTCTTCAGAGGTCTACTCTAGGCTGATTCCATAGATCTGCTCCAGTTGTACTAGCTTATGTGTTTGATTATTTAATAGCTCTTCTAGAAATCTCCTGCATCTACCCTAAGCTGGCTTCTGCTCCAGCTTTGAATTCTTCAACTTCCGAGACTCAACTCCAGAATCTGCTCTGCAGCTCCCAGCCGAGTAATATATATAATTTAATGCACCTGACCTAAGTGTAGGCTTGCTTGGTGCACCTGTATGCATTTCCCAGGGCCTACATATCCCACCCAAACAATGTTTCTAGTGCTGCATTGAGCTCCACATTAGTACCTATCTTATATTCTCACATGTCTCTATGGGAATGCTTTTGAATTATTGCCTTGTATTTTGAGGTATTGAAATGAAACTATTCAAGAAAGGATTTTTCGGTTGTTTCTGATTTTAGACATTAATAAAGATTTGAATTAGGCCCCCAAATTTAATATATTTCAATGTTAGGCAGGGATCTTTATGCTATCATTTACATGGACAATTGATATATACACAGATGTTTATGCTCTGTAAAGTTTGTGCATGTCATAAACATCCAGGCATATTTCAATGTCCAAATAAATGGACTATTGATAAGAACTGGCTCATTGTGCCGTTATACGTTGCTTGTAGATGCTTCAGCCCTATTTGGCTGCTATAATGAAGCAATAAATTGAAATTTGGATGAATGTTTATGTTGCCAGAATTTGTAATTAGTAAGCAATTGTTGGTCTAGTCTCTCTTTCAGCCCTTCTAACTCTGTTATCAGACTCTAAAATAGTATGATACCCTGCTGTTTACAGCCTTGATAAATAACAACCCTATAACTCATGAAAAGTTCTTTAGATAGGTTGGTTTTGGATTATTAATGAATTAGTACTAGAGTCCCGACCCATGCACAAGATATTGTCCTGGGCAATTTCCCCTGCCTCATGTGATCACTCCCGACCCATGCACAAGATATTGTTCTGGGCAATTTCCCCTACCTCATCTGATAACTTAGGTGATCACGTGAAGCCCACATATGCCAATCTTTAGGCCCAAATCTACCAACTCTTACACTTTGCTCCAGCTCCTCAATTCCAGCTCCAGTTTAAATTGTTCCAGCTATTTTATTCCTCATATTTGAAACCTCTAATAAGGTAGTTTAATTCAATTTTTATCAATAGCTATAGATATTGATTAGTATCTCAAGCAGATTATTGGGGTTTTGTTTGAAACCGTCCAGAGAACAGAAATTGCACTATTAATAGTTTAAAATTAGGGATCGTTAGTGGTGTTTTCACTCAGTAACTATATTTTCTAGGTGGGTTTTCATCCACGGCCTTATTTCTTAGTATTGTGGACTGTGATTCACATTAGAAAGAGAAGGAATAAAAATTGGACAAAGACACTAGATCATGTGGTTTTGCATTGGGTAGTATCAATTCAATTTCATTTGCACGCACTACAAAAAATGTGTTTATTGGAGACGGCTTTTGGCCATCTCCAAAGGTGTCTAAGTCGTCTCCAATAGTATTGGAGACGACTTCCATGTAGTCTCAAATAGTCCCGTCTCCATTGTCTTTGAAGACCAAATGGAAGCCATCCCTAATAGTCAAGGTTATTAAAGACGGCATATGGCCGTCTCCAAAAATATGTTAGAGACGTCTCTAATAAGTCATCTAGCCATTTCCAATACTTATTGGAGACGGCTTTAAGCTGTCTCCAATAAGTGACCTCCTATTATTGAAGACAGCTTTTAGCCGTCTCCAACATTTTATTTTATTCTTTAAATATATATTTTTGAAAATATATTTGGCAGTAGTTTTTTTATGAAAATAAAAATATATATATATATACGTCGACAATTTTTATGCAAATTTTTTTTTTTAAATACTATTTTTTTTAATGCAATTGCTTTAATGCAATTTTTTTTTAATGCATTTTTTTAATACTTTTTTAAAGCAATTTTTTATATTTCGAGAACAAGATAATGGTGTAGACATCATATAATGATACCTCCAGCTATTAAAACAGAAAGAATGCACAATTGAGAGATCCTTCTCTGGATTGAACTCCTTTAATTGATTGGAACCATTTTTATTTTCAGATTACAGAAAAACCTGTATACACAGAAGTTGTATACAGGTTGGCCATTGCTTCTCAAAATAATAAATTCTCCTAATGTATTTCTTCAATCGCAGTTTTTTCTTCTTCTACGGCTTTTAAACAGTAGTAGTTCTTTTATTTCTCCATGTTCATTGAAGGCGAACATAGAGCACCATTCAAAAATGAATCAGACGATCCATTCCTAGAGCTGTTACTGAATGGCCGTCTCCCATCGGCCGGGCAAGAAATGGACAACTACGCAAGTAATGTTATCTGAACTGCCTCGTTCACTAGCATCCTCAGTCAGCCTCCTGGCTACCTGTTCTAGGTCCTCGATGGATTTAACCATGGAAACGGCCTCCTGAAATATTTTACAAATTAAGGGAAACAGGTGACTTTTAGGAGTGGAATATAGGTTAACAACAAATCCACCATGCGAAAAAAAAATATAGGAAAAAAGAAAATTTTAAAACCTCATTTGTAAAGACATCCCACAGTCCATCACTTGCAAGGATAAGAAATTCAAGGGAGCTGTCGATCACCTCTTCTTGTGGTCGTTGGCAAAGTAAATCAAATTAGACAGCTGAGACATGTTCATTTTCCACACTTGACCAATAAAAAAGTAGACAGCTAAAACATGAAAAGCTGTAATGAACAACCTAGGATTTACTCACTTACATATATAGTTTAAAGTTCAATTTGATTCTCATAAAAGTGATTCACAAAAAGACATGAATCCCATCTCTTGAAAATTTTGAACAGATCATTGTATCACTAAAACAATGGAATCTAGATTTGTCGGCTACTCAAGATGTTAAGTTAGTTTTATCTTAAAGAATGAAAGAGATGAAATGGTATTGCAACTAGTGTGCAATAGTGTTACTGGCTTCCTTATAATGAGTGATTCATCAGTCAAGATTTAATTAAGAAAACCAAAATTTGTTTGAATTTCCTAAAAATAATATAAAAGAGTCTTAAGGTGTTTACCACCCAGTTTAATGATTCAGTTCAACTAGCGAATCGCAATTTAAATTATTATTATTATTTTTTTTTTTTGAGATGAAGCCACCCAATTTAAATTATTAGAAATGATTTCTTTATTATTATGAGAAGTATTGATTTGTAGACAGGGGTGCAGATTCAGTTAACCGAACCAAAACCGAAATTATTATGAGAAGTTTTGATTTGTTGTTAGGGGTGCAGACTCAATTAACCGAGCCAAAATCGAAATTTCTATTTACTGTTCACTTCGGTTAAATTTGGAAAGCTCAAAACCGGTTTTTGGTTTTGGCCACCAAAATAAGAAACCAAACTGATTGGGAATCGGTTTCGGTTTCTTCGATTTTGGGTTGGTTTACCCAACCTATTTATTGGTTTGAAAAAAAAATATTGATTAACTATTTTTTTTTTATGAATAAAAAAAAGACTAATTAAGTAAGTAAATACCTTGCGCATGCAATTACTTGGATTACAGATCCAAAGAGAAGGAAAGTGCAGTTGAAAAAGAGCCCTGCATTTCTCCAGTGTTTCCCCAACAATCCATCAAGCACTTCAAACCACTGTAGAGATTCATAATAAACATTAAAACAATAAAATCAGCGGCACCTTTGGGTTTTTTTTTTTTTTAAATCTAATTTAGTCTTAAAAGATATTATAATTAGTGATAGCATACAATTTAATGAAATAACTATTCCCACAGCAATATTTACTATAAGCACACCAATTAATTGAAAAGAATGGTAGCATCCAACAAAAACTGGGTTTCCATGTAGATTTCTTTTTTTTTTTTTTTTTTTTTTGAGATTGTGAAGACCCAGACCCACATGCCACCATGAGCATAGCATCAAGACGGTGAGTTTTTTATTCCACGTGGCACAGATCCCAAAAAGTGACCCTAAAATCACATTCAAGCATGATGTGTGTCACGTGAAACAAAAAACTCACCGTCTTGATGCTATGCTCATGGTCTCAAAAGCCATATGTGGAAGATTGGAGTGGAAAAAAATCTCCATCGACTGATTCCACTCAATCATTGGGTTTGAATGGGTTTCAGACATAAGCACTTTCATTAAACCTGTAGGGGCCAACAGAGGTACCCTTTCTTTTATTCAACAATGAGTGTACTTTCATGATGATCCACACCGTCCAACTAAAAGGTCATAATATATCAGCCAATGAACTCTTGTGTAGATAGCATGGTTGTTCAAAATTTTGGCCGAAATGTTTTGATTTCGGTCTCCACTGAAACCGAAAACTCAAAATTTTGGTATTTAATGTACTGTGGGGAAGATTTTGGTTCAAAATTTCAGTTTCGGTCCCTAGCGATTGATCCTTGGTAGATAGTTCCACATTATTTGAGTAACCATCAAATATCAAGCAGTTAATTAAATCAGTTTGACTTCTGGTTCATGGACACATATTGTCTATCTAAGAGTTGTGGGCCAACGATTTCACTTCTACAAGAACTAATTGTTAATTAGAGAAATTAATGGGGGACACTTTCATCTTTGGTGTTAGCTCTTAGCACCATACTTTTACAAAAAGCCATACAAAAAATACAAAACATGGAGCAAAATAATGACCTAAAGTATATATATATATATATTCTTCAAAAGATCAACACAAATAATTCTTCTGACGGTGAGCATGCCACCCATGATCTGTTAGAGAGAGAAAGCAGAGAGAGAGAGAGCTATAAAAATAATTGATTCTTTTAATCCCTATTTCACTTATAAACAAAAAAAACCCATAGTAAAAAAATTAATTATGTAGCAAAAATAAACGTCCATAGTAATTTTTATTAGAAAAAAATGGGAAATATAAAACCAAATTTATCTCTTCTAAAACTCTTTTGCTTAGTAATATAAACTTAGAACCAAATAATAGAAAAGGATTAATGGGTGTAGCCTCTTGGCATCATATCATTATTAAGCTAATGAAAAGCCAATTGCCCCCAATAATCCTATGAAAAGTTGACTTCCACACATATCAGTGCCCCAATATGTACAAAAATAAATATAAAATAAAGCACATTTAAATGTCAAAAATACTGTTTATCAAAAAAAAAATAATTCAAAAATACCTGAATTACATGGTTCCTGAAGTCCACTTTCTCTCTCTCCTTCCTAGTGCGGTACTCAACATAGAGAACACTAATAAGGTAAGCTGTCCAACTCCCCATCAAACCATAAAACAGTTGAAAAAGGATCCCAGATATCATCCCTAATTGGGAAAATGAGTAGGGCAATGTCAGAAGCACTTGTGCCACCTACAAAAACCATATTATAAATATAATAACAATAACAAATAAATAAAAAATACCCATTAATTCTTCTTAATAAATTCAATCAACAATAGGTACTATTTTAAAAAAACTTCCCAAAATATTAATAAAATCTTAACCTTGCCTAAAACGCTAGATACACATTAGCCTGCAGATACAGAAGCCCCAAACTTTCCAACAGAAAAATCTAAAAATTTCATTGAAAACTTGACCTCACGTATTTCAAGTGGTTTGTGTGGCTCTAAATAAATATAGGGAAACATTCTTGAATAAAACATCCCTGATAATGTAGACATAAATATACACACATTATCTGGCTGCCTATAATTCCATTATATATCATAGATATAGCATTGTCACAAAGTTACAAAATGAGCAAAAGATATACCTTGCATCTCACTGCAATATTAATGGCATCCGAAGGTCGGAGATCAAAGCTGATTGTCTCTTGTACATCACCAACCTGGATACACACACTGAACGTTAGCAGCCAGGAATTTTAGTCTACTTGAGGCTACCATTTGACAATTGCAGCAGGGAGATGACCTACCTTCGTGAGGTATAACTGAGCAAAATACACTTCATGTACTCTTTTGGTGACTCGAACAAGTTGTGCCTGAAAGGAGAAAAGCATCTCAATTCACATTACAAATTAAAATATCACAATCAGAATTTTAGCAACAAAAAAATTTACATATTCAGAAGTTTTGAGACTCTAGAGATGGACTACAGTAACAGAAACTTACCGAATATCCCATCTTCTCAATCATCTCCTTCATGATTTGATAAAGAGTGGGCCTAGCCTGATGCACAAATAAAGGATTTGACACCTTTCCAGAGTAGTATTGCTACAAAATGCAATACAAGCTAATATAAATTGAATTTCAAAAAGATATTGACAAAACCAGTCTAGCGAACAAACACACATACAATTTGAACATTGCGAACTGCAGCCATAAGCAACACACTTGGCATCTACACTGCAGCCCAACAGCCCAACAAAAACAAGAAATATATCAAAAGACAAGAAAACACCATTTAGTAAAATATTGTCTTTAGTAATATCCTGAACAGAGACTCTTGGAAAAAATACATACAGACAATAATAGGAAGAAGAAGATCACTCCCGTCTTCCATCTTTAGTACAATAGCAGGATGTGGAGCATAGTCTGGCAGGTATCCACCTTGAGGGTTGTTATGGACACATCTTAAGTTCCTACCATCTCGCATTTTGATCATGAAACCATCTGCACCACTATTTTAAAAAAATCAAAGTCAAACTTTAATGAAAAAAAAAACTGAAACAATCGAATCAGTTCGGTTTCAGTTTAATAATCTCTTCTTCCTATATATATATAAACATGTACCAATGGTACCATTTACTGCTCTTTATCATATTATATATGTATGATGTAGCATGCATAAATTATATATTTCTATATCTAAATATTATAACTATAAAATGACAGGTATAATAAACATTTACCAATCAAACTAAATTTCAGTAACTGATTTTTAACTTAAATATAACTGATATGAGATCGAATCAAACAACAACCATCCCGGCACATGAGAAGTGAGCTTATACCGCTATAATTGATGAAGGTTTCATACAAGATATTTTATGGCTGTAATCTCCATATTTGAAAGAACTTTCAGTAAAAATTAAAGAGTTTGAAAAAGAAAGTGAACTATAATTTCTTCTTACAACAAGAGAGCATAAAGATTATAGCAGAAGTTACCATTCCATCCACCAGGTTTAGCGAAGGCTGCCCATTTGTCATTCAAATCAGCAGTTGTTGTCATACTGACAGGAAAATAAAATAAAATTAGTATTCCTATACGGATATACATGTGCCCTTAAAGGTAAATATCATAGATATCCTATGGTTTGTTAATATATGGTAATTGTATGACAATAATCTAACATGAATTTTAGAGCTAATTTTCTCCTCCCATGTTGAATTATCACATTTTGTAGGTGTTGCTTCCCCCAAATCAAAATGTAGCGGTGGCAGTGGGCCGGGCTAGGGTAAACCCAAGCCCGGCCCGACAGATTTGAACTCAGCTCAAGCCTAGCCCGAGCCCGTGGATGGCTTATGGCCCCAAGCTCAAGCTTGTCCCTTACTAAATTTTTAAAGCCCGAGGCCAGCCCGGCTCGGCCCATTTATTTGTAAATTACTTATTAGTTTGAGAAAATTAGCTCAATATTAATAAAAATAGAGAAATTAATATATTACAATTTACAAATATCTAATAATAAATTAATATCTATTTCCAAGAAAATCTAGAGTCTAAAAATAGAAAATATATAGTTCTTTAAGTTTATTTTAAATATATTACAAGTGAAATTCAATACACGTATCATATATTAGAGCTCAACGGACCTAAGAGCTTAAGCCCAAGCCCAGCCAATTTAAATTTTGGGCTAAAGGGCTAGCCCAAGCCCAGCCTGCGGGCCTTTACATTAGGCCCAAACCCTACTTAAATCAGGCTGGGCTACCAAGCCTATTGCCACCCCTACCAAAATGTATACAACATTTACAAACCATCATAGACAAACTAAATTTACCTGTCCCAAGTATCGTTAATATCTGGTGTTGTTCTCCAACTATTTCCTAAATTTTGTGCCCAAGTAGGGGGGTCTTCGAGTCCCCTGTATTCATAAAACAACCAACATTTTTAGTGATGCTTTACTTCTTGATGAATCTACTTAAATCTAAGAGAGAGAATTTAAATAAACTAATTTGTTGAACTTTACTTTAAATAAGTCTAGGGATTGGAAATCTGTAGAATTGTGACAACTTACTTTGCAAGGTTGTGATGATTAAAAATTTATGGAATTGCAATGAAAAATTATATAGATTTTCAAGAAATATGCTCTTCCATAGGTACCTCTCAGAACAATAACTATTGATCAAGTTTTAGTGTTTAGCTAGCCATTACATGCAAAGACTATCATAATCCATGTTATGTTGGATGCATATAGTAAATTGGTAACTATTTGATTGCTTTAAATAATATTATAACTCTAGAATTTTGGATTCATTTGGATGCCCACTTTTTTTGCTAAAAAAACTATAAAATCAGAAAAGTTAAGGAAGATATTTAATTTAATTTATTGTGTCTTTTGTTCAATTGTTACAATAATACCATTTAACAATTAATATTATTATAGATTTTTTGTAATTGTAAAGGTATCGATAGGATCTTCCAATATTTCTCAAAGTTATGGGTGTTTTGGGTTTTAACTCTGCCCTACCTATTGAAGTGTGAGGTGGATCAATGATCATAGTGGTAACAGATTTTTTTTATTCGAAGCAAGCTAAATTTTCCTTCAAAATTAAGGAAAATACATCAGATCAAGATGAGCAAGAAGCTCGAGAAGAGAAAGCATATAAGAAAAAACGAAAAGAGATAAAAAAAACAGAAGCCAGCTCCCTCACTCAAAAAAATGGAAGGAATAGTTTTCGGAGGGTCTTTTAATTTCAATCAAGTTCATAGATTGAATCTTTACTTTAACAAAAAATAATAATATAAATATAGAGATAACAGACGTGTTCTATCAAAATATACCCATTTAAAGAGAGAGAGAGAGAGAGAGAGAGAGTGGCAAAACAGAACAAGGCATTTGCGGAGCCACTGAATGATGTATTTGTGCAGTTGACGAATTGGATACAAGTATCCGTAAAAATAGAGCCACTGAATGATGTATATGAGTGTCTGTGTGCACTCTGACACAAATCTGTGTTATAAATCAGATGAAACATATCGGTGTAGGGGGCTGCATGACAGGTGTGCCACCATGTGTGTAACGATCCTTAAATCTATACACTATATCAATAAAGGTCCGGTCTGGCATAAGTCTACGACCATGGCTATTAAGTTAGCCCATTGCCATTAGGAAAAGGATATGCCTAAAATCATTCGATTTTTACTATATATATATATGTATATATATATACGTATGGGCTTTGCATGTAAAAAAAGAAAGCCCAGTTAACTAATACTGAGCATCTGTGTATATGATTAATATACACATAAAACCTAGTTGTCCTTTATGGACTACACACCAGGAGAAAATGCTAGCTTAGCTTGGAGTATAAACCGGAGTAGCTGATAAGCTACTTGCATGCAAAATTTAAAACACGACTCCATTGAGTCATTAAGCACCCCCATGCACGCAAAGTCAATACCCACGATTATAAAACAACATTTCCTTTCATTCCTTGGATTTGTGGTTAAAATCAGAGATAATTAAATCAGAGGGAATTTAGTAAAGATCAACAACAGCCAACTACTCCCATTTCTTTTCACTTAGCCACAACATATAAGCTTCACCAAAACTGTTTTCAGTCCTACTCCATCGTTGAACTCGACAAACAAAACATTGATGGTCGGGTATTACAAATTCACCAAAAGGTTAGTTCTTTGTTTTTTCTTGTACAAAAGAACTGATGATAAGGAGTGATAGTTTAGAACTTGCCTCAGAAATTGAGTGCAGACTACTGCACTCCGATCTTCATTGAAGATCAGTGAAGATCTGTGGTTGATGAAATAGCTCTATATAAATATATATCGTTTAAGTTTATAAAATCTATATAATTATATCTATATACGTTATATATAGGTATATATATATATATATAACCTATATTGTGCAGCATAGGCACAGCAGCAACCAAGGACAAAGAAGAAGTTTCAGCATGAACTGAAGTGCAGATTGCTGCACTTCAGATCTGTATAGAAAATCTGTGGAAATAGATTTAAAATCTATAAAGAATCTATAGACATATATCTAAATATATATATATATATATATATATATATATATATATAATAATATCTATAAACATAAGGGGAAGGGAAACAGGGAAACAGAAGATCAAAAGGCCAAGAAGAAACCCCATCTGCATCTCGGCAAGCCACAAAGATACAAGCTTGCCGCGGCAAATCTTATTGGGTTGCCACGACAACAAAGCCAGCTGAAAGGCTTGTCGTGGCAACACTTATAGGGTTGCCGCGGCAACAAAGCCAGCTGAAGGGCTTGCCGCGACAACCACTTGAGTGTTGCCGAGGAAACCTCCCTAGCTTTGGGTTTTTTTTTCATTTTGGATTACCTCTTGTGCATTCGGACATTGGGTCCACTGGGGTTCAGGTAAGCACCTGATTGGGTCTTGATGCACTATGGACCATCTATAAACTATGGCTCAACTATAAAATATGAATTTTATTAAAATACATCTATTTTATTAGATTTGGTGCCACATGGAGCACTTAGAAAATTTTGAAGAACAAAAATGCATGATGTTCTCGGATGCGGGAACGTGCGTCAGTGACAATACTCATAAGACTTGACGTATACAGGTAGGGAATCTGGGTTGGTATTTTATAATTTTATCGGCATGTCACTGAGGTTTTCATAGAAGTTTTGACGAGTATTTATTTACGCAATGATCCACATAATAAAAGAAAAATCTACGTTATGATTTGAAATGATGCACCTGATTAACTATGAAGTAAATAGACTTGATTAGTCATCAAGCTAATAAGAAACAAATATGAGCATCTAGTACACATAACATCAGAAAGAAAGTCTTTTACCAGTTTATGAGTATAAATCAGCTTTGTAATTTAATGTATTATTTTAGTGTACATTGCATCATAAATCATACATGCAAATGCATTTCTTGGTCATTCAGTACTCAGACTCTGTTAAATTCAATGTTCTTGATATGCTATTGCTCCAGTGTAAATCAAGTGATCCCGCTAACTCGGGAGCTTAAGATTCTCGACGCAAGTGATCCCACTAACTCGGGAGCTTGAAGTATTCTAGTCCAAGTGATCCTACTAACTTGAGAGCTTGACAAGTGATCCCGCTTACTCTGGAGCTTGACCTTGTTGATTCCCTGTTTTCGCCAGCATGTATTCCGGTTTTAGCTTGCTTCTCACACTTGTTATACCATGCATAAATATAGCATTTCAACATGTTATCCATATGTTAATTTAATATTTCTCTATGAAAAAAAGTGATAAACTGTCAATGTAAAATAACAATGCAATATTCTCTACTGAGCTGTGGATGATAGCTCATTCCTTGACTTAATTGTCTTAGCTGCAGAGCCTGACCCTGAGCACACGGCAGACCCTACATACATGCCTGAGGAGGAGGAGGGAGATGACGACGACGACGAGGAAGACGATTTTGCGGAAGAATTCTTCCCGAAATAGGTTTGTAGCTGGGGATCAGAGGGGATATGGGTTTGAGAAGGAGAGGAATGAGATAAATACATTTTATGGCATGTATAAATGATATATGATGGTTTTTAGACATATACTTGGATGTATAGGTTTTCTTTTCACTGTTTAGATGACGGGTGGCCGTCATCGGTGAAAAGCTATACATCAGATCTGACCGTTATTTTGTACTCAGTGTTGCTAGTCTAATTATCAGTTGTTTTTGCCATGTTATATATCTGTCAGAATTAAAATTTATTGCTTCCGCAATTGCGTTACTTTTTGTAACATCTCGAAAATTTGGACTTTGAATAGTGTACCTCGGGATGCGTGCCCGACTTTGAATAGAGTACCTTGAGATGCGTGCTCGTCTGATCACTTTTTCGATCAAGTGAAAGTCAACTTGAGGACTTGGGTTGGATTAGTTTTGGTGTGAGAAAGGTGCACACTAGTGTGGTATAAGAACCATTGGATTGGGTTACATATACATTAGATACGTATGTGTTTTGTAGGTGAACCGAGTCATTTATGTATTTAAGAGAGGAGGCTTCTTTTAGAAGCTATTTTTCGTTTGAGGGTTTTAGGGCTTTGGGTTGTTGGAAGAAGAAGGAGGAGAAATCTTGCGGATCCGGATGCGTTGAGTTTAGATTTTTCATGAAAAAGGTTCGTGGACTCGTGGAAAAGAAAGATCGTCGTTGGTTTCAACGTGTGCGTCGTTTGGGCGTTTTGTGCCGTTTGGGGGTTTTGGAAGCCCATTTCTTTGAGTGAAGAGATCGTGTGTTTTGATCTATTAATCGTAGCATGCGTTTGGGTGAGGTGTGTGTGGAAGGTTTACTGATGATTAAGAGGGGTTGGTTGTGATCTTGGAGTTCGAAGATGCTCGGTTTGGGTTTTGGAAACCCTCTTGCGAAACGAAGAAGATGATCCGATCTATGAGTTAATCGGTCGATTCAAGGTAGGAAATCCATGCTAGGTGAGTTTAAATACTTTATTTTATGGTTGTATAATTATATATGAGATTTGGGTTAAATTTGGGGAAGAAAAATTGGATTTTGAATGAGAAAACCCAAGGTTTGGGCGAAATCTACAATTTTCGACCAATCGAATTGATTTCGATCGATCGAATTTGGCTTAAGACTGATGAAATTCGTTTCCTGAAGGTTTTCGATCGATCGAAATTGATCGAAATGGATTTCGATCGATCGAGTTTCAAATTCGATCGATCGAAAGGTATAGAACAGAGAGTGTTATGAATTTCTGTTGGAATTCGATCGATCGAAATGGATTTCAATCGATTGAGTTTCAAATTCGATCAATCGAAATTAGATTTCGATCGATCGAATTTGACTATGCGCGCCGACAATGCTTCGGTATTTTAGCCTTAACTTTCTATCCCGAACTCAGAATCAGGTGATTCTTGAGGTGTTGGAAAGAGGACAACTGGACCTACAACTTTCATGTATATTAAAATCAATGAATCTAAACTTTTAAAGGTTGAAAGTTTATGGGAAGGTACGTCAAATTTCAGATTATCATGAATTTGTCCATTTCCGCCTCGTGTTGAGAAATATTTATAGATGTCTAAGTTCTAGTAACTAGAGTTAGTCTTTGATACATAGTATGTTGTGATATAGATTGAGGATGGAAAGGCCATAGATAGAGCTTCGCTTGGCTTCGTACTGCGTCGAGGTTAAGGTAGGGGAAATTCACCATCTAACTACATTTTTTGATTTTGTTCATAGATAATGTGATATAAATGAATATTTTGTAATTGTTTTGGAAAACATGAAAGCTTTGAGGTATGATTTGTAATTGAACGCATGTGTATGTCTGTTCCGGTTATGTATCGGTGTTCGTTTCTCTTATGTATCTGTTTGTGTTTTGTTCCGTATCCGTTTGTGTTAGTTCCGTATCCGTTTGTGTTTTGTTCCGTATCCGTTTGTGTTTCATTCCATTTTCAAATTCGTTTATGTTTCTGATAAGGATAAGAACTCTTTGAATCTGAACAACGAGTGGCGGAGAGGAGTTGAGTCTCCGAAGAGGGGTTGAGTCCCCGGCGTTTTTACTCAGTTCCCGCTTATGGGATGCTTTGTTCCCTCTTATGGGATGCTTTGGCCCCTCGTTGATTTATGACCATATGTAATGTGATGTGATGATACCTTGGGTGCAAAGCGGGGTTGAGTCCCCGACGTTACGACCTTGTTCCCGCTTATGGGATGCTTTGGCCTTCTGATATATGTGCTTCGATTCCCCGCTTATGGGATGTGTTGGTTATACTTTGTGTGCAAAGAGGGGTTGAGTCCCTGAGGTTTTTACCTTGTTCCCGATATGGGATGCTATGGCTTTCGATATGTTCGTTCCGTTTCTTGATACGTCTCATTCTTGTATGATTTGATTTGATGATATGTTGCTCTGTTTTATTATGCTCTCACCGTGATATGTCACCGTCTCTAACATATTCTATTTTAATTTATTCTGCTTCTATTTTCATCTATGTTTTGATAAGTATCTTTGTTTTTCATATGTATTTGTTCTCGATATGCTTTATTTCCGCTGCGCTATGTTTTGAAAATGAAAATATAATATTTACAACTCAGTTTGATACAAATGATTTTGAAATTATGTCACCAAATCTATACACTTCAATGATAAGATGTGAATTGTATTTGAATTTCTTCTACTGAGCTTGGATGAAGCTCACCCTTCGACTATACGTCACAGGTTTGCCAGTTAGCGAGATACGGGATTTGGGGTTGAGGACTTGTGGAGTAGTAAGATTTTGGGATCGTAGATTGCATTTGAGTTTTGGTAAGTGTAGTTTTGTAATTCGTTGAATACACTTGTAGGTACTTAATTACTGTTCTTTCAATGTAGAACTGGAGTTTATGTTTTTGCTTTGTTGTACCAATATTTTCTGTATCAGATTGTGATCTACGATCTGGCGGTTCGGGTTTTCCCATTTGGTATAAGTGAAAAAAAAAAACATGTCTCAAAATTTAAGATTGGGAAAATTCGGGCCGTCACAGTTGGTATCAGAGCTTAGGCTTTAGGTCTTTTGGGGACCCAAGGCTATGGCAGCAGATTCTGTCAGGACATAGGAGATCCAACTGTGACTCTGTCACAGTTGGTATCAAAGCTTTGGCGTTAGGTCTTTTAGGAAATGAGTGGAGTAGATTCTGTCAGGTCTTAGGGGGGATTCACTATTCCTAATTTGTTTTCTCTGGGTGGCTTTAGATTTCGTCTGAGCGTGATGAGACTTTTGTTTCATTGTAATAGATTTTAATGGACCAACGGGGGAGAGGCCAACCTAGAGGAGGTCGCAAGAGAAGTATGAGTAGTGTAGAGGATATTCCTTCAGGTTTTGGGGGAGAATTTAGACCACCTCCCGAGATGGAGAGAGGCCATCAAGATGAATCTTCTGATAAGATGGCTAGGGCTATGGAAGCTATAGCCGCTGTGATGACTCAGCAGACGGCGTTGCTAGCCGCCAGTAATGCCAGTCAATAGTATCAGCCACCACCACCACCTCCTACTTTGTAGTCATCATCTTTTGTGGATTTCAGGAGATTGAGACCACCTGTATTCTACGGACAGACTGATCCGCTTGAAGCGGAAAAGTGGTTGAAACAGATGGAGAAGTTGTTGGAGAGACTGCAGAGCCTTGAACATGAGAAAGTCGGTTGGGCTTCTTTTCAACTGGAAGGTGACGTCGATGCTTAGTGGAAGTCAGTGTTGAGAAAGAGGGAAGTTGAGGGTCCATACGATCAATGGACATGGGCGGAGTTCTTCATAGTGTTTAACAAAGAATATTTTCCCTTGCACCAATCTGGTGCAAGAGAACATGACCGTACGGGAGTACGGCAATGAATTTGTACGGTTATCAAGGTTTGCTCCGAAATTGGTAGCTACTGAAGAGATGAAGGCCAGCAGATTTGAAGAAGGCCTGAGACCAAATATTCAAGAGAGAGTATCTATATTTGAGCTTGAAACGTATGCTGACGTGATGAGGAAGGCCATCGTTGCAGAAAGGGATATCAACAAGAGACGAGAGCAGCAGAATAAAACTAACATAGCGAGTCAAGGAAGGTGAAGCAATTATGAGCCGACAGATAAGAGCTAGAAATTCTTGATGCTAGAGCCCTCTCAACCTGCTCAAACTATGTATTCAAGGCCACCTGCATCTGGGCCTATGAGACCCTTCTATCTTTCGGATCCTCCTACGGACGGAGCATCAAGGATTCAACAAACTATGCGCACCCCTTCATCTGCTCCAATTGAAGCTTGCTCAAAATGTGGAAAGCAACATAAGACAGAGGAGTGTAGACTGATCGCAGGCGCATGCTTCAGGTGTGGTCAGAAAGGACATCGGCTAGAGGATTGTCACGAGACTAAGAAAGGATAGACGACGTTGGTTCACCTTGGCCTCCGAATAGGCTTTAGGTTCACCTTGGCAGTCAATGGTTTCAAATTCTTTGGTGGCCATTACATTTTGGATTAATAGCTAGGATATATACTTCTTTGTTCCAATTTTGTGGTTTTGGATGGTTAGACTTGTTATTGATATGGGTATTGTAAAACTATTGAATCCTGGTGGATTCACTACAATCTTTGACTCTTGTTAGATGGTTGTTTTTATCGTTTGAGTATGATTATTGCAAATTTACCTGAGTTATTTTGAGGATGGCTAGATATATATATGTATATTATTAATGATTGCGGGTTTATAGATTAATGGTTTTAAACTGTGGTTAGCGTGTTTCAATGATTGATTGTGGTATGATGCAAATGACAAGTGACAAGTAATTGCAGGATCATGGTTGTAACTTGAATTGTAGAGAGCTTTCTCCATGGTAATGCTTTACATAACCTCCATGTTTATGGGATGGTTATCTTGTGAAATGGTTTAATTCCCTATGTGGATAATTGTGGTTGTGGTTAGTATCTAACATGGTTATAGATCATTGATGAATATTTAAATTCTCATTTTTGATAATCCTAATTATTTGAGAAGCCTAAATAGCCTGCAAAGCTTATCAAATACTGGGGTAACTTAGTTGCATGGATTAATGTGATAGTTTGACCATTGTGGTGCCCCATCGCTTTGTTCACCCCATGACTGCCGGGACGTCGAGTGTTCTTCCGACTTCCCACACTTCTTCGTCGTCCACCCCGATTGCATCATGCTCCAGATGCGGGGGACGATATACGGCAGGGCGATACCGGCGGACCACTAGTGCCTGATTTAATTGTGGTCAAGTGGGACATCAGGTATGGTTTCGCCCGATGTCGAGGAAGAACAGGATGTCAGGATGATCGATGTTATTTTGTGTGCGTTGGATTAAACAGATTTCATCTTTGTATTTTGGGGGTAGGATCGACATTATTCGAACTTCTTTTCAAATGTGTATGTGGGACGTATTAAATCAATTAATGGTTTGTTTTGGAAGGTATGGGTGTGAAAGTTTCCTTTTCTTTTATGGTGATTGTCAATTTTTATGGTTTATATTGATCGTTTGTGGGTGTGACGATGAGTATTAGCTTCTTCGATGGGTTCATGCTTGGTTAGGTCTATAATATAACTTCAATAAATGATAACATTTTGAGATGTCGTCGAGTGAAGGGGTTTTATCGGTGCAGTGCCGATCTTTAGATGTGTGGATTTTCTTCCGGTGTGGGTATAGTTGGTTTTGTTTAGGTGATCTGTGTCAATCTGTGGTTTGTGGGTTGGATATCCGTCTAATTCTGGATGTGCGGTGTGCCTTTGGCCACCGTTGAGATAAGGCGTCTTGGTTAGGATAACGCGTGTCGTAGATCTGATTTGTTTGTATCATTTTCAAGGATGAAAATTTTTAAAGAGGGAGGAATGTAATAACCGCACTTTATTTTTATTGTGTACCAATCAATTTGTATCCTGATGTGTACGATCAATTGATGTGCGTGGTAAGACCTCGTGACTAAGAGAAATTTTCGAGGACGAAAATTCTTTAATAGTGTACCTTAGGATGGGTGCCCGACTTTGAATAGAGTAACTTGAGATGCGTGCTCATCTGATCATTGTTTCGATCAAGTGAAAGTCAACTTGATGACTTGGGCTGGATTAGTTTTGGTGTGAGAAAGGTGCACACTA
Organism: Chloranthus sessilifolius; assembly: GCA_021018995.1. Lineage (NCBI taxonomy): Eukaryota > Viridiplantae > Streptophyta > Magnoliopsida > Chloranthales > Chloranthaceae > Chloranthus > Chloranthus sessilifolius. The sequence goes on along the minus strand of CM037590.1, from coordinate 84,888,870 downwards.
GTGTGGTATATGAACCATTAGATTGGGTAACATATACATTAGATACGTATGTGTGTTTTGTAGGTGAACTGAGTCATTTATGTATTTAAGAGAGGAGGCTTCTTTTAGAAGCTATTTTTCGTTTAACAGTTTTAGGGCTTTGGGTTATTGGAAGAAGAAGGAGGAAAAATCTAGCGAATCCGAATGCGTTGAGTTTAGATTTTTCGTGAAAAAGGTTCGTGGACTCGTGGAAAAGAAAGATCGCCGTTGGTTTCAACATGTGCGTCGTTTGGGCGTTTTGTGCCGTTTGGGGGTTTTGGAAGCCCATTTCTTTGAGCGAAGAGATCGTGTGTTTTGATCCGTTAATCGTAGCATGGTTTGGATGAGGTGTGTGTGGAAGGTTTACCGACGATTAAGAGGGGTTGGTTGTGATCGTGGAGTTCGGAGATGCTCGATTTGGGTTTTGGAAACCCTCTTGCGAAACGAAGAAGATGATCCGATCTATGAGTTAATCGGTCGATTCAAGGTAGGAAATCCATGCTAGGTGAGTTTAAATACTTTATTTTATTGTTGTATAATTATATGTGAGATTTGGGTTAAATTTGGGGAAGAAAAATTGGATTTTGAATGAGAAAACCCAAGGTTTGGTCGAAATCTGCAATTTTCGATCGATCGAATTTGGCTTAAGACTGATGAAATTCGTTTCCTGAAGGTTTTTGATCGATCGAAAGGTATAGAACAGAGAGTGTTATGAATTTCAGTTGGAATTCGATCGATCGAATTTGACTATGCATGCCGACAGGGCTTCGATATTATAGCCTTAACTTTCTATCCCGAACTCGGAATCAGGTGATTCTTTAGGTGTTGGAAAGAGGACAACTAGACCTACAACTTTCATGCATATTAAATTCAATGAATCTAAATTTTTAAAGGTCGAAAGTTTAGGGGAAGGTACATCAAATTTCAGATTATCATGAATTTGTCTGTTTCCGCCTCATGTTGAGAAACATTTATAGATGTCTAAGTTCTAGTAACTAGAGTTAGTCTTTAATACATAGTATGTTGTGATGTAAATTGAGGATGGAAAGGCCATAGATAGAGCTTCGCTTGGTTTCGTGCTGCGTCGAGGTTAAGGTAGGGGAAATTCACCATCTAACTGCATTTTTTGATTTTGTTCATAGATAATGTGATATAAATGAATGTTTTGTAATTGTTTTGGAAAACATAAAAGCTTTGAGGTATGATTTGTAATTGAACGCATGTGTATGTCCGTTTCGATTATGTATCGGTGTTCGTTTCGCTTTTGTATCTGTTTGTGTTTTGTTCCGTATCCGTTTGTGTTTGTTCCGTATTCATTTGTGTTTCATTCCATTTTCGAATTCGTTTATGTTTCTGATAAGGATAAGAACTCTTTGAATCTGAAGAACGAGTGGCGGAGAGGAGTTGGGTCTCCGAAGAGGGGTTGAGTCCCCGGGGTTTTTTACTCAATTCCCGCTTATGGGATGCTTTGTTCCCGCTTATGGGATGCTTTGGCCCCTCGTTGATTTGTGACCCTATGTAATGTGATGTGATGATACCTTGTGTGCAAAGAGGGGTTGAGTCCCCGAGGTTACGACCTTGTTCCCGCTTATGGGATGCTTTGGCCTTCTGATATATGTGCTTCGATTCCCCGCTTATGGGATGTGTTGGTTATACTTTGTGTGCAAAGAGGGGTTGAGTCCCCGAGGTTTTTACCTTGTTCCCGATATGGGATGCTTTGGCTTTCGATATGTTCGTTCCGTTTCTTGATACGTCTCGTTCTTGTATGCTTCGATTTGATGATATGTTACTCCGTTTTATTATGCTCTCACCGTGATATGTCACTGTCTCTAACATGTTCTATTTTAATTTATTATGTTTCTATTTTCAACTATGTTTTGATAAGTATCTTTGTTTTTCATATGTATTTGTTCTCAATATGCTTTGTTTCTGCTGTGTTATGTGTTGAAAATGAAAATATAATATTTGCCACTCAATTTGATACAAATGGTTCTGAAATTATGTCATCAAATCTATGCACTTCAATGATAAGATGTGAATTGTGTTTGAATTTCTTCTACTGAGCTTGGATGAAGCTCACCCTTCGACTATACGTCACAGGTTTGGTAGTTAGCGAGATACGGGATTTGGGGTTGAGGACTTGTGGAGTAGTAAGATTTCGGGATCATAGATTGCATTTGAGTTTTGGTAAGTGTAGTTTTGTAATTCTTTGAATACACTTGTAGGTACTTAATTACTATTCTTTCACTGTAGAACTGGAGTTTATATTTACGCTTTGTTGTACCAATATTTTCTGTATCAGATTGTGATCTACGATCTGGCGGTCCGGGTTTTCCCATTTGGTATAAGTGAAAAAAAAAAATATGTCTCAAAATTTAAGATTGGGAAAATCCGAGCTGTCACACTTTTAATTAAAGAAATAACACCTTGATGAAAGGATCATATCAGGTGATCCGATGGCGCGACCTTTCCCAGTTTAGAGATGGGGAAACGTCGGGCTATCACAACATGCACCTGTATCACTACAATGACAACAAGATTAATCATAAATAAATGACAATGATTAAACACCAAATTGACGGCCACCAATTCAAAAGATGACAATAAAAATAAATAAATAAAACCTACTTCATGTAGTTTTGGAAATAAAGATCCTCGCACACTTTCAAAGTCAAATCCATCATAAGGTCTGGGTGTTTCAGTTTCAGATGCTTGTGTACAAACTCAGCAGCATGGAACAGGTTTGTGCACCCCTTGGCTCCACAACTGTACTTCCACCCATACTTTTTGTGTGAGAAGTTCTCCGGCAATACCATTAGTCTGAAGGAATAGATAGCTTTGCCTATGATTATTGTCACTTAGGGGCAGCACCATTAGTGAAATCTATTTATTTTTTTGGTCGAAACTGCCCCTAAACGAGGTATTTAGTTCGCTAAAAACTGATGGCAGCTCTAATGCAAGGTATTTAGTTTGCTAAAATCGACGACTCTAATCTGAAAATAAAAAATAAGATTGTCAAACCAATGTATTAGAATAACAAACCAGCACAATCACCAACAATCCAGCAATGATCACCACAATCACCAACACTGCCATTACCATCCTCACTCTTCCACGTTATCACCATCTCATGAACATCAGCACGATCATCCTTGCCTGCTTCAATCTCTTCAGCTTCGCCTACTCCAATCTCCTCTTCAACTTAGTCATTTTTAGAACCTAAAACAGCTAAATGAATTACTCAAATCAATAGTCGTTCACCCCATCACCCAATAGAATAACAAATCAGTGAACAATATGCAAAAAATGCACAACATTATTAACTTAGAATATGGAGAAGATAACAGCAGGAACAATCTAAATGTATGAAGCAAGATAATTTCAGGGGTTATGAACAAAAATTATCTTCTGAAGCTCCCCAAAAATTAGCCTCTTAAAGATTAAAAAATCAGTAACTTCATCAATAAATAACATACCCATCCAAAATGTGCAACCATTCAAAGTGTTGTGGAGGAGAGCCTATTGTTGAGGTGGCAGTAGTGGAGGGGGCTACAGAAAGAAAATGAATGTTTGTTAGCATGACAAATTATAGAAAACTACAAGAAAAAAAATTATATAAAAGTTTTAAAGTAATGTTTACCATTGTTCCGATCAATCGAGTGATCAACCACTTCATTGCTTCAAACTCTTCTCTCAAGGTGCTCACTTCTTCTTTCAATTGGCGGACCTCCTGCCCCCCTCCCCTAGGCAAGGTCAAGAAAATGCTTCTTTGGGGTCCGGCCCCCCAAAGCCCGTCTATCTCAATACCTGAGATAATACATCATCTCGTCCAGTGGACTCTTGTGAGCCCTCCGCAAGTCGTTCATCTATCTTTTGCTGAAATTTTTTCATATAAATTAAATATATAATTATTATTTCAAAAAAATCTTATAAATTAAAAAATCATCTTACCATTATCTCTGTTGCCGCGTCGTTCACCGGTTTACCATCTTTTTTTGTGTGATTCAACTTTCAGTTTCGCATCCTTGAGGGTGATTTCCCCTCTACCTGCTTTAACTATAAAAAATGACGAGTTTAATGTGTAAATTATAAAAAGTAGAAGTTTATTAACAAATTATAGTTTATATTTGCATGTTAATACCTTATAAAATTTATGTATGTGAGTAATGTTTCCGGTTGTACTCGGTACGGCTAGCTTTGCACGATTTCTTTTATTACGCTCACTAATTACCTATATCATACAAAATTATAATATCTTATATTAATAAAAGGATTTTTTTAAATAAGCAATGAATTAGAAATTTACCTTAAACTCCTCACACTCCCAGTAACGGACAATCGACTTCCACTGGTCGTTATCCACATTATCGGGGCAATGGGCAAATCGTTCTCCCGTAATTGTGTAGGGGTCAAAGTGATTTTTTTTTTATATGATATCGATTAGCCTTCCATCTCTGAAGCAAGGTATAGTGCAGCCATCGATAAATGTCATCATAGGAAGGCATGTCAAAAACTTCCTACATTTAATCAACAAAATTGATTATCAATCAATATGAATATGAAATAGAAAATAAAGAATTTAATTATTTAATATAACTATGTCATTTGTTACCATCAACTCCTCATAAGCACTCTTAAAACTCTCCTCAAGAATATCTGTAAAGTTTGGAACATTCATAGGAAATCTAATGCAATCCTTCGCTATTTGCCCAATCATCGAGGACATCTTACTTTGATCATCCCCTAAAACATGCCCCTAATACAATAGCAAAAGAATTTTCTCTCCTTTTATTTTATTTTTAAAATCAAGTACTGCTTTCCCTCGCCCTTTCTTAATGTTAGGGGGTGGGGGTTGGGGTGGATCTACGTCGGCCATCTGACACAAATAAAAATATCAAATAATCATTAAATCTCAACATGTTCAAAATATAAGCAAAATGATGCAAATAACATAAGTTGTATACTCACATGTAACAGCAGCTCATAGAAAAGCACTCTTAGAAACCACAACAAAAAAAAGAGGGTCTGCTTTTTCAACAAAAACTACACTCTGTTGCCCATTGTTGACTATATAGAAAAAGCTCCAATGGAGGAAACTGCTACTCAATAGACAGTACCACCTACAAGCAGCTGCTGCTCACTAAGAATAAAGCAACAACAAAGGTATCAAGTAGTATGAAGTCAAGGTTTACCTAATTTACTCACATTCACATCAAAACTCATAGAAATACCAACTAGAATCAAATAGGCGAAAAGATTGAAAACTCCATCTATATAGAATTGAAATCATTACATATCAATCTAAAATAAATTTTCATCTTCTTCGTCATCAATGAATCCATCAGAAGGACGTTTTCGGGTACAAGGGGCTTGGAAAGGTGCATCTACAATTGCTCCAATCACATCTTCCCTCACGATATTGAAAGTACTATCATCTTCTCGGGTACCAATTTGAACTTGGCTACCATATGGCTCACTGTCTAGTAGTATATTGTCGCCTCCACTCATATCGAAAGTGTCCCTGGGCTTGTTCTTGATGACAACATGCCAGCCTGGTTCAGTTGGATCTTCGACGTAGAAAACATGCTTTACTTGAGATGCCAACACATAGGGTTTGTCTTTCTGGGATGCAGATAAATGTGTAAAATTCACAAGCGTGAACCCTAATTGGTCTGTTTTAATACCTTTGCGTTGTCCAACATCAATCCAGTCACACTTGAATAGCACTAATTTCAGCCCTTGGTGATAAGTCAACTCAATTATGTCCATGAGACGTCCGTAATATGTGATGTCCCCTGAAACTGGATTTTTGTCCTTTGCGCTTGAATAGCTTGGAGTGCTTGCAATGACCATCACACCACTATTTTGTGTTGTAGCCTTCCTCTCCTTATTAGTTATTCGAAATTTATAACCATTGATAGTGTATCCAGTGAATCTTCTTGCATGAGTGTATGAAAAATCAGCGAGTAAATCGAGTCTCACCAGCAATGTACTATTGGCCCCAATCATTGATTTAATCTATTAGATGTGGATAACAAAGTTAGTGCCTCTTTTAAGTGTATAAAAATAATTATCTCCTCACACTTACATGTGATTTAAACCAATCGCTAAACTGCTCTTTGTGTATATTTTGTTTCTCGTAATCAGTTTTACGCTTACGATACTTCAGGTTAATGTATGATTTATGTTGCCTGCATTAAATAGATGTGAGGTGAGTATAATAGATTGAATTCAAATGGTCCGACAATATAAAGAGGTTGGGAGTTATTACTTCACATATCGAGCGATGCTATCATCATTGAACAATACATAGTTATGCATTTGTTTATGTTCGATATTGGTGAGAATGAATTGTTCGACACCTCCAATTGCAGTGTCCTCAGCATACCTGACGGGTCTATTCAATCGTGTTTCAATATTTTGTAAGTACCTTGAGCAAAATGTGAGACACTCATCAGCGAGGTATCCTTCTGCAATGGAACCTTCGGGATAGGCTTTATTGTGTACATATGACTTAAGTGTGTACAAGTATCTGCATACATAGAAATGAATGCACTTCCATTAAGGGAAATCAAACATAATTTATAAAAGTAAAGATAATTGCAGAGATTGTATGGATCATACCTTTCGATGGGATACATTCAGCGGTAATGGACAGGTCCACCAGGCATTGCCTGTGATGCTAAGTGTATGGGTAAATGGACCATAATATCAAAAAATGAAGGTGGAAAAATCTGCTCTAGGTTGCACAAAATCAATGGTATGCGCTCATGTAGACAATTGAAGTCTTCAACTCGACATGTTTTAGAGCATAACTCACGAAAGAACGTGCTTAGTTCTATTAGAGCAGAACTGACATTTTTTGGCGCGGTCTTCTGAACAGTAAGAGGTAGAAATTGTTGCATAATAACGTGTGAGTCGTGACTTTTGAGCCCGGATATTTTTTGATCTTTGACGTTAACGCACCTTGAAATGTTAGAGGCATAACCATCAGGAATCTTCATGCTCTTCAGGATTAGGTAGAACATCTCCTTCTCACTTTTATCCATAGAGTAACATGCAGATGGTAGATACACTTTACTGTTATCTGCATGCTCTTTTGGGTGGAGCTCATGTCTTATGTTCATTGTCATCAAGTCAAGACGTGCTTTCAAACCATCCTTTGACTTTCCTTCCAGATCTAGTAGTGTACCAACCACATTGTCGCATATATTTTTCTCGATATGCATAACATCCAAATTGTGTTTTAGTAAATTTTCTGACCAATATGGTAGCTCGAAGAATATACTCAACTTCTTCTAGTTATTTGGCATTGTTGGCATAGGAGGTGCATTTTTTGTTATTTTTTTCTTCATCTTCTTTGGTTTCTTCACAGAATAGTCAGTTTTGGGGATCTTGCCAAAGGTATGTTGATAATTTCTTAAATTCTCTAAAATTTGCTTCCCGGTTAGTGGGGTTGGAGCTTCTCTTTCTTCAATATTTCTATCGAACCACCATTTATTCTTTCAAAATCTATGATCTAAAGGTAAAAATCGGCGATGACCCATATAACAAAGCTTCCCACAATTTGGCAACCGTTCATTGCATGTATTCTCATGGCAATAAGGACATGCTTTATATCCTTTAGTGCTTCAACCCGAAAGCATAGCATATCCTGGAAAGTCGCTAATTGTCCAAAGCAAGCCCGCTCGCAATTTGAAAACCTCCCTCTTTGATGAATCGTATGTTTCCAACCCTTCTTCCCATAATTCCTTTAGCTCATCTATTAGAGGCCTCAAGTATACATTAATGTCATTTCCAGGACTTGTCGGACCCGGTATAAGCAATGAGAGGATCATGCTCGGCTTCTTCAAGCACAACCAAGGTGGCAAATTATATGGGATAAGTACAACAGGCCATGTGCTGTGCGCAATACTCATTGTCCGGAATGGGTTGAAACCGTCACTTGCTAAACCCAATCTTATATTGCGATTTTCCTCTGCAAATGTTGGGTTGATCTTGTCAAAGTGTTTCCATGCTAGAGAATCTGCAGGATGTCTTAACACCCCATCTTTAGTGCGTTTCTCATCGTGCCATCTCATGTCAGCTACAGTTTATGATGACAAATACAAACATTGCAATCGTTATTTTAAAGGGAAGTGACGAAGAATCTTTGCAGGAGTCTTCTTGTCATCCTCAATCTCATGATTTTTCCATCGCGATGTCCCACAGATGTCACATTTATCTTTTTTCTTAGACTCCTTCCAGTACAACATACAATTGTAAGGGCATGCATCGATTTTTTTGTAATTTAGTCCCAAGCCTGAAATAATCTTTTTGCTTTGTGATAAGTTCTCCGACAACGTCGACTCTTTAGGCAAAATCTCCCTTAGTAAGTCAAGAAACAACGTAAAAGAGTTGTTGCTCCATCCACCAATGGCCTTGATATGCCAAAGTTTCACAATGAAAGACAACGTGTTACATCCATGATACAAGGGATTCCCAGAATCATGCGCATATTTGTAGAATTCAGAAGCACTAGCATCGGGTACATCACTTTGTTCCTGCTCCAAACCATCTGCTCTTCATTTGGGTCTGAAAATCCAAAAGCATTTTGCACCATCCCCCTGATGTCATCAACCAAAACGTTCTCGCTGTCATCAGCTCTAATATCTACCACAGTTTCATGTCTAGGCAGTGGCCCTCTCTTCTCTCCGTGATAAGTCCATACAACATTACTTTTCATCATCCCGTTTATTACCAAATGCTCCTTCAATAAGTCGGGTTCTAAGTAAACACAATTACAACATCTTGTACAAGGATACTTGAGCCTCCCATTGCAAGTAATTCCATTGGCTAAACCGTGATCGACAAATGCAGCCAACCCTTCGTCATACTCTCTAGAATATCTCGACTTTTTTACCCAACTCTTTTCCATCATATAAAAGTTTCAAACCCCTAAAAGTATAAGGAATGTATAGTTTAATATTTTTTAAAATAATAAAGGTTTATATTTCTTGTATCATATTCATTAATTTTGCCCATTCGAAAATATCAAGTCATTTAATTGTTCACATAATGAGTTCAGAGTTTCTCTAAAAATTTCGACAGCATCTCCACGTAGTTCTTCAAATACGCGGACTTTTCATACTATTTTATACTTTTCATTATCCACAATGGACAATGAAAAATACAAAATAATATATGATAGTACATATCCGAAAAATAAAGGAGAAATATGTCGAAATCATTTGAGAAAACTCTAAAAATCATATTAGTGAACAACTAATGTACATGATATTCCCAAACTATCTATCTTCAGATAGATAATCCGAAAGGTTATATGTCAATAAGTCGACATATAACTTTTCAGACGGGCACTTATTTTGTATGATGATATTCATATGTATTCAACTATATATTGACCATTAATCTATAACAAAAGTTATAGATTAATCAGCTGAATAATGAAAGGACATGCGGACCACTTTACCGCTCATAATGTATGGATCATCCATTAAATAGAAGCTCAAACATAAATGAGATGTGAAAAAGTGTGGTTTTCTAAGAAACCGAGCTAGTGAAAGCATAGTAATATTAACATGACATTTATCACAATTATATAATAAATCTAGTTTCATCTATGTAATAAAGAAAATTAGAAATGTTAGCCAGAAGACCTACACTAAGACCCTTTGTCGTTGGATGCTTTTTCAGTGAGAAGAAAATCCCTTGGGTTATCTCAATAACATAATAATAAGATAGTCCTTAAAAAAAATTACAGTGTCTTGTTTCCTATAGCTCTGATATGTTATTGCTGAAATTAGCTTTTATATGTTATTGCCGAGAATAAGATCTCATGCTACTCGTATTCTTTTTAAAGACTTCGATCCACTGTTTGAAAACTTGAGGCTATAGTGGGGTAATTCGGGCTAAAATGTGTTTCAAGTATTCTGAGATTGTTTAATGATAAGGTGAAATGGCATCAATTCTTATGGAACCCTATGGAAAGACAAAAAATCTATTTTGTGCTTGGTTGGCTGTCCAAAATAACTTAATGAAATCAACAGGAGTTGTCATTCCCTCGATCGAGATGCATTTTAGGTTGGCTTGAACGTGAAACCATGATAATATTTTTGTTGGATGTTTGTACAATAGTTGGTTATGAAAATTATTATTCTTATTCCAAAGAGTAATATAGGGACCATTGCCAAAGAGCTTGATTATTGGATCGATAGAGGTAGGGGTAAGAGTAGATATTCTGAAAGTCAGATTTTGTAGCTATATATTGTTTGGCATATAGGGAATGAGAGGACCCAAAGAATTTTTTAGAACTAGCATCATCTTTCTTTCTCAAAAAGATGATGCTAGAAGAAGACTCGAATCTCATTAATTAAACTGTAAAATCTCCATCTTACTTTGTTGGTATTCAGTATTCAAAGTGCGAGAAAAAGGGACCTTAGGATAGTCTCCTCCGCGAATTAGTGATTAATGATGCTTCTCATAATCAGGCGTTTGGTGGTGCGATGGCCTGATAATAACTCTATTGACTCGGCTTTGGACTATTCTCTCATCAGAGAAGATGTGATTGTAAATTAATCGCTATAGGTTGTAATCTTCTCTTCTTTAATAATAAGGTTGGGGACCCTCCAAAATAAATAAATGTGGATGATCATGCATGGGAGCTGTCTACCTTTGTCATTTTAGTCCTATAAATTAATGAATGCTACAGACATTCGATAGCATAGCTTCTCTGACATTTACTTGGAGTCGGATTCCTCTCTAATAATCCCATGTATTGCGGAAGAAAATACAGAATTCCATGAAAACATATATATATATATGAATTATGTGTAAAAATTAAAGCATCCAGTATTCTGAGTAAATTTCGGCAATAACATATTAAAGATGTTTTGAGAGAAGTAAAATGTTGTGGATATTTTAATTTTTTTTACAAAGTGTCTTGTGTTGAGAGAAGTAAAAATTAAAGTATCTGAAAACCCAAGCCCTTTTTTAACAAATGAAAATAAAAATCTCTTTCAAGGGACCATGGAGCTCTGAAGAAGACGGCGCATTGTGCTGGCAGATCAGGCAAATCGTATGGCAGATATCTAATACGTATCGGTTTATTAGAAAATCAATACATATCGCCGATACGTATCAATATCAGAAGATATTTAATATTATGGGCTATAAATTAAGTCTACAAGAGGATTGAAGATCAATTTTTTTGGGACTGTGGGCATAGTAGATCGTCTAGGATTATTTTTCTTAGAAATCACATTTTTTGAATGATTTAAAAAGACAAAAATTGTAACCCAAAAATTTAAAAATTTACTGAAGTCCAAGTCATCTATAACTGTAAGATATGTTATCATGCCGATTGATTGTAGTCCAAAAACCAACAACACACAGTGCTGGCTGTGTGAACAATATATTCTTTCAGTGGCGGAGCCATTAGTGACTAAATTGAGGTTCCGAAATAAATCAGCTTGGAAATTTTTTTGAAAAAATTTGGCAAAATTCATAAACTTTGGTAAAAAAGCTCAAAATACAGAAAAAAAATAAAATTATATAAATATTCTTCTCACCCGATTTTGGAGTAAGGACCACACAGTTTCTCACGGACAAAAACTATTGACTGATTTGGACCAGACGATAGAGATTGTTTGTATAGAGAGTCTGAGATTGCATAGTTAAAGAGAGCTTAGCTTTGTACAAAAAATGAGTGGAGAAACAGGACCACTAAAACCAGTCCCAAATAGATGAGATAAGGGTATATGCTGATGGTAACCAACGGCACTTTGGCACAGTGGTCAGGACCATGCCTCAAGTAGCGGAGGTTCTGAATTCAGATCCGGTACGTATTGTCCAGGCCCGGTACTATACTTACCGATGTACCGGCCGATACATTCAATGTATCGCCGATACATCGAACCAAATATGTAATTTAAAAAATTAGTAGAGTAGATGGGTTATGATTGTGCTGAACTGACTAGTGGGTAATGTTTAGACAAGTTGTGTGGTTGAGTGAGCATTGCATCAGTTCACGACACATCTATCAGTTCACGACAAGTTGTATATGAAATTATTGAGGATCAATTAATTCATCCACTGTTAGAACTTTGAACTAGTAGCATCAGTGTAAAAAATAGAAAATTGATGTCTGACATTATGAAATGCACACAGTTTTTGCAAGAAAATAGAAAATTGACCTCTGTTGCAACGCCTTGCTATAGAAGAACAGGAACAGGTGAACCAAGCGTAGTTGTTATGATTCCTGCTCTTTCCCTTGTCTTGTGATCCAAAACTTCCAACTTAAAAAGTATATTCTCAAGCCTGCATGTCCAAGCATAAATACAAAAAAAATATATAAAAGAAATAAGAGAGGTGTCAATTTAGGAAAAGAAAGAAAAATAGAAAGTTATAATTTTAAAATGTACCATAAAATATCAATCAGGATCAATCAATGCAATTTCCTAATATCAATCAGGATCAATCAATGCAATTTCCTAATTTTATTTAATCAAAAGAAGCTTTAGGAAAAGTGTTTCTGCACCCAAATGCTGCTATGAAATATGAACACACATTTTGATAAATGGTACGTGTTATGAATCTTTATTAGCAATAGTTAATCAAAATTTATTACCATTAATCAATGTGCGGATAACAAAAATTGGTGTGCAATTAGAAATAGAGTTCCAAAAGAAAAAGTGGTGTGAGCAATGAGCATAGCATCCGTCTTTCTTATTCAAAATGGCATAAGTGATGCTGCATCCTGGGCATACTATTAAAGCTTACAATTATACATTTTCAGGGGCCTTGACATTTGTGGAACTCAACTTCCTAATGAAGTCACTTGGATAAAACTGGAAAAGGCGCTTCATAATCTTTATGATCTTATGATGCAGCTAAGGAGAGTCAAACCACATCTCACCATGCTCCATTATCCAACAACTTAGGGAGCTCGAAGGGCAATGATCAGGTTCAACCAGTTGAACCTGATTACATGATGTTCAACCAAATTTACAGTCATTGGATGAGTGAATCCACTACGTGAAAAAGCTAAAAAAACCACTGCCTTAAATAGTGGCTTTTTCAAAAAACCACTGCCCTAAACAATTGTAAAAAAAGGAGTGATTTTTTTTTACCACTATACAAGACAGTGGTTTATGAACTTCATAAACCACTGTCTTGTATAGTGGTAAAAAAAAAACCACTCCTTTTTTTACAACTGTTTAGGGCAATGGTTTTTTTATGCAAATTTTTTTTTATAATATATATTTAAAAAAAAAAATTACGTCGACAATTTTTTATGCAAATTTTTTTTATGATTTTTTTTAATATAATTTTTTTTATGCTTTTTGTAATACTTTTTTTTAATGCTTTAAAAAAAATTATATAAAGAAAAAAAGCTATTAATCTCATATTTAAACACATCCATTCAACTCAACTGCAAATCATTCAATGCCATTAATAAATAAAATAGACGCCCAATTCTTTTATTCAAACAAAATATTGCATCTCAACCTATGATCCAACCTTTCAAATCAACTAAATATTTTAAACTTTACATGCTCAATCCTTTTATTCAAACAAAAAAAAAGAAGAAAAGAAAGAGAGTTAACAATCTAAGGACTCCATGACCTATTTTCATAATTAAAAATATATATATATATATATATGCTTCGCCTCTCCCCTAGTGATCCGTTTGAGGTGAGCTTCAAATCGAAAAGCTTCGCCTGAAATCAAAAGGAGAACGTAATTAAATATTTATGATATTAAGCAATTAAATTGAGATATTGATGACTTCTCACTACAAAAAAAGGGACCTACGCCGACCGTGTAGCAACAAGGTTGATATTTTGAAATGCAATTGCTCTGCCACAGCTTTTATCTCACCTAGCCGTTGAATAGGCAGAAGCCTTGTTGATATTCTAATCATCTGACCATAAGATGAAAGAGCAAAAGCAAAGGTTCAATATAACATCATCTATAGGACATGGACCAAAGCAGAATTAGCTAGTGGGCCAACCAAAAAGAAATATATCATACTCAGAACATGTGTGACCAACCACATTTTCATCATATACCACCAAATAATTGAAAAAATTTGTTGGCATAATTTTACTATTTATTTGCATTAATAAATAGGATTGCTAGGTATCAATAGCTAAAAGAGCATATAGCCATTCCTTTTCAACTGTTACCATTTAAACAGGTACGCCAATAAACTACAAAGCATAACTGACTTCACTTGCAATTATTTTACAGGACAAAATAAATTTCAAAGCTAATTTTCGTTTTCAATGTCCTCGCAACTAATTGCCTGTACAAACTGCAAACACAACCTAAAGATGGGTATGGCTTACAAATCAAGGTCCTCTACTCTCTCAAATCTGAACCAGAGTAAACTTCATGAAATTGGCAACGGAAGACCAGCACACCACAAGGACTAATATATAGATTATAACCAATTTCATTTTCTATTCAAATCCTTAAAAATGTAACCTGGTTTGATGGAAATATCAGTTTTTACAAAAAAAAAAGTAATAATGCCAAAACTAGCTCCGTCAACAAGGACCATTAATAAGCCATAAAAAGATGGGACGAAGAGCATGACTTATGTTTATAATTCGACAAGACAAAGGCACCACATACCTCACGCAGAGCATGGTAGGCATCCTCATAAAACCTCAAAGCTTCACCCTAATCTCTACAGAACTCGGCATATCTGACAGCTTTGGCATCCAATAGTTTTAGATTACGACATAGTAACAACATACAGTTAGTAAGCCTATATTAAATTTACATCAACGTAGTAAAATCTAGTTCATGGCATCTGGGTCATTGACACAACAATACAATTATCCAAGAAGGAGTGATTCTCATAATAATCCAAGTCTTAGTACACATATCAATAACAGCATGCGCTATTATTGCACAACTTCATTCTCACATTCCTTCAACCGATTCCAAAAAAAAAACACTGCTAAATGAACTAAATGAACAAACTAACCTGCTAGTACCATATTTAAACTAAATGAACAAACTAAAAAAAGAAAGATCATGATCTGTGCCACGTTAAATCAATGAAAAATAAGTTCAATGAAAAATAAAAAACAAATTTGGAGCTATCTTTGATTCTTTGGGCTACCGGTATTTGGGTTATAGTGGTAGTAAGTTCAATGAAAAATAAGAAACAAAACAAGCTAAGTGCCATTAGATCTGTACATGTGGCTCTTTTTCATTAAGACTTCCTGTGGTGCACGAGGCCATCGTCTAGATTAGATTCATCCAAGATTGCATCATTAAACCATCTATATGAAGTCACTCACTGCTAAAATGAACGACTAAAACAGGAATGGACAGTCATCACATGGTAGCCATTAATTTTTTTAGCAAAATTAAGATAGCTAGTCATATCACAAGTAGTGACCAAAACCAATGTAGCACTTGATTTTTTTAGCAAAATTAAGATAGCTAGTCATATCACAAGTATAGGAACTTGGTAGATGGGGCAACTGCAGCAAATAATATATGGTTTTTCCCCATTATTCCTCATTTAACTTAAATTTCTTAAGCAAGATTAAGGAAATCTAGATAACAAAGTGAGTTAGTCTACAATGGATGTCCCCTCATCATGTGCATTAAAGCAGTCCACACATCTCCGAGAATGCGAGGTGTGCACGGACTTTCAATGCATGTAAATCTGTGCAAGTCACTTAGGTCATGGGGACATATGAACTGTGATGTCCACTCACTCATGATGAGTAGACACCCATTATATACTAACTCTAACAAAATAATGCTTGAGGCAGGGCCTTAAAACAAAAACTTTATCCAATGCTTGAGGTAGCGCCTTGAAACAAAAAATTTATCCAACAGCTCATTGAGCTGAATCTTGTCAGCTGTGTGGGGAGTGGATCTTGAGAACAGTGATTAAGAGCATGTGAATCTATGCACATGGCTCATTTCATTTTAGAGAAAATATAGAAATAGCTAGTCTACAATGGATGTCCATCCATTATGGGGGTTAAAGCACTCAACATATCTGTGTGACTTTGTGACATACATGGACTTCCCTGCATGTCATGTACAAAGTTACAGACGTGTGGACTGCCTATGATGGGTGGACATCCATTGTAGACTAACTCATCATATAAAAAAGAAACTTAAACCAGCAGACTAACTCATCATTGATGCAAATCTGAATTTGAAGATGAAGAGATTTGAGAAGAGAAACAAGAAGAAAACAAAGACAAAAGAGACTTAGCTGCAGCTGCACCAAGGCTAAATAGGAGTTCTTTATCAGCCATAAAGACGGTAAAACAAAGCTTATTGAAGAAACATAGTTGCTCCAGAAAGGATCAGAAGTTGATGTTAAGAATCGACTTACAGTCCAAAGAAGACCGGTGTAGATCTGATCAAGGAAGTTGGCAGAGTAACAGGACAGGTATAAAAAAAGGAGGAATAAAGGTTCAAAAGCTACTGAAAGAAGATCATCTATGGGCTGCATATTGGCTTGAAGGAAGTTGAAGAGGAGCTGTATAAATTGTTGTTAAGCAGTTATTAATAGGGGACAATTATTAGACCAGTTACTGCAGGATAAAATATTGAGTATAGATGGGGCCACTAAAATGGGCCTTATCAGAAATCATGGCCCAAGAAAAAAGTTCAAAGAAGCTGGAATAGGCCTCTCACAGGATTTAAAAATATGTTGGGCTGGGCCTCAAATGGACCATCAAAAGAAGCCCATATTTATCAAACATTATTAGTGTATGTGCATTAATAATACTCATCAACTAGCCAAGTGCTCCCTTAAGCAGATCATATGATCACTTAATAGGCAACAAAAATAAAAGTTATAAGAAACCCATATTGTAACTGGGTGTTGACCAGATTAGTTTTTCTTTCTGGTCAAGTGTAAAGATGGGACAACAGTATGACAACTGTTGATAGATGCAAAAAGATTTAAATAGCTGCATAAAAGTGCTATACTAATGGCTACAAATAGGCCTGCCAGCTATAGGAATCAGAAATAGAAAGTAGGAATAATGCAGGAAGGAACTGAAAATTATAAACCTTATAAATAGGCACTTGAATTAAAGAAGGTAATTACTGCTGAAAAGATGATGACCAGGTAGTTAAATTGATCTGCATGATGAGCTGTCTTTAGGTCCAGCTGGATGAATCTTTTGTCAGTGCTATTTGTGGCTGGCGATGAAAAGCGATTTAGAACCATGCAGCTCCTCTTTCTCCTGCAATTTCATAAAAGCCTAGAAAATCTCAGATGAAATTTATGCAAGAATTGGAGGAGATTTCAGAATAGTGTTCAAATAGATAGAATTACCTCTGACTCAATACAAGAAAAGTTAATATTGGATCAAGGAATAAAGCCATGCATACCTTTTAAGCGGCCAATTTTTCAGCCCTAAAGTAGGAGATGAACAAGATATTTTTTAAAAAAGATTGATGACTAGTTCATTTCATGTATTGCTTTTTTGTTTAAAAGTCTGCAAAAAGAAACAAAAGTGCAGAGTTCTGATTTTTTTCTTCTCAATTTTCTCCAAATGCAAAAAAAAAAAAAAATCCTCTGAAAAGCTATGGCATGTTAAAAGGCGACCATTCGCAGATGTTCTTAAATCATCTCATTTGATCGCAGTTCTTCATTTGATCTTTATTGTTCTTCCTTTGCCTTTTGGGTCTTGGGCTGCAACAAGAAAAGTGAGAACTTCAACTTTTGCTTTATTTTATAATTGAAAATGTGAGTAGGCTAGATGGAAATATAAACATATTTATGAAAATAAAATCACTCAGTAAAATAGAATCAAATTTACCCCTAAACAAGATCAAATAAAATCTACAAGTCCCTTAGGCCAAGTAATAATATCACCAATTGTAACATCGCCAAATGTTCCTTCGCTCGCATATAATTCTGTATTGACCTCGAAAATATTATCAATTATGATGGCGTATGAATCTCTTGACGTTGTCGCCTCTCTATGCATTCACCCTAGTCCAATGGCTTTATTCTTTAAGTTTTTCAATAGACAGTGCATGGATGGTTGGTTCACAAGTATCTCAGGCTGAACCAATGACGGTCGAGTTCCCTAAAAAAATTATAGCCTTTAAACTGTAGAGTTTAAGAGAGATTAAAACAACAATGCAAAAGTACTTTCAATAATATATGACAATGACAACTCCAATGATTATTATTTCATAACATTGAATTTATACCTGATAAGAATCGAATTGGTCAACCGCTGTCGATATAGATGTCCCTTTAGAAGGAGCTAGAGGTGATAGTAAATTCACTTTTTCCTCAAGGATCTTGCGTGCTCTACGCTCCTCATCAAGCTCATGTCTAAGCATATCAATCTGTGATTGAATGCTCTCACGTGCTATCTTTTCCTGGTGAGCAATCTCCCTAGTCTAAGCGGACGCTTGAATGGAGGTCTTAGATACACCCGTACCCATGCCCCGTATCTTGACCCTTCCATCACGCCCACAAACCGTAGCAACAGGGTCATTATCTAAATCTTTTTCTCCGAGGAATGGATCAGATAAGGCAAGCCTCCTAATTTCATCCTGAATAAAATAAATAATGGTTAAATATAGTGATCCTAAAGATCAATATTAATTATTTATCAATGGCAAATGAATAATTAAAATAATCTTACTATTTGTGTGCCCAAGGACGTCCCATCCTTCTTAGTATGAGAGGCTAAAAATATTTGTGTCCTCGTCACTGTACTAGTCCTAAACGAACATTACGTGTCTCAAGAAAAAAGTAACTCCAACGAGCATTGATTGATTTCCAACTTGAAGAATCCACTGGATGACCCATGTAACTTTCATTTTCAATTGCATTTGCATGCCATGTCATCGTCTCTGCAATCCATGGTACACTATATAATCTTTGAAGTCTTTGGGTTAGTGGAAAGTATCTTAACTTCTTCCACGGTAATTGTTTAAAATTTGGCTTTGAAGCTTCCACGGGTCTCCATCTGCTCTCACCACATGTAGGACACTCATTTTTATCTGCATGATCTCTCCAATATAATATACAATCATTGCGACAAGCATGAATAATCTCATGTTTCATGCGCAAAGACTTAACTAACTTCTTTGCATCGTAGGTGCTATCAAGTAAAGTATTTGACACGGGCACAATTTCTTTTAGCATTTTTAACAACTTCGTGAAACTTTTATTAGACCACTGATGTCTAGCCTTCATACTCAACAACTCAACTGTAGTTGACAATTTCGTATGCTCACCCTTACATGACGGATATAGTGATTCTAATGCATGTTTCTTCAAATTACTGTACTCCATATCCTCAGGTAAATCATGTGGATCCTGATCATCACCTTCATCCTGATCATCATCTTCATCCTCAAGTAAGTCTTCAAGATGAACATGTTCAAATGTATTGTTCAACATTTCTTCCATTCTTGGAAACATATCATTATTTTGGTTACTAGTTGAACTACTAGAAACCCCAACATCGACACGATTTGTAGAAGACGACTCCCCATGATACGTCCATGTCGTGTACGAACTATCCATGCCATCACAAATTAAATGCTCAAGTAAAATCTTTGGTCACCCCTTTGGTACACTCAAACTGACCCAACCCGACCCTGTCAAACCCCCTATCTTTATACTTTTTTACATATAAATTATATTGTCAGGTTAGGTCGACTGGACTGGATTAAACCCGACCTGAAAAAACTCTTAGTTTCATGCCGACCCGATCCGACATGTCGAATTTATGTGCCTGACCCAGTAAAATATCCGGTCAGGTCGGGTCATTGAGTGCCCTGCCTAGCAAAGCTTTGTGTTGCAGATATTGAGCCCAAGTTCCCTAACAAGAAGAACCCCAAGCCCGGCGTGGGGTACCCAGGTGGGCTGTGGTTTGATCCCATTATGTGGGGTCGAGGTTCACCAGAGCCAGTTATGGTGCTGAGGACTATAGAGAAAATGAACGGTTGGCTCGCAATGCTCGCTTTTGTGGGCTTTTGGTTCCAAGCCATTTACACGGGAGAAGGCCCAATCGATAACTTGATGGCCCACATTGCTGATCCTGGACATTGCAACATTTTCTCGGTAATGCTTTGTTACTTTGTTTCTTGTTTAAGCTCAGATTTAATATGTAAAATATATTCTAGTATCACAACAAATTCCAGCAGGTAGGGTTGCAAATGGGTCAAGTGACCTGACCCATGGTGAATCAGGTTTGGGATCAAACTCTCGACTTGTTGGGTTGGATTGGATTGGAAACCTTGACCCGTTTATTAAATGGATTGGATTTGGGGTCCTGGGTTCATGACCTTACCCAACTTCCTACCTTACATCCTAACCCTACCTGGCCCAACCCAACACCCAGTTCTTGCTAATCGGCTTGGATTGACTTCAGGATGAGGCCTGAAACAATTGGGTCTGGTCGGATTTGGGTTGAGGGTTGCTAGAAGCTTACAAACACCAACGATGAATCTGAGAAGTTACCGCTTGTCGTTATGTCGACCCACCAGAATTTATGGCTATAAATGTCTTGTGTAGTAGCGTAGGTAAACAACCGGCTGTACTAGAAACCATCATCCATAACTTCTTTGGCAAGTTGTAGCTACGAATCTTCAGAGGCTGACCCCTTAACGATGGAATTAAGGCAAGGGAGATGATGATGAAGTAGGCAAGGCGGGGGTACATTTTCCATAGCCCCTAGGGGATACGAGCAGCTCTTGGCCTCTGGCACAGCGTTTGGTGAACCAGCTCCCTGCCACATTTGTGCTGGCGGGGAGCTGGTTTATGAGAAAGACAAGCTCCCTGCAGAGCAGATAAAACTTGCTCTGGCAGGGAGCTGGTTTACGTGAAAGACAAGCTCCCTGCAAGAGCAGGTAAAACCTGCTCTGCAGGGAGGGGGCAGGGAGCTGGAGTGCACTAGCATGGAGCTTATCCAAACACACACTCATGTATCTTCAAGGATACTTCTACATGGATAGTACAATGAATAGGTAGGAAAATTGAGATGCACATATCTTTTATTCATGCCTCACAACACCAACACCAAAAACCACATTACACATGAGCATATTAAAAAGGGGAAAGATGTCATTTTAGCCACTGGATCTTAGAAAAGTATAACTTTGACAAATTTTGTGGTGCTCTAATAGCTGTGGAAATCAGAGAAAAAACAAAGTTGATCCTCCAACAAAAAGTGACAACCAATCTTATGAATCCAATATCTGGATAATATATCAAGAAGCAGGGAAGGGAGACTATTCGATGACGATGACTGAAAAGGTAACTTGTAGCCCATGAGCAATTAAGACTGATGTATCTGTTTGATCCTTTATCAAAAAGAAAACAATTCTTTGTTGATCAACCAAAAATTTGAAGGCAAGCCAGCCAACAATTTAATGAGTTCTAGTAAGCAAGATTAAGGCACAAACAAAAAAATATCTTATATGGTACATGAAAAACCATGAGACCTAATCTCCTTTATGCACAACATGAGAAATAAAGTATAAAACCGGCATATTACAACGTATTAAACATCACTTACCTACTATTTGTTTGCAATATGGCCATTGATCTATTCCTTTTATTTTAAAGCACCAAAATAGTAATAGCTCATTGCTAGACAATCAGTTCATAGCTTATTAAAGCCCAACAAAGGTTCCTTATTTTTCATTCCAGAAATGCTGACAAAGATTTAACAACTGAAATCAATTTTGATGTAAAAATTAGAAATGACAAAATACAGTCTAGATGAAGAATTTATTAGAAATTCACAGCAGCTTGTAAGTCTCAAAGATGATCTTCTCTATGATATTAAAAGCAAAATTCATCGCAAAAAATTTATTTATTAAACATATACTTAAGGGGTGAAACTCTTATACATGTTGAATAAATTTGTCAAATTTTTTATGGCTCATGTGTTCACTTTTTAATAGTAAAGAAACATATCAAGTATTATTTATTCCATTAATTGGTATTGATATTATTTTCAAGCTCGTTTTCTACCAAATTTCACATTTGTCAATCATAGATTAGATTATGTACCTATTTGTCATAATAATGCTCATAAAATCAAGTCCAATTCCTCCATTAGATGTCGTAATAGAAGCTACTTAGAGCGAATTATTATTTCACAATTATAATAAACAAAAAATTCTGCTATTGATTAATCCTCCAAATAAAATAGGTGCAGATGAACATAGAGAGTACAATATAAATGCCCCATCTAAAGAATGACATAGAAAGCAGGCATTAAATATTTAATGATAGAGTATTTTAAGAGCGGATAATTGCACTGAGATTAAAAGGTACAAAACTTAGTTCAAACCTGAAGGTTCTGATGTCTTTATTCATGGAATCGAAATCAGAAGCCAGAAATAAATGGCACAAATTAGCGAGATAATCCCGGAGAATAACCATTAGCACATAAAATATCATATATGTACAGCACTAATATATACACACAACACTAATCTACAACACTTATATATACACACAACACTAATCTACAGCACTTTGTTAATCTTAGAACCATTGGAAATAGATGGAGAGCATTGGTTTTATATAGGAGTTTTAAGAATCTAGTGCTCAAAGCTAAAAAAGGGGTACATAATGATAAGATCAGATATCATATATTATAGGGTATGTCGAAATAAAATACTCTATCATTTTGTTGGTATTTGATCAAATGACGTTTTGTTGGTATTTGAGCCTCCATGACCATGTAGTGTACAAAGATTTGAAATACTCTTTGCAGGCAAGACTCGGCCGACTTGAACTCAAGTCGCCTAGGTTTCTGTATTGATTGAGCACCTTTCTGAATGAGAGCTGCTATTTCCACATCATCATTTACTCATTGCACCTAACATAATGATATTATTGATAACATATCAACTAATACTATGTACAAACCAATTATTACATTGATTGGTGTGTGTTGAATATAATAGGGATATAGGTATATCGGTATAGGTATCTTTGTTTTTGTTCATATGAATATAATATAACTTAAATTTATGATTTTGTGTCTTAGAATTCCATATGTGTGCGCACATGTGCTGCTTTGTGTTCAGGTATAATTTGGTGAAATCCCAGCTTACAAAGACTCTCCTGCTTTGTGTTCATATTTGCACTCATAAATGTGCAAATATGAACGATTTGCTCTCTGTCTTGCAATAGATATCCTAGGTATAGATGGACTTGTCATTAGATCCTTTTTTCAAAGAAGTCAATCACGAAAGCACACATATGAACTGAGCACACAATTTATAAGCTCAAAAAACAAAATCCCCACTGGCCCAAATATGAACTGAGCACACAAGAATTTTATGGAGATGGCAAAATTCTGATATCGAAATGTTATATGCATGCTATAAATCAAGTAAGACTAATAGAAGTTACGTACGATTGAAGTAGGGAGATCGCTTGCTCTGTGATAGCTCGATTCCTCACTAGACTCACCCAATCACCAACAATCTCCTTTGCTTTGCTTCCACAGACACCTCCCTCCAATGTCACCAATAGGTGATGTTTATAAGGAGAAAAAAGTCAGAGCTGTGCAGAAAAAATGAACAATGGAAAAATAATTCTATTAAAAAATGCATTACCTGCTAACTAGCCGACAAAAATTGGGTCAGTTCATAGCTTAGCTTGATCAGAAATCCAAAACAAATTGGTGATTTGACTGATATTTAACGTATTTCCTCTAATATCAATGACCGAAACAGAAAATGTGAACCGAAATTTCGGCAGAAAATTTCCCGTCCCTACTTTTTTGACCAAAATTTTGGTTCAAAGTTTCATTTTAGTGGGGACCGAAAACGAAACATTTCGGCCGAAATTTTTATCCATGAGATCAATACATAAACAAACCATTCTTTATTATATTTTATTGATGGGCAAACTGGTATTGAACCGACGATCTCAAGCTTGTAACATTATTAACCTTCCAGTTAAGCTACAGTCCCAACCCCATAAACAGAGAATAAAATCAATAAATATTTATAATAACAGTAATTTTTATGACATAAAACTACTTTGAGCAGAATTAATGGAAATTAAATGCAGAAAAAGTAGTAGCTAAACATATTCATATCACATTCTATAGAAAAAACTCCAACTCCATATGATTTTTGTAATTTTTCTATTTCTACACTAATCCAACAGCAAAGAAGGAAAAAAGAAAAATAAAGCACATGCTTACTTACTTTGTTGGAACGATCGCATCGCTTGAACTGGCGGAGAGGATTCTTTTAGTCGATTGAATTGAACGGCTATCATCGTTTAAAGCTTGGTATTTATACCCCTATTTTTTTTTTAAGGGGAAGTTAGTCCTACTAAGTAATGGTTATTTACCCCAATGTCTTGTTTAAATAAATGAAGTTATCTCGAGTTGAATCGATCGAGCCACCCGAAATTCGATCGATTTACCCATTAAACTCGAAAATGTGAGTATTTAGCAAATTTGCAACCATATCAACACCAACTAATATTTTCCCAGATCATTTGAACCATTTAAAACCTCATAAACCTATGAACTAAATCTTTTGAGCTCTGACTCGTGATCTGAACCATTCAAACCTTACTTGACCCACAGTTTAACCATATGAACCATTTGAACCCTAATGGATCCATGGTCTAAACCACTAAGGCTTGAGCCATTTGAGTCACATGGCCTAAACCACCTAAACCATTTGGTTTGAAACACATTAACACTATGGCCCAGATTACCTGAACCCCAATACTCTAAACCACATGAACCCTTTGTGACGACCCGACTTTTCCAATCTCTAAGGTATAGGAAAGGCCGGTTCATCAACTTATTGATTTCTCAATAAGCCGTAACAAACAGAAGCCGACAACATAAACAAAGGTCTAAAGACAGAGGCAAGATTATTAATCCAAAAACAAAAGCTTCATATAACAAAATTAAATATATCACTGTGAGGAACCAAGAAGAACCACCGATGATGGCCAATCCGATCACCTAAAATAGTGGTTCACAATAATGGTTCCTCGAGTGATACCAAAAGAACCAAAATAATGGCCTAGGGCCCAATATTCCAAAATAATATCCAAACAAAATACCAAAAGAAAACACAGGATCTAAGATCACGGAAAGAACTCATCAGCTGGTATGTCCAAATCCTCCTCGGGAATATAATCGAAGTCCTCCGGATCCTCTAACCCAAGGTCAGTCTCAGCACCTGTGACGTATAGTCGAGGGTGAGCTAACAGCCAAGATCAATAGAGGAAACAAATCTATTTGCATTTCTTTATAAGTAAAGGTTTTCAAAAGACGGAATCGGATCAAATATGGTTTTTCAATGATGCTTTTCAAATTAAATCTCTAGTTCTAATCCTGAGTCAAAACTGATAATATAATCTAAAGTGTTCAAAGTGTTCTGATTTAGCATGCTTCTTGTCTTAAATTTATAACTTAATTTTATCTCCCAAATTTCCTATAGCATGAGAGCGGACTACGTGACCGATGGGAAAACCCTACTGACCATCGTCGTTCATGAACCCATTTCGAAAATGCAACAAGCCCCTACGCTATGAGGGAAACTTGTGCCAAAGTATTACCGTCAACACGGTTGGTAGAATCTAGGGCATCATACGTATGAACCCTAAATCAAATGGAAATGCTAATATATATCAAGGCTTAATATTCATAACATATACTGATTTTTCAATGTTCTGATTCGAAGTTCTGATTCAAAATTCACTGAGGTTCTGAGGTTCGAATTACAAGGTTCTTAATCATAACAAAGTTTCCAAATTTTAGGTTTGTGTCTTATATGCAGAGTCTTATTTATGCTATGTGTAACAGAATTTGCAATTTTATGCCTCTTAACAGAAGCAGTCAAATCAGGTATACTTATAGTTCAATGCAAGTTAAATATAGGGTTCCCCTACCTTAACAAGGAAGTTCCAAAAACATGTACAAACAGTCCTCTCCAAGGACACCCAATAGTCAAAACCTACATATATTAACACTCTCAGTGTTAATATAGAACCCAAAAATCAAACCAAAAGCTTACAGAATAAAACTCCAACAAAACTTTCAAAAGCAAAGCAGATGTAATTGACCGCCAATTCAAATTATTGGTCGAATTTGAAATTCGATGGTCGATTTCAAATTCGACCATCGAATTTCAAAATCATCTCGAGCCAAAAACTCATTTCGACATCGATTTCCAAATCGATGAGCAATCAAATTCGATCAATTTTCAAATCGGAATTCCTCGTGTTAACTTTTCCAAGTCCGGATTCTTTTCTTTATTTTCAACACAGCTATTAGATCTCCTCTAACATACTCCATATTATTCTAAGCAAAACCAAAAATTTAAAGGACACAAGAAGGTTTTAACAGCCTACCTCTTGTAGCTTAATTCGTTGATTCTGTTGCACCGATTCACGCACTGGAACAATTTCCAAGCTCAAAGGTTTAGATCTTCAAATCAGTCCATAAAAAGGGGTGGCTACAACCTCATCAATCAACAAGATCACACAGATTTTCTCACACTCCACATCACTCTCCTCTTTCAATAATTCAAACTGATCAGAATTCAAACACTAATCTAATCAATGATTGAGATGGAAAGAGGAGCTCTCATTCTTCCAAGATCTGGGATCAAATGGGACTTCAAATGGGGCAAGTCCTTAGAGGCTTAGTTCCAAGAGAGAGAAGGAAAACTTCTCTTGCACTCTCTCTTATAACCCAAAAGCAATAATAAAATATCTAGATTTTATTATGTTACAACTTATCCATTTGAATTGAAAACCTATCCGGTGCTAAACACAAACACTAACTTTATTGTGTAAGTCATTGCTTACATGACTTACACATATCTTTCGATGATTTCCTTTTTGTCATTATTCTTGTCATAACCTTAGCTCACCAAAAATCTAAAAATATTCCACAATATTTCCTGGCACGCTTATCGAGGTAAATGAAAAATACGTAAAAAATATCAGGGATATTACACCCTTGGCCTAAAGCTACCCTAAGTTGACCCTTTATTCAAACCATAATTCAAGCCCTCAATCAAAAAGTCTCATCATGCTCACATGGCTAAGGCCTAAGGGATTACAAATTGCCATGGCTAAGTTCTAACGGGACACAGTCATTATGGCCAAGGCCAAACCCAAAGAGGTCTCCATGGGTAAGGCCAGATCCCACAGGCATACATATATCATGGCTAAGGCTAGACCAGGCAGAGGTATTCTCATTTGACTAAGGTTAAGACCTAAGGGATCAGACATAAAGGAGTCAAACATATATGACTAAGGTCATATCCTAAGGGATCACAATTACCTAACCCCAAGGGGTGATGGATATCTAAGCCAAGCCTAACCTCAGTCACACCCAGGGATCACTTCGAACTTGACTAAGGTCAACCTTAGCCTAAAAGAAGGCCACATCACAATCGCTACAGACTCTAACTCATTGAATACAGATACTTCGCTAGAAGACTCATATGAAGACAAAGACTGTTATTTTAAAGCCAAAGCCGCAGTTGTAGGAACTTATCATTTATTCCCAAATAGTGGTTATAACTTAGATCAATTGCATACACTTTACATACCTTCCATTCACGTAATTTAGTTTCTTTACCCAAACTTGATACTGATGGTTATACTTTTAGTATTAAAAATAATAGCTTCAGTTTGCTATTTGGTTATAACTTAGATCATGAGTCACAGCTTGATAAAGAAATTTGGATGACATTTGATACTCAAAATAAAAGCATGAAAATGGCCATACTGATTCAATATCCTCTCTCATGTGTCTCAGCTTTACATTGAAAATACCAAGCCACTCATCCATGTCATCAACACAAACAGTTGCTGATTCTAGTCCAGAAAACTGCATCATTCACGGTAAGAGGCACATGCCTGACTGAATTTGAAATAAAAATAAAATCAATAGAGCACTCTTGCAAGAGTTGTATATTTAGAGAACTAGATTTACAGTCAGTAAAGTGAAATTTCGCCTGTAATTACAATATTTAATAGATTTCATAAACTTGAGATTAATTCAGGGAGCTTCAAGTGCTTAGATGACATGATCGGATAAAAATTTCAATATCTGCCAAAAATAGATAATAGTAACAAGAAGGAATCAGATGCAAATCTTTAAGTTTATGCAATTTACTGATACTAAAAAAATAAAAAAATAACTTTTAGTGTATAACGGCTATGTACCTCTACTATAAATGGTTCACTTTCCAAAATTATGCAAGAGGAAATTGACAGCATAATAGGAGACTCAAAATTATAACAAAAAAAAAAAATCAAATCCAAAATCATAATCTCAAAATCATAATCAAATCCAAAATCATAACACAATGAATGAAATCATGCACAAGATCTGAAATTGCAATCACTCTATGCTAATCAAATGATTCAACGTTGGATCATCTGATTCTATAAAAGCAATTTGAGAAAAATACACAGAATTTGAGAAAAATACATAGCAAAAAAACATGAGAAAAATACACAGCAATTTGAGAAAAATACACAGAAATTGCGTTAAAATTGATAAAATGGAGGAAAATTTGTAGAAATTGGTAAAATAATCAACGAAAAACGCAAAAAAAAATATGAGAAAGCACCAAAAACTCACTTGTCGTCTTTGTTTTTGTCGCCTAGGTTTTCGAAGAGGAAGATGGAGGCTAGGGCTTCGAAGAGGGAGATGGAACGAGAGAGAGGGGAGAGCCAGTCTAGGGTTTCGAAGAGGGAGATGGAGCGAGAGAGAGGGGAGGAGCCGGTCTCCGCGTTCTTTGGAAGAGAGTTAAAAACGAAATGAAATGGTTTCACAATATATATATCAGCGTGGGATTAGGGTTAAGCACATTAAACGACTGGCTTAGCATAATAAACCATTGATTTTTGTTGTGGCTTATTATACTACTGGTACGGCAGTGGCACTTTTGATTTTGTCAAAAGTTGTTTTTTAGCCATTTTGACGTAGTGATCGTGACTAAATGTCACCCCAAAAAATATGAAAAGGGTGGAAGTCAAGATTCTCTCCAATCTAACGGCTCCAAATTTGAGTGAACATGGAATCAGATTCAAGCTACCATTGAGGTGGTGTCGGGTGGATGAACAAGTGGCCAGTATATCACTTGTGGTGCACACACTGTCAATTATATTGCAACTGTGGCTCACTTCTCATTAGGGGTGTCAATGGCCAGGCCAAAGTACACAAAGCTTGACCCGAGGAATTGGAACTTGGCCCAAGCTCGGCCAAGCCTATGACATACTTATGGCCCAAAGTTCAAACTCGGCCCCTACTAAACGTTCAAAGCCAAAGGCCGGACGGTTTAGTTATATATTACTGTTATTGATTTAAAAAAATTAGCTTCATACATTGAGAAATTAATATATTACAAATATCTAATAATAAGTTAATATCTATTTCCAAGAAAGTCTAAACTAAAAAATTATAAAATATATAACTTATTAAGTGTATTTTTTTTTTTTTTAAATATTAACTATGAAACTCAATACAAGTACCATATATTAGTCCAACGAAACTAAGAGTTTATCTAGTACATTCAACACACATAGACAGATAATCAAACACGTCAAATGAATTTTTTTACATAACCAGCCCACTTCATCTAGCACACTCTGCCCATTCAGACATACGAACAAACACTTCATATGTATATTCTCACACAGCCAACCCACTTCATCTAGTACATTAAGCCTATATAGACATATAATCAAACACTTCAAATGCACACAGACATATAATCAGACGCTTCAAATACATCTTCTCACATAACCCCCCAATAAAACATGGTACTTGAATCGCAAAACTAACCATCAATTAGGAAATAAGTTGCTTGTCAAAGCTAGAGTAAATTTAAAGCAAACATTTTCTACAAACCACATTAAGTCTATATTCCAAAAATACAATCAATATCGGAACTTTTAGACATTTGTCACTTGCTAAAAAAAAAAAAAAGAAGCCATACGATTGTACACGAACCATAATAAAGGGAAAAGGGTTTAAAAAAACCCTCAACCACAAAAGCTCCTATGACGCATTACCATAAGCCAGCGGATTAAGCCACCGACATGAGTCACACTGGCCAGCCAATTTGTCACCATGTCGTGGGGTTGACTGGACCAGCCATTGATCAAGTGGCCACTAGAGGATAAACTGGATACACCATTTCATTTTATTTTCTAACAAAACCTCCAAAAATAATAATAAATCCCCAAACCTCTTATATAAATTCCTTCATTTTTATTATCTTCAACATCCAAAACAAGCACTATCAACATCAATTTCACCATTAAAACATGAGGCTCCATAATAATTGCAGCCATAACCCAACATGAAATTAAAAATTCCTTTACAAATCCTTCATAAATTAATAAGAACAAGAGATAGCAGTAAAACAAAATATAAACATCAATCGAAACAATAATTAATTAATAAGTACCTTTTTGCAGGAGAGGGGTGATGCGAGGAAATAGATACAATCAATGAATCGCTTCTGCAAATCGGCCTGTGAGAAGGTTTCACTTGATTTGATCCAAACTGCTTTCCAAAAATCGATCATCACACTCCGTCAGATGACTATCAAAATGGATCGTCAAATTGCTTTCCAAAAAAACTTCTACTAATTCCAAACGAATTGCAAACAAATTTTACAAATAAAAAATCTACTTGATCTTAAACAAAATTAAAATGTGTTCACTCGCAAATCAAAATTTGAACTCGACTTGGAATCTGTATCGAAATCATAATCGAAATGCAGCTGAATGAAAATCAAAATTGAACCACACCTTAGATCTGAACTTTGTCTAACTCAGATTTAAGCGATTAGAGTTCGCTCATTTGGATCCGATTCAAACTGCTAGGGCACCAAAATCAAGATCATTCGAGCATCATATTCGCCTAGATTCACTTACATCCGATTCAAGCAATTAGAGCACGTCAGCTTTTTCGATTTCTTCCAACAAATCTGAATCGAAGTTGAGCCGAGATGGTGAATCTGATTGCAGATTTAAGAGAGCGGGAGATTGGAGAAAGAGATTATAGAGAAATTTGGGAGATCGATTAGGGATTTACGATTTCAAAGATGAGAGAACAAAGGAGAATGGGTTTCGCTTGGGTTTCGCTTGGGTTTTCCTCTCGGAGATCAGAGCGAACGAGACGAGTTTCACCTCACGACGAGTTGCGGAAGTGAAGTAAATTTCTTAGCATTGCCTATTTATAAGGCCTGGCTGAGTTAGGTTATTTGCAGCCGCCAAAAATATAAGACTTATATTTCACCGTAGACTAAAGACCAAACTAATCCGCTGGCTTGCTTTGAACAATTATATTTTATTGCCACCAAAAAAACATTTCACCGTAGACTAAAGACTTATATTTGCAGCCGCAAAAAATATAAGAGTTTTAGAGACGACTTTATGGCTTCAATCAGTCTCTATTGGTATTATTGAGACTTTTTGAGACAGTTTTTGAGGTAGTCTCCAAAGATTCCACCTACCTATACATGAAGTGAATATTATGAAGACCGACTCTATATGTTATTTTATCTAAGGAGACGGCTATACCCGTCTCTAATAAAAGGATTTGAGACGGCCTTTGAAATGGTTTTCTCTAATAAATGGTTATTGGAGACGGCTTCGAAAAGCCGTCTCTAATAACGGTCTCCAAAAGTCCTTTTTTTTGTAGTGACGCCACGACGGTTAGTGGCTTCATGAGTGTAGAAACCCAAATTTGGCCCAAGGCTAGATCGACCCGCACTTCGAGAAAGGCATACCCCCCTGAGCTTCTGGTAGCATTTCCCAAACCCTTAGGAATCATTCCAGACCCTTAGGAACCTTTCCCAAACCCTTAGGAACCAATCCGAACCCTCTAAGAACCCTTCCCAAACCCTTTAAAATTTTCTGGGTTATAGGGAACTATTTTGTGTACTTACTCAATTTTTTACAAATTTTGCTCAAATAATTTTCTATTTATTTAGTGCCCAAAACAGTGGGTCTTTCAATCTCAATTCATGAGTATTCAGATTTGGTGATTGGTAGGTGTACTCGATAGCTCATCGAGCAATATCAAAAAATTTTATACTAAATCAAAGGTGATTAATGTGCATGACCAGATCATCCATGAGCATCAATAAACTATAATTTTGATCATTTTTATCAATTTTCACTATGATTATGGTGCAACACCATATAAGTTGTGTATGGCACAATTTGATGTCATTCGATCTATTTTTCTCAAATCATCCGATTACGTCAACTTTTGGCGATAATTTTCATTGAAACCATTATATTCCAGAGATCAGTTATCATCAAAACAATTATTTAATCAACAATCTTAGACTATCATCATTTGCATTATTTATAGCAATATGAAATTATCTAATTAACAAGGATATCAACCAATATCGGGAATAAGATCACCATTCAATAACTTGAAATTTTTTATGATATCCCATCATATAATTAATATAAAACAGGGATGATAAATAAATAAAATCACGAGTATTCAAACCATTTGCTTGATTTAAACTTGTACATCAAGTAGTCTAAGAGAGAACTAATTCCTACATTTTTTGAGTGCATGCATCATACGATATTTCAAATTATTATAACTAATTCATATAAAATAAACAAAGCAAAGTGTCCACTATGATTTATACAACATATGTACTATAATATGAGCAACTAAAGTCTCAATCAATCGATTTTCTCTTCTGTTTTTGAAATAGATCGAGTATATAGTATCATCAAAACTAATCAAAATATGATCAAATCAATAGAATTTTAAAATTCCTACCATCATTCCATCACACCATCGATTGGTTAGGAGTGAGAAGCCATGCTGAGCCAAGTAATGGCACATGCACTCAACTCTACTCCATAAAAACCAATTAATACTGTGCATGCAATGAGATCTAAACCATTCGATTCACTATATGCGGTATTAGATGGCCTTGTGTGATCATCAAGTCACACACACATGGCTACCCATGATCACAACTCTATCTCTAACCATTTAATTTCTCAAATATCTTTCAAGAACTCAAAAGGAAATACTAAATCAATATCATTTTCTAAAACTATCTAGACTAGATTTTATCTAGTCCAAGAAATCTTTATTTTAGGCCATGTGATGGTCATGCATGCACACTAAACATGACTCTCTTTCTTTCTTCCCCTCCTCTCTCTCTTTCTTTCCCTCTTTAGATGCCTCTCTTTTCTCTTGTAATTAAAATAAGAAGGGAGAGGTTTCTTTACCTGAATAAGGTATGATTCAACTGCAAGTGAAGAAATCTGAGAGCGATCATATCCTCTTGCATCGAACATATTCAGGTTATTGATCTTGATACCTATTCAAAAGAACCAATACTAATAAACTTTAGTGAAAACAAAATTGATATTGCGGCTCTTTAAACTTATAAAATATATAATTTCACAAGGATTTTAACCTAAACTATGCAAATCACTTGTTGAGCACAAATTCCAATCCTTTACCAAATTTCACTCGTCAATGTTAACCTAGAACATACTCCAAAGTTCACACTATTGTGCCACTATAATCCCAAAAGACAAACTACGAAGACAATGGAAACATTTCCATAAATGTCTAGAAATACGCTTACCTCCGCTCAGCAGCATTCTCATATTTTTTTAACATTTGATGCCTCATCATCTTCACCATGGACTCTTAAATCTACTAGCAAAACTAACAGCTGCAAAGGCTTTGGCAGAAGTGCATCATTGTTTTTCAGCACCATAAATGACCCCCACAGCAATGAACATTTATAGCATATTAGAGCTACAAAAGTAATGGTACCAGTTCCTGACATTTCAATGTTAAGTGTAAAGGCTATGCTCAATTTGTACCAACTATTCCCTTACTAATGGTCTACATACTATTTGACATGAACGACCTTTCGACGAAAATCTGAGTTGATAGAGGCCACTCAAAGATGTTGCTATTCTAGAAAATCTGAGTTGCTAGATGCCATTCAAAGATGCTGCTACAAATTGGTGGTAAACTCTAAGATGAAACACAATCGCAAATTTCTAATGCAGCAAAAGAAATTTTACAATGCATGGAAAAAGTCAAATTGGAAATGTGGAATACTTACAATACATATGTGATTGCGGTAGTCAAACCAATTTCGAATCTACACACAGTTGTACAAAAGATATATAAACATGCACAGTATGGGTATAGCAAAGTAGTTACACAACAATAGAACTTGCAATTTAACATATATATGACAAGCCGATAGGTTGGGTCAGATGCTTCATGCCCAACCTGACCCATGTGAAGTTTATTGTACCCAATCAGCGGAAAAGTTAAGAGAGATCAGAGATGTAAATTCCAATTGTTGGGCCAAACACCTATGACCTCGACCTTTGGCACCCATGCCATGCCATTAGGTAACACTGATCAAGTGGAGAGTACAATGTTAACTTTGAAACAGAATTCATTGTAGATTAACATCTTGAAACTATGTTTCACAGGCGGATAAATCAATCAAAGCAATGTTTCATAGGTCTTTAGCTCTCCTAGATGGCTATACTAGTTTTAGATGAGCAGAGAATAAATTTAACCTTGCCGAAGTATTGCAGAGCCCTGACTTGGTGACTATGGTCAAAAGCTCTAGTAGAATCAATGCAGAATTGGACCATTCTCTAATAAATATTGTTCTTATATTTAAAGTTTAACAAAAAAATAAATAAAATAAATAAACTCTAACTAAATTAACCTTTAGCTGAACAACGCTCAAAACACTTGCACAAAATCTCTATTAGAAAGTTAGCAAACACCTGTAATGCAAGAAATAAATCCTTCATAAAATTTATAAGTTCAACATACCTATTTTTTGGAACGACGCATTGCAACATCGAGATCATCAATAAAGAAAATCGATCCAAATGGTGATGATGCCAATGGCGATTAGTGGCTAACATGGAAGATATCGATGGCCATATCACAAGGATATCACCTACAAAGAGAAACACATTATTCGTAACTCTGTGACATCGAAGATGAAGAACTCTTGATAAAACAAAATCATTACAAGACGACTAAAATCTCTTCAAATTAGGAAAAAAACTAAGATAAAAAGATAAAAAAATCAGCATACCTGTTGAATAAAGCCTTCAAATCTCTAATCCAAATCAAAGAAGTAATGATCTTCCAGATCTTAAACCCAAACTACAAATTAAATCACAGAAACCCTAGATCTGCATCATTCACCAAATCAAAGTAGTAATGATCTTCTAGATATTGTTGTATCATCCGTGTTATATTGTTGGTAATTTCCAGTGTGCTTACTTTATTTGTTGGTGGTAAAAGCAATTTAAAATTAAAGTAAAAGAGGGGATGGAATCAGCACAACTAAGAAATCCTAGACCTGCAAGATACAGAGTCCATTTGTAGCAAGTTTTGATAAGTAAGAGTTTGTCCCACAGGGAAAAGTGATCTACGGCCCCAAGGGAGCCATCTCTAGTAGTCCCTCCAGATCTGACTACAGATCTGGCAGTCCTAAAAGGAGGGGAGTTTAGGGTCACTTATTCTAAGTATCCTAAGGTAGCATAATGAACTAACTATAGAAAGGGTTGAGATGATGGATGGAATGTGGGAAAATAAATATAAAAGGGTGAGAAGTATGCTATTGAGTTCAGATCTGCTGGAATTTATGACTGAGATCCAGATCTGCTGTTATAGAAATCCTGTCTAATGGCTACACTATCACCAAAGAGGAGAAAGAATCCAACTCATCCCTGTTCCATGATCCAATCCCTTAAGGTTATAACCTGTCCACTTCAATGGTCACAGACTATCCCATAAGGGGACCACAGTCCAGAGATAGGTCAGAACAAGTTAATCATTATAGGGACTACTTCATCCAGGCTACAAGCTCAGGAATCCATAGGGAACCTCAACCTCTAAAGCTCTATGTGTGGGGCTAAGGCTGTAAAGGACCATGATAGCCCAGACACATAGAACCAACAAGAGATTGAGTACCACCTTAGATCTAGCTATCCATTGCTTGAGTGGGACTACAATGGTCTAGTGACAAGCCTACAATCTCCATACCCAGATCAAATCTGCCATCTGATGGCGGGTCTATACTAATATAGGGGAGTCTGTCTCTGTACAATCTCCTACTAGGCTACAAGCTCAGGCTTGGAGAAGAAGGATCCATTTTGGATCGGCCGATTGGATTCATCCTAAGGCTATAACTTGTCCACTTGAATGGTCACAGACTATCCCAGAGGCTATCCTCCTCACGGAGCCCAAAACAAAACAAGAATATTGCTGCCACCACCATGGTCACAAGGCTACCAGCTCAGGCTTCCATGGGAATTTCAGATCAGTGGGCCCTGTGGTGGGGCTAAGGCTGTATTGGACCATGATAGCCCAGACACACAGGTCACTTGAATCTGAATGGATCCTTAGAATCAGTCCACCATTACTTTGAATCACAGCCAAAGCAATGGCGGATCACAAGGCAGTAGCCTTGCACAGAGCAACTCACAAACACATGAATCCCATAAAAGTACAACACCCAATCACAAATTCCATTACTCTAATCTCAATAAACATATATAGGCATGGCCAGCAAGTGCTGGGCCATGCAGAGAAGAAAAAGAAAAAGAAAAACTACTTACGACTATAGAAGAACAGAAAAGAAGAAGATCTCAGATAACGTATCAGTGATAAGGTCTGAGCTCTTCTGGGCGTCTAAGTAAAAAACAAGGATTCCTAAACCTAAACCAGGCTTAGGTTTATATAGCAGTGGGTGTGGCGGAGCATTAGGGTTAGGAAACCTTAATTTTAGCGATACCACGTGGCCTATTGATGATCCTTGGATGCCTCGGGGCACGTGCATAGAGATTTGAGCATGGGAGTGTGTGCCTTAATCGCTGAAAATCTCCAGAATGTCCTCTACAGAATAATGGAAGTTGGAGTTCAGAGCTTCGCCAGGTTGCAGTCGATTCCCAGACTTTGTCGCGTGGTAGCACAGACTTCGCGAGGATGAGTTTGCATTAAAACTTCAGACATCGTGGGGTTGCAGCTTCTTGATGCTTTGAGCAGTCGCGAGGTAGATAGTTAAGCTCTCGCTGGATTGGGCTTCGCACAGTTGGATTGCTACTTGTGAATAGCACGAGAACTGTGCGAGCATTCCATTTCACAATAAATCTTCACGAGGATAACTCTGGCTTCACGAGACTGTTTTCTTCCTGAACAGTGCTAGAATTGCGCGAGAAGTTCACTTCTTAATGGAACTTCACGAGGATCCTCGCGATAGCTTTGAGGCCTTTCTGAACTACGCGATAGGTTCTCTTGACATTTGCATCCCGCGGCTACTGCGCGACAGCTGCGCGAGGATTTTTCTGAAGTTCTCTTGAACTGTGCAAGACTGCGCGACCTTTA
This sequence comes from Chloranthus sessilifolius, assembly GCA_021018995.1. Taxonomy (NCBI): domain Eukaryota; kingdom Viridiplantae; phylum Streptophyta; class Magnoliopsida; order Chloranthales; family Chloranthaceae; genus Chloranthus; species Chloranthus sessilifolius. The sequence continues at coordinate 84,851,410 of CM037590.1, read as the reverse complement.
ACTTCCGAACTTCGCGAGAGCTGCGCGACTCAAGGCTTTTGAAGCTCTTCTGTCACTCAACTGCGCGAGAAGTTGTTGTGAAGTCTTGGGACTTTGCGAAACATATTTTTTTGAATCCTTTGGAGCTTTGTCAGCTGCGCGAGGCTTACCTCAGGTCTGAATTTATGGCTCATTCTTCTGAGGGACTTCGGTACCAATTATGGGCTCCTTAACAGGATTTATGGCCTTATTGCACTGCTGTTTATTACCTACAAAAATAGCTTAACAAATATTTATTAGATGGCTAAGGGTCTAATCAAAGGCTAAGTTAAGGGGTGAAAAGTGTTACTTTTTAGGTCTTAACATATATACCAGCCAACATGTCCACAGGCCCATATCTTGTATTAACAAAAGGGCGCACAAACTCTACAAGCTTACCATTTCGTTTGTTTATGAGCAGCGATATGAATTGCGTTGCCACTCCACTGAAGATCATGCCACCCATCTTCACTGAAGATCACTCCACTGAAGATCAAACCGTAGCATCTTCATCTCCACCGATCAAAACATAGAAAAAAATTGATCGATCAATGATGAAACAAATGTACGAGTTCCAAAAGATCAAATCAAACACTATTTGGGAAAATTGAAACCTGCGTGCTCAATGGTTGAATCGTCGTGCGTTGCTCGAGCTCCTTTTTCGTTGAATCGCGTTGCTCTTCGGATTAATGGAGTTTGGAGAAAATGCATGGTCGAGAGGTCGATAGATTGAGAGAGACGGTTGGGTTTTGCTTATTGGTCCAAAACCTTAGCATCTTCATCTCCACCGATCAAAATCTAGAAAAAAATTGATCGATCAATGATCGAAACACTGGCTGGATCGCCGTGCGTTGCTCAAGCTTCTTCTTGTTAAATCGCGTTGCTCTTCGAGCTCCCTCTTCGAGAGTTAAAAAGGTCAAGGCGAAAGTCTTTCAGAAAACAAAATGATAGAATGAGAAAAGGACGGCCAGGTGGGTTTTGTACTTGCATCCTACGCCGACGGCTTCTCATATTAGCCATGGGCGTAAGTTCCATTTTTTGTAGTGTATGTTAGCCATAGAAAATTAATGAATGTGAAATCAAATGTAATTTTACCGTTCATTTTCCATCAATTCTCTCTTGACTGCACGATTTTATGACTTATTTTGATTTTTTATAAAGAACATTATGATCATCGATCCTGTGCAACTGTGGGATTTGTGACGATCCCGTCGCGGCGATGCGCTCGCTTACAAAAAATATAAAGTCACCACCCGGAGCTTTCGGTGTCCCGAGAAACCTAGTTCATTTTTGTGAGCACCGAAGTGCTAAAAATATGACTCTGAATCCAGTCTACACCAAAGGCTCTTGGGTAGGGGTCTCGGTTATCGATCGGGAATGTGTTAGGCACCCGATTAATCCGCTTAACACGATCTCTACTTATGGCTAAAAATAAATGAAGCAAAAAAAAGGAAAATAGCTTCCTTTTGCTCAAAGGGGTTGGAATCCTATTTGTGCCCCTCCGTCCCTACCAGAAAGTCGGCGGCGTAACGACACAAATGGGAGGATGGAGGGAGCTAGAAAGAGATAGGAGAAGAAAGGGGAGAGCAGGAGCCCTCGGGCCCTTGTAGCACCGTAGGATAGCCTTGCGTGACTTGCTTTGATGAGCTCTTGAAGGCTTATATGGTAGAAAGAGGGGTTCTAACCTCTAAGGTTTGCTAGCTAGGAAGTAGAGAGGAAAGGTAAATGGGTAGCATATACCTAAACTAAGGGATCTAAGGTAAAAAATATCACTCAAAGGACGTTTTGAAATTCTGGATTTTGTATGGGAAGTGTGCACCAAAGGGAGAAAGATCTTTTCACTTTAAGCTCTTTCTCTCTTAGGCCAAAATTCTCAACCCTTAAACCAAGGGGTGAGGGGCTCTATTTATAGGAAATGGGTGGATTAGGAGACCACTTAAGAGCTAAATGGGTTTAACAATTAAGTAATCTCAAATCTAAGGTTTCCTTGGATTTTGAGAGCTTAGAAAGGTGTGAAGGTGGTTCTAATGGTGGATGATGGGGTAAGGCTTTAAACCACTTGAAAGGTTGTAAATAGATAATGAATGAATGCAACAGAACAAGAATAACACACCCCAAAGGTCAAGGTGATCAACAAGTCAAACCCCAATCACATTTTCGGAGCAAAATCCAGGTAAAACAATGTTTAAACTGTACCTGAAAGTTAGCTCGTGAGGGTGGGATCCACAATTAATACTGACTTAAATCCTGGGAGAAGTGGTCTGGCACAACTAATAGTTGCGACAGGCAAAATTGCAAACGGCGAGTAAGTTTTATGCAGGCAAAGTGTAGATAGTTGACATGGCGTAACGTGATTGGATGCCCTGACCTGCATTGATTGGGTCCCACTGAACTTGTAGTCAATTGCGTGCGTCACACAGCCGCCTACACTTTGCTTGCACAAAACCTGTCTGCCATATAACATAGTCCGTAAACATCGATCCTCTCAAAGACCACATGACACCACTCGGCGACGACACGGTTACCTTATACCTACTAGATTCCCCAGGTCGCTAGAGGCATGGGATCTTATTCCCTTGCAAATGTCGAAGCACTTTTCTTGGGCCCAAAACCGATAAAAAAAAAAAAGATAAAAGGAGGCCAAGAGGGTGCAAAAGTCGTGGCACTGGTGGCCCACCACGCCATGCGGATTGTGCTTTTCGCTAATTGTGTCCCTCTCATAATCACGTGAAACTACAAAGTCTGAGGAATGCCATGGCCTCCATTAGTGATGTCCGACTAATCTAATTATGACAATGAGCTGTGCTTAGACTCATATAACCACATTCTATTGCCACATTACTCTTTTGTTGAATATTTCATGAAGATTTGACTTTCACGAATCTCATTAAAGTGTTGGGATCTTAGGTATCAGAGAACGGTTCTTATGACATATCATCATTTCCTATATAAGTATGCCAATTGGTTGGCCTTTGCTTCAAGGATATCTTCAGCTCATGGAGAAGAGCAAGTCTTTGCCGGAGTATTTGTCTGCCAACTCCGGTGATGGCTTTGATTTCGATGGTAGATCGAATTCATACAGTTTTAATGGTCCGAGCATCAAGCACCATGGTTTTTGCACATCGAACGATCCAGATCTCAAGAGGAAGAAGCGAGTGGCATCGTATAACGTATTTTTGATGGAAGGTAAGCTGAAGTCCTCTGTAAAGAGCACCTTCAAGTGGGTGAAATCAAAGTGTACCGAAATTCGTTATGGTGCCTCTCAGTGAAATTGGCCTTCTCTTTTGTTTTGTTTGAAACTGAAACTGGCTCTAGTTGAGTTTTAATTATCACAGCCAACCTTTGCCTTGGAGTTGTTTCAAATGAATTTATTGGTTTGTTTCAGTAATTAAGTCCTTTTTCTAGATTAAAATGTAACTTTTACAGATGTAAGATACACTTTTTCGGGGCTGGACATTTATAAAAAGATTTACAATAATCCTTATTGAAAATGATTTTGTAATTCATATCGATAACAAATGCTTGTCATATAATATTTACTTATCTTGCTGAAAAACCGATTTCAGTTAAGTGTAAAGGTAGTCTATTACTAAGGATCGGGTAACTTACCTAGTCCTATATTAGTTTGCTGTCCCGTTGCACTCAATCACATGATCAGGTGACACATAAAGGAGTGGCTCGATGATCAAAATTATTGTGAAAAAATAGTAATAATAAAACATATAAAATTGTACTGTAAACATATATATATATATATATATATATATATATATATATATATATATATATATATCACTACAAAAAAAGGGACAGCCGTCGGCGAAGCGAGCCCCACCCGTCGACATAGAGTACACCGTGGTTGCGTGTATTGGCTAAACACTGAGTCCGATTCATAAGTGGTTTGGGTGTACAGGCCCCACACCGAACCAAAGGGTTATTTATAAAATAGCTAACACCTCGCTTAGGTGTAATTGTTTTATGCGGAGTCTAGTTCCTTAGATGAGGCTAACACCCAAATTGGTGTATGCCTTTTACATGGGAAACATCCCTTTTTATATAAAGTCAAGACCTTCCCTTGGAAGCTACCAACTGGTTGTAAGCTTTGGGTGTTTTGGGTATTAGAGAGAAGAGAGAGAAGGAAGAAGAAGATTTGAATGTGGTGAGTGTGGATGTGATTACGCGAGCTACAAGAGAAGCGATGATTGAAGACCAAAGCAAATCCCCAAAACTTTCCTCAAGAACCCAAGATTTGGATTTGAGCTTGTCGAGCGAGCGATCGAGCAAATCGAGGTATGAAATTTTTGCTAAATTATGATTTAAAGTTGAGTTAGTTTGATTTGTGTTTGATTTATATTTATGGGTGAGAAATTAAAAGAAGAAAGATGAGATTTGGAAGGAAAATAGGTTTGAGAGAACTCAGTGAGATAATCGCAACTCAAGGATTCCTATGGTTATGATCCTCTGATTAGAAAATGAAGGAATCGACTTGTGTCCATCGGACTTGGTTGGGGAAGGCGAGATACAGTGGTGCATTGACGTGAGACACACTCTCTGGTTCTTCGGAGAGCTCGTAGTATCAAACTCTCCGATTTGAATCTGAAACCTTCGCAAACCTAGGATGCCGTGAACCAAGGAACTGTAATCAAAGAGGTGAGTTATTATAGGTTTTCTGTAGTTTAGATGTCATTAAATGTGTGTGTTTGGTGTGCTTGAATGATTCATGGTGAATCATGAAGGCTAAGTGTGAAATGGGTTTGAATTCAACAAACCCCATTAATGGTTGTTTAACTGTCAGATCTGATCGATCAATTGAGAATTGATCGATCAGTTTATAGTCCGATCGATCAAACGTGGGAGTTGATCAATCGAATTGTGTAAATATGCCCCTTTAAAACAGAAGGGTGTTTTCTTGAGAAGTGAGAGTCCGATATGCTCGATTGATCAAAATGGTGGTTTGATCGATCAAATTTGGAACTGATCGATCAATATTAAATGTCGATCGGTGTGGTGGATCGATCAATTGGGAATTGATCGATTACGCTGTGGAATTGATCGATCAAATCAAGGATTTGATCAATCAAATTTTATTAAGAAACTATAAAACTGGAGGCCTATTTCTCTGAAAATTCTGACCTTGGAAATTCGATCGATCAATTATTGGGATTGGTCGATCGAATTGAGGAATCGATCGATCAATTAGAGCATTGATCGATCAGGTCTGCCTCTATTTTGTAATGAAGGAATGATTGGTCAATTGAAAATTGATTGATCGAACTGTGAAATTGATCGATCGAATTAGGGATTTGATCGATCGAATTTTATAAAATACACTATGGAACAGGAGGTGTGTTTTTATGAGATTTTGACCCGATCGATCAAACATAGGGATTGATCGATCGAATTGAGGATCCGATCGATCAATGGAGAGATTGGTCGATCAAATTTCCTCTATTCTAGAGATGTGGAAATGCTGGTTTGATTGATCAATTATGGAAATCGATCGATCAACATAAGAATTCGATCGATCAACCAAGGGGTTGATCGATCAATTGTCCTTTGTTCAAACTGGTTAGGTATGAGACATCCGATCGATCAATGATGAGATTGATCGATCAAATGTGAACCCGATCGATCAAATAGAGGTATTGATCGATCGATTTCCTCTATTTCTAGTGGTTTGGTTTCTGAGGAATTTGAGGCTGAACTTTGTGCCAGTTACTGTTCTGACACTTAGTGTACTATACCTCTGGCCTAGGTCAAAGTCTGAACATCTTCAAAAGCTTTGGATCTACTTAAAAAGACTTGATCCGAGGTAGGGGAAATTCAACCTAACTTATATCTAATTTTGACTGCATGTTTTCTGAGTATCTGTATATGATTCTGTCTTTTAAAAGCATGCTTTGCATATGTTGAAATCTCTGCTATCTGTTTCTGTCATCTACTTCTGCTATCTGATTCTGAGGCCTTTATAGGTATTGATTTAAAGTTACATCAGACGAATCCCCCTGACGTGGTAGGATACCCACGATCGGCACGGTAGGATATCCGTGCATCTGCTTTTTAAATTTATCGACACAATTGTGCTCCTTAGATGAGGCATTGTTACATTTTCTGCAATTGTTCATTTAATGACGATGGTCGGGACTAACCATCGCCACACATCTAGCTATCACGTGCTATATTCACGGGAGTTACTTTAGTATATAGATCTTAAGTAGATAGGTATTGTACGCATGCATCTGATCATTATGATATTAAAGTCCGTTCTTACACTGTGGTATCTGCTCTGTTTATTAAAAGTTCTGCATTCTGATTTTTCCGCATATCTATTTATCCGAGGAAATAATCATCAGGAAAACATTTATCGGCGGTTTTATACTGTCGGCAATAATGTTCCTTTCCCAGCGAAACTCATCCTCCCAGCCTAATCACCCATTCTTTGGACAGATGTCATTCACTTAAAATTTGCAACCATAAAGAAAATCGTGAATGCCTTCAAAACCAACCCATAAGTCCCAACATGTTTGTACCGTGTTCTAAACAAGTGAACTACTGCATTAATAGATTATATATATATATATATAGAGAGAGAGAGAGAGAGAAAGGCTCGATAAAAAGTATCATCATATGACATGGTAGCAGTGCAAAATGCCAATCATTCGCAATGAACATGACATCATCTCCTGCTCATGGTACAAATATAATCAAAATTTAAAAGATGATCACATGAAGTTGGTGATAAAGTTGGTGGCTTTGTTTAATACCTCGATTTGTTTCTGGAGATCTTTAATGTAGTCCACCGCCAAATCTAACATGTCTGCCGTGTTCGTTTGCTGCCAAGAGAAATCAATTTTGAGCTTGGGAACCCTTTTTTTCCTGTCTAAATTTGTATAAATGCTGATCACTATTTGTTCTTTAGTTTCAACCACAAGGTTGCAATATTGTCAACCTTCTAGTTGATCTAAAATGGCCCCAACCCATAAATGCTGATCATTTTTGTTGGACATATTGCTACTCCGGCCATACAACTACCATGAGGATTGAATGAAGGATTGCATCAAATTATTAAATAATAGAGACACTTGTTTAGTTGTTGGGCTAAAATACAACATATACACTAACATGATGTTATGGTCCAAGTTTCCATAACTATGTTATATTACCTTGTCCATATTAGGGACGAGCTCCTGTAGTTTCCTCATCCTTTCGCTTATCCATGTTCTTCTCATCTAGAAAGATTCAAATAAGTTTACAATACAATGCATTAAATAATGGAGAGCCTGCAAACTCTATAGTTGAGCTAGATATACGTTAGGACAAAGAAGAAAACATGTTACTGGTAACTAATCTTATTACCCTCTCTGCAATGCTTCGTGGGTGAGTAGTGCAACCACGTTTGGCTCGGATCTTGCAAGGAACATAGTTTTGAAATTCCAAAAAGCTTTCCATTGCTGCCATCTCAGATGAAGCCTTTGGCAAACTAAAATGGCGATTCAAACTGGCAACATGATTTCCTACTTCTCCGTTCTGATAAGCAAAAACAAATCTTACTCAAAACTTACTCAAACAACCAGATAGGAAAAAAATAAGTGGAGAGAAAAAAGATGATATCTAAGTAAACAATAAGACGTAATCTTTATACAACGGAATCCCCATCCCAACCAATGCAAATGTAAAGATACCTGAAACTGATGATTTGGTACCAATAGTTGGTCCTCGAAGCTAAATCCTTCATGGCACCAACAGTTGATCCTCTCTTCCCAATGTAATCTAATGCTACCTACAAAAGAAGTGGCAAAGTTATATTTCTTTTTATTAGTAATGCAATAATATAACAAAGCAAAAGAGAGTACAAAAAAACTTGCAAGAAACTAAGGTCGGACGCCACCCAAAAAAACATAAATGGAAAAAAAAAACATAACAAACATAAACCAAAAAAGCAAGAAGTCAAAAAGGAGAAAAAACCACCCAAGCCCCACAAAAAACCCAAACCCCGAGAGGAAAGGTGTACATAAAACAGGCACGAAAACTAATACTCATTCAAAAAGTTACCAAATTATAAGACAGTATTTGATAATGAAAATAAACTAAAGATGTCATTAATACAAGGCTAAATTGATTGAAGATGTGAATATAAATAAAAAAAATGAAGCATTAATGGAGCGGAAACTTAAGCCCTCAACAAACAAGAGACCATATTAAACTTACAAGGCCTACTAGAAGCTCGGCTACTTTTGTAGATATCGTTCAATATCTTTTGTTGCCTGAAGAACCAATAAATAGGAAAGATGCCATTAAACAGGCTACTTTCATTCAAATGACACTATTAGCTAGGGATATTAACTATTATTAGTTTGTCATGAAACCATTTCTACTAAGAAAGAACATTGACACATAAAAACTCAAAAGAAAATCCTAACATCATACAAGTTTGAGTCAAGATGAGATCATAAAATGCATGCAAATCTTCCAAAGAAAGAACTTGTCAAACGTCAAGGATGTTAGAGCTCCATGAAACTATATGTCTAAAGCTGGTGCTTTTATGTTCCTTACTTCCTGTAGGTTAGGCCATGGATGAATGGCTCGAATTTTAATAATTTTTTATCTTCGAAATAGCATTATTTACCAGAAAAAAACAATAAAAAAAAAAAAACAAAGAATATATAGATGTTGATTGGATTGTGTCTCCATCTGATAGTGACTTAGCTCAAAGCTCTTATGATAGGTTCAAGCCCAAGCTGACTCATCTAATGAGTACTTTAAAAAATTGAGAAAAATATGCACCAATTAAGAGGGATGAGCAAGAGGTGTAGACTAGTGGGATAAATTAGTTGATAAGTATCTTAAGAGCTGATTGGTTTTCAGTAATCTCAAACATCCACTATTAAATTCTACTTGATTTTGTAGTCTCCACTATACCTAATACTTTAAAATTATATCACTACAAAAAATAAGACTATTAGTGGCTGCCAAAAACTGCCAGTATTAACAAAAAACCTCCACTAATACCGTTGCTGCTAATAGTCTTAATAGTTTTTTTGTTAATTGTGGCAGTTTTTTGCTGCAAAAAATTGCTGCTAATAGTCTTATTTTTTGTAGTACAAAAAACTGCTGCAAAAAACATTTGTAGTATTTCCAAAACTATTTGATAATAATAAGCAAAGATAGAAAAGACAGTGGGCAGGAGAGTACCATTTGATATATGAGAATGCAAAGCCTAAAGGATACCATGACATATTACTATTGAAGGAAAAAGGAAATCATCAAGCAAAACTAAAACAACAACTATAAATTTAATAGTAGTGCAAGCAGATAGCTAACATCATTCACTTTCTAGTCCTATCTTGCAAATGGGCGGCCAAAAAGTAGTGCAAGCAAATAGATTAATTCCTTATTTATATTTTCTTAATACGCCCCAATGTTGTCACTTCAAGTGATCATGGGAGGTTGCTTTCTCCACATATGTTCCATGTAACATCCCTAAATTTTGGAATCGCTCATGCCAACGATTTGGGCCAACTAGATTGGGCTGACTAATTGGGTTAACGATTGGGTCGATTATATTGGGCCGACGATGTGGGCCAATTATTCGAGCCAACTATAGGTCCTGATTGGGTGAATGTCTGTTAAGAAACACGTCACCGTTCAGATTTTTCAAACGGGGTCGCTTTGCGTTCATTTGAGCTCGTGTGAGATTTTTAGGACCAAGTTCATACACTGTGGTTGCGTGTATTGGCTATACACTGAGTCCGATTGATAAGTGGTTTGGGTGTACAGGCCCCACACCGAACCAAAGGGTTATTTATAAAATAGCTAACACCTCGCTTAGGTGTAATTGTTTTATGCGGAGTCTAGTTCCTTAGATGAGGCTAACACCCAAATTGGTGTATGTCTTTTACATGGGAAACATCCCTTTTTATATAAAGTCAAGACCTTCCCTTGGAAGCTACCAACTGGTTGTAAGCTTTGGGTGTTTTGGGTATTAGAGAGAAGAGAGAGAAGGAAGAAGAAGATTTGAATGTGGTGAGTGTGGATGTGATTACGCGAGCTGCAAGAGAAGCGAGGATTGAAGACCAAAGCAAATCCCCAAAACTTTCCTCAAGAACCCAAGATTTGGATTTGAGCTTGTCGAGCGAGCGATCGAGCAAATCGAGGTATGAAATTTTTGCTAAATTATGATTTAAAGTTGAGTTAGTTTGATTTGTGTTTGATTTATATTTATGGGTGAGAAATTAAAAGAAGAAAGATGAGATTTGGAAGGAAAATAGGTTTGAGAGAACTCAGTGAGATAATCGCAACTCAAGGATTCCTATGGTTATGATCCTCTGATTAGAAAACGAAGGAATCGACTTGTGTCCATCGGACTTGGTTGGGGAAGGCGAGATACAGTGGTGCATTGACGTGAGACACACTCTCTGGTTCTTCGGAGAGCTCGTAGTATCAAACTCTTCGATTTGAATCTGAAACCTTCGCAAACCTAGGATGCCGTGAACCAAGGAACTGTCATCAAAGAGGTGAGTTATTATAGGTTTTCTATAGTTTAGATGTCATTAAATGTGTGTGTTTGGTGTGCTTGAATGATTCATGGTGAATCATGAAGGCTAAGTGTGAAATGGGTTTGAATTCAACAAACCCCATTAATGGTTGTTTAACTGTCAGATCTGATTGATCAATTGAGAATTGATCGATCAGTCTATAGTCCGATCGATCAAACTTGGGAGTTGATCGATCGAATTGTGTAAATATGCCCCTTTAAAATAGAAGGGTGTTTTCTTGAGAAGTGAGAGTCCGATATGCTCGATCGATCAAAATGGTGGTTTGATCAATCAAATTTGGAACTGATCGATCAATATTAGAAGTAATCGATCAGGTGTGAACTGATTGATCAATTGGGAATTGATCGATCAAATCAAGGATTTGATCAATCAAATTTTATTAAGAAACTATAAAACTGGAGGCCTGTTTCTCTGAAAATTCTGACCTTGGAAATTTGATCGATCAATTAGAGCATTGATCGATCAGGTCTGCCTCTATTTTGTAATGAAGGAATGATTGGTCAATTGAGAATTGATCGATCGAACTGTGAAATTGGAGGTGTATTTTTATGAGATTTTGACCCGATCGATCAAACATAGGGATTGATTGATCGAATTGAGGATCCGATTGATCAATGGAGAGATTGATCGATCAAATTTTCTCTATTCTAGAGATGTGGAAATGCTGGTTTGATCAATCAATTATGGAAATTGATCGATCAACATGAGAATTCGATCGATCAACCAAGGGGTTGATCGATCAGTTGTCCTTTGTTCAGACTGGTTAGGTATGAGACATTTGATCGATTAATGATGAGATTGATCGATCAGATGTGAACCCGATCGATCAAATAGAGGTATTGATCGATCGAGTTCCCCTATTTCTGCTGGTTTAGTTTATGAGGAATTTAAGGCTGGACTTTGTGCCAGTTACTGTTCTGACACTTAATGTACTATACCTCTGGTCTAGGTCCAAGTCTGAACATCTTAAAAAGCTTTGGATTTGCTTAGAAAAACTTGATCCGAGGTAGGGGAATTTCAACCTAACTTATATCTGATTTTGACTGTATGTTTTCTGAGTATCTGTATATGATTCTATCTTTTAAAAGCATGCTTTGCATATGTTGAAAGCTCTGCTATCTGTTTCTGTCATCTACTTCTGCTATCTGATTCTGAGGTCTTTATGGGTATTGATTTAAAGTTACATTTGACGAATCCCTCTGACGTGGTAGGATATCCATGACCGGCATGACGGGATATCCGTGCATCTGCTTTGTAAATTCATCGGCACAATTGCGCACCTTAGATGAGGCATTGTTGCATTTTTTGTAATTCTTTATTTAACGATGATGGTCGGGATTACCCATCGGCACACATTTGGCTACCACGTGCTATATTCACGGGAGTTACTTAAGTATATAGATCTTAAGTAGGTAACTACTGTACGCATGCATCTAATCATTCTGAAATTAAAGTCCGTTCTTACACTGTAATATCTACTCTCTTTATTAAAGGTTCTGCATTCTAATTTTTCTGCATATCTATTTATATATCGACATCTGTTTTGTTCTGTCTGCACTCTCTGACTTATTCATCTGCTCTGAGTTATATTCTGCAAGCCATGCTTTATATTTTAGATACAAATTGTTTGAGTTTCTTCTATTGAGCTTAGATGGTAGCTCACCCTATTTATATATAATATGTTATGAGGCTTGGGTTCCCGGCACAGAGAGCGACCCTGACTACCAGCTAGAACCGGAGGCTGAGGACGAGGAGACTGATATCCAGGCCGACGAGTTTTACCCTTAGCCTGGGTGTATTAGTCTTGTATTTTGAGTTTCTATATTGTATTTTGGATTATCTGTGCGCCTGGTGGCCACTTTTTGTATATTTTTACTATAGATGTTATAGTTGTATTCATATACATTCTATAGGAACCACTATTGGAAACCATTATTTTTGGTGATGGATGTCCATCACCAGTGGTTCCTTTTTTCGGGTGCGAAAATCTGAGCTATCACATCCGTTCTGATAAGCAAAAACAAATCTTACTCAACTTACTCAGATAATCAGATAGGAAAAAAATAAGTGAAGAGAAAAAAGATGATACTTGAGTAAACAATAAGACATAATCTTTATACAAAGGAATCCCCATCCCAACCAATGCAAATGTAAAGATACTTGAAAATGATGATTTGGCACCAACAGTTGGTCCTCGAAGCTAAATCCTTCATGGCACCAACAGTTGATCCTCTCTTCCCAATGTAATCTAATGCTACCTACAAAAGAAATGACAAAGTTATATTTCTTTTTTTATTAGTAATGCAACAATATATCAACGCAAAAGAGAGTACAAAAAAACCTGCGAGAAACTAAGGTCGGACGCCACCCAAAAAAACATAGACGGAAAAAAAAACAAAACAAACATAAACCAAAAAAGCAACAAGACAAAAAGGAGAAAAAACCACCCAAGCCCCACAAAAAACCCAAACCCCGAGAGGAAAGGTGTACATAAAACAAGCATGACAACTAATACTTATTGGAAAAGTTAACAAATTATAAGACAATATTTGATAATGAAAATAAACTAAAGATGCCATTAATACAAGGCTAAATTGATTGAAGGAGTGAATATAAATGAAAAAATTGAAGTGTTAATGGAGCGGAAACTTAAGCCCTCAATAAACAAGAGAACACATTGAACTGACAAGGCCTACTAGAAGCTCGGCTACTTTTGCAGATATCGTTCCAACATCTTTTGTTGCCTAAAGAGCCAATAAATAGGAAAGATGCCATTAAACAGGCTACTTTCATTCAAATGACACTATTAGCTGGGGATATTAACTATTATTAGCTTGTCATGGAACCATTTCCACTAAGAAAGAACATTGACACATAAAAACTCAAAAGAAAATCCTAACATTGTACAAGTTTGAGTCAAGATGAGATCATAAAATGCATACAAATCTTTCAAAGGAAGATCTTGTAAAGCGTCAAGGATGTCAGAGCTCCATGAAACTATATGTCTAAAGCTGGTGCTTTTATGTTCCTTACTTCATGTAGGTTAGGCCATGGATGAATGGCTAGAAATTTATAATTTTTTATCTTCGAAATAGCATTATTTACCAGAAAAAAACAAAAAATAAAGCATACATAGATGTTGATTGGATTGTGTCTCCATCTGATAGTGACTTAGCTCAAAGCTCTTATGATAGGTTCAAGCCCAGGCTGACTCATCTAATGAGTACTTTAAAAAATTGAGAAAAATATGCACCAATTAAGAGGGATGAGCAAGAGGTGTAGACTAGTGGGATAAATTAGTTGATAAGTATCTTAAGAGCTAATGGGTTTTCAGTAATCTCAAACAGCCACTATTAAATTCTACTTGATTTTGTAGTCTCCACTATACCTAATACTCTTAAATCATATCACTACAAAAAATAAGACTATTAGTGGCAGCCAACAACTGCCGGTATTAACAAAGAAACTTCTGCTAATACCGTTGCCGCTAATAGTCTTAATAGTTTTTTGTTACTAGCGGTAGTTTTTTGCTGCAAAAACTTGCTGCTAATAGTCTTATTTTTTGTAGTACAAAAAACTACTGCAAAAAACATTTGTAGTATTTCGAAAATTATATGATAATAATAAGCAAAGATAGAAAAGACAGTGAGCAGGAGAGTACCATTTGATATATGAGAATGCAAAGGCTAAAGGATACCATGTCATATTACTATTAAAGGAAAAAGGAAATCATCAAGCAAAACTAAAACAACAACTATAAATTTAATAGTAGTGCAAGCAGATAGCTAACATCATTCACTTTCGAGTCCTATCTTGCAAATGGGCAGCCAAAAAGTAGTGCAAGCAGATAGATTAATTCCAGATTTATATTTTCTTAATATGCCCCAATGTTGTCACTTCAAGTGATCATGTGAGGTTGCTTTCTCTACATATGTTCCATGTAGCATCCCTAAATTTTGGAATCGCTCGTGCCGACGATTTGGCCCAACTAGAATGGGCTGACGATTGGGCCGATTATATTGGGCCAACTATTCCAGCCGACGATAGATCTTGATTGGGTGAATGTCTGTTAAGAAACACGTCACCGTTCGGATTTTTCAAACGGGATCATTTTGGGTTCATTTGAGATCGTGTGAGATTTTTAGGATCAAGTTCATACATCGTGGTTGCGTGTATTGGCTCAACAACGAGTCCGATTAATAAGTGGTTTGGGTGTACAAGCCCCACACCGAACCAAAGGGTTATTTATAAAATAGCTAACACCTCGCTTAGGTGTAATTGTTTCACGTGGAGTCTAGTTCCTTAGATGAGGCTAACACCCAAATTAATGTATGTGTTTTACATGGGAAACATCCCTTTTTATATAAAGTCAAGAGCTACCCTTGGAAGCTACCAACCGGTTGTAAGCTTTGGGGGTTTTGGGTATTAGAGAGAGAAGAGAGAGAAGGAAGAAGAAGATTTGAATGTGGTGAGTGTGGATGTGATTACGCGAGCTATGGGAGAAGCGAGGATTGAAGACCAATGCTAATCCCTAAAGCTTTCCTCAAAAACCCTAGTGTAGACACTCAAATTTGGCCCAAGGCCTGATCGAAACACATTTCGAGAGAGGCGCGTTTCCGAGCTTTTGATGGCATGTATGGAACCCTTAGGAACCACCCTAGAACCCTTAGGAGCCCTTCCAAACTCCTAGGAATCATCCTAAATCCCTTAAGAACTTTTCCAAACCCTTAGAAACCTATCCTGAACCCTCAAACCCATTTCGAGCCTAGACCTAACCCTTCCAAGCCTTAGAAGAGGAGTGGTGCACTAGGACCAACTACAGCCTTCTACTATAATCTAATCTCATACCATTGAAAAGTAGAAGTTATCAGCTTTCCAACAAGCCAGGAATCGCCCCAATCGAAGTTATACACCAAAAGATATGATGGTTTGAGCCCGGAGGGCAAAAGAGTAATTTCAACTGGTCCCCCCTAGGGATTTGGCGCAACTATTAGTTGCGCCTGTTATATTTTTGTCTGGCGCAACTATTAGTTGTGCCACGACACTTTCTCAGAATTTTTGCCTAGCACAACTATTAGTTGAGCCAACATTAAAGTAGACCCCACCCTCGCAAAGCCAACTTTCAGGCTACTGTTCAGTCCTGTTTTACTATATATTTGCATGGTGCAACTAATAGTTGCGCCAGGCATATGAACAGTACATTCTGGTTTTGCCCCAAATTTTGTGTCTGGGGTTTGACTTGTTAACCACTTGGGTCTTTGGGGTGTGTTTTAATAGATCTGTTGCACCCTTTTTGCACCCTATTTGCAACCCATTAGATGACGTAAGGCCCCTCCCTATCATCCACCATTGGAGGACCTTTTCACACCTTTCAAGGCTCCAAAAACCCTAGGAATTCTTAGATGTAAGATTACCTAATTGCTAACCCTAATTAGCATCTAAGTGGTCTCCTAATCCACCCACTTCCTATAAATAGAGCCCCCCTCCCTTGGTTTTAGGGGTTGAGAAATTGGCTTAAGAGAGAAAGAGCTCAAAGTGAGAAGTTCTTCCTCCCTTTTGTGCCCCATTTTCACATAAATTTTAGAATCTCTCAATCTCATTCCAAGCTTATTCTTGCATTCAAAACTCTTTGCCTAGGTGTGTGTTACTCCCTAGACCCCTCACTCTACCTCTTAGCTTTAAGCCGTAGGAGTTAGAATCCCATTCCGTACCATAAAAGGCCTTCAAAAGGTCATCAAAGCAAGCCACACAAGACTCTCTTACGGTGCTATAAGGGCCCAAGGGCTCCGGCTCTTCCCTTCCTTCTATCTCTTTTTAGCATTTTCCATCCTCTCATTTGTCCTGTTATGCCGCCAAATTTTCGGTCGGAATGGAGGGGCACAAATAGGATTTAAGGCCCATTTGGGCAAGAGAAAATCATTTTCTTTTCTTTTACTTTATTTTTGTTTTGGCCATTAGTAGAGACCGCGAAAAGTGGGTTGATCGGATGCCTAACAGCTTCCCGATCGATAAACAAAGCCCCTACCCAAGAGCCTTTAGTGTGGACCGAATTCAGAGTCATATTTGTGACATTTCAGTGCTCATAAAAATGATAGAGGTATCCCGGGACACCAAAAGCTCCAGGTGGCGACTCTATATTTTTTGCAAGCGAGCGCATCGCCGCGATGAGATCATCACAAATCCCACGGTTGCGCAGATGGCGACTCTGCTGGGGAGAGCTTTTAGAGCTTCTTCTTAAAATTTGGCCATTTCTTTTTATTTTACTAACCATTTTTGCTATTTTTTTATTGTTTTTATTATTTACTCACCCCTACTTTTCCGTCATTTACATGCCTTAGCCGATTGGCGGACTTACTTGCGCATTGTCTTTACTTTCCCTTATATTTCTATCATTTTAGGTACCTTAGCTGATTGGCGGGCCTACTTGAGCATTGTCTTTCAATTTCTTTAATTTTTTGTCATTTAAAGTGCCTTAGCCGATTGGCGGGCCTACTTGTGCACTCATATCCCAACAGTAGACGCTGACCCGTAGTGGCGGCACGGGGTCATCACCCCCCGTCTTTGAACTAAAGAAAACCTTCATAAAAAAAAAAAAGTTTAAAAAAAAGTAAAATTGAACCAAGAATAGGGAGCTTAATTAACTTGTTTTTATGGGATAGATTTTAAAAGGGTTGGGTTTAGGCACACATACAACCACCCGGGTCTTAGTATGACGGTAGCCCCTAGTGGTGATGATTCAGAAAAGTCTCAGCCCACCTAATATCTGAGAAGGCGCTTGCGCCAGAGGTATATCGGGTGGGTTCCCATTCTAAAGCTTAAACCCTTGGGGAGCGCGTTAGCGAGTTATACCGAACTCAAACCCTTTAGGTGCGGTGAGGAGGGAACTGATCACAAAAACAGCTCAGTTCCCGAAAGCCTAGCTTCCACAAGACCCAAAAAAAAGACCCATTTTCAGGCTATTGTTCCCAGTTGTCATAAACTATGGAGCATCATTTTGCCTGGCGCAAGTATTAGTTGTGCCAGTGCAAAAATTGAGAAATTATAACTGACACAACTAATAGTTGTGTTGTGCCAGTTTTAAATTCTCCACTTTTACCTTGGTGCAACTAATAGTTGCACCAGTGTAAAAAAGAGGCCCTATGACCTTGGCGCATGTATTAGTTGCGCCAAGTCTACTTGGACGGTAGCAGCTCGAAATCTAAGGCTTTCTCACCTCCCGAGTCCCCCGATTAGTGTGCTTAGTACCTCTATTTGGGCCCCGCCATCTCCGACACCCAATACGCTCCTGCCAGTCAAAAGAAGGAAACTTCTTTTTTACTCATTTTGGGGGATTGGGTTGTTTGCCTCGATTTCCATGCCTTCAATATATCGAAGGTCCTCCTTCGATTCTTTCAAAGTTTGTCGGAATCATCGTTGCAGGTCTTGAATTAGGTCCTCCTTCGATGCTCTAAAAATTTAAAAATAAAAATCAAATCAAAACCTAAAAATAGAATCTTTGTGGTGCCGGCACAACGACATCATCTTGCCCTCCGTTGTCCCGTAGGGGAAGGAGGAGGATTTTTGGGCCTTATCCAAGGCACCCTTACCCAACCCGTTCTCGTAGAATATCGTGGGTAGTGGACTCGGCTTACACTGATCCTGACTCATCCCCGCCACACTCTCCAACTCACTCCCATTCGAGAGACATTTCCACATCCATCCCCCTCACCCAATCACCCTTTACTGATACCGGCCCATTTAGCACCCCCATTTATCCAACCGCTACCTCCCAAAACATCTAAAGTCCAACCCCCAACTCCCCATCTTTTGCCCAAACCATGCCCATACCAAATCCAACACCTTTCCCATCTACATTCATGACAAACCCAAACCCATTCTCCCAATCCACATCCATGCCCCATTTTCCATCTTCCCCCTATAGGCCCGATCCGCCCACATTCACATACACCACTTCCGCCTTATCCAACCCATCACAAATCCCCCCATCTATCCGGGTCATGCCCATTTTTACCGAGGCCATGCCTGGTTTTTCTCACCTCTCCACACCATACCCCCCATCATCCCAAAACATACCCAATACATCCCCTCATCCCTCCAATCCACCCCATATTCCATCACTTATCGGGGCTATGCCCAATTTATCCTCCACATCCATCCCATCTATACCCCATCACCCCTTAAATCCACCATCCATATCCAACCCTCCTTCCATGACCATGATGGAGAAGATGTTACAAGCCTACTCCATGCGGAAGGCTTCCCAAAATGCCTCCTCTCCTCCACACCCCATGTTCATAAACCCATCTCACACCCTAGCTAATCTCCATGCCTCACTCCCCCATGACCCCCATCAACCCCCCATAATTCATACCATCCAAACCCCCATCTCCCATATGCCCCAAGGCCCAATGGCCCAAACCCCCATCTCCCTCATGCCCCAACGCCCACTGGCCCAAAACTCCACCATTTACCAAGTCCTGTTGGCCCAAAACCCCGCCACCCATGATCTCCAAGGCCCAATGGCCCAACACCCCATCACCCATACTCAAGGGCCCATGGCCCAAAATCATCAAGGGTCCATTGCTCAAACCCATACTGAAGGGCCCATGGCCCAAACCCATTTGACCCAAGCCCACACCCTCCAAGGGCCCATAGCCCATACCCACCAATGGCCCATGACCCATACCCCTCAAAGCCCACTGGGCCAACCTACTAAGGGCCCATGGGCAAGACCCATCAATGCCCACTGGGTAAAACCTACCCAGGGTCCATGGCCCAAACCCATCAAGGCCCACTGGCCCGGACCCACCCAAGGCCCACGACTCAAACCCACCAATGGCCCATGGCCCAAACTTATCATTATCAAGGTTTCATGGCCCAAGCCCAAATCCCACACTCATACCCCCCCCCAATACCCCCAACATTTCCCCCAACCTTCAAACCTGGGTCAAACCCATGCCATACCCCAAACCCAATTTTCCCATGGCCCCGTACCCTAAGACCATCTCCAAACCACTCCCCATGCCCAATGGCCCCATCAGGCCCCACCCCAAAACCAAACATCCACTCATCCCATCATCCAACAAACTTTCCCTCACCCCTAATGGGCTCAACCAACCCTCGCTCATGGCATTCCCATCCAACCCATGCAACACCAACAAGAGAATCCCGCCCTCGCTGCACACTATGCCGACCAGCAGTATGAGGAGGATGAGATTAGGAATAGTAGAACCTATGCTGGGGCATTGACCAGCCTTAACCCTCCTCCCATAACTGCCCACCCCTTGGTGGCCCAAAGTGAAGTCCAACCAACGGCCGAGAAAGCAGCCCCTATATCAAAAGAGTCAGAACAACTGAAAGAACAGTTGGACAAAATACAAAAGCAGTTGATAAAAATGGGTGGTGCTAAAATCCACACCACTAATTTCACAGATTTATGCCTATTTGCTGAAGTCCCCCTACCCCTAAAATTCAAGATGCCAACGTTCGACAAGTACAACTGCACGGGCCACCCGATCGCACACCTCAAGTCCTATTGTGGGGACATGTGCCAATACGGGGGTGATGAGAGACTGCTAATAAAAGTCTTCTAGAAGAGTCTGACAGGTCTGACCCTGAGATGGTTCACATCCTTGGAACCCTCCATGATGAAGACGTGGAAAGATCTAACCCACTTATTCTAAGAGCAATATGTTTACAACATAGACATTGAGCCCCGCAAGTCAGATTTGGCTCGTTTGAAACAGAGTCCCAATGAAACCTTCAGCGAAGATTTGGGGCATTGGAGAGCACTGGCAGCTCAAGTCAGAAATAGAATACCAGACGATGAGTAGATAGAGATGATTTCACAGAGTACCCTGCCAGTGATCTTAGATTTTCTTGTATACCAACAGCAGTCCAGTTTTGCTAACCTGGTAAGAAATGCCAACTGCTGTGAGGACGCCATCAAGGAAAGATGGTTGAACAAGAATGCATCCGGGGTGCCCAGTGGGGTAAAGAGATTTACCGAACAGAAGAATGATAGAAGAGCAGGGGCAGAGATGCAAAATATTGCAAACACTCGGCCTAACAATAACAATGTAGCCTCATTCCAATTCCAAGCAGGGCAGCCAGGGCCAGTCAGAACTAAGCAAATATAGAGGACAGGGAATGGGCAGGGAATACAGATGACTCTTGAATAAAGGAGGGCCTGCTATGACCGAGTGTTTACACCCCCAGGACAATCACTAAGTGGACTTTTGCCTTTATTAATAGAAAAGGGATTAGTTGCTATCCGTCAACCGCAACCTCCCCCTCACCCGATCCCAAAGAACTATGACCCAAATACCCACTGTAATATTCATCAGGGTCAGGGTCACCCGACTGATTGCTGCTTCCCATTAAAGCATGCGATCCAAGATTTAATCGATGTTGGGAAGATCATTCCCCCAACACCTTCTCAAGCAAACCAGCATGCAAACATCCATCAAGTGCCATTGCCCCCACATCCTACCGGAGGAGCAGGTCCCAGACCCACCATCGGGATGGTAGAGGAAAATGGGGAGGAATTTGAGTTTGACCTGTCCGATTACATCAGTGATCGGGAGAGCTATGTAGCACCATTGCTGAGAAATGTTGAAGAAAGGAATATCGGGGTGATTGAACTCCTAAAATTATCAGATTATTTCCCCAACCCGACTCCACAAATTAAACCCTTGGATCTCAGGGCATACTTTCCATCACCCACACCCATCAATTATATGCACATAAATGCATATCAACCATACACCACCACCCCCATCAATTACCCAATGAACCAACATGCCCCCAATCCTCCACCGCCAATAAACTACCAATTGCCTGTGCTCACCCCATTACCCCCAGTTCAACCACCTGCAAACCCCACCACCCCCGTCAATCACCTAATGGCCCATCAAACCCCCAATCCTCCACCACCCATCAGCTACCAATGGCCTACTTTTACCCCTTTTCCCCCAGTACCACCACCCCACCCTCAAGCTTCACCACCCCCATTTGACCCAATCTAGCCACCCAATCCGCCACCATCGAGGTAAACTAAGTGTTGCCCACACCTCTTGAACCATTTGTACATACACCTCAAGTACCGATAGGCATACCATTCCAGCTCTCAGGACCAACCTATGATCCACATCAGATCCCGCTGAGCTATGAGCAAACCAATGCTAACACCGGTGGCAGCAGTAGAGAGGGATTCATGCACTTTGTTACCAGGTTGGGGAAGATCTCTAAGCAGCTAGAAGCACCGGCGACAGTACAAGCCCAGCTACAGGGGAAGAAAGATAGCGCAGTGAACCCATTCAAAAAATTGAGTCAAGAGCATATACTAGAGACTAAGCTGAAAAGAATGCCCGCCCATATAACCATATGGGATCTATTGAAGACATCCCTACTCTATTTCTAAGTATTAATGGGGGCGTTAAAAAACGTACGTACATGTGTCGCTCTAAGTTAGCCTAGATGAGGTCGAGCAGATAATTGGTCAAGTGATGGCTCCGAATGCCATTTCATTTTCTGACGCTGACCTACCAGAGGAAGGAGGTAGCTACTCAAAGTCTTTGAATATAACAGTCGAGTCTAGAAACATGGTAATCCCCTTGGTTCTAATTGATAACAGGTCCGCATTGAATATATGCCCATTAAGAACCGCCACCAAGATCTGGGTCGATCCATGCATGTTGAGGCCCATGAGAACTAATGCTAGAGGTTTTGATAATACCAGGAGAGAAATAATGGGAGAAGTTGATCTTGAGCTACTAATTGGGCTAATGACCTTTTCCATTTTATTTTAAGTAATGGGCATTAAATCCTTATTTAATCTGTTGTTGGGGCACCCGTGGCTACACGAAGTCGGAGCCATACCTTCCACGTTACACCAAAAACTCAAATTTGCATCTGGGCATAAGATTATTACAATCATCGGAGAGGGGCATAGTGAGAAAGCAAAGGCCACCAATAGCGTTGAGAAACCCAATATACTAGATGTACCGCACACCACTGAGGATGCCGACCTCCACAATTTCGAATATGAGGTGTCGGCAATACTCTCAGAGCCCATTAAGGGCATCATTCCTAAAACCGGAGGCAGAATAGTAGCAACGGTGGCTATGCTCCAAAAGTGGGGCTATCAGAAAGGAAGTGGTCTGGGGGTCAGATTACGAGGAAGGAAAGAGCCAGTTATTGCCAAGGGATAGAAAGTTCATTTCGGGTTAGGCTACATGCCCACGAAGGAAGAGGTCCGAGAAGCCAAAGAGAAAGTCAGGGTCGCGGTAGCTACAAGTGCTCGAGGAATCAACATAGAAGAGAAACCTCGCCCTAGGCCGTACATCAGGGAATCCTTTGTCAATGCTGGGGTCATGAAAATCGATCAAACTGGGGTAACCCATTTGACCCCACCCAAACCCATATCCCCTGTTCATTCCACCAATCCCTACATCACCCTTCCCAGCCTGGAAATAGACCTGGCCGCTCTATCCTTATTTGAAGAGCGAGGTCCCCTACCTGCACAGTCTCCCCCTGGGATAAATCACCACAAAACTATGCTAACGTTTGAGGGCATGATCTCAAAAGAAATGGAGGTCAACATGATAGAGGCTTACTCCAAAGAGTCATATCAGTCAGCACCCTCCATCCAAATAGGTAAAGGAGCGGCCTCTCAAGTACGCAACTAGGCATCTTTGCCCCAAAACCTGGAAACGGGGAGTGGCCTAACATTTGGCACTCGTTTTCCTAAAAAAAAAAAACAACCTATAAAAAGTGAGATAAGCCCTTGGCAGGCAATACCTTATATATATAGCAACCCGCTTTGCCAAGGGACCGTCTCCGAAGAAAAGAAAAATCTCAAAAATTTTGAAAAAATATAAAATCCCAAAATAATTGAAAAAGTACAAAACCTAGAAATATTATCTTTTAAAATTCTAGATAAAGTCCCACGAAAAGATGCCTTAATCGAAATGCCCGTCCCACGTAAAATCGACCCCTTTCCTATAGAAAAAGAAGAAGAGGTAGGAGTTACGAGTCTGGACGAGGATAGTCCTTTGGAAGAGCTCCCCAATGAGCTCCTTGACCGATTTGCCGAATTTGAGCATGGCCCTACCCCCATTGTCGAAGAGACCGAAGACGGTAATCTAGGGACTAGGGAGATCCTCTGAATTACCAAGATTGGAACGTCGCTGTCTCCCGAAGAAAGGAAAAGCATGATCGACTTCCTTCGATCATACCAAGACGTTTTTGCCTGGTCATACAAGGACATGCCTAGTCTGGAGATTGATTTGGTCGAGCATGAGTTACCTCTCTAGCCTGATATAAAGCCGGTTAAGTAAAAGCTAAGATGTCGCCGACTTGAATGGATGCTGAAAGTCAAAGATGAGGTCATCAAGTAGTATGACGTGGAGTTTCTCATGGTATCCAAATACCCGAGTGGCTAGCCAATATTGTGCCTGTACCGAAGAAAGATGGAAAGGTCCCCATTTGCATCGATTTCCGTAATTTGAACAGGGCGAGCCTGAAGCACAATTTCCCATTATCACACATCGACATCTTGGTCGATAACACTGCCAAGCATGGGATGCTTTCTTTTATGGATGGATTCTCTAGATACAATTAGATAAAGATGGAAGAGGTAGACAGAGAGAAGACAACGTTCATCACTCCGTGGGGAACCTTTTTTCTATACAGTCATGCCATTTGGGTTGAAGAATGTCGGTGTAAAGTACCAGAGAGCTATGACGGCACTATTTCACGACATGATGCACCGAGAAATTAAAGTGTATGTCGACAATATGATCGCCATATCACTAGAATGAAGCAATCACTTGGTAAACCTTCAAAAGCTATTTAAGAGGTTAAGAAAATATCGACTACGTTTGAATCCACAAAAGTGCACTTTTGGTGCTATGTCTGAGAAACTGTTGGGATTCATCATCAGCAGGAGAGGGATCGAGGTCGACCAGTCAAAGTCAAAGCCATCACTGAAATGCCTCCACCGTCTACTGAGAAGGAAGTTAGAGGGTTCTTGGATAGAATACAATATATTAGTTGGTTCATTGCGCAACTAACCCCAATCTGCACGCCGATCTTCAAGCTACTAAGGAAGAATTCTCCCGTTGAGTGGAACGACGATTGTTAGGCAGCATTCGATAAAATCAAAAGCTACCCCCTTAACCCACCTGTGTTAGTACCACCCGAGCCAGGGAGACCACTCTTGATATATCTTTCCACGATGAAAGTTTCGATGGGATGTGTCTTAGGGAAGCATGACGAGACAGGAAGAAGAGAACAGGCCATCTATTATCTAAGCAAGAAGTTTACTAATTATGAGACGCGCTATTCTCATCTGGAGAAAGGATGCCTTGCTCTTGTGTAGGCTACTCAGAGCCTCCACCATTACTTACTATCTTAAGCCATTCTACTTTTAGCTAGAATGGACCTGTTGAAGTACCTTTTCGAGAAGTCGGCTCTTATTGGAAAAATTGCACGATGGCAGCTTTTATTGTTTGAGTTTGACATCACGTACGTCACTCAGAAGTCGATTAAGGGGCAAACACTCGCCGATCATCTTGCCGACAATCCTTTATGAACCTTTAAGAACTAAGTTCCCTGATGAGGACATTTTGTTCATAACGAAAGTCGATATAGAAGAAGCAAAAGAATCATGGGTAATGCACTTTGACGGGGTAGTAAATGTCGAGGGTCAGGGAGTCGGTGCAATTCTGATCTCGCTGAAAGGATCCCACATACCCGTCTCTATCAAGCTCAACATCCCTTGTACTAACAACATGACTGAGTATGAAGCTTGTGCCATTGGTCTATAGGCGGCTCTCGATCTGAATGTAACTCACCTTCGAGTGTTTGGCGATTCACAGTTGATCATATGCCAAACAAATGGAGATTGAAAGACGAAATATGAGAAACTAATCCCTTACCATGAGCACCTAGAGGATCTGAAAACTTGCTTTCAAGATGTGACATTCTCATATGTCGCCCGGATAAGGACTTGCTTTGCCGATGCATTAGCGACGTTGGCATCAATGATAGAAATCCTGTATGGTGCTGAGATGAAGCCGATCATGATTGAGTAGAGGAATGAGCCAGCCTTCTGCCTCCAGGTTCAGGAACCTACAAAGCCTGATGATGAGCCACCTTGGTTCTCAGATATCAAAAATTTCCTCAAGACATTAACTTTCCCTGAGAGTACGTCCAAGATGGACCGACGAACCATTCGATGTCTAGCTGTAGGCTACATCATTTGCGGGGAATGCCTTTACAAGCGATCCTACAATAACATCTTACTCAAGTGCCTTACAGAAAGTGAAGCAACCAATATCATGAAGGAAATCCATGAAAGAGTATGCGGAGCCCACGTCAGTAGTCACATGCTCACCAAGAAAATTTTATGACAGGGATACTTTTTGACCATTATGGAATCGAATTGCTGCAAACATGTTCAGAAATGCTACAAGTGTCAGGAACACTCCAGTCTGATACATGCTCATGCCGTCGATCTACACTACATGACCACTCCTTAGCCATTTGCTACTTGGGGCCTCGACGTCGTCAGAATGATTATTTCGAAAGCATCCAAGGATATCAGTTCATCCTCGTCGCCATTGAATACTTCACCAAGTGGGTAGAAGCGACATCATATGCCAACATCATGGCCAGTCACATTGAGAAGTTTCTCAAAAACAATATTATGTGCTGATTTGGAGTACCCAAGGATTTCATCACAGATAACAGTGCAAACTTTATAAATAAGCGCATCCGAGCCTTCTACGAGCGATACAAGATCAAGCACCATCGCTCGTCACCTTATCAGCCTCAAACTAATGGAGCCATGAAAGCTGCGAATAAGACGGTCGTCCGCATCCTTGAGAAGATGGTCATCACCTATCGAGATTAGAACAAAATGTTGTTGTTTGCTTTGTGGGCCTACAGAACGTCGATCCATACCGCTATAGGGGCAACACCATTCTCCCTTATGTATGATACCAAGGCCGTCCTACCGGTAGAAATTGAAGTACCGTTGCTCCAGATCCTCCTAGAGTCGGGCTTACCCGAAGCAAAAAGAGAGAGATCCCACTTTAACCAGCTGAACTTACTGGACGAGAAAAGACTCCTGACCTTATGTCCTACTCAAGTTTATCAGGGGCAAATCACACGGGCTTACAATAAATGTGTCCGCGGTCGAGATCTAAAGGTAGGAAACACTGCGTTGAAGAAGAGCTTCCCATCCCTCCATGCCGATCTGAAAGGGAAGTTCAAGCCAAACTAGGAAGGACCTTACGTCGTTCAAGAAGTGTTACCAGGATACGCCATCCGCCTCGTCACCAAGGACGGAGATCATCTTCCCGATCCCATCAATGCTGGATACGTTCGACAGTTCTACGCTTAGTCTATCGCGACAAGGTAAGTATTGGTGAAATAGATACGTGACTGCTTAAGAACCACCCAAAAGAAGCCATCATTTCAAACACAGTAGCTAAAAAACATCCCTAAAAAGATGATACCATTTGCTACCCCATTTGAACCTGGACCTTTCTTCAATAAACCCCTTCCCCGAAAAAAAAGTGAGTACATATACAAAAAAGAGAGGAAGTAGAATTACTATCAGAAAATAAAATAAAAATCAGAAAAGCAAAACCTCAAAAAGAGATTGCCTGAAATAAAACAAAGGAAAAAGAAAAAGAATCATGGGGGCATGTACAGCAAAACCTCCAAGGAAGGAAGTATGTTGAGAAAATTGAAGCCGTATCACGGAAACCCTTTTAGCCCAGCATACCTTCAAATCCTAGCCTAACCCATGGCCAAGATACTCCCTGAAGAAAGCCCTCTTTTAGGTTTACAAGCAGTCATAATATCTGTTAAATCAACACAAGCCGAGTTGTTAGACGACACTAGAACCCCATCTGGCTGGCTATGACGGAGTCAACGTCTATGTCTTGGCTTTTGAAAAAAGAAAAAAAATGAAGAAAGAGAAGAAAATAAAATAAAATAAAAATACAAGCGCAAAGCAAGATGGACATGGTGAAAATCCGAAAGGGCGCTACGGGTAAAAACAACGAGTTTGTACGAACCAGGTGAAAACCAGAAATGGCACCTGGGGTAAGAGAGCTAAACCCATGGACGTGGTGAAAACCCGAAAGGGCTCCACGGGTAAAAAAAGGAGATAAAAAAAAAGAGAAAAAGAAAGAAAGGAAAGGCTTACACTGATGGAGAGGATTGATGCTTGAGGAGCCCTCTTGGTTACTCTCCCTGTCTCCTATTTTCGGTTGGGCCGCTCATGTTGGTTCAAATTAGACCCCAACTAGAATTGCCTTTATAAGATTGATTTGTCAAACGTATGACTCAAGGTAAGGAGAAAGGTTTGACTCAATCCGAAGGGATTGACGTTCTAGTTTTGGTAAAGCTGTTGAAACTCACCCAAGATCCGACTACTTAAAGGGGGTTCAATCATACCCAAAAAAGGGACCCGAGTTCTCACTCTATGATTGAGGCATCAAACCAAATAAAAAGAGAATAAAGAGCAGGGCGGAAAGCCCTCTTTTGTCAAAGGGACCCATTAATTAAAAAAAAAAAAAAAAGAACAAACAGAAGCAAAAAAAAGAAGAAGAAAAGTCTTTGTAAATATAATAGATTTTTCTTTTCCATTTACAGAATGCATTGCTTACACCACATCTCAAAAAAATAGTCGGTGTGATGTCCAGCTTTCTTTCTTTTCATAAAATAAAAAATAAAAAAAATAAACATAAAGAAAATATGTATACCAAAAAAGTGTATATCTGTAAAGGGGTTTCTTACGCCCCTCTTCTGTGTTTCTGATTTGTGCAAAAAGTTATGTGTGTAGGAAGGAATCAGCAGCCCAGCTTGTGCTTCAAGGCACTAATCTCAGCACAAAAATCATCTTCTCGGGCATTCCGCTCAGTCAACCAACGACCATGCAAGCTCGTATACCTCTTCCAAGAAGTATCAGTGGCTCCAAGGGCAACGCTTAAGGATCCTTTCAAACGAAGGACCTCTCCTTCTACATTCTCTGCTCTGACCTTTTTCTTGCTTTAAAAGCTCGTGCAAGGCCCTCTTCTCATCCACTAGTAGCTCAATGCGGGTTCAGAGTGTCGTCTCTTTCTTTGGCCCGAGGCCTCCAGTGTCAATACTCTCCGCTGAATACAAACGATCAGCAATGGGCTTCTCAGCTAGTAGCCAAGCCTCATACTTAGGAGAAGACTGAGCCAAATTTCCCTGCTCCATATCGCACATCAATGTCAACTGACGTGTCTCCCAAAGAGTGGTGATCCGATCTATGTCCCTAGAGGACCCTCTTGAAAAGATCAAATCACACAGAGGGGTTTGCCTCATGAGCACCTTGAAATCTGACGAGCATAACACCGAAATGGGAAGTAGAAGAAGGGTAATGCCCTCGTGGTCTCTGGAACGAATCACAGGGAAGGTCCGCTCTAGCCAAGGAAGCCTCCATATAAGAACCGCGCCAATCAGCTAAAGCTTCAATTCTGACAAATCTCCCTGGGGAATCATGTGGCACCTACCCATAAAACATCGGACCACCTCTCCTCAAGCAAGATAAAAGCGGGGCACTAGTCCCAAAATGGCAAGATGCTCTCCCAGCCAAACCTGAAGCAAAAGTAGGAAACCTCCAAGATTCTTGGTCTTCCCAAGGGAAAATGCATCAAGGCACCGAAAAAGTTTTACGAGCACCAAATGCATCATAGATCGGCCCACCTCTAACTTGGTCAAAATATCACAAATTGCCAAAGAGAAGCTCTCTCCCCCGTTAAAGAAAAGGATTTATGAGATAAGGCCAATAGAGAATGCTTTTACTTTGAAGATATTCCAAGTCGGCAATTTTCGGAGACTTTCGTCACCAAAAAGTTCTTTCAGGAATTTCATCGAACACCTAGTAGGCCCCCCAATGAGACTTTTCTCATATTCATTTTTCTTCAAGCCCAGGGTAAGGTGAACGGTTTTGGCATATCCCGGCTTCGGTACAATTCTAGCAAGGCCCCTGTGAAGCCTCAAACTAGACAAGTTGGACAATTCCTCAAGAGTAGGAGTTATCTCCTGATTCCCAAATCGGAATACATGGCCACTCGGGTTCCAAAAAGATGTGGCGACATGAAGAAGGTCCCACCGTGGGGAATCCTCAAGAAAGGAAGGAAGGTGAGATAGCCCAAGGTGCTCCAAGTCAGTGAGCTCACTCTCATTCAAACTCCCAACCCAATTTGTTAGAAATCTTGCGCCAGTGCATTTTTGTCGCAACCTTTGCCTAGCGCAACTAATAGTTGCGCCAGTACAATTTCCCATGGGTTTTTCCTGGCGCAATTAATTGTTGCGCCAGACTAAAGCTCCCTCCTCCTAAGCCATTTTGGGGCCTGATTGGGGGGAATCGTGTTTGTTTCCAACCCTTTAAAAAAAATTGGTCAAAATTGTTAGCAGTCATAAGCAATGTTCACAAATCTAATAGTTTAGAAACTACTTTGTTTCTTTATGTGCAGGATAGATCCTACATCAAAGCATGAAACCCAAAAGGTCACTTTCTAAGAGTGCTTGGCAGACACATCCTGCAGAAAAACCGATACGGTGCAAGGAAACCATGGCATGCAATCAAAACAAAAGCACTAAAATATTTCCAGAATAAAAAATCATCCACAAAGTGCTACATCATCCATCCCAAGCTGTCTAAAAAAATTCAAATCATCAATCCCAAAGTACTAATGTTTAAAAAGGAGAAACTAAGGCCTATTCCTTATCCGCGCCCTTTGATTTCTTTCGACGACGAGCGAAGCCCTAGTAAGTCCACATATACCCCACCCGAGACCAGGCTTGAGAAATCTGGCTAAGTAAAGATCGCGACTCCTTCGCGCATGCACGATTCAAGTCATAGCCAAAATCAGAAATCGGGACCAATAAAAAAATAATGACGAAACCCATAGAAATAGCAGAGCAGCTAAATACTCACCGTCTCCACATCCCGAAGCTCCGCGAGGTTACAATGATACGCCTCATACTCTATGGCCGAGTCGAAGTTCTACATTCAGAAAGATACAATGTCAGCTATCAGGGCAATCATAAAACATGTGCAAAAGGAAGCCGAAACAAGAAAGAGATGGGCCGTCAGAAGACCTACCCCGGGGATCACCTCAGGAGGAGGGACACGAGCCACTTCAGTAGAGAGACGCGCCTGCCTATCCATGATGGCACACAGACCCGAGAGGAAACTGTCATCAAGATGTCGAAAGATCCTGTAGACCACAGTTGAATTGCCTCCAGGGGCAATAGCCTGAGAAATACCCGACGGACCAACGCCGGAAGAACCTCATCGAAAGGACCCGCACTAGAAGTACTTCAACTCTCCCCTACTAAAGCACCACCCGCTCTCCCAAATAGTAAGCCTTGGCCCATGCCCCATAAAAGAAAATGACACGGCGGTTGTTAAACAGGTGAGAGGGGCCTACGGCCGCCCGATCTCAGAAGGGGGACACGAGATACGGGTCGTGGAGGATCTGTCCAAGTTCAAAAGCGGTAAGTCAATTAAACATGTAGTATATTAATCAAGAAGGATTTCCAAGCATGAGTAAACCAAAGTGTTAAGAGGGGCTTTACCTGCTAAGGAACCATCAGGTCAAGTCGGGACCTTAAACCCATCTCCAGGTGCTTCATGCCCACATCACGGCGCCGGGCTTGGTTCCAGTTGCCAAGAAGAGGGTAAGTAAGTTCCTCTGAGTGGAGAAGCGGGCACCCAGGGTGAAAATGGTGGTTCCCCCATACCTGAAATGAGCATTACACAGGAGCAGGTCAGTAGCATATAAAGATCATTCAAGGAAATTGGCGAAAGTAAAAGAATGAGGGATTACCTCCAAGGCGGCCCAAAAAAACAATAGATTTGGAATCCCTGATCGTGACCCGAACTAAGTTAAACATTTGCCATGCGTATCCAGCCCCGCCCCAGTCATACCTATGGATGTCACCCCAATTGTCCATGACACTTAGCAGCGCTAGGCTGGCATTGGTAAAAAGGATCTTACCCAGTAGGATCAGAAGAGTAATTCAAGCCAAGACAATCGCCCGCTTGGGCGTAATATAAAGCACCCGGTCTGGCTGCCCTAGGTCCACCAACTCATCGGTCATGTAAAGCGCGGTAAGCCAGGTCATCTTGACCTCGGTACCATGTGTCTACTCAAGAGGGGGATAGGCCCCTATCAGACGGATGACGTCCTCCCTACATGGCACCGAGAGGCTGACTATCGATATCCCTCCCATCTTGATACCCGTAATCATTGCCCAATCAACAGGCGTCAGGGTCATCTTGGCGTATGACATATGGAAGGTCATCATCTCAGGACGAAACCGTTCGATCAAGGCCTTCAGGTAGGCAACATCAGCCCTCATAGCAGGGTAGGTCAAAAACTCCCCAAAGCCCACTTGCGCCAGTAGAAACTTCACTACGGGGGGACATAGAGGTAGAAGTCTTGGAAATCAAGCCACCCCCCGTGGAACACAATAGAGGGCAAGTCCTACATAAGAAGAGAAAAGTGCATCAAATCATGGAAAGAAAGAAAAGTTGCACAAAAGAAAGAAATCTGAACCATCTTTTACCTGATCCGCTATGCCGAAATTCAAAATATGGGTACGCTGTTGATGTAGGAGGCCGGCTCGGGCGGCCTCACCCTGCATTTCTAGCCATGAGCCTGCTTTCCGCTCTACCCAAAGGAACTGCTCCCCTCGTGGACCGTATACTACCTCGGGCCCCTCCTCCTGGCCCTCCTCGGGAATATGCTCATCATCACCCGACATTTCTGGGGCAACAAGAAGCAATCACATCAGATCAGATTAATGATAAAGAATCATGATGTAATATGCCGCAAAGGAAGGTAAGTATGCCCCCCCTTTTTATACTCATTTTCAGAAATAAAGATACACATGCACAAACCGAAAAAAAGAGAAATCCCTTTTCGATTAAAAAGCAAAAAAATTCCTTTCTTCAAAAAAACATATAATATAGTTTTTTTCCCCTTCCTATCTTTGGAAATAAAGCAAGTTAGAATCAAATAAAATCATTCCTTTATATTTCTAAAGTAAAGTAAAAAAGCCCTTCTTTTACATTAAGAAAAAACAAAAAAATTATTCCTTTATGTTAAGAAAAACAAAAAATCATCATCATCATGCTTCTAACAAAGCCAAAAAAATATCTTTCTCTTTTCCTTAGGTTCAGAAAAAGGGAGCAAACAATCATTTTTTGTGTTCCCAAAAGCAAAAAAACAAACCAAAAAAGAGAAGAGCTCTTCTTTCACACAAAAAAAAGCAACTTAGTCTATGACCAAAAAAAAAAATCCTTCACTTTATTTACTTTATAAAAACCAAAAACAGAAAAAAACCCTTTACTTTATAAAAGCCAAAAGCAAAAAGTTCCTTTTCTTTGCAAAAATTAAAAAAAAATTACTTCACTTCATTAAAAAAAAAAACAAAAAAATCCCTTTACTTTATAAAAATAAAAAACCGAAAAAAATCCCTTTACTTTATAAAAATATAAACAAACAAAAATTCCTTTACTTTATAAAAATAAAAACCAAAAAAATCTCTTACTTTATTTGTGAAGATAAAAATAAAAAAAAATCCTTTACTTTATTTGCGAAGATAAAAACCAAAAAAAATCCTCTACTTTATTTGCAAAAATAAAAAAAAAACAACAAAAAAAATCCCTTTACTTTATTTTGGAAACATAAAAACAAAAAAAAATTCCCTTTCAATATGCACAAATAAAAACAAAAACAATATATATATAATATGTGTATTAAAACCCATAAAACAAAAAAAATAGCACATCATTCATAAGAAATCATCCACACACCATCAATAAACATACATACCACGAAAGTTAACAATTACTCATCAAAGAATGTAAGATCATGATCATATTTGCAAGAAAAAATAAAGGAAATCAAGAAAAATGAGATTTTAATGGTTACCTTGTGAAGATGATGGCGTCTTTGATCTAGCGTAGGCCGGCAATCGATCGACGCAAGCAAGCAACGGCAATAAGGCACGCGTAGACGCAACGTAAAGGAACCCTAAGGAGGTCATTTTTCGGTTTGAAGGAGAAAGCGGGGGAGAAATTTTCAAAAATAATATCCCACAGCCCGAACCCGGGCTGTTTAAATTGCTCCCCAGCCAAGCCTAGCGCAACTATTAGTTGCGCCAGACAATTTTGAGCCTCATTTTGGCTTGGCACAATTATTAGTTGCGCCAGGCAATTTTGAGCCCTATTTTGGTTTGGCGCAACTATTAGTTGCGCCAGGCAATTTTAGTGCCCCTATTGCGCCAGCCACATAGGTCGGGTTTTATGCCTGGTACGGGTCAAATGTGTAACCTGGTCCCCACCTCTCTTCGCTTTGCTTACTCCCGACAGATGCACGTGCTCCCAAGTGGTATGTCGACCCTCATTTGACCTATCCGGGAAGCCGTGCTACCAATAAAGTGGACAGAGAGTAATAGGTGTCCCGATCCTACATAGAAAAACATAAAATATCCAAAAATAATAAAAAAAAATCTCACAGAAAAGCCAAAAATAATAATAATAATAATAATAATGACTCACATAAAATGTTAGAGTAATTCTCATAAAATAATAACTCTAAAAAAAAAAAAAACCAAAAGATAATAACCTTGAAAAAAAATCCATAAATAAATTTAAAAATTCACATAAAATGATAACTTTGAAAAGTCTAAAAAAATCACATAAAATGACAGAAAAATCACAAAAATCATAAAAATAAAGCAAATAATAACCTATTTGTGTTTCCCCACGGAGGGTACGCACATGTATAATGCGATAAAACATCAATGTTTTATCAGCAATGCAGTTGTGCCATATTAAAGTCCCGAGTCTAGGGTGCGCCTTGGACCATTAGAACCTTCTTCAAAGTAGGAGCAACGGCGTAAGTCTCGGTCAAACTGTCAATGTTTCGATCGAGTCAACTCCACTGTTAAATCTTTGCGCTAAGTACTTTATTTTAGATTCATATGAACTTAAGTGTTTTAAGTTTCAGATCCTCCTTTAGAAAAGGTCAATCTTTGGTTGAGACCAACCTGTTGAGAATGAGATTACGTATCAATCAGACTATGCGCAACCATGCATTCCGAAGGATTCATTTCTCTTTTATTTTTCTGCAGGCTTAAAACCTGTAGGGGCAGCGGTATCCTTATAAAGTTTATGCCATGCGTCTAGGTATCCGTATGATGATCGTTTATCCCCGTAAATTGTACCCGGGCAGGTCCGGGTCGGGGCTTCCATCGCCTTTGTTGTGGCTTATTGCCCCTGATGGGTGCATGTTTAGGCATAGTTAAATGTGTTTATGATCATTATTAGCAGAAACCAGGATTGGGTGTCTCTTTTGAGAGATGCCCAATGCTTTGTTGGATCTATTCAAGGTAGTTGAAGCTTGATGCTCTAAGTCATATTGATCTGGGGCACATCTTCGAAAATGGCACGCCCTCCCTAAAAAGCGTTGTGACATCTATTCACTTTGATCGGCCGGTCATGTTAAACCCTGCTTTCAGCAGGGGCACCCACAAATAGTAAGATGGGGCAATCAAATACCTCATAGGATTAGACACAAACTGTGGAGCCTTGTATGTTTACTTCATGCCTATCTTTGAATGTGGGTCGATCACCCCTCTTACTTACGAAGCTGTTGCATTCAGAATGAATCTTAAATATTAAATACTTTAAAATCATCTCGAGAAGCAAATATTTGGCCTGACATACAGGGCTTTCTCAACTCGTTCCACCTCGGTTATGCCCAGTAATATCGCTAAGCGCTTGGGGACCGATTACCTTGAGAAACAAATGGTTAGCCTAGCATCCAGGGCTTTCGCTTTCTCACCATGTCACTCATCTGATGTTTGAAGCTCGTTCTGAATGCAACGGATCCGTTAGTAACGCCTTGAGCCTCTTCGGATGTCTCTTCTTCTTTGGCATTCGATCATTGGTGATAGGATACCAAAGAGGGGCATTTGTAGACACCCAAATTTGTCTCAAGGCCTGATCAAAACATATTTCGAGAGAGGCACATTTTTGAGCTTTTAATGGCATGTATGGAACCCTTAGGAACCATCCTAGAACCCTTAGAAACCCTTCTAAACCTTTAGGAATCATCCTAAATCCCATAAGAACTTTCCCAAACCCTTAAAAACCAATCCTGACCCTTAAAACCTATTCCCAGCCTAGACCTAACCCTTCCGAGCCTTGGAAGAAGAGTGGCACACTAAGACTAGCTATGGCCTTCTATTATAATCAAATCTTATACCACTGAAAAGTAGAAGTCATCAGCTTTCCAACAAGCTAAGAATCACCCCAATCGGAGTTATACACCAAACGATATGACGGTTCGAGCCCGAAGGGCAAAAGAGTAATTTCAACTCGCCCCCCCTAGGGATTTAGCGCAACTAATAGTTACTCCAAGCCACATTCCCAAAATTTTTGCCTGGCACAACTATTAGTTGCGCCAGCATTAAAGTGGACCCCACCCTCGTGAAGCTAACTTCCATGCTATTGTTCAGCCCTGTTTTACTGTACATTTGTCGGGAGCAACTAATAGTTGTGCCAGGCATATAAACAGTACCCTCTGGTTTTGCCCTGAATTTCATGTCTGAGGTTAGACTTGTTCACCACTTGGGTCATTGGGGTGTGTTTTGATAGATCTGTTGCACCCTTTTTGCACCCTATTTGTAACCCATTAGGTGACTTAAGACCCCTCCCTATCATCCACCATTAGAGGACCTTTTCACACCTTTCAAGGCTCCAAAAACCCTAGGAATTCTTAGATGTAAGATTACCTAATTGCTAACCCTAATTAGCATCTAAGTGGTCTCCTAATCCACCCATTTCCTATAAATAGAGCCCCCCTCCCTTGGTTTTAAGGGTTGAGAAATTGGCTTAAGAGAGAAAGAGCTCAAAGTGAGAAGTTCTTCCTCCCTTTTGTGCCCCATTTTCACATAAATTCCAAAATCTCCCAACCTCATTCCAAGCTTATTCTTGCATCCAAAACCCTTAGCCTAGGTGTGTGCTACCATCTAGACCCCTCACTCTATCTCTTAGCTTTAAGCCTTAGGAGTTAGAATCACATTCCATACCATACAAGGCCTTCAAAAGCTTATCAAAGCAAATCACGCAAGGTTCTCCTACGGTTCTACAAAGGCCCGAGGGCTCCGACTCTCCCCTTCCTTCTCCTATCTCTTTTTATCATTTCCTATCTTCCCATTTGTGTCGTTACGCCGCCAAATTTTGGGTAGGAACAGAGGGGCACAAATAAGATTTAAGGCTCATTTGAGCAAGAATAAACTATTTTCTTTCCTTTTACTTTATTTTTGTTTTGGCCATTAGTAGAGACCGCGATAAGCAGGTTGATCGGGTGCTTAACACCTTCCCGATCGATAACCAAAGCCCCTACTCAAGGGCCATTAGTATGGACCGGATTCAGAGTCATATTTGTGTCATTTCAGTGCTTATAAAAATGATATAGGTATCCCGGGACACCAAAAGCTCCCGGTGGTGACTCTATATTTTTTGCAAACGAGCGCATCGCTGCGACAGGATCGTCACAAATCCCACAGTTGCACACCTAGATTTGGATTTGAGCTCGTGGAGTGACCGATCGAGCAAATCGAGGTATGGAAATTTTGCTAAATTATGATTTAAAGTTGAGTTGGTTTGATTTGTATTTGATTTATGCTTATGGGTGAGAAATTAGAAGAAGAAAGATGAGATTTGGAAGGAAAATGGGTTTGAGAGGTTCAAACCCAAGTTGGGTGAAATCTGTCAAAAATCGACCGGTCGATTTGGAAACCGACCAGTCGATTTGGAAAACAACCAGTCGATTTGGAAACCGACCGGTCGATTTTCACCAAACAGCAGGTAATTTTGGGTTCTAGAGAAGCCGATCGGTCGATTTCCAAACCGACCAGTCTTGAAAACCGACTAGTCGAATTTGAAATCGACCGATCGAATTTGTTTGAGCTCACCGACACTGCGTCAGTGTTTAGGCCATAACTTTCTGCTCCGATCTTTGATTGGCGTGATTCTTTTAGCGTTGGAAAGGGAATAGAAAGATCTACAACTTTTTAATTTTATCAACTTATGAATCAACCATTTTAATGGTCAAAATTTAGTATGAAGTTGGGTCAAAATTCAATTTTGACTAGAC
Organism: Chloranthus sessilifolius; assembly: GCA_021018995.1. Lineage (NCBI taxonomy): Eukaryota > Viridiplantae > Streptophyta > Magnoliopsida > Chloranthales > Chloranthaceae > Chloranthus > Chloranthus sessilifolius. The sequence continues at coordinate 84,813,603 of CM037590.1, read as the reverse complement.
ACAAAACCGACCGATCAGAATATTTTTGACCGGTTGATTTGGAGTTCGACCGGTCGAAATTGGAATTGACCGGTCGATTTGTGAAAAGTAGTGAATGTGTAAATTGGGGTCTGGAGAAATCGACCTGTCAAATTTGAATACCGACCGGTCGAAATTGAAAATCGACTAGTCGAATTTGACTGAGCTTGCCGATACTACTTTGGTATTTTGGACATAACTTTTTACTCCAAACTCCGATTTACAAGATGTTTTAGGCGTTGGAAAGAGAACAATAAGATCTATAACTTTTATAAATTAATAATTTTATAAATACAAAGTTTTAATGGTCAAAATGTAGGGAGAAGTTACATCAAATTCTAACTTATCACAAACTTGTCTGTTTCCACCTCGTTTTGAGAAGACACTTAAATATTTCTAAGGTATTAATGATTAGGGTTAATCCTTGATGAGTCATTATGTACTTGTGATGTAGATTGAGGGCAGAAGGCCATCAATAGGACTTTGCTTTGCTCCACGTAACTTCAAGGGTTAAGGTAGGGGAAATTCACCATCTAATTGCATATTTGATTTTATTCATAGATAATGTGATGTAAAAGAATGTTTTGTAACTGTTTTAAAAAAATATAAAAGCTTTAAAGTATGAATTTGTAATTGAGCGCATGTGTATGTTCATTCCATTTCTGCATTGGTTTTCATTCTGTTTATGTATCCGTTTGTGTTTCGTTTTGCATCTGTTTGTAATTCATATCGATAACAAATGCTTGTCATATAATATTTACTTATCTTGCTAAAAACCTATTTCTGTTATGTGTAAAGGTAGTCTATTACTAAGGATCGGGTAACTTACCTAGTCCTATATTAGTTTGCTATCACGTTGCACTCAATCACATGATCAGATAACACATAAAGGAGTGGTTCGATGATCAAAATTATTGTGAAAAAATAGTAATAATAAAACATATAAAATTGTATAGTAAACATATATCATTACAAAAAAGGGACTTATGCAGACGGCTGTCAGCCGTCGGCATAGGGAGCCCCACTCGTCGACGTAGAGTAAACCGACGGCTGGGAAACCCTATGCCGAAGGCTCTCAGCCGTCGGCGATAGTTGTGTCAGCTAATGGATAAGCCAACGGCTTGGAGACCCAATGCCGACGGCTCCTCACCTATGTCGATGGCTGTATCCTACAACCGTCGGCGTAGGTGTTATTTAATTTAAAAAAGAGTTAAAAATAAAATAATTAATTTTTTTGAAAAATTTATTTCCCCATCTCATCTTTTACTCTGAGAGTTAGTCAATCGCTTGTTCCTTTTACTGGCAGCCAAAAACCGCCATTGAAAAGTAAAGAAATTGCCGGTAAATGTTTTGCCGACAACCACCAACCCGCCGAGGAAATAACCAACGAGAAAACATTTACCGGCGGTTTTATACTGTTGGCAATAATGTTCTTTTACCAGCGAAACCCATCCTTCCAGCCCAATCACTCATTCTTTGCATAGATGTCATTCACTTAAAATTTGCAACCATAAAGAAAATCGTGAATGCCTTCAAAACCAACCCATAAGTTCCAACATGTTTGTACCATGTTCCAAACAAGTGAACTACTGCATTAACAGATTTTATATATATATATATATATATATAGAGAGAGAGAGAGAGAGAGAGAGGCCCGATAAAAAGTATCATCATGGGACATGGTAGCAGTGCAAAATGCCAATCATTCGCAATGAACATGACATCATCTCCTGGTCATGGTACAAATATGATCAAAATTTAAAAGATGATCACATGAAGTTGTTGATAAAGTTGGTGGCTTTGTTTAATACCTCGACCTGTTCCTGGAGATCTTTAATGTAGTCCACCACCAAATCTAACATGTCTGCCGTGTTCGTTTGCTGCCAAGAGAAATCAATTTCGATCTTGGGAACCCTTTTTTTCCTGTCTATATTTGTATAAATGCTGATCACTATTTGTTCTTTAGTTTCAACCACAAGGTTGCAATATTGCCAACCTTCTAGTTGATCTAAAATGGCCCCAACCCATAAATGCTGATCATTTTTGTCCGACATATTGCTACTCTAGCCATATAACTAGCATGAGGACTGAATGAAGGATATGCATCAAATTATTAAATAATAGAGACACTTGTTCAGTTGTTGGGCTAAAATACAACATATACACTAACATGACGTTATGGTCCATGTTTCAATAACTATGTTATATTACCTTGTCCATATTAGGGACGAGCTCCTGTAGTTTCCTCATCCTTTCGCTTATCCACGTTCTTCTCATCTGGAAAGATTCAGATAAGTTTACAATACAATGCATTAAACAATGGAGAGCCTGCAAACTCTGTATTTGAGCTAGATATATGTTAGGACAAAGAAGAAAACATGTTACTGGTAACTAATCTTATTACCCTCTCTGTGATGCTTTGTGGGTGAGTAGTGCAACCACGTTTGGCTCGGATCTTGCAAGGAACATAATTTTGAAATTGCAAAAAGGTTTCCATTGCTACCATCTTGGATGAAGTCTTTGGCAAACTAAAATGGCAATTCAAACTGGCAACATGATTTCCTACTCTATTCTGAGAAGCAACAACAAATCTTACTCTAAACTTACTCAGACAATCAGATGGGAAAAAAATAAGTGAAGAGAAAAAAAACGATACTTGAGTAAACAATAAGACGTAATCTTTATACAATGGAATCCCCATGCATCCCAACCAATGCAAATGTAAAGATACCTGAAAATGATGATTTGGCAGCAACAGTTGGTCCTTGGAGCTAAATCCTTCGTGGCACCAACAGTTGATCCTCTCTTCCCAATGTAATCTAATGCTACCCACAAAAGAAATGGCAAAGTTATATTTATTTTTTTATTAGTAATGCAACAATATACCAAAGCAAAAGAGAGTACAAAAAAACTTGCGAGAAACTAAGGTCGGACGCCACCCAAAAAAACATAGACGGAAAAAAAAAATAGAACAAACATAAACCAAAAAGGCAACAGTACAAAAAGGAGAAAAAACCACCCAAGCCCCACAAAAAACCCAAACCCCGAGAGGAGAGGTGTACATAAAACAGACATGAAAACTAATACTCATTGGAAAAGTTACCAAATTATAAGACAGTATTTGATCATGAAAATAAACTAAAGATGTCATTAATACATGGCTAAATTGATTGAAGGAGTGAATATAAATAAAAAAACTGAAGCGTTAATGGAGCGGAAACTTAAGCCCTCAATAAACAAGAGACCATATTGAACTTACAAGGCCTACTAGAAGCTTGGCTACTTTTGCAGATATCGTTCAACATCTTTTGTTGCCTAAAGAACCAATAAATAGGAAAGATTCCATTAAACAAGCTACTTTCATTCAAATGACACTATTAGCTGAGGATATTTACTATTATTAGCTTGTCATGGAACCATTTCCTCTAAGAAAGAACATTGACACGTAAAAACTCAAAAGAAAATCCTAACATCATACAAGTTTGAGTGAAGATGAGATCATAAAATGCATACAAATCTTTCAAAGAAAGATCTTGTAAAACGTCAAGGATGTCAGAGCTCCATGAAACTATATGTCTAAAGCTGGTGCTTTTATGTTCCTTAATTCCTGTAAGTTTGGCCATGGATGAATGGCTGGAATTTTTATAATTTTTTATCTTCGAAATACCATTATTTACCAGAAAAAAACAAAAAAAAAAAGAAAAAACAAGGCATATATAGATGTTGATTGGATTGTGTCTCCATCTGATAGTGACTTAGCTCAAAGCTCTTATGATAGGTTCAAGCCCAGGCTGATTCATCTAATGAGTACTTTAAAAAATTGAGAAAAATATGCACCAATTAAGAGGGATGAGCAAGAGGTGTAGACTAGTGGGGTAAATTAGTTGATAAGTATCTTAAGAGTTGATGGGTTTTCAGCATGGATCAAAATGCCGGAAAACCGGTACGTATCGTCCGGCCGGAAAACCGGTACGTATCGGACGATACGTATCGGTACCGGTCCGTATCGAGCGATACATTGAATGTATCGTTCGAAACATTCCATACAATTGAATGTATCGAATGATACATTCAATGTATCGTTCATGTCCAATACCGATACGTATCGTCCGATACGTATCGGTATCGGACGATATTTTGATCCATGGTTTTCAGTAATCTCTAACAAGCACTATTAAATTCTACTTGATTTTGTAGTCTCCACTGTACCTAATACTCTTAAATTATATCACTACAAAAAATAAGACTATAAGTGGTAGCCAAAAACTGCCGGTATTAACAAAAAAAGCTTCCGCTAATACCATTGCCGCTAATAGTCTTAATAGTTTTTTTTTTAATAGCGGCAGTTTTTTTTTGCAAAAAACTGCTACTAATAGTCTTATTTTTAGTAGTACAAAAAACTGCTACAAAAAATATTTGTAGTATTTCCAAAACTCTATGATAATAATAAGCAAAGATAGAAAAGAGAGTGGGCAGGAGAGTACCATTTGATATATGAGAATGCAAAGCCTAAAGGATACCATGACATATTACTATTAAAGGAAAAAGGAAATCATCAAGCAAAACTAAAACACAACTATAAACTTAATAGTAGTGCAAGCAGATAGCTAACATCATTCACTTTCTAGTCCTATCTTGCAAATGGGCAGCCAAAAAGTAGTGCAAGCAGATAGATTAATTCCTGATTTATATTTTCTTAATCTGCCCCAATGTTGTCACTTCAAGTGATCATGTGAGGTTGCTTTCTCCACATACCTTCCACGCAGGTGATCTCTCCTTTCCCCTGATTTATTGTAATTGCTCTTCAGAGATCTGCTCCATGCTGACTCCATTGATTTGCTCCAGTTGTACCAGCTTATGTGCTTGATTATTTAATAGCTCTTCTAGAAATCTCCTGCTTCTACCCTAAGTTGGCTTCTGCTCCAGCTCTGAATTCTTCGGCTTCCGAGACTCAGCTCCATGATCTGCTCTGCAGCTCCCAGCAGAGTAATATATATAATTTAATGCACCTGACCTGAGTGTAGGCTTGCTTGCTGCACCTGTATGCATTTCCGAAGGCCTATATATCCCACCAAAACAATGTTTCTAGTGCTACATTGAGCTCCACATTAGTACCTATCTTATATTCTCACATGTCTCTAAGGGAATGCTTTTGAATTGATGCCTTGTATTTTGAGGTATTGAAATGAAACTATTAAAGAAAGGATTTTCTGGTTGTTTCTGACTTTAGACATTAATAAAGATTTGAATTAGGCCCCCAACTTTAATATATTTCTATGTTAGACAGAGATCTTTATGTTGTCATTTACTTGGACAACTGATATATACATAGATGTTTATGCTCTGTAAAGTTTGTGCATGTCATAAGCATCTAGGCATATTTCAAAATCCAAATAAATGGACAGTTGATAAGAACTGGCTCATTGTGCCGTTATACGCCGCCTATAGATACTTCAGCCATTTTTGGCTTCTATAATGAAGCATTAAATTGAATATTGGATGAATGTTTATGTTGCCAGAATTTGTAATTAGTAAGCAAATGTTGGTCTAGTCTCTCTTTCGGCCCTTCTAACTCTGTTATCAAACTCTAAAATAGCATGATACCCTGCTGTTTACAGCCTTGATAAATAACAGCCCTATAACTCATGAAAAGTTCTTTAGATAGGTTTGTTTTGGATTATCAATGAATTAGTACTAGAGTCCCAACCCATGCACAAGATATTGTTCTGGGCAATTTCCCCTGCCTCACGTGATCACTTAGGTGATCACGTGAAGCCCACATCTGAAGCCCACATCTACCAGTCTTTAGGCCCAAATCTACCAACTTTTACACTTTCCTCCAGCTCCTCCAATTCCAGATCCAGTTTAAATTGTTCATGCTATTTTATTCCTCATATCTAAAACCTCTAATAAGGTAGTTTAATTCAATTTTTATCAGTAACTATAGATATTGATTAGTATCTCACGCAGATTATTGGGGTTTTGTTTGAAACCGTCCAGAGAACAAAAATTGCACTATTAATAGTTTAAAATTAGGGATCGTTAGTGGTGTTTTCACTTGGTAACTATGTTTTCTAGGTGGGTTTTCATCCACAGCCTTATTTCCTAGTATTGTGGACTGCGATTCACATTAGAAAGAGAAGGAATAAAAATTGGACAAAGGCACGGGATCATGTTGTTTTGCATTACGTAGTATCAATTCAATTTCATTTGCATGCCACGACGGTTAGTGGCTTCATGAGTGTAGACACCCAAATTTTGCCCAAGGCTTGATCGACACGCACTTCGAGAAAGGCGTACCCCCAGAGCTTTTGGTAGCATTTCCCTAACCCTTAGGAATCATCCTAGGCCCTTAGGAACCTTTCCCAAACTCCTTAGGAATCAACTCGAAAACTTTAAGAACCCTTCCCAGACCCTTTAAAATTTTCTGGGTTATAGGGAACTATTCAGTGTACTTAATTTTTTACAGATTTTTCTCAAATAATTTTCTATTTATTTAGTGCCCAAAACAGTGCGTCTTTTAATCTCAATTCATGAGTTTTCAGATTTGGTGATTGGTAGGTGTACTCGATAGCTCATCGAGCACTATCAAAAAAATTTATACTAAATCTAAGGTGATTAATGTGCATTACCAGCCTTGAGCATCAATAAACTATAATTTTGATCATTTTCATCAATTTTCACTATGATTATGGTGCAACAGCCTATAAGTTGTGTTTGGCACAATTTGATGTCATTCGATCTATTTTTCTCAAATCATCCAATCAGGTCAACTTTTGACCATAATTTCCATTGAAACCACTATATTCCAGAGATCAGTTATCATCAAAACAATTATTTCATCAAAAATCTTAGACTATCATCATTTGCATTATTTATAGCACTATGAAATTATCTAATTAACAAGGATATCAACCAATATCGGGAATAAGATCACCATTCAATAACTTGAAATTTTTTATGATATCCCATCATATAATTAATATAAAACAGTGATGATAAATAAATAAAATCACGATTATTAAAACCGTTTGCTTGATTTAAACTTGTACATCAAGTAGTCTAAGAGAGAACTAATTCCTACATTTTTTGAGTGCATTCATCATATACCATTGATCTTTCTAACTCAAAACAGTAACTATATCATTCGATATTTCAAATTACTATAACTAATTCAGATAAAATAAACAAAGCAAAGTGTCCACTATGATCTATACAACATATGTACCATAATATGAGCAATTGAAGTCTCAATCAATCGATTTTCTCTTCTTTTTTTGAAATAGATTGAGTACATAGTATCATCAAAACTAATCAAAAAATGTTCAAATCAATAGAATTTTAAAATTTCTACCATCATTCCATCACACCATCGATTGGTTAGGAGTGAGGTGCCATGCTAAGCCAAGTAATGGCACATGCACTCAACTCTACTCCATAAAAACCAATTAATACCGTGCATGCAATGAGATCTAAACCATTAGATTCACTATATGTGGTATGAGGTGGCCTTGTGTGATCATCAAGTCACACACACATGGCTACCCATCATGACAACTCTATCTCTAACCATTTACTTTCTCAAATATCTTTCAAGAAATCAAAAGGAAATACTAAATCAATATCATTTTCTAAAACTATCTAGACTAGATTTGATCTAGTCCAAGAAATCTTTATTTTAGGCCATGTGATGGTCATGCATGCACACTAAACATGACTCTCTTTCTTTCTTCCCCTCCTCTCTCTCTTTCTTTCCCTCTTTAGATGCCTCTCTTTTTTCTTGTAATTAAAATAAGAAGGGGGAGGTTTCTTTACCTGAATAAAGTATGATTCAACTGCAAGTGAAGAAATCTGAGAGTGATCATATCCTCTTGCATCGAACATATTCATGTTATTGATCTTGATACCTATTCAAAAGAATCAATACTAATAAACTTTAGTAAAAACAAAATCGATATTGCAGCTCTTTAGACTTATAAAATATATAATTTCACAAGGATTTTAACCTAAACTATGCAAATCACTTGTTGAGCACAAATTCCAGTCCTTTACCAAATTTCACTCATCAATGCTAACCTAGAACATACTCCAAAGTCAACACTATTGTGCCACTATAATCCCGAAAGACAAACTACAAAGACAATGCAAGCCTTCCATAAATGTCTAGAAATACGCTTACCTCCGCTCAGCAACATTCTCATATTTTTTTGGCATTCGATGCCTCGTCATCTTCACCATGGACTCTTAAATCTACTAGCAGAACTAACAGCTGCAAAGGCTTTGGCAGAAGTGCATCATTGTTGGTCTCCCTATGATCTTATTGGATCAATGGCTATAGGCCAAAGCAGTCACCAAAAGGCCCAACACAAGAAAGGGCTATGCACAAGTCTGCTCGGTGTATATCCTTTAAAAAAAAAAAAACAACTAGATTATTCCCTGGTTCAACCGGCGGGTATCACTTCAATTTTAGGTCGAGGTTGGCTGAGAGAGTATCGTATTGTGTTCGATCACCATCTCATTGATCTCGTTGGTACAATTTCCGTTGATCCCTGTTGTAGCATTGTAGGACTCCCATAGGATCCGAGGGGTGCAGCCAAGAGGTCCTACTCCGACGAAAATAATCTTCCTCACGTTTGCACTATAAATGTCCTACATAACAACAACATTTTTTGGCAGAGAATTTGCCCATCAGTGGGTGTAGGAACCCAAGATAAGAATGTTAAAATGCCTAGGCAACGACAGTTGAAGCCCCTACTGCAAGGGGGTCATTAATTGTTTCTATAAACTGGTGAGCATTGAATTCCTCAGACTGAAACAATAAGCAAAGTTTCAAATTACATGATCTGAGAGCATCGCTAGTATCAATAACTAGAGCAGATGAAATTTATTTTACAAAACCAACTGTACCTTTTTTGGTTCCAGCAGAACATAACTCCCATTATCAAACATGTAATAGAGACCATCTCAACTACTATAGTACCATCCATTATTTTGATCATGATAAAACCCGCTACTGCAGCGGATCAAGCCAAAGAAAAATCATAACGATTAGAATCAGCAAGGTAATGGCCAAAAGTTAATCCAAAATCTAAAACAGTAAAGCAACACATAAATAATAGAAGCTAGATGTAGCCACCGTCACCAAATTGGAATTAAAGAATTTATCAGCAAGAAAAATGTTTGCAAAAATAGTGGCAAAACATCATGAAAGTCGGGAAATTTTTTAAAAAAAAGGCAGGAATAGGTTTTAAACCCGGAATTTGAAATTTATCAAATCCTAAATATTAAATAGAAAGCCTTGCTATTATATAACTTGGTTTTTTTAAAATGAGAAATACGGATATTTTCATTTAACTTGATTTTTTTAAATGACAATTTGAAAAAAAAAATGTGCTTTGATTGATTAAGTAGCCGGTAAACTGAGATATTCTGAGGCAGTGGCTAGTGATAGCTATATGAATGGGCCATTGCCCAAGGGAAGTTCAATATGGAACCAATGCATTTGTGGTGCCTGGGCATTGAGGAAATGGGTCAAGGGTTGCTAGTCTTGTAAGGGGCATCTATGTTCAATTCTAAAGATCGGTCCTTGAGGGTCATTTTTTTTGTTCTGATTATTCCTCTCTTATCTCTGCCTCTTTGTTTCATCCAATAAAATTCACAAGTTTCTCAACAAAAAAAATTCACTTTCAATATGCCATGAAAAAATAATCCAAGGATTTATTCGTCAATGGGTGTAGGACATGTATTCCATGCACCAGGTTGGGAGGCCTAATGACAAGAAGCAGGGGCATTGCCGGGATTTACTTTCATGAGGGGCAGGATAAGGTCAACAAAGAAAATGAGTTACTGTTATGGAAGTGGAATGAGCCCTAGTTGAGTTGGTAATCAGAAAACTTTTGGGATGTATCATGTGGAATTAATATGTATCGTATGACAGGTGAATCATAACCTAAAGTTCTTTAGTGTAAAAGATTAGGACAATCTCCACCATTTGATTCAAAGCTAAGCTATCAAATGTCATCTAAAATTAATGGGTACCATTAATTCAAAGCTAAGCTATCAAGTGGAAAAGGAAAAATGAAAAAAAAAAGTGGCCAAAAGAAGTACATGTTCTCAATATACTTCCACACCTGCCACTAGCATTTGGTAGAACAGTTTACAAGACTCCGCCAGATTACCCATCTGCCTGTAAGCCACAGGCACCACACTCCATAGAACCCCATTTTCCCTCACCATTTTTCAGCACCACAAATGACCCCCATAGCAATGAACATTTATAGCATATTATAGCTACAAAAGTAATTGTACCAGTGCCTGACATTTCAATGTTAAGTGTAAAGGTTATGGTCAATTTGTGCCAACTATTCCCTTACTAAGGGTCTACATACTATTTGACATGAACGACCTTTTGATGAAAATATGAGTTGCTATAGGCCACTCAAAGATGCTGCTATTCTAGAAAATCTGAGTTGCTAGAGGGCATTCAAAGATGCTGCTACAAATTGGTGGTAAACTCTGAGATGAAAGACAGTCGCAAATTTCTAATGCACCAAAAGAAATTTTACAATGCATGGAAAAAGTCAAATTGGAAATGTGGAATACTTACAATACATATGTGATTGCGGTAGTCAAACCAATTTCGAATCTGCACACAACAGTGCAAAAGATATATAAACATGCATAGTATAGGTATAGCAAAGCAGTTACACAACAATAAAACTTGCAATATAACATATATATGACAAGCCGGTAGGTTGGGTCAGATGCTTCATGCCCAACCTGACCCATGTGAAGTTTATTATACCTGATCAGTGGAAAAGTTAAGAGAGATCAGAGATGTAAATCCCAATTGTTGGGCCCAACACCTATGACCTCAACCTTTGGCACCCATGCTATGTCACTAGGTAACACTGATCGAGTGGAGAGTGCAATGTTAACTTTGAAACATAATTCATTGTAGATTAACTTCTTGAAACTATGTTTCACAGGCGGATAAATTAATCAAAGCAATGTTTCACAGGTCTTTAGCTCTCCTAGATGGCTATACTAGTTTTAGATGAGCAGTAACAATATGCCAATTATAAAAATTTTGAACCCTTCTTTGTTGAGTAAAATCTTGTTGCCATCAAATGCAAGAAACAGAGAATAAATTAAACCTTGATGAAGTATTACGGAGCCCTGACTTGGTGACTATGGTCGAAAGCTCTAGTAGAATCAATGCAGAATTGGACCATTCTCTAATAAATATTGTTCTTATATTTAAAGTTTAACAGAAAAATAAATAAAACAAATAAACTCTAACTAAATTAACCTTTAGCTGAATAACACTCAAAACACTTGCACAAAATCTCTATTAGAAAATTAGCAAACACCTGTAATGCAAGACATAAATCCTCCATAAAATTTTATAAGTCCAACATACCTATTATTCTGAACGACACATTACAACATCGAGATCATCAATAAAGAAAATCGATCCGAATGGTGATGATGCCAATGGCGATTAATGGCTAACATGGAAGATATCGATGGCCATATCACAAGGATATCACCTACAAAGAGAAACACATTAATCATAACTCCGTGACATCGAAGATGAAGAACTCTTGATAAAACAAAATCATTACAAGACGACTAAAATCTCTTCAAATCAGAAAAAAAAACTAAGATAAAAAGATAAAAAATCAGCATACCTGTTGAATAAAGCCTTCAAATCTCTAATCCAAATCAAAGAAGTAATGATCTTCTAGATCTTAAACCCAAACAGCAAATTAAACCACAGAAACCATAAATCTGCAGCATTCACCAAATCAAAGTAGTAATGGTCTTCCAGATATTGTTGTATCATCCATGTTATATACCAACCAACATGTCCACAGGCCCTTATCTTGTATTAACAAAAGGCGCACAAACTCTACAAGCTTACCATTTCGTTTGGTTATGAGCAGCGATATGAATTGCTTTGCCACTCCACTGAAGATCATGCCACCCATCTTCACTGAAGATCACGCCATTGAAGATCAAACCCTAGGATCTTCATCTCCACCAATTAAAACCTAGAAAAAAATTGATTGATCAATGATTGAAACTAATATACGAGCTCCAAAAGATCAAATCAAACACTATTTGGGAAAATTCAAACCTACATGCTCAATGGTTGAATCGTCGTGCGTTGCTTGAGCTCCTTCTTTGTTGAATCGCGTTGCTCTTCGGATTATTGGAGTTTGGAGAAAATGCATGGTCGAGAGGTCGATAGATTGAGAGAGAGGATTGGGTTTTGTTTATTGGTCCAAAACCTTAGCATCTTCATCTCCACCGATCAAAATCTAGAAAAAAATTGATCGATCAATCACTACGTCAACATGGAGAAAAAACCACTATAGCAACATAAAATAAATCACTGCTTAAAAATGTGGTGCAATATACCACAGCTTAAATAGTTTTTTTTAAAGTTAAATTAGTGGTTTAGTAAATTATCCTCCTATTACTTGCAAATCATGGTGCAAATCATCGGGCCCAAACACAACCCCCCTCCCCAACTTCTCTTTTTCACTATTTATCACTAAACAGAAGACACCTTTCTCACAGCCCTTCATTTTTCTCTTCGAAACTCTTGCCTCTCTCTCTTGACAAATGCTAACCTCTCTCTCGATCGACAAACCCTAGCCTCTCTCTCATTTTCCTGCTTGTTCCGTGGTCTCCAGGAGCTACTCTAGGCAGCTTCGATCAACCGATCATTTTTTTGATGAATTGGGAACCGGTGAATGCTGATCTAGGTATGTTATATGCTCTTGATCTTGTGGAGCGAAGGATTTGAGATGGATTAGAAACTGGTGAATGCAGATCTAGGTATGATATATGGTTTTTGGTTACATTTTGGTTGATTTTGAATAGGATTTGAGGTGGATTGGTTGATTCGTTGATTTTCCAATTTTTTCAATTTTTTGTTGATTCGTTGATTCGTTGATTTTCCAATTTTTTGTTTGATTCATGAATCATTAAATATTTGTTTGGTTCGTTGATGTGCATGCATGTTTAAAAATCGCTAGGGTTTTGGACTCAGTTTTTGTTAGATTTTTTTCTTCCTTAGTCATATTTAAAGCTAAATTAAACCTCTTTGTTCGTTTTAGCTATGTTTTAGGGTTTTATCTCTTCATTTTATGTGTAGAGAAGTTAGGGTTTGAAGTGCATTTATGTTTTGAAAACTTTGGGGTTTCTACCTGTTTTTATTTTTTAATATTTTTAATGATTTTTAGCCAATCTTCTTTTCATGTGGTCTGTTTTGCATTCGAAAAGTTAGGGTTTCTTTTGCATGGTTGCTAAGAGAGATCTAGGTTCTTCAACACAGTTTGCTGAGATTTTCTTCCTATTTTATGTTGTATTAGACTTTTTTTAAGTTGCATTTTAGTATTTTTTAAAGTAGCATTTTAGTATTTTTTTAAGCTAGTGTTTTGTGTTGAGTTATAATTACGTACACTGGCCATGTATTGCCGTCTGTACATGGGCCAATCTCAGCCCCTCAACCGTAGTAAACCTTGCGTAGCAATCAGATTTCTATCATCTTTGAAATCCATGCAGGGAAGTTATCGATTATGTAGACGGACGGAGATCTGTATGGTAGTACACGGCTGGTGTACATTATATCAACTCTATATTTTTTATCCTCCATTTTTTTTGCCTGATTTTGTATGGAGTTCATTTGGGCTTCTTCGTCTAATAGATAGATTTTAGGGTTTATACTACATTTGCAGTGAAAATATCTAGGATTCTCCTTTGCATTTGTTAAGGAACTTAGGGTTTTGCAGTCGGTTCGTTGATTTTTATGTATTCCCCCCCCCCCCACTTTGTAGCTATTTCAAGCATTTAGAAGCACATTTTAGTATTATTTCTTTGTTTATGCTCATTTCATAACCGTTTCACTATTCCTGGTTTTATTTTCGTTTTCTAGGTTGTTTCAACATGTTTTCTTAGGAATAGTGTTTTTTGAGAAAATGTCCAGATTTCAATTTTGGGGTTTCACTTGTTGACCACCCCGAAGTTCGGGGTGAGTTTCTTTAGGACTGTTGCACCCCCATTAGTCCTACTTGTAACCTTTAGCCATTTAAAGCCCCACCCTATCATCTACTATTAAACACATTTCCCACCTATCTAAGCTCCCAAAAACCTAGAAAACCTTAGATCCCTATTACCTAATTGCTAACCCAATTACCCCTTTAACCCATCACTAATCCCATCCAACTATATAAATAGAGAGTCATCCCTCTTGCTGAAGAGCTTGAAAACTTTCCAAAAGAGATAAAATCTTAGAGAGTTCCCTCTTCCCTTTTGAGCACTAAACCTTCAAAATTTCATAATTGAGTTCACCCTTCTAGATCCCATTTTTCATTATCAAACCCTTAGATTTGGCTAGAACTAGGCCTTAGCCTTCTTCTCCTACCTTCCAACTTCTAAGCCTGGGAGGTTCAAACCCATTCCTCAACCCATTTACTGTCGGAAGCTCACTGGAAGCGCATCAACGCGAAGGTCCACAGCGGTGCTATAAGGGCCCAAGTGCTCCGGCTCTCCCCTCTATTCCTCTACCTTATTTTGCTTTCCTTCCATCCTATAATTTGAGTTGTTACATTGCCAAAATTCAAGTGATTATGGGGGGCTCCAATAGGATCGTTGTGCCATTCATTTTTTCTATTTTTTTTATCATTTGGCCATATGTAAAGATCGCTTACAAGCTCGTTGATTGGGTGCCTAATACTTTCCGATCAATAACCAAAGCCCCTACCCAAGAGCCTTTGGCAAAGACCAATAAATCGGAGTCATATTTTTGCACTTCGATGCTTACATAGTGATTTTTGACATATCCTGAGTCACCAAAAGCTCCGTGTGGCAACTCCATCTTTTTTTAGAGAGTGCGCGTTGTCGCGACAGACCCGCAAAGTCCACGGTTGCACAGTGACGACTCTACTAGGGATTTTTAGAGCTTCTATTTGAAGTTGGCCCCCTTTGCATGTATTGTTCTTCCTTGTACTAACATTTTTATTTTTTACTCACCCCTATGATTTCACATTTGTTTTACTTACCCCTATGATTCTGTCATTTATCGCCTTAGCCGATTGGCGAGCTTGCTTGAGCACCTTTTACTTACCCCTATGATTATGTCATTTACTACCTTAGTCAATTGGTAGGCCTTTCCGATTCTGTCTTTACACACCTTAGCCATTTGGTGGGTTACTTGATAGTATAGATCATATTCCAATAGTGGACGTCGGCCAGTTGAGGCGGAACGGGATTATCACCACCCATTTTGAAATTAAGAAAACTCCCTTAAAATTGAACTTAAAATTAAACTAAGAGGGGGACTTAATTAATTTGTTCTCGTGTGTAGCTTTAACAAAAGAGGGAAATTTTAGGTAGTGATACACTTGTCGCGGTTCTCAGTAGAGTGGCAGTCCTAGTGGTGATGATCTCGAAAGGAACCACCCCATCCAATATCTGAGAAGGCACTTGCGCCGAAGATATATCAGGTGGATAACCAAAATTATTATGAAGCTTAAAACCCTTGAGGGAGTGCGTTAGTTACAGCGAATTGGCCTTGTATCCTTTAAGCGCAGTAAGGAGGGACCCGATAACAAGAAAAATCAGTCCCTGGAAGCATTGCTTCCAGAAAACCCAAAAAAAATAGACCAACTTGGGTCTGCTACTATTGTCCAAAATATATATAAATATACCTTTTAACCTAACGTGCATAACATACACGCTAAACCAAAAATCCCCAGATTCAGCCTTCTGTGTATAATATACAAGCTAAGCCAAAATTCCAGAGATTTTAGCCTAGCGCGTATAATATACATGCTAAGCCAAATCTTCGGAATTTTAGCCTAGTGTATATAATATATACACTAGCCTGTTCAAGCTCGAGCAGCCCGAATCTGAGGCCTTTTTCACCATCCCCGAGTCCCCCCCACTGAGCGGTTTTAATACCCCTGGTAATTCCCACACCATCGACACTCAAAATGCCCTCGTCGGTCAAGAGAGGTCGCCCTCTTATTTACTCTTCCGAGAGATCGGGTCGTTGCATGGATTCTTTTTTCCCTTACATAGATCAAAGGTCTTCCTTTGATTCTTCCAAGGTGCATCAGAATCTCGCCATGGGAGGAATTAAGGGTGTTAGCACCGCCTAAAACGAGAGTTCTAAGCCCAAAAAAAGCACCATATTGATCCAAGGGAGAGGAAATTTTTATTTGTTATATACAAATCCAAAAATAAACTATAAAAATCAATCAAACCCAAAATCCAAAAAAAGAGAGCTTGTGGTGCCGGAACAACGACATCGCCTTACCCTCCATCAGTCAGTAGGGGAAAGAGGAAGAAAGTGTTCGGGCCCCACCCGAGGAATCCATACCTGACCCGTCGTCAAACCATGTCTTGGGGCGGTTGATCCAGCTTACGCTGACCCCGATTCATCCCTACCGCACTCCCCAACACATTACCATATGGAGGAGATAGCCATCTCCGATCCCCCAACTCAATCCCTATTCAATGTCACCAGACCATTCCCATTTTTCCATCCACACCCATTCAAAAGTTGCCCATTTTTCCATTCACATCTACCCAAAATCCATCTACATCCACCCCACGTACACCCCATTTTTCACCCCATTTCTCCTCAAATCTAAATAACCGTAATTTTTCCCCAACCGCCACTACTCAAAATTCACCCCATTTCCCCCCCCCCCACATCAACCCGGGTTATGCCTAATTTTTCATATCCCTCCACTTCAAATAGACTTAATTTTCCACATACCACCACCCAAAATATTCCCATTTTTTCTCAAACCATGCCCAATTTTCCCACATCCACCATGCCCAATTTTCCCCCATCCACATCCCATATACCCCATCTTCTCTCCAATCCAAATACACCCAAATTTTCCCCATCCCCCTGGGTCATGCTTAATTTCCCTCATTTACCCATGTCATGCCCAATTTTCCATCCACATCCACTCAAGCCATGACTAATTTTCCATCCACATCGCACCATGCTTTACCACCACTCCACACATCTCTCCCATCAAATGAACCATCCCTATCTGCACCCATGATAGATCCCATGGTCATGATGAGCGCTTACACCGCATGGAAGGCCCTCTTAAAGCCTTCCTCTTCCACCCCAAATACTAGATCCCCATCAAACCTTCCAAAATCTGTACACCCCATTTGTCCAAAATTCCAATTAGCCGCCCATAGTCCATACCACCCAAAACACCCAACATCAGCCATGGGACCATGCAGGTGGGCCTCAAAGGCCTAATACCCAATCCCAAGCCCATCAAGGCCCAAACCCAAGGGTCACATTCTCAAACCCTCCACAAATTTACTAATTTCCCACTTACATTCACCCACAACAAACCCTCATTCCCCCTAAAACAATAAACTCCTCTCATCCCATCCTACAAACCAGCATGAGCCCCATTTATCCACAACTCTCACACCCAACCCAATATGGGGATCCATCCTATACCGTCAACCGTCCCCAATTCACCCATCCTCTTACCGCCCAACCCAATCAGCAAAACATCCACTAAGCACAATGGACTCACCAGGCACCTATCCAAAACCCCCAATTTACCCATCCATCTACCCCCCAAATCACCCAGCATGTTTTCCCCCACTCACAATGGCCTCACCAAGTAATTTCCCAAACCCTCCAAAATCCAATCAATCCCATTCCTACCCCAATTATTGATTCAAGTAACCAATATGAGGAGGATGGAACCCAGAACAGTGGAGCCTACATAGGGGTATTTAGCAATTTTATCCCCTCACAACCCGTATTGACCAACCGACAAATAGTTCAAAGTGAATGAAGACAACTTGTTGAAGGACCAGCCCCACCATTCAGAGAGTTAGAGCTGCTAAAAGAATAGGTGGACAAGATCCATAAACAACTGATGAAGATGAGTGGAGCTGAAATCCATGCCAATAATATTTCCAACCTATGCTTATTTCTAGAGGTACCTTTACCCCCAAAATTCAAGATGCCAATATTTGACAAGTAAAATGAAATTGGTAATCCTATTGCATACCTTAAGTCCTACTGTGGGGACATGTGCTAGTACGACGGAGACGAACGACTCCTCATCAAAGGGTTCTTGAAGAGCCTCACGGGCCCAACTTTGAGATGGTTCATTTTCCTTGAGCCATCTATGATTAAAAGTTGGAAAGATCTGGCCCACCTATTCTAGGAATAGTATGTCTACAACATAGAAATCGAGCCTCACAAATCTGATCTAGCTCGGCTAAAGCAGAAACCCGATGAAACATTCAGCGACTACCTAGGAAGATGGAGGGCCTTTGCAGCCCAAATAAGAAATCGAATACCTGACAATGACCAGATCATGATGATCTCGAAAAGCACTCTGCCAGTCATCTTAGATTTCTTGGTGTACCAGCAGCAATCCAGAATATCAATCGTTGTGAGGATGCAATAAGAGACGAGCGGTTAAACAAAACCGTAACCAGCAGGGTCCACAAGTTCACAGAGCAAAGGAACGATAGAAGAACTGGGGCAGATGTGCAGACAATCATAAATACACAACCCAACACTAGTATAGCCCCATTCCAGTTTAAGGAAGCACAACCAGCCTCAGCACGAGTCAAACTAGTACAAAGAATTGGCAATGAGCAAGGGGCACTAATGACCCCAGAATAAAGAAGGACTCGGTTCAATCGAGTTTTTACACCATTGGGGAAATCCTTGAACATCCTTTACAACAGTTGGTTGAAAAAGGTCTTATTACACCCTTCCAATCGTGCCCGCCGCCAAACCCAATCCTAAGAAATTATGATCCCAATACTTGTTGCAATTTCAACCAAGGGCCTAGTCACCTGACTGACCGATGCTTTCCATTGAAGCATGCAATATAGAATCTGATAGAAGCTGAAAAAATCATCCCTCTAGCTCTTCCCCTAGCAAACCAGCATGCAAACATCCATCAGGTTTCGTTGTCGTCGCACCCACCAGGAGGAACAGGCCCAAGGCCCGCTATCAACATGATAGAAGAAGACGGGGAAGAGTTTGATCCTTCAGAATATATCAGTGTCAAGGAAAACTTCATAGCACCAAGGCAAGGAAATCAAGAGGATGGAAAGATAGGAGTAATTGAGCCTTTAAACTTGGCTGATTATTTACCTAATACAGCACTCCAAGCAGAGCCCTTAGATCTAAGGATATATTTCCAAATACCAGCTCCTGTCAATTATGTCCAATCCATCTTATCTCCATATAAACCATGTACAACACCAACCCCCTCCAATTACTTGATGCCCGGTATTTCCCCATTACCCCCTCTGGCGTCGATTAGCTACCATTGGCTTCACTCTGCCACATCACCACCAATGCAGTCATCCATGATTCTCGTAAACCCCATTGGGCCCACTTTTTCTGTGCCTCCAACCTATCCAACTCTAGCAGAAGTTAACCATGTCTTATTTAGTTATTCGGCACCACTAATCCAAGAGCTTCCGATACCCTAGTCCAACCCATTTCAGATCCCAGGGCCCACCTATGACCCCCACCAGATCCCGCTCAATTACAATCAAACAAACATCAATGTGGGCAGCAACAGAGAGGGGGAAGTTCATTTTATTAAACGATCCGGGAGGATCTCTAAGCAACCCAAGGTACTAGTACCAACTCATCCGAAAGAGAGAAAGGACCCCCCAGTAGTTCACCCATTTGAAAAAATGATCCAGGAATACATGTTGGAAGCACAGTTTAAAAGAACGCAGACTCACATCACCGTCTTGGACTTGCTAATGACGTCTCCACTCCACTACCAATCTCTAAGCGAGGATTGAAAGACGCGCATGTATCCAACAAAGTGTCCCCAGATGAGGTAGGGCAGATAATTAGGCAGGTATTGGCTCCTAATGATATCTCATTTTCAGACACCGATCCTTCAAATGAGGGAAACAATCATTTCAAACCCCTCATCATCATAGTAGATGCAGGAAACTTGGTGTTCCCATTCGTACTGATAGACAATGTATCGACATTAAATGTGTGCCCCCTAAGAACTGTAACTAAGATAGGGGTTGATCCCTCCACATCTAGGCCAACCAGAACAAGGGCAAGAGGATTCGATAATACAAGGAGGGAATAATAGGAGAAGTTGATCTTAGGCTCACCGTTGGGCCAATGACCTTCTCCATCCCATTCCAGGTTATGGATATCAAATCCACCTTCAATCTGCTGCTAGGACACCCATGGCTGCATGAAATTAGGGTGATAACTTCAACTGCACCAAAAGCTCAAATTCATATCGGATCAAAAGGTGATCACCATTGTAGATGAAGAACAGGAGGAAGGAGAAAAGGTCACACATAACATCGAGAACCATAAGGTATTGGATGTGCCACACTCAGCTGAAGACACAAATCTCCACAACTTTTAATATGATGTGTCAACAGTGGCACTCAAATCTCTCGGAAGAGTCTCCTCGAGAACAGGAGGCGAAATGACTGCAGTAGTTGCTATGCTCCAGAAATGGTGCTACTAGAAAGGAAAGGGTTTAAGTCCTTGCCTGCAAGGAAGAAGGGACCCGGTCAGGGACAAGGGTGGATAGTAGATCAGATTCGGCTTAGGCTCCAAGCCTATTGAAGAGGAGGTCTAGGAGGCAAAAGAGAAGGCTTGAACCATCATCGTAGCCAAAGCTAGGGGGATCGACCTAGAGGATGAGCCCTGATCATGACCTCACATCCGAAGCACTTTCCTAAGCGCAGGGGTCATCAAGATAGACCAGAATCAAGCAAAATAGTTGACCTCACACAAATCGATAGCCATTGTCCTCCTGACCATTCCCTGAATCATCCCTCTGGATATGTGTTGGGATATTTTTAATGCTTGCTACTGACTTTTATTGGAGAAAGTGATAAGAATGGGGTGAATGAAAATGAATGAAAGGTGAATTGAAAATGGCAGAGCAGCGAGCCTAAAATATGCACAGTCCTGCAACATACAGGGCCTGTTGTAGCAAGTTTTGATAAGTAAGAGTTTGTCCCACAAGGAAAGTTGATCTAAAGCTCCGAGGGAGCCATCATTAGTAGGCTCTCCAGATCTAACTACAGATCTAGCAATCCTAAATGGAAGGGGATTTAAGGTCACTAAATTCTAAATCCTAAGGTAACTTAATGTCTAAACCATAGAAAGGGTTGAGAAAACGGATGGAGTGGGAAAATAAATATAAAAGGGGTGAGAAGTATGCTGTTAGGTTCAGATCTGATGGGTTTCATGACTCAAATTCAGATCTGCTGCTATAGAAGTCCTGTCCAATGGCTACATTATCACCACTGAGGAGAAAGAATCCAACTCATCTCTGTGCCATGATCCAATCTCTTTATGGCTCTAACTTGTCCACTTAAATGGTCACAGACTATCCAATTGGAGAATCACAGTCCAGAGATGGGTCAGAACAAGTCTATCATTGTAAGCACTACTTCATCCAGGCTACAAGCACAAGAATCCATAGGGAACCTCAAACTCTAAAGTGCTATGTGTGGGGCTAGGCCTGTATGGGAGCATGTTAGCCTAGACACATAGAACCAGCAAGAGTTTGAGTACAGCCTTAGGTCTAGCTGTCCACTGCTGTAGAAAGACTGCAGTGATCCAGTCACAAGCCTATAATCTCTATAACTAAACCAGATCTGCCATCTAATGGCGGGTCTATACAAATACAGGGGAGTTTGTCTCTGCACAATCTCTCACAGGGCTACAAGCACAAGTGCAGAGAAGAAGAATCTATCTTGGATCTGTGGATTGGCCTCACCCTAAGGCTATAACCCGTCCACTTAAATGGTCACAGACTATCCCATAGGCTATCCTCCTCACAGAGGTCCAAAATAGAATAAGAATATTGCTGTCACCACCATGTTCACAAGGCCACAAGCTCAAGCTCCCATGGGGATTTCAGATCTAGTGGATCCTGTGATGGGGCTAGGCTTGTATGGGAGCATGTTAGCCCAGACACACAGGTCACTTGGATCTAAATATGTCTTTAAAAACAGTTCTCCATTACTCATAATACAACCTATCAATGGAAGGTCTCAAGGCAGCAGCCTTGTACAGAACAACTCAATCTCAAACTTCAATCCCATACATGTAAAACACCCAATCATGAAATTTCATTAAATCGAAACCAAATAAGCATACAAAGGCATAGCTAGCAAGTGCTGGGCTATGGAGAGAAAAAAAGTAAAAAGAAATCTACCTAAAACCTCCCTAGAGATCTACAACTACTGTAAGAAGAAGATAAACAAAATTCTATCCTCCGAGAGCCCTAAACCTAAACAAAGCTTAGGTTTATATAGCAGTTAGTTTGGCGGCGCATTAGGGTTAGGAAACCCTAATTTTATCGATGCCACATGACCTAATACTGTATCCTTTGATGCCTCAAGACGCGTGCATAGAAATTAAAGCATTAGAGTGCGTGCCCTAATTGCTGGAAGTTCCTAGAATGTCCTCTGTAGAAGTGAGGGAGAGTTAGAGTCCAGAGTCTCACCAGGTAGCACTGGTTTCCAAGACTGTCGCGTGGTAGCACGGTCTTCGCGAGATTGGATTAACTTGAAATTCTAGCCGTCGCAGGATTGTCTTAGTTTGCAGCTTAAGCAGTCGTGTGATAGAGCATTGAATCCTCGCTGGATTGCTCTGGTCTTCGCGGGATTGCACTTTCCTTCTGAATGGCGCGGGAATAGTGCGAGCAGTTTGTTTCTCAATGGATCTTCGCGAGGATCCTCGTGAGGGCGTGATGTGCATTGGTCTCTAAACTGTGTGAGAGGTTTTTCTAAAGTTTTCCATCCCACGGCCACTGTGCGACAGCTGCGCGCAGAAATACCTAGAGCTCTCTCTCTCTCTCCTCAGCTTATTTGAGTGAACTACATGAGGTTTTGAGTGCTGCTTTCTTGAGCTGCGTAAGACTACGTGAGTATTTAAGTGCTTGAGCTTCACGAGAGCTGCACGAGTCATGATTCTGAAGCCCTTTTGTCACTAAACTGTGCGAGAACAATGCGGACAATTGGTATGAAGTCTTGGGAAACTCGTGAGGACTGCACGAGGCTTACTTTCTGAATCCTTTGAACCTTGCGGCAACTGCGCGAGGCTCATTTCTTGCTCTGTTGCTGCTATGCTTTGCCTTCATGCAGTCAAGTTCTTGTCTGGATCCAGCTTCCCTTCTTCTGAGAGACTTCTGGGGCAAAAGTGGGCTCCTTAGCAGGATTAAGGCCTTATTGCAGTTGTTGTTCATTACCTACAGAACATGCTTAAAACACTTTTATTAAATGATTAAGGGTCCAACAAAGATTAAGTTAAGGGGTGAAAAGTGATACTTTTCAGGTCTTAACACACCCCCAAACCTAATCTTTGCTAGTCCCTTAGCAAAGCTGTAAATGCCACTTTCGTAGGGATCATGGATACATTTAGCATATGTACGAAGCCTTTTAAACCCCTAGGTGATCCCTAGTGGAGGAGTGAAGTCTCCTGAGGGTTTTTAGTGAAGACACCCACAAACTTCACCATTAGAGCCAGTTAAGTATAGTGCAGATAATGACAACATAAATTCAAATGTTTAAAGTTTCATTTCACAGTAAATTTATTTAACACTTAAAGGAAATTGCAGCAATATTGCAGGCCATTTAAAACTTAAAAGTTAACATGTGTTTGCCTGACCACCATTCATTTAACATTAGAATTTCAATGTATAAAAATCAGTACCCAGCTTGCCTTTGATTTAAAACTTAGGTTAGATATAATCCCAATGGGGTTAAAATTCATACCCAATTCTCACTTGAGCTATCTCTCAACATTAATATCCTGAGGGTGTTCACATTCTCAACAGCTCAAGAGCAGTTGCAGACCCCAAATGGGTTTGCAAGCATGAGCATAGGCGAAGCTTCTAATTTCTGACATCTTCAAAGATTTTCACCATAGATTGGACAACTCTTCATCTCCACATGACAGCTCATTTGACTTTGGATCCATAATGTCTTTTTAGAATGGGTTGTAATGTGGCTTATGGCTGAGGGGTGTACAGAATAAAAGGCGTAAAAAGGGAATCCAAATTGAGAAATCAGCAAGGTCAGGAGTGGTTCATGACTTCACAACCTTCATTCCAGTAAAAACTTCATCTTTCTTTTCTATTTCAGAGATAAAGTGGCCAGCTTCTCCTCTTCTTTTCACTTTTCAGATGATGATGTTCTCTAGACTTCGCTTTCTTTTCCTCTTTTTATTTTCTTTATTCATTCTTTTGATGAAATGCCACACAACTTCCATTGATACACAGCTGTTCACAAGATGCTTTTCTTCACCTTCCACAGAATATTGGACCATTCTCAGTATCTTTTCTTCCTTCTCCTTTACCTTCTGAATTCTCAGAGTGAGGGTAAGGTAAACTCAGGTAATGAGGTTAAGGTGCAAGTGTTCTGGTGTTTGCGAAAGAAGAGTATGATTTTAAGGCTCAACTGGTATATGCAAAAGGGCAGATTTTAAAAGGTTGGATTTTTAGGCTCAAACTGTCCAAATAAGGGCCTTGGATCATTTCCTTAGTCTCATGAGTGCTGTTAGTTAGTTTTGATTTGGAGTTGCACAACTTCTAGTGACAAAGTATTGATTCAATCAATCCTTAGAGCAGAAATAATGCTAAAAACACTCTTCAAAAGAAAATTTTGAGGCCAAATCTCACTAGGTATGGTCTTCAAATTTATCTCATGGGTTGTATTTTCGTCTGTTTCTCTCCTCTTAGGCTCACTGAGTACTTAACTCAAAAATTTTCTAATATTAGCTTCATGGTGGTGTCAAAATTTAACTTTTTCTGTTTCCAAAAGTCTGCAAAAATGTTTAAATTTTTTACATGTTTCCTCATTGTGTCAAGTTAAGTGGAAATTAACTTTATTCTTCCCAGTTAAATTACCATTATTGCAGTAAAATTAACTGATCTATTGGCAGACCTATCACACCCCCAAACCATTTGGAGTAGTGTCCTCACTAGTTCAGAGGTGATAAAAGGCAGTAGAATCCAAGCAGTCAGACAAAAATAAATATAAAAGAAGATAGAGGAACAGAGAATGCAAACTGCACAGTATAGAAGTAAAAGAAACTTTCATTGAAATAAAAGGAAAATATGAAAAAAAGATGGAAAAAGAAAAGAGAAAATGGGGGGGGGGTCAATGTGTAGCTGGGGGAGGGTTTGAGGAAGATGGAGGGGGAGATGCAGGTGGTGTCATTTTTTTCTTCTTCTTTTTCTCTCGCTTCTCTCTTCTTTGCTTTTTTTTTTCCTCCTTGGCCAAGATCCGCTGGACCTCATCAAATTCATCCCAGAGAAATTGCAAGGGGTCCGGCTCCTTGGGCGGTGGGGGATCGTCCCAGATAGGAAAAAATTTGATTGGGAAGCCGAAGGGGCTGTCATCCGCCATTTGTGTGAGGAGGTATGGACTTCTATGGTTAGAAGAGGAGGGATGAGATGAAAAGGGACTGATGGCCACTTAAAAAGAGAGGGACGAGGGAACAAGAATCGGCAGAGTTGAAATTGCGCCCCTTTTCAAACTTGGCAATAAATGCATGCTGTGTGGGGAAAGAAGAAACACACACTGGCCCTTTGGAAAAGAGAAGGAGCATTAAATGAATGTCCAAAGATAGGCATGGTATTAAAAGAGGCAAGTGTAGCACGCGGGGATCCTCGCGAAGAGCAATCAGTGATGAGTGAAGGACATGTCTCGTGCAGGTAAGCTAGGGATCTTCTCGAGGTACACTGAACAGGGCACATCAATTTGAAGAGGAAGCTATTGAAATCCCTGAGGTAGGTATTTGCACAACTTTACATAGCCACCATCTCCATCTGTTCTCCAAACAGATTACTATTTCAAAGATACATATCCTCCCAAAACGCATCTCCCATGAATGGCAAAAAGAACAAAATCAAAAGTAGCTAAAAAAAAAAAAAAGAAGCACACAGAACAGAGCAATGGACAAAAAAACAAAAAAAAAAAAAGGAAAAAAACTAAAAATTCTATTAAAGTGGAATAAAAATAGTTACAAGTGGAATTACAAGAAGAAAAACCTAAGATACAATCTAGAAGCGAGGATCTAATCTGAATCAGAATCTGTAAGGAAATCTCAGCCCATCTTTTTAGCTTGTTCCTTAAGGGCAGCTCTATCCTATTTCTTCTTTTCCTCCCTCTCCTTTTTCTTCTCGGCTGGTGTTTTCACTGCAGTTGGAGCTTTAGGTGCCCTCACCCTAACTTTTGGTGGCTTTGGAGCCTTTGGTTCCTTGGGTTCTTGAGGGGCTTTTCCTTTACGCTTAACAGGGGGGTGGCAGGGGATTTTCCTTTACCTTTAGCTTTGGGTTCCTCAGTGGGGACCATTGGTGACTTTCCTTTTCCAGTGGACTCAGATTTGGCAGGGGACTGTGCCTCTTCAAACTGGGCAGCAGGCTCTTTGCCAATTTTTATAGGGATAGCTTTGGGAGCAGACCTCTTGGCAGTGACTTTCCTCCTCTGAGGATAAGTTTGCTTTTGTGGTGGTTCAGCAGAGGCCGTGGTAGGAGTAGGTTGCTCTGTAGATGGAGGCTGCTCTGTAGGAGGTGAAGCAAGAGCTTGTCCTTTGGCTTTCTGGGGCTGAGGTGGTGCCTCCTCAGACTGGACAGGTGGAGCTGGAGTAGTAGTTGGCGCAGGTGCAGGCACGTGAACAGAGATGGGGGTCGGATGGTAAGGTTCATTACGGGCAGCAGCCAAAGCGGATTCCAATGAGGCTATCTTGATTTAAAATTTGAGGGCATCAGTCTCATGGATCTCCTTTTGGATTTTTTAGATTTCTTGGGTATTGTTAAGTCATTTTTCAAGCATTCGCGCCCGGGCATTCGCTGCAGCAACATTTGATTTCTCATATTCTCAATTGATCTGATGATAAGTAGTTGTAGCCTTGGCCTTTTGGTAGGAGTCTAAAATATTTGTCCACCCCAATGAGATGCCCAGAAGCTGATGTCGGTGTTCCTCTGTCATTTTATCAATCTGCTCCAGCAGGGGGTCTCAATTGATTGGCGAAGCTTGGCCATACCCCGCAGGACATCCTTCCTCAGGTATGCATTATCTCTTATATGTTGGAGGATGGTGAGGTAGGGGGGCTATAAAAATGATGTTTTGGGGCAATGGGAAGATAAGAGGTGGAAGGAGCAGCTTGTTCTTGGTCCAGGAGGGGAGGAGGGGGGATGATAGTAGGGAAATCAAGTTGTGGGGGAATGGGGTCAGGCTCTGGGTCTGTTTGGGTGGATTTGGTAGAGAAGGTGGTGGGGGTAGGATAAGAGGGGGTGGAGGGTATAGGGAAAGGAAAAGGGTGTAGGCTCAATAGGAGTTGGGGGTGATGGGAGATGGAAAATAGAAATTGTGAAAGGGATTAAAGGAAATGGGTGGGTAGGAGTTAATGGTGAAGGTGGGGGGGGGGGTGGGGAATGAGTCAGGGGGGAAGACTGTTTGTGTCTGTCTATCAGTGGATAGGACCAGGGGGGGTGAAGTGGATGGGGGGGGATGGGTGGAGTGGTTAAGGTGTGTAGGGTAGATTGGATGGAGGTGAGTTCTGCTGGTCTGTTTTGGGTATTGGTGGATAACTGGGCTTGTATGCCATGGATAAGGGGTAGGATGAGGGTTAGTATGTCAAAGCTAGGAGGTTGGGTTTGGGAAGAAGAGGGTACTGGTTGGAAATGGGAGGAAGGAGCATGATGGAAAGTGGAGGGAGGGGAAGAGTGGGGTTCTGGGGAGTGGTGCTGGGAGGTAGTTAGGGAGTCTGGCAGAGGGGTGTAGTATGCAGGCATTATTTCAAGGAATGTAGAGATGAAGGCTTGAAAGCCTATGGGTGTGTTAAGGGTTAAGTCAATGTCAGGGAGAGGGGATGTATTAGATATGGCTGGGGTGGGATTTTCATCAAGGTGGGGTGTGTGAATGGGGATAGAGGGTATGGAGGGTGGTGTTTGGGAGATGGTTGGGATGGTCGCAGTTGTTTTTCATTTTTTATAGGAGATGAGTGGTGGGCTGGTAGGCTTAGGTGGAGATAAGGGGGGAATGGTGGCTGTGTACTGAGGTAAGGTAGGGGAAGGTGAGTCCTCCTATGGACCAAGCACAGGTGAAGGGGGAGTGGGCATGGAGAATGGAAATAGAGGGGGGTGAGAGATGGATGCAAGAGGGGTGGTGGATGCAGGGGTAACAGGGGCTGCTGCAGCGATGGAAGTGATAATCTCTGGAGGCACCTCCTCTGTAGCAGGGGTAGACCCTGATCCAGCTGCCTCTGGTTGCTTGGGCATTGCCTGAGCCTCAGCTTTCTTCTTTTTCTGGCCCCCCATCAATCTCCTGCTGATTCCCCATTGCCTTTTGGAGAAGATAGTAGGGGTAAGAATGGTGGCCCATCTCTATCTTGTATCTTGCATAGGGTAGAGTGTGAGGCTTCTTGTTGGACCCTAACTTCTCCACTACATCCTTCATAGCCTTAAAAATCAGCCAGGCTACATGGAATCCATGGCCCATGTGGTAGGAGTAAATAGCATCCACAATGGGGGTTCTCCTCTCATGCTGATGTCCTGAGCAATATATGTTCTTCCGTAGGACTTGGTCAATGAACAGCAGTTCAGGTTCTAGTTCTCTCCTTCTGATTGAGCCCCCGGTGGCTTTTAATCCTCTAGTTAGGGCCAGTGCAATTGTATCAATTGATGCCCTCAGAGGGGGCCATATCCACAGCTAGGATTGAATGCTGCTAGGATGCCCAACACTTCCGCAATCATCTTGGGGCCCACCAACATATCAAAGTTGTCAATCAGCACCAGCAAGCACCCTTGTCCATCATTGTCCCTCTTAACCTTGATGTGCTGATAAAACAGCTGCACTAGCCTGGGGTAGGCTAGTTCTGGAATTCCTCTCATCAATGGCAGCAGGCCCGCTTTGCTCATAAATTGTACTACAGGGGCAGAGAGAGTTTCTTTCTCAAAAAATGGTACATCAAAGGCTGTTTCAGGTTCTAATGAAATTGACTCCATGAGCTCAGAGGAGTAGAGAACTTTGTGGTTGGTACCTCCGCCTCCTCAACCACTTCCTTTCCTTTTTTGGGGGACTTTGAAGTCTTGGCCTTTTTAGGGGTGGTCTCTGCTGGGTCCTTGTCCTTCCCTTTTCTCTTCTGTGCAAATTTTGGAGCCATATCTAACTTTGTCCTATAGTATGAGAAACGGAGGCTGAAATCTAGGGTTTAGGTTGATTTGACGCATAGGGCACCTCAAGATCTCTGAGCAGAGGGCAATGGATGGTGGGGATGTCAGGAACAACTCTGTAGAATTGTGAGGTGAATGATGAGCTGTAGGAGTGATGCTGGAGGGGGAGAGGGGAGAGCTCCAGAAGCTAGGGTTTCGCAGAGGGAAGAAGGATGAAAATAATGAAGAAGGGACAAAGCGCGGGGTTGACATACTTATCGCGAAGCTTGGCGCGCTTTGGAACATCTGGTTGCGGGCTTGGAAATGAACCTAGCGAAGGTGTGGATTAAATCTAGATTGCGCAATAATTTCTCAAGTTATCCTTAGAGTGTGCGACAGAGTGAGATTAATTCATGTGAATCGCGAAAAGCTCTGAGGTTCATTTTTGAATCTCGTGACAGACTTAGAATCTTGAAATAGGAAATGAAGTACTTCTGTTGAATTGCGCGAGTCTCCCAGTTTACCTTGGGAGCCTCGCGACAGCCTGATAATCTCACGAGAACTACTGAAGAGCGCGATGTGGACCGCGCGAGAGGTTGTCAAGCACACATGAAACTCGCGATAGGCATTGGATGTTTCTATGCAAACTGTGCGACATGCTCCCAGGCTTCCTTTTTAACCTCGCGATAGCTTTTGAATCTCGCGATAGTCTCTCAGACTCTCATTTTTGACCTAGCGACTATAAGGAATAAAATAGAGAGCATGTGCTCTCTGTTCTGCCCCTTTTCTTGTTTGCTTGTGGTTGGATTCGGGGCATGACTCTCTCCTATGGCTACCTCTAGACACATGCAAACTCAAGCTTTTAATCAAAAATGACCTCCCATATTAGGCGTGCAACAGAAGCTATCTATTGAAAAATAGTAAGAATCAAACCATGCATCAAAAGCTTAAAACAGATTGGTCCAGATTCAGATAAGACCATGAACAAATCCTAAAGACTAGAAACAAGTAAGATAAATCAACCAAAAATATCATACATATGATACAGTAATGACACACCTGTGGATCAATTTGAAGAAGGATCTTCTTGAAGGTGAATGGTGTCCATGGGTTCAACAGGTTTTTCAAAACAAGGCTTAAGCCTCTGACCATTCACTTTCAAGGTTCTCCCAGACTTGGGATCCTTGATTTCCACAGCACCATATGGGGAAACATGCATGACAATATAAGGAACTTCCCATCTAGATTTCAATTTGCCCAAAAAAAACTTAAGTTTGGAGTTAAATAACCAAACCTTATCACCAGCAATAAAACTCTTTCTCAACAGCCCTTTGTCAAAGAAAGTTTTGGACCTTTCCTTGTAGATCCTGGCATTGGCATACAAATCCATCCTTAGTTCTTCCAATTCAGACAGCTGCATCGACCTGTGAAGACCAGCAGAAGTTAGATCTAGATTTAAATGTTTGATGGCCCAATAGGCCCTGTGTTCTAACCACACTCAGAGATGACAGGCCTTGCCATAGACCAGTCTGAATGGGGACATACCAATGGGGGTCTTATAGGCAGTCCTATAGGCCCACAGTGCATTATTAAGCTTGTCAGCCCAATCCTTCCTATTAGTCCTCACAGTCTTCTCAAGGATATGCTTGATCTCTCTATTTGAAATTTCAACTTGCCCACTGGTTTTTGGGTGGTAGGAAGTAGCAATCCTATGGGTGACAAAATATTTCTTGTGCAAGCTCTCAAAATTTCTGTTACAGAAATGGCTCCCCCCATCACTGATAATGGCTCTAGGGGTACCAAATCTGGAGAAGATATTCTGCTTTATGAACTTGAGGACCACCTGATTATCATTAGTTCTTGTGGCAATGGCTTCTACCCATTTGGAAACATAGTCCACTGCCACTAAGATGAAATGAAAACCATTTGAAAGAGGAAAGGGGCCCATAAAATCAATACCCCACACATCAAACAGTTCTACAACAAGGATGGGCTGTAATGGCATTGAATTTCATTTAGACAACCCTCCTAGTTTCTGACATCTTTCATAGGTCTTGCAGTGTATTGGCATATTTGAAAAGAGAAGGCCAATAGAACCCACACTGTAATACTTTGTCAGCTGTTTTTCTCCCACTAAAGTGACCCCCACACGCATTTTCATGGCACATGGCCAGAATACTGGGGACATCACTTTCAGGGACACATTTCTGAATGATTTGGTCTGTACAATACTTGTACAAGCAAGGTTCTTCTCAGAAAAAAAATTTGACCAGTGAGAAAAATAGGTCTTTATCGACTTTTGTCCAACGGGAAGGGATCTTGCCTATAACTAGATAATTGACAATATGTGCATACCAGGGGACTAAAGAGTGGATGGCAAACAGTTGCTCATTCGGGAAGACATCATTTGTAGCAAGGTCATCATCACCTTTTTCCAACATAATTCTGGACAAGTGGTCAGCCACCACATTTTCTACACCCTTCTTGTCTTTGATTTCGATGTCAAACTCCTGCAATAGGAGTATCCGTAATCAATCTGGGCTTTACATCCTTCTTGGACATTAAGTACTTTAATGCTGAGTGGTCAGTGAAGATGACAGTTTTAGACCCAAGTAGGTAAGGTCTAAACTTGTCCACAGCAAAAACCACTGCCAGAAGCTCTTTCTCAGTGGTTGTATAGTTCAGTTGAGCTTCAGCAAGTGATTTGCTGAGATATGCAACGACCACAGGTAGCTTATCCTTTCTCTGGCCCAAGACATCACCTATTGCCAAGTCAGATGCATCACACATCAACTCGAAGGGCAAGGTATAGTCAGGTGTTTGGAGTACAAGAGCAGAGGTGAGGCAAATTTTTAACTTTTCAAAAGCCTCAAGACATTAAGCAGAAAAATCAAAGGGCACATCCTGGCAGAGCAGGTGGCACAATGGTTTAGCAATTTTATTGAAGTCTTTGATAAACCTCCTGTAGAATCCAGCATGCCCAAGGAAGGATCTGATTTGCTTGACTATTCTTGGAGGGGGCAAATTTGCAATGAGGTCAACTTTGGCCTTGTCTACCTCAATTTCATCCTTAGAGACCACATAGCCCAAAACAATTCCTTGTGTTACCATGAAGTGGCTATTTTCCTAACTTAAGACCAAATTGGTCTCTTCACATCTTTATAAGACTTGATGGAGGTGCTGTAGACATTGGTCAAAGCTATCCCCATAAACCGAGAAATCATCCATGAAAATTTCTAAGAATTTATTAATCATATCAGAAAAGATGACATACATACACCTCTGAAAGGTGGCTGGGGCATTACACAGTCCAAAAGTCATCCTTCTGTAAACAAAGGTGCCAAAAGGACAAGTAAAAGTAGTTTTCTCTTGATCCAAAGGGTGCACAGGGATCTGGTTGTACCCTGAGTACCCATCAAGAAAACAGTAAGAAGCTTTCCCAGCCAACTTATCTAAAATTTGATCAATAAAAGGGAGAGGGAAGTGATCCTTTCTGGTCTTGGAGTTGAGTTTTCGATAATCGATGCTAACTCTCCAGCCAGTGGTCTCCCTGGCTGGTCTCAACTCTTCAGAGTTGGTTGTGATCACTGTGATGCCAAACTTCCTGGGTACCACCTGGATTAGTGCCACCCATTCAGAATCAGAGATGGGGTAAATTACCCCAGCATCCAGCAACTTAATAATTTCTTTCTGGACCACCTCCTGCATGTGAGGATTCAATTTCCTCTGTATTTTCCTGGAGGGTGTTAAGCCCTCTTCTAAATGAATCCTATGCATACAGATTGATGCATCAATCCCTCCCAGATTAGCAATGGTCCAGCCAATTGTTTTCTTGTGCTTCCTCAAAACTGTTAGCAATTCCTCCTCTTTCTCACAGGTTAGAGAAGAGGAGATAATTACATGAAGTTTCTCTTCTTTCTCGAGGAAAGCATATTTTAATGTCTCTGGCAGCTTCTTGAGCTCCAGATCAGGGGCTTGTTGTATGGATGGCAGGATTGGTGTATTGTTGGTTGGAAGAAGGGGCAGCAATGTGGGTTTCCAATTGGAATACTGCACTAAGCCCACAGAAGACCTCACTAGGGGCATGTCTTTTGGCATTAAAGCTAGGCTTCCTTCCTCCACCAAGTTCTAAACTTCAGTTAAATTTGTGACAATGTTGCCCCACTCCAGCAGAGTGGGCAGTTCTTCTTCAACAATTTCTTCTAGTACATCTACTGCAAAGCATTCCTCATTGTCCTGAGGTACTTTGCCTTTATTGTACATTAAGCTTAACTTTCATATGTCCGAAAGTGACCTCCATGATTCTAGACTGCATTGAATGCATGCATTGGCAGTGGCCAAAAATGGTCTGCTCAGGATAACAGGTATCATAGATGTACTTTTGTTACAACCCATGTCCAAAACAAGGAAGTCTGCAGGGTAGAAGAACTTATCTACCCCCACTAGGACATCCTCAACCACTCCCATGGGCTTCCTCTCAGACCTATCAACCATCAATAGAATAATGGGGGTGGGCTTCAGCTCCCCCAATCCTAGCTGCTGGTATACACTGTATGGCAGCAGGTTAACACTGGCTCCAAGGTCTAAAAGGGCCCTTCCAATCGTGTGGTCTCCAATAATACAGGGAATAGTGGGTATCCCTGGGTCTTGCAACTTCTAAGGTATTGTCATAGTTAATATAGAATTAACTGTATCAGTTGCAAAGACCTTTTTGGACAAATGACCTCTGGCCTTCCTTTTCTGAGTACAGAGGTCCTTCAGAAACTTTGCATAGGCTGAGACCTGTCGGATTGCATCAAGCAGGGGTAAATTTATTTTGACCTACTTAAAGGTCTCCATCATTTCCTTGATCTATGCCTGACCCTTATCAAAAGGGGTACGGCCACTCAAAGCTTGAGGAAATGGCAGCTGAGGTACTGCTGGTTCCTCAGCTGCAAGCCTATGGATGAACTTTTGTTTTTTTCTTTCATCTATTTTTATCTCCTGCTGAGGCTCAACTACAACCTCTTTATTTTTCCCTTTTTGAAGGATAGCAGGCAGTTCTTGACTCTGTGTTCTAACAAAGTCCTTATCATTTTCACTTGATATTTCCTTAGGATAGACCTCTCCTTGTTCTTTTCCCACTTGGTTGTTGTTGAGAACTGGAAAATACCATTTTTCACCCCTTAATCTGGGCCTTGATAGACCCTTGAGAGAACTAAATAAGTGTTTTAAGTGTTTGTTTTACAGCTAACAATAAAGGCAGGCTTAACCTTGAAAGTAGCTCAAAAGTGCCAAAAAGATGACAATCCATGTCAATCCAAAGGAAGAAAGAGAAGAAACACCCTCACTAGCTGTTGAAAGGTCTGAATTGAAGAGGCAAAGACCTGATCTCAACCCAGAAAAGAAGTATGGAGCAATTCGAACAGAAAAATGCACTACAGAGTACTTTTCGCAAAGAACCTGAACTGTTCGCAAAGAACCTGAAACTCTGCGAAAAGAACAAAAACTCCAGGCTTAGCTTTCGAAGAGCATCTGAACTCTTCGAAGAGATGATTTACCTTTTCGAAAAGAAGAAAACTCAATTCGAACAGAATGAGAACCTTGCGAAAAGAGCTTTGGGAGTTACAACACCTTGTGAAAAGCCCCCTAAGCTTTGCGAAAAGGTATTCTGGAGGTTCCACTTTGCAAGGGCAATTCGATGTCATTTCCGCGGCCCAATGCATCTAAAAACCTAGGGACATTCCATAAGATTCTAAGCATGAAGCGAAGGCATATTCCACCCCACGTGAGCACCCAGAGATGAAATAACTTGGCGCGAACTTCTAGAAACTCTAACAGACTTTCAAAATGCATAACAGAATCGATGCCTTTTTCACCTGATTGGCTGAACCAGATCAAAGAATTCTGATTGGCCAGAATAGATCTGGATCCTCGTGCTCGACTACCATTGGTCAATACAGATCTGAGCACTTCTGATTGGTTGATACACATCTGAGCTGGACTTAGGGAAAACTATAAATAGACGAACCATTTGCCCAATTTGGGGATCTAGATTTTGAGTTTCATTCCTATTCCCCCATTTCCAAACCAAATAGTTTGTCTGAAATCCCCGTAATAGCTTCACTTTTACTTGCAATTGAGAGCTGTGAGATATTTCTGTAATTCAAAAGAGAGTTGTATTCAAGACTACAAATCTGGGAGCTGTTTAAGCTGCGCTCTGTAATTGTAATGGTGGATTTGAAAAGGTTGCTGTATATCGTACATTCTCAATTGGACTCATGTTAAGGGTTCCCTCTGATCTCCTTACTGCATTAGACTCCTTTAGATTTACTGTTTTTCATGCAATTTCTCTTGATTCATTAATCCTGTGAGAATTAGTGTTGGTAACCTAATCTCTCACGGCATTTGTAGTGATGCTTCTTGTTCTAAACTAAGGCTTTGGATTAAAGACTATTGGATGGTCTGTGGCCATTAAAGTGGACAGACCATAGCCATAAGCCTAAGTCTAATCCTGGAGTTAGATTTATTTCTCTTACATCTGTGCTTGTAGCCAGATGAAGATTGAATCATTTCTCAGTTGATCGGCAGTCATTCTCATTGTGTTTCAAGGACCAAATCAAAGTTAGATATTACTTCTCCATTTTTACAAGTTTACCTCAAACGTTCCCCCAACTCGGATCTGGATCATTTAGTTTAACTTTAACTTTTATCATTTAGTTAATGTGACAAATTCAACCTCCCATCTTATGTGCTTTCTAGATAGGATAAGAGGCCAGATCTGGTAGCTCAGATCTGGAGGTTTATCTTGCATTTTAGACAAATTCTCTGTGGATGATCTTTCACTCACTTACATTTAAAACTTGCTACAATTGGCCCTGATCTTGCAGGCTAATTCACTTCTCTGTCTGATATTTCTTTACTCTTTTAATATTCTAGATTCGATTATAATTTAGCGATTTGCAAAACTTTTCAAAACACACATAAATCAAGCACACTAAGTAACAACAAGTTTTTGCGCCGTTAGGAAATGTGTTCTAAAATAGGTAGACCTAAGTTTTTACTTTTATTTTTTATATCATTACTAAACTATTCTATTGTTTATACCTGTGCAGTTATTCATGTCCAATTTTTGAAGAAGGGAAACTACTTAAAAGGAAATTCTGAAGGTTTGCTGTGAATAATCAGATTTTTGTTACGAGTTGTATGTTTGGTAGGAGGACTCTCTACGAGATTGTCCTTTGAATTTAGAAGTTGAAAGGCTACTACGAACCAAACAAACAACACATGTTCTGCTACTATGGGTGAAGAACCTCGACTTTTGAGGATTACTTTGCACGGTGCTTATAATTCTCCCTTTTGCATTCAATTTCCTACTGTTGAAGGAAATTATGAGATCAAATCATCGACTATCCAAATGCTTCCTTCCTTCCATGGGTTGAGTAAGGAAGATCCATACAAACATGTGGATGAATTCTTGGCTCTTTGCACCACATTCAACATAGCTGGACTTGGTCCAGAAGCAACCAAGCTTAGGCTCTTTCCTTTTTCATTAAAGGATAAAGCTAGAGCATGGTTATCTATGTTAGCACCAAATAGTATCACTTCTTGGAATGATTTGCAGTGTCAATTTTTAGCCAAATATTTCCCAATGTCTAAAACAAGTCAATTGAGATAAAGTATCATTTCTTTCTCACAAAACTCAACTGAAACTTTCCATGAAGCATGGGAACGATTTAAGGAACTTTTAAGGCAGTGTCCTCATCATCAAATTCCCAGATGGCAGCTGGTTCAAAGCTTCTATCAAGGAATTGATCAAAAAGGCAAAAATATGGTGGATGCCTCCTGTGGAGACACTTACTTACAAAAAACAGTTGAGGAGGTTTGGGACTTATTTGAAGTAATTGGTGAAAACTCAACTCAACAGGAATCTCTGTCAAGAGATATTGAAAATCCTGCTAGGTTGAGCAATCAGCAACCCACCAAAGGGAAGATTTATGAGGTGAATGAGTTGGAAAGAAAGATGGACAATTTAACTACAAAGTTTGATAGATTGATGGACTCACTTAAAAATCCAAGAGTAGAGGAGGCATGTCTGATATGCCAGTCCCCTACTCATTCAATTGACCAATGTCCTGCTGCACTACAGTTCCCAGATTTAATGGTGGAACAAGCTCATGCTGCTCAATCATTTGAACAGATGCAGTCAAATGAATATGCATGGAGAGGACACCCCAATTTGAGGTGGAACCAAGGGAATTATCAATCACAACAGCAGCAACAACCAAAGAACCAAATGCCTTTCAAAAGCTGACCTTATCGGAAATTTTATGCCAAACAAAATTTTCAGACCCATTCCACAACAACACTTGACAATCATCCCGATTCAAACCCTTCGGTCCCTTCTTTTGAAGATCAAGTCCTAAATTCACTTTAGAATTTAGGGTCTTTAACTCAGACTGTGAATTTTCACAGCCAGAGCATAAAGAAGATTGAAGAAACATTGGGACAACTTTCAAATACTTTGGCCAAAAGAGAGGAAGGAAAGTTACCCAGCCAACCTTTGAACAATCCCAAAGGACAGTTCATGGTTGGAGAAGCCTCTAATTCACATGAAGAAGTAAAAGCATCACCACTTTGAGAAGTGGAAGAATTATAAATAACAAAGTGGAGTCTTGAAGAAGGAAGAAAAATGAGGAAATGATAAAGATATGCGAAGAGCAAAGATAATGATAGCATAAAAGTGCTGATGGACCTCAGAAAAATCAAACAAATGAAAAACAAAAAATCCAAAAAGTTTCTGAAAATGCTTCCAAAGCTATAGATGAAGGACTAGTTCCTCATTTACCATTTCCTCATGCAATGAAATTTGTATCCCCTTTTGATAAAGGGAACACAAAAATAGATGAAATGATGGAGACTTTCAAGCAAGTCAAGATAAATCTACCTTTGCTTGAGGTAATCAAACAAATTCCAAAGATATGCAAAATTTTTGAAAGATGTTGGCACTCACAAAAGATGCCTAGGATACAGCTTATCCAAGAAGGTCTTTCTCAGGAAAGAATTAATCAAGTGTTATCCATTGCCACACCACTTAAACTTAAAGATCCTCGAATCCCCACAATCCCTTGCATTATTGGGGAACATACCATTGAAAAGGCTTTATTAGATTTGGTGCTAGTGTCAACCTACTTTCATATTCGTATATGAGAAACTAGGTTTGGGAGAATTAAACCCACTCATGTGGTGTTACAACCAGTGCATGATCCGAAAGGAAGCCAGCTTGGGATGATTGAAGATGTATTGGTGGGAGTAGATAAATTTTTCTATCCCGTTTGATTTTCTAGTTTTAGACATGGAACCTACCAAAAGCAAAACTTCCATCCTGTCATTTTGGGAAGACCATTCTGCTACAAATGCTTGCATTCAATGCAGGTCTAGTATTATGGAAGTCTCTTTTGGAAACATGAAGGTAAAATTAAATGTTTATAATGCAGTCACACAGCCTCAATTCAGCTCTGAAGAATGTTTTCATGTTGATCTATTGGATGAACTGGTAGAAGGGACTTTACAACAGTTTCTGCAGTGTGAATATTTCACTACAGATGTCAAATATGCTTGGAGAAATTCTGAGGAAGAAACAGTTTGTATCTCAAATTCTGAGGAAATAAATGTTGTGCAAGGAACCAACAAGTTTCTCTTCTTGGAAACCTGCTACTCTCCCCCTTCCACAAACAGCTAAGGTACCTTTGTTACCTTCTTTTCTCAGCCCACCTGATTTAGAACTAAAGCAGCTGCCAGAAAATTTGAAATATGTGTTTTTAGGAAATCATAAATCATTGCCTGCAATTATTTCTTCCTCCCTCACAAAGGATCAAGAAGAAGAGCTGTTGATAGTTTTGAAAGAACATAGAAGGGCAATTGGCTGGACTATTGCTGATTTAGGAGGAATCACCCAACAAAATCCATTTGGAAGAAGATGCAAAGCCTTCTAGGAAATGCAAAGGAGGGAACCCTCATATGCAAGAAGTGGTCATGAAAGAGGTTGTTAAGTTGTTGGATCGGGGTCATTTACCCCATTTGATTCGACTTGGGTGGCACCTACACAGGTGGTACCTAAGAAATCTGGGATCACTGTTGTAACCTCAGACTCTGGTGAGCTTATGTTAACCAGACAAACAACTGGGTGGAGAGTCTATATTGATTACAGAAAATTAAATGCAATGACCAGAAAAGACCATTTCCCCCTCCCATTCATTGATCAGATTTTAGATAAGCTAGCAGGAAAAGCTTATTACTGTTTTCTTGATGGTTACTCTGGTTACAACCAGATTCCTGTGTACCCACAAGATCAGGGAAAGACCACATTCACTTGCCCTTTTGGCACTTTTGCCTATAGGAGAATGCCTTTTGGTCTTTGTAACGCTCCTGCTACCTTTCAAAGATGCATGTATTCCATTTTCTCTGATATGATTGACCAATTTATGGAGATTTTTATGGATGATTTTTCAATCTACAGAGATAGTTTTTCCCAGTGTTTACATCATCTCAAATTGGTATTACAGAGATGTGAAGAAACCAATCTAGTTTTGAGCTGGGAAAAGAGCCATTTCATGGTCACCCAAGGCATTGTCCTTGGCCATGTTGTTTCTCACAAGGGCATTGAGGTGGACAGAGCAAAAATTTATTTAATTGCACATTTACCACCTCCCAAAACCTTTAAACAAATTAGAAGTTTTTTGGGACATGCTGGATTTTACAGAAGGTTCATTAAGGACTTCAGTAAAATAACCAAACCTCTTTGTCATTTGCTGTGCCAAGATGTCCCTTTTGTTTTCAATAATGAATGCATGAAGGCTTTTAAATTTTTTAAAAACTGTTTGATTTCAGCTCCAATATTGCGGTCTCCAGATTATTCACTACCTTTTGAACTGATGTGTGATGCATCAGATTATGCTTTGGGAGCTGTCGTTGGACAGAGAAAGGAAAAGCTGCCTCATGTCATAGCTTATGCGATGAATCAATGATTGATGCACAGCTCAATTACACAACAACTGAGAAAGAGCTGCTGGCAATTGTTTTTGCTTTAGAGAGATTCAGGTCATATGTCTTGGGTTCACAAATAGTGGTGTTCACTGACCACTCTGCTTTGAAATACCTTCTGTCTAAGAAGGACACCAAACCAAGATTAATCAGGTGGATTCTCCTATTACAGGAATTTGATTTACAGATCAAAGATAAAAAGGGGGTGGAGAATGTGGTGGCTGATCACCTGTCTAGAATTTTAACTGCTGAGATTGATAGGCTGCCTATCAATGAATCTTTCCCTGATGAGCAACTTTTTGCCATTAGTGTACACACTCCTTGGTTTGCAAACATAGTCAACTTTTTGGCTACTAGAAGAATTCCTCAACATTGAAATAAAATGGATAAAGATCTTTTCTTCGCAAAGGTTAAACATTTCATCTGGGAAGATCCTCATCTGTTTAAGAGTTGTGCAGACCAAATAATAAGAAAATGTGTCCCTGACCAAGAATTTCATAGAATACTTTCTATGTGTCATGAACAGGCTTGTGGAGGTCATTTTAGTGGAAACAAAACTGCTGCAAAGGTTTTGTGGTCATGGATTTTATTGGCCTACACTTTTCAAAGATGCTCTGCAGCATTGTAAGTCTTGCCAAAACTGTCAGAAATTGGGTAGCATTTCTAAGAGAAACTCAATGCCTTTACAGCCCATTTTGGTAGTTGAGTTGTTTGATGTTTAGGGGATAGACTTCATGGGTCCCTTTCCTCCTTCCAATGGGAATAATTTCATTTTAGTAGCTGTGGATTATGTATCCAAATGGATTGAAGCCACAGCCACTAAAACAAACAATCACAAAGTGGTTCTTAAATTTCTTAAGGATCACATTTTTTCCAGGTTTGGTTTTCCCAGAGCCATTATCAGTGATGGGGGAAGCCATTTTTGTAATAAACATTTTGAAACTTTATTGAAAAAATACTCTGTGACTCATAGAGTAGCCACTCCATATCATCCACAAACCAGTGGACAAGTGGAGATTTCCAATAGAGAAATCAAACATATCTTGGAAAAGGCATGAAGAAGGACGAAAGGATTGGTCCTTTAAAATTTGAATGATGCATTGTGGGCATACAGACAGACCTATAAAACCCCAATTGGCATGTCCCCATTCAGGTTGGTCTATGGCAAGCATGCCATTTACCGATGAGAGTTAGAATATAAAGCCTTTTGGGCCATTAAAACATTGAACATGGATCTAACTATTCGGTAATCACGAAAGCTGCAACTTCTTTGAGTTGGAGCTGAGAATGGATGCATACACAAATTCAAGATTTTACAAAGAGAAAGTCAAAACTTTTCATGATAAAAATTTATTGAGAAAAGAGTTCACAGCTGGCTCTAAGGTATGGTTATTTAACTCAAAACTCAAGTTTTTCCCAGGAAAGTTGAGATCCAGATGGGAAGGGCCATACACTATCATTCAGACAGCCCCTTCGGGAGCTGTTGACATCCTTGATCCAAGGAATGGAAGAATCCTAAAAGTAAATGGTCAGAGGCTCAAACTATGCATTGAAAATACCCAGGACCCTGTGCTGCCCATCTGTCATCACGAACCTCCAAAAATCTGATGGTGGATAACTGTACATTATGTTTTTATTTCATAGTTTTTGCTTAGTTTCTTTGTTTCAATTTTTATTCATGATTTGTCTCTTTTCGCATGGTTTAAATATGCTCCAAGTTAAGTCGCAAAGTAATAATTATCTTTTCGCAAAGTTCAAATTACTTTTCGAAAAGACTTTGGATTTGTAACGAACTGCTCGAAAGCAAGGATTTGCTTTTCGAATAGTTGGTTATGAAGCTATTTTCTTTTCAAAAAGATATTTCTGAAGCTATTTGCTTTTTGAATAGTTGGTTCT
The DNA here is from genome assembly GCA_021018995.1 of Chloranthus sessilifolius. Classification (NCBI taxonomy): domain Eukaryota; kingdom Viridiplantae; phylum Streptophyta; class Magnoliopsida; order Chloranthales; family Chloranthaceae; genus Chloranthus; species Chloranthus sessilifolius. The sequence continues at coordinate 84,771,460 of CM037590.1, read as the reverse complement.
GAAGCTATTTTCTTTTCGAAAAGATGTTTCTGAAGCTATTAACTTTTCGAATGGTACTGATGCCATTCGCAGTTGTCAAAAGGTCTATTTTGGAACTTTTCGAAAACTTAAAAAGGACTTTGCGAAATTAACTCTAAGTATATTTAAACCCTTTCGAAGTAGGGGTTTCATATTCGAACGCTTTCTGAAGAGCGGCCTGTTCCACAGAAACCCTATATCTTTCTTTCCTTGTGCGATTTGAAAATCTTGCTACACTTTTCTTCACCTTTGTTCGATCATTTGAGTTTTCAGAGAAGGATTTTAACTTCTAGTCTGGGGGATTTCTGCAAGCAAACAACACGTTCAATCAAAAACCCTAGATCTCGGTATTTCTCTACACATTCTCTCTGTTTATCATTTGAAAATTTTGATTTTGTGTCAGCATCTGTTGTGGGCATTTTCATACATCAATTTAGAATGGGAAAAGCGGAGAAATCGTTGGCTGCCATGTTCCCAAAATCCTCTGCTAAGAAAGTTAGCAAACCTACCCCAAAAGGAAAAACCAAAACTTCAGCCAAAAGAAAACTATCTATGAATAAAGCGGATAGGGTGGAGAAAGGGAAGAAAGTGAGACATGAGGAACCCATCCCTGCTATTGCTAGTCCTGAGCCTGAGCTTCCTCCTCTGCCTATACATTTGGTCGCCAAACATTCATCAAGCTCGTTTAATTCCTCGAAGATTGTGACGATAAACTTTTTCACAACAAACCGGATTGCCTGTTATCTTTAAAATACATAAGAGATGCCTCACTAAGCAATATCCTTACCCCCTTGCCAGAGAAAATTTACCCACGAATGGTGAAGTTATGGTACCAAAACCTAATCAAGGTCACTGAAAGAGATGCTGATGTCCCTACCCTGGTTATCTTTATTGATGATTGCAATCTTATTGTCACATTTGAAGACATAGGGAATGCTTTGGGGATACCCTTCCAATTTGATCCTTCTGGTCCATTGGCTGCTCCAGAAACAACCTCCTTTAGAGAAATGGCTGCACATTTAACCCAAGGAATTGTGGGCACTGGACAGTCCATCATGAGGAGAGACCTAGCCCCCCAATTTCTATTGATGGACTCCATTTTGCGGGGAAGTTTTTATGTCACCGGGCACAGCCAAGAGAGGAGAACACCAATTCTGGAGGCTCTCTTTCATTTTTCTAAGGGGCAGTTTTTCAATGCCCCTATGTTAATTTTTGAAGCCATGGCTGATAGTAGTGCCAAGTTGAAAAAGGAGCAGAAATTAGCTGGCCTCCCATTTGGTAGATTGATCACAACCCTCCTCAGAGCCAAGTTTGACATTGATAATGAGGAGCCATTTGAAGTCATTGCTCCTCACAATTTTGGAAAAAAGGCTTGGACTACAAGCCAAGCCATGCTGAGATGAATGAGAGAGGAAGGTGAACCTGCACCTGAACCTGCCCCTGCAGTTCCCTTAGAACCGGTTTTGGTAGAACCTTTGGTGACCAGCTCTGTAGCTGCACCACTTCTTGAAGAAGCTCTGCCAGACCCTGTGGTGACCAGCTCTTTAGCTGCACCACTTCTTGAAGCAGCTCTACCAAACCCTATGGTGACCAGCTTTTCAGCTGCACCAATTCTTGAGGAAGTTGGCCTTTCACCCTCCTCCCCTATTCCAACCCCCACCACTATTGCCCATGCAACCCAAACTGAACCTGAAGTCCTCCTTCTTGACACTTCTCCCCCTCCCACAGCTGGGACACCTTTGGTCCCCTACCATTCCATTCCCCTTCCCAGATTTGCCACCCTCAGAAGAGCCATGGAAGAAAATCCTTATATCTGTCGAGATGTTCTAAAGGGGTTAGCTGATTTACAAGCCTACATTCGAACCCCTTATGAAAACCAGATTCGGAAGTTGGAGTTATTTATGAAATTTGAGAGGGAGAAAATGAAGGACTTGCTGGGTCAAACCTTTCAGATGGTTCGGAGTGAGCAGCACAAGGTGACCATGTTGCAAGCACAGCTTGACCAGGAAAAACTGAAGACCACTAGACTTGGCAAGTACATTGGCCTCACCAAAAAGATCAAATCAGAGGAATACACTGAGCTGTAAAACACAATCCAGGAGAAAGCTCAATCAAGTTCAGACTCCAATACTGATTCTAGTTCTGATTCTGACAGTGACTCCAGTTCTGAGCCAATTGAACCAACTTATGACACAGATTTTGACCCCAGTTATTAAAGCACTTTGTACTTATCTGTGGTATAAGTTTGTAATATAAATTCTGGTTTTTCTTGTGAAATTAATGTGCATTTCTGTCTGTCCTCTTGTCATCATGATTTTTTTTTCTTGCTTATATCTCTTCTCTGCTTTGGACCAGTGTGGACCCTGCTCCCCTTTGGTTTGGGGGTATGTGTATGCCAATAAAATAAGTAAGTTAATGCTTGGTGCAGCTTATGATCAGTAGAATTTTTGAAAATGAAGTAATTTCACACCTGTTGTTTTGAAAAATGAGGAAGTTAAAACTTTTTAAAATTAATTTCTAGTGTAATTCTAATACTTTCATGAAGTGAATGTCAGAAAATTTCCAAAAGAAAATTGATGTTTTAGTAAACCTAAAAAGAGAGAAAACAGTGATGATATACCTCAGGAATTTGATAGAAAACCACACCCAGTGAGATTTGAACCTGAAATGTATTCTTTGGAGGTATGAATTGGCAATTTAAACCTGCTTGTTATCACTAGAAGTTACATATATCCAAGTTAAAATAGTTTGACAGCAATCATGATATTAAAGACATGATGTAAGGCCTCCTTTTAGACAGTTTGAACTTCAAAAAAAAAAAAAAAAAAAAAAAAGCCCAACCTGTTGAAACTACCCTTGATACACACCATTTGAGTTGTACAAATCTAAGATTCCTTTGAAACCTCATCCAATAATATCATCAACTTCATTTAGCCTAACCCTCACTCCGAGAAGTCAGAAGATAAAGGGAAGGAAGCTGAAGAAAGGTGAGTTGGGTAACAGTTTGGTAAAAAAATAATTGAAGGCAATGATGTATCAGCAGAAGAAATGTGGCATTTCAGTCAATGTTGCTTTGAAAAAAAAAAAAAAGGAGAAGGCATTTCATTGGAAGTTTAAAAAAGAAAGAGAAAAAGATGGCCACTTTGGCTCTGAAAATTCAAAGAAGAAGATGAAATTGTGCTGAATTGAAGAAGGTGTGTCTATCACATCCTTACCTTGACTGACTTCTCAATTTTGAACTCTATTCCACCCCTTTATTCTTGATAAATTTCACCCATAAGCCACATTACAACCCAAGTTAAAGTCCTTACTGATCAATGATGGATTGAGCTGTCACATGGAGATAAGGATTTGTGTAATCTATGATGAAAAAAGTAGTAAATTTAGAACTGAAAAGCAATGCCTATGCTCCTGCTTATAATCCTATTTGAGGACTATAATTGCTCTTGAGCTGTGTGAAATAGTGCAACCCTCATATTTGCATGGTGAGTGAAAACCCTGGTGAGAGTTGAGTTTGAAATTAAATTATTTTGGGTAACATCAAAACTAAATTCTCAAATAGAAGGCAAGCTTTTCATTAATTTTTCTTGTAAAAACTTTTTGACACCAACTGAGTGAATGGTAAAGGAATTACAGCAGAATTTTAGTTTTGAACTGATGTTTTCTTGAAAATCTTCTTACAACTTTGGTGATGCGGTGTGAATAATCTGATTGGATGAAAGTTTGCTTTATGAGCGCATTAATCTTAACTGATTTATTGGAGAAGTTTGTGGGTACCTTCACTGAAAACCCTCAGGAGACTTCACTCCTCCACTAGGGATCACCTAGGGGTTTAAAAGGCTTGTTGCATATGCTAAATGCAACTGTGCTCCCTACAAAAATGGCTTTTCATTCTATTTTTAAATTTTGTCTTTACTCAGGGACTAGCAAAGCTTAGGTTTGGAGGTGTGTTGAGAACTGGAAAATACCATTTTTCACCCCTTCATCTAGGCCTTGATAGACCCTTGAGAGAAATAAATAAGTGTTTTAAGTGTTTGTTTTACAGCTAACAATAAAGGCAGGCTTAACCTTGAAAGTAGCTCAAAAGTGCCAAAAAGATGACAATCCATGTCAATCCGAAGGAAGAAAGAGAAGAAACAACCTCACTAGCTGTTGAAAGGTCTGAATTGAAGAGGCAAAGACCTGGTCTCAACCCAGAAAAGAAGTATGGAGTAATTCGAACAGAAAAATGCACTACAGTACTTTTCAGAAGAACTCGAATCGTCAAGAACACGAACTCGCAAAAGAACAAAAACTCCAGGCTTAGCTTTCGAAGAGCATCTGAACTCTTCGAAGAGATGATTTACCTTTTCAAAAAGAAGAAAACTCAATTCGAACAGAACCAGAACCTTGCGAAAAGAGCTTCAGGAGTTACAACAACTTGCGAAAAGCCCCGTAAGCTTTGCGAAAAGGTATTCTGGAGGTTCCCAGCTTTTGCAAGGGCAATTCAGTAATTTGTTTCACGCGGCCCAATGCATCTAAAAACCTAGGGACATTTCAGAAGATTCTAAGCATAAAGCGAAGGCATATTCCACCCCACGTGAGCACCCAGAGATGAAATAACTTGGCGGGAACTTCTAGAAACTCTAACAAACTTTCAAAATGCATAACAGAATTGATGCCTTTTTCACCTGATTGGCTAAACCAGATCAAGGAATTCTGATTGGCTAGAACAGATCTAGATCCTCGTGCTCGACTACCATTGGTCAATACAGATCTGAGCACATCAGATTGGTTGATACACATCTAAGTTGGACTTAGGGAAAACTATAAATAGACGAACCATTTGCCCAATTTGGGGATCTAGATTTTGAGTTTCATTCCTATTCCCCCATTTCCAAACCAGATAGTTTGTCTGAAATCCCCGTAATAGCTTCACTTTTACTTGCAATTGAGAGCTGTGAGATATTTCTGTAATTCAAAAGAGAGTTGTATTCAAGACTACAAATCTGAGAGCTGTTTAAGCTGTGCTCTGTAATTGTAATGGTGGATTTGAAAAGGTTGCTGTAAATCGTGCATTCTCAATTGGACTCATAAGGGTTCCCTCTAATCTCCTTACTGCATTAGACTCCTTTAGATTTACTATTTTTCATACAATTTCCCTTGATTCATTAATCCTGTGAGAGTTAGTGTTGGTAACCTAATCTCTCACGGCATTTATAGTGATGCTTCTTGTTCTAAACTAAGGCTTTGGATTAAAGACTATTGGATGGTCTGTGGCCATTAAAGTGGACAAATCATAGCCATAAGCTTAAGTCTAATCCTGGAGTTAGATTTATTTCTCTTACATCTGTGCTTGTAGCCAGATGAAGATTGAATCATTTCTCAGTTGATCCGCAGTCATTCTCATTGTGTTTCAAGGACCAAATCAAAGTTAGATATTACTTCTCCATTTTTACAAGTTTACCTCAAACGTTCCCCCAACTCGGATCTGGATCATTTAGTTTAACTTTTACTTTTATCATTTAGTTAATGTGACAAATTCAACCTCCCATCTTATGTGCTTTCTAGATAGGATAAGAGGCCAGATCTGGTAGCTTAGATCTGGAGGTTTATCTTGCATTTTAGACAAATTCTCTGTGGACGATCTTCCACTCACTTACATTTAAAACTTGCTACAATTGGCCCTGATCTTGCAGGCTAATTCACTTCTACCTATGCTGATATTTCTTTACTCTTTTTAATATTCTAGATTCAGTATAATTTAGCAGTTGCAAACCTATTTTCAAAACACACATAAATCAAGCACACTAAGAAGTAACAACAGTTGTCTACCAGCTTGCTAGACTTAAGGCTGTGATGGCATTGGTCCCCCTCAAAATTTGAGGAGCCTTCTCCGATGGAATACTGGCCCTTTGGGTTGGCTACTGGTTGGCTTGGCAACCTGCCCTCCTCTCTCTTAGCCAGAGCATTGGCTATTTGGCCAAGCTGCTCTTCTATTTTCTTAATGCTTTGACTGTGAGAAGTCACAGTCTGACTTAAGGGTTCAAGGCTTTGCAATTGGGCCAAAACCTGGTCCTCAGAAGAAGCACTTCGGGGCTGAGGTTGGGGAACTACCAATTGATTTTGTTGTTGGGGCTGCTGTTGTTTGAAATTCGACCTTTGGGCATAACCCTGGTTAAACTGCTGCTGTGGCCTTTGAGGTAAGGCCAACATCTGCTGTGGCTGCATATAATTGTCTTGCCTCCACCTCAAATTTGGGTGGTCTCTCCATTGGTAACCAGCATTTTGGTACTGGTATCTATATGGTTATTTATTGTAACCACCAAATTGTTGATGTCCAAAAGATTGGGCAGCAGCAGCCTGTTCCATTACAAACTTAGGGTATTGCCCTGCAGATGGGCATTCTTCCACTGTATGCTGTGGAGATTGGCATATCAAACATGCCTCCATCACTTGTGCAGCCATTCTGGGCTGCACCACAGTCAAAAGTTTATCAAATCTTTCAGTAAGATTGGCCATCTGCAGTCTCAGGTCATCGTTTTCTCTAACTTCATACATCTTTCCTTTATAAGTTTCAGAACCCCCAGCTTAGGAGAAGGCTCTTGAACAGTTCTAGATGAGGACATCTTCTGGAAAGCATTTTCACTTATGCCCTCGAATAAGTCCCATGCCTCATCAGCTGTTTTATGCATGTATGTTCCACCACAAGTGGCATCTACCATGTCTTTGCTCTTCTCATCAATCCCATTGTAGAAGCTCTGGACAAGTTGCCAGTCAGGGATCTTGTGGTGGGGACATTGTTTGAACATCTCCTTAAATCTATCCCGGTATTGGTTAAAATCTTCAGTTGGGGATTGGGCAAAAGAAAGTATGCCCTTCCTCAATTGGCTAGTCTTGGTCTCTGGGAAAAATTTAGACAGAAATCTTGTTTGGAGGTCTTTCTAGGAAGTGATGCTATTATTTGGGAGAGTAGATAACCAGGTCATGGCCCTGTCCTTTAAGGAGAAAGGAAAAAGCCTTAACCTAGTGGCTTCTAGTCCCAAACCAGCAATGGAGAATGTCGTACACAGGGCCAAGAACTAGTCAATGTGCTTGTAAGGGTCTTCCTCGCTAAGCCCATGGAAAGATGGAAGCATTTGGATGATGAAAGTTTTGATCTCATAATTACCCTGAACATCTGGGAATTGAATGCTGAATGGAGAATTGTAATCATCCGGAGCATTCAATTCCTTCAATGTTCTAGGTTGCTCTTCACCCATTACTGTTGTCTCTATTTCAATAGGGGGCTCGACTGTGGTGTGTCTGTGCCTTCTCGGTCTTCTACCCCTTTCAATCTTAGAGTTAGTAGGCTCTAAAGTAGGACTGAGAAATCTCCTTCCTAACATGCACACACACCAACAGCAGGGGCAACTATTCGCAAGCACATTTCACAAGAAAAAATTATAACTATCCAAATCAACTTCTTATGGAATCTTCAAAGGAGAAATAAACTGAGGTTTTGAAGGTTAGAGAAGTGCAAACGGAGGTAGCTAGACTCTCAATGCAATTCCAGTCTCCTTCTCTGCTACGGTCCAGATCTGCAAGAAAAATTCCAAATGTAAATCAGCAGTATCAATTATTCACAAGTACAGCTACCAAAGAACAAAGAATACAAAATTCTAGAGTCTACTATTAGATCAAAATTATCCGACAGCGGCGCTAAAAACTTGTTGGGATATTTTTAATGCTTGCTACTGACTTTTATTGGAGACAGTTATAAGAATGGGGTGAATGAAAATGAATGAAAGGTGGATTGAGAATGGCAGAGCAGCGAGCCTAAAATATGCACAGTCCTTCAAGATACAGGGCCTGTTGTAGCAAGTTTTGATAAGTAAGAGTTTGTCCCACAGGAAAAGTTGATCTAAAGCTCTGAGGGAACCACCATTAGTAGGCTCTCCAGATCTGGCAATCCTAAATGGAAGGGGATTTAAGGTCACTAAATTCTAAATCCTAAGGTAACTTAATGTCTAAACCATAGAAAGGGTTGAGAAAACGGATGGAGTGGGAAAATAAATATAAAAGGGGTGAGAAGTATGCTATTAGGTTCAAATCTGATGGGTTTCATGACTCAAATTCAGATCTACTGCTATAGAAGTCCTGTCCAATGGCTACATTATCACCACTAAGGAGAAAGAATCCAACTCATCTCTGTGCCATGATCCAATCCCTTTATGACTATAACTTGTCTACTTAAATGGTCACAGACTATCCAATTGGGGAACCACAGTCCAGAGATGGGTCAGAACAAGTCTATCATTGTAAGCACTACTTCATCCAGGCTACAAGCACAAGAATCCATAGGGAACCTCAACCTCTAAAGTGCTATGTGTGGGGTTAGGCCTGTATGGGAGCATGTTAGCCCAGACACATAGAACCAGCAAGAGTTTGAGTGCAGCCTTAGGTCTAGCTGTTCACTGCTATAGAAAGACTGCAGTGATCCAGTCACAAGCCTACAATCTCTATAACCAAACCAGATCTGCCATCTGATGGCGGGTCTATACAAATACAGGGGAGTTTGTCTCTGCACAATCTCTCACAGGGCTACAAGCACAAGTGCAGAGAAGAAGAATCTGTCTTGGATCTCTGGATTGGCCTCACCCTAAGGCTATAACCCGTCCACTTAAATGGTCACAGACTATCCCAGAGGCTATCCTCCTCACAGAGGTCCAAAACAGAACAAGAACATTGTTGTCACCACCATGTTCAGAAGGCCACAAGCTCAGGCTCCCAGGGGGATTTCAGATCTAGTGGATCCTGTGGTGGGGCTAAGCTTGTATGGGAGCATGTTAGCTCAGACACACAGGTCACTTGGATCTAAATAGATCTTTAAAAATAGTCCTCCATTGCTCATAATACAACCTATCAATGGAGGATCTCAAGGCAGCAACCTTGTACAGAACAACTCAATCTCAAACTTCAATCCCATACATGTAAAACACCCAATCATGAAATTTTATTAAATCGAAACCAAATAAGCATACAAAGGCATAGCCAGCAAGTGCTAGGCTATGGAGAGAAAAAAAGTAAAAAGTGATCTACCTAAAACCTCCCTAGAGATCTACAGCTATTGTAAAAAGAAGATAGACAAAATTCTATCCTCCGAGAGCCCTAAACCTAAACCAATCTTAGGTTTATATAGCAGCCAGTTTGGTGGCGCATTAGGGTTAGGAAACCCTAATTTTATCGATGCCACGTGGCCTAATACTGTTCCTTGGATGCCTCGAGATGCGTGTATAGAAATTGGAGCATTGGAGTGCATGCCCTAATTACTGGAAGTTCTCAGAATGTCCTCTGTAGAAGTGAGGGAGAGTTAGAGTCCAGAGCCTCGCCAGGTAGCACTGGTTTCCAAGACTGTCGCGTGGTAGCACGGTCTTTGCAAGATTAGATTAACTTGAAATTCTAGCCGTCGCATGATTGTCTTAGTTTGCAGCTTAAGCAGTCGCGCGATAGAGCATTGAATCCTCGCTGGATTGCTCTGGTCTTCGTGGGATTACACTTTCCTTCTGAATGGTGCGGGAATAGTGTGAGCAGTTTGTTTCTCAATGGATCTTTGCTAGGATCCTCGTGAGGGCGTGATGTGCATTGGTCTCTAAACTGCGCGAGAGGTTTTTCTAAAGTTTTGCATCCCGCGGCCACTGCACGACAGCTACGCGCAGAAATACCTAGAGCTCTCTCTCTCTCTCTCTCCTCAGCTTATTTGAGTGAACTGCGTGAGGTTTTGAGTGCTGCTTTCTTGAGCTGCACGAGACTGTGCGAGCATTTAAGTGCTTGAGCTTCGCAAGAGCTACGCGAGTCATGATTCTGAAGCCCTTCTGTCACAAAACTACGCGAGAACAGTGCGGACAATTGGTATGAAGTCTTGGGAAACTTGCGAGGACTGCGCGAGGCTTACTTTCTGAATCCTTTGAACCTTACGGCAACTGCGCGAGGCTCATTTCTTTCTCTGTTGCTGCTGTGCTTTGCCTTCATGCAGTCAAGTTCTTTTCTGGATCCAGCTTCCCTTCTTCTGAGAGACTTCTGGGGAAAAAGTGGGCTCCTTAGCAGGATTAAGGCCTTATTACAGCTGCTGTTCATTACCTACAGAACAAGCTTAAAACACTTTTATTAAATGATTAAGGGCCCAACAGAGATTAAGTTAAGGGGTGAAAAGTGGTACTTTTCAAGTCTTAACAATATGGAAATAGGCCTTGCATCCCTGTCCCTTTTTGAGGTGGAGGTACCCCCATCAATACCAAACTCAGGCATAAACCACCACAAACCCTTGTTAACATTTGAGGACCAGGTGGGTCCCAGACGAACCAATGATAAATATGATGGAGACTGACTCTCAACGACCATTTCAATCAGCCTCCTCCATCAAACCAGGTAAAGGTGAGACACCACAAGTAAGAAATTAGATATCATTACTCCTGACTTTGGAAGTATTTTGTGGTCGTAAATATGATACCAACTTTCCAAAAAAAAAAAAAACTTATAAAAAGTGAGATTTGCCCTTGTCAAGAAATACCCTGTGTATATAGAGACCCGCCACACCAAGGGCCCATCTCCAAAGAAAAGGAAAACCATAAAAAAATAGAAAAAACACAAAAAACTCCAAAAATAATATCTTTCAAAATTTGAAAAAAAGTTAGAAAAATGATGCCTTAGTAGAAGAACTCGCCTGACGTGAAGTCAACCTCTTTCCTGTAGAAATACAAGAAGAGGTAGAAGTCACGAATTTGGATGGCGAGGACTTAATTGAGGAGTTCCTAATGAGCTCCTCGAATGGTATGTCGATTTTGAGCATGGCCCTACCTTGATCGTTGACGAGACTGAAGATGTCAATCTGGGTACCGAGGAGATTGTTAGAATCACTAAAATCGAAACATCGTTGTCTCTCAAGGAAAGAAAAAATATAATTGATTTCCTTTGGTCATACCAAGACGTTTTTGCATGGTCATACGAGGATATGCCGGGTTTGGATACCGATTTGGTCGAGCATGAGCTGCCGCTATATCTCGACGTTAAGCCAGTCAAGTAGAAGTTAAGATGTCTTCGGCCAGAGTGGATGTTGAAGGTGAAAGATTAAGTCATAAAGAGGTACGCCACGGGTTTCCTCATGGTCTCCAAATTCCTGCAGTGGTTAGCCAACATCGTCCCAGTACCGAAGAAAGATGAAAAGTTTTGCATGTGCATCGACTTCATAAATCTTAACAAGGCAAGCCCGAAAGACGACTTTCCTTTACCACACATCGACATGTTGGTCGATAATATTGTTAGTCATGAGATGCTCTCATTCATGGATGGATTCTCTGATTACAATCAGATCAAATTGGCGGAAGCAGATCGAGAAAAGACAATGCTCATCACCCCATGAGGAACTTTCTGCTAACGAGTCATGTTGTTCGGATTAAAAAATACTGGAACAACATATCAGAGGGCAATGACGACACTCCTCCATGACAAGATGCGCCAAGAAATTGGGGTATATGTTGATGACATGATAGCTAAGTCTCAAGAGAGAGGTGATCGTGTGGTAAACCTCCAAAAGTTGTTTAAGAGGCTGAGAAAATATAGGTTGCGTCTGACTCATAAATGCACATTCGGTGCCATGCCAGTAAAGATATTGTGCTCCATAGTCAGTGAAGAGGCATCGAGGTCGATCCGGTCAAAGTAAAAGCTATCGTCAAAATGCCACCACCATCTACCGAGAAAGAAGTTAGAGGCTTCTTGGGCAGAATACATGCGACAGCCCAAATTTTCCCAACCTAAAATTTTGAGACTTTTTTTTTTTCGTAAACCGAATGGGAAAACCTGGACTACCAGATCGTAGATCACAATCTGTTACAAAAAACTTGGCACATCCATTTACTTATGAAAATCAAAGCAAAGTTACATATGTCATGAATAAAAATCTCCAGTTCTAATATCTAACATGTACAGAACTAAACAAACACCAGTGATGGCCAACCATCACCAACCGTGGTGTACAACAGTACCAATGTACCAAACCTTAACTCACCAAATCCACAAGGCACAAATTCTACAATCCCAAAACTGAGTACAATACCTTATGCGGAAGCTCCTTTGTTTCAAGTGTGTAGTCTGGGCCCTCCTTAAACCTACACCTGTGATGTATAGTCGGGGTGAGCTAACATCTAAGCTCAATAGAGAAAATTCAATAGCAGTTACATCTTATCAGATAAAATTCATAGATTCAATGACAACCATCAAAGCATTTTCATATGAAAACGGTATTTGAAAAATCCTATCAGTAATAAATTTAAAAAATTAAATTTTAACCAATAATCTGTGTTCACATATTTTTGTGTCAAAAGGAAAGCAAAACAAATTTCTTATTTCTTATTTTCTAGGATTCGGACGAATTTATGAATCAAGGTTCAAGTTCACATCAAGGTTCACATTTGAATCACGGTTCACATTCGAATCAAGGTTCAAGTTCACATCGAGGTTCACATTCGGATTTGCAAACAATGTCGAATTTGCGACAAATAACCAATCTAAGACCAAAGCATCCCATGTCTCGGGAATAGAGCATCCTATGTGGAAGGAACAAGGTTAAAACCCCAGGGACTCTACCCCTCTCTGGAGCCTCTACTCCTCTCTGCCTCAAGTTCAAGGTTCAAGTTCAAGTTCAGATTCAAGTAACAAGTTCAAGTATCAAGTTTGGATTCAAGAATGGATCGAGGTTTCGGATTCAAAGACAGATTCAGATTCAAGCTCGGAGTTTGAAATCAACAGATTCACGGTTCGGACTTAGAGGTCGAATTCAAGTTCCAAATTGATGTTCAAGTTCATATTTCAAGTTCATTTTGTGGAGTTTCAAATACATAAATTCAAGTATTAGTCAATGATGCAAAACTATTCCGTTTTCAAATACAATCAAATAGCAACTTCTCAAATTCATAAAATTCCAGTTCTAGTTTCAAAGAATTCAAACACTAGTACAAATAAGGTCAAACTTATAATTTTTCATTTTCATTCAATCATATCAAGAAGCTATAAACCAAATTCATAAAATGTAAACATACTCTGAGTTTCCCCTACCTTAACCTCGATGCTGTGCGAAGCCAAGCAAAGCTCTATCTATGGCTTTCCTCCCTCAATCTATAACACAAATATATAATGTATCAAAGGCCAACTCTAGTTACTAGAAACTTAGACATCTATAAATGTTTCTCAACACGAGGCGGAAACGGACAAATTCATGAAATTTTGAAATTTGATGTAACTTCCCATAGACTTTCAACCTTAAAAACTTTAGATTCATGAGTTCATCAAAACATAAAAGTTGTTGATCTCGATGTCTTCTTTCTAATGCAATAAGAATCACGTCAATCGGAGTTTGGCATAAAATGTTACAGCCAAAACACCAAAGAAGTGTTGGCACGCACAGTCAAATTCGATCGATCGAAATCTAATTTTGATTGATCGAATTTGAAACTCGATCGATCAAAATTCATTTCGATCGATCGAATTCCAACAGAAATCCTTAAACCTCCTATTTTATACTTTTCGATCGATCGAGTTTTCAATTCGATCGATCGAAACACATTTTGATCGATCGAAATCCTTCAAAAATCAAATTTTAACATTCTCAAGTCAAATTCGATCGATCGAATCCATTTCGATCAATCGAAATCCTTCAAAAATTAAATTTTAACATTCTCAAGTCAAATTCGATCGATCAAATCCATTTCGATCAATCAAAATCACAAATTTCGCTCAATCCTTGGTTTTCTCATTCCAAATCCAATTTTTCTTCCTCAAATTTAACCCAAATCTCACATACAATTATACAACCATAAAATAATGTATTTAAAACTCATCTAACATGGATTTCTCACCTTAAATTGATTGATTAACCCATAGATCGGATCATCTTCTCCATTTCGCAAAAAAAAAGTTTCCAAGCCCACATCAGTTTCTTCCAAGCTCCACGATCACGACCAAGCACTCGAAAATGTCAGCAACCTCCCCACGCACACTTCACACAACCCCCCGCTACTAATAATGATTCAAATCACATGATTTCATCTCAAAAGAAATGGTTTCAAGAGCGCCCAAATGACTCACACGTTGAAACCAATGGCGATCCTTCCTTTCCACCAGTCCACAAATCTTTTTCTCAAAAAACCTAAGCTCGGCGCACACTGATCCGGCATATTTTCCCTTCTTCTTCCTCTTTTAAAAACCCAAAGCCCCAAAACCCTCAACTCTTTCACACAGCTAAAGCTTTACAAGGAAGCTAGCCCTTTTCCTAAAGAATATAAACAAGTAAGATAAATCAACCAAAAACATCCTACATATGATGCAGTAATGACACACCTGTGGATCAATTTGAAGAAGGATCTTCTTAAAGGTGAATGGTGTCCATGGGTTCAACAGGTTTTTCAAAACAAGGCTTAAGCCTCTGACCATTCACTTTCAAGGTTCTCCCAGACTTGGGATCCTTGATTTCCACAGCACCAGATGGGGAAACATGCATGACAATATAAGGACCTTCCCATCTGGATTTCAATTTGCCCAAAAAAAACTTAAGTTTGGAGTTAAATAACCAAACCTTATCACCAGCAATAAAACTCTTTCTCAACAGCTCTTTGTCAAAGAAAGTTTTGGACCTTTCCTTGTAGATCCTGGTATTGGCATACGCATCCATCCTCAGTTCTTCCAATTCAAACAGCTGCAGTGACCTGTGAAGACCAGCAGAAGTTAGATCTAGATTTAAATGTTTGATTGCCCAATAGGGCCTGTGTTCTAACTCCACTGGGAGATGACAGGCCTTGCCATAGACCAGTCTGAATGGGGACATACCAATGGGGGTCTTATAGGCTGTCCTATAAGCCGACAGTGCATCATTAAGCTTGTCAGCCCAATCCTTCCTATCAGTCCTCACTGTCTTCTGAAGGATATGCTTGATCTCCCTATTTAAAATTTCAACTTGCCCACTGGTTTGTGGGTGGTAGGGAGTAGCAATCCTATGGGTGACAGAATATTTCTTGAGCATGCTCTCAAAATTTCTATTACAGAAATGGCTCCCCCCATCACTGATAATGGCTCTAGGGGTACCAAATCTGGAGAAGATATTCTGCTTTATGAACTTGAGGACCACCTGATTATAATTAGTTCTTGTGGCAATGGCTTCTACCCATTTGGAAACATAGTCCACTGCCACTAAGATGAAATGAAAACCATTCGAAGGAGGAAAGGGGCCCATAAAATCAATACCCCACACATCAAACAGTTCTACAACAAGGATGGGCTGTAAAGGCATTGAATTTTGTTTAGACATGCCTCCTAGTTTCTGACATCTTTCACAAGTCTTGCAGCATGTATTGGCATCTCTGAAAAGAGAAGGCCAATAGAGCCCACACTGTAACACTTTGTCAGCTATTTTTCTCCCACTAAAGTGACCCCCACAAGCATTTTCATAGCACATGGCCAGAATACTGGGGACATCACTTTCGGGGACACATTTCCAGGGAACTAAAGAGTGGATGGCAATATGTTCATACTAGGGAACTAAAGAGTGGATGGCAAACAGTTGCTCATCCGAGAAGACATCATTTGTAGCAAGGTCATCATCACCTTTGTCCAACATAATTCTGGACAAGTGGTCAGCCACCACATTTTTTACACCCTTCTTGTCCTTGATTTCAATGTCAAACTCCTTCAAGAAGAGTATCCATCTAATTAATATTGGCTTTGCATCCTTCTTGGACAGTAGGTACTTTAATGCTAAGTGGTCAGTGATGATTACAGTTTTAGACCCAAGTAGGTAAGGTCTAAACTTATCCACAGTAAAAACTACTGCCAGAAGCTCTTTTTCAGTGGTTGTGTAGTTCAGCTGAGCTTTAGTAAGTGATTTACTGAGATATGCAATGATCACAGGCAGCTTATCTTTTATCTGGCCCAGGACAGCACCTATTGCCAAGTCAGATGCATCACACATCAACTCGAAGGGCAAGGCATAGTCAAGTGTTTGGAGTACAGGAGCAGAGGTGAGGCAGATTTTTAACTTTTCAAAAGCCTCAGGACATTCAGTAGAAAAATCAAAGGGCACATCCTGGCAGAGCAGGTGGCACAATGGTTTAGCAATTTTGCTAAAGTCTTCGATAAACCTCCTGTAGAATCCAGCATGCCCAAGGAAGGATCTGATTTGCTTGACTGTTCTTAGAGGAGGAAAATTTGCAATGAGGTCAACTTTGGCCTTGTCTACCTCAATTCCATCTTTAGAGACCACATGGCCCAACACAATTCCTTGTGTTACCATGAAGTGGCTCTTTTCCCAACTTAAGACCAAATTGGCCTCTTCACATCTTTGTAAGACTTGATGGAGGTGTTGTAGACATTGGTCAAAGCTATCCCCATAAATCGAGAAATCATCCATAAAAATTTCTAAGAATTTATCAATCATATCAGAAAAGATGGCATACATACACCTCTGAAAGGTGGCTGGGGCATTACACAGTCCAAAAGGCATCCTTCTATAAGCAAAGGTGCCAAAAGGACAAGTAAAAGTAGTTTTCTCTTTATCCAAAGGGTGCACAGGGATCTGGTTGTACCCTGAGTACCCATCAAGAAAACAGTAAAAACCTTTCCCAGCCAACTTATCTAAAATTTGAAAAATAAAAGGGAGAGGGAAGTGGTCTTTTCTGGTCTTGGAGTTAAATTTTTGATAATTGATGCAAACTCTCCAGCCAGTGGTCTCCCTAGCTGGTCTCAACTCTCCAGAGTCGATTGTGATCACTGTGATGCCAGACTTCTTGGGTACCACCTGGATTGGTGCCACCCATTCAGAATCAGAGATGGGATAAATTACCCCAGCATCCAGCAACTTAATGATTTCTTTCAGAACCACTTCTTGCATGTGAGGATTCAATTTCCTCTGTATTTCCCTAGATGAATCCTATGCATACAGATTGATGCATCAATCCCTCCCAGATCAGCAATGATCCGACCAATTGCTTTCTTGTGCTTCCTCAGAACTGTTAGCAATTTCTCCTCTTGCTCACTGGTTAGAGAAGAGGAGATAATTATAGGAAGTTTCTCTTCTTTCTCGAGGAAAGCATATTTCAATGTCTCTGGCAACTTCTTGAGCTCCAAACCAGGGGCTTGTTGGATGGATGGCAGGATTGGTGTATTGTTGGTTGGAGGAAGGGGCAGCAATATAGGTTTCCAATTGGAATACTGCACTAAGCCTACAGAAGATCTCACTAGGGGTATGTCTTCAAGCATTAAAGCTAGGCTTCCTTCCTCCACCATGTTCCAAACTTCAGTTAAATTAGTGACAATGTTGCTCCACTCCAGCAGAGTGGGCAGTTCATCTGCAACAATTTCTTCTAGTACATCCACTGTAAAGCATTCCTCATTGTCCAGTTGAGGGTACTTTGCACTATTGTACACATTAAGCTCAACTTTCATATATCTAAAAGTGACCTCCATGATCCCAGACCTACATTGAATGCATGCATTGGCAGTGGCCAAAAATGGTCTGCCCAGAATGACAGGTGTCGGGGATGTACTCTTGTTACAACCCATGTCCAAAACAAGAAAGTCTGCAGGGTAGAAGAATTCATCTACCCCTACTAGGACATCCTCAACCACTCCCATGAGTTTCCTCTCAGACCTATCAGCCATCAATAGAACAATGGGGGTGAGCTTAAGCTCCCCCAAACCTAACTGCTGATATACACTGTATGGCAGCAGGTTCACACTGGCTCCAAGGTCCAAAAGGGCCATTCCAATCGTGTGGTCACCAATAATATAGGGAATAGTGGGTATCCCTGGGTCTAGCAACTTCTCAGGTATTGTCATGATTAATACAAAATTAACTGTATCAGTTGTAAAGACCTTTTTGGACAAATGACCTCTGGCCTTTCTTTTCTGAGTACAAAGGTCTTTCAGAAACTTTGCATAGGCTGGGACCTGTCGGATTACATCAAGCAGGGATAAATTTATTTTGACCTGCTTAAAGGTCTCTATCATTTCCTCAATCTGTGCTTGACCCTTATCAAAAGGGGTAGGGCCACTCAAGGCTTGAGGAAATGGCAGCTGAGGTACTGCTGGTTCCTCAGCTGCAAGCCTATGGCTGAACTTTTGTTTTTTCCTTTTTTCTATTTTTATCTCCTACTGAGGTTCAACTACAATCTCTTTATTTTTTCCTTGTTAAAGGGTAGCAGGCAGTTCTTGACTCTGTGCTCTAACAAAGTCTTTATCACTTCCACTTGACATTTCATTGGGAATGACCTCTCCTTGTTCTTTTCTCACCTGGTTGTTTACCAGCTTGCCAGACCTTAAGGCTGTGATGGCATTGGCCCCCTCAAAATTTAAGGAGCCTTCTCCGATGGAATATTGGCCCTTTGGGTTGGCTACTGGTTGGCTTGGCAACCTGCCCTCCTCTCTTTTAGCCAGATCATTGGCTATTTGGCCCAACTACTCTTCTATTTTCTTAATGCTTTGACTGTGAGAAGTCACAGTCTGATTCAAGGGTCCAAGGCTTTGCAATTGGGCCAAAACCTGGTCCTCGAAAGAAGCACTTCGGGGCTGAGGTGGGGGAACTATCAATTGATTTTATTGCTGGGGTTACTGTTGCTACTGGAAATTTGACCTTTGGGCATAACCCTGGTTAAACTGCTGTTGCGGCCTTTGAGGTAAGGCCAACATCTGTTGTGGATGAACATAATTGTCTTGCCTCCACCTTCAATTTGGGTGGTCTCTCCATTGGTAACCAGTATTATGGTGCTGGTATCCATATGGTTGTTTATTGTAGCCACCAGATTATTGTTGTCCAAAAGATTGGGTAGCAGCAGCCTATTCCATTACAAATTTAGGATATTGCCCTGCCGATGGGCACTCTTCCACTGTGTGCTATGGAGATTGGCATATCAGACATGCCTCCATCACTTGTGCAGCCATTTCAGGCTGCACCACAGTCAAAAGTTTATCAAATCTTTCAGTAAGATTGGCCATCTGCATTCTCAGGTCATCATTTCCTCTAACTTCATATATCTTTCCTTTAGAAGTTTCAGCCACCCCCAGCTTAGGAGAAGGCTCTTGAACAATTCTAGATGAGGACATCTTCTAGAAAGCATTTTCACTTATGACCTCGAACAAGTCCCATGCCTCATCAGCTATTTTATGCATGTATATTCCACCACAAGAGGCATCTACCATGTCTCTGCTCTTCTTATCTATCCCATTGTAGAAGCTCTGGACAACCTGCCAGTCAGGGATCTTGTGATGGGGACATTGTTTGAGCATCTCCTTAAATCTGTCCCAGCATTGGTTAAAATCTTCAGTTGAGGACTGGGCAAAAGAAAGTATGCCCTTCCTCAATTGGCTGGTTTTGATCTCTGGGAAAAATTTAGATAGAAATCTTGTCTGGAGGTCTTTCCAAGTAGTGATATTATTGTTTGGGAGAGTAAACAACTAGGTGCTGGCCCTGTCCTTTAGGGAGAAAGGAAAGAGCCTTAGCCTAGTGGCTTCTGGTCCCAAACCATCAATGGAAAATATCGTGCACAGGGCCAAAAACTGGTCAATGTTGCTTGTAAGGGTCGTCCTTGCTAAGCCCCTGGAAAGAGGGAAGCATTTGGATGATGGAAGTTTTGATTTCGTAATTACCCTGAATATTTGGGAATTGAATGCTGAACGGAGAATTGTAATCATCCGGAGCATTCAATTCCTTCAATGTTCTTGGTTGCTCTTCACCCATAATTGTTGTCTCTATTTCAATAGGGGGCTCGACTGTGGTGTGTTTGTGCCTTCTTGGTCTTCTACCCCTTTCAATCTCAAGGTTAGCAGGCTCTAAAGTAGGACTGAGGGATCTCCTTCCTAACATGCACACACACCAACAACAAGGGAAACTATTCGCAAGCACATTGCACTAAAAAAAAAATTACAACTATCCTAATCAACTGCTTATGGAATCTTCAAAGGAGAAATAAACTGAGGTTTTGAAGGTTAGAGAAGTGCAAATAGAGGTAGCTAGACTCTCAATGCAGTTTTAGTCTCCTTCTCTGCTACGGTCCAGATCTGTAAGAAAAATTCTAAAAGTAAATCAGCAGTATCAATTATTCACAAGTACAACTACCAAAGAATAAAGAATAAAAAATCTAGAGTCTACTAAAAGATCAATATCCCCGACAACGGCGCCAAAAACTTGTTAGGCTATTTTAAGTGCTTGCTACCGACTTTATTGGAGACAGTGATAAGAATGGGGTAAATGAAAAATGAGTGAAAGGTAGAGTGATGATTACGAAGCAGCAAGTCTAAAATATGCACAGTCCTGCAAGATACAGGGCCTGTTGTAGCAAGTTTTGATAAGTAAGAGTTAGTCCCACAGGGAAGTTGATCTAAAGCTCCAAGGGAGCTATCCTTAGTAGGCTCTCTAGATCTTGCTACAGATCTGGCATTCCTAAGTGGAAGGGGATTTAGGGTCACTATAATCTAAATTCTAAGGTATCCTAATGTCTAGATTACATAAGGGTTGAGAAGGATGGTGAAGTGAGAAAATAAATATAAAAGGGTGAGAAGTGTGTTATTAGGTACAGATCTGATGGGTCTTGTAACTCAGACTCAGATCTGTTGCTATAGAAATCTTGTCCAATGGTTACATTATCACCAAAGAAGAGAAAGAATCCAACTCACCCCTGTGCCATGATCCAATCCCTTAAGGCTATAACCTGTCCACTTAAATGGTCACAGACTATCCAATAGGGGAACCACAATCCAAAGATGGGTCAGAACAAGTTTATCATTGTAGGCACTACTTCATCTAGGCTACAAGCTCAAGAATCCATAGGAACCTCATCCTCTAAAGTTCTGTGTGTGGGGCTAGGCCTACAAAGTGTACAAGCCTGGACACACAGGACCAACAAGAGTTTGAGTACTAGCTTTTAAGCATGGTTGTTCACTGCTTTAGAAAGACTACAGTGATCCAGTCACAAGCCTACAATCTCTACAGCCCACTTAGATCTGCAAGCTGATGGTAGATCTATTCAATTATAGGGGAGTCTGTCACTGCACAATCTCCCACAAGGCTACAAGCACAAGTGCAGAGAAGAAGAATCTGTCTTAGTTCCATGACTTGGCCTCACCCTAGGGCTATAATCTGTCCACTTGAATGGTCACAGACTATCCACAGAGGTTATCCTCCTCACAAAAGTCTAAGACAGAATAAGAACATTACTGTCGCCACCATGTTCCCAAGGCTACAAGCACAAATTCCCATGGGGATTCAGATTTAGTGGGCCCTGTGGTGGGGGAAGGCCTGCAAAGTGCCTAACCTGGACACACAGGTCACTTAGATCTAAATAGTACCTTAGAAGCAATCCTCCATTACTTACAAAACAACTTAGCAATGGAGGTTCTCAAGGCAGAAGCCTTGAACAGCACAACTCACAACAAAAATAACATCCCATACATGTAACAGATCCTATTACAAAAACTCCATTAAAATCTATACCAAAAAATATACAAAAGGCATAGCCAGCAAATGCTGGACTATGGAGAGAAAGAAAAGGGAAAAAGAAAACTCCTAAACCCTAACCTTAGCCTACTGTAGTTCTACCGTTGGTTTTTTTTTTAGAGAAGAAGCACAGAAGTTAAGTCCCAAAAGGATCCCTTAAATCTAAGCTAGGCTTAGGCTTATATAGCAGCCGGCTTCCCTTCCAATTAGGGTTAGGAAAACCCTAATTTCTCCATGTAATTGCAGCTCATTCTTGTCCCTTGGATACCTCGGGGCGTGTGTACGGAGATTGAAGCATTAGAGTGCCTGCCTTAATTGCTAGAGATTCCTAGATTGCCCTTGGAGAAGTGGGGAGAAGTTTAGAATTCGATCCTTGCTGAGTAGAAATGATTTCAGATCTTTCCGCATGGTAGAATTGGCGTCGCAGGGTTGAATTGACTTGAAATTCATGCAATCGCGGGATTGGCATTTTAGTCATCGCGGAATACAAATGGCTATCGCGAGATTGCTCTTTCAGCTTTGAATGGCGCGGGGATTGCTCGCGCGGTTCATCCCTTCGTGAATCTCACGACAAATCTTGTTCGAGAGTTTCTAGCGAGATTCACTTTGAAGGTGCGTATCTCGCCATCGACAAATGCGCGAGTGAATACCTAAAGCTTTCTCTTCTGAGTGAGTTGCGCAAAGCTTAACGGTTCTTCTTTTGAGCTACGCGAGACTGTGCGAATGCTTTAGACTGAGCCTCGTAAGGATCTCATGAGGCTTGCTTTTCAATTCTTTCTGGCACCAAAGCGTGCGAGAACGGCGTGACCAGTTGTTGTGCTTCCTCTAGGGGCTCGCGATAACTGCGCGAAGGCATTATCCCTGGTTTAATTGAACCCTGTGACATTTACGTGAGGCATTCTTCTTGATATATTTCTGCTTGGATGTGCCTATGCTTCAGCCAACTCTCTGTCTGTATTCATCCTTCGTTTTGTTGAGGTTGTTCTGGTGCAACGATGAGCTTCTTGGCATGGTTAGGGGTTTATTGGCAGTTGCTATTTATTATCTGCAGAATAGGCTTAAAACACTTTTATTAAATGACTAAGGGTCCAACAGAGATTAAGTTAAGGGGTGAAAAGTGATACTTTTCAGGTCTTAACAGCTGCTGCTGGAATTTCTGGCTTCTTTGATATCCTCTCTGATCTGGTAATAAAATCTATTACCCCTTCTCTATTGCTGCTTCCGGCATTGACATCTATTTGTTAGTAGCTTAGCGGGACCTGATGAGGATCATATGTGGGTCCCGAGATCTGGAAGGGTATGACTGCCGATTCTTGAGGTACTTGTACTGTCGGCTCAAGAGGTGTGGGCAATACTTGATTCACCTCGGTGGCAGCGGATTGGGTGGAATGATTGGGCCAAATGGGGGTGGTGAAGTTTTAGGGTGGGGGCATTGGAGGGAAGGAGGTAAAAGTAAGCCATTGATAGCTAGTGGGTGTTGGCGGCAGATGGGGGGTCTGATGGGCCGTTAGGTAATTGATCGGGGTGGTGGAATTTGCCGGTGGTTGAACTGGGGGTGATGGAGTGGGCGCAGGCCATTGATAACTGATGGGTGCGGGTGTTGGATTGGGGGCCTGGTGGCTTAAAGGGTAATCGATGGGGGTTGTGGTGTATGGTGGTAGTTGAAATAGGGAGGGCGCAGGCCATTGATGACTGGCGGGTGCAGGATTGGGGGCATGGTGGTTTATAGGATAATTGATGGGGGTTGTGGTGTATGGTTAGTATGCATTGATATTCACATAATTGACGGGTGTGGTGGATGGAAAGTATGCCCGGAGATCCAAAGGTTCAAATTGTGGGGTTGGGTTGGGGAAATATTCAAACAAATTTAGGGGTTTAATTACCCCAACATTCCTTTCTTCATCATTCCTCGGCCATGGTGCCACATAATTCTCCCGATCACTGATATAATCGGATGGGTCAAATTTAAACTCATCCTCATCTTCTATCATTCCAATGGCAGGTCTGGGACCTGCTCCTCCGGTAGGATGTGGGGGTAGTGGCACTTGGTGAATATTAGCATGCTGAGAAGGTGCAGGGAGAATGATTTTCCCGGCATCAATCAAATCCTGGATGGCGTGCTTCAATGGGAAGCAGCGATAAGTAGGGTGACCCGGACCCTAATAAAAATTGCAGTGGGTATTTGGGTCATAGTTCCTTGGGATAGGGTGAGGAGGAGGTTACAGTTGGCAGATAGCCACTAATCCCTTTTCTACTAACAGGGGCAAAAGTACACTTAAAGATTTCCCCAGAGGTGTGAAGACTCGGTCGTAGCGAGCTCTCCTCTGTTCCGGGGTCATTTGCATTCCTTGCCCATTCCCCATTCTTTTTGTCTGCTCAGGCCTAACAAGTGCTGGAGGGACTGCCTGAAATTGAAACGGGGTAGTATTATTGGTCCTGGTATTGACTATGTTCTAGACATCACCCCCTGTTCTCTTCTCGATCCTCTGCTCTGAAAATCTTCTAACCCAACTAGGTCCACTTGGCACGTTCTTATTCAGACGACCCTCTCTGATGGCATCATCATATTGGTTAGCATTTTTCACCAGATCAGCAAAACTAGACTGCTGCTGGTATACCAAAAACTCTGAGATTACTGGCAGAGTGTTCTTTGAAATCATCTCTATTTGTTCATCATTAGGTATTCTATTCCTGACCTGAGCTGCCAGTGCTCTCCATCGCCCTAAGTAGTCGTTGAAAGTCTCATTCTGGTTCTGCTTCAAACGGGCCAAGTCAGACTTACGCGGCTCGAAGTCTATATTGTAGACATATTGTTGTTGAAAGAGATGCATCAAGTCCCTCCACGTTTTCATCATAGACGGTTCTAATGATGTGAACCATCTTAAAGCCGGCCCGATCAGACTCTTTTGAAAGACTTTTATTAGTAGTCTTTCGTCCTCCCCGTATTGGCACATGTTCCCGCAGTAGGACTTCAAGTGCGTAATAGGATTGCTCATGCCATTATATTTGTCGAAGGCTGGCATTTTGAATTTGGGGGGCAGGGGGACCTCAGCGAATAGACATAAGTTTGTAAAGTTCGTGGCGTGGATTTCAGCACCACCCATTTTCAACAGCTGCTTTTGTATTTTGTCCAACTGTTCTTTCAGTTACTATGACTCTTTCGATACAGGTATCGCTTTCTCCGCCGTTAGTTCGACTTCACTCTGGGCCACCAGGGGATGGGCAATTATGAGAGGAGGGTTGAGGCTGGTCAATGCCCCAGCATAGGCCCCGCTATTCCTAATCTCGTCCTTTTGATACTGCTAGTCGACATAGTGTGCAGCAAGGGCGAGATTCTCTTGTTGTTGTTGCATGGGTTGGATGGGAATGACATGAGTAGGGGTTGGGTGAGCCCATTAGGGGTGAGGAAAGGTTTGTTGGGTGATGGGAATTTGGTTTTGAGGTGGGGCCCAATAGGGCCATTGGGTATGGGGGAAGGTTTGGAGATGGCCTTGGGGTGTGGGGCTATGGGAGAATTGGGTTTGGGGGATGACATGGGTTTGACCCAGCTGTGAAGGTTGGGTTAAATGTTGGGGGTATTGTGGAAGGTGTGAGTGTGGGGTTCGAGCTTGGGCCACGAACCCTTGGTCATTTTGGGTCATGGGCCATTGATAGGTTTGGGCCACAGACCCTTAGTAGGTTTGGGCCAAGGGCCCTTTATGGGTCTGAGCCATGGGCCCCTGGGATATGTGAGAAAAGGGGGTTTGGGCCAATGGGCCTTGGGGTGAGTGGGTAATGGGGGTTTGAGTGGTGTGGATTATGGGGGGTTGATGGGGGTCATGGGGGAGTGAGGCATGGAGATTGGCTAGGGTATGGGATGGGTTCATGGGGTGTGGAGGAGAGGAGGTGTTTTGAGAAGCCTTCCACATGGAATAGGCTTGGAACATCTCCTCCATCATGGTCATGGAGGAAGGGTTGGATGGAGATGGGGGATTTAAGGGGTGATGGGGTATGGGTGGGATGGATATGGAGGATAAATTGGGTATGGCCTGAATGAAATTGGGCATGACCCGGGTAGATGGGGGGATTGGTGGGCGATCGGATAGGGCGGAAGTGGTGTATGTGAATGCGGGTGGATCGGGTCTATAGGGGGAAGAAGGGAAGCAGGGCATGGATGTGGATTGGGAAAATGGGTTTGGCATGGAAGTGGATGGACTATGGGGTGGGTTTAGCATGGGGATGGGATGGAAAATGGGCATTGTTTGGGCAAAAGATGGAGACTGGGGGGTTGGATTTTGGATATTTTGGGGGGTAATGGATGGGAATATGGGGATGCCGAATGGGCCGGTGACAGTAAAGGGGGGTTAGGTGAGGGGGATGGTGGAAAAAACTTCTCCCGAATGGGAGTGGGTTGGAGAATGTGGCGGGAATGAGTCGGGATCGGCGTAAGCCGGGTCCACTACCCACGACATTCTTTGGGAGCGGGTCGGGTAAGGGTGCCTTGGATAAGGCCCAAAAATCCTCCTTATTCCCCTACAGGACGACGGAGAGCAAGATGATGCTGTTGTGCCGACACCACAAACTATCTATTTCTTTTTGGGTTTTAATTATTTATTATTTTTTGAATTTTTTTGAAAGGGTTTTGAAAAACAAAGGTTCCGAGGCCTTGGAATTCCCTTTTCGGGTGGCTCTCGTATCTTAATTCAAGACCTGCGGCTACGATTCCGAGGCACTTCGAAAGAATCGAAGGAGAACCTTTGATCTATTGAAGGCAAGGAAATCAAGGCAAATAGCCCAATCCCCCAGAATGAGCCAAAAAGAAGTTGCCCTCTTTTGACTGACAGGGGTGTATTGGGTGTCGAAGATGGCGGGGCCCAAACAAGGCTCTAAGCATACTGATCAGGGAACTTGGGAGGTGGAAAGGGCCAAGGATTTGGGCTGGGGCTGTGCAGACAAACCTGGTGCAACTAATATTTGTGCCCAGGTTGCAGGAGAGTCTTTTTACACTGGCACAACTATTAGTTGCGTGAAGGTAAAAAACTGGACTTTTAAGGCTGGCGCAACTATTAGTTGCGCCAGTTATAATTTCTAGGTTTTTTTGGGCTGGCGCAACTAATACATTCGCCGGCCAAAAACTCAAGCTCCATACTTGATGACAGCAGCCACCAACACCCAAAATGAGTCTTTTTTTTTTGTTTTTGTGGAAGCTAGGCTTCCGGGAATTGATCTATTCTTTAGTGATCGATTCACTCCTCACCGCACCTAAAAGGTTTGAGTCCGGTATAACTCGCTAGCGCGCTCCCCAAGGGTTTTAAGCTTTGGAATGGGAACCCACTCGATATACCTCCGGCGTAAGCGCCTTCTAAGATACTAGGTGGGCTAGGACTTTTCTAGATCATCACCACCAAGGGCTGCCGCCATACTAAGACCCGGGTGTTTATGTGTTTACCTAATCTAAACCCCTTTGAAAATTTAACCCGCAAAACAAATTAATTAAGCTCCCTAACTTGGTTCAATTTTAATTTTTTTTCAAAGCTATTTTTTTTGGAAGTTTTCTTTAGTTCAAAGACTGGGGGTGATTATCCCGTGCCGCCACTACGGGCCGGTGCCCACTGGCGGAATATGAGTGCTCAAGTAGGCCCGCCAATCGGCTAAGGCACTTTAAACGACGAAAAATTAAAAGAATTGAAAGACAATGCACAAGTAGGCCCGCCAATTAGCTAAGGCACTGAAATGACGAGAAAGTAAGGAAATTAAGAGACAATGTGCATGTAGGCCCGCCAATCGGCTAAGGCATGTAAATGACAGAAAAGTAGGGGTGAGAAAAATGACTTAATTAGACGGGTGAGTTAAAAAAATAGCAAAAATAAGATAAAAAACAGCAATAAATGTTAGGAAAAATAAAAAAAGGCCTAGTTCAAGGGGAAGCTCTGTTGATGCTTCAAAGTGTGCTTGATTTATTTGTGTTTTGAAAACAGGTTTGCAACTGCTAAGTTATAATGAATCAAGAACATTAAAAAGAGTAAAGAAATATCAGCACAGAGAGAAGTGAATTAGCCTGCAAGATCAGGGCAAATTGTAGCAAGTTTTAAATGTAAGTGAGTAAAAGATCGTCCACAAAGAATTTGTTTAAAATGCAAGATAAACCTCCAGATCTGAGCTACCAGATCTGACCTCTTATCCTATCTAGAAAGCACATAAGATGGGAGGTTGAATTTGTCACATTAACTAAATGATAAAAGTAATAGTTAAACTAAATGATTTAGATCCGAGTTGGGGGAATTTTGAGGTAAACTTATAAAAAATTGAGAAGTAATATCTAACTTTGATTTGGTCCTTGAAACACAATGAGAATGACTGCCGATCAATAGAGAAATGATTCAATTTTCATCTAGCTACAAGCACAGATGTAAGAGAAATAAATCTAACTCAAGGATTAGACTTAGGCTTATGGCTTTGGTCTGTCCACTTTAATGGCCACAGACCATCCAATAGTCTTTAATCTAAAGCCTTAGTTTGGAACAAGAAGCATCACTACAAATGTCGTGAGAGATTAGGTTACAAACACTAATTCTCACAGGATTAATGAATCAAGGGAAATTGCATGAAAAACAGTAAATCTAAAGGAGTCTAATGCAATAAGGAGATTAGAGGGAACCCTTAGCATGAGTCCAATTGAGAATGTACGGTTTACAGCAACCTTTTCAAATTCACCATTACAATTCTGAGAGCCTGACTTAAGCATGCAGATTTGTAGTCTTGAATACAACTCTCTTTTGAATTACAGAAGTATCTCACAGCTCTCAATTGCAAGTAAAAGTGAGGCTATTATAGGGATTTTAGACAAACTATCTGGTTTGGAAATGGGGGAATATGAATGATACTCAAAATCTGGATGCCCAAATTGGGCAAATGGTTCGTCTATTTATAGTTTTCCCTAAGTCCAACTCAGATGTGTATCAACCAATCAAAAGTGCTCAGATCTGTATCGACCAATGGCATTCGAGCACAAGGATCCAGATCTGTTCTGGCCAATCAGAATTACTCGATCTGGTTCAGCCAATCAGGTGACAAAAGCATCAATTCTGTTATGCATTTTGAAAGTTTGTTAGAGTTTCTAGAAGTTCCCGCCAAGTTATTTCATCTCTGGGTGCTCACATGGGGTGGAATATGCCTTCGCTTCATGCTTAGAATCCTCTGGAATGTCCCTAGATTTTTAACTGCCTTGGGACACGTGAAAAAGATTACTGAATTGCCCTTGCAAAAGCTGGGAATCTCCAGAATACCTTTTCGCATAGTTTAGGGGACTTTTCGCAAGGTGTTGTAACTCCTGAAGCTCTTTTCGCAATGTTCTGGTTCTGTTCGAATGGAGTTTTCTTCTTTTCGCAAAGGTCAATCATCTCTTCGGAGAGTTCAGGTGCTCTTCGAAAGCTAAGCCTGGAGTTTTTAGTTCTTTTCGCAGAGTTCAGGTTCTTTTCGAACAGTTCAGGTTCTTTGCGAAAAGTACTCAGATCTTTTTTTCTTCGAATTGCTCCATACTTCTTTTCTGGGTTGAGACCAGGTCTTTGCCTTTTCAGTTCAGACCTTTTAACAGCTAGTGAGGTTGTCCCTTCTCTTTCTTCCTTTGGATCGACATGGATTATCATCTTTTTGGCACTTTTAAGCTACTTTTATGGTTAAGCCTGTCTTTATTGTTAGCTGAAACACAAGCACTTAGAACACTTATTTGGTTCTCTCAAAGGTCTATCAATACTCAGGTTGAGGGGTGAAAAATGGTATTTTCCAGTTCTCAACACACCCCCAAACCTAAGCTTTTCTAGTCCCTGAGCAAAGACAAAAATAAAAACTAAAGTAAACAGCCACTTTTGTAGGGAGCACAGTTGCATTTAGCATTTGCAACAAGCCTTTTAAACCCCTAGGTGATCCCTAGTGGAGGAGTGAAGTCTCCTGAGGGTTTTCAGTGAAGGTACCCACAAACTTCTTCAATGATTCAGTTAAGATCACTGCAGTTCTGTTACAGCGAACTTTCATCCAATCTGTTTATTCACACCTGCATCAGTTATGTTGTAAGAAGATTTTCAAGAAAAGCATCAGTTCAAAACTAAAATTCTGTTGTAATTCTTGTTACCACTCAGTCAATTTATGTCAAAGGTTATTTAGAAGAAAAATTAATGAACAGCTTGCCTTCTATTTAGGAATCCAGCTTTGATGTTACCCCAATGAGTTGATTTCAAACCCAATTCTCACCAGGATTTTCACTCAACATGCAAGTAAGAGGGTTGTACTATTTCACACGGCTCAAGAGCAGTTACAGCCCTCAAATAGGACTGTAAGTATGGGCATAGGCATTGCTTTTAGTTCGGAATTCACTGCTCTTTCCACCATAGATTACACAAATTCTTATCTCCATGTGACAGCTCAATCCATCATTGATCAGTAAGGACTTTACTGGGGTTGTAATGTGGCTTATGGGTGAAATTTCTCAAGAATAGAGGGGCGGAATGGTGTTCAAAATTGAGAAGTCAGTCAAGGTAAGGAGGTGATACACAAACCTTCTTTAATTCAGCATATTTTCATCTTCTTCTTTGAATTTCCAGAGCCAAAGTGGCCATCTTTTTCTCTTTCTTTTTCAAACTTCCAATGAAATGCCTTCTCTCTTTTTGTTTTTCCTAATTTTTTTTATTTTTTATTTTTTATTTTTTCAAATTAGCAGTGACTGGAATGCCACATTTCTTCTGCTGATACATCATTGCCTTCAATTTTTATTCTTCTTTTGTTCTCAAACTGTTACTCAATTCTCCTTTCTTCAGCTTCCCTCCCTTTATCTTCTGTCTTCTCAGAGTGAGGGTTAGGCTAAATGAAGTTGATGAGGTTATTAGATGAGGTTTCAAAGAAATCTTAGATTTGTAAAGCTCAAATGGTGTGTATCAAGGGCCGTTTCAAAAGGTGGGGCTTTATAAGGTTCAAACTGTCTAAAAGGAGGCCTTACATCATGTCTTTAATATCACGAGTGCTGTCAAATTATTTCAATATGGATATGTATAACTTCTGGTGCAAGTAAGCAGGTTCAATCAGTCCCAAAAGCAGAAAAAATTTCCAATTCATACCTCCAAAGAATACATTTCAGGCCCAAACCTCATTGGGTGTGGTTTTTTATCAAATTCCTGAGGTGTATCATCACTGTTCTCCCTCTTTTTAGGTTTACTAAAACATCAATTTTCTTTTGGAAATTTCCTGACATTCACTTCATGAAAGTATTAGAATTACACTAGAAATTAATTTCAAAAAGTTTTAGCTTCTTTTTTTTTCAAAGCAGCAGGTGCGAAATTACTTCATTTTCAAAAATTCCACTGATCATAAGTTGTACTGATGTTAACTCAATTATTGATTATTGACATTTCTGTCACACCCCCAAACCAAAGGGAGAGGGGGTGCTGTTGGTCCAAAGCAAAGAAGAGACATAAGCAAGAAAAAAAATTATGATGACAAGAGGACAGACAGAAATGCACAGTAATTTCACAAGAAAAACCAGAATTTATATTACAAACTCATAACATAGATAAGTACAAAGTGCTTTAATAACTGGGGTCAAAATCTGTATCATAAGTTAGTTCAATGGGCTCAGAACTGGAGTCACTATCAGAGTCAGAACTAGAATCAGTATTGGAGTCTGAACTTGATTTAGCTTTCTCCTGGATTGTATTTTGCAGCTCAGTGTATTCCTCTTATTTGATCTTTTTGGTGAGGCCAATGTACTTGCCAAGTCTAGTGGTCTTCAGTTTTTCCTGGTCAAGATGTGCTTGCAACATGGTCACCTTGTGCTGCTCACTCCGAACCATCTGAAAGGTTTGCCCACAGCAAGCCCTTCATTTGCTCTCTCTCAAATTTCATAAATAACTCAAATTTTTGAATCTGGTTTTCATAAGGGGTTCTAATGTAGGCTTGTAAATCAGCTAACCCCTTTAGAACATCTCTGCAGATATATGGATTTTCTTCCATGGCTCTTTGGAGGGTGGCAAATCTGGGAAGGGGAATGGAATGGTAGGGGACCAAAGGTATCCCAGCTGTGGGAGTGGGAGAAGAAGTGTCCATAAGGAGGACTTCAGGGTCGGTCTGAGTGGCTTGCTCAGAGAAAGTGAGGAGTGGTGAAGGGGACTCAACCAGAGGTACTTCAGATTCAGTTTGGGTAGCATGGGTAGTAGTGGTGGGGGTGGGCAGATCAACCAATACTACCTCTGGTTCAGTTTGGGTAGTTGGGCATCAACAGTAGGTACAGGGGTAATGGTGGTTGTGTGGGATGTGGAGGCTAAGGTTTGGAGAAGGTCATGGTCATTGGTTTTCTGATGTTGAGTTGTAGTTGGGCTTGGATGGATTGGAGGTAGGCAAGTATTTGGTTAATAGATGTAGGTGGGGGAGAGGTGTGCATTGCAGGGACTGGTACAACTGAAGTGGATGGTGGTGGTGCAATGGGTGAGATGGCTGTAAAGGGAGAAGTAGGTAAGTGAGTGAAATGATGAGGGTCAGGTATAGGGATAGATTCAAGCCCCACGGTTTCAAAATAGATCCATTAATGAGGAATAAGCCTCTGTAGTGAAAGGCTCAGGTTCAGGTGTATGGGATACTTCAGGTGTGTGGGCTGAATGAGCAGGTGAATTTGAGGGGCTTTGGAGCAAAGGAGTGCAGGGAGATTGGGCAATAAAGTCTGCAGCCAAAACATGGGCATTGGTGGGAGAAATTGGTGGTGTGAGTATGGTTGGAGTGGTTGGTGTAGAGGGGGAATCTATAATTGGGATAATAGAGGGTATGGGAGATGGGACAGCTGGGATAGGTGAAGTGGCAGGGGCTAGACTAGGGGAGGAGGGTAAAAGGCCAACTTCCTCAAGAATTGGTGCAGCTGAAGAGCTGGTCACCATGGGAAGGATAGTTTCTTCAAAAATGAGTGCAGCTAAAGAGCTGGTCACCACCGGGTCTGGCATAGCTGCTTCAAGAATTGGTGCAGCTAAAGAGCTGGTCACCTCACCTCAGGATCTGGCAAAACTGGTTCTAAGGGAGCTGCAGGGGCACGTTCATTAACAGCTGCAGGTGCAGGTGCAGGTTCACCTTTCTCTCTCAGTCTTTTCAGCATGGCTTGGCTTGTAGTCCAAGCCTTTTTCCCAAAATTGTGAGGAGCTATGACTTCAAATGGCTCCTGGTCATCAATGTCAAACTTGGCTCTGAGGAGGGCCGTGATCAATCTACCAAATGGGAGGCCAGCTAATTTCTTCTGCTGATACATCATTGCCTTCAATTTTTATTCTTCTTTTGTTGTCAAACTGTTACTCAATTCTCCTTTCTTCAGCTTCCTTCCCTTTATCTTCTGGCTTCTCAGAGTGAGGGTTAGGCTAAATGAAGTTGATGAGGTTATTAGATGAGGTTTCAAAGAAATCTTAGATTTGTAAAGCTCAAATGGTGTGTATCAAGGGCCGTTTCAAAAGGTGGGGCTTTATAAGGTTCAAACTGTCTAAAAGGAGGCCCTACATCATGTCTTTAATATCACGAGTGCTGTCAAATTATTTCAATTTGGATATGTGTAACTTCTAGTGCAAGTAAGCAGGTTCAATCAGTCCCAAAAGCAGAAAAAATTTCCAATTCGTACCTCCAAAGAATACATTTCAGGCCCAAACCTCATTGGGTGTGGTTTTTTATCAAATTCCTGAGGTGTATCATCACTGTTTTCCCTCTTTTTAGGTTTACTAAAACATCAATTTTCTTTTGGAAATTTCCTGACATTCACTTCATGAAAGTATTAGAATTACACTAGAAATTAATTTCAAAAAGTTTTTAGCTTCTTCATTTTTTTCAAAACAGCAAGTGCGAAATTACTTCATTTTCAAAAATTCCACTGATCATAAGCTGTACTGATGTTAACTCAATTATTGATTATTGACATTTCTGTCACACCCCCAAACCCAAGGGGAGCAGGGTGCACACTGGTCCAAAGCAAAGAAGAGACATAAGCAAGAAAAAAAATCATGATGACAAGAGGACAGATAGAAATGCACAGTAATTTCACAATAAAAACCAGAATTTATATTACAAACTCATAACACAGATAAGTACAAAGTGCTTTAATAACTGGGGTCAAAATCTGTATCATAAGTTGGTTCAATGGGCTCAGAACTAGAGTCACTGTCAGAGTCAGAACTAGGATCAGTATTGGAGTCTGAACTTGATTTAGCTTTCTCCTGGATTGTATTTTGCTGCTCAGTGTATTCCTCTTATTTGATCTTTTTGGTGAGGCCAATGTACTTGCCAAGTCTAGTGGTCTTCAGTTTTTCCTGGTCAAGCTGTGCTTGCAACATGGTCACCTTGTGCTGCTCACTCCGAACCATCTGAAAGGTTTGCCCACAGCAAGCCCTTCATTTGCTCTCTCTCAAATTTCATAAATAACTCCAATTTCTGAATCTGGTTTTCATAAGGGGTTCTAATGTAGGCTTGTAAATCAGCTAACCCCTTTAGAACATCTCTACAGATATATAGATTTTCTTCCATGGCTCTTTGGAGGGTGGCAAATCTGGGAAGGGGAATGGAATGGTAGGGGACCAAAGGTATCCCAGCTGTGGGAGTGGGAGAAGAAGTGTCCATAAGGAGGACTTCAGGGTCGGTCTGAGTGGGTTGCTCAGAGAAAGTGAGGAGTGGTGAAGGGGACTCAACCAGAGGTACTTCAGATTCAGTTTGGGTAGCATGGGTAGTAGTGGTGGGGGTGGGCAGATCAACCAATACTACCTCTGGTTCAGTTTGGGTAGCTGGGCATCAACAGTAGGTACAGGGGTAATGGTGGTTGTGTGGGATGTGGAGGCTAAGGTTTGGAGAAGGTCATTGGTCACAGACTGGTTTTTTGTGTTGAGTTGTAGTTGGGCTTGGATGGATTGGAGGTAGGCAAGTATTTGGTTAATAGATGTAGGTGGGGGAGAGGTGTGCATTGCAGGGACTGGTACAACTGAAGTGGATGGTGGTGGTGCAATGGGTGAGATGGCTGTAAAGGGAGAAGTAGGTAAGTGAGTGAAATGATGAGGGTCAGGTATAGGGATAGATTCAAGCCCCACGGTTTCAAAAATAGATCCCATTAATGAGGAATAAGCCTCTGTAGGTAAGGATACTTCTGTGTAATGAATGAGCAGTGTGAATTTGAGGGCTTTGGAGCAAAGGAGTGCAGGAGATTGGGCAATAAAGTCTGCAGCCAAAACATGGGCATTGGTGGGAGAAATTGGTGGTGGAGTATGGTTGGAGTGGTTGGTAGAGGGGAATCTATAATTGGGAAAATAGAGGGTATGGGAGATGGGACAGCTGGGATAGGTGAAGTGGCAGGGGCTAGACTAGGGGAGGAGGGTAAAAGGCCAACTTCCTCAAGAATTGGTGCAGCTGAAGAGCTGGTCACCATGAGAAGGATAGTTTCTTCAAAATGGGTGCAATAAAGAGCCGGTCACCATGTGGTCCGGGCAGAGCTGCTTCAAGAATTGGTGCATAAAGAGCCGGGTCACCCTGTGATCTGCTAAACCGGTTCTAAGGGAGCCAGGGCACGTTCATTAACAAATGCAGTGTGCAGTTCACCTTTCTCTCTCGCCTTTTTCAAAGATGGCTTGGCTTGTAGTCCAAGCCTTTTTCCCAAAATTGTGAGGAGCTATGACTTCAAATGGCTCCTGGTCATCAATGTCAAACTTGGCTCTGAGGAGGGCTGTGATCAATCTACCAAATGGGAGGCCAGCTAATTTCTTCTGCTGATACATCATTGCGTTCAATTTTTATTCTTCTTTTGTTGTCAAACTGTTACTCAATTCTCCTTTCTTCAGCTTCCTTCCCTTTATCTTCTGTCTTCTCAGAGTGAGGGTTAGGCTAAATGAAGTTGATGAGGTTATTAGATGAGGTTTCAAAGAAATCTTAGATTTGTAAAGCTCAAATGGTGTGTATCAAGGGCCGTTTCAAAAGGTGGGGCTTTATAAGGTTCAAACTGTCTAAAAGGAGGCCTTACATCATGTCTTTAATATCACGAGTGCTGTCAAATTATTCCAATTTGGATATGTGTAACTTCTAGTGCAAGTAAGCAGGTTCAATCAGTCCCAAAAGCAGAAAAAATTTCTAATTCGTACCTCCAAAGAATACATTTCAGGCCCAAACTTCATTGGGTGTGGTTTTTTATCAAATTCCTGAGGTGTATCATCACTGTTTTCCCTCTTTTTAGGTTTACTAAAACATCAATTTTCTTTTGGAAATTTCCTGACATTCACTTCATGAAATTATTAGAATTACACTAGAAATTAATTTCAAAAAGTTTTTAGCTTCTTCATTTTTTTCAAAACAGCAGGTGCGAAATTACTTCATTTTCAAAAATTCCACTGATCATAAGCTGTACTGATGTTAACTCAATTATTGATTATTGACATTTCTGTCACACCCCCAAACCAAAGGGGAGCAGGGTGGACACTGGTCCAAAGCAAAGAAGAGACATAAGCAAGAAAAAAAATCATAATGACAAGAGGACAGACAGAAATGCACAGTAATTTCACAAGAAAAACCAGAATTTATATTACAAACTCATAACACAGATAAGTACAAAGTGCTTTAATAACTGGGGTCAAAATCTGTATCATAAGTTGGTTCAATGGGCTCCTGAGTCCTTTGTCAGTCGAACTAGAATCAGTATTGGAGTCTGAACTTGATTTAGCTTTCTCCTGGATTGTATTTTGCAGCTCAGTGTATTCCTCTTATTTGATCTTTTTGGTGAGGCCAATGTACTTGCAAGTCTAGTGGTCTTCAGTTTTTCCTAGTCAAGCTGTGCTTGCAACATGGTCACCTTGTGCTGCTCACTCCGAACCATCTGAAAGGTTTGCCCACAGCAAGCCCTTCATTTGCTATCTCTCAAATTTCATAAATAACTCTAATTTTTGAATCTGGTTTTCATAAGGGGTTCTAATGTAGGCTTGTAAATCAGCTAACCCCTTTAGAACATCTCTGCAGATATATGGAGTTTCTTCCATGGCTCTTTAGAGGGTGGCAAATCTGGGAAGGGGAATGGAATGGTAGGGGACCAAAGGTATCCCAGCTGTGGGAGTGGGAGAAGAAGTGTCCATAAGGAGGAGTTCAGGGTCGGTCTGAGTGGCTTGCTCAGAGAAAGTGAGGAGTGGTGAAGGGGACTCAACCAGAGGTACTTCAGATTCAGTTTGGGTAGCATGGGTAGTAGTGGTGGGGGTGGGCAGATCAACCAATACTACCTCTGGTTCAGTTTGGGTAGCTGGGCATCAACAGTAGGTACAGGGGTAATGGTGGTTGTGTGGGATGTGGAGGCTAAGGTTTGGAGAAGGTCATTGGTCACAGACTGGTTTTCTGTGTTGAGTTGTAGTTGGGCTTGGATGGATTGGAGGTAGGCAAGTATTTGGTTAATAGATGTAGGTGGGGGAGAGGTGTGCATAGCAGGGACTGGTACAACTGAAGTGGATGGTGGTGGTGCAATGGGTGAGATGGCTGTAAAGGGAGAAGTAGGTAAGTGAGTGAAATGATGAGGGTCAGGTATAGGGATAGATTCAAGCCCCACGGTTTCAAAAATAGATCCCATTAATGAGGAATAAGCCTCTGTAGTGAAAGGCTCAGGTTCAGGTGTATGGGATACTTCAGGTGTGTGGGCTGAATGAGCAGGTGAATTTGAGGGGCTTTGGAGCAAAGGAGTGCAGGGAGATTGGGCAATAAAGTCTGCTGCCAAAACATGGGCATTGGTGGGAGAAATTGGTGGTGTGAGTATGGTTGGAGTGGTTGGTGTAGAGGGGGAATCTATAATTGGGATAATAGAGGGTATGGGAGATGGGACAGCTGGGATAGGTGAAGTGGCAGGGGCTGGACTAGGGGAGGAGGGTAAAAGGCCAACTTCCTCAAGAATTGGTGCAGCTGAAGAGCTGGTCACCATGGGAAGGATAGTTTCTTCAAAAATGGGTGCAGCTAAAGAGCTGGTCACCACAGGGTCTGGCAGAGCTGCTTCAAGAATTGGTGCAGCTAAAGAGCTGGTCACCTCAGGATCTGTGGCCCCGGTTCTAAGGGAGCTGAGGGCACGTTCATTATGCCACAGTGCAGTTCTCCTTTCTCTCTCAGTCTTTTCAGCATGGCTTGGCTTGTAGTCCAAGCCTTTTTCCCAAAATTGTGAGGAGCTATGACTTCAAATGGCTCCTGGTCATCAATGTCAAACTTGGCTCTGAGGAGGGCTGTGGTCAATCTACCAAATGGGAGGCCAAATTTACGCTCCTTTTTCAAGTTGGCACTAATATCACCATGGCTTCAAAAATTAACATAGGGCATTGAAAAGCGCCTTAGAAAAATGAAAGAGAGCCGCTAGAATTGGTGTTCTCCTCTCTGGTCATGCGGTGACATAAAAACTTCCCTCAAAATGGAATCCATCAATAAAATTGGGGTGCTAGGTCTCTCTCATTATGGACTCGGTGCCAACAATTCCTTGGGTTAAATGTGCGCCATTTCTCTAAAGGAGGTCGCTCAAAATAATGAACGAAGGATCAAATTGGAAGGGAATCCCCAAAGCATTCCCTATGTCTTCATATTTGACAGTTAGATCGCAATCATCAATAAAGATAACCAGGGTAGGGACATCAGCATCTTTTTCAGTGACTTTTACCAAGTTTTGGTACCATAACTTCACCATTCGCGGGTAAATTTTCTCTGGCAGAGGGGTAAGGATATTGCTTAGTAAGGCATCTCTCATGTATCTTAAAGATAGCAGACAATCCGGTTTGTTGACGAAAAAAGTTTAATTCCACAATCATTCAGAATTAGCCGAGCTTCAATGAATGGGTTGGGCAGTACCAAATGTATAGGCAGAGGAGGAAGCTCAGGCTCAGGACTAGCAGCTGCAGGGATGGGTTCCTCATGTCTCACTTTCTTCCCTTTCTCCACCCTATCCGCTTTATCCATTGATAGTTTTCTTTTGGCTGAAGTTTTGGTTTTTCCTTTTGGGGTAGGTTTGCTAACTTTCTTAGTAGAGGATTTTGGGAACATGGCAGCCAATGATTTCTTCGCTTTTCCCATTCTAAATTTATGTATGAAAATGCCCACAACAGATGCTAACACAAAATCAAAATTTTCAAATGATAAACAGAGGGAATGCGCAGAAAAATACCGAGATCTAGGGTTTTTGATTGAGCGTGTTGCTTGCTTGCTGAAATCCCCCAAACCAGAAGCTAAAATCCTTCTCTGAAAGCTCAAATGATTGAACAAAGGTGAA
Source organism: Chloranthus sessilifolius (assembly GCA_021018995.1). Taxonomy (NCBI): domain Eukaryota; kingdom Viridiplantae; phylum Streptophyta; class Magnoliopsida; order Chloranthales; family Chloranthaceae; genus Chloranthus; species Chloranthus sessilifolius. Next base: position 84,732,716 of record CM037590.1, on the reverse strand, counting down.
GAAAAGTGTGGCTAGATTCTCAAATTACGCAAGGAAAGAGAGAAATAGGGTTTCTGTGGAACAGAAAGCTTTCAAATATGAAACCCTTACTTCGAAAGGGTTTAAATATGCTCAGAGTTAATTTCGCAAAGTCCTTTTTAAGTTTTCGAAAAGTTCCAAAATAGACCTTTTTACAATCGCAGAATGGCATCGCATTACCATTCGAAAAGTTAATAACCGAAACATCTTTTGAAAAGAAACTAGCTTAAACAACTATTCAAAAGCAAATCGTTACAAATCCAGATTCTTTTCGAAAAGTAATTTGAACTTTGCGAAAAGACAATTTTTACTTTGCGACATAACTTTTCACCTATTTAAACCATGCGAAAAGAGAACAAACATGAATAAAAACAGAAATAAAGAAACTAAGCAAAAACTATGAAATAAAAATATAATGTATAGTTATATACCATCAGATTTGGGGAGGTTCGTGATGATAGATGGGCAGCACTGGCTCCTGGGTATTTTCAATGCATGGTTTGAGCCTCTGGCCATTTACTTTCAAGATTCTTCCATTACTTGGATCAAGGATGTCAACAGCTCCAGAAGGAGCTGCCTGAATGACAGTATATGGCCCTTCCCATCTGGACCTCAGCTTTCCAGGAAAAAACTTGAGTTTTGAGTTAAATAACCATACCTTAGAGCCAGCTGTGAACTCTTTTCTCAACAAATTTTTATCATGGAAAGCTTTGACTTTCTCTTTGTAAACTCTTGAATTTGTGTATGCATCCATTCTCAGTTCCTCCAACTCAGCAAGTTGCAGTTTCCTGTGATTACCAGCAGTAGTTAGATCCATGTTCAATGGGCTATAAAGGCATTGAGTTTCTCTTGGAAATGCTGCCCAATTTCTGACAGTTCTGGCAAGACTTACAGTGCTGCAGAGCATCTTTGAAAAGTGTAGGCCAATAAAATCCACACCGCAAAACCTTTCCAGCAGTTTTGTTTCCACTAAAATGACCTCCACAGGCCTGTTCAAGACACATAGAAAGTATTCTATGAAATTCTTGGTCAGGGACACATCTTCTTATTATTTGATCTGCACAACTCTTAAACAGATAAGGATCTTCCCAGATGAAATGTTTAACCTTTGAGAAGAAAAGATCTTTATCCATTTTATTCCAATGGTGAGGAATTCTTCCAGTAGCCAAAAAGTTGACTATGTTTGCAAACCAAGGAGTGTGTACACTAATAGCAAAAAGTTGCTCATCAGGGAAAGATTCATTGATAGACAGCCTATCAATCTCAGCAGTTAAAATTCTGGACAGGTGATCAGCCACCACATTCTCCACCCCCTTTTTATCTTTGATCTGTAAATCAAATTCCTGTAATAGGAGAATCCACCTGATTAATTTTGGTTTGGTGTCCTTCTTAGACAGAAGGTATTTCAAGGCAGAGTGGTCAGTGAACACCACTATTTGTGAACCCAAGACATATGACCTGAATTTCTCTAAAGCAAAAACAATTGCCAGTAGCTCCTTCTCAGTTGTTGTGTAATTGAGTTGTGCATCAATCATTGATCTACTGGCATAAGCTATGACATGAGGCAGCTTTTCCTTTCTCTGTCCAAGGATAGCTCCCAAAGCATAATCTGATGCATCACACATCAGTTCAAAAGGTAGTGAATAATCTAGAGACTGCAATATTGGAGCTGAAATCAAACAGTTTTTTAAGAATTCAAATGCCTTCATGCATTCATTATTGAAAACAAAAGGGACATCTTGGCACAACAAATGACAAAGAGGCTTGGTTATTTTACTGAAGTCCTTAATGAACCTTCAGAAATCCGATGTTCCAGAAAACTTCTGATTTGTTTAACAGTTTTGGGAGGTGGTAAATGTGCAATTAAATCAATTTTTGTTCTGTCCACCTCAATGCCCTTGTGGGAAACAACATGGCCAAGGACAATGCCTTGGGTAACCATGAAATGGCTCTTTTCTCAGCTCAAAACTAGATTGGTTTCTTCACATCTCTGTAACACCAATTTGAGATGATGTAAACACTGGGAAAAACTGTCTCCGTAGATTGAAAAATCATCCATAAAAATCTCCATAAATTGGTCAATCATATCAGAGAAAATGGAATACATGCATCTTTGAAAGGTAGCAGGGGCATTACAAAGACCAAATGGCATTCTCCTATAGGCAAAAGTGCCAAAAGGGCAAGTGAATGTGGTCTTTTCCTGATCTTGTGGGTACACAGGAATCTGGTTGTAACCAGAGTAACCATCAAGAAAACAGTAATAAGCTTTTCCTGCTAGTTTATCTAAAATCTGATCAATGAATGGGAGAGGGAAATGGTCTTTTCTGGTCATTGAATTTAATTTTCTGTAATCAATACAGACCCTCCACCCAGTTGTTTGTCTGGTTGACATAAGCTCACCAGAATCTGAGGTTACAACAGTGATCCCAAATTTCTTAGGTACCATCTGTGTAGGTGCCACCCAAGCTGAATCTGAAATGGGGTAAATGACCCCTGCATCCAACAATTTAACAACCTCTTTCATGACCACTTCTTGCATATGAGGGTTCAGCCTCCTTTGCATTTCCCTAGAAGGCTTTGCATCTTCTTCCAAATGGATTTTGTGCATGCAAACAGCTGGACTGATTCCTCCCAAATCAGCAATAGTCCAGCCAATTGCCCTTCTATGTTCTTTCAAAACAATCAACAGCTCTTCCTCTTGCTCCTTTGTGAGGGAGGAAGAAATAATTACAGGCAATGATTTATGATCTCCTAAATCATAAATCAGGTTTCCAAGAAGAGAAACTTTGTTACCTTCTTTATTTGTGTTTTGAAAACTGGTTTGCAACTGCTAAGTTATAATGAATCTAGAACATTAAAAAGAGTAAACAAATATCAGCACAAAGAGAAGTGAATTAGCCTGCAAGATCAGGGCCAATTGTAGCAAGTTTTAAATGTAAGTGAGTAAAAGATCGTCCACAGAGAATTTGTTTAAAATGCAAGAAAAACCTCCAGATCTGAGCTACCAGATCTGGCCTCTTATCCTATCTAGAAAGCACATAAGATGGGAAGTTGAATTTGTCACATTAACTAAATGATAAAAGTAAAAGTTAAACTAAATGATCCAGATCCGAGTTGGGGGAATTTTGAGGTAAACTTATAAAAAATGGAGAAGTAATATCTAACTTTGATTTGGTCCTTGAAACACAATGAGAATGACTGCCGATCAACAGAGAAATGATTCAATCTTCTTCTAGCTACAAGCACAGATGTAAGAGAAATAAATCTAACTCAAGGATTAGACTTAGGCTTATGGCTATGGTCTGTCCACTTTAATGGCCACAGACCATCCAATAGTCTTTAATCCAAAGCCTTAGTTTAGAACAAGAAGCATCACTACAAATGCCGTGAGAGATTAGGTTACAAACACTAATTCTCACAGGATTAATGAATCAAGGGAAATTGCATGAAAAATAGTAAATCTAAACGAGTCTAATGCAATAAGGAGATCAGAGGGAACCCTTAACATGAGTCCAATTGAGAATGTACGGTTTACAGCAACCTTTTCAAATTCACCATTACAATTACAGAGCATAGCTTAAACAGCTCTCAGATTTGTAGTCTTGAATACAACTCTCTTTTGAATTACAGAAGTATCTCACAGCTCTCAATTGCAAGTAAAAGTGAGGCTATTACAGGGATTTCAGACAAACTATCTGGTTTGGAAATGGGGGAATAGGAATGAAACTCAAAATCTGGATGCCCAAATTGATCAAATGGTTCGTCTATTTATAGTTTTCCCTAAGTCCAACTCAGATGTGTATCAACCAATCAGAAGTGCTCAGATCTGTATCGACCAATGGTAGTCAAGCACAAGGATCCAGATCTGTTCTGGCCAATCAGAATTGTTCGATCTGGTTCATCCAATCAGGTGACAAAAGCATCAATTATGTTATGCATTTTGAAAGTTTGTTAGAGTTTCTAGAAGTTCCCGCCAAGTTATTTCATCTCTGGGTGCTCACATGGGGTGGAATATGCCTTCGCTTCATGCTTAGAATCCTCTGGAATGTCCCTAGGTTTTTAACTGCCTTAGGACATGTGAAAAAGATTATTGAATTGCCCTTGTAAAAGCTGGGAATCTCCAGAATACCTTTTCGCATAGTTTAGGGGACTTTTCGCAAGGTGTTGTAACTCCTGAAGCTCTTTTCGCAATGTTCTGGTTCTGTTCGAATGGAGTTTTCTTCTTTTCGCAAAGGTCAATCATCTCTTCGAAGAGTTCAGGTGCTCTTCGAAAGCCAAGCCTGAAGTTTTTAGTTCTTTTCACAGAGTTCAGGTTCTTTTCGAACAGTTTAGGTTCTTTGCAAAAAGTACTCTGTACTGCATTTTTCTGTTCGAATTGCTCCATACTTCTTTTCTGGGTTGAGACCAGGTCTTTGCCTCTTCAGTTCAGACCTTTTAACAGCTAGTGAGGTTGTCCCTTCCCTTTCTTCCTTTTGATCGACATGGATTATCATCTTTTTGGCAATTTTAAGCTGCTTTTATGGTTAAGCCTGTCTTTATTGTTAGCTGAAACACAAGCACTTAGAACACTTATTTAGTTCTCTCAAAGGTCTATCAAGACTCAGGTTGAGGGGTGAAAAATGGTATTTTCCAGTTCTCAAGAAGCTCTACAAGCTAGTCCCCAGCAGAGTCGCCATCTGTGCAACCGTGGGAATCAGGACGATCCCGTCGCGACGATGCGCTCTCTAAAGAAAAAATATAGAGTCGCCACCCGGAGCTTTCGGTGTCCCGGGATACCTAGTTCATTTTTATAAGCACCAAAGTGCTAAAAATATGACTCTGAATCTGGTCCATACCAAAGGTTCTTGGGTAGGGGCTTCGGTTATCGATCGGGAAGGTGTTAGGCACCCGATCAACCCACTTAACGCGGTCTCTACTAATGGCCAAAAATAAAATGAAGTAAAAGAAAAGAAAATAACTTCCTCTTGTCCAAAAGGGCTTAGAATCCTATTTGTGCCCCTCCGTTCCTACTAAAAAGTTGGCGGTGTAACGGCACAAATGGGAGGATGGAGGGAGCTAGAAAGAGATAGGAGAAGAAAGGGGAGGGCTGGAGCCCTCGGGCCCTTGTAGCACTGTAGGAGAGTCTTGCGTGGCTTGCTTTGATGAGCTTTTGAAGATTTGTATGGTGGAAAGAGGGGTTCTAACCTCTAAGGCTTGAAGCTAAGAGGTAGGGAAGGGAGGCTAGGGGATCACACACACCTAACCTAAGGGTTTTCTATGAAATGCTAAGGTCTAAGGGAGTTTTATGAATTCTGGAATTTGTATAGGGGGTGTGCACCAAAGGGAGAAAAATCTTCTCACTTTAAGCTCTTTCTCTCTTAGGTAGAAATTCTCAACCCCTAAACTAAGTGGAGGGGGGCTCCATTTATAGGAAATGGGTGGATTAGGAGGGTGTTTAGATGCTAAGCATGGTTAAGAATTAGGTAATCTAACATCTAAGGTTTCCTAGGGTTTTTGGAGCCTTGAAATGTGTGAGAAGGTCCTCCAATGGTGGATGATGTAGTGAGGCTTTAAGCCACTTAAAGGGGTGCAAATAGGCTTCAAAAGGGTGCAATAGAACTAGCAAAACACACCCGAAAGGTCAAGGTGGTCAACAAGTCAAACCCCAAACACAAAATTCGAGGTAAAATCTAACAGTACCTGTTCATATGCCTGGCGTAACTATTAGTTGTGTCAGGCAAATGTATAGTAAAACAGTATGTACAGTGCCTGGAAGTCAGCTCGCGAGGATGGGGACCACTTTTGAATCTGGCGCAACTATTAGTTGCGCCAGGCCTAAAATAAGGGAAAATTGGCCTGGTGCAACTATTAGTTGCGACAAGCAAAGTTCAATATTGGCGCAACTATTAGTTGCGCCAAGTCCCTAAGGGGCCCACATGACTTTACATTCATGTCCTCCGGGCTCGGTTTGCCATATCTTTTGACGTATACCTTCGATGGGAGCGATTCTTGGACCGTTGGAAATCTGACGATCTCTACTTCGTAATGGTATAAAACACGATCATAGTACAGGGCCGTAGCCAGTTCCGGTGCACTACTATTTATCCATAGCCTGATAAGGTTATGTTTAGGGTTCAAAATGGGTTCTAAGGGTTAAGATTGGTTTATAAAGGTTCGTGATAGGCTTCTAAGGGATCTAGGGTGATTCCTAAGGGTTCCATACATGCCATCAAAAGCTAAAAATTTTACCTCTCTCGAAAGGTGTTTCGATCGGGCCATGGGCCAAATTTGGGTGTCTACAGTAGAGTATCCGTAATTTCTCATAAGCAATTGACGCCTGTGACAAAGGGATGAAAGATCTTTTTATTTGCTTTCTAGTTTTGATTTACTGCCTTGTAAACATCTAAAAGTTCTTGATTTTAATTGACGACTAATGTCTTGAATTTACAGATTAGTATAACATTTTTTATTTTCCATCTTCAATTTTCTTGAGTTTGAATGACACCCAAATTTCTGAAAGATTGTTGATTAGTATAAATCTATATTAAGGAAATCTAGTTTTTGATTGACGCCCAAATTCTAGAGGACAAAGATATAGTGTGACGGTATTTTAATTTTATAAGCATCCGAGAATTGACGGATTGTGATTGACGACCATAATCTGGAAGTAGGAGGATTTAGATTTATTTTTCTCGCAATTAGTTTAACAACCATTTGTTTATTCATTTTTCTCAACCTTTAAAGACAAATACAAGGTCTCAAAAATTTTGACCTTTCCCATGGGAACAATCCTATACTAGTGTTACAATTTCCGTTGTGTGCTTGTAATAGGTTAAGACTGAGTGCAATTCAAAGTAAGTACCAAATTTTTGGCGTCGTTGCCGGAGAAGCAAAAAAATTCTAAAAGCCAATATTTGTCTCTCTTTTTATTTTCTTGATATTTTTGTTTTCTTTAATCACTTCTTAGTCTTCTACAGGTTTGTTCGGAGCAGTAAATCAAAGGTTTCAACACTTCTTCTAACAATAGAAGCTAGAGGCTCAAATTTGTTTTCTCTCCCTGCTTTCTAAAATAAAAATCATATAAAATTAAAAACACAAATATATATATACTTTTCTAGTGTATGCATCACACTCGATCTCGAAGTCTAGAATTCTTTGAGTTTGATCCAGAAACTGAAAGGACTCTCTTGCGTAATTTAGCATCTAACCGATCTTCCACAAGAAAATCCCAAACCATGGCTGACGATCGCCCTATTAAGGCACAATTCAGCCCACTTACTCTAACTGCGCCCTCTTGTATAGTTGTACCGGAGGTAGCATTTGGTCAAAATTATGAGATCAAGCTCAATACACTTCAAGCTTTACCCACTTTTCACGGGCTTGATCGAGAGGATCCCTATCACTACTTCAGGGATTTTATAGAACTTTGCACTATGTTACAATTGTTAGCAACTAATGATGAGGCTATTAAATTATGTTTGTTTTCCTTTTCTCTCAAAGATAGAGCCAAGGCATGACTAATCTCGTTGCCCGCTAGAAGCATTACCACCTGGGAAGGACTGCAATCCAAGTTTTTGAACGAGTACTTTTCGATTGGTAAAACAAATCAGATTCGCTAGAGAATCTTATTGGCAATTTCCTAGAGAATTATTTCATGAGAGCTGGGAACGCATGAAGGATTTATTGAGAAAATGTCCTCATCATGACATTCCAAACTGGTCTATTGTGCAAAGTTTTTATCAAGGGTTAACTGAGACCAACCAGTCTACAGTTCATGTCGCAAGTGGAGGAGCCTTCATGGATCAAAATGGCCAATAATCTTGTAATTTATTTGAGAAACTGGCTGACAATTCAAAGCAGAAACAAGCTTTGTTGAGATCTAACCCAGATATGATTCACCACACCCCATTCGCAAGGGGTGGTCTTTATGATTTCAGCAAGGAAAAAGTAAAGAAGTAGGATGACATCAATGCTAAGGTTGCATCACTAAAGAAACAAATAGCATCATTAATGATTGCCAAACCAAGCACTCTGAAAAAATCTATAGCAGCATGTTCAACTTGCCAGAACTTAACTTATTCTATAGCCGAGAGCCCAGCTACACCATTATACTTAGATGCGATGGAAAAAGAACAAGCTATGGCATTTCAGAGGGGAGATTACAGGAATACATGGAGGAATAACCCAGGATTTAATTATGGTACCACAAGTGGGACACAACTAGCACCATCTGTTGCGCAACCCGGATTTCCTCCGACCCAAGTTTTCCACCAAAGACCTCAAATGATGATTGTGCAACCATAATTCAGTCCACTGAGCAATGCACATGATGCTACAATTATTCAGATCCTTCGGGATTTGCAACAATAGGCACATCTGTAGTCAAAAGACTTATCTCAACTGGCTCAATTCTCTCAAGTACTTCATTCACATACCCAATCCATCACGAAGTTAGAGAGCTAGATTGGCCAACTAGCTTCACAAGTGGCAAAGAGAGAAAGTGGCCAATTGCCAACGCAGTCAGTTAGTAATCCAAGAGGACAAGTGTTTTTAGGGGAGACATCCACCCCCCATAACCCAATTTGAGTTCCTCTATAACTATCGAGCTACCGACTCATCCGTAGCACAATTTTGAAAATTATGAGAATTATTTTGTCTGATTTTAGGAATTTTTTTAAAAAGGAAACCGCACAATTCAAATTGTAGTAAAACATGATCGAACGTGAGGAATTCTTGAATGGAGCAATCGTATGGATTAACGAGCGCTCGTATTCTTTCCTGATATCAAGTCCCTCAAACAAATCATAGTGATTAAAGTGTGGTTTGTACGAGAGTTTGAATTTACGATAGCTGAAAAATTAGAGCCAAATTAACGACTCTAGCTTACATATGCACGTGATGATCAGTTCAGCGGGTCATCACTGAAATTAGGGCCTACATATTCGCGAGAGAATACGTCAGCCCCATTTTCAAACTCTCTAGCTAATCTTTCTCTTCTCCCTCCATTTTTCAAATTCTCTATAGGTAATCCAATCGCTTTCTTTACCTACCTTGAGTTTGCTCTCTTCTCATCCGAAACCCTATCAAAGATTAACTTTCTGATTTTTAAGATTAGGGTTTAATACGGTAAGGATTCTGACCCCTAATCGGGTGAATTCCTTTGGAAATCTCTCTGATTGGCTATATTTTGGAATAATAATTTGAGCTTGTGAATTTCAGCAGGAGAAAAATTACACCATGCCAAAATCGAGGACCAAGAGAGAAAGGGAAGAAGATGAAGATGAGGGTAATATTTCTAATCATTCTCCACTCGTAAGGCACATCGCACGGGTTGCTGCCCTTAAGGCTAAATCAAAAATAGCAAACTCATCTAAGAAGAAATCTAAGTCTCTAGGGAAAGTTATCAGAGACCCACCTGAAGAGAGGCTGGGGATTGAAACAGAGGCTGTATTTGCCCCTAAAGACAGCACGTGGCTAGATAAAGGAAAAAGGCGGACATCTACCCAAAGAACACTGGATCATCCCCCAAACTCAATGAAACATCATATTGTCGAGGCTGAAGTCATAGTGGACATTGCCTTTTGGGAAAATATGGATATTAGCAGAGACGCAATCAAATACTTCAAATTTGTCGGGCTTAATTATTTTCTAGAGCCTCGAGCGACACCAGTCTACCCTAGACTGGTGAAGCTATTGTGACAGCCCGAATTTCCTACCTTGCCTGTGTTGTCAGATCATCGATACCAATGATCCCTGAACTGAACACATAGTATGTCAACTCAGACAGTGGAAGTTAAGTTGATTCCTCTTGCAAAGCTGATAGAGTCATCATATATATGGCAAAAGATACTACAACTCTATATAACAAGACAAAATGGCAGTTCTGTCCTTATGTATACCATAAGTCTGGCAGAACCAAAATGAACCACTAGTGATGACCAACCATCACCAAAACAGTGGTTCACAACATTAATTATATTCCATGAATCCATTGTTCTAAATACAAAGGTCAGACGTACCAAGCCTTAAATAAAAATTCTAAATCTGTCTCTCAAGGTCCCCTAAGGGAAGTAATCCTCTGGTAGAAGAACAGATTCCTCCTTTGGAATCTAATCTGGATCTTCCTCATGGTCAGACACTTCGATTCCTAAATCCACATTGGTACCTGTGACGTATAGTTAAAGGGTGAGCTAACAGTTTAAGCTCAATAGGGAGAAAATCAATAGCATGCATAACATATTTCAAAACATAGATCTTATGACTAAATTCAAGCACATTTTTATAGAACTGAACTTTTAGATGTTTGATTCAAAACTAAACAGAATTCAAATTATACATTCGTGATTGGTTTTCTAATTTCATTTCGATGTTCTTGCTTAATTTGGCTTTACATGCTTCTTGGACTTCAAAGTGACTTAAAATAATAACTCAATTAATCTCCCAAGCATATATAGCATTGAGAGCCACATAATTACCGATGGGAATCCCCGAACCACCGTCGTTCAATGAACAATTGTACAAGGATGCCAAGCCCTTAAGCTAAGTTAACAGGGTCACTTGTGTCGGAGTGCCAAGCCCTTGAGCTATGTTAGCAGGATCACTTGTGCCTCATGTTGACCATTGGCCAATCTAAATATACAGATATCCTACCGTACCGGTACATGATGGGGACTCGTTTCACGTAAACCTTAAATCATTATGCAGATTCTAACATATAGTTTATCACCGTGAATTATACTTAATTTATAGCTAATTTAAGAGTTCCACACACTTGCTTATCATGGTCACGTACACACCTATCACGTTCACACACACACACACTTGTTTGTCATACTTATCACATTCTCACACACGCTTATCACGTTCACACACATTTCTTATCACGTTTACCTGGTTTTCACGTTCACACTCATTACTTATCACACTTATCATGTTCACGCACACTTATCATATTCACACACATGCTTATCATGATCACATTATTTATACATCTCATATCAAATGACATATTATTGAATTTCCCCTACCTCTTACGAAAACACGCCAATCGTGCGAAACAGAGTAAGGATCCCTACGTGCATATCCGATTCATAACCTACATTCTAAGGTATTCAAAGGTCACTAACGAGTGCTTATAAGATCACACACACCAAATACTTGAAAGATTATGAAAGAAAAATCTAAAATGGCCCAAACTCGCTCAGTCGTGCACGTGAGTTCTAAGGTCACGCAAGCGAGTCACATGGCACCCCACAGTCGCGCAAGCTCACTCGAGTGACTGTGCTCTCTTCCTTTCTCTCATTCTCACAACCTAAGGCAATCGCGCGTGCAAATCCCAAGGTCGTGCGAGTGACTTCTCATAGTCATACTGAGTCATGCGAGCGACTGTTCATAGGTGATTTTCATGCCTATTCTAAAGCCTAGCTCGCACGAGCAAGTCTTAAGGTCGCACGATCGACTTTCGAGATTTTAGGGTTTCTTCTAAAAAACCGATTTTCTTTCCTTCTCCCCTTTCACCTAACTCATATATACATTAAATGTAACACATTTGGGGCATTAATTTCCATCATTTATCACTACTTAATCACCATTTAATACACACAATCTACGAGATCTTACCTCACTTATTTTGCAGATTTAACGATTGAATGGATGCATCTATCGAAGCTTCCTCCACAAGCATTGAAAAAGTTTGAGATCCACCTTCTCGCACCTGTGTTGCAATGTGCACGAAGACAATTACCCCTCTAGTGCACACCAACGACCTCTATTTCCCTTGCTAAGACGGGCACAGCTCGGGCTCTCTTCAAAAGGGTTTCTAATGAGCGGTTTTCATAGAACTTGGGCTTTTTTTCTTCCCTTACTCGCGAATTCCAAACACGAGAGTTTGATGACCCTTTGTGGTACTCCAAGTTCAAAGAAGAAGGTTAAGAGGGAGATCAACAACAATGGTAGAGGTAGGGCCTCCTTCTCAAGCTCTCACTCTCTCTTCTATTTCCAAGAATTTCAAAGGTAAAGGCATAGAAAAGGGCTTACACATCTCTTATATATTTGGTTGGCTTCTTTGTGAAGCACACACAACCACACTTGGTGTTTCATATATAGCTTGGTTCTCTTATGAAACCCATACATACAACTTAGGTGTTTGTTCATTGTCACACGTTCATTGACCATCAAACCCATATAGTGATGTCATCAAAATTAGAACGGTATAGTGCACCACACCAACACGTGTACCTAGTTGACTTACGTGATTTCCTAAACTTGGGGATATTTCAGTTCTTATATAGAAGGATGACTAACAGCAGCAAATGTCAAGCACCAATGCTTTCAACAACCGTGAATGGGCTGACCATTCAACTGACTAAGGAAATGATTGCTGGGGTTATGCACGCGCCCTTAGAGAGACCAGAGTCACCCACTGATAATCTGGAGGCCAATTTGCTAAGATTACCACCTCCTAGTCTCCCAAATTTTGTAGATATGGCGACAATATTACTGGGCGAACCACCAAAAGATAAGTCATATTTTATGAGAAAAGATCTGGAAAATAGTAGCTTATCACTTCATTTCTTGGCTGTGTTGATCTATAAGACCATCCACCCTACTTGTAATAAAACGGAGAGAAGGTTATATTTTAGGAGCCTTTACCTTCAGTTGTTGGATGTGTCTGACTTACTTTTTCAGGTATATTTTACTCAAAATATGTGAGCGCCCGATAACGAAGCGCTAGTACCTGGGGCAGCAAAGCACCAACACCCCGATAGCAAGGCATTGGTACCCCAGCATCTGGGTGCTGATGCCTCTATATCGAGGTGCCGACCCCTGGCTAACAAAAGAAAAAAAATGGGGTGTCGGCACCACGTTTCAATGGCGTCGATGCCTCTATATCGAGGTTCAGCACTTCGATAAAAAAAGTAAATAATTAAATTAAAAAATAAATAATATTTTTTTAGCGAAGCGCCACACCTCGATATAGAGACGTCGGTGTCCCTAAAACGAGATGTCGGCGCTTCGATTGAAAAAAAAAAATTTATATATATATATATATATATATATTAGTGAAGTGTCGGCACCTCGATATAGAGGCGTCGACGCCGCTAAAACGAGGCGTCGGCATCCCTTTTTTATTATTTTTATTTTTTTAAATCAAAGCGCCGACACCTTGATATAGAGGCGTCGGTGTCATGAAACCAGGCGTCTGCACCCCTAAAATGAGGCGTCGACACCCTGGCACCGAGGTTCTAGCACCTCACTATTGGGGTGTCAGTACCTCATTTTCAGGGTGTCAATGCTTCGCTACCGAGGTGCTAGCACTTCGCTTTCGGGCGGCCACATATTTTGAGTAAATATACCTGAAAAAGTAAGTCTGACATGTTCTTTAAAAAATGGAGAGAAGGAGACTTTAAAAAAGTCAAGAATGATGGCTGGAAAGGTATTTAACTTTTAAAATATTTTAAAAGTGTAACACTAGTTAGTAAAGTGGGTCCCATGCCACCCATCACTTCACAAAAAGGTGCTACGGGTAGTGCCCATATCAATGGGTGTAGAGATATCTCTATGCCTGGGCGCATATCCCCGGCCATATATATATATATATATATATATATATATATATATATATATATACTATTTTGTTGTACTTGGAAAATACCTTAACTAACTCTTTAGGTACCACATGTAATAAAAAAATATTTAAAATATGCCAAGACTGGATTCGATTTGCAATCTTCTCTCACGGTCCGCGGAGTTGAAGAAAAGAAGGAGAAGAGCAAATAGGGGAATCAGAATGACCCATGGTTTCTATACAATCAACCATCCATTTTACCATTATTTTTATCACGTCCCAAAATTCTACCCTACCTCGATGGCCTAGAATTTCGAGGTATGACCCGCACGCATCCCAGATACGCTAAGCAGGTATACACATAATCAGAGTTCTCGCACATATTTAGTTCCACGAAATCACTGAAAGCCAACATATAAAAAAGGAATATAAAACAGTCATAAATACAAAAAAAAATGTGATAAAATATAATAAATCCCCAAATAAAAGTAAGTCGAGTCATAGACAAATTCGCTAAACGAAAACCATAGTATCAACAATAATAAAATAAGACCAACTAAATACCGAGTCTAAGAAAGTCAATATCCGGCACCTGGATCAAGGTCAGCACCTTACTCCTGATGACTAGCTACGTTGCCTTCCCATGGCTCCTGATAATCAACGTCCACCGAGTCCACGTACTCACCCACATCCACTCTGTCAAGATAGTCACTTGCAGCAGTTAAGTTTTTGTGGGATGAGTTTACTCAGTTACGTAAACTCAGTGGATATACTACCAATCTACCCCATTCTACTCAGGTGCATTATGGGTGCATCATCTGAGTGATAATAATAATATCCCAAAGTGATTAGAAGAGAATAACAGAATCAAGTGCATATCATAGACTCATATCATAATCATGAATGCAGGACCATGATCTAGACACTCATATTCTAACGTACCTTACCATATCTCATATCATATCATATCATATCTTATTATTCTTGTACATACATCTGTACATTGAATTACCGTAACTAACATACTCATAAAATCCTAAATGACATGTGCTAGAGTCACTACTCGAGCTACCATGTGAGAGTCACCATAGTATCATTCCACCATATCATAAAACCCTCCATACCATATAATATCATAAACGTCATCCAGTCGCAGGAGCGACCGGCAACTCATAACTCATAAGGGTTCCCAGGGACCCGTCTTGACTGAAAGACGTCGTTTCCCTTACGGTGACTAGCAAGGAACGACACGTATAGAGACTTAAGTTCTTAATCCTTTTCCGGCCTACACAACGGTGTCTTATTATCATACTTGTAATATACCTTATCTTACTGACTCATATCTTATTATACCGACTCATATTTTATCCTGTCATATTAGAACTCAAGGTGACCGAGTCACCATATATGCCACCATATATAAGATTATATTGAATTCGCACTCACCCTACTCATCATGATGTCCCATACCACCATGAGTTATAAGGTATGTGAATACAATATATTTCATGCTTCAATACCATCTTAATGAATAATCACGCCCAAGCATAGACATGATCTCATACACTCACGTACTTATGACCTAACATATCCTTATCTTGTCTAACATGACCAGAAATATTTACACTTAGATTTTGATTATATTTATACCTATGTTTATTTATATAACACACCAATAAATATAGAGTAGAGGAGTTATTAATTTGTTTTTGATAACTTAAAGGTCGGAGTTCAATTTCGTAAAGGCATCGAAATTCTAACACTTCGTGTTATCGAAGTGGTAGCGTTGAAGCGATAAAAGTGATATATATATATATATATATATTATTAAATGCTCAAATTAAAAGACAAATACAATTTAAAGTGTCATATATCTATATATATTATTTATTATAGTTAAATGCTCTAATTAAAATGGCATTATGAGTTTAAAGTTAAGTCACGACCCTCGATTGAAACTCTTAAATGATTAGGGTGCATTAGGTTTTGGTCGTGCAATGTGAATAATCAATAATAAGTGGCGTCTGTTTGGACCAACACTGATCAATCGGATTTAATTATATTATATAAATTATTCAATTCTGGGTACATATTGATCAGATTTAATAAGGTGTATAGAGTCGGTTTGACCCATAATCGATCGATCAGTTTTAAAGGTCGATCGATTGATATTAAGAAGGGCACAACGAATAAGGAAAGAAGAGCCAGTCCATTGGCTGAAAGAGAATTTGGTCAATCTAAAACAATACACTATACAGGTATTCAGAGAAGAGATTTTATATTATAATAGTAAGGGTACTTGAGTGGAATTTATAATATAATATATAATAAAGATATTGAGTGGAATTTAATATATAATATAAAATCAAAGTACTTGAATGGGATTTACTATATATTGTAAAATCAAAGTACTTGAGTGGGATTTTATAATATAAAATAAAATCAATGTACTTGTGGGATTTTTTATTTTTATTTTTTATAATATAATATAAGATTATATTACAACAAGTCACACGGGACATTCACATCCAAACAAGGGTCATTCGATTGTCTACAAAATTAATCGGTCGAGATGCTCCCTTGTTTAAATAAAAGGCTTAACCAGACCGTCGCGTTTTCGGAACAGATCTGGGATTCAAGTTTTGAAACACAATATTTAACACTAACAAGAAAAATAATTAAAGTAATTAAGATCAAACCATAAATCAAGTTAGCCATCTATTCAATCCTAGAGTAATATTATTTAGAAAATAAATCTATGATTTGTTTAATTAGCCCGTCGATACGCGATCGAATCGTATCCTACGCGACAGGATCTGAGAAGAAAGAGATGGATGGATGGGTACCCACCTCTTGAAGCGTAACGAAAATTTAAAGGCGAGAAGAATTGAGAAGATTGGTGTCAAATCGCAATGGCCCGTCGACGATTTCTCCTTCCACCATGATCTTGACGGCGGAACAATCACGGTATTCTTTAGGGAAGAACACAAAGATTTAAGAAATAGGTTAAGGTATTTTTAGAAGAGGGTCGCTAGAGAATAAGATGTTTGATAGCTAGGGTTTTTAAGAAAAGAAAAGAATAAGACGGCTAGGATTTTCTTTTAAAAAGAATTTTTGAAGTTATGATTTCAGGGTCATCTGTAACATCTTATTTATAATGCATTGGGAATAATCCAGTGTTAGGCTGTCACACCAAATAATGGTGTATAGGCATTTCCTTCCAAGCCTAAAATAAAGGTTTAAAACTTACATGTCAAGTTTTGAACCTCTGAGCTCTTGTCTATAATACAAGCCTCTTACCAATAGACTACTACACCACTTGTATCAATTATTGACAAAAATAAATATATGAGTTTTTCTCAAATAAGTTAGGTTTCAGTGTGTTGAACTAACACTGTGTAAGGTGCAAAATGCATCTAACACCATAAAATTAATTTAGAAAAATTATGGTCGTTACATTCTCCCCCCCTTATAATATTTTCGTCCTAAAAAATTATGTACCTGTTGTGAACAGTTCCAAGTATTTCTCCATGGTCTCGGCTTCACGTTTCCAAGTGGCTTCCTTCAGTGGGTGATGTTGCCATTGAACTGTGATGAAAGGAATGGATCTACCTTTAACGGGCTTTTTCTTTTGGTCTATGATTCGAACAGGCTTCTCTATGATGGTCAGATCATCCTTGACTGCAGTCGGCTAAATATCAAGGACGTGAGATGGATCGGGCAGGTATTTGCGCAACATA
This sequence comes from Chloranthus sessilifolius, assembly GCA_021018995.1. Taxonomy (NCBI): domain Eukaryota; kingdom Viridiplantae; phylum Streptophyta; class Magnoliopsida; order Chloranthales; family Chloranthaceae; genus Chloranthus; species Chloranthus sessilifolius. Next base: position 84,715,412 of record CM037590.1, on the reverse strand, counting down.
GACACATGGAACACATTATGTATGTTGGTGAAGTGAGGCGGAAGTGAAATTTGATAAGCAACCTCGCCGATGAGATCTATAATAATGAATGGTCCCACGTATCTCGGACGTAGTTTTCCTCGCATTCCAAAATGCATGTTTCCTTTAGCCGGTGACACACGGATGAAAACCAAATCACCAATTTTGAATTCGATCAAGCGTCTTCTATGGTTAGCATAGGCCTTTAGATGATCCTGAGCTTCTTTCAACCTCTAACAGATAACATTAACCTTCTCGGTCGTGGTTTGTACGAGTTCCTGCCCAAGCATTTTTCTTTCACCAACCTCATCGCAACAAAGTGGTGTCCTATAGCTTCGGCCATAAAGAGCTTTAAAAGGCAACATCCCAATGCTTGCTTGAAAGTTATTCTTATAAGAAAACTCAATCAGAAGAAGGTGGTCATCCAAATTACCTCGGAAGTCTAACATGCAGGATCGAAGCATGTCTTCTTCAATCTTATAGACACCCAAATTTGGCCTAAGGCCTGATCGAAGCACATTTCGAGAGAGGCGCGTTCCCGAGATTTTGATGGCATGTATGAAACCCTTAAGAATAACCCCAAACCTTTAGGAATCACCCTAGATCTCCTAGGAACCTGCCTCAAACTTTTAGAAATCAATCCTAACCCTTAGAACCTGTTCTGAACCCAAACCTAACCTTTCGAGCCTTGGAAAAGGAGTGGTAAACTAGAACTAGCTATGGCCTTTTACTATAATTGAATCTTATACTATTGAAAAGTAGAAGTCTTCAGCTTTCCAACGGTCCAAGAATTGCCCCAATCAGAATTATACATCGAAAGATATGGCGGTCTGAACCCGAAGGGCAAAGGAGTAATTTCAAGTGGGCCTCGGGTCCCCCCTTGAGATTTGGCACAACTAATAGTTGCGCCAGGCCATTTCTCCCCATAAATGGCATGGCACAACTAATAGTTGCGCCAGTTATACTTTTACATGGCGCAACTATTAGTTGCACTAAGCCATTTTCCCAGAATTTAAGCCTGGCGCAACTAATAGTTGTGCCTGTATTAAAGTGGACCCCACCCTCGCGAGGCAACTTCCAAGGCACTATTTAGCATTGTTTTACTGTACATTTTCCTGGCACAACTAAATAGTTGTGCCAAGCATATGAACAGTAACCCTGTCTTTTACCCCAAAATTCGTGATTGGGGTTTGACTTGTTGACCACCTTGACCTTTGGAGTGTGTTTTGATAGTTCTGTTGCACCCTTCTATACCCTATTTGCAACCCATCAAGTGGCCTAAAGCCTCACCCTATCATCCACCATTGGAGGACCTTCTCCCATATTTCAAGGCTTCAAAAACCCTAGGAAACCTTAGATGTTAGATTACCTAATTCCTAATCTTGATTAGCATCTAAACACCCTCCTAACCCACCCATTTCCTATAAATAGAGACCCCCACCCCTTGGTGTAGGGGTTGAGAAATTTGCTTAAGAGAGAAAGAGCTCAAAGTGAGAAGTTCTTCCTCCCTTTTGTATACCATTTTCACCTAAATTCTAGAATCTCCCAACCTCATTTCAAGCTTGTTCTTGCATCCAAAACCCTTAGCCTAGGTGTGTGTGATCCCCTAGCCTCCCTTCTCAACCTCTTCGCTTCAAGTCTTAGGAGTTAGAACCCTATTCCATACCATACAAAGCCTTTAAGAGCTCATCAAAGCAAGGCATGCAAGGCTCTCCTACAATGCTACAAGGGCCCGAGGGCTCCGGCTCTCCCCTTTCTTCTTCTATCTCTTTTAGCTCTTCCCATCCTTTCATTTGTGCCGTTACGCCGCCGAAGTTTCGGTAGGAATGGAGGGGCACAAATTGGATTTAAGGCCCATTTGGGCAACAGGAAGCCATTTTCTTTTCTTTTACTTTATTTTTGTGTTGGCTATTAGTAGAGACCACGTTAAGCGGGTTGATCAAGTGCCTAACACCTTCCCGATTGATAACCGAAGCCCCTACCCAAGAGCCTTTGGTGTGGACCGAATTCAGAGTCATATTTTTAGCACTTCGGTGCTCATAAAAATGAACTAGACATCCTAAGACAGCAAAAGCTCTGGGTGGCGACTCTATAATTTTGTTAGCGAGCCCATCGTTGCAGAGGGATAGTCAAAAATTCCACGACTGCACAGATGGCGACTCTGCTGGGAAGTAGCTAGTAGAGCTTCTCCTTGAACTAGGCCTCTTTATTTTTTATTTTCCTAATATTTTATTGATTTTTTTAATTTTATTTTTGCTGTTTTTTTACTCACCCTCCGATTAAGTCATTTTACTTACCCCTACTTTTACGCCATTTACGAGCCTTAGTCCATTGGCGGGCCTACTTGCGCATAGTCTTTAAATTTCTTTACTTTTTTAGAATTTTTAGTGCCTTAGCCGATCGGCGAGCCTACTTGAGCATTGTCTTTCAATTTCTTTAATTTTCCGTCATTTAAAGTACCTTAGCCGATTGGCGGGCCTACTTGTGCAAACATATTCCGACAGTGGACGCCGGCCCGTAGTGGCAGCACGGGGTCATCACCCCCATCTTTTGGACTAAAGAAAACTTCCATAAAAAAAAAATATCTTGAAAAAAAAAAGGAAGGTAAAATTGAATCAAGAATAGGGAGCTTAATTAACTTGTTTTTACGGGATAAATTTTCAAAGGGTTGGGTTTAGGCATACAACAACCACTCGGGTATTAGTATGGCGGCAGCCCCTAGTGGTGATGATCCAGAAAAGTCCCAACCCATCTAGCATCTGAGAAGGCACTTGCATCGGAGGTATATCAGGTGGGTTTCCATTCCAAAGCTTAAAACCCTTAGGGCGCACGCTAGAGAGTTATACCGGACTCAAACCCTTTAGGTGCGGTGAGGAGAGAATCAATCACAAAAAAATAGCTCAGTTCCTGGAAGCCTAGCTTCTACAAAACCCAAAAAAAAAGGCTCACCTTCAGGCTGCTGTTCCCTGTTGTTTTAGAATCTGGAGAATCATTTTTTCTTGGCGCAAGTATTAGTTGCGCCAGTGCAAAAATTGGAAATTTATAACTAGCGCAACTATTAGTTGCTCCAACTTTAAATCCTCCACTTTTACCTTGGCGTAACTAATAGTTGCACCAGTGAAAAAAAGAGGCCCTGCTACCTTGGCGCATGTATTAGTTGCGCCAAGTCTTCCGGGACAGTAGCAGCCCAAAATCTAAGGCTTTCTCACCTCCCGAGTCCCCCGATTAGTGTGCTTAGTACCTCTGTTTAGGCCTTGCCATCTCCGACACCCAATACGCTTCTGTCGGTCAAAAGAAGGCAACTTATTTTTGACTCATTTTGGGGGATCAGGTTGTTTGCCTTGATTTATGTGCCTTCAATAGATCGGAGGTTCTCCTTTGATTCTTTCGAAGTACGCCAGAATCGTCATCACGGGTCTTGAATTAGGGTACGAGAGCCACCTAATAAGGGAATTCTAAGGCCTCGGAACCTTTATTTTTCAAAATTTTCTCAAAAAAATTAAACAAAAAAAAAATATATATATATATATATATATATAGTTTGTGGTGCCGGCACAACGGCATCATCTTGCCCTCCACTGTCACGTAGGGGAAGAAGGAGGAGGATTTTTGGGCCTTATCCAAGGCACCCTTACCCAACCCGTTCCCAAAGGATGTCGTGGGTATTGGACCCGGCTAACGCCGATCCCAACTCATTCCCGCCACATTCTCCAACCCACTCTCATTCGGGAGAAGCCTTCACATCCATCCCCATCACCCTATCCCCTTTTATCGTTACCGGCCTGTTTGGCGCCCCCATTTTCCCCACCACCACTTCCCAAAATATCCAAAATCAACCCCCCCATTCCCCATCTCTTTCCCAAGCTACCTTTCCTCCCATGTCCATGCCAAGCCAACCACCCATTCCATCCACATCCCTTCAAAACCCAACACATTTCCCAACCCCATCCATGATAAACCCAGCCCAAGTTTCCACATCCACACCCATGCGCCATTTTCCACCTTTCCCATATAGACCCAATCCACCATCCTTCACCTATGTCACCTCCACCCTATCCAACCCCCCACAAGCCTCCCCATCTACCCGAGTCATGCCCAGTAATACCGGGGCCATACCCGATTTTTCCCAAATACCTACACTTTACCTTTCATCATCCCCCTTTGTCAATGCCCCACCACATTCCTTCAACCCATCCCATATCCCATCACTTACCATGACCATGGCCAATTTTCCCTCCACATCTACTCCATCTATACCCAATCATCCCTTAAATCCACCACCCACATCAGATCCTCCTTCCATCACCATGATGGAGGAGATGTTCCAAGCCTACTCCTTATGGAAGACTTCCCAAAATACCCCCCATCATCCACACCCCACATCCATGGACCCATCCCATACCCTAGCCAATCTCCATGCTTCACTCTCTCATGATCCCCATCAACCCCCCATAATTCACACCATCCAAACCCCTATCTCCCATATGCCCCAAGGCCCATTGGCCCAAAATCCCACCATTCACCAAGGCCCATTGGCCCAAATCCCCACCACCCATGATCTCCAAGGCCCATTGGCCCAACACCCCATCACCATACCCAAGGGCCCATGGCCCAAACCCATCAAGGGCCTATGGCCCAAACCCATCAATGGCCCATGGCCCATACCCCCTCAAAACCCAATGGGCCAGGCCGACATACCCCAAGGGCCCATTGCCTAAACCCTTACCCAAGGACCCATGGCCCAAACCCATTTGACCCAAGCCCACACCCTCCAAGGGCCCACAGCCCATACCCACCAATGGCCCATGGCCCAGACCCACCAAGGGCCCATGGTCCAGACCCACCAAGGCCCAATGGGTCAGACCCACTAAGGGCCCATGGCCTAGACCCACCAAGGGCCCACAGCCCAAACCCACCAATGGCCCATAGCCCAATCCTATCATGACCAAGGCTTCACAACCCAACCCTCCCAAGGCTTCATAGCCCAAGCCCAAAAACCTTTGAACCTCATACCAATACCCTTCACCATTCCTCCAAAATTTTACCCATTCACAACCCTCATAGCCAGCTCAAACCCATGCCCATTTTACCCATACCCCTACATCTCAAAGTTAGCTTCAAACCTTCCCTCATGCCCAATAGCCTCACCAAGCCCCACCCTAAAATCCAACTTTCTCTCATCCCATCATCCAACAAACTTTCCCTCATCCCCAATGGGCTCACCCAATCCCCACACATGCCATTCCCATCCAACCCATGCAACACCAACAAGATAATCCCCCCCTCACTGCATATTATGCCAACCAATAGTATGAAGAGGACGAGATTAGGAACAATGGAGCCTATGGTGGGACATTAACCAGCCTCAACCCTCCTCCTATCATTTTCCACCCCCTGGTAGCACAAAGCGAGATCCAACCAGCTATCGAGAAAGTGATCCCTGTATCCAAAGAGTCAGAGTAGCTGAAAGAACAGTTGGACAAAATACAAAAGCAATTGATGAAAATTGGTGGTGCTGAAATCCACGCCACGGACTTCAAAAATTTGTGTTTGTTCGCTGAGGTCTCCTTACCCCCCAAACTTAAAATGTTGGCCTTCGACAAATACAACGGCACTGGCAATCCAATAATGTTAAGTGGTGAAAAATACCACTTTTCACCCTTTAACCTGATCATTGACAGACCTGTGAGCACACTAATAAGCCTCTGTTGAGTGCCTTTTATAGATAGCAGTGAAAGCTGATAATAATGCAAAAAACCACTTAAGAATGCCCACAAAGAAGCCATCTCTCAACACTATTCAGACCTACCAACAGCACACCAGAGGGCAGCACATCATTGAGCCCTTGGATTGCGTGGCTGCAGCAGATCAAAGGAAAGGGAGTGAAGACAGGTCTAAAAACAACCTATCGGAAGGGCATCTGGAAGATTTTGATAGGAGCTGAAGGATAAAAGAGAAGAATTTGTGCAATTGGAGAAGGGCTCGATAGGATCTGAAGGCAAAAAGAGGAAGGCATGTGCTGAAGTGAGGGATTCGACAGGATTCCTAAACCTATCAAGCAGATGAATGAAAGAGAAAGCTCATCCTGTCGAAAGCTTACCTGAGGAGAAAAAGAGAACCTGTCGAAGGCTTCCTGAACCTATCAAAATGAAGACGCTAGAATTGAACCTATCGAAGAATACTTAAGCCTTTTGATAGGAATGAGAGCCACTGTATCGGGATGATGACATGCAGAGTTGAACCTATCGAAAAGGACCTCTAGACCTATCGAACTACTCAGCCAACCTATCGAATACTCCAGATAATGGGCTGAGAACCCTGAAACTTCAAAGAGAAAATCCATCCTATCGGTACCTATCGAAGAGACCAGGGAACCTATAGAAAGGGGCTACAAGCTTACTTTTAACCTGTCGAAAGCTTCTCCAACCTGTCGAAATCGTGTGCTAAACTCCTCAGAAACTATGCTATGCACACGCTGAGATTTGGTAACCTGCTACACGCAAATTGAGGCACTTTAGTGACCGACGCAAGGTTCTAGAAGATGCCCTAGAAAGCCCTAACTGACCCACGTGCTTTAACAGAACTCTAACAAACTCTGACGACCTTCTAGAAGGGATTTTTGGCAGGAAAAATAGAGGAGAAAGCTATATATAGAGATCCCCAATTGCCATTGAAAAAGATTAAAATTTTGAACAATTTCCTGGAGATCAGAGCTTACAACGAGATTCTATTTTCCTTCTTTTAGCCCAACCATGGTTTGCTAATTCCCTAGGAGCAGCAAGGAGTGAGTTAGATCTGTGATTGAGTAAGGTTAGGAGTGTTGCTGGGGTTAATTGCTGCACAGACTATAGATCTGAGAGCATTTCATTGTAAAGTGAGTTTGATTGCAATGTAAATGTCATTTTCAATGTTTTAATTAGATCTAAAGCGCTTTTGATTCCTTTTTGTGCTCGATCGGATTTGTGTAGAGGAGTTGCTTAATCAGCTCACCCACTTAACTGGTAGACCTCTTGGCTATCATCTGAATTCCATGGATCTAATATCCCTATAATTTCCTTCGTCTGTGACCTAAAAATTATAGCATCTGTAGTGGTTTTAATTGTTCTAATTGAGGCTCTAGCTTTGTAGGAGATCTCTAGGATGGTCTGTGACCATTAAAGTGGATAGATCATAACCTTAATGTAAATCTAAGCTCAGGCCTCAATTAGATTCATCTGTTGTAATCCATGGATTTGATAAAGTCTATAGGATGGTCTATGACCATTAAAGTGGACAGATCATAGCCTTAAGACCAGGTGGATCCTGTGATTTAGAGTGGAATTTATACCCTGTAGCTGTGCTTATGGCCAGCTGAGGGACTTGTGTGCTTTTGAACCCCTGTAATATGCTTGGCTCAACCTGATTGTAGTGAAAACAACCTCCAAGCTGTTCTTCCCTATTTTCTGAGTTTTTAAACCCTCCATCTGCAAGATCTGAGGCTCCAGATTCGATCTAAGACAATCTACATTTTAATTGTAGTTTAGATTAAGTGAAAATCCAATCTAATCTCTCCCCTATCTTTTAGCTAGACCAACATTAGTTAGGGTGCCAGATCTCTTACAGATCTGAAGATTTACCTAATTCTAAACCACCTCTCTGTGGACTTCCCCTTACTTACTTTTAAAACTTGCTACAAAGGACCTCAGATCTGGGTGTCTAGGATCTCCAATTGTCTTTGAACCCATCTTTATTTTCTCTTGATGTTTATACCATAAATCAGCAAACTGGAATTCCACAATAAGTTTTTGGCGCCACTGTCGGAGAGGTGTTTGTGAATTTGGTAGATCTAGTTTTATTTTATAGATCTGTAACTGTGTATTTGATTTTACTAACTGCATTTGTAAGTTTTGCTATTTTTCAATATTTTTTATGTGCATTCCATCAGATCTGAGTACAGAGTGAGAGGAGAGTCGTGCTAAAGGCTGCTCTATAGTTTGCTTCCCTTTTTCCCCTGTTTATTTTTCAGATCTACTGATTTTTTTTCTTAGATTAATTAGTCAGTTGTGTTGCTTCTTTCTGTTGTGTGAGGATTTATTCTCCATTCAATTTGTGAGTGATGTATAGGAGAACTCTTCAACCTCAGATTATTCCATTAAATCCAGAGGTTGAAAGACTTCTCAGATCCAAACCAACTACATCCACAGCTATTGAAATTGAATCTGTTGAAATGGGTGAGCAGCAGCAGCCTCGAACTCTCAAGGAATTTAATGCACTAGGGATCTACAATTCCCCCTTCTGCATTTAGTTCCCTGCTGCTCAAGGATACTATGAAATCAAATCTTCCATCATTCAGATGTTGCCCTCATTTCATGGCCTGACCAAGGAGGACCCTTATAAGCATATAGACGAATTCTTAGGACTGTGCACTACCTTCAACATCACAGATTTGGGGGAGGAGGCAACTAGGATGAGGCTCTTTCCTTTTTCATTAAAGGACAGAGCCAGGACCTGGTTGTCCCTGCTTCCACCTAACAGTATTCAGTCCTGGAGTGATCTCCAATGTCAGTTTTTGGCAAAATTCTTTCCTATGTCAAAGACCAGTCAGTTGAGGAAGGGTACCATCTCTTTTACCCAAGATCCAACTAAAGACTTTCATCAATCCTGAGAGAGATTTAAGGAACTCCTCAAGAAATGCCCCCACCATCAAATCCTTGAATGGCAATTGGTTCAAAGCTTTTACCAGGGAATTGATGCTAAAAGCAGAGATATGATAGATGCCTCCTATGGTGGCACCTATCTCCATAAAACTGCTGAGGAGGCATGGGAGCTCTTTGACATCATCAATGAGAACTCTATGCAAAGGGAAACCTTAGCAAGAGATCTAGAGCCTCCTAAACTGATGAAAGAGAACACCTCAAGAGGAAAGATATATGAAGTGAGTGTGCCAAGTGAGTTGGAAAGGAAAGTGGATAGCTTAACTCTGAAATTTGATAGGCTGATGGGAGCAATGCAGTCACCTGTGGCAGCTAGAGTGGAGGAGGCATGTGCCATATGCCAGTCCCCTGCTCATCCCATGGAAGAATGCCCATCTGCTGACCAATTTCCTGATTTTATAATAGAGCATGTGACTGCAGCTCAGTCTTATGGGACAGCAGCCTGCTGTTGGGTATCAATGGAGGAACCACCCTAATCTAAGGTGGAGACAAGATTGCAGCCCAAAGCAGCCCATGCCCCATGTAAATGCTCACTTATCGAGAAGGTTATGCCCCACTACCTCGAAGACGAGAACCCATGGCTCAACATGTAGCTCCTCCTGTGCAGTAAGTTGCACCTACTCCAGCTGTGAGAACACCATCTTTTGAGGAACAAGTTCTATCTTCATTACAGAGCTTGAACACCTTGACCCAAACTGTACACTCTCACAACCAGAGCATCAAAAAGATAGAGGATCAACTTGGTCAGCTGCCTAATGCTCTGACTAGGAGATAGGGAGGAAGGTTGCCTAGCCAACCACAGGACAATCTACGGAGGCAGTTTGTAGTGGGTAAAGTTTCCTCCACTTATGAGGAAGCCAAATCTGTTACAACTTTGAGAAGTGGTAGGCTAGTGGACAATCAAGTGGGCCGTGAGCCTATGAAAAGCTTGGAGGAAGAGAATGGAGTGATTTCTCCTAAAACACAACAAAGACCACCAATGGTGGACTTGCAGGAATAATCAACTGTGAATAAAGAGGACAAAGAGGATCCTCAAGAAAAGAAAAAACTCAAAAAGAAAGAGACCCCATTGGCTAAGGCTGCAAGTGAGGGAGCACCCCCACACCTGCCATTTCCTAAGGCACTACAGGCACCTTCCCCTTTCAACAAAGGGCAAGGTAAAATTGAGGAAAAGGTGGAGACTTTCAAACAAGTAAAGATTAATCTGCCTTTGCTTGATGCCATTAAACAAGTCCCAGCCTATGTCAAGTTCTTAAAAAAACTATGTACCCATAAAAGACAATCCAGGATACACATCCATGAAAGTCTTTTCAGCAGAAAAAGTGAAACAAATTTTGTCGATTGCAACCCCAACCAAATTCCAAGACCCTGGAACCCCCACAATCCCCTGCATCATCGGGGATCACACCATTGACAAGGCCTTATTAGATCTGGGAGCCAGTGTAAATTTGCTTCCATATTCAATATATGAGAAGCTGGGCCTAGGAAAGTTAAAGCCCACACAAGTGGTCTTACAGCTGGCTGACAGATCTGAAAGGAAACCTGTGGGAATAATTGAGGATATTTTGGTTAAAATTGACAAATTCTTCTATCCTGCTGACTTTTTGGTATTGGACATGGAACCAAGCAATTGTGCCTTCTTCCATATCTGTGATTCTAGGCAGACCCTTCATGGCCACTGTAAATGCTCACATACAATGCAGGTATGGAATCATGGAAGTCTCATTTGGAAACATGAAGGTCAAGCTGAATGTGTATAAGACTGGCTATCAACCCTCTCCTGAAGAGGCCTGCTTTTCCATTACTGCCCAAAAGAAAGTGATGCATAATAATCCACATAGGTTGGTGCAGGAAAATGTTTAGTTCATAGATGGAAAACTGCACCCAGGAAATGGGCACTGGCTGAGGAAAAGATCCATGAAAAATGCCACGTTTGATGAGCCTGAGGAAACCATGGACCTTCCAGACCCGCCAGATTAACCATTGCAGTCAGTATGTATCATATGTACCATACTCTTTTTTTTTTTTGTAGATTTTTACTTAGTTGTCATTTGATCCCTTTTCTTTACAATAATAAAAAAAGAAAACAACAAAACTACCATGCTCAATACTAGACCATCATTCTCAGCTGTCCTGAGGTAATGGGAGCTGTTCATAAGTGAATCTAACCATGGGGTACCACATCAACTGAGCACTACACTCAAATATCCAACTATTGGCTTTTAGAACCCCTTCGATAAGACGGTTGATGATTTCGATAGGATTCTGGACGTTTTCGAGGGACACTGAGCCTTGACGATAGGTGAAACCAACCCCTCAATAGGTTAAATAAGGCAATAAAAACTTTTTCATAGGTTCTGGGTACCTATCGGAACCTATTGAAATGACGAATCGCATTGAGTTCCAACCTATCGAAAGGAAGGTTCCACCTGTCGAGATCCTATCGTAGTGTACCTTTTGTAAGCTTTGCCTGCCAAGTCTTCGATAGGACACATTGACCTATCGCCACCATTCTCGTCATCCTATCGACATCGTTTTTCACACCTGTATCGATAAGGTAGCTTTGTCCTGTGCACTTCCTGAATACCTAACCCTCTCTCAGTGTTTAAGCATTTATGGCGCATGCCTCCTTAACTTAATCTCCCCTCCTAAATTTAGTCCATCATCCAGTTCACGCTCCATTTCCCAAGCCTGGAAGAATGCGCCACTTTTATTGCATCATTTCATATTCCAATGCCCATGCACCTTAAATATTGGCTTCATCCAGTCCTTACACATCCATTCCCCCCTAACCGGCCCAGCTTTTCCAACCCACACTCATGGCAGACGACAAACCTCAAGATTTGCCCACCAAGTTCTTCCCAGTCTGGCCACCACCACCACCACCGGTTGAGCCTGGTCCTCTTTAATTTATCTGGGATAAATATGATGAGGTACAGAGAATCCTCGCCAAGGAGAAAAAGATAAACCTAAAGAGGGAGAAGAAGAGGTAGAAGACTGACTCACCGGTTGTTTCCCCCCCGTCATCCTCATCCTCATCCACCACCCCACCGCCCCGATCCCACTCTTTTCCTCGGCTTGCAGTTCCTCTTCCACCTGATGCAGGCTGAGGATATCCCTGAGCCAGGGGGGACTTTTTTCTTTTTTTCCAAAGGAGATTTTGTCCACATATCTATCTTCAGTTATTTGTAATAAAATGTTTTGTTCATTTCATTTGTTGCTTCTCTATTTATTTCTTGTTCCGTTTATTTTCTCTGGATGTCTGCACCACTAAACCCATTCTGCTAAGAACAGTGGGGACACTGTTTACTTTAGGTTTGGGGGTGTGGTATGGATGCCAATAAACTAGTTAATTGTAGTGCAGCTAAGTTGAAAAGGAATAATTGAAAAGAGAATGAATTCACCTCATAATTGATGTTAAGGAAACTTAAAAACCATTTGCAACTGAAGCAAGTTGAAATTTTAATATCTTTCATGAAGCAAATGTCAAGAATTTTTTAAGAAAATTGTTGATGTGTAGTAAACCAGAAATGAGAAGAGACTGTGAGGATACCCCCCAGAAATTTGGATGGAAGGCCTTACCCAGTGAGAATTGGGCCTGAAAATTTCTTTAAAGAGTGTCTTGGCAATTTCTTCTGCTTTGAGAGCTGACTGGACTTAATCTTGACCACTAGAAGTTAAGCAAATCCAAATTGAAACAAGCTTGACAGCATTCATAACATGAAAGACATGAAGTAAGGCCATCTCTTGGATAGTTTGAGCCTAAAATTCCCCACCATTGAACTGCCCTTGATGCACACCACTTGAGCCTTAAAAGCCCCAATTTTCTTTGATGAAAACCAGAAATTCTAAACCCAAAACCTTTTGACCTATTTCAGTTCACCCTCAATCTGAGAAATCAGGAAGAGGAAGGAGGAGCAAGGTTAGAGGAGCAAGGTCTTAAATCAGGTTGAAAGAAAGAAAAAACACAGTTGGTGGTATTTGTGGTATTATGTTTTTTTTTTTTTTTAAAGAGAGCAAAAGAATGAGAAAGAGAAGTCATTTCATTGAAAAACTGAAAGGAAGAGAAGAAGCTGACCACTTTGGCTCTGAAAATTCAAGAAGTAGATGGAATTGTGCTGAATTAAAGAAGGAGTCTAGATCACCTCCTTACCTTTACTGATTTCTCAAGTTTGAACCCTATTTACTCCTTGTGCTCTTTCACAAACCTCATCCCTAAGCCACATTAGAACCCAAATAAAAAGCCCTTACTGATCTGAAAGTGGATTGAGCCGTCATGTGGAGATGAGAATTTGCTTAATCTATGGTGTAAAGAGCTGGAAAAGTCAGAAATTCAAGCAATGCCTATGCTCCTGCTTGCAGCCCTATTTGAGGGTTGTAACTGCTCTTGAGCTGAGTGATATGATTTACACCTCTTCTCTGTACTGATTAGTGAACAGCCCTGATGAGACTTGGTTCTGAAATCTAGTTGATGGGGGAAGTATCTGAACAAGATCCTCAAATTGATGGTGAGTTATGCATCAAAATTTTAAGAGAAACGCTTTGACACAAACTGAGTGGTGATGAAGAGATTTCAGCAGACTTTCATATCTTCAAATGGATGTTTTTTCTGTTGAAATTCCTTTAATGAATGGGCATGATGTGAATTTATTTGATTTGCTTAAACTCTGCTTTAACAGGTTTCACTAATATTAACTAAGTTGTATTGGAGAAGTTTGTGGATACCTTCACTAAAAACCCTCAGGAGACTTCACTCCTCCACTAAGGATCACCTAGGGGTTCAAAAGGCTTGATGCATAGGCTAAATTCATTTGTGCTCCCTACGAAAGTGGCATTTTTAATTCATTTTAACTCTCCTTTGCTCAGGGACTACCAAAGCTTAGGTTTGGGGGTGTGTTAAGTGGTGAAAAATACCACTTTTCACCCTTTAACCTGATCATTGAAAGACCTGTGAGCACACTAATAAGCCTCTGTTGAGTGCCTTTTGTAGATAGTAGTGAAAGCTGATAATAATGCAGAAAACCACTTAAGAATGCCCACAAAGAAGCCATCTCTCAGCACTATGTAGACCCAGCAACAACACACCAGAGGGCAGCACATCACTGAGCCCTTGGAATGCATGGCTGCAGCAGAACAAAGGAAAGGGAGTGAAGACAGGTCTTAAAACAACCTATCCAAAGGGCATCTGGAAGATTTCAATAGGAGCTAAAGGATAAAAGAGAAGCGTGTAGTTGGAGAAGGGCTCGATAGGATCTGAAGGCAGAAAAAGGAAGACATGTGCTGAAGTGAGGGATTCGACAGGATCCCTAAACCTATCAAGCAGATGAATGAAAGAGAAAGCTCATCCTATCGAAAGCTTACCTGAGGAGAAAAAGAGAACCTGTCGAAGCCTTCCTAAACCTATCGAAATGAAGACACTGGAATTGAACTTATCGAATGATACTTAAGCCTTTCGATAGAAATAAGAGCCAACCTATCGGGATGACGGCATGCAGAGCTGAACCTGTCGAAAAGGACCTCTAGACCTATCGAACTACTCAGCCAACCTATCAAATACTCCAGATAATGGGTTGAGGACCCTGAAGCTTCAAAGAGAAAATTCATCCTATCGGTACCGATCGAAGAGACCAGGGAACCTATCGAAAGGGGCTATAAGCTTACTTTTAACCTGTCAGAAGCTTCTCCAACCTATTGAAATCGTGTGCTGAACTCCTCAGAAACTATGCTATGCACACGCTGAGATTTGGTAACCTGTTGCATGTAAATCGAGGCACTTTGGTGACCGACGCGAGGTTCTAAAAGATGCCCTAGAAAGCCCTAACTGACCCACGTGCTTTAACAGAACTCTAACAAACTCTGACGACCTTCTAAAAGGGATTTTTGGCAAGAAAAACAGAGGAGAAAGCTATATATAGAGATCCCCAATTGCCATTGAAAAAGATCGAAATTCTGAACAATTTCCTGGAGATCAAAGCTTGCAGTGAGATTCTATTTTCCTTCTTTTAGCCCAACCATGGTTGGCTAATTCCCTAGGAGCAGTAAGGAGTGAGTTAGATCTGTGATTGAGTAAGGTTAGGAGTGTTGCTGGGGTTAATTGTTGCACAGACTACAGATCTGAGAGCATTTTATTGTAAAGCGAGTTTGATTGCAATGTAAATGTCATTTTTAATGTTTTAATTAGATCTAAAGCTCTTTTGATTCCTTTTGGTGCTCGATCGGATTTGTGTAGAGGAGTTGCTCGATCAGCTCACCCACTTAACTGGTAGACCTCTTGGATATCATCTAAATTCCCTGGATCTGATATCCCTATAATTTCCTGCATTTGTGACCTGGAAATTACAGCATCTGTAGTGGTTTTAATTGTTCTAATTGAGGCTCTGGCTTTGTAGGAGATCTCTAGGATGGTCTGTGACCATTAAAGTGGACAGATCATAACCTTAAGGTAATCTAAGTGTTGAAGTATTTTAAGGGCTTGCTACTGACTTTATTGGAGACAGTGATAAGAATGGGGTTAGTGAAAATAAATCAAAGGTGGATTGAAAACTACGGAGCAGCAAGCTTAAAAATACATAGTCCTGCAAGATACAGGGCCTGTTGTAGCATGTTTTAATAAGTATGTGTTTGTCCCACAGGGAAAGTTGAACTAAAGCTCCAAGGGAGCTATCTTTAGTAGGCCCTCCAGATCTGGCTACAGATCTGGCAATCCTAAATGAAAGGGGATTTAAGGTCACTATTTTCTAAATCCTGAGGTAACCTAATGGCTAAACTACAGAAATGGTTGGGAAGAATGATGGAGTGTGAGAAAAAAAATATAAAAGGGTGAGAAGTAAGCTACTACGTACAAATCTGAGGGTCTTATAACTCAGACTCAGATCTGTTGCTATAGAAATCCTGTCCAATGGCTACATTATCACCAAAGAGGAGAAAGGATCCAACTGAGCCCTGTGCCATGATCCAATCCCTTATGGCTATAACCTGTCCACTTAAATGGTCACAGACT
The DNA here is from genome assembly GCA_021018995.1 of Chloranthus sessilifolius. NCBI lineage: Eukaryota > Viridiplantae > Streptophyta > Magnoliopsida > Chloranthales > Chloranthaceae > Chloranthus > Chloranthus sessilifolius. The sequence continues at coordinate 84,699,701 of CM037590.1, read as the reverse complement.
ATCCACTAGGGGAACCACAATCCAGAGATGGGTCAGAACAAGTTTATCATTATAGGCACTACTTCTTCCAGGCTACCAGCTCAAGAATCCATAGGAACCTCAACCTCTAAAGTTCTGTGTGTAGGGCTAGGCCTGCAATGTGCACTAGCCTGGACACACAGAACCAGAAAGAGTTTGAGTACTAGCTTTGAAGCTTAGCTGTTCACTGCTTTAGAAAGACAGCAGTGATCCAGTCACAAGCCTACAATCTCTACAGCCAGATCAGATCTGCCATCTGCTGGTGGGTCTATACAAATACGGGGAAGTCTGTCTCTGTACAATCTCTCACAAGGCTACAAGCACAAGTGCAGAGAAGAAGGATCTGTCTTAGATCTGTGGACTGGCCTCACCCTAGGGCTATAACCTGTCCACTTGAATGGTCACAGACTATCCACAGAGGCTATCCTCCGCACAGAGGTCTAAGACAGAACAAGAACATTGCTGCCACCACCATGTTCACAAGGCTACCAGCACAAGCTCCCATGGGGATTCAGATTTAGTGGATTCTGTGGTGGGGCTAGGCCTACAATGTGCCTAACCTGGACACACAGGTCACTTAGATCTAAGTAAAACCTTAAAAGCAATCCTCCATTTCTTACAATACAACTTAGCAATGGAGGACCTCAAGGCAGCAGCCTTGTACAGAACAACTCACAAAACAACAGTCCTATACATGCATAAAATCCTATTATAAAATCCATTAAAACTATTCCATATAGACATACAAAGGCATAGCCAGCAAGTGCTGGACTATGGAGAGAAGAAAAAAGGAAAAAGAAACTACCTAAACCCTAACCTTAGCCTACTGTAATTCTACAGTTGGTTTTAAGGAGTACAGAAGACGAGTCCCGTAAACCTAAACTAGGCTTAAGCTTATATAGCAGTCAGCTCTGTGAGAATTAGGGTTAGGAAAATCCTAATTTATCAATGCTATCATGGCCCATTTGTGTTCCTTGGATGCCTTGAGGCATGTGCACAGAGATTGGATCATTGGAGTGCATGCCCTAGTTGTTGGAAGTTCCTAGACTGCCCCTGCAGAAGTGGGGGAGAAGTTAAGAACCCGAGCCTCGCTAGGTAGAAAGGCTTTGTAGGTCTTATCGCATGATAGAATTAGCGTCGCAGGGTTGATTTGACTTGAAGCTCTTGCCATCGTGGGATTGGTACTTTGGTCATCGCAGGGATGCGCTGGTCATCGCGGGATTGCTCTTTCCATTTGAATGGTGTGGGAATTACGCACGTGACTCATTCCTTGATGAATCCCGCGGTGATCCTCGCGAAGAAACAATATGCATGGGCTTTTGGATCGCGTGAGCAGTTCCTTGAAAGTTTGTATCCCGCGGCAACTGTGCGACAGCTACGTGCAGGAGTGCCTGAAGCCCTCTCTCTTCAGTGAATTGCGCAAAGATTGAAGACTCATTTCTTGAGCTATGCGAGGCTGCGCGAGTGCTCCTCAAGCACTTATGACTGAGACTCGCGAGAACTGCGTGAAGTATGCTTTTTACTCCCTGCTGACATCCATCTGCGCGCGAACGGCACAAAGACTACACGACCAGTTGGTGTGCTCCCTTCAGAAGCCCGCGACAACTGCGCGAAGCATTCTTTCTGATTCAATTGAACCCTGCGACATCTGCGTGAGGCATTCTTCTTGACTTGTTTCTGCTTTGCTGTGCCTATGCTACAGCCAATTCTCTGTCTTGGTTCAAGCTTCTTTCTTCTGAGGAACTTCTGGGGCAACAGTAGGCTTCATGGCATGGTTAGGGGCTTATTTGCAGCTTCTGCTTATTACCTACAAAATTGTCTTAACAGTCATTTATTAAATGACTAAGGGTCTAACAGAGATTAAGTTAAGGGGTGAAAAGTGGTACTTCTCAGGTCTTAACACACCCCCAAACCTAATCTTTGCTAGTCCCTTAGCAAAGCTTTAACTAATTAAATTCCACTTTCGTAGGGATCACAGGTACATTTAGCATATGTACCAAGCCTTTTAAACCCCTAGGTGATCCCTAGTGGAGGAGTGAAGTCTCCTGAGGGTTTTCAGTGAAGATACCCAAAAACTTCACCATTAGAACAGTTAAGTATAGTGCAGTTAATGACAACACAAATTTCAATGTATAAAGCTTCATTCCACACCCATTCTTTAACACTTAGAGGAAACTACAGTAGTGTTGCAGGCCATTTAAAACTCAACAGTTAACATGTGTTTGCATCACCACCATTCATTTTACATTAGAAATTCAATGTGTACAAATCAGTACCCAGCTTGCCTTAAATTCAAAATTCAAGTTGGATACAACCCCAATGAGGTTTAAATTCAGACCCAATTCTTACCAGGGCTATCTCTCAATATTGACAATCTGAGAGTGTTCACATTCAAAACAGCTCAAGAGCAGTTACAGACCCTAAATGGGCCTGCAAGCATGAGCATAGGCAAAGCTTCTAATTTCTGACATCCTCATGACTTTTCACCATAGATTGGGCCACTCCTCATCTCCACATGACAGCTCATTTCACTTTGGATCTACAAGGTCTTTTTAAATGGGTTGTAATGTGGCTTATGGGTGAGGGATATAAAGAATCAAGGAGTAAAAAGGGAATTAAAATTAAGAAATCAGCAAGGTAAGGAGTGATTCATGACTTCACAACCTTCATTTCAGCAAAACTTCATCTTTCTTGATATATTCCAGAATCAAAGTAGCCAGCTTCTCCTCTTCTTTTCAATTTTCAGATGATGTTCTTCTCTAGACTTCTCTTTCTTTTTCTCTTTTTATTTTTATTCAATCTTTTTATGATTTTTTTATGATGAACTACTACACAAATACCATTAATACACTTCACAACCTTCATTTCAGCAAAACTTCATCTTTCTTGATATATTCCAGAATCAAAGTAGCCAGCTTCTCCTCTTCTTTTCAATTTTCAGATGATGTTCTTCTCTAGACTTCTCTTTCTTTTTCTCTTTTTATTTTTATTCAATCTTTTTATAATTTTTTTATGATGAACTGCTACACAAATACCATTAATACACTGTTGTTCATAAGTTGCTTTTCTTCACCTTCCACAAAATATTGGACCATTCTCACTATCTTTAGCTCCTTCTCCTTTACCTTCTGAATTCTCAGAGTGAGGGTGAGGTTGAATCAGGTCATGAGGTTAAGGTGCAAGTATTCTGGTGTTTGTCAAAGAAAAGTAGGATTTTTAAGGCTCAACTAGTGTATGCAAAATGACAGTTTTTAAAAGGTTGGATTTTTAGGCTCAAACTGTCCAAATGAAGGCCCTGGATCATTTCCTTAGTATCATGAGTGATGTCAATCAGTTTTGATTTGGAGATGCCTAACTTCTAGTGAAAAGGTCTTGACTTAATCAATCCTTAGAGCATCAATAATGCCAAAAAAATACTCTTCAAAAGAAAATGATGGGCCAAATCTCACTATGTATGGTCCTCAAATTAACCCATGGGGTATATTTTCATTTGTTTCACTCCTCTTAGGTTCACTGAGTACTAACTAAAAAATTTTCTTATGTTAGCTTCATGGTGGTGTCAAGATTTTAACATTTTCAGTTTCGAAAAGTCTACAAAAATATTTTAATTTTTTCACCAATTTCCTCATTGTATCAAGTTAGGTGGAAATTGACTTTATGCATCCCAGTTATACCACCATTACTGAACTAAAATTAACTATTCTATTGGCAGACCTACCCTGCCACACCCCCAAACCATGGGGAGCAGTGTCCTCACTGGTTCAAAGGTGAGAAAGTGCAGTAGATTCCATATAGAACAAATAAACACACAAGAAGACAAACAAAAATACAGAAGAGCAGCGAAAGAGAACTAAGCAAAGATGGGAAACTGAACAGTATAGAATAAAAAGAAAAATTCATTAGAATTGAAAAAGATTACAAAAAGATTTACAAAAAGAGAAAAAATAAAAGCCTAAGAACAGACAAAATAGGGAGGGGAGAACAGGGATCAAGGGGGAATCAATGGTGGAGGGTTTGAGGAAGATGGTGGGGGAGATGCAGGTGGGGCAATTTTTTTCTTCTTCTCTCTCTTCTCCTTTTTCTTCTCCTCCTTGGCCAAGATCCTCTGGACCTCTTCATACTCATCCCAAAGAAATTGTAATGGGTCCGGCTCCTTAGGCTGTGGGGGGTCCAACCACATAGGATAGAATTTGTTTGGGAACTCGTTGGGTTTGTCATTCACCATGGTTATGAGGAGGGCCGAACTGGTAGGGTTAGAAGAGAAAGGATGAGATGAAGACGAACTAACTTCGTATTTAAAATACTTGGACGGTGGAAAATGAATTGGCATATTAAAGTTTTGTCCCTTTCCAAGCTTGGCAATAAATTGTGAGTGTTCGGGGAATGATGAATCGCACAACTGATTATGGGAAAAGAGAGCTCACACTAAATGATGGTCTAAATTTAGCCTTTGTATTTAAGGTGATCCCGTGTATCGCGCAGCTGCACACTGGAAGATGTGGAATTCTGCTTTGCGCGTGCTCAAGACTCCGCGAGCAAGCTCTGACATGGCCCACGACTATGAAAATGTGTCCATTTTAACCCCTTGATCGAGATCAACAGTCGACCTCTGTGCACCATTTGTGTGAGGCCTGTATGTGCACAATGTCATGCATCCACTCAGTTGCCATCTACATCTACCCTTCACATGGATTCCTATTTCAAATGAGAATAGCCTCCCTAAATTCAACTCCCATGTTACTGACAAAAGTGAACAATATGAAAACTACAGTAAATTAAAATAAATAAATAAATAAACACACAGAACAAATATGGCACATAAATTAATATACAAAAAGAAAAAAAATTCTCTTAACTTGGAAAAACATGTACAATTGTAATTACAATAACTAGAAAAGAAGTGCGAAGGTACAAAAAGCTTAATCTACAATCTAGGTTCTAAGAGGAGGAGGAATCTGAATCTGTGAACTAGTCCCAACCCATCTGTTTGGCATGTTTCCTCATTTCAGCTTTGCTCTCAGAACTAGGCTTAGACTTGATTCTATCTGATGGAGCTTTGGTCTTTTTCTTCCTGAGTTTCTTCTCAGTTGGGTACTTTTTCTTTTGCTGCCTTGGTTGCTTTGGCTGTGGGGGTTTCTTCATGGTTGGAGCCCTTGGTGCCCTCACCCTCATCTTTCTGGTTTGGGTTCAGGGGGGACCATAGGGGATTTGCCTTTGTCTTCCTCAATGGGGGCTACTGGGGACTTCCCTTTTACTTTGGGCTATGGCTGGCTAGAGAATTTTTCCTCCTCAGACTGGGCAGCTGGCTCTTTGGTAATTTTAATAGAGGCTGCTATGTAAGCAGTCCTCTTACCAGTGACTTTCCTTTGTTTAGGATAAGTTTGCTCTGTAGTAGGTGCGGCAGGGGTCTTGGTAGGTGGCGGTTGCTCTGTAGGAGGTGATGAAGGAGGGGCAGTAGGGTCCTTTGGTTGTGCCTCCTCAGACTAGACAGCTGACGCTGGAGTAGCTTTAGGCTCAGGGTCTTGCATGCAGATAGAGAGTGGGGTGGGCTACTGAGCTGCAGTTCTGGCAGCAGCCAATGCAGCTTCCAATGAGGCTATCTGGATTTTGGCTTTGAAGAGGTCTGTTTCATGAATTTCCTTTTGCAGTCTAAAGATCTCCTGGGCATTGTTGAGCCTCTTTTCGAAAAGTCTTACTTTCATCTTCTCTGCAGCAGTGTTGGCTTTCTCCAACTCCAGATTTAGCTGATGATAAGCAGCTATAGATTAGGCCTTCTGATAGGCCTCCAATATGTTAGTCCACCCCAGGGAGATGCCCAGTAGTTGCTTTCTGTGGGCTTCCTTCATTTCATCAATCTGCTATAGCAAGGGGGTCTCAATGGACTGTTAAAGTTTGGCCATGCCCCTCAGGACATCCTTTCGAAGGTAGGAATTATCCCTCATGGCATGGAGGATGGTGAGGTAAGGGGAGATGTAAAAAAAATGTTTGGGTGCTATAGGCAGAGAGGAAGTGGAAGGAGCAAACTGTGATTGGTCCTGGGTGGGGGGAGTGGAGTGAACAGTGGGTAAATCTAGTTATTGGGGGAGGGGGATAGGTTCTGGGTCTGTTTGTCAGTGTATGTTGGAGGGGATAGGATAAGAGGTGGGATGGAAGGCATGGGGGGAAAGGAAAATGGGGTAGGCTCACTAGGAGTAGGGGGTGATGGGGGAGGGAAAATGGGAATGGTGAAAGGTATGAAAGACAATGGTGGGATTGTGGAGATTAAAGGGATTGTTGGTGGTGTGGGGGGTTGTGAGTCAGGGGAAAGGACCAAGGGGTTAAAGTGGATTGTGGAGGGATGGGTGGGTTGGTTAATGTCTGTAGGGTGGATTTATTGGATGTGAGTTCAGTCAGCATCTGGTCCTGGGTGTGTAGTGGTGGATAGTTGGGATTGGATATCTTGGATGAGGGAGAGGATGAGTGTCAATGTGTCTGGGCTGGGAGGTTGAGTTTGTGTAGAAGATGGCACAGGTTGAAAGGGCGAGGAAGGTGCATGATGGAAAGTGAAAGGAGGGGGAGATTGGGGTTCTGGTGAGTGATGTGGTAATGTAATTGGGGAGTCTGGGAGGGGGGTGTAGTGGCTTGGCATGGTGTCAAGAAAACTAGCCATAAAGGCTTGGAATCCTGTGGTTGTGTTAAGGTTTAAGTCAATGTCTGGGAATGGGGATGTGGTAGGCATGGCTGGAGTGGTGTCTTCTTCAAGGTGAGGTGTGTCAGTGGGGATAAAAGGGATTGTGGGTGGTGTCTGGGAGATGGTGGGGGTTTTCTCAGTAGTTTTCCTTTTCTTGTAGGAAATGAGTGGAGGGCTGTCAGGTTTATATGAAGATGATGGGGGATTGGGGCTGTGTATTGAGGTAGGGTAGGGGATGGGGAGGGGCTGACATGGGGGGTGGTGTCCTCCCAAGTACCAATCACAGGTGAAGGGGGAGTGGGCATAGATAATGAGGACAGAGGAGGGTGAGAAAGAGATGGAGTAGGAGATGTGGTCAGGATAGGGGATCCTGGAGTAAAAGGTTGGGGAGCTGAGGTGGCTGCTACAGCAGTGGTAATGACAGGCTCTTGGAGCACCTCTTTGGTAGCAAGGGTAAACCTTGGGACAGCTTCCTCAGCAGCTTGCTTGGGAGGGGCCTGAGCCTCAGCAGCTTGCTTGGTAGGGGCAAGGGTGGTAGTCCCCTCTATTTTTACTATCTTGTACCCACCCTTCAGTAGCAGTTTGGTAATGACTCTGGCATAGGGGAGTGTGTGAGGTTTCTTGTTCTGCCCTAACTTCTCCACCAGATCTTTTCATAGCTTCAAACATTAACCAGGCTGCATGGAAGCCATGGCCTAGAGAGAAAGAATAGACAGCATCTACAATGGGAGCTCTCCTCTCCTGCTAATGTCCTGAGCAGTAAATGTTCTTTCTCAGGACTTGGTCAATGAAGAGGAGTTCAGGCTCCAATTCTCTTCTTCTGATTGAATCCCCTGAGGCCTTTAATCCTCTAGTCAAAGCCCTTGCAATTGTATCAATTGAGGCACTCAGGGGGGGCCATATCCACAGCTAGGGTCGAATGCGGCTGGGATGCCCAATACTTATGCAATCACTTTGGGGCTCACTAACATCTCAAAATCGTCAATTAGCACTAGAAAACACGATTGCCCATCTTTGTCCTTGATTACCCTGATGTGCTAATAAAATAGTTGCACTAGCCTAGGGTAGGCTAGTGCTGGAATTCCTCTCATCAAGGTTGTCAGGCCAGCCTTGCTCATAAATTGAATGGCAGGGGCAGAGAGAGGCTCCTTCTCAAAGAATGGCAGGCCAAAAGCTACTTCAGGCTCCAAGGGGATTGAAGCCATGAGCTCTAAAGGAGTAGAAAACTCAGGGGTTGGCTCCTCCACCTCCTCAACCACTTCCTTCCCTTTTTTAGGTGCCTTTGAAGTCTTGGCCTTCTTAGGAGTGGTCTCAACCAGGGCCTTATCCTTGCCCCTTTTCTTTGGTGCACTCTTAGGGGCCATTACAACTTCTACCTTGAAAGATGAGAAAGGGAGATTAATATTTGAGTGCCTACCCTAAAATCCTAGGGTTTGGTTCGATCTGTCGCACAGGGCACCACGAGATCTCTGAGCAGAGGGCAATAGATGGGGGTGATGCTAGGAACAAATCTATAGATTCCTTGTGTGAATGATAGGTTGTAGAGTGGATGCTGGAGGAGAGAGGTAGAAGAGCGTCGGAAGCTAGGGTTTCGCAGGGTGAAGAAGGAAGAGAGTATTGGAAATGGAGACAAGCGCGGGGTTAAAATACTTATCGCGAAGCTTGGCGCGCTTTGAAAAAAATTGGTCGCAAGATTGGAAATGAACCTAGCGAAGGTGCTATTCAACTTGGATTGCGCGACAATCTCCTAGGTTGACCTTGGAGCGCGCGACAGTATGTGAAGAATTCCATGTGAATTGCGTGAGAGGCTCCCAGGTCTCCATTTGGATTGTGCGAAAAGCTCTGAGGTTCACTTTGAATCTCGCGACAGCCTTTGAATCTCGCGGCAACTAATGAAGTATTCTTTTTGAATTGCGCGAGAGTCTCTCAGGCTTCCTGCTGAACCTCGTGACAGCTAGTGAAATGCTTATTTGGATAGTGCGAGAGGTTGTCAAGTGTACTTGAATCTCGCGACAGCTATTGAATGGTTCTATGTGAACTGCGCGAGTCTCTCAGGCCTCCTTTTGAACCTAGCGACAGCAAAGTAGTAAACATAGAGCATGTGCTCTCAGTTCTGCCCTTTCCATTTGTACTGTGGCTGAACCCTAGGCCTGACTCTCACCATGGGTACCTCCAGACACATTAAAATCAATCATTCAAGCAAAGACAACAAAAATCACCCTCCCACATTATGCATTCAATCAAAAATAATCAATCCAAGAGCAGTAATCATCAAACCAAGTAAAAAAAATTCAAACCAGACAGGTCCAGATTCAAGTGGGGCCACTAAAATTTCCTAGAGAATTTGAACAAAAGAAAGCAAGACAAATCTAATAAAACCAAAGTACATATGATACAATATTGACACACCTGTGGATCAGTTTAATGAAGGGTCCCCTTGGAAGTGAATGGTGTCTATGGGTTCAGCATGTTTTTCAAAACAAGGCTTAAGCCTCTGACCATTCACCTTCAAGGTTCTTCAAGACTTAGGATCCTTGATTTCCACAGTACCAGATGGGGAAACACTCATGACAATGTAGGGACCTTCCCATCTGGATTTCAACTTGCCAGGAAAAAATTTAAGTTTGGAGTTAAACAACCAAACCTTGTCACCAGCCATGAAGTTCTTTCTCAACAGACCCTTGTCAAAGAAAGCTTTGGGCCTTTCCTTGTAGATCTGGGCATTGGCATACCCATCCATCCTTAGCTCATCCAATTTTGACAGTTGCAGCAACCTGTGATGACCAGCAGAAGTTAGGTCTAAATTTAAATGTTTGATAGCCCAATAGGCCCTGTGTTCTAATTCTACTAGGAGATGACAAGCCTTGCCATAAACCAGTCTAAATGGGGACATCATACCAATGGGAGTATTATAGGCAGTCCTATAAGCCCACAGTGCATCATTTAGCTTGTCAGCCCAATCTTTCCTGTCAGTCCTCACAGTCTTCTCAAGGATGTGCTTAATCTCCTTATTAGAAATTTCAACTTGCCCACTGGTTTGTGGGTGGTAGGGAGTAGCAATCCTATGGTTGACAGAATATTTCTTGAGCAAGCTCTCAAAATTTCTATTGCAGAAATGGCTACCCCCATCACTGATAATGGCTCTAGGGGTGCCAAATCTTGAGAAAATATTCTGCTTTATAAACTTGAGGACAACCTAATTATCATTAGTTTTTGTGGCAATGGCTTCTACCCATTTTGAAACATAATCCACTGCCACTAAGATGAAATGATAATCATTTGAAAGAGGAAAGGGGCTCATGAAGTCAATACCCCAAACATCAAACAGTTCCACAACAAGGATGGGCTGCAAAGGCATTGAGTTTCTTTTGGACAGCCCTCCTAATTTTTGACATCTTTCACAGGTCCTGCAGTGTGTATTGGCATCTCTGAATAAAGAAGGCCAATAGAACCCACACTATAAGACTTTGTCAGCTATTTTTCTTCCACTAAAGTGGCCTCCACAGGCATTTTCATGGCACATGGCCAAAATACTGGGGACATCACTTTCTGGAATACATTTTCAGATGATTTGGTCTGCATAATACTTGTATAAGCAAGGTTCCTCCCAGAAAAAGAACTTGACATGTGAGAAAAATAGGTCTTTGTCTATTTTGGTCCAATGGGCAGGAATCTTGCCTATAACTAGATAATTGACTATGTGTGCATACCAAGGAACCAAGGATTGGATGGCAAACAATTGCTCATCCGGGAAGACATTATTTGTAGGATCGTCAATACATTTCTCCAACACAATTCTAGACAAGTAGTCAGCCACCATATTTTCCACACTCTTTTTGTCCTTGATTTCAATGTCAAACTCCTGCAACAGGAGTATCCATCTAATCAGCCTGGGCTTAGCATCCTTCTTGGACAATAGGTACTTCAATGTTGAGTGGTCAGTGAAGATTATAGTTTTAGACCCAAGTAGGTAAGGTCTAAATTTGTCCACAGTAAAAACCATTGCCAGAAGCTCTTTCTCAGTTGTGGTATAATTCAGCTGAGCTTTAGCAAGTAATTTGCTGAGATAGGCAATGACCACAGGCAGCTTATCTTTTCTCTGACCCAAAATAGCACCTATTGCCAAGTCGGATGCATCACACATCAACTCAAAGGGCAGTGTATAGTCAGGTGTTTGGAGTACAGGGGCAGAGGTGAGGCAAATCTTCAAAGTTTCAAAAGCCTCAAGACATTCAACAGAAAAGTCAAAGGGCACATCCTGGCAGAGCAGATGGCACAATGGCTTAGCAATTTTACTGAAGTCTTTGATGAACCTCCTGTAGAATCCAGCATGTCCAAGGAAAGATCTGATTTGTTTGACTGTCCTTGGAGGGGGAAAATTTGCAATGAGGTCAACCTTGGCCTTGTCTACCTCAATTCCATCTTTAGAGAGTACATGGCCCAACACAAAACCTTGTGTTACCATGAAGTGGCTCTTTTCCCAACTTAAGACCAAATTGGTCTCCTCACATCTTTGCAAGACCAGGTGGAGGTGTTGCAGACATTGGCCAAAACTGTCCCCATAGACAGAGAAATCATCCATAAAAATTTCTAAGAATTTATCAATCATTTCAGAGAATATGACATACAAACACCTCTGAAAAGTGCCTGGGGCATTACACAGCCTAAAAGGCATCCTTCGGTAAGCAAAGGTGCCAAAAGGACAAGTAAATGTAGTTTTCTCTTGATCAAGAGGGTGCACAGAGATCTGGTTGTACCCTGAGTACCCATCAAGAAAATAGTAAAAAGCTTTTTCAGCCAACTTATCCAAAATTTGATCAATAAAGGGGAGAGGGAAGTGGTCTTTTCTGGTCTTAGAGTTGAGCTTTCGATAATCGATGCAAACTCTCCAGCCAATGGTCTCTCTGGCTGGTCTCAGCTCTCCAGACTCGGGCCAGATAACTGTTATGCAGTGATTGGGCACCACCTGGATAGGTGCCACCCATTCAGAATCAGAAATGGGGTAAATTACTCCAACATCCAGCAATTTAATGATTTCTTTTAGGTCCACTTCCTGCATGTGAGGATTCAATTTCCTCTGTATTTCCCTGAAGGGTGTTGAGCCCTCCTCTAAATGGATCCTATGCATATAGCTTGATGCATCTATCCCTCCTAGATCAGTAATGGTCCAGCCAATTGCCTTTTTATGCTTCCTCAAGACTATTAGTAATTCCTCCTCTTGCTCATTGGTAAGAGAGGAGGAGATAATTATCGAAAATTTTTCATCTTTCTCAAGGAAAGCATATTTCAATGTTTCTGAAAGCTTCTTGAGTTCCAGATCAGGGGCTTGTTGGATGGATGGCAGGATTGGTGGTTTGTTGGTTTCAGGAAGGAGTAGCAATATAGGTTTCCAAAAGGAATGCTGCACTAAGCCCACAGAAAACTTCAATGTGGACATGCCTTTTGGCATTACAGCTGGGCTTCCTTCCTCTACCATGTTCCAAACTTCAGTTAAACTTGTGACAATGTTGCCCCACTCCAGCAGAGTGGGCAATTCTTCTTCAACAACTTCTTCTAGTACATCCACTGCAAAGCATTCCTCATTGTCCATCTGAGGGTACTTTGCATTGTTGTACACATTAAGCTCAACCTTCATATGACCAAAAGTTACCTCCATGATCTCAGACCTGTATTGAATCATGTATTGGCAGTGGCCAAGAATGGCCTGCCCAAAATGACAAGTATAGGGGATGTACTCTTATTGCAGCCCATGTCCAAAACAAGGAAGTCCGCAGGGTAGAAGAACTTGTCCACCCCTACTAAGACATCCTCGACCACTCCCATGGGTCTCCTTTTAGACCTGTCAGCCATTAACAGTACAATGGGGGTGGGTTTTAGCTCCCCCAAACCTAGTTGCTGATACACACTGTATGGCAGCAGGTTAACAGTGGCTCCAAGGTCTAGAAGGGCCCTTTCAATTGTGTGGTTTCCAATAATGCAGGGAATAGTGGGTATCCCTGGGTCTTGCAACTTCTCTGGCATTGTCATGTTTAATACAGAATTAACTGTATCAGTTGCAAAGACCTTTTTAGACAAATGGCCTCTAGCTTTCCTTTTCTGAGTATAAAGGTCTTTCAAAAATTTTGCATAGGCTGGGACCTGTCGGATTGCATCAAGCAGGGGCAAATTGATTTTTACCTGCTTAAAGGCCTCCAAACATTTTCTCTATCTGTGCATTCCCCTTATCAAAAGGGGTAGGGCCACTCAAAGCCTGAGGAAATGGCAACTGAGGTACTGCTGGTCCCTCAACTGCAAGCCTATGACTGAACTTTTATTTTTTTCTTTTTTCATCTCTTATTTCCTGCTAAGGCTAAACTACAACCTCTTTATTTTTCCCTTGTTGTAGGGTAGCAGGCAACTCTTGACTCTGTGCTCTAACAAAATCCTTTTCACTTTCACTAGACAATTCTTTGGGAATGACCTCTCCTTGTTCCTTTCTCACCTAGTTGTCTACCAGCCTGCCAGACCTCAAGGTTGTGATGGCATTAGCTCCCTTAAAACTTGAGGAACCTTCTCCAATCGATTATTGGCCCTTAGGGTTGGCCACTGGCTAGGTTGGCAACCTACCCTCTTCTCTTTTGGCCAAGGCATTAGCTATTTGGCCAAGCTACTCTTCTATTTTCTTTATGCTTTGACTGTGAGAAGTCACAGTCTGAGTCAAGGGTCCAAGGCTTTGCAATGAGGTCAAAACCTGATCATCAAAAGAAGCATTTCGGGGCTGAGGCAGAGGAGCTACCAATTGATTTTACTGTTGAGGCTGCTGCTGATGTTGGAAATTTGACCTTAAGGCATATCCCTGGTTAAATTATTGTTGTGGCCTTTGAGGTAAGGCCAACATCTGTTGTGGCTCCATATCATTTTTTTGTCTCCACCTCAAATTTGGGTGGTCTCTCCATTGGTAACCAGCATTTTGGTGTTGGTATCCAAATGGTTGTTTATTGTAGCCACCAGATTGTTGTTAGCCAAATGATTGGGCAGCAGCAGCTTGTTCCATCACATACTCAGGATATTGCCCTGTAAATGGGTACTCTTCCACTGTGTGTTGTGGAGATTGGCATATCAGACATATGCCTTCATCACTTGTGCAGCCAATCTGGGCTGCACCACAGTTAAAAGTTTATCAAACTTATTAGAAAGATTGGCCATCTGTATTCTCAGGTCATCATTTCCCCTAACTTCATACATCTTTCCTTTGGAAGTTTCAGCAAGCCCCAGCTTAGGAGAAGGCTCTTGAACAGTTCTTGATGAGGACACCTTTTGGAAAGTATTCTCACTGATAACCTCGAACATGTCCCATGCCTCATCAGCTTCATCTACCATGTCTCTACTTTTCTCATCAATCCCATTATAGAAGCTCTGGACAAGCTGCCAGTCAGGGATCTTGTGGTGGGGACATTGTTTGAGCATCTCCATAAATCTGTCCCAGGATTGATTAAAATCCTCAGTTGGGGATTGGGCAAAAGCAAGTATTGCTTTCCTCAACTGGCTGGTTTTGATCTCTGGAAAAAATTTGGTCAAAAATCTTGTCTGTAGGTCTTTCCAAGAAGTAATGCTATTGTTTGGGAGAGTAGCTAACCAGGTATTGGCCCTCCAGATCTGGCTACAGATCTGGCAATCCTAATTTGAAGGGGATTTAAGGTCACTATTTTCTAAATCCTGAGGTAACCTAATGCCTAAACTATAGAAATGGTTGGGAAGAATGGAGTGTGAGAAAATAAATATAAAAGGGTGAGAAGTAAGCTACTAGGTACAGATCTGATGGGTCTTAAAACTCAAACTCAGATCTACTGCTATAGAAATCCTGTCCAATGGCTACATTATCACCAAAGAGGAGAAAGGATCCAACTCACCCCTGTGCCATGATCCAACAATCCCTTATGGCTATAACATGTCCACTTAAATGGTCACAGACTATCCAATAGGAGAACCACAATCCAGAGATGGGTCAGAACAAGTTTATCATTGTAGGCACTACTTCTTCCAGGCTACCAGCTCAAAAATCTATAGGAACCTCAACATCTAAAGTTCTGTGTGTGGGGCTAGGCCTACAATGTGCACTAGCCTGGACACACAGAACCAGCAAGAGTTTGAGTACTAGCTTTGAAGCTTAGCTGTTCACTGCTTTAGAAAGACGGCAGTGATCCAGTCACAAGCCTACAATCTCTACAGCCAGATCAGATCTGCCATCTGATGGTGGGTCTATACAAATACGGGGAAGTCTGTCTCTGCACAATCTCTCACAAGGCTATAAGCACAAGTGCAGAGAAGAAGGATATGTCTTAGATCTGTGGATTGGCCTCACCCTAGGGCTATAACCTGTCCACTTGAATGGTCACAGACTATCCACAGAGGCTATCCTCCTCACAGAGGTCTAAGGCAGAACAAGAACATTGCTGCCACCACCATGTTCACAAGGCTACCAGCACAAGCTCCCATGGGGATTCAGATTTAGTGGATTATGTGGTGGGACTAGGCCTGCAATGTGCCTAACCTGGACACACAGGTCACTTAGATCTAAGTAAAACCTTAAAAACAATCCTCCATTTCTTACAATATAACTTAGCAATGGAGGACCTCAAGGCAGCAGCCTTGTACAGAACAACACATAAAACACCAATCCCATACATGCATAAAATCCTATTATAAAATCTATTAAAACTATTTCATATAGACATACAAAGGCATAACCAGCAAGTGCTGGACAATGGAGAGAATAAAAAAGGAAAAAGAAACGGCCTAAACCTTAACCTTAGCCTACTGTAATTCTATAGTTGGTTTCAGGAAGGAGTACAGAAGATGAGTCCCTTAAACCTTAACTAGGCTTAGGCTTATATAGCAGTCAGCTCTGTGAGAATTAGGGTTAGGAAAACCCTAATTTATCAATACTATCATGGCCCATTTCTGTTCCTTGGATGCCTTGGGGCGTGTGCACGGAGATTGGAGCATTGAAGTGCGTGCACTAGTTGCTGGAAGTTTCGAGACTGCCCCTGCAGAAGTGGGGGAGAAGTTAAGAACCCAAGCCTCACTAGGGAGAAAGGCTGTGCAGGTCTTACCACGTGATAGAATTGGCATCACGGGATTGATTTGACTTGAAGCTCTTGCCGTCGCGAGATTGGTACTTTGGTCATCGTAGGGATGCGCTGGTCGTCACGGGATTGCTCTTTCCATTTGAATGGCACGGGAATTGCGTGCACGGCTTGTTCCTTGATGAATCCCGTAGTGATTCTCTCGAAGAAACAATGTGCATGGGCTTTTGGATCGCGCGAGCAGTTCCGTGAAAGTTTGTATCTCGCAGCAACTGCGCGACAGCTACGCGCATGAGTGCCTGGTGCTCTCTCTCTTCAGTGAATCACGCGAAGATTGAAGACTCATTTCTTGAGCTGCGCGAGCGCTTATGACTGAGACTCACAAGAACTGCGCGAAGTATGCTTTTTACTCCCTGCTGACATCCATCTACGCTCGAACTGCGCAAAGACTGCGTGACTAGTTGGTCTGCTCCCTTCATAAGCCCGCGACAACTGCGCGAAGCATTCTTTCTGATTCAATGGAGCCCTACGACATCTGTGTGAGGCATTCTTCTTAACTTGTTTATGCTTTGTTGTGCCTATGTTGCAGCCAATTCTCTGTCTTGGTTCAACCTTCTTTCTTCTGAGGAACTGGGGCAACAGTAGGCTTCATGGCATGGTTAGGGGCTTATTTGCAGCTTCTGCTTATTACCTATAAAATTGTTTTAACAGTCATTTATTAAATGACTAAGGGTCTAACAGAGATTAAGTTAAGGGGTGAAAAGTGGTACTTTTTAAGTCTTAACACTAAGCTCAGGCCTTAATTGGATTCATCTGCTGCAATACATGGATTTGATAAAGTCTATAGGATGGTCTGTGATCATTAAAGTGGACAGATCATAGCCTTAAGACCAGGTGGATCCTGTGATTTGGAGTGGAATTTATACTCTGCAGCTATGCTTATGGCCAGCTGAGGGACTTGTGTGTTTTTGAACCCCTATAATATGCTTGGCTCAACCTGATTACAGTGAAAACAACCTCCAAGCTGTTCTTCTCCATTTTCTGAGTTTTTAAACCCCCCATCTGCAAGATCAGAGGCTCCAGATTCGATCTAAGACAATCTGCATTTTAATTGTAGTTTAGATTAAGTGAAAATCCAATCTAATCTCTCCCCTGTCTTTTAGCTAGACCAACATTAGTTAGGGTGCCAGATCTCTTCCAGATCTGGAGATTTACCTAATTCCAAACCACCTCTCTGTGGACTTCCCCTTACTTTTAAAACTTGCTACAAAGGACCATGTATCTTGCAGGTCTAGGATCTCCTAGCTGTGCTGAACCCATCTCTGTTTTCTCTTGATGTCTACACTATAAATCAGCACACTGGAATTTCATAACAAATAACACACCTGAAGTCCTACTGTGGGGACATGTGCCAATATGGAGGGGATGAAAGACTACTGATAAAAGCCTTTCAAAAGAGTTTGATCGGTCCTGCTTTGAGATGGTTCACATCTTTGGAACCATCTATGATGAAGACATGGAAGGGCTTAATGCACCTATTCTAAGAACAATATGTCTAGAATATAGACATTGAACTGCGTAAGTCAAACTTGGCCCGCTTAAGGCAGAACCTGAATGAGACCTTCAGCGACTATTTGGGATGTTGGAGAGCACCAGCAGCTCAAGTTAGAAATATGATACCTGACAATGAGCAGATTGAAATGGTTTCAAAAAATACTCTGCCAGTGATCTCAGACTTCTTAGTGTACTAGCAATAGTCCAGCTTTGCTGATCTGATAAGAAATGCTAATAGATGCAAGGACGCGATCAAGGAAGGTCGCTTGAATAAAAATGTACCAAGCAGAACTAGTGGGATCAGGAGGTTTTCAAAGCAGAGGAACGATAAGAGGATCAAGGCCGATGTCCAGAACGTCACCAATACCAGGTAATAATGTAACCTTGTTTCAATTTCAAGCGGCACAGCCAGCTCCCGTCTGGACCGGGCCAACACAAAGAGCAGGGAATGGGCAGGGAATGCAAATGACCCCAGAGAAGAGAGCCCATTATGATCGAGTCTTAATGCCCTTGGGGCAATCCTTGAGTGTACTTTTGCCATTATTAATTGAAAAGGGTTTAATAACTGTTCTCCAACCACGACCTCCTCCCAATCCGATTCCATATAATTTTTACCCGAATACTCATTATAATTTCCATCAGGGTCTGGGTCACCCGACTGATCGTTTCTTTCCCTTGAAGCATGCCATCCAAGATTTAATCAATGCTAAAAAAATCATTCCCCCTGCACCCACCCAAGCAAACCAGCATGCAAATATTCACCAGGTGCCTTTGCCACCACACCCTATCGGAATAGCAAGTCCCAAACCCACCATAGGGATGGTAGAGGAAATTGATGAAGAGTATGAGTTTAACCCCTCTGATTACATCAGTAACAGAGAGAATTTTGAGGTCCCAAGGCAGCAAGACCTAGAAGAAAGAACCATTGGGGTGATTGAACCCCTAAATCTGGCGGATTACTTTCCCACTCCTACACCACAAACCGAACCCCTAGATCTTAGGGTCTATTTTTCACCATCCACTCCCATAAACTATGTACAAATAAATGCGTATAACCATATTCCACAACCCTCATCAATTACCCAATAAACCAACAGGCCTCCAATCCTCCTCCACCAACAAACTACCAATGGCCTGTACCCACCCCATTACCCTCGGTTCAACCACCTGCAAACTCTGCCACCCCTGCCAATTACCTAATGGCCCATCAAACCCCCGATCCCTCGCTAGCACCTATCAGCTATCAATGGCCTACTTTTACCCCCTTTCCCCTAGTACCACCATCCTCAAGCTTCACCATCCCCATTCGGCCTAATTTTGCCACCCACCCATCCATCACTGAGATAAGCCAGGTCTTACCTACCCTCCCAGATCCATCAGTACATGGACTTCAGGTGTTGGCAGCCATGCCATTCTAGCTCTCAGGACCAACCTATGATCCACATCAGGTCCCACTAAGCAGGAGGGGACAATGGACTTCATTAGATGGGAAGAATCTCAAAATAGCCTAGAAACAACTACCTTCTAGCAGAATAGTATGCTTCACACCGGCCATGAGGAGGGAAAGAAGGATAGTACAATGAACCCATTCGAGAAAATGAGTCGAGAGCATATACTAGAGACTCAGCTAAGAAGAATGCCTGCCCATATAACTGTATGGGATCTGTTGATGACATCCCCACTCCATTTCTAAGCATTAATGGGGGCATTGAAAAATGCGATGTGTCCCAATAGGTGAGCCCAGACGAGGTTGAGCAAATAATTAGACAAGTGATGGCACCCAATGCCATTTCATTTTCGAACGCAGATCTGCCGGAGGAGGGAAACAATCATGCTAAATCCCTCAACATTACTGTTGAATATGGGAACATGATAATTCTCTTGGTTCTAATTGATAACGGGTCGGCTCTGAATGTGTGCCCATTGAGGACAACCACCAAGATCAGCATGAACCCCTGTATGCTAAGGCCGACAAGGACTAGCGCTCGGCGATTTGATAATATAAGAAGAGAAATAATGGGAGAGGTCGATATGAAATTAGTAATTGGGCTCATGACCTTCTCTATACCTTTTCAAGTGATGGATATCAAATCTTTTTTTAATTTACTGATAGAACGCCCGTGGTTATATGAGGTCAGGGCGATACCTTCTACCCTCCATCAAAATTTAAAATTCATATCCAGGCAGAAGGTGATCACCATCATTGGTGAAGGGCACAATGAGAAAGACAAGGCCACTCACAGCATTGAAAATCCTAAAGTAATGGATGTGCCACATACTGAGGATGACACCGACCTCCACAGTATTAAGTATGAGGTATTGATAGTATGCCCAAAACCCCCAAGAAACATCACTTCTACAACCAACGGCAGAATGGAAGCAGCGGTGGCCATGCCCCAAAAATGGGGCTATCGGAAAGGCAGAGGGTTCAGGCCTAGACTACAAGGCAGGAAAGAGCCAGTTATCGCCAAAGGGCAGAAGGTCCAATTCGGGTTAGGTTATGAGCCCACGAAGGAAGAGGTCCGAGAGGCTAAAGAGAAAGCCAGGGTCGCTGCAGCTGTAAGAGCTCAAGGAATCAATATAGAAGAGAAACCTCGCCCTATGCCGCACTTCAGGGAATCCTTTATCAGTGTTGGAGTCATAAAGATCAATCGAAATGGGGTAACCCATTTGACCCCACACAAACCCACAGCCCCTGTCCATCCCACTAATCCCAACATCTCCCTTCCCAACCTCGAAATAGATCTGGCTGCCCTATCCCTATTTGAGAGCAGCATTTCATACCTGAACAAACTCCTCCTGTGGTAAACCACCACAGGACTCTGCTGACATTTGAGGATGGAATCTTAGATGAAATGGGGATCAACATGATGGAAGCTGACTCTAATGAGCCATACCAGTCAGCCTCCTCCATCCAATCAGGTAAAGGAGTGACCCCTCAGGTACGCAACTGGGCATCTTTGCCCAAACCTTGGAAGCGGGGAGTGGCCTAACATTTGGCATCCATTTCTATAAAAAAAACAACCTATAAAAAGTGAGATAAGCCCTTGTCAAGTAATACCTTGTATATACACAGACTCGCACTGCCAAGGGTCCATCTCCGAAGAAAACAAAAATCTCAAAAACATTGAAAAAATACAAAATTCCAAAAGCATCAAAAAAATACAAAGTCTAAAAAAATTATCATTTAAAATTCCACAAAAAGATGCCTTAATTAAAATATCCGTCCCACGTAAAATCGACTCCTTTCCTGTAGAAATACAAGAAGATGGAGTTACGAGTCTAGACGAGGATCTCCCCTTGGAGTAGCTCACCAATGAGCTCCTTGACTGGTTTGCCAACTTTGAGCATGGCCCTACCCCCATTGTCGAGGAAATTGAGGACATTAATCTAGGGACTGAGGAGGTTCCCAGAAGTACCAAAATCAGAACGTCGCTATCTCCCGAAGAAAGAAAAAGCATGATCGACTTCCTTCAATCATACCAAGATGTTTTTGCCTGGTCATACGAGGACATGCCTAGTCTGGACACCGATTTGGTCGAACATGAGTTACCTCTCTACCCTGATATGAATCCGCACATCGACATCTTGGTCGATAACACTGCTAAGCACGGGATGCTTTCTTTTATGGACGGATTCTCAGGATACAATCAGATTAAGATGTCAGAGGCGGATTGAGAGAAGACAGCGTTTATCACTCCTTGGGGAACCTTCTGCTACAAAGTCATGCTGTTTGGGCTAAAGAATGTCGGTGCAACATACCAAAGAGCTATGATTGCGCTGTTTCATGACATGATACACCGAGAAATTTAAGTATATATCGATGATATGATAGCCAAGTCACCGGAGCAAAGCGATCACTTGGTAAACCTTCAGAAGCTGTTTGAGAGGCTGAGAAAGTACAGGTTATGTCTGAATCCACAAAAGTGCGCTTTTCGTGCTATGTCTGAAAAATTGTTAGGATTCATCATCAGCAGGAGAGGGATCGAGGTCTACCCAGTCAAAGTCGAAGCTATCACAGAGATGCCACCACCATCTACTGAGAAAGAGGTTAGAGGGTTCTTGGGTAGAATATAGTATATCAGTCGATTCATTGCACAACTAACTCCAATCTACACGCCGATCTTCAAGCTACTAAGGAAGAACTCGCCCATTGAATGGAATGACGACTACCAAGAAGCATTTGAAAAAATTAAAAGCTACCTCCTCAATCCACTTATTTTGGTACCACTCGAGTCGGGGAGACCACTCTTAATGTACCTCTCTACGACGAAAGTTTTAATGGGATGTGTCTTAGGGCAGCATGACGAGACGGGAAGAAGAGAGCAAGCCATTTACTATCTGAGCAAGAAGTTTACTAATTATGAAACATGTTATTCTTATCTGGAGAAAGCATGCCTGACTCTTGTATGGGCTACTCAGAGGCTCCGCCATTACTTGTTATCCCAAGCCATTCTACTTTTGGCTTGAATGGACCCGTTGAAACACCTATTTGAGAAGTCGGCCCTCACTGGACAAACCACGCGATGGCAGCTTTTATTGTCTGAGTTCAACATCACATACGTCACTCAGAAGTCGATTAAGGGGCAAGCACTCGCCGATCATCTTGCAGACAATCCTTTGCCAAATTATGAACCTTTGAGAACTAAGTTCCTCGATGAGGACATCCTTTTCATGACAGAAGACGATACTGAAGAAGCAAAGGAATCATGGGTAATGCACTTTGACGGGGCAGCTAATACAAAAGGTCAGGGAGTTGACGCCATTCTGATTTCATCGAAAGGATCCTATGTACCCATCTCTATCAAGCTCAACTTCCCTTGCACTAACAACATGGCTGAATACGAAGCTTGTGCCGCTGGTCTGCAGGCGGCTCTCGATCTGAATGTAACTCACCTTCGGGTGTTCAGCGATTTATAGTTAATCATATGTCAGACGAATGGTGACTGGAAGATGAAAGATGAGAAACTGATCCCTTACCGTGAACACATCGAGGATCTGATAGCTTGCTTCCAAGACGTGACATTCTCATATGTCCCCCGAATAAGGAATCGCTTTGTCGATGCACTAGCAACTTTGGCGTCAATGATAGAAATCCCGTATGGTGCTAAGATAAAGCCGATCATGATCGAGTGGAGGAATGAACTGACCTTCTACCTCCAGATTGAGGAACCTATAAAGCCTGATGATGAGCCACCTTGATTCTCAAATATCAAGAATTTCCTTGAGACACTAACTTTCCCTGAGGGTACATCCAAGGTGGATCGATAAACCATTCAGCGTCTAGCGGCAAGCTACGTCATTTGCGAGGAGTGCCTTTACAAGAGATCCTATGATAACATCTTACTCAGGTGCGTTACTGAAAGTGAAACGATTAATATCATGAAGGAGATCCATGAAGGAGTATGCGGAGCCCATGTCAGCAGTCACATGCTTGCTAAGAAAATTTTACTGCAAGGATACTTTTGGACCACTATCGAATCTGATTGCTGCAAACATATTCAAAAATGCTACAAGTGTCAGGAACACTCCAGTCTGATACACACTCCTGCCGTCGATCTACACTGCATAACCACTCCTTGGCCATTTGCTCCCTGGGGCCATGACATCAACGGAATGATTAATCTGAAAGCATCAAATGGGCATCGGTTCATCCTCATCGCGATTGAATACTTTACCAAATGGGTAGAAGCGGCGTCATATGCCAACATCACTGCCAGTCACGTCAAAAAGTTTCTCAAGAGTAATATTGTGTGCCGATTTGGAGTACCCAAAGATATCATCACAGACAATGGCACCAATTTTACGAATAAGGGCATTCGATCCTTCTACGAGCAATATAAGATCAAACACCATCGCTCGTCACCTTATCGGCCTCAAACTAATGGAGCCGTGGAAGCTGCGAATAAGACGGTCATCTGTATCCTAGAGAAGATGGTCGTCACTTACCAAGAATTGAGTGAAATGCTACCGTTTGCTTTGTGGGCCTACAGAATGTCAATCTGTACCGCTACAGGGGCAACACCATTCTCCCTTGTATATGGAACCGAAGCTGTCCTACCAGTTGAGGTTGAAGTACCCTCTCTCCGAATCCTTATGGAATCAGGCTTACCAGAAGTAGAGGGAGAAAGATAACACTTTGATCAACTGAACTTATTGGACAAGAAGAGACTCCTAGCCTTGTATCACACTCAAGTTTACCATGGGTGAATTGCATGCGCTTACAATAAACGTGTCCGCGGTCGAGATCTGAAGGTAGGAGACACTGTACTGAAGAAGATCTTCCTATCCCTCCATGCCGATTAGAGAGGGAAATTCAAGCCGAACTTCGAAGGGCCTTATGTCGTTCGAGAGGTCCTACCGAGATACGCCATCCGCCTTGCCACCATGGACGGAGATCATTTTCCTTAGCCCATCAATGCTGGATACGTTCGACGGTTCTACTCTTAGTCTATCGCGATAAGGTAAGTATTGGTGAAACAGATACGTGACTGCTTAAGAACCATCCAAAAGAGGCCATCATTCCCAACACAGTAGCCAAAAAGCATCTCTAAAAATGATGACATCCTTTGCTACCCCATTTGAGCCTAGGCCTTTCTTTCAATAACCCCCTTCCCCCAAAAAAAATGTGTGTGTACATATATAAAAAAAGAGAAGTAAAGTTACTATTAAAATCTAAAAAAATCAAAAAAGCAAAACCTCAAAAAGAGATTGCTTGAAATGGAGCAAAAAGAATTAAAAAATATAGACGAATCACGGGGCATGTACAGTAAAAACCCCCAAGGAAGAAAGTATGTTGAGAAAACTGAAGCCGTATCAAGGAAACCCTTTTAGCCTAGCATACCTTCAAATCCTAACCTGATCCATGGCCAAGCTACACTCTGAAGGAAGCCCTCTTTTTTTAGGTTCACAAGTAGTCATAGTATCTGTTAAGTCAGCACGAGGCGAGTTGTGAGACAACACCAGGACCCTGTCCAACCGGCTATGACAGAATCGACGTCTATGTCGTGGTTGTTGAAAAAATAAAATTAAATAAAATAAAAATACAAGCTCAAAGCAATATGTACGTGGTGAAAACTCGAAAGAGCGCTACGGGTAAAAAAAATGAGTTTGTGCGGACTAGGTGAAAACCTAAAAGGGTGCTTGGGGTAAGAGATCTAAACTCATGGACGTGGTGAAAACCCGAAAGGGCACCACGGGTAAAAAAGGAGATAAATAAAAAAATAGAAGAAAAAAAAGAAAAGAAAGGTTTGCACTGATTGAGAAGATTGATGCTTGAGGAGCCCTCTTGGTTACTCTCTTTGATACCCTTTTTTCGGCTGGGCCGCTCATGATAGTTCAAGACAGGTCCCGACCAGAATTGTCTTTGTGAAATTGCTTTGTCAAATGTATGACTCAAAGTAAGGAGAAAGGTTTGACTCAATCCAAAGGGATTAACGTTCCGACCTCTGTAAAATCTGGAAACTCACTCAGGTTTGACTGCAAAAAAGAGTTCGACTATGCTCAAAATGGGACCCATTACTCCATCTCATTGTCAAGGCATCAAAACAAAAAAACAACAAAAAAAAGTGCCAAAAATAAAAAATAAAAAATAAAATAATCAAGAAAAATCCAAATACCAAAAAATGTGCATATATTTCTACTCATTTTCATGTACATATTTCTAGCATCATATTTCAATCTTAAAAATGAAGAAAAATAACAAAAAATCTTCGAAAACAAAAATCCAAAAAATTTCTTGAAATTAAAAAAGTGTAGGTAAAAATTCACTTCTCCTTCTGTTATTTAGGATGCATTTTCTTTATATATATGTATAAATAAATAAATAAAAAGAGAGACTGACGTTTTCTTAAGAATGTGCAGGAACATCAAAATCGTCCGAAGCCTCGAAGTCGGCAACCTCTCGGTGATGGACAAATCAGATGAAGCACCTCACCACCGACGTCAGGTCTATTTAAAAAAAAAAAAAATTTATTGTGAAAAATATAATAATAATAAATAAATAAATAAAATTATAAATCTGTGAACTTTTTACGCACAGCTATGCACTCGCATATTTTTGATACGGTAAAATATTAATATTTTACCGGCAACACAGCTGTGCAAAATTAATGTCCTAGGTCCAAGGTTCGCCTTAGATCCATGGATCCTATTTCAAAGTAGGAGCGACAGTGTCAATTTTGGCCAAACAGTCAATGCTTGGATCGGATTGATTCCACTGCTATATCTTCGCCCTGATTGCTCCATATTTTGATTTCAGGTGAACTTGAGTGCCTTGTACTTCAAGTTCGTCACGTGATATTTTTGGAGGTGTAGACTCTTGGTCTGCACTGTCCGGGCGAGCGCCCTACGGGGTTTGAGGTCCAGATAACTCCATCCTCTAAAAGATCCATTGTTGAATTGATTCCAACTTGTCATATACAAAACTATGTCAGACAACTATGTGCAAATATGCATGCAAAAGGGCTAATTGCCTTTATTTTTGTGTAGTCTTAAAACCTGTATTGGCAGCGGTATCCCTGTAAAGTGTACGCCATGCGTCTGGGTATCTGTATGATGGTCGTTTGTTCCTGTAAATTGTACCCACATAGGTCCGGGTCGGGGCTTCCATCGCCTTTATTGCTTATCTCTCCTAATGGGTGCATGTTTATGCATAGTTGTTCATTTGTAACTTCATTGATAATGGAGGCCAAGATTGAGTATCCTTCGATGGACACCTAATTCTGATCCGATCTTTTCAATATCACATGAACTTGAGTACATTGGCTTCAGTTTCGTCACAAACTATTGCTTAGGCACGGGCTCTTAGCATGCGTTGTCTGGGAGTGCGCCTCCCGGGGTTCGAGGTCCAGATAATATTTGTTTAAAAAAAAAAATAGAAAAAGCAATCTTTGAAAAAAGAAAAAAAGAGAAGAAGAATAAATTTGTGTTTCCCCACAAAGCTACGCACATGCGTGTTCCGATGTGGTAAAGTGTCAATATTTTATCAGCAATGCAGTTGTGGCATATTAAAGTCCTGACTCTAAGGTTCACCTCGGATCTTTGGATCCTGCTTCAAGGAAGGAGCAACGGTGTCAGTCCCAGTCAAACAGTCAATGTTTCGATCGAGTCGACTCCACTGCTAAATCTTTGCGATGAGTGCTCTATTTTGGATTCATATGAACTCTAGTGTCTTTAGCTTCATTTCCCCTTTATTTTTTACAGGCTTAAAACCTATATTGGCAGCGGTATCCCTATAAAGTGTACGTCATGCGTTTGGGTATCCGTATGATGGTTGTTTATTCCCGTAAATTATACTCGGGCAGGTCTGGATCGGGACTTCCATCGCCTTTGTTGCTGCTTATTGCCCCTGATGGGTGCATGATTACGCATAGTTGATTGAGGCTTATGATCATTGGTAGCAGAGACCAGGATTGGATGTCCCTTTAAGGGGATACCTAATGTTTGGCTAAACCAAATCAAGGTAGTTGAAACTGGACGCTCTAGGTCATGTCGATCTGGGGCACATCTTTGAAAATTGCAGGTCCTCCCAAAAAGCGTTGTGACATCTATTCACTTTACTCGAACAGTCATGCTAAATAAACTTTGGGATCGATGAATTCACCCAAAGGTCTCGAACCCTGCTTTTAGCAAGGGCACCCGCGAATAGTCAGATGGGGCAGTCAAATGCCTAATAGGATTGGACGCAAACTGTGGAGCCTTGCATTTTTTCTTCGCGCCTATCTTTGAATGTGGGTCGATCACCCCCCTTACTTATGAAACTGTTGTATTCAGAATGAATCTTAAATATCAAATACCTTCAAATTATCTCAAGAAGCGGATATTTTTCCTTACTAACGGGCTTTCTCAACTCGAGAAGCAAACGTTTTTCCCAGCTATTGGGCTTTCGTAACTCATTCCACCTCGGTTATGCCCAGTAATGTCGCTAAGAGCTTGGGGACCGATTACCTTGAGAGACGGACATTTTTCTTGATATACAGGGCTTTCGTTTTCTCACCATGTTACTCACCTGATGTTTGAAGTTCATTCCAAATGTAGCAGACCCGTCAGTAATGCCTTGGGCCTCTTCGGATGTCTCTTTTATTTGGCATTCGATCATTAGTGATCGGATGCCAAAGAGGGGCATCTGTAGACACCCAAATTTGACCCAAGGCCTGATCGAAGCACATTTCGAGAGCAGCGCATTCCCAAGCTTTTGATGGCATGTATGGAACCCTTAGGAATCACCCCAAACCTTTAGGAGTCACCCTAGATCCCCTCGGGACCTGCCCCTAACTTTTAGAAATCAATCCTAACCCTTAGAACCCGTTCTGAACCTAAACCTAACCTTCCGAGCCTTGGAAAAAGAGTGGTACACTAAAACTAGCTATAGCCTTTTACTATGATCAAATCTTATACCATTAAAAAGTAGAAGTCGTCAACTTTCCAACGGTCTAAGAATCGCCCCAATTGGAATTATACATCGAAAGATATGACAGTTTGAACCCGGAGGGCAAAGGAGTAATTTAAAGTGGGCCCCCCCTTGGGATTTGGCGCAACTAATAGTTACGCCAATTATACTTTAGGCTATTTTCCCAGAATTTAAACCTGGCACAACTAATAATTGTGCCAGTATTAAAGTGGACCCCACCCTAGCGAGGCAACTTCCAAGGCACTGTTCAGCACTGTTTTACTATACATTTGCCTGGCGCAACTATTAGTTGTGCCAGGCATATGAATAGTAACCCTGTCTTTTTGTCTTGAAATTCGTTATTAGAGTTTGACTTGTTGACCACCTTGACCTTTGGGGTGTGTTTTGATAGTTCTGTTGCACCCTTCTATACCCTATTTGTAACCCATTAAGTGGCCTAAAGCCTCACCTTATCATCCACCATTAGAGGACCTTCTCCCACATTTCAAGGCTCCAAAAATCCTAGGAAACCTTAGATGTTAGATTACCTAATTCCTAATCTTAACTAATTCCTAATTAGCATCTAAACACCCTCCTAACCCACCCATTTCCTATAAATAGAGACCCCCACCCCTTGGTTTAGGGGTTGAGAAATTTGCTTAAGAGAGAAAGAGCTCAAAGTGAGAAGTTTTTTCTCTCTTTTGTGCACTATTTTCACCTAAATTTCATAATCTCCCAACCTCATTTCAAGCTTGTTCTTGCATCCAAAACCCTTAGCCTAGGTATGTGTGATCCCCTAGCCTCCCTTCTCTACCTCTTAGCTCCAAGTCTTAGGAGTTAGAGCCCTATTTCATACCATACAAAGCCTTCAAGAGCTCATCAAAGCAAGCCACGCAAGGCTCTCCTACGGTGCTACAAGGGCCCGAGGGCTCCGGCTCTCCCCTTTCTTCTCCTATCTCTGTTAGGTCTTCCCATCCTCCCATTTGTGCTGTTACGTTGTTGGGGAATTTCAGTGTGCTGATTTATTGTGTAATGATAGTAATACAGGGGATGGATTTAGCACATCTAAAATATCCTAGACCTGCAAGATACAAGGTCCTTTGTAGCAACTTTTAATAAGTAAGAGTTTGTCCCACAGGGAGTAGTGATCTAAACTTAGAAGGTGTATAGTAGACCTCCAGATCTGACTACAGATCTCGTAATTCTAAGAAAGAGAGCTTTTCGGGTGTCACTAGATCTAATTCTACAAAACAAAAATAAAACTAAACTAAAAGATGGAGGAAGATAGATGGAAAAATAAAGATCAAATGGTGAGAAATAAACAGTCAGGGCCTGAGTTTCATTGCAAAACAGATCAAGATATGAGGATATGCAGCCATCCTTCATTTAGCTACAATCACAAATGCAAGGTATAAGAATCTGATTTAGACTGGTGGTTTGGATTGATCTTATGGCTATGATTTGTCCACTTCAATGGTCGCAGACCATCCAATAGATTTCCTCCATCCCTGATTTGGATTGGTCCTATGGCTATGATCTGTCCACTTAAATGGTCACAGATCATCCAATAGATTTCCTCCATTCTGATGGCTTCGATTAGAACAAGATAATCACTACAGATGCTTGGATGCAAGGCCACAGGCACAGACACCCACAAGCATGTCAAACTCAGGGAAATCAGATGGTCATCAAGAGATCTACCAATTAAGTGGGTGAGCTGATTAACAAACTCCTCTACACAAATCCAATCGAGAATCTAATGGGACCACAAGATCTTTAGATTTAACTAAGCTTTAAAATCAACAATTTATTACTTCAAACAAAACAACTTATAATAAAATTATTCCCAGATCTGTAGTCTGTGCATCGATCCACATTTCTTCATACCGAAATTACAATTACAAACCAGATCTGAGCTGCTATCTAGATCTAATCCAACAGGCTGGATTAGAGAGAGAAGGGGGAAGAGAAAAAGGAAAATAAAAACCTAAACTAAACCTAAATGAGCTAAGAAGAACTCAGGCTATTCCTTTATTCCTACTTTCCTTGTTGAAGAAAAACAGCAAAATTGATGGGTATTTATAAGTGTGCATTGATCCTTGTGCTTTAGATTGCAGCCAATCAGAGGAGAGGATTTCAGTTTAAGCTTACTCCCTGTTTAAAAGTTTCGACCAATCAGAGAAAAGATAAGGATCTGGTTTTATTTGTGCCCAGCTGAAGCTAACTTGCATTCCCGCCAAAAATTAGCTCACACCCATATGCAAGGTTTCCTGTGCATTGGAGTTCCCAATTTGCCCTTGTTTACTAAAAATACCTTCTGCTCAACTTGGTGTCCACAAAATGGGCCTAAGCTGCCCCTTTTTCTAGTTGCACACCTCAAGTGATTGCCCACAAATTATTCTTGGATGCACCAAAATGCACCTGCTGTAATTATTTTTAAAAACATCCCAATGTACCTCTGTTGTTTGTCACCAAAACACCCCTGAATGGGCCCTGTTTTACTAAACTGCTGATGTTAGATCTCATGGCTGAAGCTTGAAAGAATAGGCTTGAAGTATTTCGATAGGTGGAGCTGCAGCCACATGAACCATTCGATGGGTTCTAATTTTCAGTCCAAAGAACCCTTCGATAGGTTGCAATGGGAGGCTCAAACAAGAAGTATATATATATATATAACTACAGCTGCACTTAAGACGCCAGGTTTGAGGGGTTTTTGAGAATTCGATGGTTGGATAGGATCTTGACTGCATCTCGACAGGTTTGGAGTAGGCTGGAGGTTGGACTTCCCGATAGGTTGAAATATCTAGGCGGTCAACGGGCTTTATGGCCTGATTTTGTAGCTAAAACTTGCAAGGAGTATATATATATAAACCTGTATGCAGCTGCACATAAAGCACCAGATGAGGCGCTATCTGAGCAATCGACGGTTGGATAGTATCTTGATTGCACATCGGCAAATTGGAGAAAGCCGGAGGTTGGGCATCTCAACGGATTGAGATATTTAGTCGGTCAAAGGGCTTTATGGTGTGAATTGCAGCTGAAACTCTGCGTGGCTACAACTTTGTGGGCTGCTGTAGTTCGATAGGATTGTGGGCTGCAAGGCTTGGGAGCTCCAGCATGTTTCTTGTGGGGATGAGCTGTGTGCAACTTGATGGATTGCAGCTTGGAGGCTACATCTGCTTGACAAGGAAGGTCTGCTGCCATTGCTGTCGTGAGGTTTAAGATGACGGGTACAAGACCAGGTGTTGGAATGTGTGGGATTTTAGCAAGGGTTCTACTAGTCTAGATGGTCGGATAGGATCTTGAACGCGCATCGAGAGGTTAGAGGAGTGCTGCAGGTTGGGCGTCTCGACAGATTCGGACATTTAAGCGGTCAACAGCTGCTATGGTCTGGCTTGTAGCTGGAGCTTTGCATGCAGGGAAGCTAAGAAGCTTATTTTGTAATTTTGAACCATTCGATAGGATGGCAGCTGCATTGCTGCAGCTTTAAGGGATCCTTTTGACAGGATTGGAAGGTGTGTAGCTCATCCATTCAACAGGTTTGAAGGTTGCAGAATTCGATAGGATTGAAGAGATGCAAGGCTGCAGCTGAGTTGGAGTATTCGATAGGATGGAAGGCTGCAGATCTGCCACCATTCGATAGGATCTGCAGGTGTACCTGTCGAATGGTTCAAGGATAGGTTGGAGCAGCTACTCTTCGACAGGTTTGATGAGGAATACAAGTCGTGAGGTTGGCTGGCTGCATGGTGAAGCTATCGTGAGGATGGGCTAGCTGCAGCCCCAAGCTGTCGACAGGATTATCTTGCATCTAAATGGAGTTGTCGATAGGTCCTACTATGCTCCTTATAAAGAAGTCGACAGATTCAGGTTGGGGACTTAAGGTGTAAAGCTGTCGATAGGTTCCATCCCTTTGATCTGCTCGATAGGTGGATGGATGCTAGTATGGAGGGAAAACCATGCTGATCGAGAGGTAGAGAGCTGCAATAGAAACTATTTCTCGTCAGGTTGGCTGAATAAGTGAAGGACCATTCGACAGGTTCTTGTCTTTAATATCAGCTCCATTCGAGGGGTGCTGGAGTAGTCCTACTGAACTGCTTTAAGAATTACAACACCCCTTCGACTGCAACCAGCTCTTCTTCAGTGTGCACCCAGCCATTTAATGTGCACAAGGTCCACTACTGTAGCTCTCCTTTAACTCACATGCCCGACCATATTGCTGCTGCAACTGTTTAATAGGATGGAATGTCAGCTTGCTGAATGTAGACCACTTGTGCTTTGCAACTGAAGCTAGTGTGCACATTGCCATGTATTGCTAAACTGTGCGTTCGATATATATGTAAGTATATATAAATGCAACTGTTCGAAAAGGTGCAACATGGAGGGTTGAACTACGCATTATTGCTGCATGGGTGCAACTCTACTCAACATGTTCTGAAGCTTTGAAGACTGAAAGTGCAGGGCTGAAGCAGTTCTAAATGCTGATGGCGGCAATGATGTTGTCTATAGGTTGTCTGCTGCACTTTGCAAGACTTGGGCTGCAGCTTGGTGGTGCAATTTGACAGCTTTGGAGTGCACAAGATTGCTAGGTTGAAGGCTTCTTCCCTTCCATTGTTCTAATATGCACATTGTTGCTTGATCCCATGTGCTGCTGAGCTATTTGTTGCAACTTTCCTTTATCTCGAGTTGTTATTTTTGCTTCCTCATCATCAGACATAGCACCATCTCATTCCCAGCTATTGCTCGATCCCAAAACTCCTCTAAATGGCCTTTTTTCCTAGAAAACTGCACTAAGGACAAAATTATCTCTTTGCTGCAAAACAACACTAAAAATAAATATAAAATACTCTAAGTCCTAGCAAAAGCCAGGTTTAAAGGTGTAGAAAGTGGCAAAAATCAGTGCTTAACATATGCCGCTGAATTTTTGGTAGGAACGGAGGGGCACAAATAGGATTTAAGGCCCATTTGGGCAAGAGGAAGCCATTTTTTTTCTTTTACTTTATTTTTTTGTTGGCCATTAGTAGAGACCGTGTTAAGTGGGTTGATCGGGTGCCTAACACCTTCCCGATCGATAACGGAAGCCCCTACCCAAGATCCTTTGGTGTGGACCGGATTCAGAGTCATATTTTTAGCACTTCGGTGCTCATAAAAATGAACTAGGTATCCCGGGACACCAAAAGCTTCGGGTGGCGACTCTATTTTGTTAGCGAGTACATTGTCGTGGTGGGATCATCAAAAATCCTATGGTTGCACAAATCTAGTTAACTCGTTCGGTTTAACCGTCGATTTCTGGATGGAAGGTTGTACTGAAATTGAGTCTCGTAACCATTGCTTCCTAAAATTTCCTTCGATGCTCAGAGGTGAACTTCGTGTCTCTGTCCGATAAAATGCTTACAAGAACCCCATGAATGTTGACTAGTCCCTTCAAATATGTCTCAGCAAGTCTATCCCCACTATCGGTATTCTTGAAAGTTAGGAAGTGTGCCGACTTGGTCAATCGATCTACAATAACCCAGATGGCGTTGTGCATCTTTGAAATTCTCAGGAGTCCAACTATAAAATCTATAAAGATGTTCTCCCACTTCCACTCGAGAATCGGTAAAGCCTGCAAAAGACCAGCTTGCTTCTGATGTTCAACTTTCACCTACTAGCATACGAGACACTTGGAGACGTATTCAACAATCTCTCTCTTCATCTTCGGCCACCAATAATAGTTTTGAATATTGTGGTACATCTTCGTGCTATCAGGGTGCACCAAATATGCAAATTTATGTGCTTCCTTGAGAATCTCGTTTCGCAAGGTTGCAATATCAGGAACATACAATCTATCTCAAAAAAGGAGGGTCCCATCAATGTGCATAGAAAAGTTCAGTTTAGGGCCCTCGGCTAACAGTACCATAATCTTTGAAACTTTGGGATCTAAGGGGCTGCTTGGTTCTAGATCATGAACCGGATAATTCTTCTCATATGGCTTCAGCTGTCTCAATCCATAGGCAATGGCCCTCTTACATTGCTCCAACATATATCCAAGTCCCTAGCGCAAAGCATCCGTGTAAACTTCATAATTACCAGGTCCAGAAGGTAAAGTGAGAATGGGAGCTGTCGTAAGCTTCTGCTTCAATAAATTAAAATTTTGCTCACATTGATAGGTCCACACAAATTTGTTATTCTTACGAGTTAGCATAGTGAGTGGTAGTGCCAAATGAGAGAATCTCTCTATAAATTTACGATAATTTCTGGCTAAGCCGAGAAAACTTCTCACTTCGATGACATTCTTCAACATTTGCTAATTCACAATAGCTTCAACCTTTGATGGATCCACCGAAATCCTTGCAGCAGAAATCACGTGACCCAAGAAAGATACTTTCTCAAGCCAAAACTCACACTTGCTCAATTTCGTATACAATTTGTGCTCACGAAGAGTCTGTAGTATAATACGAAGGTGGTCCTTATGAGCTTCTTACACGTGAGAATAGATAAGGACATCATCAATAAATACAACGACAAACTTATAGAGAAACTCTCTGAATACACGATTCATCAGATCCATAATACGACAGGCACATTTGTGAGTCCAAAAGGCATGACGAGGAACTCGTAGTGCACATGCCTTGTCCTAAAAGCAGTCTTCGAAATATCTTCTACTCTGACTTTCAACTAATGATATCTAAACCTAAGGTCTATCTTCAAAAACTATGTAGCACCCTATAGCTAATCAAATAGGTCATCGATACGAGGAAGAATGTATTAATTTTTCATGGTGACATTATTTACCTGTCGGTAGTCAATATAAAGTCTCATCGAGCCATCTTTCTTCTTTACGAATAAGGTCAGTGCTCTCCATGATGACTCACTAAGGTGGTTAAATCCCTTATCAGAAGATTCACGGAATTGAATTTCTAACTCTTTCAATTCTGCTAGTTCCATTCAGTACGAAACTTTCGCAATCGACAAGGTACCATGTGCAAAATCAATCTCGAACTCTACTTCTCGGTTAGGTGAAAGTCCAAACAAATCTTTTGAAAAAACATCAACGAATTCCCCAACGATACGAATAACTGAGGGGTCTGCTTTCTCATCACATTGTTGGTTTGACTTTGTGTCTGCAGAATTTTTATTATACAATGGGTGGTTAAAAATCTGACAGGAAATAAAGGTGAATGAGATGTAGCAAGTTTTGAAAGTAAGAGTTTGCCCCACAGGGATGGATGATCTAGAACCACAAGGGTTATTTAGTAGGCCTCCAGATCTGACTACAGATCCGGAAATCCTAAAGAAAGGGAGTTTTTGGGGTTGTCACAACTAAAACAAAAACTAAGAAATAAAAGGTAGTCTATACTATAGAAAGGGTTTTAAAGAAGGTGTTGATGGTGTGATAAAATAAAGGTAAAATGATGAGAAGTATGCAGCTAAGATTAAGTCAGTTGTGCAACTTAGATCTAGAGGTGACTCTGTAGTGATCCTTCAGATGGCTACAAGCACATCTGCATGGTAGAGGAATCCAAATCAACCCTTGTGAATTAGACTGCTCTCTTAAGGCTATAATCTCTCCACTTAAATGGTCACAGATTATCCTAGGGAGATGATCAAATCACATGGATTAAACTTAGAAAATTAATCTAATCTAAGGGAATGGATTGATCTTATGGCTATAATTTATCCACTTAAATAGTCACAGACTATCCTAAGGATTTTCTCCAACCAATAAATTAATCAGAACATGAATACCATTATAGACACTATGTTTAAAAGGCTACAAACTTATGCATTCATAGGAGTTAACAACCCTTGAAAATCTAGTGGAAACCATAGATAATCAGAGGTTGAATGGGTACTTAGACTCAGCTGATCATTACTACAAAAGGCCTGCAATGACCTAGCTCACAAGTTTACAATCTCTACTAGAATATTATATCTAAAATCTAAAAATGGCATTACAACACAAAGGGGAGTTTGGATCTACAACTATCTCTCACTTGGCTACAAGCTCAAGTGCAGAGAAGAAGAATCTATCTCAGATCTGTGATTTAGACCAGCCTTAGGGCTATAGTCGATCCATTTAAATGGTCACAGGCTATCCCAGAGGTTATCTTCCTCACAGGTGATGAAATAGAATAGGATAACTGTTGCTGCCACCATGCTTGCAAGGCTACAAGCTCAAGCAACCATGGGTACATCAAACCCATAGAAATTCATGTGCAAAATATAAAAAATATATAGATTCAATTAATCTATAAGAATGGCATTGCATTGATGAAAAGGAAACATATAATGCCTGCCCTCAAGGCAACAGCCAGTGCAGAAGCTCAAATCAACCCCCAAGTTCACATAAAACCCATTGCAAACTAACATAAACTATCTACTTACAAAAGATCTTAGCCAGCAAATGTTGAGCTAAGGAAGAAGAAAAGAAAAATGAATGATCTAACTCCAACCCTAATAACCTAGGCACTTTCGAGCTCACAGCCAATTTTGGTTGAAGATCAGATGTTTATTTCAGCTATGAGCATAGCTTATATACAAAGTCTCTTACTGCCTTGGCTAATAAGAAAACAAAAGGGAAAAACCCTAATTGTTGCTTGAAGACATGGCTCAATTATGACCCTTGGATGCCTCGAGAAGTGGGAAATAGGTTAGAACCTCAGGATGTGTGCCCTAGAAGTTGGGAAATCCCCAAAGTGTCCCTATGTATGGACTGAGAAGTGGGGATCCTGAGCTTCGCGTGGATGAGTGCTGTAATTTAGCCTCTCGCGAAGCTGTCGCGTGGTTGATCTTGCAGTTGAATGAGCCTCACTAGTTCCCTTTTATATTGAGTAACATAGCTCGCACAGATTGTGCTCCAGGTGGCTCAAGTAGCGAGGATCTCGCTTGGCTGCATTGCGTCTCACCAGGCTGTCACGAGGATGAACTTAAAGATGCGCGAGGTTGCTTGCCAGGATGGGATGCACATCTCGCATGGCTGGCTCTATCTTTGAAGTGTGCGGGGTCTTCACGAGTCTTCACAAGAAAAACTTTTGGGACTCTCTCTCCTCATGAGCTGCGCGAGATGTGTGCGATCTTTAAGTCTGTTGTAGTGCATTGTGCGAGCTCTTTTACTGCTACAGGCTTGAGCTAAGTGAGAGCTGCGTGAGGGATCTTTGCATGCCAAACTGAACTGTGCGAGGGCTATGCGTGCTCAACATTTCTCTTCTCTGTTACAGTGCACATGCTGCTGTAGCAGTGTTCTCTGCTTGGCCCATCTTTCTTTCATCCATCTGACTTCTAGGGCCCACCTTAGCAGTCAAAATAGTCACGATGGTGTGTGCCACCCTGGTGTATCCTTTGTTCTTCCATCAGCTACAGCCCTTGGCTGTAAATCCCTCTCTTCTTTGACTCCAAAACATGACTGTTGCACTAAGCTGTAAATTTATTCTTAACTATAAAACAAACTCAAAAGAGGATTATTAAATGGCTCCAAGGAGTAGTAAAGGTTAGGTTAAGAGGTAAAAAATAGCATTTTTCAGTGCTTAACACACCCTCAAATTAACCTAATCTTTGCTAGTCCTCGAGCAAAGTAAAATATAAACAACTACTCTAAAAATTTAAATGTCACTTTCGTAGGGAGCACGGATGTATTTAGCTTATGCATCAAGCCATTTAATCCCTTAGGTGATCCCTAGTGGAGGAGTGAAGTCTCTTGAGGGGTTTCAGTGAAGATACCCACAAACTTCTCAATGAAACAGTTAATACAAGTGCAAGCATGATCAAATCAATTTTCAACAAATAGAGTATCAGTCCACTTTTGATCTTTCAAATTTGAGAAGTTTCAAGACATTGAATGCCAAAAATTAATACCTAAATCATGCATGTATACTTATCAAACCAATCAGCTGACAACAAGAAACATAGTGTGCAAACCAGTACTAAGCTTACCAATGATTCAAAATATTAGTTCAAACAATGCCCAATAAGTTCATTCTTAGATCCAATGCTCACCAAGGTTTCCTCTCACAAATGAATTTAAAAGGAATTTCAGTTCACACAAGCTCAAGAGCAGTTACAGACCCCAAATAAGTCTGCAAGCATGAGCATAGGCAGTTGCTCCTAATTTCTAACATCATTAAGTACTTCTCACCATAGATCAGGCATTCCCTTGTCTCCACATGATAGTTCATTTTACTTATGATCAATAAGGTCTTTTACAAAGGTTGTAATGTGGCTTATGGCTGAGGTTTGAAAAGAATGGAAGGGATAAAGGAGATTCAAAATTGAGAAATCAGCAAGGTAAGGAGGTGATTCATGACTTCACCTTCTTGAATTCAGCATACTTCATCTTTATTGATATTTTTCAAATTCAAAGTGGCCAGCCTCTCTTCTTCCTTTCAATTTTTAGATGAAATTATCCTCTTGACTTCTCTTTTTCCTTTTTATTTTTTATTTTTATTTTATTTTTGTTTTTTTTATGAAATACCACACTATCCTAATAGATACACTGTTGTCCACATGTTGCTTTTCTTCTTCATTCACCAAATGTTGAACCTAGCTTATCTACCTTTATCTCCTTCTCCTTAGGTCAACAGGTCTAGGTACAAGTACTCTGGTGTATCTTGAAGAAAAACTAGAATTTAAGGCTCAAAGGGTGTATACAAAAGGGGCAGTTGAATGGGTTGAAATTTTCAAGCTCAAACTGACCAAATGAAGGCCTTGATCATCTCCTTAGTGTCATGATTATTGTCAAACAGTTTAAACTTGGGGTGACTAACTTCTAGTGCAAAGAGGTTGAATCTGTCAGTCCTTAGAGCAGAAAAGGTTGCCATAGACACTCTAAAAAAAAAAATTCAGGCTCAAAGCTCATTGGGTAGGGTCTTCAATTAAACTCAAGGGGTATGTTTTCATCTTTTTCTCTCATTACTGGTTTACTAAGCACTAATTGGGAAAGGTTTCTCTTGATGCTCACCCCATGGAAGTACTTCATTTTTCAGTGAGTTTCAATGTTACACAATTTGCATCAACTTTAAATTTCCTCTTTTTCATATTGTTTAAGTGAATTCCACTCTATTACACACTTAATCAAAACTGCTACACTTAGGTTAACTACATCATTGGCTTACCCTGCCATACCCCCAAACCTATGAGGAACAGTGTCCCCACTGTTTCAAAGCATAAGACATCAGGGGCAGCAGGGTACTCTTTAAAATTATTAGCATAAAACATGAAACTAATTTGTACAGAAATTATAAATGTGACAGCAAAGCAAGTAAGGCACACAAGAAAAAGAAATTTTCGTTAATGAGAACTAAAGACAACAGTTACAAACAGACTATATAGTGACTACACAGCAATGAATTTACAAAAATCTACCTAGACAGAAGAGAATTGCAGCCCCTAAGTACAACTGACAACACTACAGCCTAAACTAATCTATACCTGAATTTGAACTCAAGACAAAATCAGGTTGCCAGTTATATTTTTCTAAATATTTGTTCTTCTCTTTCTTCACAGTGTCAGCACTGGCAGCACTAGCCTTGGTTCTTTTGGCAGCTGGCTTCTTAGGCTTGGTGTTGCCCTATTGTTGAGAGGGCTCCTTGATTTTCACTCCTGCTATTGATGGTGGCTTTGTTACTGAGATTTTTACTTGGAGGGTGTCAGCAAGCTTTGCCAACTATTCTACCTTCCCCTTATACAGTTGGTATAATTTTAGTGCTTGCATCATAGCTTGCTCGAGCTGCCTCTTTTCTACTCTATGGTCCAGCTGCAGCTGGACAATCTTAGCTAGGAATGGCTGTTTGATTGCAGTATTTATCTTAGCCATCTCTCTTATGACATCCCTCATGATGTAAGGGTTTTCATCCATTACTTTTTTTAGGGTGGAAAATGGGGGCGTTAGATTTGAGGAAGCAGGGATAATGGCCCTTTCAGTAGGGTCCTCAAATCTATGGGAAGGAGTAGCTGATGATGAAGGGAAGGATGATGGAGGTGGAAGGGTGGGTGTTAATTCCTCCTCACTAGGCTCAGTCTAGGTGTGGGTTGAGGTGAAGGCCAGTGGGATAGGAACCATCTCCTCAGGCTCAGGGTCTGTCTGGGTAAAGGTAGATGTAAATGTGGGTAGGCTGGATGGTTCCTCTTCTACAATTTGTGTAAAAATAGAGGTAAAGGTAGGGAGAAGATGGGATAGTTCCTCTACCTTAAAATGGGTTTGTGTGGAGGTAGAGGCCAAGGAGGGTTGAAAAAGGGGCAACTCCATAGGCTCAATTTGGGTTTGTGTGGCAGCAGCTGCTATTAACATAGAAGGTAGTGGCTGAGGTGAGGTAGGGGGAACAAGATCAAATCTGGGTGAAGATGAAGGTGGCTGGGTTGAGGGGATAAAGGATTGTAGGGTTGAATGGATGAATTGGAGGCTAGTTTGGAGTGTGGCCTGGATTTAGGTGTTGGCTAACAATTGGGTTTGAGGTGAGGTTAGGAGGGAAAAAATTTGGGGTAATGGATCAGGAATGGCTGGGATTGTGGGTTGAGTGGCTGGGATGGGCTGGAAAGGGGAGGTTGGGGCATGGTGAAAGTGGGTGGGCTATGGGGAGTCAGGGAGAGGTGTGAACTCATACCTGATGTCTCTAATGATGGAGTCCATCATGGCTGAGTATCCCTCCGTGGTGTATGAGTGTAGGTCATGGGAAGGGAAAAAGTGAATGGAATGGTCAAAGGGGTCTAGGGTGTCAGGTTCAATGGGTGTAGAGGTATTGGATTGGTCAATGTCAGTGGCCAAAGGCTCACTAGCATCATAAGGAAAAGGTGTAGGTAGGTATGGAATAGAGGTTGTTATTGAGGTTAGAAGAGGGCTGGTATAGGATAGGTGATGGAATGGGGTCTGGGCTTGGAATAGGTTGTGGTGTGAGGTCTGGTGTGTAGGTGGTTGGGGGTAAGGTGATGGGTATAGAACTAGGAGTAAGCTTAGGTATGGTAGTGGGTTGGTATGTGGTGGTTGCTTTGAATGGTTGAGAGGGTTTCTTTTTTTATGTTCTTGTAATGGTGGGGGTAGGTAAAGTAAAAGGAAATGTGGGCTGACTGGGGTCGGGCACAGGGATAGGGGTGGTTGTTTGGGAAAGGGCTGATGAAGAAATGATGGAGATGGGGATTGGGATTGTGCAAAATATAGGAGATGGAATGGTGGGTGAAGTGGGGGTGGAGGAGGAACTGGCAGTGGGCTGGTGGTGATGATGGAAGGTTGAGTGGTGGTTTGTAGGATGGCTGAGCTGGCAGGAGCATCTGGTGTAGCAACAGGAGCGCCTGGTGTAGCAGCAGCAACTGCTGCTTGTGCTTCTTGGATGGTGGGGGCTGCCTCAGCCTTCTGATCTGTCTTCTTCTTCACCATTGTCAGATTAATCCTCCAAAGCTTCTTTCCAAACTGAATAGGTGGCAGTGTCTCTGTCTCCTCCCCCATCTGCAACTGGTAAGCCCCTCTTTTTAGCAGTAATGTGATGAGCCTACTGTATGGCAATGCATGAGGCTTCTGCTTCTTTTGTACCTTGAGATGAATGTCCATCATTCCATCAAAGACCAGCTGGGCAGCATCAAAGCAATGCCCCTGAGAGAAGCTAAAGAGGGCATCAGCTATGGGTGCCCTTCTCTCCTGTTGGTGCCCAGTCACATGGATGTTCTTTCTCAGAACATGATCCATAAAAAGCAGCCTGGGGCCTAAGTCTCTCCTCCTGATGGAGTCTCCTGAATCCTTCTTCCCTTGTATTATATTATCAACAATCACAGCAATGGGGGCAATCAGAGGTGCTCCCAAGGTACACTCAGGGTTGTAGGTAGCTGGTATCGCTAGGACTTGGGCTATCACAGATGGATCCACTAACATTTCAAAATCATCCACTAGGATCAACAACATAGGATTTTCATCCTTATCTTTCCTAACCCTAATGTTCTGATAGAACAATTTGACTAACCTAGGAAAGGCTAACTCCAATGGGAGCTTGAGCAGAGATACCAATGAGGCCTTGGTCAGAAATTCTATAGATGGGGTAGTCAGGGGCTCCTTCTCAAAAAATGCCTTATCAAAGGCAATCTCGGGCTCCAATTTAATGGCAGCCATAAACTCACTAGGAGTTGTAAGGGGATTAACTTCAAGGACAACCTCCTTGCCCTTCTTCTATTTCTTGAACTTTTTAGGGCTCAAAGTGGCAGTCCTTGCCCTCTTCTTTGAGGCAACCTTCTTCTTAGGATTTTTAGATGGGGGTACAGAGGCATCAATGCCCTCCATAGTGGAAGCCTCAACAATCCTCATCGATTTTCTTGTTTTTGTGGGGATGTCTATTGGAGGGGGGTTCAATAGGTCTTCAAGGTCTTCCACAAATGGGGTTTTGTCAGCCATTTCATAAAATACCAAGTTTTAGGTCTGAAAACACAAACCCTAGGTAGCTACAACTCCACTGAGGTTTCACCACACAAATTCCTCTCACAAAATCAAACAGCAGACCAGAGGAAATACAAATTAAACTCATAGCTGAGAAAATAGAGCATTTACCCTCTAAAAGCTTGGGTTTTAGCTTAGAACCTACAGACTGAAATGATCTTCTCTTTGTCAAGTGCAAAATGCTTGGGAAATGACGTGGAGCAAAGTGAAAGGAGTAGGGTGTAAGAGTAGGGGAAAAATGGGCAGTGAAGGTAAAGGAATGAAAATGATAGCTCTGTGGTGTGCGCTGGAAGCTAGGGCAGAGAGATGAAATGAAGAACAAGCAATCGCGAGGTTTAAATCAATGAAACCCATGCTTCGCAAGGCTCTCACCAGGTTATCTCGAGGACGAGATTAGAAGAAATGAGCCTCGTGAGCTGGAATAAGCACTAGATGCACTGTCCCGCAATTCTGTGCAGGATAAATCGCAGCTCGCACAGTTCAAAAGGAGCCTTGCGAGCTAGAATAAGTATGGAATTCACTACTCACGCAGTTGAAAATGAGCTTTACGACAAGGCCAAATCACCTTCTCGGATTACCACCGCATGTGCATTTAAAGCTCATGCACTCGCCATGGTACACCAGTACCATATTTCTGTCACATTTTAACTATTTCATAGCTGTGAGACTCTTGCCCATTGCATAATTCATGCACACATATGTTCACAACATGGATCATAGCAGTCAATCAATTTAAACCCCTGGTTGCACAGTCTACTCTACACACTGAAATCACACATGCAGATGGCCCAATCCATGGTAGATGAAGACTCATAAACTCATATCTAGATAATCTAAACACTCAAGCATTAACACAAAACATTACAGCATACAAGAACAAACTAAAAGTAGCAAATGACAAAAATTTTAAAAACACACAAAATAATTATTTTACAAAGTGTACATGGCTGTGGATCACTCATGAGTGGGAGGTTCTTGAAGATACATGGTTGCAGAGGACTCCATGAAATTTTTCACACACAACTTGAGTCTCTAACCATTCACCTTCATGATTTTCCCAGAAGTGGGGTCCATTATCTCCACAGCCCCAGATGGGGATGCATGAGTTACAACAAAAGGGCCATCCCATCTAGATCTTAACTTTCTTGGAAAGAATTTCAGTTTAGAGTTGAACAGCCATACCTTGGCAACAGCCTCAAAGTCCTTTCTTAGCAGGCTTTTGTCAAAGAAAGTCTTGGCTTTCTCTTTGTAAATTCTTGAATTTGCATAGGCCTCCAATCTCAGCTCCTCTAGCTCAGCTAGCTATAATTTCTTGTGTGAACTAGCAATAGTTAGATCAAAATTCAGAGTTTTAATAGCCCAGTAGGCCCTATATTCTAACTCCACTAGTAGATGACAATCCTTGCCATAAACCAATCTTAAAGGGGACATTCTAATAGGGGTCTTATAAGCAGTCATAAAAGCCCACAAGGCATCCTGCAGCTTCAGGGACCAGTCCTTCCTATCAGTCCTCACAGTTTTCTCCAAAATATGCTTGATTTCTCTATTAGAGATCTCCACTTACCCACTAGTCTGTGGGTGGTATGGAGTAGCCACTCTATGTATAACAGAGCACTTTTTAAGCAATCTCTCAAAGTACCTGTTACAGAAATGACTCTCCCCATCACTAATGATGGCTCTGGGGGTGCCAAATATGGAGAAGGTATTGCCCTTCAAAAATCTAAGAACAACTGTGTGGTCATTGGTTCTTATGGCAATAGCTTCTACCCATTTGAACACATAGTATACAGCCACAAGAATGAAATTAAACCCGTAGGAAGGAGGAAGTGGACCCATGAAGTCTATTCCTCATACATCAAAGAGTTCTACCACAAGGATGGGGTGCAATGGCATTGAATCTCTTTTAGATATGCCCCCCATCTGTTGACATCTTTGACAGGCCTTGCAGTGCCCCATTGCATCCTTAAATAAGGATGGCCAATAGAATACACTTTGGAGCACCTTGGCAGCAGTTTTTCTTCCCTCAAAATGACCTCCACAGGCCTTCTCATGGCACATTGAAATAATGTTGTGGAATTCATTTTTAGGAACACACCTCTTAACAATTTGATATGCATAACACTTGTAAAGGTAAGGATCCTCCCAAAGAAAATATTTGACCTGAGAGAAAAATAGGTCTTTGTCCATCTTGGACCAATGGGGGAAAATCCTTCCTGCAACAAGATAGTTTACAATGTTTGTAAACCAGGGAACACTTACAGTGATGGAAAAAAATTTCTCATCCGGAAAAGAATCATTCACAGGTATG
Organism: Chloranthus sessilifolius; assembly: GCA_021018995.1. Taxonomy (NCBI): domain Eukaryota; kingdom Viridiplantae; phylum Streptophyta; class Magnoliopsida; order Chloranthales; family Chloranthaceae; genus Chloranthus; species Chloranthus sessilifolius. The sequence goes on along the minus strand of CM037590.1, from coordinate 84,655,310 downwards.
TTTGCACAGTCAGCTGGTAAAATTCTAGACAAGTGGTCTACAATCACATTTTCCACACCCTTTTTATTCTTGATCTCTAGATCAAACTCCTGTAATAGGAGGATCCATCTGATCAACCTAGATTTGGCTTCTCTTTTACACAACAGGTACTTCAGGGCTGAGTGATCAGTGAAAATAATAATTTTAGACCCTGAAACATAAGGTCAAAATTTTTCTAAGGCAAAGACAGCTGCCAACAGCTCTTTCTCAATGGTGGTATAGTTCAACTGAGCATCAATCAATGTCTTGCTAGCATAATAAATTACACTGGGTAATTTATCTTTTCTCTGCCCTAAAACTGCACCAATTGCAAAATCTGAAGCATCACACATAAGCTCAGAGGGAAGGGAGTAATCTGAAGCTTGGATGATAGGGGCAGAAGTTAAGCAATTTTTCAGAACCTCAAAGGTAGTCAAGCACTCAGCAATGAATACAAAAGGCACATCCTGACACAGCATGTGGCACAGAGGTTTAGAAATTTTTGAAAAATCCTTGATGAACCTTCTGTAGAAACTAGCATGCCTAAGGAAAGATCCCACTAGCTTGACAGTTTTTGGAGGAGGCAAATGTGAGATCAGGTCAATTTTTGCCATATCCACCTCAATCCATTTGTTAGAAATCACATGACCAAGAACAATTCTATGGGTAACCATGAAATTACTCTTTTCCCAGTTCAACACTAGGTTGGTTTCCTCACATCTCTGAAGCACAAGGGATAGATGATGCAAACACTGATCAAATCATCACCATACACATAAAAATCATCTATAAAAATCTCCAAACACTTATCTAACATGTCAGAAAAAATTGCAAACATGCATCTCTGGAAAGTAGCAGGAGCATTACACAGTCTAAACGACATTCTTCGGTAAGCAAAGGTGCCAAAGGGATAAGTAAAAGTTGTTTTCACCTAGTCTTGTGGATAGATAGGGATCTAGTTGTAACCAGAGTATCCATCAAGAAAGCAATAGTAAGCTTTTCCTGCTAACTTATCCAGAATCTGGTCAATGAAGGACAGTGGGAAATGGTCCTTCCTAGTCTTGAAGTTCAGTTTTCTGTAGTCAATACAGACCCTCCAACTAGTGGTCTCCCTAGTTGGCATTAATTCTCCAGACTCATTGGGCACTACAGTGATGCCAGACTTCTTAGGCACCACCTATGTAGGTGACACCCATTCAGAGCCAGAAATTGGGTATATTACTCCAACATCAAGTAGTTTTACCACTTCCTTCATCACCACCTCCTGCATATGAAGATTTCATATTTTCTGTATCTCCCTACAGGGTTTGGAACCCTCTTCCAGACGAATTTTGTGCATACACACAGCTGGGTTAATTCTCCCAAATCAGGAATAGTCCATCTAATTTCCTTTTTATGCATCTTGAGCACACCAATCAATTTCTCTTCCTGCTCCTCAATGAGGGAAGATGAAATAATCACAGGCAATTTTTTATCTTGCCCCAAGAATGCATATTTGAGAGGGCTGGGGGGCTGTTTCAGCTCCAAATCAGGTGGGCTGACAAGAGATGGCTGCAAAGGTAACTTTGATGGCTGAGGCAGGGGCAACAATTTGGATTTACATGTGGAATGTTGCACTAGGCCCCCTGAAGACTTTGATGTCTTGTTGTCTTCAACCATGTAAATTGGGGCCTCCTCCTCATGAGCCTTAGTCCAAATATGTTCAAACTCCTCACCAATTATATCCCACCAATCTAGCAAATTGGATACATATTCCTCCACTAGGTCATCTAGTACATCTATTGTAAAGCAGTCCTCATTGTCCAGTTGAGATTGTTTGGCAGCATTGTATATATTTAATTTGGCCTTCATTTTTCCAAAGGTTACCTCTATAATCCATTATTTGCATTGTATACAGGCATTGGCTGTGGCTAAAAATGGCCTGCCCAAAATGACAGGAATGGAGGTGCTACTTTTTGAAGGTTTCATATCCAAAATAAAAAAATTAGTAGGATAAAAGAATTTGTCTACTCTAATCAGTACATCCTCTACCATTCCCATAGTCCTTCTTTCAGACCTATCAGCCCACTGAAGCATAACAGATGTTGGTTTCAGTTCCCCCAAACCTAGTTGTACATACACTGAGTATGGCAGTAGGTTGACACTGCCTCCCAAGTGTAGAAGGGCTCTGCCTATGGTATGTTCACCAATGATGTAGGGGATAGTAGGTACCCCTGGGTCCTACAATTTTACTGGTATGGAGATAGACAACACAGACTGGGCATTCTCAACTGTAAAAACCTTTTTGGATAAATGAACTCTAGACTTCCTATGTTGGGTACAAAGGTCTTTGAGAAACTTAGCATAGGCAGGGACCTGGTTGATGGCATCAAGCAGAGGTAAATTGATCTTAACTTGCTTGAAGGTCTTCATCATTTCCTCCATTTTAGCATGCCCCTTATCAAAAGGAGAAGGGCCTTTTAATGCATGAGGAAATGGTAGTTGTGGTACTACTGGTACTTCTGCTACATGCCTAGCTATTTGATGGTCAAATTTTTGTTTTCTACTTTTTTCTTCATTTATTTCTTCTTGCTGGGGCTCAACTACAGCCCCATTATTATCTTCCTGCTGCTCAGTAGCAGGTTATGAGTTCTTCTCCTCTTCTACACTCACATTCCTCTCTTTGTCACTCTCATTTTTCTCCTTTGCCTCCCTACCCACTTGATTATCAACCACCCTACCACTCCTTAGGGTAGTGACTGCCTTACCCTCCTCATGAGTTGAGGAGCCGTCACCAATCATAAATTGACCCTTAGGGTTGGCTAGGGGTTGATTGAGCAACCTGCCCTCCTCTCTTCTGGCCAATGCATTTGAAATTTGGCCAAGCTGGTCTAATTTATGATTTGGACTGAAAGAATTCACAATCTGTGATAGAGAACCTAGGTTTTATAGTGATGATAAAACCTGATCTTCAAAGGAGGGTACTCTAGGCTGACATGGTGGTAGTGTTAATTGGTTAGGCAGTGGGGATGATTGTTGGAAGGCTTGTCTTGGTGCATAGCCCTGATGATACTGTGGTTGTGGTCTATAAGGTAATGCCAACTACTGCTGCTGGGGTGCTAATATGTGTCTTGTCTCCACCGCAAATTGGGGTGGTTTCTCCATTGATACCAAGCAGGTTGTTGCCCATATGACTGACCAGCATTGGCATGTTTCAAGACCAATTCAAGATATTGGTTGGCTAATGGACATTCCTCAAGTGAATGTGTGGGAGACTGGCATATCAGGCATGCCTCTTCCACATGTGCAATCAGTCTAGGCTGCATCACATTCATCAATTTATCAAATTTTAGGCTCAAACATGTAGACACCCCCACTTTTCCCTCTCAGAATATACAAATTTGTTCGGGCAACCCCTGACCTCATAACTCGAACATGGGAACCATGCACTGAAACAATAATACATGACTGAGCGCAGGCTGAAACAATAGTTCTGTGGCTCAGATCCCAACGTAGGGAGACTATATACTGAAACAATAGTATATAGTCGGAATGCAAGCTAAAACAATAGTCTAGCATTTCAGACCCCTTTACCCTAATGTGGGACCATATACTGAAATAATAGTATATGGCTGGACACGGGCTGAAACAATAGCTCTGTGGCTCAGGCCCCATAACCCTAACTTGGGAACCATACACTGAAATAATAGTATATGGCTGAACATAGCCTGAAACAATAATTTTGTGGCTCAGGTCCCAACAAAGGGAGACTATATACTAAAACAATAGTATATAGTCGAAATGCTGACTGAAACAATAGTCTGACATTTCAAACCCCCTGACCCTGACTCGGGAACCATGCACTGAAACAATAGTACATGGCTAAATGTAGGCTGAAACAATAGCTCTGTGGCTCAGGTCCCAGCGTAGGGAGACTATATACTGAAATAATAGTATATAGTCGAAATGCAGGCTGAAATAATAGTCTAGCATTTTAGATCCGGCTCGGACCCGGATAACCCCGAATTACGTGCCTAAAACCACGCGCATAATTTGATTGCACGCAGAACCACAAGCATGCAATCAGTCCCCTTTTCAAACCAACCTTCTTTTCCCAGATCACCTTGAGACTCGATCATGTGCCTGACATGAGACGCGCCATCGGATTGAGCGCCCCATCACTAACATACAATTGGCCTACGCCCAACCTAGTCTTACCGTCCTTGACCCCTAAGCTTCATCGATCAAGTGCTTCGGATGAAATGCTTAATAAGATTGTGCACTCCACACTAAGCGCGCAATTAGTTCTAACATGATTAGGACTAGGAAACTCACTGAGCTATTCAGCCGGTCGCTCACTGAGTCGGTGACCGACTCAAAGCAATTAAGCACCAGGAGACCGGCGCGTAATTCAATTAAACGCCTAAAAAAGGGCACGTAATTGAAGAAAAAGCTATAAAAAGATTTTTTTATTTCAGCCCAAACACGAACCACAACACAGCGAGAGAGAATGGAATTTTTTGGGATTTCGAAACTAGAACTCCAAGGACGAACCCATAGAGAAACCTAGCCATGATTTCGAGATTCAAACTTCGAATCTTCAGGATTTCTCTCTGCAGCCTCAACCTTAGGTAATTTCTAATTTTCGACCATAGTTCTTAGTCCTTAGACTTAGGATTTTCTTAGTTTTAATTATTAATATTAATTCAGTCTTAGACCGTAGCACCCTTTTTTCATACCGTAGTTTTAATATTTGGTTCTAGTTCTCCGTTTCTAGAACCAGTCCTTAATCTGACGGCCCGATTCACCGACCATAGACTTAATTCTGTTCTAAAATCTCAATCTCCAATCCTATCATTAATATCTAGTTCTAGTTCATAGTTTCTAGAACCAGTCCTTAATCATACAGCCTGATTTCCTGATTTTGGACCCGAATTCAATCCTTAAACTTTTAAATTCCAGTTTTTAATTCTTTAGTTTAATACTTATAAAATCCCAAATATTCATTTAGTTTCCTAAAACTCTAGTTTCTTAATTTTATTCATAATTATAATCCCGAAAACTACTCCGAAAATCTAAAAATACTATTTTTATAATCTAAAATCTAATTTATCCTTAATCTTAGACACCCGATTTGCCCAAGGGAGCTTACGGAGGGTACTCGGGAATGAGGCCAATCCTCTTTAGCATAACGGGCCCAAAACCCTTTTTTTTAGGAATATTTTATTGCTTTAATTAGGATTAAAAAATCAAATCCATAAATTTCTTAGATTTTTAGTATTATTATATGCGTGCTTTATTTTAATTAGATCCCTAGAATAATTGCTTTGATTAAAGTTCTAATAAAATTAGTTCCTCTATTTTAATTAGATGATTCTAGCATAGTTAATTCATTGCATGATTAGATTCCAGTATAGTTAATTCCTCTTTTTTTATTAACTAAAGTTTTAGTATAATTAATACATTGCTTTGATTATAATTCTAGAAAAATCAGTTTGTTTACTTTAATTTGTTTTTTTTAATAAAATTAGTTTATTCATTTTAATTAGAATTAATAAAATTAATTCCTTGCTTATATTAGAGTCCTAGTAAAATTAGTTCTCTATCTCAATTAGAATTGCAGTAGAATTATTATAATTGCTTTACTTAGAATTCTAATTCAATCAGCATGCTTGATTTAATTAGAGTTTCATCAGAATTGATATATTTGCATTCATAGTATAATTAGCAGACTGATATTAATTGGACTTCTAGTAGTATTAGGACACTAAATTAATTTGACTTCTAATAGGACCACAACACCTAAAAATAATTAGACTCTTAATAGAATCATAATAATAGATTAAATCACCATAACAAATCTACACCACTCGACTCACATTAGTATTAGGGAATCTGAACTGATTCGAATTACAATAATAACAGGGAAGGAAACTAAGATTAAACTATCTAAATTATAAGGAAGAGCCATAACTATTGACGTTTGTAGGTGGGCGATTCAATACAAAAGTAACCCACACTCGCTCTAAAGCGTGATAATAGACGTGTTGTAGCGTCGTTAAATATCTGCAGCTGACGATCGCAACAAACTAGGAATCTTCTTAGCCTTTTTTTTTTTTTTTTTACTTTTATCATTCCAAACGCCGCATCGCTAGAGTCCACTTGGACAGAATTGGGCCACTGACTCAATGGGGACCGGAAGGAATCCAGAAAAAGCACGCACCAATAGACTGGCGATCGCGATGAGACATTTTTGTTGAACTCTTTCCTTTCTTTAAATAGGTTGCTTAGTTTGTTTTCTTGTTTTACTTTCCGTCGCGTCATTTCGAATCCTTCTAGATACATGATTCTTCGTCAAAAACTCGATATGTCTGGCATACGAAGAGTGAGTTTAGGAGACCCACCATTGTGGGGATATCATGACAACCCCATGTACAAAGAAGAACCCCTTTACAATTCCAACCCACAAAAACCTGAGATTAATATGGTTGGTGAATAAGAGAATCCCTTCTCTACCCCACACACCGAGAATAATCATAATGGGAGAGATGGTGGCATCGGACAAAACCTTACTGCTCAACAAATTGTAGATCTTAGTATTCAAAGGATACAAAGAGGAGATGATGACTCTGAGGAATTGCTTTGGGGATTGACTGCCGCATATGAGACCATTAGGTGACGACAATATTCAAAAGAATGAGAACGATAAGAAAGGTCACCGCCTACCTCGAGCACAGTGTCGGCCCGCGCCACACCGTTGAGACAACCTGCTCACACATTCTTCAATGATGACTCTCTAGACAAGGTTTGCTCACAGGTCGCTCCAAAAGACAGCACCATTAAAATCGAAGATCTCCTTAAAATGCTCGACGAATATATGGCCAAAAGGGAACACCGTGGTCACTCATTTGGGTTCAACAAATTTTGTCGGGATGTCGAATTTAACTTGCCCATAGGATTTAAATCGCTAAAATTTACCAAGTACAACGGCACGGGAAACCCAAACCATCACTTGGCCCTATTTTGCAATGATTGCTGACCCATACGTGATAATCAGGGACTTCTCATTCACTATTTCCAACGCTCATTAGAAGGGAAAGCTCTAGATTGATTCGTGGGACTCCCACTCTATAAGATAGAAACATTCGATGAATTAGTCGGTCAATTCCTAGACCAATATAAGCACTTAATCTAAGAGATAGTCAGTCTCAGCAATCTGATAGCGACCAAGCAAGGGCCCGATGAAGAATTCACTGACTTCGTCACTGATGGAGAAAACTCGCTGCCAAAATTGAGACGTTAATGAAAGAGAAAGACTCGATTGATAGTATTATCGACAATACTAGGGACCCGTTGAAGAGCGCATTTGTCATAAGTGATTGCCCTGACTTCACTGCACTCCACTCCCGAGCATCCAGACTAGCGCGACGCATTAAAGGCGGAGACTTCGCTCTATCCATAGTCACGTCAAGAGTAGGCTCTTCTAGTGAATCAAAGTCAAAAAATAATAAGAAAGCCTCAGAAATCGTGTCAACCAAGGACAAAACCCTGGGAACAAAAATTTCCAATCGAGAAATTTTGAGTAAAATCATAATCAATAACAGTACACAAACCAAAACCAGGGCACCAATCAACAAAGATATGCATACCAAAACCAAGGCCAGAACCAAAATCAGGGCCAATACCAGAACAGGAACCAATATCCCAACACCTACCATAACCAAAATGCAACGCAGAATCGACCGGCCCATGCGCCGAACTATAATAACGTAAAAACTTCAACCCAGCTAGAGGCCCCTACCAGCCAAGGCAGGAACACTATCCCCCTTTGCCTGATATGATCCCTAACATTTTGTCTCCTTAACACTCAGAACCTCCTCCGATTCCCCTAGGAAAGACCCCGACCCTGGCCGACAAATCTAGATTATAGCAAATATTATGGATTCCATCGATACATGGGGCACAACCTAAAAGACTGTTGGGTCTTTCAGGATGTAATTTATGATATGAATGATCGAAATTAGATCGATTGGGAAGTGCTTAAGAATCCTAACCCTAACAATAACCAACCCCAATAAAATCTAGGGATCATTAATAACCCCATGCCTAACCACAACCAAGCAACACCGGCTCAGGTCACCACCGTAGATCTTTTCAGCCAATCCCCCTTCCAGCCCTCCACCTTAATCACTCGTATCCCACCTTCTGACGCTTTTGCTACCCCTACAAGAGTTCCTTTACCCTTCCATCCCTCGGCCTTGATCACTCAAATCGCCCCGCCGAGCCTGCCTCTTCTACCCAAAGTTCACTCAAATATGAGTCCACTCCTTTAGGGCCCGGAGACCATTCCTCCATAGTCACCCACGAGAACCATCAACCCCTCCAAATCCTGAGCCAATGTCATTGCCACTCCCTTCGTCTGATTCTGAGCCCGAGTATGGAGATCATGTTCTTCAAACTGCAGCCCAAATCGCCGCATGGGTAGAAAGTGTCACCCGAAAGACTCCGAACCTAGAAAATGAAATAAAGATTAAGTGTTCACTAAACATAGAAGAAGGTGAGTGAGAAGAGCATCCAAACCCATGCGAAACTCTGGTCTTCGCTTTTCTAGAAGAAGAGGATTATAGACAGTACCTCCTGCCTTGGAGCGGCATTGTGCAAGTACGCGCTCCGACCTTGAATTTCGCTCACTTCATAAATACGTCAACATCGAGCCACATCGGGTTCGGTCAACAACCGACTTGCTTGATTCTTAAATTAGGAACCAATTACCCACTTTCGTCATTCCCTCAAAATAAGGATTTTACGAATGCACAACCACCAGAGGGGAACGGGCGAGAAAGAGAAGTTAACTTGCCGCCCCCACCTCACATTATCCCTCTGCCAATCCTTGCGCCTCAACTGCTCCAACCACCCGCACCTAAGGCTCATCGGCTAGGCAAAGAAATTACACTCGAGCCAGGGCAAGAATATGACCTTCTGTAACATCTTCAAAAGATCCCGGCCCAAATATCAATATTGGAACTCATCAAGAAATCCCCTGACCATTATCGGTTGTTGATAAGGACACTTGAAGACACCCAAGTGGATGAAGACACAACATTGGATGAGCTACACCAAATTTCCTCGGTCATGGCGCAACCCCCGATGCTCACTTTCACAGATGTAGATATGCCTAAAGAGTCGCTCCCCGAAAGCGCAGCTCCCATATACCTTACAGTCATAATTAGAGGATTCTCTGTACCCCATGCGTTGGTCAATACAGGAGCAGGACTCAATATTTGCCCTCTCACGATGTTAAAGACACTCAAATATACAGACCAGGATGTCAGACATCCACACTATCACTTGTAGCTTACGATGGCTCGCCTCATTTCGTCAAAGGAACTATCAAACTCCAGGTTCGCCTTGGACCTGTAACGAAAGATGTCACTTTCCATGTTTCTGATTTCGCTAGCACGTATAATCTTATCTTAGGAAGAAAATGGTTAGAGTTAATGAAAACCATAGCATCCACATACCATCAATGTGTCAAATTCTTGTATGAGGACTCCATGTCCATATATACGCTGATGCACCCCTCCATGAGATGGACACTGATTACGCTGTAAGTATTCTGATAGCCCATGATTCCGTATTGAACACGGGCCATATTCAGAAGGCCCAAGTCTCTGATGAGATAACCGTTGCAGAAGTCCATCCCCTACCCCTCCTAGTTCTCCCCTAACGCATCAACAAAAATTAATGAGAAGAGAAGTCGGCCCAGACCTTGCCAAACTTTACGACATCAACCCTACCGCTACAAAAGGTTAGGACCTCATGTACCAACTCGGATACGTCTCCCACACCAGACTCGATAAAAACAAGCAAGGTCGTGTAGGACCTGTCGTCCCAACGAAAATACGTAAACACATAGGGTTAGGTTACCAATCGGATGGCTCACAAGCCGACTTGTTCCCTACCTCACCAAAATGGTCTTTATATGACAACTTTGTCTATGGGACTACGGAGAAGGCGGATGTACCAAGGCAGAGAGAGGTGTCCTTCACTAAATCCCAAGAAGAAGAAATCAAACAAATGGCTAAAGCATTTAACGATTTGATGAATCTAAATGACGACATTGATGAACCGCTCGAAGGAGTCAAACCTTTGTTTGACACTAAGGGGTTTACAGAAGAGAGAAAGGGAGAACCTTCCAAACTAGAGCTGCAAGTAAAAGATTAGGAATCTACTAACGATGAAGATTTCCACCTAGCTGCCTTGCAAGATAGTGAAGAGTACTTACATCTAACGTGGGAAGAGGATGACACCCCACAAGGGGATCTTAACTCACATAGCATCCGCCTTAGCCTTGGCCTTGGAGGATGGGAATGCCTGTGGGACTTCCCATGTATCGCTCACCCATATCAACCTCGCTATAGGGCATCCACTAGCATATTGGAACGCTTTGCTAGCTGGGACTGACATTCTGCAACCATAGAATTGAGCAACTCTAACCTCATAACAACGGAAGCAAGTAACGACCCACCAACTTGTCTACGAGCATAAGAAGAAGAAAATTCCAACCGTCATCTGGTTGACCCAGGGGAAAACACCCCCATCACCCTCGTTGAGTTTGAAGATGAACTTGGACTAGACACTCCTCCATTCCCAGACATGCCACAACTCCAAATATTTTGGAAATCTCTCGAGGAAGAATGGCAACCCCCTCCGAGTGATGATGAGGACTACTGGATAGACCTCCCTACACTCGAGCTAGCGGAGAGGGCCAACCTAGGACTCCAAGCATTGTCAGATCAAGAAGACGAGTTTAATACAAGCCTCGAATCCGTCCCAGAAGGATGGGAATGTCCTTAGGGTTCTCCCTACATTTCTCACCACTATCAGCCTCGCTACCGAGCATGCGCTTATCCTAGCACATTACAAAGTCTAAGGAAAAGAGCTCGCTACCCCTAAGGATCCCTTAGGAGATCACCCTCGACGAGAAAAGCAATCGTACTATAATTCAGAGGACAATAGTTTGACTAATTACGCTCTTCAGAGCTTCTTTGAAGATGAGGCAATCAATATGATAAAGAAAATCCGAACGTCGATACCGCTACCACCTGCATCGCTCATTTAAAAAGTCTCATCAGATGAGGAATTCAAAAAAAAAACACTGAATTCAGAATAAGTCTACGTTTCTCGAAGAATTGCCCGAACGGCTCCTGCAGCCGTCTCGCTCCCTCAGTTAGAGGAAGAAACTCTCTCGGTGCCTCTTGAGGCGATCGATCCTGTACCATATCTACTATCGAAATTCAAAAAAATAGAAAAAGAAGAAAACCCTAAAAATTTAGAAATACAAAATCTAAAAAAATTAGAAAACCTCATAAAAGAAAGGGAACCCTTCATCCCCAGCCAATTTTGTAGCCAACAAGGAGACTTCTCCCCTGGGATTTCTACCTCATCTCTCGCACAAAGACGCAAGGCATCCAGGCTAAACAACAAACCGGTGATCATACCAGATGAAATACTTTACGACTTTGAGAGGAGGATCAATAGCCTGGACCTTTACCTTACTAAAGATCTCTCAGTCATAAATTGTACCAATGAAGGGTTACCTTTTCCAAAATTAAATCCCCAGTATAACAATTTTGCAGTATATGAGCATGCCGAAGATGAAGAAGAAACACTAGCCCCCGATGAGGCGAGAGAATTCCAATGGGTTATCAACCATTTCGGTGAGCAAACTCAAGCTGCCGGGGAACCCACAGAAGAAATTAACTTTGGCACTTAAGAGAAACCCAAGAAACTGCTAATTAGCGCAACACTTAACTCTAAGGAACGTCAACAAATCGCACAAATCCTACAAGAGCACCTCAACTCCTTTGTATGGTTCTATGAAGATATGCCTGGTTTAGACCCAAGTTTAGTAGATCATCATCTTATCTTGGAACCCGATGTAAAGCCTGTTAAGCAGAAACTCCGTAGGATGCACCCACAAACAACCCTTCAAGTCAAAGAGGAAGTTGACAAATTACGCAAAGCCAAATTCATCCGAGTCATCCTCTACCCCAAGTGAGCCGCCAACATAGTGCCTGTCACCAAGAAAGACAGCAGAGCACGGGTTTGCATTGATTTCTGAAACCTCAATCAGGCATGCCTAAAAGATTACTTCCCACTTCTGCCCATTGGCACTCTAGTCGACAACACTGTTGGACATGAGATGTTATCCTTTATGGATGATTTCTCTAGGTATAATCAGATCAAATTAGTAGAGTCTGACCAAGAGAAGACTTCTTTCACCACACCATGAGGAACTTATTATTACGTCGTTATGCCTTTTGGGCTCAAGAATGCAGGGGTCACGTATCAACACGCCATGATGGCTATTTTTCATGACATAATGCATAAATGTGTAGAAGTCTATGTTGATGACATATTAGTGAAGTCCCAAATGCGGGTAGGACATGTTGAAGTACTTCGACTGGTGCTACAAAGAGCTAAGAAATATCAGCTAAAAATGAACCCAAAGAAATGTGTCTTCGGAGTCACCTCCGGAAAATTACTCGGTTTCATAATCAGCAAGCGAGAAATCGAAGTCGACCCCGTAAAAGTCAAAGCCATTCTTGAGATGCCGCCTCCCAGTAATATCAAAGAATTACAAGGCCTGATAGGAAGATTATAATTCATTAGGAGATTTATCTCCCAGTATTCAGACAAGTGCGACCCTTTCTACAGACTATTTAAAGGAGGAGTTGAGTACAAATGGGATGACCACTATCAGCAAGCCTTCGATAATATAAAAAAGTACCTCCTTAAACCACCAATACTATCGCCTCCAGTTCTCGAAAGACCTCTAATCCTATACCTCTCAGCGAACGACAAAGCCATGGGGGTAATTCTGGGACAATATGAAGAAGACGGTAAGAAAGAAAAGGCTATCTACTACCTCAGTAGGACAATGGTCGAGTATGAAATAAAATACACTCCAATGGAGAAGACCTGCCTTGCGCTGGTAGGGGCCTCAACCAAGTTACGACACAACTTCAGAGCACATAAAATACTAGTACTAGCCCGAATGGACCCTCTAAAATACGTATTCGAGAAGCCCACAATATCAAGAAAGATCGTTCGCTGGCATATGCTCTTGCAAGAATTCAACATCACTTATGTCATTCAGAAATCAAAGGATAAGAAATCGCCGATTACCTCGCAAATCTCCCACTCCCTAGTAATGAGCCCATACACATAAATTTTTCCAATGAAGACCTACTCGCAATTCATAACGAAGAGCCCAATAAGACGTCATGGACCCTTTATTTTGACGACGCTCTAAATTACAAAGGAAAAGGCAACGAGATAGTCCTCCTAAGCCCGGAAGGAGTTGTCATACCTAAGGCTTTTCAATTAGATTTCCATGACACTAATAATGTTGCAGAATATGAAGCTTTCATAGCTGGACTATGAGCAGCATTACAATTAGGTGTTAAACAATTAAAAACCATCGGCGACTCCAAGCTAGTAATCTCACAAGTCATAGGAGAATGGAAAACTAAGGAAAGGAGACTGACAACATACCTAGAAACCGCTCAATATTTAGTAAAGAAATTTGAATGAATTTCTTTCACACACATCCCTAGATTAGAAAACGAGCTCGCAAACTCCCTTGTCACATTAGTCTCGATCGTCCAAATACTCATTGGACAAAGTACCAAGACCTTTGTCATCGAAAAATTAATAATGTCCGCCCACGAGGTAGCATGGACCGTCAAAAGAGAATTACCAATCCTCCCCACGAGCACGAGACCAAAAGAAGCAATCGCTCTGAAAAAGCACATCAAATCAGAAACCGAAGTCACTATATTCGATTTGAAAGATCACCAACTGACGACGGACAATCATGGTATTTCGATATCTGGAACTTTCTGAAGCATCAACACGTCCCCCCATACGCCACAAAGATCGAATGGAAGACTATACGGAATCGGTGCGCCCGATTCTACATACTAGGTGAAATATTATACAAAGAAGCCTTCACCAAAGGAGTACTGATACGATGCGTCACAACCGCCAAAGGATAATATATCACGGGAGAAGCACACGCTAGTGCCTGCGGTGCCCACGCCGGTAGACAAAGACTCGCTGATCAAATTACACGATAAGGCTACTTCTAGTCGACAATGATCAGAGATTGCCACCTCTACGTCCAATTCTATAAGCAATGCCAAGAACACACCCCACTTATCAAAGTTCCATCAGAGTTATTAAACAGTATGGCCTCGCCGTGGCCATTTTCGATGTGGGCCTTCGACGTCATCAGACCTTTCATAGATACAGTTGGGAACACTCACAAGCACGCGTTCATACTCACAGCAACAAAATACTACACCAAATGGGCAGAAGCTAAATCCTATGTCAGAATCACCGCTTCAACACTCGTAAGGTTTATCGTTTGAAATATCATCACTAGGTTCGAAGTACCCAGAATGTTCATTTTCGACAACGGTCTGCAGTTCTTAGCAGAGAAGATGAAAAAGTTCAACATCGATCTACGCCATTCATCACCATTCTATCCCCAAGGCAATGGACAAGCAGAAGCTACAACTAAAATGATGATTCAAATTTTAAAGCGCACAGTAAAAATGAGAAATGAAGCCAACTGGCCCCAACGACTACCAGAGGCACTCTGGGCCTATAGGACCTCTATTTGTACGATCACTGGCCAAACTCCCTACCTCCTTACCTATGGGATGGAGGTAGTCTTACCATAAAAGATACAAATACCATCCTTACGAGTTCAACTAGATGATAAGTTATCCTTAGACGAGAGGAGAATCGCCCTACTCACACAGCTAGACCAACTTGATGAAACACATCTAAGGGCAGCTGATCACGCTTAGGTATATCAGAGGAGAGTGGCCAGGGCTTACGATAAAAAAGTCTTTGAACGAACCTTTAATATTGGAGAATTAGTCTTAAAGAAAATCATGCCTTCCAAGCACGCCCATCCGAAAGGAAAACTGAAACCGAACTGGGAAGGCCCTTATGTTATAACAACCGCATACCCTAGAAATACATATAAACTGGCAAACCAAGATGGGAAAGAACTCTCTAGCCCTTGGAACACCATGTAACTTAAAAAATACTACCCTTAGCCCTGTGATCATCACATCCCATGGTTAAATACTTATACTTATCACTGTCATAATCGTCACGTCCCATTCATTGGTCTTACGTCGTAAACTTAGAATATCCTTAAGACTTTTGGTTTATTGCCCACTTTCTCACTCGAGCAATCTAATTGAAGGACTAGTGACCTATTTAACCTCTTTCAAAAGCATAAGTAACACCCAATTATCATTTCCCCTTCCCCTACCATTGAAGGAGACGTTAGAGCAAAAAAAATGAAGATACTAGGTTCAATCAAAACTCATTATTCTCGCACTAGCATGATGCTTTCAAAAATATATATATCAAAAAGATTGAGCAAGAGCATTACGACGAATGAACAAGTCAATGAGCTCAGGGAAGCATAAGCAGGCAGTGAGGACATCTCTGGTACTCTACTATAAGTGTATAAGCAAGCTGTGAGGGCATCCCTGATGTCCCTATACTACTAGATGTCGTCATAAGGTGGCGGGAGGAGGACAAACCCCTGCTAACCATAGAATATGAGATCTTGATGGTTCCGAAACATGATGAAGAGCTCGATCATGGCACCCCGTATCCTCCTGAGAAAAAGATTATTACTCACTCCTTTTGGAAAGCCTTAGATACAAACTATTCCCCACATCACTGAGCCTTACCCCCCTCTTCTATTTTTATTTCAGACGATAAATCAATGGCCTTACAAGATATTCCTAGAAATGAAATCGAAAATTAAAAATCGATGAATGATGACTGATGCAATCACCTACTATACCTACCATACTTCTCCCTAATAATCACGGGATAGGATGACCACCACCCTAAGGAAAATCCCCATATGCAACTAACCTAATCAAAGCGACCTCCCCTGGTTTGGTGACATTACCGATCAACCTTTCTTCATAACTAACTCACCAAATACCCATGACTTCTTATGGACCCAAAGTGCTCATCTAAAACCCAGAAAAGCTCCATTGTATTTAGGCACTGGGACATTTTTTTGGTCTGAAGAAGAATCACCTAAGAAGCACCGACTCGTCCATAAAAAAGATGCAAAATAATGAAGTCACCGCCCAGAGAATGCCACCGAAGTTATTATACTGCCAACCTTATCACGCTCCTACACTGGGGCATTTTTATTTATTTTTTATTTTTTTATTTATTTGTTTATGTGCTATCTTAGTTATTTGCTTTCTCTGTTGCATTATTTTTATTTCAAAAAAAAAAAAAAAAAAGAAGCATATGTTCATCTTTTACTACCAGGCCCCGGTTTGAGATACTCACCCCCTTGACAACTAGCAAGGGAGAGAACAAAAATTACTGATAGCATTACCTTTACACATGCAGATACAAAGTAACCTTCAACTATCACTAGGCCAGCTTAGGAAGCATCCAAGTCCCAATGACGATTGATGGCGTTGAAGAAACTAAAAGTAAAAGTAGATGTAAGAGGTAACTAAAAGAAAGAGCAGCCGATCAAGTACATCTAAACCAAAATCTCCATATATATATCAAAGTTTTTTCTTCTTTTTACACTTGTCAACGGGGGCATCCCCCCTATATGTACAACTCACACACACCTAGTAAAACAAAATATATACACACACCTACCCTCACCTATGGGATGTTGTCCGAATCATCGAGGTCCAGATCCTCTGAAAACACAATCTCGGCACTCGGAGTCAGCGAAACCTCTAGATGATATGGCCCGGTTATAAAACCTCCCCCGCACATCTAGCTAACAGACCGCTTCGATCGAGAATGAGGACCATACCCAGGGAGAATCTCCCGAGCGATAGAATCCTCACAAGCATTGCCCCTGACACAATCACGTGACGTGCAACAAGACTGCCTGGACGAGGAACTCGTAGTCCTCAACTCTGATCCATCAAGCGGACTAGCCGGCCTACACGCCCCTCGCTCACTCCTTGTTAGACAATATTGTAGCCGATCCAGGGACACCTGCATTTCTACCTGCATAGTCTGATGCGCCACCTTCAATGCCTCAGTTTGAGTCCTTTGCGTGACCATCATCTCAATAAGCAGGTCCTCGCGACTCTGCGTCTCCCCAAGGATCCGTCTCACCTCTGGAGTGGGACGCGCTAGCGCCGCCTCTAGACGCGCCTCCTCAAGCTAACGAACCTGTGTAACTTGACCAAGTCAAAGAAAACCAACGTATATATATGAATATAGAAAAATCTTTAAAAAGGAAAGGGATCATAGCGAGGCGAAGGAAAGCAAAACGAGAAGTGTTGCAATGAGAATAAATAAATTCATCAGATAACACTATAATGACAAATAAACTATGAACACAATAACTAAAACATACCTGAGAAGGGATAGGGATAGACTCCTGAGGGGGAGCCTCGAGAGCGGAGTCTGGAACAGCCAGCACAAAGAACCAAACAAGCCAACACAAAATATGTTAGAATAAATAGAATAAAATGACCTAAACTGAAGATTACTACACCAGAAACTATACCTGACTCTCCGGGTGTAGAGAGGCAGCAGTCGCCTCCTTCGTCCGGAGATCCTCGGTCTCGGCAACTCGATGCTGAAATACCACATAATGTTAGTAAACCATTAAGAAAGCAAAATAATAATAACAAACTAATCTAATGACACAAATGAGATAAAAGATTGAATGGAACTTACCCAATGCTCTATCTCGGCCCGAAGCTGAGCAATCGCTGGATCCTCCTGACTAGAGGAAGCAACTAAAAATGGATCGAATGCTGGAACGGGACCTCCAGCAGCGAGCTCGGCTCTCTACGAATAACGATATAACACATCAATTGACAAACTCACGCTAACAATTAACCAAAACCAAGTTCATATAGACACTTACCAATCGATCAATCTCAGATCACAAACTAGTCGCCACCTCTCGATTAGCTTGCTACTGACTGCGATAGACCTCTAGCAGGGCCTCCTAGCAGGCAACCTCGGCCTCCCTCTCAAACAGTCTGAAATAAAATGAGACACCACAACCACATTAGAACGATCAGAAGACAAAGTCAACACAATACATAATTCAAAAAAACCAATAAATTAACTCACCAAGAGCCGTCGAGTCTCCGCTAGCCGAGCTCCCAACTCATCCTCCGCTGCCCTAGCCTGAGCCATCGAGAGGACCAAGGAGTGCAGCATCTCCTCATCCGGACAAGGAGCACACCCCACCTATTCCATCTCCCTATAGAGAGCATCTATCACCCCCCGCACGCTCGTCGTGACATGGCCCTGCTCCAATGCAGCCAGCCTCTCCCTCAATGCTGTGGCCGACTCCGACCCACTGATCGCGAAAGAGCCACTACCGTGGAAGGGACGTATGAAGAGGCGCCCATCATCCAATGCACTGAACCATCTCCTATACTCTCAGACATCTGCCTCATCACATGCCCCTATGACCCTGGTCCCCCCAGCTCTAAAATCCGCTATCTGAAGCGCCATCGGCTCTGTAAAGTTTCGGTCAGGGGGGTCGATCATCCTCTTTGCCACCCTGTGCTGAATCTTCAGAGGGACTTATTGGTCTATTTTAAGTGCTTGCTACTGACTTTATTGATGATAGTGATAAGAATGGGGTAAATGAAAAATGAGTGAAAGGTAGAGTGATGGTTACGGAGCAGCAAGCCTAAAATATGCACAGTCCTGCAAGATACAGGGCCTGTTGTAGCAAGTTTTGATAAGTAAGAGTTTGTCTCACAGGGAAGTTGATCTAAAGCTCCAAGGGAGCTATCCTTAGTAGGCTCTCCAGATCTGGCAATCCTAAGTGGAAGGGGATTTAAAGTCACTATAATCTTAATCCTAAGGCAACTTACTGTTTAGATTACAGAAAGGGTTAAGAAGAGTGGTGGAGTGAGAAAATAAATGAAAAATGGTGAGAAGTATGTTATTAGATACAGAGCTAATGGGGTCTTGTAACTCATGACTCAGATCTGTTGCTATAGAAATCCTGTCCAATGGCTACATTATCACCAAAGAGGAGAAAGAATCTAACTCACTCCTGTGCCATGATCCAATCCCTTAAGGCTATAACCTATCCACTCAAATGGTCACAGACTATCCATTAGGGGAACCACAATCCAGAGATGAGTCAGAACAAGTTTGCCATTGTAGGCACTACTTCATCCAGGCTACAAGCTCAAGAATCCATAGGAACCTCATCCTCTAAAGTTCTATGTGTGGGGCTAGGCCTACAAAGTGCACAAGCCTGGACACACAGGACCAACAAGAGTTTGAGTACTAGCTTTTAAGTATGGTTGTTCACTGCTTTAGTAAGACTGCAGTGATTCAGTCACAAGCCTACAATCTCTACAACCAACTCAGATCTGCAATCTAATGGTGGATATATTCAACTATGGGGGAGTCTGTCACTGCATAATCTCCCATAAGGCTACAAGCACTAGTGCAGAGAAGAAGAACCTGTCTTAGTTCCATGAATTGGCCTCACCCTAGGGCTATAATCTGTCCACTTGAATGGTCACAGACTATCCACAGAGGCTATCCTCCTCACAAAGGTCTAAGACAGAACAAGAACATTGCTGCCGCCACCATGTTTACGAGGCTACAAGCACAAGTTCCCATGGGAATTCAGATTTAGTGGGTCCTGTGGTGGGGGAAGGCCCGCAAAGTGCCTAACCTGGACACACAGGTTACTTAGATCTAAATAGTACCTTAGAAGCAATCCTCCATTGCTTACAAAACAACTTAGCAATGGAGGATCTCAAGACAACAGCCTTATACAGCACAACTCACAACAAAAATAACATCCCATACATGCAACAGATCCTATTATAAAAACTCCATTGAAATCTATACCAGAAAATCATACAAAAGGCATAGCCAGCAAATGCTAGACTATGGAGAGAAAGAAAAAGGAAAAAGAAGAAAACTCCTAAACCCTAACCTTAGCCTAACTGTAATTCTATAGTTGGTTTTTGAGAAGAGGCACAGAAGTTAAGTCCCAAAGAGGGTCGATCCTCAAACCTAAGCTAGGCTTAAGCTTATATAGCAGTCGACTTTCCCCCAATTAGGGTTAGGAAAACCCTAATTTCTTAATATAATTGCGGCCCATTCTTGTCCCTTAGATGCCTCGAGGCATGTGCACAGAGATTGAAGCATTGGACTGCATGCCCTAATTACTGGAGATTCTCAGATTACCCTTGCAAAAGTGGAGGGGAAGTTTAGAATTCGATCCTCACTGGGTAGAAACGATTTTAGATCTTTTTGCGTGGTAGAATTGGCGTCGCGGGGTTGAATTGACTTGAAATTCATGCAATCGCGAGATTGGCATTTTAGTCATCGCGGAATACAAATGGCTATCGCGAGATTGCTCTTTCAGCTTTGAATGGCACGGGGATTGCTCGCGCGGTTCATCCCTTGGTGAATCTCGCGAGAGATCCTCGCAAAGAAGCAGTGTTCATGAGTTTTTAGGTCGCACGAGCATTTCTCTGAAGGTCTGTATCTCTCGGCCACTATGCGATAGCTGCGCATAGGAATACCTGAAACTCTCTCTTCTGAGTGAGTCGCGCGAAGCTTAACCATTCTTCTTTTAACCTGCGCGAGACTGCGTGAATGCTTTAGACTGAGTCTCGCGAGGACCTCACGAAGCCTGCTTTTTAATTCTTTCTGGCACCAAACTGTGCAAGAACGGCACGCAAACTGCACGACCAGTTGTTATGCTTCCTCTAGAAGACCGCGATAACTGCGTGAAGGCATTATCTCTAGCTCAATTAAACCCTGTGACATTTGCGCAAGGCATTCTTCTTGATTTATTTCTGCTTGGATGTGCCTGTGCTTCAGCCAACTCTCTGTCTGGGTTCATCCTTCGTTCTGCTGAGGTAGTTCTGGGGCAACAGTGAGCTTCTTGACATGGTTAGGGGTTTATTGGCAGCTGCTGCTTATTACCTACAGAACATGTTTAAAACACTTTTATTAAATGATTAAGGGTCTAACAAAGATTAAGTTAAGGGGTGGAAAGTGGTACTTTTCAGGTCTTAACACACCCCCAAACCTAATCTTTGCTAGTCCCTTAGCAAAGTTGTAAACGCCACTTTCATAGGGATCATGGATACATTTAGCATATGTACCAAGCCTTTTAAATCCCTAGGTGGTCCCTAATGGAGGAGTGAAGTCTCCTGAGGGTTTTCAGTGAAGACACCCACAAGATTCACCATTAGAATCAGTTAAGTATAGTGCAGGTAATGACAACACAAATTTAAATGTACAAAGTTTCATTCCACACCCATTCTTTAATACTTAGAGGAAACTGCAGCAATGTTGCAGGCCATTTAGAACTTAGAATTTAACATGTGTTTGCCTGACCACCATTCATTTAACATTAGAATTTCAATGTACAAAAATCAGTACCCAGCTTGCCTTTGATTCAAAATTCAGGTTGGATACAATCCCAATGGGGTTAAAATTCATACCCAATTCTCACTTGCGCTATCTCTCAACATTAATATCCTGAGGGTGTTCACATTCTCAACAGCTCAAGAGCAGTTGCAGACCCCAAATGGACTTGCAAGCATGAGCATAGGCTAGCTTCTAGCTACGATATCCTCATGAATTTTTACCATAGATTGGACAACTCTTCATCTCCACATAACAGCTCATTTGACTTTGGATTCACAAGGTCTTTTAGAATGGGTTGTAATGTGGCTTATGGCTGAGGGGTGTACAGAATAAAGGGGTAAAAAGGGAGTCCAAATTAAGAAATCAGCAAGGTAAGGAGTGGTTCATGACTTCACAACCTTCATTCCAGTAAAAACTTCATCTTCCTCTTCTATTTCAGAGACAAAGTGGCCAGCTTCTCCTCTTCTTTTCAATTTTCAGATGATGATGTTCTCTAGACTTCTCTTTCTTTTTCTCTTTTTATTTTCTTTATTCATTCTTTTGATGAAATGCCACACAACTGCCATTGATACACAGCTGTTCACAAGTTGCTTTTCTTCACCTTCCACAGAATATTGGACCATTCTCAGTATCTTTACCTCCTTCTCCTTTACCTTCTGAATTCTCAGAGTGAGGGTAAGGTTGACTCAGGTAATGAGGTTAAGGTGCAAGTTTTCTGGTGTTTGTGAAAGAAAAAATATGATTTTAAGGCTCAACTAGTGTATGCAAAAGGGCAGATTTTAAAAGGTTTGATTTTTAGGCTCAAACTGTCCAAATGAGGGCCTTGGATCATTTCCTTAGTCTCATGAGTGCTGTCAATTAGTTTTGATTTGGAGTTGCACAACTTCTAGTGAAGAAGTCTTGATTCACTCAGTCCTTAGAGCAGAAATAATGCCAAAAACACTCTTTAAAAGAATATGATGGGCCCAAATCTCACTAGGTATGGTCTTCAATTTTAACTCATGGGGTGTACTTTCGTCTATTTCTCTTCTCTTAGGCTCGCTGAGTACTTAGCTCAAAAAAATTTCGAATATTGGCTTCATGGTGGTGTCAAGATCACTTTTATCTGTTTCCAAAAGTCTGCAAAAATATTTAAATCTTTACATGTTTCCTCATTGTATCAAGTTAAGTGGAGATTGACTTTATTCATCCTATTTTTACTACCATTACTGCACTAAAATTAACTATTCTATTGGCAGACTGCCACACCCCCAAACCATTCGGAGCAGTGTCCTCACTGGTTCAGAGGTGATAAAAAAACAATAGAATCCAAGCAGACAGACAGAAATAAACACAGAAGAAGAGAGAGAAACAGAAAATGCAAACGGAACAGTATGAAACTAAAAGAAACTTTCATTAAAATAAAAAGAAAATATGACAAAATGATGGAAAAGGAAAAGACAAAATGGGGGGGGATCAATGTGTAGCCGGGGGAGGGTTTGAGGAAGATGGAGCGGGAGATGCAGGTAGTGCCATTTTTTCTTCTTCTTTTCTCTCTTCTCTCTTTTTCTCTTTTTCTTTTCCTCCTTGGCGAGGATCCGCTGGACCTCGTCAAATTCATCCCAAAGAAATTGCAAGGGATCCGGCTCCTTTGGCAGTCGGGGATCTTCCCAGATGGGGTAGAATTTGATTGGGAACCCGAAGGGGTTGTCATCCGCCATTTGTGTGAGGAGGTATGAACTTCTAGGGTTAGAATAGGAGGGATGAGATGAAAAGGGACTGATGGCCGGTTTAAAAGAGGGGGATGAGGGAACATGAATCGGCAGAATTGAAATTGTGCCCCTTTTCAAACTTGGCAATAAATGAGCGTTGTGTGGAGAAAGAAGAAACACACAACTGGCTCTTTGGAAAAGAGAATGAGCATTAACTGAATGTGTAAAGATAGGCATGGTATTTAAAGGGGTAAGAAAGGAGGATCCTCGTGATGATGAGGAGTACATTTTCGCATGAGTGGGATCTCTAGCGAGGTAGCCTGACATGGCTCATCAATTTGAAAAGGAAGCCATTGAAATCCCTGAGGCAGGTATTTGCACAGATTTATTCAGCCACCATCTACATCTATCCTTCACATGGATGACTATTTCAAAGAAACATAGTCGCCCTAAACTCTTCTCCCATGAATGGCAAAAAAGAATAAAATAAAAACTAGCAAGCAAACAGAAAGAAGCACACATAACAGAGCAATAGACAAAAACTAGAAATTCTATTAAAGTGGAAGAAAATATTTATAAATATAGTTACAAGAAGAAAAGCCTAATCTACAATCTAAAAACTGGAATCTAATCTGATTCCGAATCTATAAGGAATCCTTTTAGCCTGTGCCTTAAGGGCAGCTCTGTCCTGTTTCTTCTTTTCCTCCCTCTCCTTTTTCTTTTCGGCTGGTGTTTTCTGTGCAGTTGGAGCTTTAGGTTGGGCAGAGGATTTTCCTTTTCCTTTGCCTTTGACTTCTGCTTCTGCAGTGGGGACCACTGGGGATTTCCCTTTTCCAGTGGACTCAGGTTGGGCGAGGTGTGCCTCTTGGGGTAGGCGGGCTCTTTGCCAATTTTTAAAGGGATAGCTTTGGGAGCAGACCTCTTAGCAGTGACTTTCCACCGCTGAGGATAAGTTTGCTTCTGTGGTGGTTCAGCAGAGGTCGTGGTAGGGGGAGGTTGCTCTATAGTTGGAGGTAGTGGGAGGTGAAGCGAGCTTTTCCTTTGTCTTCTTTGGGGCTTAGGTTTTGCCTCCTCGACCAGGTGGGCAGTGGAGGCTGGAGTAGTAGTTAGCTTAGGCTCGGGCATGTGAATAGCGATAGGGGTCATTAGGGACATTTCTATCTGGATTTGATGTTTGAGGATGTCAGTCTCATGGATCTCCTTTGGGATTTTTTGGATCTCCTGTGCATTGTTAAGCCATTTTTCAAGCATTCTTGCCCGAGCATTCGCTGCAGCAACATTGGATTTCTCATACTCCCAATTTATCTGATGATAAGTAGATGTAGCTTTGGCCTTTTAGTAGGCATCCAAAATGTTAGTCCACCCCAATGAGATGCTCAGAAGTTGCTTTCTGTGGGCCTCCGTCATTTCATCGATCTACTCCAACAAGGGGGTCTCAATGGATTGGCGAAGCTTGGCCATGCCCCTCAGGACATCCTTCCTAAGGTAAGCATTGTCTCTCATATGATGGAGGATGGTGAGGTAGGGAGGGCTGTAAAAATAATGTTTTGGGGCGATGGGAAGATAGGAGGTGGAAGGAGCAAAGTGTGCTTGGTCCCAGGGGAGAGGGTGGGGGTAACAATGGGTGGGGTCTATTTGAGGGGTGGATGTTAGGGTCATTCTGTCTTGTTTGGTGAATGTTGGAGGTGGTAGGATAGGAGGTAGAATGGAGGGTATAGGGAGAAATGAGAATGGGGTAGGCTAAGTAGGTGTAGGGGGTGGTGGGGGGGAAATGGAAATGGTGAAAGGAATGAAAGGAAATGGGGGGTGTAAGAGGGAATGTGGGTGGTGGAGGAAGTTGGGAGTCAGGAGGGAAGTCTGTTTGGGCGTCTTTGTCAGTGAACAGGACCAAGGGGGTGAAGAGGGTGGTGGAGGGATGGGTGGATTGGTTAAGGTGTGTAGGGTGGATTGGATGGAGGTGAGTTCAGTTTATATCTGATCCTATTTTTGGGTATTGGTGGATATCTGGGCTTGAATGTCTTGGATAAGGGAAAGGATAAGGGGTAGTGTGTCAGGGATAGAAGGTTGGGTTTGTGAAGAAGAGGGTACTGGTTGGAAAGGTGAGGAAGGTGCATGATGGATAGTGGAGGGAGGGGAACAGTGGGGTTCTAGGGAGTGATGTCGTGAGGTAGTTGGGGAGTCTGGGAGGGGGGTGTAGTGGGTAGGCATTGTGTCCAGGAAACTAGCCATAAAGGCTTGGAATCCTATGGTGGTGTTTAGGGTTAAGTCAATGTCTGTGAGGGGAGATTTAGTAGGTATGGCTGGGGTGGTGTCTTGGTCAAGGTGTGGTGTGTCAATGGGGATAGAAGGGATTGAGGGTGGTGTCTGGGAGATGGTTGGGATGGTCTCAGTGGTCTTTCATTTTTTGTATGAGATGAGTGGAGGGCTAGCAGGTGTATGTGTGGTTGATGGGGGAATTATGGCTGCGTATTGAGGTAGGGTAGGGGATGGTGAGTCCTCCCAGGTACCAAGTACAGGGGAAGGGGGAGTGGGTGTTGCTGCAGCGATGATACTGATAGCAGGGATGGATCTTGATCCGGCTGCCTCTTCTGCTTGCTTGGGCAAAGCCTGAGCCTCAGCTTTCTTTTTCTTCTGGGTCTCCATCAAGCTCCTGCTGATCCCCCATTGCCTCTTGGCAAAGGTAGTAGGGGAAAGGGTTGTGGTCTGCTCAGTCCTTCCTATCTTGTATCCCCCTTTGATCAGTAGCAAGGTAATGATTCTTGCATAGGGTAGAGTGTGAGGCTTCTTGTTTGACCCTAACTTCTCCACTACGTCTTTCATAGCCTTAAAAATTAGCCAGGCTGCATGGAAGCCATGGCCCATGTGGTAGGAGTAGACAGCATTCGCAATGGGGGTTCTCCTCTCTTGCTGATGTCTTGAGTAATATATGTTCTTCCGCAGGACTTGGTCACTGAACGACAATTCAGGTTCTAGTTTCCTCCTTTTGATTGAGTCCCTGGTGGCTTTTAATTTAATCCTCTAGTTAGGGCCCATACAATTGTATCAATCGATGTTTCGGAGAGACCATATCCTGACTAGGATTGAATCTTGTGGGATGCCCAAAACTTCAGCAATCACCTTAGGGCTCACCAACATATCTAAGTCATCAATCAGCACCAACAAGCACAGTTGTCCATCATTGTCCTTCTTGACCCTGATGTGCTGATAGCACAGCTGCACTAGCCTAGGGTAGGCTAGTGCTAGAATTCCTCTCATCAATGGCATCAAGCCCGCTTTGCTCATAAACTATACTGCAGGGGCAGAGAGAGGTTGTTTCTCAAAAAATGGTACATCAAAGGCTGATTTAGGCTCCAATGGAATTGACTCCAGGAGCTCAGAAGGAGTAGAGAACTTAGTGGTTGGTACCACCGCCTACTCAACCACTTCCTTTCCTTTTTTGAGGGACTTTGAAGTCTTGGCCTTTTTAGGGGTGATCTCTGTAGGGTCCTTGTCCTTCCCTTTTCTCTTCTGTGCAGTTTTTGGAGCCATTTTTAACTTTGTCTTCTTGTTTGAGAAAGGAGGCCGAGATCTAGGATTTTGTTTGATTTGACACAACGGGCACCTCAAGATCTCTGAGCAAAGGGCAATGGATGGGGGTGATGTTAGGAATAACTCTATAGATTTGTGAAGTGAATGATGAGCTGTAGGAGTGATGCTGGAGGGGAAAGGGGAGAGCGCCAGAAGCTAGGGTTTCGTAGAGGGAAGAAGGAAGAAAATAATGAAAAAGGGACAAAGCGCAAGGTTGAAATACTTATCGCGAAGCTCGGCGCACTTTGGAACATCTGGTCGCAGGTTTGGAAATGAACCTAGCGAAGGTGTTGATTAAATCTAGATTGCACGACAATCTCTCAAGTTGTCCTTGGAGCACGCGGCAGAGTGAGATTAATTCATGTGAATTGTAAGAGAGGCTCCTAGGTCTCTTTTGGATTGCGCGAAAAGCTCTGAGGTTCATTTTGAATCTCGTGACAGACTTAGAATCTCGTGACAGTAAATGAAATATTTCTGTTGAATTGCGCGAGAGTCTCCCAGTTTACCTTGTGAACCTCGTGACAGCCTGATAATCTCATGATAACTACTGAATAGCGCGATGGGGACCGCGCGAGAGGTTGTCAGGTACACATGAATCTCACGATAGTCATTGAATGTTTCTATGCGAACTGCGCGACATGCTCCTAGGCTTCCTTTTTAACCTCGCGATAATCTCCCAGACTTTCATTTTGGACCCAGCGACAGTAAGGTATAAAACAGAGAGCATGTGCTCTCTGTTATGCCCCTTTGCCTGTTTACTTGTGGTTGGATCCTGGGCATGACTCTCTCCTATGGCTACCTCTAGATACATGTAAACTCAATCATCCAATCAAAACCAACCTCCCACATTAGGCATGCAACAGAAGCTATCAATTGAAAAACAGTAAGAATGAAACCATGCATCAAAAGGTTAAAATAGATTGGTCCAGATTCAGATAAGACCACGAACAAATCCTAAAGAATAAAAACAAAAGAAAGCAAGATAAATCAACCAAAAACAACATACATATGATACAGTAATGACACACCTGTGGATCAATTTGAAGAAGGATCTTCTTGAAGGTGAATGGTGTCCATTGGTTCAACAGGTTTTTCAAAACAAGGCTTAAGCCTCTGACCATTCACTTTCAAGGTTCTCCCAGACTTGGGATCCTTGATTTCCACAGCACCAGATGGAGAAACATGCATGACAGTGTAAGGACCTTCTCATCTGGATTTCAATTTGCCCGAAAAAAATTTAAGTTTGGAGTTAAACAACCAAACCTTATCACCAGCAATGAAACTCTTTCTCAACAGCCCTTTTTCAAAGAAAGTATTGAACCTTTCCTTATAGATCATGGCATTGGCATACGCATCTGTCCTTAGTTCTTCTAATTCGGACAGCTGCAGCAACCTGTGAAGACCAGCAAAAGTTAGATCTAGATTTAAATGTTTGATGGCCCAATAGGCCCTGTGTTCTAACTCTACTGGGAGATGATAGGCCTTGTCATAGACCAGTCTAAATGGGAACATACGAATGGGAGTCTTATAGGCAGTCCTATAAGCCCACAGTGCATCATTAAGCTTGTCAACCCAATCCTTCCTATCAGTCCTCACAGTCTTCTCAAGGATATGCTTGATCTCCCTATTTGAAATTTCAACTTGCCCACTGGTTTGTGGGTGGTAGGGAGTAGCAATCCTATGGGTGACAGAATATTTCTTGAGCAAGCTCTCGAAGTTTCTGTTACAGAAATGGCTCCCCCCATCACTGATAATGGCTCTAGGGGTACCAAATCTGTAGAAGATATTCTGCTTGATGAACTTGAGGACAACCTGATTATCATTAGTTCTTGTGGAAATGGCTTCTACCCATTTGAAAACGTAGTCCACTACCACTAAGATGAAATGAAAACCATTTGAAGGAGGAAAGGGGCCCATAATGTCAATACCCCACACATCAAACAATTCTACAACAAGGATGGGCTGTAAAGGCAATGAATTTCTTTTAGACAGCCCTCCTAGTTTCTGACATCTTTCACAGGTCTTGCAGTGTGTATTGGCATCTCTGAAAAGAGAAGGCCAATAGAATCCACACTGCAACACTTTGTCAGTTGTTTTTCTCCCACTAAAGTGACCCCCACAGGCATTTTCATGGCACATGGCCAGAATACTGGGGACATCACTTTCGGGAATACATTTTCAAATGATTTGGTCTGCACAATACTTGTACAAGTAAGGTTCCTCCCAGAAAAAGAATTTTACCTGTGAGAAAAACAGGTCTTTATCCATTTTTGTCCAATGGGAAGGGATCTTGTGTATAACTAGATAATTGACAATATGTGCATACCAGGGAACTAAAGAGTGGATGGCAAATAGTTGCTCATCCGGGAAGACATCATTTATAGTAAGGTCATCAACACCTTTTTCCAATATAATTCTGGACAAGTGGTCAGCCACCATATTTTCTACACCCTTCTTGTCCTTGATTTCGATGTCAAACTCCTGCAACAGGAGTATCCATCTAATCAATCTGGGCTTTGCATCCTTCTTGGACAGTAGGTACTTTAATGCTAAGTGGTCAGTGAAGATGACAGTTTTAGACCCAAGTAGGTAAGGTCTAAACTTGTCCATAGCAAAAACCACTGCCAGAAGCTCTTTCTCAGTGGTTGTGTAGTTCAGTTGAGCTTCAGCAAGTGATTTGCTGAGATATGCAATGACCACAGCACTTATCTTTCTTTCTGGCCCAGCACCTATTGCTAAGTCAGATGCATCACACATCAACTCAAAGGGTAGGGTATAGTCAGGTGTCTGGAGTACAGGGGCAGAGGTGAGGCAAATTTTTAACTTTTCAAAAGCCTCAAGACATTCATTAGAAAAATCAAAGGGCACATCTTGGCAGAGCAGGAGACACAATGGTTTAGCAATCTTGCTAAAGTCTTTGATAAACCTCCTGTAGAATCCAGCATGTCCAAGGAAGGATCGTATTTGCTTGACTGTTCTCGAAGGGGGCAAATTTTTAATGAGGTCAACTTTGGCCTTGTCTATCTCAATTCCATCTTTAGAGACTACATGGCCCAACACAATTTCCTGTGTTACCATGAAGTGGCTCTTCTCCCAACTTAAGACTAAATTGGTCTCTTCACATCTTTATAAGACCTGATGGAGGTGTTGTAGACATTGGTCAAAGCTATCCCCATAAACCGAAAAATCATCCATGAAAATTTCTAAGAATTTGTCAATCATATTAAAAAAATTACAAACA
Organism: Chloranthus sessilifolius; assembly: GCA_021018995.1. Classification (NCBI taxonomy): domain Eukaryota; kingdom Viridiplantae; phylum Streptophyta; class Magnoliopsida; order Chloranthales; family Chloranthaceae; genus Chloranthus; species Chloranthus sessilifolius. Next base: position 84,625,328 of record CM037590.1, on the reverse strand, counting down.
TACACCTCTAAAAGGTGGCTGGGGCATTACACAATCCAAAAGACATCCTTCTGTAAGCAAAGGTGCCAAAAGAATAAGTAAAAGTAGTTTTCTCTTGATCCAAAGGGTGCACAGGGATCTGGTTGTATCCTGAGTACCCATCAAGAAAACAGTAAAAACCTTTCCCAGCCAACTTATCCACAATTTGATCAATAAAGGGGAGAGGGAAGTGGTCTTTTCTGGTCTTGGAGTTGAGTTTTCGATAATTGATGCAAACTCTCCAGCCAGTGGTCTCCCTGGCTGGTCTCAACTCTCCAGAGTCGGTTGTGATCACTGTTATGCCAGATTTCTTGGGTACCACCTGGATTGGTGCCACCCATTTAGAATCAGAGATGGGGTAAATTACCCCAACATCCAGCAACTTAATGATTTCTTTTAGAACCACTTCTTGTATGTGAGGATTTAATTTCCTCTGCATTTTCCTAGAGGGTGTTGAGCCCTCCTCTAGATGAATCCTATGCATATAGATTGATGCATCAATCCCTCCTAGATCAGCAATGGTCCAGCCAATTACTTTCTTGTGCATCCTCAAAACTATTAGCAATTCCTCCTCTTGCTCACTGGTAAGAGAAGAGGAGATAATCACAGGAAGTTTCTTGTCATTCTCGAGGAAAGCATACTTCAATGTCTCTGGAAGCTTCTTGAGTTCCAGATCTGGGGCTTGTTGGATGGATGGCAGGATTGGTGTATTATTGGTAGGGGAAGGGGCAGCAATATAGGTTTCCAATTGGAATGTTGCACTAAGCCCACAGAAGACCTTACTAGGGATATGTCTTCTGGCATTAAAGCTAGGCTTCCTTCCTTCACCATGTTCCAAACTTCAGTTAAATCAGTGACAATGTTACTCCACTCCAGCAGAGTAGGCAGTTCTTCTTCAACAATTTATTCTAGTACATCCACTGCAAAGCATTCCTCATTGTCCAGCTGAGGGTACTTTGCACTATTGTACACATTAAGCTCAACTTTCATATGTCTGAAAGTGACCTCCATGATCTCAGACCTGCATTGAATGCATGCATTGGCAGTGGCTAAGAATGGTCTGCCCAGAATAACAGGTATTGGGGATGTACTCTTGCTACAACCCATGTCTAAAACAAGGAAGTCTGCAGGATAGAGAAACTTGTCTACCCCCACTAGGACATCCTCAACCACTCCCATGGGTTTCCTCTCAGATCTATCAGCCATCAAAAGAACAATGGAGGTGGGCTTGAGCTCCCCCAAACCTAGCTGCTGATACACACTGTATGGCAGCAGGTTAACACTGGCTCCAAGGTCCAAAAGGGCCCTCCCGATCGTGTGGTCTCCAATAATACAGGGAATAGTGGGTATTCCTGGGTCTTGCAACTTCTCAAGCATTGTCATGGTTAATACAGAATAAACTGTATCAGTCGCAAAGACCTCTTTAGACAAATGGCCTCTGGCCTTTCTTTTCTGAGTACAAAGGTCCTTCAGAAACTTTGCATAGGCTGGGACTTGTCGGATTGCATCAAGCAGGGGTAAATTTATTTTGACCTGCTTAAAGGTCTCCATCATTTCCTCGATCTGTGCCTGACCCTTATCAAAAGGGGCAGAGCCACTCAAAGCTTGAGGAAATGGCACCTGAGGTACTGCTGGTTCCTCAATTGCAAGCCTATGGCAGAACTTTTATTTTTTTATTTTATCAATTTTTATCTCCTGCTGGGGCTTAACTACAACCTCTTTATTTTTTCCTTGTTGAAGGGTAGCAGGCAATTCTTGACTATGTGCTCTAACACAGTCTTTATCACTTTCACCTGACATTTCTTTGGGAAAGACCTCTCCTTGTTCCTTTCCCACCTGGTTGTCTACCAGCCTGCCAGACCTTAGGGCAGTGATGGCATTGGCCCCCTCAAAATTTGAGGAGCTTTCTCCAATAGAATACTGGCCCTTAGGGTTATGGCTGGCTTGGCAACCTGCCCTCCTCTCTTTTAGCCAGAGCATTCGCTATTTGGCCAAGCTGCTCTTCTATTTTCTTAATGCTTTGACTGTGAGAAGTCACAATCTGATTCAAGGGTCCAAGGCTTTGCAATTGGGCCAAAACCTGGTCCTCGAAAGAAGCACTCCGAGGTGGGGAACTATCCAATTGATTTTGTTGTCAATCTTATTAGAAATTTGACCTTGGGCATAAGCCCGGTTAAAGCCATCGTGGCCTTTGTGGTAAGGCCAACATCTGTTGTGGCTGCATATAATTGTCTTGCCTCCACCTTAAATTTGGGTGGTCTCTCCATTGGTAACCAGCATTTTGGTGCTGGTATCCATATGGTTGTTTATTATAGCCCCCAGATTGTTGCTGTCCAAAAGATTGGGCAGCAGCAGCCTGTTCCATTACAAACTCAGGGTATTGCCCCGCAGATGGGCACTCTTCTACTGTGTGTTGTGGAGATTGGCATATCAGACATGCCTTGATCACTTGTGCAGCCATTCTGGGCTGCACCACAGTCAGAAGTTTATCAAATCTTTCAGTTAGATTGGCCATCTGCATTCTCAGGTCATAGTTTCCTCTAACTTCATACATCTTTCCTTTAGAAGTCTCAGCAAGCCCCAGCTTAGGAGGAGACTCCTGAACAGTTCGAGATGAGGACATCTTCTGGAAAGCATTTTCACTTATGACCTCGAACAAGTCCCATGCCTCATCAACTGTTTTATGCATGTATGTTCCACCACAAGAGGCATCTACCATGTCTCTGCTTCTCATCAATCCCATTGTAGAAGCTCTAGACAAGCTGCCAGTCAGGGATCTTGTGGTGAGGACATTGTTTGAGCATCTCCTTAAATCTATCCCAACATTGGTTAAAATCTTCAGTTGGGGACTGGGCAAAAGAAAGTATGCCCTTCCTCAATTGGTTGGTCTTGGTCTCTGGGAAAAATTTACACAGAAATCTTGTCTGGAGGTCTTTCCAGGAAGTGATGCTGTTGTTTGGGAGAGTAGATAACCAGGTCATGGCCCTGTCCTTTAAGGAGAAAGGAAAGAGCCTTAACCTAGGGGCTTCTGGTCCCAAACCAGCAATGGAGAATGTCGTGCACAGGGCCAAGAACTGGTCAATGTGCTTGTAAGGGTCTTCCTTGCTAAGCCCATGGAAAGAGGGAAGCATTTAGATGATGGAAGTTTTGATTTTGTAGTTTCCTTGAACATCTGGGAATTGAATGTTGAAAGGAGAATTATAATCATCTGGAGCATTCAATTCCTTCAATATTCTAGGTTGTTCTTCACCCATAACTGCTATCTCAAATTTAATAGGGGGCTCAACTGTGGTGTGTCTATGCCTTCTCGGTCTTCTACCCCTTTCTATCTCAGGGTTAGCAGGCTCTAATGTAGGACTGAGGGATCTCCTTCCTAACATGCACACACACCAACAGCAGGGAAGACTATTTGCAGGCACATTGCACCTAATAAAAATTGCAACTATCCTAATCAACTGCTATGGAATCTTCAAAGGAGAAATAGACTGAGTTTTGAGGGTTAGAGAAGTGCAAACAGAGGTAGCTAGACTCCCAGTGCAATTCTACTCTCCTTCTCTGCTACGGTCCAGATCTGCAAGAAAAATTCCAAATGTAATTCAGCAGTATCAATTATTCACAAGTACAGCTACCAAAGAATAAAGAATCAAAAATCTAGAGTCTACTAAAAGATCAATGTCCCCGGCAACGGCGCCAAAAACTTGTTGGTCTATTTTAAGTGCTTGCTACTGACTTTATTAAAGACGGTGATAAGAATGGGGTAAATGAAAATAGATTGAAATGATGAGCAAAGAAGCCTAAAATATGCACAGTCCTGCAAGATACAGGGCATGTTGTAGCAACTTTTGATAAGTAAGAGTTTATCCCACAGAGAAGTTGATCTAAAGCTCCAAGGGAGCTATCCTTAGTAGGCTCTCCAGATCTGGCTACAGATCTGACAATCCTAAGTGGAAGGGGATTTAAAGTCACTATAATCTTAATCCTAAGGTAACTTACTGTTTAGATTACAGAAAGGGTTAAGAAGAGTGGTGGAGTGAGAAAATAAATGAAAAAGGGTGAGAAGTATGTTATTAGATACAGATCTGATGGGGTCTTGTAACTTAGACTCAGATCTGCTGCTATAGAAATTTTGTCCAATGGCTACATTATCACCCAAGAGGAGAAAGAATCTACTCACTCCTGTGCCATGATCCAATCCCTTAAGGTTATAACCTGTCCACTCAAATAGTCACAGACTATCCAATAGGGGAACCACAATCCAAAGATGAGTCAGAACAAGTTTACCATTGTAGGCACTACTTCATCTAGGCTACAAGCTCAAGGATCCATAGGAACCTCATCCTCTAAAGTTCTATGTGTGGGGCTAGGCCTACAAAGTGCACAAGCCTGGACACATAGGACCAGGAAGAGTTTGAGTACTAGCTTTTAAGCATGGCTGTTCACTACTTTAGTAAGACTACAGTGATTCAGTCACAAGCCTAGAATTTATACAGCCAACTCAGATCTGCAATCTGATGGTGGATCTATTCAACTATGGGGGAGTTTGTCACTGCACAATCTCCCACAAGGCTACAAGCACAAGTGCAGAGAAGAAGAATCTATCTTAGTTCTATGAATTGGCCTCACCCTAGGGCTATAATCTATCCACTTGAATGGTCACAGACTATCCACAGAGGCTATCCTCCTCACAAAGGTCTAAGATAGAATAAGAACATTGCAGCCGCCACCATGTTCACAAGGCTACAAGCACAAGTTCCCATGGGGATTCAGATTTAGTGGGTCCTGTGGTGGGGGAAGGTCTGCAAAGTGCCTAACCTGGACACACAGGTCACTTAGATCTAAATAGTACCTTAGAAGCAATCGTTCATTGCTTACAAAAAAACTTAGCAATGGAGGATCTCAAGGCAGCAGCCTTGTACAGCACAACTCACAACAAAAACAACATCCCATACATACAATGGATCCTATTACAAAAACTCCATTAAAGTCTATACCAGATAATCATACAAAAGGCATAGCCAGTAAATGCTGGACTATGGAGAGAAAGAAAAAGGAAAAAGAAGAAAACTCCTAAACCCTAACCTTAGCCTAACTGTAATTCTACAGTTGGTTTTTGGAGAAGAGGCACAGAAGTTAAGTCCCAAAGAGGGTCGATCCTCAAACCTAAGCTAGGCTTAGGCTTATATAGAAGTCGGCTTCCCCTCCAATTAGGGTTAGGAAAACCCTAATTTCTCAATGTAATTGCGGCCCATTCTTGTCCCTTGGATGCCTCGGGGCGTGTGCACGGAGATTGAAGCATTGGAGTGTATGCCCTAATTGCTGGAGATTCCCAGATTGCCCTTGCAAAAGTGGGGGGAAAGTTTAGAATTCGATCCTCGCTGGGTAGAAACAATTCAGATCTTTTCGCGTGGTAGAATTGGCGTCGCGGGGTTGAATTAACTTGAAATTCATGCAGTCGCGGGATTGGCATTTTAGTCATTGTGGAATACAAATGGCTATCGCGAGATTGCTCTTTCAGCTTTGAATGGCGCGGGGATTGCTCGCGCGGCTCGTCCCTTGGTGAATCTCGCGAGAGATCCTCGTGAAGAAGTAGTGTTCATGAGTTTTTGGGTCACGTGAGCATTTCTCAACAGACTCACGGCCACGTGCGATAAATGAGAATACCAAGCTCTCTCTTCCGAGTGAGTCGTGCAAGCTTAACGTTCTTCTTTTGACTCATGAGATGCGAATGCTTTAGACCGAGCCTCACGAGGACCTCATGGCTTTTCAATTCTTCGCACTAAATCGCGAGAACGGCGTGCACTGCCGACCTTGTTGTGCTTCCTTCAAAAGCGACATCGCAAGGTTTATTATTCTAGCTCAATTGAACCCTGCGACATTTGCACTAGGCATTCTTCTTGATTTATTTCTGCTTGGATGTGCCTGTGCTTCAGCCAACTCTCTGTCTGGGTTCATCCTTCATTCTGCTGAGATAGTTCTGGGGCAACAGTGAGCTTCTTGGCATGGTTAGGGGTTTATTGGCAGCTGCTGCTTATTACCTACAGAACATGCTTAAAATACTTTTATTAAATGATTAAGGGTCTAACAGAGATTAAGTTAAGGGGTGGAAAGTGGTACTTTTCAGGTCTTAACAGGACACCCTGAACGAACCCTAGCTGTTGGACCACTAGAGATAGGTGGATCCTCTCCACCCTCTCAAAACAATGGACCCATATGTCCACGTCAAAGAAGGGCTGACCATACTAGATCACTGGCACACCCACGTCCTCCTCTGCCGCGTATGGCCTCCAAATCACCTAACCAAATAGACAAGCCAACCCGTCAATGAAGACTTAGAGCCTAAAAACCCGAAACAAAATGAAACAAAATATACATATGATGATATATATACCTGCCCCGCATGCATATCCTCAAAAAGGCCTCGCACAGTCTGAAGATCCGAAGACCAGTGACGACCCCTCAACGCCTCCCTCCACACGCACATCCGCGGGAACGTGAATGTCACCTCCAACGAAACTTCCGGACGAAGAAAAGTGAAATGATCATACGCCCAGAACTAACAAATATGAAAGAGAAATGCTAAATGGCCGCTATCACACACCGCGCCTCGTGAGACGCCCTTGCCTCCATATGATGCCTCGGAGGGAAGAAACCGCTAGCGAACATATCGAAGAACCAGGTGACTCAAACTACACCCGGTCCTGATCCACTCGATCTATACGGCCCACCCAAAATCTCCTCACACACCTCCAAATAATGTCTCACCATCTGCCCCGTAATTGGCATGCCCTCAAAATGAAAACCTGTGATGCTGACCCAGTCCTCTAGAGTCGGCAACATCATGCCAACTAGAAAGAGAAGCGCCTAATGCGTCTCCCTCCACCTCTCCAAGATCGTCGCAATCAAGCTATGATCGACCTAAAAGGGTTCCAGCTCCAGGATTGGCCCGAAGCAGAAAGATACCAACCGTGCTCACTAGAACTTTGGCAAGGCACGATGCCAAGTATGGGACTCGGTCCACGCCGAGCTGATAGTCAGCATGCCAGGCTCCTATTGAATGAAACACAAGCAGAAGAAAATAAGACTAATACACGCACCCATGATGAAAGACGAGCGGATCTAGAGCTAAAAGCAAATGAAATATGCCCCAAAACATAATAACAACTAATAACAAATACACAAAACATGATAAGAGCAACTGGATAGAAACATGACCTACTTCTAAATGCCATCATGATGCATGAGTGAGTACACAATCAATAATTGATGCAGGTTCGACATAAATTAAAAGGGTTTCCAGATCCTAACAAGTCTATGTCATAACCTAAATGCCTAAGATAAGTGGAGAAACTCTTGCTCAAGGGTACCTACCCAGTCTCGAGCAAAGAAATCTTCCAGTGGGAAGTGTCTGCGATCCTGATGCTCCTCACCTTGGTGCTCCTTAGCCCCCTCATCTCCAGCTCTATCACCCTCAGCCCTCTCACCCTCCTCCTCAACCATACCCTACTCAATCTCGAGTACCTCCTCCCTAATCTCCATCTGGTCAACCTCTGGTAACTCCTCTCCAACTATCTCCCCAACGTCCTCCTCGACGACAGCATCAGTCCGAGCCTCGGATGTCTCACCTACCTCCCCCATCATCATCCTCTCCAACTCAGAAATAGTAAGATCACACCCACCAACACCCTCACCCTCCATCCTAGAACGAAGAACTCAAAAAATTGGAAAGAATGGAAGAAATTGTGCCTAAAATGGACGACCAGATCGCGAGATATCACGAAAACATGAAAAATAGAGCACTAGGAAACTAGAGAATCTAAGACCAAAATGGATAGAACAGGAAGAATGGGACGTTTTAAAACTATTTATAAGACCTAGCTTAATCGCACACTTGAACGCACACACTCGACCGAATCACGCACCATGGTCCCTACGCTTAATTCGGATCAAGTGCCCATCCGTGAGGGTTTAAACGGATTGTCGCCCGCTCAAACTAACCCGACCACCTGGTTGCGCGTCGTCCATCAAGCGCGTAATAACTTCAAGCGCGCGAATGTCAATAGTCACTGCAACAGTGACTAGCCACCGCCTTAATCTTGCGCCCCATATCATGAGCTTAACTCGATTAAACGACCGGACGCCGACGCTTAATGACCTTCCAACCCTTCGAAACGCGCGCTCTCACTCTGGCGAGTAATTTGATCATGCGCTCGTAATGAAGAGCGTAATTTCCCAGAAACATAAAAAAATATGCTCATAAGACTTCCAACACTAATTACCAACCTAAACTATGCCCTTGCTAAGACCAATCCAAAAACACTCCTGACTTTAAAAACATATACACCCTAAACTAATAAAATGTCCCCCCCACCATCATTTATACACTTCAACTAAAACCGAACTAAACTAAAAAAATGATGAAAAAAAAAATGCCCCCCATCACTTACGCACTTGATCTTAAACTAAACTAAACAAAAAAAAATGCTCCCAACACATCTCAGATCAAAATAAACAAATAGGAGCAAACCAAATTTAAATAAATCAGCATCACGCCCAAAATAAGTCGAAGCAAGCTACCAAATAAACCGAACCAAAATTTACCTAAATAGAAATTATCACAAATGAAAGAAACATAATCGCTTCATAAATAAATAAAATAATTATAAAACACACCGAGGGCATACCCTCTGAATATACAACTTAAAGAAACTTAAAATTCGCACGTTCAGCAAAGGTCAATCAATTCCAAAGGTAGAAGTCTTTAAAAGCTCAGAAGAGGAACGCTCGAGCTAACCCCAACTGTAATAATTTCCTCACCAGCTTAAAGAAAGAGGGCTCACTTAAAAGCCACCTAGGATCTACAAGAACCACCATTGGGAGCTCGCCTTGGAAACCCTAAAAAGGAGGAGCAACTAATGCTGAATCTGCAGAACCTACCAAGGAAACATAGGTCGGTCACGAGAACTCTGACCCTGCCTTATCCTTAGGTTTCTTTTCTACCACCTTCTCCTCTACCTCTTCCCATAGCATGGTAGCAATTCAACTGCTACCTTGCATTCCCAATCCCATCCATTCTCAATAATCCACTTAATGGTCACAATTCTTCGGGTTTAGTACCCAAGAGACAAAAGAGAATGGAAGAAAAGACATTAATTAAAAAAAATGTCCTAAAATCACAAAAAAATGCCCCAAAACTTCTAATTCTAAGCCTAAAATAAGATTTAAAATAACAAAAGCTAAAGCTTTTAGCTCACACATTTATAAACTATGCCTCCTAAATTACCAAATGACAAGTGTCACACTTTTAAACCCTGTCATTCTGATTAAATCGAAACCAAACATACCCTCCTTTGAAAAACCACAATCCATGACAACCTGGATAAACCAATAATCACATAACACTTACCCCTTTCAAGGAAACACAAATCCAAAGCAAAGTAAACAAACCAATAAAATTACAACACCCCAAAAACCATCTAGAACCTTTGGAAACTCACACCTTTTAAGTCTCATGGTGAATCAAACTAAAGACCAAAACTCAAGTTGAATCAAACCTAAGGCCAAAACAAAGTACCTTAAACTTTAAACTTTAAACAAAATAGCCCTCTAAACTAAGACTCTAACTTCCTTAGGACCACACAAAAAAAGCCCCCAACAAATCCAAACAGAATCAAGTAAACCCTCTAAAAAAATTCTACAGAACAAACTAATCTTGGGATAAAAGCTAAATTAAATCCTAAACTAAATCAAACAAACCAAATAGGCCTAACTAGTCCATTAAATAAGTTTAAAAGAAATAAATAGACACAATAAACAAAAAATATAATACTTCTTTGTTTATAAAAAATTTCACAAGTACCACCGAAGGCATACCTCCTGAACTTACAACCCAAAATGAAAACCTAGAACCTAACTTACAACCTAAGACAAAAATCGGAGACCAAGGGAGGAGCAGCGCCCGACATGGAGGGTCCAATCAAAGGCTTCAGGAAGGATTGGTTGGAAAACACATCCCTCCACTTTTGACTCCTCTTCCGCCATCTTCATCTCCTCCGCTGTCGTTTCCTCCACACTGCCTTCACTGCTCCCTAAAAAGGATCAATGTGAAGACTAACGCCTTCATTCCCAATACCGCCCATTCTCAGAATAGTGATGCTCCCAAGCAGCATCTCACGGTGAAGATCACGCAAAATCAAGAACATAAAAAGAAACAATATCCCAATTGAACGGTTAGATCACCCGATATCGCTAAAACATGAATTTCATAACACAAAATATCCAGAAAAAGTAAAACTCGAGACTAAACCAGAGAATGAAAACCAAATGAAGGCTCCCTCTCTTATATAGAGTGCGGACCTAATCACACGCCCGAGCACGTGTGTTAAACTTGGTCACACGCCATGCATGCCGCACACAATTCAAAGCACGTGCTCTTTACAGGCCGCACAAACCTATTAAGCGACTCTCACAGGCCGTGCAATACGAAAAGTCACCGGCACAATGACCTGATGACTTCTCAATCACGCACCAAGAATAGAGCACATAATACAATCACACACATACTCAGACATGCGTAAACAGCCCTTCGAACCTGTGATCGCACGCCCAGAAATAGACGCGCAATCATATTGAGCGGTATGTGCCAAGCGTGCAATACCCGAACTAGTCGACCCTTGTTGTCAATTTTTCGAGACTCTTGCTGCATGTTTTATTAAGAACAATGGAGAGAATAAATCAAGAGTAGAGAATTGGAGATGGGTCAACACAGCAAGTCTAAAATACACACAGTCCTGTAAGATATAGGGTCCATTGTAGCAAGTTTTGATAAGTAAGAGTTTGTCCCACAAGAAATTGATCTAGAACCCAAAATATGCTATAATAGTAGGCCTCCAGATCTGGCTACAGATCTGACAATCCTAAGGAAAGGGAGTTGGGTGCCACGACTATACTAAATTAATCCTAAAAGCAGAGAAATAAAATATAGCCCTATCCTAAAAAAAAGGGTTAAGAGAAGGATGGTGGTAGTGTGTGCCAAAAGAAAATATAAAAATTATGAGAAGTAAGCAGGCTGAGATAGAGTTAATGATACAGTAATATAACTCAAATTTAATCTGTCTCTGCAGTGCTCCTTGCTGAGAAGCTATTAAAAGCCTCAACAAGGTATAAGCTCCCAGTTTAACCTATGCCATTTGGGGCACTCTTAGGGCTATACTCTGTCCACTCCAATGGTCACAGGGTATCCGATAGTGTCTGTCAAATCCCATTAGTTAAACTAAAAATTCGCTAGTCTAATCCAGAAGAGTGGATCGATCATTTCCACAGCCACTAGAGCAGCTCTAGCCATGAATACTATTACAGCACTATGTAATGTCAGTGCTACAAGCTCCCTAGATCTGTGCACAGACTTGGCTAACATCCATAGGTATTCCAACCCATAAGATCCTAAGTGCTTTGCTAAGGCTAACTGCTCACTAGTACCCACAAAAAGGACCATGCAATAGGTTGAATAAGGCTTTAGATTCAGCTGGTCATTACTACAAACGGCCTACAATGACTCAGCCTCAAGCTGTAATTACTATAAAGAGATCAGATCTAACATCTGATGTCGGCTAGGTAAAACAGAGGGGAGCCAGTTCCTGTACAAACCTCCTCACAAGGCTCTAGAAGCTCATATGTAGAGGAGAAGAATCCTTCTCAAACATATGAATGGGTACAACCTTAGGGCTATATTCTGTCCACTTGAATGGTCACAGGGTATGCCATTGGTCTGTCTATCCCACAGAGGCCTGAGAAAGAATATGAAAACTACTGCAGCCACCATGGTCCACAGGCCTCTGAGCTCTCTGGATCTCCCTATAAATCCAGCATTGCTTTCCATGGGGCTATCAAACCAAGGGAAATCGGATGGTAAGCAATAGATCTACTAGAAACTGAATGGGCTAGTCCCAAATACATGGATCTTATAGGCATCTAAAGAAACCATAAGATCTTTATATTCAATTAAGCATTAAAACGGCAATCTATTAATAAACACAAAACTTATAATGGAGTGTCTCTAGGCTGCAGCCTATACACAACTGCTCATCCGAATCCCAATGTATACCAAAATCTATTACAATACTGGGACAAAACTAAACCTAGCTGCTTATAGGGGGATTAGCTGGCAAGTGCTGAGCTAAGAGAGAAGAAAATTAGACAAAAGAGGTGATCAAACCCTAACCCTAGCCTACTAGAGTTCTCAGTCGGTAGAGGATGAAGGAAAGATAAAAATAATAAACTCTAAGTACAGCTTATATACTCTATCAAAATGGCCTTGGCTTGGCTCTAAAGAGATTAACCCTAATTTTTTTAGCAGACGTGGCACTGTTATAACCTTGAATGCCTCGAGATATGCACTTCAAAATTTATGCCTCGAGAAGTGTGCCCTAGCCTTAGAAAATTCTCAAAAGGTCCCTGAGTTAAAACTGAGAAGTGGAGAGCCCAGGCTTCACGGGGCTGGCAGTTATTTTAGCTTACTCGTGTAGTTGCTTTGCTTTCGTGAAGTTGCCATTGGCTGATGGGAAGGGCTCATTCATGTAGTAAAACTTTAGTGAATGGCGCAGTTGCTTCACGTCATAGTGTTGTCATGGAGATGATTTGGAGAGCTAAGATGTTTCGCGCCTTAGAGCTTCTGGAGCTCTCTCTCACTAAGTACTCGCGCAGGTGGGCTCCTGCGCTCGCGTAGTAGATTGTAAGGCTCCAGAGTGCGCGAGATCTGTGCGAGGGGAATTCTATGCGTCTCTCTCTTCCAGGGCCACGTGAGAACTCCGCGAGGTGACTTTTTATTCTCTATGCATATGAGCTCATTATGTTCCTCGCACAGCTGCTTTGAGGCTTGATCTTCATGAGAGCTTCGCGACCACGAATTCTGAAGGTTTTACATCGCGAGATCTTTGCGATGTCTTTACAGCTCTCCTCTTGACTGTACGGCCTATCTACGTGAGAGCTTCTTCCACTGCATCTTTAGCTTTGCAAGGAGGCTCCTCAACTCTGTGAGGTCTATTTCTTGACACTCTGCTATACTACACTTGTTGCTGTTGCAGCATCCTTCCTTCTCAGCTGACTTCGGCCATCTGCTAGACTCTAAGTAAATGATGATCAGCAATAATGAGTCACCATGGTGAGCACTACCAAGGTGTTCCATTAGGCTTTGGCTCAGCTGTCATCTTTGCTTGTATTCTCTCTCTTCCTTGGGCCAAAAAGTCAGGATTTTGTATTAAGCTATACATTTTATTACTAACTGCAAAACATACTTAACAAATGATTATTAGTGGGCTTCAAGGTCCATCAAAGGCTAGGTTAAGAGGTGAAAAGTGGTACTTTTCAGTGCATAATACACCCCCAAACCTACTCTTTACTAGTCCCTGAGCAAAGGATAGATTAAAACAACTACTCTAAGAATTGAAATGCCACTTTCGTAGGGAGCATGAATATATTTAGCATATATACCAAGCCTTTTAAACCCTAGGTGATCCCCAGTGGAGGAGTGAAGTCTCCTGAGAGTTTTCAGTGAAGATACTCACAAACTTCTCAATAAAACAGTTAACAAAGGTGCAACATTCTCAGGTCAGCTGTCAAGAAACAGAGCATCAGTTCACCTTTGATTCAATAAAAATGTGAGGAATTTGAACATGAAAAGCACACACATCTAATCATCACAAACTCTACCTGAGTGCACAACATTTCTAATTAGCTCACAATAAGGGGGACAACACATGTATATCAGCACTAAGCTCATCATTAATTCAAAAATCAGGTTATAGGCCATGCCTAATACATTCAACTTCAGACCCAATGCTCACCAGGGCATACTCTCAAAAGGACCTTGAGGGTTTCATTTTCTCTCAAGCTCAAGAGCAGTTATAGCCCCAAAATGGGTCTATAAGTATGAGCATAGGCAAAGCACCTAAGTCCTGGCATCATTGACATATCCTTACCATAGATTGGACAACTCCTTGTCTCTTCATGACAGGACTTTCAACTTTGGATCATAAGGCCTTTAACTGGGTTGTAATGTGGCTTATGAATTGGGTTATAAAGAATGTAAGGTTGAAAAGGGATTAAAAGTTGAGAAATCAGTAAGTGAAGGAGGTGATTCATGACTTCACCCATTTGTAGTTCAGTCCCTTTCATTTTCTTTCAAATTTTTTAGACTTGAAGTGGCTAGCTTCTCCTCTTCATTATGATTTTTCCAATGAACTGTTCCACTAGAGTCCTCTCTCACTCCTCTTCATTATTATTTTTTTTTCTTTTCCTGCATTTTTCTCTCTATTTTTTTTTTTTAATGTTTGTGACTTGCCACTTCTTTCCTCAGCTACTACACTGCTCAACTTTAGGTATCTCTTCTCCATTCACCCAATGTTGACCCTATCTTGTCCATCTTCAGCTCCTTCTCCTTTACCTTCTGAATTCTCAGAGTAAGGATAGGTTTGAGTCAGGTCCATAGGTTCAGGTGCAAGTACTCAGGTGTATTTGAAGAAAATTGGAAATTCAGGCTCAACAGGTGTGTGCACAAGGGCAGTTGATTAGGATTTGGTCTGTTTAAGCTCAAACTGTCTAAGAGAAGGCCTTGATCCTTTCCTAGGTTTCATGAGTGTTGTCAGTTGTTTTAACTTGGAGGTGCCTAACTTCCAGTGAGGGCATTGCCTCACCCAGTCCTTAGAGCTAGAAGAATTGCCTCAGTCACTCCTCAAAGAAAGGAAAAAAAAAAATTTGTAGGCCCAACTCTCAGTGGTTATGGTCTTTCATTGAACTTTTAAGTATGTCCTTACCTTTTTCTCTCTTTAATAATTCACTTAGTACTGATACAAGTGAGTTCACTTGGTGTTCACATCATGAAAAAGTTAAAAGTTAAAAGCTTGTAATGCCTAAAGGTCTGCAAAATTTTAAATTTCTCATTTTTTTTTTTAATGATTCTTAGGTGAACATAGTTCTATTTCTGTCTTACTCACTTGAATCTATTGCACTTAGGTTAACTATTTCATTAGCAGAACCTGCCACACCCCCAAACCTATGAGGAGCAGTGTCCTCACTGATTCAAAGGACAATGATTGTGCAGCAGTGAACAAACAGAGATATATAAAACACTATACTAAAGTAGAGAAAATCAAGAAATGAACACTTAACATATTAACAAACACACAAATAGACAAATAAAAATTAAACAAAATAATAGGTACACAAAAGTAACAAAAAGAAAGTTCATTATATTAGAAAATATATTTACAACACACTACTCCTAGCTCAAAACATGTGCACTATGCTAACCATCTAAGGGTCAGCTGGCTCATTCTTAATTTTAATCCCTTTTCCTTTGTCTTTCTTCTGTTGTACAATTGGTGGTGGGGGTACTCTCCCAGTTGCTACAGCTAGTTGCCTATGAACGATTTCAGCCTTTTGTTCAGCTAATTCAGTTCGGGTAATAAGGAGTGTCCTGATCTCTTTGGAGGCAGTCAATCTTTTCTCTAATGCATCAGCTCTCAACTTTTCTGTTGCAGCAGCCATTTTTTCTTGTTCAGCATTGAGCTTCTCTTTTACAACCAAACTCTCTTGGGCTTTGTATAAACACAACATTTGTTTTCAGCCCTTCCCTATGTCCCTGAGCAGCTGTTTGGTATCTCATTTCAGGCGTTGAATCTGTGCTTCATAGGACATTCTAAGAATAGTCATTCCTTTAATAATATCCCTTTTGATGTAAGGATGGGACTGTATTGCAAGAAGGAGGGTGGAGTATGGTGGACTGGGAAAAGAAGAGGCAAGAAGTAAGGGGAGGTCCTCACTTGAAGAAGGGCCAGCTAAGAATGAAAGGTCGGTGGGCTGGGGAATGGTGTGTGGAGGCTCGGGGTGGGGCTCTAGATCAAAGTCTGTTTGGATTGACTTGGAGGAGATGGGTATTAGGTCATCCACATCTGTCATAGCATCAAAGGTAGCTGAAGCAGGTGGGCTCTCTGGAATAGGTTCATCCTCAGTTTGGGTAATGGCATCAGTGAAAGTGGAAAGGGGTGGAGTAGGTAAAGGTTGGGAGGTAGGGATAGTTGGTGAATATGATGGTTGGGGTAAAGTAGCTAAGGTGGATTGGATGGCTTGTAGGCTGGTTTCTATGGAGGTCTGGTTTTGGAGGGTGGAGGTTATGGAATTAATATATGTTTCTATGGATGATTGGGTTTGGGTATTGGTTAACATTTGTGATTAGAGGGACAGTAGGAGGTGTAGGATTTGGGGTAAGAGGTTTGGTATGGTATTGGGTGTGGGTTGGATGGGTAAAACTGACTGAAAGGGAGATGTGGGTCTATGAGTGAAGGTAGTAGCCTGTGGTGGTGTAAAGTGTGGTGGGGTAAAGTGTGGGGGGGAGGTGAGTCAGGGAGAGGTGTATACTCAACGTTGATGTCTCCTAGGATAGTAGACATCATTGTGAAAAATTTCTCTCCTGAAAATGTCTCACTATCATGAGATAAGGGAATGGATTGGTCTACAGACTCACTAGGGATAGGTACAAAAGGTGGGAAAGTCTCAATGGACTGCTGGGGGGTGTTAAAGGTATGGGATTCTAGTGCATAGGTTGTGGGTATTGGGTCTGGAATAAAGGTGGTATCAGGGATTGGAATGGTTTGAGAAATATAGGCAGGATGGGGTGCTATGGGGGTTGTGTCTTTTGTGAGTTTTCTTTTCTTAGTGTAGGCAACTTTTACAGGTGGGCTGGTATGGGCTGGAAAAGGGGGTAAGGGTGCAGTAGTGGGTAAGGTGGCCATGATGGATGTGGACTGGGGGTGGCTCAGGTATGGGTACTATGCCTATGAGGGGTTGTGATGTGTGGATGAAGGGTGGAGGTGGTGGGGCAATGGGTGTAGATAAAGTTGAGAGAGAGGGGGTTGGTGCTGGCAATGAGGTTGGTGGCCTGGCTTTCCCAACAAAGGTTGCTGCCTCAGTAGTGGCAGCAGCAGCAGCAGGCACTTCCTGAATGGTGGGGGCTACTTCTCTCAATAATTCCTTCCCCTTCTCCCTCTTTCTCATCATTGTGCCACTGATACCCCATTATTTCTTTCCTCTATTTTTGGGGTTTAGGGCCACTGTCTCCTCCCTTTTGAAGGGGTATTTCTCATCTTTCAGCAGTACAGTAATTAACTTGTAGTAGGGAAGGGCATGCGGTTTTTTGTTAACCTTCACTTTCTCACACAAATCCTTAATCCCTTCAAACACTAACTTGGCTGCATCCCAGTAGTGGTTTCTGTGAAATGAGAGAATGGCATCAGCTATGGGGTATCTCCTCTCTTGCTCATGACCCGAGCAATACACATTTTTCCTCAGCACCCTATCCAAGAATCTGAGGTTGGGGTGCAGATCTCTCTTCCTGATTGAGTCCCCTGAAGCCATGATTCCTCTAGTTAGTTCCCTGACTATCTCTGTAATGGTGGCAGTCAAGGGGGGTCCCAAGCCAAACTTAGGGTCATACCCAGCTGGTATCCCTAGTACCCTTGTAATATCATACTGGTTAAACAGCATTTCAAAATTATCAATCAGTACTAGCAATGTTGGGTTCCCATCATCACCAGTCTTCAACCTCATATTCTGATAAAACAATCTGACTAATCTTGGGAACACCAGCTACATAGGGGGCCTCAACAAGAGCAGCAGAGAGGCATTGGTCAGATACTCAATGGAGGCAGAGGTCTCTAGTAGTTCCTCAAAGTAGGCTTTATCAAAATTGGTTTCAGCCTCCAGTGGAATTGTCAACACAAACTCAAAAGGGACCCTGAGGTATACATTATTTTCTTCCTCCTCAACCTTAGGGGCCACAGGGGTCACAGCCTTGCCCTTTTTCTGCTTCTTCTTTGATTTGTCAAGGCTCATAGAAGGTGGGTGCTCTCTGGCCCTCTTTGGGGTAGATTTCTTCTTTTCCTTCAAAATTATAGGGTTAACACCAGGTGAGGGCACCTCAGAGGTCTCCAATGTGGAGGCCTCTGCAATACTTGTGGATTTCCTAGTGGCCATAAGGCTGCCACTAGGAGCAGGGTCTAACATAGCCGCCAATGTATCAATGAATTTTGAACTTTTGGCCATAGGTGCTCCAAATCTCAAAACAGGGCTCACAGATCTCAGAGAATGTAGATTACTCTAAGTAGGCACCAAAAATATCACAATTCATCTTCTCTCTCTCTAATTTACTAAACCAATCAAAGCACAAAGGGAGAGTTGCAGAGCTTACCCAATGCGAGCTAGGGTTCCACCTAGAAATGTGCACAGTGGCTTAAATCCCCCAAAACTGTGCTCAAAGTAACCAGGAATAGCTGGGGAGCAAAATGGTGAGAGGAAAAAGCTTCAGATGGAGTCGCTCAAGCTGTGGAGAGGAAAATAGAGAAAGAGGGGCCCACTTTTGGGCGGAGAGAGATAGGGCAGAGAGAGAAAATGAAGCAAATGAGGGGTTTCGCTGAGTTTATAGAGCAAATCCTGCGGTTCGCGGAGTTAGCTTAAGGCTCTCGCAAAGTAGGATTGTCACGCAGATGGCTTTTAAGTCTGCGAAAGGTTATGTCGCACAATGAATAAAGCGCCTCACGGTTTTCCTTGGAGAGGCCTTGGTCAGAGTGCACGAGACCTTGATATGCTTCAGGAAATTGCCTCGCGCAGTACTTGCGTAGAATACCCAAAGGTATCCTTTTCACACAAATTAAACTCCCGGAGTAGAAAGCAACTCCGCGAGACACTTTCACAGTCAGTGCTTAGCTGTTCCAGCGCACGAGGAAGCCAAAAGATGGCTCGCGCAGCAAATTCAAGCCTTCCAACTAAGCGAGAAAGTATTTCTTACACAGCCTTCACTCTTTTAATCTCAGTGCAGCACATTGGTTGGTGCCTCATGTTGTTGTGCACCCAACCACTGTGCATGAGCACCAAGCCTCAGACAGGTGGTTCATTTCACTCATTTTTAATCAGCTGTTCATCAACATTGCAGAATTGTAAAAGTAGTTTTTCAGCTCGATTTCATGCAAATCATGATCAGGGTATCTCAGTCATTCATCAACAAACACACAGCCGATTCAGATGATACAAAGGCACATGTTTTCATTCATAAATAATTAAAACACAGACAAAGCAAAACAATCAAACCAAAACAGAATTCTAAAGAACACAATTCAACACAAAATTTTCATACATATGATACAATTATTACCAATATTTGGCTCACTGGGCACTAGCTTCCTCCTGAGTAGAGGATACATCACCAATCATAAACTAACCTTTCGAATTTGTCAGGGGCTGACTAGGTAATTTTTCTTCCTCCCTCCTGTTCAGAGCATTACAGATCTGACCAAGCTGGTCCTCAATCTTTTCTATGCTCTATCCATGAGAATTGACAGTCTGCACCAAGCTCCCCAAATTCTGCATTAAAGCCATCATCTGCTCTTCAAATGAAGAGGACCTGGGTTGTTGTGTGGGCAGATCCAACTGGTTAGACTGTGGGGCCGATAACTGAAAATTTTGCCTTGGTGGGTAACCTTAATTAAACTGGTGCTAGGGTCTGTAAGGAGCTACCATCTGCTACTGCTGGGGTTGAAGATATGAGTCATGTCTCCACCTCAGATTTAGGTGGTTCCTCCAAGAATACCCAGCAGGCTGCTGTCCAAAGGTTTTAGCAGCATTGGCATGCTTCATAACAAAATCCAAAATTTGGTTGGCAGATGAACAACCATGAATAGAATGTGTGGGGGATTGGCATATCAGATATGCCCCCTCCACCTGTGCAACCATCCGAGGCTACATCACATTCATCAATTTGTCAAACTTCAAGCTCAGATTGTCCACCTTCCTCTCCAGATCACCTTGCACCTTCACTTCATATATTCAACCTCTAAGGGTGGCCTCTTTCACCATCTTAGCTGGAATCTAATTGTCATTGCGTGACAGAGACTCCTGCTACATGGAACTTTCCCCTATTATGTCAAACAACTCCCAAGCTTCCTTAGCTGTCTTGTGGAGGTAGCTACCACCACAGGAACCATCCACCATATCCCTGCTCTTGGCATTAATTCCTTGATAAAATACTTGGACAAGCTGTCACATTGGGATTTGGTGGTGGGGGCATTATGTTAACATCTCCTGAAATCTTTCCCAAGCTTTATTAAAATTCTCAATTGAGGACTGAGTGAATGACAGAATATTTGTCCTCATCTGGCTTATTTTGTTCATAGGGAAAAACTTTGCTAGAAATTTAGTTTGAAGGTCACTCCATGACTGTGTGTTGTTGACTGGGAGCTTTGATAGCCATGTGCTGGCTTTGTCCTTTAATGAAAAAGGAAAAAGCCTCAATTTAGTGGCCTCAGGCCCCAAGCCAGCAATGTTGAAGGTAGTGCAAAGTGCTAAAAATTAGTCAATATGCTTGTAGGGATCTTCTTTACTCAGCCCATGAAATGAAGGCAGCATACTGATGGTGGAGGATTTAATTTCATAGTTCCCCTCAACAGAGGGAAACTGAAAGAAGAAGGGAGAGGTGTACTCCCCAGGTGCATTGTATTCTTTCAATGTCCTCTGCTCTCAGCCATGGTAGCTGGTTCAGTCTCAATAGCAGGGCCCTGGGTGGTGTGTCTAGGTCTAAGGATCCTTTCCATCTCTGAATTTGGGGGTTCCAAGTCAGAGTTTAAGGACCTTCTACCAAGCATACACTCACCAACAGTAATAAAAATGCTTACAAGCACACAGAAAGAATTTCAACCAAAAAAAAATAATAACTATATAGATTTATACTAAACAAAATAATAGGGGATTCAACATAAATGACATGAGATTTAGGGGAAAGAAAGTGCAAACAAAGCTAGCTACACTCCACTTGCAGCTCTAGCTTTTCCCTTCTTCTGTTGTTCATTTCTGCAAAATTCCACAAAGAATCAATAGTACTTTAATTCTAGATTAAACACAACTACAAAGAATTTGTTAGTCTAAGTTATAGTACAACTCAGGTCTACTAAAAAGATCAATATCCCCGGCAGCGGCGCTAAAAACTTATCAGTTTTTCGAGACTCTTGCTGCATGTTTTATTAAGAACAGTGGAGAGAATAAATCAAGAGTGGGGAATTGGAGATGGGTCAGCACAGCAAGTCTGAAATACACATAGTCCTGGAAGATACAGAGTCCATTGTAGCAAGTTTTGATAAGTAAGAGTTTATCCCATAGAGAAATTGATCTAGAACCCAAAATGGGTTATAATAGTAGGCCTCCAGATCTGGCTACAAATCTGACAATCCTAAAGAAAGGGAGTTGCGTGTCACGACTACACTAAATTAATCCTTAAAGCAGAGAAATAAAATGTAGCCCTATCCTAAAGAAAGGGATTAAGAGGAGGATGGTGGTAGTGTGTGCCAAAATAAAATATAAAAATTATAAGAAGTAAGCAGGTTGAGCTAGAGTTAATGATACCGTAATGTAACTCAGATTTAGTCTGTCTCTGCAGTGCTCCTTGCTGAGACGCTATTAAAAGCCTCCACAAGGTATAAGCTCCCAGTTTAACCCATGCCATTTGGGGCACTCTTAGGGCTATACTCTGTCCACTCCAATGGTCACAGGGTATCCTATAGAGTCTGTCAAATCCCATTAGTTAAACCAGAAATTCGCTAGTCTAATCCAGAAGAGTGGATCGATCATTTCCACAACCACTGGACCAGCTCTAGCCATGAATACTATTGCAGCACTATGTAATGCCAGTGCTACAAGCTCCTTAGATCTGTACACAGACCTGGCTAACATCCATAGGTATTCCAACCCATAAGATCCTAAGTGCTTTGCTAGGGCTAACTACTCACTAGTGCCCACAAAAAGGACCATGCAATAGGTTGAATAAGACTTTAGATTCACCTGGTCATTACTACAAATGGCCTGCAGTGACTCGGCCTCAAGCTGCAATTACTACAAAGAGGTCATATCTAACATCTGATGTCGACTAGGTAAAATAGAGGGGAGCTAGTTCCTGTACAAACCTCCTCACAAGGCTCTAGAAGCTCTTGTGCAGAGGAGAAGAATCATTCTCAAACATGTGAATGGACACAACCTTAGGGCTATACTCTATCCACTTGAATGGTCACAGGGTATCCCATTGGTCTGCCCATCTCACAGAGGCCTGAGAAAGAACATGAAAACTGCTGCAGCCACCATAGTCCACAGGCCTCCGAGCTCCCTGGATCTCACTACAAATCCAACATTGCTTTTCATGGGGTTATTAAACCAAGGGAAATCGGATGGTAAGCAATAGATCTACTAAAAACTAAATGGGCTAGTCTCAAATACATGGATCCTATAAACATCTAAAAAAATCATAAGATCTTTAGATTCAATTAAGCATTAAACGGCAATCCACTGATTAACACAAAACTTATAATGGAGTGTTTCCAGGCTGTAGCCTGTACACAACTACTCATCTAAATCCCAATTATACTAAAATCTATTACGAGACTGGAATAAAACTAAACCTAGCTGCTTACAAGGGGATTAGCCAGTAAGTGTTGAGCTAAGAGAGAAGAAAAATAAGAAAAAGAGGTGATCAAACCCTACCCTAACCCTAGCCAGCTAGAGTTCTCAGCAGACAGAGGATGAAGGAAAGATGAAAATAATAAACTCTAAGTACAGCTTATATACTCTGTCAAAATGGCCTTGGCTCTAAAGAGATTAACCCTAATTTTTTCAGCAGATGTGGCACTGTTATAACCCTTAAATGCCTCTAGATGTGCGCTTTGAAATCCATGCCTCAGGAAGTGTGCCCTAGCCTTGGGAAATTCCTAAAAGGTCCCTGAGTTAAAACTAAGAAGTGGAGAGCCCACGCTTCGTAGGGCTGGCAACTATTTTAGTTTACTCACGCAGTTGCTTTGCTTTCGCAGAGTTACCTTTGGCTAATGGGAAGGGCTCATTCGTGCAGTAAACCTTTAGTGAATCATGCAGTTACTTCGTGTCACAGTGCTGTCGCGGAGATGATCTAGAGAGCCAGGGTGTTTCATGCAGTAGAGATTCAAGAGCTCTCTCTCACTAAGTACTCGCGCAAGTGGGCCCCTGCACTCGCGTAGTAACTTGTAAGGCTCCAGAGTGCGCAAGAGCTGTGAGAGGAGAATTCCGGGTGTCTCTCTCCTCCAGGGCCATGCAAGAACTCCGTGAAGTGACTTTTTGTTCTCTATGCATATGGGCTCGCTGTGTTCCTCGCACGACTGCTTTGAGGCTTGATCTCTACGAGAGATTCGCGATCACGAATTCTGAAGGTTTTTCACCACGAGATCTTCGCGATGTCTTTTCAGCTCTCCTCTTGAATGGGTGGCCTATCTGCGCTAGAGCTTCTTCCACTGCATCCTTAGCTTCGTGAGGAGGCTCCTCAACTCTGCGAGGTCTATTTCTTGACACTCTGCTACACTACACTTGCTGTTGTTGCAGCATCCTTCCTTCTCAACTGACTTCAATCATCTACTAGACTTTAGGTCAATGATGATCAGCAACAGTGAATCACCATGGTGAGCACTACCAAGGTGTTTCATTAGGCTTTGGCTCAGCTATCATCTTTGCTTGTATTCTCTCTCTTCCTTGGGCCAAAAAGCCAGGATTTTATATTAAGCTACACATTTTATTACTAATTGCAAAACATACTTAACAAATGATTATTAGTGGGCTTCAAGGTCCATCAAAGGCTAGTTTAAGAAGTGAAAAGTGATACTTTTCAGTGCATAACAACTCTCACACCTTTTCACCCCATCTTGACCAAAATTCTTCTGTCCCATCGCGTGGCCTCCCATGTTGTTAAAAAAATAATGACAGTCACTTACCCTTCTCCCATCACACAGCCCTACAGGGAGCATCGACTACTCCCTAGTTCCATCGTGGCAAGACATACATCCCTTATCGTAAAGGGGAGAACCCCATCGCATGACCCCGTCACACACGTCCCATCATGACAAGACACACACACACAACACCACCTCAATATCCAGTCCCATCGTAATAGATTAGTCATGCCCTCATATCCCATCACGAAAAGGCAAAAGTAAATCTCTCAAGAATGTGGGCACACCATCGGAAAAAAAACTTAGCCAATCACGATGCAGTGACAACATGATTTTCTTACACAACCCAAGATCTGCCAAAGAAAGAAATAAGACACACTTACCGAGCAAATATCCTACCAGCATCCCATCACTAACTACGTTCAGCCAATATCACATCACAAACATCACTACCCAAAAAGCTCAGACAACACCTGCCACGCTGTATGATGAAAAGGGAGAAAGCTCGCCCAATGCCCCATCGCTAAAGCAAAGAGCCCTCTTCCCGAATTGCCTGCAACGTCCCTCCAGGACTCACCCAACACGCAGCCAAAAAAAGAATCCCCAAGTCCCATCGCGACATCACTTCCCCCCAAGACATCACATTAGCGACCGCCAAGCTCTGCCACAGCAGACATGAAGAAAACCAAAAATCTCCAAAGTTCCATTGCGACATCACGGCGACAACTAGCTAGTCCCGCTACCAGCTATACAGAAATTCCAACGACCCATCGGTCCCATCACAGACTACACAAGCCATGCATAATGCAAGTAAGTATCACCCCCAGGTAAGTACTACATACTTTTCAATTACTCGATATTGCTTATAAATATAGTTAGCTATGATTAAGTCAAATGTTTTTAAAACTCATCTCTCTCAACTCACGAATTACTGTAGTCCTCTCATTTGAGACAATTTTTAGTATTTGTCGAGAAGGTTAGACGGAGTCTCTGGCTTGCCTAGTGTCATCTTAACAACCACACAAACGGTCGGATCCACAAATCTCGTACCGATGGATCTGCTCAGTGACATCTCGAAAGTCATATTTTTCGCCGATTTACCACCGAATTGATCTTAAGCTAAATTTCCTAATATTTTAAATTTTCAAAACCCCTTACTCCCGAACAAAAAAATCTTTTACTTCCAAAAAAAAAAAAAAAAAAAAAAAATTCTTACCACTTATTCTAAAACCAAAACCAAAATCTTTCACTCACAAAACAATAAAAATAGAAAGAAACCAGAAATAAAATGAACAAAGAGACTCACCAAAAACTCACTTCAATTACCACCCCAAATCGGCCATTCTCCTAAGAAACTGAACAACGAGTATATTTAATCTAATAACTTACAAACGCCTATTAGAAAAGGAACGCTTGACGTGTATTGGTGTGAGCAATGACGCGCCCAGTCTGACATGACTTGCTAAAGCCTTTGACATTATATTGCATTGTATTATCGGTCCCTAAACCTATTTATGGACATTTGTATGATGCCTCTCGGTACCTCGACTACGTCATACCCCTCTATTTGACTGCCCCTTGCAGTAGGTCGCGACATGCGACGGGATGCCCCTTGCACCCACAAATTAGGATATGGTATTTCTCCTTTCCGTTTGACTATCACTCGCAGCAGGTCGTGCCACGCGACGGGATGCCCCTTGCACCCGCGAAATAGGATACGCTGACTTCTCCCGTCGACTGTCTATGACAGCGGGTCGCGATACGCGACGGGATCGCCCCTGGGAATCTACGGCATAGAACACGCCTTTCAGCAGCTACCACTGGCCCACGAATGCTTCGTCTTAGCTTGCGCTGATAGATAAGAAAGCCAAGCGTGTCATGTCAACATTCCCAATTCACATTTATGATTTTCTAAGAGAAACAAGAAGACACCTCGAATGAGGGGTGTCTACTTCTTCGACGCGTTCATACTTCGCAAGAGTGTGCCGAAGAGGGGCATATGTAGACACCCCCACTTTGCCCTCTCGGAATATACAAATTTGTTCAGTCAACCTTTGACCTCATAACCCTAATGTGAGAACCATACACTAAAATAATAGTATATGGCTGAACACAGGCTGAAATAATAGCTTTGTGGCTCAGATCCCAACATAGGGAGACTATATACTGAAACAATAGTATATAGTCCGAATGTAAGCTGATATAATAGTCCAACATTTCAAACCCCTTTACCCTAATGTGGGACCATATACTGAAATAATAGTATATGACTGGACACAGGCTAAAATAATAGCTCTGTGGCTCAGGCCCCATAACCCAGACTTGGGAACCATGCACTGAAACAATAGCTCTGTGGCTCAGGTCCCAAAGTAGGGAGACTATATACTGAAACAATAGTACATAGTCAAAATGTAAACTGAAGTAATAGTCTGACATTTCAAACCCCCTGACTCGGGAACCATGCACTGAAATAATAATACATGGTTGAACGCAAGCTGAAATAATAGCTCTGTGGCTCAGGTCCCAACGAAGGGAGACTATATACTAAAACAATAATATATAGTCAAAATGTAGGCTGAAACAATAGTCTGGCATTTCAGACCCGGCCCGAACCCGGACAACCCCGAATTATGCGCCCAAAACCACACGTGTAATTTGATTACACGCAGAACTACAAGCGTGCAATCAGTCTCCTTTTAAGACCAGCCTTCTTTTCCCAGATCACCTCGAGACTCGATCATGTGCCTGACATGAGACGCACGATCAGATTGAGCACTCCACTACCAACGCCCAATTGGCCTATGCCCAACTTAGTCTTACCGTCCTTGACCCCTAAGCTTCCTCGATCAAGCGCTTCGGATGAAACACTTAATCGGATTACGCACTCCACACGGGGCACGTAATTACTTCTAATGTGATTTGGACTAGGAAACTCGCTGAGCAAGTCAACCGCTCACTCACTGATTTGGTGATCGACTCAAAGCAATTAAGCACCGGGAGACCGACGCGTAATTCAGTTAAATGCCTGAAAAAGGGTGCGTAATTGAAGAAAAACCTATAAAAAGAATTTTTTATTTCGGCCCAAACATGAACCACAACACAGCAAGAGAGAATAGAATTTTTTGGGATTTCGAAATCAGAACTCCGAGTATGAACCCATAGAGCAACCTAGCCATGATTTCGAGATTCAAACTTCAAATCTTCGAGATTTCTCTCTGCAGCCTCGACCTTAGGTAATTTCTAATTTTCGACCGTAGTTCTTAGTCCTTAGACTTAGGATTTTCTTAGTTTTAATTATTAATATTAATTCAGTCTTAGACCGTAGCACCCTTTTTTTTGGACTATAGTTTTAATATTTGGTTCTAGTTTTCCGTTTCTAGAACCAGTCCTTAATCTAATGGTTTGATTCACCGACCATAGACTTAATTCTATTCTAAAATCTCAATCTTCAATCCTATCATTAATATCTGGTTCTAGTTCATAGTTTCTAGAACCAGTCCTTAATTGTACGACCTGATTTCCTGATTTCGGACCCGAATTCAGTCCTTAAACTTTTAAATTCTAGTTTTAATTCCTTAGTTTAATACTTCTAAAATCTCAAATATTCATGTCCTTAGTTTTCTAAAACTCTAGTTTCTTAATTTAATTCATAATTAAAATCCTGAAAACGACTCCGAAAATCCAAAAATACTATTTTTATAATCCAAAATCTAATTTATCCTTAATCTCAGCCACCCGATTTGCCCAAGGGAGCTTACAGAGGGTACTCGGGAACGAGGCCAATTCTCCTTAACATAACGGGCCCAAAACCCCCTTTTTTTTAGGATTATTTTATTGCTTTAATTAGGATTAAAAAATCAAGTCCATAAATTTCTTAGATTTTTAGTATAATTAATATACATGCTTTATTTTAATTAGATCCCTAGAATAATTGTTTTGCTTAAAGTTCTAATAAAATTAGTTCCTCTATTTTAATTAGATGATTCTAGCATAGTTAATTTGTTGCATGATTAGATTCCAGTATAGTTAATTCCTCTTTTTTTATTAACTAAAGTTTTAGTATAATTAATACATTGCTTTGATTATAATTCTAGAAAAATCAGTTTATTTACTTTAATTTTTTTTTTTTAATAAAATTAGTTTATTCGTTTTAATTAGAATTAATAAAATTAATTCCTTGCTTAAATTAGAGTCCTAGTAAAATTAGTTCTCTATCTCAATTAGAATTGCAGCAGAATTATAATAATTGCTTTACTTAGAATTCTAATACAATAGGCATGCTTGATTTAATTAGAGTTTCATCAGAATTGATATATTTGCAATCCTAGTATAATTAGGAGACTGATATTAATTGGACTTCTAGTAGTATTAGGACACTAAATTAATTAGAATTCTAGTAGTATTAGGACACTAAATTAATTAGACTTCTAATAGGACCACAACACCTAAAAGTAATTAGACTCCTAATAGAATCATAATATTAGATTAAATCACCATAATAAACCTACACCACTAGACTCACAATAGAATTAGGGAATCTGAACTAATCCGAATTACAATAATAACAGGAAAGGAAACGAAGATTAAACTATCTAAATTATAAGAAAGAGTCATAACTGCTGGCATTCGCAGGTGGACGATTTAGTATAAAAGTAACCCACACCCGCTCTAAAGCGTGATCATAGACGTGTTGCAGCATCGTTAAATATCTGCAGCTGGCGATCGCAATAACTATAAATCTTCCTAGAAAACCTCCCCCCTTTTTATTTTATTTTTTTACTTTTACCATTCCAAATGCCACATCGCTAGAGTCCACTTACACAGAATTGGGCCACTGATTCAACGGGGACCGAAAGGAACCCAGAAAAAGTGCGCACCAACAAGGTTGTCCACCTTCCTTTTCAAATCACTGGGTACACTGACTTCATACATCCTCCCTTTAGAGATGACTTCTTTCCCCATCTTAGCAGGAGTCTCAATGTCATTTCTGGACAAAGTCTCCTGCTACATGGAATTTTCACTTGTAACATCAAAAAGCTTCCAAGCGTCATCAGCAGTCTTGTGGAGGTAAGTACTCCACATGAGGCATCCACCATGTCCCTCCTCTTGTAATCAATTCCTTGGTAGAAGCTCTGGACAAACTGTCACTCAGGAATTTGGTGGTGGTGATATTGTTTCAAAAGCTCCTTAAACCTTTCCCAAGCTTGATGAAAATTCTTAGTTGGGAATTGAGCAAAGAAAATTATGCTCTTCATCAACTGGCTAGTTTTAGACATTAGAAGAAATTTAGCCAAAAATTGGCATTGGAGATCATTCCATGATTGTATATTGTTTACTGGGAGCATGAAAAGTCAAGTGATGGCTCTGACTTTTAATAAAAAAGGAAAGAGCCTTAGTTTGGTGGCTTCCTCTCCCAAGCCAGCAATATTGAATGTGGTGCACAAAACCAAGAACTAATCAATGTGCTTATATGGGTCTTCTTTACTTAGCCCATAAAATGATGGTAGCATTTGAATGATGGATGATTTAATCTCATAGTTTCCTTGAACAATAGGGAATTGAATGCAGAAAGGGGAGTTTTATTCTCTGTTGCTCACCCATCTCTACTACTGGCTCAGAATCCACAGCAGGGGCTTGTGTGGTGTTTCTAGGTTTGAGGGCCCTCTCTATCTCAGGATTTAGAGGTTCTAAGTAAGAATTAAGGGACCTCCTACCTAGCATTGAATTCCTTCAATATTCTATGTTGCTCACCCATCTCTACTACTGGCTCAGTATCCACAGCAGGGGCTTGTGTGGTGTTTCTAGGTTTGAGGGCCCTCTCTATCTCAGGATTTAGAGGTTCTAAGTAAAAGTTAAGGGATCTCCTACCTAGCATGCACACACAGAACAGCAAGTAAAGAACATCACAGACAGCACACTTAGAGAATTTATAACCAAAAAGAAACTACTAACAAGTACTACTGAGCTACTGAAAATCAATATAATAGAAATGAAACTGAGATTTAGGAGGAAAGAAATGCAAAC
Source organism: Chloranthus sessilifolius (assembly GCA_021018995.1). Taxonomy (NCBI): domain Eukaryota; kingdom Viridiplantae; phylum Streptophyta; class Magnoliopsida; order Chloranthales; family Chloranthaceae; genus Chloranthus; species Chloranthus sessilifolius. The sequence continues at coordinate 84,595,512 of CM037590.1, read as the reverse complement.
TAAAGGTAGCAAAGCTTCAGCTACAGTTCTAGCTTTTCCCTTTTGCTACTGTCTAGATCTGCAAAAGCCAATACGAAATCAGTGGTACTTTTATTCAAAAATAGGCACTGCTACAAATGAATATAGTACACACAAAAAAAATACACTCAAGTCTACTAATTAGATCAAAGACATCCTCGATAGCGGTGCAAAAAACTTGTTGGTTTGACTTTGTGTTTGCAAAATTTTTATTATAAAATAGGTGGTTAAAAATCTACCAAGAAATAGAGGTGAATGAGATGGAGCAAAACACAAAGCACAGCCTGGTAAGATCCAGGGCCTTTTGTAGCAAGTTTTGAAAGTAAGAGTTAGTCCCACAAGGATGGCTGATCTAGAACCACAAGGGTTATTTAGTAGGCCTCTAGATCTGACTATAAATCTAGCATTCCTAAAGAAAGGGAGTTTTTAGGGTTGTACAACTAAAATTAAAACTAAGAAATAAAAGGCAGTCCTATACTATTTAAAGAAGGTGTTGATGGTGTGGTAAAATAGAGGTAAAATGATGAGAAGTATGCAGCTAAGATTAAGTCAGTTGTGCAACTCAGATCTAGAGGTGACTCTGTAGCGATCCTTCAAATGGCTACAAGCACATCTGCAAGGTAGAGGAATCCAAATCAACTCCCGTGAATTAGATTGTTCTCTTAAGGCTATAATCTATCCACTTAAATGGTCACAGACTATCCTAGGGAGATGATCAAATCACATGGATTAAACTTAGAAAACTAACTTAATCCAAGGGAATGGATTGATCTTAAGGCTATAATTTGTCCACTTAAATAGTCACAAACTATCCTAGGGATTTCCTCCAACTAATGAATTAAATCAGAACATGAATACCATTATAGACACTATATTTGTAAGGCTACAAACTCATGCATTCATGGGAGCAAACAACCCTTAAAAATCTAGTGGAAATAACATATAATCAGAGGTTGAATGGAGACTTAGACTCAGCTGGTCATTGCTACAAAAGGCCTACAATGACCTAGCTCACAAGTCTACAATCTCTACAAAATATTAGATCTAAAATCTAAAAATGGCATTGCAACACAAAGGGGAGTTTGGATCTGCAACTATCTATCACTTGGCTATAAGCTCAAGTATAGAGAAGAAGAATCTATCTCAGATCTGTGATTTAGACCAGCCTTAGGGCTATAGTCTATCCACTTAAATAGTCACAGGCTATCCCAGAGATTATTTTCCTCACAGATGATGAAATAAAATAGGATAATTGCTGCTGCCACCATATTTACAAGGATACAAGCTCAAGCAACCATGGGTACATCAAATTCATAGAAATTCATGTGAAAAATATAGAAAATATATAGATTCAATTAAGCTATAAGAATGGCATTGCATTGATGAAAACAAAACACACAATGCCTGCCCTAAAGGCAACAGCCAGTGCAGAAGCTCAAATCAACCCCCAAGTTCATACAAAACCTATTGCAAACAAACATAAACTATCTACTTATAATAGATCTTAGCCAGCAAATGCTGAGCTAAGGAAGAAGGAAAGAAAAATGGATGATCTAACTCCAACCCAAATTACCTAAGCACTCTCGAGCTCACAGCCAATTTTGGTTAAAGATCAGATGTTTATTTCAGCTATGAGCACAGCTTATATACATAGTCTTTTACTGCCTTGGCCAATAAGAAAATAGAAGGGAAAAACCCCTAATTGTTACTTGAAGACATGGCCCAATTTTGACGCTTGGATGCCTCAGGAAGTGGGAAATAGGTTAGAACCTCGGGATGCATGCCCTAGAAGTTGGGAAATCTCCAAAGTGTCCCTATATATGGACTAAGAAGTTGGGATCTCGAGCTTCACGCGGATGAGTGCTATAATTTTGCCTCTCGCAAAGCTGTCACATGGTTGATCTTGCAGTTGAATGAGCCTCGCAAGGTCCCTTTTGTATTGAGTAATATAGCTCGCGTAGATGGTTCTCCAGGTGGCTCAAGTCGTGAGGATCTCAATGGGCTGCATTGCGTCTCACCAGGTTGGCGCGAGGATGAGCTTCAAGCTGCGCAGGGTTGCTCGCCAGGATGGGATGCACATCTCGCATGGCTAGCTTTGTCTTTGAAACGTGCGGGGTCTTCGCGAGGAAATCTTCTGGGACTCTCCTCATGAGCTGCGTGAGATGTGTGCGAGCTTTAAGTCTGTTGTAGTGCACTGTGAGAGCTCTTTTATTGTTGCGAGCTTGAGCTAAGAAAGAGTTGCGCGAGGAAGCTTTTCAAGCCAAATTGAAATGCATGAGGGTTGTGCGAGCTCGACATTTGTCTTCTCTGCTGCAGTGCACATGCTGCTGTAGTAGTGTTCTCTACTTGGCCCATCTTTCTTTCATCCATCTGACTTCTAGGGCCCACCTTAGCAACCAAAATAGGCACCATGGTGTGTACCACCCTAGTGTATCCTTTGTTCTTCCATCAGCTATAGCCCTTGGCTGTAAATCCCTCTCTTCTTGGCCTCCAAAACATGACTGTTGTACTAAGCTACAAATTTATTCTTAACTACAAAACAAACTCAAAAGAGGATTATTAAATGGCTCCAAGGAGTAGTAAAGCCTAGGTTAAGAGGTAAAAAATGGTATTTTTTAGTGCTTAACACACATTCACCCTTGAGTGTAGCAAGTAGGGTTGCTCCTCCCCTTTTAATGCCACGAAATTTGAATGAAGGGCTCCCAATCGGTCAGAAGATGACTACTTTAGAAAAGTAATCAACTAAGGCATGATAAGCCGTCAACCCATCCATGTTGAGGATTATATCAAAATCTTGAAATCTGAGCACCACAAGATCTATGGGTAACTTATGTGTTCCAATTATTAAAATCGTAGCTTTACAAACATTAGATGCCACCATCACTTCTCCTGACGATGTAGAAATCACAAGCATACGATCCAATGGTACAAGCTTAGCTCCTATTTCATAAAAGAAACTCGATGTAATCAACGAGTAGGTCGATCCAGAGTCGATCAAAACCCAAGCATGACAATCAAACGAATCGGTAGGTCTAGAAACTTTCATAGTTTCTGAATTACACAAAGGTTGACACATGGTCTAAATATACACACGCCAAAGCATTCTCAAGAAAACAATAAAACAAAATCAAACACAAAACAAACTATAAAAGAAATTGAAAGAAAATAAAGCTTAAGAAAGTAGACAAGGTGTAGCTTGTACCCTAAACAACCTCATCGATAGTCAAGGCGTCTTGATGTGACATGTCAAAAATTCAGCCCTATGCTCGAGGCTACTGCTGCTGTCTTCTCTGAGGAATATCCATGGCAGGGTATTGCTCCGAGCAATCTCGAACAAAGTGTCTCGACTTCTTACATCAAAAACACACACTTGTATGAAGTAAGCATTCACCCGGTTTGTGCCTCTTGCTGCACTTGGCACATGTTTCATACAGAGGATAGGGGCGTCGGGGAAAGGTACTTGTAACAGCCATTGTCTTTTGGTACTAAGCTGGGGCATTTCTGAGATATGTCGTAGTTACAATGCTTCTTTGGGCAGTTTGAGTTGTAGCCATCCCTGGGTCAGTGTAACCAGAGGAAAGTGCAAATCTCTGGTAACCGGAGATGGGAGCGGCTCTCTGTAATGGACGAGTCTAAGGATACGGCGTGAAACGCTGCTGTCTCTATACCGGTGTAAATCTAGAAGGAGGTGCTCGTGGAGTAAGGGACGAAGAGCCTTCTTGAATCAATTTATCCCTCTATGCTGTCTAAGGGGCTACATGTTGAGCTCGCAGGTTTTCATTTTCCTGCTCCTGAATTTGAGCCCGTTCTACAAGCTCTCCATAAGTCTAAATTTTTATTACCATGATTTTGCTCCTAATAATGGGGTTGAGCCCTTTCTGAAAATAGTAGCATTTTTCAACTTCATCAGCTACCAACATAGTGGCGAATTAGGAGAGTTGGTCAAACTTTGCCTCATACTCGGTTACGGACATGGTCCCTTGTTGTAATGCTAAGAACTCCCTCTTCTTCTGATTCTTCATGGCATCGATGAAGTACTTGCTATAAAATATTTCTCTGAACTACTTTCAAGTTCAGTGTTCTTCTTCTTGTCTGTTTTCCAACCTCTTTGGTGACGTCCACCAATATTGTGCATCACCTTGTAGGCACATCACGGCCCAAGGTACCTTCTCGTTTTTCACAGGAGTAGAGAATTTGAAATTTTTCTCTATCTGTGTGATACAATCATCAGCAGTATCAAGATCTAACTATCAAAAAAAGTGCGAAGGTCGGGCCCTGGAGAAAGTCACATATCCGTTATAATTGTTATTCTCAAACCGAGGCGGTGGTGGAGGTGTAACCGAACCACGGTTGGCAAGATTACTCAATTACTGGGCAATTAGGTCCCGGTAAGTTCTGGCTTGTTGTTTCAGCTACTGATTGAACCCTTGAATCAGTCTAGAAGTCTCTTGCTGATGAGCCTCGTTCAACTGGGCCACAAGTTATTGTACAGCTGTCAATTCGTGTATCATACGTGCTATCTCACTTTCATCTCCCTGGGATAAAGATCCCCCACCATTCCTTTACGATGCCATCATAATCCTGTTTTAAAAAATTCAAGGATTTAGAACTCGTAATATCTTAAGTTCCTAAAGTTCAACAGAAAGTATAGCCTGAGCTCTGATAACATTCTATCACATCCAGAAATTCTATCCCATCCCAAGAGTCTAGGATTTTGAGTTATGACCCGCACGCATCCCAGATACGCTAAGCGAACATACACATAATCAGAGGTCTCACGCATATCCGATTCCATAAAATCCGTGAAAGTCAACATATAAAAATGAAATATAAAACAATCATAAATGCGAAATAAATGCGATAAAACATCATAAATCTCCAAATAAAAGTAAGTCGAGTTGGAGAGAAATCTGTTAAACGAAAACCATGGTATCAACAATAATAAAATAAGACCAACTCAATACCTAGTCTAAGAAATTCAATATTCGACACTCGGATCAAGGTCAACACTGTATTTCTCTTGATAACCAGCTACGTCGCCTTTCCATAGCTCTTAATAATTAGCGTCTGTCGGGTCCACGTACTCAACACCAAACGGGTCAGAGGAACCCACGTCCACTCTATCAAGATAGTCACCTATAGCAGTTAAATTTTCGTAGGATGAGTTTACTCAGTCACGTAAACTCAGTGGATATACCACCAATCCACCTCATTCTACTCAGGTGCATCATGTGAGTGATAATAATAATATCTCAAAGAGATTAGAAGAGAATCAAGTGCATATTGTAAACTCATATCATAATTATGAATACAGGAGCATGATCTAGACACTCATATCCTAACATACCTTATCATATCTTATTATTCTCGCACATCCGTCTGTATATTGTATGAGCGTAACTAACATACTTGTGCAACCATGGGATTTGTGACGATATCGTTGCGGCGATGCGCTCGCTTGCAAAAAATATAGAGTCGCCACCTGGAGCTTTTGGTGTCTCGGGATACCTATATCATTTTTATAAGTACCAAAATGCCACAAATATCGCTCTGAATCCGGTCCACACCAAAGGCTCTTGGGTAGGGGCTTCAGTTATCGATCGGGAAGGTGTTAGACACCCGATCAACTCGCTTATTGCGGTCTCTACTAATGGCCAAAATAAAAATAAAGTAAAAGAAAAAAAAATGATTTCCCTTAAATTCTATTTGTGCCTCCCCGTTCCTACAGAAAATTCAGCGGTGTAACGGCACAAATGGGAGGATGGGAAATGCTAAAAAGAGATATGAGAAGGAAGGGGAGAGCCGGAGCCCTCGGGCCCTTGTAGCACCATAGGAGAGCCTTGCATGGCTTGCTTTGATGAGCTTTTGAAGGCCTTGTATGGTATGGAATGGGATTCTAACTCCTAAGGCTTAAAGCTAAGAGGTAGAGTGAGGGGTCTAGGGGATAGCACACACCTATGCTAAGGATTTTGGATCCAAGAATAAGCTTGGAATGAGGTTGGGAGATTCTAGAATTTATGTGAAAATGAGACACAAAAGGGAGGAAGAACTTCTCACTTTGAGCTCTTTCTCTCTTAAGCCAATTTCTCAACCTTTAAAACCAAGGGAGGGGAGCTATATTTATAGCAAATGGGTGGATTAGGAGACTACTTAGATACTAATTAGAGTTAACAATTAGGTAATCTTACATCTAAGGATTCCTAGGGTTTGAAAGGTGTGAAAAGGTCCTCCAATGGTGGATGATAGGGAGGGGCCTTAAGTCACCTAATGGGTTGTAAATAAGGTGCAAAAGGGTGCAACAGATTTATCAAAACATACCCCAAAAACCCAGGTGGTCAACAAGTCAAACCCTAGACACGAAATTCAAGGCAAAATCAAAGGTTGCTGTTCACAAGTCTGGCGCAAATATTAGTTACGCTAGGAAAATATACAGTAAAATAGTGTTGAACAGTAGCTTGGAAGTTGGCTTCACGAAGGTGGGGTCCACTTCAATGCTGGCGCAACTAATAGTTGAGCCAAGCAAAAATTCTGGAAAAGTGGCTTGGCGCAACTAATAGTTGCACCAAGCAAAAATATAATTGGCACAATTATTAGTTGCCCCAAGTCATTTCTAGGGAGAAATATACTAGCGCAACTATTAGTTGCGCCAAATCCCTAGGGGAGGCCAGTTGAAATTACTCTTTTGCCCTCCGGGCTCAAACCGCCATATCTTTTGGTGTATAACTCCGATTGGGGAAATTCTTGGCTTGTTGGAAAGCTGATGACTTCTACTCTTCAATGGTATAAGATTCGATTACAGTAGAAGGCCTTAGCTAGTCCTAGTGTACCACTCCTCTTCCAAGGCTAGGAAGGCTTAGGTCTAGGCTCAGAACGGGTTTTAAGGGTCAGGATTGGTTTCTAAGGGTTTGGGAAAGTTCTTAAGGGATCTAAGATGATTCCTAAGGGTTTAGAAGGGTTCCTAAGGGTTCTAGGGTGGTTCCTAAGGGTTCCATACATGCCATCAATAGCTTGGAAGTGCGCTTCTCTCGAAATATATTTCGATCAGGCCTTGGGCCAAATTTGGGTGTCTGCAAATGCCCCTCTTTGGTATCCGATCACTAATGATCGAATGCCAAAGAAAAGAGACATCCAAAGAGGCCTAAGGGATTACTGACAGGTCCGTCGCTTTCAGAACGAACTTCAAACATCATATGAGTAACATGGTGAGAGAACAAAAGCCCTGGATGTCAGGCTAAATATTCATTTCTCCAGGTAATCGATCCCCAAACGCTTAACGACATTACCAGGCATAACCGAGGTAGAATGAGTTGCGAAAGCCCTGTATGCCAGGCCAAACATTTGCTTCTCGAGATAATTTTGAAGGTATTTGATGTTTAAGATTCATTCTGAATGCAACAGCTTCGTGAGTAAGAGGGGTGATCGACCCACATTTAAAGATAGGCACGAAGTAAACATACACAAGCCTCCACAATTTGCGTCCAATCCTACGAGGCATTTGACTGTCCCATCTGATTATTCGTGGGTGCCCCTGCTGAAAGCAGGGTTCGAGGTCTTTGGGCGAACCCATCGATCCCGAAATTTATTTAGCATGACTGCCCGAGCAAAGTGAATAGATGTCACAACGCCTAGAGTATCTAGCTTCAACTACCTTGAATAGATCCAACCAAACATTGGGGTGTCTCCCTAAAGGGACATCCAATCCCGGTCTCTGTCAATAATGATCATAAACATCATTTAACTATGCATAATCATGCACCCCTCAGAGGCAATAAGCAACAACAAAGGTGATGGAAGCCCCGACCCGAACCCACCCGGATACAATTTACGGGGAGAAGCGACCATCATATGGATACCCAGACGCATGGCGTACACTTTACAGGGATACCACTGCCCATACAAGTTTTAAGCCTGTAGAAAAATAAAAGGGAAATGAACCCTTCTGAATGCATGATTGCACATAGTTTGATTAATACATAATCTCATTCTCAACAGGTTGGTCTCAGCCAACGATTGACATTTTCCAATGGAGAATTTGAAACTTAAGACACTTAAGTTTATATGAAGCTAAAACAGAGCGCTTAGCGCAAAGATTTAGCAGTGGAGTTGACTCGATCGAAATATTGACTGTTTGATCAGGACTGACGCCGTTGCTCCTACTTTGAAGAAGGATCCAATGGTCCAGGGCGAACCCTAGACTCGAGACTTTAATATGGCATAGCTGCATTGCTGATAAAATATTGACGTTTTGCCGCATTATGCATGTGTGTACCCTCCGTGGGGAAATACAAATAGGTTATTATTTACTTTATTTTTGTGATTTTTATGTCATTTTGTGTAATTTTTTTTTGGACTTTTCAACGTTATCATTTTATGTGAATTTTTAAATTTATTACCTTATGAATTTTTTTTCCAAGGTTATTACCTTTTGGTTTTTTTTTAGAGTTATTATTTTATGTGAGTCATTATTATTGTTATTATTATTATTTTTTGGCTTTTCTATGGGATTTGTTTTGTTATTTTTTGGACTTTTTATGTTTATCTATGTAGGATCGGGATGCCTATTGCTCTCAATCTACTTTATTGTTAGCACAGCTTCTCGGATAGGTCGAATGAGGGTCGACATACCACTTGGGAGCACATGCATCTGCCGAGAGTAAGCAAAACGAAGAGAGGGGGGGTTACACACCTAACCCGTACCAGGCCCAAAACCCAACTTATGTGGCTAGCACAACTATTTGTTGCGCCGGGCCAATAGGGGCCATAAAATTGCTTGGAGTAACTAATAGTTGCGCCAGGCTAAAATAGGGCTCACAATTGCCTGGCGCAACTATTAGTTGTGTCAGGCTTGGCTGGGGAGTAATTTAAACAGCCCAGATTCGGGCTATAGGGCATTTTTTGAAAATTTTCTCCCCCCTTCCTCCTTAAAACCAAAAAATGGCCTCCTTAGGGTTCCTTTACGTTGCCTCTATGCGTGCCTCATTGCCATTGCTTGCTTGCGTTGATCGATTGCCGGCCCGCGCTAGATCAAAGACCCCATCCTCTTCACAAGGTAACCATTAAAAACTCATTTTTCTTGATTTTCCTTATTTTTTCTTGCAAATATGATCATGATCTTACATTCTTTGATGAGTAATGGTTAACTTTCATGGTATGTATGTTTATTGATGGTGTGTGGATGGTTCCTTATGAACGATGCGCTATTTTTGTTTTTTTATGGGCTTTAACACACATATTATATATATATATATATATATATATATATATATATATATATATATATATATATTATTTTTATTTTTATTTGTGCATATTGAAAGGGATTTTTTTGTTTTTATTTTTACAAAATAAAGTAAAGGGATTTTTTATGGTTTTTTATTTTTGGTTTTTATTTTTGCAAAATAAAGAAAAAGGATTTTTTTTTGTTTTTTATTTTTAGAAAGTAAAGGGATTTTTTTGTTGTTTTTTTATTTTTATAAAGTAAAGGGGTTTTTTTTGGGTTTTATTTTTATAAAGTAAAGGGATTTTTTTGTGTTTTTTTTATTTTTAGAAAGTAAAGGGATTTTTTTTTATTTTTTTTTTTAATAAAGTGAAGGAATTTTTTGTTTTTATTTTTGCAAAGTAAAGGAACTTTTTTACTTTTGGCTTTTATAAAGTAAAGGGGTTTTTTTGTTTTTGGTTTTTATAAAGTCAATAAAGTGAAGGATTTTTTTTGTTTTATGGACATAGACTAAGTTGTTTTTTTTTGTGTGAAAGAAGAGTTCTTCTCTTTTTTTGGTTTGTTTTTTTTTGCTTTTGGGAACACAAAGAAAATGATTGTTTGCTCCCTTTTTTTTTTGAACCTAAGGAAAAGAGAAAGAGATTTTTTTTGGCTTTGTTAGAAGCATGATGATGATGATTTTTTTTGTTATTCTAAACATAAGGGAATAATTTTTTTATTTTTTTCTTAATGTAAAAGAAGGGCTTTTTTACTTTATTTTAGAAACATAAAGGAACGATTTTATTTTATTCTAACTTGCATTATTTCCAAAGATAGGAAGGGGAGAAAAATTTGTATTATATGTCTTTTTTTTTAAGAAAGGAAATTTTTTGCATTTTAATCTAACAGGGATTTCTCTTTTTTTTTCGATTTGTGCATGTGTATCTCTTATTTCTGAAAATAAGAAAAAAAGGGGGGACATACTTACCTTCCTTTGCGGCATAGTACATCATGATTCTTTATCATTGATCTGATTTGATGTGATTGCTTCTTGTTTCCCCAGAAATGTCAAGTGATGATGAGCATATTCCCAAGGAGGGCCAGGAGGAGGGGCCCGAGGTAGTATACGGTCCACGAGGGGAGCAGTTCCTTTGGGTAGAGCAGAAAGCGGGCCCATGGCTCGAAATGCAGGGTGAGGTCACTCGAGCCTGCCTCCTACATCAATAGCATACCCATATTTCGAATTTCTGCATAGCGGGCCAAGTAAAAGATGGTTCAGATTTCTTTCTTTTGTGCAACTTTTCTTTCTTTCCATGATCTGATGCACTTTTCTCTTCTTATGCAGGACTTGCCCTCTATTGTGTTCCACAGGGGGTGGCTTGATTTCCAAGACTTCTACCTCTATGTCCCCCTCGTAGTGAAGTTTCCGCTGGCGCATGTGAGCTTTGGGGAGTTTCTGACCTGCCCTGCTATGAGGGCTGATGCTGCCTACCTGAAGGCCTTGATCAAACGGTTTGGTCGTGAGACGATGGCTTTCCATATGTCGTACTCCAAGATGCCCCTGACGCCTGTTGATTAGGCAATGATTACGGGTATTAGGATAGGAGGGATACCAATAGCCAGTCTCTCGATGCCGAGTAGGGAGGACGTCATCCGACTGATAGGGGCCTATCCCCCTCGCAGGCAAATACATGGTACCGAGATCAAGATGACCTGGCTTACCGCGCTTTACACGACCGACGAGTTGGTGGACTTGGGCCAGCCAGACAGGGTGCTTTATATTATGCCCAGGCAGGCAATTGTCTTGGCCCGCATTACTCTTCTGATCCTGTTGGGTAAGACCCTTTTTACCAATGCGAGCAGTGGCCGAGTCAGCCTAGCGTTGCTGAGCGTCATGGACAATTGGGGTGACGTCCATAGGTATGACTGGGGCGGGGCTGGGTACGCATGGCTTATGTTTAACTTAGCTCGGGTCATAACCGAGGATTCCAAATCTGTTGTTGGTTTTTAGGCCGCCTTGGAGGTAATCCCTCATTCTTTTGCTTTCGCCAATTTCCTTAAATGATCTTTATATGCTACTGACCTGCTCCTGTGTAATGCCCATTTCAGGTATGGGGGTACCACCATTTTCACCCTGGGCACTCGCTTCTCCACTCGGAGGAACTTACTTACCCTATTCTTAGCAACTAGAACCAAGCCCGGTGCCGTGATGTGGGCATGAAGCACCTGGAGATGGGTTTAAGGTCCCAACTTGACCTGATGGTTCCTAAGCAGGTAAAGCCCCTCTTAACAACTTGGTTTACTCATGCTTGGAAATCCTTCTTGATTAGTATACTGCATGTTTAATTGACTGACCACTTTTGGACTTGGGCAGATCCTCCACGACTTGTATCTCGCGACCCCCTTCTGGGATCGGGCAGCCGTAGGCCACTATCACCTGTTTAACAACCGTCGTGTCATTTTCTTTTATGGGGCGTGGGCCAAGGCTTACTATTTGGGAGAGCGGGTGGTGCACCAGTACCAGGGCTACTATGCCATTCCCGTGGACCCTCCTATGAATGTTTGGAATCCTGTTGGCAGCATTGAGGAACTCACGACGACCCTTCTCAATAATGGGCTCCCTATCCATGCTCTTCATGTGCTCGAAGACTATCACACTTGGTACGAGTGCCTGCCATATCAGTTTATCCTGCCATGATTTGTACCTAGTGTCAATTTCCTTGCATTTGGCAGCCCGCGTGGGCAAGTAAATATTTTTTCCTCTTTAGATTAGTCTCTTTTTGTTTTATCTCGACCTCTATTCTTTTCGAACTAATTTTTATTTTTTTTACAGTTTGCTCCAGGGGATGGTTCTGATGATGAAAGTGAGACGGCGGCAGGTACAGCTGATACTTCAGGGGCAGGTCCTTCTGGCGAGGTTCTTCCGGCATTGGTCCGTCAGGTATTTCTCAGGTTGCTGCCCCTAGGGGCAATCCGACCGTGGTCTATGGGACCTTTCGACGCCTTGATGATAGTTTCCTCTCAGGTCTGTGTGCCGTCGTGGATAGGCAAGCGCGTCTCTCTGCTGAAGCGGCCCGTGTCCCTCCTCCTGAGGTGATCCCCGGGGTAAATCTTCTGACGGCCCATCTCTTTCTTATTTTGGCTTCCTTTTGCTTTTTTATGATTGCCCTAATAGCTGACATTGTATCTTTCTGAATGTAGAACTTCGACTCGGCCATGGAGTATGCGGCATATCATCTTAACCTCGCGGAGCTTCGGGATGTGGAGACGGTGAGTATTCTGCTGCTCTGCTTTTTTTGTGGGTTCCGTCATCATTTTTTTATTGGTCCCAATTTCTGATTTTGGCTATGACTTGCAGCGTGCACACGCCAAGGAGTCGCAATCCTTGCTTAGCCGAATTTCTCAAGCCTGGTCCCGGGTGGGGGATATGCGGACTTACCAGGGCTCCGCTCGTCGTCGGAAGAAATCAAAGGGCGCGTATAAGGAATAGGCCTTAGTTTCTCCTTTTAAAACATTAGTACTTTGGGATTGATGATTTGAATTTTTAGACAACTTAGGATGGATGATGTAGCACTTTGTGGATGATTTTTTATTTTGGAAATATTTTAGTGCTTTTGTTTTGATTGCATGCCATGGTTTCCTTACACCGTATCTGTTTTTCTGCAGGATGTGTCTGCCAAGCGCTCTCAGAAAGCGACCTTTTGGGTTGCATGCTTTGATGTAGGATCTATCCTGCACATAAAGAAATAAAGTAGTTTCTAAACTGTTAGTGGCATTTTAAAGATTTGTGAACATTGCTTATGACTGCTAACAATTTTGACCGATTTTTTTTAAAGGGCTGGAAATAAACACAATTCCCCCTAATCAGGCCCCAAAATGGTTTAGGAGGAGAGAGCTTTAGTCTGGCGTAACTATTAGTTGTGCCAGGCTAAACCCATGGGAAATTGTACTGGCGCAACTATTAGTTGTGCCAGGCTAAACCCATGGGAAAATTACACTAGCACAACTATTAGTTGCTCCAGGCAAAGGTTGGGACAAAAATGCATTGGCGCAACTATTAGTTGCGCCAGTGTTAGCCTGGGGAGCTTGTGGGACCTTATATACCCGAGCCAGCCCAGAATTCTTTCTTTTTTCTTTTTGACCTGGTCCTTTGACTGCTTCTTTTTGTTCTCATTTTCCTAGGGGCGGGTCCATCAATATACATCGAATTCTATACTCTTCAAAGATCCTTGTACGTTTATGGACCCGCTTTCCAACCCTCCCTTACATAGAGGGCCCGAAATCAAGTTACCCCCTTCCTTGGGCTTGGGACCCAAATTTCTAACAAATTGAGTTGGGAGTTTGAACGAGAGTGAGCTCGCTGACTTGGAGCGCCTTGGGGTATCTCGCCTTCCTTTCTGGAGGTTTCCCCACGGTGGGACCTTCTTCATGCCGCCACATCCTTTTGAAACCCAAGTGGCCATGTATTCTGATTTAGGAATCGGGAGATAACTCCTACTCTTGAGGAATTGTCCAACTTGTCTGGTTTAAGGCTTCACAGGGGCCTTGCAAGAATTGTACCAAAGCCGAGCTACGCCAAAATCGTTCACCTTACCTTGGGCTTGAAGAAAAATGAATATGAGAAAAGTCTCATTGGGGGGCCCACTAGGTGTTCGATGAAATTCCTGAAATAACTTTTTGGTGATGAAAGTCTCCGAAAATTACCGACTCGGAACATCTTCAACATGAAAGCATTCTCTCTTGGCCTTGTCTTAGAAATCCTTTTCTTTACCAAGGGAGAGAGCTTCTCTTTGGCAATTTGCGATATTTTGACCGAGTTGGAGGCGGGCCGATCTATGATGCATTTGGTGCTCGCGGAACTTTTTCGGTGCCTTGATGCATTTTCCTTTGGGAAGACCAGGAATCTTAGAGGTTGCCTACTTTTGCTTCAGGTTTGGCTGGGAGAGCATTTTTCCATTTTGGGACCAGTGCCCCTCTTTTATCTTGCTCGAGGAGAGGTGGTCTGATGCTTTTTGGGCAGGTGCCACATGATTCCCTAGGGAGATTTGTCAGAATTGAAGCTTTAGCTGATTAGTGCGGATCTTATATGGGGGCTTCCTTGGCTAGAGTGGACCTATGTAATTCGTTCCAGAGACCACGAGGGCATCACCCTTTTGGGGTTGACTGACAGTACCTTCTACTTTCCATTTCAAGTGTTACGTCAGTTCGGCTGCACTTAGCAGGTGTCTTGCGAGGCAAAATCCCCTCTCTGTGATTTGATCTTTTCTAGAGGGTCCTCTAGGGATATAGATCGGATCACCGCTCTTTGGGAGACACGTCAGTCGACATTGATGTGCGATATGGAGCAGGGAAATTTGGCTTAGTCTTCTCCTGAGTATGAGGCTTGGCTACTGGTTGAGCGGCCCGTTGCTGATCGTCTGGATTCAGTGGAGAGTATTGACACGGAGGCCCCTAGCCAAAGAAAGAGATGGCACTCCGAGCCCGCATCGAGCTACTAGTGGATGAGAAGAGGGCCCTGCACAAGTTTTTAACGCAGGAAAAGGTCAAAGCAGAGAATGCAAAAGGAGAGGTCCTTCTTTTGAAAGGATCCTTAAGCGTTGCCCTTGGAGCCGCTGATACTTCTCGGAAGAGGTATAAGAGCTTGCATGTCGTTGGTTGACTGAGCGGAATGTCTGGGAAGATGATTTTTGTGTTGAGATTAGTGCCTTGAAGCACGAGTTTGGCCACTGATTCTTCCTGCACACATAACTTTTTACATAGATCAGATACACAGAAAAAGGGCATAAGAAACCCCTTTACAGATATACACATTTTTTGTATACATATTTTCTTTATGTTTGTTTTTTTGTTTGTTCTTTTTTTTTTTTGTAATAAGGAAGAAAGAAAGAAAGTTGGAGATCACACCGACTATTTTTTGGGATGTGGTGTAAGCGGTACATCCTGTAAATGGAAAAGGAAAATCTATTATATTTACAAAGACTCCTCTTCTTCTTTTTTGTTTGTTTTTGTTTATTATTTTTTTTTCTTTCTCTTTTTTTTTGGTTAATGGGTCCCTTTAACAAAGAGGGCTTTCCACCCTGCTCTTTATTCTCTTTTTGTTTGGTTTAATGCCTCAATCACAGGGTGAGAATTCGGATCCCCTTTTTGGGCATGATTGAACCCCCCTTTAAGTAGTCGGATCTTGGGTGAGTTTCAACAGCTTTGCCAAGACTGGAATGTCAATCCCTTTGGATTGAGTCAAACCTTTCTCCTTACCTTGAGTCATACGTTTGACAAAGCAGTCTTACAATGGAAATTTTGGTCGGGGTCTGATTTGAACCAACATGAGCGGCCCAACTGGAAAAAGGGGATAGGGAGAGTAACCAAGAGGGCTCCTCAAGCATCAATCCTCTCCATTAGTGCAAACCTTTCTTTTCTTTCTTCTCTTTTTTCTTTTTTTTCTTCTTTTTATTTATCTCCTTTTTTACCCATGGCGCCCTTTCAGGTTTTCACCACGTCCATGGGTTTAACTCCCTTACCCCAAGCGCCCCTTCGGGTTTTCACTTGGTTCACACATACTCACTGTTTTTACCCGTAGCGCCCTTTCGGATTTTCACCACGTCCATATTAATTTGAGCTTGTATTTTTATTATTAGTTTTCTTTTCAACAACTACAACATAGACGTCGATTCCCTTATAGCCGACTGGATGGGGTTCTAGTGTTGTCTCACAACTCGGTTTGTGTTGACTTAACTGGTATTATGACTGCTTGTAAACTTAAAAGAGGGCTTTCTTCAAGGTGTAGCTTGGTCATGGGTTAGGTTAGGATTTGAAGGTATGCTAGGCTAAAAGGGTTTCCTTGATACGACTTCAATTTTTTCAACATACTTTCATCGTTGGGGGTTTTTACTATACATGCCCCATGATTCTTCTACATTTTTTTATTCTTTTTGCTCCATTTCAGGCAATCTCTTTTTGAGGTTTTGCTTTGTCGATTTTTTTTTGGATTTTGATAGTAACTTTACTTCCCTTTTTTTGTATATGTACACACATTTTTTTAGGGAAGTGGGTTATTGAAAGAAAGGCTCTGGCTTAAATGGGGTAGCAAAGGATATCACCATTTTTAGGGATGCTTTTTGGCCACTGTGTTTAGAATTATGGTCCCTTTTGGGTGGTTCTTAAGCAGTCACGTATATGTTTCACCAATACTTACCTTACCGTGATAGACTAAGCGTAGAACCGTTGGACATATCCAGCGTTGATGGGCTTAGGAAGATGATCTCCGTCCATGGTGGCAAGGCGGATGGCGTATCCCGTAGCACTTCTCGAACGACAGAAGCTCCTTCCTAGTTCAGCTTGAACTTCCCTCTCAGATCGGCATGGAGGGATGGGAAGATCTTCTTCAACATAGTGTCTCCTACCTTTAGATCTCGATCGCAGACATGTTTATTATAAGCGCATGCGATTTGCCCCTGGTAAACCTGAGTATGACATAAGGTGAGGAGTCTTTTCTCATCCAGTAAGTTCAGTTGGTTAATGCGGGATCTCTCTCTTTCTGCTTTGGGAAAGCCCGATTCCAAGAGGATCCGGAGCGACGGTACTTCAATTTCTACCAATAGGACGGCCTCGGTTCCATACACAAGGGAGAATGGTGTTGCCCCTGTAGCGGTATGGATCGACGTTCTATAGGCTCATAAAGCAAACAATAATATTTTACTCCAATCTTGGTAGGTGACGACCATTTTCTCTAATATGCGGATGATCATCTTGTTCGCAGCTTCCACGACCCCACTAGTTTGAGGCCGATAAGGTGAGGAGTGATGGGGCTTGATTTTGTATTGCTCGCAGAAGGCCCGGATGTGTTTATTCGTAAAATTGGTGCCATTGTCAGTGATGATATCTTTGGATACTCTAAATCGGCACAAAATATTACTCTTGAGGAACTTCTTGACATGACTGGCCGTAATGTTGGTATATGATGCCGCTTCTACCCACTTGGTGAAGTATTCAATAGTAACGAGGATGAATCGATATCTATTAGATGCTTTCAGATTAATCATTCCGACGATATCAAGGCCCCAGGGAGAAAATAGATAAGAAGGGGTCATGCAGTGTAGATCAATGGTAGGAGCGTGTATCAGACTGGAGTATTCCTTACACTTGTAGTATTTCTGAACATGTTTGCAGCAATCTGATTCCATAGTGGTCCAAAAGTATCCTTGCCGTAAAATTTTCTTGGCGAGCATGTGATCGCTGACGTGGGCTTCGCATACTCCTTCGTGGATCTCCTTCATGATATTGATCGCTTCACTTTTAGTAAGGCACCTTAGCAAACATTATTGTAGGATCACTTGTAAAGACATTCCCCGCAAATGACGTAGCCTATCGCTAGACGTTGAACGGTTTATCGGTCCATCTTGGACGTACCCTCAGGGAAAGTTAGGGTCTTAAGAAAATTCTTGATATCTGAGAACCAAGGTGGCTCATCATCAGGCTTTGTAGGTTCCTCAATCTGGAGGTAGAAGGCCGACTCATTCCTCTATTCGATTATTATCGGCTTCATCTCAGTACCATATGAGATTTCTATCATTGATGCCAACGTTGCTAGTGCGTCGGTGAAGCGATTCCTTATTCGGGAGACATATGAGAATGTCACATCTTAGAAGCAAGCTATTAGATCCTCAAGGTGTTCATGGTAAGGGATTAGTTTCTCATCTTTCGTCTTCCAATCACCATTCATCTAGCATATAATTAACTGCAAATCACCAAACACTCGAAGGTGAGTTACATTCAGATCAAGAGCCGCCTACAGACCAGCGGCACAAGCTTCGTACTCAGTCGTGTTGTTAGTGCAAGGGAAGTTGAGCTTGATGGAGACTGGTACATGGGATCCTTTTGGTGAAATCAGGATGGCGCCAACTCCCTGACCCTCGGCATTTGCTGCCCCTTCAAAGTGCATTACCCAAGATTCTTTCGCTTCCTCGGCATCGTCTTCCATCATGAACAGGATGTCCTCATCGGGGAACTCAGTTCTCAAAGGCTCATAGTTTGACAAAGTATTGTCGACAAGATGATCGGCGAGTGCCTGCCCCTTAATCGACTTCTGAGTGACGTACGTGATGTCGAACTCAGATAATAAAAGCTACCATCATGCGGTTCATCCAGTGAGAGCCGGCTTCTCGAACAAATATTTCAACAGGTCCATTAGGGCCAAAAGTAGAACGGCTTGGGATAGCAAGTAATGGCAGAGCCTCTGAGTAGCCCATACAAGAGCTAGGCATGCTTTCTCCATATGAGAATAGCGCGCTTCATAATCAGTAAACTTCTTACTCAGATAGTAGATGGCATGTTCTCTTCTTCCCGTCTCGTCATGCTGCCCTAAGACACATCCCATCGAGACTTCTATTGTGGAGAGATACATCAAGAGTGGTCTCCCTGGCTTGGGTGGTATCAAAATAAGTAGATTAAGGAGGTAGTTTTTTATTTTATCGAATGCTACCTGACAATCGTCGTTCCATTCAACGGGCGAGTTCTTCCTTAGTAGCTTGAAGATCGATGTACAGATTGGAATTACTTACGCAATGAACCGACTAATATATTATATTCTGCCTAAGAACCCTCTAACCTCTTTCTCAGTAGACGGCAGTGGCATTTCTATGATAGCTTTGACTTTGACTGGGTCGACCTCGATCCCTCTCCTGCTGACGATGAATCCTAATAGTTTTTAGGACATAGCACCAAATGCGCACTTCTGTGGATTCAGACATAATTTGTACTTTCTTAACCTCTCAAATAGCTTCTGAAGGTTTACCAAGTGATAGCTTCGCTCTAGTGATTTGGCTATCATATCATTAACATACACTTCAATCTCTCGGTACATCATGTCGTGAAACAGCACAGTCATAGCTCTTTGGTATGTTGCACTGGCATTCTTCAGCCCAAACGGCATGACTCGGTAGCAAAAGGTTCCCCACAGAGTGATGAATGCAGTCTTCTATCGATCTGCCTCAGCCATCTTTATCTGATTATATCATGAGAATCCGTCCATAAAAGAAAGTATCTCGTGCTTAGCAGTACTATCGACCAAGATGTTGATGTACGACAAGGGGAAATCGTCCTTCGGGCTCACCCTGTTCAAATTATGGAAATCGATGCACATGCGGACCTTTCTGTCTTTCTTCGGTATAGGCACAATATTGGCTAGCCACTGCGGGTACTTAGATACCATGAGAAACCCTGCATCATACTACTTGACGACCTCATCTTTGACTTTCAACATCCACTCGGGTCGAAGACGTCTCAGCTTCTGCTTAATCGGCTTCATATCAAGGTAGAGAGGCAACTCATGCTCGACCAAATCGGTGTCCAGACCAGCCATGTCCTCATATGACCAGGCAAAAATGTCTTGGTATGACCGAAGGAAGTGATCATACTTTTCCTTTCTTTGGGAGACAGTGACATTCCAATCTTGGTAATTCGAGGAATCTCCTCAGTCCCTAAATTAACGTCTTCGATCTCTTCGACAATGGGGGTAGGGCCATGCTCAAATTTGACAAATCGGTCAAGGAGCTCATTGGGGAGCTCCTCCAAAGGACTATCCTCGTCAAACTCTTAACTCCTACCTCTTCTTGTATTTCTACAGGAAAGGGGTCGATTTTATGTGGGACAGGTATTTCGATTAAGGCATCTTTTTATGGGACTTTATCTGGAATTTTAAAAGACAGTATTTCTGGGTTTTGTATTGTTTCAACTGTTTTGAGATTTTGTATTTTTTTAATGTTTTTGAGATTTTCGTTTTCTTCAGAGGCGATCCCTTGGCAAAGCAGGTTGCTATATATACAAGGTATTGTCTGCCAAGGGCTTATCTCACTTTTTACAGGTTATTTTTTTTTTAGAAACAGGTGCCAAATTGTAGGCCACTCCCTGCTTCCAAGGTTTAGGGTAAAGATGCCCAATTGTATACCTAACTTGCTGCCCCTTTACCCTTTTGGATGGAGGGTGCTGACTGATATGGGTTTTTGGAGTCAGCCTCCATCATATTGATCCTCATTTTGTCTAAGATGATGTCCTCAAACATTAATACCATTTTATAGAGATTTATCACAGGGGGAGTTTGTTCAGGTACTGGCCGTCGTTCTTCGAAGAGGGACAACGCAGCCAAATTTATCTCCAAGCTAGGAAGGGTAATGTGGGGATTGGTGGGATGGACAGGGGCTATAGGTTTGTGTGGGGTCAAATGGGTTACCCCATTTCGATCGATCTTTACGACCCCAGTGCTGACAAAGGAATCCCTGATGTGCGGCCTAGGGCGAGGTTTCTCTTCAATGTTGATTCCTCGAGCTCTCATAGTTGCGGCAATCCTGGCTTTCCCTTTAGCCTCTCGGACCTCTTCCTCCGTGGGCTTATAACCTAACCCGAATCGGACCTCCTGCCCCTTGGCAATGAGTGGCTCTTTCCTTCCTTGTAATTTGGGCCCCAGACCCCTTCCTTTCTAATAGCCCCACTTTTGGAGTATAGCCACCACTGCTACCATTCCGCCTCCAATTTTAGGAATGATGCCCTCAATGGGCTCCGAGAGTATTGCCGACACCTCATATTCGAAACTATGGAGGTAGACATCCTCAGCGGTGTGTAGTACATCCAGTATATTAGATTTGTCAATGCTATTGCTGGCCTTTTCTTTCTCACTATGCCCCTCTCTGATGATTGTAATAATCTTATGCCCAGATGCAAATTTGAGTTTTTGTGTAACGTGGAAGGTATGGCTTCGACTTCGTGCAGCCACGGGTGCCCCAACAACAGATTAAATGAGGATTTAATATCCATTACTTGAAATAAAATGGAAAAGGTCATTGGCCCGATTAGTAACTCAAGATCAACTTCTCCCATTATTTCTCTCCTGGTATTGTCAAAACCTCTAGCGCTGGTTCTCGTGGTCCTCAACATGCATGGATCGACTCTGATCTTGGTGGCAGTTCTTAATGGGCATATATTCAATGCGGACCTATTATCGATTAGAACCAAAGGAATTATCATATTTCCAAACTCGACTATTATATTCAAAGACTTCGAGTGGCTACCTCCTTCCTCTGGTAGGTCAACATCAGAAAATGAAATGGCATTCGGAGCCGTCACTTGACCAATTATCTACCCAACCTCATCTGGGCTAACTTGGAGCGATACATGCGCATTTTTTAATGCCCCCATTAATGCTTGAAAATAGAGTGGGGACGTCATCAATAGATTCCATACTGTTATATGGACGGGCATTCTTTTCAGCTGAGTCTCTAGTATATGCTCTCGACTCATTTTCTCGAATGGGTTCACTGTGTTATCTTTCCTCTCCTCTGGCTAGACTTGAACTATCACCGGTGCTTCTGGCTACTTAGAGATCTTCCCCGACCTAGTAACAAAGTCCATGGCTCCCTCTCTGTTGTTGCCATCGACGTTAGCATTGGTTTGCTCGTAGCTCAGCGGGACCTTATGTGGATCATAGGTTGGTTCTGAGAGCTGGAATGGTATGGCTGTAGGTACTTGAGGTGTATGTATAGATGGCTCTGGGGGTGTGGGAAACACTTGGTTTACCTCGATGGTGGCAGATTGGGTGGCTAGATTGGGCCAAATGGGGGTGGTGAAGCTTAAGGGTGGTGGTACTGGGGGAAAAGGGGTAAAAGTAGGCCATTGGTAGCTAATGGGCGGTGGAGGATTGGAGGTTTGATGGGCCATTAGATGATTGACGGGCGTGGTGGGGTTTGCAGGTGGTTGAACTGGGGGTAATGGGGTGGGCGCAGGCCACTAGTAGTTTATTGACGATGGAGGATTGGGGGCCTGTTGGTTCATTGGGTAATTGATGGGGGTGGTAGTGTATGGTTGATATGCATTTATGTGCACATAATTGATGGGTGTGGGTGATGGAAAGTATGCCCTGAGATCCAAGGGTTCAATTTGTGGAGTCAGGTTGGGGAAATAATATGACATATTTAGGGGTTCAATCTCTCCGATATTCCTTTCTTCAATATTTCTCGGTAATGGTGCTACATAGCTCTCCCGATTACTGATGTAATCGAACGGGTCAAACTCAAATTCCTCTCCATTTTCCTCTGTCATCCCGATGGTGGATCTAGGACCTGCTCCTCTGGTAGAATGTGGGGGCAACGGCACTTGATGGATGTTTGCGTGTTGGTTTGCTTGAGAAGGTGTTGGGGGAATGATCTTCCCTGCATCGATTAAATCTTGGATCACATGCTTGAATGGGAAGCAACGATCAGTCGAGTGACCTAGACCCTGATGAAAATTGCAGTGGGTATTTGGGTCATAGTTCCTTGGGATCGAGTGAGGAGGAGGTTGCAGTTGGCGAATAGTGACTAATCCCTTTTCTACTAATAAGGGCAAAAGTACACTTAAAGATTTCCCCAGAGGTGTAAACACTCGGTCATAGTGAGCTCTCCTCTGTTCAGGAGTCATCTGCATTCCCTACCCATTCCCTGTCCTCTCTATCTGCTTAGTTCTGACTGGCCCTGGCTGCACTACTTGGAATTGGAACGAGGCTACATTATTATTGTTAGGCCAGGTGTTTGCAACATTTTGCACCTCTGCCCCTATTCTCCTATCATTCTTCTGTTCGGTGAATCTCTTAACCTTACTAGTTCCACTCGGTACATTTTTATTCAAGCGACCTTCCCTGATAGTGTCCTCACATCGATTAACATTTCTCACCAAATCAGCAAAGCTGAACTGCTACTGGTACACCAAGAAGTTTGAGATTACTGGCAGAGTATTCTTTGAAATCATCTCTATTTGCTTATCGTCTAGTATTCTATTTCTGACTTGAGCTGTCAGTGCTCGCCAACGCCCCAAATAGTCACTGAAGGTTTCATTGGGATTCTATTTCAAACAGGCCAAATCTGACTTGTGGGACTCAATGTCTATGTTGTAGACATATTTCTCTTGGAATAAGTGGGTCAGATCTTTCCATGTCTTCATCATGGAGGGTTCCAAGGATGTGAACCATCTCAGGGCCGGACCTGTCAGACTCTTCTGGAATACTTTTATTAGCAGTCTCTCATCACCCCCGTATTGGCACGTGTCCCCACAATAGGACTTGAGGTGTGCAATCGTGTTGCCCGTGCCGTTGTACTTGTCGAACGCTGGCATCTTGAATTTTGGGGGTAGGGAGACTTCAGCAAATAGGCATAAATCTGTGAAATCAGTGGTATGGATTTTAGCACCACCCATTTTCATCAATTATATTTATATTTTGTCCAACTGTTCTTTCAGCTGTTCTGACTCTTTTGATACAGGGGCTGCTTTCTCGGCCGTTGGTTAGACTTCACTTTGGGCCACCAAGGGGTGAGCAGTTATGGGAGGAGGATTAAGGTTGGTCAATGCCCCAGCATAGGCTCCACTATTCCTAATCTCGTCCTCCTCATACTGTTGGTCGACATAGTGTGTAGCGAGGGCAGGATTCTCTTATTGGTGTTGCATGGGTTGGATGGGAATGGCATGAGCGGGAGTTGGGTGAGCCCATTAGGGGTGAGGGAAAGTTTGTTGGACGATAGGATGAGTGGAAGTTTGGTTTTGGGGTGGGGTCTGATGGGGCCATTGGGCATGGGGAGTGGTTTGGAGATGGTCTTAGGGTACGGGGGCATAGGAAAATTAGGTTTGGGGTATGGCATGGGTTTGGCCCAGGTGTGAAAGTTGAGGGAAATGTTGGGGGTATTGGGGGGGTATGAGTGTGGGATTTGGGCTTGGGCCATGAAACCTTGATCATGATAAGTTTGGGACATGGGCCATTGGTGGGTTTGGGTCATGGGCCCTGGGTGGGTTCGAGCCAGTGGGTCTTGGTGGGTTTGGGCCATGAGCCCTGAGTGGGTATGGGCCATGGGCCCTGGGTAGGTCTGGCCCAGTGGCCCTTGAGGGGCATGGGCCATGGGCCCTTGGTAGGTCTGGCCCAGTGGGCCTTAATGGGTCTGGGCCATGGACCCTTGGTAGGTCTAGCCTAGTGGGCTTTAAGGGGTATGGGCTATGGGCCCTTGGAGGGTGTGGACTTGGGCCAAATGGGTTTGGGCCATGGGCCCTTGGGTATGGGTTTGGGCAATGAACCCTTGAAGATTTTGGGCCATGGGCCCTTGAGTATGGGTGATGGAGTGTTGGGCCATTGGGCCTTGGAGATCATGGGTGGTGGGGTTTTGGGCAAACGGGCCTTGGTGAATGGTGTGGTTTTGGGCCAATGGGCCTTGGGGCATGTGGGAGACGAGGGTTTGGGCCATTGGGCCTTAGGGCATATGAGAGATGGGGGTTTGGATGGTATGAATTATGGGGGGTTGATGGGGGTTATGGGGAGTGAGGCATGGAGATTAGCTAGGGTCTGAGATGGGTTTATGGACATTGGGTGTGGAGGAGAGGAGGCATTTTGGGAAGCCTTTCACATGGAGTAGGCTTGGAGCATCTCCTCCATCATGGTCATGGAAGGAGGGTTGGATGTGGATGGTGGATTTAAGGGGTGATGGGGTATAGATGGAATGGATGTGGAGGATAGATTGAGCATGGCCCCGATAAAATATGGCATGACCCGGGTAAGTGATGGAATATGGGGTGGATTGGAGGGATGAAGGAGTGTATTGGGTATGTTTTGGGATGGGGGGTATGGTGTGGAGGGGTGAGGAAAACCGGGCATGGCCTCGATAAAAATGGGCATGACCCGGATAGATGGGGGGATTTGTGGGGGGTTGGATAAGGCGGAAGTAGTGTATGTGAACGTGGGTGGAAAGGGCCTATTGGGGGAAGATGGGAAATGGAGCATGGATGAGGATTAGGAGAATGGATTTGGGTTTGTCATGAATGTCGATGGGAAAGGTGTTGGATTTGACATGGGCGTGGTTTGGGCAAAAGATGGGGAGTTGGGGGTTAGACTTTGGATGTTTTGGGAGGTAGCGATTGGAAAAATGGGGGTGCCAAATGGGCCGGTAACGGTAAAGGGTGATTGAGTGAGGGGGGTGGATGTGGAAATGTATCCCGAATGGGAGTGAGTTGGAGAGTGTGGCGGGGATGAGTCGGGATCGGCGTAAGCCGGGTCCACCACCCACGACATTATACGGGAATGATTTGGGTAAGGGTGCCTTGGATAAGGCCCAAAAATCATCCTCCTTGTTCCCCTACGGGACGATAGAGGGACAGATGATGCCGTTGTGCTGGCACCCCAAAGATTCTATTTTTAGGTTTTGATTTGATTTTAATTTTTTTTAATTTTTGGAGAAAATTTTGTAAAACAAAGGTTTCGAGGCCTTGGAATTTCCTTCTCGGGTGGCTCTCGTACCCTAATTCAAGACCCGCGGCGATGATTCTGATGCACTTCGAAAGAATCGAAGGAGGACTTTCGATCTATTTAAGGCACAGAAATCGAGGCAAATAACCCGATCTCTCAGAATGAGTCAAAAAGAAGTTGCCTTCTTTTAATCGATGGGGCGTATTGGGTGTCAGAGATGGTGGGGCCCAAACAGAGGTACTAAGCACACTAATCGGGAGACTCGGGAGGTGAGAAAGCCTCAGATTTTGGGCTACTACAGTCTAGGTAGACTTGGCGCAACTAAGACATGCGCCAAGGTAGCAGGGCCTCTTATTTACACTGGAGCAACTATTAGTTGCATCAAGGTAAAAGTGGATAATTTAAAGCTGGCGCAACTATTAGTTGTGCCAGTTATAATTTCTCAATTTTTGCATTGGCGTAACTAATACTTGCGCCAGGCAAAAATGATGCTCCATAGTTTATGACAGCAAGGAACAACAGCCTTAAAATGGGTCTTTGTTTGGGTTTTGTGGAAGCTAGGCTTCCGGGAACTGAGCTGTTTTTTGTGATCGGTTCTCTCCTCACCGCACCTAAATGGTTTGAGTCCGGTATAACTCGCTAGTGCGCTCCCCAAGGGTTTTAAGCTTTGGAATGGGAACCCACCTGATATACCTCCGGCGCAAGTGCCTTCTCAGATACTAAGTGGGTTGGGACTTTTCTAGATCATCACCACTAGGGCCTACCTGTCACGGGGTAACTTTTTTTTACGCCTGTGCGGCGCCTCGCTGCCGCTACAGCGAGGCTAGCCTACCTCAGATACCAGTTTGCCACAAAGCATAACCTAACATTGGTCATCACGCTCGTGCAACATCTCGCTGCCGCACACAGCGAGACCTCATATCCAACCATCACTCTGATACCACCCACCTAGAGGACAGGAACTCCCGCGTTGTGGTTGCCTTCACTCGAGGCAAACCCACTTAATGCATCGTGTCTAACCGCGACACGCATGTCAGCACCTTAGTGCCCTTGGCCTGTCTCGCTTCACCCTGTGCAGTGCACTAGTCCCTCGCTTCAGACAGTGGCATGCATCTCATCATGTCATTCAAGCCAACCAACGTGTGTGGTCCACGCGACCAGCACACTTGGAGTAGCATGCAGCTCTTCATGCTCTCCAAACCAATCATCGTGTGGCCTACACGACCAGCACACTTATGCTCCAGGCTCTCAGCTAGTGTGCGCCACTGCATCCCACGTAGCCCTTGAGTGCCCCAGTGAGGTCACCGACCCATGTGCACCGCGACGCAGGCACGGGGCCACATGGTAACCTCACCTCAGGTGACACATTGCATCGCCGCAGCGCTGCATTGCTGCAGCGATGTTCTAGGCCCACCCCTAACCTAGAAAGCACATGCGCTCATCTCACAACGCAAGGCCCCATGTGTGGGAGAATAGCTCCACGGCTCCCTTCCCCCTATATATGGTCCAAAGACCAACTTAGGCAAAGTAGCAGAAAACCCTCAAACCCCTTGGTTTGTCATACCACCATGGCACACGGCCTCCTGCCCGTGGCACACACCTACAAAAGTGGTGTCTTGCCATTAATCATGGCACACAATCCTCTGACCGTGGCACCCAGTGCCATCCTCCAAGCCCACATGGCTTGCGAGGTCACGCATCAGCGTCCCTTGCGACCGTGTCGCGTCCGTGTCGCGTCCGCATCGCGACCACGTCACGAGGCCCTCATGGCCTCATGTCCAACATAGCACTGTGTCGCGTTCGTGTCACGACCATGTCATAAGGCCCTCATGGCCTCATGTCGCGTGCCCTCATGGAACCACATGGTGTACCCTCATGGCACCGCATCACATCTAAGTTATGACTGTGTCTCGTGTCAACTCTACACCATATCGGGTCCGTCATTGCACCCGGATGCCGCGTGCCCTCTTAGCACCGCATCACATGCCCTCTTGGCACCACATCGCTTGCCATACAAGCTAGATGTCGCGTGTCCTCTTGACACCACATCGCGTGCCTTCATGGCACCGCCTCACGTGCCTTAGCACTTGGACGTCGCGTGCCCTCTTGGCACCACGTCACGTGCCCATACACAGAGCACCGCATTACGTGCCTTATGGCACTAGGATGTCGCGTGCCCCTATGCGGAGCACCGCACTACGTGCCTTATGGCACCAAGATGTTGCGTGCCCTCTTGACACCACGTCGCGTGCTCCATCGCGGAGCACCGCATTCTAAGCCCTTCACGCGTCTAGCCACCATACTAGATCGCAGCTTAGTTCGGGTCACCGTTGCATCATGCATCAGGGACTCATGCACGCATCGTAGGGCCACGTGCCTCTGCGCCCACACGTGCTACACGGCTAGCTTACCCTCTTGTTAGCTAAGTGCACAGTTCCAAGGTCGTCATGCCTTCATGCTGGCGCACAGATTAATGAGGCCATCACATCCTCCCCGACTCAATAAGGTCAACGTCCTCGTTGGCGCAGTATCTCAAGGGAATGGACCATGCCACATCCACCAATCTGGTTGTGTCAACGTCTTTATTGACAGTAAGACTCGCATCAGTTCCTAGACTTATGTCTTCACCCCATGTGAAGCCTACCCAGACTCACTTTTCTCATAGTGTACTCATGTGCTACACTTAGCGTCCCACGCTAAATCAGTCTATCTTACGCTAGTGTGTGGCCCTCGTCACCAACACACATAGTATTTGGACCTTCTGGCCCATGTACTCTACTGAGTCCCACATCACATCCTCATGCAGATGTGTTCCACCAATATCTAGCCCCGAGGTTTCTCACCTCCTCGCTGGATCAATTTGGTCATATCCACGCGGTTCCACACCACGCATCCGTCACTATGCCATGCACTGAGCATTAGTGATTACAGCTTGCTCTAGTACCTCGACACCACGTGTCTTCACCCAAGAGTTCGCTTAGAAAATTTTGAATTTGAAGCACTTTAGTACTTCAGTCTATGCAATAGGGGTGTATTTTCGATCACATTCTCCTCCCCCACTCGATGCGTTGACGCCCTCGTCAACATCCAAACTCCTACATCAGTTCCTCAACACACAATCTGGTCTTAACCGAAGCACACTCGGATCTGAATCACAGGTAGTGCACTTCACTGCATTGATTCACAATTTTGTGCTAGTACGTCAACCATTTTCGGTGTCTTCACCCCACGTAGTGTTCTAGCCAACTTGGTTCGGTCAGTATTTCACCCAGGTATCTTTATATACCAGTTCCTCATACAACCGAAAGTAAGACAATCGTTAGCAACCAAGCTTCCACAACTCATTGCCCCTCGCAGCTCTCTAGGTTTTCAACAGTCCATCTTCACCCAGGAGTCTACCTTTCATCCGCACTACCGTCTAGCACCTCAACACCTCTGTGTCTTCGCCCAAGAGTTCAACCTGCATGTGATTTGTAGAACTCCAGTACCTCAATGTATGTTTCCAACCATGAGACTGCCACTCAGGTAAATTTTGCAGCTCTAGTGCCTCGATGTAGGCTTAACAATGCTGAAATCCGCAACATCGCTTATATCTTTCGATCGTAGCAACCGATGGAACCCAGCCTTGTCGAACCTTTAGACTTGATCACCACACAAGCCCTCAACGATCCTGCAGCGCTCTAGTACCTCAACACCTCTGTGTTTTCACCCAAGAGCCTGCCATGAGCACCTTGCTCAATCAATGAAGCTTTATGCTTCTCACACTATAGTACATCGACCTCTGTCTTCACCCAATAGTGTAACTCGAGTCACCTCCTGCAACTCGACTTACGGTCCTTCGCGTAGACCAAAGATTTCAAAGATCACCTGGGACTCACTTCCTCTTAAGATACCCATCTGGTTCTCGTATTTGCTTCCTCTGAAGCTATGCTAGACCACCTGGGACTCGCTTCCTCTGAAGGTACCCATCTGGTTCATCCATTGGCTTTCCTCTGAAGCCACACTGGATCTTAGTCCAGCCATCCGTCACTCGCAGATATTGTGCCTTATCGTCACACAACAAAGCAGCGAGCTTTTGACCCCTACTCTGGTTCAGCCTAGCTCAAATCAGTTCTCACGATAGCTTGCTTAACTGTATCATCGATCCTGGGCCATCGTAATATATTGATCCTTACATTGCCGCCTACCAGCGGTCTAGACCCTCATGTCATATACCAGCGACCGATTCTAAAATATCAGCTTCTCAAGTGAGACTGGAGCATCCTACCTGCTCCTTGCCATCCATGGCAACAGCGCTCTTAGCACCAACGTCATCCAACGTCTCATGTTGGAGATCACTAGCGTTCATCCGCCTCAGACCGACCCGCTACTTCAATGTGTGGCACTCGTAGCCAACAAGTTGTTAAATGCGAATGGTGCATCCTACTTGCTCCTTGCCATCCATGGCAATGGTGCTTTTAGCACCAACGTGACCCAACGTCTCATGTTGGAGGTCACTAGAGTTCATCCATCCTGGACCGACCCGCTACCGCAATGTATAGCCCTCATAGGCAACAACCATCACGAAATGAGAATGGAGCATCCCCCGTGCTCCATGCCGACATGGCAACGGTGCTCTCAGCACCGGTGTGACTCAATGTCTCATGTTGAAAGTCACCAGCATCCATCCACCTCGGACCGGCCCGCTAACTCAACATGTGGCTCACATGGCCAACTAGCATTGAGTTCCATTTTCGTGACAAATAACCCAGCAGTATCGTCCCTCTGCGTGTGACTTAATCGCATCTCTATCGCAGATGTGTAACTCTACTGCACACAAGTAACTCTGGTTGTCACAAAATCAGAGCGCACCTCATCGCTCTAGCTTGCCAAAGTAGTCCCAATCGGAACGATCTGGCTCTGATACCAACTGTCATGGGGTAACTTTTTTCGACGCCCGTGCGGCGCCTCACTGCTGCTACAGCGAGGCCAACCTACCTCAGATACCAGTTTGCCACAAAGCATAACCTAACATTGGTTATCACGCTCGTGCAACATCTCGCTGTCGCGCACAGCGAGACCTCATATCCAACCATCACTCTGATACCACCCGCCTAGAGGACGGGAACTCCCGCGTTGTGGTTGCCTTCACTCGAGGCAAACCCACTTAATGCATCGTGTCTAACCGCGACACGCATGTCAGCACCTCAGTGCCTTTGGCCTGTCTAGCTTCACCCTGTGCAGTGAACTAGTCCCTCGCTTCAGGCAGTGGCATGCATCTCATTATGCCATTCAAGCCAACCAACGTGTGTGGTCCACGCGACCAGCACACTTGGAGTAGCATGCAGCTCTTCATGCTCTCCAAACCAAGCATCGTGTGTGGCCTACACGACTAGCACACTTACGCTCCAGGCTCTCAGCTAGTGTGCGCCACTGCGTCCCACGTAGCCCTTGAGTGCCCCAGTGAGGTCACCGACCCATGTGCACCGCGACGTCGGCACAGGGCCACATGGTAACCTCACCCCAGGTGACACATGGCATCGCCGCAGCGCCACATTGCTGCAGCGATATTCTAAGCCCACCCCTAACCTAGAAAGCACATGCGCTCATCCTGCAACGCAAGGCCCCATGTGTGGGAGAATATCTCAACAGCTCCCTTCCCCCTATATATGGTCCAAAGACCAACTTAGGCAAAGTAGCAGAAAACCCTCAAACCCCTTGGTTTGTCATACCACCATGGCACACGGCCTCCTACCCGTGGCACACACCTGCAAAGGTGGTGTCTTACCATTAATCATGACACACGATCCTCTGATCGTGGCACCCAGTTCCATCCTCCAAGCCCACATGGCTTGCGAGGTCACGCATCAGCGTCCCTTGCGACCGTGTCGCATCCACATCGCGACCACGTCACGAGGCCCTCATGGCCTCATGTCCAACATAGCACTGTGTCACGTCCGTGTCGCGACCATGTCGTAAGGCCCTCATGGCCTCATGTCACGTGCCCTCATGGCACCATATGGCATACCCTCATGGCACCGCATCATGTCTAAGTCGTGACTGTGTCTCGTGTCAACTCGACACCATATCGGGTCCGTCATTGCACCCGGATGCCGCGTGCCCTCTTAGCACCGCATCAAGTGCCCTCTTGGCACCACATTGCTTGCCATACAAGCTAGATTTCGTGTGTCCTCTTGACATCACATCGCGTGCCTTCATGGCACCGCCTCACGTGCCTTAGCACTTGGACGTCGCGTGCCCTCTTGGCACCACGTCACGTGCCCATACACAGAGCACCGCATTACGTGCCTTATGGCACTAGGACGTCGCATGCCCTCTTGGCACCACGTTGCGTACCCCTATGCGGAGCACCGCACTACGTGCCTTATTGCACCAAGACGTCGCGTGCCCTCTTGACACCACGTCGCGTGCTCCACCGCGGAGCACCGCATTCTAAGCCCTTCACGCGTATAGCCACCATACTAGATCGCAGCTTAGTTTGGGTCACCGTTGCATCATGCATCAGGGACTCATGCACGCATCGCAGGGCCACGTGCCTCTGCGCCCACACGTGCTACACGGCTAGCTTACAAGGTCCGCTTGCCCTTTTGTTAGCTAAGTGCCCAGTTCCAAGGTCGTCATACCTTCATGCTGGCACACAAATTAATGAGGCTGTCACATGCCGCCATACTAAGACCCGGGTAGTTATATGTGTGCCTAAATCCAACCCTTTTAAAATCTACCCTGTAAAAATAAGTTAATTAAGCTCCCTATTCTTAGTTCAATTTTAATTTTTTCAAAACTCTTTTTTTTATGGAGGTTTTCTTTAGTTCAAAGACCGGGAGTGATGACCCCGTGTCGCCATTACGGGCCAACGTCCACTGTTGGGATATGAGTGCATAAGTAAGCCCTCCAATCGGCTAAGACACTTTAAATGACGAAAAATTAAAGAAATTGAAAGGCAATGCTTAAGTAGGCCCGCCAATCGGCTAAGGCGCCTAAAATGACGAAAATGTAAGGGAAAGTAAAGACAATGCGCAAGTAAACCCGCCGATCGGCTAAGGCAATGACGGAAAAGTAGAGGTGAGAAAATAACAAAAACAATAAAAAAAAATAGCAAAAAGGTTAATAAAATACAAAGAAATGGCTAAATTTTAAGGAGAAGCTCTAAAAGCTATCCCCAGCAGAGTCGCCATCTGTGCAACCGTAGGATTTGTGACGATCCCGTTGAGGCGATGTGCTCTCTTTCAAAAAATATAGAGTCGCCACCCGGAGCTTTTGGTGTCCCGGGATACCTATATCATTTTTATAAGCACCAAAATGCCACAAATATGACTCTGAATCCGGTCCACACCAAAGGCTCTTGGGTAGGGGCTTCGGTTATCAATCGGGAAGGTGTTAGGCACCCGATCAACCGGCTTATCGCGGTCTCTACTAATGGCCAAAATAAAAATAAAGTAAAAAAAAGAAAAAAAAATAGTTTCCTCTTACCCAAATGGGCCTTAAATCCTATTTGTGCCCCCCCCCCCCCCCCGTTCTTACCGAAAATTCGACAGCGTAACGGCACAAATGAGAGGATGGGAAATGCTAAAAAGAGATAGGAGAAGGAAGGGGAGAGACGAAGCCCTCGGGCCCTTGTAGCACCATAGGAGAGGCTTGTGTGGCTTGCTTTGATGAGCTTTTCAAGGCCTTGTATGGTATGGAATGGGATTCTAACTCCTAAGGCTTAAAGCTAAGAGGTAGAGTGAGGGGTCTGAGGGGTATCACACACCTAGGCTAAGGGTTTTGGATGTAAGAATAAGCTTGGAATGAGGTTGGGAGATTCTGAAATTTATGTGAAAATGGGGCACAAAAAGGAGGAAGAACTTCTCACTTTGAGCTTTTTCTCTCTTAAGTCAATTTCTCAACCTTTAAAACCAAGGGAGGGGGGCTCTATTTATAAGAAATTGATGGATTAGGAGACCACTTAGATGTTAATTAGGGTTAACAATTAGGTAATCTTACATATAAGGATTCCCAGGGTTTTTGGAGCTTTGAAAGGTGTGAAAAGGTCCTCCAATGGTGGATGATAGGGAGGGGCCTTAAGTCACCTAATGGGTTACAAATAGGATACAAAAGGGTGCAACAGATCTATCAAAACACACTCCAAAGACCCAGGTGGTCAACAAGTCAAACCCCAGACATGAAATTCGGGGCAAAACCAAAGGTTACTATTCATATGTCTGGCGCAACTAATAGTTGTGGCAGGTAAAAATTTTGGGAAAGTGGCTTGGTGCAACTAATAGTTGCGCCAGGCAAAAATATAACTAGCGCAACTATTAGTTGCGCCAAATCTCTAGGGGGCAGTTGAAATTACTCTTTTGCCCTTCGGGCTCAAACCACCATATCTTTTGGTGTATAACTTCGATTGGAGCGATTCTTAGCTTGTTGGAAAGCTAATGACTTCTGCTCTTCAATGGTATGAGATTTGATCATAGTAGAAGGCCGTAGTTGGTCCTAGTGCACCACTCCTCTTCCAAGGCTTGGAAGGGTTAGGTCTAGGCTCGGAATGGGTTTTAAGGGTCAGAATTAGTTTCTAAGGGTTTTGGAATGTTCTTAAGGGATCTAGGATGATTCCTAAGGGTTTGGAAGGGTTCCTAAAGGTTCTAAGGTGGTTCCTAAGGGTTTCATACATGCCATCAACAGCTCAGAAGCGCGCCTCTCTCGAAATGTGTTTCGATCAGGCCTTGAGCCAAATTTGGGTGTCTACAATACTCATAAAATTCTAAACGACTTGTACCAAAGTCGCTGCTCGAGCTACCATGTGAGGGTCACCATCGTATCATACCTCCATATCATAATGCCCTCCATATCATATCATACACCCCATCCAGTCTCAGGGGCGGCTCGCGACTCATAACTCATAATGTCTCCCAAAGACCAGGCTTGACTAAAAAACGTTGTTGCCCTTACGATGGCTAAGCAAGGAATGACACGTACAAAGACTTAAGTTCTTAATATTTTACTAGCCTACACAGCGGTGTCTTATTATCATAATCGTAACATACATTATCTTACTGACTCATATCTTATCATAACGACTCATATCTTATCCTATCATATTAGAACTCGGGGTGATCGAGTCACCGTATATGAGGTTATACTGAATTCGCGCTCACCCTACTCGTCATGATGTCTCATACCACCATGAGTTGTAGGACATGTGAATACGATATATTTCACGCTACAATATCATCTCAATGAATCATCACGCCCAAGCGTAGGTATAATCTCATACACTCACGTACTTATGACCTAACATATCCTTATCTCGTATAATATGACCAGGATAAAAACACAAAGTATCACATGTGCAGAAAGGTTTATACTTAGATCTTGATTATATTATCAAAGTGGTCGCATTGAAGCGATAAAAGTGGCATATATATATATATATTAAATGCTCAAATTAAAAGCAAATACAATTTAAAGTGTCATATATATATATATATATATATATATATAATTTATTATAGTTAAATGCTCTAATTAAAATGGCATTATGAGTTTAAAGTTAGGTAAGTCACACCCTTGATCGAAACTCTTAAATGATTAGGGTGCATTAGGTTTTGGTCGTACAATATGAATAATCAATAATAAGTGGTGTTTGTTTAGACCAACACCGATCAATCGGTTTTAATTATATTATATAAATTATTTAATTCTGGGTACAGATCGATCGGATTTAATAAGGTGTATAGAGTCGGTTTCGCTCATAATCGATCGATCAATTTTAATGGTCGATCGATTGATATTAAGAAGGGCACAACAAATAAGGACAAAAGAGTCAATCCGCTGGCTGAAAGAGAATTTGCTCAATATAAAATAATACACTGTACAGGTATTCAGAGAAGAGATTTTATATTACAATAGTAAAGGTACTTGAGTGGAAATTTTTAATATAATATATAATAAAGGTATTGAGTGAAATTTAATATATAATATAAAATCAAAATACTTGAATGGGATTTAATATATACTGTAAAATCAAAGTACTTGAGTGAGATTTTATAATATAATATAAAATCAATGTAGTTGTGGCATTTTTTTTTTATAATATAATATAAAATTATATTAAAACAAATCACACAAGACATTCACATCCAAACAAATGTCATTCGATTGTCTACAAAATTAATTGGTCGAGGTGCTCTCTCATTTAAATAAAAGGCTTAACCAGACCCTCGCGTTTTCGGAACAGATATGGCATTCAAGTTCCGTAACACAATATTTAACATGAACAATAAAAATAATTACAATTATTAAGATCAAACGATGAATCAAGTTAGCCATCTATTCAATCCTAGAATAATATTATTTAGAAAATAAATCTATACGCGATTTATTTTATTAATCCCTCGATACGCGATCAAATCGTATCCTACGTGACGGGATATGAGAAGAACGAGATAGATGGATAGGTACCCACCTCTTGAAGCATGACAGAAATTTAATAGCAATAAGATTTGAGAAGATTGACATCCAATCGCAACGGTCCGTCCACGATTCCTCCTTCTTCTACCACGATCTTGACAGTTGAACAATCATTGTGTTCTTTAGGGAAAAACACGCAAAGATTTAAGAAAGGGGTTAAGGTATTTTTAGAAGAGGGTGGCTAGAGAAGAAGATATTTGACGGCTAAGGTTTCTTAGGATCCTCCGTAACATCTTATTTATAATACATTAGGAATAATCTAATGTTAGGTTGTCACACTAAATAATGGTGTATAAGCGTTTCGTTCCAAGCCCAAAATAAAAAAGTTTCGAACCTCTAACCTCTTATCTATAAGACAAGCCTCTAACCAATAGACTATCACAATACTTGTGTCTATTATTGATAGAAATAAATATATGAGATTTTCTTAAATAGATTAGGTTCTGGTGTGTTACACTAATACTATGTAAGGTGTAAAACACATCTAACATTACAAAATAAATTTAGAAAAATCAGGGTTGTTACAGTTTTGCTCGGTGTCATTTATATATAACACCTAATCCAAACCTATATTAAAGCATCCTTGTATGTGCTTAGCTAGTTTTATTCTACTACTCTCTCACCAAAAACTAATATTTTCCCTAACCGATGCATTCATTTTGTTGAACATATATTAATGCTAAATATTGGGTAACAACTTTATACATGGAAAACACACTAGCCTGCTAGACATTTGGTGCCTCAATAATCAATAGAACTAATCTTATTCTCCCGTGGGTTAATATTTGTTACCCTCTTTTATAACCTATAAGCTATATCTATATATATGTATTAGTCTCAAATAGTATCCTTTATTTAAAGGGAAATTTACCTGACAGGCCCTGTCAGATACGCCTTTTACGTCAGAAGCCCTATAGTTTCACTTTTACCCAGACAAACCCGCTGCGCGCCGAGCTGAGGCACGCCTGTAGGAAATACCCAAAGTACCCCCACAGTAATAAATAGCCGTCCTCTTTTCAAATCATTTACTGTTTTCATTTTACTTTTTCGTTCGAAGTCGGTGGAGAGTCGTTGATGCTTCGTGGATGATCGCGTTCAAATCTACAACCTTCAAGCTACCAAATCTGTAAGTTAGAATTAAAATTAGCTTCCATCGCTATAAATTTTTTTTCTCCTCTCTTTGGTGCACATTTTGACATAATTTTTTTAGGTTTTTCCATATGTAATCGATATCGATCTTCGATGTAATCGATATCGATCCTATATGTAATCGTTACCGATTACATATTGAGTCGCTATCGATTATATGTAGAGTCACTATCGATTACATTTAGAGTCGATAACGATTATATATGTAGTCGTAATCGACTATATAAATTGTGGATGACGACTCTATAAAAAATTGATATCGACTCTCTATGAATATAATTAATACCCATCATATGAATTAATTTCCCTATAGTTATTACCCTCGATGTCATAATAAATCATACGAGGTTTTATATTTATCTCAGCCGACGTTCAATTTATTGCCAACTACCCTTTTGTAAAACCATTATGGCAAGTTAGGTTGGAAGAATGAGAAAATTTAATACAACGATTCGTATTCCACAATCTAGGAGCTTTAAATACGGGTTTAGTTCGTCCTTAGCAAACCACCTATCATCCCTACTAGCCCATATTTTTCCCAATGTCTGACGACGAAGAAAAAACCTTCTATAACCCAATCAAGTTCGAGCCTGTATGGGAGGACCCACCACCACCACCAGAACCAGATCCTCTGCAGTTCCTGTGGGACGAGTACGATAAAGTAATGGAGATTTTGGCGAAGGAAGAAAAGAAGAAGAGGAAGGAAGAAAAGAAGAAGAGGAAGGAAGAAAAAAAAAAGAAGAAGGAAGAAAAGAAAAAGAAACTTAAGACGGAACCACCCGCCTCTCCACCCCATCCACCACCTGCTCTTCATCCATCTTCCTAAATTTTCTTTTCATTTTTAATTATAAGTAAAAAAATTTGAATGTAATTGAAAAATTTTGCAAGTAAATGAAACTTTTTGATGCAATGGCGACTTCATGAAATCTTTTGAG
Organism: Chloranthus sessilifolius; assembly: GCA_021018995.1. Lineage (NCBI taxonomy): Eukaryota > Viridiplantae > Streptophyta > Magnoliopsida > Chloranthales > Chloranthaceae > Chloranthus > Chloranthus sessilifolius. The sequence continues at coordinate 84,557,519 of CM037590.1, read as the reverse complement.
TCAGTAAATTAAATATTTTCTATATAAATAAGGGAAATTTACCTGACAGGTAAATTAAACATTTTGAGATCATTGTAATCTTATATTGAATTGATGGCAATTTCATAAGTAATCGATATCGATTACATTTAGAGTCGGTATCGATTACCTATAGGGTCGATATCGATTCTATATGTAATCGATGTAGGTAAAGAAGAAGGAAGAAAAGAAATAGAATAAAAGCAAGAAAAAGAAACTTAAGAGTCAGTAAATTAAGTAATTTCTATATAAATAAACATTTTGAGGTCATTGCGAATTTATATTGAGTCGTTGGCGATTTCATAGGTAATCGATATCGATTACATATAGAGTCGTTATAAACACATATAGAATCGGTATCGATTATATATAGACTCGATATCGATTATATATATATAGTCGGTATCGATTACATACGTAATCGATAAACGACTCTATATGTAATCGTCTGAGTTTATATATATACATTTCATCAACATTTTTAACTATCCTTGTTAGTATGGTGCTCAGTCCTTTCTTTTTTATTACAGTTCATTTTAAAAGGCTATTAAGATGGTTGTACACATTTGTTGCCAAGTGTTACTTGATGCCATTTCGAATCTCTCTGAAAATGCTACCCCTCGGAAGAATTCTACGAGAGATTCGGTTTTGGTGGAATATTTCAAATGCCCAAGGGATTTCTTTCCAATGTGGTGGATGCGATGTTGACATTTTGGGTTGAAAAAACCACTTAGAATTGGGAAGGCGATGTCTATCTTGAAGATAGACATTGCATTGATCTTGGGCCTTGCGTAGTTGGCCCAAAAAGTATACCCCATCCGTTAAACCATCGGAAGAACAAACCATTAGATACAAATACTTTAGTGGGCGCCTCTGGAAAATTCTCTGGTCTCATATAGATCTTAATTTGGAGAGCGGAAAGTGATGAGGACTTCTTAAAGTTGTCCCTTCTGTTTGTGTTGTGCATATTTCTCTTCCCCGGGTCCCACCATCAGATTTCGGAAGACCACATCGACCTCATCGATGATGTGGAGACGTTTAACCAAACTCCGTGGGGTCTGCACATCTACCAAGACTTGATCGAGTATATAATAAAGGGCGCGAATAGAAAAAGCTAGAGATGGATAAAGCCACGAAGGCATTACAACACATATGGATGCATGTGTACTTCAATGGTGGGCTTATAAGATCCTGCCCGATATATCGCCATCCCAGCTAGGCCTCAAGGACCCTTTCCACAATTTCTTTGAAATGGTGGACGGACGATCAAGGATCAAAGGTTACACTCGCTGGCAGATGTTAGACAGCAAGGTATGAGGTCTATTGCCTATTAAAAAAAAAGCAACTTACCGATTCATTCTAGAATCGATAACGATTCATTATAGAATCGATACCGATTCATTTACGAATCGATAACGATTCCTTAACAATCGATAGCGATTAAAATGCAGTCGATAACGACTTACTAAGTAGTCGATAACGATTCATTAAATAATCGATAGCGATTTTTTAACGAATCGATAACGATTTATTAAATAGTCGGTACCGATTCTTTATATAATCGAGAGTGATTTATTATATATAATGATTATTTTATTTTGTTGTTTACATATTTCATTTTCTTTCAAAAGGTTCGCGCTCCCCTCGTGCCTCAGGGCTTTGAATTAGAGATACCCGTGTTAAGAGAATATCTATAGGTTCAAAAGGAGGTTGGGGGGAAGAGAAAAGAACCGGTCAAGAAAGCTGTCGAAGAGATGCGGCCGAAGAAGAAAATAAATTACATTCCGATCGAGAATATTGGAGAGGAAGAATAGGATGACGCATCGACGTCTGAAGAAGAACCCCTCTCGAAAAAGGGCCCCGTCCATGTGGGAGAGGGTCGGCCAAGAACTAGGGGGGCTACCAAGGAGAGCCCGGCGAAGATAGCCTCAATAACCCACCTCCAATGATTCTTTGTTGAGGAGGGTCGATCATTTGACGCTGGATAACTTGAAGCTCACCCAAAGAGTGAGCGATTTGGAGGGAGAGAATAAGGCCATGGCTAAACGTTGCGCTTCTTTAGAGAAACTATGCAACTACTTAATGAGAGGCTGAATTCAAGGGATGCGGAGTGGCAGAAGTTAAATCACTACAACTATTTGGTCAGAAAGGGCCAGACTGATATAAAAGAACTCCTTGAAAATTTATTGGAGGCGAGACCTAAGGTATGTGTTGAAATCTGGTTTTAGATGTTCAGTTTTGTTAACGTAAATCGATATCGATTATATATACAGTCGATATCGATTATATATGCAATCATTATCGACTCTATATACAGTCGATATCGATTATATTTACAATCGATAGCGACTATATATAATCGATAACGATCATATATAAAATCGATAGCGACTATATATATAACCGATAACGATCATCTATAAAATCGATAGCGACTATAAGTACAGTCGATAACGATTATATTTAAAATCGATTTGAACTTTTTAAAATGTGGACCAAAAATTAATTCTTATTTTGCATCATTATTACGATGTACAGGATGTGGCTATGGAGGAGCTAATATCGAAAGCGTGCGACACAACCTTCGATAAGGAACCATCAGCTCTTGCGCATCAGGTTCCTCCTCCCGTTGATGAGGTGAAGGCATTTCGACAAGCGACTGAAACCCAAAGCGATAAAGTCTCACTGGTGAAGAGGAAACCTCTTCCCAATTGCCTCACCAACAAGCTGAGCTTCGCTTAAGACCTAGGCAAGCGAAAGTCAGCAAAGTAATTGCCGTCAAACCTAAGGCACAGCGAAGGGTAGCGGCTGAAAAGAAGCCTACCGAGAAGGCCAGCGAAGGACCAACTGCTGAGCCTGGACCGGTGGCAGTCATTACCGTTGGTCCTGGGTCTACGGCTGAAGATGCTCCTCTTGAAATGACAGTGAGCAAAAATATATACTAGACATATGGAACAAGCCTCGGAAGGAGGCGAGTAAGTTATTCTACCTCAATACTTAACTTTATTATTATATATTTATCACGAAGATTAGTTAAGTTGGCCATTTTTATGCAGAATATGTTAACACCGCCAAGTATAAGCTGGTGGTGCAATCCTTCAGATGTCTGGCGGGAACTCAGTACCTGGATAACTTTGTAAGTTTAACATACTGTAGGCAAAATCCTTGATTGGTTAAAGTTGTCGACAACTCGAAAAAGAGTCGATATCGATTGCTTATAGAGTCAATAACGATGACTTACATAATCTTTATCGACTCTCAAATTAATCGAGATCGATGGCTTTTAGAGTCGCTAACGATGGCTTATGTAATCGCTAGCGACTCTGTACATCATTGATATCGATTGATTAGAGAGTCGATAACGATTTCGATGACTTAAATAATCGTTATCGACTCTCAAATTAATCGATATCGATGACTTATAGAGTCGATAACGATTATGTATTTAACTCTAACTGCATATTTTAATCTAACTGCATTGGTTTCAGGTTATGGGCGCCTACCTGAGACATTTGGAAGTAATTGATGATAAAATTTATCCAGAGAAAGAGGTCAAAAACTTCCTTATGGACCCCTGCCGCGCTGACGTACATGGGCTATGAACTGAGAGATTTCAACAAGTTCCTGCTTGCTGAAAAATTATACGACCAGTCGATCGAGGTTCAAGTTCAAAGGTGGGCTGCCTATAGACAAAGAGAGATCGGAGGGAAGAAGCTGATGGAAAGTTTCTTCTTCAATGAGCTTCGAAATCTGTGGGCTCACGAATGCAACATAGTATACTTTTATCCTCTTTATAATTATTCTTTTTAATTTTTCTATCATACCGTTTGAGATTATATTACTTTTTTATAGATATTTATGCCAATACATTCAGAACAACCACTACACTGGGCGCTTGCGATCGTAAAGATAGTCGAACGATCGATAATGATCGTCGACCCTATATTTAATAGGCCCTCTAAGGAAAGATATGTGTCCCAATTGCAGGCACTGGTAAGATATTTTGCGTAGCATATCTTTTATCATTGTTAGCTTAACATATCTGACACTCCTCTCTATTATTTCGAAACAGACCCAATACCTTCCCGTGATTTTATATTCAAATGGGTGACTCACATGAAGAAGAGCTATCCTTGGTCATCTACTGACTGCCGGATCAAAGCCGTCCCCCGACAGACCAACTCCTGTGATTGTGGAGTGTTTGTTGTGAAGTATGTCGAATACCTTATGATGGGGAAGAAATTTGACTTCACGCAATCAGATATAGATAGGATCATGGCAGAAATTGGCCATATACTGGCTACATACAATGGCGATGGCGGAGTACTGGCGAAGCACGACAAAAAGGAGGGGGAGCAGCAATAGTGTGGTTGTATTTGAATATTTTAGTAATTGTAAATGAAATATTTTTTCTTAATGAATTATTTTGAATATAATTGCACTATTTTTATGTAGTTGTAGTTAAAAAGTAGAAATAGCAGCCATTAGCGACTACATATATAGTCGTCATCGACTATATAAATAATCGGTGACGACTCTATATGTAATCGCTACCGACTATATAACTAATCGTTAACGACTCTTTAGGTAATCGATATCGACTCTATATAGAGTCGTCACATCATTATCCATAATCGATAATTTATGAATCGATATCGACTTTATAAATAGTCGATGGCGACTCTATATAAAGTCGATATCGATTATGGATATAGTCGATATCGATTATGGATATAGTCGATGACGACTCTATGATACATCAGTAAAGACCATATTACAGTAAAAAAATATGGATTCTGAATTTCTCATTTATATTCAATCTATCATTATTAAAAATATACCTTTGTCACCCATCGGTCCCCATCGCATGCGGCTCCTGCGGTTGTGACCATATTCACTGCACTTGCTACACTGTAGTGCCCTAACCTCACCCTTAGACCTTATCCTTCTCTTCCTCGGACGGCCGGCTTGCTTTCAGCAATAATAGGGTGGTCTCACTTTCATATTTTCAGGGAGTTGCTCTGCTTGGAACTCCCATTGACTTTTATCGAGGGTGGGAACCCATTGCTCGTCATATGTTTGTCTAAAGCAAACGGTGAAAAACCAGTTCTCACAAAATTTATGGTAGTCGTAACTTCTTCGATTGATGGCCGCCACGGCATCGGAGCAAGGCAAGCCATGAATGTGCCAACGGTGGCAACTACAGGTCTTGTGTTCAAAGTCGATGTGATGAATGAAATTTCTGGAATTGACTTGGAATTGATCGTGCCCATATGGTTGAGCTCTCTTTCTACCGGCCCATTGTAACACCTTCTTCATGTGAGCGTCTGCTTTCGGGCAGAGAAGGGTGGTCCATTTCTCAGATATCTCTCTACATTTTTGAAAATGATCGGCGACTTTCTCTCTAGTAGTTCTGATTAAGTCAATAATTGGTCTCTCTCGAGCTATCTTTAGCACGCTGTTTAAACTTTCGGCAATATTCGTAGTCAGGGAATCGTGCTGCCTTCCTTCCATATGTGCGCGTGCCCAATGCTTCGGATCTATTTTCAAAATATATTCTACGACCTGAGAATCAGTAGGATCTTTCTTCATTTCGTTAATAAAATAATCAAATTTCTCTTTCGAATATGCACGCACGGCGCACCACCATAGACCCTTCACATTGTTCCTGGGATACTTGTGCTGTAAATTTTGTGTCATATGCACGATAAGAGTTGTGATATGCGTTAGGGAAGATACGTTTCACCGCATTTATTAAACCCTTCGACCTATCCGTGATAATTACGAGATCTTCGTTAAACCCACCGATCAAGAACGCACCTACCCGTTCAAGAAACCACATCCACGTATCCTCTTCTTCTAACTCGACCACGGCAAATGCTAACGGTAATATATGACCATTACCATCTTGCACAGAGGCGATAAGTAGGATCCCTTCGAAACGTCCTCGTAGGTGTGTGCCGTCTACAAGCAATATGCGACGAAGTGTATTGCGGTAGTTTCTGATGCATGGGCCAAAACTCCAAAAAAATCTTTGAAACTTACCGTCAAGAGTAAGTTGAAAGGATGTTTGTACATTAGGATCTACCCTCTCCATCTCCTTCACGTAGGCCGGCAGATCAACAAATTGTCCTTCCCAACTTCCTCTAATATCATTAAGGGCAAGCTCTTTTCCCCTCCAAGCTTTTGCATATGAGATTTGCACATTATAAGCTTTTGCAATATCAAACATTATCGACGCCGGTGTGTAGTCGAATCCTTCCATAAGTTTATCCCGTACATAGTTCGCTACAAAGGAGATTGACCGGTGTGCGGTCCGATCTTAGCGGCTCCGCATGTGTGAGTACTATTGAATGTCTTGATTTGGAAAGAATCGAGCATCAATTTAGAAGCATGTATTCGCCAGAACAATCGGGTTCGTAGCATCCGTCACACTCGATAACTAGCGGTCCTCAAAGGCCGAATTTGAAAGTTTTTCTCCACCGCGTATTCTTTCAATGCTCTTTGAAATGTTTGTTTGTCTCGGAAGATCTCTCCAATTTTAAACGTCCAATTCCGATATTCAGTTTCCACCTCTTCATCGGAGGAATCGCCCGATGTGTCTGACATTTTGTAATCTCCGTCTACTAGGGGATTATCAATGTCTCTCACAAAAATTTTCGGATCCTCTTTGATAAACCCATCCGATTCGCCTTCATATTCTTCTTCTAAGGTATCTTCATTCATGGCTTGAGGATGACTACGCCATTCACTAGCGGTGTTCTCGGGTGGTTGACTAGATCCTTCACCGAAGGGGTTCTGATGTGATTGATCGGATCCTTCACAGAATGGATAATGGCGTGGTTGGCTAGGCCCTTCACCGAAGGGGTGCTCATGTGTATGCTCATGGTAGAACATAAGTCTTGAGTAAACCAAGTTGTCCATCCACCAGGGAGATATGACTGAAATCGTTGGTATCCACCACCCTTTCTGAAGTATAGTCTAACCATTGACTACATTGTTGTGACCCATGCATGTATTTTACTGGGTCATCATACGATTCAATCGGAGCATCGTTTAAATCAAATGTTGCTTTCCCTCTGCCATTGTTCGCCGCAATATAACCGTCATCGCCTAACGGGACGGTATCGTATACAATTTCATCCTCAAACTTACATGACTGAAATGAATGAGTCACAAAATCAGTCCCGCCGAGATTTACTTGTTCAGCTTCAACTGAGTACGATAACGGATCCTTAATGATGAATACTTTTATAACGTCTACTCGGATTTATAAAAGCGTAAATAATGTAGTCAAATCATCGAGTCTAAAATGTCGGCAACCACAAAGTATTCACTATCTTCATATGAAACTTTGTGGAAACTGCTTCATCCGCCGCAAAACCGACAAAGTATATTCGCCATATGAATTGTTTATAAGAAATTTCAGTTGAAATATTAATAAGCGTACGCAGACCACCTTGATACAAGTCATCATCGTTTACAAGAAGGCCATCATAGTGACAAAGAAGAGGAATCCTCACGTCCGTCAGCGTCTGTTTAAGAATGAGAAGGAAAGGTCATAAGATGGCGAAATGAAGAGAAAAGACGACTATAAATCTTAGTCGATTGAGATACAATAATCATCGACTCCATATAGAATACAATCGGCATCGACTTCATATAGAGTCGATATCGATTGTATACACAATCGATATCGATTGCAAAAACAATCGGCATTGAGTCCATATAGAGTCGATATCGATTTTATACACAATCGGCATCGACTCTATATGGAGTCGATGACGATTGTATTTGCAATCGATATCGACTCTATATGGAGTCGATGACGAATAGGAGATACTGCATCACTAAATAACACTAAGAAACTGAAAATGGGGTTAAGTAGGATACCTCGCGTCGCAAGGACAAAGTTCAAGGTCTTTTTGTCACAATGAAGAAATATAGGGCCTTCTTCTTCCAAGCCTCTGTTTTCTTCTTCGAAATAGCGGATCGGAGCAGATCAGACTAAGTAAGGACACTCCGTCTAGGGTTTTACACCTCTAACTTTTTTGCAGGATAAAATGAGGAAGAAGAGGATGCTTTGTTGGTTAAAGAAGGTCATATAAGGGGGTAATTTGGACCTTTTACTCTCCTTAGGGTCGGCTAGGCTTGGAGCTGGTTTGTCTGGGTAAAAGTGAAACTATAGGACTTCTGACGTAAAAGGCGTACCTGACAGGGCCAGTCAGGTAAATTTCCCTTATTTAAACGAAATGAAAGAAGGTGTCGCAATTTTTGCCACCGATTGTCCCAAGTCGAATCCTTGTTCCTCTTAGATCCTGCAATTCTCGATCCTAGACGTTGTATTTTCTTCAAGAGCTCTTCAGTGCAACACTGGCTCCTACGACGTTGTGTTCCAATCTCTGCCATAATTTATGTTCGACAATATCTTCGTTTGTGTTGGAGCAGCTCCACTAAAAAACTCAAGAGTTGCAGCCACTGTTGGACAGCGTGGAAAGAGGGGCGTATCTATGGCTGCATTGGAACCAACCAAGCAAGGTGTGTGTTGCTATTGCTAATCTGTTTGGAAGAGGGCTAACGATTGGGGGTGCTACTAATAAGATCCAATGGTTGAGGCGTTGATAGGCGACAATGAAAACTTAAACCCTGATGCCATTGTTAGGTCCCGAAAAATCTCGATTGTTGATCAATCGCTATAGTCATTTGATCTTCGAGGAAAGCACCGTTAGGCTAGTGATCGCCTTTAATTCATTGATGATGTTTTTCACACAAGCATCTATCACTTAACTGATGCCCTTGGATCCCTTGTAATTGGTCTACCACAACTTCCGTCTCACCTTTTACAAATGGGATGTTATGCCCACGTGTGTATATATATATATAATGCTTGGATATACTTATCAACGCTCAAGGAGAAACAGTCATTTTTATTTAATCACAATTAAGCACATACTATCAACTAATGCATAATGACAACTGCCTCCTTTCACCAAATGGAGGAGAGACATTAAGTTCGATGATGTGGATCTTAAGAGAATACAAAAAAAAAAACAATCTTTTTCATAAGCCCAAGAATGCATCTTAGGTTTCAAGAAAGGAGAGAGCTCCTAAATCCAGATCATCACTTTCCTAATAATAGTATCAGGAGTAGTATCAATGGTGTCATGCCTACAACTTTTACAAAAAAAATTTAAATATACGATCTTTTAAAATTTTGGGATTAATTTGCAGAACCTTAAAACTTTATTTTTTTTCTTTTTTTTCAAAACTCGCGGAATTTGGTGACTAGGGTCATAACTCATAAATCCATACTCTTTTCTTTTTTTTTAATGGGTAAGTTGGGCTCGAAGCTGAACCTTCTGCATAAACCAGACTTTTGCATAATCCAAGAAACACAATTCTCTTGAGTAGGTGAACTCATTCATCCCTATCTTAATTAAGATATAAATAAACATTTATGGAAACATATTATAAGACTGTATCCATTATCATTAATCACTGAATATAAGCAAAGTTCAATATAAAGTTGGCTTTCAAGGGCACATATTCTAACACTAAGCCCCCCGTTTATTACTTTTTTGAATCCCAGTACAGCTGCAAGCTGCAAAACGACAAGAATCTCTAATGTGTTTCGAGACTCATGGGGCCGGTTTGACGTGATGGCCAGGTACCCCTTACCCCCTACCGGCCTAGGAAGCCGGAGACCTGAGTTCGAATCCCCCCTTGAGGGCAGTCTATGGATTTATATTTAGTGTTGACCCGACATGTGTTAATTTGGGCTATGCACATGCCCCTGAGATTAAGAGACTCTGACACCCAGGTTATATATTGATATAAGCGCGATACGTAGTGTCCTTTTTGTGAAGTGATGGGTGGCATGGGGCCCACTTTATTAACTAGGGTTATACTTTTAAAAGTTAAATATCCTTTCAGCCATCATTCTTGATTTTTTTAAAGTCACTTTCTTTTTTCTATTTTTCTAAAAAAGTGTCAGACTTACTTTTTCATACATATTTTACTCAAAAAAAAGTGGCGCCTAATAGTGAAGCGCAAGCACCTCGAGGAGCGAAGCATCAACACCCCGAAACAAATCGCCGATGCCCCTAAAACGAAGCATCGGACCTTGTTTTAGAGGCACCAGCGCTTCGTTTAGAGGCATCAGCGCTTCTAAAAAAATAAAATAAAATTTATCGAAACACCGACACGCCTAAAATGAAGCACAGGGGTGTTGGCGCTTCCATAACAAAATAAATAAATAAATAAATAATTTTAAATCAAAGTGTCAACGCCCATAAACGAAGTGTTAGCGCTTAGTTCTAGGGGTGTGGCGCTTTCATATAAAAAATAAAAATTAAATCAAAGCGCCGACACCCCTAAACGAAGCGCTAGCGCTTCATTCTAGGGGTGCTGGCGCTTCTATAAAAATAAAAATAAATAAATAAATTTTATATATATATATATATATATTGAAGCGTCGGCGCCCCTAAAATGAGGCGCAAATGCTTCTATGTAGAGGTGTTAGCATTTCGCTATTGGGCGGCGGGCATTCATATTTTTTTTGTAAAATATACCTGAAAAAAAAAAAGTATGACACTTTCTTAGAAAAAGAGAAAAAAGAGAGAAAAAAAAAATTAAAAAGATTTCTAAAAATGTCAAGAATAACGGCTGAAAAGGAATATAACTTTTAAATATTTTAAAAGTTTAATTCTAGTTAGTAAAGTAATTCCCATTCCACCCATCACTTCACAAAAAGGACCCATGTCACGCCCATATTAATTGGCATAGAGATATCTCTACGCCCGAGTGCATTTTCCCTTTTCATATATATATATATATATATAACAAATGAGTTCCACCCTTGAATGCAACAAACTTTTATTGCTGTAAACAGGTATATAGCTTGGATTACACCGATTGGCCCCACGAGCAGAGAAGTTCTGATGAAGACCTTAAGGGCACAAGAGCCCTTATCTGTAGGGCTGTCAATGGACCTCCTTGCTACTTCACGTATAACATATTTGAGCTGGACGACTAGGACCTTTTCCATTTATTGTATGCAATTCAGAGATTTTTGTTGGCATTTCACACTACCTGCCAATTGTGTTGGCTGTTCTTGGGGCCTGCCAATGTTGCGAAAACACCATTCTACGGGCTACAAATCTAGCCCACCACTGCCTTCAAGCCGAACGCTGGCGGGTAGGGACACAACTCATTGACAGCCCCTAAGAACCTCATTTTTACAAGTATCACATCAACTTTAGTTCGATAATTACAAATCCTCAATCATGGTTTTAAATATCGGCTATATCCGAGATATATCGGCCGATGTGTATCGGGATAGGCCTATCCAATACGATATACACCCCGATTTGGTATGGGGTTAAATATCGGGTCAAGCAGGTAAAATATCAGATCGGGTCATATATATTGGCCGATGAGTGTCAAATATGAATCTGACAAGAATGTATTTAATGCTCATTTTGCATTTTTTTTTTAATTTTATGTTTTTGAATATTTTTAAAATAAAACAAAAGGTACTTGAAATATCAGTCCGTTTGGTCGATATGCATCCTATATGTATCGGCCTGGGACCCACCAGATATGCCAATTTATATCAGTCTTTAAATCCATGGTTGGACCACTCGACATGTTGGTTTGCGAGCAGACGTCGTCGCATTCATGTGTCGGTTTATACCCCTTAATTTAAGCATGAATCTTCGTAAAATAATCAACAAACTAAAAAACAAATTTACAAGATTTTATAGAGAAAAATACATTGATGCAATGAGCAACAAAGACAACATAAAAAACCTAAGTAATTTTAGTCCATTATATTATGTTGTGGGCCTAGATGAGCAACTCTCTCTTCACTCCCCACCTCGATTCGAAACTCCGAATTCCACTGCTTGTCCATCTCAGGCATGGCTAGGGTTTTGGGTTTTCTTTCTGGTTCATCGATCGCTGAAACATGATTCGCCATTGGACGAGACTCTCCGAGGGTCGCCCCCGCCTTTAACTCAGGGATTTGGCCTAGGCTTCCAATAACTTTTGATCCATCATTATTACTGTAATTAAGAGCTAAATTTAAAGTTTCAATTTGAGTATCAGAGGGAACCACACTTGGTAATTTAGATAACAAAGCTCCAAGACTGTAGGACATGGGTGGAAACAATGGGGGCATTGATCTCATCAATCTGTTGTGAGGGCTATTCCAACCTAAATTGGTAGATTTACTTAGTGATCCCTCTAGTTTGTCGTGGCAGCGTCTCTTTGTGCCAGTTAGACTGCACCTCTTGTTGTCTAAGTCATCAGCATTGTCAATCTCGATCATTTGGTTCTCGGGTTTCAACTTGTTTGGAAGTTCAAAGGGAGGTCGAAACGGTCTTTGCATTGCAAAAACTCCCGGTATGCTCTGAAGATAGTTGAACTTCCTCTGAATGCTGATCACAAAATTTAGATCTTCGATGACCTAATATCAGCTCGAAAATGTAAATTGTAGGTAACAATTGAAAAAACAGATATGAAATATTCACCAATTTTGTATTTAATCTATGCAAATTTTTGTTATGAGTTCTCCTGGGAAATCTACATTAAAGGAAAGAGAGGTGGACCTTATTGAATGAACCCAATTGAATGATGCCTTCCCTAACTGCAATGATCGCGATAGTCTGGTAAACACAAGGACCCAAATGCTCAATTTACTTGAAAATAGCAGATTTTTTTTTTTTTTTTTTCAATTATTGTCGCCTCTCGACATACCTGAATGCCTGAATTGAACTGATACTCCCATGCCTTTGGTTGCTGCTTTAAATTATCACGACCAAAAAAAACACAAATATTAGCAAATGTGACATAATTTATGTTAATTATGCTAAAGAGTGGGATTAGGGGCATTGCTTGATGAAATGTGGGTTCGAGTCCCGAGAGCAGTCATATTTTTAATTTTTTTTATGGGTAACAAAAAATCATTAAAGGAGCGACAGAGATGCAACCCCAAGAGCAGCCATTTTGTGCATAAAAAAGGCAGAGGTTAGCTTTGTATCCCGTCCACCCCTCCCAGGACCCGTACATAAATACGGGGACCGGCACTGGGTAATGGCCTTTTTATGCCCAAGTGTGGCAGTGGTGGTGTGTGCTTACCGGATCATGCGAGCCGTTCCACGATGGGAAGAAACTGGGGTCATTCTTAGACTCGACTTCTTTGAATACCCATTTGTGACTGTTATCTGTAGCGACTTTCCCTACTAACCTGAAATTAATCAACACAATTAACTCCAAGTTATCTTTCCCCATCTCTAACATAAAGCTGGCTACAAGACAAAAGAGAGAAATTACATAATAATTTTACCCTTCTCCATAGTTGTACACCTCATGTGCCATCTTGAAGAAGATTTCAGGTCCGAATTTTCCCTTTATGTAGCCGCTGCCCGCTCGCTCACACTCATAGAAATCGCAGAAACCATCTTCCCACACAAGAATCCTTGAACCAAAAATGAAAAAAGTAACCAAAGAAAAATAAAAATCTGAAAAAAAAAAAACAAGTGGCATGGCTAATTTACTGAATCATCATTGAATTACCAGTTTCTTTTGTTTCCTTTGGATCTATCAAGAGCTCCACCACCATAATCCCATCTGTAAATGTGTAAAATTTAGAGATCTTTTGATGGTGGGTGTGATTTGATTGATGGTGGAATTATGGTTACCTTGGTGGAGGGTAATTTCTAGGCAAGATCTTCCAGAACACTGAGTACACCCATTTTGAAGAAATCGAAGAATCTGAAGAAATACAGAGGCTTCTTAGAGTGTTTTGTAAGAGACAATCGACCATGGGAAGCCCACCTTCCATTGTCAGAGAGAAAGAAGAGAGAGAGAGAGAGAGAGAGAGAGAGAGAGAGAGAGAGAGAGAAGAGAGGAAGGGAAAAGGGGAGAGAGAGAGAGAGAGAGAGAGAAAGCTTGTTCGTGGGTAGTGGCTTTTATCGTACTACTTGCATTACTTGCATGATTATGTAGCGTAGAGAACAATTATAGGTGAGAATTACTATTGGCTGTTAAGCGGGAATACTAGATATGAATTTCAGTTCATTAAATACTGTTTATTTTCATATCTAATTTATTAATCCAAGCTTTTTAGTTGAGAGCAGATCATATTAATGAGAATTAGCCCTAAACTGGAAGAGTCTTTGAAGGAATCTGAACCTTGAATCAAGCACCGGAAAATGGACAGATAACAGGGGTTTAGATACACTTTTTTGGAGCCTGAAAATGGGAATTTGGTTTAAAGCTAGAATTCTCAAATATGGTTTTTGGGTTGAGGTCAATCTACCGGATGGCCTAGAACCTTCAAAATTTGTATTGACGATCATGCATGCCATGTGTATGATATAGAGTCGTGCCGTGGCCCTCGTTGAGCATCCGATACCAACTTTCGTATGTAATTTTGTGCGTATTTGGCGCCATAATCAGGGATTCCCGCGGCAATCAGAGCTTTAAATCTACCTTAAATAGCTGATGGTGAGTAGTCGTAAGCCCTTCCTTTGGGTGCAAAATAGGGTTCCAAAAAGGCAGGGTACCGGGTAGGGCTATCAACGGGCCAGGTTACGGCGGGGCCTTCCTAATTCTAACCTAGCCCTAGGGGCCAGGACAGGGCCATAGCCTAGCCGTAGCTCTAACTTTGGCAGGGTGGGGCGGGCTCGGGTTGCGCTTCAACCTTCATTGATTAGTGGCTGTATTTTATCGAAATTTATTTCAAATTTATATCCCTTTTTTTTCTTTAAAGCTACATAAAAATATTTGGAATGAAGAAAGAAAAAATCTTAAGACATCTCATAAATATTTAAATTACTAGAATATTTTTACAATTATCCGCATGATAAATCTAATGATAAAATTGAGTGTAATTTTGGTAATTTCTTTGTAAATAATACAATATATTGTATACACTTATATTTATGTAAAACTAAAAGTGATCTACAGGCGGGGGCAGGCTTTAACTTGTTAAGCCCTTACTCTGCCTGACAAATTGCGGGATTTCGATTTCGAGGCCCTAATCCTGCTGTCGTACCTTATTTTTAAGCCCTAGCCCAAATATTTTAGGGCTGGGCCAGCCCGGCTGTATTGACAGCCCTAGTACCGGTATTTTCAGCCAAAGATTAGTCTCTACAGTTAGCAATTTTTGCCTCATGATCAGCTTCATTCTAAATCTATTATGTGGAGGATTGGGGAGAAAAATGATCTCCATCTACTGAGTCAAACCAGTCAACACTTTACGCACGTGAAATGCAAGTTGAGAGGGAAGAATCTTGGTTTGTAGATGAAGGTACCCAATAGGGCGATAAAAGAGGGTAGGATCCCAGTATTTGCAATTCGGTCTCCGCAGCCAAGGGTTTCTTTAGTAAAATCTATTGACTACTTTAATCAAAGATGAATATTTTACTTTGTCTCAATCTTTCAAATATGTCTTGAGATCATGATCCGCCATAATTGGGCTCAAATGGGGCCGTCAATTCTTTAAAGGCTTATTATCTAAGAAATTTTTTTTTATTTAATAAGCCCCATTTTGATTCTCATTTATTAATTTGTCCTATAAAAATAAATATGGCAAAACTAATAATATTTAACGACTATCATAAATCCTCCATAAGAAAAATCCTGGCTCTGCCAATAAGCCCGGTCCGACCCGAATGGCCGGGTTCGGGCCCATTTTTTTTGTATTTCAGCTAAACGGGTCGGACCGGGCCACGCTCGGGCTGCAAAGTGTCCAACTCGAACCCGGCCTGGCCCGTTTAGCTTGAATCTTTTTTGTTTCTTTTTTTTTTAAATGCCCTTTAAAAAACTACAAGCCTGGCCCGAATCCGGCCCGGCCCTACCTAAATAGCTAATCGGGTCGGGTTTGGGCTATGGATTTCATAAACAAGCTCGGCCAGGCCCGATTAGCTATTTGGGTCGGGCCGGGCCCAAATTCTTTTGGTTTTTTAAACGGGCCGGGTGAAAATTTGGCCCGAACCCAGCCCGGCCCGTTGACACCCCTATCTGCCACTACGGCCACTTCTGACATTTTCAGCATGTGATAAACCTTTTGACGAATCGAAACAACATTTGAAAACTATGTGATACACATCTTTACCATACCTTGAAAGTGCATTTTTGAAAAGCCTTATTATAAAAATCTAGAAGCACTTTCCATTGCTAGAAGTAAATCCATGACCCTAAAAAGCATTGCCAAATGAAAGTGTTGGGTTGAATAGAAAGGCCATTAACTATAGTTGGTCCCATATGTATCGGGTGCTGGGAGCTAGCGTAGGTGGGTACAAACCTAATCAGTGTCTTTTTTATGCACAAGGGGCTGCTCTCTCACTCATGACCAAATATTGGCTGATACCGATCTATATCGGCGATATTTATCGATTTTTTGACAAACCAATATGTATCGACTCCAATACGCATGAGGCATCCATCGCATGATTTGCCTAGACTGTGCATCTTTTTCTTCAGGGCTCTATTGTCTCTTACACAAGATTTTTATTTCTTTAAATTTTATTTGTTAAAAAGGGACTTGGAGCATTAAAGAGAGTAGAGGCGATTGCTTCCATACAGCTAGTGGTTGCCCCCATATAGCTGACGTGAGAAAAAGAAAATGAGAAAAGAGGCTAACGATTGGATACCTCTGATCAGCCTTCAAAATGACACATTTTATGTCCAAATTTTGACCTTTTTAGACTTCATTTAGCTACTAATGGTTGCCTTTAGTTTATGATGTATTGCAATAGGTTTGAAGGCTTTAAGAATGTAAAAAAAGTTAAAAGAGCAAAGAAGAAGAAAACCCAAAGCCATGACAAAAATCTAAGAAGAAACAAAGAAAAATCCTAGAAACAGGTCATTTCGACCGGTCGAAATCGTGCAACAAAAAGGAAAGCAACAAAGAGAAAAAAGAAAGAAAACTGGTTGACTCGACCGATCTAAATATTAGATTTGACCGGTCAAGAGTTTCGGAAGCTTTAGAAATTAAAGAGTGGATCGGTCGAGTTCAGTTCGACCGGTTGAGATCAAACAAAGTGTTGTATAACTCTTTTGATATAATTTGGACCGATCGAAGTCTGGTTCGACCGGTTGAGCCTAAGACTATGCATGAATGGGATTTGAAGAGTTGGACCGATCAAGAATTAAGGAAGCTGTGCACCTGAAGAAAGAATTGAAGCTCACCGGTCGAGATTGTGGTTCCTTGCGATTTTTCAGGGCTTTACAGCCTGTAATTGACTGGCATCCGAGAGTCCATCCTGATTCTTCCTCTTCAGCAAATTCTTTTGGGATTCTTAAAGATACTTGCCGTGTTTATCTTATATTAGGGCCTTATGAATCTATAAATAAATACCCTAAAGGTTAGGTTTTAGAAATCCTTTCGGCAGCCTTTTCTAGAGAGTTTCAGTCAAAAGAGTTCATAGGTTAGGTTAGTTCTAGTTCTAGAGAGTTGTGAGATTGAATATTATAATCATTGAGAGATGATCGAGTCAGCGATGATGGAGATAGATTTGTAAATGCGATGCTAGTTTTATCGATTATGTGCAATGATGTTTATTTTTTAAGTCGCTAGTAATTAGATCGATCATATCGATTTAGACTGGTCCGTGACTATGAATAGGACTTAATTTTTATATCTAGCTGTAGAGCTTGTAGCTTAGAGCAGGAGTACCTGAAATTTGAAATAGGAGAGGAATAGGGGTTTGTTATATGCAAGTCTGTGATCCAAGGAGGATCCTGATTTGCCTTCTCATAACTTATCCAAAATTGTGTTAGTTTTCTTTGTAGTAAATTAACTTAGGAAACTTTTCTTTACAAATAGCTTCAGATTAAAATAGTAGTTAGAAAAAATAAACGACAAGTCCTTGTGATTCGATACCCTTGTATTCGCTCTAGTACTTCGGATTTGGGCACTTGCAAGGTTTTAAATTTTAAACGATTAACCTCTAATCTCACCCACACCATCTCTGAAAGCGCCCACGTCCTAGACTCCTTGAAGACCATTGATTGCTTCGAATCAGATGCTCTAGATCGTGTTTCAGTCCGATATTCTACAGAATAGATCTTGAGACCATTTTTCACCTATCATACAGTAAATATTTAATTATAAGTGTCACTAATCCCTGAAAAGGCCCTATTGCGAATCTATGACATATATAATGAAAAAATGACCAATAGGTGAGCCATGTTCTCAAGATCGTGTGTGTGGACTATTGGGATGAAACATGACTTCCATGATCTAATCTGACACAATGAATGATTTTGAAGGAGTCTAGGATGTGAGTGTTTTCAAAGAATGTGTGGGTGTTAATAGATGTACCCTTATTCAGTTAAGACTTTTAACTTTATTTACGGGATTCACTTTTATTATTAAAGCAGTCATGGAAACCGCTCCCACCTCGAACATACATTTTCACTATCGTCTAGTTTTCATATATCCGATATCTTCATATATATATATATAGTCTAATTTTCATAAAAATAAAAATAATTTTTTTTTTAAGCAAAAAAAAATAAAAAAAAATAGAAAGAAAAATAAACTATCATCTAGTAGCAGCAATTCTTTGTCGATCATTTGTTTCATATTCTTTATAAAGAAGCCATATGAAGAAGGGAAATGGTTAGGTCCTACCAAGTAAAATCGTATTTTGAGTCCTACCCCATCTATTGCCCTTGGAAATAAGAGAATCTTGACTGCACGCCATTCTATTAAAAATGAAATTCAAGAAAGTCAAGATGCTCCTATTTCCAATGACAACAAATGGCGTAGGACTCCAAATCCAATTCTACCTGGTAGGACTTGACCATTGCCTATACGAAGAAAGCGCTAATTTTTTGAAAAAATAAATCAAATCATAATTATTTGTAACTTTTTCAAAAATTGTGAATTTAAAAAACTCTTTGTAAATTTTCCAATATTTTTTGGATTTTTTTAATTTTCAATTATTTCTTTAGGTTTTATATTTTTATTATTATTAGTTTTTTTAATTTTTCTTTCTTATTTTCCCAAATTTTGATGATATTTTCCCAAAATTTTCCTGATTTTTTTCAAGACATTTTATTCCGGAATCTCGACTTAGTCACTTTGATGTGGACAAGTCAATCTCCTTAATGCCAAAATACTTAAACCTTGGAATGTACACACACACACACATACACACACACACATATATGTATATATATAAGTATGCAAATCAATGAAAGTACATATAAGACTATTTTAGCATGATAGATTGAGTCACCAAGTCGTGGTTCGGCAATAATTTGGCTTAGTTTAAATTCAGAAAAATCTGACAAGTTTGGGGGAAATATTCGAAGGAAAAATCGGTGAGAAAAAAAAAATTTAATAAATAAGATTTAAAAGTATAAAAAAATTTGAAAAATATTAAAAACCACAATTATTTTGAAAAATTCACGATTTTTTAAAAGACTGCCTTTAAATCCACCCGCCGAATCTTTGAGTTCACCCACGCTGAAACACACATTGACTGCGTTGAATCAGACAATGAGAATCATTTATCCTCCTAGTCTTTCACATGATGGATCTTGAGATCATGGGCGTACCATCAGACGGTCAATGTTTTATTTCATGTGATACACATCTCAGAAAAGTGACCTTAGCATCACGTGCATGTTCGAAATTGATTTTAAGGTCACTTTTTTGGGTGTGCCACATGAAATGAATAACCAACCGTCTAATAGTACCCCCACAATCTCAAGATCCATCGTATGAAATATTTGGAGGATAAACTTTTCTATCGTTTGATTCAACGAAATCAATGTGTTTCAATATGGGTGAACTCAAAATTTTGGTTGGTAGATTTTTTAATTATTCAAAAATTTTTTATTGAGGACTAATTCGCATACCATTAAATTCGAAAATTATTCACAAAATTTTTGGGACTTTAGTTGGGTAAGCGAAGAGCTACCCTACCCTCTACCGTCGTGTCTCAAAATCGTATACGAGACTAGGAGTTGCACTTGCAATTAATGGCCTCTTTAGTACTATTTGCAGGGGCCGTGCACCAAGGACGGTGGACAACTCACTTTCTCTCCACCAAATTAGTCTGGTGATCCATAAATACTTAATCGTTCATAATCAGTGGAAGTACAATTTTTTTTTGGGAAATTTACTTGATCGGCCCTGTCAGATATGCCTTTTACGTCAGAAGCCCTGTAGTTTCACTTTTACCCAGACAAACCCGCTGCGCGTCGAACTGAGGCACGCCTGTAGGAATTGCCCAAACTACCCCCACAGTAATAAATAGCCGTCATCTTTTCAAATCATTTACTGTTTTCTTTTTACTTTTTCGTTCGAAGTTGGTAGAGAGTCGTTGTTGCTTCGTGGACGCTCGCGTTCAAATTTACAACCTTCAAGCTACCAAATCTGTAAGTTAGAATTAAAATTACCTTCCATCGCTATAGATTTTTTTTTCTCCTCTCTTTGGTGCACATTTTGACATAATTTTTTTAGGTTTTCTTATATGTAATCGATATCGATCTTATATGCAATCGTTAACGATTACATATTGAGTCGCTATCGATTATAGGTAGAGTCGCTATCGATTATATTTAGAGTCGATAACGATTATATATGTAGTCGTAATCGACTATATAAATTATCGATGACGACTCTATAACAAATCGATATCGACTCTCTATGAATATAATTAATACCCATCATATGAATTAATTTTCCTATAGTTATTACCCTCGATGCCATAATAAATCATACGAGGTTTTATATTTATCTCAGCCGATGTTCAACTTATTACCAACTACCATTTTGTAAAACTATTATGGCAAGTTAGGTTGGAAGAATGAGAAAATTTAATACAACGATTCTAATTCCACAATCTAGGAGCTTTAAATACAGGTTTAGTTCGTCCTTAGCAAACCTATCATCCCTACCAGCCTATATTTTTCTCAATGTCAGACGACGAAGAAAAAATCTTCTATAACCCAATCAAGTTCGAGCCTGTATGGGAGGACCCACCACCACCACCACCAAAATCAGATCCTCTGCAGTTCCTGTGGGACGAGTACGATGAAGTAATGGAGATTTTGGCGAAGGAAGAAAAGAAGAAGAGGAAGGAAGAAAAAAAGAAGAGGAAGGAAAAAAAGAAAAAGAAGAAGGAAGAAAAGAAAAAGAAACTTAAGACGGAACCACCCGCCTCTCCACCCCATCCACCACCTGCTCTTCATCCATCTTCCTAAATTTTCTTTTCATTTTTAATTGTAATTGAAAATTTTTGAATGTAATTGAAAAATTTTGCAAGTAAATGAAACATTTTGATGCAATGACGACTTCATGAAATCTTTTGAGTCAGTAAATTAAATATTTTCTATATAAATAAATATTTTGAGATCATTGCGACTTTATATTGAATCGATGGCGATTTCATAAGTAATCGATATCGATTACATCTAGACTCGATATTGATTACATATAGAATCGGTATCGATTATATATAGATTCGATATCGATTACATCTAGAGTCGGTATCGATTACATATAGGGTCGATATCAATTATATATGTAATCGATATAGGTAAAGAAGAAGGAAGAAAAGAAAAAGAACAAAAGAAAGAAAAAGAAACTTAAGAGGGAACCACCCGCCTCTCCACCCCATCCACCACCTGCTCTTCATCCATCTTCCTAAATTTTGGTTAGAAGCGGAGGACCGCTTTTATCGAAGAATCTTCCTTAGGACGTTGCTGCAAGATTTTCTTTTCATTTTTAATTATTATTGAAATATTATGAATGTAATTGAAAATTTTGCAAGTAAATGAAACATTTTGATTCAATGGCGACTTCATGAAATCTTTTGAGTCAGTAAATTAAATAATTTCTATATAAATAAACATTTTGAGGTCATTGCGAATTTATATTGAGTCGATGACGATTTTATATGTAATCGATATCGATTACATATAGACTCGATATCGATTACATCGAGAGTCGGTATCGATTACATAGGTAATCGATAATGACTCTATATGTAATCGATACAGGTTTTATATATATATATATATTTCATAAATATTTAAACTATCCTTGTTAGTATGGAGCTCAGTCCTTTCTTTTTTATTACAGTTCATTTCAAAAGGCTGTCAAGATGGTTGTACACCGAGCTGTTGCCAAGTGTTCACCCAATGCCATTTCGAATCTCTACGAAAATGCTACCCCAGCTCGGAAGAAGTTACTAAGAGATTCAGTTTTTGGTGGAATATTTCAAATGCCTAAGGGTGTGAGATTCGATGTGGTGGATGCGATGTTGACATTTTGGGTTGAAAAAAACCACTTCCGAATTGGAAAGACTGATGTCTATCTTCGGAAGATAGACATTGCATTTATACTGGGCCTTGCCGTAGTTAGCCCAGAAAAGTATTCCCCATCCGTTAAACCATCGGAAGAACAAACCATTCGATACAAATACTTTCGTGGAACGCCTCCTGGAAAAATTCTCCGGTCTCATATAGATGCTGCAATTTAGAGAGCGGAAAGTGATGAGGACTTCTTAAAGTTGTCCCTTCTATTTGTGATGTGCATATTTCTCTTCCCCGGGTCCCACCATCAGATTTCAGAAGACCACATCGACCTCATCGATGATGTAGAGACCTTTAACAGAACTCTGTGGGGTCTACACGTCTACCAAGACTTGATCGAGTATATAATTAAGGGCGCGGCAAATAGAAAAACTGTCGAGATGGATAAAGCCCTAAAGACGTACAACACATATGGATGCATATGTGTACTTCAATGGTAGGCTTATGAGATCCTGCCCGATATATCGCCATCCCAGCTAGGCCTCAAGGACCCTTTCCCACGGCTGCTGAAATGGTCGGACAGGGCGCAGTCAAGGATCAAAGGTTACACTCGCGGACAGATGTTAGACAGCAAGGTATGAGGTCTATTGCCAATTCAAAAAGCAACTTACCGATTCATTCTAGAATCGATAACGATTCATTACAGAATCAATACCGATTCATTTAAGAATCGATAATGATTCCTTAACAATCGATAGCGATTCCGTACAGAATCGATAACGACTTACTACGTAGTCGATAACGATTCATTAAATAATCGATAGCGATTTTTTAACGAATCGATAACGATTTATTAAATAGTCGGTACCGATTCTTTACATAATCGAGAGTGATTTATTATATATAACGATCATTTTATTCTGTTGTTTACATGTTTCCTTTTCTTTCAAAAGGTTCACGCTCCCCTCGTGCCTCAGGACTTTGAATTAGAGATACCTGTGTTAAGAGAATATCTACAGGTTCAAAAGGAGGTTGGGGGGAAGAGGAAAGAACCAGTCAAGAAAGCTGTGGAAGAGATGCGGCCGAAGAAGAAAAGAAATTACATTACGGTCGAGAATATTGGAGAGGAAGAATGGGATGACGCATCGACGTCTGAAGAAGAACTCCTCTCGAAAAAGGGCCCCGTCCATGTGGGAGAGGGTCGGCCAAGAACTAGGGGGCCACCAAGGAGAGCCTGGCAGCGAAAGATAGCCCAGTTGGACCCTCCACCTCCAATGATCCTTTGACGAGGAGGGTCTATCATTTGACGATGGAGAACTTGAAGCTCACCAAAAGAGTGAGCGATTTGGAGGGAGAGAATAAGGCCCTGGCTAAACGTTGCGCTTCTTCAGAGAAACTATGCAACTCCTTCAATGAGAGGCTGAATTCAAGGGATGCGGAGTGGTAGAAGTTAAATCACTACAACTATTTGGTCAGAAATGGCCAGACGAATATAAAAGAACTTCTTAAAAATTTATTGGAGGCGAGACTTAAGGTATGTGTTGAAATCTGGTTTTATATGTTCAGTTTTGTTAACATAAATCGATATCGACTGTATATAG
This sequence comes from Chloranthus sessilifolius, assembly GCA_021018995.1. Classification (NCBI taxonomy): domain Eukaryota; kingdom Viridiplantae; phylum Streptophyta; class Magnoliopsida; order Chloranthales; family Chloranthaceae; genus Chloranthus; species Chloranthus sessilifolius. The sequence continues at coordinate 84,533,616 of CM037590.1, read as the reverse complement.
AGTTGATAACGATTATATACACAATCGTTATCGATTTATATAGAGTTGATACCGATTATATATGCAATCGTTATCGATTATATATACAGTCGATATCGATTATATTTACAATCGATAGCGACTATATATATAATCGATAACGATCATATATAAAATCGATAGCGACTATATATATAATCGATAACGATCATATATAAAATCGATAGCGACTATAAGTACAATCGATAACGATTATATTTAAAATCGATTTGGACTTTTTAAAATATGGACCAAAAATTAATTCTTATTTTACACCATTATTTTGATGTACAGGATGTGGCTATTGAGGAGCTGATATCGAAGGTGTGCGACACAGCCGTCGATAAGGAACCATCTGCTCCTGCGCATCATGTTCCTCCTCCTCCTCCCGTTGATGAGGTGACGGCAGCTGCTGACGAGCAGCTTGAGACTCAAACTAATAAGGGTCCTGCTGGTGAAGAGGAAACCACTTCCCAATTGCCTCACCAACAAGCTGAGCATCGCTTAAGACCTAGGCAAGCAAAACTCAGCAAAGTAATTGCGGTCAAACCTAACGCACAGCAAAGGATAGCGGCTGAAAAGAAGCCTACCGAGAAGGCAATGAAGGACCAATACTGAGCTGGACCAAGGCGATCATTACATGGTCACGGGTCTCTGACTAAAGATGCTCTGCCGAAGCTTCCACAGTGACAGAGGAGCAAAAATATATGCTAGACATATGGAACAAGCCTCTGAAGGAGGACGAGTAAGTTATTCTTCCCTGAATACTTAACTTTATTATTATATATTTATCGTGAAGATTAGTTAAGTTGGCCATTTTTTATGCAGAGAATATGTTAACACTGTCGGCAAGTATAAGCTGGTGGTGCAATCCTTCAGATGTCTGGCGGCAACGCAGTACCTGGATAACTTTGTAAGTTTAACATACTGTAGGCAAAATCAAGAATGGTTAAAGCTGTCGACGACTCGAAAAAGAGTCGATATCGATTCCTTATAGAGTCGATAACGATGACTTACATAATCGTTATCGACTCTCAAATTAATCGAGATCGATGGCTTTTAGAGTCGCTAACGATGGCTTATGTAATCGTTAGCGACTCTATAAATCATCGATATCGATTCATTAGAGAGTCGATAACGATATCGATGGCTTAGGTAATCGTTATTGACTCTCAAATTAATCGATATCGATGACTTATAAAGTCGATAACGATTATGCATTTAACTCTAACTGCATATTTTAATCTAACTGCATTGGTTTCAGGTTATGGGCGCCTACCTGAGACATTTGAAAGTAATTGATGATAAAATTCATCCTGATAAAGAGGTCAAAAACTTCCTTATGGACCCTGCCGCGCTGACGTACATGGGCTATGAACTGAGAGATTTCAACAAGTTCCTGCTTGCTGAAAAATTATACGACCAATCGATCGAGGTTCAAGTTCAACGGTAGGCTGTCTATAGACAAAAAGGGACAGGGGGGAAGAAGCTGATGGAAACTTTCTTCTTCAATGAGCTTCAGAATCTGTGGGCTCACGAATGCAACATAGTATGCTTTTATCCTATTTATAATTATTCTTTTTAATTTTTCTATCATATCATTTGAGATTATATTACTTTTTTGTAGATATTTATGCCAATACATTCAGAACAACCACTACACTATGCGCTTGCGATCGTGAAAGTAGTCGAACGATCGATAATGATCGTCGGCCCTGTATTTAATAGGCCCTCTAAGGAAAGATATGTGTCCCAATTGCAGGCGCTAGTAAGATATTTTGCTTAGCATATCTTTTATCATTGTTAGCTTAGCATATCTGACACTCCTCTCTATTATTTCGAAACAGACCCAATACCTTCCCGTAATTTTATATTTGTATGGTGACTCCGCTGCACTAATCAAGAAGAACTATCCTTGGTCATCTAGTGACTGCCGGATCAAAGCCCTCCCCCGACAGACCAACTCGTGTGATTGTGGAGTGTTTGTTGTGAAGTATGTCGAGTACTTTATGATAGGAAAGAAATTTGACTTCGAGCAATCAGATATAGATAGGATCAGGATAGAAATTGGTCATATACTGGCTACATACACAGGCGATGGTGATCATCGGCGAACACGATAAAAGGAGGAGCAAGAGTGTGGTTGTATTTTAATATTTTTGTAATTATAAATGAAATATTTTTTCTTAATGAATTATTTTAAATATAATTACACTATTTTTATATAGCTGTGGTTAAAAAGTAGAAATAGCAGCCATTAGCGACTACATATATAGTCGTCATCGACTATATAAATAATCGGTGACGACTCTGTATGTAATCGCTACCGACTATATAACTAATCGTTAACGACTCTTTATATAATCGCTAACGACTATATAAATAATCGTTAACGACTCTTTATGTAATCGCGATCGACTATATATAGAGTCGTCATCGACGGTATCCATAATTGATACCGATTCTTAAATGAATCGATGTCGACTTTATAAATAGTCGATGGCGACTCTATATAGAGTCGATATCGATTATGGATACAGTCGATGACGACTCTATGATTCATCGGTAAAGACTATATTATAGTAAAAAAACATGGATTCTGAATTTCTCATTTACATTCAATCTATCATTATTAAAAATATACACTATCAGCCCATCGGTTTCACTGCCGTGCAGCTCCTGCGGTTGTGACCATATTCACTGCACCTGCTACACTATAGTGCCCTAACCTCACCCTTAGACCTTTCTTTCTCTTCCTTGGACGACCGGCTTGCTTTCGGCAATAATAGGGTGGTCTCACTTTCATATTTTCAGGGAATTGCTCTGCTTGGAACTCCCATTGACTTTTATCGAGGGTGGGAACCCATTGCTCGTCATATATTTGTTTAAAGCAAGCAGTGAAAAACCAGTTCTCATAAAAGTTATGGTAGTCGTAACTTCTTCGATTGATGGCCGCCACGGCATGGGAGCAAAGCAAGCCATGAATGTGCCAATGGCGGCAACTACAGGTCTTGTGTTCCAAGTCGACGTGATGAATGAAATTTTCGGAATTGACTTGGAATTGATCGCGCCCGTATGGTTGAGCTTTCTTTCTACCAGCCCATTGCAACACCTTCTTCATGTGCGCGTCTGCTTTCGGGCAGAGAAGGGTAGTCCATTTCTCAGATATCTCTCAGTATTTTTTAAAATGATCGACGACTTTCTCTCTAGTAGTTCTGATTAAGTCGATAATTGGTCTCTCTCGAGCTATCTTTAGCACGCTGTTTAAACTTTCGGCAATATTCGTAATCAGGGAATCGTACTGCCTTCCTTCCATATGTGTGCGTGCCCAATGCTTCGGATCTATTTTCAAAATATATTCTACGGCCTGAGAATCAGCAGGATCTTTCTTCATTTAGTTAATAAAATAATCAAATTTCTCTTTCAAATATGCACGTGCGGCGCACCACCATAGACCCTTTACATTGTTCCTGGGATACTTGTGCTGTAAATTTTGTGTCATATGCCGCATGAAGTAGTTGTGATATGCGTTAAGAAAGATATGTTTCACCGCATTTATTAAACCCTTCGACCCGTCCGTGATAAATACAAAATCTTCGTTAAACCCATCGATCGCGAACGCACCTACCCGTTCAAGAAATCACATCCACGTATCCTCTTCTTCTAACTCGACCACGACAAATGCTAACGATAATATATGACCATTACCGTCTTGCGCAGAGGCGATAAGTAGGATCCCTTCGAAACGTCCTCGTACGTGTGTGCCGTCTACAAGCAATATGCGACAAAGTGTATTGCGGTAGCTTCCGATGCATGGGCCAAAACCCCAAAAAAATCTTTGAAACTTATCGTCAAGAGTAAGTTGAAAGGATATTTATACATTAGGTTCTACCCTCTCCATCTCCTTCACGTAGGCCGGTAGATCAATAAATTGTCCTTCCCAACTGCCTCTAATATCATTAAGGGCAAGCTCTTTTCCCCTCCAAGCTTTTGCATATGAGATTTGCACATTATAAGCTTTTGCAATATCAAACATTATCGATGTCGGTGTGTAGTCGAATCCTTCGATAAGTTTATCCCGTATATAGTTCGCTACGAAGGAGATTGTTGCATTACGGTGACCGTGCGGTCCGATCTTAGCGGCTCCGCATGTGTGAGTACTATTGAATGTCTTGATTTGAAAAGAATCGAGCCCAGTCAATTTAGAAGCATGTATTCGCCACGAACAATCGGGTTCGTAGCATCCGGCTGTCACTCGATAACTAGCGGTCCTCAAAGGCCGCGTGTTCTTTCAATGCTCTTTGAAATGTTTGTTTGTCTCGGAAGATCTCTCCAATTTTAAACGTCAAATTCCAATATTCAGTTTCCACCTCTTCATCGGAGGAGTCGTCCGATGTCTCTGACATTTCGTAATCTCCGTCTACTAGGGGATTGTCAATGTCTCTCACAAAAATTTTCGGATCCTCTTTGATAAACCCATCTGGTTCGCCTTCATATTATTCTTCTAAGGTATCTTCATTCATGGCTTGAGGATGACTACGCCATTCACTAGCGGTGTTCTCGGGTGGTTGACTAGATCCTTCACCGAAGGGGTTCTTATGTGATTGACCGGATCCTTCACAGAATGGATAATGGTGTGGTTGGCTAGGCCCTTCACCGAAGGGGTGCTCATGTGTATGGATATGGGGTTGAGTTACTCCGGTAATTCCCATCGATGGCATGATAGAACATAAGTCTTGAGTAAACCAAGTTGTCCATCCACCGGGGAAGATATAACTGAAATCGTCGGTATCCACCACCCTTTCTGAAGTATAGTCTAACCATTGACTACATTGTTGTGACCCATGCATGTATTTTACTGGGTCATCATACGATTCAATCGGAGCATCGTTTAAATCAAATGTTGTTTTCCCTCTGCCATCGTTCGCCGCAATATAACCGTCATCGCCTAACGGGACGGTATCGTATATAGTTTCATCCTCAAACTTACATGGCTGAAATGAATGAGTCACAAAATCAGTCCCGCCGAGATTTACTTGTTTAGCTTCAACTGGGAAGGATGACGGTTCCTTAATGATGAATACTTTTATGACGTCCACTCCGAATTTATAAAACGTAAATAACGTAGCCAAATCATCAGAGTCTAAAATGTCGGCAACCACAGACGTATTCACTATCTTCATATGAAACTGTTTCATAAACTTAAGCACTGACAAAGAAACATTCGCCTTATGAATTGTTCATAAGAAATTTCAGTTGAAACGTTAATAAGCCTCCGCCGGCCACCTTCATACAAGCCATCATCGTTTACAAGAAGGCCATTATAGTGACAAAGAAGAGGAATCCTCACGTCCGTCATCGTCTGTTTAAGAATGAGAAGGAAGGGGTCATAAGACTAATGAAACAAAAGAGAAAAGACGACTATAAATTTTAGTCGGTTGCAAATACAATCGTCATCGACTCCATATAGAGTCGATATCGATTGCAAATACAATCGTCATCGACTCCATATAGAGTCGATATTGATTGTATACACAATCGGCATCGACTCTATATGGAGTCGATGACGATTGTATTTGCAATCGATATCAACTCTATATGGAGTTGATGACGATTGTATTTGCAATCGATATATATTTTTAAAAAAATGGATCGAAGGATACAAAGACCTTTCATATACTACACGAATAGGAGATACTGCATCACTAAGAGACACTAATAAACTGAAAATGGGGTTTAAGTAGGATACCTCGCGTCGCAAGGACAAAGTTCAGGGTCTTTTGCCACAATGAAGAAATGCAGGGGCTTCTTCTCCCAAGCCTCTATTTTCTTCTTCGAAATAGCAGATCGGAGCAGATCAGACTAAGTAAGGAGACGTCGTCTAGGGTTTTACACCTCTAACTTTTTTGCAGGATAAAATGAGGAAGAAAAGGATGCTTTGTTGATTAAAGAAAGTCATAGAAGGGGGTAATTTGGACCTTTTACTCTCCTTAGGGTCGGCTAGGCTTGGAGCTAGTTTGTTTGGGTAAAAGTGAAACTACAGGGCTTTTGACGTAAAAGGTGCATCTGACAAGGCCTGTCAGCTAAATTTCCCATTTTTTTTACTTATTAGCCGGCCAGATTGATCAGTTGTGGTCTTAATCACAATTCCGAGTTGGTATTAAGTGGCGGGGATCAAATCAATTGCCAACCGGACGGTATCAATGTAAATAATGTAATGGTATTCGATCATGGTTTGAAATTTTGCCAGAAACAAGGTATTTTGGCGAGACGTCTCCCGTCTCGTCCCGCAGCAAGACGAGATTAAGGTGCAGTGGCGTAGCCACATATAAGGTTGTCGGGGCTTTAGGCCCCATTTAAATCTAAAGTTTCTATCATGTATGTATCTTATATAACTTTCATTTATATATAAACCCAAATTTATGATGTAGTAACCCTCAAATCAATAATAAAGTAACTACTAATATTATATTTATCATTTGTATAGCCCCCACCAATAAAAATTCCTGGCTACGCCCTGTTAAGGTGTGAATTATTGTGAGATGCAACATTCAAAATATTATATTTATATTATAATTTAAATAAGGTGTTAAGCATTTTTTCTTTTTTTTTAGAGATGAAAATAAGGTGTTAAACTTAAACACTATTAAAAGTATACTATTCATTCTCTTTGTATATCTAACACCATTTTATTTTAGGGTACCACTATTAGCGCCCACACAATCTTTGAAAGCGCCACCGTGTATAATCCCTTAAAAAATCATTGATTGATTTGGATGGGATGGTGGAGATATTTTTTCATCCTATATTCTACATAATGGATCTTGAGATCATGTTGAACCTATAAGACAATCAATATTTATTCCACATGGCATAGATCACCAAAAAATGCCCCTTTAATCTTATTGCCCACATCACGCTCAAATGTGACTTTAGGGGATTTTTTTGGGGATTTGTCACATGTGAAATAAAAAATGGATTCTCCGATAGTTGCGGTATTATTTGAAGATCCGTTGTGTGAAAGACTGGGGGGAAATATGATCTCAATCATCTGATCCGATCTAATTAATGGTTTTGAAGAGGTTTCCGACGTGGGCGCTTTCAATGATTACGTGGGCACTAATGGAGGTACCCTTTATTTTATTGGTTCCTATCTATGCCATGATCTGGCCAATGGGTATCACTGTATATCCAAATCTGTGCACACTAATATCACTATTATTCTTATTTTTCAATGGCTAATATTGAAGATCTTCGATCAGACGGTATACAATTTATTTATAAAGGTGATTATTTAATTAAGATGTGTTCCGATCATGAATAGCTATTTGGACTGTTTAGATTGATCCCACATGATATAACAGTGAAGTATCTTTTAATAGTGTAAGATTAAATGCCTATTTTAATATTGTAAGATCATCTAATGAGTTATTTTTGTTACACACTGTCTCACCAAGACATCTTGGTCTTAGGGCTGCCTGGGCTGTTCGAGACAACTTGGAATTATGAGATTTCAAATCATGGATTCGCTCCTAAAATTGCATCATTGGACCATCTCAATATATGATTGAACTTGCAAGATCGTTAAAATGGACGGTCAAACTGGATTGAAGCAACGGCGTAGATTAAATCAGCAAAAACAGCTTGTGATCAGATTTTTCAAATCCACTTATCAGCATTTTTAATTATGATATCTACCAAGTTTCGTGCCTTAGATGAAAAGCTCAGGCTTCTGCACCGGATACAGGCTTGAAAAGCAGTGATAGCTTCAGATCAGACGATGGAGATCATTTTTCACCCATATCTTTCATACAATAAATCTTGAGATCATGGCGCACCTATCAGACGATTTGTTTTTTATTCCATGTGTCACAGATCGCCAAAAAATGATTCTAAATTCATATTTGAACTTAATGTGTGTCATATGATTCAATGGCCATTTTTTTGGGATCTGTGATACGTGGGAAAAAAAACAAAGCGTCTGATATCTATGGTATAATCTCAAGATGATCTGGGTGAAACACTATCTCCACTGTCTGATCTGAAGTTATCAATGCTTTTCAAAGGGTCTGGGACAACTACAAAAAATAAGACTATTAGCGGCAGCCAAAAACTGCCGTTATTAACAAAAAACTGCCGCTAATAGTCTTAATAGTTTTTTTGTCAATAGCGGCATTTTTTTCCAGCAAAAAGTTGCTGCTAATAGTCTTATTTTTTGTAGTGGACTTGAGTGTTTTCATATAATGCGTCGACCAAGGATCAAAATTTTGAGTAAATTTTCGGTTTCGGGCATGACCGAAACCGATAATTTAGATCGAAATTTCGGCCGAAAACCAAAATTTTGGGTTCCATACAAAAATGATCAAAACTTTTGGTCGAAATTATCGTTTTGGTAGGGACCGAAACCGATAATTTGAACCAAAATTTTGGTCATTTCGGCCAAAATTTTGATCCTTGGCATGGACGCAACCAGAGGTACCCTATAATGAGGGGAGCTATAACTTGTACATGAGATCTCTATAATTGTAGAGGATAAAAACAAAGACTTCGTAATTTTGGGACCTGTGCCTAGTGAAATACCATCTAAGTTGTCCGATTTGAAGGCCTAATATAAAGATCTTTCTGCCATGTATTGGTGCAAAGCACAATCCCCACATGTGACTCAACACAATCAACCATTGAATGGGATAATGAGCTTTGACTATTTTGAATCATTTGATAAATATCATAATTGGCACCAAAAATCCTTACATCATGGCATTCAAAATCCATGACTTAGATAGTGTTCAACGATGCACTATATATATATATATATATATATATATATATATATTTATAAAATATTAAATGTCACATTTTTTGAAAATTTCGGGAATTATTTTCATTTAAAAAAACATACCCAAAAATTTGAAAATTCACAAAATAATTTAGGATTAATTCACAGACCGTTAAATTCGCAAATTATTGTTAAATTTTCCAAAAATCCGTGATTTTTTTACTATGATTACGAGAGAAAGCCTGATATCACCATTAGATTCATTTTTATGATAGTGACTAAAATATCCTTCAGATTGAAAAATCTGAAATTCATGAGTTACTATGAAATATCTTTATTTAATATTTAAGACTATTTTACATTTGAAAACAAATATTTATCTTTTTTACCATTTCAAAATAACTTTGGTATTCACTCGCCAATTTCCAGGGACACATGCGCACCCCAAATTAATAGATACTGAATCAGCACAGGATATAAATTCTTAGGGTAGCCTCAAGAGAGCCGAAAAAGGTATTCGAACTCAAGTCTCCTGCTTTTACCATTATAGTAAGAGAACTAGGAATAGGACTGTCACCATGACGGATCGGGTTGATACCTTGATACCTTACAGAGTCCACCCAGATTTTTTATCGAGTCTGGAACATAAACTTGACCCGCCGGGTTGGGTTGGGCATGAAGCGACTGACCCGACCTTCAGATCGGGTCGAGTCCATTAAAAATTGGATTGAGTCAACCTATAACCCGATTGTTTATATAAAGAATCAAGGAAAATAGCAAGTTTTTAGCCGAGTCGAGAATATAAGCTTGCCCTGTCGGGTCGAGCTGGGGCGCACTTTCAGATCGGGCCGGTGGAGTCCAAGGCCATAAACTTATGGGTACCAGTACCGAAAATTAAATCCTTTCATAGATGAGACTACACATTACTATTGACTCCAGGCCCGTACAAAATTCAATAGATCTTATAGCATTCATTGAAATGGTGCATCATAAATTTTGGATCATTCAAATGGTGGACCGTAACACGTCTTGAGAGGCATTGATTGAAGGGACTGAGGTCATTTAAACACCAAAATGGTGTTTAAATGATCTTACACCATCAATAATTTAAGATGTTGGTTATTTGAATCATCAAAGTGATAGATCTTAAGTTGAAGTGCAATAAGCCCAAAAATAGCGTTTTAGGGAAATTTAACCATCCGATTTGTTGACTATAATATCATCATTTATTTTTAATTGTGAGAGTTGATATTAATGTTCATCGATCAGATGGTATAAATCCACTTATCCCCATGTTTTATTAGCCTCAGACATATTCTAATGATAAATTGTCACTTGGACAATTTAAATTAATCTTGTATGTATGACATTTGGAATAATGATAATTCACGTCATCAAAAACAATAAAAATAATAATGATACTTCAAGGGTGTGACTGTGTGAGATAAAAATGGCGATTTAATTGTAAACATTGGGTGAAACAAAAAAAGAAGATGGTAGTGCTGTGCACCATTCTATCAGTGTTCTTTCTTTTCATTAAATTTGTGGTCCTCCTGGATGAAATAGACATCCATCAGGGAAGCTCTCAAACCAAAAACCTCAGTATATCCGTTAATACTTTGAGCGTCAAATCGGTCAAAAGTCTTTTGTAAACTATCACTGAGTTCAGTGATTTGTATGCCCATATATACATATATGGTCACAAGTCAAAAGTAAACTATCACTGATTTCAGTGATTTATATATATAGCTACGCGGCTCCCTTGCTTAATCATTTAAGGTTGACAATATTACAACTTTAAGGTCGCGGGCAGGCGCTTATTGCCCTATATATATTGGTATATCGGCTGAGTCCCAAACCGACACATATCTAATATATATGATACGGATCAGTCAAACCAACCGATATTCAAACATCTTTTTATTTTTAACATACTATAAATATATATATATATATATATATATATATATAATTATAAAAATGACATATTTTGTATTTTATTCGAGTCATATCCAATATATATTGGCCGATATGACCCGATATAGTACGATATTTGACGTCATATTAAATCAAGGTTTATGTCCGAATCAAATAGAGCCTAACCTGATACAAATCAGCCGATATGTATTGGGTATGGCCGAGAAGATAGCCTCCAGGTCGAGACATCTCAGCAATATGACTTGAAACAAAATAACCTTTTCAATCATTTTACACCATTAAAATAGGTCTTTCATCTTACATCATTAATGAATATGTCAGTGTTATGCCATGTGGCAAATATATTTAATCAATATAAATAGTCCAAGCGACTGTTTATGATTGGAATATATCTCGATTAAAAAATAACACCTATGAATCAATTGTATATCGTCCAATCAATTATCTTGAATATTATTCATTAAAAATAAGAATAATAGCAGATATTTGAGCGTACAGATTTGGACACGCAATAATAATTATTCACGAGATCATCACATAAAGTGGATATGTTGAGAAAAAGATAGTGTCATGTATACGAAGATAATGAGCAGTACACTTTCAAATGTGTAGTAGTCCAACATCAATATAAACTAAAATTAAAAAAGAATACTTTCTAGAATTTGGAAAAAAAAAAAAAGAATACTTTTTATATGGCGTCTTAGGGCGAAATGCAATATCAATCTCGTCTTATCTCCATTTCCTGAAATTTAATTTAAAACCATGGTTTGAGCTTAGCTTACCTATCTCAACTTTTCTAATTAGGGTGGGTGCATTTGATATGATTTTTTCATGGATTGATTAAAAACTTTTAATTAATTCAAGTCTATGTTTATAAAGCACGGATTCCAAGACTCCTGAAACCCACAAAAGTCAACTGTCCCATTAAGTAGCTAGGTTGAAGTATGAATGATATTTTGTGTGTGGTGGTGGGGTTATGCACCGAAAAGCAAGTGGTGGGGATACCTCACCGTGCGAAGGGGGCAAGAGATTGACAGTGCAGGAATGGAGGATCACCAGGCAAAGAGCATCTCCACACACCAATTCTAAGTCTTCTCCTTTTTAATGGAGAAGATGGTCCCCCTTCGCCTTCTTCACTTGTCTCCTTCCCCTCCTCTGCACCTTATCTGCTCCTCTGCTACAACCATCCATCCCTTAAATAATAGGGGCACTAGTAAGCGCCCACTCTGTCAGAGATGATGAACTAGGTTGTACAAATCGTTCTTTTCCACTAAGCATGATGAAATTGTTCGTCACATGTGGCCCAACATTTTATATCTGCAGCCAGGGATTTCTACAGTTAAAATCATTGCCGGCCTTGAACCAGAAAATATCTGGAGATCTTTTTTTGCCCCAATCTTTCATACAAAAGATATTGAGATCATGTTCCATCTGTCAATTGTTGATTCTACGTGGAACACATCCTCAAAAGGGACTCAAGAACTCTTCTAATGGTATGCCTATGATCACGATCACTTTTAGGAATATGTGCCATGTGGAATCAACATCTGACTATTTGATAACAGGTCATGATCTTAGATCTATTTTGTGAAGATTGGGAAGAAAAATGATCTTCATCGTCTACCTCGAGGCAGCCAACAATTTAAACGGCAGAGACCAACTCTTCAACTGTAAATATCGGTACCCTATGGCATGGTTCAAAAATTTTACCTGCTTCAACACCACAGGGCAACGATCAAATTTTCGGATTTCGTTTCGGTTTCGGGCTGGAATATAAGAGGACAATTTACTAGATCTAGTATCCAGTCTTGGTTATTTGCCAATTCCCTTATGTAATTTTAAAACTTTCCAAATCCAGTATGTGAAATTGTTCGAGCTACAAAATGATAAAACTGCCCTTGCTTCCAACAAGTAAATGAAATCAGAAAAAAAGATGAAACCACTCCCAAATTGATTTCATTTTCTGTAGTGGTCTCCGGCACAATTTAAAGTTGTTCTCGATGGACAATTCTGTCTACTAGACGAGCATGGAACATAATAGGCTGATGTGGTCAATAGTAATTGTTTTCGTCTATCATGAACAACTAATATTTAGTCATTTTTGGAAGATAATGATGCAACCTATATTTTTGAATTTAGTTCAAAAATTGTAAATCCATAAATAAATCTTCTTCAAATTACTATATATTAATCCATTGAAACAGTCCATGATAGACCGTTGTGATCCACTATAAACCGCCAACAAACTATTATATACCACAACTGTCAATTATAGACTCTTGTGCTCATAGTAGACTGAATCGGTCAGCCAAGAAGCGTTTTACTTTTTGTTGGAGACCGCTATGGAATCTGGAACCTATTCAACAGTCATTTCAGTATTTTTAGTTTCATATGGCTTTTAAAGCGTGGGGGCATTTTTTTCATTTATTAGCTTTGAAAGGCATTTAAGGAGATGTTGAGTTTTATATTTAATTCAGGAAATTTAAAAGTTATATACGGGATTTAGAAATTAACAAAGACTGGATATTGGATCTTGCAAATTATCCAATAAAATGCTACTAACATGATATTGAGCATTAATGGTGCATTTTCCAGCTAATAAAACTCGTGACATGAAGATGCCAAAATGTTAGCTTCAGGGTAAAAATGGATATAATGAGCCAATCATGATATCAAATATCGGCTAATACCAATACGTATCGGCGCCAATGCGTATCAGATATCAACTCGGGTATCGATATCGGTATCGGCCGATATGGTATTAATATTAGTTGATATCTCTATTTTTTTAATTAATTTATTTTTTTAAAAAGGAACCGATGCAACTCGGTATCGGCCGATTCATATCACTCCTCTATGGACCGATACCTAACACCGATGTCGAGTTTGACACCTTAAAGCAAACAGGGCATTGTAGACAAATGAGCTAATGGTCTATATGTTTTATTTCTATTTCAAATATATAACTATATATTTTAGTTTCAAGGAAAAACGAAAACTTAATTTGTACTTTTGATTTATTTTTTCTAATTTTATTTGTATATATATATATTTTTTTCATATTCCTTCGGATTGGTAGAATTTTGTATAAGTAAATGGGCGTTTCACTGTTTGAGTGCTTATATAAAATTAAAAAAAAACATATTTAACCTTTCAAAAGCCCGGCATTGGATGGTCACGTCTATTGGCCATTAGGTAGCGATCCAGCGGGTTAGACTATTAGACCGCTTGATGATGAGACGGATTAGGGCCTCTTTTCTCTCTCTCTCTCTCAAGTCACAGCAATACACATGGCCTAATTAAACATTTAATTTTAGGGAGGAGTTCTTCACACCCTTTTACAGGAAGGAAAAAATTCTATTGACTGCCTTGCATCAGATGATGGAGATTGGTTTTCGTCCCAATCTTTCAAATTATAGATCTTAAGATCATGGCACACTTATCAGACGCTCAGATACTTATTTCACATGGCACATATCCTCAAAAGTGATTTTGATCATGGGCGTACCAATTAGACGATCACTTTTTGATATGTGTGCCACATGGAATCAACATTTGATTGTCTGATAGATGTGCCATGATCTCAGGATCTGTTGTGTGAAAGATTGGGATGAAAAACAGTCTCCATCGTCTGAGTAAGGCAAGAGATTAGTTGTTTATGGTGAGAAACCGTGTGTTATTCACAGGTTTAAGGGGTGCAAAATATCACCATTCTTAATTTTAATTCTGGTAATCAAAAGGTTCAAGATATCCCGGTGATAGTCCATCATTAAAAGCCGTCAAACCGTATTAAGAGGTTAGCACTACAAAAATAAGGAGTTTCAACGGCACTTGCTATTAAGACATTTTTTGGTAGCGGCAGGATTAATAGCGGCAGTTTTTTGTAGCGACAAGGTTAATACCGACAGTTTTTTAACAAAAAATTGTTGCTAATAGTCTTATTTTTTGTAGTGTGGGCTCCTAATATATGGGAGATGAATAGCTTAGTACCCTAAGGCAATGGCCAGGTTCAACCGGATTTCGAGTTCATCAAGTTCAACAACATATGCAGCTATTGGAAGAATCTTGATTGCATGCCATCCTATAAAAAGAAGCTCAAGATTCTATTATTTCCAATGACTGCAGATGTGGTTGAACTCAAAATCCAATTCAACCTTAATCGGCTGGACCATTGCCCAGGTACCCTATATACTTGAGTGTAAACTTAAAATAGGGTTCGATCCTCGTCGATTCTCGTCCTCCACCCTTATTTTTATAAGTGTAGTTGGGTTTTATTAGTTAACTCTCACCATTAGAGTTGGTGCTCTATTACATTGTTCCGCAATTGTCATATGTGTATACGGTCTCTGCTCCTCGGCTCTCGAAATTGTCTCTGCCAAATGGACATATAAAAAATAAAAAAAAATAAAAAACGGGGGAGAATAACGTCTAACAGTAGGCACCCATGCCTCTGAGTCTAATAGATGAGCTGGGTAGCCTGGCACAACCCACAAGGCCTACCCCGATTTAATCGGGATTCGGGTTTGACATATGTAAGGGCAGAAAGCGAGCTTCAGCTAGCACTTTGCGCTCGAATTTCAACCGGAGTCGTGTCTGTCTCTCTATCTCTCTCTTTCTATATATATATATATATGTATATATATATATATATATATGCCCATCTATGAATGGAATAGATGTTGAGGTCACCGAAAGTCAACATGCCATTTTGGGCTCTACCTTGCCCCATACCGATCCCTCTCTCACTATAAAAATAAGACTCTGAGGGGCAAAAAATTGTCGCTATTAATAAAAAAAATAGGAAGACTATTAGCGGTAATTTTTTATTAATAATGATAGTTTTTGTGTAACGATCATAAAATTTTTAAACTGAATTTATGATGTTAGATTTGTTTTGCATCAAGCATAGTGTTAGTGCTCTACACCGAAACTTATCATAATTGAGAAAATATACATTTTGATTTTTCAAAAAGATTTTATATTTAAAATTGTCTTTATTTGACACAAGTTTTGTGGTTGCCTTAGACAAGAGGTTTAAGGATCAAACATTGTTACGTGATGAGTTTTAAAACTCTATTTTAAATTTTGAAGTAAAAGCCTATACACCATTATTTGGTGATACCGCTTAGCACTGAATTAATCCCCATATATTATAAATAAGAAAGTGAATCCTAAATCACTATTGCATGAATTCTTTTTAAAAATCCTAGTGGTCACTCCATCTTCTTCTCTAACCATTATTTTCTAAAAACACCAAAATTTCTTTTAAAACTCTTGTGTGTTCTTTCACAAAGAACAGCGTGGTATTTTTCTACCGTTAGATCGTGGTGGAAGAAGGCGACATAATCATGGACAGACCATCATGTAGACACCGATCTCTGTCGTCATAATCGTCGTCGATCTATCGAATCACGCTTCAAGAGGTGTGTACCCATCCATCCATCTCGTCCTTCTCAGATCCCGTCGCGTAGGATACTATTTGATCGCGTATCGACGGGCCATAAAAAGAACCGTAAATTATTTTCTTATCATTTTGCCTTAGGGTTAAATAAATGACTAGATCTGATTCTAGTTTAATTTTGATTATAATTTTATTATTGTTTTTATGATAAAATATTATTTACTTATTTATTTATTTTTAAAATCCTACTTGTTTAGAAAATCAATCGATCGATGGCGATTAATTATAAGTTCGTTCATTATAAATCAGTCGTAATTGACCTGTTTGATATTTTTTTTCTACACTTTTAGTGTTGTTTTCTTTTTACCTTTATTATTTTAATATGAGGTAAATGACAATCCCAATAATATTAGCGTATAGCCACTCAGTTGGTTCGCTCGTTTCAGTAATATTAGCGTATAGCCGCTCGGTCGGTTCGCTAGTTTCAATAATGATATTATACACAGAGTTACGCTTTATATATATATATATTATTTTGAGTATAATAACTGCAGTTTTACCAGATTTTATAAGACGTTTTATTTTTTTTATGCATCTCTGCTTCTTTAGATGGAGGTAGGTTATATGTATCTCTTATTCTTTAGATTTGCCTATTTGTATATTATAGTATATATAATAAAATATAATATATAAATATTATATATGTATTCCTGCTATTTTGGATTTAAGATAATAATAATATAATATATTATGTAAAGTAGAGATTGCTCAAATAGTAACTTTTAGATGGGATAATAAAACGTGGATTGGTTGCCTTTAAATTACTATAGAAATCTTTACATTTTCTTTCAACCATTATAATATTATATCTCTTATTTTATATAAATCGTATTATATTCACGATGATGTCACCCATCCTATTAAATTTTATTATAAATGGTAATTACCGAGAAAAACCCTTAGACTTCTTGAGTTTTCTTTGTTCTGATCAATCTCCTCTGGTACTGTTTTAGCTTATATGGTCGATTTTTATTTCTATGAGTAAATATTTAATTAGAACTTGTGATTATAATATTATACTATTTTCTAAACACTTGTAACTTAAACTAGATATCTATTAAAATAGTATATAATAAAGTGTTATATAACTTATAAGTATATAATAATATATTCTTATCTAATTTTTCTACTTAAGTACCTACCTTATTTTAACAATAAAAATTGCCTTACAAGACACATGCAAGGTATCATTTCCTGTTTCAAATTTGTACCGACTCAGACCCATCTGATGTTAGACCCACCCATCTGATTTCATTTCATAGGATTACATTAGAATAATTAAAGTATCTGTTATATTATATTATAATATATCTAAAGAGAAAGTAGTTTCAGGTGATAATATAAAAATTAATAAATATTATATACTTATACTTTATTATTATTTTATTCTCATATAAAATAAAGATACTTAGTTACTACCTTATCTTAATATTATAAAATTATCTTATAAGGTATATGAGTAGTAGTATCCCCTGTTAGAGTCCATTTAGCTTCTTTTTTATCGATAGATTGACCTATTAAAAATCGATCAATCGATCCTGAGCCAAACGACAGCTTACACCTTATTACATTCGATCTATCAATTTTCATCCGAACAGACGACCTGATTCACACTAAAATTTCACAGTTGCACGACCAAAAACTTAGTGCACATTAATCACTTGCACTTTTCGATCGATGGTCGTGATGCACTTAACTTTTAAAATAATAATATTTAATTTAAATATTCTATAATAATAAATAATAATATATTTAAATATCACTTTTATCGCTTTAACACGACCTCTCCAATAACATGAAATGTTAGAAATTCGATACTTTGTGAAAATCGAACTCTGACCTTCAATTTATCGAAAACACATAATTACTCTCCTACTCTATATTTATTAGTGTGTTATGTAAATAAATATATGTATAAATATAATAATAATTTAAATGATTTTTTTTTTTTTTTGCATGTGATGATTCTGTACCTCTACTTTAATTATGATATGAGTTAAGGTCATGTTAAGTCAGATGATGCGAGAGTGTATGACATCATGCCTATGCTTGGGCGTGATAATTCACTGAGATGATATCGAAGCGGGGAATACATTGTATTCACATGCCTTACAACTCATGGTGGTATGGGACACCATGACGAGTAGGGTGAGTGCGAATTCAGTATAGCCTCGTATACGGTGGCATAAACGGTGACTCTATCACCCCGAGTTCTAATATGATAGGATAAGATATGAGTCGGTAGGCTAAGATGTGAGTCAGTATGATAAGATATGTTACGATAATAAGACACCGCTGTATAGGCCAGTAAAAGGTTAACAATGTAAGTCTCTGTATATGTCGTTCCTTGCGTAGCCACCGTAAGGGCAACAACGTCTTTCAGTCAAGACGGATGTCTCTGGGAGATATTATGAGTTATGAGTCGCCGATTGCCCCTGTGACTGGATGGTGTGTATGATATGATATGATATGAAGGGCGTTATGATATGATGGTATGATACTATAGTGACCCTCATATGGTAGCTCGAGCAGCGACTCTGGCACAGGTCGTTTAGGATTTTATGAGTATGTTAGTTACGCTTATGCGATGTATAGACATATGTACGAGAATGATAATAAGACATGGTATGATATGCTATGAGATATGGTGAGGTACGTTAGGATGTGAGTGTCTAGATCATGATCTTGCATTTATAATATGATATGAGTATTACGATATACAAATAATTTTGTCTTTCTCTTACTATCTACTTTGAGATATTATGTTTATCACTCACAATATGCACCCACAATGCACTTGAATAGAATGTGGTCGATTGGTGGTGTATCCCATTGAGTTTACGTGGCTGATTAAACTCATCCCACGACAATCTAACAGTTGCAGGTGATTACGCTAGTGGAATAGACGTCGGTCATCCAGATCTCGTTGACGCTAATTTCATTGATCCCGCAAGTGTTGAGTACTAGGAGCATTGAGAGGGCAACGGAGCTGAGTACCAGGAGGGTTACGGTGCTGATTTCAATCAAAGTGCCGGATATTGATCGTTACAGACTTTGGTAGTAGATTGGGTCCTTATTATTATAATTAATTTTATGATTTCATTTTACCGAATTTGTCTCCGACTTTCATTATTGTTTTATGGGTGTATTATTCAGATTCATTATTTTTATTCTAGTATTTATGACTGCTTTTATTTCCACCTTTATATGTTGGCTTTCACGAATTTCGTGGAACCAGATTTGTGAGATAACTCTGATTAAGTGTGTCCGCTTAACATATCTGGGATATGTGCGAGTCATAACTCGGAAATCTAGGCCCTTGGGATGGGATAGAATTTCGGGTCGTGACATTTTGGCTGCCGCTAATAGTCTTATTTTTTGTAGTCTCTCTATATACCTTCTCTCATATTCGATCCCTTACTCTTAACAGCAACATGTGTAGCCCAAGTACCGCAACACCACCATCACATCTCACATCTTCTCCCTCGTCTTCCTTGCAAAAAAAAAAACTAGAAGCCTTTTACACTCTTTTTGTTGCTATTTAAAGTAGCTTACACCGTAGCAAACTCACATATTCGTCAATCTTCGACTAAGAGTTAGCCTCGCCTCTCCTTCGAAACCCACCATCAAAACCACATTAGAGCGTCGTCACCGCACTTACGACACCGTCGATATGTGCCCCATCACACTATAGAACTATTCGCAAGGGAGGCCGCATCACGAGAAACCTTATCCGGTGATCAAAGGGTGATCTACATGAATGCGATCCAAAATTGTCTGTCCGAGCTCTTACGATACCAATCGTTTAGGCTTCAACAGGTGGGTGCCCTCCTATCTATCTAAATCTATCCATTTATACCTTATAATGCAATGAACTTATATTGACTATATCGAAAATAGTAAAATTTCAATGAAAACTGCACTTTCTCATTCCTACGTTTTTGTGTGGATTCATAAGACTGCTATGGTCAAAGGGGTCATAGGGTCGAGCCCATTGGCCTAGAACTAGATGATACTATACCCTTCAATATGACGCAAAAGTGTGTCTGTCACAACCCAGATTTTTGAGATCTGTGCACGGCACATACTTACACATAGGTGTATGTGTTTCACAAGGAGACCAAAAATGACCCACATACGTTAAGTGTGTACGTGGGAAACACACTAGTATTATCCCAAAAATTTAGATATAAAAGTGAAAGAGATAGAGAAGAACCTTTACGTAACTCTATTCTAACCTAAATAGAGAGAAGGAGAATAAAGAGAGAAAGAAGAAAAGAGCCTAGTGGAGAACTAGGGTTCATTGAGACTTAGGTCGAAAGAAGGGATCAGAGGAAATGACGGGAGAAAGAACCAGGGAGGCCGGATAGCCGAGTAGATATTCAAATCATAAATAGGACCGGTGCGGTTTCTTCGTCAGAGGTACGTTAAGGACATCATAGATGCCTAGGAATGTTTTTGAATATTAGGAAGGATGTTGGCTAAATGTTGTTTTGTATAAGATTAAGGTTTAAGGAAGGATAAACAGTTATAAACATGACTCTGGGCTCGCTCGAGCGGTCCCTGAAACTAAAGGGGAGCTCGCTCGAGCGAGGGTCCACGGTCATATTGCAAAAGCTCGATTTAACCGCTCGAGCGACCTCGATTTAACCGCTCGAGCGAAGTCTAGAGACCGCTCGAGCAAGGTCAAGAGACCGCTCGAGCGAGGTCAAGAGACCGCTCGAGCGAGGTCAAGTGACCGCTCGGGCGAGTATAACTGACCGCGCGAGCGAGGTCTGGTGATCACTCAGATATTGGTTTTCTAATATAAGAAACTCGGGTGTCTTACACCCCAAAGACCTTAGATCATCCTAAAGTAAAATGCTTTTTAAATGTAGGTTGATGCATTATAACCCTCTAAGGACAAGCGTGCTTTGAGATTCGTCGAGGTAGGGAATATTCTCGAAACATGTGCATTATTCTGTAAACTCATATGTGTAGTATAGTCCATTTAAATAGTGTATATTTCATAAATCCTCATGATAAGGGTGTGTGTGTGTGTTCCAATGTGGAAAATCCTGAGGTCCCCAGGGGACGAAAGATAATGTGGTTAAATCAAAGAAAGGTGAAATAGAAGCATGGGGCATCCCAGGGATGCGTAAGAAAACAAACAGAGAAACAAAGATAACGTGATAAGGCCTAATGTAATATATTTAGCACAATCACGGTGAATAACTATATGTAAAGCACATTGATACTTTTGTTATTTAAGGTTGATTAGAATACCCCACCGACGTGGCGGGATACCCACGACTGACTCGGCAGGATATCCGTGACCGGTACGGCGGCCAATCCGTACAATTATAACATCCCAGGGATGTAGATTGAGAATAGACCCCGCCGCCTATGAGGAAGGGGCTGGGCGATATTCGGGGAATACACATAACAAGCTCTAGTTAGAGGGCGATGGCGGGTATTCCATCGGGGCTCGATGCTATATTGCTCGAGGATTAATTAAGTTAAGATTTAAGTGATTAGGCCAAGTTCACAAACAAACTTATAAAGAGATTAAACAAAGCCATGATAAGTAGTGATTGGAACCATTGAGTTATTCCTGTTATCCAAATTGTTGTACATAAATGTTTTCTTGAAAATTTATGTTTTATTAAGTTACTGACATATGTGTGAAGGATGATCTATATGTTCTTTTGTTTTCCCTACGGAGCTAGGATGTAGCTCACCCCTTAGACTATACGTCTCAAGGACTAGCGTGGCGAGGACTTGGTGAAGTTAATCCAAGGGCATCGGAGTCCGTACCCACTGAAGAGACAGAACCTCCTCCTGAGGAATTCTTCTAGGAAATCCGTTGCATACCCTAAGAGTGAGTTGAGAGAGTACTGTGTATGACATGATATATCGAACCTCATTATTTGGAAGGTTTAAATACTGTCTCTTGGTAAACTATTTAAGAAGAATAATTGTCATTAAACTTTTGGGTATGTCCTTATGTCCATGAATTGGCATGGAACAGGGACAGCCTTGTAGGATCAACTATCCTAGAACTTCTTATTTTTATTTAGAATGTTCGCATGTGCTTCAATTACAGTTTGGCTGTATATATCGGCGAGTTATGATATGAATTTAAGGCACGGCCTTGAAGGTCGTGCAGATGGCACGGATTTCGGGATGCCGAAATTCGGGCTGTCACAGTGTCGGCCAAACAGCCCCTAAGGGCTTCAAACATGACACACAAGGTGCCTAGTTCTGTGTAGATTTTTGTACACCCAAGGTGAGGGTTCAACTTTGACCGCTCGGATCTTGATGATTTGAGAAGATTTAAGCCTTGATCAAAGCATTAATTCCTTTTACTTTTGGACTGCTTTCCCATCTAAAGGTTCACATTGCTTTGATTATTTATATTCTGATAAATATTAGCGCCATAATATCTGTAAAAATATTGTTCTTACACTTGACAAAAAATTCCTCCCCTGTTTCTGTAAACTGTACATAAGAAGGCTAACGGGTCTATTTTGACCCTTTAGATTAGGAAAACCTTGAACCCATGGCTCAAAACCCATGGACTTAGTTACTAGCCATATTACCATCTGGCGATCTGATGGTTAGATGTTCATTTTCATAAGCCTAACTCAGATTTTGTGCTACACAAAATGATACACATAAACTAGTGGAATTACACTTCAATTTCATGACACCTAAGAAGGGGTGTAAATTTACCCTATAAGATCTCGGGTTTAGGGCCAAATTTAGCTATGGTCCATCAAGATAAACACCCCTTAATTTACGGCCTTCTTCTCATCCAACGGATGAAATTGTATGAAATGATTTTTGTCTAGATTTAGGGACTGTTCAATATTCCCAAAAAATCAATGCCCTTAGGAATCTAAAAAAATGGGTCACTTTGATCCTCTGTTAGACCTCAAAATGGGTCAAACCAATGAGAGGTCCTATGAAACTGTGGATTTCTACAATCTGTAGCGACGATGCGCTAAAAAAAATGGAGTCGCCACCCGGAGCTTTTGGTGTCCCGGGTTACCCAAAATTAAGATTGTGTGCACTGAAGTGCTCGATTTGATTACGATCCGGTCTATGCCAAAGGCTCTTGGGTAGGGGCTTCGGTTATCAATCAAGAAGGTGTTAGGCACTCGATTGACCCACTCGTAAGCGACCTCTAGTATGGCCAAGTGTAAAAAAAAGTATAAAAATAAGCGGCACTTCTTCTTGCCCAAAGGCACTCCGATCCTATTTGAGCCCCCGCTATCACCAAAATTTCGGCTCTAGAGTTTTCTCTCTCCTTTCGAGATTTTTCAAGTAGCTTAAACAAGAGGGAGGGGGCCTCTATTTATAGATGGAGAGGTAATTAGGGGGGATGCTTAAGGTTCTAATTGGTTTAAAAATTAGGTAATGTTGAATCTAAGGTTTTTAGAGTTTTTAAGAGTTTAGAGAAGAGGGATTTGGGTTTTAATGGTGGATGATGGGGTGATGACTTAAGTGGCAAAAAGGTAGTTTTCAAAGCTTATTGGGCGCATAAGAGTCCTAAAGAAACAAACCTCAAGCCTTGAGATGGTCCACAAGTCAAAACCCCAATTCAAAAATCAACCATTTTTAAGAAAAATGGTTTTTTCTCAATTTTGAAAAGTTAGGGTCTAATTTTACAATTTCCTGCACAAATTCGCATTTTTAAAATTGTCATAACTTTTGATTTATAACTCTAAATTAGGCGATTCATGGCTCGTTGGAAAGTTGGAAACTTCTATTTTCTAATGGTACAGGCCTTAGGTTAGAAAATTATCTATGCAAATCTTGACACTCCTCTTTTCATCAGCTATTTTGATTGATTTGAAAAGGATTCTATGGGTCCGTTTTAGGCTTTCTAAGGGTTTGGAAAGGTTAGGGTTGCTTTCTAAGGATTTGAGAATGATTCTAAAGATTACATTAAGTTCTAAGAGTTTCGGAGGTACTTTCGAAAGCTCGGGTGTATGTCGTTCTCCAAGTATGGGTTAATGGGGCCTTGGGCCAAATTTGGTTGTCTATAGATGCCCCTCTTTAGTATCCGATCAGTAATGATCGTATGCCAAAGAAAGAGACATCCGAAGAGGCCCAAGGCACGCTAACGGGTCTACCATATTCAAAATGAACCTCAAACATAAAAAAGAAAGAAAAACAGAAAGAGTGATGTAAGTCTAACACTTGGGATAACGTGCGTCACTCGAGAAGAAGCCCTAACACTTGGGAAAACTTCGGCTCCTCAAGATCATTGGCCCTTAAGCACTTAGTGAGATTTTTGGGCATAACCGAGATGATGTGATTATGTTCAATGTTTGCGTTTCATTCAGAATAAAATACCCCCACAAGCGGGAGGGTGATTGATCCATATTTAAAGATTGGCGTAAAGCAAAGATGCGAATATCTACTATTTGTGTCCAATCTTATGAGGTGTCGATTGCCCCACTTGATTGGCCATGGGTGCCCCTAAGAGAGGTAGGGTTTGAGATCTTTGAGCGAACCCATTGATGCCGAAGTTAATTTAGCACAACTACCCGAATGGAACGAATATTGATGTCGCAACACTTTTTGGGAGAATGTGCCATCATAACAAGCCACATATTTTTTCTTTTCATGAATTTTTTGTTTAGCACGCTCATCGACCTAAATTTTATTTTAGCACAACTGCCCGAGCGGGTAAAATATTGATGTTGAACCAATTTTTGGGAGTGTGTGCCACTTACCTTTTTGTTTTTCTTTTCCTCTCTTCTTCTTCTCCTCCTTTTTTGTTATTTTTGCTTTTTGCATGAGCAGGAGTGCTTTGAGCAAGTACAAGCTGCGAGTTTGGAATGTGAGAAACCTTGTCGGAGTGCTTCTTGAGAGTTTCATGAGGGCCTTCTTGATTGAAGTTGCGTAATGCTCGTGAAAAATGCGCTCCTCTGTCGGATGCGTGCCTTATGGACTTGACCTGCACATACTTTACAAACAAATCAAATACAAAGGAAAAAGGGTATCGAAAACACACTAACAAAATTTTTTTGGATTTTGAATGCATTTTCTTTTATCTCTTTTTTGGTTTTCAAGTGCCATGGTTGAGAGTATTTACAAGGTTTCTACAAAGCGCAAAATCAGAATTTTTTGTGTTTTTCTTTTTCTCTTTTTTGCTTTTTGTGATTTTTTCAAGTACAAAGGTTTATATGAAACAAGATTTTTGTTGTTATTTTTTTTTTCTTTTTTTTTTAATCTATTTTTTGATTGATGCCTTAATCACGAGAGGAGGCAATCGGGTCCCATTTTGAGAATAGTCGAACCCGACTCGTGCGGTTGGGCCTGGAGAGAATCCGAATTTTACTAAGGCTGGAACGTCCATCACTTCAGATTGAGTTAACCTTTTATCCTTGCCTCGGGTCATACGTTTGACAGTGCAACCTGAAACTCTATCTGATAAGGACCCGACTTGAGTTAACACAAACGACCAAACTCGAAGACCAGATGCGAAAACGTAAATAAAGGAGTAACTGATTTTTCATTTCTTTTTCTCTCTTTTTTTCTTTTCTTTTCTTCTTTAAGAATTTTTACTCACATCGCCTAAGATGGATTTTTGCTATGTCCTCTGTCGCCCTCTTTTTTACCCGTAGCGCCCTTTTAGGTTTTCCCTATATCCATGGGTTTTATATTTTTACCCCAGGCGCCTTTTCAGGTTTTCACCTGTTCCGTACAAGCTCGCTCTTTTTAGCCGTGGTGCCTTTGCGGGTTTTCACCACGTCCTCTTTGCTTTGAGCTCGTATATTTTTCTTTTTCTTTTCTCTAAAGGCCACGATATGGACGTTGATTCCGTCATAGCCGGTTGGATGGAATTCTTTTGTTATCTCTTAGCTTAGCTCGTATTGACTCAAATGATATTATTATGACTGCTCGTAGACCTTAAAGAGGGTCTTCTTTAGGGTTGTATCGTGGTCATGAGCTAAAAAGGAATAGGTTAGGAATTTTGAAGGTATTCTTGGGTTTAAAGGTTTTCCTTGATTGGGTTCTAGATGTCGTAATACACTTTTTCCTTGAGAAATTTTTTACTATACATGCCCCATGATTTTTTTATCTCTTTTTCCTTTGCTTTCTTTTCAGACCTCTATTTTTTAGAGTTTTGCTTTTCTGCATTTCTTTGTATTTTTTTATAATAATTCTTTTCTAATTCTTTTTGTTTGGTATATACATTTTCACTACCTTTTTTCTCTTTTTGGGAGGGGTTGTGAAAGAAAGGCCATTGGCTCAATGGGTGAAGCAAAGGGTATGAGTATTCAAGGACGCTTTTTGACTACTTGGCTTTGAAATGATGATCTCATTTAAGGGGCCCTTAAGCAGTCATGTATTTATTTTTATCAATATTTACCTTGCCTTGGGAGACTAGGAGTAGAATCTTCGCACGTATCTAGCGTTGATCAGCTCGGGAAAGTGATCTCCGTCTATTGTGGCGAGACGAAACGCATACTCGGGGAGTACTTCTCTGATAACATAGGGTCCTTCTCAGTTGGGTTTGAATTTCTCTCTCGGATCAGCATGGAGAGAGGGGAAGATCTTCTTGAGTACCGTGCCACCCACCTTTAAATCTCGAACGCATTTGTTATAAGCGAGTGCAATCCTTCCTTGGTAGACCTGAGTGTGGCACAAAGCAAGGAGCCTTTTCTCATTGAGTAAGTTCAAGTGCTGGAAACAGGATCTCTCTCTTTCAGCTTTCGTTAAATCAGACTCAATGAGGATCCGAAGTGAAGGTACTTCAACCTCAACTGGTAGCACGACCTCGGTTCCATACACAAGAGAAAACGGTGTTGCCCCTGTGGTGGTACAGATCGATGTTCAGTAGGCCCATATTGTAAATGGCAACACTTCACTCCAGTCTCGGTATGTGATAACCATCTTCTCTAGGATGCAGAGAAGTGTCTTATTAATTGCTTCGACGGTTTTGTTAGTTTGTGGCCTATATGGTGACGAGCGATGATGTTTGATTTTGTACTGCTCGCATAAGACTCTGATGCGCTTGATGTCATTGTCTGTGATGATGTCCGTAGGTACGCTGAATCGACATACGATGTTCTTCTTGATGAATTTTTCAATATGGCTGGCTGTGATGTTTGTGTAAGATGCTGTCTCTACCCATTTTGTGAAGTACTCGATGGCGATGAGGATGAATTGATGTCCGTTGGAAGCTTTCAGATTAACTTTTTCGACGACGTCGAGGCCCCAAGTGGCAAATGGCCATGGAGTGGTCATGCTCTGTAGATCTATGGCTGGAGAATGTATCTAACTGGAGTGTTCTTGACGTTTGTAGCACTTATGAACGTGCTTGCAACAATCATTTTCCATGGTGGTTCAGAAATACCCTTGTCGTAGAATCTTTTTAGCAAACATGTGTCCATTGATGTGGGCACCGCATACTCCTTCATGGATTTCTTTTATGACATTGGTTCCCTCACTTTCAGTTAAGCATCTGAGCAGAATGCTGTTATATGATCGCTTGTAGAGGCACTCGCCGCAGATGACGTAATTTGATGCTAGACGTTGGATGGTATGTCTATCTGCCTTGGTTGTGCCTTCAAGGAAAGCACGTGTTTCAAGGAATTTCTTAATGTCTGAGAACCACAGAGACTCATCATCTAACTTCGTGGGTTCCTCGATCTGGAGGCAGAAGGCCGACTCATTTCTCTGCCTGATCATAATAGGCTCCATATCGATGCCATAAGGAATTTCGACCATTGATGCTAATGTCGCAAGTGCGTCGACAAAACGATTCCTTGCTTGCAAGACATAGGAGAAGGTAACCTCTTCGAAGAATGCTATCAAATCTTTGAGGTGTTCATGATACGGGATTAACTTTTCATCCTTTTTCTTCCAATCTTCATTGGTCTGGCATATTATCAGCTATGAATCGCCAAACACCCTGAGATGAGTTACGTTTAGATCGAGAGCTGCTTGTAATCCAGCTACGTAGGCTTCATATTCAGCCATATTGTTGGTGAGAATAGCACCAACTCCTTGACCTTCTGCATTCGATGCCCCATCAAAGTGCATTACCCATGACTCTTCTGCCTCTTCTGTGTCATCCTCTGTCATGACCAAGATGTCTTCATCAGGGAACTCGGTTCTCAAAGGCTCGTAATCAGGTAAATGATTCTCGGCAAGATGATCGATGAGTGCTTGCCCCTTGATTGACTTCTAAGTGACATAGGCGATGTTAAATTCTAATAGGAGAAGCTGCTAGTGTGCGGTCTGCCCAGTAAGAGTTGGATTTTCGAACAGGTATTTTAGAAGATCCATTCGTGCCAGAAGGAGTACTGCTTGAGAGAGCAAGTAGTGGTGAAGCCTCTGTGTGGCCCACACGAGAGCCAGACATGCTTTCTCTAGATGAGAATAGTGCGTCTCATAATCAGTGAACTTCTTGCTCAGATAGTAGATCACCTGTTCTTTTCTACTAGTTTCATCATGATGCCCGAGGACACACCCCATCAAAAATTTCATCATTAAGAGGTACATTAGGAGGGGTCTCCCTGGTACGAGCGGTACCAATACTGGAGGATTGAGGAGATAACTTTTGATTTTATCGAATGTGGCTTGGCAGTCATCATTCCATTCAACGGGCGAATCTTTCCTTAGTAGCTTGAAAATTAGTGTACAGATAGGAGTTAACTGTGTAATGAACCGATTAGTGTATTGTATTCTACCCAAGAATCCTCTGACTTCTTTCTTGGTAGATGTCGATGGGATTTCGATAATGGTTTTTACTTTGATTGGGTCAACTTCAATGCCTCTTCTGTTGATGACGAATCCTAGCAACTTTCCTAACATAGCACCAAATGCTCATTTTTTAGGGTTCAGACGCAGCCTGTGCTTCCTTAGTCTTTCAAATAGCTTTTGGAGGTTCACCAGATGATCACCTCTTTCCTGAGACTTGGCTATTATGTCATCAACGTACACCTTGATTTCTCGGTGTATCATGTCGTGGAATAGTGCAATCATCGCTATATGTTACCCCAACATTTTTAACCCAAATGGCATAACTCTGTAGTAGAAAGTTCCCCATGGAGTGATGAACGCTGTCTTTTCTTGGTCTTCCTCTGCCATCTTGATCTGATTGTATCCAGAAGAAATGGGAGGCTCGCTAAGCTCTACTGTTTAAAAATGAGCTGCGCGAGAACTTCGCGAGCAGAATTACGTGAAGCAAAGCCTAGCGAGGCCCTAGTTTTCATTAAAGCAACTAGTGTCATAGTTCAAATTGAACTGCATGAGTTTTCTTCCAAGCCTTTGTAAGCTGGCGAGGATCATTTGCATTTGATTTACCTTCGCGAGATCATCGCGAAGCTCGGGATGCCCCTACTATAAAGCCCTCGCTTGGCTCTCTCAACCCATCCTCTGCATAAACTCTCAACCCTAACTCACAGCCGAGCATTCCAACTCCCTTCTTCACTACCCATTTTGCTCCAACCCGTGGACCCTACTCTGGTTACATTATCAATCTTCACTGCTCGATTAGTTTACACCTATCAAGGGCGGATTTGGTCAACTGAGCATCTGTGATTTCGAAAACCTAGCGGTTTGGGGTAATCATCTTAATTTGTTTTTCAGCTTTGTTGGTTTTGGTCTATTGAGTTTGTGAAAAAGTTAATTTATTGGGGAAAAACTATTGTGAAACCTTATTTGAACTATAGGCAACCTAGGGTTTGTGAACTGAAGGGGTAAAAATCTAAATTTTGACAAATGGCTGACAAAACCCCATTCTTGGATAGCCTACAAACCCTACTAAACCCTCCTCAAATAGATCTTCCAATTCCCACCAGAAAATCAGTGAGGATTGCTGAACCCTCTACTGTGGAGGCCACTGATGTCTCGAAGCCCCTAGTGGAGAAAACGAAAAATAGGGCTGCACTAAAGAAGAGGGTTAGAATTGTCACTAAGAGCCCTATAAAGTCTAAGAAACAGAAAAAGGGTGAGGAGGTGGTTCTAGAAACTGACCCTCTAACAACTCCCGCTGAGTTCATGGCTGCTATTAAATTAGAGCCTGAAATTGCCTTTGACAAGGCATATTTTGAGAAGGAACCCTTGACTGCTCCATCCATTGAATTCCTGACAAAGGTTTCCTTGGTGCCCCTGTTAAAGCATCTCAATGAATTAGTGTACCCTAGGTTAGTTCAGTTGTTCTACCAGAACATCAGGGTCAAGAAGAATGATGATGGACACCATGTGCTGTTGATACTCCTTGATGACTTTGAGATGTTAGTGGGCACATCTGAGATAGTCCTAGCCCTAGGCATACCAGCTGCCTACAACCTAGAGTGTAACTTGGGGGCACATCTAACTGCCCCCATTACTGAGATTGCTAAGAAAACTACAAGAGGAAAGAAAGCATCAGGCGACACTATCAGGAGGAGAGATTTGGATCCAAGCCTGCTCTTTATGGATCATATTCTTAGAAAGAACATTTATGTGATTGGGCACCAACAGGAGAGAAGGGCACCCATTGTTGATGCCATCTACTCCTTCTCTCAGGGGCATTGCTTCAATACAACCCAATTAATTTTTGAGGGGATGATGGACATCCATCTAAAAGTGCAGAAGAAATAGAAGCCCCATGCACTGCCATACAGCAGGCTAATTACAATCTTGCTCAAAAAGGGTGGCTACCAATGAAAAGTTAGAGAAGCAACTAAGACCTTGGCCCCAGTTGAGTTTGGTAGAAGATTATGTACAATCATCATGTCCCTAATGAATAAGAAGAAGGATATGGAGTCTGAGGCAGCACCTACCATTCAAGAAGCAGCTACAACAGTTACATCAGCAACTACCACCTCAGCCTCACCCCCCATTCCATCACCATTCACCACCACTCCACCTTCCATCACTACCCCTGTGTCTACCATTCCATCCCCTACGCCTTCCACAATCACCATCCCATCACCAGTGTCAGCTCCTACTCAAGCCACCTTTCCTTTTAACCTATCCACCCCACCCATCCAAAGAAAGTACAAAAAGAGAGCCTCTAAACCAACCAAAGCACCCATTGAACCTACCATACCCATTACCTTGCTAGCACCTATACCAAGTCCTGACCTTATTCCATTAACCCAGCCCATACCAAACCTCGAGCCACCTCACATACCTAGCCCAATTCCAGACCCACCTTCGCCTTTCACAATGAATGATAGTGGCATTGAACTAACCACCTCCACTGAACAACCTACTACCTAGGAAATAAATGACCCATTTGTTCCCATTACCTCCCCTCCCCCTTCCATTCCTTCTTTCCCCACCCATGACCAGGACCAATTCACATATGAGGGATACTCAGCCATGATGGACTCCATTATGAGGGACATCAGGTATGAGTTCACACCTCTCCCTGATTCCCCATAGCCCACCCACACTTTAACCAAGTCCCCACTTTCCCTCTCCAACCAATCCTAACAACCCCACCTACAATCCCAACCATTCCAGATCCCTTAGCCCAGATACTTTGCCTTCTTACATCATTACAAACCTAAATCCTAGCCAATACCTAAAATCAGACTACCATGCAAACCTACCTCCAATCCATTCAAACCACTCTTCTGACCTACACCCCACCTCCCCAGCCACCTACATCTATACTCATCCTTGTACCCACATCACCACCTTCACCCCATCCCTCACCTCTTGTGGTAATAGCAGCTGCTGCTACTCAAACAGACCCTGATTTTGAGGAGCTGATCCTTGTCCCACCTACCTATACCTCCACCTCCACCCAGACAGATTTTGAGGAGGAGGTGCCTCTCATTTTACCTACCTTTTCCTCTACCTCTACCCAAACAGATTTTGAGGAGGAGGTGACACTTCTTCTCCCTACCTTTACATTTCCCTCTACCCACACTGACTTTGATGAAGACCAGCTACCCACTTCACCTACATTCACCTTAACCATTACCTTACCCTCCACCTAACCCGAGCCACTTGAGGAGGAGCTGGCACTTGACCTTATCCTAAACCCACCATCATCTCCACCAATAAGCTCTGAGCTGGACATTATCCCTCACCCAATGGATGACCCTAACAACTAGGCATAGTCCCTTATGGTTTCATTCCCATTCCCTAGTTCTACACCCTCAACAAAGCCATGGCTACTGACCCTTAAGTCAAGAGAGATGTGGAGCTGCTGCTGGAATCTGTCACACCAATGGTGGAGCAACCATATCATGGTCAAATTGCCCAGATCAAGAAAGATAATGACAAGGAGCTGAAGAGGCACTGGCAGATGTTATTGAATTCCTTGGGCCAGTATAAAGTTTACAAGATTAAGTCAATCCAGTTGGAAAAATTGGTGACCACACTCTACTCCACATTCTTAGTCTTAAACCCTGATGTACCCAAGGGCATAACATTCAAGGAGCCCTCTAGCACTAAGCCCAAGAAACCAGTTCCCAAAAGAACCAAGGCTAGGGCAGACCAAGCCACCACTGTGAAGAAAGAGAAGGGCAAATATGAATGGACCCCCCCCCCCCCTTTGTCTTGAGTTCAGACTCTGAGTCAGATTAGATTTAGGATTTATGATATGTAGTTTGTACTTAGGTGCTGTCATTAATGTCTATATTTTTTTGTAGTTGTATTCCAAAATTTTGTACTACCATATGTGTCCCTCTCCCTGTATAGTAGTCTTAGATAATGTTCTTGTTAATGAAATTTTCTTTTGTGCAAAATTTACTATGTGTTCCCTATTCAATCTTTTTATTTCCCGCATTATGTTGTAATGTGTTGTGTTGACCATGCTGCCCCTATACATATTTAATGAAACAATAAGGACACAACTTAGGTTTGGGGGTATGGCAGGGTAGGAAGGCCAGGAAAATAATTAATTTTAGTGCAGCAGTGATGCTTAAATTATGATGAATAAAGCCAATTCTTACCTAATCATGTAGAGAGAAGAAATTTAAAAATTTTGCAGACATTTAAAACTGAAAATCTTTGAAAAATTAGCACTACCATTAAGCTAACATCAAGAAAAAAATTTCAATTGGTACTTAGTGAACTAGAGAAGAGAGAAAAAGATAGAGATACACCCCATGGGTTAATTTGAGGACCATACCCAGTGAGATTTGGGCCTATCAAAACTCATTTGAAGAGTGTCTGTGACATTTTTTCTGCTCTAAGGAATGATTTGCTCAACATTTGGTCACTAGAATTCAGGTACCTCCAAATTGAAACTGATTGACAGCACTAGTGATACTAAGGAGATTATCTAAGGCCTTCATTTGGACAGTTTGATCATAAAATTCCTACCCATTCAACTGCCCCTTTGAATACACTCTTTGAACCTTAAAAATCTAATTTTCTTCAACAAACACTAGAGTACTTGAACCCAAACGTCATGACGTAATTCAACCTTACCCTCACTCTACGATTTCAGAAGGTAAAGCAGAAGGTGTTGAACATAGTTGAGAGGATTTCAACATTTGGTGAAAGTAGAAGAGAAGCAATTTAAAAACAGTAGTGTATTAGTGGTATATGTGTGACAATTCATCATACAAAATCATAAAAATCATAAAAAAAGAGAGAAAAAGAAAAGATAAGTCAAAGAAGTACCTCATCTGAAAATTAAAAAGAAGAGAAGAAGTTGACCACTTTGACTCTGAAAAAAAATACAAATGAAGATGAAGTTGTGCTAAAATGAAGAAGGTGAAGTCATGAACCACCTCCTCACCTTGCTGATTTCTCAATTTTGAATCCCTCACCCCCCTTTTTATTCTTTGTAAATCTCAACCATAAGCCACATTACATCCCATAAAAAAAACCTTATTGATCCAAAGTGAAATGAGCTATCATGTGGAGAGGAGGAGATGTCTAATCTATAGTAAAAATACTTGGATATGTCAGGAACTTAGATGCAATGCTTATGCTCATGCTTGCAGGCCCATTTAAGGTCTATGCTTGATCTTGAGCTAATGAGAATGTGAACACCCTGGGAGCTCCATTGTTGAGAGATAGCCCTGGTGAGGATTGGGTCTGAAATTTAATTTCATCGAGGTGCCTTCTAAACCTGATTTTTGAATTTAAAGCAAGCTTAGTACTAGTTGGTGCACATTGTATTCCTGATGTAAACTGAATGATGGTAATGCATACACATGCTGATTTGAATTTTAATTAGCTGCATTACCGTTATGATCCCCTCTGATTTTTAAAGAATGGGTGTGGAATGAAGCTTTATTCATTGAAATCTGTTTTATCATTGACTGCACTACACTTAACTGTTTTAATGGTGAAGTTTGTGGGTATCTTCACTAAAAACCCTCAGGAGACTTCACTCATCCACTAGGGATCACCTAGGGGTTTAAAAGGTTTGATGCATATGCTAAATGCATCTGTGCTCCCTACGAAAGTGGCATTACTGTTTTGAATGTCTGTTTTAATTTTTTCTTTGCTCGAGGACTAGCAAAGATTAGGTTTGGGGGTGTGTTATTCACTGAAAAATATTATTTTTTACCTCCTAACCTAGCCTTTACTATACCTTAGAACCATTTAATAATCATCTTTTACGTGTATTTTGTAGTTAATAATAAAATTGCAGCTTAGTGCAACTGTCATGCTTTGGAGGCCAAAAAGAGAGAATTGAAGCCAATGAGGGAAGCTGAGTTAAGAACAGAGGATACGCCATGGTGGTACACACCATAGTGACCATTTTGATTGCCTAAGTGGACCCTGGAAGTCCAACAAATGAAAGGAAGTTGGACCCTACCAGAGGAGAGTGCAGCAGCAGGTTGTGCACAACAATAGTGAAGCATAAATGGACCCTCTCGCAGTTCAATTTGGTCGGAAAAGCCCCCTCGCGTAGTTCTCGCGAAGCTCAAGCCTGCAACATTTAAAAAATCGCGCAGATCTGACTCAATTCACTATAGAAAAGCTTCAAAAAAGCATCTCTCATAGACCTCGCGAGGATCAAAACTTCAGAAGGTTTGCTTCGCGAAGCTCTTACGCAGACCTCACGCACTTCAAAGACGCAATCAGCCACGTGAGAAGCACATGTCATCCTGGCGATCATTCACGCGAAGCTCAAAATCCATCCTCGCAAGCAGCAATTCAGCCTAGCGAGATCCTTGTGACTTGAGCTACTTGGAGACCCATCTGCGCGAGATGTGCTATCCATTGCCCAACGAACCTCGCGAGTTCTCCTCCAACAGCAACTCTAGCCATGCGAGAAGCAAATGAAGCCAATTCAGCCTCGCGAAGCACGAGCTCCCTACTCCTCAATCCATACACAGGGACTTTTATGGGATTTCACAGCAATTAGGGCACACATCTCGAGATGTCAAACTATTTCCCACATCTCAGGGCATCCAAGGGCACACATCACGACAGCAGTGGTAAATGGGGCATTTCCTCCTTTGTTCTCCCATTGGCTAGAACAATATATTTTTTGGGAAACTTGTATATAAGCTGTAATTTTTGTGTAGAAATCTTCCCTTTTACCTAATTTTCCTGGGAGCTCGAGAGTGCTTAGGTCATTTAGGGTTAGGTCATCCTTTTTCTTATCTTCTTCCTTAGCTCAGCATTTGCTGGCTAAGATCTTTTATAAGTAGCTAGTTTACTTCAGTCTGTAATGGGTTTTGTATAAACTTTGGGAGCTGATTTGGGCTTTTACACTGGCTGTTGTCTTGAAGGTAAACATTGTAAGGTCTATTTTAATCAATACAATGCCATTTTTATAGTTCAATCGAATCAGTATTTTTTTGTGTTTCTCACATAAAGTTTTGTAGGTTTGATGCACCCATGGCTGCATGTGCTTGTAGCCCTGCAACCATGGTGGTAGTAACAGTTTTCTTATTTTATCTCATCATGTGTGAGGAAGATAACCTCTGGGATAGCCAGTGACTATTTAAGTGGACAGACTATAGCCCTAAGGCTGGTCTAAGTCACAAATCTGAGATAGATTATTCTTCTTTGCACTTGAGCTTGTAGCCAAGTGAGAGATAGTTTCAGAGCCAAACTCTCGTTTGTGTTGCAATGCCATGTTCAGTTTTTAGATCTGATATTCTGTAGAGATTGCAGACTTGTGAGCTGCGTCACTGCAGGCCTTTTGTAGTAATGACCAACTGAGTCTAAGTCCCCATACAACCTGAGATTTCTTGTGGTTCTCACTTGAGTTTCTAGGATTGGTTTTAATCCTATGGATGTATGAGTTTGTAGCCTTGCAAACATAGTGTCTGTAATAGTATTCATGTTTTGATTTGATCCATTGATTGGATGAAGTCCCTAGGATATACTGTGACCATTGTAGTGGACAACATATAACCCTAAAATTAGTCCTTACCTTTGGATTAGATTAGATTCTTCTATCTAGAAGATGTGCTTGTAGCCATCTGAAGGATTGCTGCAGAGTCATTTCTAAATCTGAGTTGCATTACTGAGTTACTCTCAGCTACATACTTCTCATTATTTTATCTTTATTTTTACCACACCACCCTCACCCTTCTTTTATCCCTTTTTTTAACTATAGTTTATTTTTATGTTCTTAGTTTTAGTTTAATTTAGTGATAACCCAAAATTTCCTTTCTTTAGGATTGCCAGATCTGTAGCCAGATCTGGAGGCCTACTAAACAACCCTTGTGATTTTAGATCAGACTTCCCTATGGGACAACCCTTTCTTATCAAAACTTGCTACAATAGGCCCTGGATCTTGCAGGCTGTGCTTTGTGATGTGAACCATCTTCATTCACATTTTATTTTCTGCTGTATTTTAATCATTCATTTTTATAATAAAATTCTGTCAGCACAGATTTGTAATCAACAAGAGGAAAAGCAAATATAGAAGGTAGAGGAATAGAGAGGAAAGCCGGAGCTCTCGGGCCCTTGTTGCACCGCCCTGGATCTTCGCATGGGTGCCGATTCCGATGAGCTTCCGATAGCATAATGGTTAGAGCAAGGTTCAAACTTCTAAGGCTTGAAGGTTTGAAAGGCTAGGTATGAGGGTATGATAAGGATCTAGGCTAAGGCTTCAAATCTTTAGGAAGGATAGATTAATAGTGGAGAATGTGATGGTATGAGGGATAGGATGAGGTTCAAAGCTTGGAAAGATTAGGGCTTGAAAATGGGGAGGGAATTCTCTAGAGTTTTCTCTCTCATTTGGAGATTTTTCAAATGGCTTAAACAAGAGGGAGGGGGCCTCTATTTATAGATGGAGAGGTGATTGGGGGGGATGATTAAGGTTCTAATTGGTTTGGAAATTAGTTAATAGTGAATCTAAGGTTTTTGAGAATTTTAAGAGCTTAGAGAAGAGGGAGTTAGGATTTAATGGTGGATGATGAGGTGATTACTTAAGTGGCAAAAGGATAGTTTTCAAAGCTTATTGGAGGCATAAGAGTCGTAAGGAAACAAACCCCAAGCCTTGGGATGGCCCACAAGTCAAACCCCCAATTCAAAAATCAACATTTTAAAGAAAAATGATTTTTTCCCAATTTTGAGAAGTTAGGGCCCGATTTTATAATTTCCTACACAAATTCACAATTTTCAAATTGCCATAACTTTTAATGTACAACTCCAAATTAGGTGATTCTTAGCTTGTTGCAAAGCTGGGAACCTCTACTTTTCAATGATATATGCTTTAGGTTAGAAAACTATCTATATAAACTTTGATACTCGTCGTTTCATCAGCTATTTTGATTGGTTTGAAACGGGTTCTATGGGCCCGTTTTTGGCTTTTTAAGGATTTGGGAAGGCTAGGGTTGCTTCCTAAGGGTTTGGGAATGATTCTAAAGGTTAGATTAAGTTCTAAGGGGTTGGGAGGTGCTTTCGGAAGCTCGGGAGTGAGTCGTTCTCAAAGTATGGGTCAATTAGGCCTTAGGCCAAATTTGGTTGTCTACAGGTCCGAATAGAAACCCCTCTCATTTTTTAAGACACTATATGGTTACCAAATCCGATGTCTTACAACCAGTTTATTTAAGCTCTTAAAATGCACCTTAAATTTAGTTCAAGCATTGGTGGAATTCGAGCCTTAGGACCGTCATTTAATGTGAAGTTTTTCATATACAAAAGATGCTCAATAGGTGAAGAAGACTTTATTTTCATTGATTTAGGTCAACCAAAGATTCTGGATTAAAAATCTTCAAGGATTTCAAGATTCATAAAAGGCTAGATTCATGGCAATAGGCCATTATTATTCATGGGTTTAGGACTTCTTTGATAAAATTGGGCCATCACTCATGCACGTAAGGTCTAGTCCATCAACTCATGGGTCATCCCCCAGTCATCACAAAGGTCCATGAGCCTTGTGCGCCCGTCTAGTTTATGCACTCTTAATGGGCTCATATATATACCGAAAGTAGCCAAACACGCACTTTGAGAAATCGCGGACCAATCTTTAAGGATAGACCTAACCTACCTTCCAAGTCTTAGAGGACTCATTACATGTATCATCCATCCATGCTATGAGGCATGTGGCACCCCCATGATCATACTATGAGATGATCGTGATCGTGAAGTGATGACTGCTCGATTAAGGGTATAGACAGACCAACAAGAGTCCAAACCAAATAAAACCCCTAACATTATCTTATAGTAATTGCATTTATAAGTTTAGAGAAATTAAATTTTGATCTTAATTACATCGAAATCCGTGAATTTAGATCCAGTGGTCTATACGAAATAGAGACATACATGATCCGAATTTCATTGGAATTACGTGTACAATGAGTTCAAATTCATCAAGTTGAGATGATCTATTTGATGAGATTAACTCATTTTCGCTTCGAGAAGCATGTCTTAAGGTCGATCATAAATTAGTAACATCTAATTATTAAACGCAAAACTTCCAACGTCACAAATCAAAGTTTGACTGATGCTCTAACTTGTGACTGACTTGAGATCAGTTCACTATCTCTCCTTATGATTGATTTTTTTGTTTGAATCATCGTTAGAAATCTTACGAGAAATATTAGTTCCCTTATGGTTATTGTTTTCTTATTATATGCTTCATCTGCATTGTATGATATCCATCACTTAGAAGTACGTTAGGGCATATGTATGATAAGCAAAAGGAATAAAATACGACATACTTATAAGCCATCGTCATGGCAGGGTTCCTTTCACAGTCACATAGAACTTGGAATGTAGGCATCAATGTACAAATGCAACACCTCTATTGGAGTATAGGCTACCACACGAAGTACATCAAAGTTACTATGAAACTCATCCCTTGGGAAGCGTGGTTTAGTGAACCTTATCGCACCATGACTCATTCTAAATTAACTTGTACGCAAATGATAACAAAATAAAAATATGATAAGAAATGGATACGATAAGATACAGATATGTTCAAATACGCTGTGAAGGCCAGCTGAGTATGAATTAAGTTCTACACGTGTCATACCTTACGTGCTACCATAAGGGTACAACACCATCAGCCAAGATGTAAGGGAAAAATGATATTTATGCGCCCAACCTAGCTCGTCGGGCTGGACGGTGGTTTGCAAATATATTTGCAAATTAAGAGAAACAAGGTGAGGTAATCATTGAAGATTGAATGGTAGAAAATTTAACTAAGCATGTGATCTTAAGAATCTAGATATTATAATATATGACATGAAATTTGGACCAAGTGCGACACCTTAAATGTCGAGTGCTTAAAGATAATTAGGAGTGATAAATAATTTGATGCTTAGAAAATCACATCACGATATTATTCATTTAAGATTAATGAATCACAAGTAATAAAGTAATGAAAACCCTTGAGAAAGAATAAATTATTTTTGATTCTAATGTGCCCCCTTTATTAAACTCATAAAGCACGATTTGCACATTGAGTAACGTTTGAGAGTAGTTAAGACCATGCTAACTAAGTTTTTACTTGACAATTATTGGATAGGGTACTAGTTCAGTGTAATTCGACAAATTTGATAAATTCATGATAAATTTGAAAATTTCAAAGAAAATGAAAAAATCAAGCTGATAATCAATGAAAGTTCTGTAGACAAACTATTAGGAGAAATTCATAATAAAGAAAGTGATTATTGTATAGATTGTTGAATTTAAGTCGACTTTTATTATTAGTAAGGGAGAATCATGTTGTAGAGCAAAAATGGTTAAAAATAAATTTTAATTTATTGGGCGACATATATTGAAGCTTTATGGCTATTCTATGATGAATAAATAAAAATAAAATGAAATAGAATACCCCAAGAAATTTGGCAAAAATTCGTAACAAGGTTAAATTTTTTTTATAAATTTGAGTAATCAGAGTTGACGACTATATAAGGACGAGAGAACCATGCCTTGGGGTATAAATTTGTTATATACTTTTGTTTATTAAAATATTGGGTGATGATTGAATTTCACAAGCTCATTCTAGAAAAAAAAGGGATTGATTAAACTTGATGAGTTCTCATGTACCTAATTTTTAGGATGAAAATTTTATGAGGGGAGAATGTTATGACCCCGATTTTTATGTGTTGAATCATTGACATTTGACGAAAACACGACTGTTTTGACTAGGTTGACAATGGTCAAACCTTAGACCAGTATGACGTGGCCTCGGGCCAATTATTTTCTTGTAGGGTGTATGCAGTTGGTACTATCCCAACGTGAATCCCATATATAGGACAGGTATGTGTGTGCTCG
The DNA here is from genome assembly GCA_021018995.1 of Chloranthus sessilifolius. Lineage (NCBI taxonomy): Eukaryota > Viridiplantae > Streptophyta > Magnoliopsida > Chloranthales > Chloranthaceae > Chloranthus > Chloranthus sessilifolius. Next base: position 84,492,820 of record CM037590.1, on the reverse strand, counting down.
TGTGCGCGTAGCACATGAATCAAATCTTGAGACCGAGCCTAGAAAGAGCCCAACACCCAAGCCAAGCATCCCTTCGAATGTTATAAAGAACGGTAATAGTGGAAAATAGGAATATAATATATATACATATATGTTTGAATATAGTTGGGGTCCTTTACTAAAAGTAGGGTTTGTATCTAAGTGTTTAATAGTGTGTGTGGTGCTAGATGCACCCATACACCATTTGGGTGTTAATGCCAAATAGGAGGGAAAAACTATCTCTTATATATATATATATATATATATATATATATATATATATATATATATATATGAATGGAAAGTGGAATACAGATTCCGGTTGCCAAAATCGAATCCAATCACCCCTTGTGCCACCGAAGCCCAACCTCTACATAGGTGTTAAGTCCTAATAGGACACTTGCTTTTTTTATTCTTTTTTTTTTGTTTGATTGGAAGATTTGTCCAATCGGGCTCCCCTCTCCCTTGATCCCTTTATAGACAACAAAGTAGGAGACCTAGGTCTCTCTCTCTCTCTCTCTCTCTCTCTCTGTCTCTCCCTCTCCAAGACCCAAGCAATCTGCTAGGTGTCTCTCTCTCTCTCTATGCATATCTATGGATGGAATAAATGTTGGGGCCAACGAAAGTCAACATGCCCTTTCGGGCTTGACCTTTTTGCCGCAGACTGATCCCTCTCTCTATACACCCTCTCTCGTATTCGATCCCTTTCTCTTAACTGCAACATGTGCAGCCCGAGCACCACACCGTAGCAAACTCGTTTATTCTTCAATCTTTAACTAAGAGTTATCCTCGCGTCTCCTTCGAAACCCGCCATCAGAATCACATCGGAGCGTCGCCACCACACTCATGACACCATTGATATGAGCCTCATCACACTATAGAACTCTTCGCAAGGGAGACTGCATCGCGAGAAACCTGATCCAGTGATCAAAGAGAGATCTACATCAATGCAATCCAAAATCATTGAACCGAGCCCTTACGATACCAACTGTTCATGCTTTAACAGGTGGGTGCCCTCCTATTTATCTAAATCTATACAGTTACACCTTGTAATGTAATGAACTTATGTTGACTATATCGAAAAGAGCGAAATTTCAATGAAAACTGCACTTTCTCATTCCTACATTTTTGTGTGGATTCACAAGATTGTTATGGTCAAAGGATTGACCCTATTGTTAAACCCATTGGCCGAGAACTAGATGGTACTATATCCTTCCATATGACACAAAAGTGTGCCGGCCAAACAGCCCATAAAGGCTTCAAACATGGCACACAAGGTGCCAAGTTGTGTGCATATTTTTATATACCCAAGGTGAGGGTCCAACTTTGACTACTCGGATTTTGATGATTTAAAAAGATTTGAGCTTTGATTAAAGCATGGATCCCATTTACTTTTTGATTGTCTTCCCATCTAATAATGAACATTGCTCTGATTGTTTATATTATGATAAATATTAGCACCCTAATATCGATAAAAATATTGTTCTAACACTTGACAAAAATTTGCTCTCCTGTTTCTTTAAACTAAGTAGGCTAACGGATCTATTTTGACCCTTTAGATTAGGAAAACCTTGGACCATGGGCCAAAACCCGTGGACTTAGTTATTGACCATATTACCATCTTTCGATCTGATGATTAGGTCTTCATTTTCATAAGCCCAACTTGGATTTCGTGCCACAAAAAATGGTACACATAAACTAGTGCAATTACACTTCAATTCCATGTGACACCTAAGGAAGGAGTATAAATTTACCCCTATTAGATCTCGGGTTTAGGGCCAAATTTAGTCAAAGTCCATCAAGATGAACACCCCTTAAGTTACGATCCTCTTCTCATCTAATAGATGAAATTGTATAAAATGATTTTTGCCTAGACTTAGGGACTGTTCAATATTCCTCAAAAATCAATACCTTTAAGAATCTAAAAAAAGGGGTCACTTTGATCCTCTGTTAGACCTCGAAATGGGTCAAACCAATGAGAGGTCCGAATAGAAACTCCTCTCATTTTTTGGGACACTATATGGTTACCAAACCCGATGTCTTATATCTAATTTATTCAAGCTCTTAAAATGCGCCTCAAGTTTAGTTCAAGCATTGATAGAATCTGAACCTTAGGACCGTCATTTCATGTGAAGTTTTTCATATTAGAAAAATTATCAATAGGTGAGAAGAGTTCATTTTCATTGATTTAGGTCCACCAAAGATTCTGGATTAAAAATCTTCAAGGATTTCAAGATTCATAAAATTCTAGATTCATGGCCATGGGCCGCTATTAGTTTTTGGGTTTAGGACTTCTTTGGTAAAATTTGGTTATCACCCATACACGTAAGGTCTAGTCCATCAGCACATGGGTTGTCCCCCAGTCATCCCAAAGGTCCATGAGCCTTGTGGGCCCATCTAGTCTATGGAATCTTAATGGGCTCATATACCCAAAGTAGTCAAACACGCGCTTTGAGAAATTATAGACCAATATTCAAGGATGGACCCAACACACCTTCCATTTCTTAGAGGATTACATGTAAGATTCATCCACGCTATGGGGCATGTGGTACCCCATGATCGTACGATGAGACGATCGTAATCATGAAGTGATGAGCACTCGATTAAGGGTATAAATCGATCAAAAAGAGTCTAAACTAAAGAAAACCCCTAACATTATCTTATGATATTCACATTCATAAGTTTAGAGTAATTGAAACTTGATCTAAATTACATCGATATCCGTGAATTTAGATCCGACAGTCCATATGAAATCAAGTCATACATGATCCGAATTTCATTGGAATTAAGTGTATGATGAGTTCAAATTCATCAGGTCAAGATGATATATTTGATGAGACTAACTCATTCTCGCTTCGAGAAACGTGTCTTAAGGTCAATCATAAATTAGTAACATCTAATTATTAAACACAAAGCTTCCAACGTCACAAGTCAAAGTTTGACTTATGTTATAACTTGTAAATGACTTGAGATCAGTTCACTAACCTCTCCTTATGATTAATTTATTTGTTTGAATAATCATTCAAAATATTACGAGTAATAGTAGCTCTCTTATGATTAGTTGATTTCTTATTATATGCTTTATCTGCATTATATGACATTCATCACTTAGAAATATTTTAGAGCATATATATGATAAAAAAAGGAATAAGATATGACACACGACTTATAAACATTCATCATGGTGGGATTCCTTTCACGGTCACGTGAAACTTATAATGTGGGCATCCATATACAGATAAAATACCTCTATGAGAGTATGAGCTATCATACGAAGTTCATCCAGGTTACTACGAAACCCATCCCTTGAAAAGCATAGTTTAGTAAAGCTTATCGCACCATGGCTCACACTAATTTAACTTGCAAAGCGTGGTTTAGTGAAGCTTATCGCACCCGTCCCTTAGAAAGCATGATTTAGTGAAGCTCTTTGCACCATAACTTACTCTAATTTAACTTGTATACTAATGATAAGATATGGATACGATAAGATACAGATATGTTAAGATACACTGTGAAGGCCAGCTGAATATGTATTAAGTTCTACACATCCATACCTTACATGCCACCATAAGGGTATAACGTCTGCAATCAAGATGAGTCTTAAAGACAATATGATATGGCAGTGTTTTGTCTTAAGGGGATACTATTTTTTATGCACATAACCTCATCGAGATGGATGGTGGTTTATGATATTGTATGAAGGTTAGGTGGTCATCTACACGTGGACCTCATGTGGTAGGCTCGAACAACGGCCTTGGCACAGGTCGTTTACGTAAAATAAGTATGATGCGAAGTACATTGTATAGGCGTATGGAGCTATAATAGGATTTAAGATATGTCACAGAAGTTAAGTTGATAAGATAAGTAAGAAAAGTGATAAATATTAGAAGCGTCATATGCATTGAAAATTGTTACATTTTTTCTGCTTTATAGTTATGAAATATTTATGAGAATATTTATTATATATATTTTTAATGAAATTGTAAAGGATTACTTTCCACTCACAAGGTTGCACCTACGATCACCTGGATAGATTGTCGTGGATCGATTATATAACCCCTTGAGTTTACGTGACTGAGTAAATCCATCCTGCTAATAACTAACAGTTGCACATGAAGATATGGACTGCACTGCCCAATAGAGTTGATACATTGATAGAAGATACGTTTTATGAGGGTGACAACGAGGATGACCAATCAGACAATGCCGGTATGTATTAATTATTTAGTAAGACTTTTCAGTAGTTGACGACACCTTTATTTCTAGTCATTATGTACAATGGACTCAAAATTCAATGTAAGCTTCATGAAGGAAATTTTGATATTTGAAGGAAATTTGATTCACAATTTTTGAGAGCCCTATTTTATGTAAGATTTAATAAGATATGTATGTTCGCTTATCGCCTTAACAAGCGGGTAATGTCATAACACAAAATTCTAGGCCCTTGAGATCGGCTAGGATTCTAGGTCATGACAGAGATGGTATGAAAGCTCAAACTTTACTTCCTCGAAGACTGTGTGAATCATGTAAGTACACTATGGTGATTAAGGTAACAATGATAGAATATTTACCTAAGCATGTGATCTTCAGAATCAGGAAATTATAAGATATATCAATCGAAAATTTATGACAGGAGATTTAGACCAAGTGCGACACCTGAAATTTCAAGTGCTTAAGGATAATTAGGAGTGATAAATAATTTGATGCTTAAAAGACTGCATAACTATATTATTCATTTAGGATTAATAAATCATGAGTAATAAAGTAATAAAAACCCGTGAGAAAGAAGAAATTGAATTTGATTCATACGTACCCCCTTTATTAAACTCATAAAGCACAATTTACACATTGAGTAACGTTTAAGGGTAGTTAAGACCATACTAACCAATTTTCTACTTGACAGTTATTGGATGGAGTACTCGTTCAACGTAATTCGAAAAATTTGATAAATTCATGATATATTTGAAAATTTCGAAGAAAATAAATAAATCAAGCTGATATTCAATGAAAGTTCTATAGACAAACTATTAGGAGGAATTCGTAATAAAGAATGTGATTATTGTATAGATTTAGGAATTTAAGTCGACTTTTATTATTAGTAAAGGAGAATCATGTCGTGGAATGCATTAAAAACAATTTTTAATGTATTGGGCGACATATATTGAAGCTTTCCGGCTAATCTATAATGAATAAATAAAAATAAAATGAAATAGAATACCCCAAGAAAAACAAGGTTAAAATTTCTTTATAAATTGAGTAATCAGAGTCAACGAATATATAAGGAGGGGAGAACCATGTCTTGGTGTGAAAACTTGTTATATACTTCTGTCTATTAAAATATTGGGTGATGATTGAATTTCACAAGCTTATTAAAAAAAAAAAGGATTGATTAAACTCGATGAGTTGTCACGTACTTAATTTTCGAGGACAAAAATTTTGTAAAGAGGGGCGAATGTTACGACCCTGATTTTTTTGTGTTGTTGAATCGTTGACATTTGACGAAAACACGATTGTTTTGACTAGGTTGACCATGATCAAATCTTGGACTGGTATTATGTGGCCTCGGGCCAACTATTTACTCGTAGGATGCATGCAACCGTCACATGACTCAAATCCCAATGTGAAGCCCTTATTTAGGGTAGGTATGTGTGGGTTCGTGTGCAGTTAGCACATGACTCAAATTTCGAGACCGAATCGAGCTTGTGATAACCCAACATTTCCCTTTATTGTATATAGGAAAGGTCGCGTCGTCGGATCTCCTAACATGATCCTATCATACAAGTGCGTCTTATGTTATACAAAGCATTGCAAATGCAGTAGCAATGTACTCACTCTGACATGCAATAATATGGCAAAAACGAACTGATATTTACTCATCTAAGCAGTAAACTATTAAGATTTATAAATAAGGCTAACTGATACGATGTATAGCTTTCCACCGATGACGACCACCCATCATCTAAACAATGGAAAGAAAACCTATACATGAAGTATAAAATATCTCAGAATAAAATATTATACGTGGTTTATATAAGTGTTTCAAAGACATCTCTCTCTCTCTCAAACCTATTTTGGAAAGAATTTTTCAGCGAATTCCTCCTCCTCGTCCTCTTCGTCTTCCTCCTCTTCCTTCTTGTCTGGCTGGTAGGTGGGGTCACTCTCGTGCTCTGGGTCTAGATCTGCAGCTAAGACATTGAAGTCGTAGGATGAGCTATCATCAAAGCTCAGCAGGGATATTTACATTGCTAATTTATATATTAGATTTACCAATTCATTTCTTGAGGCATCTAATACAATCGAAGCATTTATCAACATATAAACAAGTCATTATGATGCGACAAAGTAATCATGTTGACATGCTGAATAAAGATTAGAAACATCATGGTGCAACGGATACAAGAAATCATACGGAACAAGGAGTTATGCTGAAACAAGTGTAGCTTAAACAAGCTTATCAAATGTAATATACATGTACAGGGACAAAAGAATCAAGCTCCTGAGTTCGCAGGATCACTTGTCAAGCTCCTGAGTTAGCGGGATCACTTGGACACCGAGACAAAACAAGCTCCCGAGTTAGCGGAATCACTTGTCAAGCTCCCAAGTTAGCGGGATCACTTGTCAAGCTCTCGAGTTAGCAGGATCACTTGGACCAAGAAAATCAAGCTTCCAAGTTAGCGGGACCACTTGTCACAAGTATACAGTCAAGCTCTCGAGAAAGCAGAATCACTTGACTCAAAATTAAGCAAGAACATGTAGAGGACATCAAGGATAGCAGGATCTGAATAATGCAATATGAACCATGCATGATATCAAAGACGCAAACTGACTAATATAATAGAACTTGCATGCTCAACTGAGATTTGTTTAGCATATAGTGAACTAAAACTAGCATGTTCATTCATGATTTCAAACTAGGATATTCATACATAATTTTAAAATACCTCTATACTGCATGAATTTATATATATAAAATGCTGACATGAATATATATATATATATATATATATATATATATATATATATATATATATATAACTGACACAAGTTCATTGATATAAACTGTTATGGGTTCATGTATTCAAAACTGCTATGTATTCACAACTGACATGAATTCATCATCAACAAAACTAATTGGCATCATTAGAAGTTTCTAATTATCGGGTCTACATGCTACATCTCGCATGATCATCGTGTCATCCTATAGTGAACTGTAACTCAACTCATGGCAGCACGATATATCATCCTATATATCTAATTGTACATGATCAATATTTTACAATCTAGAGGATAATAAGGAAACCAAAAATATATTTTAATAAAATAAATTCCCTACCTGTACATACGTTTACGTCATGCTTCCGTGTATCTGCTTATATGTGCACTCATGCATCCAAAAATACCTCTATCGTTATGACCTTGGCATGTGCACCAAGTTGCACCTATGGTGTCAGATGCATGGAGGTTAGTATACCAAATGGGGTATTGGGTCACTTGAACCCTACATATATGCTCTACAACATTAACGGGCCGTAGAGTCAATTCACACACCCATGTACGGACCAAAGGTGTCACACGGCACCGGCACAAACCAGACCTGGGCTTGCCTTAGCAAGCCACAGGGTTGTCACAGCAACCTTGTGAGGTTGCCGCGGCAAGCCTGAGCACATGGCTTGCCGTGGTGTCCTTTGAGGCTCTCTTTTGCTTTTGTATTCACTTGGTTTGCCGGTCTTTGTACCATATATATATAGAGGTCTATCAGCTATTTCTTTCTTTGATGTTTGACACCAAAAACTAGTTAGTAAAACTGGTATGGGAGGTTCGGAGTGCAATCAATGGCATTCTTGACTCCGAAACCTTCACGCATAATCTGAGCTCAGCCTTCACACATACTCTGAGCTCAGAGTTGTTGATTAAAGCTTGCGAAATTGGCATAAAAGACTCTAAAATATTTTATAGTAAATGAACTTTACGCCATGATTTGTTGCATACCTTTTTGTGGACACGAGGTTACGACGATGCTGACTTGGTATCGAGTTCACCAAGCTCGAAGAACGAGGACCGAACTCACATGACCGTAACGTCGTGTCACTTTGTGATCTAAGGTTCTAAGGTGGTGTAGCTCTGCAATTTACTGAGATTTACTTAACTGGCTTTGGTATAACTGGCCGTGATTTCATACATGAATGGAAACAAGAAGATAAAGCAAACTCTATTGCATTTTTATAATGGATTAGTGTGGAATAGTGGGATTTTTAACGATCCCGTCATAGCGATGCATTCGCTTGCAAAAATATAGAGTCGCCACCCAGAGCTTTCTGTGTCCCGGGAAACCTTGTTCATTTTTATGAGCACCGAAGTGCTAAAAATATGACTCTGAATCCGGTCCACACCAAAGGCTCTTGGGTAGGGGCTTCGGTTATCGATCGGGAAGGTGTTAGGCACCCGATCAACTCGCTTAACACGGTCTTTGCTTATGGCCAAAAATAAAATGAAGCAAAAGAAAAGAAAATAGCTTCCTCTTGCCCAAAAGAAGTTAGAATCCTATTTGTGCCCCTCCGTTCTTGCCAAAAATTCGGCGGCGTAACGGCACAAATGGGAGGATGGAGGGAGCTAGAAAGAGATAGGAGAAGAAAGGGGAGAGCCGAAGCCCTTGGACCCTTGTAGCACCGTAGGAGAGCCTTGTGTGGCTTGCTTTGATGAGCTTTTGAAGGCCTTGTATGGTGGAAAATGGGATTCTAACTCCTAAGGCTTGAAGCTAAGAGGTAGGGAAGGGAGGCTAGGGGATCACACACACCTAGGCTAAAGGTTTTGGATGTAAAAACAAGCTTGAAATGAGGTTGGGAGATTTCAGAATTTGGGTGAAAATAGTACACAAAAGGGAGGAAGAACTTCTCACTTTGAGCTCTTTCTCTCTTAAGCAAATTTCTCAACCCTTAAACTAAGGGGTGGGGGTCTTTATTTATAGGAAATGGGTGGATTAGGAAACCACTTAAGAGCTAAATGGGTTCAGCAATTAGGTAATCTCTCAAGTGGTTGCCACTTGAAGGGTTGTAAATAGGTAGTGAATGGGTACAACAGAACTATCAAAATACACTCCAAAGGTCGAGGTGGTCAACAAGTCAAACCTCAATCATGATTTTCGAGGCAAAATCCAGAGGTTACTGTTCATATGCCTGGCGTAACTAATAGTTGTGCCAGGTAAGTGTACAGTAAAACAGTATTTAAACAGTGCCTAAAAGTTAGCTTGCGAGGGTGGGGTCTATAATTAATACTGGCACAACTATTAGTTGCGCCAGGCAAAGTTATAACTGGCGCAACTATTAGTTGCACCAAATCCTTAGGGGGCCCACTGGAAATTACTTTTTTATCCTCTAGGTTCGAACCACCGTATCTTTCAATGTACAACTCCGATTGGGGCGATTCTTGGACTGTTGGAAAGCTGACGACTTCTACTTTTCAATAGTATGAGATTCGATCATAGTAGAGGGTCATAGCTAGTTCCGATACACTCCTCCTCAACCATTTGCCTGATAAGATTAGGTTTAGGTTCAAAACAAATTCTAAGGGTCGGGATTGATTTCTAAAGGTTCGGGTCAGGTTCCTAAGGGATCTAGGGTGATTCCTAAGGGTTTGGAAAGGTTTCTAAGGGTTTTAGGGGGTTCCTAAAGGTTCCATATATGCCATGAAAAAGCTCAGAATTGCACCTGTCTCGAAAGATGTTTCGATCAGGCCTTAGGCCAAATTTGGGTGTCTACAGATGCCCCTCTTTGGTATCTGATCACTAATGATCGAATGTCAAAGAAAAGAGACATTTGAAGAGGCTCAAGCCATTACTGACAGGTCTGCTATATTTAGAACGAACTTCAAACATCAAATGGGTAACACGGTGAGAAAATGAAAGCCCTGGATGCTAGGCTAAACATTCATTTTTTGAGGTAATCGGCTCCCATGCGCTTAGCGACATTACTGGGCATAATCGAGGTGGAATGAGTTGCGAACTCCCTATAGTCGGGAAAGACATTCGCTTCTCGGGATGATTTTGAAGGTATTTGATGTTTTAAATTTATTCTGAATGCAACAGCTTCGTGAGTAAGAGGGGTGATCGACCCACATTCAAAGATAGGCGCAAAGTAAACATATGCAAGGCTCCACAGTTTGCATCCAATCCTACGAGGTATTTGATGGCCCCATCGATCCCAAAGTTTATTTAGCATGACTGCCCGAGCGAAGTGAATAGATGTCACAACGTTTTTTGAGGAGGACATGCCATTTTCGAAAGCATGCCCTAGATCAACATGACCTAGCGTATCCAGCTTCGACTATCTTGAACAGATCCAATCAAACATTGGGGTGTCTCCCTAAAGGGACATCCAATCTTGGTCTCAGCTGATAATGATCATAAACATCAATTAACTATGCATAATCATGCACCCATTAGGGGCAATAAGCAACAACAAAGGTGATGGAAGCCCCGACCCGGACCTACCCGAGTATAATTTACGTGGACAAACGACCATCATACGGATACCCAGATGCATGGCATACACTTTATAAGGATACCGCTGCCCATATAGGTTTTAAGCCTATAGAAAATAAAAGGAAAATGATCCCTTCTGAATGCATGGTTGCACATAGTTTGATTGATACGTAATTACATTCTCAACAGGTTGGTCTCAACCAACGATTGACCTTTTCCAACGGAGAATCTGAAGCTTAAGACACTTAAGTTCATATGAATTTAAAACAGAGTGCTCATCGCAAAGATTTAGCAGTGGAGTCGACTCGATCAAAACATTGACTGTTTGACCGGGACTGACACCGTTGGTCCTTCCTTGAAGTAGGATCTAGAATCCAAGGCATGCCTTAGACTTAGGACGTTACTATAGCACAGTAGTGTTGCTGATAAAATATCGACATTCTATCGCATCAGAACATGCATGTGCGTCGCTTTGTGGGGAAGCATAGATTTATTCTTTCTTTTTCAAAATAATTTTCTCTCTCTCTTTTTTTTTGAATAGACCTGACGTCAGTGGTGAGATGCTTCATCTAATTTGTGCATCGCTGAGAAGTTGCTCGCTTCGAGGCTTTGGACCGTGTGATGTTCCTGCATATTCTCGAGAAAAGGTCAGTCCCTTTTTTGTTTATACATATAAAGAAAATTCATCCTAAACAACAGAAGGAAAAGTAAATTTCTACCTACATTTTTTCATTTTCAAGATATTTTTTGGGATTTTTGTTTTTAGAGATTTTTTATTATTTTTCTTCATTTTTGAGATTGAAATATGATGCTAGAAATATGAGTAAAAATATATGCATATTTTTTGGTATTTGAATTTTTTTTGATTTTTTGTTTTTGGCTTTCTCTTTTTTTTTTTTTGATGTCAAGACAGTGAGACGGAGTAACGGGTCCCATATTGAGCATGGTCGAACTCTTTCATGCAGTTGGACCTAAGTGAGTTTTCAGATTTTACCAAGGCTGAAACGTTAATCCCTTTGAATTGAGTCAAACCTTTCTCCTTACTTTGAGTCATACGTTTAACAAAGTAATTTCACAAAGACAATTCTGGTCGGGACTCGATTCGAACTAGCATGAGCGGCCCAGTCGGACAAGAGGGTACAGGAAGAGTAATAAAAGGGGTCCTCAAACATCAATCTTCTCAATCAATCCAAACCTTTATTTTTAAATTTTTTCTCTTATTTATTTATTTATTTATTTATTTATCTCTTTTTTTAACCGTGGCACCCTTTCGGGTTTTCACTTGGTCCGCACAAGCTCGCTGTTTTTACCCGTAATGCCCTTTCAGGTTTTTACCACGTCCATCTTGCTTTGAGCTTGTATTTTTATTTTTATTTTATTTTCTTTTTTTATTCTTTTATTTTTTCAAAAGCCATGACATAGACGTTGATTCTGTCATAGCCGGCTAGATGGGGTTCTGGTGTCGTCTCAACTCGGCTCGTGTTGACTTAACAGATATTATGACTGCTTGTGAACTTAAAAAGAGGGCTTTCTTCAGGGTGTAGCTTGGCCATGGGTTAGGTTAGGATTTGAAGGTATGCTGGGCTAAAAGGGTTTCCGTGATGCGGCTTCAATTTTCTCAACATACTTTCTTCCTTGGGGGTTTTTACTGTACATCCCATGATTCTTCTACATTTTTTTTGTTGTTTCATTTCAGGCAATCTCCTTTTGGGGTTTTTCTTTTCCAATTTTTTTGGATTTTGATAGTAACTTTACTTTCCTTTTTTGTATATGTGCACACACATTTTTTTATTTTTTATTTTTGGGGAAGGGGGTTATTGAAAGAAAGGCTCAGGCTCAAATGGGGTAGCAAAGGATATCATCATTTTTAGGGATGCTTTTTGGCTACTGTGTTTAGAATGATGGCCTCTTTTGGGTGGTTCTTAAGCAGTCACACATCTGTTTCACCAATACTTACTTTATCGCAATAGACTAAGAGTAGAACCGTCGGACGTATCCAGTGTTGATGGGCTCAGGAAGATGATCTCCGTTTATGGTGACGAGGCAGATGGCGTATCCTGGCAGCACTTCTCGGATGACGTAAGGTCCATCCCAGTTTGGCTTGAACTTTTCTCTCGGATCGGCGTGGAGCGATGGAAAGATCTTCTTCAGTACAATGTCTCCTACCTTTAGATCTCGACCGCGGACACGTTTATTATAAGCGCGTGCGATTCGCCCTTGGTAAACTTGAGTGTGATACAAGGCTAGGAGTCTCTTCTCATCTAATAAGTTCAACTATTCAAAGCATGATCTTTTTCTCTCCGCTTTGGGTAAGCCTGATTCCATGAGGATTAGGAGCGAGGGTACTTTCACCTCTACTGGTAGGACAACCTCAGTTCCATACACGAGGGAGAATGTTGTTGCCCCTGTAGCAGTGTGGATCGACATTCTATAGGCCCACAAAGCAAATGACAACATCTCATTCCAATCTCGGTAAGTGACGACCATCTTCTCAAGGATGCGGACGATTGTCTTGTTCGCAGCTTCTACGGCTCCATTAGTTTGAGGCCGATAGGGTGACGAGTGATGGTGCTTTATCTTATATTGCTCACAGAAGGTCCAGATGCATTTATTCACAAAGTTTGTGCCATTGTTTGTGATGATATCTTTGGGAACTCCAAATCGGCACACAATATTATTCTTGAGGAACTTCTCGATGCGAATGGCCGTGATGTTGGCATATGACGCCACTTTCACCTACTTGGTGAAGTATTCAATGGCGATGAGGATGAACCGATGCCCGTTTGATGCTTTCAGATGAATCATTCCGACGACGTTAAGGCCCCACGTGGTAAATGGCCAAGGAGTGGTCATGCAGTATAGCTCGATGGCAGGAGCGTGTATCAGACTGGAGTGTTCCTGACTATTGTAGCATTTCTGAACATGTTGGCAGCAATCTAATTCCATAGTGGTTCAAAAGTATCCCTGCCGCAAAATTTTCTTCGCAAGCATGTGACCGTTGACGTGGGCTCCACATACTCCCTTGTGGATCTCCTTCATGATATTGATCGCTTCACTTTCAGTAAGGCACCTGAGCAAAACATTATTGTAGGATCACTTATAAAGGCATTCCCCGCAAATGATGTAGCCTGCCGCTAGATGTTGAATGGTTCGTCGGTCCATCTTGGACGTACCCTCAGGGAAAGTTAGGTTCTCAAGGAAATTCTTGATATCTGAGAACCAAGGTGACTCATCATCAGGCTTCATAGGTTCCTCAATCTGGCGACAGAAGGCCGTCTCATTCCTACGCTCAATCATGATTGGCTTCATCTCAGCACCATACGGGATTTCTATCATTGACGCCAAAATGGCTAGTGCATAGGCGAAGCGATTCCCTATCCGTGGGACATAGGAGAATGTCACGTCTTGGAAGCAAGCTATCAGATTCTCGAGGTGTTCATGATAGGGGATCATTTTATCATCTTTCATCTTCTAGTCACCATTTGTCTGGCATATGATTAATTATGAACTGCCAAACACTTGCAGGTGAGTTATATTCAGATCGAGAGTTGCCTGTAGGCCAGCAGCACAAGCTTCATATTCAGCCATGTTATTAGTGCAAGGGAAGTTGAGCTTGATAGAGACAGATACGTGAGATCCTTTTGGCAAGATCAGAATGGCTCCAACTCCCTGGCCCTCGGCGTTTACTGCCCTGTCAAAGTGCATTACCCATGATTCCTCTGCCTCATCAGTATCGTCTTCCGTCATGAACAAGATATCTTCATCTGGGAACTCAGTTCTCAAAGGTTCATAATCTGGCAAAGGATTGTCAGCAAGATGATCGGCGAGTGCCTGCCCCTTAATCGACTTTTGAGTGACGTACGTGATGTTGAACTTAGATAATAAGAGCTGCCAGCGGGCAGTCCGCCCAGTGAGAGCGGGCTTCTCAAATAGGTATTTCAATGGGTCCATTTGGGCCAAAAGTAGAACGGCTTGGGATAACAAGTAATGGCGGAGCCTCTGAGTAGCCCATACAAGAGCCAGGCATGCTTTCTCCAGATGAGAATAATGCATTTTATAATCAATAAGCTTTTTGCTTAGATAGTAAATGGCCTGTTCTCTTCTTCCTGTCTCGTCATGTTGCCCTAAGACACATCCCATCGAGACTTCCGTCGTGGAGAGATACATCAAGAGTGGTCTCCTTGGCTCGAGTGGTACCAAAACTGGTGGGTTAAGGAGGTAGCTTTTGATTTTATCGAACGCTGCTTGACAATCGTTGTTCCATTCAACGGTCGAGTTCTTCCTTAATAGCTTGAAGATCGGCGTGCAGATTGGAGTTAGTTGTGCAATGAACCGACTGATATATTATATTTTGCCCAAGAACCCTCTAACCTCTTTCTCAGTAGATGATGGCGGCATCTCAGTGATAGATTTGACTTTAATTGGGTTGACCTCAATCCCTCTTCTGCTGACGATGAACCCCAACAGCTTTTCGGACATGGCGCTAAATGCGCACTTCTATGGATTCAGACATAGTCGATACTTTCTCAACCTTTCAAATAACTTCTGAAGGTTTACCAGATGGTTGCTTCACTCCGGTGACTTGGCTATCATATCGTCAACATACACCTCAATCTCTCGGTGCATCATGTCGTGAAATAGCACAGCCGTGGCTCTTTAGTACATTGCACTGGCATTTTTCAGCCCAAATGGCATGACTCGATAACAAAAGGTTCCCTAGGGGGTAATTAACGTTGTCTTCTCGCGATCAACCTCTGCCATCCTTATCTAATCATATCCTGAAAATCCATCCATGAAGGAAAGCATCTCGTGCTTAGTAGTATTATCGACCAAGATGTCGATGTCTGGTAAGGGAAAATCGTCCTTCAGGCTTGCCCTGTTTAAATTCCAAAAATCGATGTACATGCGGACCTTTCCATCTTTTTTTGATACAGGCACGATATTGGCTAGCCACTGTGGATATTTAGATACCATGGGAAACCCCGTATCATATTGCTTGATGACCTGATCTTTGACTTTCAGCATCCACTCGGGTCAGAGATGTCTCAGCTTCTGCGTGACCGGCTTCATATCGGGGTAAAGAGGTAATTCATGCTCGACCAAATCTGTGTCTAGACCAGGCATGCCCTCGTACAACCAGGCAAAAATGTCTTTGTATGGCCGAAGAAAGTCGATCATGCTTTTTCTTTCTTCAGGAGACAATGACATTCCGATCTTGGTTATTCTTGGAATCTCCTCAGTCCCTAAATTAACGTCCTTAGTTTCTTCGATAATTGGGGTAGGGCCATGCTCAAATTTGGCAAATCGGTCAAGGAGCTCATTGGGGAGTTACTCCAAGGTGATATCCTTGTCCAAACTCGTAAGTCCTACCTCTTCTTGTATTTATACAGGAAAGGGGTCGATTTTACGTGGGACAGGCATTTCGATTAAGGCATCCTTTTGTGAGACTTTTTTTGGAATTTTAAATGACGATGTTTTTGGACTTTAGATTTTTTCAATGTTTTTGAGATTTTATATTTTTTCCATGTTTTTGAGATTTTATATTTTTTCCATGTTTTTGAGATTTTGTATTTTTTTCCATGTTTTTGAGAATTTTATTTTCTTCGAAGGCGGACCCTTGGCAAGGCAGGTTGCTATATATACAAGGTATTGCCTGCCAAGGGCTTATCTCACTTTTTATAGGTTGTTTTTTTTGGAAAACAGGTGCCAAACTTTAGGTCACTCCCTGCTTCCAGAGTTTGGGGCAAAGATACCCAGTTGCGTACCTGAGGGGCCACTCCTTTACCTGTTGCGATGGAGGGTGCCTGATTGATATGGCTAATTGGAGTCAGCCTCCATCATGTTGATCCCCATTTCGTCTGAGATAATGTCCCCAAATGTTAATATCATTTTGTGGTGATTTACCATAGGGGGAGTTTGTTCAGGCGCTGGCCATCGTTCTTTAAAAAGGGACAATGCGGCCAAATCTATCTCCAAGCTACGAAGGGAGATCTGGGGATTGGTGGGATGGATTGGGGCTATGGGTCTGTGTGGGCTCAACTGTGTTACCCAATTTCGGTCGATTTTTACGACCCCAACACTGACAAAGGAATCCCTAATGTGCGGCCTAGGGTGAGGTTTTTCTTCTATGATGATTCCTTGAGCTCTTGTAGCTGCGGCGACCCTGACTTTCTCTTTGGCCTCTCGGACCTCTTCCTCCGTGGGCTTGTACCCCAGCTCGAATCTTACGTTCTATCCCTTAGCCACAACTGGCTCTCTTCTGCCTTGTAATCTGGGCCTGAGCCCCCGGCCTTTCTGATAGCCCCACTTCTGGAGCATAGCCACTGCTGTTACCATACCACCTCCTATTTTAGGCATGATGCCCTCAATGGGCTCTGGGAGTATCGCCGACACCTCATATTCAAAATTGTGGAGGTTAATGACTTCGACGGTGTGCGGTATATCTAACACATTGGGTTTTTTGACGCTATTGACTGCCTTTTCTTTCTCGCTGTGCCCCTCGCCGATGATTGTAATAATTTTGTGCCCAGACATAAACTTGAGTTTCTGGTGTAAAGTGGAAGGTATGGCACCGACCTCATGCAGCCACGGGCGCCCTAACAACAGATTGAACGAGGATTTGATATCAATGACTTGAAACAAGATGGAAAAGGTCATTGGCCTAATCAACAGCTCAAGATCAACTTTTCCCATTGTTTCTCTCCTGATATTGTCAAATCCTCTAGCGCTGGTTCTGGTGGGCCTCAACATGCATGGATCGACCTCGATCTTGGTGGAGATTCTTAATGGGCATATATTCAAAGCGAACCCATTGTCAATCAAAACTAGGGGAATGACCATATTTCTAGACTAAACGGTTATATTCAAAGACTTTGAGTGGCTACATCCTTCCTCGGGTAGATTAGCATCAGAAAATGAGATGGCATTCGGAGCCATCACTTGCCCAATTATCTGCCCGAATTCATCTGGGCTAACCTAGAGTGATACATGTGTATTTTTTAACGCCCCCATTAATGCTTGAAAATGGAGTGGGGATGTCATCAATAGATCCCAGACGGTTATATGGGTGGGCATTCTTCTTAGTTGAGTCTCTAGTATATGTTTTCGACTCATTTTTTTGAAGGGGTTCATAGCACTATCTTTCTTCCCCTCTGGTTAGGCTTGTGCTACTACCGGTGCTTTTGGCTGCTTCGATATCCTCCCTGATCTGGTGACAAAGTCCACTGCCTCTTCTCTACTGCTACTGCTATCGGCATTGACATCTGTTTGTTCATAGCTTAGCGGGACCTGATGAGGATCATATGTTGGTCCTGAGAGCTGGAAAGGTATGATTGCCAGCACTTGAGGCACTTGTACTGCGGGCTCAGGGGGTGTGGGCAACACCTGATTTACTTCGGTGGCAGTGGGTTGGGTGGAAAAATTGGGTCAAATGGGGGTCGTGAAGCTTAGGGGTGGTGGTATTGGGGGGAAGGAGGTAAAGGTAGTCCATTGATAGCTGGTAGGTGCTGGTGGGTTTGATGGGCCGTTAGGTAATTGATCGGGGTGATGGAGTCAACTGGTGGCTGAACTTGGGGTGAGGGGATGGGTGCAGGCCATTGATAGTTGACGGGTGCGGGGGTGGGATTGGGGGCCTGATGACTTATTAGATAGTTTCTGATAGTTGAACTAGGGGAAATGGGGTGGGCGCATGCCTTTTATAACTGGCGGGTGTGAGACTGGGGGCCTGTTGGCTCATTGGGTAATTGACGGGGGTGGTGGTGTATGGTTGGCATGCATTGATATGTACATAATTAACGGGTGTGGTGGATGGAAAGTATGCCCTGAAATCCAAGGGTTCAATTTGCGGGGTCGGGTTGGGAAAATACTCTGACAAATTCAATGGTTCAATTACCCCGATATTTCTCTCTTCAACATTTCTTGATAATGGTGCTACATAACTCTCCCGATCACTGATATAATCGGATGGGTCAAATTCAAACCCCTCCTCATCTTCTATCATTCCGACGGTGGGTCTGGGACCTGCTCCTCTGGTAGGATGTGGGGGTAGTGGCACTTGGTGAATATTAGTATGCTGAGAAGGTGCAGGGGAAATGATTTTCTCAGCATCAATCAAATCTTGGATTTCATGCTTCAATGGGAAGCATCGATCAATTGGGTGATCCGGACCCTGATGAAAATTGCAATGTGTATTCGGGTCATAGTTCTTCAGGATCGGATGGGGAGGAGGTTGCGGTTGACGAATGGTGATGAATCCTTTTCCCACTAACAAAGGTAGAAGTACACTCAGTGATTGCCCCAGCAGCATAAAAACTCGGTCGTAGCGGGCTCTCCTCTGCTTCGGAGTCATTTGCATTCCTTGCCCATTCCCTATTCTCTGCATCTGCTCAGGCCTAACGGTGCTAGTGGGGCTGCCTAAAATTGAAACAGGGTTGCATTGTTATTGGGCCTGGTATTGGCAATGTTCTGGACATCGACCCTGATTCTTTTATCGTTTCTTGGCTCTGAAAACCTCCTAACCCCACTAGTTCCGCTTGGTACATTTTTATTCAAGCGACCTTCCCTGATCACGTCCTCGCATCTATTAGCATTTCTTATAAGATCAGCAAAGTTGGACTACTGTTGATACACCAAGAAGTTCGAGATCACTGGCAGAGTGTTTTTTGAAATCATTTCGATCTGCTCATCGTCAGGTATCCTGTTTCTGACTTGAGCTACCAGTGCTCTCCAGCGTCCCAAATAGTCGCTGAAGGTCTCATTAGGGTTCTTTCTTAGGCGAGCCAAGTCTGATTTACGCGGTTCAATGTCTATATTGTAGACATATTGTTCTTGGAACAAGTGGGTCAGATCTTTCCACGTCTTCATCATGGAGGATTCTAAGGATGTGAACCACCTCAGGGCCGGACCTGTCAGACTCTTCTGGAAGACTTTTATTAGCAGTCTCTCATCCCCCCGTATTGGCACATGTCCCCGCAATAAAACTTGAGGTGTGTAATAGGATTGCTGGTGCCATTATATTTGTCGAAGGCCGGCATTTTAAATTTGAGGGGCAGGGGGACCTTAGCGAACAAGCAAAAATCTGTGAAGTTTGTGGCGTAGATTTCGACACCACCCATTTTCATTAGTTGCTTTTGTATTTTGTCCAACTGTTCTTTCAGCTACTCTGACTCTTTTGATACAGGGGCCGCTTTCTCGGCCGTTAGTTGGACTTCACTCTGGGCCACCAGGGGATGGGCAATTATGGGAGGAGGGTTAAGGTTGGTTAATGCTCCAGCGTAGGCTCTGCTATTCCTAATCTCGTCCTCCTCATACTGCTGGTCGGCATAATGTGCAGTGAGGGCGGGATTTTCTTATTGTTGTTGCCCGGGTTGGACGGGAATGACATGAGTGGGGGTGGGGTGAGCCCATTGGGGGTGAGGAAAGGTTTGTTGGGTGATAGGATTTTGGTTTAGAGGTGGGGCCTGATGGGGCCATTGGGTATGGGAGAAGGTTTGGAGATGGCCTTGGGGTGTGGGGCCATGGAAAAATTGGGTTTGGGGTATGGCATGGGTTTGACCTGGCTATGAAGGTTGGGTGAAATGTTGGGGGTATTGTGAAAGGTATGAGTGTGGGGTTTGGGTTTGGGCCATGAAGCCTTGGTCATTTGGGGCTATGGGCCACTGATGGGCCAGGGGCCCTTGGTAGGTTTGGGCCATGGGCCCTGGGCCCTTGATGGGTTTTGGGCCAATGGGCCTTGGTGGGTCTGGGCCATGGGCCCTTGATGGGTTTGGCCCAATGGGCCTTGGTGGGTTTGGGCCATGGGCCCTGGTGGGTCTGGGCCATGGGCCCTTGATGGGTTTGGCCCAAGGGGCCTTGATAGGTTTGGGCCCTGGGCAGGTTTGGGTGGTGGGGTATTAGGTCATGGGGCCCTGGGATATGTGGGAAAAGGGGGTTTGGCCAATGGGCCTTGGGGTATGTGGGTAATGGGAGTTTGGATGGTGTGGATTATGGGAGGTTGATGGGGGTCATTGAGGAGTGAGGCATGGAGATTGGCTAGGGTGTGAGATGGGTTTAGGGACATGGGGTGTGGAGGAGGGGAGGTGTTTTGAGAAACCTTCCATATGGAGTAGGCTTGGAACATCACCTCCATCATGGTCATGGAGGGAGGATTGGATGTGGGTGGTGGAGATGGGATGGAGGGGAAATTGGGCATGGCCTTGGTATGATCGGGCATGGCCATGGTAGGAGGTAGGGTATGGGGTGGATTGGAGAGTTGAGGTGGGGCAAAGGATGTGGAAGGATTAGGGATGTTAGGGGTGGATGTTTGAAAAAAATCGGGCATGGCCTCGGTAAAAATGGGCATGATCCGAGTAGATGGGGGGATTTGTGGGGGGTTGGATAGGGAGGATATGGTGTATGTGAATGTGGGCGGATCAAACCTATAGGGGGAAGATGGGAAATGGGGCATGGATGTGAATTGGGAGAATGAGTTTTGTGTGGATGTGGAAGGGAAATGGGTTGAACTTGGCATGGGTAAGACTTGGGCAAAAGATGGAGAATGGGGGGTTGGACTTTGGATATTTTGGGGGGTATCGGTTGGGAAAATGGGGGCGCCAAACGGGCTAGTAATAGTAAAGGGGGGTTGGGTGAGGGGGATGGTGGAAAAAACTTCTCCTGAATGGGAGTAGGTTGGAGAATGTGGCGGGGATGAGTCGGGATCGGTGTAAGCCGGGTTCACTACCCATGACATTATTTGGGAATGGGTTGGGTAAGGGTGCCTTTGATAAGGCCAAAAAATCCTCCTCCTTCTTCCCCTACGGGACGGCGGAGGGCAAGATGATGCCGTTGTGCCGGCACCACAAACTAAATCTTTTTTGGATTTTGATTTATATATATATTGAATTTTTAAATTTTTTTTTGAAAAATAAAGGTTCTGAGGCCTTGGAACTTTTCCGGTGGTCCTCGTACCTTAATTTAAGACCCGCGGCGACGATTCCGACGCACTTTGGAAGAATCAAAGGAGAACCTTCGATCTATTGAAGGCATGAAAGTCGAGGCAAATAATCCGATCCCCCGGAATGAGCCAAAAAGAAGTTGCCCTCTTTTGGGTGTCGGAGATGGCGGGGCCTAAACAAGGCACTAAGCACACTGATCGAGGGGTTCGAGAAGTGAAGAAGGCCATAAATTCCGGGTAGTGTGGTGTTAAACAGACCTGATGCAACTAATACCTACGCCCAGGTGGCAGAGGCACGTTTTTACACTAGCGCAACTATTAGTTGCGCTAAGGTAAAAACTTGGATTTTAAAGCTAGTGCAACTATTAGTTGTGCCAGTTATAAATTCTAGTTTTTTGCACTGGCGTAACTAATACTTGCGGCAGGCAAAAATTGATGCTCCAGAACTGATGACAGTAGCCACTAACACCCGAAATGAGTCTCTTTTTTTGGTTTTTGTGAAAGCTAGGCTTCCGAGAACTGAGGTAATTTTTGGTGATCGATTCTCTCCTCACCGCACCTAGAGGGGTTTGAGTCCGATATAACTCGCTAGCGCGCTCCCCAAGGATTTTAAGCTTCGGAATGGGAACCCACCTGATATACCTCCGGTGCAAGCACCTTCTCAGATACTAGGTGGGCTGAGACTTTTCTGGATCATCACCACTAGGGGCTGCCGCCATACTAAGACTCAGGTGTTTGTGTGTTTGCCTAAACCAACCCTTTGAAAATCTATCCCGTAAAAACAAGTTAATTAAGCTCCCTATTCTTGATTCAATTTTAACTTCTTTTTTTTTTAAATATTTTTTTTATGAAAGTTTTCTTTAGTCCAAAAGATGGGGGTGATGACCCCATGCCGCCACTATGGGCCGGCGTGCACTGTCGGAATATGTTTGCACAAGTAGGCCCGCCAATCAGTTAAGGCACTTTAAATAACAAAATATTAAAGAAATTGAAAGACAATGCTTAGGCCTGTCAATCGGCTAAGGCACCAAAGATGACGGAAATGTAAGGAAAAAATAAAGACAATGCACAAGTAAGCCCACCGATCGGCTAAGGCATGCAAATGACGGAAAGTTAGGGGTGAGTAAAACAAAAATAAAATAAAATAAATAATAAAAAATAGCAAAATTGTTAGTAAAATAAAAAATAAAAAGGCCAAATTTCAAGGAGAAGCTCTACAAGCTATCCCCAGCAGAGTCGCCATCTGTGCAACCGTGAGATTTTTGACGATCCCGTCGCGGCGATGCGCTCGCTTGCAAAAATATAGAGTCGCCACCCGGAGCTTTCGATATCCCAAGAAATCTAGTTCATTTTTATGAGCACCGAATTGCTAAAAATTTAACTCTGAATCCGGTCCACACCAAAGGCTCTTGGGTAGGGGCTTCGGTTATCGATCGGGAAGATGTTAGGCACTCGATCAACCCGCTTAATACGGTCTCTACTTATGGCCAAAAAAAAAATGAAGCAAAAGAAAAGAAAATAGCTTCCTCTTGCCCAAAAGGGATTAGAATCCTATTTGTGCCCCTCTGTTCCTACCAAAAAGTCGGCGGCATAACGGCACAAATCGGAGGATGGAGGGAACTAGAGAGAGATAGGAGAAGAAAGGGGAGAGCCGGAGCCCTCGAGCCCTTGTAGCACCGTAGGAGAGCCTTGCGTGGCTTGCTTTGATGAGCTTTTGAAGGCCTTGTATGGTGGAAAATGGGATTCTAACTCCTAAGGTTTGAAGCTAAGAGGTAGGAAAGGGAGGCTAGGGGATTACACACACCTAGGCTAAGAGTTTTGGATGCAAGAACAAGCTTGAAATTAGGTTGGGAGATTCTAAAATTTGGGTGAAAATGGTGCACAAAAGGGAGGAAGAACTTCTCACTTTGAGCTCTTTCTCTCTTAAGCAAATTTCTCAACCCTTAAACCAAGGGGTGGGGGTCTCTATTTATAGGAAATGGGTGGATTAGGAAACCACTTAAGAGCTAAATGGGTTCAACAATTAGGTAATCTCTCATCTAAGGATTCCTAGGGTTTTTGGAACCTTGAGATGTGTGAGAAGGTCCTCCAATGGTGGATGATGGGGTGAGGTTTTAAGCCACTTGAAGGATTGCAAATAGGTAGTGAATGGGTGCAACAAAACTATCAAAATATACCCCAAAGGTCGAGGTGGTCAACAAGTCAAACCCCAATCATAATTTTTGGGGCAAAATCCAGAGGTTACTGTTTATATGCCTACAATAAAATAGTGTTTAAACAGTGCCTGGAAGTTAGCTCGCGAGGGTGAGGTTCAAAATTAATACTAGCGCAACTATTAGTTGCGCCAGGCTTAAATCCTAGGAGAATTGGCCTGGCGCAACTATTAGTTGCGCCAAGCAAAGTTATAACTGGCGCAATTATTAGTTGCACCAAATCCCTAAGGGGCCCACTCGAAATTACTTTTCTGTCCTTCGAGTTCGAACTGCCGTATCTTTCAATGTACAACTCTGATTGGGGTGATTATTAGATTGTTGGAAAGCTGACGACTTCTACTTTTCAATTGTATAAGATTCGATCATAGTAGAGGGCCGTAACTAGTTCCGGTGCACCCCTCAACCATTTGCCTGATAAAGATAGGTTTAGGTTCAGAACGGATTCTAAGGGTCGGAATTGATTTCTAAAGGTTTGGGTTAGGTTCCTAAGGGATCTAAGGTGATTCCTAAGGGTTTGGAAAGGTTCCTAAGGGTTGTAGGGGGTTCCTAAAGGTTCCATATATGTCTTCAAAAAGCTCAGGATTGCACCTTTCTCGAAAGATGTTTCGATCGGGCCTTGGGCCAAATTTGGGTGTCTACAATTAGCTACACTTTGCGTGCATGGGTTTGCATGATGACTCACGCAATCGTGTAGTCAAGAGCTGAGGTAAGGAGCTTATACGCTCTTAAGGGCTGGCATTCCATGTTAAGCCAACACTATTGTATAGGCAGATAAGACAAAATAGGCTTAATCTGAATACAAAGCTCATACACATGGGTTAGATATATTCTATAGATTGCTGGGGTATTTAAGTGTAAAACTGTTTACACTTGGAGGTGTATGGGCTGGCTTTGCTTGCGTGTAGTAATCCACAAACTTGGACTCTATGTATTAGTTAAGGCACTTATGTATATATATATATATAAGTTGGCTCAGTGTACTTTACTAATTTTTATGTGTATGACGGACGGGCTTTTTTGTCACAAATTTTTATTGGTCTCGAAGGACCTCCCATGCATATCAGGTTTAACACCATACTGCTGAAGTCTTTTGTGTTAGGCTCACGCTTGATTGGATCCGTGTCCATACCAACTTGTGTGGGTTTAAAATAGGGCATTTGTTACAGAGCCAGAGCCCAACACCCGAGCCAAGCATCCCTTCGAATGTTATAAAGAATGGTAATAATGGAAAATATGAATTATATATATATATATGGATGGAAAGTGGAATACAGATTCTGGTTGCCAAAATCGAATCCAATCACCCCTTGCGCCACGGAAGCCCATCCTCTACAGAGGTGGTAATTAAGTCCTAATAGGACTCTTGCCTTTTTTATTCTTTTTTTTTTGTTTGATTGGAAGATTTGTCCAATCGGGCTCCCCTCTCCCTTGATCCCTTTATAGAGAACAAAGTAGGGGACCTAGGTCTCTCTCTCTCTCTCTCTCTCTCTCTCTCACACACACACACACAGACCCAAGCAATCTGCTAGCTCTCTCTCTCTCTCTCTACCCATCAATGGATGGAATAAATGTTGGTTCCACCAAAAGTCGACATGCCCTTTCGGGCTTTACCTTCTTGCCGCAAACTGATCCCTCTCTCTATATACCCTCTCTCATATTCGATCCCTTTCTCTTAACTGCAACATGTGCAGCCCAAGCACCACAACACCACCATCAATTCTTGCATCTTCTCCTTCATCTTCCCTACAAAACAAGCAGCCCAAGAAGCCTTTTACTCTCTTTTTTGTGCAGTTTAAAGTAGCTTACACCGTAGCAAACTCGCTTATTCTTCAGTCATCGACTAAAAGTTAGCCAAGCCTCTCCTTTGAAGCCCGCCATTAGAACCACATCGGAGCGTCACTGCTGCACTCATGACACCGTCGATAAGAGCCCCATCGCACTATAGAACTCTTTGCAAGGGAGGCCGCATCGTGAGAAACCTTATCTAGTGATCAAAGGGTAATCGACATCAATGCGATCCAAAACCGTCACTCTGAGCCCTTGCGATACCAACCGTTCACGCTTCAACAAGTAGGTGCCCTCCTATCTATCTAAATCTATGCATTTACACCTTATAATGCAATAAACTTATGCTGACTATATCGAAAATAGCAAAATTTCAATGAAAACTGCACTTTCTCATTCTTATGTTTTTGTGAGGATTCACAAGACTGTTACGGTCAAAGGGTTGACCCTATGGTTGAACCCATCAACAAAGAACTAGATGGTACTATACCCTTCCATATGACACAAAATTTTATCAACGAAACAGCTCCTAAGGGTTTCAAACATGGCACACAAGGTGCTAATCCAACTTTGACTGCTCGGATCTTGATGATTTGAGAAGATTTGAGCCTTGACCAAAGCATGGACCCCATTTACTTTTGGTTTGCCTTTCCATCTAACGGTTCACATTACTCTTATTATTTATATTTTGATAAATATTAGCACCCTAATATCGATAAAAATACTATTCTAACACTTGGCATAAATTTGCTCTCCTGTTTATGTAAACTGTACATAAGTAGGCTAATGAGTCTATTTTGATCCTTTAGATTAGGAAAACCTTAGACCCATGGACATAATTACTGACCATATTATCATCTGTCGATTTGATGGTTAGATGTTCATTTTCATAACCCAAATTCGGATTTTGTGCCACACCTAATGGTACACAAAACTAGTGGAATTGCACTTCAATTCCATGTGACCCCTAAGGAAGGGGTGTAAATTTACTCTATTAGATCTCGGGTTTAGGGCCAAATTTAGATAGGGTCCACCAAGATGAACACCCCTTAATTTACGGCCCTCTTCTCATCCAATAGATGAAATTGTATGAATGATTTTTATCTAGATTGAGGGACTGTTCAATATTCCTTAAAAATCAATGCCCTTAGGAATCTAGAAAAAGGGGTCACTTTGATCTTCAGTTAGACCTTGAAATGGGTCAAACCAATGAGAGGTCGGAATAGAAACCCCTCTCATTTTCTGAGACATTAAATGGTTACCAAGCCCGATGACTTATAACCAGTTTATTCAAGCTCTTAAAATGCGCCTCAAATTTAGTTCAAGCATTGGTGGAATCCGAATGTTAGGACCTTCATTTCAAGTGAAGTTTTTCATATCAGAAAATGCTCAATAGGTGAAGAAGATTTCATTTTCATTGATTTAGGTTCACCAAAGATTATGGATTAAAAATCTTCAAGGATTTCAAGATTCGTAAAATGCTAGATTTATGGCCATGGACCGTTATTATTCATGGGTTTAAGACTTCTTTGGAATTGGGCCATCACCCATACACATAAGCTCTAGTCCATCAGCTCATGGGTCATCCCCCAGTCATCACAAAGGTCCATGAGCCTTGTGGGCCCATGTAACGATCCCCAGAATTGACACTACAGTGGTGAGTGTCCGGTCAGACCTCACTAGGATAGCCTTAGAATCTAAAACAAATATAACCTTCAGCAAAAGACATACAAGAATAGTAAAATAAAAAGGGTTAAACTAGCGTATTTCTCACAGGTATTAATAAACCAAAGAAAAAGGGAGGGTTTTTATTGCATTTTTAGTGTTAACCACAGACAAGAAGTTTTCTTTGTTTTTGTTTTATACGAACTACCCTTACATAGCTATATGGGCTTGGCATAAAAGATTTCCCTTAGGTAGCTTATAAGCTACTTGCATGCTTTGCCGTTACCACAAGTAGCTGGTAAGCTACTTGCATGCTTTCAAATATACACGACTCCAATGAGTCATGCGATCTGCGCATGCACGCAAGGTCAAGTAGCTATACATAGACAGCACCAAAGAACCTGCGATTGTTGCCTTCAATTTTGAATGAAAGTATAGCTAGCAAATCCTGAAAACAAAAACCTGAGAATTTGCCCGACATATCAGAAAATTATAGGGAGGTATGGCTGTTATGCACTCGATATTTGGCTCTGATTTGTCTATTCAGTCAAACCGATAGAAGCGAACAAGCACGAATCCAGTAGACATCATCCACCAAAAGGTATGCAATCGAGATAATTTACAATACATGATCATCATAACCGAGTACAGTTTGCCGCACTTCAAAACTGCATAGGAAGTTTATAGATTAAATATAAGAATGCAGATTCAGATTCAGAGATTCAGAGGTGTAAACTCTATAGGAATCGATATGTTCAAGGTCATAAAAATCTATAGAAGTGATATACATATATCTATATATATATATCAAATCAAGTCGATTTACACTTGGATCTGTAAACAAATTTATGGAGATAGATTTAAAATCTCCAATGAAATTATAGTTATAACTATATATATTATGAATATATAATATATAACATATAATATCTATAAGCCTAAGGAGAAAAATAAACAGAGAAACAGTAGAGTAAAAAGCCAAGAAGAAGACCTACCTGAAGCTCGCAAGTTCGGCTTGGCAACCTCAATTGATTGCGGCAAAGGCCTTCTTGAAAGTGGCTTGCCATGAAGCACCAAGTGTTGCCGCGGCAACCCTTCTTCAGCCGTGAGTTTGGGCTGTGCCTGTGCTGTGTGTACTTTGGACCTTAGGTCCACATACGAATTGAGTGCACTATGTGTGTAGGTGCACTGTTGATGCACTGTGCATCATCTATACATGATTCATTTATGAAATTAAATCTATTTTCTTAGATTTAGTGCCACATGGTGCACTTAACCATTGAAGAATTGAGCGTTGCATGGTGATCTCGGATGGTTGATTGAGCATCGACGTTAGTACGTGTAAAACATGTGACGCACACCAATAGGGAATCCGTGTTACTGTATTATAATGATATATCATGTCATGTAGTTTCATAGAAATTTACATACATGTCTGCACTGATTAGAGTAATGATAGAAAAAAAATCGGACTCTTTGATATTTGAATTGATAAGCTTGTTTTGATAGGAAATAAATAGCATTGTGTTACTATATATATATATATTTAATATATCAAGTACATTTGGAAAGCAAGTTAGCAACTTAATGCTATTTAGCTGTGACAGTTAATACATCGCATCATAAATCATACATGTAAACATTTCTTGGTCAATTTACGTAGGTCAATACTCAGATCCTGTTGAATTCAATATTTTTGATACGTTATTGCTCTAGTGTAAATCAAGTGATCCCGCTAACTCGGGAGCTTGAAATTCTTGAATCAAGTGATCCCGCTAACTCGAGAGCTTGAAATGCTCTAGTCCAAGTGATCCCGCTAACTCGGGAGCTTGACAAGTGATCCCGCTAACTCGGGAGCTTAACCTTGTTGATGTCTTGTTTTCGCCAGCATGTATTTTCAGTTCAGTTTGTTTGCTTCTCACACTTGTATATCATGCCTATTCACATCATATGTACCGCATGTCTACAACATATTTACAGCATATCAGTATAATGAATGATTTTATCTTCTTGATGAAAACAAATGATAAACTGCCAATATAGAATACAATGCACTATTCTCTACTGAGCTATGGATGATAGCTCATTCCTCGACTTAATTGTCTTAGCAGCAGAGCCCGATCCTGAGCAGGTAGCTGATCCGACTTATGTGCCAGAGGAGGGGGAGGGAGACGAGGACGAAGACGACGACGACAGCGGGGAAGTCGACTTCCCAGAAGAGTTTTTCCCGTAGATAGGTTTGTTACTTGGGTTTGGGATATGGGGCTTTGGGAGATAGAGAAAGAGAGAGAGGAAGGAAAAAGATATATTTGGGTCTGTATAAATGATATATTTATGGTGTTAGATTTCTGATGGGATTTTGGTTGGATGTATGGGTCTCTTTTCACTGTTTAGATGACGGACGGCCATCATCGGGTGAAAAGCCATACATCAGATACATTACCTCTGTTTATTGTATATATTAGTTTCTAGTTTCTACCTTTCAGTTATTTTGCCATCTTTGTTAATATCATAGTTCAATTACATTGCTTTCGCATTTTTATATCACTTTGATGTAAAATAAGGAACCCTTGATGAAAGATCATATCAGGTGATTCGATGGCATGACCTTTCCTAGTTGAGTAACTGGGAAACGTCGGGCTGTCACAGCCCGTCTAATCTATGCACTCTTAATGGGCTCATATACCCAAAGTAGCTAAACATGCGCTTTGAGAAATCGCGAACCAATCTTTTAAGGATGGACCCAACCAACCTTCCAAGTCTTAGAGGACTCATCACATGTATCATCCATCCATTCTATGAGACGATCGTGATCGTGAAGTGATGATTGCTCGATTAAGGGTATAAACAGACCAACAAGAGTCCAAACCAAATAAAACCCCTAACATTATCTTATAATAATTGCATTTATAAGTTTAGAGTAATTGAACTTTGGTCTAAATTATATCGATATCCGTGAATTTAGATATGACAGTCTATACGAAATTGAGTCATACATGATCCAAATTTCATTGAAATTACGCGTACAATGAGTTCAAATTCATCAAGTCGATATGATCTATTTGATGAGACTAACTCATTCTCACTTTGAGAAGCATGTCTTAAGGTCAATTATAATTAGTAATATCTAATTATTAAATGCAAAGCTTTCAACGTATCAAAGTTTGACTTATGATCTAACTTGTAATTGACTTGAGATAAGTTCACTAACCTCTCCTTATGATTTATTTGTTTATTTGAATCATCGTTAGAAATCTTATGAGTAATATTAGTTCCCTTATGGTTAGTTACTTTCTTATTATATATTTTTTCTGTATTGTGTGACATCCATCACTTAGAAGTACCTTATGGCATATGTATGATAAAAAAATAAAAATAAAATATGATACACGACTTATAAACCTTCGTCATGGTGGGATTCCTTTTATGGTCATATGAAACTTGGAATATTGGCATTAATGTACGGATGCAACACCTCCATTGGAGTATAAACTGTCACACGATATACATCAAGGTTACTACGGAACCATCCCTTGGGAAGCGTGGTTTAGTGTAGCTTATCGCACCATGGCTCACTCTAATTTAACTTGTATGAAAATGATAAGAAAATAAAAATATGATAAGATACGGATACGATAAGATACGTTGTGAAAGTTAACTGAATATTAATTAAATTCTGCACGTGTCATACCTTACGTGCCACTGTAAGGGTATAACGTCATCAGTCAAGCCAGGTCTAGGATAAAATGATACGACAATGTCTCGACGTAAGGGGACACTGATTTTTTTGCATGCAACCTCATCGGGCTGGATGGTGGTTTATAATATGATATGGAGGCTAGATGGTTATCTACATTTGGACCTCACGTGGTAGACTCGAGCAGCAGTCCTGGTACAGGTCGTTTATGTAAAATAAGTATGATGTGAAGTACGTTGTGTAGGCGTATTGTTAAGCACTGAAAAATACCATTTTTTACCTCTTAACCATCCTTTACTACTTCTTGGAGCCATTTAATAATCCTCTTGTGAGTTTGTTTTATAGTTAAGAATAAATTTGTAGCTTAGTACAACAGCCATGTTTTAGAGGCCAAGAAAAGAGAGATTTAAAGCCAAGGGCTGCAGCTGATGGAAGAACAAAGGATACACCAGGGTGGTACATACCATGTGACTATTTTGGTTGCAAGGGTGAGCCCTAGAAGTCAGATGGATGAAAGAAAGATGGGCCAAACAGAGAATACTGTTGCAGCAGCATGTGCACTGATGCAGAGAAGAGAAATATCAAGCTCGCGCAGTTCAATTTGGCCTGAAAAGCCCCCTCGCGCAGCTCTCTCTTAACTCAAGCCCACGGTAGTAAAAGAGCTCGCACAGATCTCGCGTAGTGCACTGCAGTAGACTTAAAGCTCGCACACATCTCGCATAGCTCAAGAGGAGAGAGAGCCCCAGAAATTATTCTCGCGAAGCTCTCGCGCAGACCCCACACACTTTCAAAGAGAAAGCCAACCACGCGAGATGTGCATCCCATCCTGGCGATCAGCCCCGCACAGTTTAAAGCTCATCCTTGCAACAGCCTGGCGAGATGCAATTCAGCTTAGCAAGATCCTTGTGACTTGAGCCACCTGGAGAACTATCTGCGTGAGCTATGTTACTCAATACAAAAGGGACCTTGCGAAGCCCATTCAACTGCAAGTACAACCACGCGATAGCTTCGCGAGGCCAAAATGCAGCACTCATCCGCGTGAAGCTCAGGATCCCCACTTCTCAGTCCATACACAGGGACACTTTGAGGATTTCTCCACTTCTAGGGCACACATCCTGAGGCTCTAATATATTTATCACTTCCCAAGGCATCCAAGGATCACAATTGGGCCATGCCTTCAAGCAGCAATTAGGGTTTTTCTCTTCTGTGCTTCTATTGGCCAAGGCAGTGAGAGACTTTGTATTTAAGCTATAATGTTTTAGCAGAAACCTATCTGATCTTTAACCTAAATTGGCTGGGAGTTCAAGAGTGCTTAGGTCATTAGGGTTGGGGTTAGATTATCCATTTTCTTTTCTTCTTCCTTAGCTCAACATTTGCTGGTTAAGATCTTTTGTAAGTAGATAGTTTATTTCAATTTGCAATGGGTTTTGTATGAACTTGGGGGTTGATTCGAGCTTTTGCACTGTCTATTGCATTGAGGGCAGACATTATAAGTTTCCTTTTTATCAATGCAATGCCATTCTTTTAGCTTAATCAAATCTATATATTTTCTATGTTTTGCACATAAATTTCTATGGATTGGATGCACCCATGGCTACTTGAGCTTGTAGCCTTGCAAACATGGTGGCAACAGTAGTTATCATGTTCTATTTCATCATCTGTGAGGAAGATAACCTCTGAGATAACCTGTGACCATTTAAGTGCATAGACTATAGCCTTAAGGCTGGTCTAAATCACATATTTGAGATAAATTCTTCTTCTCTACACTTGAGCTTATAGCCAAGTGAGAGATAGTTGCATATCCAAACTCTCCTTTGTGTTGCAATGCCATTTTTAGATTTTAGATCTGATGTTCTGTAGAGATTATAGACTTGTGAGCTAGGTCATTGTAGGCCTTTTGTAGCAATGACCAGCTGAGTCTAAGTCCCCATTCAACCTCTGATTATCTGTGGTTTCCACTAGATTTTCAAGGGTTGTTTACTCCTATGAATGCATGAGCTTGTAGCCTTGCAAACATAGTATCTATAATGGTATTCATGTTCTGATTTAATTCATTGGTTGGAGGAAATCCCTAGGATAGTCTGTGACCATTTAAGTGGATAGGCTATAGCCTTAAGATCAATCCATTCCCTTGGATTAGGTTAGTTTTTTGAGTTTAATTCATGTGAGTTGATCATCTCCCTAGGATAGTTTGTGACCATTTAAGTGGACAGATTATAGCCTTAAGAGAGCATTCTAATTTACAGGGGTTGATTTGGATTCCTCTACCTTGTAGATGTGCTTGTAGCCATTTGAAGGATCGCTGCAGAGTCACCTCTAGATCTGAGTTGCACAACTAACTTAATCTTAGCTGCATACTTCTCATCATTTTACCTTTATTTTACCACACCATCAATACCTTCTTTAAAACCCTTTCTATAGTATAGGACTATATTTTATTTCTTAGTTTTATTTTTAGTTTTGACAATCCCAAAAACTCCCTTTCTTTAGGATTGTCAGATCCGTAGTTAGATTTGGAGGCCTACTAAATTACCCTTGTGGTTCTAGATCATAACCTCCCTGTGGGATAAACTCTTACTTCTTAAAACTTGCTACAATAGGCCCTGGATTCTTGCAGGACTGTGTTTGCTTTGTGTTTTGCTCCATCTCATTCACCTTTATTTCCTGTCAGATTTTTAACCACCCATTTTATAATAAAAATTCTGCAAACACAAAGTTCCAAGCCAACAAGTTTTTGGTGCTGCTGTCGAGGATGTCTTTGATCTAATTAGTAAACTTGAGTGTATTTTTTTGTGTGTACTACATTCATTTATAGTAGTTCCTATTTTTGAATAAAAGTACTACTAATTTCGTATTGGCTTTTACAGATATGGACAACAGCAAAAGGGAAAAGCTAGAACTGCAGCTGGAGCTTTGCTACCTTTAGTTTGCATTTCTCTCTCCCTAAATCTCAGTTCCATTTCTGTTGTATTGATTTTCAATAGCTCAGTAGTACTTGTTAGTAGTTTATTTTTTGTTATAAATCCTTTAAGTGTGTTGTCTGTGTTGTTCTTTACTTGCTGTTGTGTGTGTGCATGCTGGGTAGGAGGTCCCTTAACCCTGACTTAGAACCTCCAAATCCTAAGATAGGAATGACCCTTAAACCTAGGAACACCACACAAGCCCCTGCTATGGATACTGAGCTAGTAGTAGAGATGGGTGCGCAACAGAGAACATTGAAGGAATTTAATGCACCAAGGGTATATAACTCCCCTTTCTGTATTCAATTCCCTACTGTTCAAGGAAACTATGAGATTAAATCATCCATCATTCAAATACTACCATCATTTTATGGGCTAAGTAAAGAAGACCCATATAAGCACATTAATGAGTTTTTGGCTTTGTGCACCACATTCAATATTGCTGGCTTGGGAGAGGAAGCCACAAAACTTAGGCTCTTTCCTTTTTCATTAAAGGATAGAGCTAGAACTTGGCTTTCCATGCTCCCAGCAAACATCATACAATCATAGAATGATCTCCAATGCTAATTTTTGGCTAAAATTTTCCCAATGTCTAAAACTAACCACTTGAGGAAGAGCATAATTTCCTTTGCTCAATTTCCAACTGAGGATTTCCATCAAGCTTGGGAAAGGTTTAAGGAGCTTTTGAAATAATGTCCCCACCACCAAATTCCTGAGTGGTAGCTTGTCCAGAGCTTCTACCAAGGAATTGATTCCAAGAGCAGGGACATGGTGGATGCCTCATGTGGGAATACTTACCTCCACAAGACTGCTGATGAGGCTTGGGAGCTTTTTGATATTATCAGTAAAAATTCCATGCAGCAGGAGACTCTGTCTAAAAATGCCATTGAGACTCCTACTAAGATGGGGAAAGAAGTCATCTCTAAAGGAAGGATGTATGAAGTCAGTGTGCCCAGTGATTTGGAATAGAAAGTGGAGAGCCTGAGCCTAAAATTTGATAAATTGATGAATGTGATGCAGCCTAGACTGACTATACAAGTGGAAGAGGCATATAAGATATGCCAGTCTCCCACACATTCACTTGAGGAATGTCCATCAGTTAGCCAATATTCTGAATTGGTCATGAAACATGCCAATGCTGCCCAGTCATATGGGCAGTAACCTGCTAGGTATCAATGGAGAAACCATCCCAATTTGAGGTGGAGAAAAGATACATATCAGTAACTCCAGTAGCAGCAGTTGGCATTACCTTATAGACCACTGCCATAGTATCAGCAGGGCTATGCACCAAGACAAGTCTTTCAGCAATCAGCCCCATAGGCTAACCAATTAGCACTGCCACCATCTCAACCTAGAGCCCCCTACTTTAAAGATCAGGTTTTATCATCACTGCAAAACCAAGGTTCTCTATCACAGACTGTGAACTTTCACAGTCCAAATCATAAATTGGACCAGCTTGGCCAAATTTCAAATGCATTGGCCAGAAGAGAGGAAGGTAGGATGCCTAGTCAATCCCTAGCCAACCCTAAGGGTCAATTTATGATTGGTGAGGGCTCCTCAACTCATGAGGAGGCTAAGGCAGTCACTACCCTAAGGAGTGGTAGGGTGGTTGATAATCAAGTGGGCAGGGAGGTAAAGGAGAAAAATGAGAGTGACAAAGAGAGGAATGTGAGTGTAGAAGAGGAGAAGAACTCATCTCCTACTGCTGAGCAGTAGGAGGATAATAATGGGGTTGTTGTTGAGCCCCATTAAGAAGAAATAAATGAAGAAAAAAGGAAAAAATAAAAATTTGATCATAAACTAGCTAGGCATGCAGCTGAGGTACCAGCAGTACACAGCTGCCATTTCCTCATGCACTAAAAGGCCCTTTCCCTTTTGATAAGGGGCATGCTAAAATGGAGGAAATGATGAAGACCTTCAAGCAAGTTAAGATCAATTTACCTCTACTTAATGCCATCTAGTAGGTCCCAGCCTATGCCAAGTTTCTTAAAGACTTTTGTACCCAATACAGGAAGTCTAGGGTTCATTTGTCCAAAAACGTTTTTGTAGTTGAGAATGCCCAGTCTGTGTTTTCTGTCTCCACACTAGTAAAATTGCAGGACCCAGGGGTACCTACTATCCCCTGCATCGTTGGTGAAAATATCATAGGCAGAGCCCTTCTAGACTTGGGAGCCAGTATCAACTTGCTGCCATACTTAGTGTATGAATAGCTAGGTTTGGGGGAAGTGAAACCAACATCTGTTGTGCTTCAGTTGGTTGATAGGTCTGAGAGAAGGCCTATGGGAATGGTAGAAGATGTGCTGGTTGGAGTAGATAAATTATTTTATCCTACTGATTTTCTTATTTTGGATATGGAACCTTCAAAAAGTAGCACCTCCATTCCGATTATTTTGGGCAGACCATTTTTGGCCACAGCCAATGCCTGGACATAATGTAGATTAGAGATAATGGAGGTGACCTTTGGGAACGTAAAGGTCAAATTAAATGTGTACAGTGCTGCCAAGCAACCTCAACTGGACAATGAGGACTGCTTTGCATAGATGTACTAGATGACCTAGTGGAGGAAAATGTATCCATTCTGCTGGATTGGGATATAATTGGTGAGTAGTTTAAACATATTTAGACTAAGACTCATGAGGAGGAGGCCCCAATTTACTTGGTTGAAGACAACAAGACATCAAAGTCTTCTGGGGGCCTAGTGCAGCATTCCACATGTAAATCCAAATTGCTGCCCCTGCCTCAGCCATCAAAGTTACCCTTGCTGCCTTCTCTTGTCAATCCACCAGATTTGGAGCTAAAACAGCTCCCCAGCACTCTCATATATGTATTCTTGGGGCAAGATAAAAAACTGCCTGTGATTATTTCATCTTCCCTCACTGAGGAGCAGAAAGAGAAATTGATTAGTGTGCTCAAGATACATAAAAAGGCAATTGGATGGACTATTGCTATCTGGGAGGAATTAACCTAGCTGTGTGTATGCATAAAATTTATCTGAAAGAGGGTTCCAAACCCTCTAGGGAGATACATAGGATGTTAAATCCTCATATGCAGGAGGTGGTGATGAATGAAGTGGTAAAACTACTAGATGCTAGAGTAATATACCCAATTTCTGACTCTGAATGAGTATCACCTACACAGGTGGTGCCTAAGAAGTCTGGCATCACTATAGTGCCCAATGAGTCTGGAGAATTAATGCCAACCAAGGAGGCCACTAGTTGGAGGGTGTGTATTGACTACAGAAAATTAATCTCCAAGACTAGGAAGGACCATTTCCAGCTGCCCTTCATTGACCAGATTCTGGATAAGTTAGTAGGCAAAGCTTACTATTGCTTTCTTGATGGATACTTTGGTTACAACCAGATCCCTGTGTATCCATAAGATAAGGAGAAAATAACTTTTACTTGTCCCTTTGGCACCTTTGCTTATCGAAGGATACCTTTTGAACTGTGTAATGCTCCTGCTACTTTTCAGAGATGCATGTTTGTAATTTTTTCTAACATGTTAGACAAGTGTTTGGAGATTTTTATGGATGATTTTTCTGTGTATGGTGATGATTTTGATCAGTGTTTGCATCATCTATCCCTTGTGCTTTAGAGATGTGAGGAAACCAACCTAGTGTTGAGCTAGGAAAAGAGCAATTTCATAGTTACCCATGGAATTGTTCTTGGTCATGTGGTTTCTAACAAAGGAATTGAGGTGGATATGGAAAAAATTAACCTGATCTCACATTTGCCTTCTCCAAAAACTGTCAAGCAAGTGAGATCTTTCCTTGGGCATGCTAGTTTCTACAGAAGGTTCATCAAAGATTTTTCAAAAATTTCTAAACCTCTGTGACACCTGCTATGTCAGAATGTGCCTTTTGTATTCACTACTGAGTGCTTTTGAGGTTATGAAAAATTGCTTGATTTCTGCCCCTATCATCCAAACCCCAGATTACTCCCTTCCCTTTGAGCTTATGTGTGATGCTTTGAATTTTGCAATTGGTACAGTTTTGGGGCAGAGGAAAGATAAATTATCCAGTGTAATTTATTATGCTAGCAAGATATTGATTGATGCTCAGTTGAACTATATCATCACTGAGAAAGAGCTGTTGACAGTTGTCTTTGCCTTGGAAAAATTTAGACCTTATGTTTTAGGGTCTAAAATTATTATTTTCACTGATCACTCAGCCCTGAAGTACTTGTTGTGTAAGAAAGAAGTCAAGCCTAGGTTGATCATATGGATTCTCTTGTTACAGGAGTTTGATCTAGAGATCAAGGATCAAAAGGATGTGAAAAATGTGGTTGCAGACCACTTGTCTAGAATTTTAATTGCTGACTGTGCAAACATACCTGTGAATGATTCTTTCCCATATGAGAAACTTTTTGCTATCACTGTGAGTGTTTCCTGGTTTGCAAACATTATAAACTATCTTGCTGCAGGAAGGATTCCTCCACATTAGTCTAAGATGGAGAAAGACCTATTTTTCTCTTAGGCCAAATATTTTCTTTAGGAGGATCCTTACCTTTACAAGTGTTGTGCATATCAAATTGTTAGGATGTGTGTTCCTGAAAATGAATTTCATAGCATTCTTTCAATGTGCCATGAGAAGGCCTGTGGAGGTCATTTTGCGGGAAGAAAAACTGCTGCCAAGGTGCTCCAAAGTAGATTCTATTGGCCATCCTTGTTTAAGAATGCAATGGAGCACTGCAAGGCCTGTCATAGATGTTAACATATGGGGGGAATATCCAAAAGAGATTCAATGCCATTGCACCCCATCCTTGTGGTAGAACTGTTTGATGTATGGCGAATAGACTTCATGCGCCCATTTCCTCCTTCTTATGGGTTTAATTTCATTCTTGTGGCTGTGGACTATGTGTCCAAATGGGTAGAAGCCATTACCACAAGAACCAATGACCACATAGTTGTCCTTAGATTTTTTAAGGATAATATCTTTTTCAGATTTGACACTCCCAGAGCCATCATTAGTGGTGGGGGGAGTCATTTCTGTAACAGGTACTTTGAGAGACTGCTCAAGAAGTACTCTGTTACACATAGACTGGCTACTCCATACCACTCACAGACTAGTAGGCAAGGGGAGATCTCTAACAGAGAAATCAAGCACATTTCAGAAAAAACTGTGAGGACTGATAGGAAGGATTAGTCCCTGAAGCTGTAGGATGCCCTAGGGGCTTATAGGACTGCCTATAAGACCCATATTGGAATGTCCCCTTTTAGACTGGTTTATGGCAAGGCTTGTTGACTTGCATTTTTCTATGTATTATAATTATATTAAATTCAAGTCTTAACCTATTGCAAGTGCACAATGGAAATCATAGTACTAGCATTAGGATCGTTCTCACGAGGAAGTTCATTATCTTATTAATTCTTATTTCTATCTTCCATCTAAATCTCTATCTTAAAAACTTCTATTAATCTTTAAGATTTCCTAATCTACTAGAGAAATATGATTAAAGAATGGTTTATTAAACTAAAGTGTATAAAAATAAATCATAATCCTCCTTCAGATTAAGGTCGTCAATCTTAATCTTCAGCTATCGGATATTTATGAAAATAAACAGTACCGTTACACTAATCTGCAAATTCTAACCTGAGTGGTCAATTCAAATTAAAACTTAGAGATATTTACAAAGCAAATAAATATAAACTAGAAAGCAAATAATTATATCTTTCACCCCTCAGCCGCAGTCGTCAATTGCTCTTGAGAAACCTCTGATATCTAAACTACTCTACTAGTATACACTACTGATCGGAAGAAAATTCAACCTCAGTCGTCAATTGATGCTGAAATTCTTCGATGCTTATTTCTATGCCGAGCCCTCTTATTTATAGATCATAAGGGGTCAGTTTACAGAGATCTAGTTCTAATAAAAGAAACTACTAAAAATAAAAGTATCCTAATATAACTCTAATTCCTACTTTTATCTTTCCTTGCATTCTTTAATTGATGCACTTCTAGAATGTTCTTTATTGAGCAGTAGCAGAGCCCTTCAAAATCTTCTTCATCAATTTCCTCAGATCCGTGTTTCGCCATACTTCTAATTCAAGAGATCTTCTATTTTTAGTTCATAGCGGTAATAGTTCTCACGTGATTAGCAGCAATGAACTAAGCTTTCTGTAGAATTACTAATAACACTTTTATGTTCTTTCTTCTTTAATAGAAAATCGTAAATTACAATTTTCTACTTTCAATAGGGTTCATAGAGGGAAACTCGCAAAAGACAATTCTTTAGTTTTGTCGTGACTTTTATAGACTTGGCGGACGATTCTCTGAAAAATCGTAAATACTTCTCTTTCTTGAGCGGTTTTTTCTGTAGAATCGTAAATTCTAATTCTTTGACTTTCATAGTCTCTCACTCTGGAAAAATCGTAAATAGTAATTTTTCATTCTTTTCAGTAGGTGGAGCTTATGTCTTTCAATCTATTATCCTTCTTACTACTTTTTGAGTTACTTTTGATAAATTTGATCACTTTGGCTCTATTTTACTGTTTTTCCTTAATATTTGCATATCAATAACTCATTAGTAGCAAACTATGGCCTAGCATCACTAAGTTATGGGTGATAAAATGGTAAATTATGTGACCGATCATACTCCCAAACTTAAGTTTTGCTAGTCTCTAGTAAACATAAAATATTTAAAACTATAAATTTAAATACCACTTTCGTAGGGAGAACGATTGCATTTAGCGGATGCAACATGCCTTTAAACTCCTAGGTGATCCCTAGTGGAGGAGTTGTAGTCTCTTGAAAGTTTTCAGTGAAGATACCTACAAACTTTAAATATTTTTAGATTTTTTAAAATATTTTTCAAAACTAAAAACTCAAAATATAAACTAATTAATTTTAATTTTCTTTTTTATATTACTAATTATCCAGTTAGTCATTATATGTTCATTATTTCAAAATATTTCAAATCTTTTATCCTTAGCTTTCCATCATCGCAATTATCCTTGATCAGAACTCAATAATTTTAATTCTTGTATAGCGTGGAGTGTGTGCATGTCAGTGAAAAGTTTATTCATCATAGATTTTTTTAAACTGCAATTTTTAGAAAATATTTTCATCCAAGCTCTCACTTATTGGCATACTTTCAAAAATAATCAAAAATTTGGGTTCTCATAATATGATATGTTAGTGAAATTCAAAGGACAATCAGCTAAAAAGATAAATCTCATGGAAAGGATAATTAATTCTTTTTATATAATTTCTTTATTTATTCATAGTATCTATCTCATATATCTCTACTATACTCATATTTTTGCAAATCGTAAATCACAAAGGTCTTTCGTTTGGCTTGTAATGGGACTTTGGGTTTTCAAAAGGTTTCAAAGAAAAGGTAAAGAGGATTCAAAATTATTTCCAAGAGTTTAGCTCTTCCTTCTCTTCTTCTATTTTTCAGTTTCAGTAAGTATCCTTATTTTGAATAACTTCTTCCCATTTCTTTTCTTTTTATAAATCCCATTTTTCTTCTTTTCAGTTTGGAAGCTTTTGCTTCTCTTTTCATAAAATCATTTTGTACGATTTTTCATTCATTCTTTTTTCTTTTCCCATATTTTCATACATTTGTATATCTTTTTTAGTTGTACCCATTTCAGCAGATCCCTTATCTGTTAACTCATATTCCTTTCACTCCCTCTTCTTCCCTTCTTTTATATTCTAAACTCTCAGAAATTATAAGGGTTAAGGATAGAAAATTTTGGGCAATATATATGGTTAAGGGTTTATAAAATCTGGTACAAAGAAATTTAGTCTTTAGGCTTCTAATATGTGTTCAAATGGTAAAATGTTCTGGGATATATATGGTTAAGGGTTTATAAAATTTGGTACAAAAAAATTTAGTCTTTAGGCTTCTAATATGTGTTCAAATGGTAAAATGTTCTGGGATTTTGGCATTTTGGCTCTGGTTAGAAAAAAATGGCATTTGATCATTTCCACGATTTACTAATATGGATGTCTTATTGCTTTGATATATTTAATAGATAATTTTATATAAATAAATTATCATAGTCATAGAATATATTGATTCTAAATTCAGCAATATGAGATTTCAGATAGTAGATAAGTTCAAGGAAATTAAGAATGAATAAAAACAATCTCTCTTTCTCTCAGAATAAAGAGGAAAAAGCTCTATAGCTCACTGGTT
This sequence comes from Chloranthus sessilifolius, assembly GCA_021018995.1. Lineage (NCBI taxonomy): Eukaryota > Viridiplantae > Streptophyta > Magnoliopsida > Chloranthales > Chloranthaceae > Chloranthus > Chloranthus sessilifolius. The sequence goes on along the minus strand of CM037590.1, from coordinate 84,450,931 downwards.
ATATGATTTTGAAACGATAATCTAAAAATATATGCAGTTCAGATCAATCGTATAGTTTCAAATATTCTCTGATACAGTAATCTAGAGATGCTTTACTTTGAATTGTAACTATCTTTATTTTAATTTTTGAACTACTACTATGATAGTTTGCTAAGAAATTCGGATTTTTATATTTTTTTCATAATTTGCATATAATGATTAACTAAAAATGAATAAATTTCTTTTTTCTTTTGTAAAGTAAGAGATTTTCAACAAAAACTAAACTAAAAAAAAATAAACTAAGGTAATAAAAGTTTGTATCCCCCAAAACTTAAATTGGACAATGTCTTTATTGTGCAAAACAGGGGACATATAGAAAAAATTTACCGTAAATTATTGATCAACTGATTATGAACCAAAAAAAATCTGACACTAGATATATGTTCTCCCCCAAACTTGAGAGAAAATAATCACAATTAATGCTCGGTATTTCAATAATAATATAAAAAAATGTTAGTAAGAAAAAAATTATTAGTGATGTTAGTATCCCAAAAAACAAATTAGTCAAAAGATATATATATATATATATATATATATATATATATAATATGGAATATTTACAATAATTTTCATAAATTTTCCTACCTATGAGGCTCGTGATATGTCTAAAGATTTACTCACTTGGGGATGCAGGATATGGGACAATTGATCTTGAAGGGATATGTGGTATATCTACCAAGTTGTTAGTGCAGTCTTCATCAGAGTCAGAGATTTCTATGGTGCCGCAATCAGAATCGTTTTCTTGTTCAGACTCCACTACCTCCTCAGGTGGTGCTTCTGTTTTTTCCTTTTCTGCTCCTCTGGCTCTTATGTCGCTTTCAAGGCCTTCAATTCTGCTTCTAGCATGGCTTGCTTATGCTGAAGTTGGCGAATGATAGCATACTTGGCATCATTTTCCACCCTTAGCTTATCAGAAATAGCTTTTTCTGTTGTTACAGTGGCTCAAAAGTTTTTTATGAGTGACTCAACTTTTTCCTTTCTCTCTGCACACATGAGCATCAGGGACTCCTTTTCATCTTGTAACTTAAGTATTTTCCTTTGAGCTATTGTGAGTTCATGAGTCTTCTCTTTCCTTAGCTTGTTTAGAGTTTGTTCATAATCCTGATAGGCTTTTTCTCTTGCTGTTTCCCAAGCATCGAGGTTGCTGATGAATTCTGTCAATTGCTTAGTTAGCTGAAGAATTTTGTCCTGGTATGCTCTTTCTTTTCTTTCCCACTCTTGATGCTTTTCCTTCAGTAACCTGTTTTCATCATCTGCCTGTGCTACTTGGTTTCTGAGGACTGCGGTTTCTTCTTGAATCCTCTTATATGTTTCAATTATCTAATGTACCCGATATTCTTTTATTACCTTTTGTTTAATGTTTGCAATCATCTTTTGCTTTTCCTGCACAGTAGGCATGTTGTCTTGTATTCTATTTCTCAATATTTGGATTTCATCCATCATTCTTTTTATGACATCTGGCAGTTGGGCATTTAAAATTTGCCATTATTCTACTTCTTTTAGTCACCTCTCTAGATCATTTTGTTCAGCTATTGAGACTGTGGAAGTAGGATTTGGAACTGTCATTGCCTGATGTAAGAGTGCGCTGAAGCTTTCTCTTGGGGTTTCTATATGTAACCTTGGCTCTGCGGTTTGGGATACTGTTACTGTGGTGGCGGTGATCATAGAATCTGCCAGTGATGGAACTGCGATTTCTTGGCTTGATCCTGTAGTTTGCAACATAGGGGTTGGAAGTGTATGCAATACATATGGTGCCAGAATTGCTTCTTCCTGTGTAGTATTAGGATTTACTGGCTTGGTTCCTGCAAAATCTGAGATTGTTGGTGGAACACCAGATTCTAACTATTCTGTGTCTTGGTTAGAAGTAGTCACCTCAACAAGTTGTTCCTCTCTCTGAGGCTCTGCTCCAGAAGTATCAGGCAATGTGGTTGCCTCTGTCAAAGGGGGCAAAACAGGCCCTGTTGGAGAGTCCAGAGTGGGGTCGTACAAACTATATTGGTCTGTGATTGGTATTCCCTCCATGGATATTCTTTCCTAAATTGGAGAACTGCTCTTTTCTTTTTCAAAGGGTGGAGTAGAAGTACTCTCACCTTCTTCCATTACTACTGTTCCAACTGTTTGCTCCATGACATTTTTTTCTCTTTCTTTGGAAATTGATATGTCTATGGGTACAGAGGGTGTCTGTTTGGCCCGAGGGGCTAGTAGTATTTTCTTTTTATTCACAGCATTTAAAGTTCTCCTATAAGACTGGACTGTTAAGCCTTCCTCCGGTCTTGATAAGGCTTTCTTAGTGGGATTAATACTATAACCCATGTTCATTAGTAAATTGGTTATAAGACCTCCAAATGGCAAGGCCAGCTTCTTCATTTGGTATTTTTCTAGACCTAATTTCTCCCTTACAGTCATGATGACTTCAAGAAGATATAAGGGTACTTTTAACTACTAGCGATTTTCCATAAGGTACAGTTCTTTGCTAAAGAGTGTTCTTCTCTGAGTTCCATGCCCGGTGGGGTGAATGGTCTTATGCATCAACACATCAAAGAAGTGAAGGGACAAACTCCTCGCTTCCAAATTTTTTCCAAGGAAAAAAGACTTATCCTGTAGGGGTTTTCCTAATAATTTTGTTGCTATATCAGTGAAACGGGAGAGGGACTCGGGTGGCATTCTCAATAGATTGGCCTCTGGGTTATCCTGGGATAATTGTGGTATTTCTAGGGGTGCATTCATAACCCTGGCGACCATTTCTTTTGAAATTTCAATCGAAAGCCCATCAACGTTGGTGGAGAGGGTATGGGGTAATCCTTGGCTGCTTTTTAGTCATATTTTTGTAAAACAGCCTCACCAATCTGGGATAGACTGGTGTGACTCCGGATTTCAAGAAATAGGTTAATCTGGCATCTTTGAAGTACTTAATAGCTTCTCTACCCATTTCTAATTTTTCTAAGGATTCAGCATCCACTGTAATTTCAGCACCCACAATATGGTTGTTTATTAAAGGCGAGACCTTATCTGTTGTCATAGCAGAGGATGCAGGCCCTTTTCCTTTATCTAATTTCAGGCCCTTTTTAAGGGCAGACACAAGATTTTTCTCGGTTGTGTCTGTGGGACCTTCTCGGATAACCACTCCTAAAGACTTAGTCTTCTTTTGAGGACGGTTTGTTGCTTTTGATTTAGCCTTTATGACAGCAGACCATATAATGCGTTGAATAGTTGGGATATTATCGGAGTTATTACCTTCATCTCCTTCCTCTTCTTCTCTCTGTCTTTTGCTCGTTTCATTCGTCATTCCTCCTCTCATTTTTCTGCAAAGATTAAAGTCGACATTATTAATCAAGTTTAAAGTCTATAAATCTCCTGCATAATTTTTTCCATTTAACAATTGAAATCATCTCTTACCTTTTTTAAAGATTGAAACCCTAATTTGTAATAGTAAAATAGATCTTGCGTAGGGATCTTCATATTTAAACCGCAGAAGTAAGGGTTTGTGAGGAGATAAACGGTTTAGATTAGGTGGAATAACGATTATGTTTACGGATGATTTGAAAAAGAGAGGGAAGGTAGGAGGAGAACTTGGAAGGTTTTTGAAAATGAGGTCGACATATCCTTTTAACGAATATGTAGGCCCCGTCTTTAGTGATGACTTGCTAAGTCGGTCATTACTGAATTTTAACCTAGAGTCGTAAGTCGATTCTTGATTTTTAGAGAAATTGCAATCACTATATTTTAAACTACGAATAATTGTAAATCCATACGATTCTCCACTTATATTATATAGTAGGTACAAATTACAATCTATCGTTGAGTGAAACAGGTCGTATTATAATACCTAAAAGGAAAAAATGATAAAAATAAAATAAAATGAAATAGTTTACATAATTTACACATTATGCGACAGATGAGTCAGTAGCGCGACGATCCATGAGGGTTTTTAAATTGGATTTTGGGGAGCAGCTGTCTCCCCCAAGAAAGCTTGTCCTCTAGGATTGTTAATAGGCTGCGTGGGCAATTGTCCACTTTCTCTCCTTGCCACCTGTGAGGCTAGTTGACCTATTTGGCTTTCAAGCTTCGTGATGGACTGGGTATGTGAGTGAAGGGTCTGAGAGAATTGAACAAGTTGGTGCGAATCCCTCGAATGCTGATGCGACTGTTGTTGCAAATCCTGAAGGATTTGAATAATTGTAGCATCAGGCATATCGCTCTGTGGGCCAATTTGGGGTTGTGCAACCTGCATTTGTGGTCTTTGGTGGAAAACTTAGGTCTGGAGAAATTGGGGTTGCGCAACTGTTGCTAGTTGTGCTCCTGCCGTGGAATTGTAGTTAAATCCTAGGTGATTTCTCCATGAGAAGTTGTAGGAATTCTCGTAATCTCCCCTCTGAAAAGCCATTGCTTATTCAGTTTCCACCACCTCTTGGTATCGCGGCACAGCAGGGTTCTCCGTGTATGTGAGTCTGGCAAATTTGAGGGTTTGTTGTAGGCATATCCATAGTGTTTGGGTTGGAATTCATGAGTGTGGCAATTTTTTGCTCAAGAGTTAAAACTTTGGCACTCATGTCGTCTTCATTTTTCACTTTTTCTTTATTGATCTCGTAGACCCCACCTCTTGCGAGCAAGGTATGACGAGCAATCTCTGGGTTGGTCTGTAACAAAGCCTATTTTTACTTGGAAGTGTTGGCCAGTTTCTCAAATAAATTTCAGGTCTGTTCGCCATTTTGAGCCATGAAGGCTCCTTCGCTTACGGCATCGACTGTGGACTGGTTAGTCTCAGTCAATCCCTGGTAGAAAATTTGTGCTATAGACCAGTTCGGTACCTCATGATGAGGGCATTTTCATAGTAAATCCTTCATCCATTGCCAACTCTCATGAAATAATTTTCTAGGTCTTTTCCTGAAGCCTTGAATCCCTTGGCGAATTTGGTTTGTTCTATCAATTGGAAAGTATTCAGCCACAAATTTGGACTGTAAGTCTTCCCAAGTGGTAATACTCCTGGCAAGAAGCGAAACTAACCATGCCTTCGCCCTATCTTTAAGAAAGTAAGGAAACAGACACTACCTTATAGCTTCTTTACTAGTTGTAGTCTGCAGTATTGTGTAGATTTCTATGAAGTCCCTCAAGTGCTGGTAGGGATCTTCTCTATCAAGCCCATGCAAAATTGGTAGACTTTGGAGTGTGTGGGGCCTGATGTCATAGTTTTGACCTTCAGCTGCCTCTGGTATAACTATACAAGACGGCTTGGTCAAAGCTATTAGGCTGAAGTGTGCTTCGATTGAAAGCTTGTCAGCCATGGTTCTAGAGGCTTGGCTTGATGCTAATCTGCGTAAGAGAATCAATTTCTGGGTCGTATTCGAAAGAGTCTAGTCTCCTAGACCGGGTATTATGCATACACCAGAAAGTATCTCTTTTTGTATTCAATTTCTGGGTCGTATTTGAAAGAGTCTAGTCTCCTAGACTGGGTATTATGCATACACCAGAAAGTATCTCTTTTTGTATTTAATATTTATACAATTTTTATTTTAGAAGAGCAGGAAGAGAGAACAAATCTAGGCCTCTGGCTTCTGTTATTAGGAGAAATTGGAACCTTAATTTGTCACTCCGAATAAACCTGCAAAAAGATTAGAAGTGATCAAATTTTTTTTAAATATATATATATATAAAGAAATATAAAAAGAGAAATATAAATATTGGTTTCTAAAGGAATAAAAATATTAGATAAAAACTTGAAAGAATTAGATAAATCCGCTTCCCCGGTAGCGGCACCAAAAACTTGACTTGTCTTTTTTTAGGGATTATAATTATATTAAATTCAAGTCTTAACCTATTGCAAGCTCACAATGGGAATCATAGTACTAGCATTAGGATTGTTCCCACGAGGAAGTTCATTATCTTATTAATTCTTATTTCTATCTAAATCCCTATCTTAAAAACTTCTATTTATCTCTAAGATTTCCTAATTTACTAAAGAAATATGAATAAAGAATGGTTTATTAAACTAAAGTGCATAAAAATAAATCCTAATCCTCCTTCTTCAGATTAAGGTCGTCAATCTCAATCTTCAGCTATCAGATATTTATGAAAATAAACAGTACCGTTACACTAATCTGCAAATTCTAACCTGAGACGTCAATTCAAATTAAAACTTGGAGATGTTTACAAAGCAAATAAATCTAAACTAGAAAGCAAATAAATATATCCTTCACTCCTCAGCCGCAGTCGTCAATTGCTCTTGAGAAACCTCTGATATCTAAACTACCGAACTAGTATACACTACTGATCGGAAGAAAATCCAACTTCAGTCGTCAATTGATGCTGAAATTCTTTGATGCTTATTCCTAGGCCGAGCCCTCTTATTTATAAATCATAAAGGGTCGGTTTACAGAGATCTAGTTCTAATAAAAGAAACTACTAAAAACAAAAGTATCCTAATATAACTCTAATTCCTACTTTTATCTTTCCTTGCTTTCTTTAATTGATGTGCTTCTAAAATGTTCTTTATCAAGCAGCAACAGAGTCCTTCAAAATCTTCGTCATCAATTTCCTCAGATCTGTGTTTCGCCAGACTTCTAATTCAAGAGATCTTCTATTTCTAGTTCATGGCAGTGATAGTTCTCACGTGATCAGCGCCAGTAAACTAAGCTTTCTGTAGAATTGCTAATAATGCCTTTCTGTTCCTTCTTCTTTAATAGAAAATTGTAAATTATAATTTTTTACTTTCAATAGGGTTCATAGAGGGAAAATTGCAAAAGAAAATTCTTCAGTTTTGTCGTGACTTTGATAGACTTGGCGGACGATTCTCTGGAAAATCGCAAATACTTCTCTTCCTTGAGCGGTTTCTTCTGTAGAATCGTAAATTACAATTCTTTGGCTTTCATAGTCTCTCACTCTGAAAAAATCGTAAATAGCGATTTTTCATTCTTTTCAGTAGGTGAAGCTTCCATCTTTCAATCTATTGTCATTCTTACTGCCTTTTGAGTTACTTTTGACAAATATTATAACTTTGGCTCTATTTTACTGTTTTTCCTTAATATCTATATATTAATAACTCGTTAATAGCAAACTATGGTCTAGCATTACTAAGTTAAGAGTGATAAAATGGTAAATTATGTGACTGATCACTTGTCATCTACCAGTGGAGTTAGAACATAGGGCTTACTGGGCTATTAAAACTCTGAATTTTGATCTAATTGCTGTTGGTTCACACAGGAAATTACAGTTGGCTGAGCTAGAGGAGTTGAGATTGGAGGCCTATGCAAATTCAAGAATTTACAAAGAGAAAGCCAAGGCTTTCTTTGACAAAAGCCTATTGAGAAAGGACTTTGAGGCTGGTGCCAAGGTATGACTGTTCAACTCCAAACTGAAATTCTTCCCAGGAAAGTTAAGATCCAGATGGGATGGCCCTTTTGTTGTAACTCATGCATCCCCATCTGGGGCTGTGGAGATAATGGACCCCACTTCTGGGAAACTCATGAAGGTGAATGGTTAGAGACTCAAGTTATGTGTGGAAAATTCCATGGAGGCCTGGCGACCATGTATCTTTAAGAACCTCCCACTCATGAGTGATCCACAGTCATGTACAATTTGTAAAATAATTGTTTTGTTTGTTTTTTAAAATTCTGTCATTTGTTATTTTTTATTTGTTTTTTATGTGCTATTTTATGTTTGTGTGATTGTGTAAGTTCTTAGAAAGTCTGAATTTAGTTATGCGAGTCTTCATGTCTACTGTAGTTTGTGCATATAATCTGCATGTCTGGGTGAACTTTGTAAAATTAGTTTTTTCTGCATTATGCTAAATCTGTTTTTGAGCCATAAGTAGTCTGAATTATGGGATAATTTGATTTTATAATTCATGAACTGCTGATATGATTTGCCTGAATTGTTGGTGTGCATGTACCATAAATTGAGCTTGTGTCAAGTTTGCTGAGGTGTAAAAGAGTTGTGATAGATAACTGTGTGCCGATGCACATGGCAGTGGGCATGGCTGCTCCTGTATAAAAAAAAAATTTATGCATATAGCAGTTCGCGAGGCTCACTTCCCTATGATTCATCTTTGCGAGAGCCTCGCGAAGCTCTCATTTTTCACCATTAAGTCTTGTCGCATAGATCATAATGAACTATGCGAGCTTTGATTTCACACAGTTTTAAGCTCGCGAGGCTCATTTTCTTTCTGATTCACCTTCGCGAGAGCCTCGCGAGGACCTACTTTTCATGTGTAGATTGCGTGACATTGACTTCAACCTGCTAGTCCTCGCGAGGATAGTTTGTGTTTAAATAGTCTTCGCGAGGATCTTCGTGAGATCTTCACGAAGCTCGGGTTCTGAGCTTTAAATCCCTCGCCAAGCTCTTTTACTTTATCTTCTAAAAGCTCTCGCAAACTCCTTGCTTACCAGACCTGCCATTTCTCTTCCCCACAACTAGTGTTGCTCCACCACCCATCTTGTAACCCTTGCAATTTGATCAGCATCTGAAACCGAACATTTTGCACCTGACAAAGTGTCGATTGATCCACTGTGAAGCTACAAATTCGAATAGAGGTTTGGGGGTAAGTTCTATATTTTCTTCAACTGGATGTATTGGTTTGTTGTATCTAGATTTTTCACTGTGCTTGGGAAAGAATTTTTACTGAGAAACTGTACGAGAGCTGTTAGAGGCCTAGGCCCAATTTGAGTAGAAAATCTAGGGTTTTGGACAAATGGCTGACAAAACCCCTTTTTATAGAAGACCTTGAAGACCTGTTGAACCCCCCCACCTACTAACCTCCCCACAGTAACAAGAAAATCAGTGAGGATTGTCGAGGCATCCACTGTAGAGGGCACTTATGCCCCTGTTCCCTCATCTGAAAACCCTAAGAAGAAGGCTACCACAACGAAGAGGGCAAGGACTGCCACTCTAAGCCCTAAAAAGTCCAAGAAACAGAAGAAAGGCAAGGAGGTTGCCCCTGAGGTTAATCCCCTGACAACTCCTACTGAGTTTATGGTTGCCCTTAAATTTGAGCCTGAGACTACATTTGATAAGACATTTTTTTAGAAGGAGCCCTTGACTGCCCCATCTATAGAATTTTTGACCAAAGCCTCCTTGGTATCTCTGCTCAGGACCCCATTAGAGTCAGCCTTTCCTAGGTTAGTCTAGCTATTTTATCAGAACATCAGGTTCAGGAAAGATAAAGATGGAAACTCTGTGTTGTTGATCCTAGTGGATGATTTTGAAATATTAGTGGATCCATTTGTGATAGCCCAAGTCCTAGGGACACCAGTTGCCTACAACCCAGAGTGTATTTTGGGAGCACCTCTGACTGCCCCCATTGTTGTCATTGCTGAGAAGATAACACAAGGGAAGAAGGCTACATGAGACTCCATCAAGAGGAGAGACTTGGAGCCCAGTCTGCTTTTCATGGATCATGTTTTGAGAAAGAATATCTATGTGACTGGACACCAACAGGAGAGAAGGGCACCCATAGCTGATGCCATCTATAGCTTCTCTCAGGGGCATTGCTTTGATGCTGCCCAGCTGATCTTTGATGGAATGATGGACATCCATCCCAAAACTTGTTGGTTTGGAACTTTGTGTTTGCAAAATTTTTATTATAAAATGGGTGGTTAAAAATCTGATAAGAAATAAAGGTGAATGAGATGGAGCAAAACACAAAGCAAACACTGTCCTGCAAGAATCTAGGGCCTGTTGTAGCAAGTTTTAAGAAGAAAGAGTTTATCCCATAGGGAGATTATGATCTAGAACCACAAGGGTAATTTAGTAGGCTTCTAGATCTGACTACCGATCTGGCAATCCTAAAGAAAGGGAGTTTTTGGGGTTGTCACAATTAAAACTAAAACTAAGAAATAAAATGCAGTCCTATACTATAGAAAGGGGTTTTAAAGAAGTTGCTGATGGTGTGGTAAATAAAGGTAAAAAGATGAGAAGTATGCAGCTAAGATTAAGTCAGTTATGCAACTCAGATCTAGAGGTGACTCTACAGTGATCCTTCAAATGGCTACAAGCACATCTGTAAGGTAGAGGAATCCAAATGAACCCCTGTGAATTAGATTGCTCTCTTAAGGCTATAATCTGTCCACTTAAATGGTCACATACTATCCTAGGGAGATGATAAACTCACATGGATTAAACTCAGAAAACTAACCTAATCCAAAGGAATGGATTGATCTTAAGGCTATAGCTTGTCCACTTAAATGGTCATAGACTATCCTAGGGATTTCCTCCAACCAATGAATTAAATCATAACATGAATATCATTACAGACACTATGTTTACAAGACTACAAGCTCATGCATTCATAGGAGCAAACAACCCTTGAAAGTCTAGTGAAAACCACAGATAATTAGAGGTTGAATGGAAACTTAGACTCAACTGGTTATTGCTATAAAAGGCATGCAATGACCTAGCTCACAAGTCTGCAATCTCTACAGAATATCAGATCTAAAATCTAAAAATGGCATTGCAACACAAGGAGAGTTTGGTTATGCAACTATCTGTCACTTGGCTACAAGCTCAAGTCCAGAGAAGAATAATTTTTCTCAGATCTATGATTTAGATCAGCCTTAGGGCTATAGTCTGTCCACTGAAATGGTCACAGGCTATCCCAAAGGTTATCTTCCTCACAGATGATAAAATAGAATAGGATAACTGCTACTGCTACCATGTTTGCAAGGCTACAAGCTCAAGCAGTCATGGGTGCATCCAATCCATAGAAATTCATGTGCAAAACATAGAAAATATACAGATTCAATTAAGCTATAAGAAAGACATTGCATTGATAAAAATGAAACTTACAATGTCTGCCCTCAAGGCAATAGCCAGTGCAGAAGCTCAAATTAACCTTCAAGTTCATACAAAACCCATTGTAAACTGAAATAAACTATCTACTTACAAAAGATCTTAGCCAGCAAATGCTGAGCTAAGGAAGAAGAAAAGAAAAATGGATGATCTAACCCCAACCCTAATGACCTAAGCACTCTCGAGCACACAGCCAATTTAGGTTAAAAATCAGATAGGTTTCTGCTAAAACATTACAACTTAAATATAAAGTCTCTCACTGCTTAGGCCAAAATGCATCACTCATCTGCACGAAGCTCGGGATCCCCACTTCTCAGTCCATACACGGCCATACAGCAGACTTATCACAACACTGTAAAAAAGAGGGGGTTACCAGTTGAAGATGGGAGAGGAGACAGAGACACTGCCACCTATTAAGTTTGGAAAGAAGCTTTGGGGGATTAGTATGACAATGGTGAAGAAGAAGAAAGATCTGAAGGCTGAGGCAGCCCCCACCATCCAAGAAACACAAGCAGTAGCTGTTGTTGTTACACCAGATGCTCCTGTTGCTGCCAACTCAGCCATCCCACACAGCACCACTCAACCTTCCATCATCACCACCAGCCCAATGCCAGTTCATCTTCCACCCACCATTCCATCCCCTACATCTTCCACAATCCCAATCCCAATCCCCATCCCCACCATTTCTTCATTAGTCCCTTCCCAAACAATCACCCCTATCCCTGTGCCCGACCCCAGTCAACCCACATTACCTTTCACTTTACCCACTCCCACCATTACAAGAACATACAAAAAGAAACCCTCTCAACCGTCCAAAGCAACCACCACATCCCAACCCACTATCATACCTGAGCTAACTCCTAGTTCTATACCCATCACCTTACCGCCAACCACCTACACACCAAACCTCACACCACAACCTATTCCAAGCCCAGACCCCATTCCATCACCCTAGCCTATACCAGGCCCTCTTCCAACCTCAATACCCACCTCTATTCTAGACCTACTTACACCTTTTCCTTATGATGATAGTGAGCCTTTGGCCACTGACATTGACCAATCCAATACCTCTACACTCATTGAACCTGAAACCTTTGACCCCTTTGACCATTCCATTAACTTTTCTCCTTACCATGACCTAGACCCATACACCACTGAGGGATACTCAGCCGTGATGGGCTCCATCATTGAGGACATCAGGTATGAGTTTACACCTCTCCCTGACTCCCCATAGCCCACCCACTTTCACCATTCCCTAACATCCCCTTTCCAACCCATCCCAACCACTCAACCTATAATCCCAACCATTCCAGATCCATTACCACAGATTCTTTCCCTCTTAACCTGACTTCAAACCCAACTGTTAGCCAACACATAAAACCAGGCCACACTCCAAACTAACCTACAATCCATCCATTCAACCCTACAATCCTTTACCCCCTCAACCCATCCACCTTCATCTTCACCCAGACCTGATCCTGTTCCCCCTTCCTCACCTCAGACACTACCTTCTATGTTGATAGGAACTGCTGCCACACAGACACACATTGAGCCTGTGGAGTTGCCCCTTATTCAACCCTCCCTGACCTCTACCTCCACACAAACCTATTTTGAGGTAGAGGAAATTCCCCTCCTTCTCCCTACCTTTATCTCTGCCTTTACACAAATTGCAGAAGAGGAACCATCCAGCCTACCAACATTTACATCTACCTTTACCTAGACAGACCCTGAGCCTCTACCTTTGGAGATGGTTCCTATCCCACCAACCTTCACCTCTACCCACACCCAGACTAAGCCCAGTGAGGAGGAACTAACACCCACCCTTCCACCTCCATCATCAGCCACTCCTTCCCATAGATTTGAGGACCCTACTGAAAGGGCCATTATTTCAACTTCCTCAAATTCAATGCCCCCATTTTTCACCCTCAAAAGAGCAATGGATGAAAACCCTTACATCAGGAGGGATGTCATTAGAGGGATGGCTGAGCTCAACACAAGGGTAAAGCAGCCATTGATAGCTAAGATTTCCCAATTGCAGTTGGGCCATAGAGTTGAAAAGAGGCAGCTAGAGCAAGCTGTGATGCAAGCCCTAAAATTATACCAAGTGTACAAGGAGAAGGCAGAACAGTTGGCAAAGCTAGCAGACACGCTCCAAGCAACAATCTCGGTCATGAAGCCAACCTCAGTAGCAGTAGTGAAGATCAAGGAGCCTTCTCAACAACAGGGCAGCACCAAGCCAAAGAAGCCAGCTGCAAAAGAACTAAGGCTGGTGCTGCCAGTGCTGACACTGTGAAGAAATAGAAGAACAAATATTAAGAAAAATATAACTGGCAACTTGATTTTGTCTTGAGTTCAGACTCAGATACAAATTAGCTTAGGCTGTAGTGTTGTCAGTTGTACTTAGAGGCTATAATTATTTTCTGTCTAGGTAGATTTTTGTAATTTCATTGATGTGTTTTACTACACTTTTATAGGTGCGCGCTTTTTTTGGGTTCCTCTCAGCTCTCATTGAATCAGTGGCTCAAATTATGTCCAGGTGGACTCTAGCGATGCTGTGTTTGGAATGATAAAAATAAATATAAATATCAATATAAATAAAATAATTTTCTAGGAAGGTTCCTAGTTTGTTTTCGATCGCCAGTTGCAAATATTTAACGACGCTGCAACACGTCAATGATCACCCTGTGAAGCGGGTGTAGGTTGCTTCTATACTGAATCGCCCACCTGCGAACATCAGCAACAATACTTCTCCTTAGTTTAGTTAGTTTAATTCTCCTCTTATTTCCCTTTGTAATTATAATTCCGGTCAATTTAGATTTCCCAATTCTATTATTATTATGCTATGGTTGTGTGAGCTTATTAATGTGAGTTATATTAGTGTTCTGATGCTGTCAAGAGTCCGATGAGCCTCAAGGTTCTAGTGTTACTAAAAGTCCAATCAGTTTCAGTCTCCTGTTGGTACTGGGAGTGCATATGTATCAGTTTTAATAGTATTCTAATTAAAATTAAGCATGCTAATTATACTGGGATTCTAATTAAAGCAATTATAATAATTCGACTGTAATTCTAATTGAAATAAAAATGACTGATTTTCACTACGGGCCTAATCAAAGCAATAAATTTAATTTTCTTATTCAACTATCAACAGAAATTAAGAAAAGACTGATTTTTCTACGACCCTAATTATTGACGGATTAATGATGGCAAAATATAACTAATCATGAATAAACTAAATTTCCTAGAATTCATATTTGGAATAATCAATTAACAAAACTAATGGAAAGGAAATTCTGATTTAACACTCTAATAATTATATCAAGGCCTAATTAATGTGAATAATCAATTATGTCTAGATATAAACTAATTAAAGCAATTTATTAATTTAAAAAAAAACTCTACAAAAAGGGGGTTTGGGCCCGCTATGCTAAGGGGGATTGGCCTCGTTCCCGAGTACCCTCCGTAATCTCCCTTGGGCAAATCGGGTGGCTGAGATTAAAGAGAAAAAAAGTTGAATTTTGGATGGTAAGGTAATATTTTTGGGCTTTTCAAAATTGATTTCAGAATAATAGGGGAAAATTGAATTGTAAACTAGAATTATAAGACTAGGATTAATATTTAGAATTTTTGAAGGTATTGAAATAAGAAACTAAAATTAAAGTTAAATTTTTAAGACTGAATTCGCATCTAAAATTGAAAAATTAGGCCGTATGATTAAGGAATGGTTCTAAATCAAAGGATTAGAACCAAAAAATAATGATAAGACTGTAAGTCGTGATTTTAGAATTGAATTAAAGTCCAAGATTGGTATATCGGACCAATGGATTAATGACTGGTTTTAGAAATAGAGAACTAGAATCAGATATAAAGAAGATTCGGTCCGAAAAGGGGTGCTACGGTCTAAGACTAAAAATTAAGTTAAAAATTAATAGATATAGAGATTATGAGCTACGGTCGGAAACTAAAATATTAAATCCTTACCTAAGGGGGTCGGGACTTCGGAGAGAAATCTCGAAGATTAGAAGTTTGAATCTCGAAATCATGATTAAGTTCTGTAGGTTGTGCTCACAGTTCTCTGGTTTTGAAACTCGTTCTCTCTAAAAAATTCTAGCCTTTTTTCGTCCAACCCCCTCTCAAGAGAGAGAGAAAAAGCTTTTATAGCTTTTATTTGAATTGCGCGTTTGGATTCCGGCGCTTAATCGCTTTGAGTCGGTCACCGACTCAGTGAGCGACCGACTGACTTGCTCAACGAGTCTCTTAGTCCTAACAAATTAGGACTAATTGTGCGCATGTTATCATGCACTCAATCTGATTAAGCGTTTAACCTGAAATGTTTAATCAAGAAAACGTAGGAGTCAAGGGTAGTAAGACTAGGTCGGGCGTAGACCAATTACGCGCTAGTGGTGAAGCGCTCAATCAGAACACGCATAGTCAAGCGCGTAATCGAGTCTCGAATTGGTCTGAGAAAGAAAGTTTGGTCTGAAAGGTGGACTAATCACATGGTTGTGGTTTTACTCGTGATCGAATTGCGCGCTAAGTTTCTAACGCGTAATTTGGGGTTGTCCAGGTATGGTCTCTAGAATGAAATGCAAGACTATTGTTTCAGTATACATTCTGGCTATATACTGTTGCTTATCATATAGCCTACCCACTCCGGGATCTGAGCCACAAAACTATTATTTCAGCCTGTGTTCAACTATGTACTATTGCTTTAGTGCATGGTTCATATATTAGGGTTAAAAAGATCAAAGGTTGACGGAATAAGTTTGTATACTCTGAGAAGGCAAAATGGGGGTGTCTACAAATGCTCATCTTCGGAGCGCTCTTGCGAAGTAAGAATGCATCAAAAAAGTAGACACCCCTCATTCGAGGTGCTTTCTCGTTTCACTTAGGAATTCAAAAATGTGAATTGGTGATGCTGACATGACATGCTTGGCTTTCCTATCGAAAGGCATTTTCCAGATCTGTGGGTGCATGGCACATCCCGTTGCATAGTGCGAGCTAACAGAGGGATATGACGCGATTGAGATAGCGGGGGGCGTCATACGAATGTCCATAAGGTCCAGGGACCGGTAATACAAGAGTGTAATATAAAATCGAAGGCTTTAACAAGTCATGTCAGCCCGGATATGTCATTACTCACACCAATGCGCGTCAAGTGTTCCTTTTCCAATAGACGTTTGTAAGTTCTTAGATTGAGTATATTTGTTGTTCAGTTTCCCAGGGAAAAGGGGCCGGTTTGGGCTGATAATTAAGGTGAGTTTTGTGAGGTGTGATCAATTGAATTCTGCGCAATGGCGCGTGCGCTTGATCCATCTGGATTCGATCTTTTAAGTAGGGAATTCTAGTCTTATTGTATCTGAACAAATGATTCTGCGCAGTGGGATATATGCTTGATTGTGAGTTCAGGGGGTCTTTAAGTTGGGAAATTCTGGTCCTAAGGTATCTGAACAAGTGATTCTGCACAGTGGGATATGCGCTTGATTGTGAGTTCAGGGGTCTCAGGAGTTAAAAGTCAACTTTATGGTATATGGGTGATGAGGCACCTAATCGATTTTTTTTTCTTTTGGTATTTATTTTTTGGTATTTAGAAAAAGGGTGAATTGGGTCTATTTACTTTATTACCTTTTTTTGTTTTATTTTTTATTTTTGATAGTATTGTCAAGCGTGCTTAGTCAAGCATGCAATTGGGGCCGTACTCTATATAAGCGTGGGAGGCTTCATTTGTTTCTCATTCTCTAGTTTAGTCTCGAGTTTTGACTTTTCTGAGTGTTCTGATATTCTGAGATTCGTGTTTTAGTGATATTGAGCAATTTAATCGTCAGATTGGGATGGGGTTTCTTCCTATATTCGTTATTTCGCATGATCTTCGCCTTGAGGTGATGCTCGGGGACGGTATTGTCTTGAGAATGGGCGGTATTGGGAATGGGGTACTGGTCTTCACACCATTCCTTTCTAGGGAGTAGTGAAGGCGGCGACGGAGGAGGCAAAAATGACGGGGAGAGGGGGTGCTATAAATGGAGGGATGTATCCCTAACCCATTTTCTGTCTCTTCTATCGGTGGCTCGTTTGAGTCCTCCAAGTCTGGTGGCAACATTTCTGAAGCCTTCGATTGGACGTTTTGCTCCTCGCTTTGGCTCATTGTAGTTTTTTGTTTTCATTTTGGGTTGTATGTTAGGTTCTATGTTTTCGTTTTGGGTTGTAATTCAGGAGGTATTTTTTCGGTGATCTTGAACATGTTAGATTTTGTTTTGTTTTGTTTAAGGTATTTGGTTTCATTTAAGGTGTTCTGTTTGAGGTTTTTTTTTTGAGGTTTCTGTTTGAGATGATACTTGTTAAAAAGAGTGTGAGTTTTCATGGGTTCTAGATGGTGGTTGGGCGTTTCATTTCTATTGGCCTATCTAGACTTGAGGGGTTTGCGCTTTTCAGAGGGGTAAGTATTGTGTGATTATTGGTTTATCTAGTTTGTCATGGATTGTGGTTTTTTTTTCTAAAAGAAAAGGGGGTATGTGTATAGTTTTGGATTCACTTAGATCAGAAGGGGATTCAAGATGTGTGACATTTGTTTATGGGGCATGGTTTATAAATGCATGAATCTAGGCTTTTGGCTTGTGGTTTCCTTATTTATTTCATTTTAAGTTTAAAGATTAAATTTATTATTCTTTTTTTTTTGGGGATATCTTGTGTTTGTAGCTTTGGGCATTTTTTTGTTCATTAATGTTTTTTATTCCTCTCTATTTCGTTTCTCGGGTACTGGACCCGAGGACTTGTGTTTATTAAGTGGATTATGAGAATGGACGGGATTGGGAATGCAGGGTGATACTAGGGTTGATGCTATCAATCCAACTCGAAGTGCCACCCCATCGGGAGAAGAAGTGGAGGAGAAAAAGGTGGTAGAGAGGAAACCCAAGGATAAGGCAAGGTCAGAGTTCTCGTGACCGATGCCTATTTTTCCTCGGTAGGCTATGCGGATTCAGTGTTAGTTGCTCCTCATTTTTTAATGTGTCCAAGGGCTTCTAATAGTGGGTCCACAGGTCCTGGGTGGCTTTTTGTAAGCCACTCTTCCTTTATGCCGGCTCGGGGTGAGAGGAAGAGGTCATCACGGTTAGAATTCATTCAGGGTGCGTTCCTCCTCTGGGCTTCTACGAGATCTCTAGTCTCTCGAATAAGTCCGGATTCGGGCATTGCTTGAACGTGCGGATTTTGGATTTTTTATTTTTAGTTCTATATTCAGAGGGTATGCCCTCGGTGTGTGTTGTAAAATTTTTTATTAATCTATGAAGTGATTATGTTTTAATTCTATTTGTGGTTATTCAATAATCTTTTTTGTTTGATTTAATTTATATTTTATTTGTCTCGTTGCGGGTGTGATGCTTTTGGTTTTAATTTGGTTGTTTATTTTATATCTGGGCGCGTGTTAAGGATAATTTTTCTTCCGTTTAGTTTTGAGTATTATAGAGACAATGTGAGTATTTAATCTTATTGAGGACACGTGACGGTGTTAGGGGCATGTTTTTTGGTTGAGGGAAGTGGAGGAGAGAGCATTTTCCTTGGGTTTTAATTGTTTATTGTGAAGTAAAGGGCATTTATTTTTTTGGGGGTTTTCTTTTGTTTATTTTGAATTAAGGGAAATTTTTAATTTTATTTATTTTTATTGTGAATTAAGGGGCATTTTTTATTATTTTTGGGGTTGTAAATTTTCTTAAGTTACGAGTGTTTTGGGTTGGTCTTATTAAGGGCATGATTTAAGTTGATAGTGATAGCCAGAATGTCTTAACTTCAAGTTGGAGTTTACTGTCCTGGGCATGTGAAAATTTTCATTTTTCTGAGAGTTACGCGCTTCAGTCACGGAGCTTGAATGAATTGCGCGCTAGGACGTGAAGGCACATTCAAAGGTGTAGGAGGTTATTAAGCGTCAATTCAGTCACGTTTAATGTGATTAAGTGCTTGTTTTGATGTGCAGAATCAGCTGACCCTTGGCATTCACACACTACTTTTGGTCGCATTATGTGATTGTGCGCCTAGTGGGAAACACGCAACCAAGTGGTCAGGTTATATTGAACGGGCGACGCTTAGATTGTGCACTCAGGATAGGGCGTTTGATCTGAATTAAATGCATAGTGTAATGCGTGTGATTAAATTATGTGCCGAGTTTTACGCGCGTGATTCGGGCGAGTTCTATAAATGGTTGAAAGCTTTCATTTTTCATCGTGTTATCCGTTTTAGTCTTCGATTCTCTAGTTTCCTAGTTTTCTTATGTTCTGGTTTTTGTATTTTCACGATATCTCATGATCTGGTCGTCCGTTTGAGGCGTCGTTTCTTCCATTTACTTCAATTTTTTGAGTTCTTTATTCCGATATGGAGGGTGAGGGTAGTGTCAGGCATGAGGTCACGATTTCTGAGTTGGAGAGGATGTTGATGACGGATGCGGGCGAGACTTCTGAGGCTCAGACTGGCTATGTTGCCATAGAGGAGGATATTAGGGAGATGATCGTAGAGGAGGTCCCTGAGGGTGACCAGATGGTGGTCAGGTTGGAGGTACCCGAGATTGAGCAGGGGGTAGCCGAGGAGGAGGGTGAGAGAGCTGAGGGTGAGTAGGGTGATTTCGGTGAGGAGCAGTCAGGCGCGGAGCCTCAGGATCGCAAGCACTATCCGCTGGAGGATTTCTTTGCCAGAGAGCGGGTAGGTCCCTGTAAGCAAGAGTTCCTTCATTTTCCTAGGCATTCAGGTTATGACATAGGCTTATTAGGATTTGTAAACCCTTCTAGTTTACGTCAAACCTGCATTGATTATTTGTTACGTGCTAGCTCATGTATCATACTCGCATTTAGAAATAGGTCATGTTTATGATTGATGTTCTCATCATGTTTTGTGTGCCTGTTGTAAGTTGTCATAGCGTTTGAGACATGTTTTATTCATTTTCAACTCCTCAATTCATTTATCTTTCGTCATAAGTACGTGTTAGTCTTATTGTTATTGTCATTCTTTTGGTTATTGTGGTCGATAGGAGCCTCCGTAGCTGGCTGTTAGCTCGGCATGGGGTGAGTCTCATGCTTAGTACCGTGCCTTATCGGAGTTTCAGCGGGAGCGACTGGTATCTTTTAGTTTTGGAATGATTTTAGGGTTGGAGCCCTTTCAGGTCGACTAAGGCCTGATCGCGGCGATCATAGAGAGGTGGAGCGAGAGGCATCAAGCGCTTCTCTTCCCAGTTGGTATGTTACTGTCGACTCTAGAGGACTGGGTTTGCATCACCGATCTTCGTTTTGAGGGACAATATTTGGAGGTGTGTGAGGAGATTTTGGGAGTCCCTTATAGGTCGAGTGGATCGAGGTCTGGTGTGGTTCGAGTCACTTGGTTCTTTGATACATTTGCGAGTGGCTTCGTCCCTTCGAGGCGTCATTCGAAGGTGAGGGCGCCGTATGAGGCGTGGTGTGCAGTAGTGGCAGGTCGGGAGCCCGTGACTGAGCCAGGATTGGCTATAGATAGGGTGCTCTGAGCGTTTCTGATGCACTTCTTAGGTGGAGTACTCTTTTCATCTTCGACTCGGGGATGCATCACCGAGTTGTTTTTTATGGTTCTCGGGGATCTGGATCAGGTTCGTACCTATGTGTGGGGTGCGGCCACATTGGCGCATCTCTATGAGCAGTTCTACTGTGACAGCCCAATTTTTTGTGCCTAGAAATCTGTGCCATCAGGATCATGCTCTGGATGATCCCTAGGATGCTCTGGATGATTTTCTGCTCGTCTAGCAAAAATTAGAGCAGACACTGTCCAGTAGTGGCAGATCGAGTCCTTATATAAGGCTTGTAAAATAAAATAAAAATAATAACAAAGCATCTATATAAAGATAAAAGAATATACATTCCCAAAAAGAAACCAAGAAGAACCACTGGAGATGGACATCCATCACCCAAACAATGGTTCCTGATAGTGGTTCCTATAGAATGTATAATAATACATATAATAACATCTACAGAAAGTAAATATAGAAAGTGGCCACCAGGTACATAATAATCCAGAGTATCATACAAAAATCTCTAAAATAAATGACAACTAGTACCCAGACTAAGGATAAAAATCGTCTGTCTGGACGTCAGTATCCTCCTCCTCGGCCTCAGCCTCAGCCTCTGGATAAGGCTGGTAGTCAAGGTCGCTCTCGGTGTCGGGGCTCTAGCCTCAGAACCTATAATTGTTGTAGAAACAGGGTGAGCTAACTATCTAAGCTCAGTAGAAGAATTTCAGTTAAAATTGCATCTTAATTGTAAAACATGGTTGCAAGAGATATTGGCAGAATTGAACAGATGCAAGCAGATGTCTCAAATATGCAGAATTTATCAAAGTATGCAGAGCTTATCAGAGTTTTCAGAATGTGATGTATACAGTATTTAATGACTTAGAATAGTAAACTTATGTAACTCCCGTGAGTATAGCACGTGGTAGCCAGATTTGGTCCGATGGGTAATCCCGACCATCATCGATCACATGAACAATTTCAGGAATGCAACAATGCCTCAACTATGGAGTGCAATTGTGCCGAGGAATTCCAAGCAGATGCGCGATTATGCCAGACACGGATATACTGCCGAGTCGGTGAGATTCGTCAGATTAATAAACCTCAAATCACATGCAGACATATTATACTTAACGAAAATTAGATGACAGATGACAGGAGTCAGATATAACAGAGTTGTCACATTCTAAAAATAACTGGAAAGTAAAATCAGATTATGCAGTCAAATGGAGAAAAATTTGGAATCCATGAGATTAAGAATAAATGCAATTTTAGTTGAATTTGCCTACCTCAGATCAGACCTCTTTCTAAGCAAATCCAAAGCTTTTCAGAGCGTCATGGTCTGATCCTAGACCATAAATATAGTATACTACGTGTCAGGTATGTCAGAATGTCAACTGGCGCAGTGTCCAGTAGTGTTCAATTTATAAAAATAAAACAGGTCAAAAGCAGGGGTGATTGATCGATCAACACTTTGATTGATCGATCAATCCCCTCCAAACACTCCCAAGGCAACAAGGTTAATTGATTGATCAATAGCCTCTATTGATCGATCACCTCCTCTCATTGATCAATCAATGCTTCAATTGATCGATCAATAGCTCCTTTCTCTTCACATTTGTCAGAGGAAAAATTGATCGATTACTAGCTTAGTTGATCGATCAATCTGTCTCATTGATCAATCAATGACCTCATTGATCGATCACTAACCTACATTTTCAAATTTCCCTCTTCCTATTCTCATTCATCGTTTATACAGATTGATCGATCAATACCCTTATTGATCGATCAATTCATGCCAGTGATCGATTAATACCCTTATTGATCAATCAATCATTGCCATTGATCGATCACTCTCTCTGTGATCGATCAACCCCCACAATTGATTGATCAATTAACTAATTGATCGATCAATGCCTCTCGAGCACTGAACTTCCAAAAAATCAACTCTACTGTTCTCTCTTTATTTTTATACAAATTGATCGATCAATGCCTCTCATTGATTGATCAACCCAGCATTGATCGATCAATCTTCAAGATTGATCGATCAATAATGACAGTTCCTCTGTCATTAATGGAGTCTCCCATTTAACCTAGTTTAACATCTTTTTCATTTATGGTTTCTAATCACTATCTACACACACCTAAACACAAGTATAAGGGGCTTTCATCTTGCCCAACTTAAATGCAAACGCTCACCTCTATTTGGGCCCTTTCGGGGTCTTGACAAATGCAAATCCGAAGAGGGTTTCGGATTCGGAACTTGGGATTTGTCACCCCCTTGACTTGGAACTAGCAATTAGCGCTCTGCTTCGACACGTAGCGAAGGCACACCCTCTTGCCGAATCAGAGACAACATACTAACGTCGGTTTCACACTCCAAGGTCACGTAACTACTAACCTAAGGTTTTTTTCTCGGCTTGTGGTTCTTCAAGGACCACACTAAATCTTCATCTACAACTTAGGTTATCAGAACAAGAAGAAGAAGGAGATGGAAGATAACATTCCAGGTCCCATTCCTTCCCTTATAAGCTAAGGAACAGAAATATCTTTGATATTTTTGGTTTCCCTTAGCCTTAAGCTTCGGTATGGAGCACCTACACAGTTCTACGGTGTATCACATCACACCAATGTCCTATAAGTCCCAGATTTATGCAAGAGTTTATATACAACCTCATCTATTTCCGTGCTATTATTATTTATACTAATAATAATTTCAAAATTTTAAATTTGTCTCGATTTCTGTGCTAGGCACGTACATCGATGTAGTCAGGTTCTAGTTCAAAATTTTTGGGCTATTACATTATCCCCCCTTAGGAATTTTCATCCTCAAAAATGTCAGGGAGGTCGTAGGAGATCAAAATGCATGCAGACAGAATATTAAATGGAATGCACAATAAGTATAACACACAGATACAATAAATAAAATAACAACACATAATAGCGTAGTAAATACCTGTCGGGATGTCAGATGAGCAGGCCTCGTCAGGGGCAGGTCGACGGGGGCGAGGTGGCGGTGTACGATAGTTGCGAGGATCCACCACGTGCTGACGTGCATGAGCAATCATCGGCGTGGACGTGGTGGTGTATAAGTGCTGCAGGATGAGCTCGTGCATGCCCTTATGGTAATCCAACCGACGATGAATCTGTCGCTAGAATGCCTCCATCCCATCCAGCTGCTCGTGTATATGTCGGTTACCCTCCACAAGCTCATGAAGCATCGCTGCAACGTCCGCTGAGGAAGGAGGAGGGGGATGTGATGTGGTGTGACGAGGGGGTTGTTGTTGCTTCTTAGTGTGCTTGATTTATGTGTGTTTTGAAAACATATTTATAGCTGCTAAATTACAGTGGCTCTAGACTATATAAAAAATAAAGAAATATCAGCACTGTTAGAAGAGAATTAGCCTGCAAGATCAGGGCCAATTGTAGCAAGTTTTAAAAGTAAGTGAGTGAAAGATCGTCCACAAAGAATTTGTCTAAAATGTAAGATAAACCTCCAGATCTGAGCTACCAGATCTGGCTTCTTATCCTATCTAGAACACTGATAAGATGAGAGGTTTGAATTTGTCACGTTTAACTAACTAAAAATAAAGAAAAATTTAAACTAAATGATCCAGATCCGAGTTGGGGGAATGATTGAAACAAAGATGGAGAAGTAATATCTAAATCTGATTTGGTCTTTGAAATCTAATGAGAATAATCAGAGCTCAACAGAGGTGATTCAATCTTCATCCGGCTACAAGCACGTATGTAAGAGAGAAAATTTAATTCAAGGATTAGGCTTACACTTATGGCTATGGTGCATCCACTTTAATGGCCACAAACCATCCAATAGTCTTTAATCAAAATCCTCAATTCGTAACAAGAAACATCACTACAAATGTCAGAGACTAGGTTACAAACACACGCTGTGATTCTTGAATCAAGGGAAATTGCATGCAAAACAATGAATCTAAAGGAGTCTAATGTACTGAGGAGATCAGAGGGAACCCTTGACATGAGTCCAATGGAGAATGCATAGTTTACAACAACCTTTTAAAATTCATCCTTACAATTTACTGAGCACGGCTTAATGACTCTCGATTTGCGTCTTGGATGCAAACTCTCCTTTGAGTTACTGACAATATCTCACTCTCAAATGCAAGTACAAAGTAGGCTATTACAAGGATTGCGTATGTCATTCTGGCCGAAATGGGGATTAGAAATGAAACTCAAAATCTGGATGCCCCAATTGGACGAATGCTTCGTCATTTTATAGCTTTCCCTGTGTCCAAATTTCGGATGTGTATCAACCAATCGAGGTTCTCGGATCATTGACCAATGGTAGTCGAGCAGGGGATCCAGGATCTGTTCTCGCCAATCGTAATTCTTGATCCGTTCACAATCAGTGAAAAGGCATCAACTCTGTTATGCATTTTGAAAGTTTGTTAGCATTTCTAGAAGTTCCCGCCAAGTTATTCCCTCTCTAGGTGCTCACGTGGGGTGGAATATTCCTTTGTTTCATGCTTAGAACCCTCTGGAATGTTCGTAGGTTTTAAAATGCATTGGGATGCGTGCAACAGATTACTGAATTGCCCTTGTTAAAGCTGCGAATCTCCAGAATGCCTCTTCGCACAGCTTAGGGGTCTTTTCGCAAAGTGTTGTGACTCCTGAAGCTCTTTTCGCAATGTTCTGGTTCTATTCGAATTGCGTTTTCTTCTTTTCGCAAAGTGCAATCCTCTCTTCGAACAGTTCAGATGCTCTTCGAATGCTACGCCTGGAGTTTTATTCCTTTTCGCAGAGTTTCAGGTTCTTTGCGAAACGCACAGGTTCTTTGTGAAAAGGATTCTGTAGTGCATTTTTCTATTCGAATTGTTCCATACTTCTCTTCCAGGTCTTTGCTTCTTCTATTCAGACCTTTTAACAGCTGATGAGGTTGTTTCTTCACTTTCTTCCTTTGGATTGACATGGATTGTCATCTTATTGGCACTTTTAAGCTGCTTTTATGGTTAAGCCTGTCTTTATTGTTAGCTGCAACATAAGCACTTAAAACATTTATTTAGTTCTCTCAAAGGTCTATCAAGACTCAAGTTCAGGGGTAAAAAATGGTATTTTTCACTTGTCAACACACCCCCAGACCTAGGCTTTGCTAGTCCCTGAGCAAAGAAAAAATAAATTAAAAAAAAAACAAAGTAAAGAGCCACTTTTGTAGGGAGCACAGTTGCATTTAGCATATGCAACAAGCCTTTTATACCCCTAGGTGATCCCTAGTGGAGGAGTGAAGTCTCCTGAGGGTTTTCAGTGAACCCACAAACTTCTCCAATAAATCAGTTAAGATCAATGCAGTTCTGTTAAAGCAAACTTTTATCCAATCAGATTATTCACCGCATCATCAAAGTTATAAGAAGATTTTCAAGAAAACATCAGTTTCAAAACTAAAGTTCTGCTGTAATTCCTTTACCATTCACTCAGTTGGTGTCAAAAAGTTTTTACAAGAAAAATTAATGAACAGGTAGCCTTTGATTTAGGAATCCAGCTTCGATGTTGCCCTAATCAGTTGATTTTAAACCCAATTCTCACCAGGATTTTCACTCAATAAGCAATTGAGAGGGTTGTAAAGCGATTCTGATCCTCAAATAGGACGTAAGGTGAGCACTGAGCATTGCTTTTAGTTATAAATTCACTGCTCCTTTCACCATAGATTACAGAAATTCTTATCTCCATGTGATAGCTCAATCCATCATTGATCAGTAAGGACTTTTACTTGGGTTTTATTGTGGCTTATGGGTGAAATTTCTAAAAAGGATTGGAATGGTGTTCATATTTGAGAAGTCAGTCAAGGTCAGGAGGTTATATACAAACCCACTCTTCTTCAGCATAGTTTCATCTTCTTCTTTTGAATTTCCAGAGCCAAAGTGGCCATCTTTTTCTCTTTCTTTTTCAAACTTCCAATGAACATGCCTTCTTTCTTTTGTTTTGCTCAAATATTTTTCTTTTCTTTTTAGAATTAGCACTGACTGCATGCCACATTCCCTCTGCTGTTTCATCATTGCCTTCAACTTTTACCCTTCTTTTGCTATTAAATTGTTACTCAATTCTCCTTCCTCAGCTTCCTTCCCTTTATCTTCTGCCTTCTCGGGGTAGGGTTAGGCTAAATGAGGTTGATGAGGTTTATTGGGGAAGGTTTCAAAGGAATCATAGATTTATTTAGCTCAAATGGTGTGTATCAAGGGCAGTTTCAAAAGGTGGGGCTTTGTAAGGTTCAAACTGTCCAAAAGGAGGCCTTACATCATGTCTTTAATATCATGAGTGCTATCAAATTATTTTGATTTGGATATGTGCAACTTCTAGTGTAAGTAAGTAGATTCACATAGTCCCAAAAGCAGAAAAGATTGCCAAAGCATACCTCCAAAGAATACATTTCAGGCCCAAACCTCACTGGGTGTGGTTTTATATCAACTTCTTGAGGTATATCCTTCACTGTTTTCCTTCATTTTAGGTTTACTAAAACATCAATTTTCGAAAATTTCCTGACATTCACTTCATGAAAGTATTAGAATTACACTAGAAATTAATTTTAAAAAGTTTTAACTTCCTCAATTTAAAAAAAAAAAAACAGGTGTGAGATTACTTCATTTTCAAAAATTCTGCTGATCATAAGCTGCACCAAGCATTAACTTATTTTATTGGCATATCTGCCATTCCCCCAAACTTAAGATGAACATTGTCCTCAATGTTCTAGACACTGAAAAACGAGGGGCAGCAGGATCCGCACTGGTCCAAAGCAAAGAAAAGAAGCAATCACGAAAAAACAATATAATGACAAAAAGAAAGAACAGAAATGCATAGTAATTTCACAGAACAACAGAATTTTATATTACAGACTCATAACACAGATAAGTACAAAGTGCTCTAATAACTGGGGTAAAAATCGGTATCATAAGTGGGTTCAATTGGCTCAGAACTGGAGTCACTGTCAGAATTAGAACTGGAATCAGTATTGGAGTCTGAACTTGATTGAGCCTTCTCCTGGATTGTGTTTTGCAGCTCAGTGTATTCCTCTGATTTTATCTTTTTGGTGAGGCCAATGTACTTGCCAAGTCTAGTGGTCTTCAATTTTTCTTGGTCAAGCTGTGCATGTAGCATGGTCACCTTGTGCTGCTCACTCCTAACCATCTGAAAGGTTTGACCCAGCAAGTCCTTCATTTTCTCTCTCTCAAATTTCATAAAGATCTCCAACTTCCGAATCTGGTTTTCATAAGGGGTACAGATGTAAGCTTGTAAATCAGCTAGCCCCTTTTGAACATCTCTGTGGATATAGGGATTATCTTCCATGGCTTTGATGAGGGTGGCGTATCGGGGGAGGGGAATGGAATGGTAGGGGACCAAAGGTGTCCCAGCTGTGGGAGGGGGGAAAGAAGTGTCTAGAAGGTTGATAGCAGGGTCTGTCTGAGTGGCTTGCTCAGAGAAAATGGGGAGTGGTGGAGGGGATGCAACCAAGGGGACTTCAGGTTTAGTTTGTGTTGCATGGGCAGTAGTGGTGGGGGTGGTCATATCAACCAATAATATCTCTGGGTCAGTTTGGGTGGCCTGGGAATCAACAATAGGTACAGGGGTAATGGTGGTTGTTTGGGATGTGGAAGCTAAGGTTTGGAGCAGTTCATTGGTTACAGACTAGTTGTCTGTGTTGATTTGGAGTTGGGCTTGGATGGATTGGAGGTAGGTAAGAATTTGGGAAATGGATGCAGGTGTGGGAGAGGTGGGCATGGCATGGACTGGGAGAACTAATGTGGAGGGTGGAGGTGCAATGGCTATAAAGGGAGAGGTAGGGAAGTGAGTGAAGTGATGAGGAGCAGGTATAGGGGTAGGTTCAGGTTCCATGGATTCAAAAATAGAACCCATTAAGGAAGAGTAGGCCTCTGTAGTGAAGGGCGCAGTTTGTGTGTATGGGAGACCTCGTGTGTGGGTGAATGAGCAGGGAAGGTGAGGGGCTTTGGGCGAGGAGGTGGAGATGGGGCAATAAAATCTGCAGCTAACTCTTCTAAAACCTGGGCATTGGAGGGCGAAATTGGTGGTGTGAGAATGGTTGGAGTGGTTGGTGTAGAGGGGGAATCCATAATTTGAATGATGGAGGGTGTGGGAGAGGGGACAGCTGGGATAGGTGAAATGTCAGGAGCTGGAGTAGGGGAGTAAGATGCAAGGCCAACGTCCTCCAGAGTAGGTGCAGCTGAAGAGCTGGTCACCAAAGGAAAGGAATTTTTATCAACAATGGGTGCAGCTAAGGAGCTGGTCACCACAGGGATAGGCAGAGTTGGTTCAAGAAGTGGTGCGGCTAAAGAGCTGGTCACCACAGGAGTTGGCAAAACTGGATCAGGCAAAGTTTATTTGGACAACATTGGATCTGGCAAAATTGAAGGGGCAGGCTCAAAGTGATATCTCTTTCGATTCTTGAGGATGGGTTCAAAAGTGTGCTCATCTGTAGGGATGGGTTCTGCTCACCACAGCAGGGATAGGTTCAGTGCAGCTCATCTCAGAGGGATGGGTTCCGGCTCACTCACAGTGCGATAGGTTCAGTGGCTCATCAGAGGGATGGGTTCTGCTCACTCACCACAGGATAGGTTCACTCACAGTGCAGTTCGAATAGGGCATGTGCAGGTTCACCTGCCTCTTAGCATAGCCTGGCTTGTAGTCCAAGCCTTTTTCCCAAAATTATGAGGGGTAATGACTTCAAATGGCTCTTCACTATCAATATCAAATTTGGCTCTGAGGAGGGCTGTGATCAATCTGCCAAATGGTAGGCCAGCTAGCTTCTGCACCTTTTTCAACTTGGCACTAATGTCACCATGGCTTCGAAAATTAGCATAGGGGCATTGAAAACCGCCTTGGAGAAATGAAAGAGGGCCTCTAAAATTGGTGTTCTCCTCTCTGGTTGTGCCCAAAGGACATAGAAGCTTCCTTAAAATGGAATCCATTAATAGAAATTGGGGGCAAGGTCTCTTCTCATGATGGTCAAGGCCCACAATACCGGTTAAATGTGTAGCCATCTCTAAAGGAGGTCATTTTCGAGCGACTAAAGGACCAGAGGGATCAAATTGGAATGGTATCCCTAAAGCATTCCCTATGTCTTCAAATGTCACAGTAAGATCGCAATTATCAATGAAAATGACTAGGGTAGGGACATCAGCATCTCTTTCAGCGACCTTGATTAGGTTTTGGTACCATAACTTCACCATTCTTGGGTAAATTTTCTCCGCAAGGGGTAAGGATATTGCTTAGTGAAGCCTCTCTAATGTATCTTAAGGATGGTAAGCAATCTGGTTTGGTGACGAAAAAAGTTTCGTCCACCATCAGCTCGGGTAGTAGTTTCTGAGCTTCAATGAAGGGGTTAGGTAAGACCAAATGAATGGGCAGAGGAGGAAGCTCTGTGCTCGGGGCTAGTAGCGCAGGATGGGTTCCTCATGTCTAATTTTCTTTCCTTTCTCCACCCTATCTGCTTTATCCATAGATAGTTTCCGTTTAGCTAAAGTTTTGGCTTTTCCTTTTGCTTTTGGGGTCGATTTGCTCACTTTCTTAGCAGAGGATTTGGAGAACATAGCAGCCAATGATTTCTTTGCTTTTCCCATTCTAGATTGATGTATAAAAATGCCCAAAATAGATGTTGACACAGAATCAAATTACTAAATGCTCACCAGAGAGAATGGGCAGAGAAATACCGAGATCTAGGGTTTATGTTTGAATGAGTTGTTTGCTTGCAGAAATCCCCCAGATTAAAAGCTGAAATCCTTCTCTGCAAACGCAAATGATCAAACAACAGAGACAAAAATGTAGTAAGCTTCTTAAATCGTGCAAGGAAAGAACGAAGTAGGGTTTCAGTGGAAAGAGTCGCTCTGCAGAGAGAGTTTGAAATGAAACCCCACCGTCAAAAGGGTTTAAATATACTCAAAGTTAATATCGCAAAGTGCCTTTAAGTTTTCAAAAAGTTCCAAAAGAGACCTTTTTACAATTGTGAATGGCATCAGTACCATTCGACAAGTTAACAGCTTCAGAAACATTATTTCGCAAAGGAATTAGCTTCAGAACTATCTTTTCAAAAAGAAAATGGCTTCAGCATCAACTATTCGAAAAGCAAATTCTTGCTTTCGAGCAGTTCCTCACAGATCCAAAGTCTATTCGAAAAGTAAATTGGACTTTGCGAAAAGAGAATTATTACTTTGCGACTTAACTTTGAGCATGTTTAAACTATGTGAAAAGAGATAAAAGCAGAAACAGAGAAAATAAGCAAAAATTATGATATACAAACATAATGTACAGTTTTCTACCATCAGATTTTTGGAGATTCGTGATGATAGATGGGCAGCACAGGCTCCTAGGTATTTTCAATGCATGGTTTGAGCCTCTGACCATTTACCTTTATGATTCTTCCATTACTTGGATGGCTGCCGATGATGACAAATGTATGGCCTTTCCCATCTGGATCTCAGTTTTCCTGGGAAAAACTTGAGCTTTGAGTTAAATAACCATACCTTAGAACCAGCTGTGAACTCCTTTCTCAATAAATTTTTATCATGAAAAGTTTTGACTTTCTCTTTATACAATCTTGAATTTGTGTATGCATCCATTCGCAGTTCTTCTAACTCAAAGAAGTTGCGCTCTGTGATTACCAGCAGTAGTTAGATCCATGTTCAATGTTTTAATGGCCCAAAAAGCTTTATATTCTAACTCTACTGGTAAATGGCATGCTTTACCATAGACCAACCTAAATGGGGACATACCAATTGGGGTTTTATAGGCTGTCCTATATGCCCACAATGCATCATTGAGCTTAAAGGACCAATCCTTTCTGTCCTTCTTCACAGTCTTTTCCAAAATATGTTTGATTTCTCTATTGGAAATCTCCACTTGTCCACTGGTTTGTGGATGATATGGAGTGGCTACTCTATGAGTCACAGAGTATTTCTTCAACAAAGTTTCAAAATGTTTATTACAAAAATGGCTTCCCCCATCACTTATAATAGCTATGGGAAAACCAAACATAGAAAAAATGTGATCCTTAAGAAATTTCAGAACCACTTTGTGATCATTTGTTTTAGTGGCTGTGGCTTCAATCCATTTGGATACATAATCCACAGCTACTAAAATGAAATTATTCCCATTGGAAGGAGGAAAAGGACCCATGAAGTCTATCCCCCACACATCAAACAACTCAACTACCAAAATAGGCTGTAAAGGCATTGAGTTTCTCTTAGAAATGCTGCCCAATTTTTGACAGTTTTGGCAAGACTTACAATGCTGCAGGGCATCCTTGAAAAGTGTAGGACAATAAAATCCACACTGTAAAACTTTTACAGCAGTTTTGTTCCCACTAAAATGACCTCCACAGGCCTGTTCATGACACATAGAAAGTATTCTATGAAATTCTTGGTCAGGGACACATTTCCTTATTATTTGATCTGCACAACTCTTAAACAGATAAGGATCCTCCCAGATGAAGTGGTTAACCTTTGAGAAGAAAAGATCTTTATCCATTCTATTCCAATATTGAGGAATTCTTTCAGTAGCCAAAAAGTTGACTATGTTTGCAAACCAAGGAGTGTGTACACTAATGGCAAAAAGTTGCTCATCAGGGAAAGATTCATTGATAGGCAGCCTATCAATATCAGCAGTTAAAATTCTAGACAGGTGATCAGCCACCACATTTTCCACCCCCTTTTTATCTTTAATCTGTAGATCAAATTCCTGTAATAGGAGAATCCACCTGATTAATCTTGGTTTGGTGTCCTTCTTAGACAGAAGGTATTTCAAAGCAGAGTGGTCAGTAAACACCACTATTTATGAGCCCAAGACATATGACCTGAAATTTTCTAGAGCAAAAACAATTGCCAGCAGCTCCTTCTCAGTTGTTGTGTAATTGAGCTGTGCATCAATCATTGATCTACTGGCATAAGCTATGACATGAGGTAGCTTATCTTTTCTCTGTCCAAGGACAGCTCCCAAAGCATAATTTGATGCATCACACATCAGTTCAAAAGGTAATGAATAATCTGGAGACTGCAATATTGGAGCTGAAATCAAACAGTTTTTTAGGAATTCAAAAGCCTTCATGCATTCATTATTGAAAAGAAAAGGGACATCTTGACACAGCAAATGACAAAGAGGTTTGGTTATTTTACTGAAGTCTTTGATGAACCTTCTGTAAAATCCAGCATGTCCTAGGAAACTTCTGATTTGTTTAACAGTTTTGGGAGGTGGTAAATGTGCAATTAAATCAATTTTTGCTCTGTCCACCTCAATGCCCTTGTGGGAAACAACATGGCCAAGGACAATGCCCTAGGTGACCATGAAATGGCTCTTTTCCCAGCTCAAAACTAGATTGGTTTCTTCACATCTTTGTAGTACCAATTTGAGATGGTGTAAACACTGGGAAAAACTGTTGCCATAGATTGAAAAATCATCCATAAAAATCTCCATAAATTGGTCAATCATATCAGAAAAAATGGCATACATGCATCTTTGGAAGGTAGCAGGAGCATTACAAAGACCAAAAGGCATTCTCCTATAGGCAAAAGTGCCAAAAGGGCAAGTGAATGTGGTCTTTTCCTGATCTTGTGGGTACACAGGAGTCTGGTTGTAACCAGAGTAACCATCAAGAAAACAATAATAAGCTTTTCCTGCTAGCTTATCTAAGATCTGATCAATGAATGGGAGGGGGAAATGGTCTTTTCTGGTCATTGCATTTAATTTTCTGTAATCAATTGGACTCTCCATCCAGCTTGTTTGTGGTTGACATAAGCTCACCGAAATTTGAGGTTACAAGGTGATTCCAGATTTCTTAGGTACCACCGTGTAGGTGCCACCCAAGTGAATCAAATGGGGTAAATGACCCCTGCATCCAACAACTTAACAACCTCTTTCATGACCACTTCTTGCATATGAGGGTTCAACCTCCTTTGCATTTCCCTAGAAGGCTTTGCATCTTCTTCCAAGTGGATTTTATGCATGCAAATAGCTGGACTGATTCCTCCTAAATCAAAGAATAGTCCAAATCAATTGCCCTTTTATGTTCTTTCAAGACTATCAACAGCTCTTCCTCTTGCTCCTTTGTGAGAGAGGAAGAAATAATGGCAGGCAATGATTTATGATTACCTAAGAACACATCAAATTTTATGGCAGCTGCTTTAGTTCTAAATCAGGTGGGCTGAGAAAAGAAGGTAACAAAGGTACCTTGGACGTTTGTGGAAGGGGAGAAGTGTTTCAAGAAGAGAAACTTCGATTGATTAAGAGTACCTTGCACAACATTTATTTCCTCAGAATTTGAGATACAACTTGCTTCTTTTTCAGCATATCCCCAAGCATCTTTAACATCTGTGGTGAAGTCTTCACCCTGCAGAAATTGTTGTAAAGTCCCTTCCACAAGTTCATCCAATAGATCAACATGAAAACATTCTTCAGGGCTGAATTGAGGTTGTGTGACTGCATTATAAACATTTAATTTTACCTTCATGTTTCCAAATGAGATTTCCATAAGACCGGACACTGCATTGAATGCAAGCATTTGTAGAGTGAATGGTCTTCCCAAAATGATGAGGATGGAAGTTTTGCTTTTGGTTGGTTCCATATCCAAAACTAGAAAATCAGGATAGAAGAATTTATCTACTCCCACCAATACATCTTCAATCATCCCTCTGGCTTTCTTTCGGATCACACGCTAGTTGTAACACCACATGAGTGGGTTTTAATTCTCTCAAACCTAGTTTCTCATATCTGAGAATATGGAAGTAGGTTGACACTAGCACCAGGATCTAATAAAGCCTTTTCAATGGTGTGTTCCCCAATAATGCAAGGGATTGTGGGGATTCCAGGATCTTGAAGTTTAGGAGGTATAGCAATGGATAACACTGGTTAATTCTTTCCACAGAAAGACCTTCTTAGACAAGCTGTATCCTAGATCTGTCTTTGTGAGTGCAAACATCTTTCAAAAATTTTGCATATCGGAATTTGTTTGATTGCCTCAAGCAAAGGTAAATTTATCTTGACTTGCTTGAAAGTCTCCATCATGCCATCTATTTTTGTGTTCCTTTATCAAAAGGATCTGATTTCATTGCATGAGGAAATGGTAAATGAGGAACTAATCTTTCATCTACGACTTTAGAAGTATTTTCGTAAGTTTTTGAATTTTCGCTTTTTCATTTTTTTATTTTCCGAGGTACATCAAGAACCCCATCGCTATCACTATGCTTTTTTATATCTTTATCCTCTTCCTCATTTCTTTCTTCTTGATACCCACTTTGTTATCTATCATTTTCCATTTCTCAAAGTGGTGATGCTTTTTACTTCTTCATGTGAATTAGAAGCTTCTCAACCATGAACCATCCTTTGGGATTGTTCAAAGGTTGGTAACTTTCCTTCCTCTCTTTTGCCAAGGTATTTGAAAGCTGTCCCAATGTTTCTTCAATCTTCTTTATGCTCGTCATGAAAGTTCACGATCTGAGTTAAAGATCCTAAATTCGAGTGAATTTAGGACTTGATCTTCAAAAGAAAGGGACTGGAGGGGTTTGAATCTGGGCATCGCTGCATGTGTTGTTGTGGAATGGGTCGAAAATTTGGTTTGACATAAAAATTTCACGATAAGTGCAGTTTTGAAAGGCATTTGATTCTTTGGTTGTTGCTGGTTTTGGGATTGCTAATTCCCTTGGTTCCACCTCAAATTAGGGTGTGCTCTCCATGGATATTCATTTGACTGCATTTGTCCAAATGATTGAGCAGCATGAGCTTGTTCCAACATTAAATCTGGAAACTGTGATGCAGTAGGACATTGGTCAATTGAATGAGTAGGGGACTGGCATATCAGACATGCCTCCTCTACTCTTGAAACATTTGGATTTTTAAGTGAGTCCATCAATCTATCAAACTTTGTGGTTAGATTGTCCATCTTTCTTTCCAACTCATTCACCTCATAGATCTTCCCTTTGGTAGGTTGGTGATTGTTCAACCTAGCAGGATTTTCAATTTCTCTTGACAGAGATTCCTGCTGAGTTGAGTTTTCACCAATCACTTCAAATAAGTCCCAAACCTCTTCAACTATTTTTTTGCAAGTAAGTGCCTCCACAAGAGGCATCCACCATATTTTTGCCTTTTTGATCAA
This sequence comes from Chloranthus sessilifolius, assembly GCA_021018995.1. Classification (NCBI taxonomy): domain Eukaryota; kingdom Viridiplantae; phylum Streptophyta; class Magnoliopsida; order Chloranthales; family Chloranthaceae; genus Chloranthus; species Chloranthus sessilifolius. Next base: position 84,415,484 of record CM037590.1, on the reverse strand, counting down.
TTCCTTGATAAAAGCTTTGAACTAGCTGCCATCTAGGAATTTGATGATGAGGACATTGCCTTAAAAGTTCCTTAAATCTTTCCCATGCTTCATGGAAAGTTTCAGTTGAGTTTTGGGAGAATGAAATGATACTTTGTCTCAATTGGCTTGTTTTAGACATTGGGAAATATTTGGCTAAAAATTGACATTGCAAATCATTCCAAGAAGTGATACTGTTTGGTGCTAACATGGATAACCATGCTCTAGCTTTATCCTTTAATGAAAAAGGAAAGAGCCTAAGCTTGGTTGCTTCTGGACCAAGTCCAGCTATGTTGAATGTGGTGCAAAGAGCCAAGAATTCATCCACATGTTTGTATGGGTCTTCCTTACTCAACCCATGGAAGGAAGGAAGCATTTGGATAGTTGATGACTAGATCTCATAATTTCCTTCAACAGTAGGAAATTGAATGCAAAAGGGAGAATTATAAGCACCAGGTGCAAAGTAATCCCTCAAAAGTCGAGGTTCTTCACCCATAGTAGCATAATTTTGTGTTGTTTGTTTGGTTCGTAGCAGCCTTTCAACTTCTAAATTCAATGGGACAATCTCAGGGCTGAGAGTCCTCCTACCAAACATACAACTTAAAAAAATCTGATTATTCACAGCAAACCTTCAGAATTTCTTTTTAAGTAGTTTCCCTTCTTCAAAAATTGGACATGAATAACTGCACAGGTATAAACAATAGAATAGTTTAGTAATGATAAAAAATAAAGATAAAAACTTAGGTCTACCTATTTTAGAACAAATTAGAACAATCGGCAGCCTAAAACTTGTTGTTGCTTCTTAGTGTGCTTGATTTATGTGTGTTTGAAAAGCAGTATATATAGTGCTAAATTACGGGCTCTAGACTATATAAAAATAAAGAAATATCAAGACATTAGAAGAGAATTAGCCTGCAAGATCAGGGCCAATTGTAGCAAGTTTTAAAAGTAAGTGAGTGAAAGATCGTCCACAGAGAATTTGTCTAAAATGTAAGATAAACCTCCAGATCTGAGCTACCAGATCTGGCTTCTTATCTTATCTAGAACACTGATAAGATGAGAGGTTTGAATTTGTAATGTTTAACTAACTAAAAACAAAGAAAAATTTAAACTAAATGATCCAGATCCGAGTTGGGGGAATGATTGAAACAAAGATGGAGAAGTAATATCTAAATCTGATTTGGTCTTTGAAATCTAATGAGAATAACGCAGCTCAACAGAGGTGATTCAATCTTCATCGGCTACAAGCACGGATGTAAGAGAGAAAATCTAATTCAAGGATTAGGCTTACACTTATGACTATGGTCCACCCACTTTAATGGCCACAAACCATCCAATAGTCTTTAATCAAAATCCTCAATTCGTAACAAGAAACATCACTACAAATGTGAAGAGACTAGGTTACAAACACTAATTCTCACAGTGATTATCAATCAAGGGAAATTTCATGCAAAACAATGAATCTAAAGGAGTCTAATGTCGAGGAGATCGAGGGAACCCTTGACATGAGTCCAATGGAGAATGCATAGTTTACTGAGAACCTTTTAAAATTCATCCTCAATTTCTGAGCACGGCTTAACAGCTCTCGGATTTGCAGTCTTGGATGCAAACTCTCCTTTGAGTTACAGCAATATCTCACAGCTCTCAAATGCAAGTACAAAGTAGGCTATTACAAGGATTGTAGACAAGCTGTCTGGCTGGGAAATGGGGGATTAGAAATGAAACTCAAAATCTGGATGCCCCAATTGGGCAAATGCTTCGTCTATTTATAGCTTTCCCCAGGTCCAGCTCAAATATGTATCAACCAATCAGAGGTTCTCAGATCTGTATTGACCAATGGTAGTCGAGCACGGGGATCCAGATCTATTCTGGCCATTCAGAATTCTTCGATCTGGTTCAACCAATCAGGTGAAAAAGGCATCAACTCTGTTATGCATTTTGAAAGTTTGTTAGCGTTTCTAGAAGTTCCCGCCAAGTTATTCCCTCTCTAGGTGCTCACGTGGGGTGGAATATTCCTTCGCTTCATGCTTAGAACCCTCTGGAATGTCCGTAGGTTTTAAAATGCATTAGGACGCGTGCAACAGATTACTGAATTGCCCTTGTTAAAGCTGTGAATCTCCAGAATGCCTCTTCGCACAGCTTAGGGGTCTTTTTGCAAAGTGTTGTGACTCCTGAAGCTCTTTTCACAATGTTCTTGTTCTATTCGAATTGTGTTTTCTTCTTTTCGCAAAGTGCAATCCTCTCTTTGAACAGTTCAGATGCTCTTCGAATGCTACGCCTGGAGTTTTATTCCTTTTCGCAGAGTTTCAAGTTCTTTGCGAAATGTACAGGTTCTTTGCGAAAAGGACTCTGTAGTGCATTTTTCTATTCGAATTGTTCCATACTTCTCTTCCAGGTTTTTGCTTCTTCTATTCAGACCTTTTAACAGCTGATGAGGTTGTTTCTTCACTTTCTTCCTTTGGATTGACATGGATTGTCATCTTATTGGCACTTTTAAGCTGCTTTTATGGTTAAGCCTGTCTTTATTATTAGCTGCAACATAAGCACTTATAACATTTATTTAGTTCTCTCAAAGGTCTATCATGACTCAAGTTCAGGGGTAAAAAATGGTATTTTTCACTTGTCAACAGGGGCCGACACGGTGTGGTGGGGACAGGGTGAGTAGACACCTCGGGCTGAGGTGGCGGATCAAGTGGTGCCTCCCCCTCTCCAAGTACGTGCTCGGCGGGCGCCGCACCCTCTGCAACGGCAGGCTCAACGGGCTCAGCGGCTCCCTCCTCACCCTCAGGTAACCGCCTAACCAGGAGGTTGTAACTCTTGGTCCATTCCTTGAGGTGGAAGACTTTCGTGTTGTTGACCATACGTGGCTCACTGGGAGCCAAACTATACGCCTCATGTAGAGCAACATCTTGCTCCACCATCTTTGTAATCAGGCGAGCGCAAGGAATCTGTTTCTTGACCCCAGTCTTGATTTTCTCTGACATTAGGTCCTTGGTATTTAGGATGCCATCAATGACCAAGTCTGCCACAGAGAACCAACGGTTCTCAAAAGTAGAAAATAGTGCCTGTTGCACAACACCAGTCCGCGAAGACTTGTGCAAGAACGGGTTGAGTGCACACTTGATATAGGTATCAAGCATCCACAATTGGTCAAGTAACTGGGCCCGTGTGATGGATTACCCTTTCCCATGTTGACCTTGGGTCATGTTGGTGACCACGTCGGGAAAAGGGACGTCTTTAATGTATGGGGGCCCCAATCCACAGGTTTTAATGTAGACCGACGTGCACTAGAGGGCAGCTGCTACATGAAACTGGTTAAACTTATACTCAAACCCATCAATCGAAGTGACGAGTCGGTATCGGCTATCACCCCAACGGAGGTTTTAGAAAAAAAGCCTCACCATCCGAGGGCAATAGTGATCGTGGAATGGCTCGAGTAAGGGTTTCAACCCGAGCTTTTGAATGTATCCCATTGTAGACACCAAAATTTGGCCCAAGGCCTGATCGAAACACATTTCAAGAGAGGCGCATTTTTGAGCTTTTGATGGCATGTATAGAATCCTTAGGAATCATCCTAAACCCTTAGAAATCACCCTAGATCCCCCAGGAACCTACCTCGAACCTTTAGAAACCAACCCCGATCCTTAGAACCCTTTTTAAACCCTAACCTGACCTTCCTAGGTAATAAGGAGGAGGGGCACACCAAAACTGGCTACGACCCTCTACAGCAACCAACTCTTATACCATTGAAGAGTGGAGGTCATCAGCTTTCCAACGGTCTAAGAATCGCCCCAATAAGAGGTATATATCGAAAGATGTGACAATCCGAACCCGGAGGGTAGGAGGGTAATTTTGAGGTGCCCCCCCAGGGATTTGGCGTGACTATTAGTTGCGCCAGGCTATTTCTCCCCAGAAATGGCCTGGCGCAACTAATAGTTGCGCTAGGTATAAATTTTGCCTGGCGCAACTATTAGTTGCACCAGGCCAATCCTCCCTAATTTTAAGCCTGGAGCAACTAATAGTTGCGCCAAGTTTAAAAGGTGGCCCCCACCCCGCGAGCTAACTTCCAGCACTGTTCCTCACTATTTTACTGTGCATTTCCCTAGTGCAACTATTAGTTGCGCCAAGCATATGAATAGTAACAATGAGTTTTTGCCTCGAAATTCGTGTTTAGGGTTTGACTTGTTGACCACCTCAACCTTTGGGGTATGTTTTGATAGTTCTGTTGCACCCATTCCTTACCTATTTGCAACCCTCAAAGTGGCTTAAAGCCTCACCCCATCATCCACCATTAGAACCACCTTCACACCTTTTCAAGCTCTCAAAATCCTAGGAAACCTTAGATTTGAGATTATCTAATTGCTAACTCCAATTGGCATCTAAGTAGCCTCCTAATCCACTCCTTTCCTATAAATAGAGCCCCCCGCCCCTTGGTTTAAGGATTGAGAATTTTGGCCTAAGAGGGAAAGAGCTTAAAGTGAGAAGATCTTTCTCCCTTTGGTGCACACTTCCCATACAAATTTTAGAATTCTAAAACCTCCTTTGAGTAATATTTTTCACCTTAGATCCCTTAGTTTAGGCATATGCTACCCATTCACCTTCCCTCTCTACCTCTTAGTTAGCAAGCCTTAGAGGTTAGAACCCCACTTTCCACCATACAAAGCCTTCAAGAGCTCATCAAAGTAAGCCACGCAAGGCTCTCCTACAGTGCTACAAGGGCCCGAGGGCTCCAGCTCTTCCCTTTCTTCTCCTATCTCTTTTTGGCATTCCCTACTCTTTCATTTGTGCCGTTATGCCGTTGAATTTTCGGTAGGAACGAAGGGGCACAAATAGGATTGGAGGCCCATTTGGGCAAGAGGGAACCATTTTCTTGTCTTTTACATCATTTTATTTTTGGCTATTAGTAGAGACTGCGTTAAGCAGGTTGATCGGGTGCCTAACACCTTCACGATCGATAACCGAAGCCCCTACCCAAGAGCCTTTGGTGGGGACCAGATTCAGAGTCATATTTTTAGCACTTAGGTGCTCATAAAAATGAACTAGGTATCCCGAGACACCGAAAGCTCCGGGTGGCGACTCTATATTTTTCATCGTTAGAGAGCGCATCGTCGTGACGGGGATCGTATCGATTCCTACGGTTGCACAGATGGCGACTCTGCTAGGGATTAGCTAGTAGAGCTTCCCCTTGAACTAGGCCTTTTTTATTTATTTATTTTTCTAACATTTTATTGCTATTTTTTTATTATTTTTGCTATTTTTTTATCACTCACCCCTCCGATTACGTCATTTTACTCACCCCTATGATTCCGCTTTAAATTTCAGCAATCTTTGCCTAGTCACTTGACTGTCACCTTTTTTTACTCACCCCTACGATTCCGCTTTAAATTTTAGCAATCTTTGCCTAGTCATTTGACTGGAATTTTTTACTCACCCCTACGATTCCGCTTTAAATTTTAGCAATTTTTGCCTAGTCTCTTGACTGGCACCTTTCTTTTACTCACCCCTACATTTCCGCTTTAAATTTCAGCAACTTTTTCCTAGTCACTTGACTGGCACCTTTTAAATTTCAGCACTTTATATTTCCCGCCTAGTCGCTTGACTGGCCCCGTCTTTTTTATTATTCATATCCTAACAGTGGATGCCTGCCCGTAGTGGCGGCACGGGATAATCACCCCTAGTCTTTGAACTAAAGAAAACTTCCAAAAAAAGAGAAAAGCTTTGAAAAAAATTAAAATTGAACCAAGTTAGGGAGCTTAATTAATTTGTTTTGCGGGGTAGATTTTTCAAAAGGGTTGGTTTAAGCACACATACAAACACCCGGGTCTTAGTATGGCGGAAGCCCCTAGTGGTGATGATCCAGAAAAGTCCCAGCCCACTTAGAATCTGAGAAGGCGCTTGCGCCGGAGGTATATCGGGTGGGTTCCCATTCTGAAGCTTAAAACCCTTAGGGGGTGCGCTAGCGAGTTATACCGGACTCAATCCTGTAGGTGCGGTAAGGAGATAATCGATCACCATAAAATAGCTCAGTTCCCGGAAGCCTAACTTCCACAAAAAAATAACCAAAAAGAGACTCATTTCTGACATTAGTGGCTGCTGCTTTCTGTTCTGGAGAGGCAGTTTTTGCCTGGTGCATGTATTAGTTGTGCCAGTGTAAAAACACTGGATTTTATAACTGGCGCAACTAATAGTTGCGCCAGCTTTAAACTCTCAACTTTTACCTTGGCGCAACTAATAGTTACGCCAGTGTAAAAGTCCTCCCCTGCAACCTAGGCGCAAGTATTAGTTGCGCCAGGTCTGTTTAGCAGCTCCACCACCCCCATTTGGCCCAATCTTTCCACCCAACCCACAGTCACTGAGGTGAATCAAGTATTGCCCACACCTCCTGAGACGACAGTACAAGTTCCTCAAGAACCGGCAGCCATACCCTTCCAGCTCTCGAGACCCACATATGATCCTCATCAGGTCCCGCTAAGCTATGCACAGACAGATATCAATGCCGGAAGCAGTAGTAGAGAAGGGGCAGTAGATTTTGTTACCAGGTCAGGGAGAATATCGAAGCAGCCCGAAGCACCGGTAGCAGCACAGGCCCAACCCGAAGGAAAGAAAGAGAGCACTTTGAATCCGTTTGAGAAGATGTGTCAAGAACATATACTGGAGACTCAGCTGAGAAGAATGCCTGCCCATATCACTGTATGGGATCTGTTAATGACGTCCCCACTCAATTTTCAAGCATTAATGGGGGCATTAAAAAATGCACATGTATCACTCCAAGTTAGCCCAAACGAAGTCCGACAGATAATTGGTCAAGTGATGGCTCCAAATGCCATTTTATTTTCATACGCCGATTTACCTGAGGAAGGAGGTAGCCACTCAAAATCTTTGAATATAACCATTGAGTCCGAAAATATGATTATCCCCTTGGTACTAATCGATAATGGGTCTGCATTGAATATATGCCCATTGAGAACTGCCACCAAGATCGAGATTGATCCGTGCATGTTAAGGCCCACCAGAACCAGCGCTAGAGGGTTTGACAATACCAGGAGAGAAATAATGGGAGAAGTTGATCTTGAGCTATTGATAGGGCCAATGATCTTTTCCATCTTGTTTCAAGTCATGGATATCAAATCCTCATTTAATCTGTTGTTAGGGCGCCCGTGGCTACATGAAGTCGGAGCCATACCTTCCACATTACACCAGAAACTCAAATTTATATCTGGGCATAAGATTATCACGATCATTGGAGAATGGCACAGTGAGAAAGAGAAGGCCACCAACAGTGTGGAGAAACCCAACATGCTGGATATACCACACACCGCTGAGGACGTCGACCTCCATAGTTTCGAGTACGAGGTGTCGGCAATACTCTCAGAACCCATTGAGGGCATCATGTCTAAAATGGGAGGTGGTATGGTAATGGCAGTGGCAATGCTCCAAAAGTGGGGCTATCAGAAAGGAAGGGGTCTGGGACCCAAACTACAAGGCAGAAGAGAGCCAGTTGCGATAAGGGACAGAAAGTAAGATTCGGGCTAGGATACAAGCCCACAGAAGAAGAGGTTCGAGAGGCCAAAGAGAAAGCCAGGGTCGTCGCGGCTGCAAAAGCTCAAGGAATCAATATAGAAGAGAAACCTCGCCCTAGGCCGCACATCAGGGATTCCTTTATCAATGCAGGGGTCGTAAAGATCGATTAAAATGGGGCAACCCATTTGACCCCACACAAACCCATAGCCCCAGTCCATCCCACCAATCCCCAGATCTCCCTTCCCAGCTTGGAGATAGACTTGGTTGCGTTATCCCTTTTTGAGGAACAACGGTCGATATTTGAACAAACCCCCCCTGTGGTGAATTACCACAAAACTGAGTTATCATTTGAGGACATGATCTCAGACGAAATGGGGATCAACATGATGGAGGCTGACTCCAATGAGTCATATCAGTCAGCACCCTCCATCCCAACAGGTAAAGAAGCGGCCCCTCAGGTACACAACTAGGCATCTTTGCCTTAAACTCTAGAAGCAGGAAGTGGCCTAAAGTTTGGCACTTGTTTCCCAAAAAACACAACCTATAAAAAGTGAGATAAGCCCTTGGCAGGCAGTACCTTGTATATACACAAATCCGCCTAGCCAAGGGTCCGTCTCTGAAGAAAACAAAAATCTCAAAAACATGGAAGAAAACAAAAATCCTAAAAATATTGAAAAAATCCAAAGTCTAAAAATATTGTCATTTAAAATTCCAAAAAAGGTCCCACAAAAGGATGCCTTAATCAAAATACCCGTCCCACGTGAAATCGACCCCTTCCCTGTAGAAATACAAGAAGAGGTAGGGATCACGAGTCTGGACGAGGATGTCTCCTTCGAGGAGCTCCCCGATGAGCTCCTTGACCAATTTGCCGACTTTGAGCACGGCCCTACCCCCATTGTTGAAGAGACAAAAGACGTCAATCTAGGAACTGAGGAGGTTCCCAGGATATCCAAAATCGGAACATCACTGTCTCCTGAGGAAAGAAAGAGCATGATCGACTTCCTTCGGTCATACCAAGGCATTTTTGCCTGGTCATATGAGGACATGCCTGGTCTAGATACTGATTTGGTTGAGCATGAGTTGCCCCTCTACCCTGATATGAAGCCAGTCAAGCAGAAGTTGAGACGTCTCCGACCCGAGTGGATGTTAAAAGTCAAAGATGAGGTCATCAAGCAATATAATGCAGGGTTTCTCATGGTATCCAAATACCCGCAGTGGCTAGCCAATATTGTGCCTGTATCGAAGAAGGATGGAAAGGTCCACATGTGCATCGATTTCCGCAATTTGAACAGAGCGAGCCCAAAGGACGATTTCCCATTACCACACATCGTCATCTTGGTTGATAACACAACTAAGCACGGGATGCTTTCTTTTATGGATGGACTCTCAGGATATAATCAGATAAAAATGGCAGAGGTTGATTGTAAGAAGATAGTGTTCATTACCCCCTAGGGAACCTTTTGCTATCGAGTCATGCCATTCGGGCTGAAGAATACCAGTGCAACGTACCAGAGAGCTATGACTGCACTATTTCATGACATTATGCACCGAGAGATTAAAGTGTATGTCGATGACATGATAGCCAAGTCACAGGAGCAAAGTGACCATCTGGTAAACCTTCAGAAGCTGTTTGAAAGGTTGAGAAAGTATCGACTACATTTAAATCCACAGAAGTGCGCGTTCAGTGCTATGTCCGGGAAACTGTTGGGATTCATCGTCAGTAGTAGGGGGATCGAGGTCGACCCAATCAAATTCAAAGCCATCACTGAAATTCCATCGCCCTCTACCGAGAAAGAGGTTAGAGGATTTCTGGGTAGAATACAGTATATCAGTCAGTTCATTACACAACTAACTCCAATCTGCACGTCGATCTTCAAATTATTAAGGAAGAATTCGCCCGTTGAATGGAACGACGATTGTCAGGCAGCGTTCAAAAAAATTAAAAGCTACCTCCTTAATCCACTTGTTTTGGTACCACCTGAGCCAGGGAGACCACTCTTGATGTATCTCTCCACGACGGAAGTTTTGATGGGATGCGTCTTGGGGAAGCACGATGAAACGGGAAGAAGAGAGCAGGCCATTTACTATCTGAGCAAGAAGTTTACTGATTATGAGACGCACTACTCCCATCTAGAGAAAGCGTGCCTGGCTCTTGTATGGGCTACTCAAAGGCTCCGCCATTATTTGCTATCCCAGGCCGTTCTACTCTTAGCCCGAATGGATCCATTAAAATACCTATTTGAAAAGCCAGCTCTCACTGGACGAATCGCACGATGGCAACGTTTATTATTTGAATTCGACATCACGTACATCACTCAGAAATTGATCAAGGGGTAGGCGCTTGCTGATCATCTTGCCGACAATCCTTTACCTGACTATGAGCCGTTAAGAACCGAATTCCCAGATGAAGATATCTTGTTCATGACGGAAGACGTTATAGAAAAAGCAGAAGAATCATGGGTAATGCACTTTGACAGGGCAGCAAATGTCAAGGGCCAAGGAGTTGGCACCATCCTAATTTCACCGAAGAGATCCCATGTACCGGTCTCTATCAAACTCAACTTTCCTTGTACTAACAATATGGCTGAGTACGAGGCTTGCGCTGCTGGTCTACAGGCGGCTCTCGATCTGAATATAACTCACCTTCGAGTATTCGGCGATTCCCAGTTAATCATATGTCAGACAAATGGTGACTAGAAGACGAAAGATGAGAAACTGATCCCCTATCATGAACACCTTGAGGATCTGATAGCTTGCTTCCAAGATGTGACTTTCTCATACGTCCCCCGGATAAGGAATCGCTTTGCCGACTTATTAGCAACTTTGGCGTCAATGATTGAAATCCCTAATGGTGTTGAGATGAAGCCGATCGTGATCGAGTAGAGGAATGAGCCAACCTTCTGCCTCCAGATTGAGGAACCTACAAAGCCTTATGATGAGCCACCTTGGTTCTCAGATATCAAGAATTTTCTCGAGATCCTAACTTTCCCAGAGGGTACATCTAAGACAGACCGATGAACCATTCAACGTTTAGCGGTGGGTTACGTCATTTGCGGGGGATGCCTCTACAAGCGATCATACAATAACATCTTACTCAGGTGCCTTACTGAAAGTGAAGCGGTCAATATTATGAAAGAAACCCATGAGGGAGTATGCGGAGCCCACATCAGCGGTCACATGCTCGCCAAGAAAATTCTACAGCAAGGATACTTTTGGACCACTATGGAGTCAGATTATTGCAAACATGTTCAAAAATGCTATAAGTGTCAGGAACACTCCAGTCTGATACACGCTCCTGCCATTGATCTTCACTGCATGACCACTCCTTGGCCATTTGCTACCTGGGGCCTTGACGTTGTCGAAATGATTAATCCAAAAGCATCAAACGGACATCGGTTCATCCTCGTCGCCATTGAATACTTCACCAAGTGGGTAGAAGCGGCATCATCTGCCAACATCACTACCAGTCACGTCGAGAAGTTTCTCAAGAATAATATTGTGTGCCGATTTGGAGTACCCAAGGATATCATCATGGATAACGGCACAAACTTTGCGAATAAGCGCATCCAAGACTTCTGCGAGCAATACAAGATCAAGCACCATCGCTCATCCCCCTACCGGCCTCAAACTAATGGAGCCGTGAAAGCCACGAATAAGACAGTCGTCCGCATACTTGAAAAAATGGTCGCCACTTATCGAGATTGGAGCGAAATGCTGCCATTTGCTTTGTGGGCCTACCGAACGTCGATCCGTACCGCTACAGGGGCAACACCATTCTCCCTTGTGTATGGAACTGAGGCTGTCCTCCCAGTAGAGGTTGAAGTACCCTCACTTCGAATTCTCATGGAATCAGGCTTACCCAAAGCAGAAAGAGAGAGATCACGCTTTGATTAATTAAACTTATTAGACGAAAAGAGACTCCTACCCTTATGCCATACCCAAGTTTACCAGGGGTGAATCGCACGTGCTTACAATAAACTTGTTCGCAGTCGAGATCTAAAGGTAGGAGACACTGTGCTGAAGAAGATCTTCCCATCCCTCCACGCTGATCCGAGAGGAAAGTTTAAGCGAACTGGGAAGGACCAAACATTATTCGAGAAGTATTACTAGGATACGCCATCCGCCTCACCACCATGGACGAAGATCATCTTCCTGAGCCCATCAACGCTGGATACGTCCGAAGGTTCTACTCTTAGTCTATCGCGATAAGGTAAGTATTGGTGAAACAGATACGTGACTGCTCAAGAACCACCCAAAAGAGGCCATCATTCCAAGCATAGTAGCCCAAAAACATCCCTAAAAATGATGATATCCTTTGCTACCCCATTTGAGCCTAGGCCTTTCTTTCAATAAACCCATTCCCCCCAAAAAAAATATTTATACACAGGTACATATACCAAAAAAAGAGAAAAAAAAATAAAGTAGAGTCACTATCAAAATTTAAAAAAAAATCGAAAAAAGTAAAACCTCAAAAAGAGATTGCCTGAAATGAAGCAAAAAGAATAAAAAATGTGTAGAAGAATCACGGGGCATGTACAGTAAAAATCCCTAAGGAAGAAAGTATGTTGAGAAAACTGAAGTCGTATCAAGGAAACCCTTTTAGCCTAGCATACCTTCAAATCCTAACCTAACCCATGGCCAAGCTACACCCTGAAGGAAGCCCTCTTTGTAGGTTCGTAAGCAGTCATAATATCTGTTAAGTCAACATGAGCCGAGTCGTATGACACCAGAACCCCATCCAGCCGGCTATGATGGAATCGACGTCTATGTTGTGGCTCTTGAAAAAATAAAAAGAATAAAAAATAAAATAAAAATACAAGCTCAAAGCAAGATGGACGTGGTGAAAACCTGAAAGGGCGCTACGGGTAAAAATAGCGAGCTTGTACAGACCAGGTGAAAACCTGAAAGGGCGCTTGGGGTAAGAGAGCTAAACCCATGGACGTGATGAAAACTCGAAAGGGCACCACGGGTAAAAAAAAAAGGGAGATAAAAAAAAAAGAGAAAAAAAAATAGAAAAAGGAAAGGTTTGGACTGATAAAAATTATTGAAGAGCCCCCTTGGTTACTACCCCTGTCCCCTTATTTTTTTGGGGGGGCCGCTCATGCTAGTTCAAATCAGGTCCCGACCAGAATTGTCTTGGTGAAACCCGCAGCGTCGAACGTATGACCCAAGGCAAGGAGAAAGGTTTAACTCAATTTAAAGGGATCAATATTCCGGCCTTGGCAAATTCGAAAACTCATCCAGGTCCGACTCCAAAAAAGGGGGGGTCGACCATGCTCAAAGGTGGACCCAAGGTTTCTCAAAATATCACCCAATGATTAAGGCACAAAAAAAAAGAAGAGAAGAAAAAAAAAAGAAGAAAGAAGAAAGAGGATATAATACATAAACAAAAAAATAGATCTGTATAGATGTATGTAACTGCCTTTTGTATCACTTGCACTACATCTAAAAAAAAAGCCGGTGTGATGACTGGCGTGTTTTCCTTTTTACAAGTATAGAAAAAACAAAAAAACCAAAAAATAAAAAACAAAAATAAAAATAATAAAAAATACATATATATGTATACCAAAAATGTGTGTATCTGTAAAGGGGTTTTCTACGCCCCTTTTTTCTGTGTATATGATCTGTGTAAAAAGTTCTGTGTGCAGGAAGGAGTCAACGGCCCAACTCGCGCTTCAAAGTGTTAATCTCAGCATAAAGATCATCCTCTCAGACATTCCTCTCAGTCAGCCAATGACCATGCAGGCTCTTGAACCTCTTCTGAGAAGAGTCGGCGGCTCCAAAAGCAACGCTCAGTGATTCCTTCAAACAGAGAACCTCACTTTCCACTGCGTCTACTCTAACCCTCTCGCATGCCAAGAGATCTTGCAGGACCCTCTTCTCATCCACCAATAGCTGGATACGGGTTCGGAGAGCCGCTTCTTTCTTTGGCCAGGGGCCTCCAGTCTCAATGCTCTCTAACAAATTCGGGCCATCGGCGGTAGGCCGTTCAGTCAATAGCCAGGCCTCATACTCAGGAGAAGTTCTAACTGAGTCTCCCTGCTCAAAATCACACATCAGGGTCGACTGTCGCGTCTCCCAAAGAGCAACAATCCGGTCTATGTCTCCAGAGGATCCCCTAGAAAAGATCAAATCACATAAAGGGGGTCTGGCCTCACAAGGCACCTGCTGAGGGTAGCCAAACTGACGCAACACCTGGAATGGGAAGTAGAAGGTGCTGCCGGTTAGTCCTAGGAGGGTGATACACTCATGGTCTCTAGAACGAATCACTGGGAAGGTCCGATCCAACCAAGGAAGCCTCCATGTCAGCTCAGCATCGACCAACCAAAGTTTCAGAGCCGATGTATCACCCTGGGGGAGTAAGTGGCATCTACCAAAAAACAGTGGGCCACTTCGCCTCAAGCAACATAGAAGCGAGGCACGGGCCCCAAAATGGCAAAATGCTCACCCAGCCAGACCTAGAGCAATAAGGGGCATCCCCGAAGGCCCTCCACTTTGCCCAAGGCAAAAGAATCAAGGCATCGGTACAGCTCGACAAGCACCAAATGCATCATGGACCGGCCCGCCTCCAATTCCATCAAAATATCACAAACTACCAATGAGAAGCTCTCTCCCCCAGTGTAGAAGAGGATTTCAAAGATGAGGCCAAGTGCTAGAGCTTTCACGTTAAAGACACTCCTAACTGGCAATCTTCGGAGGCTTTCATCACCGAAAAGTTCTTTGAGGAATTTCAACGAACACCTTGTGGGCCCCCTGACGAGGCTTTTCTCATATTCGGATTTCTTTAAACCGAGAGTAAGGTGAACGGATCTGGAATACCCGGGCCTAGGCATAACTCTTGCAAGGTCCCTATGAAGCTTCAGGCCAAACAGATTGGATAGCTCCTCAAGGGTTGGGGTCAGCTCCCGCTTCCCAAAACAGAATAGATGGAGGTTCACATCCCAGCACGAAGCGGCGACATGAAGGAGCTCCCACTGAAGAGGAATCTCTAAGAAGGAAGGAAGGCGAGATAGCCCAAGGCGCCCCAAGTCGGCGAGCTCACTCTCGTTCAGACTCCCAAACCAAGCCGCCAAGAACGTGGGCCCCAAGCCCGACAAAGGGGATACATTGGCTCCGGATCCCTCCACGTAAGGAAGGGTTAGGAGGCGGATCCATGAACGTACAAGGATCTTTTGGGAAGATAAGAATCAATGTAGGAAGATGGACCCGTCTTGGAGAAACAAGAGCTAAAGATGACGATCAAAAGTGCCAAGTCAAACAAAAAAGAAACCATTTCTAGGTCAATTCGGGCATATAAGGCCCCACTGTTCGCAGGCCAAACCTGGCACAACTAATAGTTGCGCCAACACATTGTTGTCCCCATTTTGGTCTGGTGCAACTATTTTGGTCTGGCGCAACTAATAGCTGCGCCAGTGCATTACACCCCCATTTTGGCCTGGCGTAACTATTAGTTGCGCTAGTGAAATTTATTTGGCACTTTAGCCTGGCGCAACTAATAGTTGCGCCAGACTAAAACCCCCCTCTACAGCCATCTCAAGACCGAACTGAAGAGGGGACTTCTGTCCTTTTTGTTGATTTTATATATGTCGGCACTTCCGACCATCAATGACTTGTGAAATGTTTTATTATGTGCAGGATTGATCCTACACTGATGCATGCGACCCAAAAGGCCCCCCTCTACAGCCGTCTCAGACCTACTTGAGGATTGATCCTACATTGAGGCATGCGACCCAAAAGGCCACTTTCTAAAAAGGCATGGAGCAGGCACATCCTGCAGAGAAACAGATTTGATGCCAAGCAAGCAAAGCATAAAATCAAAGCAAGACCATTTCCCAAATAATTATAAAAAAATCAAATTTGTTTCCAAAAGTACCACACCAACCATTCTCCAAATTGTTTAAAAAATAGATCCCAAAATAAAATCCAAAAAAATAATGAAGGAAACTAATAGCCTATTCCTTGCTCGCTCCCTTGGACTTCTTGACCACACCTGCAAAATCCTACTCAGCAGGGAACACGACTCCTTAGCCCGGGCACGCTGCAAGGCACAGTCAAGGATAAGATCAGTCCAGGGGCCAATGATAATGAAAAAAAAGAAATGAGAAAAAGAGAGGAGTTGAGCAGCCAGGTACTCACCGTCTCCACCTCCCGAAGCTCTGCCAGATGACGATGGTACTCCGCATATTCCATAGCCGAGTCGAAGTCCAACGATACAATATTCAATTGTTAGAACACCCCTGAAAGCATGTACCTAAGGAAACCAAAATAAAGAAGAAGTGGCTCATCTGAAAACTCACCCCAGGGACCACCTCAGGAGGAGGAACATGGGCCACCTCGGCAGAGAGCCGTGCCTGTTGGTCCACGTCGGCACAGAGATCTGAGAGGAAGCCATCGTCAAGACACCGAAAGGTCCCATAAGCTACAGATGGACCCCCACCAGGGACACCCGCCTGAGAGGTACCCGACGGACCAGCACTTGACGAACCCTCGCCCGAGGGACCCGCACCAGAAGGACCAGCACTAGAGGGATCTACCCCTAACATGTCAGCAGCACTCGTCCCACCTTCATCATCTGAACCATCTCCCGGAGCAAACTGTGAACCAGACAAGGATCTATTCAGATAAGACTCAGGCCAAGTAAAAGCGAAAGAGAAATTAATCCGAGCTGAGAAGAAGTTACCTGACCAAGTGGGCCCCCGAACGCAAGGAAATTAGCGCTAGGGACAAAATGCGGCAAGATGAATCGGTAGGGGAGGCACTCGTACCAAGCATGATAATCCCCAGGCACATGGAGAGCGCGAATGGGGAACCCATTGTTGAAAAAGGCTGCTGTCAACTCCTCAATACTGCCAGCAGGACTCCAAACGTCAACCGGTGGGTCCACGGGTATGGCATAGTAGCCCTGGAACTGATGCACCACCCTCTCCCCCAAATAGTAGCATTTGGCCCACGCTCCATAAAAGAAGACGACGCGGCGATTGTTGAATAGGCGGGAGGCACCCACGGTTGCTCAGTCCCAGAAGGGGGATGTCGGTAAAGATCGGGGAGGATCTGCTCAAAATCAAAAAGCAAGAGGGACCAAGTAAGCAACACCTCAATCAAAAGAAATGCCCAAGCTGAAAGTGAACAAAGGTTATCACCTGCTCAGGCACCATCAAATCAAGCTTGTACCTTAGGCCCATTTCCAGGTGCTTTAGGCCCACGTCATGGCGTCGGGCCTAATGCCAGTTGCTGAGGAGGGGATAGGTGAGCACCTCCGTGAAAAGGAGCGGGCGCCCAGGGTGAAAGTGGTGGTATCCCCATACCTGAAAAAGGGGCATGGCACGAGAGCATGTCAGTAATATAAATGGATCAGTCAGAAAAGAAAAATGATGAGTAGATGATAGCAGTAACAAAAGTGAAGGGGTGAGGAATTACCTCCCAAACGGCCCAAAATCCCATGGCAAACTTCGAGTCCCTGGTCGTGACCTGGGATAAGTTGTACATCAGCCAGGCGTATCCCACCCCTCCCCAGTCATGCCTGGGAACATCGCCCCAATTATCCATCACACTCAATAGGGCCAGGCTGACCCATCCCCCACTGGCATTTGTAAAAAGGGTCTTGCCCAGCAGGAGTAGGAGGGTGATGCGAGCTAGAACAATCGCCCACTCTGGCGTGATGTAAAGCACCCGATCTGACTGGCCCAGGTCCACCAACTCGTCAGCAGAAAAAAGAGGTCAGCCAGGACATCTTGACCTCTGTGCCATGGGTCTGCCCACGAGGAGGATAGGCCCCGATCAACCGAATGATGTCCTCTCGGCTCGGTACCGCCAAGGTGGATATCGGGACTCCGCCAATCCTAATGCCAGCAATCATGGCCCAATCAACGGGCGTCAGCGTCAGCTTGGCATACGGCATGTGGAACGTCATGGTCTCGGGACCAAACCACTCAATAAGGGCCTTTAGATAGGCGGCATCCACCCTCATGGGAGGGCAGGACAAGAACTCCTCGAAGCCCACCTGCTCCAACAAAACTTTCACCACGGGGGGGGGACATAAAGGTAGAACTCATGGAAGTCGAGCCACCCCCCGCGGAACACAAAGTTGGGCAGCTCCTGTACCCAAAAAAAAAAATACAATAAAATACACATCAGATAGCAGAGGTAAAGAAAAAACTGTGCAAAGGAAAGAAACTGAACCTATCTTTTACCTTGCCCGCTATTCCGAAATTGGAGATGAGTGTGCTGCTGATGGAGGAGGCCGACCCGGGCAGCCTCACCCTGCATCTCGAGCCATGGGCCCGCTCTCCGCTCCACCCAGAGGAACTACTCTCCTCGCGGATTGTACACTATCTCGGGCCCCTCCTCGTGTTCCTCCTCGGGAACGTGCTCATCACCGCTCGACATGCTGGGGCAACAAAGCAATCACGTCAGAACAGATCAATGATAAAAAGCCATGATATCCTATGCTGCAAAAAGGGAGGTAAGTATCCTCACCTTCCCCCTTTTTTTTAACATATTTTTAAAAAAAAAATGAGAGATACACATCCAAAAAAAAAACTATAACAAAAAAATCCCGTTTTAGGCTGAAAATGCAAAAAAAAAAATCTTTTCTTCAGAAAAAGATAATAAATAAAATTTTCCCTTCCTACCTTTGAAAATAAAACAAGTTAGAAGCAAATAAAATCGTTCTTTTATCACTCCAAAAAGAAAAAAAGAAAAGGCCCTTCTTTTACACTTAGAAAAAGAAATCCTCCCTTTATGTCTAGGGAAAAAAAAAAAAATCTCTTTCTTTCTGTTTAGAAAAAAAAAAAAAAAAAAGAAGTCCTTCACTTTATACCTCGAAAATCATAAAAAAAAAAAAAAAGGTCTTTCCTACTGTTTAGAAAAAAAAAAAACAAAAAAATCCTTTCTTTATAAAATAGGAAACAAAAAAAAATCTTTCTTTCTGTTTAGAAAAACTAAAAAAAAAAGTCCTTCATTTTACGCTCCTAAAATCATAAAAACAAAAAATCCTTTCCTTATACCTCTAAAATCAGGAAACAAAAAAACAAAAAAAGAATCCTTTTCTTCATGGACCATAAAATCAAGAAAAAAAAGAATCCTTCTTGCATACTATATATATATATATATATATATATATATATATATATATATATATAAAAAGAAAAAAAAAACAAACACCAAAAAAAATCCTCCTTTTGTGACCAAAAAAATCCTTCTTTTACAAAAAAAAAACTAAAACAAAAAAATATTACATATATATAAATCAATACCTTAGATACTTTTCAAAAAAAAAGCAAAATCCTTTTTAATGTTAAGAGAAATATAAAGAAAAAAAAAACACTTTCTCCTTAATTAGTTTTCAATATATAGAAACCAAAAATCATTAGAAATTCCCTTTTTCTAAACTAGTTGTCAAAAAGGATGTATAAAATCCTTGCTTTGAGATAAAAAACAAAAAAATAACATAAATAAAACCCCTTTTCTAGGCACAAATAAAAACAAAAAATTATTATTTGCATATATATATATATATATATATATATATATATATATATATATATATATATTATGCATAAAATCAAAAAAAGAAAAGAAGAAGGCATTGTTCATAAAAAAAAATCATTCACACATCATTAACCAATATGCCTACAACAAAAAAAAACTATTCTTCATCTAGAAATGCAAGATCATGATCATATTTGCATAACAAAAAGCAAGAAAAATCAAGAAAAAAGAGTTTAAAAGATTACCTTATGAAGAAAAAGGGGGTTGCTTTGTCTAGCGTAGGCCCACGATCGATCCGCAAGCAAAACAACGGCAATGGGCACGCTAAAGGCAACGTAAAGGAACCCTAGGGGGAGGGGGAGCGGTTTTCGATTTCAAAGAGGAAGAGAGGGGGAAGAATTCGAAATGAGACCCCACTGCCCGAGTTCGGGCTGTTTTAAATACCCAGCCAAACCTGGCGCAACTAATAGTTGCGCCAGGCAAATGTTTGCCTCCCTTTAGCTTGGCGCAACTAATAGTTACGCCAGGCTGTTCTTGGGCCCATATTGGCTAGCCGCAACTAATAGTTACGCCAGGCACTCAGGCCGGGTCTTAGGCCTGGTACGGGCCAGATGGGAAGACCGGTCCCCCACTTCCTTTTGTTTGTTTGTTCGGTAACTTCCAACCGATGCACGCGCTCCCAAGGCGGCTTTTCGGTCATCCTTCGATTTGCCAAGGAAGTCGTGCTAAAATAAGGACAGGCCGAGGACAACGAGCACCCCGGTCCTACACACAAGGAAAATAAAATAATATAATATAATCCCCACAGAGAAGCCGGAAATATTCACAAGACAACTCCAAAAAAATCCAAAAATTCACATAAAATAATAACTCCAAAATTCAAAAAATTCACATAAAATAATAACTCCAAAAAAATCCAAAAATTCACATAAAATAATAACTCCAAAATTCAAAAAATTCACATAAAATAATAACTCCAAAAAAAAATCCAAAAATTCACATAAAATAATAACTCCAAAAATTCACATAAAATAATAACTCCAAAATTCAAAAAATTCACATAAAATAATAACTCCAAAAATCCAAAAAATTCACATAAGATAATAGCTTCAAAATTCAAAAAATCTCATAAAATAACAGTTGAAAATTTCAGAAAATTGCAAGAAATGATAGAAAAATCAAAAATAGATTTGAACCTGCACAACGCACAAGCATAAAGCGATAAAACGTTAATATTTTATCAGCAATGCACCTGTGCCACATTAAAGTCCTGAGTCGGAGGTTCGCCTCGGATCCTTGGATCCTGCTTTAAGGTAGGAGCAACGGTGTCGATCCCGGTCAAACAGCCAATGTTTCGATTGAGTCGACTCCACTGTTAAATCTTTGCGACAAGCGCTTGGACTCATGTGAACTTAAGTGCCTTAAGCTTCAGATTCTCCATTAAAAAAAAAGGTCAATTGTTGGTTGAAACCAACCTATCAAGAATGAGATTATGTGTCAATCAAACTATGTGCAACCATGCATTCAGAAGGGTTCATTTCCCTTTTTATTTTTCACAGGCTTAAAACCTATATGGGCAGCAGTATCCCTATAAAGTGTACGCCATGCGTCTGGGTATCCTTATGATGGTCGTTTGTCCTCCTAAATTGTACTCGGGCGGGTCCGGGTCGGGGCTTCCATCACCTTTGTTGTTGCTTATTGCCCCTAATGGGTGCATGTTTATGCATAGTTAATTGATGCTTATGATCATTGTTGGCAGAAACTAGGGTTGGATGTCCCTTTTGGGTTAGCACCCGATAACTGGTTGGATCTGTTTAGTGGTATTTGAAGCTGGACGCTCTGGGTCATGTGGATCTAAGGCACGTTTTGAAAAATGGCACACACCCCTAAAAAAGCGTTGTGACATCTATTCACTTCGCTCAGGTGGTCATGCTAAATAAACTTTGGGATCGATGGGTTCACCCAAAGATCTCGAACCCTGCTTTTAGCAGGGGCACCCGCGAATAATCCAATGAGGTCGTTGAATGCCTTGTAGGATTGGACGCAAACTGTGGAGCCTTGCGTATGTTTGCTTCGTGCCTATCTTTGAATGTGGGTCGATCACCCCTCTTACTTACGAAGTTGTTGCATTTAGAATGAATCTCGAACATCAATCACCTTCAAAACATCTCGAGAGGTGAACATTTTTTCCAGCTATTGGGCTTTCGCAACTCATTCCACCTCGGTTATGCCCAGTAATGTCACTAAGCGCTTGGGAACTGATTACCTCGAGAAACGAATGATTAGCCTGGAACTCCAGGGCTCTCATTTTCTCACCGTGTTACTCATCCGATGTTTGAAGTTCGTTCTGAATACAGCAGACCCGTCAGTGATGCCTTGGGCCTCTTCGAATGTCTCTTTTCTTTGGCATTCGATCATTAGTGATCGGATACCAAAGAGGGGCATCTGTAGACACCCAAATTTGACCCAAGGCCTGATCGAAACACATTTTGAGAGAGGCGCATTTTTGATCTTTTGATGGCATGTATGGAATCCTTAAGAATCACCCTAAACCCTTAGAAATCACCCTACATCCCCCAGGAACCTACCCCGAACCTTTAGAAACCAACCCCGACCCTTAGAACCCTTTTCAAACCCTAACCTAACCTTCCCAGGCAATAAGGAGGAGGGGCACACCAGAACTAGCTACGACCCTCTACAGTGACCAACTCTTATACCATTAAAGAGTGGAGGTTGTCAGCTTTCCAACGGTCCAAGAATCGCCCCAATCGGAGGTATATATCGGAAGATGTGACAATCCTAACCCGGAGGGTAGGATGGTAATTTCGAGGTGCCCCCCCTAGGGATTTGGCGCGACTATTAGTCGCGCCAAGGTATTTCTCCCCAGAAATAGCCTGGCTTAACTAATAGTTGTGCCAGGTATAAATTTTGCCTGGCGCAACCAATCCTCCCTAATTTTAAGCCTGACATAACTAATAGTTGCGCAAAGTTTAAAAGGTGGCCCCCACCTCGCGAGCTAACTTCCAAAGATCGTTTCACTATTTTATCAGTAGATGCATTTGCACAGAACTATTAGTTGCATATATTTGCCTCGAAATTTGTGTTTTGGGTTTGACTTGTTGACCACCTCAACCTTTGGGGTGTGTTTTGATAGTTCTGTTGCACCCATTCCTTACCTATTTGCAACCTTGCAAGTGGCTTAAAGTCTCACCTCATCATCCACCATTAAAACCACCTTCACACCTTTCCAAGCTCTCAAAATTCTAAGAAACCTTAGATTTGAGATTACCTAATTGCTAACTCCAATTGGCATCTAAGTAGCCTCCTACTCCACTCCTTTCCTATAAATAGATTCCCCCACCCCTTGGTTTAAGGGTTGAGAATTTTGGCCTAAGAGAGAAAGAGCTTAAAGTGAGAAGATCTTTCTCCCTTAAGTGCACACTTCTCATACAAATTTCAGAATTCTAAAACCTCCTTTGAGTAATATTTTTCACCTTAGATCCCTTAGTTTAGGTATATGTTACCCATTCACCTTCCCTCTCTACCTCTTAGTTAGCAAGCCTTAGAGGTTAGAACCCCACTTTCCACCATACAAAGCCTTCAAGAGCTCATCAAAACAAGTCACGCAAGGCTCTCCTATGGTGCTACAAGGGCCCGAGGGCTTCGGCTCTCCCCTTTCTTCTCCTATCTCTTTTTGGCATTCCCTACTCTTTCATTTGTGCCATTACGCCGCTGAATTTTTGGTAGGAACGGAGTAGGACTGGAGGCCCATTTGGGCAAGAGGGAACCATTTCCTTATCTTTTACATCATTTTATTTTTGGCCATTAGTAGAGACAGCATTAAGCAGGTTGATCGGGTGCCTAACACCTTCCCGATCGATAACCGAAGCCCCTACCCAAGAGCCTTTGGCGTGGACCGGATTCAGAGTCATATTTTTAGCACTTAGGCGCTCATAAAAATGAACTAGATATCCCGGGACACTGAAAGCTCCGGGTGGCAACTCTATATTTTTCATCGTTAGAGAGCGCATCATCGCGACGAGGATCGTATCGATTTCTACGGTTGCACACCCATAGCCCAAACCATCTCGAGCCGATCCTCATAAAGGGAAGAGGCGAATACATACTCGGGAAGAAAGGTTTTGGAAGTCCACCATGGGTTGGGGACTTCGTGCTCAATTTGGGTCGGGACGGGGGCTTGGACGGGTGGAACCACGTCCACAACAAGTGCCACGGGTGGCACGACAGGTTGGGGAATGGGTTCGGGGGTGGTACCGAAGCACGAACCCGGGACGTTGGAGTCTTACGCGAAGCGTTCTTCATTCGCGGTCCCATGGCATAAAATGCTCAAAAATGGAGAAAAGAACCCAAAATAACAGAAAGGAAGGGTTTTACCGATTTGGTCGGGTGAAATCAAAGCAAATCACGCAGGAGAAGGAAGTCCAATGCCAAAAAAAAAGCATGTCGAATGGAAGGTTGAACGATAGGTTGGAAAACCTCTTGATCTATCACTCTCACGCGCTGTGCAAATGAGCGTTCTAAAACTCAAATGCCCCTTAAAACCCCAAGATTGATCGATCAATGCTCTTATTGATCAATCAATAGAGCACTTAAAAGCCCCCGATACATTGATCGATCAATCACTCACTGTTGATCGATCAATGACACATGAATTGATCGATCAATACCCTATGTTGATCGATTAATTTCCCTCATTGACCGATCAACCAACCTTGGTGATCGATCAGTACCTCCAAAATTGATCGATCAATCAATAGATCCTAGACCTAATAAGCTAACAAGTGTTGATCGATCAATGCACTTATTGATCGATCAAACATCAAAGGTGATCGATCAATATCTAAATTGATCGATCAATCATGTCAAGAAGCAATTTGTTCATATATTTATCTTTAATTTATTAATGCAGACCAATAGCATTCCTAAGAATGAAGGCATACCATACCCTACATACGGCACCCGTACAAGTAAGGCATGCATTCACAATCAATGACTGTAAACCAACCCGTGAAAGTACCTTCGACATTAGGTAAACAAATGCGGGTACTGCTCACGAATCTCAGTTGCGCGTTCCCAGGTAGCTTCGGAAGCTAAATGATTTCTCCACTCCACAAGTACTAGTGGAATCAACTTGGTCCTCAAAACTTGATCGCCATGATCCAAAATCACTATCGGTTCCTCAATCACCGTCAGATCCTCTTGCAACTCAATCGGCTGGAAATCTAAGATGTGAGTCGGGTCGCGCACGTATCGTCATAGCATGGAAACATGAAAAATGTTATGCATGCTCGCCAACTGCGGTGGCAAAGCAATCCGATAAGCGACTTCATCAACCCGTTTGAGTACCTCAAAGGGGCCGATATATCGAGGACTCAACTTCCCTCGCTTCCTGAAGCGCATAACGCCCTTGGTTGGCGAGATCTTCACAAAGACCTTGTCTCCAACTTGAAAACAATAGTTAATTCCATTGCTAATCATTTTAACTAGGAATAGTAACCTTCTCGAATGCATTTGAGTATACCTGAAACTCGACGTGCGTCCGATGGAGATCAGCATAGCTCTTTTGGCAACTTTGAGCAACCCTTAATCTTTCGCGGATCAACTGAACTATCTCGGTTGCACTGTCCATGATATCAGGTCCAAAAATAAGCTTCTCCTCGACTTCTTCCCAATTCCAAGGAGATCTGCAGCGTCATCCATACAAGGCTTCATAAGGCGCCATCCCAATACTCGACTGATAGCTGTTATTGTAAGCGAACTCGATCAAAGGTAAATGCTGATCCCATGAACCATGAAAGTCCAACATACATGCACGCAACATATCCTCTATGATCTGGTTCACTCTCTCAGTCTTCCCATCTGTCTGAGGATGAAACGCTGAGCTAAACTCCAGTCTAGAACCCATGCCTTCTTGAAATCGTCGCTAGAATTATGACATATAGAGCGGATCTCTATCACACACGATGCTGGCTGGTATGCTATGCAACCGAACTATCTCCTTCATGTACAGCTCTGCAAGGTTATTGGCTGTATATGTACTCCGATATGGCAGAAAGTGTGTAGACTTTGTCAGTCGATCTACAATGACCCATATGGCATTACTCTTTCTCAATGTGTTTGGCAATCCCAAGATAAAATCTATAGAAATGACTTCCCGTTTCCACTCTGGCACTGGTAACGGTTGTAATAACCCTGCTGGATTCTGATGGTCTACTTTTACCTGCTAGCAGACCAAACACTGAGAAACATAATCCGCAACATCTTTCTTCAGTCCTCTCCACCAAAAACTTCGCTTGAGATCTTGGTACATCTTGATACTCTAAGGATGTATAGCATACGTAGACTTATGCGCTTCCTCTAAAATAATATCTTTAAGATCCGTATTAACTGGTATACACATTCGATCTCTAAATAGCAAGGTACCATTATCCTTAATGGAGAAATCAGGTACGATCCCGTTGATCACATCTTTTCTAATGGCCATAAGCTCATCATCAATCATCTGGAGCTTACGTACGTTATCAAACAACGTGGGCCGTATCACAATAGTAGCCATCAATGCCCCTGAACCTTTGATGTCAATCAGTGTATCGCACCAGGCCAGGTCCTCAAGTAGATGCCACCTCTGCACTCTGGTGATAAGATGTGACAACTGAGCTGAAGACTTCCTACTCAAAGAATCTGCAACAACAGTGGCCTTCCCAGGGTGATACTGGATGGAACAATCGTAATCCTTTAAGAACTCCATCCATCTGCGCTGTCGCATGTTCAGGTCCTTCTGAGTAAACAGATACTTGAGGCTTTTGTGGTTGGTGAATATGTCAAATGTCTCACTGTATAAGTAGTGCCTCCATATTTTTAGAGCAAAAATCACCGTTGCCAATTCCAAATCATGCGTAGGATAATTCTTCTCGTGTTCCTTGATCTGTCTAAAATCGTACGCTATAATCTTTTTGTGCTGGTTGAGGACATAACCCAAACCACTGTAAGATGAGTCACTGTATATAGCAAAACCTCCTCTGCCAGAAGGTATAGCTAGCACCGGTGCTGTAGTCAGACGCGTCTTGAGTTCTTGGAAACTCTTCTCACACTGATCAGTCCACTCAAACTTAGCATTTTTCTTTATGAGCTGAGTAGGCGGACTTGATAGCTTGGAGAACCCCTCTACGAATCGTCGATAGTATCCTGCTAAACCAAGAAAACTACGGACCTCTGTTACCGTTCTCGGTTGTTCCCAATTCACGACTGCTTCATTCTTTGTCGGGTCGACCGTTATACCCTTAACAGAGACGATGTGGCCTAAGAAACTAACTTGGTCCAGCTAAAACTCACACTTACTGAGCTTTGCATATAATTTGTGATCTCTAAGGGTCTGTAAAGCCACGTGCAGATGTCCTTCATGTTCCTCCTTTGTCTTGGAATAGACAAGGATATCATCTACAAAGACAACCACGGACTTATCCAAGTATGGTTTAAACACTCGGTTCATCAGGTCCATAAAAGACACAGGTGCGCTCGTCAATCCAAATGGCATGACCACATAGTGCCCATATTTGGTTCTAAATGTCGTCTTCTCGACATCTTCTTCTTTAACTCTTAGCTGATGATAACCCGACCACAAGTCAATCTTCGTAAAGAACCTCGCTCCTTATAACTGATCAAACAGATCATCGATTCTAGGGAGAGGGTAACGATTCTTAATCGTCAACTTGTTCAACTGCCGATAGTCGATGCACAGATGCATTGAACCATCTTTCTTCCTGACAAATAGTACTGGTGCTCCCCAAGGAGACACACTAGGTCGAACGAACCCTTTGTCAAGCAGTTCTTGCAGTTGCTCCTTTAATTCTTATAATTCTGCTGGAGCCATCCGATAAGGAGCCTTAGTTACTGGTTCAGTACCAAAAACTAGATTTATTGTAAACTAAATCTCCTGAGCTGGTGGTAGTCCTGGTAAATCCTCAGGAACCACATCGAGATATTCACATGCAACATGAATATCGAATATCACATTCGTCTCCTCCCATTGCTCTTACAGAAAGGCCATATAGCCACTGCATCCACTCTTCATCATCCTTTCAGCTCGAATATCTGATATCAACGGAGCTACCTTAGACTTCACCCTGAAGAATCTGAATGATCGCTCCTTTGGAGGGCAAAAAACCACAACCTTTCGAAGGCAATCGACACTCGCATGGTACGCGGATAGCCAATCCATTCCAAGAATGATGTCAAACCCTTTCATATCTTACAAAATTAAATTTGCCAGCATCTCGTGATCTTCTACTAACACAATCACTGACTTACACACTGTGACTGCATTCACTACACTTCCCGTAGGAATAGACACCATCAATATGAACTCTAAGTGCTCAGGAGTGACGCTCAATTCTTTTGTAAATTGAGGCCTAACAAATGAGTGTGTAGAGCCTGGGTCTACCAAAACTCATGCTCAATGAAAACAAATATCACAACGCTAATATACTTTCAGCTCACCTATAATTCAACCATACAATTAGATCAAGTGCTTACGATGTGTATGTGTAACGTGCATTACCATCATAAACATTTAACCAAAAATTTTCTACTTTACTAATTTCCAGTCCATCCTACGATAGAATTTATCTTACTTTAAAATTTAATCATACCTTGAATGACATCATTCGATGTCAGAGCATCAGTCGTGGTAACAGCATACGCTCGACCTTGAACTACAGGTCGAGAAGATCTCTGTGTAGACACTGATCCGGACCGCTCCTTGCCGTCTTTGCTCTCCTCTAGGCAATTCCTAACCAAGTGGTCCATCTTGCCACACCTGAAGCACGCTCCCTTATCCCTCCTATAATCCTCTGTCTTGTGTGGTTTCCCACACTTTGCACATCATACCGTTGGAGTGAATGACGAGACCCTCAAAGATCCCTGCGCTACTGATGTTCCGCTACCAAAAGAACCAGATGGTCAGAATGGTCTGGAAAATGTAGGCATTGCTGCTCTCTGGTACGAACTCGGCCTTCAAGAAATCGCCGGTCGGGAGAAATCACCGGTGGAAAGAAATCGCCGATCGGCCTTGAAGAAATCGTCGATGGGTAATCCCGACCATCGTCGTTCATATGAACAATTTCAGGAATGCAACAATGCCTCAACCATGGAGTGCAATTGTGCCGAGGATTTCCAAGCAGATGCACGATTGTGTCAGACACGGATATACTGCCGAGTTGATGAGATTCGTCAAATTAATAAACCTCAAATCATATACAGACATATTATACTTAACAAAAATCAGATGACAGATGATAGGTGTCAGATGGCAAGAGTCAGATATAACAGAGTTGTCACACATATGCTAAAAATAACTAGAAAGTAAAATCAGATTATGCAGTCAAATGCAGAAAAATTTATAATCTATGAGATCAAGAATAAATGCAATTTCAGTTGAATTCCCCTACCTCATATCAGACCTCTTTCTAAGCAAATCCAAAGCTTTTCAGAGCGTCATGGTCTGATCCTAGACCATAAATATAGTATATTACGTGTCAGGTATGTCAGAATGTCAACTGGCGCAGTGTCCAGTAGTGTTCAATTTATAAAAACAAAACATGTAAAAAACAGGGGTGATTGATCGATCAACACCTTGATTGATCGATCAATCCTCCTCCTTGATCGATCAATGACCTCATTGATCAATCAATCCCCTCCAAACACTCCCAAGGCAACAAGGTTAATTGATCGATCAATAGAGGCTATTGATCGATCACCTCCTCTCATTGATCGATCAATGCTTCAATTGATCGATCAATAGCTCCTTTCTCTTCACATTTGTCAGAGGAAAAATTAATTGATTACTAGCTTAGTTGATCGATCAATCAGTCTCATTGATTGATCAATGACCTCATTGATCGATCACTAACCTATATTTTCAAATTTCCCTCTTCCTGTTCTCATTCATACTTTATACAGATTGATCGATCAATTCATGCCAGTGATCGATCAATACCCTTATTGATCGATCAATCCTTGCCATTGATCGATCACTCTCTCTGTGATTGATCAACCTCCACAATTGATCGATCAATTAGCAAATTGATCGATCAATGCCTCTCGAGCACTGAACTTCCAGAAAATCAACTCTACTGTTCTCTCTTTATTTTTATACAAATTGATCGATCAATGCCTCTCATTGATTGATCAACCCAGCATTGATCAGTCAATCTTCAAGATTGATCGATCAATAATGGCAGTTCCTCTGTCATTAATGGAGTCTCCCATTTAACCTAGTTTAACCTCTTTTTCATTTATGGTTTCTAATCACTATCTACACACACCTAAACACAAGTATAAGGGGCTTTCATCTTGCCCAACTTAAATGCAAAGGCTCACCTCTATTTGGGCCCTTTCGGGGTCTCGACAAACACAAATCCGAAAAGGGTTTCGGATCCGGAACTTGGGATTTGTCACCTCCTTGACTCGAAACTGGCAATTAGCGGCTCCGTTCGACACGTAGTGAAGGCACACCCTCTTGCCAAATTAGAGACGGCGTACTAATGTCAGTTTTACACTCCAAGGTCACGTAACTACTAACCTAAGTTTTTTTTCTCGGCTTGTGGTTCTTCAAGGACCACACTAAATCTTCATCTATAACTTAGGTTATCAGAACAAGAAGAAGAAGGAGATGGAAGATAACATTCTAGGTCCCATTCCTTCCCTTACAAGGTAAGGAACAGAAATATCTCTAATATTTCTGGTTTCCCTTAGCCTTAAGCTCCGGTATGGAGCACCTACACAGTTCTACGATGTATCACATCACACCAATGTCCTATAAGTCTTGGATTTATGCGAGAGTTTATATACAACCTCATCTATTTCTGGACTATTATTATTTATACTAATAATAATTTCAAATTTTTAAATTTGTCTCAATTTTTGTGTCGGGCACATACATCGATGCAGTCAGGTTCTAGTTTAAAATTTTTAGGCTATTACATCTACCATCGAGGATAGGACATCGTGTCGATTGGAGGTTTCCTTTCGTTCCTCCAGGTGAGTTTTAGTTTAATTGGTATCATGGTGGTCATTTAGTTTTGCTAATTTTGTCTTAGTAATTTTTAATGGTCCTTTTGTGTCTTATTGCTACTTTTTTTTTCAGTTTTGGGCTTATGATCATTTTGCTTTTCTTCGTCTGGGGGTTTCGATGGGAGTTACGTTCACGTTTCCACGGATGCACTTGTGGAGAGAGGCGTTGAAGGGTCGTCGATGGTCTATTGATCTTCAGACCGCGCAGGGCCTCTTCGAGGATATGCATGCGGGGCAGGTATATATCGTCATGTTTTCGTTTGGCTTTATTTTATCTTAGGATTCTTAGGCTTTGTTCATAGGTCTATTTGTTCATTTGGATAGGTGATCTAGAGGCCCTACGATGATGAGGAAGATGCGGTTGAGGCGGTGATTGAGTCTGGCCGGCCCTTCTTTGATGTGGACATATGGGTCCATTGTTTTGAGAGGGTGGAGAGGATTCACACCTCTCGAGTGGCATGGCAGTTGGGGCTCACTCAGGGAGTCCCTCCAGGGATTAAACACAGAGTGGCGAAGAGGATGACCAGCCCTCCAGGCTAAAATTTTGCAGAGTGGATGGCGCTCTAGATAGCTGATTTTAGAGTTGGGGGGACCAGGGTCACGGGGGCACGTGACGAGGCAGATGTATGAGAGTATAGGAGGTGGTTCAGTGCATTGGGTGGCGGGTGCCTCTTCACACGTCCCTTTCATGGCAGTGGTTCTTTCGCTATCGGTGGGTCAGAGTTTGCATCAGCATTGAGGGAGAGGTTGGTCGCATTGGAGGAGGGCCATCTCACGGCGAGTGCAAGGAGGGCATTGGATGCTCTCCATAGGGAGATGGAGCTGATGGGGAATGCTCCTCATCCTGATGAGGAGATGTTGCACTCTCTGATCGACTCTGTCGCTAGGGCCAGGGCGGCGGAGGATGAGTTGGGAGTTCGATTAGCGAAGGCTTGACAACTCCTAGTGAGTTAATTTATGTTTTTTTATTATTATGATGTGGACTTAGTTTTCTAGGCGTTATAACAAGGTTGTGGTATCTCGTTCTATTTTGCTTTGGACAGTCCGAGAGGGAGGGTGAGGTTGCTCGTCAAACGGCCTTGCTAGATGTTTATCGCCATCAGCAGCGAGCTGATTTAGAGAGAGCGGCCAGTCTACACTCTGAGATTGACCGATTGGTAAGTGTTTTCTCAAGTATAGTTTCACTTAATTGTTAGTATTGTGAGCTCATTGACCGATATGTTTATTATTATTTGTAGAGAGCCGAGCTGGTTGCCGGAGGTCCTGCTCCGGCATTTGATCCATCTTCAGTTGCTTCCTCTAGTCGGGAGGAATTCGGGGATGGCTCAGCTTTTGGCTGAGCTAGAGCATGGGGTAAGTTTCGTCACTCTTTGAGTTTACTTGTGTTATTGTGGCAGTTTGTTAGGTGTTATTACTGTGTTTTCTTAATAGTTTACTAATCATCGTGTTGGCGTCTCAGCGCAAGGTCGCTGAGGACCTCAAGACTAGGGAGGTGACTGCTGCCTCTTTACACCCAGAGAGTCAGGTATAATTTATAGTTTTTGATGTGATTCTATTTAGGTTATTTCATCCTATTTGTTTCTAACATATTTTGCGTTGGTTTGCTTGGTTTATTTCGTGCAGGTTATTCCGGATTCCGCTCCCGAGGCTCCGCCTCAGGAGTCTATTCCTATCCCTACTCAGGTATATTTTAATTATTGTGTTTATAGTCTATTTGTCATTATAGTATATTTCTGATGTATTTATCTATTCTTATTGTAGCCGCCAACATTTGTTATTCCTTCCGTGCCACCTATCGATCCCGTGATCGCTGAGACGATGGAGCACCTTCTGAGGGAGAGGGCAGATCTGGTATGGTCTTTTCTTATTCAAAGTTTCTTTTTCATTTCAAATCTGTATAAGTTATCTCTCTTTGACTTGGTATGGTTATGCAGGTTTGTCAGCTTGAGGAGGCACGGCTAGAGGTGATGCAAGCACGCGCCACTCCGGAGGCGAGACGGGTCCTCGGAGAGGTGGAGAGTCGTGAGGATCTGATGATCGAGATGATGGTCACACAAAAAACTCATGCCGAGGCATTGGAGGCTGTGCATCAGTCGGCGCAGGCAGAGATGCAGGTGGCTTTGGATCGGATGCAGTATCTTCTGGGGAGGGAGCAAGGGGCGCATAGATCAGCTAGTCGGCTTGAGAGATCAGAGTCGAGGGCTACGAGGTCTTCGTCTGGGCAGTCTCGTCACACGTCGTGTGATCGTGTCAGGAGTGATACTCGTGAGGATTCTATCACTCATGGGCATCCAGGTGGGTATCCTCCTCATTCTCAGTCGAGGTGGACTGTCAGTTAGGCGAGTGAGGGGGGCTCTGTAGTGGGGTCTCGTCGCTTAGAGGTTCCACCGACTCTGGGCGTCAAGATTATTTTTTCAGAGGATTAGTCTACGGACCTTTGAGCCGATGATACTGGGGACAGTGGTGCTTGATTGTCCCAGTGGAAGTGCAGAGAGTAGGTGTGTGCATGTGTATGTTTTGTCCATTATGAGTGTGCATTATATATACAGGGGGGTATGCCCCTGATGACAATTGTAAAGAAAAATAGGAAAGAAAATTTTTGAGATATATATATTGAGATTTTGGGTTGAGTTGTACCTAATTAGCTGCTTCTCCTTTAGTTACCTCTTGCATCTACTTTTGCTTTTGTTCCTAGTGCCGTCAGTCATCATCGGGACTTGGGTGCTTTACGAGCTGGCTCGGTGGTGGTTGAAGGTCGCTTTGTATCTGCACATGTAAAGGTAACGCCATTAGTAATTTTTGTTCTCCCCCTTGCTAATTGTCAAGGGGGTAAGTATCTCAGACCGGAGCCTGGTAACAAGGTAGATATATGCTCTCTTTTTTTTCCTCTTTTTTTCTTTTTTTCTTTTTTTTTTTCTTTTTCTTCTTTTTTTTTGAAAGTAATGCAATAGGGAAAGCAAATAACTATCGTAGCAATAAGAACTAAAAATAATAAATAAAAATAAAAATAAAAATAAAATGCCCCAGTGTAGGGGCGTGACTCGACAGTACAGTGTCTTCGGTAGCTTTCTTTGCACAGTAACTTCGACGTTCCTCATCTTTTGGTGGACGAATCAGCGATTTTGGTATGATTCTCCTTTTGATCTAAAAAAATACCCTAGCGTGTAGATGCAATGGAGCTTTTCTGGGCCTTTGATGAGCATTGTAGGTCTATGTGAAGTTGTGGGTATTAGGTGAGTTAGTCTTGAAGAGAGCATTCATCAATACTGCCATCAAACTGGGGGGAGGTCTCTTTGAGTAGGTCAGTTGCATACGGTAGGGTAGTGGTCATCCTATCTCCTGATTATTAGAGAAAAGTATGGTAAGTATAGCAGGTGATTGCATCAATCGTCATTCATGAGTTTTCAGTTTCATTCCTTGTAATATCCTACGAGGCTTTCAACTTATCGTCCAAAATATAAAAAGACGTAGAAAAGGGATAAGGCTCAATGATGTGGGGAATAGTTTGTACCTAACACTTCGCAAAAGAAATGAGTAACAGTCTTCTTCTCAGGGGAATGCGGGGTGCCATGATTGAGCTCTCCGTCATATTTTGATCTCATCAAAATCTCATATTCTATGGTTAGCAGGAGTTTGTCCTCCTCCCGCTACCTTACGATGGAATCTAGTAGTATAGGGATATCAAGGGTGCCCTCACAGCTTACTTATACACTTCTGGTAAAATTACCAAAGATATCCTCACTGCCTGCTTATGCTTCCCTAAGCTCATTGACTTATTCATTCGTCGTAATTCTCTCGCTCAACTTTTGATATATAGATATATTTTGAAAGCATCCTGCTGGCGCAAGAATAATGAGTTTTGATTGAATCTAGGATCTTCATTTTTTTTGCTCTAACATCTCCTCCAATGGCGGGGGAAGGGGAACGAAGATTAGTTGTTACTTATGCTTTTGAAAGAGATTGGGTAGGTCACTAGTCCTTGGTCAGATTGCTCAAATAAGAAGGTGGGCGATAAGTGAGGTCTCAAGAATATTCTGGGGATTGAAGGCGTACAACCGATGAATGGATCGTGACAACTACAAGAGTGATAACTATAAGTATTTAACCATGGGATGTGATGGTCACAGGGCTAAGGATAATATTTTCTAAGGTACATGGTGTTCCAAGGGCTAGGGAGTTCTTCCCCCGTCTTGATTCGTCAATTTGTAGGCATTGTCGGGGTATTCGGCTGTTATGATGTAAGGGCCTTCCCAGTTCGGTTTCAGTTTTCCTTTTAGATGGACATGTTAAGAAGGCATGACCTTCTTCAAGACTAATTCTCCAATATTGAAGGTTTGTTCAAAGACTTTCTTGTTGTAAGCCCTAACCACTCTCCTCTGATACACTTGAGCGTGATCGATTGTCCTTAGACGTTTTTCATCGAGCTGCTCTAGCTATGTGAGTAGGGCAATCCTCCTCTCGTCTAAGGATAACTCATCATCAAGTTGAATCCATAAGGATGGTACTTGTATTTTATAGGGTAGGACGGTATTCATCCCGTAGGTAAGGAAGTAGGGAGTTTGGCCAGTGGTCGTACGAATAGAAGTCCGATAAGCCCAGAGTGCTTCTGGTAGTCGTTCAGGCCAGTCGGCTCCATTGCTTATTTCTACTGTTCATTTCAGGATTCAAATCAGCATTTTGTTGGTGGCTTCTGCTTGTCCATTTCCTTGAGGGTAGAACGATGAGGAGTGGCGTAGATCGATGCTAAACTTCTTGCATAACTTCTTTGTCTTCTCTGTAATGAACTGCGGTCCGTTGTCGGTGACAAACATCCAGGGTACTCCAAACCTACTGATGATGTTGCGCATGATAAACTTTATGAGCGTGGAAGTAGTGATTCTGACGTATGATTCGGCTTCTGCCCATTTAGTATAGTATTCGGTTGCTATAAGTATAAATGCATGCTTGTGAGTGTTGTCAACTGTGTCTGTGAAAGGTCCGATGACGTCGAAGGCCCACATCAAGAACGGCCATGGCTAGGTCATAGTATTTAATGTAACTAATGGAGCTTTGATGAGTGCGGTGTGTTCTTAGCATTGCTTGTAGAATTGGACATAGAGGTGGTAATCTCTTGTCATTGTCGGCCAGAAGTAGCCTTGTCATGCAATTTGATCAGTGAGTCTCTGTCTATCGGCGTGGGCATCATAGGCACTGGAGTGTGCTTCTCGGATGAGGTATTGTCCTTCGGTATTTGTAACACATCGTAGTAGTACTCCTTTAGTGAAGGCTTCTTTGTATAGTGTTTCTCTAAGTATGCAGAATTTGATGCATCGGTTCCTTATGGTTTTTCATTCGATCTTTGTAGCGTAGGGAGGAATGTGCTGATGTTTGAGAAAGTTTCAAATGTCGAAATACTATGATTGTCCGTCGTCGGTTGGTGATCTTTCAAATCTGAACATAGCGATTTCGGCTCCTGACTTGTCATGCTTTTTCGGAGTAATTGTTCCCTTTGGTCCTATACTTGTGGGGAGGATGGGTAATTCTCTCTTGACGGTCCAAGCTACCTTGTGGGCGGGTACTGTTAATTTTTTTATGACGAAGGTTTTAGTAGTTTGTCCAAGGGGTATTTGAATGACCGAAGCTAGTATAGCTAGGGAGTCTGCAAGTTCATTTTCTAATCTAGGGATGTGCGTAAAAGAGATTCTTTCAAATTTGTTTACTAGATATTGAGCGGTTCCTAAATATGCCATTAGTCTCCTTTCCTTAGTTTTCCATTCTCCTATGACTTGTGAGATTACTACCTTAGAATCATTGATCATTTTCAATTGTTTTACTCCTAATTGTAGTGCTACTCGTAGTCCAGCTATTAAGGCTTCATATTCTGTGACGTTATTACTAACAGGGAAGTTTAGTTGAAAAGCTTTAGGTATGAAAACTCCTTTCAGGCTTAGGAGGACCATCCCGATGCCTTTTCCTTGTGCTTTAGAGCGCCATCAAAATAAAGGGTCCATGAAGTCTTATCGAGCTCTTCATTATGAATCATGAATAGGTCTTCATCGGGAAAATCTGTGTGTATAGGTTCGTCATTCGGGAGTAGGAGGTGTGTGAGATAATAAGCGATGGCTTGTCCTTTAATTGATTTTCGTGTGACATAAGTGATGTCGAATTCTTATAACAGCATGTGCTAGCGAGCAATCTTTCTGGATGTTGCAAGCTTTTCGAATACATACTTCAGAGGGTCCATTCGGGCTAGTACTAATATCTTATGTGCTTCGAAGTAGTGTCACAACTTGGTCGAAGCCCATACCAGTGTGAGGTAATGTTAAGACTTGAAAAGTACCACTTTTCACCCCTTAACTTAATCTTTGTTAGACCCTTAGCCATTTAATAAATGTGTGTTAAGCTCATTTTGTAGGTAATAAGCAGCAGCTGCATATAAGGCCATAACCCTGCTAAGAAGCCTACTTTTGTTCCAGAAGTTCCTCAGAAGAAAGAAAGTTGGACCCAGACAGAGAACTTAGTTGCAGCATAGGTAAAGCACAGTAGCAACAAGTCAAGAAGTGAGCCTCGCGCAGATGTCGTAGGGTTCAATTGATTCAAAAAGAATGCTCCGCGCAGTTGTCGCGGGTCTCTCAAGGCAGCACACCAACTGCTCGAGTTGTTCTCGCGCAGATCAATGATAGAAGGGCTCAAGAAGTAGACTTTGCACAGTTCTTACGAGGCTCAGTTGTAAGTACTCACACAGTCTCGCGCAACTCAAGAGAGGAGCATTTAATCCTCATGCGATCAGCTGAGGAGAGAGAGCTCCAGGCACTTTGGCGCGCAGCTGTCGCGCAGTGGCCGCGGGATGCATATCTTCAGGGAACTGCTTGCACAATCTAGAGGCCTATGCATAGTACTTCTTCGCGGGGATCCCCACGAGATTCACTAAGGAACGAACTATGCGCATAATTCCCGTGCCATTCAAATGGAAAGAGCAATCCCGTGCCGATCAGAGCATTCCTGCGATGACCAAACTATCCATCCCGTGACTGCAAGAGCTTCAAGTCAATTCATTCCTGCGACGACAACTCTATCACGTGACAAGACCTGGAAACCCTTGCTACCTAGCGAGGCTCGGGATCTTAACATTCCCCCACTTCTATAGGGGCAGTCTGGGAACTTTCAGCAACTAGGGCACGCACTCCAATGCTCCAATCTCTGTGCACACGCCTTGAGGCATCTAAGGAACAGAAATAGGCCATGTTTGCATCATTAAAATTAGGGTTTTCCTAACCCTAATGCTCCCACAGTCGACTGCTATATAAGCCTAAGCCTGGTTTAGGATTAGAGGGGTTGATCTTCTTGAATCGACTGTAGAGTTCTAGTAGGCTAAGGTTAGGGTTTAGGCAGCATCTTTTTCCTTTTTCTTCTCTTCATAGCCCAGCACTTGTTGGCTATGCCTTTGTATATCTATTTGGAATAGTTTTAATAAAGTTTTATAATAGGATCTTATACATATATGGGATTGATGTTTGAGGGTTGTTCTGTACAAGGCTGCTGCCTTGAGATCCTCCATTGCTAAGTTGTATTGTAAGCAATGAAGGATTGTTTTTAAGGATTTATTTAGATCCAAGTGACCTGTGTGTCCAGGCTAGGCACATATGCAGGCTTATGCCCCACCACAGGATCCACTAAATCTGAATCCCCATGGGAGCCTGAGCTGGTAGCCTTGTGAACATGGTGGTGGCAGTAATCTACTTGTTCTATCTCAGACCTCTGTGAGGAGGATAGCCTCTGTGGATAGTCTATGGTCATTTAAGTGGATAGGTTATAGCCCTAGGGTGAGGCCAATCCACAGATCTAAGATAGATTCTTCTTCTCTGCACTTGTGCTTGTAGCCCTGTGAGAGATTGTGCAGAGACAGACTCCCCTGTATTTGTATAGACCCACCATCAGATGGCAGATCTGATCTGGCTGTAGGGATTGTAGGTTTGTGACTGGATCACTGCTGTCTTTCTAAAGCAGTGAACAGCTAGACCTAAAGCTAGTACTCAAACTCTTACTGGTCCTGTGTGTCCAGGCTAGTGCACATTGCAGGCCTATGCTCCAAACACAAAACTTTAGAGGTTGAGGTTCCTATGGATTCTTGAGCTGGTAGCCTGGATGAAGTAGTGTCTACAATGATAAACATGTTCTGACCCACCTATGGACTGTGGTTCTTCTATTGGATAGTCTGTGACAATTTGAGTGGACAGGTTATAGCCATAAGGGATTGAATCATGGCACAGGGGTGAGTTGGATCCTTTCTCCTCTTTGGTGATAATGTAGCCATTAGACAGGACTTCTAAAGCAGCAAATCTGAGTCTAAGTTATAAAACCCATCAGATCTGTACCTAATAGCTTACTTCTCACCCTTTTTATATTTATTTTCTCACACTCCATTCTTCTCAATCATTTCTGTAGTTTAGACATTAGGTTACCATAGGATTTAAACAATAGTGACCTTAAATCCCCTTCCATTTAGGATTGCCAGATCTATAATCAGATCTGGAGGGCCTACTAAAGATGGCTCCCTTGGAGCTTTAGACCATTTTTCATGTGGGACAAACTCTTACTTATTAAAACTTGCTACAACAGGCCCTATATCTTGTAGGTCTGTATATTTTTAGACTTGCTGCTTTGTATTTTTCAATCCACCTTTAATTTATTTTCACTAACACATTCTTATCACTGTTTTCAATAAAGTTAGCAGCAAGCATCTAAAATAACTCAACAAGTTTTTGACGTCGTTGCTGGGGATTTTTGATCTATTAGTAGACCCTATATTTTTGTATTTTTCTTATTCTTTAGTAGTTGTGCTTGTGAATAATTGATACTGCTGATTTACATTTGGAATTTTTCTTTACAGATCTGGACAGTAGCAGAGAAGAAAAGTTGAACTGCACTAGGGGATTGACTACCTCTGTTTGCATTCCTCTAACCCTCAAAAACTCAGTCTATTTTCCTCTGCAAATTCCATAGTAGTTGATTAGGATAGTTGTAATTTTGTTTAGATAATTCTTTGAGTTAATTGCAATGTGTCTGCAAGTAGTCTTCCCTGCTGTTAGTGTGTGTGCATGTTAGGAAGGAGATCCCTCAGTCCAACATTAGAGCCTCCCAACCCTGAGATAGAAAAGGCCAGAAGACCAGGAAGGCCCAGACACACCACAGTTGAGCCCCTTACTAAAACCGAGACAGCAGTCATGGGTGAAGAGCAACCCAGAACATTGAAGGAATTGAATGCTCCTGATGATTATAATTCCCCATTCAGCATTCAATTCTCAGATGTTCAGGGAAATTATGAGATTAAAACCTCAATCATCCAAATGGTTCACATGAGCTCAGCAAGGAAGACCCCTACAAGCACAGTGACCAATTCTTGGCCCTGTGCACAACATTTTCCATTACTGGTTTGGGACTAGAAGCCACTAGATTAAGGCTCTTTCCTTTCTCCCTAAAGGACAGGGCCAGCACCTGGTTAGCTACTCTCCCAAACAACCGCATTAGTTTTTGGAAAGACCTCCAGACCAAATTTTTGACAAAATTCTTCCCAAAGACAAAAACCAGCCAGTTGAGGAAAGCAATACTTGCTTTTGTCCAATCCCCAACTGAAGATTTTAATCAAGCATGAGATAGATTCAAGGAGATGCTCAAACAATGTCCCCACCATAAGATCTTTGACTAGCAGCTTGTCCAGAGCTTCTATAATGGGATTGATGAGAAAAGCAGAGACATGGTAGATGCCTCTTGTCGTGGAACTTACATGCATAAAACAGCTGATGAAGTATGGGAGTTGTTCGAGGTCATCAGTGAAAATTCTTTCCAAAAGATGTCCTTGTCAAGAACTGTTCATGAGCCTTCTTCTAAAATGGGAATAGCTGAAATTTCCAAAGGAAAGATGTATGAAGTAACTGGAAATAATGACCTAAAAATACAGATGGCCAATCTTTCTGATAAGTTTGATAAACTATTAACTGTGGTGCAACTCAAATTGGTTGCACAGGTGATGGAGGCATGTCTGATATGCCAATCTCCACAACACACAATGGAGGAGTGCCCATCTATAGGGCAATATCCTGAGTATGTGATGGAACAAGCTGCTGCTGCCTAATCATTTGGCCAGCAATAATCTGTTGGCTGCAACAAGCAGCCATTTGGATACCAGCACCAAAATGTTGATTACCAGTGGAGAGACCACCCAAATTTGAGGTGGAGACAAGATAATTACATGCGACCACAACAGATGTTGGCCTTACCTCAAAGGCCACAGCAGTAATTTAACTAGGGATATGCCCCAAGGTCAAATTTCCAGAATCAGT
Organism: Chloranthus sessilifolius; assembly: GCA_021018995.1. Taxonomy (NCBI): domain Eukaryota; kingdom Viridiplantae; phylum Streptophyta; class Magnoliopsida; order Chloranthales; family Chloranthaceae; genus Chloranthus; species Chloranthus sessilifolius. Next base: position 84,375,045 of record CM037590.1, on the reverse strand, counting down.
AGCTGCCCCAGCAGCAAAATCAGTTGGTAGTTCCACCACCTCAGCCCCGAAGTGCTTCTTTCGAGGATCAGGTTTTGACCTTATTGCAAAGCCTTGGAACCTTGACTCAAACTGTGAACTCTCACAGTCAAAGCATAAAGAAAATGAAACAGCATCTAGGCCAAATATCCAATGCCTTGGCCAAAAGAGAGGAGGGCAGGTTACCAAGCCAACCAGTGGCCAACCCTAAGGGCCAATATTTGATTGGAGAAGGTTCCTCAAGTTTTGAGGGAGCTAATGCCATCACAACCCTAAGGTCTGGCAAGCTGGTGGACAACCAAGTTGGAAAGGAACAAGGAGAGGTCATTTCCAAAGAATTCTCGAATGAATGTGAAAAAAAATATGTTAGAGCACAGAGCCAAGAGTTGCCTACTACCCTGCAACAAGAGAAAAATAATGAGGCTGTAGTTGAGCCTCAGCAAGAAATAAAAGATGAAAAAAGAAAAAAATTAAAGTTCAATCATAGGCTTGCAGCTGAGGAACCAGCAGTACCTCAGTTGCCATTTCCTCAAGCTTTAAGTGGCCCTACTCCTTTTGATAAGGGGAATGCACAGATAGGAGAAATGATGGAGACCTTTAAGCAGGTCAAAATCAATTTGCCCCTACTTGATGTAATTAGACAAGTCCCAGCCTATGCCAAATTTCTGAAAGACCTTTGTACCCAGAAAAGAAAAGCTAGAGGTCATTTATCCAGAAAGATCTTCGCAACTGATACAGTTAATTCTATATTAAACATAACAATACCAGAGAAGTTGCAAGACCTAGGGATACCCACTATTCCCTGTATAATTGGAGACCACACAATTGGAAGGGCCCTTCTAGACCTTAGAGCCAGTGTAAACCTACTGCCATACAGTGTGTATTAATAGCTAGGTTTGGGGGAGCTAAAACCCACCCCCATTGTGCTGTTAATGGCTGATAGGTCTGAAAGGAGACCTATGGGAGTGGTTGAGGATGTCTTAGTAGGGGTGGATAATTTCTTTTACCCTACAGACTTCTTGGTTTTGGACATGGGCTGCAATAAGAGTACAACCCCTATACCTGTTATTTTGGGCAGGCCATTCTTGGTCACTGCTAATACATGCATTCAATGCAGGACAGAGATTATGGAGGTAACTTTCGGACACATGAAGGTTGAACTGAATGTGTACAACAGTGCAAAGTACCCTCAGCTGGACAATGAGGAAAGCTTTACAGTAGATGTACTAGAGGAAGTTGTTGAAGAAGAATTGCCCACTCTGCTGGATTGGGGCAACATTGTCAAAAGTTTAGTTGAAGTTTGGGACATGGTAGAGGAAGGAACCTAGTTGTTAGGACAGAAGACATGACCACATTGAAGTCCTCTATGGGCTTAGTGCAGCATTCCATTTGGAAACCTACATTGCTACCTCTTCCTCAAACCAACAAAGCACCAATCTTGCCATCCACCCAACAAGCCCCTGATCTGGATCTTAAGAAGCTTCCAGAAACATTGAAATATGCCTTCCTTGAAAAAGGTGAAAAACTTCCTGTAATTATCTCCTCCTCTCTTACCAATGAGCAGGAGGAAAAATTACTAACAGTCTTGAGGAAGCATAAAAAGGCAATTGGCTGGACCATTACGGATCTCGGAGGGATAGATGCATCAATATATATATGCACAGGATTCATTTAGAGGAAGGCTCAGTACCCTCTAGGGAAATGCAGAGGAAATTGAATCCTCACATGCAGGAAGTGGTCCTCAAAGAGATTATTAAATTACTAGATACTGGGGTAATCTACCCCATTTCTGATTCTGAATGGGTGGCACCTATCCAAGTGATGCCCAAGAAATCTGGCATGTATATTACAACCGAGTCCGAGATGAGACGGCAGCCAGGAGACCACCTTTTGGAGGGTTTGCATAGATTATCGAAAGCTCAACTCTAAAACCAGAAAAGACCACTTCCCTCTCCCCTTCATAGATCAAATTCTGGATAAGTTGGCTAAAAAAGCGTTTTATTGCTTTCTTGATGGGTACTCAGGGTACAACCAAATCCCTGTGCACCCTCACGACGAAGAGAAAACTATATTTACTTGCCCTCTTGGCACCTTTGCTTACCGAAGGATGCCTTTTGGGCTGTGTAATGCACCAGCCACCTTTCAGAGGTGTATGCATGCCATATTCTCTGATATGATTGACAAGTTCTTAGAAATTTTTATGGATGATTTCTCTGTATATGGGGACAGTTTTGGCCAATGTCTGCAACACCTCCACCTGGTCTTACAAAGATGTGAAGAGACCAATCTGGTCTTAAGTTGAGAAAAGAGCCACTTCATGGTAACACAAGGTATTGTGTTGGGCCATGTAGTCTCTAGAGAAGGGATTGAGATAGATAAGGCCAAAGTTGACCTCATTTCAAATTTGCCCCCTCCAAGAACAGTTAAACAAATCAGATCTTTCCTTGGACATGCAGGATTCTACAGGAGGTTCATTAAAAACTTCAGTAAAATTGCTAAACCATTGTGCCACCTGCTCTGCCAGGATGTACCCTTTGATTTTTCTGCTGAATGTCTTGAGGCTTTTGAAACTTTGAAGATATGCCTCACCGCTACCCCTGTGCTCCAAACACCTGACTATGCACTACCCTTTGAGCTGATGTGTGATGCATCCGACTTGGCAAAAGGTGTTGTTTTGGGCCAAAGGAATGATAAGCTGCCAGTGGTCATTGCCTATGTCAGCAAATCACTTGCTGAAGCTCAGCTGAATTACACCACAACTGAGAAAGAGCTTCTGACAGTAGTTTTTACTATTGACAAATTTAGACCTTACCTACTTGGGTCTAAAATTGTAATCTTCACAGACCACTCAGCATTGAAATACCTATTGTCTAAGAAAGATGCTAAGCCCAGGCTGATTAGATGGATACTCCTGTTGCAGGAGTTTGATATTGAAATCAAGGATAAAAAGGGTGTGGAAAATGTGGTGGCTGACCACTTGTTTAGAATTATGTTGGAAAAATGTGTTGATGACCCTGCAAATGATGTTTTTTCGGATGAGCAATTGTTTGCCAGCCAATCCTTGGTTCCTTGGTATGCACACATTGTAAATTATTTAGTTATAGTCAAGATTCCTGCCCATTTGACCAAAATGGACAAAGACCTATTCTTCTCACAAGTCAAATTCCTTTTTTGGGAGGAACCTTGCTTATACAAATACTGTGCAGACCAAATCATCTAAAAATGTGTTCCAGAAAGTGATGTCCCTAATATTCTGGCCATGTGCCATGAAAATACCTGTGGGGGCCACTTTAGTGGAAGAAAAATAGCTGACAAGATCTTGCAGTATGGGTTCTATTGGCCTTCTTTATTCAGAGATGCCAATACACACTGCAGAACATGTGAGAGATGTCAGAAATTAAGAGGGTTGTCCAAAAGAAACTCAATGCCTTGGCAGCCCATCCTTATTGTAGAACTGTTTGATGTCTAGGGTATTGACTTTATGGGCCCATTTCTTCCTTCAAATGGTTATCATTTCATCTTAGTGGCAGTGGATTATATTTCAAAATGGGTAGAAGCTATTGTCACAAGAACCAATGATAATCAGGTTGTCCTCAAATTTGTAAAGCAGAGTATCTTCTCAAGATTTGGCACCCCTAGAGCCATTATCAGTGACGGGGGTAGCCATTTCTGCAACAGAAATTTTGAGAGCTTGCTCAACAAATATTATGTCACCCATAGAATTGCTACTCCCTACCACCCACAAACCAGTGGGAAAGTTGAAATTTCTAATAGGGAGATCAAGCACATCCTTGAGAAGACTATGAGGACTGATAGAAAGGACTGGGCTGATAAGCTAAATGATGCATTATGGGCTTATAGGACTGCTTATAAGACTCCCATTGGGATGCCCCCATTCAAACTGGTTTATGGCAAGGCTTGCCATCTCCCAGAAGAGTTAGAACACAGGGCCTATTGGGCCATAAAAAATTTAAATCTAGACCTAACTTCTGCTGATCATCACAGGTCGCTGCAGCTGTCAAAACTAGATGAGCTGAGGATGGATGCATATGCCAATGCCCGGATATACAAGGAAAGGTCCAAGGTTTTCTTTGATAAGGGTTTGATGAGAAAGAGCTTCATGGCTGGTGATAAGGTTTGGTTGTTTAACTCCAAACTTAAATTTTTTCCTGGCAAACTGAAATCCAGATGGGAAGGACCTTATATTGTCATAAATGTTTCCCCATCTGGTGCTGTGGAAATCAAGGATCCCAAGTCTGGGAAAACCTTGAAGGTGAATGGTCAGAGGCTTAAGCATTGTTTAGAAAAACCTGCTGAACCTATGGACACCATTCACTTTCAAGGGGACCCTTCATTAAACTGATCCACAGGTGTGTCAATGTTGTATTATATGTACTTTGCTTTTGTTAGGTTTATATTGCCTTCTTTTGTTCAAATTTTTTAGGAAATTTTAGTGGCCTCACTTGAGTCTGAACCTGTCTGGTCTGATTTCTTTTTATGCTTGGTTTGATGATTACTTCTCTTGAATTGGTGGTTTTTGATTGAATGCACAATGTTTGGATAATGATTTTTGCTGCATATGCTTGAATGTTTGATTTTAAAATGTCTGGGGGTGCATAGGATCCAGCCACATCACAAATTTAAATGGCAGAGTGAAGAGCGCATGCTCTCTATTTAATACTTTGCTGTCACGGGGTCCAAAATGAGGCCTGGGAGACTATCGCGCAATCCAAATAGAATTCTTCATTAACTATCGCGGGGTCCAAAAGGAGGCCTGGGAGACTCTCGCGCAATCCAAATAGAATTCTTCACTAGCTGTCGTGAGCTCCAAGGTAAACCTGAGAGCCTCTCGCGCAATCCAAGTTGCATTTACATCGTCGCCAGTTTCATTTCCCATCCCGTGACCAGATATTTCCAAAGCGCGCCAAGCCTAGCGATAAGTATTCCAAACCTGCAATCATCTCCTTTCCCAGTACTCTCTCTCTTCTCCATCCAACGAAGCCCTAGCTTCCGGCACTATGCTCCCTCTCTCCTCCAGCATCCATTCTACAACCCATTATTCACACCAGGATCCTAGAGATTTATTCCTAACGTCATCCCCATCACTTGCCCTCTGCTCAGAGATCTCGTGGTTCACTGTGCGTCAGACCAAACCAAACCCTACGATTTTAGGGTAAGCAATCAGATCTCAGTCTTCCTTTTTCATCTTCAGAAGTACTATCTCAGAAAGGAGAGTTTATAATGACCCCTAAGAGTGCACCAAAGAAAAGGGCCAGGGATAAGGCCCCAGTTGAGCCCGCTTCTAAGAAGGTCAAGACTTCCAAGGCACCAAAAAAGGGGAAGGAAGTGGTTGAAGAGGTGGAGGAGCCAACCCCTGAGTTTTCTACACCCTCTGACCTCATGGCTTCAATCCCCTTGGAGCCTGAAATAGCTTTCGACCTGTCCTTCTTCGAGATAGAGCCTCTCTCTACCCCTGCCATTGAGTTATTAGCAAGGCTAGTCTGACACCCTTGATGAAAGGAATTCCAGCACTAGCCTACCCTAGGCTAGTGCAACTTTTTTATCAGCACATCAGGGTCACCAAGGACAAAGATGAACAATCAGGCTTCCTCGTGCTAATTGATGAATTCGAGATGTTGATTAACCCCAAGCTGATTGCAGAAGTATTAGGCATCTCAGCTGTATTTGACACTAGCTGTGGATATGGCCCTCCCCTGAGTGCCTCAATTGATATCATTGCGAGGGCTCTTACTAGAGGATTAAAGGCCTCAGGAGATTCCATAAGAAGAAGAGAGTTGGAGCCAAGCCTCCTTTTCATTGACCAGGTCCTAAGAAAGAACATCTAATGCTCAGGCCATCAGCAAGAGAGGAGGGCTCCTATTGCTGATGTTGTTTACTCTTTCTCTCTGGGCCATGACTTCCATGCAGCTGATAAGTAGTGAAAAATACCATTTTTCACCCCTAAACATGAGCCTTGAAAGACCCTTGAGAGGACTAAATAAGTGCTTTAGTGTTCATATTGCAGCTAACCAAAAAGACAGGTCCAAATCCGAAAACCATCCTAAAATGATCAAAAAGCTGACAACTCATGTCAAGCTCAAAGAGGGAGTGAAGAAATAGCCTCAGCAATGGCTAAAAGGTCCTAAAAGAGCAAGAAAAGACCTGAAGAAGAAGAATGGAAGCTAAAGCTCAATTCGCAAAGAACTTCTACTATTCGCAAAGGAAAAATCAAGTTAAAAGTCAATTCGCAAAGAAGAATGGGAGCCTAGAGTTCAATTCGCAAAGAACTTCTACTATTCGCAAAGAACCTTGAACTTTGCGAAAAGAAGAAAACACTCCTCGAATAGAAGAATGACCTTTGCGAAAAGAAGAAAAGTTTAATTCGAACAGAACTGAAACCCCACGAAAAGAGCTTCAGGAGCCAAATTACTTTGCGAAAAGACCCTTAAACTCTGCGAAATGGCATACTGGGGATTTACAGCCACTTTGAAGGGCATTTCAGTAAACTCTGCACGCGCCCCAATGTAATTAAAAGCCCAGAGACATTCCGGAAGATTCCAAGCACAAACCAAAGGCATATTCCGCCCCACGTGAAAACCCAAAGATGAAATCACTTGGCGGGAACTTCTAGAAGCTCAAACAGACTTTTGAATTCCCATAACAGAATTGATGCTTCTAACGCCTGATTGGCTGAACCAGATCAGAGCATTTTCATTGGCCAGAACAGATCTGGATCCCCGTGCTCAACAGCCATTGGGCAATCCAGATCTGAGCACTTCTGATTGGTCAACTCAGCCTTGTGCAGGATAGAGGGAAAGCTATAAATTGAGAAGACATTTGCCCAATTGGGGCATCCAGATTTTAGAGTTTTCATCTCTGTTTCCCTCATTCCGGTCAGATAGCTTATCTGAACCCCCTGTAATCCCTTCTTGTAGTTTACTTTTGAGAGCCATTGTGAGTGATTTGTACTTCCAAGTTCGGATTCAAGACTGTAAATCTGAGGGCTCTCTGAGAAGCTCAGACTGTAAGTCTGAGAGCTCTCTAAGAAGCCGTGCTCTGTAATTGTAACGTTGGATTTTAAAAGGTTGCTGTAATTTGTGTCTTCTCCATTGGAGTCATGTCGAGGGTTCTGAATGATCACCTTAGTGCATTAGACTTCTTTAGATTCACTCATCCGCATCCAACTTCCCTTAATTCATCATCCCTGTGCGAATTAGCGTTGGTAACCTAATTCAAGCAGCATTTACAGTGATGTTCATGTTCTGAACTAAAGAATAGGCCACCATTTAAGTGATGATCTGTGACCATTTAAGAACCTATTCCTTAATTCGGATTTATTTCTCTTACATCTATGCCGGTAGCCGGATGAAGATTGAATGCTGCTGAACTGCTGCACTCTCCATTAAAATTCAGAGGCTAAAGTACATGAAGCTATTATTTCTGCATTTGCCTTATTTTAAACATCTCCCCAACTCGGATCTGGATCATGTAGTTAGTTCTTTTCTTTATTTGCTTATAGTTAAATGTGACACAATCCAACACTCTCTTTTATCTATTCTTTATTTTAGATAATTATAGAGCCAGATCTGGTAGCACAGATCTGGAGGTTTATCTCTCAGTTTAGATAAACTTCTCTGTGGACGATCTTGAAATACTTACTTTTAAAACTTGCTACAATTGGCCCTGATCTTGCAGGCCAGTGTTAGCCCCAATGTGCTGATATCCCTTTCATAAGTTAACATCCATATAACTTAGCATTCTTTAATTCTTTAATTTTTGATTCATAATGCACACAATTATGGCACACTTGGAGCAACAACAGCAGCCTGGTTAATTTTTGAAGCAATGAAGGATTTGGTGGAGAAGCTAGGGCAAAAAAAGAAGCCACACACACTCCCCTATGCCAGAGTCATCACCAAACTGCTTTTGAGGGAGGGGGTACAAGATACCACAAGTAGAAGAGACTACCACCCTCACCCCTACAACTTTTGCCAAGAGGCAATGGGAATCAGCAGGAGCTTGATGGAAACCCAAAAGAAGAAGAAAGATGAGGCTCAGGCCCCTCCCAAGCAAACAGATGAGGCAGCTGTTACTAGGCCCACCCCTGCTACCAAAGAGGTGGTTCCAGATCCTGTCACTACCTCTACTGCAACAGCCCCCACATCCACCCCACCTTTCACTGCAGGATCCCCTATCCCTACTACATCCCATTTCCCTTCCCCTACTCTATCTCTCTCACCCTCCTCTGTCTTCATTATCTATGCCAACACCCCTCTTTCCAGTGATTGGTACTTAGAAGGACACCACCCCCCATGTCAGCCCCACACCTTCCCCCACACTACCTCAATATACAGCCTCAATACCCCCATCATCTTTACGTAACCCTGACAGCCCTCCACTGATCTCATACAAGAAAAGGAAAACCACTGACACAACCCCCATCATGTCCCTGCCACCACCCACAATCCCTTTTAACCCCACTGACACACCTCACATTGACCAAGACACCACTCAAGCCATTCCTACTACATCCCCACTCCCAGACATAGACCTCAACCTTAACACAACCACCGGATTCCAAGCCTTTATGGCTAGTTTCCTTCATACCATGCCCACCCACTACCCCTCCCGGATTCCCCAAATACCTCACCACATCACTCACCAGAACCTCAATCTCCTCCTCCTTCCACTTTCCATCATGCCCCTTCCTCCCCTTTTCAACCTGTTCCATCCTCTACACATTCTCAACCTCCCAACCCAGACACACTAACACTTATCCTCTCCCTCATCCAAGACATCCAATCCCAACTGTCCAAAACAACACACACACAGGACCAGATGTAAACAGAAATTACAATCATCAAATCTACACTTCAGACATTGACAAACCAACCCATCCCTCCACAATCCAATCAAACCCCACTGATCATTTCCCCTTCCAGCCCTGACTCCCCAACCCAACCATTCCCTTTTTCCCTTCCCCACCACCACCCACTCCTAGTAAGCCTACCTCATTTTCTTCCCCCCCCTTGCCTTCCATCCCACCTCTTATACTACCCCCTCCAACATTCACTGACAAATCCACCCAAACTGACCCAGAACTTTTTGCCCTCCCCCACCAACTAGACTTACCCAATGAAAACACTACTTTACCCACCCAGGATCAATCATAGTTTGCTCCTTCAACTTTTTCTCTTCCTATCGCACCCAAATGCTCCTTTTACATCCCTCCCTACCACACCATCCTCCATGCCATGAGAGACAATCCCTACCTTAGAAGGGATGTCCTGAGGGGCATGGCCCAACTTAGGCAATCCATAGAGACCCCTCTGTTGTAGCAGATTACTGAACTCGAGGAGGCCCACAGAAAACAATTACTGGGCATTTCACTTGGGTGGATAACATTTTGGAGGTCTATGAGAAAGTGAAAACTATGGCTGCTTATCACCAAATGAATTTGGAGCTGAAAAAAGCAAATACTAATGTGGAGAGGATGAAAGCCAGAATGTTCAAAAAAAGACTCAACAATACTCAAGAAATCTTTCGACTCCAAAAGGAAATCCACGAAACTAACCTCCTCAAAGCCCAAATCCAGATAGCCTCTTTGAAAGCTGCATTGGCTGCAATCAGAAGTGCAGCTCACCCCACTCTCTATACTCATGCCAGAACCTGAGCCTCAAGCTATCCAAACCCCTACGGCCCCTCCTTCATCACCTCCTACTGAGCAAACTTATCCTAAACAGAGGAAAGTCACTGCTAAGAGCACTGCTCTCACAGCAGCCTCTATCAAAATTGGTAAAGAGCCAGCTGCCCAGTCTGAAGAGGCACAACCACATGGCCAGCCAGATAAAGGGAAGTCCCCTGTAGCCCCCCCTGAGTAAGATAAAGGAAAATCCCCTATGATCCCTCCTGAACCCAAGACCAGAAAAATGAGGGTGAGGGCACCAAAACCTCTAACCATGAAAAAACCACCAGCCCAACCAAAGAAACCAAGGCAGCCAAAGAAAAAGAGTCCCACTGAGAAGCAAGCAAAGAAGAAAAAGATCAAAGCTCTCACAGACAGAACCAAGTCCAAGCCCAGTTCTGAGAATAAAGCTGAACTTAGGAAACATGCACAACAGATGGGCTGGGATTGGTTCACAGATTCAGATTTCAATTCCTCCTCCTCTTAAACTAGATTATAGTTAGGCTTTTCTTTCCTTTCCACTTCTTTTCTTATCATTGTAATTACAGTTGTATATTTCTTTCTAAGTTAATAGAATTTTTTTGTATATTGCTTTGTGTATATTGTCTGTGTATGTTTACTTTTTTTTTTTTTATGCCTATTACCCTGCACTTTTTGACCTTTGAACCAGTGAGGACACTGCTCCTCATGGTTTGGGGGTGTGGCAGGGTAGGTCTGCCAATAGAATAGTTAACTTTAGTACAGTAGTGGTGGTGTAATTGGGATGAATAAAGTCAATTTCCACCTAACTTGCTGCAATGAAGAAATTTGTGAAAAATTAAAATATTTTTGCAGACATTTCGAAACTGAAAATTTTAAAATCTTGGCACCACCATGAAGCTAACATCAGAAATTTTAAATTAGTACCTAGTAAACCTAAGAGGAGAGAAAAAGGTGAAAATACACTCCATGAGTTAAAAAGAAGACTATATCTAGTGAGATTTTGACCCATCAATTTCTGTTGAGGAGTGTTTTTGATATTTTTTCTGCTCTAAGGTTTGATTGACTCAGCACTTTTTACTAGAAGTTAGGCACCTCCACATCAAAACTAGTTGACAACAACACATGACACTAAGAAAATGATTCAAGGGCTTCATTTGGACAGTTTGAGCCTAAAAGTACCAAGCCATTGAAATTGCCCTTTTGCATAAATATTTTGAGCCTTTAAATCAATTTTTCTTCAAAGATACACTAGAGTACCTGCACCTCAACCTGTAGACCTGATTCAACCTTAGCCTCACTCTGAGAATTTAGAAGGTAAAGGAGAAGGAGATGAAAGTGGGCAGCTGAGTGCAACATGTGGTGAATGGAAAAGAGAAGGAATATATGAACATAAGTCTAGCAGTGGTTCAGTTGTGGCATTTCATTAAAATAAAAAATAAAAATAAAAAATAAAATAAATAAATAAAGAGAGAAAAGAGAAGTCAAGAGGATACCTTCATCTGAAAATTGGACAAAAGAAGAGAAGTTGGCCACTTTGAATCTGAAAAATATCAAGGAAGATGAAGTATGTTGAATGAAATGAAGGTAGTGAAGTCATGAGTCACTCCTTACCTTGCTGATTTATTAATTTTGACCTTTTTACCCCTTCATTCTTTATATCCCTCACCCATAAGACACATTACAACCCATTCAAAAGACCTTGAAGATCAAAGTGAAATGAGCTGTCAGGTGGAGATGAGGGAGTGCCTAATCTATGGTGAAAAGCCATGAGGATGTCAGAAATTAGAAGCTTTGCTTATGCTCATGCTTGCAGGCCCATTTGGGGTCTGTAACTGCTCTTGAGCTGCTTTAAATGTGAACACCCCTAGATATTCATTGTTGAGAGATAGCCCTGGTGAGAATTAGGTCTGACTTGTAAGTTTATTGGGGTTATATCCAATCTGATTTTCGAATTTATAGGAAGCTTGGTACTGATATGTGCACATTGAATTTCTAATGTAAAGTGATTGGTGGAAATGTAAACACATGCTAAAAGAAATTTTGAGTTTTAAATTGCCTGCATTACTGCTACAATTTCCTCTGAATTCTAAAGGAAAGTGGATTGATGCTTTATTCATTGAAATTGGTTTTGTCATTGACTGCACCACTGTTAACTATTTTAATAGTGAAGTTTGTGGGTGTCTTCACTGAAAACCCTCAGAAGACTTCACTCCTCCACAAGGGATCACCTAGGGGTTTAAAAGGCTTGGTACATAGGCTAAATGTACCCGTGATCCCTATGAAAGTGGCATTTAATTAGTTAAAGCTTTGCTAGGGGACAAGCAAAGATTAGGTTTGGGGGTGTGTTAAGACCTGAAAAGTACCACTTTTCACCCCTTAACTTAATCTCTGTTAGACCCTTAGTCATTTAATAAATGCGTGTTAAGCCCATTTTGTAGGTAATAAGCAGCAGCTGCAGATAAGGCCCTAACCCTGCTAAGAAGCCTACTTTTACCCCAGAAGTTCCTCAGAAGAAAGGAAGTTAGACACAGACAGAGAACTTGGTTGCAGCATTGGCAAAGCACAGCAGCAACAAGTCAAGAAGTGAGCCTCGCACAGATGTCACAGGGTTCAATTGATTCAGAAAGAATGCTTCGCACAGTTGTTGCGGGTCTCTCAAGGCAGCACACCAACTGCTCACGCTGTTCTCACGCAGATCAATGACAGAAGGGCTCAAGAAATAGACTTCGCACAGTTCTCACGAGGCTCAGTTGTAAGCACTTGCGTAGTCTCACGCAGCTCAAGAGAGGAGCATTTAATCCTCGCGCGATCCGCTGAGGAGAGAGAGCTCCAAGCACTTCGACGTGCAGCTGTCGCACAGTGGCCGCGGGATGCAGATCTTCAGGGAACTGCTTATGCAATCCAGAGGCCTATGCATATTGCTTCTTCCCGGGGATCCCTGCGACATTCACTAAGGAACGAACTGCGTGCGTAATTCCTGTGCCATTCAAATGGAAAGTATAATCCCGCGACGATTAGAGCATTCCCGCGATGACCAAACTATCTATCCCGCGACTGCAAGAGCTTCAAGTCAATTCATTCCTGCGACGACAACTCTATCACGCAACAAGACCAGGAAACCCTTGCTACCTAGTGAGGCTCGAAATCTTAACTTTTTCCCACTTCTGCAGGGGCAGTCTGGGAACTTCCAGCAACTAGGGCATGCACTCCAATGCTCCAATCCCTATGCACACACCCCGAGGCATCCAAGGAACAGAAATAGGCCATGTTTGCATTGTTGAAATTAGGGTTTTCCTAACCCTAATGCTCCCACAGTTTACTATATAAGCCTAAGCCTAGTTTAGGTTTAGATGGGCTGATCTTCTTGAATCGACTGTAGAGTTCCAGTAGGCTAAGGTTAGGGTTTAGGCAGCATCTTTTTCCTTTTTCTTCTCTCTATAGCCCAACACTTGCTGGCTATGCCTTTGTATGTCTATTTGGAATAGTTTTAATGAAGTTTTATAATAGGATCTTATACATGTATGGGATTGATGTTTGAGGGTTGTTCTGTACAAGGCTGCTGCCTTGAGATCCTTCATTGCTAAGTTGTATTGTAAGCAATGGAGGATTATTTTTAAGGATTTATTTAAATCCAAGTGACCTGTGTGTCCAGGCTAGGCACATATGCAGGCCTATGCCCCACCACAGGATCCACTAAATCTGAATCCCCATGGGAGCCTGAGCTGGTAGCCTTGTGAACATGGTAGTGGCAGTAATCTACTTGTTCTGTCTCAGACCTCTGTGAGGAGGATAGCCTCTGTGGATAGTCTGTGGCCATTTAAGTGGACAGGTTATAGCCCTAGGGTAAGGCCAATCCACAGATCTAAGACAGATTCTTCTTCTCTGCACTTGTGCTTGTAGCCCTGTGAGAGATTGTGCAGAGACAGACTCCCCTGTATTTGTATAGACCCACCATCAGATGGCAGATCTGATATGGTTGTAGGGATTATAGGCTTGTGACTGGATCATTGCTATCTTTCTAAAGCAGTAAACTGCTAGACCTAAAGCTAGTACTCAAACTCTTGCTGGTCCTATGTGTCCAGGCTAGTGCACATTACAGGCCTATGCCCCACACACAGAACTTTAGAGGTTGAGGTTCCTATGGATTCTTGAGCTCGTAGCCTGGATGAAGTAGTGCCTACAATGATAAACATGTTCTGACCCACCTATGGACTGTGGTTCCCCTATTGGATAGTCTGTGACCATTTGAGTGGACAGGTTATAGCCATAAGGGATTGGATCGTGGCACAGGGGTGAGTTGGATCCTTTCTCCTCTTTGGTGATAATGTAGCCATTAGACAGAAATTCTATAGCAGCAGATCTGAGTCTGAGTTATAAAACCCATCAGATCTGTACCTAATAGCTTACTTCTCACCCTTTTTATATTTATTTTCTCACACTCCATCATTCTTCTCAACCATTTCTGTAGTTTAGGCATTAGGTTACCATAGGATTTAAACAATAGTGACCTTAAATCCCCTTCCATTTAGGATTGCCAGATCTATAATCAGATCTGGAGGGCCTACTAAAGATGGCTCCCTTGGAGCTTTAGACCATTTTTCCTGTAGGACAAACTCTTACTTAATAAAACTTGCTACAACAGGCCCTGTATCTTGCAAGTCTGTATATTTTTAGACTTGTTGCTTTGTATTTTTCAATCCACCTTTGATTTATTTTTACTAACACATTCTTATCACTGTTTTCAATAAAGTTAGCAGCAAGCATCTAAAATAACTTAACAGGTAGGTCTTTTCCATGGGAGTGTATTTTCGTTCGTATTCGACCATCGTCTTACTAAGGTAGTAGATAGCCTTCTCTTTTTTATCGTCTTCTTCATATTATCCCAGAATTACTCCCATTGCTTTATCATTTGCTGAGAGATAAAGGATTAGGGGTCTTCCAGGAACTGGGGGCGATAGTATTGGAAGGTTAAGGAGGTACCTTTTAATGTTATTGAAGGCTTGCTGGCACTGGTCATCCCACTCGTACTCGATTCCTCCTTTAAGTATTCTGTAGAAAGGATCGCATCTGTCTTGGGAGATGAATCTCCTGATGAATTGCAATCTTTCTATCAGGCATCATAATTCTTTGATATCACGGGGAGGTGGCATCTCAAGGATGGCTCTAACTTTAGCAGGGTCGACTTCAATCCCTCACTTGCTAACTATAAAACTGAGTAACTTTCCGGAAGTGACTCTAAAGACACATTTCTTTGGGTTCATTTTTAGTTGATATTTCTTAGCTCTTTGTAGTACCAGTCAAAGTGCTTCAACATGTCTTGCCGGCATTTGGGACTTCACTAATATGTTATCCACATAGACTTCTACGCATTTATGCATCATATCGTGAAAAATGGCCATCATGGAGTGTTGATACGTGGCTCCTGCATTCTTAAGCCTAAAAGGCATGATGATGTAACAGTAAATTCCCTAGGGTATGATAAAAGAAGTCTTCTCTTGGTCAGACTCAGCTAATTTGATTTGATTATATCCTGAGAAACCATCCATAAAGGATAGCATCTCATGCCCAACAGTGTTGTCGACTAGAGGGTCAATGTGTGGAAGTGGAAAGTCGTCTTTTGGGCATGCCTGGTTGAGGTTTTAAAATTCAATACAAACCCATACTCTGCCATCCTTCTTAGCGACAAGTACTATGTTGGCGACCCATTTAGGGTAGAGGACGACACGGATGAATTTGACTTTATGTAACTTGTCAACTTCCTCTTTGACTTGAAGGGCTGTTTGTGAGTGCATCCTACGAAGTTTTTGTTTAACAGGCTTCATGTCGGGTTCCAAGACGAGCCGATGCTCTACCAAGCTGGGGTCTAAACCAGGCATATCTTCATAGGACCATGCAAAGGAATCGAGGTTTCTTGCAAGACTTGCATAATATGTTGGCGTTCCTTAGGATTGAGCATTGCGCTAACTAGTAATTTCTTAGGTTTCTCTTCGGTACTAAAGTTAATTTCTTCTGTCGATTTCGCGGTAGCTTGAGTTTGCTCATCGAAACGTTTAATAACCCGTTGGAGGTCCTGCGTCCCCTCGGTGACTAGTGTTCCTTCCTCCTCATCAGTAATCTCCTATACTGCGAAATTACTACACTGGGGATTCAACTTTGCAAGAAGTAATCCCTCATCGACATAATTTATGACCGAGAGATCTTTGATAAGGCAAAGGTCAAGGCTATTAATTCTTCTCTCAAAGTCATAAAGTATCTTGTCAGGTATGATCACCGACTTGTTGTTTAGTCGGGATGCTTTACGTCCTAGTGTAGAAGATAGGATAGTAGTCTCAAGAGAAAAGTCTCCTTATTGATCAGACGATGGATTCGAGACGAAGGGTTCCCTTTCTTTTTTGAGGTTCTCTTAATTTTTTGAGTTTTGTATTTTTAATTTTTTAGGGTTTTCTACATTTTCTATTTTTTTATTTTTGATAGTAGATATGGTGCAGGGTCGGTCGCCTCAAGAGGCGCCGGGAGAGCTGCTTCCTCTAATTGAGGGAGCGAGACGGCCGCTAAAGCCGTTTGAGCGATTTTTCGGGAGGCATGAACTTGTTCCAAATTTGGCATTTTTTTTTGAGTCCTCATCTAATGAGATCTTCTGAATAAATGACGTGGGTGACAGGGGTATCGTAGTTTAGATTCCCTCTATCACATTGATTGCCTCTTCCTCAAAGAATCTCTGGAGATCGTAATCAATTGAACTATCATTCTCAAAAATATGATATGGTTGCTCTTCCCGCGAAGGAGAGTCTCCTAAAGGATCTCCAGGGGGAGGGAGCTCTTTCTCTTGATCTTCATAATATGTTAGGATGAGTACGCATGCTTGGCAACGAGGCTGGTAATGGTAAGACATGCAAGAAGATCCCCAAGGGCATTCCCATCCTTTAAATTTAGAATCGACAATAATATCAGATTCGCTTTCTTGATCTGATAAGGCTTGAAGTCCTAGGTTGGCTTATTCTACTAATTCGAGTGCGGGGAGGTCTATCCAGTAGTCCTCGTTATCACCTGGCGGAGGTCGCCACTCTTCCTTGAGCGATTTTCAAAATATTTGGAGTTATGGTGCATTTGGGGATGAAGGCGTGTCTAGCTCAAACTCCTCTTCAAACTCTAAGAGTGGGGCATGGGTTCCTATTGGGTTAGTCAACTGGCTATCAGAATTCCCTTCTTCTTACGTCGATAACAGAGCTGGTGAGTTGTTGCTTGTTACCATTGTTACAGGGTCGGAGCCGCTCACTTCTGTCATCGCAAAATATCGAATTTCACTAGTAAATTGTTCTAATATGTAAGTGCATGCCTCGCAACGGGGTTGATATGGGTGAGAGATATAAGGGGAATCCCACGGGCATTCCCATCCTTTAAGGACAAGGCAGAGGTTGATGCTATACGAGTGAAACTCTTCTTGTGAGGCATCATCTTCTTCCCATATTGAGTATAAATATTCTTTATCTCCTTGTGAGGTAGCTATGTGGAAGTCCTCATCATCAGTGGATTCCCAGTCTTTTACTTGTGGGTCAGGCTCGAGAGGTTCTTCCTTCCTCTCCTCTATGGGCTCTTTGAGATCAAATAAGGGTTTGACTCTTTCGAGGGGTTTATCAATATCATTTTTTAGGTTCGTCAAATCACTGAACAGTTTAGCCATTTGGTCAATTTCCACTTCTTGGGATTTAGTGAAGGATACCTCTCTCTGCTTAGGTGCATTGGCTTTCTTAGTGGTCCCGTAGACGGAGTGATCATACAGAGACCATTTTGGTGAGGCAGGGAACAAGTCGGTTTATGAACCGTCTGATTGGTAACCTGGCCCTATGTGCTTGCGTATTTTCATTGGGACAATAAGTCCTACACGACCTTGTTTATTCTTTTCGAGTCCGGTGTGAGGAATGTGTCCAAGTTGGTACATAAGATCCCATCCCTTGGTTGCAGTGGGGTTGATGTCATAAAGCTTGGCAAGGTTTGGACCAAGCTCTCTCCTCATCAACTCTGGTCGACACATCAGGGGAGAACTAGGATAGGTAGGGGGGTGGACTTCCGCTACGGTTGTCTCTTTCAGGATTCGAGTCCTTTGAATATGACATGTGTTCAACACATAATCATGAGTCGTTGGTATGTTTGCCGCATAATCAATGTCTATCTCCTAGAGGGGTGCATCAGCGTATATATGGACGATGGAATCCTCATATGGGAACTTGACGCATTGATGATACATGGATGTGACGGCCTTCATTGATTCCAACCACTTTCTTTCTAAGATGAGATTGTAGGCACTAGCGGAATCAGAAACATGGAAGGTGACGTCCTTGGTCACAGGTCCGAGGCGAACCTGGAGTTTAATAGTCCCTTTAATAAAATAGCGTAAGCCGTCATAAGCTATAAGTGACAGGGCCGAGGGCCTGACATCTTGTTTCGTATATTCGAGCATCTTTAATGTCGTGAGCGGGTAAATATTGAGTCCTACTCCGATATCCACTAACGCATGAGGTACAGAGAATCCTCTAATGATGATTGTGAGATATATAGGAGCGGCACTCCAATGACTTCTTAGGCATGTTCGCGTCAGTGAACGTGTGTGCTGGAGGTTGCGCCATGACCGAGGCGATTTGCTGAAGCTGATCTAGGGTCATGTCCTCGTCTACCTGTGTGTCCTTAAGTATCCTTACCAACAATCAATGATGATCAGGGAATTTCTTGATGAGCTCTAATATAGATATCTGAGCTGGAATCTTTTGAAGGTGCCATAACAGGTCGTATTCTTGCCCTGGCTCGAGTGTAATCTCTTTGCATGGTCGATGGGCCTTAGGTACGGGTGGCTGAAGTGGTTGAGGTGCGGGAATTGACGGAGGAATGATGTGAGGTGGGGGCGGCAAGTGAACCTCTCTTTCTCTTGCGTTCCCGTCTAGTTGTGGCGCATTCATGAAATCCTTGTTTTGAGGGAAAGGAGGAGGTGGGTAATTGGTTCCAGACTTGAGAATTGGGCAAGTCGGCTGTTGACTGAACCTAGCATGACTCGACGTCGATGTATTTGTAAAGCGAGTAAAACTAGAGGTCGGAGCATGGGCCTGCACGGCACCGTTCCAAGGCAGGAGGTACTGTGTGTAATCCTCTTATTCTAAGAAAGTTGAGACTAGGGTCTCATGCGGGTCAGAGAGTTTTTCTCACTCGCCTTCCTTTATGTTTAGTGAGCACTCAGTCTTCGTTTCATTTCCGAGGTTTGGGGTCTTCCAAGTGACATTTTCTATCCACGCGGCGACTTGGGCTGCGGTTTGAAGAGCATGGTCTCCAAACTCGGGTTCAGAATCAGATGAGGGAGGTGGTAAGGGTGTTAGTTCAGGATTTGGAGGGGTCGAAGGTTTTGGTGGGGAACGATGGAGAAATGGTCTCCTAGCCCTAAAGGATTAGACTCGTATATGGGTGAATTTTGGATAGGGTGGCGGGTTTGGCGGAGTGATACGAGTGATCAAGGTCGAGGGATGTGAGGGTGAAAAGACTCTCACAAGGGTAGTAGGAGCGTTGGAGAGTTGGATGCGAGTGATTAAAGTGGAGGGTTGGAACGAGGGTTGACTGGAGAGATCTATGGTAGTGACCTGGGCCGGTGCCCCTTGGTTGTGATTAGGCATGGGATTATTTATGATCCCCAAGTTTTGTTGGGGTTGGTTGTCTCTAGGGTTAGGATTCCTCAATGCTTTCCAATCAATTTGGTTTCGATCGCTCATGTCATAGATCACATCTTGGAGGACCCAACAGTCCTCTAAGCTGTGTCTAGCATATCAATGGAACGCATAATATTTATTGTAATCTAGATTTGTAGGCCATGGGCGAGGTTTTTCTGGTGGGAATCGGAGGAGGTTCTGTGTTAAGAAATCAAAAAATATTGGGGATCGTATCAGGTAGAGGGTGATAATGTTCGCGCCTCGATTGGTAGGGACCTCTAGTTGGATTAAAGTTTTGCGGTGGGGGGACATTATTATAATTATGCTCGTGGACCGGTCGGTTCTGTGTTGCATTTTGGTTCTGATAGGTATTGGGGTATTGATTTCTATTTTGGTATTAGCCTTAACCCTGGTTTTGGCCTTAGTTCTGATTCGTGTATCTTTGTTGATTAACACCTTGGTTTTGGTTGGTATACCGTTGTTGATTTTGATTTTGTCTGAAATTTTACAATTGGAAGTTCCCGTTACTAGAGTTTTGTCCTTGGTTAACAACAGTGTTGACTTGTTCAGTTCCTAAGGCTTTCTTCTTATTTTTTTATTTGGATTCACTAGAGGAGCCTATTTTGGACATAATGATAGATAAGGCAAGGTCTCCGCCTTTAATGTGTCGTGCTAGTCGGGATGCCCAGGAATGAGGGGCAGTGAAGTCGGGGCAATCGCTTATGGCAAGCACGCTCTTTAACGGTTCCCTAGTATTGTCGATGATAATGTCGATCGAGTCCTTTTCTTTCATTGAAGTGTCAGTGCTCACGGCAAGTTTTTTCCATCGAGCGACGAAGTGAACAAACTCTTCATCAGGTCCTTGCCTGGTGGCCATCAGGTCACTAAGGCTGATTATCTCTTGGATCAAGTGTTTGTATTGGTCTAATAACTGACCAACTAAATCGTCAAAGGTTTCAATCTAAAGCTTCTCCTTCTAATGAACGCTGAAAGTAGTGAATAAGAAGTTCTTGGTTGTCGTGTATAGGCCGACAGTCGTTGCAAAAGAGTGCTAAGTGATGGTTCGGATTTCTCATGCCATTATACTTGATCAATTTTGGCGGTTTGAATCCTATAGGCAGGTTAAATTCGACATCCCTACAAAATTTATCGAACCCGAATAAATGACCAGGGTGCTCCCTCTTGGCCATGTACTCGTCAAGCATTTTAGGGAGATCTTCGATCTTAATGGTATTGTCCTGTCGTGCGAGCCGCAAGCTAGCCCTATCTAATGCGTGTGAGCATGTCGCCTCAATGACGCGACACGAGTTGACACCGTACTCGGGGTAGGCGATGGTCTTTCTTGTCCCTCTTGCTCTTCCAAATTTTATTGTCCCCTAATGGTTTCATTTACAGCAGCCAATCCTTGAAGCAACTCCTCAGAGTCATCACCTCCTCTTTGTATTCTTTGGATGCTAAGCTCTACGATTTGTTGAGTGGTGAGGTTTTGTACAGAGCTATTATTTCTATCGTTATGGCTATTACCGGCGTGTGGTGTGGAGAAGGGGTTCTCTTATTCACCCGCCATGTTAACTTCGGGTTGCCTTGGGCTAAAGGTATAAGGCGGTTCTTCCTCGTATGCGAGGTTGTCATGAAATCCCCACAGCGGAGGGTCTCCTAAACTTACTCTACGTATGCCAGACATCTCAAGTCTCTGACAAAGACTCATATATCTAAAAAGGAATCTAAATGACACGACGGGAAAGGAAATAAGGAAATAAAATAAAACTAATTATCTACGAAAAGTTTACAAAAAAGTTTCATCACGATCGCCAGTCTATTGGTGCGCGCTTTTTCGAGGTTCCTCTCGGCTCCCGTTGAATCAGTGGCTCCAATTCTGTCCAAGTGAACTCTAGCGATGTGGTGTTTGGAATGATAAAAATAAATTTTAAAAAAAAAAAAAAAATCTAGGAAGGTTCCTAGTTTGTTTGCGATCACCAGCTGCAAATATTTAACGACGCTGCAACACGTCAATGATCATGCTATGAAGCGGGTGTAGGTTACTTCTATACTAAATCTTCCGCCTACGAACGTCAGCAGTAGTGTTTCTCCTTAGTTTAGTTAGTTTAATTCTCCTCTTATTTCCCTTTGTAATTATAATTCCGATCAGTTTAGATTTCCCAATTTTATTATTATTATGCTCTGGTTGTGTGAGCTTATTAAGGTGAGTTATATTAGTGTTCTGATGTTGTCAAGAGTCCGATGAGTATCAAGGTTCTAGTGTTACTAAAAGTCCAATCAGTTTCAGTCTCCTATTGATACTAGGAGTGCATATGTACCAGTTTCAATAATATTCTAATTAAAATTAAGCATGCTAATTATACTGGGATTCTAATTAAAGCAATTGTAGTAATTCCACTGTAATTCTAATTGAAATAAAAAAGACTAATTTTCACTACGGGCCTAATTAAAGCAATAAATTTAATTTTTTTATTCAAATATCAATAGAAATAAAAAAAAAGACTGATTTTTCTACAACCCTAATTATTGACAGATTAATGATAGCAAAATATAACTAATCATGAATAAAGTAAATTTTCTAGAATTCAGATTTGGAATAATCAATTAACAAAACTAATGGAAAAAAAATTCTAATTTAATACTCTAATAATTATATCAAGTCCTAATAATGCGAATAATCAATTATGTCTAGATATAAACTAATTAAAGTAATTTATTAATTCAAAAAAAAATTCTAAAAAAAGGGGGTTTGAGCCCGCTATGCTAAGGAGGATTGGCCTCGTTCCCGAGTACCCTCTGTAAGCTCCCTTGGGCAAATCGGGTGGTTGAGATTAAAGAGAAAAAAAAAAGTTAAATTTTGGATGGTAAGGTAATATTTTTGGGCTTTTCAGAATTGATTTCAGAATAATAGGGGCAAATTGAATTGTAAACTAGAATTATAAGATTAGGATTAATATTTAGAAATTTTGAAAGTATTGAAATAAGAAACTAAAATTAAAGTTAAATTTTTAAGACTGAATTCGCATCTGAAATCGAGAAATCAGGCCGTATGATTAAGGACTGGTTCTGAATCAAAGGATTAAAACCAGAAAATAATGATAGGACTGTAAGTCATGATTTTAGAATTGAATTAAAGTCTAAGATCGGTATATCGGACCAATGAATTAATGACTGGTTCTAGAAATAGAGAACTAGAACCAGATATAAAGAAGATTCGGTCTGAAAAGGGGCGCTATGGTCTAAGACTAAAAATAAAGTTAAAAATTAATAGATCTAGAGATTATGAGCTACGGTCGAAAACTAAAATATTAAATCCTTACCTAAGGGGTCGGGACTGCGGAGAGAAATCTCGAAGATTAGAAATTTGAATCTCGAAATCATGATTAAGTTCTGTGGGTTGTGCTCGGAGTTCTCTAGTTTCAAAACTCGTTCTCTCTAAAAAATTATAACCTTTTTTCGTCCAACGCCCTCTCGAGAGAGAGAAAGAAAAAGCTTTTATAAGTTTTCCTTCAATTACGCACTTGTTTACGGGCGTTTAATTGAATTGCGCACCTGAATTTCAGCACTTAATCGCTTTGAGTCGGTCACCGACTCAATGAGCGATCGGCTGACTTGCTCAGCGAGTCTCCTAGTCCTAACAAATTAACACTAATTGCGCGCATGTTATCATGCGCTCAATCTGATTAGGCGTTTAACCTGAAATGTTTAATCAAGGAAACATAGGGGTCAAGGGTAGTAAGACTAGATCGGGCTAGACCAATTGCACGCTAGTGGTGAAACGCTCAATCCGATCACGCGTCCTATTTCAAGTGCGTAATCGAGTCTCGAATCGACCTGAGAAAGGAAGTTTGGTCTGAAAGGTGGACTGATCACACGCTTGTAGTTTTGTGCGTGATCAAATTGCGTGTTGGGTTTCTAGCGTGCAATTCGAGGTTTTTCGAGTATGGTCTCTAGAATGAAATGCAAGACTATTATTTCAGTCTACATTTTGGCTATATACTGTTGCTTAGCATATAGCCTACCCACTCTGGGATCTGAGCCACAAAGCTATTGTTTTAGCCTGTGTTCAGTCATGTACTATTGCTTCAGTGCATGATTTCCATATCAGGGTTTTAAAGGTCAAAGGTTGACCGAATAAGTTTGTGTACTCCGAGAAGGCAAAATGGGGGTGTCTATAACTTTGTAGTCTGTTTGTTTTGTAGCTGTTGTATTTAGTTCTTGTAATGGAAATTTCTTTTTCTTGTGTGTCTTACTTGCTTTGCTGTCTCATTTATAATTTGTGTAAGTTAGTTTCATATTTTTGCTAATTTTAAATTGTACCCTGCTGCCCTTGATGTCTTATTCTTTAAAATAGTGGGGACACTGTTCCTCATAGGTTTGGGGGTATGGTAGGGTAAGCCAATGATGTAGTTAACCTAAGTGCAGCAGTTTTGGTTATGTGTATAATAGATTTAGTGGAATCCACCTAAATAATGTGAAAATGAGGAAATTTAAAACTGATGCAGACTGTTGAACATTGAATTTCATTAGAAAATTGAACACTTCCATGAGGTAAGCGTCAAGAGAAACCTCTCACAATTAGTTCTTAGTAAATCAGTAATGAGAGAAAAAGGTGAAAACATACCCCTTGAGTTTAATTGAAGACCATACCCAATGAGCTTTGAGCCTGAAATTTTTTTTTAGTGTGTCTATGGCAACCTTTTCCACTCTAAGGACTGACAGATTCAACCTCTTTGCACTAGAAGTTTTGCACCCCAAATTGAAACTGTTTGACAGTAATCATGATACTAAGGAGATGATCAAGGCCCTCATTTGGTCAGTTTGAGCCTAAAACTCCAACCCATTCAACTGCCCTTTTTGCATAGACTATTTGAGCCTTCAAATCAGTTTTTCTTCAAGATACACCAGAGTACTTGTACCTGAACCTGTAGGCCTAATTAACAACACCCTCACTTTGAGAATTTAGAAGGTAAAAGAGAAGGAGATGAAGGTAGATAAGCTGGGTTGAACATTTGGTGAATGAAGGAGAAAAGTAACATGTGGACAGCAGTGTATCTGTGGGATAGTGTGGTATTTCATAGATAAATAAATAATAAATAAAAGGGAAAAAGAGAAGTCAAGAGGATAACTTCATCTGAAAATTGAAAGGAAGAAGAGAGGCTGGCCACTTTGAATCTGAAAAATGTCAATGAAAATGAAGTATGTTGAATTTAAGAAGGTGAAGTCATGTATCACCTCCTTACCTTACTGATTTCTCAATTTTAAATCCCCTTTATCCCTTCCATTCTTTTCAAACCTCACCCATAAGCCACATTACAACCTTTGTAAAAGACCTTGTTGATCATAAGTAAAATGAACTATCATGTGGAGACAAGGGAATGTCTGATCTATGGTGAGAAGTACTTAATGATGTCAGAAATTAGGAGCAACTGCCTATGCTCATGCTTGCAGACCCATTTGGGGTCTGTAACTGCTTTTGAGCTTGTGTGAACTGAAATTCCCTTTAAATTCATTTGTGAGAGGAAACCCTGGTGAGCATTGGATCTAAGAATGAACTTATTGGGCATTGTTTGAACCAAAATTTTGAATTATTGGTAAGCTTAGTACTGGTTTGCACACTGTGTTTCTTATTGTCAGCTGATTGGTTTGATAAGTACACATGCATGATTTATGTGTTAATTGTTGACATTCAATGTCTTGAAACTCCTCAAATTTGAAAGATCAAAAGTGAACTAATACTCTATTTGTTGAAGACTGATTTGATCATGCTTGCACTTGTGTTAACTATTTTATTGAGAAGTTTGTGAGTATCTTCACTGAAAACCCTCAGGAGACTTCACTCCTCCACTAGGGATCACCTAAGGGTTTAAAAGGCTTAGTATAAGCTAAATGCATATGTGCTCTCTATGAAAGTGTCATTTAAATTTTTAGAGTAGTTGTTTAAATTTTACTTTGCTCGAGGACTAGCAAAGATTAGGTTTGAGGGTGTGTTAAGCACTGAAAAATATCATTTTTCACCTCTTAACCTAGCCTTTACTACTCCTTGGAGCTATTTAATAATTCCCTTTTGAGTTTGTTTTATAGTTAAAAATAAATTTGTAGCTTAGTACAACAGTCATATTTTGGAGGCCAAGAAGAGAGGGATTTAAAGCCAAGGACTGCAGCTGATGGAAGAACAAAAGATACACTAGGGTGGTACACACCATGGTGACTATTTTGGCTGGTAAGGTGGGCCCTAGAAGTCAGATGGATGAAAGAAATATGGCCAACCAGAGAACACTGCTGTAGAGAAGAGAAATGTCGTGCTCGCGCAACCCTCGTGCAGTTCAATTTGGCCTGAAAAGCCCCCTCGCACAGCTTTTACTTAGCTCAAGCCCACAACAATAAAAGAGCTGGTGCAGATCCCGCACAGTGCACTGCAGTAGACTTAAAGCTCGCACACATCTCGCGCAGCTCAAGAGGAGAGAGAGCCCCAGAAACTATTCTCGTGAAGCTCTCGCGCAGGCCCCGTGTGCTTCAAAGAGAAAGCCAACCACGCAAGACGTGCATCCCATCCTGGCGATCAACCTCGCGCAGCTCAAAGCTCATCCTCGAGACAGCCTGGCGAGACGCAATTCAGCCCAGCGAGATCCTCGCGACTTGAGTCGCCTGGAGAACCATCTGCGCGGGCTATGCTACTCAATACAAAAGTGACCTTGCGAGGCTCATTCAACTGCAAGTACAACCACACGACAGCTTCGCGAGAGGCCAAAATACAGCACTCATCCCCACGAAGCTCAGGATCCCCACTTCTCAGTCCATACAAAGGGACACTTTGGGGATTTCCCCACTTCTAGGGCACACATCCTGAGGCTCTAATTTATTTCCCACTTCCGAGACATCCAAAGGTCACAATTGGGCCACGTCTTCAAGCAGCAATTAGGGTTTTTCTCTTGTGTGCTCCTATTAGCTCAACATTTGCTGGCTAAGATCTTTTGTAAGTAAATAGTTTATTTCAGTTTGCAATGGGTTTTGTATGAACTTGGGGGTTGATTTGAGCTTCTTCACTGGCTGTTGTCTTAAGGGCAAACATTGTAAGTTTCCTTTTTATCAATGCAATGTCATTCTTATAACTTAATTGAATCTGTATATCTTCTATGTTTTCACATGAATTTCTATGGATTGGATGCACCCATGGCTGCTTGAGCTTGTAGCCTTGTAAATATGGTGGCAACAGCAGTTATCATATTCTATTTCATCATCTGTGAAGAAGATAACCTCTGGGATAGCCTGTGACCATTTAAGTGGACATACTATAACCCTAAGACTAGTCTAAATCACATATCTAAGATAGATTCTTCTTCCCTGCACTTGAGCTTGTAGCCAAGTGAGAGATAGTTACAAATTCAAACTCTTCTTTGTGTTGCAATGCTATTTTTAGATTTTAGATCTGATGTTCTGTAGAGATTGCAAACTTATGAGTTAGGTCATTGCAGGCCTTTTGTAGCAATGACTAGCTGAGTCTAAGTCCCCATTTAACCTCTGATTATCTGTGATTTTCACTAGATTTTCAAGGGTTGTTTGCTCCTATAAATGCATGAGCTTGTAGCCTTATAAACATAGTGTCTGCAATGATATTCATGTTCTGATTTAATTCATTGGTTGGAGGAAATCCCTAAGATAGTCTGTAACCATTTAAGTCAACAGGCTATGACCTTAAGATCAATTCATTCCCTTAGATTAGGTTAGTTTTCCGAGTTTAATCCATGTGAGTTTTTCTGATTTAACATGTCAGGTATGTATTAATTATTCAATAAGACTTTTTAGTAGTTGATCGCACCTTTATTTCTGATCATTTAGTATAACAGACTCAAAATTCAATGTAAGCTCCATGAAAGAAATTTTGATATGAGAAGAAAATTTGATTCACGATTTTTGGGAGTCCCGTTTTATGTAAGCTTTAGTAAGATATGTATGTCCGCTTATCGCTTTAACAAGCGCGTGGTGTCATAACACGGAATTCTAAGCCCTTGAGATCGGCTAGAATTCTGGGTCGTAACACTTTTATAAATTAATAAGTAATTGATAAATAAATGGTTGGACCAGGCTAAGCTTGGGCGTAGGGTCTTAAGCCCACCACGAACAAGGGTTAGGAAAAGTTCAAATTCGTCGGGTCATGCTTGGGTTTACCCTAGCAAGGTCAAAGCCCGCCCCATTTCCACCCCTATGTCGAAACCTTTAGAAGACCTTGACACGCATACACAATTGCCCATGTTATTTGAAGTCCAAGCGTTTTTCATGGTCCACTCAATTACACAGTTGACACCATCTACCCACAATAGGACCCATATTTTAGGCAACCCCCAAGGGAAAATGTGGCTTGAGATAATCATACAAGCGGGATTAAAAACTTGGGAGAGGAGTACTGAGAAGCGACATGAAAAATTGTGAAAAAGAGCAATGACTAAATCTTTTGAGGACGACCAGAAATCGATTAAGTGAATAGAGGATGGATGCGTAGTGGCTAAAAACTCCATTAAAAAGGGTTAAATTTCCGAAACAGATCTTATCTATCGTTTTTATTCCCACAGACGTCAGTGCAATCTTTTATTTCCAGCTGAGGGTTTTGAAAGGGATATGTGGAGGGCTCATATCAATAATGCCCTTAATATAATTAATAGGATGGTTATCTTCTCAAACTTGCTTCTTCTCCAACACCTCGATTTTTCCAACGCTCATCACCTGCTTTCCTCTTCTCTAGCTCATTTCTGGTCGGCACCGGTATTCATTTTTCAGCGACTCGCGAAATCCCCATTCTCTAGCCCTTCTGAAGCTTTGTTGCATTTTTTGGGCGAAAGCTACTCTTCTAACACTCAACTCAAGTTTTCCTTTTCTCTAGTCCCGTTCCGGCGGACACCAGTGTTCATTTTTCGGTGGAAAGTAGTCATTGAAATGCAAAATAGAACTTTGATGTGCATTTTATGTACATATTGCAGTGGATTGATGTGCATTTTATATACATATTGCAGTGGAATACCATATATAATATATTTTATTACAAGGATTGTCAAAAGTATATTTTTATGCACTGCAAAAGGTCTATGATGCATTATAATGCATTCTAGTAGATGCAGTGCCTTTTAATGAATTATAAGAGGTCTTCGGTGCATTACAGTGCATTTCGCTAGATGCAGTGCCTTTTAATTCTCTTGTTAATGGTCTCGGATCCATCTTATTTAAAGTCCACGGTGTAAAGACTTGGGTACCTTTCCACCTATAGGTTTAGTGAAAGCACTTACATCAGAAAATGCTTGGAATCAAATGATTGAGATTGGTTTTTATCCCAATATTCGACAAAATGAATCTTGGGACCACAGACATACAATCAGGCGATCTTTTTTTTATTCCATCTAGCACGGTTCCACAAAAAGTGCCCCTAAAAATCAAATGACATAAATCACACCATTGATTGCTTGGAATCTGATTATTGAGATTATTTTTCACCCCATTCTTCCATGAAATTGATCTTGAGACTATGCGCATACCATCAGACTATCTTTTTTTATTCCATATCGCACGGTTCTTCAAAAAGTGTCCCTAAAAATCAAATGGCACATCACACCCAAACTGAATTTAGGGCCATTATCTTAGAATTTGTATCATGTGGAATCAAAAAATGACCTTATGAAGGTAATATCATGGTATGAAGATCCATTGTGTCACTACAAAAAAATAGATTATTAGCGAAAGTTTCCAAAAAACTGCCGCTATTAACAAAAAACTATTAAAGACTATTAGTGGCAAGGGTATAGCGACAGTTTTTGTTAATAGCGGCAGTTTTTGGTTGCTACTAATAGTCTTGTTTATCGTAGTATGTGGAAGATTGGAATGAAAAACAATCTCCATCGTCTAATTCCAAGTTGTCCATAGGTTCAAGGAGTTTCGAGCGCTTTAAGTAAACCTTTAGTCGCAAATTGAGGTATCGGAAGATCTTAGGTGAAAAATCTTGGCACCAAACATAATTCTTTATCATCATGAGTAGATAGTTGATTAATCATATGATAGAGATTACGTTTTGTACCAATCTTTTATATCATAAATTTTTAGATCAAGGCCTTCAAATCATATGACTTAAACGTTGTTCTCAAATGTCACAAGTTCCCAAAATACAAAACCTTTTTTTAGACTATGTGCAAGTACCAACTTCTTATGTGTAAGCTTAATTAAGTTGGCATCCAGATGACTTAATTTTTAGGTCTAGCATAGAGCGACCAACCAGCTCACGAGATAGTCTTTACTTTTAATATGCCTAAAAGGACGAATCATTTATTTACGAGAAATTATAATAAGTGGACCTCATATAGCATACTAACAACGAACTACTTATGTGGCACGGTGCAAGTGACTGGCCCCACCTGCATTGCTGAGACCCATAGCGCTTAAGCAGCCATTGAATGGTCTGCTGTTTACGATCTGCCATATATCAGTGTCGGCCAAAGTGTTAGACATATTAAATTTTTGTCTTAAGTTGTTGAGGGAGTGGGACAGCGAGCCTACCAGAGAGAGAGAGAGAGAGAGAGAGAGAGAGAGAGATGTGAGAGGAGAGTTAGCACAATCTTAAGCGGAGAGAATTAGCAAGGACGAAACGGAGGACACACTTGAAATTTAAGTGTTTAATGGCTTGTTTACCTTTTCATAAAAAGCCAACGTGTCGCACTATTGAGCCCCACCGCTCATTTGTCGCATAATAATATTATTTGGCTCCAGATATGGGTCCCACTTGAAAAAGACCGACCGATTTTACGAATCTCTCAGAAAAGCGTACTCATTTTTCATGTCCTCTTTAAAACTAGTAAAATATTATTGGCTACTATTTTTTTAATCTTCAACACTCGGGTTTCATCTGACCCCTTTGTTCTCCTTTCCAACTGAACATTCTGATTGTCTTCCCCAGGCAGCTCCGTGCAAAAGCACAGTTTCACAACTCAAAAGCCCTTTTTCTGATCCCCCAATGAGGTAATTTCATGACGGGGCTGTTTGGATATAAGAAATATATATGGTAATAGGTGGTATGTTAAAACGTTTTACCATGGCTTCAGCTGTTTAGGTGTTTTTAAAGGTGGTAAATGCATTACCCAAGGATCAAAATTTCGGGTAAAATTTTCGTTTCGGGCTTGGCCGAAACCAAAACTGAAAATTTGAACCGAAATTTCGGCCGAAAACCAAAAAATTGGCCAAAATTTTGGGTCCCATACAAAAATGACTGAAATTTCAGTCCATAGTTATCGTTTCGGTGGGGACCGAAACCGATAATTTCAGCCGAAATTTTGGTCATTTCAGCCAAAATTTTGATCCTTGGTATTACCCCTATTTACTACAAAATATCAAAACATATTACGATCTTCCCCCTCGAGAATAGGGGAGAAACATAGTATTCCTGTATATTACTACATATTCCTGCAAATTAGGAATATGTGATCAAATATGATAAGAAAGTAACAACTTTACTACCTTTTACCGGGTTCTACCTAAACAGGCCCTAAGAGAGATAATGAAATTTACAACAGGAAAACCAAAACGACAGGCCCTTACAAGGAGGGGAGCTCTACATATGGAAAATTATAATGAGCCGACTAAAAACGGATCACTTACATGATGTGATGCAAGTGCAGGCTGCAAACTGCATTGCTGGGGCCCACTGCGCTAACATCAGGCAACGAACGTAAGCGGTCTGTTGAATGGTCTGCTGTTTCGCATCTGCCATATATCAATCCCTGTCCTCTACATATTGTACACAATACTGCAAGAGGCCCACTTATTCACAGCCAGTTTGATATCAACCAGATCAAAGAAGTAGCGGAGGGCTCCTCCCATGAAAGATTCTCTTGTTCCGTTCATCAGACATGGAAGTGAATAGAATTGTTATAATGAGAATGAATCTACAGAAAGATGATCCTGAAACATGGTAACGCCCCTTGCTATAAAATCGAGACAAAACATAACACGTTTTTTTTTTTTTTTTGATACCATAAACATAACACGTTGAATCAAATAAATGGAAATTGAGTTATCAATAAATTTTGGCTATATATATATATATATATATATACCATAAATTTTACTTGGTCAACATTCCCCTGCTATAAAAGGTCTGTTTACATCCTACAATTCAGTGTTCGTTGTGCCCAGTTTCCAACATTCTTTAGACACTTCCGACTGAAAAAGGAAGAAGAAAACAGGGCAGAACAAAATCAAGTCATCACCCTTAAGCAGCATCTTACTTTCGTCCAATAGAGTTTCCCCTGAGAAACTAAAATTTCTTATGCTGACTCGAAATTTGGATTTTAGGCAGACTTCCACAGCATCCTCAACAAGCTCCTACAGTTAAAACACGAGCCCAAAGATAATTACCATGCATTTGTCAATGAGGGATCAGTTACCCCTTAACAACTTCAATCTTTAGGAAGGCTTGCATCCTCTGTTGGAGAGGCTTTCTTCCCTGTGTAGCGCTGGAAAGGAATCAACCACAACAAGAGATCAAATGTTTGATCGTAATCTTTGACGATATAATACTAAGAAAATTATAGATAGGGTACCTCTATTCCATGCCTACCAGATTTCTGGTGAGCATCTACACAGCAAACCGTTGACTCTATTGAAACGGATGATGGTGATCGTTTTTCATTCAATCATCCACAAAAGGATATTTAGGCCACGGGCGTGATATCAGGCAGTCAGTTTTTTATTCCACATAGCACAAATCTCAAAAAATGAACCCTTAAATCACATGGCAAACATCACGCTCCAACGTGAATTTAGGGCCCACTTATTGGGATCTGTGCCACATGGTATAAAATATTTGACCGTCTGATGGCACACCCATGGTCTAAAAATCCGTTGTGTGGAAGATTGGAATGAACAATGATCACCATTGTCATGCAGTCAACAATTTTCAGTGTAGATGCCCAACAGTAATCTGGTAGGCACGAATAGAGGTACCATATAGATATTACCAAAAGTTATGGGTCCAGAGGTCTATAGAACATACCTGTTTGCCTAGGGAGAAGGGAACATATTTGTATTTGATCATGTGCCGTATTTGTCTCTTCATTGTGAGTACAAACAGAACCAACCAGTAGAAGAGCAGTATTGGCCAAAACACGGGCACATCAAACATGCTGAAGAAAGTCATCACGAAAGCAATGCAGAAAGCTTTTGTAATAGAATACCTGCAAGATGAGGACTAATGTTCAATCCATCCATCCATCAATCCTTTCACCCACCGTAAAGAATGCATTTCGATATTTGTCTCAAAAAGTCCAATATCGAACTAAAAGAATTCAAAGCATCAGGGATGAAATCTTTTCACGTGCCGGGTTTAGCATGTCCATCGGGCAAAATACCTAGTAGTAAAAAACCCATTTGAACCTCTTGGGTTGTTGAAAGGGCCTGGAAATCTGAATTTTAAAACCACCTACTTCACCAATAAAAATGTAAGGCTTGGTAGATTTCCCCTTGAAGTTTACAAAAGATTTTGACACATGATTAGGAACCATACCTTTCTCGTTGTCAAATATTTATTGATGGAGTAGGTTTTATTTTGTATTATCTTTACTCCAAAAGAAATCAATGTGGCAACTCTTGATAAGTTTCACTCCTGTAATTTTACGGACTCAATTTTCAAAAATCTTGTCTAATTGGCTTACTAAGCACGTTATGCCCCAAGCTCATCAGCTTCAACTAATCAGCCTTCATTCATGGGAGACAAACAAATAATAATATTAGCAACCTTTCTAAGGTCAAGCTGATCTTCCAAATGATTAGAGTAAACATGCAACATCTTCTCTTCATTAAGAGTAACAATTCTATGATGGTCAGTAGACTGGATCAACGTTTGGAAATAAACTCCAATATTTTTTATTCTCTCTAATGGTACTTCTAATAGATATTTCTCTACCAGGAATGGTATTGGGCAAGGTGATCCAATTTTTCCTCATCTGTTTATGCTTGTTATGAATGCTTTTTCATGTCACTTGAAGAACATGTACTGCAAAAAATGATTCTCATTCATAGTTTTTATCGTCTATCAAATCTCCCATTTGATGGCCAGAGATGATTTACGTTAAAATGGAATCTGCTAGCATCTTAACCTACTGGAAAATTTTTATTTTGCTTCTGAGCTTCAAGTAAACAAAAGTAAGATCATCTGCAATGGGTATGCACCAATAAGGACACTTCTTTATCAGTAATGAAAGAATATATCTAAGTGACACGCTTCAGAACTCCAACCACGGCAAGAATGGACGTAGTTTCAGGTGATGCCTTCAGCAACCATGAGTCAGATAGTCCTAAAGTCCTCTACGCTGACCGAGGTAAAGAAAGAAGAAGCCAAGGCCCAACCAACAACAAAATTACCCAGATCTAATATGCTGCCGAAGAGTGAAGCAATGAATTTTCATCTTACTCTTCCACATAGCACATAGCACATCTATTAGCCATTTTGTTAGACATTCCCTGACTCTGAAGATAATTTACGATATGTATTTCATCCCCTGCGACCATCCATAAAAATAGGGTGCCCTCGTTCACACAGGCAACTTTGATAGAATGGTCCAATGGCGTTCAATCAAAGGCCTTCTACCCAAAAAAGTATAGGACTTGAACATAAACTGATCCTTAGGCTTCCTAGACCACACCCTTCTAGGAGACGTGAGCCTCACCTAGGATACCCAAGAAGTTCAGTCTAGGTGGATGGAGAACTTGAACTGTATTGAGAACCTTTACATAAGCTGGGGATATGGATTCAAATTAGGGGTTTACCTTTCCATTTTATGGGAGGCAAACTGTTTCAAGCAAATAGAAGATCTTTGCGGATGGCTGTTAGATCGCTCAAAGAACAACTACAATGAACAGTTAGATTATGATCGGATGCAAGTCTTGTGTGGTAACTGGAGGATGTTACTAACATCTGTAACACTGAAGACAGTAAAACTTCGGAAGTTTTAGTGGAGGTGGAATGGAGGCTCTTAAATGCCTGGATGAATGAAGAAAAATTTGCTGATGCAGTGGTGGGGGTGTAAATCCACACTAAGGGATGCCGAAAAAGGCGCAGAAAGCATTGATGAGTATCAGGAGAGGATTAGGGAGGAAAATGAAGGAAATGGTACAATAAAACTGAAACAAAAGGTCATTACCAATTATTGGTCTCGTACGTATGGGGTGCTGGGAGGGGTGGATGGGATACAGACCTAACCTCTGGTTTTCTACACACGAAGTGATGCATAAATATCAAAGCTTCAAAAATAAAACCAGGGAGAAAAAGTCGTAGGAAAATGAATCTCATACCATTAACAAAAAATGAATGCACAAAACGTGAGGACTCGGTATGGTGAGGAGACAGCACTATGAGGGAAGGGAATAAAAGAGGGAGAGTGGAGAATAGGGAAGGGTGATGATCATGAGTGGGGAAAAGGGGAAAGGTGGCATGAATGGGTTATGTCGTACAAGGAGGTATCGGACAAGGGGAGTGGGTCAGAGAGACAGTTGAGGGGATAAGAAAGGGACAAGTAACACTTGGGGAATGGATGCTAGGGACATGAGGGCAGATAGGGCTTTCAGCTTGGAAATGAGGAGGCCATTTTCAAATGATAAATCAGATGGAAAAGCAAGGACATGTACTAGCACGTCTTTGAGGTGAGGTGCATTAATTAGAAGCATTTCATGCTTTGTATGGAGAAGAAAACAAGCTATGGTGTGGGGAGGAAGCATGGAGATGGTGATGGGGGCGAAGTGGCAGGATGGTGGCCACATGGAAAATGTTGCTAAAATGATGCATACTGTTCAGAATGACGTAGATGTAAGCAAAAAGTGCTCACCTTTATTTTGGTCTTTGCTGATGACAACCCAAGCATGCACTTTGAAGGGCACGATCTCCGATGTGAACTCCGCCAAAAAAGGTATGATCTGAGACACCCTTTCTGAGACACTTATTGGACCCTCCAATGGACTACCTGTTTACCCACTAAATTCAACCCCTTTGAAAAGATTTGACCGTATCTCACAACCTGTTTGCTCTGCTACAGAGTTTGTGCTCTAACCATTTCGCAGGGACAAATGCATAGGAACAAACCATGGGTTAGATGGGTTGAAGCTCCAATATATTAAAAACACTGTGATGGGGATTAGAGACAAAGATGGCAGATCAGTGATCACAACCGAAAGACAAACGAACGATGATGATACGCTGCCTTATTCAGAGAAATCAAGATTTCGCAAATCACCGAAAATTCAAAGCAGTAACGGAGAATGACATGGATGATGGGGCAACATCCAAGGGTTGTCACATGAATGAGGCTGCGAAGACCAAAATTATGTTGCATATGATGATATTAGGCAGATGCACTAGAACTTGATGGTCGAGAGACTGAGGGACGAAGGGTTAATGGTGGTACCAAGCTGCATTTTCATCAACATCCAATCATAAATCATGAGGAAGTCAGCCTTCCAATGAGCAGAAACACCCCTCAGCATTGGTACAAGTTGGTAATATAGGTCAGAGAGCCTTGGTTATTTCCGATTCAATGCTTGCAGTACTTTTGGTTGGTATGCTATTTTCCTAAATAAGCTTCTGCATCCACGAACCATACAACAATTAGGGTTGTACCGTTGCACTCACTACACCCCGATATGTACCTGGAATGAAAACAGTGACCGTGAAACTTTTGGCAAAGTAGAAAATTGGAGGGATGCTGAAAAAATAGTAGAGAGTGATATACAGAGGAGCTGGGGCTGTAGAGGATATTGAGAGTGAAAGAGCAGGAAAAATGAAGAACATTGTGGAAGGGAGATAGAGTGCAGATGTCACAAATAGTGAGGAATCCGAAGAACGATCAGAGAAAACTCACAGTATAATGAATGGCTTCAACGATATAAAAAAAGATCAAGTGGGTGGATCCTTTGGAAATTAAACTCACAGAAGACACATGAAATTTAGCTTGAAGGCTGGGACGTCCTATGCAGGGAGAGAGGATAACCTGCTACAATTGTTTATAGCCATGGAAAAATATATCGAAAGGGGGATTAGAGAATAAGCTAAAAGGAAAGGGGAAACGAAAGCTAGAAGGACCGGGTTGAGCCAAATACATCTTGGCCCGGGTAGGGGCCGGACCAAGACTATGCTTCAAGGCCTGGGTAGGACCGGGCCATTTTTTACCCCAACCAGACTTTGATCTGGCCCGTTGAGAGCCATAATTGGTTAAGTTCTGAAGAGGGCCAGTGGGACATGTGGCTAAAACATGAAGGCTTTGATGAATTGGTGCGAGCTCGGTGGACCAGTTAGAAGTCACATGGAAAAGCACAAAAAGGATTTGCAGCAAAATTTAAATAGTTAAGGAGGCAAGGAGGCCGAACAGGACATTGGAAACGTTGACAAAATGATGGACGAGCTGATAAAAGAAATATAAAGGATAGATTCAAAAGGGGAAAGAAGCTCTAATTTCAACTAAAGAGAGGGATAGGAGATCAAGCTATAAACGAAGAAGAAATGAAGGTAAGAGAGGAGGAAATCTTTTGGAGACAACGAGGAGGGTTAGATGGCTGAAAAACAGGGATAAAAAAAAACACATAATATTTCAGTGGAGACATTAGGCATGTGTAGGCAGCCCCTATTGAGGCACGTGTGATCTAAAGATATGGAGGGTGAAAATTCCACCCAAAATCAAATATTTTGGTTGGAGTGGGCTTGGGGCAGGGTTCTCACGATTGATCAATTGATTTAGAGGGGAGAAAGGATAAGAAATAGGTCTGTGCTGTGCTTCCAGGAGAACGAGTCTATTGACCTTATTATGATACATTGTTGGGTAAAACGAAAATGCAATCACCCCTGCATCAAATCAGAGCAAGAGCTTCGGCAGTGCAATCACCCCTGCATCTGAATGATCCTTATTGACTAAAACGAAAATTAGGAAGCCTATAAAAATCTTCGAGGAAGTTTTTTTTAACCAAGCACAGGAGGAACTAAAAGGATAAAAAACTGACCTCCTCCCAGATGTTAATCCTCATTCAACTAGCGCATCAGCAGTTTTATTCCCTCCACAATAAACATGACTGATAGACCATCTAATTTGGCTTAGAATATCAAAGCATTTGGTAATTGTTAAATCCATTTACCATGGATATTGACGACCTTTTAGCAGCAAGACCATGAAAGAGGAATCAGCTTCGATGATTAGCCCGCTACAATTCCCAGGTAAGACTTTCCAAGCCATATACACAGCCTAAATTTCAGCAAGATTATTTGAAGATGGTTCAAATTGTTCCGCGGTAGCCTTAACCAACAACCCAACTCATCTCACAAGATACAACCCCCTGCTGCTCCAGCGATCGACGAAGCACCATCAGAATTTAATTTCAGAACTTGTTATATGGTGGGAGATTCCATTGCACCAAGAGCGTTTTTGGCGCTTTAAGAAGAATTGGGTTGATATTCCATACTGATAAGATTTGCTTCTCCTTGGAGCTTAGAGGAAGATCTATATATATATATATATATATATATATATATATATATATATATATAGATATATAGGGCCGGGATGCAACCTACTAGCCAGTTGGGCGCTATGTGGCACCCGATCTGGCACACAATCTGAAGATCGGGTGCCAAAGCAACTTGGACAAGATCGATCAGGTTCCACCCAAAAAAAATTGGGCAGGATCCAATGCTTATCCACCCTTTAAAATGTGGTCAAAGGTGGGACAAAATCAATAAATGCGTATAGGTGGGCATTACCCTATATTTGACCCATGATTTGAAAGGGGAAAAAGTCATAAAATCATATTTATTTTATAAACCCCATGCCCCCTGGCTGTACTACCCAAAACGGGTATTTTTTGGTGATCATATGCCACATGGCATGTGATCTAGCCCAAGTCAGCATCGGCATGTGTGTGTAACTGGAGTTCTTTAAGTCAAAGAAGAAATGAAGAAGATGAAATCCAAGAAGAAGAGGATCCGGATGATATGGACTCCATCTTGGTGAGATCGGATGCAGAAGAAACGGAGGAAGAGGAAGTAAACATTGAAGAAGATGATGATTCGGATGATGACAGTAATGCTAGTGATGAAGTACCACGATGCGTTTAAGAGCAATGCGTAAAGTACATGATTGGAGGACAATACAACCCTAAAAATGTATTTTTTCAAGTTTTTTTAGTTTTCATATAGTTAATACATTTTTTTTTGTTATTTCTCTTAATAAAATGGAAGTTTATTACCTTTATTGGGGGATTTTTTGGTATTATAAAGTCCACAATATATGTATTATTGTTCCCATATTTTTTCAAATTTTTTCAGATTTATTTCATATTTTTTTGTATTCTCTTTTTTTAAAAAAATCGCAAATCAATATGCTATCGCATATGCGATTATGCGAATCGCGTATGCCATGTCACATTACAATCGCATATGATGGCATATGCAATTACACAACAATGCTGAGGAGAGGATGAATGATATCTTTTCCTTCACCATCACATAAATAAAAATTGTACGAAGAGTATTGATCAGCATTGAGGTAACATACGCATGTATTGTACAGTATGGATGAAATGCACAGCTAGAAATTTCATGTCCTCTTCTTAGAGCTTTGGGGTTTATTTTCAGTAACAAACAATAATACTAACCCTATCTACGCATGCAAAAACATATATATATATATATATATATATATATATATATTACTTTTCTGACGAATAAGCTAATTTATTAAAAATTAAAAACAACCAAATGCAATAGACAATAAAGAAAAAGGGTCTTAACATAAGAACTTCAGCATAGCCATCACCCCCTAAAAGACCCATTCCAACGCCTATACCTTAATCCTAACATGATGAAGCCCGAACAGATCTCCAAAGTAACAACGACGAGTTTGGTTTGGGAGATCCTTGGGCGATAAAAATAAAAAGGAAGCTTGATTATCGGCAGCATGATTGGCTAGGCAGTCCGCCAATCCTTTCATCTCCCTAAAGACATGATTGCACCTCCCTGTTAATGGAGACAATAACCGGGTGATCACATTGAGGGCTAATAGACACATCCAAGGAACCTGACCACCCTTTAAAGCACTAATAACTAACATAGAATCAAGCTCAGTCACTATTGGTATTGAGGGATTCATTATCAACTGAAGCCCAATCTCTAAGGCCTTAAACTTCGCTATGCTATATATATATATATGGCCGGGGGGCTAATGCGCTCGGGCGTAGAGATATCTCTGAGCCCTACCAATAAGAAGCGGATGCGTGGAAAGTGTCTTGACGCTAACCAGGGTTAGCCACAGCAGAGTATCTCTGAGCTATTCTGCTAGCAAATGTGACAAGGTAGGTAGCTCAGGCTACGCTTGACAATAGGAAGGGACGGCAAAAGGAATTTTAAGTCTGAAAGCAACACTTTTTAGAGCGATAAAGGAATTCAAAAAAGGTGCTCTCCCTACAACTCTCTCCATCTATCTTTGGCATCTCTCTCTGATTTCGTTGAGGTACTCTCTATGGATAAGCTCTCGCTCCATCTCTTTGGCAACACTTTTTCTCTGAGTTCACTCTCTCTCTCTCTCTCTCTCTCTCTTTTGCTTCATTAAGGTTCTCAATCTCTCCGTCATAGGGCAAAGAACAGTTGATGCGGGACAAACGCAAAAACCTTAATTATGCAAGTTTGGGATTAACCACAAATTAAATTGAATAATGGAAATATTTGAAATCACCTAAACAAATAAAGCAATTTAAAGAATTTAATTAAACAATTAAAATAACTCAATTTAGCATTCGCATACATTAAAATTTCCCGATCAAGAAAAACGGATCCAATGAAGGATTCGAGTTTCGCTCTAGTTTAGGGTACCAAGCGATAATCACCATATCATCTCTTGATTCTTCTCGGGTGAATAAATAAGGCTTGAAAGATTAAAACAAATAAAATGGTAGATCAAAAGATTGAAACTAATAATATTTTGGGGGTTTTGGAATTTATCAAAGCAAAAAAAATATATTACCATATGATAAATAGAGAAAACATAGAATAAGAGGATAGAGGTCCAAGGCTTCACACCAAGGATTTCCAAGGCTTCGCACCAAGGCTGCACATCTGTTTCACACCAAGTCGTACGAGAAATGCATAAACAACCCTCAAGTTTCGAAAGATTCGCACCTTCGGTCGAAAACTCTTCACAAGTTCTCTAGAGTTTGCAGAAAAGCAACTCTCAAATTTTCATTAATCAAAACACTATAATAAAGTTGTTTACAAGCCTTTAAATAGGCAAACCAAAACCCTAAGAATACTACTTAAAATAAAACTCTTAATCAATCATTAAAATTTTCTAATCTAACGGTCACCATTAATCCCGTTTTTTATTATGCGACCACTTTTGAAGGGGCAAACGATGTCCAATTGACGTGAAATTGGTCTTGTTTGAAAGCTTATCGAAGTATTTTGCCAACAATACAAGAATCACAATTCTGACACATATTGGTAGACTTATGACCACTTTTCCAATGGTTACGCAGAAAGTGACGGGATTAACAGTCACATATCACATATATGTGTCTGATCCCTAATTGATTCAAATAAGGAAACTAATCCTAAAACAAACCACTTATTAAAAGAATCCTAATCAACTAAAACATTTTTCATATTCTTCTTTCGCCTTTGAAACATCACTGGCGGATGCTTGAATCTGATGTTCCCATCAACTCTTCCCGGGTTGAAAAAACTCATCTCCGATGAGTTGAAGAATCCACATGTGGTACCTTTCAGATGCTCACTCTCGGTTTGCCCTTCCATGTTGTGAGATACGTCTGACTTTTATCTACCTTGATATCAAAGTTTGGATCCTCTAGAACCTCATCATCCACCCTTTTCTCATATTGCACAGGTAGGGCACGGGTTCTGTATTGATTAAAGGGACCTAGCTCGATTGTTTGGATAATAAGGAATGGATCAAAAAGCGTGGTGGCTAGACCTATAATAGGTGTAAGATCCGCTACTGCAACTATCGGATGATTGCCCTTGCCTAAAGGAAGATCTAGACCTCCATCATTCCCCTTTTTCAAGACTGGGAAAGGTTTCACATGATTAGGACTATCGTAAATCAATACAAAATTGTCATTATTAAATTCAGTAAACATATTCAATGAGTTAGTGCAATTATGCGTATTTCCATTGCTCAATAAAATCTGGTTATTAATCCCAAGTAAGTTAGAATGATGATATGTTCCTACCGATTCTAACGACTCATGCAGTAAGGACTCACTACCAACACTTTCTTCGGTAATAGGAACCCTTCAAACAAAACCTACGATTCTCAAGGGAACCTCATCACTTGACATTCCTGTAAGTTCGTAAACTTCTACCCCTAACTCTTCGTTCTCCTTCTCATTATCCTGTTGGATAATCAAGGTTTGTGATTTACTGGGACACTGAGACACGAAGTGACCAAAACCTTGGCACTGGTAACACTGTTGTGGTGTGTGTCAACAATTATCGACCAATGGTCCTTTACCCTTGTCAATCTGAGAACTCACGGTTTTTGGGGATTGACCACAGGTATTATTCGTCTTTTCAATAGGACTAGATCGAAAACCGGGATTAGAAAGCTTAGATCGATCATTAACTGGAGCGTCGAGATACCTCTCTGACTCTTGCACTCTAGCGTAACACTCTTCTAGATCCTCAATAGGGTGAGGGATTAGTTCTTTTCGCAACTCCAGACGTAAACCAATGCAAAACCTAGACAATGTGACTTGTGGGCTCTCATAAGCATTAGCCCAATATAAATATTCCTCAAACTTATTGAAGTACTCATCAACGGACATGTTTCCCTATTTCAAACCATGCCATTGATCCATAAGTCATTGGTTGTAGGACAGGGGAACATATTTATCATAAAGTTTCTCCTTCATGTCCGCCCATGTGGCGATGGTTCACAATTGAGGGCTTCTCGACGTCGTTCCACACTAGTCCAATAAAGCTTGGCCCCACGAGTTTCATTTTGGCAAACCGCACCTTGCACTCATCCAACATTTCATACCATTCAAAATAATGGTCCATGGCGGCTACCAAAATCTATGTAAATTTTGGGGTCCATCTTTCCTTCGAAAGTGGGCGCATCAACTTTAACTGATTTACTGATTCTCTCATCCGAGTCAGGACGATACTCACGCTTAGGTGGATCTCTCCTCTCATCAAGATTAACCCTACGATATTCACCATGAGTCGATCTAGACAACTCTTGGAGTTGTGCCGATAAATCAGCCTGTTGGGCTTGTTGATTTTGCAATTGGGTTTGAATGACAGCCATCTGGGTATTAAAGCTTTCCATGAAAGCGACTAATTGCTCCGGATTCATTGCAACACATAAAAAAGAAATCACTAACCGATGCAAAGGAAACCTAAAGACAACATTAGACAAAGGCTAAAAGAAAGCTAGACAAAAAACTTTAGACAAAAGCTAAACAAAAATTTTCAGACAACAGCTAGACAAAATTTTCATACAAAAAAATTCAGGCAAAAGCTGGACAAAAAAAATCAGACAGAAGCTAGACAGATCTAAAATAATGAATCTAAAGTGGTGTAAACAAAATAATAAAATAAATAAACCCTAAAACCTATATGAACACTGACAACCCTAAACTAAAACTGTGCTTTGATACCAAACTGATGCGAGACAAACGCTAAAACCCTAAT
Source organism: Chloranthus sessilifolius (assembly GCA_021018995.1). Taxonomy (NCBI): domain Eukaryota; kingdom Viridiplantae; phylum Streptophyta; class Magnoliopsida; order Chloranthales; family Chloranthaceae; genus Chloranthus; species Chloranthus sessilifolius. The sequence goes on along the minus strand of CM037590.1, from coordinate 84,331,958 downwards.
TATGCAAGTTTGGGATTAACTACAAGTTAAATTGAATAATGGAAATATTTGAAATCGCCCAAACACATAAAGAAGTTTAAAGAATTTAATTAAACAATTAGAGTAACTAAATTTAGCGTTCGCATGCATTAAAATTTCTTAATCTAGAAAAACGGATCCGATGAAGGATTCGAGTTTCGCTCTAGTTTAGGGTACCAAGCGATAATCACAGTATTGTCTCTTGATTCCTCTCTGTTGAATAAATAAGGGTTGAAGGATTAAAACAAACAAAATGGTAGATCAAAAGATTGAAACTAATAATATTTCGGGGGTTTTGGAATTTATCAAAGCAAAAGAAAAATATTACCATATGATAAATAGAGAAAAGATGGAATAATAAGATAGAGGTCCAAGGCTTCACACCAAGGATTTCCAAGGCTTCGCACCAAGGCTGCATGTTGGCTTCACACCAAGTCGCACGAGAAATGCATAAACACTCCTCAAGTTGCGAAGGATTCGCTCCTTTGATCGAAAACACTTCACAAGTTCTCTAGGGTTTGCACAAAAGCAACTCTCGAATTTTCATCAATCAAAAAACTAAAGTTGTGAAGGATTCGCTCCTTTGATCGAAAACTCTTCACAAGTTCTCTAGGGTTTGCACAAAAGCAACTCTCGAATTTTCATTAATCAAAAAACTCTAATAAAATTGTTCACAAGCCTTTAAATAGGCAAACCAAAACCCTAAGAATACTACTTAAAATAAACTCTTAATCAATCATTAAAACTTTCTAATCTAACGGTCACAATTAATTTCACCACTAATCCCTTTTTTTATTACGCGACCACTTTTGAAGGGTCAAACGATGTCTGATTGACATGAAATTAGTCTTGTTTGAAAGCTTATCGAAGTAGCTTTCCAACAAGACAAGAATCATATAATTTCGACACATATTGGTAGACTTATGACCACTTTTCGGATTGGTGCGCAGAAAGTGACAGGATTAACAGTCACATATCACATATATGTGCCTGACCCCTACTTGATTCAAATAAGGAAACTAATCCTAAAATAAATTATTTATTAAAATAATCCTAATCAACTAAAAGATTTTTCACATTCTTCTTTCGCCTTTGAAACGTCACCGACGGCTACTTGAATCTGATGTTCCCATCAACTCTCCCCGGGTTGGAAAAACTCATCTCCGATAAGCTGTAGAACCCACGTGTGGTACCTCTCGGATGCTCAACTCTCGGCTTGCCCTTCCATGTGAGATAGTCTGATTTTTATCCGCCTTGGTATCAAAGTTTGGATCCTCTAGAACCTCATCATCCACTATTTTCTCATATTGCACAGGTAGGGTACGGGTTATGTATTGATTAAAGGGACAAGGCTCGGTTATTTGGGCAATAAGGAATGGATCAAAGGGCGTGGTGGCTGGACCTATAATAGGTGTAAGATCCGCTACTGCAACTATCGGATGATTGCCCTTGCCTAGAGGAAGATCTAGACCTCCATTATTCCACTTTTTCAAGATTGGGAAAGGTTCCACATGATTAGGACTATTGTGAATCAACACAAAATTGTCATTATTAAATTCAATAAACACATTTAATGGGTCAGTGCAATTATGCGTATTTCCATTGTTCAATAAAATCTGGTTGTTAATCCCATGCAAGTTAGAATGATGATAATGTTCCTACCGATTCTAATGACTCATACAGTAGGGACTCACTACCAACACTTTCTTCGGTAATAAGAACCCTTCTAACAAAACCTACGGTTCTCACGGGAACCTCATCACTTCGCATTCCCGTAAGTTCGTAAACTTCTACTCCCAACTCTTCGTTCTCCTTCTCATTATCCTGTTGGATAATCAAGGTTTGTGATTTACTGGGACACTGAGACGCAAAGTGACCAAAACCTTGGCACTTGTAACACTGTTGTGGTGTGCGATGAGAATTATCGACCAGTGGTCTTTTACCCTTGTCAATCTGAAAACTCACAGGTTTTGGGGATTGACCATAGGTATTATTCGCCTTTTCAGTATGACTAAATCGAAAACCGAGATTAGAAGGCTTAGATCAATCACTAACTAGAGCGTCGAGATACCTCTCTAACTCTTGCACTCTAGCGTAACACTCTTCTAGATCCTCAACAGGGTGAGGGATGAGTTTTTTTCGCAACTCCGAATGTAAACCAGTGCGAAACCTAGACAATGTGACTTGTGGGCTCTCATAAACATTAGCCCGATATAAATATTCCTCAAACTTATTGGTGTACTCATCAACAGACATGTTTCCCTGTTTCAAACCATGCCATTGATCCATAAGTCGTTGGTTGTAAGATAGGGGAACATATTTATCATGAAGTTTCTCCTTCATGTCCGCCCATGTGGCGATGGGTTCACAATTGAGGGCTTCTCGATGTCGTTCCACACTAGTCCAATAAAGCTTGGCCTCACGAGTTTCATTTTGGCAAACCGCACCTTGCGCTCATCTGACATTTCATACCATTCAAAATAATGGTCCATGGCGGCTACCCAATTTATGTAAATTTTGGAGTCCATCTTTCCTTCGAAAGTGGGCGCATCAACTTTAACTGATTTACTGATTCTCTCATCCGGGTCAGGACAATACTCTCGCCTAGGAGGATCTCTCCTCTCATCAAGATTAACCCTACGATATTCACCATAAGTCAATCTAGACAACTCTTGGAGTTGTGCTGATAAATCAGCCTATTGGGCTTGTTGATTTTGCAATTGCGTTTGAATGGCAGCCATCTGGGTATTAAAGCTTTCCATGAAAGCGACTAATTGCTCCGGATTCTTGCAACACACAATAAGGAAAACACTAACCAATGCAAAGGAAACCTAAAGACTAAATTAGACAAGTCTAGACGAAAGCTAGACAAAAAAATCTAGACAAAAGCTAGACAAAATTTTCATACAAAAAAATTCAGACAAAAGTTAGATGAAAAATTCAGACAAAAGCTAGATGAAAAAAAATAGACAAAAATTAGACGAAAAGTAGACAGAAGCTAGGCAGATATGAAATAATGAATCTAAAATGGTGTAAACAAAATAATAAAAGAAATAAACCCTAAAACCTATATGAACACCGACAATCCTAAACTAAAACTGTGCTTTGATACCAAACTGATGCAGGACAAATGCTAAAACCCTAATTATGCAAGTTTGGGATTAACTAAAAATTAAATTGAATAATGGAAATATTTAAAATCGCCCAAACACATAAAGAATTTTAAAGAATTTAATTAAACAATTAGAATAACTCAATTTAGCGTTCACATGCATTAAAATTTTTCGATCTAGAAAAACGGATCCGATGAAGGATTCAAGTTTCTCTCTAGTTTAGGGTACCAAGCGATAATCACAGTACCGTCTCTTGATTCATCTCGAGTGAATAAATAAGGCTTGAAGGATTAAAACAAATAAAAGGGTAGATCAAAAGATTGAAACTAATAATATTTTGGGGGTTTTGGAATTTATCAAAGCAAAGGACAAATATTACTATATGATAAATAGAGAAAATATGAAATAATAAGATAGAGGTCCAAGGCTTCACACTAAGGATTTCCAAGGCTTCGCACCAAGGCTGCCCGTCAGCTTCGCACCAAGTCGCACGAGAAATGCATAAACTCCTCAAGTTTCGAAAGATTCGCTCCTTCGATCGAAAACTCTTCACAAGTTCTCTAGGGTTTTGCACAAAAGCAACTCTCAAATTTTCATCAATAAAAAAACTATGATAAAGTTGTTTACAAGCCTTTAAATCTGCAACCTAAAACCCTGAGATTACTACTTAAAATAAAACTATTAATCAATCATTAAAACTTTCTAATCTAACGGTCAAAATTAATTTTACCATTAATCCCCTTTTTTTTATTACACGACCACTTTTGAAGTGGTCAAACGATGTCTGATTGGCGTGAAATTAGTCTTGTTTGAAAGTTTATTGAAGTAGCTTTCCAACAAGACAAGAATCACACAATTCCAACACATATTAATAGACTTATGACCAGGATTAATAGTCACATATCACATATGTGTCAGCCCCTAATTGATTCAAATAAGGAAACTAATCATAAAACAAACCACTTATTAAAAGAATCCTGATCAACTAAAACAAATTTCACATTCTTCTTTCGCCTTTGAAACGTCACGTGCGGCTATTTGAATATAATGTCCCCATCAACAGTGACAACGAATAATCAGAGGTAAGCGTTGAGTCAATATCAAGATATACTTAAATTCTATGCAATATAACTTTGCTTGTAATTTTATGATCTATACTGTGAAAAGTTGCTACCTATATGAAACAAGTCATTTTTATAAGAGCTTATATAAAATGACTTGTTTCATCACCAAATATAGGTAGCAATTTTACAGGTGTAGATCATAAAATTACAAGCATTCAAAATATATAAATCGATGTCGACGCAGACGCTTTGTTTGAGAAGCGATTGCACGTCAGCATACCCGCGCCATCGTTTCTTTTGTAAAGCGATTGCGCCTCAGCAGAGCAGCGCAATCGCTTCTTCTGTGAATCGATTGTGCCGGGATAATGGCCACGCCATCGCTATTTTTGTGAAGCGATTGTGCCTCTATTTAGAAGCGATTGCCCCTCAATAACGAAGCGATGTTGCTTTCGAATTTAGGTGCAATCGCCTCACAAACAAGGCGATGACGCTACAATAATGAGGCGATTACGCGGAGTGAGGAAGCAGTAGCGATAAGCATTATTTGCCCGTTGTTGATTACTCTTTTCTTCTAATGCAGGGGCTGTAATGGACTCGTTTGGAGAATTTAATTTAGGTGGTGTTGAATTAAACCTCACTCTTGACATTGTTTCTTTAGAAGAAGATTCACTTGGTTGTGATAGGGATATCGAAATGCAAGATTGTTGTGGGGTCCGAAGTGTCGAACGGGGGCCAGCTGAGAATATCCATGAGGAATGGAAACCACATATCGGCTTGAAATTCCAAACTGAAGAAGAGGCATAAAACGTTTGCAATTTACACGCGAAGAAAGTTGGTTTTAGTGTTAGGAAAAGTAACACTTATAAATTGGCAAAGGGGGAAATTATAAAAAGAAAATTTATATGTTCGTTCGAAGGTTTCAAGTAGCAAAACAAGCAGAAATTACATGTCAATATAAAGTGTTCAACAGGTAACAAATGCGGATGTGAGGCAAGGTTGAAGATTAGGATTGACAAGCAAAAGTTGTGGGTTTACATTTACGAAGGTGAATGAATTACGATCTTATAATAAGATGAGCGGGGAAAATAAATCATTGATAGGAGCATTTGATGGCATCATTCCTCCTTTGAAGATTTCTACTAGTTTGTCAAGTTTGGATGGAGAAGCTAGTGTGACGGTAAGCCTTCAACAAACTCAAAATTACCTAAAGAAGATAAGAAAGGAGAGTAACATTCATCCGATGTCCATGACCGTCATCAAAACCTTTAAGGATAAGCAAAATAAAGATGATTTCTTCTTTGAAATCAAGGCAAAGTATATTTTGGGTTGATCACAGGTCACAGATTGCAGATCAACAGTTCGATGATGTGATGGTATTAGACACCACTTACAAAATAAACAAATTGATGCTACATGTCGCCCAATTTACGGGGGTCAACCATCATTGGCAGGCGACGCTTTTGGATGTGCATTGCTCGCGAATGAGATGGGGGAAACATTCATTTGGTTGTTTAAAACGTGGCTGAAGTGCATGGGAAATAAGCAACCTAATGCAATTATCACTAATCAATGCAATGAGATAAGCAAGGCCATCTCCGAAATCCTTCTAGAAACCACGCATCGTCTCTACATATGGCACATTGGGAGGAATAAACTAAACCATCACCGTCAGTTGAAACTAAGGTTTGAAAATTTTGGCAAAAAATATAATTAGTGCAAGTTCAGTCATACAATTGATGATTTTGGGAGAAGATGGGCGGAACTCGTCAAGGAGTTTCAAATGCAAGACAACGAGTGGTTCAAACAAATGTACGGTCTCAGAAGGAAATTGATTCCATGTAACTTGAGCGATACCTTTTGGGCTGGCATGACCACTACACAATGCGGTGAAAGTATAAATTCTTTCTTCGATAGCTATGTCAGGGCCCAAACGGGTTTGACGGAATTTATCAAGCAATATGATCTTGTCGTCCAATATTGTCGCAATAAAGAAAATAGAGAGGATTTTGTCTCAATGTCTACAACACCGGCTCTCTTATTCGGAAATTCAATTGAGAGGCATGTCGCTAGTGTGTATATGAGAACCATATTTAATAGATTCCGGCATTCCTCATTGAGTTCCATAAGTTTGCATCTTTTAAGTCCCAAAAGTGGTAGAAGAGGAAGTTGGGGCGATTAAAGTATACGAAGTGCGTAGAAATGGCGAGGATGGCACGGAGGATATCGGTCGAACATTTAAAGTTCATTTCGAATGGGGAGATACCTCGACCACTTGTGACTGCAGACTTCGACACCGAGGGCTTACTATGTTCTCACATCTTCCATGTTTACTACAAGAAAGAGGGAGACCAAATTCCATCTAAGGACATTCTACATCGCTGGGCGAAAGACACTAGATACAGTCTATATGTTTGAAGGCTGGTGAGACAGAGGAATCCAATTGTGTATCTACAATGAAAATATGGACGGTGAGAGAAGTCAGACTCAAGTCAATTCGGTTGGAGATACGTCGGTTCGCTTGGCGGATTACACGTTAGGAGGGATGATAAAATTATTAGAAGGTATAAAGGTCCTTAAAAGGGAAGAGGAGATTGAAAGAAGCGCTAGCACCGCAGCCTCTCAGAGCGGCTACCCCCAGGCGAGCCAAGGAATATTATTACAGGAGCATGCCAACATTACAGTGCGAGATCCATACGATGTGCCACCAAAGGTAAGCGAAGCAACAATGATAGAATAAGTTTGAAATTGAGGTTAGTATTAAACAATTAAAGAAAAAGAGAAGGAAGTGTAAGGGTTGTGGGTTGGGTCATAAAATCACAACTTGCCCCGTAAAGAAAGGATGATGGCTGCTAGCACTGAACCGAGCCAAACAAAACAAGGAACAATGGAAAGTATAGTATCACATAGTCATACTGTCTCAACTTTATGAATAGCGTAGTCACTTCGTCTTGGAAGCGCCAACGCTTCGTTTTGGACACAACGATGCTTCGTATATGAAGCATGGGCGCTTCGTCTTGGAAGCGTCGACGCCTCATCTACGAAGCAACGACACTTCGTATAAGAAGCATGGGCGCTTCGTTTAAGAAGCGTTGGCATTTCATTTATGAAGCGTTGGCGCTTCATATATGAAACATGGTCGCTTCATAAACAAACCGTGGGTTGCTACATAAACAAAGAGTGGTGAATGGTAATTCTTTATTGTGTTCATTCTATTTTTTTTTATACGTGTTCATTCTTTTTTTTGTTCATTGAATGGTCATTCTTTTTTTTTTGTTCATGGGATCTTTTTTATGTTCATCATCCGTCATCAAATGCCTTTAATTTCTTGAGGGGTTGGGCTACAATTATAATTGATTCTATTTTTTCTTAAATTGAATGATTGATTCCATTTTTTTAATGATTGGAGTCATTGCGTTGTCGCTTCATCTTGGAAGCGTCGAAGCTGAGTGTAAGAGCATTGGTGCTTCATAAACGAAGTGTGGTCGTTTCATTAACGAAACATGCTCGCTTCATAAAGGAAGTTTGGATTCACTGACTAGATCCTCCATGGTTCATACTAAAAGGTCACAAGATGTCCACAAGTTGTTCCACCATTTTCACAAAGGAAGTTTGCTCCACCATTTTCATTTCCTTTCTTGTTTTCCTTGGAAAACTATTAAAGAAGTTTGAATGAGAGGAAGCATTTGTTAGAGCGTTATTTTGAAACTAAAGCCACAAAATGATTTCATTACAACCTCAAAATGATTTTTTTACATTGTCTACAAAAAATACAGTTGAGTCTAAGAGCCAGGAGAAGAAGTTGTCTCAAGGGTTGGCCGGCTCCAGAGCCGGGAGACCAGCACCGGTTCTAGAGCCGGGAGAAGAAGGGGTTGCTCCTCCCCAGGAAGAAGTTATGCTCTAGAGCCGGCGGAGCTGCCGGCATTATAACAGGTCATCGTTGTCCAGAATGACGACCACCTCAGTAGGGGGAGGGGGAACCACATGCTCATTGTCATCGGGGATGTCGATAACCGAACCATCGTAACTACAGATGAAACGCTTGCACGTCAGCCGATGACTCCTCTCGGTAAACCGTTATGTTGCATTTTGGTCTTAGAGGCTAATGAGAGGAGAGGAAACGAAAAGAAAAGAAGATACGTGACTTTAAACAAAATGATCATTTTGAATCTTTAAAATAGCAAGCTTTCGATCCATTCTTCGAGGACGTGACTGCTCTACAGTTGTAGTCATTATTGTGCACTGCCCCAAAAGAGTACTGACGGCTGATGGATTTGGTTATTTATTTTTCAACATTATTGCAGCGGTTGTTGGTTTTCCATCATCATACGTTGTTGGTTTTCCATGATTATTGACACGGATACTCATAAGTCACAACTGTGGCGAAGGGAAAGAGGTTAATGGAGCGTTGGCGCTTCGACGAAGAAGCGCTAGCAATACGAATAAGGAGCGTCAGTTCTTCTTTGGGGAAATGAAGTTACGTATGGTGTTAACTTATGAATTGAATGGAGTGTTATCGCTTACCAAGAAGCGCTAGCGATACGAAGGAGCGTTGACGCTTCATTAATCAGATTAAGATAGGTTTGGTGTTGGGGTAATGAAATGAATGGAGCTTTATCGCTTCGACTTAGAAGCGCTAGCGATACGAATCGCAAGAGCGCTGACGCTTCATTAGACAAATGAAGTTAGGTATGGTGTTAGAATATGAAGTCAAGCGAAAATTTGGCCATACTATTTATTCTGCATTGCCATAGTTTTGTCCAATCGATTGAATCTTTTCAGATAAATTGTATAAATCTTACAAAAAACAAGTTACACTACAACATATTATAACATAAAATTTAACTCAACGCTTCTTAAATGTCACTTGCATCCCATTGCTCTTCGACGTTAGTAACGATGGTGTGCCCAATCTCGACCCTGCACCGAAGCATGTCAGCCTGTGTAAATGTGAGTGGGAGCACCCTGCTGAAGCCCTCAACGTACTTTATCATAAAAACCCCACAGTCATACCCATTTTTTTGGCGTGTCGCATTTTTAACACCCATACACTTCCAAGGATATTCCCCAAAAATTGTATCGGCTGCTCCATACATTTATAAAAGGGCCGGCAAATATTGTCTGTCAAAAAAATAAATGAACTTAAAAAAATACAAAATACATTTAAAAAATAGGAAGCAATCTTACCAGGGTTCTGATCTTGTCGCGAAATTTCGGCATCACTGACTTATCTGGGTTGGGATCCACGACAACTACCGCATGGAGCGAGGGGGTGGCACAAGCAAGCGCCCAGTAAAGTGGATCGTCGATATGAAGTGGACTAAATATTGATTTACAATCCAACGTTGACATGGCGTGATTCCTATTGAAAGGGAAACGCCGCATCGGCTTCATGCCATGTTGCGCTTCAAAAAATTTGAAGTGTTACACCGTCCCCCTAAGGTGGCTGGATAGAAAGCTGCATTTTCTTCATTATTCAGCCCAAATGCTTTAAAGTCTGTAATCATGCATTTGAGCCCCAAAAGGGACATCCGAAAAGTCCTCTGAAACTTTCCAGGGTACATGTCCTCCTTGTCGAGGACCCTAAAGTACGCAGACACTATATGCATACGAAGGTTAAAATATCAATAAAATAAAGGTAAGCGACGACACGTTTCTATGGGGAGAGTCAACGCTTCTATGTGGTAGCGGTGGCGTAGCTGTATTGAAGCATTGGTGCTATTATAGGGAAGCGATATCGCAGCTGTGTCGAAGCGGTGGCGCCTCCATATGGAAGCGACAGCGCAACTGTGTTGAAGAGCTGGCACTGCTTTATGAAAGTGATGTCGCTACTATGTTGAAGCGACAGCGCTAAAACAGAAAGGTTAGGCGATTAAAACTTACTGGGTCTTCTATTTCCTCTGGGGGTTGTACGCGCAGTTAGCTTGACTAATCCTTGCCCTCAACAAATTGAGATGACAAATTCCCCACGCTCGCCGTAAATAAGTTAAAACATAAGGGGATATACTTGCTACAACGATAAGAGTTAAAACATAAGGGGATACACTTACTACACCGATAAATGTGGTGAGGGGATATACTTACTCATTCTCACTGTTCAACTTTTCCCAAATAGCCTTCATATAGGCCTCCGCTGATGCTGTGGGGGGCATTTTGGCCTTTTTACGAGGCTGAGAGACCATGAGTTCCTTTCTTTTAGGGAGAATTTGAGAGGGAGGAATCACGACTGTGGTCTTTCTAAAGACGACTGGGCCATCTTCGTCGTCGTCTTCAGCTTGCACTGAAGACTTCTCCTAGGTGCATGGTTGTGTATGGGGCATCTCAGGACCGGAGTCATGAGACGCAATTGGCGGTGGCGGTGGCGGTGGTGGTGGTGGAGGTTGAGGTTGGGACTGTTCCGGGGGTTGGGGTTGTGGCTAAGGTTGTTCTGGAGGTTGGGGTTAGAGCTGGGTAGGAGGTTGGGGCTAAGGATGGGGTTTGGAGGGAGGAGGTTGGTGTTTGCTTTGGGTAGGAGGTTGGGGTATGGAGGGGATAGGAGGTTGGGGTTGGGGCTAAGGTTGTTCCAGAGGTTCGGGTTGGGTAGGAGGTTGGGGCTGAGAATGGGGTCTGGAGGGAGGGAAGAGGTTGGGGTTTGCTTTGGGTAGGAGGTTGGGGCTGAGGTTGGGGTTCGGAGGGAATGGGAGGTTGGGGTTTGCTTTAAGTAGGAGGTTGGACCTGAGGTTTGGGCTTCGGTTGCAGTTTGCTCTTCCTAGGAGGTTGGGCTGTCGGTAGGGGCGTCAGTTGGGGTTTGCTTTAGGTAGGAGGTTGGGCCATAGTTGGTGGTGTTCATTGATGCACTGCAGCAAAGGAGGAGGTGGTGGTTGATGAATGTTTTGGAGTAGACTTTTTTGTTGGGGGAGAACTGTCGGATGTTCCCCAATGAGCCCCAACAAGCTTCTTGCCACAGTAATGAGAAAAGAGACATTACTCTGTAACGAAATAAAACATGGCAAAGCATGGACGCCTCGTAAAAGAGGCATTGCCACTTTCATTTGGAAGTGGTAGCGCTTCATATTCAAAACAGGAACGCTTTCATTTGGAAATGTCACGCTTCGGAATCGAAGCGATGACGCTTCTAGGACGAAGCACTAGCGCTCTTACAATCTAGCACATTAAACAAATAGCATACCTCGGGTAGCGCCTCACGATTTTTGTCAAGGCCACCTTTAGAGACGTCTGATCTTTCAGGATCAGGTTGTTCTACCGCCTCAAATAGTCCCACTCCTTCAAGATCTGGGTGTTTTGTTCCTTCAATTTATGGTTCTCCTGTTCCATCTTGAGAACCTGTAGTCTGAAGGTCGTCGAAGCTCATGCTCCACTCTCTGACTTACCTCTCACAATCTGTAATTCTTGCACAGGTAAACTGCATCCATTTTTCAATAATCTGTGTCCTTGACACGTGTTTAACGACAACTGGGGTGATTTTCGGGGACTTATGGGCTTTAGGAGTGTCTTCTTCTTCCTTGTCTTCATCTTCCTCTTCCTCTTCCTCATCCTCCTCTTCTTCTTCTTCTTCTTCTTCTTCTTCTTCTTCCTCTTCTTCAAGGTCAATGACGTCAATGTCTAACCTCTTCCTCCGCACAATAATGGAAGGGATCTCAAGTCCTTCACTCGCTTCTTCTGCAGATCTCCCCCCTGTTCACCGAATTTCCTCTATCACTGGCTGGCTCTCTTCGTAGGGTGTGCACGCGAGTTCCCAGAAGGCTTATAAGAAGATAGATTTTTCATATTATTGACGAATGATAAAGAATTAAGAAAATCGACATCGCCTGGTTTGGAAAGCGATATCGCCTCGTATGAAAAGCGATATCGCCTCGTTCAGAAAGCGACATCGCTTCATTCTGAAAGCGATGTCGCTTGGTTAGAGAGGCGACATCACTGCATTCTGAAAGCGATGTCGCTTCGTTAGAGAGGCAACATTGCCTCCTTAAAGAGGCGGATCATGCAAATTACCTTATTCTTGAAATCTTTGATGAAGAACTTCCTCGTACTCTGATTCGCCTCCCATTTCAGCAGTGTTGGGAAGTGGCAGTCGCCTTCAGACCTCGCTTGGGCACTCTTTGTCTTAATCTCGTACGCTCAGATCTAAGGAATAACATATTGATGAGATTTTTATGGACTTCATAGGAAATAAAAGTCAAAATTAAAGCACAACGTGACCCTCAAAACTAGAACACAACGTTACCTGCAGGAAAACCATGCAGCAGTAAATATTATATTCTTGCACATCTTTTACACTCTGCTATTTCCCAGTTCCTCTTCGCTTTATCGACACACTGCAGCAGGTGTTTGTAAGTCAAATCCATGGATATACGTTGAAATTTGGGAGATTATCAACGAGAATGAGGTAGGGGTCGTCGATGATGTATTTTGTGTTTGGGAAGAGGACGATGGTGAGAACGAACAACAAACAGAGCTTTAGGAAGTCATCGTCACCACCCTCAGCTACGCCATTAATGGCATTGAGAATATGTCCCCTCTTTACAGGGTCAATGCCCCTGAAATACTTATTTTTAAGCGTCTGATCTTCAGGAAGGGGCGTGGACGGAGGGTAACAATGGGGGTCAGTCTTTCGAAGATCATTGATTAAGCAAAAAACAAGTGGTCAAAATTCTATAAGGCTCTTCCCAAAATTTCATACGTATTTCCCAACCTAGAATTTGATGATGCAGTCCAGGAGGCCGTTGATGCTTTTCACGTCCTTCGATGCCAAAACGAATTGCCTGAAGACTGATTTCAAAAGCCTATGTTCAGTTGCCTCATCGAAGATCGACCAACACTTCACAAAGGTGCACTTAGTCGTTGGAGTCTTGAGAACCATCTTGACAATCTGTGAATCATAAGAAGAATAAGTTTAAAGAAGACATTAAAAAATGAGGGTCGTCGCTTCCACGTTGTAGTGTTAGCGCCTCTTCCTAGAAGTGCTAACGCTTCATTAAAGCGTTAGCACTCTGTCAAGGACGGACGGCGTCTCTATATAGCGGCGCTAACGCTTTCATTAAAGAAGCGTTAGTGCATCATCAATGAGCGTCTCTATATAGCGGCGCTAGCGCTTCATATTTGAAGCGAAAAGAAAATAAAAGGGACACTCACCTTAATTCAAAAAAATGAAAAGGAGGTCGTTACTTCATTATGTCTTCTTACTGAGCTCTGAAAAGAGTATAAAATTAGGGCAAAGATGAAATGTAATTTGTGAATTTTTCTTCACAAATTTGCCTCCTCAAATAGACTTTTTGAATGGTAATAATGGTCATTGCAACTCCCGACGTCAGGCATTGTACCCCCTACCGCTTCGCACCACTTTGTTTTTCAGATTATGATAGCGGTAAAGCTAGTTAAAGCTAGTTAAAGCGGGCTTAAATGATTAAAACGTAAGACATCACTTCGCACAAAAAGGTGGTACGTGGCATGCCTAAATTAATGGGCGCAGAGATATCTACGCTCGGGCATATATATATATATATATATATATATATATATATATATATATATATATATATAGGTAGTGATCCTCTCACTCGAATCATGGTACATAATCACATGACTCGAACTACCATTAGCTGCATGTCACATCAAGTTGACTTTTTAAGTCACTTGATGGGATATGAGGCCAATAGGAGCCCGAGTCATGGGCTTATGTTCCATGACTCGAGTCATACAATCATTTCCTCTATATCTATATATATATATATATATATATATATATATATATATATATATATCAATGCCCCAAGTTGGTTGGGCGTTACCTTATCTTTGACCCATCAAACAAAGGGCAAAAAAGTCAAAAAAATTATTATATTTTTTAAATCACATGTTCCATGGCTGATCAACCAAAAACGGGTGTTGTTTTGGGTTGATCATGCCATGTGGCATGTGTCTAGCACCCTGGTGGTAGCATTTTTTTGCTACACTTGGTTGTAAAGTTCCAATCCTTATATATATATATATATATATATATATATATATATATATATATATATATATATATATATATATATATATATATATATATATATATAATCAGCAAGAAAAGGGTATTCACTAGTCACTACAAATTCCACTTTCTCCATGGAAACATAACAAACAATGGCAACGTTGAGATCTTTCTCAAATATGGCGGTTCGAACAAATTTTCAAGCTGGAGATGAAGGAGCATAGGCATTTTCAGTGTAAGTTTATAGCACAGTATAAAATCTCAATATCAGGACCATACTTCTGGCTACAACACCAATATGATCGCATTGGTATCATCAAAAACATACAGAAGAATAGAGGGCGAAAATAACATTATATTGGCTTAGACCATCTATCAACAAACTGACTTGGGCTCCAGATGATGGGTCTAGTGTCAAGGTCCAACCATTTCGTCATCAGTGGAAGCATATCTTGGAAATTCATAATATCAATTTTGAGGAAATCATAAAATGGATTCTTCACTCCAATGTTTCAAATACCCCATTGATTGAAGAAGTTAAAACCCAAAGATTTCTATGCCTAACGATGGAAAGTTTTGCATCATCTATTCTCATTCCTATACTTTCCGAGATCGAGATCTAAAACCACATCGATACATTTTTTCTAATAACAAAGTTCTTATCCTCTTACTTTCCAATCAAAACATTATATACAAATTTTTTTAATTTTTTTTTAAAAAGCCAAAAATTCTATCAATTTCCTTTCCCATCATCTCATCCAATCCACAAAATGATCCAAATCAAAATCAACACCATCCATAAAATCACTCAATCAATCATTACCACATTAAAAAAGAAAAAAAAACCAAAATTGCTCAAAAAAACCATAAGCAAACCAACAACAACAACAACAACAACCAACCAGCCAGCCAACCAACCAACCAAACAAACAAACAAAAGGGAGAAGAAGATCGAACCAGAACTTAAACTCAGGTAGGCGCCTCACAAAAGGCCGAAACTCATCAGATCCTTTCGTAGGCAAGGCGGGGCCATCGAAGAGCTCCTGGATTTCGGGGTCAACCTGAGGGGACAAGAAGGCGATGAGGAGGTTGAGAATGTAGATGCCAAGTCCATAGGATATTATATAGAAGCCTTGTATGAAGTAGACGCGGAGGATGTAGATAAACGCGAGGCCGCCGAAGCCCGTCCAACGACGCAGCACGTGGGGCGTCGACTTGTCCAGATAATATTGGTACCGACGCGATGCTGCGAGGGTCCATTGGTTCAAGGCCGAGGGAACAAAGCCACTTCCTCCTCCATCTTCGCTGCCACCGCCGCTGGGCCCTAGATCCATTTCACCCTTCTCTTTCTTTCTTTCTCTTTTGCCTCTTTTGTTTGCTTTGCCTGTAGGTTTTTAATAGAAAGAGGCGAGCGAACCGAGATGGGGCGTGAGAGCCAGCGTGTGCGTTTGGAGTTTGGACTAATGTTCAATTGGTTTGGGCTTCAGCCAAGTGTGGAGACGCTGAGAATCTAAGGCTGCGTTTGGGTTAGCTCTTTTACGACAAAGAGCAGTGTTTGGCCCCAATATTTGTGCAGCCAGTGACGTCGCGCAACATAAGTTGTCTATAAATTGTTTTTCAAAAATTGTCTATCATTTATAATTTTTCTGAAGATTATAAGATACAACCAATATATTTTAAATAATAGACAATTTTCTATAGACAATTTTATAGGCAGCTTATATAGCCCCAAATAACTAACTCCAGTGCTTGTGGAAGTTAAATGTGGAAGTTAAATAGGGCACAAAAGATGACTTAAGCCAAAGCATGCTTTTAGGCCTTGTATACTTTTCCAAAACATACTTTTATAAGAATGATAAAAATGTGTCACATGCTATTTTCTCAAAAGTTGTTTTTCAAAAAGATTTATCATATGCTGATAATAGTATGTCTCAAGCAGCATTTCGATACAACACCATTTTCAATTAAAGCTTGTAGGTCCTTAGGTGAAATGTATTTTTCACCCAAAAAATAGCATTTATCGGAAAAGAGTTGCCAAATAGGGGCATATCAATTATATTTGATATATATATATATGGGAGCCATTAATTGTACACTGTTTTGAAGTGGTTGCCCCATATTAGTAAAAAATTTGATACTCTTTTTATTTTTTAAATGATTAAGTTACCCTAGTGGTTGCACCTGGAATAGATAACCCCAATCACCGTGTAACACTAGAGAAAGATTGAGAAAGAGAGAGAACGTGGAGAAAGAGAGAGAGAGAATTGTGGAGAGAGAGATCCGTAGAAAGAGAGAGAACATGGAGAAAGAGAGCCGTGGAGAGAGTGAGAGAGAGAGAGAGAGTCATGGAAAGAGAGAGAGAGAGAGAGAGAGAGAACATGGAGGGAGAGAAAGGTTGAGAGAGAGAGAGAGCCATGGAGAGAGATGTAGGCCAATACAAAATTTAATTAAGGTGTAATTTTCTTTTAGTTCTATATGCAATCACAATATGCATGTGCAAGGACCAATTTTTATTAAGTCGGTGCAATCACTTGAAACGCGCGTACAAGTAATGACTCCCTATATGTATATATATATATATATATATATATATATATATATATATATATATATATATATATATATATGTGGGCCAATGTATAAAATATCGCTCAAAATAAATATCCGCCTATACCGGCTTGATTCAATACAAAATAAGGCCCAATTCAATTTGGGTATAAATATCAACCTATAGTAGCCCGATTCAATATAAAATAATGCCTAGATTCAATATGAGTAATAATAAATATAAATACCAGCCGATATTTACCATATATCAGCTTATATCGACCAATTTAGCCGATATAAAAAGGACATAATGCCAAAAATGTCCTTTGAATAAGTTTTTTGAATTTTTAGAACATATATTTTTAAAATTATAAAATAATGTGCAACCATGGATCTTGTGTACCCGTCGCGACGATGCACTCGAAAATGGAGTCGCCACTCGGAGCTTTTGGTGTTCCGGGATACCCAAAATCAATATCGTAAGCATCGAAGTACTATATATGACTCCGAATCACCGGTCAACGCCAAAGCCTCTTGGGTAAGGACTTCGGTTATCAATCAGAAAGGTGTTAGGCACCCGATTGACCCACTCGTAAACGGTCTCTACTATGACCAAGTGTATAGAAAAGTATAAAATTGTGCGGCACTTCCCCTTGCTCAAAGGCACTCCGATCTTATTTGAGCCTTCCGCGATCACCGAAATTTCGGCGGTGTAACTGCTCATATTCTAAGATAGAGGAAAAACAAAAGAAGGTAGAGGAATAGAGGAGAGATTTAGAAGTCTCGGGGCCCTTGTAGCACCTTTGTCAGATCGTCGCGTTGATGCTAACTCCGATGAGCTTCCGAAAGTAAATGGGCTAAGGAAAAGATCCTAACTTGCTAAGGCTTGGGAGCTAAGAGCTTGGAAATGATGGTATGATGACATTGGCCAAGGTTTTAAAGCTTGGAGGGTATTTGGAATGGAGGGTGTGATGGTTTTTTATGGAGGTAAGCCAAGGTTCTAGGTTTAGAAGGCTGGAGGCTTGGAGTGAGGAGGGATTTTTGTAGAGTTTCTTGTTTAGGAATTGCAAAAGGTATTTAAACAAGGGAGGTGGCTCTCTATTTATAGTTGGAGAGGTGTTTAGGGAGGTACTTAAGGTGCTAATTAGGTTAGCAATTAGGTAATGGGTCATTTAAGGTTTTTGAGGGTTTTGTGTAACAACCCTGATTTTTCTACCTTTGACTCGTTGACCCTGTATGATCGTGCGACTGCTTTGACCGATTTGACTTTGGTCAAACTTTTGATGCCTGAAATGCGGTCTCTGACCCACATATCTTAGTCAGGTAAATGCACCAAAAACATGAATCTGAAACCAAGTCATGGTTCGAGCACTAACTTAGAATTCGAACCCGTGTGAGAAGTGTGTGTTGCACCCGGCTTGACCCCGGGATCGGACTAGGTTCGATCCCACCCCTTTTCAAATGCTATAGTTAAGACTATGGATAAAAAAATTAAAACGAGAATGATGGCAGACGCATGATCAAGTGCAATCATGTATACCCTATGCCCGACCAACCCAAATCCGAGCCCAATAACCCAAACTAATATATTCTTATATGTATAAATGTACACTGCATCTATTTTTTATGGTGCCTAACACACTGACCAAGCCCCTGCTCTACACACCCATTTTTATGGAAGCTGCAACTATTAAATCCGACCCAATCCTTAATGAACGATGCTAAGACCCTATTAGAGTTTTCATGTTTTAACAATGACCTTATATGTGGGGCCATCACACAAACAAACCCGACCATCGTAGTGTACCAATGTGACACCCAACCCACACAATTCTAAACACCCACCAAAAAGAGCCCAACAACCACTCCACACAATTCTAAACACCCACCAAAAAGAGCCCAACAACCACTCCATATATATATATATATATATATATATATATATATATATATATATATATATCCATTATATATTAACCATTTAGTGTACTAGCCTAATAAGCTAAACCAGCCCTCTACTGACTATTAATAGCCAGCCGAACCTCTCTCAGGTGCCAAATTAGCAACCCCATCGGGGCCATCAAATATGAGGCAAGAGCCCTTATTTCAGCATATTGGGAGGAGTGCCATTTGAATTAGGTTCTACTCTAATTGGAATGAGACTTCCCAATCAGATCTCGTCCCAACCCTCTATAGGAATCGAGCAATGTGGTAGATCACCCAGCCCGACCTTCCTCTTCCTTTTCCTCAATACGAGCACCACCATGATAGCGTCTCTACAAATCCAACCTGATCTCCATGTGTACGATCTTAAGAAACCCTTTGTCTAAGTCGACCCCAAAAACTTTGACTCCGTTGAGGTGAGATTCTAAACTAGTTTAAGTCGACCCCAAAATCAATTTCTAAACTAGTTTCACCATATTAAAACATAAATCTCACCTTTTAAAGTGCACATACGAGGTCTACGATGGTCGATTTAAGAAGGTAAATTCTGAAACCCTTCGCATGTGTGCCTAGATCGTAGGATGATTGCTGGTTTTGGTCTTGATTAGTGTGTGTTTTCGGATTTGCGTGCAAGGTTTGGGAAATCCGAGGTCGGACAAGAGGTGGAGAGCTTCGACGTCGATTTTCGTCGGTTCGACCATCGTAGACCCCGTATGTGCACTTTAAAAGGTGAGACTTATGTTTTAATATGGTGAAACTAGTTTAGAAATTGATTTTGGAATGATTTTGGGTGATTCGGATCGAAGGGGAAGAAACCCGTATGAAAAGAGCCACAGAAAACTCGTCACAATGACCTAGAACCTCGTTGTGGCGAGGTATGTTATAAAGGCCTCACTGCGGCGAGTGCCCCTTTAGTTTACAGTCCAAAAATGGCACTGTTTGTTCTCACCGTAGTGAGTTGTTGCTGCCTGAAGGCCTCGCCACGACGAACTACAGTCTCGACGCGGCAAACTACTGTTTTAGTACCAGGACACCTGTTTGGTATTTTGATCATAACTTTTGACCCCGAACTCCAATTGACACTATTCTTGATGCATTGGAAAGGAGACAACGAGCCCTATAACTTTAATAATTAAATAAATTTATAAATCTAACATTTTAAAGATAAAAAATAGGTGAAAAGTAGGGGTAAGTTTCACATGATCCAAAGTCAACGTGAACTCGTCCTTTTCGCCCTAGTTTGGAGAAAACTTTAAGAACTTCGGCATGTGTGATATTTAATCATTAACATATAGGTATACGCATGCTTTGTAATATAGGTCAAGGTTTGGGGAACGTCCATGAGAATTTTGGCACCATTTTTGTGTGACCTTGCGTGATTTCGCAACCAAGGTAGGAGAACTTTATTAACCAATGGTATTTCTGATTTGAATTCATAGATTTGTATGATGAGTGTTTGATAAGTCATAAATTATTTTAAGAATAGGCTATGAATCTTGAAATTTGGAATTTGAATTGAATTGTCACTTTGGATTGCTTGGAAAACTATTATAGGGGAAATTCATCACTCAATTGCATTTCGATTTTGATCCATAGATTTGCGTGATATATTTGATTTGAATGTATGAAATGCTTTTTAACCTTTAAGAATTTGATTTTACATCAGGATGATTGAAAAATGAACATGAGTTTTGACTTTCGAGATTTTGAACTGAAATCTTGCTTTTAGAAATGAAATCAGCTGGATGTTTGAAATGCCTTGGAATTCTAGTTTGTATCAAACTCCTTAAACTTCGAATATGAACTTGCATGTTTCATCATATTTGAACTTCGAATGTGATCATTATAACTGATTTAGAAATTTGATTTCTATTATGGGTTCGCTTTCGAAAATTTTGAAATATCGAGTCTTGAAATTTGATTGTATCGAACTTCTATAATCTATGAACTATGAAAGTAAGAACCGTGAATTAAATTCGCATATGACATCGTACTCATTTTAAAATGAAATGCTTTTGAAAACTTGTATTTAAACCTGTGTCTGATGTAAAACTGCTTTGAAATATTGTCATTTGAATCTATGCATAAGATGATAAATGTATTATTTTTGAGTTCCTCTACTGAGCTTGGACTGTAGCCCCTCGACTATACGTCACAGATGCAGGACTTGAGTGAGATTCAGAGCTTGAGGTGAATCCTTTACCATTGGCTGGTGGATTTGATCTCAATTTACTTGTGAGTTGGAGGTTTGGACTTGGTATGTCCATTCTTCTTGGAGACTGGTAGAATTAGATTTTTAATGTACACCTCTTGTGTAGATGCATTGTCCACCACTGTTTAGGTCATAGTTGACCATTACCGGTGGTTTTATATTGTTAGCTCATGTTTTGTATAAAGATATAACCATTTTTCTGCCATGTATATTTTATGCTTTGAAGTCTACATCCTGTGGATATACCATGTATACTGTATTTCAGATCGTGATTTGTATGACCCGATGGTCCAGGTTTTCTCAGTTGGTCAAAAAAAAAATGTGTTGGGAAAATCGGGCTGTCACATTTTGGGAGCTTGGAGAAGTGTGATTTGAATTTTAATGGTGGATGATAGGGTGATGGGTTGAATGGTAAAAGGGAAAACTGAAAGTTGGGAGGGGTATAAGGGTCCTAAAGAAATACATCTTGAACTCTAGGATGCCCATAAGTCAAACCCCAAATCTAAAATCTGTCATTTTTCACGAAAATTAAGGTTTTAAGTCATGCATACATAATATGTATGCATGTGTTAATTCTCACTCCATAACCTGGAAGTTAAGGTGCGCTGGAAGCATTTCTAGAAAAAAAATGAATTTTTGGTCATGCGTACATACTATGCACACATGTGTAATTTTCTACACTTTTCTGCATTCTTTATTGCCATAACTTTTTATGTACAACTCGAAATTAGGCGATTCTTGGCTCGTTAGAAAGCTGAGAATCTCTACTTTTCAATGGTATAGGCCTCAACTCTTGTAGATATCTATATAAACTTTGGCATTCATCTTTCTATCTTCTATTTTGGTTGGTTCAAATCGGGTTTTATCGGTCCAGCTTTGCTTTCTAAGGGTTCAGGAGGGTTTCTATGTGTTCGGGATGAGCTCTAATAGTCCAGGATGGGCTTTAAGGGTTTGGGTTAAGTTCTAAGGGTTCGAGAAGTGCTTTAGGAAGCTCGAAAGTGTGTCGCTCTAGATGTATAAGTCAATCAAACCTTGGGCCAATTTTGGGTGTCTACAGATGCTCCTCTTTAGTATTTGATCACTAACGATTGTATGCCAAAGAAAAAAAGACATCCGAAGAGGCCCAAAGCAATACTCTTAGATCCATTGTATTCAAAATAAACCTCAAACATCAAATGGTAAAAGAAAAGAAAAAAATATGGAGAGTAGCGGAATCCCATATCATTGGAAAAACATCCGTTCCTCAAGACTATTGGTCCCCAAGCACTTAGCGATATTACTGGGCATAATCGTGATGGTGTGATTGATGATGTATGATGTTTGAATTTTATTTTGAATAAAACAGCACTGCAAGGGGAAAGGGTGATTGACCCATACCTTAAGATTGGTGTAAAGCAACGACGTGAAGATCCAACATATGACGGCCCCAAATTTCCAACTCTGAAACACGTGAAAATTTCGGATCGCTAAATCATAGTTCACAATCTAATTATAGAAATTCTTTGATATTTAATAGAGAGTAAGCCATTAAACTAAAAATAAGTGCACAAATGTCCATAATGAAACTGTAAAGTCATAAGTAAAACCACCGGTGACAGTCGTATGTCACACAAACGGTGGTGCACAATGTAATCTAAAATCAATATTTATTAAATCCATGATGTACCAAGTCTAAGTGTCCCAAAATAGATCTACGGATAAAACTACTCAGACTGAAGATCTGCCTCGCCCTCTGGTATGAAGTCTGGATCTTCTTTCAACTCAGGATCCGGAACTTCTTCGGTACCTGTGACACAGTGTCGGGGTGAGCTAATAGTCTAAGCTTAGTAGAGAAAGCTCAATACCAACTATAAATCTTCCAGTTAATACATAGTTTCAATGATTAAATTCAAAGGCATTTAAATTTCAAAATAAAATTTGAAAGATTTAAAGTTTGAAAATCACATGTTTTGAATTAGAGTTTCAAATAAGGTTTAATGATGTCATTCTCTTAGGCTTCACATGACTATTCGCTTTATTCTTATCAAAATTTAGATGCAATTTCTTATTTAATGTATATCTTAAATCGATAACTTAAATATCTCCAATGCAAATATAGCATTGGCAGTCTCCAGTAATTGATGGAAATCTCCTCCTAATTATCGTCATTCAATGAATAATTTTCTATGTGCCCAAGTCCCTGCGTTGTGAGGGATACTTGTGTAGTTCAATGGTTCAAAGGTGCCAAAGCACATGATTCGTTCACATAAACTTCAAATCAAAGGCAAGGTTTTAATACATAGTATAATATTCTGATTCATAAATAATTCTCATTCTTAGTCAAAGTTCAAAGGGTTCCAAGTTCAAAAGTCTAAATATTTATATGAAATATAGTTCAAGCTCTTTCAAAGTTCGAAGAATTTAGATTTCAAAATAATCAATGATTCATGAACAATTCAAAGAATTAGATGTATCAATGTTCAATGATTCAAGAGTTCGATGTTCAAATATTCAACAATTCAAAAGCAATTTAAAGAGTTCAATGTTAAAATACTTAATAATTTCATATTCAATTCCATCATTAAGCCTACGATTCAAAGTCTAAAATATAATTGTGCATTGAAATTCTCTTACCTCGATTTCGAAGATCGTATGATTCGGAATGAGATACCTCCCTTGCAATAGGTCTGATTCTCTCTTCTATGGTCCATATACAATTGACACATAAAGGAAACAAATCATCAAAGGTTCAAAATTGGTTGACTGATTTAGATAGGCAAATCATCTTCTGATTTCACTATTCACAGCTCATTGTTGTCCTATGACAGCGAGTTGTGGTCTTATTCACAATGAGTTGTGGTCTGTTCCCAGCGAGCTGTGGCTGCACAACCATCAGAACTTATATTCAATTTTAATATACACAACTCGCTGTTATGTTATGACAGCGAGTTGTGGTCATGTTTACAGCGATTTGTGAGTTGTTCACAGTGAGCTGCGGCTGTGAATTTTTCCAAAGTGCATTCTATTTTTGGTATCCACAATGATCTGTCATATATCACAGCTAACTATATCTGTTTTTAAGTTCATTGGATGTATTGTCTCGAGCTACCCCAAAACAATATATTATAATGATCAATCGGACTTTTCTATAAAAAGTTATGGCCTTCGGAAGACACTCTCTTTATAGCGACACTGGTTTTCTTTCAGTGACAGCAAGCTATGAATCGCTCGGCTCCTTATTTAAAATTTTGTCTCTTACTGTTGGTTGGCAGAGAGCGGGTTGTGGTATTTTCACAGTACGCTGTGACATTAATCATAATTCGCATGCAATGGTTAACTAGAAATTTTTTAAAACAAAACTAACCTAAAAAGAAACTCTAAAAATAGAATTATAAATTTTATTTTTTGTATAAAAAAAGCAAAAGTAATATACAGAGTGTGGTACCCCCCCGCCCCCCCCCAAACTTAAATAGGACAATGTCCTCATTGTTCTTAAAATAGGGGTTACTCAAAAAGCAATTTATCAATGGTGTTGCGAGTGTACCAGACATATAATCTGCAAAGAAAATCAAAGAGCTCCCCCAAAATTAGGAGAAATCACTTCTGGTTCAAACAAATAGAAAGAGCACCATAAAGAAAATAATTAGAAATAACAATCCAAAAGAAATTTTCATATATTGAACAAAATGTTTACAGAGTACATGAAAATAAAGAAACTAATTACATAAAAGATTAAACCTAGGAAAAATCTAGACACGGACTATGACTCCGACAGCAACATCCGAGATAAGAAATTTCTTCGATAAAGATCGACCCTCAGCGTCTATCCAAAATTGTCTCGTTAAAAAGATGGTTTGCCCTCCGGCTCCGGGATGTCCGCTACTTGCTGCTCTTGGGAGAGGAACTGCAAGCCGGAAAGGGGAAAAGAACGATTTAAGAAAATGGAGGAGGGGGTGGTGGTAAGTGAGGCGGATAAAAAATGGAGGGGGGTGGGAAGAGCTCGGTGTTGCCAACAAAGTTGAGAAGATCTTGCAAAACCCTTTGCTCCTCTTGAAGTCTGAAGATTTTTTCTTGTAGCTGGTGGATTTCTGTCGTATCTAGGGCAATTACCCGTCTGATTAATCTTCGAAGGCAAGGCCAGTAAGGTTCGTCAGCCATAGTGAAGGTGGCGGTCTAAAAATGAAAGAAGCAGAGAGAATGTCTAGGAAAGAGACGTGTAACGTCCCCAAAATTTCGAACATGAACACACACTACTTCGTGTACGTGTCCGATGCCGTATATGATGCGCACCTAAATTTTTTTGGAATAATTGTTTTAAAGAAATACGCCTGGGGAAAATAGGTTCATATAAATGAATGTGTAAATAGTTACACAAACTCCGTGAGAGCACCACTGGTTGGTGGTTTGGTTGGCAAATGAGAGTTCTAGGAATCAAAACCTATTGAGTGCAGCGTAACCATTATTTTTAGACCATGTGATAAGGGGTCACACACTGATCCACGTGTGCCGACTTCACACCGGACCAACCTCACCAAGTATAAAACCCAATTCACGCAGAAACAAACCATCTTGCATGAATTCTGGATTGAGAGAGAGAAGGAACTTAGAGAGGAAGAAGAAACTCTTTCCCTCTCCATTTTTTGTCACCTAGAGAGAATTCAAATCATCAATCTATGCGCAAATTCCTCCCTTAACGCGGGGAACCCTTCGTTCCATTTTGCATCGCAAGGATCTTTCTATCATCGGCACCATTAAGATCGAAGGAAAATGAACAAAATGATCGTAGACTCGCATGCGCGATTTCAAATGTGAGTGTCGTAGAGTGATCGTATGACGATTCATTTTGAAACTTAGATGTGATTTGAGCATATTTGGATTGCATGCGAAGAGTTTTGAGGGAGAGGTCGAGAGTTGGACGAGCAGGGGTTTAGGCGCTAATATCCGTTGATATCGATCATCATGGACTTTGCATGCGCCGTTTTGGAAGGTAAGATCGATGAATCGATAATTTAGAATTCGATATTTAGCTTAACTGTATTTTGTAAGAATTGATTATTAAGAAAAATTGGAAGATTCAAACTTACACTACGTGAAAATCAATAAAAAAGAACGACCCAAAACTGTTGTAAATGTCATAAACAACAGTTATAAGCCGTTGTAACGACCGTTGTTTATAGAGCAGTGGCTTTCATAAACCACAATCTAAAATCATTGTGAATTTATCAGATAAACAACGGCCCATGTTCGTTGTAAATTAACAATGATATTTAGCAGTTGTTTTAACGAGAAAAAGGATTGTTATTTTCTTTAGAAACCACGGTTATGGACCATTGTTGATGGCCATTGCAAAATAACAACGGTTGTTAGCCGTTGTTCCTAACTGAAAGAAATTGTTATTTTTAATTCCGAAATCACGACCTAAATTAGTAGTATATAAAAACAATGCCAATGAACCGTTATTAAGTTACTCCAAAAAATAAAGGTTATGAACCATTGTTTTTTTTTTTTAAATGTACAACTTCTATTATTTTTTGCTATAATTGGAGCAAATCTACCTATTACAAATATTGTATCAACCAAAAATCACTCTATGAGAAAAAAAATTCATAATCCATTCAACTAAATGGAAAAATAATGAGCCACAAATTAAATTATTCTACAACTTCGTATTAATACATTTAACACCATCTCATTAAAATATTCAAAAATTATATATTAATATATTCAACAACATCCTATATATATATATTCAACAACGCCCTATTCGAGCATGAATAATACCCAGTGACATAGAATTTTAATGTCTCATTGCTTGACACCTTTGATTGAGCACCTATGATCGAACATGACTTGACTTCTCTTTCTTCTCCTTGGAAAGAGCTAGGAGTGACAAACCGGAAACCTTCACTACCTTTAACCTTACTCCGGGAGTATCTCCTACAACATGACCCTTACGACCAAATCTAGCAATTAAAACTTCGTCCTGTAAGAAGAAGAAACATAAATGCATTCAAAATTTGTGAAAATCTATGAGAAGATTTCACGAAAGTGTGTGTAGCCACTATTTTACTATTTTGGGGCAGTTCTCTGATTCTATTGACCTGCAAAATCATTAATTATGCCAAATCATTCTAGTTAAATAAAACTAATTCAATTGCAAAAGAATATTTCACTAAGCTGAAACAAAAATAACATTTCAAACAATATTGCAAGCAGAATTCCCCATTATATAGAGGGGAAACTAAAAGAACAATCCATACAATTTATATAAAATCAGGTTTTGAATTGGATACTTGTAGTACTTCAAAATGAGTTCAATAGGCAAAGTTCCAATTAAATCTTGATATTTTTATCAAGGGAGCTCCTATATATGTATATATATATATAAAGTAGGCAAGGGCGAAAGTGACAATTTCCATTCAAATACGTTTAAATATTTTTTAGGAGGGATTTGATCTTTTTTTTATAGGATTCTCATGGCTCAAACATTCAGGAAAAATTGGAGAGTCGGCTCATTTCTCGGATTTGGCTTTGGGATAAATAGTGTTGGAAACTTATAATCTTCATTGCCGAACTTTATGTTGGAAAAGAGCTAGCTAATTGGTTATATGGGAGAGGGAAAAGGAACCCTTTTTTGAAATGACTGAAAATGTGTTTTCAGTAACTCAATTAATAAGGTACAAAAAAATTTGACACATTTTGTGACATTTTTTATGTGGTAAGTTTAATTCAGAACTCTTGGCCAACATCAAGGTAGTCGATAAATGTGGTTGAAGGTGACAAAATCTACTTATGTGTGTATAAACTGTAGAAGGGTGATAGATGTATAAATGGCATGGAAGAATTAATGAATAGCTGACAAGAATAACTGCAAAAGGTTAATAACCAAATATGTAGCTGAAGCCTATAGAACCAATATATGTGGGTTGATTTAAGGGAAGCTGATATATAGATACAATGCTATTGGTGAAATATTGACAAGTATTACTACATAAGGTTAATAACCAACTATGTAGTTGAACAGTTACAGAAGTAATTTATGGTTAAGGTCGAGGAAATGTGCCTACATGTGTATAGATGGTAAGTAAGTATATAAATATGATGGTAAGAGTTAGTGAACAAATTGACGAGCATATCTGGAAAGGGTTAACAACCAGTTTTGTAGCTGCACAGCTATGTCGGTCACCTATTCTCAAGGAACGCCCTTCTTAGAAGTTCCACATGTTGCCAACTTTATCTTCTTGAGTGATTGCTTTTTGCAAACAAGATGTCTTAATGCGTTATCCTCTTGTGCTTAAGTTTTAAAAACCAACACAGGCATATCAGCAGGGTCTTAGGCCTACATATATTGGGTATACTGGATACATATTCGCTCGACCAGCTGATATTAAAGTCTCTTTCTTTTAAAATATTAATATACTATTTTAAAAGAATAAAAAATATTTTGTCCAAAGGGCATTTTTGGTATTATATCCAGTTCATATCATTCATATGACTAATATTGGCTTATTTGAAGCCGCATAATATGAGCTGGAATAGGCCGATGTGTATGCCCATATGACTGGTAATGGCTTATTTGAACCAGCATAATATGGGCCGGTATAGGCTGACGTGTATACCCATATTTAGTCGGGCTTCATATCGTACTGGATCAGGCCTAACTCGATATATACATGTCAGCTCCTAGCCTTTTTGTAAAACCATGCACCAATTATCATTTTCCTAAAATGCAAAAACAACATAGCAAAATTGTAGTTTCAGACAACAACAAACAAAATTTCAGCAACCCAAAAGATTAGAAAACAAGAAGATTGAATTATATATAATAAAATAATGAAGCCCCATCATGAGAGCCGAGGACCAAGCATCTCTCTAACCTCACATGATTTTAGCTATTACTAAGTTAACAAACCAAATAAAGTTTACCAGAAATCCTGCCAATCTATTTTTCTTCAGGACCTAAAATTTCTATTTTCTACTTGAGTAGAGACAACAAACACCTAATGTAGTAATTGTGATAGGTTAAAAAGATAAACGTAGAACATGCTAGTCAAATCAAACTGGGAAACTCCAACATGAGTTTGACTTAGTTGTATCAACTTGGTATCGTTGATACAAAGTTGATACATGATACCAGCAAGATCACATATACCGAGATGACACATCAGAGGCATGGTTCAAAATTTCGGACTAAACTGATATGTATCGGTTTCTAAGGTCACCGATATGATATTTTGAATGTATCATACCGGTGCATTACGTACATATTGGTGATGTAGCGGATGATACATAAAATATATCATTCGGAACCGGTACCTATAGGATGATACATATCGGTATACATATTTTAAACCATGGTCGGAGGTAATCACCAAGATTTTAAACCTTAACTTGAACAGATTGATGAGCATAACTGCAAAGGGTTAACAACCAGTTCTGTAGTTGCACAGCTATGTCAGTCACCTATTCTCAAGGAACATCCTTCTTAGAAGTTCCATATGTTGGCAACTTTATCTTCTTGATATGATTTGGAAGGAAGAGCCAATTTCATTTATTACCTAATCTCCTTTTTTCTAAAACCTAACCTACAAAAATCATAAGTAAACCATTATATAAGAGCAAACAAAAAGATCTCTGTGATGGCACCGCCCAGGTACCACCCACTGCTCGTCGTCAAACCTGATACATGTTGCTTCTTCCAAATGAAAGAACCTCCAAACAAAATTATGAGGACTGGTAAAAAAGTATGATCATCCAAGCAGCCAACCCTAGTCACAATTGGTCAAAGACCAAGATAAAGGGCAAACTTTCACCCCAACAACAACCAAAATACAGTACTAGAGGCTTTTAAGATTGTTATGGACATGCTATTTACAGCAGAAAAGTAGCAAATAACTATAACAATATGAAGTCCATTAATACTATGACAAAATCAAACATGGAACTCTAGAATTCTAAGATTTTGGCAGAAAATCTGAACAGGACCCTAACCTTGAACAAATTCTAGCTCCACAAATTGTGATGAAGATCATTAAAGCTTTTTAAGAAACATTTCATCAACAAAACAAAGAGTCTAGATGATTCTCAACACACAAAAGCTAAAAGCATTCTTTTCAGAATCCAAATAGAAAACCATGCTTCCTTAAGTCCAATTCTCATAACTAGAATATCTTGTTATCCCCATCCTTCAGTATCCTTTCTCAACATAATTGAAAGTTCAAGAACAACTCGATGGTGGAACTAAACACATCAAGATTAATCCCCATCCTAATATACAAAAGCATCTACACAATTAAGCATATGTACTTAAGATATGACTTCAAGTTCCAAAATATTAAGCAAAAATATTAGTCGACTTTCAGCAAATTAGGGACAGATCATGCTGTGAAATGGCTTCTAAGTGATCTAACACAAAACATCCACACATAATCCAGCGTAAGTTTTTAATCCACCATGCTCAAAGGTTTCACCAATTCTTAAAAGTAACTTCTATTTTTTTTAAATGATCCATCAGCTAGAAAGATCCACGGATCTAAAAAGACACTCAAATTTGCCAAATTCGTGCACAAATCATGTTCAAAAATTATCAACGTTCTCATTATCATTATTTTATTTTATTTTTCTGCTTCAAAGATTCCATACAGATTCAACATAAAAAGATCAAATCAACATTCACTAATTATTCAACAACAAAATTAAGCACAAAAGATCAAATCCACAGTTAATCAAGAACAATTTCTTCAGCTTCCATGCTCTGACATTTCAAAAATAATTTACCATGCTTAAAAGGATCAAAAATAGGAAAATAAAATCGCAAAATTCATAAAAGAAACCCTAAAGGATTCAATAGAAAAGAAGAATACTTATAGAAAAAAGAGGGATTGTTGAGAGAAGATAGTAAGAGAGGGAGACAGAGAGAGAGAGATGTGGGAGTTTAGGGCTAAGCGAGAGGAAGCTTTAAGCGTGGAATGGATCTGCTGTGTGGAGTAGGTAGGTTGCGTGGGTGGCCCAATGCAATGGTTAATGGCAGTGATTACTTGACTCCCCATAATAGGCGCCGGGAAATCACCTCTTTTTTGTAGTGAGCAGTGTCGCCGACCGCATGGAGCAGGAGCAACAGTCGCCTTCCTTGCAGAATGGAGAGAGAGAGAGGAGTGTATCCTGCTGGAGGGGAGATTGAGAGAGGAAGAGAGAGGCTTTGGCTCTTATTTAGAAGAAGACCTGGAGCTCTTATTTTGGTGGGTAGAAGAAGACGAAGGATATTAAAGATCTCGCCTTCGTATAATAATTAATATTTTGGGCGCCAATTAATATTTGAGGGCCGAAGGTCACAGGTTCGAACCCGCTTATATGCAAAAACGAGATTTAAGTGGGCCGTTGTATCGCATAAACCTCACTTTTGGGTCATTGCATTGGTTAATTTCTTTTCAACGACCAAAGACCGTGGTCATTTTTAAATAACTGGCGTTGTTTATTCCCCATTTTCACAAAGTGTCAGAAGCGCAAAAATCGCACTCTCGCTCGAGCGAGATTGGAACCCGCTCGAGCGAGACCCCCCTTCAGAATTCAAAATAGCAGTCCTGAAGCCAATTCGCTTGAGCGAATTTTCTAGGATAAAATGTTCGGGTCTCGCTCGAGCGAGATGTTCAAGTGCCACATGGAATTATAAGACCCACTCGAGCAATTTGATGTCACTCGAGCGAATTTCATAGTTTCAGGCATACTTCAGTTTTGTTTGGGAAAAATCTATAGGACTTCGATTTGTTCGAATCCATTAGTCTTTACACATAGTGTATGAACATCATGTAGGATTTGATGAGCTAGAAGTCTTCGATAAAGACCGCCGATTGGACTTCGCATGTCAACGAAACCGAGGTAGGGGAAAACTCAATACTTAATTGCCTTTTTAAGTTGATTCATAGATGGTATGATATGATCGTTTTTGACTTCTAAACATGAAAATTTGAATACGAATTTTGAATCCTTCTGAACTCTAAATTTAGAACTTGGAAAATAAATTTGAACTTCGAATCCAAATTCTGAAATTGAACATCGAATTGAATTTGAACTCTGAATATGACACGAATGAGAATGTGAACTATGAATAATTGAATATGAATTTGAATATGAACCGTGCATATGTCATTGAACCTGAACTTCGTACTCTGAATTTCTGAATATGAAACATGAATCGTGTGAACTCTGGATATGTGCATTTTGAACTTCGTCTCATTTAGGTATATGCTATGAACATTGACACCTATTATGTAGTATAATTGCATGTTGATTTAAGGTTTATGTGAATGAATCCCCCAACTTTGGACCGGTACGGTGGATTATACCGTACACTCTAGACCGGTATGACGGGTTATACCATACAAATTCTGGACCGGCATGGCGGGTTATATCATGCATCTGAAAATTGTTCAATTGAGCGATGATGGTAAGGGGGGATTCCCATCGGAGATCCGGGTCAACAAGCACTATATTCTCTTGGAGTTTCTTAAGTTAAAAGTTAAGTCATCCATTAAGAAGTTGCATGTAAATGGAAAACAAATCAGTGAATCCGAATTTTGTGTAATTGAACTAGAAATTGAACACTAACTTTGAACTCAATTTCATTTTGATATGAGAACTGTATCTGAATTCTGCCTTCATTTTTTATATGATAATGCTTCTGTTCTATTTTGAAATGCTTTCTGAACTCTTGTCATTGAATCTATGCATTGATCGATAAAAATGTAATTAGTATTGATCTTTCTTCTACTAAGCTTAGACTGTTAACTCACCTCGACACTGTGTGTCACAGGTGCAGATTTAGTTCAGGACCCCAAGCTTGAGGCCGACCCTGACTACGTGCCAAATGCAAAAGAGGATCTACCGCCTGAGGATTTCTATCCTTAGACATTATTAACTGGACAAGGTATATGTGGGTCTTTGGTGTATTTAAACTTACTTTTTGGACAAGGTGTATTATGAACCACTGTTTAGGTGATGGTCGGCCATCACCGGTAGTCATTTTGGGTTTTGTATATATGTTCTGTACATATGTAGGAATTTTGCTAAATGTCATATGATATCTATCTATTCTTTGCATATGATATCTACTATAATTTCCGTATTGACCATATATGCATACGACACATGATATGACATTTGATCATCATACGATGGGCCGATCTTCCTAGAAACCTGTGTGGGAAAATTGGGTCGTCACAGTTAGTATCGGGGAGTTCGACGAGGACCTAGAATGTCGGACTCCAACGGTTCAATTTTTCTCGAAATCTGTGTAGGGAAAAATTGGGCTGTCACAAGACATAAGGTGTATTATGGTGGTGTATGGTAGATGAAAGGTTGCGATTTATTTCCCTTAATGGACAAGCGTTGAAAAGCTGAACCGGTAGGTGAACATAATAAATTTTGAACGGGTTAAACGTGGCTACGTCGTGTTTAGTCGAGGCTTCGCGTTTGATATTTGTGCGGTTACAAGAAAATCGTACCATTACGATTGCAACTGCACAAGCCCATTTGGACAAACATCCTCTCTTCAATTGTAATCACTACGATCGATTGTGAGAGAATTCTCACTCTGTGAGAAATCGTAATCACTACAATATTCTCATAAATGAAGCAGTTACTTAATTTATGGTATCTCATTCGTACATAATTATATTATGTGTGAACAAAAACCCTTAAATCATAAGTTTATACAATCGAAAAGGGAAAATAAAATAGCCTACTGAGCATTATACACAAATTTGCTACAGTTGCGTCGGTAGCTAGACAATGCCCGTGAGCATATCAGTCATACTCTTGGTCTTTTAATGACATTGTGGTCACTGTCCTCTTTTCCTCTAATGATACCATCAACTGGAGTCTTTGCCCAGTAACCTTATAGATACGATTATCCTTGGGATCCTGAATGGTCATAGCTCCGTGAGGAAATGCTTCCATGACATTATAGGGTTCATCCCAACGACTTCATGGTTTTCCTGGGAAGATTTTTAACCTCGAATTAAATGGCCAAACTTATTGGCTAGGCTCAAACTTCTTTCTCAGGATGTGTTGATTGTGAAATGCTTTGGTTTTAGCCTTATAAATTTGAGCGTTCTCATAGGCATCGTTACGAATTTCCTCTAACTCATTGAGTTCGAGCTTTCATTGCTCACCAGATGTGGACAACTCAAAATTCAATGCTTTGATAGCCCATAGCGCTCTGCGCTCTAATTCCACAGGCAGGTGACAAGATTTCTCATATACCAGCCGGTAAGGTGACATGACAATGAGTGTTTTATAGGTTGTTTTACAGGCCCACATGGCATCATGCAATCTTAGGGACCAATATTTCCTATCAAGGCGAACAGTTCTCTCTAATATTTTCTTTATTTCTCGATTGGACACCTCTACTTGCCCACTGATTTGCGGGTGATAGGGGGTTACGATTTTGTGAGTAACACCATATTTCTTGAGCAGGCCCTCAAAATATCTGTTGCAAAAATGGCTTCCTCCATCACTTATGATGGCTCGTGGAGTTTCAAACCATGAGAATATATTCTCCCTGATAAAAGATAGTACCACCTTATGATCATTTGTCTTTGTGGCTGATGCCTCGACCCACTTTGAAACTTAGTTGATAGCCACAAGTATATACATAAATCCAAAAGAAGGTGGGAAGGGACTCATAAAGTTTATGCCCCAAACATCAAAGGACTCTATGACCAATATTGGTTGGAGAGGCATCATATTCCTTCGAGACATGGCCCCTGCCTTTTGACATCGGTCATCGGTCAGACAAAAGTTATGGGCATCTTTGAATAATGATGGCCAATAAAATCCTGATTCCAGTACCTTAGTAGCCATTTTCTTTCCACCGAAGTGGCCCTCACAAGCATAAGTGACAAAATTATAAAATATTGTGGGTGTCACTATCTGAAACACATTTCCTAATTATTTGGTCTAGACATATCTTAAATAAATAAGATCCTCCCAAATGTAATATTTTACGTTGGAAAAGAAGATATACCTGTCCTGTTTGGACCAGGTCGAGGGAATCTTACTTGTGGCCAAATAATTCACAATGTTAGCATACCATAGCACCATCGACTGGATGGAAAAAAGTTACTCATCCAGAAAGGTATCGTACAGAGATTCTTTGCTGATGGTCCTGGTGATTCTATTCTTGACAGATGATCAACCACCACATTCTCAACTCCCTTTCTGTCTTTGATTTCAAAATTGAATTCCAGCAAAATTGGGATCCATATGATTAGCTTGGGCTTGGCATCCTTTTTTGATAATAAATATTTCAGTACGGAATGATCAGAGAAGATGACGATCTTGATCCCAATAGGTACCGTCGAAATTTATCTAATGCAAACACGACATCGAGGAGCTCTTTCTTAGTGGTGGTGTAATTCACCTGAGCCTCAATCAAGGTTCGATTCGCATAGTAAACTACGTGAGGGATCTTGTCCTTTCGCTATCTCAAGAAATCACCTATTGCATAATTAGAAGCGTCACGTATTACTTCAAAAGGTAGGTAGTAGTCTGGAGGTTGAATGATTGGTGCTGATGAGAGAAGTGCTCGGAGCTTATTAAACGTGTCATGGCAGGCATCATCAAAGTCGAAATGTACATCATTCGCTAATAGGTGACATAGAGGTTTCAAGATTTTCGAGAAGTCTTTAATGAAGCGATGATAGAAGCCAACATGGCCAAGGAATGATCAAATCTTCCGTACTGAAGTTAGTGGTGGCAGATTTGCTATTATATTGATTTTGGCTCTGTCAACTTCTATTCCTCTCCTAGAAACGATATGCCCTAGGACTATGCCCTCCTGAACCATAAAATTACTCTTCTCCCAACTTAACACCAAATTAGTCTTCTCACACCTTTCTAGAACAAGTGCAAGAAGATCAAGATAAGAGTAAAGCATTTGACCAAATACCGAAAAATCATTCATGAATAGCTCAAGAAACTTGTCTATCATGTCGAAAAAGATGGCCATCATATATCTTTGGAATATTGTCGGAGCGTTGCATAACCCAAAGGGCATACGACGATAAGCAAATGTTCCAAAGGGACACATGAAGGTAGTCTTTTCATGATCTTTCGGGTATACCGAAACTTGATTGTACCCTGAATATCCATCTAGAAAAAAAATACTCTTGATCCGCAAGTTTTTCCAGGATTTGGCCAATAAAAGGCAATAGAAAGTGATCCTTACGAGTCATTGAGTTTAGCTTCCGATAATCAATACATACACGCTAACCTGTGGTTTCACGTAATGGTACCAACTCATCGGCTGAGTTTTCTTTGACTGTAATTCCGAACTTCTTTGGGACTACTTGAATGGGACTCACCCACTCACTATTAGAAATCGGGTATATAATTCCAACATCTAGTAATTTTACGATTTCTTTTTAGACAACTTCCCTCAGAATTGGATTTAGTTGTCGCTGACTTTCTCGTGAAGTCTTGGCATTGTTTTCTAAATGAATTCGATGCATACATATTGACAGATTAAGCCCTTTAAGGTCAGCGACAGTCCACCTATCGCACGCTTATGCTTCATAAGTATGGCCAACAACTTGCTCTCTTGCTCCCTATTAAGAGCAGAAGAAATGATCACTGGGAGAGTTTCATCAGGCCTAATAAAAGCATATTTAAGGGTGTCGAGGAGTGGTTTTAGATCTAATGAAGGTACTTTTTCAATGGATGATAGTAGCGGATCGTTGGATGTGCTAGGTAAAGGTTCTATCCATGGCTTCCAAATTTTTTATTAGGAATCATGAGAAGAAGCGTCCAGTAAATAGGTCACCTCCTCAAATTGTTGCTTAGGGTCTCCTGCTTCTGCATACCAGAGCGTAGTTTCTAATACATCCTTAGATAAGACTATAGGCAATGCTTCTTCAACTATTTCATTAATTTCGTCCACACAGAAACATTCCTCATCATCAATCAAAGCCATCTGATTGTTGCCGAGAAAACATTTAACTGAATTTGCATATCTCCAAAAGAGACTTTCATCACCCCAATTTTACAATTAATGCAAGCTTTACTTGTGGCTAAGAAGGGTATACTGAGAATGACTGGAATTTGTGTTGGAGATTTTGAACTCGACTCCAAGTCTAGTACCAAAAAGTCAACGGAAAAAACAAACTTGTCAACCCCAACCATGACGTCTTCAATGATTCCTACTGGCCTTCTTTTTTATCTATCGGCTAACTGAAGAGTTACCAAAGTAGGCCTCATATTTTTTGGTTCCAGTTTCTCATAAACAAAGTATGACAACAGATTCACACTAGCTCCCAGATCTATAAGTGCCTTATTAATCGTGTGGTCATCTATGATACATGGAATTGTAGGCACCCCAAGATCCTTAAGCTTGGGCAGAGTTCTGCCTTGTAAGACTGAGCTTACCTGCTCCGTCAAGAAGACTTTGTGCGATAAGTTATTCTGCCTCTTTCTGTTCTACGTGCACTTCTCTTTTAGAAAATGTGTGTATATTGGAACCTCCTTTATTACCTCCAAGAGGGGCAAGTTAATCTTCACTTCTTTGAAAATTTCAGTAATTTTTTCTAACTTTTTCGGATTTTTATCAAAAGGAGACGGTGCATCAAAGGCGTTGAGAAATGACAACTTTGGTACATAAGGTACTTCAGTTGTAGAGTTAGGTGCACTGTCATCTTTATTATTTTATTATTTTTCATTTTCTAATTTTTTGGTTTTTCTTGTGATGGAATTTCTTCTATGGCTTCATACTCATTTTCCCTGGGTTTGGTGACATGTACTAGTGTAGGCATCTCTACCCTATTGTCCATAGTCCAGCCACTTCTCAAGGTCTGAACAACTTGGATATGTTCTGTGGGAATTAGTATATTTTCCTAATGAAATTGTCCTTCCCAATGGTTCACAGAGTGTGAACATGTTTGGTTACTCTCCTGTTCCTCCCATCAGGTAACTGTTGAGATATTTTGAGTGCTTGCTACTGACTTTATTGAAGACAGTGATAAGAATGGGGTAAATGAAAAATGAGTGAAAGGTAGAGTGATGATTACGGAGCAGCAAGCCTAAAATATGCATAGTCTTGCAAGATACAGGGCCTGTTGTAGCAAGTTTTGATAAGTAAGAGTTTGTCCCACAGGGAAGTTGATCTAAAGCTCCAAGGGAGCTATCCTTAGTAGGCCCTCCAGATCTGACTACAGATCTGGAATCCTAATTGGAAGGGGATTTAGGGTCATTATAATCTTAATCCTAAGGCAACTGACTGTTTAGATTACAGAAAGGGTCAAGAAGAGTGGTGGAGTGAGAAAATAAATATACAAGGGTGAGAAGTATGTTATTAGATACAGATCTGATGGGCTCTTGTAACTCAGAATCAGATCTGTTGCTATAGAAATCCTGTCCAATGGCTACATTATCACCAAAGAGGAGAAAGAATCTAACTGACTCCTGTGCCATGATCCAATCCCTTAAGGCTATAACCTGTCCACTCAAATGGTCACAGACTATCCAATAGGGGAACCACAATCTAGAGGTGAGTCAGAACAAGTTCACCATTGTAGGCACTACTTCATCTAGGCTACAAGCTCAAGAATCCATAGGAACCTCATCCTCTAAAGTTCTGTGTGTGGGGCTAGGCCTACAAAGTGCACAAGCCTGGACACACAGGACCAATAAGAGTTTGAGTACTAGCTTTTAAGCATGGCTGTTTACTGCTTTAGAAAGACTGCAGTGATCCAGTCACAAGCCTATAATCTCTACAGCCAACTCAGATCTGCAATCTGATGGTGGATCTATACAAACATAGGGGAGTCTGTCTCAGCACAATCTCTCACAGGGCTACAAGCACAAGTGCAGAGAAGAAGAATCTGCCTTAGGTCTATGGATTGGCTTCACCCTAGGGCTATAACCTGTCCACTTGAATGGTCAAAGACTATCCACAGAGGCTATCCTCCTCACAAAGGTCTAAGACAGGACAAAAGCATTACTGCCGCCACCATGTTAACAAGGTTACCAGCTCAAGCTCCCATGGGGATTCAGATTTAGTCGATCCTGTGGTGGGGGAAGGCCTGCAATGTGCCTAACCTGGACACACAGGTCACTTAGATTTAAATGAAACAGTAAAAACAATCCTCCATTGCTTACGATACAAATTAGCAATGGAGGATCTCAAGGCAGCAACCTTGTATAGAACAACTCAAAACAAGAACATCATCCCATACATGCTATAAATCCTATTACAAAAACTCCATTAAAATCTATACCCAATAATCATACAAAAGGCATAGCTAGCAAATGCTGGACTATGGAGAGAAAGAAAAAGGAAAAAGAAGAAAACTCCTAAACCCTAACCTTAACCTATTGTAATTCTACAGTTGGTTTTTGGAGAAGAAGCATAGAAGTTAAGTCCCAAAGAGAGTCGATCCTCAAACCTAAGTTAGGCTTAGGCTTATATAGCAGTTGGCTTCCCCTCTAATTAGGGTTAGGAAAACCCTAATTTCTCAATGTAATTGCGGCCCATTCTTGTCCCTTAGATGCCTCGAGGCGTGTGCACGGAGATTAAAGCATTAGAGTGCGTGCCCTAATTGTTGGAGATTCCCAGATTGCCCTTGTAGAAGTAGGGAGGAGTTTAGAATTTGATCCTCGCTGGGTAGAAACAATTTTCGATCTTTTCGCGTGGTAGAATTGGCATCCCGGGGTTGAATTGACTTGAAATTCATGCAGTCGCGAGATTGGCATTTTAGTCATCGTGGAATACAAATGGCTATCGCGAGATTGCTCTTTCAACTTTGAATGGCGCGGGGATTGCTCGCGCGGTTCGTCCCTTGGTGAATCTCGTGAGAGATCTTCGCGAAGAAGCAGTGTTCATGAGTTTCTGGGTCGCGGGAGCATTTCTCAGAAAGTCTGTATCTCGCGGCCACTGCGCGACAGTTGCGCACTGGAATACCTGAAGCTCTCTCTCCTGCGTGAGTCGCGCGAAGCTTAACGGTTCTTCTTTTGAGCTGTACGAGACTGCACAAATGCTTTAGACTGAGCCTCGTGAGGACCTCACGAAGCCTGCTTTTCAATTCTTTTTGGCACCAAACCGTGCGAAAACGGTGCGCAAACTGCGCGACTAGTTGTTGTGCTTCCTCCAGGGGCTCGTGACAATTGCGCGAAGGCATTATCTCTGGTTTAATTGAACCCTGTGACATTTGAGCGAGGCATTCTTCTTGATGTATTTTTGCTTGGATGTGCCTATATTTCAGCCAACTCTCTGTCTGGGTTCATCCTTCGCTCACGAGGTAGTTCTGGGCAACCGGCATGGTTAGGGGTTTCATTTAGCATGCTTATTACCCTATAACATGCTTAAAACACTTTTATTAAATAATTAAGGGTCTAATAGAGATTAAGTTAAGGGGTAGAAAGTGATACTTTTCAGGTCTTAACACACCCCCAAACCTAATCTTTGCTAGTCCCTTAGCAAAGCTGTAATTAAATGCCACTTTCGTAGGGATCACGGATACATTTAGCATATGTACCAAGCCTTTTAAACCCCTAGGTGATCCCTAGTGGAGGAGTGAAGTCTCCTGAGGGTTTTCAGTGAAGACACCCGCAAACTTCATCATTAAAATCAGTTAAGTGTAGTGCAGATAATGACAACACAGATTCAAATGTTTAAAGTTTCATTCTACACCCATTTAACACTTAGAGGAAACTGCAGCAAGGTTTGCAGGCCATTTAGAACTTAAAAGTTAACATGTGTTTGCCTGACCACCATTCATTTATCATTAGAATTTCAATGTATAAAAATCAGTACTCTGCTTGCCCTTAATTCAAAATCCAGGTTGGATACTTCCCTAATGGGGTTAAAATTCAGACCCAATTCTCACTTGGGCTATCTCTCAACATTAATAACCTGAGGGTGTTCTCATTCTCAACGGCTCAAGAGCAGTTGCAGACCCCAAATGGACTTGCAAGCATGAGCATAGGCCAAGCTTCTAATTTCTGACATCTTCAAGGATTTTCACCATAGATTGGGCAACTCTTCGTCTTCACATGGCAGCTCATTTGACTTTGGATCCATAAGGTCTTTTAGAATGGGTTGTAATGTGGCTTATGGCTGAGGGGTGTAAAGAATAAAAGGGGTAAAAAAGGAATCCAAATTGAGAAATCAGCACGGTAAGGAGTGGTTCATGACTTCACAACCTTCATTCCAGTAAAAACTTCATCTTCCTCTTCTACTTCAGAGACAAAGTGGCCAGCTTCTCCTCTTCTTTTCAATTTTCAGATGATGATGTTCTCTAGACTTCTCTTTCTTTTTCTCTCTTTATTTTCTTTATTCATTCTTTTGATGAAATGCCACACAACTGCCATTGATACACAGTTGTTCACAAGTTGCTTTTCTTCACCTTTCACAGAATATTGGACCATTCTCAGTATCTTTACCTCCTTCTCCTTTACTTTCTGAGTTCTCAGAGTGAGGGTAAGGTTGACTCAGGTAATGAGGTTAAGGTGCAAGTTTTCTGGTGTTTGTGAAAGAAAGAATATGACTTTAAAGCTCAACTAGTGTATGCAAAAGGGCAGATTTTAAAAGGTTTGATTTTTAGGCTCAAACTGTCCAAATGAGGGCCTTGGATCATTTCCTTAGTCTCATGAGTGCTGTCAATTAGTTTTGATTAGGAGTTGCACAACTTCTAGTGAAGTAGTCCTGATTCAATCAGTCCTTAGAGCAGAAATAATGCCGAAAACACTCTTCAAAAGAAAATTCTGGGCCCAAATCTCACTAGGTATGGTCATCAAATTTAACCCATGAGGTGTATTTTCATCTGTTTCTCTCCTCTTAGGTTCACTGAGTACTAACTGACAAAAATTTCTAATATTAGCTTCATGGTGGTGTCAAGATCAACCTTTTTCTGTTTCCAAAAGTCTACAAAAATATTAAATTTTTTTACATGTTTCTTCATTGTATCAAGTTAAGTGGAAATTAGTTTTATTCATCTTAGTTATACCACCATTTCTGTACTAAAATTAACTATTTTATTGGTAGACTGCCACACCCCCAAACCATTCGGAGCAGTGTCCTCACTGGTTCAGAGGTGATAAAAAGCAGTAGAATTCAAGCAGATAGACAAAAATAAACATAGAAGAAGAGAGAGAAACAGAAAATGCAAATGGAACAGTATGAAACTAAAAGAAACTTGCATTAAAATAAAAAGAAAATATAACAAAAAGATTGAAAAGGAAAAGACAAAATGGGGGGGGGGGGGTCAATGTGTAGCCGGGGGAGGGTTTGAGGAAGATGGAGGGGAGATGCAGGTGTTGCCATTTTTTTCTTCTTCTTTTCTCTCTTCTCTCTTTTTCTCTTTTTCTTTTCCTCCTTGGCGAGGATCCGCTGGACCTCGTCAAATTCATCCCAAAGAAATTGCAAGGGGTCCGGTGTATTTGGCGGTGGGGGATCTTCCCAGATGGGGTAGAATTTGATTGGGAACCCGAAGGGGGTGTCATCCGCCATTTGTGTGAGGAGGTATGGACTTCTAGGGTTAGAAGAGGAGGGATGAGATGAAAAGGGACTGATGGCCGATTTAAAAGAGAGGGACGAGAGAACATGAATAGGCGGAATTGAAATTGCGCCCCTTTCAAACTTGGCAATAAATGAGTGTTGTGTGGGGAAAGAAGAAACACACAGTTGGCTCTTTGGAAAAGAGAAGGACCATTAACTAATTGTCCAAAGATAGGCATGACATTTAAAGAGGTAAGTGTATCGCGCGGGGATCCTCGTAAGAAAATGAGTAAAGGAAGGTTGGACATTTCTTGCAACATGGCTCATCAATTTGAAGAAGAAGCCATGGAAATCCTTGAGGCAGGTTTTTGCACAAATTTATATAGCCACCATCTACATTTATCCTCCACACGGATTACTATTTCAAAGAAATAGAGCCTCCCTAAACGCTGCTCCCATGAATGGCAAAAAAGAACAAAATGAGAATTAACAAACAAATAGAAAGAAGCACACAAAA
Source organism: Chloranthus sessilifolius (assembly GCA_021018995.1). Taxonomy (NCBI): domain Eukaryota; kingdom Viridiplantae; phylum Streptophyta; class Magnoliopsida; order Chloranthales; family Chloranthaceae; genus Chloranthus; species Chloranthus sessilifolius. The sequence goes on along the minus strand of CM037590.1, from coordinate 84,289,104 downwards.
CAGAGCAATAGACAAATAGACAAAAACTAGAAATTCTATTAAAGTGGAAGAAAATATTTACAAATGTAGTTACAAGAAGAAAAACCTAATCTACAATCTAAAAACTGGGATCTAATCTGATTCCGAATCTATAAGGAAATCCCAGCCCATCTTTTTAGCCTGTGCCTTAAGGGCAGCTCTGTCCTGTTTCTTCTTTTCCTCCCTCTCCTTTTTCTTCTCTGTTGGTGTTTTCTGTGCAGTTGGAGCTTTAGGTGCCCTCACCCTTACTTTTGGTGGCTTGGGAGCTTTTGGTTCCTTGGGTTCTTGAGGGGCTTTTCCTTTGCGCTTAGCAGGGGTGGTGGCAGGGGATTTTCCTTTCCCTTTGCCTTGGGCTTCTGCTGCTGCAGTGGGGACCAGTGGGGATTTCCCTTTTCCTATAGTTTTGGCTTCCTCAGTGGGGACTTCCCTTTTCAGTGGACTTAGGTTGGGCAGGGGACTGTGCCTCTTCAGACTGGGTAGCAGACTCTTTGCCAATTTTTAAAGGGACAGCTTTGGGAGTAGGCCTCTTGGCAGTGATTTTCCTCCGCTGAGGATAAGTTTGCTTCTATGGTGGTTTAGCAGAGGCCGTGGTAGGGGTAGGTTGCTCTGTAGTTGGAGGCTGCTCCGTAGGAGGTGAAGCAGGAGCTTTTCCTTTGTCTTGCTGGGGCTTAGGTTTTGCCTCCTCAGATTGGGCAAGTGGAGCTGGAGTAGTAGTTGGCTCAGGCTCAAGCATGTGAACAGAGATGGGGGTCGACTGCAGAGGTTCATTTCTGGCAGCAGTCAATGCGGATTCCAATGAGGCTATCTGGATTTGATGTTTGAGGATATCAGTCTCATGGATCTCCTTTTGGATTTTTTGGATCTCCTGTGCATTGTTAAGCCATTTTTCAAGCATTCTTGCCCGGGCATTCGCTGCAGCAGCACTGGATTTCTCATACTCCCAATTGATCTGATGATAAGTAGCTGTAGCCTTGGCCTTTTGATAGGTGTCCAAAATGTTAGTCCACCCCAATGAGATGCCGGTCATTGCGTGGGCCTCATTCATTTTATCAATCTGCTCCAGCAGGGAGGTCTTAATTGATTGGCGAAGCTTGGCCATGCCTCTTAGGACATCCTTTCTCAGGTAAGCATTATTCCTCATGTGATGGAGGATGGTGAGGTAGGGAGGGCTATAAAAATGATGTTTTGGAGCTATGGGTAGATAGGAGGTGGAAGGAGGAAAGTGTGCTTGGTCCTGAGGGGGAGAAGGGGGAATGATAGTAGGGAAGTCAAGTTGTGGGGGAATGGGGTCAGGTTCTGGGTCTGTTTGTGTAGATTTGGCAGAGAAGGTGGGAGGGTAGGATAAGAGAGGGATGGAGGGTATAGGGGAAAGGAAAAGGGTGTAGGCTCAATAGGAGTTGGGGGTGATGGGGGTTAGTGAATGGGAGTTGTGAAAGGGATTAAAGGAAATGGGTGGGTAAGAGTTAATGGTGATGGTGGGGGGGGGGGTAATGAGTCAGGAGGGAAGTCTGTTTGTGTCTGTCTGTCAGTGGACAGGACCAGGGGGGGTGAAGTGGGTGGTGGAGGGATGGGTGGGTTAGTTAAGGTGTGGAGGGTGGATTGGATGGAGGTTAGTTTAGATTGCATCTGATCCTGTTTTTAGGTATTGGTGGATAGCTGGGCTTGAATGTCTTGGATAAGGGAAAGGATAAGGGGTAGTGTGTCAGGGATAGGAGGTTAGGTATGTGAAGAAGAGGGTACGGGTTGGAAAGGTGAGGAAGGCGCATGATGGAAAGTGGAGGGGAAGAGGAGGGTTCTGGGGAGTGATGTTGGGAGGTAGTTGGGGAGTCTGGGAGAGGGGTGTAGTAGGCTGGCATTATTTCAAGGAAGGTAGATATCAAGGCTTGGAAGCCTATGGATGTGTTAAGGGTTAAGTCGATGTCTGTGAGGGGGGGTGTAGTAGATATGGCTGGGGTGATGGTTTCTACAAGGTGGGGTGTGTCAATGGGGATAGAGGGGATTGAGGGTGGTGTCTGGGAGATGGTTGGGATGGTCTCAGTGGTCTTTCGTTTTTTGTAGGAGATGAGTGGGGGGCTGGTAGGCTTAGGTGGAGATAAGGGGGGAATTATGGCTGTGTATTGAGGTAAGATAGGGGATGGTGAATCCTCTTATGGACCAAGCAAGGGGGAGTGGGCATGGATAATGGAAATAGAGGGGGGTGAGAGATGGATGCAAGAAGGGTGGTGGATGCAGGGGTAACAGGTGCTGCTGCAGCTATGGAAGTGGTAAGCTCTGGGGGCACCTCCTTTGTAGCAGGGATGGATCCTGATCTGACTTCTTGTTTGACCCTAACTTCTCCACTACGTCTTTCATAGCCTCAAAAATTAGCCAGGCTGCATGGAAGCCACGGCCCATGTGGTAGGAGTAGACAACATCTGCAATGGGGGTTCTCCTCTCTTGCTGATGTCCTGAGCAATATATGTTCTTCCGCAGGACTTGGTCAATGAACAGCAGTTCAGGTTCTAGTTCCCTCTTTATGATTGAGTCCCCAGTGGCTTTTAATCCTCTAGTTAGGGCCCGTGCAATTGTATCAATCGATGCACTCAAAGGGGGGCCATATCCACAGCTAGGATTGAATGCTGCTGGGATGCCCAATACTTCAGCGATCATCTTGGGCCCACTAACATATCAAAGTCATCAATCAACACTAGCAGGCACCCTTGTCCATCGTTGTCCTTCTTGACCTTGATGTGTTGATAAAACAGCTGCACTAGCCTGGGGTAGGCTAGTGCTGGAATTCCTCTCATCAATGGCATCAGGCACGCTTTGCTGATAAATTGCATTGCAGGGGCAGAGAGAGGTTCTTTCTCAAAAAAGGGTACATCAAAGGCTATTTCAGGCTCCAATGGAATTGACTCCACGAGCTCAGAAGGAGTAGAGAACTTAGTGGTTGGTACCGCCGCCTCCTCAACCACTTCCTTTCCTTTTTTGGGAGACTTTGAAGTCTTGGCCTTTTTAGGGGTGGTCTCTGCAGGGTCCTTGTCCTTCCCTTTTCTCTTCTGTACAGATTTTGGAGACATGTCTAACTCTATCCTATAGTATGAGAAACGGAGGCTGAAATCTAAGGTTTGGTTTGATTTGATGCACAGGGCACCTCAAGATCTCTGAGCAGAGGGCAATGGATGGGGGTGATGTTAGGAACAACTCTATAGAATTGTGAAGTGAATGATGAGCTATAGGAGTGATGCTGGAGGGGAGAGGAGAGAGCTCCAGAAGCTAGGGTTTCACAGAGGGAAGAAGGATGAAAATAATGAAAAAGGGACAAAGCGCGGGGTTGAAGTACTTATCGTGAAGCTCGGAGCACTTTGGAACATCTGGTCATGGGTTTGGAAATGAACCTAGCGAAGGTGTTGATTAAAACTGGATTGTGTAACAATCTCTCAAGTTGTCCTTGGAGCGCGCGACAGAGTGAGATTAATTTATGTGAATCACTCGAGCGGCTCCTAGGTTTCTTTTGGATTGCGCGAAAAGCTCTGAGGTTCATTTTGATCTCGCGATAGACTTAGAATCTTGCGACAGTAAATGAAGTATTTCTATTGAATTGCACGAGAGTCTCCCAGTTTACCTTGTGAACCTCGCGACAGCCTGATAATCTCGCGATAACTACTAAATAGCTCGATGTGGACCGCGCGAGTGGTTGTCAGGTAAACATGAATCTCGCGATAGGCATTGAATGTTTCTATGCAAACTGCGCGACATGCTCCCAGGCTTCCTTTTTAACCTCGCGATAGCTTTTGAATCTCGCGATAGTCTCCCAAACTTTCATTTTATACCCAGCGACAGTAAGGTATAAAACAGAGAGCATGTGCTCTCTGTTCTGCCCCTTTTCCTATTTGCCTGTGGTTGGATCCTGGGCATGACTCTCTCCTATGGCTACCTCTAGATACATGTACACTCAATCATCCAATCAAAAACAACCTCCCACATTAGGCATGCAACAGAAGCTATCAATTGAAAAATAGTAAGAATGCAACCATGCATCAAAAGTTTAAAACAGATTGGTCCATATTCAGATAAGACCACGAACAAATCCTAAAGAATAGAATCAAAAGAAAGTAAGATAAATCAACCAAAAATAGCATACATATGATACAGTAATGACACACCTATGGATCAATTTGAAGAAGGATCTTCTTGAAGGTGAATGGTGTCCATGGGTTCAACAGGTTTTTCAAAACAAGGCTTAAGCCTCTGACCATTCACTTTCAAGGTTCTCCCAGACTTGGGATCCTTGATTTCCATAGCACCAGATGAGGAAACATGCATGACAATGTAAGGACCTTCCCATCTGGATTTCAATTTGCCCGAAAAAAATTTAAGTTTGGAGTTAAACAACCAAACCTTATCACCAGCAATGCAACTCTTTCTCAACAGCCCTTTGTCAAAGAAAGCTTTAGACCTTTTCTTGTAGATCCTGGCATTGGCATACGCATCCCTCCTTAGTTCTTCCAATTCTGACAGCTGCAGCAACCTGTGAAGACCAGCAGAAGTTAGATCTAGATTTAAATGTTTGATGGCCCAATAGGCCCTGTGTTCTAACTCCACTGGGAGATGACAGGCCTTGCCATAGACCAGTTTGAATGGGGACATACCAATGGGGGTTTTATAGGCAGTCCTATAAGCCCATAGTGCATCATTAAGCTTGTCAGCCCAATCCTTCCTATCAGTCCTCTTAGTCTTCTCAAGGATATGCTTGATCTCCCTATTTGAAATTTAAACTTGCCCACTGGTTTGTGGGTGGTAGGGAGTAGCAATCCTATGGGTGACAGAATATTTCTTGAGCAAGCTCTCGAAATTTTTGTTACAGAAATGGCTCCCCCCATCACTGATAATGGCTCTAGGGGTACCAAATCTGGAGAAGATATTCTGCTTTATGAACTTGAGGACAACCTGATTATCATTAGTTCTTGTGGCAATGGCTTCTACCCATTTGGAAACATAGTCGACTACCACTAAGATGAAATGAAAACCATTTGAAGGAGGGAAGGGGCCCATAAATTCAATACCCCACACATCAAACAATTCTACAACAAGGATGAGCTGTAAAGGCAGTGAGTTTCTTTCAGACAGCCCTCCTAGTTTCTGACATCTTTCATAGGTCTTGCAGTGTGTATTGGCATCTCTGAAAAGAGAAGGCCAATAGAACCCACACTGCAACACTTTGTCAGCTAGTTTTCTCCCACTAAAGTGACTCCCACAGGCATTTTCATGGCACATGGCCAGAATACTGGGGACATCACTTTCGGGGACACATTTTTGAATGATTTGGTCTGCATAGTATTTGTCCATTTTTGTCCAATGGGCAGGAATCTTGCCTATAACTAGATAATTGACAATATGTGCATACCAGGGAACTAAAGACTGGATGGCAAACAACTGCTCATCCGGGAAGACATCATTTGTAGCAAGGTCATTAACACTATTTTCCAACACAATTCTGGACAAGTGGTCAACCACCACATTTTCTACACCCTTCTTCTCCTTGATTTCGATGTCAAACTCCTACAACAGGAGTATCCATCTAATCAATCTGGGCTTTGCATCTTTCTTGGGATGAGAGGTACTTCAATCCGAGTGTGGTTGAAGATGACAGTTTTAGACCCAAGTAGGTAAGGTCTAAACTTATCCACAACAAAAACCACTGCCAGAAGCTCTTTCTTAGTGGTTGTGTAGTTCAGCTGAGCTTCAACAAGTGATTTACTGAGATATGCAATGACCACCGGCAACTTATCCTTTCTTTGGCCCAAGACAGCACCTATTGCCAAGTCAGATGCATCACACACCAACTCAAAGGGCAAGGTATAGTCAGGTGTTTGGAGTACAGGAGCAGAGGTGAGGCATATTTTTAACTTTTCAAAAGCCTCAAGACATTCATTAGAAAAATCAAAGGGCACATCCTAGCAAAGCAAGTGGCACAATGGTTTAGCAATCTTACTGAAGTCTTTGATAAACCTCCTGTAGAATCCAGCATATCCAAGGAAGGATCTGATTTGCTTGACTGTTCTCGGAGGGGGCAAATTTTTAATAAGGTCAACTTTGGCCTTGTCTACCTCAATTCCATCTTTAGAGACTACATGGCCCAACACAATTCCCTGTGTTACCATGAAGTGGCTCTTCTCCCAACTTAAGACCAAATTGGTCTCTTCACATCTTTGTAGGACCTGATGGAGGTGTAGACATTGGTCAAAGCTATCCCCAGAAATCGAAAAATCATCCATAAAAATTTTCAAGAATTTGTCAATCATATAAGAAAAAATTATATACATACACCTCTGAAAGGTGGCTGGGGCATTACATAATTCAAAAGGCATCCTTCTGTAAGCAAAGGTGCCAAAAGGACAAGTAAAAGTAGTTTTCTCTTGATCCAGAGGGTGCACAGGGATCTGGTTGTACCCTGAGTACCCATCAAGAAAATAGTAAAAAGCCTTCCCAGCCAACTTATCCAAAATTTGATCAATAAAGGGGAGAGGGAAGTGGTCTTTTCTGATCTTGGAGTTGAGTTTTCGATAATCGATGCAAACTCTCCAGCCAGTGGTCTCCCTGGCTGGTCTCAACTCTCCAGAGTCGGTTGTTACCACTGTGATGCCAAACTTCTTGGTACCACCTGGATTGGTGCCACCCATTTAGAATTAGAAATGGGAAAAATTACCCCAGCATCTAGCAACTTAATGATTTCTTTCAGAACCACTTCTTGCATGTGAGGATTCAATTTCCTTTGCATTTCCCTGGAGGGTGTTGAGCCATCCTCCAAATGAATCCTATGCATACAGATTGATGCATCAATCCCTTCTAGATCAACAATGGTCCTGCCAATTGCTTTCTTGTGCTTCCTCAAAACTGTTAGCAATTCCTCCTCTTGCTCATTGGTTAGAGAAGAGGAGTTGGTTAGAGAAGAGGAGATGATTACAGGAAGTTTCTCTTCTTTCTCGAAGAAAGCATATTTCAATGTCTTTGGTAGCTTCTTGAGCTCCAGATCAGGGGCTTGTTGGATGGATGGCAGGATTGGTGTATTGTTGGTTGGAGGAAGGGGCAGCAATGTAGGTTTCCAATTGGAATGCTGCACTAAGCCCACAGAAGACCTCACCAGGGATATGTCTTCTGGCATTAAATCTAGGCTTCCTTCCTCCACCATGTTTCAAACTTCAGTTAAATCAGTGACAATGTGGCTCCACTCCAGCAGAGTGGGCAGTTCTTCTTCAACAATTTCTTCTAGTACATCCACTGTAAAGCATTCCTCATTGTCCAGCTGAGGGTACTTTACACTATTATACACTTTAAGCTTAACTTTCATATGTTTGAAAGTGACCTCCATGATCTCAGACCTGCATTGAATGCATGCATTGGCAGTGGCCAAGAATGGTCTGCCCAGAATAACAGGTATTGGGGATGTACTCTTGCTGCAACCCATGTCCAAAACAAGGAAGTCTGCAGGGTAGAAGAACTTGTCTACCCCCACTAGGACATCCTCAACCACTCCCATGGGTTTCCTCTCAGACCTATCAGCCATCAATAGAACAATGGGGGTGGGCTTGAGCTCTCCCAAACCTAGCTGCTGATACACACTGTATGGCAGCAGGTTAACACTGGCTCCAAGGTCCAAAAGGGCCCTCCCAATCGTGTGGCCTCCAATAATACAGGGAATAATGGGTATCCCTGGGTCTTGCAACTTCTCAGGCATTGTCATGGTTAATACATAATTAACTGTATCAATCGCAAAGACCTTTTTAGACAAATGGCCTCTGACCTTCCTTTTCTGAGTACAGAGGTCTTTCAGAAACTTTGCATAGGCTGGGACCTGTCGGATTGCATCAAGCAGGGGTAAATTTATCTTGACCTGCTTAAAGGTCTCCATCATTTCCTTGATCTGTGCCTGACCCTTATCAAAAGGGGCAGGGCCACTCAAAGCTTGAGGAAAAGGCAGCTGAGGTACTGCTGGATCCTCAGCTGCAAGCCTATGATTGAACTTTTTTTTTTTTTTTTTTTTTCTATTTTTATCTCCTGCTGAGGCTCAACTACAACCTCTTTATTTTTCCCTTGTTGAAGGGTAGCAGCTTCGACTTGGTCTAACAAAGTCTTTATCACTTCCACTGGACATTTCCTTAGAAAAGACCTCTCCTTGTTCCTTTCCCACCTGGTTGTCTATCAGCTTGCCAGACCTTAAGGCTGTGATGGCATTGGCCCCCCAAAATTTGAGGAGCCTTCTCCGATGGAATACTGGCCCTTTGGGTTGGCTACTGGTTGGCTTGGCAACCTGCTCTCCTCTCTTTTAGCCAGAGAATTGGCTATTTGGCCAAGCTGCTCTTCTATTTTCTTAATGCTTTGATTGTGAGAAGTCACAGTCTGATTCAAGGGTCCAAGGCTTTGCAATTGGGCCAAAATCTGGTCCTCAAAAGAAGCACTTCGGGGCTGAGGTGGGGGAACTACCAATTGATTTTGTTGCTGGGGTTGCTGTTGCTGCTGGAAATTCAACCTTTGGGCATAACCCTGATTAAACTGCTGCTATGGCCTTTGAGGTAAGGCCAACATCTGTTGTGGCTGAACATAATTGTCTTGCCTCCACCTCAAATTTGGGTGGTCTCTCCTGCTGGTATCCATATGGTTGTTTATTGTAGCCACCAGACTGTTGCTATCCAAAAGATTGGGCAGCAGCAGCCTGTTCCATTACAAACTCAGGGTATTGCCCTGCAGATGGGCACTCTTCCACTGTGTGCTGTGGAGATTGACATATCAGACATGCCTCCATCACTTGTGCAACCATTCTAGGCTGCACCACAGTCAAAAGTTTATCAAATCTTTCAGTAAGATTGGCCATCTGCATTCTCAGGTCATCATTTCCTCTAACTTCATACATCTTTCCTTTAGAAGTTTCAGCACCCCCAGCTTAGGAGAAGGCTCTTGAACAGTTCTAGATGAGGACATATTCTGGAAAGCATTTTCACTTATGACCTCGAACAAGTCCCATGCCTCATCAGCTATTTAATGCATGTATGTTCCACCACAAGAGGCATCTACCATGTCTCTGCTCTTCTCATCTATCCCATTGTAGAAGTTCTGGACAAGCTGCCAGTCAGGGATCTTGTGGTGGGGACATTGTTTGAGCATCTCCTTAAATCTGTCTTAGGCTTGATTAAAATCTTCAGTTGGGGACTGGGCAAAAGCAAGTATGCTTTACCTCAACTGGCTGGTTTTGGTCTTTGGGAAAAATTTAGACAGAAATCTTGTCTGGAGGTCTTTCCAGGAAGTGATGTTGTTGTTTGGGAGAGTAGATAATCAGGTCATGGCCCCGTCCTTTAGGGAGAAAGGAAAAAGCCTTAACCTAGTGGCTTCTGGTCCCAAACTAGCAATGGAGAATGTCGTGCACAAGGCCAAGAACTGGTCAATGTGCTTGTAAGGGTCTTCCTTGCTAAGCCCATGGAAAGAGGGAAGCATTTGGATGATGGAAGTTTTGATTTCGTAGTTTTCTTGAACATCTGGGAATTGAATGCTGAAAGGAGAATTATAATCATCCGGAGCATTCAATTCCTTCAATGTTCTAGGTTGCTCTTCACCCATAATTGCTGTCTCTATTTCAACAGGGGGCTCGACTGTGGTGTGTCTGTGCCTTCTCGGTCTTCTACCCCTTTCAATCTTAGGGTTAGCAGGCTCTAATGTAGGACTGAGGGATCTCCTTCCTAACATGCACACACACCAACAGCAGGGAAAACTATTCGCAAGCACATTGCACAAAAAAAATTACAACTATCCTAATCAACTGCTTATGGAATCTTCAAAGGAGAAATAAACTGAGGTTTTGAAGGTTAGAGAAGTGCAAACAGAGGTAGCTAGGCTCTCAATGCATTTCCAGTCTCCTCTGCACAAATCTGCAAGAAAAATTCCAAATGTAAATCAGCAGTATCAATTATTCACAAGTACAACTACCAAAGAATAAAGAATAAAAAATCTAGAGTTTACTAAAAGATCAATGTCCCCGGCAGCGGCACCAAGAACTTGTTGAGATATTTTGAGTGCTTGCTACTGACTTTATTGAAGATAGTGATAAGAATGGGGTAAATGAAAAATGAGTGAAAGGTAGAGTGATGATTACGGAGCAGCAAGCCTAAAATATGCACAGTCCTGCAAGATACAGGGCCTGTTGCAGCAAGTTTTGATAAGAAAGAGTTTGTCCCACTGGGAAGTTGTTCTAAACCTCCAAAGGAGCTATCCTTAGTAGGCCCTCCAGATCTGGCAATCCTAAATGGAAGGGGATTTAGGGTCACTATAATCTTAATCCGAAGGCAACTGACTATTTAAATTACAGAAAGGGTCAAGAAGAGTGGAGTGAGAAAATAAATATAAAAGGGTGAGAAGTATGTTATTAGATACAGATCTGATGGGGTCTTGTAACTCAGACTCAGATCTGTTGCTATAGAAATCCTGTCCAATGGCTACATTATCACCAAAGAGGAGAAAGAATCTAACTCACTCCTGTGCCATGATCCAATCCCTTAAGGCTATAACCTGTCCACTCAAATGGTCACAGACTATCCAATAGGGGAACCACAATCCACAGGTGAGTCAGAACAAGTTTACCATTGTAGGCACTACTTCATCTAGGTTACAAGCTCAAGAATCCATAGGAACCTCATTCTCTAAAGTTCTGTGTGTGGGGCTAGGCCTACAAAGTGCACAAGCCTGGACACATAGGACCAGCAAGAGTTTGAGTACTAGCTTTGTTCTTGCTTTAGAAAGACTGCAGTGATCCAGTCATAAGCCTACAATCTCTACAGCCAACTCAGATCTGCAATCTGATGGTGGATCTATACAAACATAGGGGAGTCTATCTATGCATACTCTCTCACAGGGCTACAAGCACAAGTGCAGAGAAGAAGAATCTGCCTTAGGTCTATGGATTGGCTTCACCCTAGGGCTATAACCTGTCCACTTGAATGGTCACAGACTATCCACAGAGGCTATTCTCCTCATAAAGGTCTAAGACAGAACGAAAGCATTGCTGCTGCCACCATGTTAACAAGGCTACCAGCTCAAGCTCCCATGGGGATTCAAATTTAGTGGATCCTGTGGTGGGGGAAGGCCTGCAATGTGCCTAACCTGGACACACAGGTCACTTACATCTAAATGAAATAGTAAAAACAATCCTCCATTGCTTACGATATAAATTAGCAATGGAGGATCTCAAGGCAGCAGCCTTGTACAGAACAACTCAAAACAAGAACATCATCCCATACATGCTATAAATCCTATTACAAAAACTCCATTAAAATCTATACCCAATAATCATACAAAAGGCATAGCCAGCAAATGCTGGACTATGGAGAGAAAGAAAAAGGAAAAAGAAGAAAACTCCTAAACCCTAACCTTAACCTACTGTAATTCTATAGTTAGTTTTTGGAGAAGAAGCACAGAAGGTAAATCCCAAAGAGAGTCGATCCTCAAACCTAAGCTAGGATTAGGCTTATATAGAAGTTGGCTTCCCTCCAATTAGGGGTAGGAAAACCCTAATTTCTCAATATAATTACGGCCCATTCTTGTCCCTTGGATGCCTCTGGGCGTGCGCACGGAGATTGAAGCATTGGAGTGCGTGTCCTAATTGCTGGAGATTCCCAGATTGCCCTTATAAAAGTGGGGAGAAGTTTAGAATTAGGTCCTTGCTGGGTAGAAACGATTTTAGATCTTTACGCATGGTAGAATTGGTGTCGCGGGGTTGAATTGACTTGAAATTTATGCAGTCGCGGGATTGGCATTTTAGTCATCGCAGAATACAAATGGCTATCGTGAGATTGCTCTTTCAGCTTTGAATGGAGCGGGGATTGCTCCTGTGGTTCGTCCCTTGGTGAATCTCGTGAGAGATCCTCGCGAAGAAGCAGTGTTCATGAGTTTCTGGGTTGCACGAGCATTTCTCAGAAGGTTTGTATCTCGTGGCCACTGCGCGACAGCTGCGCTCAGGAATACCTGAAGCTCTCTCTCCTACGTGAGTCGCGCGAAGCTTAACGGTTCTTCTTTTGAGCTACGCGAGACTGCGCGAATACTTTAGACTGAGCCTCGCGAAGCCTGCTTTTCAATTCTTTCTGGCACCAAACCGCGTGAGAGCGGCGCACAAACTGCGTGACCAGTTGTTGTGCTTCCTCCAGGGGCTCGCGACAATTGCGCGAAGGCATTATCTCTGGTTCAATTGAACCCTGCGACATTTGCGCGAGGCATTCTTCTTGATGTATTTCTGCTTGGATGTGCCTATGCTTCAGCCAACTCTCTGTTTGGGTTCATCCTTCATTCTGCTGAGGTAGTTATGGGGCAACAGTGAGCTTCTTGTCATGGTTAGGGGTTTATTGGCAGCTACTGCTTATTACCTACAGAACATGCTTAAAACACTTTTATTAAATGATTAAGGGTCTAACAGAGATTAAGTTAATGAGTGGAGAGTGGTACTTTTTAGGTCTTAACAGTAGCTAATTGCCCAATTTGGGTTTCTAGATTCATAATGGATTGAGTGTAAGAGTGTAAATCTTGAGAGATTTGGGTAAGTCGAGATAACTCCCTATAACGTTGATGCGCTTATTGTTGCAGATCTTGAAGGATCTAGACAATAGTAGCATCATCGTCTCTATTCCGAGGATGGGGGTGTTATTCAAAAGATTGATATGAGGCATATGACTGTTGGAAGTTTTGAAGATTTCATGGGTATGTATAAGATACTTCTTGTTGAGTTATCCTTGGGAAATCATAGTAATTTCCCCACTGAGGATACAAGAATTCTCAGAACCACCCCACTGAGATACAAAGGCTTGCTCTGTTTCTATTACAACTGAATACAAGAGGGTAGTTGGGTATTCTATTGGGACATAGGTCCAATTATAATTTGGCCAGAATGATTGATCGTGGCCTTGCATAGTCATAATGTATATACCAGAAAATATAGATATTTTTATGTTTTTAACCTTATCCTATATTTATTTTAGAAAGCAGGGAGATAAAAAAAATCTGAGCCTCTAACTTCTATTGTCAGAAGAAGTGTCGAAACCTTTGATTCATTGCTCTGAATAAACCTGCAAAAGATTAAGAAGTGATTAAAGAAATAAAAAAAATATAAAGAAAAATAAAAAGAGAAAGAAAAATATTAGCTTTCACTCGAAAATTTTTGCTTCCCTCGGCAGTGGCGTGAAAAACTTGATGTGGCTATTATTGTACTTAGCCTTAACCTATTGGAAGTGCACAATGGAAATTATAGCACTAGTATAGGATCATTCCCATAGGGGAGGTCAAAATTTCATATGTGTGAAAACTTTTATTTGTCTTTTAAAGATCTACTCTACCGGAGAAATAAGAATAAAAGAATGGTTGTTAAACTAAAATTGCAGGAAAGTAAATCTAAATCCTCCTCATTCCAGATTATGGTCGTCAATCACAATCCTTCAGTTCTCGAATGCTTACAATAGAAAAATACCGTTACACCATATCTCAATCCTTTAGAATTTGGGCGTTAATCAAAAACTAGATTTCCTCAACACAGATTTATACTAGTCAACAATCTTTCAAAAATTTGGGTGTCAATCAAACTCAAGAAAACTGAAGATGAAAAATAAAAACTATTATACACTAATATCCTTAGATTATCAATCTTAGGCGTCAATTAAAATCAAGAAGAATTGAATGTTTACAAAGCAGTAAATTACATAAAACAAATCTAAATTAGAAAGCAAAGTGATCCATCCAAAGGGTCGATCATTCATAATCTTCGGTCTTGGTTGTCAGGCAAGACTTTCAAAAATCAGTGAACAATTTTACTTGATAAAAAACTACTCTAAGGTGATCTTCAAGAATTTCAACCTCAGTTGTCAATTGATGGTGAAAATTCATTCGATAAGTTTTCTCCTATGCTGAGCCCTCTTATTTATAGATCATAAGGGGTCGGTTTACATTATTCGAATTCTAACAAAAGAAAACTACTAAGAGTAAAAGATTTCTAATATAACTAAAACTTATAATCGTAATTCTTGCTTGCTTTGAATGGTAGATGTGCGCAGGACTTTCCTTCTTATTTCAGTAGCAGAGATCTTCTGGATTCTTCTCTTATATCTTCGCCAATCTTCTCAGATCCGTGGATTGTTAGACTTCTAATTTAAGTGGTCTTCTATTTTTGTCCATGGCAGTGTAGTTCTCACGTGATTAACAGCAGCGGAAATTTTAATCTTATACAATCGTAATTATGATTATTCTCTTCTTCACAGAACGATTTCTCAATTCGATCAATCGTATTCTTTACTTGGTGTCTTCTATTCTTCAACGTCTTCTGAGGAATCGTAAATACGATTTATCTTCTTTTGGCTTCTTTCGCTCCATTGAGATTACGATTAGTCATACGATAGATCGAAATTCATCTTTCTTTTGGCTTACGGATTAGGGTTAAATCTCATCTGCTTGCAATTGTATTTGTTACTACCTTTTAAGTTCATTTTGATGAAGATTAACACTTTGGCTCTATTCTGCTATCTGTTCTTAATGTCTGCACATTAACATCTCATTAGTAACAAAATGGGGTCTAGCATCACTAAGTTAAGGATGATAAAATGATAGATAATGTGACAGATCAGGAACTATTGTCGGACTACTGGTGTTGTTTTATTTGTTTGGTAGAAACAAATTTAAAGACAAAGTAATACAAAAGAATGGATTTAGCACAACCAAAGTAACCCTAAACCTGCAGGATACAGGGCTTATTGTAGCAAGTTTTGATAAGTAAGAGTTTGTCTCATAGAGAAATTGATCTAGAACACAAAATGGGTTATAATAGTAGGCCTCCAGGTTTGGCTACAGATCTGATAATCCTAAAGAAAGGGAGCTGGGTGTCACGACTATACTAAATTAATCCTAACAACAGAAAAATAAAATGTAGCCCTATCCTAAAGAAAGGGTTAAGAAGAAGATGGTGATGGTATATTCTAAAATAAAATATAAAAATAGGTGAGAAGTAAGCAAGTTAACTTCAGAGTTAAAGCAGTAATGTAACTTAGATTTAGTCTGCCTCTACTGTGCTCCTTGCTGAGATGCTACTAAAAGCCTCAACAAGGTAGAAGTGTCCAACTTAATCCATGCCATTTGGGGTACTCTTAAGGCTATAGGTTGTCCACTCAAATGGTCACAGCCTATCCTATAGAGTCTGTCAAATCCCATTGATCAAGCCAAAAGTTGTTAATCTAATCCAGAGGAATGGACTGATCATTTCTCCAACCACTGGACCAGACCAGGCCATGAATACTATTACAACACTATGTAATGCCAATGCTACAAGCTCCTCAGATATGTGCATAGATCTGGTTGACATCCATAGGTATTCCAACCCATAAAATCCTAAGTGCTTTGCCAAGGCCAACGATTCACTGGTGCTCACAACAAGGACCATATAACAGGTTGAATAAGGCTTTAACTCTAGCTGGTCATTGCTATAAAAGGCCTGCAATGACTCAGCCTTAAGCTGCAACTACTACAGAGATATCAGATCTAACATTTGATATCGGTTAGGTAAAATAGAGGGGAGCTAGTTCCTGTACAAATCTCCTCACAAGGCTCTAGAAACTCATGTGTAGGGGAGAAGAATCTTTCTTAAACATGTGGCTGGACACCACCTTAGGGCTATACTCTGTCCACTCAAATGGTCACAGGATATTGTTGAGAACTGAAAAATACCATTTTTCACCCCTTAACCTGAGTCTTGATAGACCTTTGAGAGAACTAAATAAGTGTTTTAAGTGCTTGTGTTTCAGCTAACAATAAAGACAGGCTTAACCATAAAAGCAGCTTAAAAGTGCCAAAAAGATGACAATCCATGTCGATCCAAGGAAGAAAGAGAAGAGACAACCTCACTAGCTGTTAAAAGGTCCGAACTGAAGAGGCAAAGTCCTGGTCTCAACCTAGAAAAGAAGTATGGAGCAATTCGAACAGAAAAATGCACTATAGAGTACTTTTCGCAAAGAACCTGAACTGTTCGCAAAGAACCTAAACTCTGCGAAAAGAACTAAAACTCCAGGCTTAGCTTTTGAAGAGCACCTGAACTCTTCGAAGAGATGATTGACCTTTTCGAAAAGAAGAAAACTCAATTCGAACAGAACCAGAACATTGCGAAAAGAGCTTCAGGAGTTACAACACCTTGCGAAAAGTCCCCTAAGCTATGCGAAAAGGTATTCTGGAGATTCCCAGCTTTTGCAAGGGCAATTCAGTAATCTGTTTCACGTGTCCCAATGCATTTAAAACCTAGGGACATTCCAGAGGATTCTAAGCATGAAGCGAAGGCATATTCCACCCCACGTGAGCACCCAGAGATGAAATAACTTGGCGGGAACTTCTAGAAACTCTAACAGACTTTCAAAATGCATAAAAGAATTGATGCTTTTATCACCTGATTGGCTGAACCAGATCGAGAAATTTTGATTGGCCAGAACAGATCTGGATCCTTGTGCTCGACTACCATTGGTTGATACAGATCTGAGCACTTCTGATTGGTTGATACACATCTGACCTGGACTTAGGGAAAACTATAAATAGATGAACCATTTGCCCAATTTGGGCATCCAGATTTTGAGTTTCATTCCTATTCCCCCATTTCCAAATCAGATAGTTTGTCTGAAATCCCTGTAATAGCCTCACTTTTACTTGAAATTGAGAGTTGTGAGATACTTCTGTAATTCAAAAGAGAGTTGTATTCAAGACTACAAATTTGAGAGCTGTTTAAGCTGTGCTCTGTAATTGTAATGGTGAATTTGAAAAGGTTGCTGTAAACCGTGCATTCTCCATTGGACTCATGTTAAGGGTTCCCTCTGATCTCCTTATTGCATTAGACTCCTTTAGATTTACTGTTTTTCATGTAATTTCCCTTGATTCATTAATCCTGTGAGAGTTAGTGTTTGTAACCTAGTCTCTCACAGCATTTGTAGTGATGTTTCTTGTTCTAAATTAAGGATTTGGATTAAAGACTATTGGATGGTTTGTGGCCATTAAAGTGGACAGACCATAGCCATAAGCTTAAACTTAATCCTTGAATTAGATTTATTTCTCTTACATCTGCGCTTGTAGCCAGATAAAGATTGGATCATCTCTCAGTTGAGCTGCAGTCATTCTCATTATATTTCAAGGACCAAATCAAAGTTAGATTTTACTTCTCCATTTTTATAAGTTTACCTCAAACGTTCCCCCAACTCGGATCTGGATCATTTAGTTTAACTTTTACTTTTATCATTTAGTTAATGTGACAAATTCAACCTCCCATCTTATGTGCTTTCTAGATAGGATAAGAGGCCAGATCTGGTAACTCAGATCTGGAGGTTTATCTTGCATTTTAGACAAATTCTCTGTGGACGATCTTTTACTCACTTACATTTAAAACTTGCTACAATTGGCCCTGATCTTGCAGGCTAATTCATTTCTATCTGTGCTGATATTTCTTTACTCTTTTTAATATTCTAGATTCATTATAACTTAGCAGTTGCAAACCTGTTTTCAAAATACAAATAAATTAAGCACACTTAGAAGCAACAACAAGTTTTTGGCGCCGCTGCCGGGGAATTTGTTCTAAAATAGGTAGACCTAAGTTTTCACTTTTATTTTTATATCAGTACTAAACTATTCTATTGTTTATACCTGTGCAGTTATTCATATCCAATTTTTGAAGAAGGGAAACTACTTAAAAAGGAATTCTGAAGGTTTGCTGTGAATAATCAGATTTTTTTTCTGAGTTGTATGTTTGGTAGGAGGATTCTCGACGAGATTGTCCTCGAATTTAGAAGTTGAAAGGCTACTACGAACCAAACAAACAACATAGAATTCTGCTACTATGGGTGAAGAACCTCGACTTTTGAGGGATTACTTTGCACCTGGTGCTTATAATTCTCCCTTTTGCATTCAATTTTCTACTGTTGAAGGAAATTATGAGATCAAATCATCGACCATCCAAATGCTTCCTTCCTTCCATGGGTTGAGTAAGGAAGATCCATACAAACATGTGGATGAATTCTTGGCTCTTTGCACCACATTCAACATAGCTGGACTTGGTCCAGAAGCAACTAAGCTTAGGCTCTTTCCTTTTTCATTAAAGGATAAAGCTAGAGCATGGTTATCTATGTTAGCACCAAATAGTATCACTTCTTGGAATGATTTGCAGTGTCAATTTTTAGCCAAATATTTCCCAATGTCTAAAACAAGCCAATTGAGACAAAGTATCATTTCTTTCTCACAAAACTCAACTGAAACTTTCCATGAAGCATGGGAACGATTTAAGGAACTTTTAAGGCAATGTCCTCATCATCAAATTCCCAGATGGCAGCTAGTTCAAAGCTTCTATCCAGGAATTGATCAAAAAGGCAAAAATATGGTGGATGCCTCCTGTGGAGGCACTTACTTGCAAAAAATAGTTGAGGAGGTTTGGGACTTATTTAAAGTAATTGGTGAAAACTCAACTCAACAGGAATCTCTATCAAGAGATATTGAAAATCCTGCTAGGTTGAACAATCAGCAACCCACCAAAGGGAAGATTTATGAGGTGAATGAGTTGGAAAGAAAGATGGACAATTTAACCACAAAGTTTGATAGATTGATGGACTCACTTAAAAATCCAAATGGTGCAAGAGTAGAGGAGGCATGTCTGATATGTCAGTCCCCTACTCATTCAATTGACCAATGTCCTGCTGCACCACAGTTCCCAGATTTAATGGAGGAACAAGCTCATGCTGCTCAATCATTTGGACAGATGCAGTCAAATGAATATCCATGGTGAGGGGACCCTAATTTGAGGTGGAACCAAGGGAATTATCAATCACAACAGCAGCAACAACCAAAGAACCAAATGCCTTTCAAAACTGCACAGCCTTATTAGCAGAATTTTTATGCCAAACAAAATTTTCAGCAGCCTATTCCACAACAACACTGCGACAATCGCCCAGATTCAAACCCTTCGAGGTCCCTTCTTTTGAAGATCAAGTCCTAAATTCACTCCGAATTTAGGATCTTTAACTCAATGAATTTTCACATCGAGCATAAAAAGATTGAAGAAACATTGGAATGACTTTCAAATACTTTGGCCAAAAGAGAGGAAGGAAAGTTACCCAGCCAACCTTTGAACAATCCCAAAGGACAGTTCATGGTTGGAGAAGCTTCTAATTCACATGAAGAAGTAAAAACTGTCACAACTTTGAGAAGTGGAAGAATTATAAATAACAAAGTAGGTACTGAAGAAGAAAAAAATGAGGAAAATGATAAAGATATGCAAAGAAGATGCATAATGATAGCGATGAAGTCGATGGACCTCAGAAAAATCAAACAAATGAAAAACAAAAAATTCAAAAAATTTTTGAAAATGCTTCCAAAGCTGTAGATGAAGGACTAGTTCCTCATTTACCATTTCCTCATGCAATGAAATCTGTATCCCCTTTTGATAAAGGGAACACAAAAATAGATGAAATGATGGAGACTTTCAAGCAAGTCAAGATAAATCTACCTTTGCTTGAGGCAATCAAACAAATTCCAGCATATGCAAAATTTTTGAAAGATGTTTGCACTCACAAAAGACAGTCTAGGATATAGATATCCAAGAAGGTCTTTGCTGTGGAAAGAGTTAATCAGGTGTTATCCATTGCCACACCTCCTAAACTTCAAGATCCTGGAATCCCCACAATCCCTTGCATTATTGGGGAACATACCATTGAAAAGGCTTTATTAGATCTGGGCGCTAGTGTCAACCTACTTCCATATTCTGTATATGAGAAACTAGGTTTGGGAGAATTAAAACCCACTCATGTGGTGTTACAACTAGCAGACAGATCTGAAAGGAAGCCAGTTGGGATGATTGAAGATGTATTGGTGGGAGTAGGTAAATTTTTCTATCCTGCTGATTTTCTAGTTTTGGACATGGAACATACCAAAAGCAAAACTTCCATCCCTGTCATTTTGGGAAGACCATTCTGCTCTGACAAATGCTTGCATTCAATGCGTGTCTGGTATTATGGAAGTCTCTTTGGAAACATGAAGGTAAAATTAAATGTTTATAATGCACACACCTTCAATTCAGCTCGAAGAATGTTTTCATGTTGATCTATTGGATGAACTGGTAGAAGGACTTACAACAGCTTTCTGCAGTGAAGATTTCACCACAGATGTTAAAGATGCTTGGGGAAATTCTGAGGAAGAAATAGTTTGTATCTCAAATTCTGAGGAAATAAATGTTGTGCAAGGAACTCATAATCAATCAGCAAGTTTCTCTTCTTGGAAACCTGCTACTCTTCCCCTTCTACAAATAGCTAAGGTACCTTTGTTACCTTCTTTTCTCAGCCCACGATTTAAAAGCAAGCGGTGCGAAAATTTGAAATATGTGTTTTTAGGAGATCATAAATCATTGCCTGCAATTATTTCTTCCTCCCTCACAAAGGAGCAAGAGGAAGAGCTGTTGATTGTTTTGAAAGAACATAGAAGGGCAATTGGCTGGACTATTGCTGATTTGGGAGAAATCAGTCCAGCTGTTTGCATGCACAAAATCCATTTGAAAGAAGATGCAAAGCCTTCTAGGGAAATGCAAAGGAGGCTGAACCCTCATATCCAAGAAGTGGTCATGAAAGAGGTTGTTAAGTTGTTGGATGCAGGGGTCATTTACCCCATTTCAGATTCAGCTTGGGTGGCACCTACACAGGTGGTACCTAAGAAATCTGGGATCACTGTTGTAACCTCAGATTCTGGTGAGCTTATGTCAACCAGACAAACAACTGGGTGGAGGGTCTGTATTGATTACAGAAAATTAAATTCAATGACCAGAAAAGACCATTTCCCCCTCCCATTCATTGATCAGATTTTAGATAAGCTAGCAGGAAAAGCTTACTACTGTTTTCTTGATGGTTACTCTGGTTACAACCAGAATCCTGTGTACCCACAAGATCAGGAAAAGACCACATTCACTTGCCCTTTTAGCACTTTTGCTTATAGGAGAATGCCTTTTGGTCTTTGTAATGCTCCTGCTACCTTTCAAAGATGCATGTATTCCATTTTCTCTGATATGATTGACCAATTTA
Organism: Chloranthus sessilifolius; assembly: GCA_021018995.1. Lineage (NCBI taxonomy): Eukaryota > Viridiplantae > Streptophyta > Magnoliopsida > Chloranthales > Chloranthaceae > Chloranthus > Chloranthus sessilifolius. The sequence goes on along the minus strand of CM037590.1, from coordinate 84,268,009 downwards.
TGGAGATTTTTATGGATGATTTTTCAATCTACGGAGACAGTTTTTCCCAGTGTTTACATCATCTCAAATTGGTATTACAGAGATGTGAAGAAACCAATCTAGTTTTGAGCTGGGAAAAGAGCCATTTCATGGTCACCCAAGGCATTGTCCTTGGCCATGTTGTTTCCCACAAGGGAATTGAGGTGGACAGAGCAAAAATTGATTTAATTGCACATTTACCACCTCCCAAAACTGTTAAACAAATCAGAAGTTTTCTGGGACATGCTGGATTTTACAGAAGGTTCATTAAGGACTTCAGTAAAATAACCAAGCCTCTTTGTCATTTGTTGTGCCAAGATGTCCCTTTTGTTTTCAATAATGAATGCATGAAGGCTTTTGAATTCCTAAAAACTGCTTTGATTTCAGCTCAATATTGCGCTCTAGATTATTCACTACCTTTTGAACTGATGTGTGATGCATCGATTATGCTTTGGGAGTCAGTCTTGACGTAGAAAGGAAAGCTGCCTCATGTCATAGCTTATGCCAAGAGATCAATGATTGATGCATACTCAATTACACAACAACCGAGAAGGAGCCCGCAATTGTTTTTGCTTTAGAGAAATTCAGGTCATATGTCTTGGGTTCACAATAGTGGTGTTCATCCGACCACTCGCTTGAAATACCTTCCGCCTAAGAAGGACACCAAACCAAGATTAATCGTGGATTCTCCTATTATGTGAATTTGATTTACGATCAAAGATAAAAAGGGGTGGAGAATGTGGTGGTCGATCACCGCCTAGAATTTTAATCACGAGATTGATAGGCTACCTATCAATGAATCTTTCCCTGATGAGCAACTTTTTGCCATTAGTGTACACACTCCTTGGTTTGCAAACATAGTCAACATTTTGGCTATTGGAAGAATTCCTCAACATTGGAATAAAATAGATAAAGATCTTTTCTTCTCAAAGGTTAAACATTTCATCTGGGAAGATCCTTATCTGTTTAAGAGTTGTTCAGACCAAATAATAAGAAGATGTGTCCCTGACCAAGAATTTCATAGAATACTTTCTATGTGTCATGAACAGGCCTGTGGAGGTCATTTTAGTGGAAACAAAACTGCTGCAAAGGTTTTGTAGTGTGGATTTTATTGGCCTACACTTTTCAAAGATGCTCTGCAGCATTGTAAGTCTTGCCAAAACTGTCAGAAATTGGGCAGCATTTCCAAGAGAAACTCAATGCCTTTACAGCCTATTTTGGTAGTTGAGTTGTTTGATGTTTGGGGGATAGATTTCATGGGTCCCTTTCCTCCTTCCAATGGGTATAATTTCATTTTAGTAGCTGTGGATTATGTATCCAAATGGATTGAAGCCACAGCCACTAAAACAAACGATCACAAAGTGGTTCTTAAATTTTTTAAGGATCACATTTTTTCCAGGTTTGGTTTTCCCAGAGCCATTATCAGTGATGGGGGAAGCCATTTTTGTAATAAACATTTTGAAACTTTATTGAAAAAATACTCTGTGACTCATAGAGTAGCCACTCCATATCATCCACAAACCAGTGGACAAGTGGAGATTTCCAATAGAGAAATCAAACATATCTTGGAAAAGACTGTGAAGAAGGACAGAAAGGATTGGTCCTTTAAGCTGAATGATGCATTGTGGGCATACAGGACAGCCTATAAAACCCAAATTGGCATGTCCCCATTCAGGTTGGTCTACGGCAAAGCATGCCATTTACCAGTGGAGTTAGAATATAAAGCCTTTTGGGCCATTAAAACATTGAACATGGATCTAATTACTGCTGGTAATCACAGGAAACTACAACTTGCTGAGTTGGAGGAGCTGAGAATGGATGCATACACAAATTCAAGATTTTACAAAGAGAAGGTCAAAACTTTCCATGATAAAAATTTATTGAGAAAAGAGTTCACAGCTGGCTCTAAGGTATGGTTATTTAACTCAAAACTCGAGTTTTTTCCGGGAAAACTGAGATCCAGATGGGAAGGGCCATATACTGTCATTCAGGCAGCTCCTTCTGGAGCTGTTGACATCCTTGATCCAAGTAATGGAAGAATCTTGAAAGTAAATGGTCAGAGGCTCAAACCATGCATTGAAAATACCCAGGAGCCTGTGCTGCCCATCTATCATCACGAACCTCCCCAAATCTGATGGTAGATAACTGTACATTATATTTTTATTTCATAGTTTTTGCTTAGTTTCTTAGTTTCTATTTTTATTCATGAGTTGTCTCTTTTCGCATGGTTTAAATATGTGAAAAGTTAAGTCGCAAAGTAATAATTATCTTTTCGCAAAGTCCAATTTACTTTTCGAAAAGACTCTGGATTTGTAACGAACTGCTCGAAAGCAAGGATTTGCTTTTCGAATAGTTGGTTCTGAAGCTATTTTCTTTTTGAATAGTTGGTTCTGAAGCTATTTTCTTTTCGAATAGTTGGTTCTGAAGCTATTTTCTTTTCGAATGATACGGATGCCATTCACAGTTATCAATAGGTCTATTTTGGAACTTTTCAAAAACTTAAAAAGGACTTTGCGAAATTAACTCTGAGCATATTTAAACCCTTTCGAAGCAAGGGTTTCATATTCGAAAGCTTTCTGAAGAACGACCTGTTCCACAGAAACCCTATTTCTTTCTTTCCTTGCGTGATTTGAGAATCTTGCCACACTTTTCTTCACCTTTGTTCGATCATTTGAGTTTTCAGAGAAGGATTTTAGCTTCTGGTCTGGGGGATTTCAGCAAGCAACCAACACGTTCAATCAAAAACCCTAGATCTCGGTATTTCTCTGCGCATTCTCTCTGTTTATCATTTGAAAATTTTGATTTTGTGTCAGTATCTGTTGTGGGCATTTTCATACATCAATTTAGAAAGGGAAAAGCGGAGAAATCGTTGGCTCCCATGTTCCCAAAATCCCCTGCTAAGAAAGTTAGCAAACCTACCCCAAAAGGAAAATCCAAAACTTCAGCCAAAAGAAAACTATCAATGGATAAAGCGGATACGGTGGAGAAAGGGAAGAAAGTGAGACATGAGGAACCCATCCCTGCAGCGGCTAGTCCTGAGCCTGAGCTTTCGCCTCTGCCTATACATTTGGTACTACCAAATCCATTTATTGAAGCTCAGAAGCTAATTCCTGAGCTGATTGGGGACGAAACTTTTTCGTCAACAAACCAGATTGTCTGCTATCTCTAAGATACATGAGAGATGCCTCACTAAGCAAGATCCTTACCCCTCTGCCAAAGAAAATTTACCCGCGAATGGTGAAGTTATGGTACCAAAACCTGGTAAAGGTCACTGAAAGAGATGCTGATGTCCCTACCCTGGTTATCTTTATTGATGATTGCGATCTAACTGTCACATTTGAAGACATAGGGAATGCTTTGGGGATACCCTTCCAATTTGATCCTTCTGGTCCATTGGCTGCTCCAGAAACAGCCTCCTTTAGAGAAATGGCTGCACATTTAACCCAAGGAATTGTTGGCACTGGACAGTCCATCATGAGGAGAGACCTAGCCCCCCAATTTTTATTGATGGATTCCATTATGAGGGGAAGTTTTTATGTCACCGGGCACAGCCAAGAGAGAAGAACACCAATTCTAGAGGCTCTTTTTCATTTTTCTAAGGGGCAGTTTTTCAATGCCCCTATGTTAATTTTTGAAGCCATGGCTGATATTAGTGCCAAGATGAAAAAGGAGCAGAAATTAGCTGGCCTCCCATTTGGTAGATTTATCACAGCCCTCCTCAGAGCCAAGTTTGACATTGATAACCAGGAGCCATTTGAAGTCATTGCTCCTCACAATTTTGGGAAAAAGGCTTGGACTACAAGCCAAGGCATGCTGAGAAGACTAAGAGAGGCATTTGTTAATGAACACTTTTGCACACACTGCACTCATTAATGAACACCCGCCTGCAGCTCCCTTAGAACCGGTTTTGCTAGATCCTGAGGTGACCAGCTCTTTAGCTGCACCACTTCTTGAAGCTGCTCTGCCAGACCCTGTGGTGACCAGCTCTTTAGCTGCACCCATTTTTGAAGAAACTATCCTTCCCATGGTGACCAGCTCTTCAGCTGCACCAATTCTTGAGGAAGTTGGCCTTTTACCCTCCTCCCCTAGTCCAGCCCCTGCCACTTCACCTATCCCAGCTGTCCCATCTCCCATACCCTCCATTATTCTAATTGTAGATTCCCCCTCTACACCAACCACTCCAACCATACTCACACCACCAATTTCTCCCACCAATGCCCATGTTTTGGCTGCAGACTTTATTGCCCAATCTCCCTGCACTCCTATGCTCCAAAGTCCCTCAAATTCACCTACTCATTCAGCCCACACACCTGAAGTATCCCATACACCTGAACCTGAGCCTTTCATTACAGAGGCTTATTCCTCCTTAATGGGATCTATTTTTGAAACCGTGGGGCTTGAACCTATCCCTATACCTGACCCTCATCATTTCACTCACTTACCTACTTCTCCCTTCTGACCATTGCACTCCACCTCCACTTCAGTTGTACTAGTCCCTGCTATGCACACCTCTCCCCCACCTGCATCTATTAACTAAATACTTGCCTACCTCCAATCCATCCAAGCCCAATTACAACTCAACACAGAAAACCAGTCTGTGACCAATGACCTTCTCTAAACCTTAGCCTCCACATCCCACACAACCACCATTACCCCTGTACCTACTGTTGATTCCCATGCTACCCAAACTGAACCAGAGGTAGTATTGGTTGATCTGCCCACCCCCACCACTACTGCCCATGCTACCCAAACTGAACCTGAAGTCCCTCTGGTTGCGTCCCCTTCACCACTCCTCACTTTCTTTGAGCAAGCCACTCAGACTGACCCTGAAGCCCTCCTTCTGGACACTTCTTCTCTCCCTCCCATAGCTGGGACACCTTTGGTCCCCTACCATTCCATTCCCCTTCCCAGATTTGCCACCCTCAGAAGAGCCATGGAAGAAAATCCTTATATCTGTAGAGATGTTCTAAAGGGGTTAGCTGATTTACAAGCCTACATTAGAACCCCTTATGAAAACCAGATTTGGAAATTGGAGTTATTTATGAAATTTGAGAGAGAGAAAATGAAGGACTTACTGGGTCAAACCTTTCAGATGGTTCGGAGTGAGCAGCACAAGGTGACCATGTTGCAATCACAGCTTGACCAGGAAAAACTGAAGACCACTAGACTTGGCAAGTACATTGGCCTCACCAAAAAGATCAAATCAGAGGAATACACTGAGCTGCAAAACACAATCTAGGAGAAAGCTCAATCAAGTTCAGGACTCAATCATCGATTCTAGTTACGATTACATGACTCGATTGAGCCAATTGAACCAACTTATGATCTGATTTTGACCCCGATTATTAAAGCACTTTGTACTTATCTGTGGTATAAGTTTGTAATATAAATTCTGGTTTTCTTGTGAAATTCGTGCATTTCTCATCCTCTTGTCATCATGATTTTTTTGCTATGTCTCTTCTGCTTTGGACGGTGGACCCTGCTCCCCTTTGGTTTGGGGGTGTGACTGAAATGTCAATAATCAATAATTGAGTTAACATCAGTACAGCTTATGATCAGTGGAATTTTTGAAAATAAAGTAATTTCACACCTGCTGTTTTGAAAAAAAAAAAGAAAAATATGAAGAAATTAAAAAACTTTTTGAAATTAATTTCTAGTGTAATTCTAATACTTTCATGAAGTGAATGTCAGGAAATTTCCAAAAGAAAATTGATGTTTTAGTAAACCTAAAAAGAAGGAAAACAGTGATGATACACCTCAGGAATTTGATAAAAAAACCACACCCAGTGAAGTTTGGGCCTGAAATGTATTCTTTGGAGGTATGAATTGGCAATTTTTTCTGCTTTTGGGACTGATTGAACCTGCTTACTTGCACTAGAAGTTACACATATCCAAATTGAAATAATTTGATAGCACTCGTGATATTAAAGACATGATGTAAGGCCTCCTTTTGAACAGTTTGAACCTTACAAAGCCCCACCTTTTGAAACTTCCCTTGATACACACCATTTGAGCTTTACAAATCTAAGATTCCTTTGAAACCTCATCTAATAACCTCATCAACTTCATTCAGCCTAACCCTCACTCCGAGAAGTCAGAAGATAAAGGGAAGGAAGCTGAAGAAAGGAGAATTGAGTAACAATTTGACAACAAAAGAAGAGTACAAGTTGAAGGCAATGATGTAACAGCAGAGGAAATGTGGCATTCCAGTCAATGCTAATTTGAAAAAAAATAAATAAATAAATAAATTTGAGCAAAACAAAAAGAGAAAAGGCATTTCATTGGAAGTTTGAAAAAGAAAGAGAAAAAGATGGCCACTTTGGCTCTGGAAATTCAAAGAAGAAAATGAAAATATGCTGAAGTAAAGAAGGTTTGTGTATCACCTCCTTACCTTGACTGACTTCTCAAATTTGAACACCATTCCACCCCTTTATTCTTGAGAAATTTCACCCATAAGCCACATTACAACCCCAGTAAAGTCCTTACTGATCAATGATGGATTGAGCTATCACATGGAGATAAGAATTTGTGTAATCTATGGTGAAAAGAGCAGTGAATTCCGAACTAAAAGCAATGCCTATGCTCATGCTTATAGTCCTATTTGAGGGCTGTAACTGCTCTTGAGCCGTGTGAAATAGTACAACCCTCTTACTTGCATGTTGAGTGAAAATCCTGGTGAGAGTTGGGTTTGAAATCAACTCATTGGGGTAACATCAAAGCTGGATTCCTAAATAGAAGGCAAATTTGTTTCATTAATTTTTCTTGTAAATAACCTTTGACATAAATTGAGAGTAGTAACAAGAATTCTGACAGAATTTTAGTTTTGAATCGATGTTTTTCTTGAAATATCTTCTTACAACATGACCGATGCGGGTGTGAATAATGCATTGGATGAAAGTTATAATGTAACTGCTGTAATCTTAACTGATTCATTGGAGAAGTTTGTGGGTACCTTCACTGAAAACCCTCAGGAGACTTCACTCCTCCACTAGGGATCACCTAGGGGTTTAAAAGGCTTGTTGCATATGCTAAATGCAACTGTGCTCCCTATAAAAGTGGCTGTATACTTTGTTTTTATTTTGTCTTTGCTCAGGGACTAGCAAAGCTTAGGTTTGGGGGTGTGTTGAGAACTGAAAAATACCATTTTCACCCCTTAACCTGAGTCTTGATAGACCTTTGAGAGAACTAAATAAGTGTTTTAAGTGCTTGTGTTTCAGCTAACAATAAAGACAGGCTTAACCATAAAAGCAGCTTAAAAGTGCCAAAAAGATGACAATCCATGTTGATCTAAAGGAAGAAAGAGAAGAGACAACCTCACTAGCTGTTAAAAGGTCTGAACTGAAGAGGCAAAGACCTGGTCTCAACCCAGAAAAGAAGTATGGAGCAATTCGAACAGAAAAATGCACTACAGAGTACTTTTCGCAAAGAACCTGAATTGTTCGCAAAGAACCTAAACTCTGCGAAAAGAACTAAAACTCCAGGCTTAGCTTTCGAAGAGCACCTGAATTCTTCGAAGAGATGATTGACCTTTTTGAAAAGAAGAAAACTCAATTCGAACAGAACCAGAACATTGCGAAAAGAGCTTCAGGAGTTACAACACCTTACGAAAAGTCCCCTAAGCTATGCGAAAAGGTATTTTGGAGATTCCCAGCTTTTACAAAGGCAATTCAGTAATCTGTTTCACGTGTCCCAATGCATTTAAAAACCTAGGGACATTCCAGAGGATTCTAAGCATGAAGCGAAGGCATATTCCACCCCACATGAGCACCCAGAGATGAAATAACTTGGCGGGAACTTCTAGAAACTCTAACAGACTTTCAAAATGCATAACAGAATTGATGCTTTTGTCACCTGATTGGCTGAACCAGATCGAGAAATTCTGATTGGCCAGAACAGATCTGGATCCTTGTGCTCGACTACCATTGGTCGATACAGATCTGAGCACTTCTAATTGGTTGATACACATCTGAGCTGGACTTAGGGAAAACTATAAATAAACAAACCATTTGCCCAATTTGGGCATCCAGATTTTGAGTTTCATTCCTATTCCCCCATTTCCAAATCAGATAGTTTGTCTAAAATCCCTGTAATAGCCTCACTTTTACTTGCAATTGAGAGATATACAGTAATTCAAAGGAGAGTTGTATTCAAGACTACAAATCTGAGAGCTGTTTAAGCTGTGCTCTGTAATTGTAATGGTGAATTTAAAAAGGTTGCTGTAAACCGTGTATTCTCCATTGGACTCATGTTAAGGGTTCCCTCTTATCTCCTTATTGGATTAGACTCCTTTAGATTTACTGTTTTTCATGCAATTTCCCTTGATTCATTAATCCTGTGAGAGTTAGTGTTTGTAACCTAGTCTCTCACGGCATTTGTAGTGATGTTTCTTGTTCTAAATTAAGGATTTGGATTAAAGACTATTGGATGGTTTGTGGCCATTAAAGTGGACAGACCATAGCCATAAGCTTAAACCTAATCCTTAAATTAGATTTATTTCTCTTACATCTGCGCTTGTAGCCAGATAAAGATTGGATCATCTCTCAGTTGAGCTGCAGTCATTCTCATTATATTTCAAGGACCAAATCAAAGTTAGATATTACTTCTCCATTTTTATAAGTTTACCTTAAACGTTCCCCCAACTCGGATCTGGATCATTTAGTTTAACTTTTACTTTTATCATTTAGTTAATGTGACAAATTCAACCTCCTATCTTATGTGCTTTCTAGATAGGATAAGAGGCCAGATCTGGTAGCTCAGATCTGGAGGTTTATCTTGCATTTTAGACAAATTCTCTGTGGACGATCTTTTACTCACTTACATTTAAAACTTGCTACAATTGGCCCTGATCTTGCAGGCTAATTCACTTCTATCTGTGCTGATATTTCTTTACTCTTTTTAATATTCTAGATTTATTATAACTTAGCGGTTGCAAACGTATTTTCAAAACACAAATAAATCAAGCACACCTAGAAGCAACAACAGATATCCCATTGGTCTATCCATGCCACAGAGGTCCGAGAAAGAGCATAAAAACTATTGCAACCACCATGGTCCACAGGTCTCCAAGCTCCCCAGATCTCACTACAAATCCAACATTGCTTTCCATGGGGCTATCAAACCAAGGGAAATCAGATGGTAAATAATAGATCTACTGAAAACTAAATGGGCTAGCCTCAAATACATGGATCCTATAGATATCTAAGGGAACCATAAGATCTTTAGATTCAATTAGTCATTAATATAGCAATCCATTAATAAAAGCAAACCTTACAATGAACTGCCTCCAGGCTGTAGCATGTATACAACTGCTCATCAAAAATCCCAATGTATACAAAACCTATTACAAACTGAAATAAACTAAGCCTAACTGCTTACAGGGAAATTAGTCAGCTAGTGCTGGGCTAAGAGAGAAGAAAAATGGGAAAAAGAGGTGATAAAACCCTAACTGTAGCCTGCTAGAGCTCTCAGCCGACAGAGGATGAAAAGAAGGGTCAATGATAAAACTAAACTCTAAGTATAGCTTATATACTCTGTCCATACGGCCTTGGTTCTGAAGATATTAACCCTAATTTTTCCAGTAGACGTGACACTGTTACAACCCTTGAATGCCTTAAGATGTGCGCCTCAAAATCCACACCGAGGGAGGTGTGCCCTAGCCTTGGGAAATTCCCAAAAGGTCCTTGAGTTAAAATTGAGAAGTGGGGAGCCTGTGCTTCGCGGGGCTGGTATATGCATTCATTCATTCACGTAGCTACAGAGCCTTCGCGGAGTAGCTTTTGGTTGGTGGGAAGTGCTCACTTGCGCAGTGAATTTTCAGTCAATCGCGCAGTTCCTTTGCACTGCAATTCTATCGCGGAGATGATCTGGAGTGCCTAGACTTCTCTCACAGTAGAGCTTCATAAGCTCTCTCTCGCTAGGTACTCGTTCAGGTATGCTCATGCACTCGCATAGTAATTGATAAGGCTTCAGAGTGTGCGAGATCTGCACGAGGAGAATTTTGGGCGTCTCTCTCTTCCAGGGCCACGCACGAACTCCACGAGGTGAAATTTTGTTCAGTACACACAGGGACTCGCTATATTCTTCGCACAACTACTTTAAGGTTTTTTTCTTGCGATGTTGGTGCACACTTTTTCTGGGTTCCTCTCAATTTCCGTTGAATAAGTGGCTTCCAATTCTGTCCTATTGGACTCTAGCAATGCGGTGTATGTGATAAGGTAGGGATAAATAATAATAGGAGGAATTTCCTAGGATGATTCCTAGTTGATTTGCGATCGCTAGCTACAGATATTTATCGACGTTGCAACACGTCAATGATCACACGTTTAAGCGGGTGTGAGTTACTTCTATATTGAATCGTCCGCCTGCGAACGTCAGTAGCAGTGTCCTCTTTTAATTAGATAGTTTCAGCTTTCTTTTTAGTTTCTCTTATTGCGGTTATGGTCGGTTTAGATTGTTGTTTTTGTTATTGTTAATTATGATTAGGTGAGCTTATTATGATGGGTTATTTTAGTGTCCTGATGTTATCAGGAGTCCAATCATTTCCAGTTTCTTGGTATCATTAGGAGTCTAATTAATATTAAAGTCCTGGTACTCCTAAGAGTCCCATCAGTTTCAGTCTCCTACTGGTACTGGGAATGCATGTGTATCAGTTTCAATAATTTTCCAATTAAATAAAAGAGTCCAATTATATCGCAATTCTAGATAAAGCAGGTACGCTAATTTTATTGCAATTCTAGATAAGCAGATGTATCAAATGTATGACAATCACAACTAAAGTACTTAAGGCAATCTTACTAGCATTCTAGTTTGAAGAAAACAAAGACTAATTTTTACTGCGACTCTGATTGAAGTAATAAATCAATTTACTAAAATAGGAATAAATGACCGAGGCAACAAGATTAACTCTTTTTTTTTTTAGAATCGTAATCTATGGATCAATTATGGTAAAAATCTAACTAATAATAAACGAACTAACTTTTCTAAATTCTGGTTGAGATAATAAATTGACTGAACTAGAAGACTAAATTGAATCAAAGCAAATAATGATATGAAGGCCTATTTGATGCAATTAGCCAATTATATTGAAATAAAAAAACTAACTATAACTAACTAGTTAACCTAAAACAATCTAAAAAAGGGGAGTTGGGCCCGCTATGCTAAGGAGGATTGGCCTCGTTTCCGAGTAACCTCCGTAAGCTCCCGTGGGCAAATCGGATGGCTGAGATAAAAGATAGGTCGATAGTTAAATAATAAAAGGGGGATTTTTAGAATTGAATTCAAAATTATAATAAGAAATTAGATTGAGAAACTAAAGTTATGAACTGAAATATATATATATATTTTTTTGGATTTTTGACGGTATGAAAATATATAATTAAATTATAGATTAAAATTTTAGGACTGAATTCGGGTCCGAAATAAAAAAAATCGGGCCGTATGATTAAGGACAGGTTCTGAACTCTGAGAGTCATAACCAAAAATTAATGATAGGACTGTAAATTAAGATTTTAGAGTAGAATCAGAGCATAAGGTCGATCTATCGGACCGCTAGATTAAGGACCAGTTCTAAAAATAGAGAACTAGAATCATATATAGAGAATTTCGGTCCGAAGAAGGTGCTATGGTCTAAAAATTAGAAATAGAATTGATTAATTAAACTGAGGGAAAATCCTAAGTCTAAAATAAAATAGAATTCTTACATAGGGTCAGGGCCGTGGAGAGGAATCATTGAAGATTCATGGGTTTGAATCTCGACATCATGACTAATTTTCTCTATGGGCTTGTCCTTGGAGTTCTCTGGTTTCGGAGTCCCAAAAAAGTTTTGTTCTCTCTCTCAAAATTGCCAGCCTCCCTCTCTCTTCGAGAAAAAAGCTTTTATAGGTTTTCGTTCAATTACGCACTTGTTTCCGGGCATTTAATTGAATTGCGCGCTAGTTTTCTAACGCTTAATTGCTTTGAGTCAGTCACCGACTCAGTGAGCGACAGACTGAATTACTCAGCGGGTTTCCTAGTCCTAATGAAATCAGGACTAATTACGCGCGTGATGGGACGTGCGTAATTCGATTAAGCATGCTACCTGACTCACTGAATCGAGGAAACATAGGGGTCAAGGGTAGGAGACTAGGTCGCGTGTAGGCCAATTGCACACCGGTGTTATAGTGCTCAATCCGATCGCGTGTCTGGTTCAAGGCATGTAATCGAGTCTCAAAACAGTCTGTGAAAGGAAGTTTGGTCTGAAAGGGGACTGATCGCGTGCTTGTGGTTTTGTTTGTGATCGAATTACGTGCAAGTTTTTAGGCGCTTAATTCAGGGTTGTCCGGGTATGGTCTCAAGCATGGAATGTAGGACTATTATTTCAGTCTGCATTTTGACTATATACTATTACTTAGTGTATAGCCTCTCTACATTGGGATATGAGCCATAAAGCTATTATTTCAACTTGTATTCAGCCATATACAATTGCATGGTTCCATGTCGAGGGTTAAGAAGGTCAAGGGCTGACCAAATGAATTCATGTACTCCGAAAGGGCGAAATGAGGGTGTCTACAGATGCCCCTCTTCGGCACGCTCTTGCGAAGTAAGAACTGTTGTCGCTCCAAGTGTGCCATAATTGTGTGCATTATGAATCAAAAATTAAAGAATTAAAGAATGCTAGGTTATATGGATGTTAACTTATGAAAGGGATATCAGCACATTGGGGCTAACACTGGCCTGCAAGATCAGGGCCAATTGTAGCAAGTTTTAAAAGTAAGTATTTCAAGATCGTCCACAGAGAAGTTTGTCTAAACTGAGAGATAAACCTCCAGATCTGTGCTACCAGATCTGGCTCTATAATTATCTAAAACAAGAATAGATAAAAGAGAGTGTTGGATTGTGTCACATTTAACTATAAGCAAATAAAGAAAAGAACTAACTACATGATCCAGATCCGAGTTGGGGAGATGTTTAAAATAAGACAAATGCAGAAATAATAGCTTCATGTACTTTAGCCTCAACAATCTTCATCGCTACAAAGATGAGATGTAAGAGAAATAAATCTGAATTAAGGAATAGGTTTAGACTTATGGGCGTGATCTCATTCAGATCCGTCATAGTCAGTGGCCTATTCTTTAGTTCGAACATGAACATCACTTTGTAAATCTTTTGAATTAGGTTACCAACGCTAATTCACAGGGGATGATGAATTAAGGGAAGTTGGATGCGGATAAGTGAATCTAAAGAAGTCTAATGCACTAAGGTGATCATTCGGAACCCTCGACATGACTCAATGGAGAAGACACAAATTACTGACAACCTTTAAAATCCAACGTTACAATTACAGAGCACGGCTTCTTAGAGAGCCCTCGGACTTCTGATCGAGCTTCTCGAAGAGCCCTCGATTCTGATCTTGAATCCGAACTTGGAAGTACAAATCACTCACAATGGCTCTCAAAGGTAAACTACAAGAAGGATTACAGGGTTCGGATAAGCTATCTAGGAATGAGAAACAGAGATGAAAACTCTAAAATCTGGATACCCAAATTGGGCAAATGTCTTCTCAATTTATAGCTTTCCTCTATCGAGTTGACCAATCGAAGTGCTCGAGATCTGGATTGCCCAATGGCCGTTGAGCACGGGGATCGGATCTGACGCCAATGAAAATGCTCGATCTGGTTGACCAATCGCGTTAGAAGCATCAATTCTGTTATAGAATTCAAAAGTCTGTTTGAGCTTCTAGAAGTTCCCGCCAAGTGATTTCATCTTTGGGTTTTCACGTAGGGAATATGCCTTTGGTTTGTGCTTGGAATCTTCGGAATGTCTCGGGCTTTTAATTACATTGGCGTGCGAGTTTCTGAAATACCCTTGGAAATTGTAAATCCCAGAATGCCATTTCAGAGGTTGGGGGCCTTTTCGCAAAGTTCAATGACTTCTGAAGCTCTGTTCGCAAAGTTCAATCTTCTTTTCGAGGAGTGTTTTCTTCTTTTCGCAAAGTTCAAGGTTCTTTGCGAATAGTAAAAGTTCTTTGCGAATTGAACTCTAGGCTCCCATTCTTCTTTGCGAATAGTAAAAGTTCTTTGCGAATTGAACTCTAGGCTCCCATTCTTCTTTGCGAATAGTAGAAGTTCTTTGCGAATTGAACTCTAGGCTCCCTCTCTTGCTTCAGGTCTTTGTCTGCTCTTTTAGACCCTCTTTAGCCATTGCTGAGGCTGTTTCTTCACTCCTTCTTTAAACTTGACATGAGCTGTCAGCTTTTTGATCTTTTTGGGATGCTTTTCGGATTTGGACCTGTCTGATTGGTTAGCTGTAGAATGCACACTAAAGCACTTATTTAGTCTTCTCAAGGGTCTTTCAAGGCTCATGTTTAGGGGTGAAAAATGGTATTTTTCACTACTTAACAAGAACGCGTCGAAGAAGTAGACACCCCTCATTCGAGGTGCCTTCCCGTGTCTTGGGAATTCACAAATGTGAATTGGTGATGCTGACATGGCAAGTTTGACTTTCTTATCTATCAGCACATGCTAAAATGGAGCATTTGAAGGGCAAATGGTAGCTGTCGAAGGGCATATTCTGAGTCTGTGGGTGCATGGCACATCCCATCGCATGGCGTGAGCTAACAGAGGAATTTTACGTAATTGAGGTACCGAGGCATCAATCAAATATCCAAAACAAGGTCCAGGGACCGATAATAAAGAGATGAAACAGTGTGTAGTGTCGAAAGCTTTTGCAAGTCATGTTAGACCGGGCACATCATTGCTCACACCAATGCGCATCAGGCATTCTATTTCCAATAGGCATTTGTAAGTTCTTAGATTGAGTATACTTATTGTTTGGCTTCCTAGGGGAATGGTTGATTTGGGCTGGTAATTGAGGTAAATTTCATGAAGTGTGCTCAGTTGAATTCTGTGTAGTGGCGCATGCGCTTGATCCATCTGGAGTCTTTTTTTTTTTACATTTGAACAAGTGATCCTGCGCAGTGGCGTATGCGCTTGATTGCGAGTTCAGAGGGCTTTAGGATTTAAAGGTCAAGGCTAAGTGTAGTTGGTTGTGGTATTTAAATAAAGGTGAGTCGAGTCTATGTATTTTGTTCATTTTGTTCTTTTTCTTTTTTTTGCTCATTTTTTTTCTTTTACTTTGCAAGTAAGAGAAGAAAGATTTTTGAAATAAAAGATTTTAGAATGAGTAAGGGGTTTTGAAATTTTGGGAATTTTAACTTAAGATCAATTCGGTGGTAAAACGGCGAAAAATGTGGCTTCCGAGATGTCGCTGAGCAGATCCACCGATACGGGATTTGTGGACCCGACTGTTCATGTGGCTGTCAAGACGATACTTGGCATGCTGGATACTCCATCTAACCTTCTCGACGAATACTGATGATTGTCTCTTATGGGAGGACTACAGTAATTCGCGAGTTGAGAGAGACGGGTTTTGAAAACATTTCTACTTAATCATAGATGATTATAATTTAGAAGAAATATTGAGTAATTGAAAAAGGAGGTAATACTTACCTGGGGGTGATACTTACCTGAATTGTGTGGTGAGACCTTGAGAATATTGTAGCGATGATACTTTGGTAGTATGGTAGCGTCGCGACAGGACTAGGTGGCTATCATTGTAATGCAATGTTCCGGGTGCAATGTAATAGTAGGGTACCCTGGAGATTTCTTTTTTTTTTTTTTTCGCTTGTTGCTTAAGCGATGGTTGGCAATTGTCGGCGTGATGTCACAATGGGGCCTTGGTGATTGTAGTGGTACCGCGATGGGACTTGAGAGGTATTGCTGGAATGTTCGCGTTGTAGCTTGGCAGTAGTGAAATGCGATGGGACATGGGAGTAGTCCCACGTCTTCCTGCGTCTGGTAGGTTTGTGGCGAGCACTTTGGGAGGAGGCTCTTTGTTTAAGCGATGGGACGTGCTCGTGCTTTCTCCCTTTCTTCTTTTAGTGCGACCGGTGTTGTTTGAAAATTTTTTTGGGTAGTGGTGTCCGCGATGGGAAGTGAGCTAAGCGTTACGCTGGGTAGGGTGTTCATGTGACAAGTGTGTCTAGTTTCTTTCTTTGGGAAAACTTGGGTTCTGGCAAGATTATGTTGTAGTTGCATTGTGATTAACTTAGTTTTTTTTTTGTTTGGTGTATTTGCATTTTTGAGAGATTTGTTTTTGGCTTTTCGCGATGGGCCATAAGGGCATGGCTACAATTTTGCGATGGGATAATAGCGAGTGATGGTCCCTTTTCAATCTGAATGGCTCATGAGGCTATGCGATGGGACAAAGGGGACTCTAGTTTGAAAAGAGGTAAATTTCAGACAAAATTAGGAATTAAGCGCCCAATATCAGCCATTGAAACTGATCATGCGCCCAATTTCAGGTGTGCGATTCAAGGTCTAAAGAAAGTGTTTACGCGTCTGTAATTTAACGTGTGATATGAATTGCACGATATGATTCTTGCGCGCGATTGAAGCGTCACCATGTCATCGGGCAAGCGACTTTTCGGTCTTGCGCGACTATTCTGAAATGTTTAAACTGATTGCGTGACATAGCAGGGTCATGGGATTGGAAGGTCGCCCAGTCACTGTACAGGTGACATTTCACATTGAGTGTCAACTATTTGTCGTTTGATTGGATTGCACGGTCTATAGAGAGCGCAGGATCGGAAGGTCGCGTCGTCTGTGCGGGCGTCACTCTAATTGCGCGCCTGGTTAGGAGCGCAGGTTTTTGATTGAGAGTGATGTTCCTAGCGCGTGATCAGATTAAGCGCACATTTTTAGGAGCACGCTTAAGACTGTACTCTATATAAGCAAAGGAGTCTTCATTTGCTTTTTATTCTCGGGTTTAGTCTCGAGTCTTGACTTTTCTAAGTGTGCTAGCATTCTGAGATTCGTGTTTTAGCAATATTGAGTGATCTAACCATCATATTAGGATGGGGTTTCTTCCTATATTCATTATTTCACGTGATCTTCATGCTAGTGTGATGTCTAGGGACAATATTATTCTAAGAATGGGCGGTGTTGGGAATGAGAGTATTGGTCTTCACACCGTTCCTTTCTAGGGAGCAGTGAAGGCAGTGTTAATGGGGCGGCGACGGAGGAAGTGGAGATGGCGGGGAGAGGAAGGGCTATAAATGGAGGGATGTATTACCCAACCCATTTTCCGTCTCTTCTGCCGGTGGCTTGTTTAAGTTCTCCAAGTCTAGTGGAAATATTTCTGAAGCCTCCGATTGGATGTTCTGCTCTTCGTTTTGGCTCATCGTAATTTTGGTTTTCATTTTGAGTTGTATGTTAGATTTTAGATTTTCATTTTTGGATGTAATTTGGGAGGTATGCCTCCGGTGAAACTTGTAAAACTTTAAATTATAAATAAAGGGGCATTTTTTTATTGTATATTTTCATTGTCCTGTTGGTTGGCTTAAATTTTTATTGATTAATTAACTGGACTTACTTGCTTTATCATAGTTTTAAGATCTGAGTTAGCTTATAGTTTTAAAGTTCGTTATGAGAATGACCCAAGGTTTATTCATTTGTCCTGTTAGGTCCTACTTAGTAGGTCCATTTGATTTTATCAGGCTTGTTGGGGCATTTTTTTTTCAAGTTAGACTTTGTCCTATTTGAGTTTTTTTTTTTTGTTTGAGGTTTTGGTTTTATTGAATGTAGTTTGTTTTGTTTGAGGTATTTTATTTTGTTCAAGGTGTAATCTGAGATGATACTTGTTAGAATGTGTGAGTTTTTCATGGTTTCTAGATGGTGGTCGGGTGTTTCAATCCTATTGGTCTATCTAGACTTGGGGAGTTTGTGCCTTTTAGAGGGGTAAGTGTTATGTAATTATTGGTTCATCTTGGTTGTCATGAATTGTGGTCTTTTTAAAGGGGGATGTGTATGGTTTTGGATTCAATTAGCTTGGTAGGGTGTCCTAATGTGTGGCACTTGTCGATGGGTGATTCAAAAAACTTATTTTATAAATGTGTGAATTTAAGGCTTTGGGTTTATTATTTATTTTGGACTTTCATTTTAAGCTTATAGGTTAAAATTTTTTTTGGGGGATATCTTGTGTTTATAAGTTTGAGCATTTTTTATTTAATGTCTTTTATTCCTTTCTGTTTCATATCCGGGGTATTGGACCCAATGGACTATGCTTATTAAGTGGATGATGAGAATGGACGAGATTGGGAATTCGAGGTGATGCCAGGGTTGGTGCTATCAATCCAACTCGAAGTATCATCCCAACGAGGGAAGAGATGGAAGAGAAAAAGGTGGTAGAGAGGAGACCCAAGGATAAGGCAAGGTCAGAGTTCTCGTGGCTGATGCCTATTTTTCCTCGGTAGGCTCTGCGGATTCAGTGTTAATTGCTCCTCATTTTTTAATGTGTCCAAGGGGAGCTTCCAACAATAGATCCTACAGATCCTGGGTGACTTTCTGTGAGCCACTCTTCCTTTCCTATCAGTTCGGGGCATGGGGAAGAGGCTGTCACGGTTAGAATTCGCTCAGAGTGCTTTCCTTCTTTGAATTTCTCTGAGATTTCTAGTTTCTCAAATAAATCAAGATTCGCACATTGCCTGAACTTACTGATTTCAGCGTTCTTATTTTCACTGTATATTCAGAGGGTATGCCCTCGGTGTGTGTTGTAATTGTTTTATTGATCTATAAAGTGGTTATGTCTCTATATCTTTTGTCTTGTTTTGGTTCGACTCTCTCGGTATCGTGTTTGACTCATGTGATGTTTATTTATTTCGGTTTAGTTTAATTTAGATTTATTAAACTCATGGAGCACCAGGGGTAGTTTCCCCTTTTTGTGTTTCTTTTTTTAGCTTTAACTTAAGGGATATAGAGGCGATGGGGGGCATTTTTTTTATTGTATATATTTTTCGTTAGAATGTATGGAAGATGGGGGCTACCTTTCTTTTTGGTATAATTGATGAATGTGAAGGAGAGGGCATTTTTTTTGTCGTTCGGTCTTAGTTTTGGGGCGCTCTCTTTTACTTCGGGGCGCATGTTTCTTTAAGTTAGAAGTGTTTTGGTGGTTTCACCAAGGGTGTAATTCGGGTCGATAATAAATGTTAGGAATGTCTTCATTTCAGGTTTTAGGTTGCTGTTTTGGGTGTAAAAAATTTTTTTATGGGCAAATTATGCGCTTATCCCTAGGTGTTTAATCTAATTATGCGCCAAAATTTAAGCGTGCATTTTGAAAGGGTAAAGAGTTATTACGCGCTAGTTCATAGGCATTTAATTCATTTAAGCATTTTAACCTATGCGCAGGACGAACACGTCCACTGGCATTCCCACATCAGCGTGTGGGCGTTTGAGATGATTACGCGCTCTTAGTAACGTGCTTGATCAACCGGTGGGATAGATATGAGCAGGCAACAAAACCATTTGCGCGTTCATCAGTGGGCGTTTGATTAGAATTAAGCATTTCATGAGTGGCGCGTGATTCGATTGAGCGCTTTGTTTCAAGCACGCACTGTGGGCGACTTATATAAATTATTCAGAACTTCTCATTTTCGTCGCGCGATCCATTTTAGTCTTTGATTTTCTTGTTTCCTAGTTTCTGTGTGCTCGTTTTTCGTGTTTTCGTGATATCCTATGATCCGGTGGTCCGTTTTGAGTGCCTTTTCTTCTATTTTCTTTAGTTTTTCAAGCTCTTCATACCAGATGGAGGGTGAGGGTGTTGGTAGGCTGGAGCTCACTATTTCTAAGTTAGAGGGGATGCTGATGAGTGATGGAGGTGAGAGTTCGGGGGCACAGGCTAGAGCCGTTGCCATAGAGGCGGATATCAGGGAGATGGTCGCGGAGGGAGTCCCCGAGGGTTACTAGATGGTGGTCAGGGAGGAGGTACCTGAGGCTGAGCCAGGGGTAGCCGAGGAGGAGGGCGACAGAGTTGAGGGTGAACAAGGTGAGGAGTAGCCAGGCGCAGAGCCTCGGGTCGTAGGCACTATCCACTAGAGGATTTCTTTGCCAGAGGCTGGGTAGGTCCCTGTAAGCAAGAGTTCTTCCATTTTCCTAGGCATTCAGGCTATAACATAGGCTCGTTAGGATCCATAAATCCTTCTAATTTACGTAGAACCTGCATTGATTATGGGTTGTGTTTACTTGTGTATTATGACGGCATGTTCTATTTGGTTGTCATCATGTTTTGTGTGTTCATTGTAAGTTATTATTATGTGGTTTGGGCATGTTTCATTTGCTTTGATCTCTAAATTTGTTTATCTTTCGTCATAGGTATGCATTAGTCTTACTGTCATTGTTTGTGTTTCGTTCACTAGGATCCCCCGCAGCTGGCTATCAGCACGACATGGAGCGAGTCTCATACTTGGTACCGTGCCTTGCCAAAGTTTCAGCGAGAGCGGTTGGTGTCTTTCGAGTTTGGGACGATTTTAGAGTTGGAGCCTTTTCAGGTTGATCGGGGCTTGATCGCGGCGATTATAGAGAGGTGGAGCGAGAGGCATCAAGCGCTTCTCTTTTCAGTCGGTATGATGCTGCCGATCCCTGAGGATTGGGTCTGCATTATTGGTCTTCATTTTGAGGGAGAGCCGATCACGGGGCGGATGGCAGGGAGTTATCTAGAGGTATGTGAGGAGATCCTAGGTGTGCCTTATAGGTTGAGTGGATCAGGGCCAGGTGTTGTTTGGGTCACTTAGTTTTTCGATACGTTTGCGAGTGGGTTCACCCTTTCGAGGCGTCATTCGGAGGCAGCAGCGCTTTATGAGGCACATTGTGCGAGGGTGATGGGCCGAGAGCCCGTGACCAAGCCGAGATTGGCCGCAGATAGGGTGCTCTGAGCATTCTTGATGCACTTCTTGGGCATAGTACTTTTCTCTTCTTCGACTCGGGGATGCGTCAGAAGGTTATTTTTGATGATTCTAGTGGATTTAGACCGAGCCCCGACCTATGCGAGGGTGTGACTGCGTTGGCACATCTCTACGAGCAATTTTACCATCGGGGTCAGGGGATAGCGTCGATTGGAGGTTTCCTCCCGTTTCTTCAGGTGAGTTTTAGTTAAATTGGTATTCAGTTTTGGGCATACGATCATTTCGCTTTGCTGCACCTGGGGGTCCCATAAGAGATTTCGTTCACATTCCCGCGGATGCGCGTGTGGAGGGAGGCATTGAGGGGTCGTCGCTGGTCGGCTGACCTTCAGACTGCACGAAGCCTCCTCGAGGATATGCATGCAGGGCAGGTATGTGTATGACGTTATGTTTTCGTTTGGACTTCATCTATTTTTTTGGTGGCCCTTAGGCTTTGCTCATGGATTGATTTGTTCCTTTGGATAGGTGATCTGGAGACCCTATGATGGTGCAGAGGACGCTGGTGAGGCGGTGATTGAGTCTGGTCGACCCTTCTTCGATGTGGACATATGGGTCCATTGTTTTGAGCGAGTGGAGAGGATCCACACCTCTCGGGTGGTACGACAGTTGGGACTTGATCAGGGAGCCCCTCCGGCGACTAGCCACTGGGTGTCTAAGAGGATGATCGGCCCTCAAGGCCGAAATTTTGTGGAGCAGATGACGCTCCAGATAGCTGATTTTAGAGCCAGGGGGATCAGAGTCATAGGGGTGCGTGATGAGGCTGATGTGCGAGAGTATAGGAGGTGGTTTGGCTCATTGGGTTCTCTTCACGCGTCCTTTCATGGTAGTGGTTCTTTCACTGTCGGTGGGCCGGAGTCAGGGTCAGCATTGAGGGAGAGGTTGGTCGCATTGGAGGAGGGCCACCTCACGACGAGTGTGCAGGGAGCATTGGATGCCCTCCATAGGGCGATGGAGCAGATGGGGAATGCTCCTTGTCCTGATGGGGAGATGTTGCGTTCTTTGACTGAGTCAGTTGCCAGGGCTAGGGCGACGGAGGATGAGTTAGGAGTTTGACTAGCAGAGGCTCGTTAGTTCCTGGTGAGTTACTTTACTAGTTTTAATTTATCAATGCGTTATATTAGTTTATTCTGGTAATGTTTTTAATATAGTGGTCTTGTTTTCATTATGGATAGTCTGAGAGAGAGTCTGAGGTTGCTCACCAAGTGGTGATGGTTGAGCTGTTGCGTGTGATCAACCGTAGGTGGGTCGCGCGATGGAGGCTAGTTTATGTTCGGAGATCGAGTGATTGGTAAGTATCTTGGATTGGACTTATCAACTGTTGACGGTTCAGGGATCCTTGCTAATGTTGGCATATTGGTGGTGTTTTTAGATAGCAGAGCTTTCCGTTGTAGGGGCTTCGGCTCGAGCATTTGATCCTTCTTCAGTGGCTTCCTCAAGTCGAGAGGATCCAGCGATAGCTCGTCTGCGGTCTGAGTTGGAGCATTGGGTAAGTTCCATCACTCTTCAGTTTACTTGTGTTACTGTACTGGTTTGTTAGGCGTTATTATTATGTTGGCTTGATGGTTTACTAACTTGTGCCGGTGTTTCAGCGTCGAGTTGCTGAGGACTTGCAGATGAGGGAGGCGATCACCGCCTCTCTATGTTCCAAGAGTCAGGTATGGTTTAGTATAATTTAGTTTGGATTGCTCATTTCTATTTATTCTAACGTGTTCGTATTGGCTTGTTGTTTGTTTTTTGCTCAGGCGGTTCCGGACACCACTCCCGAGGCTCCTCCTCAGGGGTCCGTTCCTATCTCTACCCAGGTATGTTTTAGTCATTAGGTTCATAACTTATTTGTTATTGTAATATTCATCTGATGCATTTGTTTATTCTCATTATAGCTGTTTGCGTTTGCCTCCCTCGAGTGCCATCTGCTGATCTTGTGACCACGGAGAGAGTCAAGCGACTTCTGGGAGAGTGGCTAGATCTGGTATATATGTATTTTTTATTTCGAGTTCTGTTGTTGTTCGTATATGCATATGTTTGCTTCTTTTGATTCAATAGAGAGTTATATAGGTTCGTCAGCTCGAGGAGGCATGGCTAGAGGCAGTGCGGGCGCATGCCAATCCGGAGGTGAGATGGGTCCTCGGAGAGGTGGAGAGTCATGAGGATCTGGTGGTCGAGATGTTGGTCACGCAGAGGACTCATACGGAGGCACTAGCAGCATCATGTATGACGACACGGGTGGAGATGTAGGTGTCCTTGGATCGGTTACAGTATCGCTTGATGAGGGGCGAGTGGGGGTCGCGCAGGTCAGCTAGTCATCGTGAGGGGACGAAGTCGAGGGCTACAAGTTCTTTAGCTGGGCAGTCTTGTCATACCTCTCGTAGTCGCGATAAGAGTGATAATCGTGAGGATTCCATCGTTCGGGGGAGTCATGCGAGGCTTCCTCCTCATTCTCAGTCGAGGCGGTCAGTCAGTCAGGCTAGTGAGGGGGGTTCGGTGGCGGGTCCTTGCCATTTAGAAGTTTCAAGGACTTCGGGTGCCGGGATTATGTTTTCAGATGATCAGTCTACGGATCTCCGGGCTGACGATACCGGCGATAATGGTGCTCGTCCTCCTTAGCGGCAACGTAGAGATTAGGGGTATGTGTGCGTTTATTTATATTCGTTGTATGTGCGTTGTATATAGGGGGAGTGTCCCCAGTGACAAATGTGAAGAAAAAAAGGACTAACTTTTTAGTATATGTCTATATATATATGGATTTTTGGTTCAGATGTACCTGATTTGCTTCTCCCCCTTTGATTACCTTTTGCTGTTTTCTTTTTTACCTTCGGTGCCGTCAGCCATCACTGGGGCTTGGATGCTTTCTAAGCTAGCCTCTTGCTGGTTTGAAGGTCGCTTTGTGTATGCACATGTAAAGGTAATGCTATCAGTAGTTTTGTCCCCCCCTTTCCAATTGTCAAGGGGGAAAATATCTCAGACCGGAGTCTGGTGATAGAAAGGTGGATATAAGTTTTTTTTCTTTCTTTTTTTTTTGACTTTCTTTCCTTTTCTTTTCTTTCTTTTTTCCTTCTTCTTTTTTTGAAATAATAAATAGTGCAACAGGGAAAGCAAATGACAATAAAAATAATGACAAATAAAAATAAAAATAAAAAAATGCCCCAGCGTGGAAGCGTGGTTGAGCTTGCGGTACGGTATTTTGATAGTGCTCTCTGAGCGGTATCTTCATCATTCTTCATCTTTTTCATGGTTGGGTCAGCGTTTCTGATATAATTTTCCTTTTTCTTCAAAAAAATGCCCCAGTGTATGGATGCAAGGGAGCTTCGTTGGGCCTTAGATAAGCATTTTGGGTCTATAAATAGTCATGGATATTAGGTGAATTAGTCTTGTAGAAAAGTGCATTGGTACTATCTCCGAACTGGGGGGGAGGTCCTTCGATTAATAGTGTACGGGGGTCTATCTTAGGGTATTGATCATCCTATTCCGTGGTTATTTAGGAAAAGCTTGGTAAGTATAATGGGTGATTGCATCAATCGTCATTCAGTGGTTTTTAGTTTCATTCCTAGGAATATCCTGTGAAGTCTTAGATTTATCGTCCAAAATAAAACTAGAAAGGGGAGAGGTAAGGCCTAGTGATATGGGGAATAGTTCATAACTAATACCTTTTCAAAAGGGGTAAGTAGCAATCTTCTCCTCTGAGGGGTATGGAATGCCATGATCGAGCTCTTCGTCATGTTTCGGTACCATCAAAATCTCGCATTCTATGGCTAGCAGGGGTTTATCCTCCTCCCGCCACCTTACGACGATATCTAGTAGTATGAGAATATCAGGGATGCCCTCGCAGCTTGCTTATACACTTCCAGTAAAGTTACTGGAGATGTCCTCACGGCCTGCTTATGCTTCCTTGAGTTCATTGACTTATTCATTCGTCGTAATACTTTTGCTCGACATATATATATTTTTAATGTGTATAGTTCTTTTGAAAGCATCCTGCTGGCGCAAGAATGATGAGTTTTGATTGAACCTAACATCTTCATTTTTTTGCTCTAACGTCTCCTCCCATGGCGGGGATAGGGAATGAGAATCGGGTGTTTCTTACGCTTTTGGAAAAAGTTTTAGGTAGGTCACTAATCCTTCAATCAAATCGCCCGAGTGTAAATGGTGGGCGACAAGTTAGAGATTTTTAAGGATATTTTGAAGATTGAATACATACGACCAATGGATGGGTCGTGATGGCTACGAGGATGATAAGTATAAGTATCTTAACCACAGGATGTGATGATCATAAGACTAAAGATGGTATTTTCTAAGATACATGGCATTCCAGGGGCTAGGGTGCTCTTCCCCATCTTGGTTTTGCCAATTTGTATGCGTTTCCAGGGTATGCAGCTGTTATAACATAAGGGCCTTCCCAGTTTGGTTTCGGTTTTCCTTTTGGATGGGCGTGTTTGGAAGGCATAATTTTCTTTAAGACTAGCTCGCCAATGTTAAAGGTTTGTTCAAGGACTTTCTTATCATAGGCCCTGGCCCTTCTCCTCTGATATACCTGAGTGTGATCAACTGCCCTTAGGCATGCTTCATCGAGTCGCTCTAACTGAGTAAGTAAAGCAATTCTCCTCTCGTCTAAGGATAGCTCATCATCGAGTTGGATGCATAAAGATGGTACTTGTATCTCATATGGTAGGACTGTCTCCATCCCATAGGTGAGGTAGGGAGTTTAGCCAGTGGTCATACGAATAGAGGTCTTATAGGCCCAGAGTGCTTCCGGTAATCGTTCGGGCCAGTCGGTTCCATTGCTTGTTTCCACAGTTTGTTTCAGGATTCAAATTAGCGTCTTTTTCGTAGCTTCTTCTTGTCCATTGCCTTGAGGGTAGAACGGCGACGAGTGGCACAAATCAATGCCATATTTCTTACATAACTTCTTCATCTTTTATGCAATGAACTGTGGTCTGTTGTCGGTGATGAACATTCTGGGTACTCCAAACTGGGTAATGATATTTCAAACTATAAACCTCGTGAGCGTCGAAGCGGTGATTCTGACATAAGACTCGGCCTTTTGCCCATTTGGTATAATATTCGGTCGCTGTAAGTATGAATGTATGCTTATGAGTGTTCCCAACAGTGTCTGTAAATGATTTAATGATGTCAAAGGCCCACATTGAAAATAGCCACGGTGAGGTCATAGTATTTAGCGCAACTGATGGAGCATTGAGAAGTGCGGAATGCTCTTGACATTGTTTGTAGGATTGAACATAGAGGTGACAGTCTCTTATCATCGTCGGCCAGAAGTAGAGTTGTCGTGTAACTTGATCGGTGAGTCTTTTTCTACCAGAGTGGGTTTCGCAGGTGCTGACATGTGCTTCTCGGATGATATATTGTCTTTCGGCAATC
This sequence comes from Chloranthus sessilifolius, assembly GCA_021018995.1. Classification (NCBI taxonomy): domain Eukaryota; kingdom Viridiplantae; phylum Streptophyta; class Magnoliopsida; order Chloranthales; family Chloranthaceae; genus Chloranthus; species Chloranthus sessilifolius. The sequence goes on along the minus strand of CM037590.1, from coordinate 84,241,848 downwards.
GTGACGCATCGCAGTAGTACTCCCTTGGTGAAGGCTTTTTTGTATAACGTTTCATCGAGTATACATAATCGGGTGCATCGGTTTCTTATAGTCTTTTGTTCGATCTTCGTGGCATATGGGGGAACGTTTTGATGTTTTAAGAAATTCCAGATGTCAAAATACCATGGTTGTCTATCGTCGATTGGTGATTTCTCGAATTTGAACGTGGCGACTTCGATTTTTGTTTCAACGTAATTTTCTGGAGTGATTATTTCTTTTGATTCCATGCTGGCAGGGCAAATTGGTAGTTCCCTTGTAACGGTCCATGGTACTTTGTGGGTGGGTACTGTTAATCTTTCAATGAAGAAGGTCTTGGTATTCTGGCCGATGGGTATCTGGATGACAGAGGCTAGTGTGGCTAAGGAATTTGCTAACTCGTTTTCTAATCTAGGGATATGTATGAAAGAGATCTTTTCAAATTTCTTCACCAAATATTGAGCGGCCTCTAGGTGTGTCATTAATCTCCTTTCCTTAGTTTTCCATTCTCCTATGACTTGCGAGATTGCTAGTTTGGAATCACCTATGGTCTTTAACTGTTTGACACCTAATTGTAACGCTGTCCGCAATCCAGTTATTAAAGCTTCGTATTCTGCAACATTATTGGTAACAGGAAAGTCTAGTTGGAAAGCCTTGGGTATTACCACTTCTTCCGAGCTTAGAAGGACTAACCCGATGCCCTTCCCTTTGTGATTTAGAGCGTCATCGAAATAGACGGTCCATGAGGTCTTATTGGGCTCTTTATCATGAAGTGTGAGTAAGTCTTCATCGGGGAAGTTCGCGTGTATGGGTTCATCATTCGGGAGTGGAAGATCTGCGAGGTAATCTGTAATGGCTTACCCCTTGATCGACTTCTGGGTAATGTAAGTGATATCGAACTCTTATAATAGCATATGCCAGCGGACGATCTTCCCTGATGTGGCTGGCTTTTCGAATATGTACATCAGAGGATTCATTCGAGCTAGCACTAGTATCTTATGTGCTCTGAAGTAATGTCGTAATTTAGTTGAAGCCCATACCAATATGAGGCATGTCTTCTCCATAGGAGTGTACTTTCGTTCGTATTCGACCATCGTTCTACTGAGGTAGTAAATGGCCTTCTTTCTCTTGCCATCTTCTTCATATTGTCCTAAGATTACTCCCATTGATTTATTGTTTGCTGAAAGGTATAGGATTAGGGGTTTTTTGGGAATTGGTGGCGATAGTATTAGCGAGTTAAGGAGGTATTTTTTAATGTTATCAAAAGCTTGCTAGAATTGGTCATCCCATCTGTACTCGGTCCCTCCTCTTAGTAGTTTGTAGAAAGGATCGCATTGGTCTAAATGCTGAGAGATAAATCTCTTGATGAACTGCAATGTTCCTATCGAACCTCGTAATTCCTTGATATTGCTGGAAGGTGACATCTCTAAAATGGCTCTCACATTCATAGGGTCGGCTTCAATCGCTTGGTTGCTAACTATAAAATCAAGTAATTTTCCAGAGGTGACTCCAAAAACACATTTCTTAGGATTCTTTTTTAGTTGATATTTTTTACCTCTGTAGCACTAGCCGAAGGGCCTCAGGGTGTCCTACTCGCATTTGAGACTTCACTAATATGCCATCGACATAAACTTTCACACACTTATGCATCATGTCGTGAAAAATAGCCATCATGGCGCATTGATATGTGGCTCCTATATTCTTGAGCCCAAAAGGTATGACAACGTAGCAGTAAGTTTCCCATGGTGTGGTGAAGGAAGTCTTCTCTTAGTCAGACACTGCTAACTTGGTCTAATTATATTTAGAGAAACTGTCCATGAAGGATAATATCTCATGTCCAGCGGTGTTGTCAACAAGAGTGTCAATATGTGAGAGCGGGAAGTCATCTTTTGGGCATGCCTGATTAAGGTTTCAAAAGTCAATGCAAACTTGTACCCTACCATCTTTCTTAGCGACAGGTACTATGTTGGTGACCCACTTGGGGTAGAGGATAACTCAGATGAATTTAGCTTTGTGTAACTTGTCAACTTCCTCTTTGACTTAAAGGGCTGTTTGGGGGTGCATCCTGCAGAGTTTATGCTTAACAAGTTTTGCATCGGGTTCTAAGGTAGATGGACGTTGGTGACTTTCAACATGAGACGTTGAGTCACACAGGTGCTGAGAGCACCGTTGCCATGTCGGCATGGAGCACGGGCGATGCTCCGTTCTAATTTCATGATGGTTGTCGCCTATGAGGGATATACATTATGATAGCGGGTCGGTCCAGGATGGATGAACGCTAGTGATCTCCAACATGAGATGTTGGGTCACGTTGGTTTTGAGAGCACCATTGCCATGGATGGCAAGGAGCAAGTAGGATGCTCCATTCACATGTAACAACTTGTTGGCTGCGAGTGCCACACGTTGAAGTAGCGGGTCAGTCCGAGGCGGATGAACGCTAGTGATCTCCAACATGAGACGTTGGATCACGTTGGTGCTGAGAGCACTGTTGCCATGGATGGCAAGGAGCAGGTTGGATGCTCCAGTCTCACTTGAGAAGCTGAGATTTTGAAATCGGTCACTGGCATATGACATGAGGGTCTGGACCGCTGGTATGCGGCAATGTAAAGATCAATATGTTGCGAGGGCCCAGGATCGATGATACAGTTAAGCGAGCTATCGCGAGAACTGATTTGAGCTAGGCTGAACCAGAGTAGGGGTCAGAAGCTCGTTGCCTTGTGTGACGATAAGGCACAATGTCCGCGAGTGACGGATGGCTGGACTAAGATCTAGCGTGGCTTCAGAGGAAAGCCACTGGATGAACCAGATGGGTACCTTCAGAGGAAGCGAGTCCCAGGTGATCCAGTATAACTTCAGAGGAAGCAAATACGAGAATCGGATGGGTATCTTCAGAGGAAGTGAGTCTCAGGTGATCGTTAAAATAATTGGTCTACGCGAAGGACCATAAGTCGAGTTGCAGGAAGTGACTCGAGTCACACTATTGGGTGAAGACAGAGGTCGAGGTACTATAGTGTGAGAAGCAGTGAGCTTCATTGATTGAGCAAGGTGCTCATGGCAGGCTCTTGGGTGAAAACACAGAGGTGTTGAGGTACTAGAGCGCTGCAGGATCGTTGAGGGCTTGTGTGGTGATCAAGTCTAAAGGTCCAACAAAGTTGGGTTCCATCGGTTACTACGATCGAAGGAGATAAGCCTATATCGAGGCACTAGAGCTGCAAAAAAATTGCTTGGGTGGCAGTCTCATGGTTGGAAACATACATCGAGGTGCTGGAGTTCTACGAATCACACGCAGGTCAAACTCTTGGGCGAAGACACAGACGTGTTGAGGTGCTAGACGGCAGTGCGAATGAAAGGTAGACTCCTGGGTGAAGATGGACTGTTGAAAACCTAGAGAGCTACGAGGGGCAATGAGTTGCGGAAGCTTGGTTGCTAACGATTGTCTTGCTTCCGGTTGTATGAGGAACTGGTATATAAAGATACCTGGGTGAAATACTGACCGGACCAAGTAGGCTAGAACACTACGTGGGGTGAAGACACTGAACATGGTTGAAGTACTAGCACAGAATTGTGAATCCATGCAGTGAAGTGCACTAACTGCGATTCAGATCCAAGTGTGCTTCGGTGAAGACCAGATTATGTGTTGAGGAACTGACGTAGGAGTTCGGATGCTGACGAGGACGTCAACGCATCGAGTGGGGGAGAAAAATGTGACCAAAATCACACCCCTATTGCATAGACCGAAGCACTAAAATGCTTCAAATTCAAAATTTTCTAAGCGAACTCTTGGGTGAAGACACGTGGTGTCGAGGTACTAGAGTGAGCTATAATAACTAATGCTCAGTGCGTGGCATAGTGATGGATAGCATGGTGTGGAACCACGTGGATATGACCAAATTGATCCAGCGAGGAGGTGAGAAACCTCGGGGCTAGATATTGGTGGAACACGTCTGCAAGAGAATGCGATGTGAGACTCAGTAGAGTACGTGGGCCAGAGGGTCCAAATACTATGTGTGTTGGTGACGAGGGCCACACACGAGCTAAGATAGGCTGATTTAGCGTGGGACGCTAAGTGTAGCACGAGGTACACTCAGAAAAGTGACTCTGGATAGGCTTCGCATGGGGTGAAGACATAGGTCGAGAAACTGATGCGAGTCTTACTGTCAATAAAGACGTTGACACAACCAGATTGGTGGATGTGGCATGGTCCATTTCCTTGAGATACTGCGTCAACGAGGACGTTGACCTTATTGAGTTGGGGAGGATGTGACGGCCTCATTAATCTGTGCGCCAGCATGAAGGCATGACGACCTTGGAACTGGGCACTTAGCTAGCAAGAAGGCAAGCGGACCTTGTAAGCTAGCCGTGTAGCACGCGTGGGCGCAGAGGCACGTGGCCCTGCGATGCGTGCATGAGTCCCTGATGCATGATGCGACGGTGACCCAAACTAAGCTGCGATCTAGTATGGTGACTAGACGCGTGAAGGCTTAGAAAGCGGTGCTCCGCGGTGGAGCACGCGACGTGGTGCCAAGAGGGCACGCGACGTCCTAGTGCCATAAGGCACGTGATGCGGTGCTCTGCGTATGAGCACGCGACGTGGTGCCAAGAGGGCACGCAACGTCTTGGTTCCATTAGGCACGTAGTGCGGTGCTCCGCATTGGGGCACGCGATGGGGTGGGCCTGATGTTCCTCCTTTATCCTCAATGAGCTCATATACTGTAAAATTACGAGGTTGGGGATTTAATCTTGCGCAAGGCAACTCTTCGTCAGCGTAATTTATGACCAAAAGATCTTTGGTAAAGTGAAGGTCTAGGCCATTGATTCTTCTTTCGAAGTCAAGAAGTATCTCTTTCGGTATGATGACTGGCTTATTACTTAGCCTGCAGGCTTTGCGTCTTTGCGCGTGAGACGGGTCAGGAGTTAGAGGAGGGAAGTCCCCTCGTTGATTGCAGACTTGAGTCAGGATAAAGAGTTCCCTTTCTTTTTCAAGGTTTTCTAATTTTTTGGGTTTGGTATTTCTAGCTTTTTAGGGTTTTCTATGTTTTCTATTTTTTTGATTTTTGATAATAAATATGGTATAGGGTCGGTGGCCTCAAAAGGCACCAGGAGTGCTGCTTCCTCTAGTCGAGGGAGCGAGACGGCTGCTGGATCTGTTTATACGATCCTTTGGGGAACGCGAATTTGTTACAAATTTGGCATATTTTTTTTGGAGTCCTCATCCAATGGGATCTTTCAAATAAGTAATGCTGATGATAGGGGTATCATAGTTCGAGTTTCCTCTACTTGGTTGATTGTCTCTTCCCTGAAGAAGCTCGAGAGATCATAATCGATTGAACTATATCATCGTCGAAGTTATGAGATGGTTGTCCTTTCTGCGAGGGAGAATCTCCTAAAGGGTCCCTAGGGGGTGGGAGCTCTTTCTCTTGATCTTTATGATATGTTGGGATGAGCGCACATGCTCGACAACGGGGCTGGTAATGGTAAGAAATGCAGGGAGATTCCCAAGGACATTCACATCCTTCCAAGTAAGAGTTGATGATATTATCCAATTCGCTCTCTTGATCTGATAAGGCGTGAAGTTCTAGGTTGGCTTGCTCTACCAATTCGAGTGCAGGGAGGTCTATCCAGTAGTCCTCGTCATCACTTAGTGGGGGTCGCCACTCTTCCTGAGTGATTGCCAAAATATTTGGAGTTGTGGTGCATCTGGGGATGAAGGAGCTTCTAGTTCAATAGCGAGGTTTGTGGATTACTAGTCATGCTTATGGTTGTAGGTCAGATCTGTCCACTTCGGTCATTAGAGGATGTGTGATCTTTCTAGCAAATTACTCTAGTATGTTAGTGCATGCTCTGCACTGGGGTTGATATGGGTGAAAGATACAAGGTGAGTTCCACGGGCATTCCCATCCTCCACGGCCGAGGCAAAGATGGATGCTATATGAATTAATATTTTCTTATAGGGTGTCATCCCCTTCCCATGGTGAATGTGAGTGTTCTTCATCATCTCGTAAGGCCGCTATGTAAAAATCTTCGTCATCTGTAGATTTCCAATCCTGTAATTGTGGTTCGATTTCTGGAAGGTCCTTCTTTCTTCCTTCTATGGGATTTTTAGTGTCAAACAAAGGTTTGACTCCTTCGAGGGGTTCATCGATATCATCGTTCAGGTTCGTCAAATTATTGAATGCTTTGGATATTAGTTTAATTTTCGCCTCCTGGGGTTTGGTGAAGGATACTTCCTTCTTCTTCGGCACATCTACTTTCTCAGTAGTTCCATAGATGAAGTGGTCATAAAGAGACCATTTTGGTGAGGTAGGGAATAAATTGGCTGGTTGACTGTTCGATTAGTAACCTAATCCTATGTGCTTACGTATTTTAGTCAAGAATATAGGTCTCACACGACATTGCTTATTCTTACCGAGTCCGGTGTGGAGGATGTATTCAAGTTGGTATATAAGATCCCACCCTTTCATCGCGGTTGGGTTGATGTCGTATAATTTAGCAAGGTCTAAGCCAACCTCCCTCCTCATTAACTCTTGTTGTCGTTCTGGGTGAAAACCAGGAAGGGTAGGTGAGCAAACTTCTGCGACAACTGCTTCATCAGGAATTTGCATCTTTTAGATGTGGCCTGCGTTTAGTACGGATTCATGGACTGTCAGAATGCTTGCTGCGTGATCAGTATCCATCTCTTAAAGAGGTGCATCAGCGCATATACGGACGATGAAGTCCTCATACGGAAATTTAATGCATTGATGGTATATGGATGCGACAGCCTTCATTGATTCTAACCATTTTTTGCCTAAAATGAGATTATATGTACTAGCAGAGTCAGCAACATGGAACGTAACATCTTTTGTCATGAGTCCAAGGTGGACCTAAAGTTTAATAGTTCCTTTTACGAAATGACGTGAGTCGTCGTAGGCTATGAGCGATAAAGCCAAGGGCCTAACATCTTGTTCTATGTATTCAAGTGTTTTCAATATGGTGAGAGGGCAAATATTGAGTCTCGCGCCTATATCGACTATGATTATGACTGTAAGATATATGGGGGCAGCGGTCCCGCGAAGTGACTCCTTAGGCATATCTGCGTTCGTGAATGTGAGGGCGGGAGGTTGTGCCATGACAGAGGTAATTTGATGAAGCTCATCCGGGGTCGTGTCTTTGTCCACTTGAGTGTCCTCGAGTGCCCTTATTAACAGTCGGTGATGATCAGATGACTTCTTGATGAGTTCTAGTATAGATATCTGGGCTGGGATCTTTCAGAGATGTCATAACAGATCATACTCTTTTCCTGGCTCGAGTGCTATTTCTTTGCCCGACCGATGGGCCCTAGGTGCAGGTGGCTGAGGTGGTTGTGGTACGAGAATTGGTGGTGGGATGACATGCGGTGGGGGTGGCAAGTCAACTTCCCTTTCTCTAACATTCCCCTCGGGTAGTTGTGCATGCGTGAAATCTTTATTCTGGGGGAAAGGGAGGGTGGATAGTTGGTTCCTGACTTGAGAATAGGGTAGGCCGGTTGCTGGTTGAACCTAGCGTGACTCGACGTCAGTGCATTAGTGAAGCGAGTGAAGTTAAGGATTGGAGTGCGTGTCCGCATGGCACTACTCCAAGGTGGAAGGTATTGCGTGTGATCCTCTTCCTCTAAGAAAGTGGAGACCAACATCTCGCATGGATTTAGGTGTTCTTTTCATTCACTTTGCTCTTCATCTGACGGATACTCAGTTTTGGCTTCACTCTCTTGGTTGGGAGTCATGTGGGTGACACTGTCTACCCGTGCGACAGTCGGAATGGTGGTTTGAAGAGCATAGTCTCCATACTCAGATCCAGAGTCAGGTGAAGGGGGTGGTAACACTGGTGATTCAAGATTTGGTGGGGTCGATAGCTCTAGTGGGGAATGATGGAGGAATGGCCTCCTGGCCCTGAAGGAATGGACTCGTATTTGAGTAAACTTTGGATAAGGAGGCGGGATCGGCGGTGTGATCTATGTGATCAAAGCAGGGGGATGTAAGGAGGGAGGAGTTCTCATAAGGGTAGTAACAGTGTCGGAGGGTAGGATACGAGTGATTAATGCCGAAGGCCGAAAATGGGATTGACTGGGGAGATCTACAGTAGTGACCTGGGCCAGTGTCCCTTGGTTGTGGTTGGGCATGGGGTTATTTATGATCCCTAAATTCTATTGGGGTTGATTGTTGTTAGGGTTAGGGTTCCTAAGTGCTTCCCAATCAATTTTATTTCGGTTGTTCATGTCATAGATCACGTCCCTGAGAACCCAACAGTCCTCTAGATTGTGTCCCACGTACCGATGGAAAGAACAGTATTTACCATAATCTAGATTTGTAGGCCATGGCCTAGGCTTTTCTTGTGGGAATCGTAAGAGATTCTAGGTGCTAAGGAGGCAAAAAATATTGGAAATAGTATCGGATAAAGGGGGATAGTATTCTCGCTTTGGCTGGTAGGGTCGCCTAGCTGGGTTAAAGTTCTGAGGTGGAGGTATGCTGTCATAATTTGGTGCATGGGCCGGTCAATTCTGTGCTGTATTTTGGGCCTGATAAGCGTTAGGGTATTGGTTTCTATTTTGATATTGGCCTTGGTTCTGGTTTACGTACCTTTGTTGATTAGCACCCTGATTTTGACTAGCATATCATTGTTGGGTTTGGTTCTACCTGAAGTTGCATGGTGGGAAGTTCTCGTTATTCAAATTTTTCCCTTGATTGACAACCGTATTAACTTATCCAGTTCCTGAGGGTTTCTTATGATTTTTTGGTTTCGACTCGTTGGAGGAGCTCACCTTTGACGTAATTATGGATAATGCAAGGTCTCCGCCCTTGATGTGTCGCGTTAGTCGGGATGCCCGAGAGTGAAGTGCAGTGAAGTCGGGGCAATCGCTGATGACTAGGGCGCTCCTTAGTGGTTCCTTAGTATTATCAATGATGATGTTAATTGAATCTTTCTCTTTCATTGAAGTATCAGTTCTAGCAGCAAGCTTTCGCCATCTAGCGATGAAGTCAATGAATTCTTCATTTGGTCCTTGCTTGGCCGCCATCAGGTCATTGAGGCTAATCGTCTCTTAAATCAAGTGTTTGTATTGGCCTAAGAATCAACCGACTAGATCATCAAAAGTTTCTATCTTATAAAGTGGGAGCTCCGCAAACCAGTCTAGGGCTTCTCCTTCTAATGAACGTTGAAAGTAGTGAATGAGAAGTCCTTAATTATCGAGTATAGGTCGGCAATCAGTACAAAAGAGGGTCAAGTGATGGTTCGAATTTCCGGTGCCATTGTATTTAGTAAATTTTGGTAGTTTAAATCCTATGGATAGGTCAAATTCAATGTCTCGACAGAATTTATCGAATTCAAATGAGCGACCTGGGCATTCCCTCTTAGTCATGTATTCATCAAGCATTTTTGGGAGATCTTCGATCTTTATAGTGTTGTCTTTGGGAGTGATGCATGAAATACTCTTGTCTGGCAAACTGTCATTAAAGAACGTGTGAGTATGTTGCCTCGATGGCGTAGCGCGGGTTGACACCGTGCTTAGGGTACAAGGTGGTCTCTCTTGTCGCTCCTGCTCTCCCGAATTTTGTTGTCCCCTAATGGTTTCATATGCAGCAACCAATCCTCGAAGCAACTATTCGAAATCATCTCCTCCTCTTTGTATTCTTTGGATGCTAACTTCTACGATTTTTTGAGTGGTGAGATTTTGCCCAGAGCTATTATTTCTGTCATTATGGCTATTACTGGCGTGTGGTGTAGAAAAGGGGTTCTCTTGTTCACTAGCCATGTTGACTTCAGGTTGTCGTGGGCTAAAATCATAAAGCGGCTCTTCATATGAGGGGTTGTCATGATAGGCCCACAATGGTGGGTCTCTTAACTTACTCTTCGTACACCCGACATTTCGAGTCTTTGGCAAAGACTCATATAAAAAGAATCCAAACGACATGACGGGAAAGAAAATAGGAAAGTAAAATAAAGCTAACTATCTAAAGAAAAGAAGGGGTTTACAAAAGCGTCCCATCGTGATTGCTAGTCTGTTGGTGCGCGCTTTTTCTGGGTTCCTCTCGGTTCCCGTTGAATAAGTGGCTTCCAATTCTGTCCTGTTGGACTCTAGCGATGTGATAAGGTGGGGATAAATAATAATAGGAGGAATTTCCTAGGATGATTCTTAGTTGATTTGTGATTGCCAGCTGCAGATATTTATCGACGCTACAACACGTCAATGATCACGCGTTTAAGCGGGTGTGGGTTACTTCTATACTGAATCGTTCGCCTGCGAACGTCAGCAGCAATGTCCTCTTTTAATTAAATAGTTTCAGCTTTTTTTTTAGTTTCTCTTATTGCGGTTATGGTCAATTTAGATTCTCTTGTTTTTTTTGTTAATTATGATTAGGTGAGCTTCTTATGATGGGTTATTTTAGTGTCTTGATGCTATCAGGAGTCCAATCATTTCCAGTTTCTCAGTATCATTAGGAGTTCAATTAATATCAAAGTCCTAGTACTACTAAGAGTCCCATCAGTTCCAGTCTCCTACTGGTACTAGGAATGCATGCGTATCAGTTCCAATAATATTTCAATTAAAGAGTCCAATTATATCGCAATTCTAGATAAAGCAGGTACGCTAATTTTATTACAATTCTAGATAGGCAGATGTATCAATTGTATGGCAATCACAACTAAAGCACTTAAGGTAATCTTACTAGCATTCTAGTTTGAATAAAACAAAGTCTAATTTTTACTGCGACTCTGATTGAAGCAATAAATCAATTTACTAAAATAGGAATAAATGATCGAGGCAACAAGGTTAAATCTTTTTTTTTTTTATAATCGTAATCTACAGATCAATTATGATAAAAATCTAACTAATAATAAAAGAATTAATTTTCCTAAATTTTGGTTGAGATAATAAATTGACTGAACTAGAAAACTAATTGAATTAAAGCAAATAATAATATGAAGGCCTATTTGATGCAATTAGCCAATTATATTGAAATAGAAAAACTAACTATAACTAACTAGTTAACCCTAAACAATCTAAAAAAAGGGGGGTTGGGCACGCTATGCTAAGGAGGATTGCCCTTATTCCCGAGTACCCTCCGTAAGCTCCCGTGGGTAAATCGGATGGCTGAGATAAAAGATAGGTCGATAGTTAAATAATAAAAGGGGGATTTTTAGAATTGAATTCAAAATTATAATAAGAAATTAGATTGAGAAACTAAAGTTATGAACTAAAATTTATATATATTTTTTTGGAATTTTGACGGTATGAAAATATAGAATTAAATTATAGATTAAAATTTTAGGACTGAATTCGGGTCCAAAATCAGAAAAATCAGGCCGTATGATTAAGGATTGGTTCTGAACTCTGAGAGACAGAATAAAAAATTAATGATAGGGCTATAAATTAAGCTTTTAGAGTAGAATTAGAGCATAAGATTGGTATATTGGACCACTAGATTAAGGACCGGTTCTAGAAACAGAGAACTAGAACCGGATATAGAGAATTTCGGTCCGAAGAAGGTGCTACAGTCTAAAAATTAGAAATAGAATTGATTAATTAAACTGAGGGGAAATCCTAAGTCTAAAATAAAATTAAATTCTTACCTAGGGTCGGGGCCGTGGAGAGGAATCATTGAAGATTCGGGGCTTTGAATCTCGACATCATGACTAATTTGCTCTATGGGCTTGTCCTCGGAGTTCTCTGGTTTTGAAGTCCCAAAAAAGTTCCGTTCTCTCTCTCAAAATTGCCAGCCTTCCTCTCTCTTCAAGAAAAAAGCTTTTATAGGTTTTCGTTCAATTACGCGCCTATTTTCAGGCATTTAATTGAATTGCACGCTAGTTTTCTAGCTCTCAATCGCTTTGAGTCGGTCACCGACTCAATGAGCGATCGGCTGAATTACTCAGCAGGGTTTCCTAGTCCTAACAAAATCAGGGCTAATTATGCGCATGATGGGATGTGCGTAATCTGATTAAGCGTGTTAACTGACATGCTTAATCGAGGAAACGTTGGGGTCAAGGGTCGGAGACTAGGTCGGGCGTAAGCCAATTGCGCGCCGGTGCTATAGCGCTCAATCCGATCGCACGTCTAGTTCCAGGCGCGTAGTCGAGTCTTGAAACGGTCTGTGAAAGAAAGTTTGGTCTGAAAGGGGACTGATCGCGTGCTTGTGGTTCTATGCGTGATCAAATTACGCGTGAGTTTTCAGGCGCTTAATTCAAGGTTGTCCGGGTATGATCTCAAGAATGGAATGCAGGACTATTGTTTCAGTCTGCATTCTTACTAGATACTATTGCTTAGTGTATAGCCTCCCTACATTGGGATCTGAGCCACAAAGTTATTGTTTCAGCTTGTGTTTAGCCATGTACAATTGCATGGTCTTATGCCAAGGGTTAAAAAGGTTAAGGGCTGACCAAACGAATTCGTGTACTCCGAAAGGGCGAAATGAGGGTGTCTACACGTGAGAGCTTCACGACCACAAATTCTGAGGAGTTTAATTTGTGAGATCTTCGTGATGTCTTTACGGCTCTCCTCTTGACTACGCGTCCTATCTGCGCGAGGACATCTTCCACTGCATCTTTAGCTTCGCGAGAGAGCTTCTCAACTCTGCGAGATTTGTCTTTCTATGCTCTGATGCATTGCACTTGCTGCTATTGCAGTTTCTCTATTCTCAGCCAACTTCATCTATCTGCTGGGCTTTTGGTCAATGATGACCAACAAATGAGTCACCATGGTGAGCAATACCAGGGTGTTCCATTAGACTTTGGCTCAACTGTCATCTTTGCATGTCTTCTTCCTCTTCTTTGGGCCAATAAGGGTAGAATTTATATTAAGCTACACAGATTATTGCTAACTACAAAACACACTTAACAAATGATTATTAGTCTGCTTCAAGGTCTATCAAAGGCTAGGTTAAGAGGTGAAAAGTGGTACTTTTCAGTGAATAACACACCCCTAAACCTAATTTTTGCTAGTCCCTGAGCAAAGGAAAATTTAAAACAACTATTCTAAGAATTTAAATGCTACTTTCGTAGGGAGCACAGATACATTTAGCATATTTACCAAGCCTTTTAATCTCGTAGGTAATCCCTAGTGAAGGAGTGAAGTCTCCTGAGGGTTTTCAGTGAAGATACCCACAAACTTCTCAATAAAATAGTTAGCTGTCAAGAAACAGAGCATTAGTTCACCTTTGATTCAACAAAAGAAAATATATGAGGAATTTGAACATATGATTATGCACAGAAATTTACTCATCACAGCTTCTACATAGATGCACATCATTTCCAATTGGCTCACAGCAGGGGAAAACATCACATGTAGGTCAGTACTGAGTTCATCATTAATTCAAAAATTAGGTTATAGGTCATGCCCAATACATTCAACATCAGACCCAATGCTTACCAGGGCATACTTCTCACAAGGAACTTTGAGGGTTTCCATTTTCTCTCAAGCTCAAGAGCAGTTACAGGCCCTAAATGGGTCTATAAGCATGAGCATAGGCATATCATCTAAGTTCTGGCATCATTGGCTAATCCTTGTCATAGATTAGACAACTCTTTGTCTCTGCATGACAACTCATTCAACTTTAGATCACAGGGTCTTTTATTGGGTTGTAATATGGCTTATGGGATAGGTTATAAAGAATAGGTGGTTGAAAAGGGATTCAAAGTTGAGAAATCAGTAGGTGAAGGAGGTGATTCATGACTTCACCTTCTGTAATTCAACACCTTTCATTTTCTTTAAAATTCTTCACACTTGAAATGGCCAGTTTCTCCTCTTATTTTCAATTTTAGAAATTTTTTTTTCTCTTGACTCCTCTCTTATTCCTCTTCATTATTGTTTTTCTTTCTTTTGGATGCATTTTTCTTTTTGTTTTAGTTTTTCTAACTTGCCACCTCTCTCCTCAGCTGCTACACTGCTAAGCTTTAAGTATCTCTGCTCCATTCACCCAATGTTGTCCTTATCTTGTCCATCTTCAACTCCTCCTTTACCTTCTGATTTATCAGAGTGAGGGTAGGTTTGAATCAGGTCCATAGGTTTAGGTACAAGTACTCAGGTGTATTTTGAAGAAAATTAGAAATTAAGGCCCAAAAAGTGTGTGCACAAGGGCAGTTAATTGAGGTTTGGACTATTTAAGCTCAAATTGTCCAAGAGAAGGCCTTAATCCTTTCCTAAGTGTCATGAGTGCTGTCAGTTGTTTCAACTTGGAGGTGCCTAACTTCTAGTGAGGAACAGACTCAGCCAGTTCTTAGGGCTAGAAGAATTGCCTCAGTTACTCTTTAAAGAAAGGAAAATTTTTTTTAGGCCCAAATCTCACTAGTTATGGTCTTCCATTGAGCTCTTAGGCATGTCCTTACTTTTTTCTCTCTTTAATGATTCACTAAGTACTGATACAAGTGAGTTTTCTTGGTGTTCACATCATGGAAATGCAAAAATTTAAAAGCTTGTGATGACTCAAGGTCTGTAAAATAATTTTTAAATTTCTCAAATATTTTTTTTTTATGATTCTTAAGTGAACATGGATCCATTTCTATCTTACTCACTTAATTCTGTTGCACTTAGGTTAACTACTTCTTTGGCAGAGCCTGTCACACCCCAAAACCTATGAGGAGCAGTGTCCTCACTGATTCAAAGGTGGATGTGAATGTGCAACAGGTTTAAGACATAGACATTAACAAAACAGAAACTACAAGAGAGAAAAACACATAACAAACAACATAAAAACAAACACACAGAAATAAAGAAAGAATATCAGGAAAAGACATTTCATTATAAGTATAAATAAAAAAGATTACAAAGAGAGAAAATTATAAACCTAAGAATAATCTAGACACACAACAACAAAACATCCTGTTGAAAAATTGCTGCATGTGGAAGAGGAACTGCATGCCAGGAGAGGGGGAAGCAGGGGATCAGGGAGAAGGATGTTGAGCAGGTGGGGGGGGGGGTTGAAGAGAATGGGGGGGGGGATGCAGGTGGTTTGATCTTCTGCTTCTTCTATTTCTTCTTTTCATTTTTCTTCTCTTCGTTGACCAGGATCCTCTGCACCTCCTCGTATTCATCCCAGAGGAATTGTAGTGGGTCCGGCTCTTTAGGTGGTGGCGGGTCCAATCACATTGGATAGAATTTGTTGGGATGATCGGTGGGTTTGTCGTCCGCCATAGCTTAGTGCCAGCATTGAAGTCCTTCCTTAATAACTTCTTGTCAAAGAATGCCTTTGATCTCTCCTTGTACATTCTGGCATTTGCATAGGCTTCTAGTCTCATTTCATCAAGTTCTACCATTTGCAACTTCCTGTGAAAACCAACAGAAGTTAGATCTAAATTCATTGCTTTGATAGCCTAATAGGCTCTATGTTCTAACTCCACAGGTAGGTGACAGGCCTTGCCATACACCAACCTAAATGGGGAGATGCCGATAGGGGTCTTATAGGCAGTCCTATAAGCCCATAAAGCATCATTCAGTTTTTGTGCCTAATCCTTCCTATCAGTTTTCATAGTCTTCTCCAGAATATGCTTAATCTCCCTATTAGAAATTTCAACTTGCCCATTGGTCTGTGGGTGGTAGGGAGTTGCAATTATGTGTGCAACAAAATACTTCTTGAGCAGGTTCTCAAAAGGTTTGTTACAGAAGTGGCTCCCCCCATCACTGATGATAGCTTTGGAGATGCCAAATCATGAGAAGATATTGTCCTTTAAGAAGTTAAGGACAACTGTGTGGTCATTGGTCCTTGTGGTAATGGCTTCCACCCATTTGGACACATAGTCCACTGCCACAAGTATGAAGTTAAATCACATAGATGAAGGAAAGGGTCCATAAAATCAATGCCCCAAATGTAAAAAAGTTTAACAACTAGGATAGGCGGCAATGGCATGGAGTCTCTCTCGGAAATGCCTCCCATCCTTTGACATCTCTCACAGGCCTTACAATGTAAGTATGCAACTTTGAACAAAGAAGGCCAAAACAAACCACATTGGAGCACTTTTGCTGCAATTTTTCTGCCACTGAAGTGACCTCCACATGCTTGCTCATGGCACATTGCAAGAATGTTGTGGAAGTCACTTTCAGGCACACATCTCCTAATGACCTGATCTGCACAATGCTTGTAAAGGTATGCATCCTCCCACAGAAAATGTCTAACCTAAGAGAAGAACATGTCTTTGTCTATCTTAGACAAGTGTGGAGGGATTCTACCAGCAGCAAGAAAATTGACAATGTGTGCAAACCAGGGCATACAAGATTGCAAAGCATAAAGGTGCTCATCAGGGAAAAACTCATTAACAGGTGTTGCTGCACATTCATCCAGAATAATCCTAGAGAGGTGGTCAACCAGCACACTCTTAACTCTCTTGTCTTTTATCTCTAGATCAAATTCCTGCAAGAGGAGGATCCATCTGATCAACCTAGGCTTTGCATCCTTCTTAACCAGTAGGTATTTCAGGGCTAAGTGATCTGTAAAAACTATAATCTTAGACCCCAACAAGTAGGGTCTAAACTTATCCACTGCAAATACTACTGCGAGTAGCTCCTTCTCAGTTGTGGTGTAGTTTAACTGAGCTTCAGCTAGTATTTTGCTGGCATAATATATCACTGTAGGTAGCTTATCTCTCCTCTGTCCTAAGACAACACCTATGGCCAAGTCTGATGCATCACACATCAGCTCAAAGGAGAGTGAGTAATCTAGGGCCTGGATTACAGGGGTAGTAGTAAGGTACTTTTTCAAAGCCTCAAAGGCCTCAAGGCACTCAGCAGAAAATACAAATGGCACATCCTGGCAAAGCAGGTGGCACAATGGTTTGGCAATCTTGCTGAAGTCCTTGATGAACCTCCTGTAAAATCCAACATGTCCAAGAAATGATCTGATTTGCTTGACAGTCTTGGGTGGGGGCAGATGTGAGATCAAGTTAACTTTAGACCACATGGCCTAGTACAATACCTTGTGTCACCATAAAGTGACTCTTTTCCCAACTTAGGACCAAGTTGGTCTCCTCACATCTTTGTAAAACTCTTTTAAGGTGACTCAGACACTGGCTAAAGCTGTCCCAATACACTGAGAAATCATCCATAAAGATTTTCAAGAACTTGTCAATCATATTAGAAAAAATTGGATACATGCACCTCTGAAAAATGGCTGGGGCATTATACAGTCCAAAAGGCATCCTTCTGTAAGCAAAGGTGCTAAAGGGACATGTGAAAGTAGTTTTCTCCTGATCTTGAGGATCCACAGGGATTTGGTTATACCCTGAGTATCCATAAAAAAAACAATAATATGCCTTCCTAGCCAACTTGTTTAGAATTTGGTCAATAAAAGGGAGAGGGAAATGATCATTTCTGGTTCTGGAGTTGAGCTTCCTATAATCAATACACACTCTCTAGCCAGTGGTCTCTCTGGCTGCAATCAACTCCCCAGAATCAGAAGCAACAACTGTGATGCCTGACTTTTTAGGTACCACTGTTGTCGCTCCAAGTGTGCCATAATTGTGTGCATTATGAATTAAAAAATTAAAGAATTAAAGAATGCTAGGTTATATGGATGTTAACTTATGAAAGGGATATCAGCACATTGGGGCTAACACTGGCCTGCAAGATCAGGGCCAATTGTAGCAAGTTTTAAATGTAAGTGAGTAAAAGATCGTCCACAGGGAATTGATTTAAAATTTAAGATAAACCTCCAGATCTGTGCTACCAGATCTGGCTCTATAATTATCTAAAAAAAGAATAGATAAAAGAGAGTGTTGGATTGTGTCACATTTAACTATAAGCAAATAAAGAAAAGAACTAACTACATGATCCAGATCCGAGTTGGGGAGGTGTTTAAAATAAGACAAATGCAGAAATAATAGCTTCATGTACTTTAGCCTCTGAATTTTAATGGAGAATCAGTAGTTCAACAGGCAGATTCAATCTTCATCCTGCTACCAAAGACAGATGTAAGAGAAATAAATCCGAATTAAGGAATAGGTTTAGACTTATGGCGTGATCTGTCCCACTTAAATGGTCACGGACACTCATAATAGTGTGGCCTATTCTTTAGTTCGAACATGAACATCATTGTAAATCTTTGCTAGAATTAGGTTACCAAATTCGCATGTGGGTGATGAATTAAGGGAAGTTGCATGCGGATGAGTGAATCTAAAGAAGTCTAATGCACTAAGGTGATCATTCGTAACCCTCGACATGACTCCAATGGAGAAGACACAAATTACAGAACCTTTTAAAATCCAAAATTACAATTACGAAAGCACGGCTTTTAGAGAGCCCTCGACTTACATCGAGCTTCTCGAGAGCCCTCGGACACTGCCTTGAATCCGAACTTGGAAGTACAAATCACTCACAATGGCTCTCAAAGCTAAACTACAAGAAGGGATTACAGGGGGTTCAGATAAGCTATCTGACCGGAATGAGGGAAACAGAGATGAAAACTCTAAAATCTGGATACCCAAATTGGGCAAATGGTTCGTCTATTTATAGTTTTCCCTAAGTCCAGCTCAGATGTGTATCAACCAATAGGAGTCGAGCACCAGGATCCAGATCATTCGCCAATCGAATCGCTGATCCGTTCACCAATCAGAAACAGAGGCATCAATTACATTATGCATTTTGAAATTATGTTTGAGCTTGGAAGTTCCTGTGTAATTTAACTTTGGGCGCTCACATGGGTTGGAATATGCCTTCGGATCTTGATTGGAACCTTCCGGAATGTTCCTGGTCTTTTGATTGCATTGGGGCGCGTGCAAAGTTTCCTGAAATACCCTTCGGACGAGCTGCAAATCCCCAGAATGCCATTTCACATAGTTTAAGGGCTTTTTCGTAAAGTAGTTAGAGTTTCTAGAAGTTCCCGCCAAGTAATTTCATCTTTGGGTGTTCACATGGGGTGGAATATGCCTTTGGTTCGTGCTCAGAATCTTCCGGAATGTCTCTGGGCTTTTCAATGCATTGGGGCTCGTGCAGCAGATTACTAAATTGCCCTTGTTAAAGCTGCGAATCTCCAGAATACCTTTTCGCAGAGTTCAGGGGCCTTTTCGCAAAGTTCAATGACTTCTGAAGCTCGCAAAGTTCAATCTTCTTTTCGAGGAGTGTTTTGTTCTTTTCGCAAAGTTCAAGGTTCTTCTGAAAAGTGCAAGTTCTTCTTGAATAGTAGAAGTTCTTTGAATTGAACTCTAGGCTCCCATTCTTCTTGCGAATAGTAGAAGTTCTTTGCCAATTGAACTTTAGGCTCCCATTCTTCTTTGCGAATAATAGGAGTTCTTTGCGAATGGCTTTCTCTCTTGCTTCACGTCTTTGTGTGCTCTTTTAGACCCTCTTTAGCCATTAGGTTGTTTCTTCACTCCTTCTTTAAACTTGACATGAGTCATCGACTTTTTGATCTTTTGGGATGCTTTTCGGATTTGGACTGTCGATTGGTTTTGTAGAAATGCACACTAAAGCACTTATTTAGTCTTCTCAAGGGTCTTTCAAGGCTCATGTTTAGGGGTGAAAATGGTATTTTCACTACTTAACACACCCCAAACCTAAGCTTTGCTAGTCCCCGAGCAAAGAAACGTAAAAGCAAAATAAAGAGCCACTTTTGTAGGAAGCACAGTGCATTTAGCATATGCAACAAGCCTTTTAAACCCCTAGGTGATCCCTAGAGGAGGAGTGAAGTCTCTGAGGGTTTTGAAGGTACCCACAAACTTCTCCATGGGACAGTTGGCATTAGTGCCTTTGTCATCCCATGAGCAATCAAAGATCAAAATTAGTTACTCTTGAATCAATGTTTAAGAAATTTAGGTTTATTGTTTGCAAGGGATGTCAACATTTATAAACCTTATGAATGTTTCACTCTTTCCAACTGTGAGCAGCCATAGAAATCATGCAAATGTGTCGAGAGTTCATCATTTGAATAAAAATTAGGTTATAAGTCATACTTAATGTGCTCAAGTTCCAACCCAAACACTTACTGTGGTGTACTCTCATCAAGATTTTTGTTGAAGGGTTCATTTTCACTCAAGCTCAAGACACATCTCCCAAATGGATTTGTAAGCATGAGCATAGGCATGATTCTCGTCTTGGCATCCTTGACATCTCCTCACCATAGATTGGGAAACCTGCTTATCTCCACATGACAGTTCACTCAACTTTGGATCACAAGGACTTTGGGTTTGTTGTATGGCTCGTGGAGTGAGGTTTCGAGGATAGGAAGGTTGAACAGTGTTTTGGATTTTTGAGAAGTCAGGAATTGAAGGAGGTGGTTCATGACTCCACCTTCTTGAGTTTAGCTTCTTTTGAGATTCTCGTGTTCAAAGTACTCAGTTCTTCTTCCTTTGATCTTGAATTTTCAACATAAAGTTCCCCTTTTTGCCTTTTTTTGCTTGCTTCTTTTTCACATTGTTTTTCTTTTACTTTCTCAGTCACCATACTGCCCATTTTTGAGGTATTTCTTCTTCATTTATTTTGATATTTGCCCAGAAATGTTCCATCTTTACTTCTTTCTCCTTTAACTCACGAATTCTCAAGGTGAGGGAATGAATTGGTTCCATTGGTTCAGTGCAAGAAAATGGGTGTTTTGATGAAGCATTGTAGGATTTATAGCTCAATTGGGGTACAAACAAGGGCGATCTTTCTTGGTTGGTTCATTAAGCTCAAGCTGTCCAAAGAAGGCCTTGATCTTTTCCTCGGTTTCATGAATCTTGTTGCTTGTTTTGATTTGGAGTTTCCTAATTTCTAGTGAATCTAATGCCTCGATCCTTTGAATCGAGAAAAGGGTTGCCTCAGTCACTCATCAACAGAGATGTAAATCATATAGGCTCAATTCTCACTGGTTATGGTTTTTCCTTGAGCTTTTAAGTATATCTTTACCTTTTTCTCTTCCTGTGGACTTGCTATGTGCTAATACAAGTGTATTTTCCTGGTGTTAACATCATGGAAATGTGGAATATTGTAGGGTTTAGAATGTCTAAATTCTTGCAAAGAAAATTTTAAAATTTCCACATTGTCATGATTCTTAAGTAAATTGATTCATTTCCTGATTACTTTGGTGATTGTGATGCCCTTATGCTAATTATCCCATGGCGGGACACATTTGCCATACCCCCAAACCTAAGATGAACATTGTCCTCAATGTTCTAGACAATGAGAGACTGGGATAGGTAAAAGAAGAAAGAAAAACTAAGAATGTAAAAAATCTAAACTATATGCAGAAAATAAAAATGTAAAAGCGAAGATATGAGCAAGGAAATGGAAACAGGATATACAAATGCAAGAAAAATCAACAAAACAATGCTAGAACTGCTAAATAAAATCTAACAAATAGAAGGATTACTATGCAAATGAAAGGAAACTAATGCTAATAACAGAGAAATAGTAAAAGCAAGGTAAGGGACTGAATACAAAGTTAAAAAAAGAAAAAGAAAAGTGTTGATATAAAAACTGAATTTGTGAATACAAAATAGGAAAACAAAGTTATAAACTAACTATACTCACAGAAAAATGACGAAAATCAGTAAAACGAGGACACATTAACCTAAGAAAGAAAAAAAAATCAGCGATCTAAAAACAGAATTTGAAACTAAAATTCCTAAAACAGAAAATCTAATGCCAAATGATGTATCCTAAGCCCAAAGAAACAAACCCAAAAGCCTGAGATACTTATGAATCTAAGTGATTATAAAATGATTAGCGTGAATACAAGTGAAAAGCAAGATTCATAAGATTGACCCCTTTGTTGATGATGTGTATGAAAAAAATGAAGCATGGGAGCACATATTAATGCAGGGGTTCACACACAATGAGACCCATTTATGATGAAGAAATCTAGAAGGAAAATAAAATCAAGGTCCATTGAATATTCAAAAGCTATGATCCACTACTCATTATCCTACATGATTCCTAAAAAAAATGATCTCAAAGAGTCCAGATGGGAAAAGTGGATGCAAATGGAGAAAAACAGCATCATCCTAAGATATCTATATTGTTTTTATAATTTTCTATTTTTTTTTTTTTTCTTGTTTTGGATCAGCCCGGGCTCAACAAGAGCCCTTATTTACTACTGCTGAAAATAATGAGAAACAACTCAGAGATTTTCTATTTGTGTTTTCAGCTTCTTTTATTTTGTATTTGGTTTTGTAAAAAAAAAATAAAAAATAAAAAATCAGCATGCCTAAAAGACAGCAGAAATTATAATCAAAACAAACATTAAACACAGCAGAATTGCTGGTTCTCAAGAATTTAAAAATAGAAAATGAATACAAAGGAGAAGGGGATGCAAACTCAAGCAGATCTGCTCCAGCTTTGGTCCAGATGTTCCTTGTTGGACGGCTGCTCCAGATCTGCAAACATCCAAAAAACGCGATCTAGGGGTTTCCTCTGTTTGGGTTTCTTTACTTTGAACAGATCGCGCAGCTGGGCTCTACCCTTTTGATTTCTGACAAGAGAAAAAGCGCAGAAGATTAGAATAGATGGTGGTTATTCGTGTGGAGCTTGTGAGCGAAGAGGGTGAGCTAGGGTTTTGAAAAGGGGTTTTGCTTGGGAGAGTTTAGAAAATCTTGAGAAAGTGTAGTTCGCAAAGAACTGAGCTTCAGTATGTCTATTCGAAATGGATTTGGCTTCAGAAAGATCTTTTCGCAAAGGACTTCTCCCCAGATTTTCTATTCGAAAAGGAAATTTTAACTATTCGAACAGAACATGGTTCTTTTCGAGTAGTTCATTACAGCTCCAGAATCAATTCGAATAGAACTTTGGACTTTTCGAAAAGTACTTTTTACTTTGCGATTTGAACTTTGAAGTGTATTTACACTATGCGTACAAGAAAAATAGACAGAAACAAAGAAAAATGTTGTACAAACATATTATACACTTTTCTACCATCGATTTTTGGAGATTCATGATGATAGGTGGCGCAAGGGCTCTGGGTGTTTTCAATGCATGGTTTGAGCCTCGACCATTTACCTTGAGTATTCTTCCATCCTTGGGATCTGAAATATCCATGACTCTGAGGGGAGGCCTTGATGATGCGTGTATGGCCCTTCCCATCCGGATCTCAATTTGCCAGAAAGAATTTAAGTTTAGAGTTGAATAACCATACCTTGGACCCCGGTATGAACTCTTTTCTCATGAGGCTCCTATCATGGAATGATTTAACCTTTTCTTTGTACAATGGAGCTAGTGTAGGCATCCATCCTCGGTTCTTCCAGTTCGGTGAGTTGAAGCTTCACTGGTTACCGCAGATTAGATCCATATTAAAAGTTTTGATTGCCCACAAGGCCTTATATTCTAATTCTCTGGTAGATGGCATGCCTTGCCATAAACCATCGAAGGGGACATCCCTATAGGAGTCTTGTAGGCGCTACAATGCCCACAAAGCATCATTAAGCTTAAAGGACCAGTCCTTTCTGTCCTTCTTCACAGTTTTTCCAAAATGTGTTTGATCTCTCTATTTGAAATCTCCACCGCCCACCGGTTTGTGGATGATAGGAGTGGCTACTCAGTGAGTGATGAGTACTTTTTAATAGAGAGTCAAATCACAAAAGTGGCTTCCCCCATCACTAATGATGGCTCTAGGGAATCCAAATCTAGAAAAAATGTGGTCTTTGAGGAATCTTAAAACCACTTTGTGATCATTGGATTTGGTAGCTATGGCCTCAATCCACTTGGAGACATAATCCACTACCAAGATGAAATTGTTTCCATTAGAAGGGGAAAGGGCCCATAAAATCTATGCCCCAAACATCAAACAACTCAACTACCGTGATTGGTTGCTAGGGCATTGAGTTTCTTTTGGAAATCTTGCCCTTTTTTGGCGATTCTGCAAGATTTACTTGTAAGGCATCTTTAAGGATTGTGGGCCAATAGAAACCACACGCAGAATTTTTGCAATTGTTTATTGCCCTTTGAAATGGCCTCCTAAGCCCTGTTCATGACACATTGACAATATGCCGTGGAATTCATGGTCCGGGACACACTTTCTGAACACTTGGTCGGCACAATTCTTGAATAGATAAGGATCATCCCATATGAAATGTTTAACTTGTGAGAAGAAAAGATCTTTACCCATTTGATTCCAATGTTGAGGAAACCGTCCAATAGCCAAGAAGTTGACTATGTTTGCAAACCAAGGATTTGTGGGTATTGATGGCAAAAGTTGCTCATCGAAATGATTCATTAATGGGTAAGCTATCATCCTCGGATTGAGAATTCGGATAAGTGATCACCACCACATTCTCCACTCCTTTCTTATCCTTAATCAGTAGATCAAACTCCTGTAATAGGAGGATCCACCGACATTCTGGCTTGGTATCCTTCTTAGATGTAAGGTACTTTAGGGCGAGTGGTCAAGAACACCACAATTTGTGAACCTAAAACATTAGGCTGAATTTTTCCAATGCAAACACAATGGCCAGCAACTCTTTCTCGGTTGTTGTGTAGTTGAGCTGGGCATCTATCATGGATCTGCGGCATAAGCTATGACATGGGGAAGCTTATCCTTTCTGCCCTAGGACAGCTCCTAGGGCATAGTCCGATGCATCACACATCACTCAAAGGGCACTGAATAGTCGGGGGACTGCAAGATGGGAGCTGAAATCAGACATTTCTTAAGGACCTCAAAGGTCATGCATTCATTAGTAAACACAAAAGGAACATCTTGACACAATAAATGACAGTGGCTTGGAAATTTTCAAATCTTTGATGAACCTCCTATAAAATCCGCATGCCCTAAGAAACTTGATTTGCTTAACAGCCTGGAGGAGGCAAATGTGCAATTAGATCAATTTTGCTTGGTCCACCTCTATGCCTTTATGGGAGACCACATGTCCTAGGACAATGCCTTGGGTGACCATAAAATGACTCTTTCCGACTTAGAACCAAATTGGTTTCTTCACATCTTTGCAACACCAACTTGAGGTGGTGTAAGCATTGGGAAAATCCATAAATTGAAAAGTCATCCATGAAGATCTCCATGAATTGATCAATCATGTCAAAAGATGGCATACATGCATCTTTGAAAAGTAGCAGGGCATTGCAAAGACCAAAGGGCATCCTCCTATAGGCAAAAGTGCCAAAGGCGGTGAAGGTGGTCTTTTCTTGGTCACAATGGGTACACAGGATCTGGTTGTAACAGTACCCATCAAGGAAGAGCGATAGTAAGCTTTGCACGCAAGCTTATCAAGGATTTGGTCAATGAAGGGAGGAAATGGTCTTTCCTTGTCATGGTATTTAATTTTCTGTAGTCTATGCGGACCCTCCATCCAGTTGTTTCTGGTGGACATAAGTTTACCAGTTAATTTTCTACATGATGATGCAGTTTCTTAGGCACCACTGTGTGGGTGCTACCAGCAGAATCTGAAATGGGGTAAATGACCCCACATCTAGCGACTTGACAACTTCCTTCATTACCACTTCTTGCATGTGAGGATTCAACCTTCTTTGCATTTCTCTAGAAGGCTTGGCATCCTCTTCCGTGGATCTTATGCATGCATACTGGGTTTATTCCTCCTAAATCAAAATGGTCCAAATTGCTTTCTTGTCTTTTAGAACTACCAAAGCTCCTCTTCTTGCTCCTTTGTAAGGGAGGAAGAAATAATCACAGTGTTTGATGATCTCCCAAAACACATATTTCAGATTTTTGGGGAGCTGTTTGAGTTCCAATTCAGTGTGGGTGAGAAAGAGGGCAAAGGTACCTTGGTAACTTGTGGAAGAGGAGAGAGCAGGTCTCAAGAGAGAGAACTTGACTTGATGATCGGTGAGTGCCTTGCACAAAGCAGACTCCGTTGAATTTGATCTCCCTTTTCCTTCTTTCTCTGGATCCCCAATCATTTTTAAATTGCTGGTGGAGTCTTTACCTTGCGAAATGTTTGTAAAGACTCCTCCACCATCATCAATGATGTCAACATGGAAACATTCCTCGCGAGAATTGAGGTTGAGTAACATTAAGACATTATACACATTCAATTTAACTTTCATATTTCCAAAAGACACCTCCATGATGCCGACTGCATTGAATGCATGCATTAGCCGTAGCCGTGAATGGTCTTCCTGAATGACAGGGATGGCGGTGGTACTTTTGGTTGGTTCCATGTCCAACACCAAAAAGTCGGTAGGTAGAAAAACTTGTCTCCTACCAAAACATCTTCAATCAACCCCATAGGTTTCCTTTCGGATCTGTCATTCAGTAACACCACTTGAGTGGGTTTCAATTCTCCCAAACCTAGCTTCTCATAGGCAGAATAGGGAAGCAGTTGACACTAGCACCCAGATCTAGCAAGGCTTTCTCAATGGTGTGCTCCCCAATGATGCAGGGATTGTGGGGATTCGAGGTCGTGCGTCTTAGGTGGTGTGGCAATTGATAGCACTTGGTTGATTTTCTCCACAGCAAAGGCCTTCTTGGATAAATGTATCCTAGATTGCCTTTTGTGGGTGCATACCTCTTTGAGAAATTTTGCATAACCAGGGACCTGTTTGATTGCATCAAGCAGAGGTAGATTAATTTTAACTTGCTTGAATGTCTCCATCATTTCCTCAATTTTGTGTTTCCTTTGTCAAAAGGAGAAACTTCATTGCATGGGGAAATGGGAGGTGAGGAACAAATTTCTCCTCCTCATCTTTTCAACAATTTTGTTATTTTTACATTTTTCATTTTTTGAATTTTCGATGTAAATCAATGACCATATTGCTATCCATGTTGTTCTGCACTTGTTCTTCATCTTTTCTCTTCACTACCCTTGTGTTGTTTATTATTCTTCCACTTCTCAAAGTAGTCGACTTTGATTTCCTCATGGCCATTTGAGGATTCTCCAACCATGAACATCCCTTAGGATTGTTCACGGGTTGGTAGGTAGTTACCCTCTTCTCTCTTAGCCAATGAATTTGAGAGTTGGCCGAGTTTCTTCAATTTTCTTAATGCTCGATTGTGAAGGTTCACGGCGAGATGAAGTTCAAGATTTTGAAGTGAACTCAAGACCGCTCTTCAAAGGTCGTGATCTAGGAGGGCGGGGCTGGTGATCACGCATGGCTTGTTGTTGGTTAGGTGAAAATTTGATTTATTATAAAAATTTCACGATATGGCGAAAGGGTTTGAAAAGGTAATTGATTTTTTGGGCATTGCTTTCGATTCCACAGATTAGGATGAGATCTCCATGGGTAGTCATTCGATTGCATCTGTCCATAAGATGAGCTGCATGAGCTTGTTCCATCATGAGTTCTGGAAATTGTGATGCGTAAGGACATTGATCAATGGAATGAGTGGGGCGGCATATCGGACATGCCTCCTCTACTCTTGACCCATTTGGAGCTTTAAATGAGTCCATCATCTATCAAATTTTGTGGTCAAATTATCCACTTTCCTTTCCACTCATTGACTTCATAAACTTTCCTCTTGTGAATTGGGGATTATTCATCCTCTGGATTCTCGGTGTCCCTTGGCGTAGATTCTTGGGTTGAATTTTCTCCAATCACCTCAAAGAGGTCCCAAACCTCTTCAATCGTTTTCTGTAAGTAGGTACCTCCACAAGAGGCATCCACCATGTTCTTGCCCTTCCGATCAGTTCCTTGATAGAAGCTTTGAACCACCGCCATTTAGGAATTTGATGGTGAGGCATTGCCTTAATGATTCTTTAAACCTTTCCCATGCTTCATGGAAAGTTTGATTGAGTTTTGGGAGAAAGAGATGATGCTTTGTCTCGGTTGGCTGGTTTTAGTCATTGGGAAATATTTTGACAAAAATTGACATTGCAAATCATTCCATGATGTGATCTTTGTTTGGTGCTAACATAGATAACCATGCTCTAGCTTTGTCCTTTAATGAAAAGGAAAGAGCCTAAGCTTGGTTGCCTCTGACCCAATCCAACTATGTTAAATGTTGTGCATAAAGCCGAAATTCATCAATGTGTTTGTAAGGGTCTTCCTTACTCAATCCATGGAATGAAGGCAACATTTGGTTGGTGGAGGACTTAATTTCATAATTTCCCTCCTTGGGAAATTGAATGCAAAATGGGGAATTATAAGCACCGAGGCAAAGTAGTCTCTTAACAATCTCTTCTTCACCCATTTCGTGAGATGTCTGTGATGTATGTCGGTTTCTTAGGAGTCTTTCATCTTCTGAATTTAACGGAGAATCTCGGGATTGAGGTTCTCACGCCAAACATACAACTCGAGAGAGTTGGTACAGCAAACCTGTCTATTTAAGAACTTTCCTTTCCTTTTACACAGCTGTACGCTGCATAAAAATAACAACAAAATTAATAAATGACTAACAAAAGAGTGGCAGCAGCATTTATTCAAATAACTAGTAGGCAAAGAATAAAAACTCAGAAAAATAAAAAAAATAAAAATTCTGCTAGAAATAAAAGTTTTCTATACAAAATCATAGACATTTAATCAAGCACTTGGAATGCAAAGTGCAGGTTTAAAGCAAAAATTAAAATAAAAATCAAATCTACAAAATAGAAAAACTTAGGTCTACCAATTTTAAAATCTATTCCCCGGCAACGGCGCCAAAAACTTGTTGTCGCTCCAAGTGTGCCATAATTGTGTGCATTATGAATAAAAAATTAAAGAATTAAAGAATGCTAGGTTATATGGATGTTAACTTATGAAAGGGATATCAGCACATTGGGGCTAACACTGGCCTACAAGATCAGGGCCAATTGTAGCAAGTTTTAAATGTAAGTGAGTAAAAGATCGTCCACAGGGAATTGATTTAAAATTTAAGATAAACCTCGGATCTGCTACGGATCGGCTCTATAATTATCTAAAAAAAAGAATAGATAAAAGAGAGTGTTGGATTGTGTCACATTTAACTATAAGCAAATAAAGAAAAGAACTAACTACATGATCCAGATCCGAGTTGGGGAGATGTTTAAAATAAGACAAATGCAGAAATAATAGCTTCATGTACTTTAGCCTCAATTTTAATGGAGAATCAGAGTTCAGCAGAGCGATTCAATCTTCATCCGCTACCAAAGACAGATGTAAGAGAAATAAATCGAATTAAGGAATAGGTTTAGACTTATGGTCGTGATCATCCACTTAAATGGTCACGGACACTGCCATACAGGCCTATTCTTTAGTTCGAACATGAACATCATCTTTGTAAATCTTGCTAGAATTAGGTTACCAACGCTAATTACGCGGGTGATGAATTAAGGAAGTTGCATGCGGATGAGTGAATCTAAAGAAGTCTAATGCACTAAGGTGATCATTCAACCCTCGACATGACTCCAATGGAGAAGACACAAATTACTGACAACCTTTTAAAATCCAAAATTACAATTACGAGCACGGCTTCTTAGAGAGCCCTCGGACCTTGATCGAGCTTCTCGAAGAGCCCTCGGACTTACTGATCTTGAATCCGAACTTGGAAGTACAAATCACTCACAATGGCTCTCAAAGGTAAACTACAAGAAGGGATTACAGGGGGTTCAGATAAGCTATCTGACCGGAATGAGGGAAACAGAGATGAAAACTCTAAAATCTGGATACCCAAATTGGGCAAATGGTTCGTCTATTTATAGTTTTCCCTAAGTCCAGCTCAGATGTGTATCAATCAATAGGAGTCGAGCACCAGGATCCAGATCTGTTACGCCAATCGTAATCGCTTGATCTGGTTCAGCCAATCAGGAAACAGAGGCATCAATTCTGTTATGCATTTTGAAATTCTGTTTGAGCTTCTGGAAGTTCCCGCCAGGTAATTTAACTTTGGGCGCTCACATGGGTTGGAATATGCCTTCGGATCTTGATTGGAACCTTCCGGAATGTTCCTGGTCTTTTGATTGCATTGGGGCGCGTGTAAAGTTTCCTGAAATACCCTTCGGACGAAATGCAATCCCGAATGCCATTTCACATAGTTTAAGGGCTTTTTAAGTAAAGTAGTTAGAGTTTCTAGAAGTTCCCGCCAAGTAATTTCATCTTTGGGTGTTCACATGGGGTGGAATATGCCTTTGGTTCGTGCTCAGAATCTTCCGGAATGTCTCTGGGCTTTTCAATGCATTGGGGCTCGTGCAGCAGATTACTAAATTGCCCTTGTTAAAGCTGCGAATCTCCAGAATACCTTTTCGCAGAGTTCAGGGGCCTTTTCGCAAAGTTCAATGACTTCTGAAGCTCTGTTCGCAAAGTTCAATCTTCTTTTCGAGGAGTGTTTTGTTCTTTTCGCAAAGTTCAAGGTTCTTTACGAAAAGTGCAAGTTCTTTGCGAATAGTAGAAGTTCTTTGCGAATTGAACTCTAGGCTCCCATTCTTCTTTGCGAATAGTAGAAGTTCTTTGCGAATTGAACTCTAGGCTCCCATTCTTCTTTGCGAATAGTAGGAGTTCTTTGCGAATGGCTTTCTCTCTTACTTCAGGTCTTTGTCTGCTCTTTTAGACCCTCTTTAGGCATTGCTGAGGCTGTTTCTTCACTCCTTCTTTAAACTTGACATGAGCTGTCAGCTTTTTGATCTTTTTGGGATGCTTTTCGGATTTGGACCTGTCTGATTGGTTAGTTGTAAAATGCACACTAAAGCACTTATTTAGTCTTCTCAAGGGTCTTTCAAGGTTCATGTTTAGGGGTGAAAAATGGTATTTTTCACTACTTAACAACCACCTGGATAGGTGACACCTATTCGAAATCTGAAATAGGGTAAATCACCCCTGCATCCAACAGTTTCACTATTTCTTTGAGGACCACCTTCTGCATGTGAGGATTTAATTTTCTCTGCATCTCCTTTGAGGGTTTTGCACCCTCATCCAGGTGAATCCCGTGCATAAAAACTGAGGCATCAATGCCTCCAAGCTCAGTAGTTCCTCCTCCTGCTCAGTAGTGAGAGAGGAGATAATCATGGGAAGCTTGTTGTCGTGCCCCAAGAAGGCATATTTCAATGTGGCAGGGAGCTGTTTCAGCTCCAGCTCAGGAGGACTTTCAATTGAGGGCAACAAAGATGCCTTAGTGGTTTGAGGAAGGGGTAATAATGTGTGTTGCACTAGGCCCACAGAAGACTCAGTATTTCTGTTGTCTTCTGTCATGGGAATTTAGGCCTCCTTCACAACCAGATTCTAAACACTTTCCAGGCTTTCAGTCAGATTATCCCAATCCAGCAGATTGGATAATTCTCCTTCTACCAGGCCATCTAGTACATCTACTATACAGCAGTCCTCAATGTCAATCTGAGGCACTACAGCAGTATGGTACACATTTAAATGGGCCTTCATGTTCCCAAAGGTAACCTCCATTACCCCTGACCCGTATTATATGCAAGCATTTGTAGTAGCCAAGAATGGTCTGCCAAGGATAATAGGGATTGGGGTTTTACTTTTGTAAGGGTCTATGTCTAAAATAAGAAAATTAGCTAGATAAAATAGAATTTGTCCACCCCCACCAAGACATCCTCTACCACACCCACATGCCTCCTCTCAGACCTGTGAGCCAGTTGGAGCACAACTGAGGTAGGTTTAAGCTCCCCTAAACCTAGCTCCTCATACACTGAATAGGGGAGTAAGTTCACACTGGCCCCTAAGTCCAAAAGGGCTTTACCAATGGTGTGGTTTTCGATTATGCAGGGGATAGTAGGTACCCCTGGGTCATGTAATTTTTCTGGTGTGGCAATGGACAGGACTGACTCAACATGCTCAAAAGCAAAAAACCTTTTAGACGACTGCACCCTTGCTTTCCTCTTTTGGGTGCAGAGGTCCTTTAAAAACTTAGCATAGGCAGGGGCTTACTTTATGGCATCAAGCAAAGGCAAATTGATTCTAAACTGCTTGAAAGTCTCCAATATTTCCTCCATCTGAGCATTCTCTTTATCAAGGGATGGGCCAGCTAGAGCTTGAGGAAACAAATTTAAAGACAGTAAAATAAAAGAATAGATTCAGCACAACCAAAGTAATCTCAGACTTGCAAGATACAGGGCCTATCGTAGCAAGTTTTGATAAGAGTTTGTCCCATAGAGAAATTGATCTAGAACCCAAAATGAGTTATAATAGTAGGCCTCCAGATCTGGCTACAGATATGACAATCCTAAAGAAAGGGAGCTGGGTGTCACGACTATACTAAATTAATCTTAACAACAGAGAAATATAATATAGCTCTATCCTAAAGAAAGGGTTAAGAAGAAGATGGTGATGGTGTGTTCTAAAATAAACTAGGAAAATAGGTGAGAAGTAAGCAGGTTAAGTTCAGAGTTAAAGCAGTAATGTAACTCAGATTTAGTCTATCTCTATAGTGCTTCTTGCTGAGACACTATTAAAAGCCTCAACAAGGTAGAAGTGTCTAACGTAACCCATGCCATTTGGGGTGCTCTTAAGGCTATAGGCTGTCCACTTAAATAGTCATAGCCTATCCTATAGAGTCTGTCAAATCTTATTGATCAAGCCAGAAGTTGCTAATCTAATCCAGAGGAGTGGACTGATCATTTCTCCAACCACTAGACTAGACCAGGCCATGAATGCTATTGCAGCACTATATAATGCCAATGCTATAAGGTCTCTAGATCTACGTATAGATCTAGCTGACATCCATAGGTATTCC
Organism: Chloranthus sessilifolius; assembly: GCA_021018995.1. Lineage (NCBI taxonomy): Eukaryota > Viridiplantae > Streptophyta > Magnoliopsida > Chloranthales > Chloranthaceae > Chloranthus > Chloranthus sessilifolius. The sequence continues at coordinate 84,209,389 of CM037590.1, read as the reverse complement.
AACCCATAAAATCCTAAGTGATTTGCCAAGGCCAACGGCTCACTGGTGCCCACAAAAAGGACCATGTAACAGATTGAATAAGACTCTAAATCTAGCTGGTCATTGCTATAAAAGGCTTGCAATGACTTAGCCTCAAGTTGCAACTACTACAGAGATATTAGATCTAACATCTGATAATGGTTAGGTAAAATAGAGGGGAGCAAGTTCCTGTAAAAATATCCTCACAAGGCTCTAGAAGCTCATGTGCAGGGGAGAAGAATATTTCTCAAACATGTGGCTGGAGACCACCTTAGGGCTATACTCTGTCCACTCAAATGGTCACAGGGTATCCCATTGGTTTATCTATGCCACAGAGGTCTGAGAAAGAGTATGAAAATTGTTGCAACCACCATGGTCCACAGACCTCCAAGCTCCCTAGGTCTCATTACAGATCTAGAATTGCTTTCCATGAGGCCATCAAACTAAGGGAAATCAGATGGTAAATAATAGATCTACGAGAAACTGAATGGGCTAGCCTCAAATACATGGATCCTATAGACATCTAAGGGAACCATAAGATCTTTAGATTTAATTAGTCATTAAAACAACAATCCATTAATAAAAGCAAACCTTACAATGAACTGCCTCCAAGCTGCAGCCTGTACACAACTGCTCATCAAAAATCCCAATGTATACAAAACCTATTACAAACTGAAATAAACTAAATCTAACTACTTACAGGGGGATTAGCCAGTAAGTGCTGGGCTAAGAGAGAAGAAAAATGGGAAAAAGAGGTGATCAAATCTTTACCCTAGCCTGCTGGAGCTCTCAGCCGACAAAGGATGAAAAGAAGGGTCAATGATAAAACTAAACTCTAAGTGTAGCTTATATACTCTGTCCATACGGCCTTGGCTCTGAAGAGATTAACCTTAATTTTTCTAACAGACGTGGCACTGTTATAACCCTTGAATGCCTTGAGATGTGTACCGCGAAATTCGCACCTCGGGAGGTGTGCCCTAGCCTTTGGAAATTCTCGAAAGGTCCTTGAGTTAAAATTGAGAAGTGGGGAGCCCGTGCTTTGCAGGACTGGCATATGCATTCATTCATTCGCATAGCTGTAGAGCCTTCGCGGAGTAGCTTTTGGTTGGTGAGAAGTGCTCACTTGTGCAGTAAATCTTCAGTTAATCGCACAGTTCCTTTGCACTGTAATTCTGTCATGGAGATGATCTGGAGTGCCTAGACTTCTCACACAGTAGAGCTTCAGAAGCTCTCTCTCGCTGGGTACTCATGCAGGTATGCTCCTGCGCTCGCGTAGCAATTGGTAAGGCTTCAGAGTGTGCGAGATCTGTGCGAGGAGAATTCTGGGTGTCTCTCTCTTCCAGGGCCACACACGAACTCCACGAGGTGAAATTTTGTTTAGTACACACATGGACTCGCTATGTTCTTCGCACGACTGCTTTAAGGCTTGATCTCAACGAGAGCTTCGCGACCACAAATTCTGAGGATTTTAATCCGTAAGATCTTCACGATGTCTTTACAGCTCTCCTCTTGACTGTGCATCCTATTTGTGCGAGGGCATCTTCCACTACATCCTTAGCTTTGCGAGGGAGCTTCTCAACTCTGTGAGATCTGTCTTTCTATGCTCTGATGCATTGCACTTGCTGCTATTGCAGTTTCTCCATTCTCAGCCAACTTCATCTATCTACTAGGCTTTTGGTTAATGATGACCAGCAAATGAGTCACCATAGTGAGCACTACCAGGGTGTTCCATTAGGCTTTGGCTTAGCTGTCATCTTTGCATGTCTTCTTCCTCTTCTTTGGGCCAATAAGGATGGATTTTGTATTAAGTTACACAGATTATTGCTAATTATAAAACACACTTAACAAATAATTATTAGTTTGCTTTAAGGTCTATCAAAGGCTAGGTTAAGAGGTGAAAAGTGATACTTTTCAGTGAATAATAGGACCCCCCACAAGGGCGGGTCATTACTATTGGTAAAGTTTATCCGACATATTCTAGACATCTTCTCTCTTCAAAGAGTGCTTATATGCTCACATTGGTTCTTAAACTCGTGCGGGTGTGTGTAAAAAAATTGATAAAATAAAGTAGAAAAATAAAACTAAACTAAACAAATTGAGACAATATAGCAGAAAGAGTCTCATCTAGATCACCAGTCTGTTGGTACGCGCTTTTTCTATGCCCCTTTTGGTCTCAGAATAAGTGGCCCAATTCGGTTCAAGTAGACTTTGTTTGCTATGGTTGGCGAAGAGCGATAGAATAATAAGGGCGGAATATTTAAATGCACTTATAGAAATATATTATTAATAAAGGGGTGAATTCTAAATGGAAAATACCTGTTGCGATTGCCAGCTACAGATAGTTATCGACGCTGTAATCTGTCACTGATCACGCTTTGCAGGATGCGGGTTGGCTCCTTTACTGAACATTGGCCGACCAACTTTAGCAATTACGGGTTGCCTACAGTCTATCTAGTTTGATTTCCTATTTCTATTGGGACCTATTTAAAGGAGGGTGGTGGCCTGCTATGCTTGGGAGGATCGACCCCATTCCTGGGTACCCTCTGTAAGCTCCCTTGGGCAAATCAAGATGGCTAAGACTATTTTGGAAATATTGGGGAAGGGTTAGGGGCCTAATTAGCTCTAGGAAAAGAATTCGGGCAGGGATTTCCTAAGGGTGGATCTAAGGCTAAGGAGGAAGCTCATTCCTTCAGTACTCCTTCGAGAGTCAAGGCTAGTGGGCCAGTTCCACTAGCTCGACTACCTAAGGTTTCTAGAGAAGAGTCTGCAATTTAAGAAGTCTAGAGTGTAGCCCAACCCCTCTCATTGGAAACCTCAGAGAGAATCACGAATTTTCTAAAACAAAGAAGCTAGAGAATGTAAATTGATGTGTTGAATGGTTGTGGGGTAGGGGCCTATTTATAGGTATACGGATAATTACGCGCATGGAGGAATGCACACAATTAGTCAATTGAGCACATATGGTCATGTGCGTAATTGAATTGCACGCATGTATCCAGCGTGCAATTACCTAGAAGTCAGTCACCAACTCGGGAATGATTGGCTGACTGCCTCAGCCGGTGTCCTAGTTCCAATATGCTTGGAACCAATTACGAGCGTGATGCCATGCACATAATCCAATTATGCGCATGGGCTCATGCGCATAATTAGGGAGTACGGGCGCTCATAGGGTTCCTAGTCCTGGCCCAACTTTGGTCCAATTGTGCATAGGGAGTCCTGTGTGCAATCTAATTGCACGCATGGCCTCATGCGCGTAATTAGGAAACTTCCTAGGCCGAATCGGGTCCGAGTCCATGGGGTGAGATTTCAGCCCATGATTCGACCATATACTATGTAAGTAGTATATAGTCTCCAGTTTTAGGGTTTTAAGGCTTTTGGAGAGGGTCGGTCCCTTTCGGAGAGTCGTGGGCAAGGTCAAAGGTTGACCAAACAGGTTTGTATACTCCGAGAAGGTGAAAATGGGGTGTCTACAACTTTGACATAGATTAACACTTTGTTCTTTTTTATTTACTGTTCTAAATATTTGCGCATCAACACATCATTAGTAGCAAACTGGGGGTTAACATCACTTAGTTAAGGGCATCAAGATGGTAAATTATGTGACTGATCAGGGGCCTTCCTATCAAACTTGATAAATGTATCACACCCTCCAACATAAGTAGTACCCTATCCTTAAGTAAGTCATGCCCACCCTTGAGAAAGTCATGCCTAGCATAAGATCCCACTCATTGTAGGAAAGGATGCATATATATTGGGGGCCATAGAGTTCACTACGCGGACTTGCAGTGTACGGTTGGGCAAAATTGGTTTACCAAAGATGTAAGTCTCCCCTTTTGTAACGTACTCTTTCTATTTAGTAGCATCTATTAAAACTTATATGTGTATGTGAACTAGTAAATAATGTTGACTAGTGTAGGTTCTAAACCCACTTTCAATATTAACGAAAAATTGGGAGTGTTAATGTCCAAATCTCTTCAAGAGATGTTACTTCATGAATTCATACTTCATGGTAACGAGCACAATATCGGCTTATATTTCCTTTTCTTCCACCTATTTTACTCCGCTTGTTAGTAATGTTTAAGAATTTATTGAAATGAAAAACATGCTACAAACAGAGTTATCGTCATTTACAAAGTGGGCAAAGAGCAAAATTGGCGGTGTTACAATTCATGACCCGGTTACATGCCTAGAATGTTACGGATGGTCTACTAACCTTTGGGTGCTACTAGAAGAAGTTGAGTTTCTTGAGAGCAATATGATAACTTTCTCCATTATATGTATGATTTTATTATGACACTTCACATGCCCTATTTTCAAGAGAATAACTTGAGTTATAAATTTGTCTAGGTATTGATATGCCTTAATAAACAGGTTGTGCACTGGGCTCTAGATATTTGCAAACCACACTCCCGTAAGATCCAAGTTCTCGATAGCATGGAAAACCACGTATTACAGTATTGGAAGACCGAGCTGAAATGTTTGGTAATCCTACTATCTTTGATGAACTAAACTTTACTACGACATATGCCCATAATGATTAATATTTCATATTTTGATATATTATATTTTCTATAGAGGGATAGTCTCTCCAAACTATTATTTCTTTCAAGGCGAGAAGAATTTTCTTACCGATCACTTGATCAGTGAGAGGTGAGTCAGATAGATGATCGACCCTTAAAAAATATTTGTAATAAGTATGATTGCGGATATTTCATGATTATGTACATGAAGTACCTTTGTGGGGGATTACGTTTCGTATTTTCTCAGGAAAAATCAATAACTATTATAAACGAATTGAAATTGCGGAACTTTATCATTGAACCTTATGTTTGTTTCTCTGCATACAAAGTGAAATATTATATGTGAGGAAGAGGGTTGCACTTCAGATTGGAAAGGGTGTGGCGCTGCTCTAGCGCGAATAGTATCATATATAGTACACTCTCAGCTAGTGATGGAGGTGAGTTCACTAGTATATCTGTCAATGTCCTACCATAAATTGGATGTGCTCCATCCTTGCGTATGGGGATGCAGGTTCAGGTACCCAAACCAAGTCGAAACAAAAAATTATGGTTTTTGGTTTTAGGTTCTTGTACTTAGCTATATATTTTAAACTCTTGTATCTTATTAAACATGATTTTTTTAGTGAAATTTGAAGGCTTCAGCTACAGACATTTGGTGTTCTTCCTTCAGCATCCTCTCTATTCATCTGGATGTACTAGCTTTTTTGTCGTTGATGGTGATTTTTTTCTACATGCAAGCTACTGTAAAAGAGGACATATGAGAGGCAAGGGGGCTAAGAAAGCTTTGAAAGAGTTGTTTTGTCAAATTCTACTAAAGTTCACGCTCCTGTTTATCTATATTTTTTACCATTGTTCCAAAACTACGATCACCTGTGGCATAATGCTTGTTTGAGTTTATGGTCGGTAGCTTTTCGTCATTGTAGACACCCCCATTTTGTACTCTCAGAATATACAAATCTGTTCAGCAAACCTTTGACCTTGCCCGTAACTTTTGGGAAAGGACTTACCTTCTCTAGAAGTTTGACAACTCTAATGGGGAACCATATGCTAAAACAATAGTATATGGCTGAAAACATGCTGAAACAATAGCTCTGTGGCTCAGGCCCCATGATCCTAACATGGGAACCATGCACTGAAACAATAATACATGGCTGAACACAGGTTGAAACAATAGCTCTGTGGCTCAGATCCCGACGTAGAAGGACTATATACTGAAACAATAGTATATAGTCAAAATGCAGGCTAAAATAATAGTTTGTCATTTCAGGCCCCTTTACCCTAACGTGGGAACCATGCACTGAAACAATAGTACATGGCTAAACACAGGTTGAAATAATAACTTTGTGGCTCAGATCTCAACGTAGGGAGACTATATACTGAAATAATAGTATATAGTTGGAATGCAGGCTGAAACAATAGTCTGACATTTCGGACCCGACCTGGACCCGGACAGCCTCGAATTACATGCCTAAAACCACGCATGCAGTTCGATCGCACGCCAAACCACATACGTGCAATCAGTCCCCCTTTCAGACCAGCCTTCCTCTCCCAGACCACCTCGAGACTCGATTACACGCCTGACATGAGACACGCTATCGGATTGAGCGCCCCACCACCAGTGCGCAATTGGCCTACTCTCGACCTAGTCTTACAGTCTTTGACCCCCAAGCTTCCTCGATTATGTGCTTCGAAAGAGACGCTTAATTGGATTGTACACTCCACACCAGGTGCGCAATTAGTCCTAACATTGTTAGAACTAAAAAACTGGCTGAGCAAGGTAGCTGGTCGCTCACTGAGTCGGTGACCAACTCAAAGCAATTAAGCATCAGAAAATCGGTGCACAATTCGGTTAAACGCCCGAAATAGGGCATTTAATTAGAAGAAAACCTATAAAAGCTTTTTTTATTTATTCGACCCGAAGAGGTTGGAGAGAAAACGGAATTTTTTCGAAAAAGTTTGGGATTTCGAGACCAGAGAATTTCGAGAACGAATACATAGAGAAACAAAGCCATGATTTCGAGATTCAAGCTTCGAATTTTTGAGATTCCTCTTCACAGCCCTGACCCTAGGTAAGAATTTAGTTTTTAGTTTTCGACCGTAGTTTTTTTAGTTTTTAGATTTAGGATTTTTTCTTAGATTAAATTAATAGTATTAAATTTTCAGTCTTAGACCGTAGCACCCTTTTTTAGATCGTAATTTCAATCTCTGGTTCAAGTTCTCAGAATCTGGAACCAGTCCTTAATCTGAAGGTCTAATTCACTGACCCGACCTTAGACTTTAATTTTGTTATGAAATCCTAATCTCCAGTCCTATCATTAATCATTGGTTCTAGTTCTTAGTTTCTAGAACTAGTCTTTAATCATACGGCCTGATTTTTTGATTTTAGACCCGAATTTAGTCCTTAAATTTTAAATTATAGTTTTAATTCTTTAATTTAATATTCTTAAAAGCCCAATTCTTAATTTAGTTTTCTAAAATTCTAGTTTCATAATTTAATTCATAATTACAATCCAAAAACGACTCCAAAAATCTAAAAATACCATCTTATGATCCAAAAATACAATTTGTTTTAATCTCAGCCACCCGATTTGCCCAAGGGAGCTTACGGAGGGTACTCGAGAATGAGGCCAATCCTCCTTAGCATAGCAGACCCAAAACTCTTTTCTCATATTTTTAGTAGAATTAATTCATCGCTTTAATTAGAATTAGTAAAGTTAGTTCCATTATTTCCCCAGAATTTTAGTATAATTTATTGCTTTGATCATAATTCTAGTAAAATCACCTCCTTTATTTTAATTTGGTTTTTAGTATAATTAATTCATTGTTTTAATTAGACTTTTAATAAAATTAGTTTATTCGCTTTAATTAGAATTTTAATAAAATTAGTTCCTTTGCCTAAATTAAAGTTTTAGTAAAATTAGTTCTTTATTTCAATTAAAATTTCAATAGAACTAGTATATTTGCTTTGATTAGAATTTCAGTCAAATTAGTATACTTGCTTTAATTAGAATTGCAGTAGAATTATTATATTCGCTTCAATTGGAATTTCAGTATAATTAGCATGCATGATTTAATTAGAGTTCCATTAAAATTGATATATTTGCATTCCTAGTATAATTAGGAGACTAATACTAATTAGACTTCTAGTAAAATTAGGAAACTAAACTAATTAGACTCCTAGTAGGATTAGGAGACTTAATTAATTAGGCTTCTAATAAGATTAAAATATTATATCAATTAGACTCCTAATAGGATTATAATATTAGATTAATTCACTACAACAAATTCATATAATTAGACTCACAATAGAATTAAGAAATTTGAACCAGTTAGAATTACAACAACAATAGGGAAAGAAAGGAAAACTAAACTGTCTAAATTATAAGGAAGAGCCATAGCTGCTGACGTTCACAGGCAGACGATTCAGTAAAGAAGTAACCCACACCAGCTCTAAAGCGTGATCACTGACGTGTTGCAGCGTCGTTAAATATCTGCAGCCGGCGATCGCAACAAACTAGGAACCTTCCTAGAAATCTCCTTATTTTATTTTATTTTTAACATTTGAACACCGCATTGCCAGAGTCCACTTGGACAGAATTGAGCCACTGATTCAATGAGGACCGAGAGGAACCCAGAAAAAGCGCGCACTAACAGACTGGCGATCGCGATGGGACACTGTTAAGTAGTGAAAAATACCATTTTTCACCCCTAAACATGAGCCTTGAAAGACCCTTGAGAAGACTAAATAAGTGCTTTAGTGTGCATTTTACAGCTAACCAATCAGACAGGTCCAAATCCGATAGTGAAAAATACCATTTTTCACCCCTAAACATGAGCCTTGAAAGACCCTTGAGAAGACTAAATAAGTGCTTTAGTGTGCATTTCTGACTAACCAATCGAGGTCCAAATCCAAAAGCATCCCAAAAGATCAAAAAGATAGCTCATGTCAAGTTTAAAGAAGGAGTGAAGAAACAAATTTCAAAGAATAGCTAAAGAGGGTCTAAAAGAGAAGCGCAAAGACTTGAAGCAAGAGAGAGCCATTCGCAAAGAAAAATCAAGTTAAAAGTCAATTCGCAAAGAAGAATGGGAGCCTAGAGTTCAATTCGCAAAGAACTTCTACTATTCATAAAGAACTTGCACTTTTAGTAAGAACCTTGAACTTTGCGAAAGAAGAAAACACTCCTCGAAAGAAGATTGAACTTTGCGACGAGCTTGAAGTCATTGAACTTTGCGAAAGGACCCTAAACTTCTCGAAAAGGACTAAAACTCCAGTGTAGCTTTGAAGAGCATCTCGAACTCCTCGAAGAAGATTGAACTGCGAACTTGAAGTCATTGAACTTTGCGAAAAGGCCCACGAACTCTGCGAAAAGGTATTACGGAGATTCGCAGCTTTAACAAGGGCAATTCGATGTCTGTTGCCCGCTTCAATGCATTGAAAAGCCCGGAGACATTCCGGAAGGTTCCAATCAAGATCCAAGGCATATTCCAACCCATGTGAGCGCCCAAAGTTAAATTACTGGCGGGAACTTCCGAAACTCAAAGCGAAATTTCAAACCCATAGCGAATTGATGCTTCGCTTTGATTGGCGAACCGGATCGAGCATTTCCATTGGCCAAAAGCAGATCTGGATCCCGTGCTCAACCCTCATTGGGCAATCCAGATCTAAAGCATTCTGATTGGTCAATCCATGCGCAGGATGGAGGAAAAGGTATAAATAGAGAAGCCATTCGCCCAAATTGGGTATCCAGATTTTAGAGTTTTCATCTCTGCTTCTCATTCCAGATAGCGTATCTGAACCCCCTGTAATCCCTTCTTGTAGTTTACCTTTGAGAGCCATTGTGAGTGATTTGTACTTCCAAGTTTGGATTCAAGACTGTAAGTCTGAGGGCTCTCTGATAAGCTCAGACTGTAAGTCTGAGGGCTCTCTAAGAAGCCGTGCTCTGTAATTGTAATTTTGGATTTTAAAAGGTTGCTGTAATTTGTGTCTTCTCCATTGGAGTCATGTCGAAGGTTCTGAATGTTCACCTTAGTGCATTAGACTTCTTTAGATTCACTCATCCGCATGCAACTTCCCTTAATTCATCACCCCTGTGCGAATTAGCGTTGGTAACCTAATTCTAGCATTTCTGATGATGTTCATGTTACGAACTAAAGAATAGGCCCTGACTGGTTTAGTGACAGATCATGACCATTTAAGTGAAACCTATTCCTTAATTCTGATTTATTTCTCTTACATCTGTGCTGGTAGCCAGATGAAGATTGAATCTGCTCTGTTGAACTACAGATTCTCCATTAAAATTCAGAGGCTAAAGTACATGAAGCTATTATTTCTGCATTTGTCTTATTTTAAACATCTCCCCAACTCGGATCTGGATCATGTAGTTAGTTCTTTTCTTTATTTGCTTATAGTTAAACGTGACAAATTCAACCTCCCATCTTATGTGCTTTGTAGATAGATTTGAGGCCGATCCGTAGCTCAGATCCGAGGTTTATCTAAATTTTAAATCAATTCTCGTGGACGATCTTTTACTCACTTACATTTAAAACTTGCTACAATTGGCCCTGATCTTGCAGGCCAGTGTTAGCCCCAATGTGCTGATATCCCTTTCATAAGTTAACATCCATATAACCTAGCATTCTTTAATTCTTTAATTTTTGATTCATAATGCACACAATTATGGCAAACTTGGAGCGACAACAAGTTTTTGGCGCCGTTGCCGGGGAAGTTTGTTCTAAAATAGATAGACCTATGTTTATTTTCATTTATTTATCATTCATTTATTAATTTTGTTGTTATTTTATGCAAAAGATCCGTGTACAAAGAAAGGAAAGTTCTTAAATAGACAGTTTTTGTCAGACTCAAACTCTCTCGAAGTTGTATGTTTGGCAGAGAACCTCAACTCGAGATTCTCCTTAAATTCGTGGTTGAAAGACTCCTAAGAAACCGACATACATCACAGACATCTGCTGAAATGGGTGAAGAACAGAGATTGTTAAGAGACTACTTTGCCCCTGGTGCTTATAATTCCCCATTTTGCATTCAATTTCCCACAGTGGAGGGAAATTATGAAATTAAGTCCTCCACCATCCAAATGTTGCCTTCATTCCATGGATTGAGTAAGGAAGACCCTTACAAACACATTGATGAATTTCTGGCTTTATGCACAACATTTAACATAGCTGGACTGGGTCCAGAGGCAACCAAGCTTAGGCTCTGGATCCTGGTGCTCGACTCCTATTGGTTGATACACATCTGAGCTGGACTTAGGGAAAACTATAAATAGACGAACCATTTGCCCAATTTGGGTATCCAGATTTTAGAGTTTTCATCTCTGTTTCCCTCATTCCGGTCAGATAGCTTATCTGAACCCCCTGTAATCCCTTCTTGTAGTTTACCTTTGAGAGCCATTGTGAGTGATTTGTACTTCCAAGTTCGGATTCAAGACTGTAAGTCTGAGGGCTCTCTGAGAAGCTCAGACTGTAAGTCTGAGGGCTCTCTAAGAAGCCGTGCTCTGTAATTGTAATTTTGGATTTTAAAAGGTTGCTGTAATTTGTGTCTTCTCCATTGGAGTCATGTCGAGGGTTCTGAATGATCACCTTAGTGCATTAGACTTCTTTAGATTCACTCATCCGCATGCAACTTCCCTTAATTCATCACTGTAATTAGCGTTGGTAACCTAATTCTAGCAAAGATTTACAAAGGATGTTCATGTTCGAACTAAAGAATAGGCCACTTTAGGCATGTGTCTGTGACCATTTAAGTGGACAGCTCACAGCCATAAGTCTAAACCTATTCTTTAATTCGGATTTATTTCTCTTACATCTGTGCTGGTAGCCAGATGAAGATTGAATCTGCTCTGTTGAACTACAGATTCACCATTAAAATTCAGAGGCTAAAGTACATGAAGCTATTATTTCTGCATTTGTCTTATTTTAAACATCTCCCCAACTCGGATCTGGATCATGTAGTTAGTTCTTTTCTTTATTTGCTTATAGTTAAATGTGACACAATCCAACACTCTCTTTTATCTATTCTTTTTTTAGATAATTATAGAGCCAGATCTGGTAGCACAGATCTGGAGGTTTATCTTAAATTTTAAATCAATTCCCTGTGGACGATCTTTTACTCACTTACATTTAAAACTTGCTACAATTGGCCCTGATCTTGTAGGCCAGTGTTAGCCCCAATGTGCTGATATCCCTTTCATAAGTTAACATCCATATAACCTAGCATTCTTTAATTCTTTAATTTTTGATTCATAATGCACACAATTATGGCACACTTGGAGCGACAACAAGTTTTTGGCGCCGTTGCCGGGGAATAGATTTTAAAATTGGTAGACCTAAGTTTTTCTATTTTGTAGATTTGATTTTTATTTTAATTTTTGCTTTAAACTTGCACTTTGCATTCCAAGTGCTTGATTAAATGTCTACAGCAGTTTTGTATAGAAAACCTGCTTATCAGAATTTTTATTTTTTTTATTTTTCTGAGTTTTTATTCTTTGCCTACTAGTTATTTGAATAAATGCTGCTGCCACTCTTTTGTTAGTCATTTATTAATTTTGTTGTTATTTTTATGCAGCGTACAGCTGTGTAAAAGGAAAGGAAAGTTCTTAAATAGACAACAGTTTCTGTACTCAAACTCTCTCGAGTTGTATGTTTCAGAGAACCTCAATCTCGAGATTCTCCGTTAAATTCGTGGTTGAAAGACTCCTAAGAAACCGACATACATCACGGACATCTGTGAAATGGGTGAAGAACAAAGATTGTTAAGAGACTACTTTGCCCTCGGTGCTTATAATTCCCATTTTGCATTCAATTTCCCAAGGAGGGAAATTATGAAATTAAGTCCTCCACCATCCAAATGTTGCCTTCATTCCATGGATTGAGTAAGGAAGACCCTTACAAACACATTGATGAATTTACGGCTTTATGCACAACATTTAACATAGGTGGATCGTCGAGAGGCAACCAAGCTTAGGCTCTTTCCTTTTCATTAAAGGACAAAGCTAGAGCATGGTTATCTATGTTAGCACCAAACAAAGATCACATCATGGAATGATTTGCAATGTCAATTTTGTCAAAATATTTCCCAATGACTAAAACCAGCCAACCGAGACAAAGCATCATCTCTTTCTCCCAAAACTCAATCAAACTTTCCATGAAGCATGGGAAAGGTTTAAAGAATCATAAGGCAATGCCCTCACCATCAAATTCCTAAATGGCATGGTTCAAAGCTTCTATCAAGGAACTGATCAAGGGCAAGAACATGGTGGATGCCTCTTGTGGAGGTACCTACTTAGAAAAGCAGTTGAAGAGGTTTGGGACCTCTTTGAGGTGATTGGAGAAAATTCAACCCAGGCAGGAATCTCTGTCCAAGGGACACGAGAATCCAAACTAGGATGAATAATCCCCAATTCACAAGAGGGAAAGTTTATGAAGTCAATGAGCTGGAAAGGAAAGTGGATAATTTGACCACAAAATTTGATAGATGATGGACTCATTTAAAGCTCCAAATGGGTCAAGAGTAGAGGAGGCATGTCCGATATGCCACCCCCACTCATTCCATTGATCAATGTCCTTCGCATCACAATTTCCAGAACTCATGATGGAACAAGCTCATGCAACATTTTATGGATGATGCAATCGAATGACTACCCATGGAGATCTCATCCTAATCTGTGGAATCAGGGAAATTACCACAAAGACGACCCAAAAATCAATTACCTTTCAAACCTCGGCCATATCGTAAATTTTTATAATAAATCAAATTTTCAGTAACCAACAACAAGCCATGCGATGCACGACCCCGCCCTCCTAGATCCACGACCTTTGAAGAGCAGGTCTTGAGTTCACTTCAAAATCTTGAACTGCCTCGCATCGTGAACCTTCACAATGAGCATTAAGAAAATTGAAGAAACTCCGGGCCAACTCTCAAATTCATTGGCTAAGAGAGAAGAGGGTAACTACCACCAACCCGTGAACAATCCTAAGGGATGTTCATGGTTGGAGAATCCTCAAATGGCCATGAGGAAATCAAAGCGTGACTACTTTGAGAAGTGGAAGAATAATAAACAACACAAGGGTAGTGAAGAGAAAAGATGAAGAACAAGTGCGGAACAACAATTTGGATAGCAATATGGTCATTGATTTACATCGAAAAATTCAAAAAATGAAAAACAGAAAAATAACAAAATTGTTGAAAAGATGAGGAGGAGAAATTTGTTCCTCACCTCCCATTTCCCCAATGAATGAAGTTTCTCCTTTTGACAAAGGAAACACAAAATTGAGGAAATGATGGAGACATTCAAGCAAGTTAAAATTAATCTACCGCTTGATGCAATCAAACAGTCCCTCGCTTATGCAAAATTTCTCAAAGAGGTATGCACCACAAAAGGCAATCTAGGATACATTTATCCAAGAAGGCCTTTTGTGGAGAAAATCAACCAAGTGCTATCAATTGCAACACCACCTAAGATGCAAGACCTCGAATCCCCACAATCCCTGCATCATTGGGGAGCACACCATTGAGAAAGCCTTGCTAGATTGCTAGTGTCAACTGCTTCCCTATTACATCCTATGAGAAGCTAGGTTTGGGAGAATTGAAACCCACTCAAGTGGTGTTACATAATGACAGATCCGAAAGGAAACCTATGGGGTTGATTGAAGATGTTTTGGTAGGAGTAGACAAGTTTTTCTACCTCACGACTTTTGGTGTTGGACATGGAACCAACCAAAAGTACCACGCCATCCTGTCATTCTGGGAAGACCATTCTGGCTACATTTAATGCATGCATTCAATGCAGTCCGGCATCATGGAGGTGTCTTTTGGAAATATGAAAGTTAAATTGAATGTGTATAATCATGTTACTCAACCTCAATTCTCTGGCGAGGAATGTTTCCATGTTGACATCATTGATGAGTGGTGGAGGAGTCTTTACAAACATTTCGCAAGGTAAAGACTCACCACGAATTTAAAAATGATTGGGGATCCACCGAGAAAGAAGGAAAAGGAGATCAAATTCAACGGAGTCTGCTTTGTGCAAGGCACTCACCAACATCATCAAGTTCTCTCTCTTGGAGACTGCTCCTCTCCCTCTTCCACAAGTTACCAAGGTACCTTTGCCCTCTTTTCTCCCCACACAATTGGAACTCAAACAGCTCCCCAAAATCTGAAATATGTGTTTTGGGAGATCATCAAACACTACTGTGATTATTTCTTCCTCCCTTACAAAGGAGCAAGAAGAGGAGTGGTAGTTCTAAACAAGACAAGAAAGCAATTATCTGGACCATTCTTGATTTAGGAGGAATAAACCCATGTATGCATGCATAAGATCCACGGAAGAGGATGCCAAGCCTTCTAGAGAAATGCAAAGAAGGTTGAATCCTCACATGCAAGAAGTGGTAATGAAGGAAGTTGTCAAGTCTAGATGCTGGGGTCATTTACCCCATTTCAGATTCTGCTTGGTAGCACCCACACAGTGGTGCCTAAGAAACTGCATCAACATTAGCAAATTGAATCTGGTAAACTTATGTCCACCAGACAAACAAGCTGGATGGAGGGTCCGCATAGACTACAGAAAATTAAATACCATGACAAGGAAAGACCATTTCCTCCCTTCATTGACCAAATCCTTGATAAGCTTGCAGCAAAGCTTACTCATCGCTTCCTTGATGGGTACTCTGGTTACAACCAGATCCTGTGTACCACAGGACCAAGAAAGACCACCTTCACCGCCCCTTTGGCACTTTTGCCTATAGGAGGATGCCCTTTGGTCTTTGCAATGCCCTGCTACTTTTCAAAGATGCATGTATGCCATCTTTTCCGACATGATTGATCAATTCATGGAGATCTTCATGGATGACTTTTCAATTTATGGAGATGACTTTTTCCCAATGCTTACACCACCTCAAGTTGGTGTTGCAAAGATGTGAAGAAACCAATTTGGTTCTAAGCTGGGAAAAGAGTCATTTTATGGTCACCCGGCATTGTCCTAGGACATGTGGTCTCTCATAAAGGCATAGAGGTGGACCAAGCAAAATTGATCTAATTGCACATTTGCCTCCTCCCGTAATCATTAAGCAAATCGAAGTTTCTTAGGGCATGCAGGATTTTATAGGAGGTTCATCAAAGATTTCAATAAAATTTCCAAGCCACTCTGTCATTTCTTGTGTCAAGATGTTCCTTTGTGTTTACTAATGAATGCATGACAACCTTTGAGGTCCTTAAGAAATGTCTCGATTTCAGCTCCCATCTTGCGATCCCCCGACTATTCAAGGTCTTTGAGATGTGTGATGATGCATCGACTATGCCCTAGGAGCTGTCCTAGGGCGAGAAAGGATAAGCTTCCCCATGTCATAGCTTATGCCAGATCCATGATAGATGCCCAGCTCAACTACACAACAAGCGAGAAAGAGCTGCTGGCCATTGTGTTTGCATTGGAAAAATTCGGGCCTAATGTTTTAGGTTCACAAATTGTGGTGTTCTTGACCACTGCCTAAAGTACCTTACATCTAAGAAGGATACCAAGCCAGTTAATCGGTGGATCCTCCTATTACAGGAGTTTGATCTACATTAAGGATAAGAAAGGAGTGGAGAATGTGGTGGATCACTTATCCAATTCTCAATACCGAGGATGATAGCTTACCCATTAATGAATCATTTCGATGAGCAACTTTTTGCCATCAATACCCATCCCTTGGTTTGCAAACATAGTCAACTTCTTGGCTATTGGATGATTCCTCAACATTGGAATAGAATGGATAAAGATCTTTTCTTCTCACAAGTTAAACATTTCATTTGGGAAGATCCTTATCTATTCAAGAATTGTGTACCAAGTGATCGGAAAGTGTGTCCCGGACCATGAATTCCTGGCATATTGTCAATGTGTCATGAACTTGTGGAGGCCATTTCGGTGGCAATAAAACAATGCAAAAATTCTGCAGGTGTGGTTTCTATTGGCCCACAATCCTTAAAGATGCCTTACAAGATCAGAATCTTGCGAATCGCCAAAATCAAGCAAGATTTTCCAAAAGAAACTCAATGCCCTCAGCCCAATCCCGGTAGTTGAGTTGTTTGATGTTTGGGGCATAGATTTTATGGGCCCTTTCCCTTCTAATGGAAACAATTTCATCTTGGTAGCTGTGGATTATGTCTCCAAGTGGATTGAGGCCATAGCTACCAAATCCAATGATCACAAAGTGGTTTTAAGATTCCTCAAAGACCACATTTTTTCTAGATTTGGATTCCCTAGAGCCATCATTAGTGATGGGGGAAGCCACTTTTAATGTGCGGTTTGACTCTCTATTAAAAAAGTACTCTGTCACTCACAGAGTAGCCACTCCCTATCATCCACAAACCAGTGGACATGTGGAGATTTCAAATAGAGAGATCAAACACATTTTGGAAAAAACTGTGAAGAAGGACAGAAAGGACTGGTCCTTTAAGCTTAATGATGCTTTGTGGGCATACAGTAATCGCCTACAAGACTCCTATAGGATGTCCCTTTCAGTCGTGGTTTATGGCAAGGCATGCCATCTACCAAGAGAATTAGAATATAAGGCCTTGTGGGCAATCAAAACTTTTAATATGGATCTAATCTGCTGGGTAACCACAGGTGAAGCTTCAACTCACCGAACTGGAAGAACCGAGGATGGATGCCTACACTAGCTCAGATTGTACAAAGAAAAGGTTAAATCATTCCATGATAGGAGCCTCATGAGAAGAGAGTTCATAGGGTCCAAGGTATGGTTATTCAACTCTAAACTTAAATTCTTTCTGGCAAATTGAGATCCAGATGGGAAGGGCCATACATGTCATCAAGGCCTCCCCTCGTGAGGCTGTGGATATTTCAGATCCCAAGGATGGAAGAATACTCAAGGTAAATGGTCGAGGCTCAAACCATGCATTGAAAACACCGAGCCCTTGCCCACCTATCATCATGAATCTCCAAAATCGATGGTAGAAAAGTGTATAATATATTTGTACAACATTGTTTTCTGATTTTCTTTGTTTTCATCTTATTTTTCTTATGATAGTGTAAATACACTTCAAAGTTCAAATCGCAAAGTAAAAAGTACTTTTCGAAAAGTTCAAAGTTCTATTCGAATTGATTCTGGAGCTGTAATGAACTACTCGAAAAGAACCATGTTCTGTTCGAATAGTTAAAATTTCCTTTTCGAATAGAAAATCTGGGGAGAAGTCCTTTGCGAAAAGATCTTTCTGGAGCCAAATCCATTTCGAATAGACATACTGAAGCTCAGTTCTTTGCGAACTACACTTTCTCAAGATTTTTTTACCTTTCGAAAGACACTTTTGCTATTCGAAATAGAGAAAAGGACTCTTTTGGAACTTTTCGAACACTTAAGGGATCATAGGCTGTTTTGAATATTCAATGGACTCACTGATTTTATTTTCCTTCGAAATTTCTTCATCATAAATGGGTCTCAGCTGTGTGTGAACCCTGTTTTTAATATGTGCTCCCATGCTTCATTATTTTTTTTTTATTCATACCCATCATCAACAAAGGGGTCAATCTTATGAATCTTATGAATCTTATGAATCATTTGGCATTAGATTTTCGGTTTTAGGAATTTTAGTTTCAAATTCTGTTTTTAGATCGCTGATTTTTTTTCTTTCTTAGGTTAATGTGACCTCGTTTCTTGATTTTCGTCATTTTTACGTGAGTATAGCTAGTTTCTAACTTTGTTTTCCTATTTTGCATTCACAAATTCAGTTTTTGTATCAACACTTTTCTTTTTTCTTTTTTAACTTTGTATTCAGTCCCTTACCTTGCTTTTACTGTTTCTCTGTTATTAGCATTAGTTTCCTTTCATTTGCATAGTAATCCTTCTATTTGTTAGATTTTATTTAGCAGTTCTAGCATTGTTTTGTTGATTTTTCTTGCATTTGTATATCATGTTTTTCATTTCCTTGCTCATATCTTCAGTTTTACATTTTTATTTTCTGCTGCATATAGTTTAGATTTTTTCTGTTCTTAGTTTTTCTTTCTTCTTTTACCTACGCCCCTAGTCTCTCATTGTCTAGAACATTGAGGACAATGTTCATCTTAGGTTTGGGGGTATGGCAAACAGGTCCTGCCCATGGGATAATTAGCATAAGGGCATCACAATCAATCAGGAAATGAATCAATTTACTTAAGAATCATGACAATGTGGAAATTTTAAAATTTTCTTTGCAAGAATTTAGACATTCTAAGCCCTACAATATTCCACATTTCCATGATGTTAACACCAGGAAAATACACTTGTATTAGCACATAGCAAGTCCACAGGAAGAGAAAAGGTAAAGATATACTTAAAAGCTCAAGGAAAACCATAACCAAAGTGAGAATTGAGCCTATATGTTTTACATCTCTCGTTGAAGAGTGACCGAGGCAACCCTTTTCCGATTCAAAGGAATGGCCGAGGCATTAGATCCACTAGAAATTAGGAAACTCCAAATCAAAACAAGCAACAACATTCATGAAACCGAGGAAAGATCAAGGCCTACAAACTTGAGCTTAATGAACCAACCAAGAAAGATCGCCTTGTTTGTACCCCAATTGAGCTATAAATCCTACAATGCTTCATCAAAACACCCATTTTTCTTGCACCAACCAATGGAACCAATTGACCTTCCCTCACCTTGAGAATTCAGGGAGTTAAAGGAGAAAGAAGTAAAGATGGAACATTTCGGGCAAATATCAAAATAAATGAAGAAGAAATACCTCAAAATGGGCAAGATGGTGACCGAGAAAGTAAAAAGAAAAACAATGTGAAAAGAAGCAAGCAAAAAAGGGCAAAAAGGGGAACTTTATGTTGAAAATTCAAGATCAAAGAAAGAAGAACTGAGTACTTTCAACACGACAATCTCACAAGAAGCTAAACACAAGAGGGTGGAGTCATGAGCCACCTCCTTCAATTCTCGACTTCTCAAAATCCAAACACTGCTCAACCTTCCTATCCACGAAACCTCACTCCACGAGCCATACAACAAACCCAAAGATAAAAGTCCTTGTGATCCAAAGTTGAGTGAACTCATGTGGAGATAAGCGCTTCCCAATCTATGGTGAGGAGATGTCAAGGATGCCAAAGACCGAGAATCATGCCTATGCTCATGCTTACAAATCCATTTGGGAGATGTAAGCTCTTGAGCTTGAGTGAAAATGAACCCTTCAACAAAAATCTTGATGAGAGTACACCGTAAGTGTTTGGGTTGGAACTTGAGCACATTAAGTATGACTTATAACCTAATTTTTATTCAAATGATGAACTATCACGACACATTTGCATGATTTCTATGGCTGCTCACAGATTGGAAAGAGTGAAACATTCATAAGGTTTATAAATGTTGAAATCCCTTGCAAACAATAAACCTAAATTTACATTTAAACATTGATTCAAGAGTAACTAATTTTGATCTTTGATTGCTCATGGGATGACGGCACTAATGCCAACTGTCCCATGGAGAAGTTTGTGGGTACCTTTACTGAAAACCCTCAGCAGACTTCACTCCTCCTCTAGGGATCACCTACGGGTTTAAAAGGCTTGTTGCATATGCTAAAAGCACCTGTGCTTCCTACAAAAGTGGCTCTTTATTTTGCTTTTACGTTTCTTTGGTCAGGGACTAGCAAAGCTTAGGTTTGGGGGTGTGTTAAGTAGTGAAAAATACCATTTTTTACCCCTAAACATGAGCCTTGAAAGACCCTTGAGAAGACTAAATAAGTGCTTTAGTGTGCATTTTACAGCAAACCAATCAGACAGGTCCAAATCCAAAAGCATCCCAAAAGATCAAAAGTCGATGACTCATGTCAAGTTTAAAGAAGGAGTGAAGAAACAAATTTCAAAGAATGGCTAAAGAGGGTCTAAAAGAGCATAAAGACCAAGCAAGAGAGAGAGCCATTCGCAAAGAAAAATCAAGTTAAAAGTCAATTCAAAAAGAAGAATGGAGCCTAGAGTTCAATTCGCAAAGAACTTCTACTATTCGCAAAAGAACTTCTACTATTCAGAAGAACTTGCACTTTTCAGAAAGAACCTTGAACTTTGCGAAAAGAAGAAAACACTCCTCGAAAAGAAGATTGAACTTTGCGAGCGAGCTTGAAGTCATTGAACTTTGCGAAAAGGCCCTAAACTCTGCGAAAAGGACTAAAACCTGTGTAGCTTTCAAGAGCATCCGAACTCCTTGAAAAGAAGATTGAACTTTAATGTAACTTGAAGTCATTGAACTTTGTGAAAAGACCCCTGAACTCTGCGAAAAGGTATTCTGGAGATTCGCAGCTTTAACAAGGGCAATTCAAGAATCTACGCGCGCCTAATGCATTGAAAAGCCCGGAGACATTAGGAAGGTTCCAATCAAGATCCGAAGGCATATTCCAACCCATGTGGCGCCCAAAGTTAAATTACGGCGGAACTTCCGAAGCTCAAGCAATTTCAAACCCATACATGTAATTGATGCTTCGGCACCGATTGGCGAACGGATCAGAGCATTTCCATTGGCCAAAACAGATCTGGATCCCCGTGCTCAACCCTCATTGGGCAATCCAGATCTAAAGCATTCCTGATTGGTCAATCCAGCCATGCGCAGGATGGAGGAAAAAGTATAAATAGAGAAGCCATTCGCCCAAATTGGGTATCCAGATTTTAGAGTTTTCATCTCTGCTTCCCTCATTCCGGTCAGATAGCTTATCTGAACCCCCTGTAATCCCTTCTTGTAGTTTACCTTTGAGAGCCATTGTGAGTGATTTGTACTTCCAAGTTCGGATTCAAGACTGTAAGTCTGAGGGCTCTCTGAGAAGCTCAGACTGTAAGTCTGAGGGCTCTCTAAGAAGCCGTGCTCTATAATTGTAATTTTGGATTTTAAAAGGTTCTTGTAATTTGTGTCTTCTCCATTGGAGTCATGTCGAGGGTTACGAATGTTCACCTTAGTGCATTAGACTTCTTTAGATTCACTCATCCGCATGCAACTTCCTTAATTCATCACCCACATGCGAATTAGCGTTGGTAACCTAATTCTAGCGGCATTTACGATGATGTTCATGTTACGAACTAAAGAATAGGCCTGACTAGGTGGATCTGTGACCATTTAAGTGGAGATCCATGACCATAAGTCTAAACCTATTCCTTAATTCGATTTATTTCTCTTACATCCGTCGGTAGCAGATGAAGATTGAATCTGCTCTGTTGAACTACAGATTCTCCATTAAAATTCAGAGGCTAAAGTACATGAAGCTATTATTTCTGCATTTGTCTTATTTTAAACATCTCCCCAACTCGGATCTGGATCATGTAGTTAGTTCTTTTCTTTATTTGCTTATAGTTAAACGTGACAAATTCAACCTCCCATCTTATGTGCTTTGTAGATAGGATCAGAGGCCAGATCTGGTAGCTCAGATCTGGAGGTTTATCTTAAATTTTAAATCAATTCCCTGTGGACGATCTTTTACTCACTTACATTTAAAACTTGCTACAATTGGCCCTGATCTTGCAGGCCAGTGTTAGCCCCAATGTGCTGATATCCCTTTCATAAGTTAACATCCATATAACCTAGCATTCTTTAATTCTTTAATTTTTGATTCATAATGCACACAATTATGGCACACTTGGAGCGACAACAGACACTTTTGCAAACTCTTTCTTTCTTAGATAGTTTTTATTTTATTTTCCTATTTTTCTTTCCATCGCATTTGTGACAGCCCGAATTTCGACATCCCGAAATTCGTGCCATCTGCACGACCTTCAAGGCCGTGCCTTAATTTCATATCATAACTCGCCGATATATATACAGCCCAACTGTAATTGCAGCACATGCGAACACTCTAAATAAAAATATGAAGTTATAGGATAGTTGATCCTACAAGGCTGTCCCTGTTCCATGCCACTTCATGGACATAAGGACATACCCAAAAGTTTAATGACAATTATTCTTCTTAAATAGTTTACCAAAAGACAGTATTTAGACCTTCCAAATAATGAGGTTCGACATATTACGTCATACATAGTACTCTCTCAACTCACTCTTAGGATATGCAGCGGGTTTCCTAGAAGAATTCCTCAGGAGGAGGTTCTGTCTCTTCAGTGGGTACGAACTCCGATGCCCTTGGATTTACTTTACCTGAAGTCTCTGCCGCCGCTAGTCCATGACCTGTGACGTATAGTCTAAAGGGTGAGCTACATCCTAGCTCCGTAGGGAAAACAAAAGAGCATATAGATCATCCTTCACACATATGTCAGTAACTTAATAAAACATAAATTTTCAAGAAAACATTTATGTACAACTACTTGGATAACAGGAATAACTCAATGGTTCCAATCACTACTTATCATGGCTTTGTTTAATCTCTTTATAAGTTTATTTGTGAACTTGGCCTAATCTCTTAAATCTTAACTTAATTAATCCTCGAGCAGTATAGCATCGAGCCCCGATGGAATACCCGCCATCGTCGTCTAACTAGACAGTTGTTAAGTGTATTCCCTGGGAATACTGCCCGAGCCCCTTCCTCATAGGCGGCGGGGTCTATTCTCAATCTACATCCCTGGGATGTTATAATTGTACGGATTGGCCGCCGTACCGGTCACGGATATCCTGCCGAGTCAGTCGTGGGTATCCCGCCACGTCGGTGGGGTATTCTAATCAACCTTAAATAACAAAAGTATCAATGTGCTTTACATATAGTTATTCACCGTGATTGTGCTAAATATATTACATTAGGCCTTATCACGTTATCTTTGTTTCTCTGTTTGTTTTCTTACGCATCCCTGGGATGCCCCATGCTTCTATTTCACCTTTCTTTGATTTAACCACATTATCTTTCGTCCCCTGGGGACCTCAGGATTTTCCACATTGGAACACGCACACACACCCTTATCATGAGGATTTATAAAATATACACTATTTAAATGGACTACACTACACATATGAGTTCACAGAATAATGCACATGTTCGAGAGAATTCCCTACCTCGACGAATCTCAAAGCACGCTTGTCCTTAGAGGGTTAAAATGCATCAACCTACATTTAAAAAGAATTTTACTTTAGGATGCTCTAAGGTCTTTGGGGTGTAAGACACCCGAGTTTCTTATATTAGGAAACCAATATTTGAGTGATCACCGGACCTCGCTCGCGCGGTCATTAGCCCTCGCTCGAGCGGTCACTTGACCTCGCTCGAGCGGTCTCTTGACCGCGCTCGAGCGGTCGAATCGAGATCGCTCGAGCGGTTAAATCGAGCTTTCGAATTTTTCTGTGGACCCTCGCTCGAGCGAGCTCCCCTTTAGTTTTAGGGACCGCTCGAGCGAGCCCAGAGCCACATTTTTCTATATTCATCCTCGCTCGAGCGAGCCTCTTTAGATCGCTCGAGCGAGGAACAATGATTTTGTCCCTCGATCAGATCGAGAATATGCTTCCACTCATCATTTACCCTTTATCTTATACAAGGAAACATTTAGCCAACCTCTTTCCTACTATTTAAAACCTTCCTAGGCATCTATCATGTCCTTAACGTACCTCTGACGATGAAACCGCACCGGTCTGATTTATGATTTGAATATCTACTCGGTTATCCGGCCTCCCTGGTTCGTCCTCCCGTCGTTTCCTTTGATCTCCTATGCCGACCTAAGTCTCAACGAACCCTAGTTCTCTACCAGGCTCTTTTCTTCTTTCTCTCTATATTCCCTTCTCTCTATTTAGGTTAGAATAGATTTACGTAAGGGCTCCTCTCTCTCCTTTTCACTTTTATATCTAAAATTTTTGGGATATACTAGTGTGTTTCCCACGTACACACTTAAAGTATTTGGGTCGTTTTGGTCTCCTTGTGAAACACATATACCTATGTGTGTATGCGTGCCGTGCACAAATCGTGAAAAAAATCTGGGTTGTGACAGCATTATTTTGAACCCTCTTAAATATATGAGTCTTCGTCAAAGACTGGAGATGTCCGGTATATGAAGAGTGAGTTTAGGAGACCCACCATTATGGGGATATCACGACAACCCTGTATACGAAGAAGAATCACTTTACGATTCCAGCATACGACAACCTGAGATTAACATGGTTGGCAAACAAGAAAATCTCTTCTCTATCACACACACCAGTAATAATCATAATGGGAGAGATAGTAACACTGAACAAAACCTCACTGCTCAACAAATTATAAAACTTAATATTCAAATAATACAAAGAGGAGACGATGACTCCGAGGAATTGCTTCGAGGATTGGCTGCTGCATACGAAACCATTAGGTCATGACAATATTCAAAAGAACAAGAGCGACAGGAAAGGCCACCACCTATCCCAAGCACAGTGTCAGCCCGCACCTCACCATTGAGATAACCTACTCTCATGTTCTTGAATGATGATTCCCCGAACAAGGTTGGCTCGTGGGTTGCTCCAAAAGATAACACTATCAAAATTAATGATCTCCCTAAGATGCTCGATGAATACATGGCCAAGAGAGATAGCCCTGGTCACTCATTCGGTTTCGACAAATTTTGTCAGGACGTTGAATTTAACTTACCAACATGATTCAAACCGCTAAAATTTACCAAATATAAGGGCATGGGAAACCCAAACCATCACTTAGCCCTCTGTTGCAACGATTGTCGACTCATACGTGATAATCAAAGACTTCTCATCCACTATTTCCAACGCTCATTAGAAGGAGAAGCTCTAGATTGGTTTGCAGGACGGTTTCTTTATAAGATAAAAATATTTGACGATTTAGTCGATAAATTCTTGGACCAATACAAGCATCTCATCCAAGAGACAGTCAGTCTCAGCGATCTGATGGCGGCAAAGCAAGGACCCGATGAAGAATTCACCGACTTCATCGCCAGATGGAAGAAACTCGCCGCCAGGACCGACACTTCAATGAAAGAGAAGACTCAGTTGACATTATCATCAATAACACTAGAGAATCATTAAAGAGTGCGCTTGTCATAAGTGATTGCACTGACTTCACTGCACTTCACTCCCGAGCATCCAGACTAGTGCGACATATTAAAGGCGGAGACCTCGCCCGATCCATAGTTACATCGAAAGTAGGATCTTCTAATGAATTAAAGTCAAGAAATAATAAGAAAGCTTCAGTGTAGACACCCCCATTTTGCCTTCTCGAGATATACTTTTTGTTCGGTCAACCTTTGACCTTTTTGACCCTGATATGGGAACCATGCACTGAAATATAGTACATGGCTGAAACAATAGCTCTGTGGCTCAGATCCCGAAGTAGGGAGACTATATACTGAAATAATAGTATATAGTCAGAATACAGACTGAAATAATAGTCTTGCATTTCATTCTAGAGACCAGACCCGAACAACCCCAAATTAAGCGCATGAAACCCCGTGCATAATTCGATTGCACGCCACACCACAAACGCGCAATCAGTCCCCCTTTTAGACCAAGCCTCCCTTATCAGACCTATCCGAGGCTCGATTATGCGCTTGAAATCAGACGCGCGATCGAATTGAGCGCTACAAAACTAGCACACAATTGGCCTATGCCCGACATAGTCTCACTACCCTTAACTCATAAGTTTCCTTGATTAAGCGCTTCTGAAGAACTGCTTAATCAGATTGCGCACCTCCCATCATGTGCGCAATTAGCCCTAATTTTTGTTAGGACTGAGAAATTCGTTGAGCAAGTCAGCCGGTCGCTCACTGAGTTGTTGACCGGCTCAAAGCAATTAAGCGCCAGGAAATTGACACGTAATTCAATTAAACGCCCGAAACACGACGCGTAATTGAAGAAAAAATTATAAAAGATTTTTTTTCTTAATTCGCCTAGGAGGCTAGCAATTTTTCGAGAGAGAATAAATTTTTTTGGAATTCTGAAACCAGAGAACTTCGAGGACAGACATATAGAGCAACCTAGTCATGATTTTGAGATTCAAGCCTCGAATCTTTGAGCTTTCTCTCCACAGCCCCGACCCTTAGGTAATAATTTAATCTTTTAATCCGCAACGATAACTTCTAATCTCTAGATCTAGGAATTTTATTATTATCGTTTACTTTTAGACCGTAGCACCATTTTCGGACCGAAAATCTATATATCTGGTTCTAGTTCTTTGTTTCTAGAACCAGTCCTTAATCTATCGGTCTGATATACTGATTCTAGACTTTAACTCTATTCTAAAATTTCGATCTATAGTCCTATCATTAATTTCTGGTTCTAATCCTTTGATTCAGAACCAGTCCTTAATCATATGGCCTGATTTCCTGATTTCGGACCCGAATTCAGTCCTCAAAATTTAAATCATAGCTTTAATTCCCTATTTTTAATACTTTAAAAAAATCTCAAATATTAATTCTAGTTTTATAATTCTAGTTTATAATTTAATTCATAATTATTATTCTGAAATCAACTCTGAACAGCCCAAATACCATGTTACGGTCCAAAAATCAATTTGTGTTTAATTTCAGCCACCTGATTTGCCCAAGGGAGCTTACGGAGGGTACTCGGGAACGAGGCCAATCCTCCTTAGCATAGAGGGCCCAAACCCCTTTTTTTAGGAATTTAGGAATTAAGTAATTGCTTTAGTTTTACATTTTTAGCATGATTAATTAGTAGGTTTATTTTATTTCAGCATGCTTAATTAATTATCGTAAATCTTAGTATGACTGAGTAATCTCTTTAAATCTGAATTTAATTGAACAATTCCTTGCTTCAATTACAATTTAATAGAATTAATTTCGTTGCTTCAACTAAATTTTTTTTAGCATAGTCAATTCATTGCTTTAATTAGAGATTTTTATAAAATTAGTTTATTTATTTTAGTCAGATTCGGTAAAAATTAGTTTATTCATCTTAATCAGATTTTATTAGCATTAATTACTTTGCTTAAATCAGAGTTTCGGTAAAATTAGTCCTTTTATTTCAATTAGCACATGACTGTTATAATTGCTGCAATTAGAATTTCAATAGAATTATTATACCTTATTCAATCAGAATTCTAATACACCTGATATGTCTGAACAAATTAAAGTCTCACGAGTACTATTATACATGCATTCCTAGTAGTATTGGGAAACTAATATTAATTAGACTTCTAATAGAATTGGGAAATCAACATTAACTGGACTCTTAACCGGATTGGAATAAACCTATACAACTAAATTCATAACAGAATCAGGAAAGTCTAAACTGATCAAAATTATAACTATAAAAGGGAATAAAAAGGAATTAAACTATCTAATAAAAAAAAATAGAACGCTGCTGACGTTTGCAGGTGGATGATTCAGTATAAAAGTGACCCACACCTGCTCTTAAGCGTGATCATTGACGTGTTACAGCGTAAATAAATATATGCAGCTGGCGATTGCAATAAACTAGGAATCCTCCAAGAAACTAGGAATCCCGTTATTATTATTTTTTACTTTAATTATTCCAAACGACGCATCGCTAGAGTCCATCAGGACAGAATTGGAAGCCACTAATTCAACGGGAACAGAGAGGAACCCAAAAAAAGCGCGCATCACCAGACTGGCGATCGCGATGGGCATTTTCGTAAACTCTGTTTCTAGATCGTTAGTTTCTGGCCTATCTCCCTATTTTTCTCCTTTCCATTGTGTCATTTAGATTCTCTTTTATATATATGAGTCTTCGCCAAAGACTCGAAATGTCTGGTATACGAAGAATAAGTTTAGGAGACCCACCGTTGTGGGGATATCATGACAACCCCATGTACGGAGAAGAATCGTTTCAATATTCTAGCCCACGACAACCTGAGATTAATATGGCTGGTGAGCAAGAGAATCCCTTCTCTACCCCATACCCCGGGAACAATCATGATGGGAGAGATGGTGGCATTGGACAGAACCTTACCGCTCAACAAATTATAGAACTCAGTATCAAAAGAATACAAAGAGGAGATGACAATTCCGAAGAATTGCTTCGAGGGTTGGCCGTCGCATACGAAACCATTAGGTCATGATAATTTTTAGAAGGACAAGAGTGACAAGAGAGGCCACCGCCCACCCCCAGCACGGAATCAGCCCGTGCCACCTCACTGGGACAACCTGCCCACACATCATTCAATGATGACCCTCTGGACAAGGTTTACTCATGAGTTGCTCCAAAAGACCGCACCATTAAAATCGAAGATCTCCTTAAAATGCTCGATGAGTACATGGCCAAGAGAGAGCGTCCCGGACATCCATTCGGATTCAACAAATTTTATTGAGACATCGAGTTTAATTTACCGATAGGATTTAAGCCACTAAAGTTTACTAAATATAACAGCACTGAAAATCTGAACCATCACTTGGCCCTCTTTTGTAACGATTGCCGACCCATATGTGATAATCAAAGACTTCTCATTCACTATTTCCAACGTTCGTTGGAAGGAGAAGCTTTAGATTGGTTTGCGGGACTCCCGCTTTATAATATAGAAACCTTCGACCAATTAGTCGGTCAATTCCTAGACCAATACAAACACTTGATCCAAGAGACAGTTAGTCTCAGCAATCTATTGGCAACCAAGTAAGGACCTGGGGAAGAATTCACTGACTTCGTCGCCAGATGGAGAAAACTTGCCGCTAAAACTGACACTTCAATGAAAAAGGACTTAATTGATATTATTATCGGCAACACTAGGGAACCGTTAAAGAGCACACTCGTCATAAGTGATTGCCCTGACTTCGCTGCACTCCACTCTCGGGCATCCTGACTAGCGCGATACATTAAAGGCGGAGATCTCGCGTTATCCATAGTTACGTCAAGAATAAGCTCTTCCAGTGAATTGAAATTAAAAAATAATAAGAAAGCGTTAGGAACTGAGCAAGTTAACACCGTCGTCAACCAAGGGCAAAACTCTAATAACAAAAATTTCCAACCACGAAATTTCGGACAGAACCAAAACCAACAACGGTATACCAACCAAAGTTAAGGTGCTAGTCAGCAAAGATACACGAACTAAAACCAAGGCCAGAATCAAAGTCAAGGCCAATACCACAACAGGAACCAATACCCTAACACCTATCATAATCAGAACACGACACAGAACCGATTGGCCCATGCATCGAATTATAATAACGTACCCCCATCGTAAAACTTCAACCCAGCCGAGGCCCTTACCAACCAAAGCGGGAATACTATCCCCCTTTATCGGATACGATTCCCAATATTTTCCATCTTCTTAACACTCAGAATCTCCTCCAATTCCTGCAGGAAAAACCTCGCCCATGGCCTGCAAATCTGGACTATAGTAAATACTGTGCCTTCCATCAATATGCGAGACACGACTTAGAAGACTGTTGGGTCCTTTGGGACGTGATCTATGATATGAACGACCAAAATCAAATTGATTGGGAAGCATTTAAAAATCCCAATCCTAATAATAACCAACCCCAATAGAATTTAGGGGTCATAAACGACCCTATGCCCAACCACAACCAAGCAACACTAGCCCAGGTCACTACCATGGATCTCCCTGGTCAATGTTCCCTCCAGCCTTCTACCTTAATCACCCGTATCCAGCCCTCTGCCGCTTCCGCCACACTGGCAAAAACTTCTTCACCCCTACATCCATCAGCCCTGATCACTCGAATCACCCCGCTGAGCCCACCTCCATACCCAAAGTTCACTTAGATACGAGTACATTCCTTTAGGGCCAGGAGACCATTCCTCCGTTGTCACGCACCAGAACCTTCAACCCCTCCAAATCCTGAACCAACATCCCCACCACTCCCTTCATCCGATTCTGAATTTGAGTACGGATATCACGTTCTCCAGACTGCAACCCAAGCTGCCGTAGAGCTCACCGAAGAACTTAACTTTGGCATTGAAGAGAAACCTAAGAAGCTATTAATTAGCGCAACGCTTAACTCCAAGGAACGCCGACAAATTACACAAGTCTTGCAAGAGCACCTCGACTCTTTTGCATGGTCCTATGAGGACATGCCCGGTTTAGACCCGAGTTTAGTAGAACATCGTCTTGTCTTAGAATCCGATGCAAAGCCTGTTAAGCAAAAACTCGGTAGGATGCACCATAAAATTGCCCTCCAAGTCAAAGAAGAAGTTGACAAATTACACAAAGCCAAATTTATTCGGGTCATTCTTTACCCTAAGTGGGCCGCCAACATAGTACTTGTCGCTAAGAAGGACGGCAGAGTACGAGTTTGCATCGACTTCCGAAATTTCAACCAGGCATGCCCAAAAGACGACGTCTCACTTCCACACATTAACACTCTTGTCGACAACACTGCAGGACATGAGATGCTATCCTTTATGGATGGCTTCTCTAGATATAATCAGATCAAATTAGTAGAGTCTGACCAAGAGAAGACTTCCTTCACCACACCATGGGGAACATACTGTTACGTCATTATGTCTTTTGGGCTCAAGAACGCAGGACCCACGTATCAATGCGCCATGATGACTATCTTTCACGATATGATGCATAAGTGTGTAGAAGTCTAAGTCGATGACATATTAGTGAAGTCTCAAACACGAATAGGATATGTTGAAGCACTTCAACTGGTGTTACAGAGAGCTAAGAAATACCAGCTAAAAATGAACCCAAAGAAATATGTCTTCGGGGTCACCTCCGAAAAATTACTTGGTTTTATAGTTAGCAAGCGAGGGATCGAAGTTGACCCTGCAAAAGTTAGAGCCATCCTCGAGATGCCACCTCCCAGTAATATCAAAGAATTACGAGGCCTGATAGGAAGATTGCAATTCATCAGGAGATTTAGCTCCCAACATTCAGATAGATGTGATCCTTTCTACAGGCTACTTAAAGGAGGGGTTGAGTACAAATGGGATGACTAGTGTTAGCAAGACTTTGACAACATCAAGAAATACCTCCTTAACCCGCCTATACTATCACCACCTGTCATCGAAAAACTACTAATTTTATACCTCTCGACGAGTGATAAAGCCATGGGAGTAATTCTGGGACAATATGAAGAAGACGGCAAGAGAGAGAAGGCTATCTACTAGCTCAGTAGGACGATGGTTGAATATGAACGAAAATACACTTTAATAGAGAAGACTTGCCTCACATTGGTGTGGGCCTCTACCAAATTACGACACTATTTTGGAGCACATAAAATACTAGTATTAGCCTGAATGGACCCTCTGAAGTACGTATTCGAAAGGCTCGCAACATCAGAAAAGATCGCTCGCTGACACATGCTATTGCAAGAATTCGATATTACTTATGTCACGCAAAAATCGATCAAAGGACAAGCCATCACTGATTATCTCACAGACCTCCCACTCCCGAATGATGAACCTATACATGCGGATTTTCCCGACGAAGACCAATTCACGATTCGTAACGAAGAGCCCGACAAGACCTCATGGACTCTTTATTTTGACGGCGCTTTAAACCACAAAGGAAAGGGCATCGGGATAGTCCTCCTAAGCCCAGAAGGAGTCATCATGCTTAAAGCTTTTCAACTCGATTCCCCTGTCACTAACAATGTCGCAGAATATGAAGCCTTTATAGCTGGACTTCGAGCAGCACTATAATTAGGAGTTAAACATTAAAAACCATCGGTGACTCCAAACTGGTAATTTCATAAGTCATAGGAGAATGGAAAACTAAGGAAAGGAGACTAATGACATACCTAAAAACTGCTCAATATTTAGTAAAGAAATTTGAAAGGATATCTTTTATGCACATCCCTAGATTAGAAAATGAGCTCGCAGATTTCTTAGCCATGCTAGCCTCGATCATCCAAATACCTATCGAAAAAAATATCAAAACCTTCTTCATCGAAAAACTGATAGTACCTGCCCACGAGATAGCATGGACCATCAAGAGAGAATTACCCATCCTCCCCACAAGTACAGGGCCGAAAGAAGCAATCACCTCAGAAAAGCACGTCAAGGTAGAAACCAAAGTCACTATATTTAGATTTGAAAAATCACCGAATGACGATGGACAACCATGGTACTTCAATATCTGGAATTTCTTGAAGTATCAAAATGTTCCTTCGTACACTACGAAAATCGAATGGAAGACTATAAGGAACCAATGCGCCTGATTCTGCATACACGGTAAAACATTATACAAAGAAGCCTTCATCAATTGAGTACTACTACGATGCGTCACGACCGCCAAAGGACAATACATCATCCAAGAAGCACGCGCTAGTGCCTGCGGCGCCCACTCCGATAGACAGAGACTTGGCGATTAAGTTATATGAAAAGGTCACTTTTGGCCGACAATGATCAGAGATTGTCACCTCTACGTCCAATCCTGTAAGCAATGCCAAGAACATGCCTCACTCATTAAAGCTCCATCAGTTGCATTAAACACTATGACCTCGCCATAGCCATTCTCAATGTGGGTCTTCGATATCATTGAACCCTTCACCGACACAGTTGGGAATACTCACAAGCATGTGTTTATTCTTACAGCAACTGAATACTGCACCAAATGGGCAGAAGCTGAATCCTATGTCAGAATCACCGCTTCAACAATCGTGAGGTTTATCATTCAGAATATCATCACCCGATTTGGAGTTCCCAGGATGTTTGTCACTGATAATGGACCACAGTTCATCGCTGAGAAGATGAAGAAGTTATGCAAGAAGTACGATATTGATTTATGTCACTCATCACTGTTCTACCCTCAAGGCAATGGACAGGTAGAAGCTACAAACAAAACACTGATTCGAATGCTAAAACACACAGTAGAAATAAGCACTGGAGCTGACTGGCCTGAATGACTACCAGAAGCACTTTGGGCCTATAGGACCTCTATTCGTATGGCCACTGGCCAAACTCTCTACCTCCTCACCTATGGGATGGAGGCAGTGCTACCATATGAGATACAAGTACCGTCTTTATGTATTCAACTCGATGATGAACGATCCTTAGATGAGAGGAGAATTGTCCTACTTACGTAGCTAGAGCAGCTTGATGAAACATGTCTAAGGGCAGCTGATTACGCTCAGGTATATCAGAGGAGAATGGCCAGGGCTTACTATAAGAAAGTCCTTGAACAAACCTTTAATGTTGGAGAATTAGTCTTGAAGAAAATCATGCCTTCCAAGCATGCCCACCCGAAGGGAAAACTAAAACCAAACTGGGAAGGCCCATATGTCATAACAGCTGCATACCCTAGGAATGCCTATAAACTGGCGAACCAAGATGGGGAAGAACTCCCTAGTCCTTGGAATGTCATGTACCTTAGAAAATACTACCCCTAACCCTGGGATCGTCACATCCCGTGGTTAAATACTTATTCTTACTACCCCCGTAGTCGTCACGACCCATTTATTGGTCGTACGCTTTCAATTCTTAGAATATCCTTAAGACCTCCGATCTATTGCCCACCTTTTCTCACTCGGGCAATTTGATCAAAGGATTAGTGACCTATCTAACCCCTTTCAAAAGCATAAGTAACACCCGATCCTCTCTTCCCTTCCTCTGCCATTAGAGGAGACGTTAGAGTAAAAAAAGGGAAGATGTTAGGTTCAATCAAAAATCATTATTCTTGCGCTAGCAGGATGCTTTCAAAAAAATATATCCGTTTACATGTTAAAAAAAAAAGATCGGGTGAGAGAATTACGACGAATGAACAAGTCAATGAGCTCAGGGAAGCATAAGCAGACCATGAGGACATCTCTGGTAATTTCACTAGAAGTGTATAAGCAAGCTGCGAGAGCACCCCTGATGTCCCCATACTACTAGATGTCATTGTAAGATGGTGGGAGGAGGATAAACTCCTACTAACCAAAGAATGTGAGATTTTGATGGTGCCGAAACATGACGAAGAGCTCGATCATGGCATCCCGTACCCCCCTGAGAAAAAAACTGTTACCTACCCCTTTTGGAAAGTATTAGATACAAACTACTCCCATCACTGAGCCTTACCTCTCTCTGCTATTTTCATTTTCGAACAATAAATCAAAAGTCTTGCAGGATATTCTTAGAAATGAAACCGAAAACTGATGAATGACGACTGGCACAATCACCTATTATACATACCATACTTCTCCCTAATAACCACGAGATAGGATGACCACCACCCTAGGATAGACCTCGTATACAACTGACCTAATCATAAAGATGACCTCACCAGTTCGGTGACAGCACTGATCAACTTTTTTCCTTCAAAACTAACTCACTAAATACCCATGACTGCTTACAGACCCAAAGTGCTTATCTCGAAACCCGGAAGAGCTCCATTGCATCTTGATGCTGGGGCATTTTTTTTTCGGATTAGGAAAAGAATCATGTCAAAAGCGCTGGCTTGTCCACAAAGAAGATAAGAAATGATGAAGTTACCCTCCGGGAAGCACTACCGAAGATACCATACTGCCGATCCTACCACGCTCCTACACTGGGGAATTTTTATTTTATTGTTTTATTATTATTTCCATTTTAGCTATTTGCTTTCTTTGTTGCATTATTTTTTGTTTCAAAAAAAAAAAAAAAAGAGAAAAAAAAAGAAGAGAAAAGTGCACATTTCCATCTTTTGCTTCCAGACTTCGGTCTGAGATACTTACCCCCCTTGGCAATTGGCAAGGGGGTGAACAAAACTACTAACATCATTACTTTTACATGTGTAGATACGCAAACAACCTTCAACCATAACCGGGCCAGCTCAGCAAGCGTCCAAGTCCCAATAACAGTTGACGACGCTAAAGCAACTAAAAGCAAAAGTAGATGCTAGAGCTAACAAAAAGGAAAAGGAGCCAATCAAGTACATCTAAATAAAAAAAAATTTATATCTCTATATATGTGTCAAAAATTTTTCCATTTCTTTTTACACCTATCACTGGGGACACCCCCTATATACACAATAACACACATGCTATAGATACAAAAAAAAACACACACACACACCTAATCCCTACGCTGCATCTGGAACGGTCGAGCACTGCTATCCCCAGTATCATCAGCTCGGAGGTCTGTGGACTGGTTCTCTGAAAATACAATCCTGGCTCTCGGAGTCGGCGAAACCTCTAAGTGACGAGGCCCTGCCACAGATCTCCCCTCACTCGTCTGGCTGACAGACCGCCTCGATCAAGAATGAGGAGGATATCTCGCTAGAACCTCACGAACCACTGCATCCTCATGAGCATCACCCCTGGCACGATCATGCGACATGCGATGAGACTGTCCAGCAGAGGAACCCGTCGCCCTCGAATCCGGTCCACCAAGCTGATGAGCTAGCCTATATATCCCTCGCTCACTCCTTAGCAAACGATACTGTAGCTGATCTAGGGACGCCTACATCGCTGCCCACATCGTTCAACGAGCTGCCTCTAATGCCTCAGTATGAGTCATCTGAGTTGCCATCATCTCAGCAAATAAGTCAGCATGACTGCGTCTCCCCAAGGACTCCTCTTGCCTCAGGAGTGGCTCGCGCTCGAGCCACCTCCAGACGCGCCTCCTCTAGCTGACAAACCTGCATAACTGCA
This sequence comes from Chloranthus sessilifolius, assembly GCA_021018995.1. Lineage (NCBI taxonomy): Eukaryota > Viridiplantae > Streptophyta > Magnoliopsida > Chloranthales > Chloranthaceae > Chloranthus > Chloranthus sessilifolius. Next base: position 84,173,474 of record CM037590.1, on the reverse strand, counting down.
TCAAGTCAAGCAAAAAAAAACTAATATATATATGAATAAAATAAGAACTATGAAAAAGGAAAGAACCATATCAGATTCAGCCTCTCCCCCAAGAGTCACTCAACTGTCTCAGCGGTCACTGGATCAGCAGGAGGCACAGAAGGAACAACAAACATAGGCGGCTGCAATAAGAACAAATAAATACATCAAAAATACTATAATGAAAAATAAACTATAAATACAATAGTTAAAACATACCTGAGTAGGGATAGGAATAGACTCCTAAGGGAGAGCCTCGAGAGTGAAATCCGGAACAGCCTGCAAAGAACCAAATAATCCAACACAGGATATGTCAGAACAAAATAAAGATGGAATAATAAAAAAGAATTATCCCACATCAAAAGAAACTTTACCTGACTCTCGGGACATAGAGAGGCAGCAGTCACCTCCCTCGTCTGAAGATTCTTGGCAACCTGACGCTAAAATACCACATGATATTAGTAAACTACTAAGAAATCAAAACAATGACATCCAACAAACCAACGCAATGACGCAAACAATATGATAGATTAAACAGAACTTACCCAATGATCTAGCTCAGTGCGAAGCTGAGCCATCGCTGGATCCTCCTGACTAGAGAAAGCAACTGAAGATGGATCGAATGCCGAAACGGGACTGCCGGCAGCCAGCTCGGCCCTCTACAAATAGTAATAAACACATCAGTTGGCAAGCTTATGATGCCAATAATTGAATACAATCATACTTGTAGAGACACTTACCAATCGGTCAATCTCAGATCGTAGACTGGCCGCTATCTCCCGGTCAGCTAGCTGCTGACTGCGATAGACATCCAACGGTGCCGCCTGACGAGCGACCTCACCCTCCCTCTCAGACTGTTCAAGATAAAAAAAAATGAGACACCACAACCATGTTAGAGCGACCGAAAAACTAAGTCCACATAATAATAAAAAAAAAATTGCAAATTAACTCATTAGGAGCTGTCTAGCCTCCGCTAATCGAATCCCTAACTCATCCTCCGCTCCCTTGGCCTGAGCAACTGAGGAGGGTAAAGACTGCCGCATCTCCTCATTCGAACGAGAAGCACACCCCATTCGCTCCATCTCCTTATGGAGAGCGTTTAACGCCCCTCGCACGCTCGCAGTGAGATACCTCTGCACTAATGTAGCCAACCTCTCCCTCAAAGTCGATGTTGACTCCGACCCTCCGATTGCCAAAGAGCTTCTCCCATAGAAGGGACGTGTGAAGAGGCGCCCGCCACCCAATGCACTAAACCACCGTGCATACTCTCGGGCGTTCGCCTCATCGCACGCCCCTCTAGCTCTAGTCCCCTAGCTCTAAAATCTGCTATTCGAAGAGCCATCCGTGCTGTAAAATTTTGGCTAGGAGGGCCGGTCATCCTCTTCGCCACTCTGTGGCGAATATCTGGAGGGACTCCCTGAGCGAGCCCTAGCTGCCGTACCACGCAAGAAGTGTGGATATGCTCTACCCTCTCAAAACAATGGACCCATATGTCCACATCGAAGAAAGGCCGACTAGATTGAATCACTGGCACGCCGGCATCCTCCTCATCCTCGTAGGGCCTCCAGATCACCTACAACCAAATAAATGAATCAACCCTCAATGAAGACATAGATCCTAAAACACCAAAACAAAAAGAATGCGTACGCATGACAATCTATACCTGCCCTACATTCATATCCTCAAACAGGCCTCACGAGGTCTGAAGATCCGAAGACCAATGACGACCCCTCAACGCCTCCCTCCACATGTGCATCCGCGGGAATGTAAACTTCATCTTCAACAGAACCCTCGGACGAAGGAAAGCGAAATGATCATACACCCAAAACTAAAAGGAAAAGTAACAACAATAACAGCGACACATGAGGAGAAACATTTACCATTAAATGATAAAAAATTAACTAAACTAAAGACATCATGATGCTAATTAACTAAAACTCACCTAGATGAACAGAAGGAAACCCTCGATCGATGCGGCACCCTATCCCCGACGGTAAAGCTGCTCATAAAGATGCGCCAACGCGTTCGCACCCCACGCATAGGTAGGGACTCGATCCAGATCCCAAAGTAGCGTAATAATTAACCCGGTGACGCATCCCAGAGTCGAAGAAGAAAAAAGTACGGCACCGAGGAAATGCATCAAAAATGCTCGGAGCACCCTATCCGTAGCTACCCCCGGCTCCACCACGGGCTCTCGACCCACCACTACTGTACAACGTGCCTCATAGGTCACCTTCACCTCCGAATGGCACCTCGAGGGGAGGAAGCCACTCACAAATGTATCGAAAAATCAAGTGACTCGAACTATGCTAGGCCCCGAGCCGCTCGACCTATACGGCACACCTAAAATCTCCTCACACACCTCTAGATAATGACTTGTCATCCGCCCCGTGATCGGCTCGCCCTCAAAATGAAAACCGATGATGCAGACCCAGCCCTCTGGAGTCGGTAACATCATCCAAACTAGAAAGAGAAGCGCCTGATGCTCCTCCCTCCACCTCTCAAAGAACACTGCAATCAGGCCACAATCGACCTAAAAGGGCTCCAACTCTAGGATCTGTCCAAAACCAAAAGACACTAATCACGCCTATTGAAACTCTGGCAAGGCACGATACCAAGCATGAGACTCGGTCCATGCCGAGCTGATAGTCAGCTGCAGGGGCTCCTATTGAATGAAACACGTACAATAACAGTAAAACTAACACATACTTATGACGAAAGGCAAATGAATTAAAAAAAAAGAAAAAAAGAAACTAAAAGCGAGTCAAATATGCCCCAGACACAATGACAAATTAAAATAAACACGCAAAACATGATAAGAACAACTAAGTAGAAACATAACCTACCCCTAGATGGAATCATGATGCATGAGTAAACACACTATCAATCATTAATGCAGGTTTGACATAAATTAGAAGGGTTTCAAATCCTAATAAGCCTATGTCATAACCTAAGTCGCTAAGGAAATGGAAGAACTCTTTCTCATGAGTGCTTACCTGGCCTCGAGCAAAGAAATCCTCCAACGGGAAGCGCCTGCGATCCGGATGCTCCACAGCCACACCTTGGTGCTCCGCAGCTGCACCCTCAGCTCCCTCACCCGCAGGTATCTCACCCTTGACTCTCTCACCCTCACCCTCAACAACCCCCTGCTCAATCTCGAGCCCTCCTCCCTGACCACCGACTGGTCAAACTCCGATATCTCCTCTCCAGCTACCTCCCCAATATCCGCCTCCTCGACAACATCGGTCCGGGCCTCAGACGTCTCACCTATCTCCGCTCCTAGCATCCTCTCCAACTAAAAAATAGTAAGAGCAGGTCTACCACCACCCTTAGACTCCATCCTAGAATGAAGAACTCGAGAAACTAAAGAGAATGAAAGAAACAACGTCTGAAACGGACGACTGAATCACAAGATATCACGAAAATACGAAAACTAGAGTGCACAGAAACAAGAAAATCAGAGAATCAGAGACTTAAATGGATTGCGCGACAAAAATGAGAAACTTTAAGTCATTTATAGGGAACAGTCGAATCGCGCGCTTAAATCCAGGCGCCCAAACCAATACGCGCCACCTTGGTAGCGTATAATTTAAATTACACGACCTATCTAGAGCGCACAATCTAATCGTCGCCCGCTCAAACTAACCCGACCACTTGGTTGCGCATCGCCTTCTAAGCGCATAATCACATCAAGCGCCCTTACCAGCGCGCGCAAATGCCAATAGTCACTTCCACAGTAACCACCACCGCCCTAATCAAGCACCGCTCACCCTGCATTTAATTTGATTAAATGACCAAATATTAATGCATAATAACCTTTTGATGCCTTGGAATACGTGCCTTAAGACTGGCGTACAATTCATTTAAACCATAATGAAGCGCGCAATTCCCTGGAAAATAAAAATTATATGGATACAAAACAACACTTTCACAGACCGAAAACTAGGAGATTCCTGACACTAATTACTAGTTCAAACCATCCCCTTGTCAAGACTGATCTAAGAACACCCCTAACTTGCAAAATATATGCCCTAAAAGAACAAGAAGAACGAAAAACAATGACCTGACACCGTTCGCACACCCCAACCAAAGCTAAAACAAAAAAAGAAGGAGACTTGCCCCAAAATAAGACTAAAGCTAAAATTTTGCCTCAACTAACGCCAATCTAAAACTAAAATAAAAAAAAATGCCCCCATACCACACACAACCCCAATTGATGTTAAATTAAACAACCAAAAAATGTCCCCTTTTCTTTTTTTTTATATACACTAAGACCAGAAAAATGTCATCATTTGTACACTCTTATTAACCCCAGACTAAATTAAAAAATACTCCTAACATGCCCCGACCCAGAATAAATAAATTAAACAAATAAATCTCACACTCCAAATAAAATCAAATAAGCCACAAAATAAACTAAACTGAAATTTATAAAAGAATATAAAATCATAATCTTCATAAATAATTAAATAATTACAAAACACATCGAGGGCATACCCTCTGAATATAAAACTTAAAACAAGAAACTTAAAATCCACACGTTCAGGCAATCCCTGAATCCGAATTCATTCGAGAGACTAAAAATCTCGGAGAAACTCGAAGAAAGGAGGCGCCCTGAACGAACACTAGCCGTAATAACATCTTCCCCTTGCCCCGAGCCGGCAGAAAAGAAAGAGTGGCTCATGAAAAACCACCCAGGACCTGCAGGATCCACCCTTAGGAGCCTGCCTTGGAAACACTAAAAAGGAGGAGCAACTAACGCTAAATCTGCAGGACCTACCGAGGAAAAATAGGTATCGGTCACAAGAATTCTGACCCTGCCTTTTCCTTGACTTTCCTTTCTACCACCTTTTTCTCCTCCATCTCTTCCCTTAGCATGGTAACAATTCGACTGCTACCTTGCATTCCCAATCCCGTTCATTCTCAAAAGCCCATACAATAGACAATTCTTTGGGTCCAACACCCGGGATACAAAAGAGAAGGGAAGAAAAGACATTAATTAATTAATAAAAAAAATGCCCTAAAAAAGAATGCCTCAAAACTTTCAATCCTAAACTTAAAAAAAAAAAGAAACAAGAGCCCAAAACTTCTGGTTCACACATTTATAAACAACACTTCCTAAACCATAGAATGACAAGTGTTGCATCTTTAAACCCTTCTAATCTAATCTAAACCAATCACATACCCCCCTGAAAGACCACTATCCGTGACAAACATACATGAACCAATGATTACACAACACTTAACCCCCTAAGAGACACATAACCTAAGCAAAGGGATAAACCAATAGGATTTAGACATTTAACACCATCTAGAACCTTTGAAAACTCACTTTTTCAACCTCATGTTGAATTAAACAAAAGACAAAACTCAAGATAAAAATCAAACCTTAAACCAAAAAAAACTTTAAATTAAATAATAAAAACTTTAAATTAAAAACAACACAATTCTCTAGGATGAGACCCCGACTGGTTTGAAAAAAATGCCCTCAATCAATCAAATAGAAACAAATAAATTCTCTAAACCAGGCTCTATAAGATGAATTAACATCGAGATGAGCTCTGAATGAATAAGTCCTAAAAACTCTAAAGTAAAATCAATACTAAGTTAAACAAATTGAATAAATCCAACTAATCCGTTAATAAAATTAAACGAACAAACAAGCGCAATAAGAATAAAAGAAATGCCCCTTCATTTATAATATAAAATTTTACAAGTATCACCGGAGGCATACCTCCTGAATTTACAACCCAAAATGAAAACCTAAAACTTTAACCTACAACCCAAAACGAAGACTGGGTTCAAAACTGAGACGAAACAAGGAGCAGATTCCGCTCGGAGTGTCCAATTGGAGGCTTCAGGGAGAATTGGTTGGAAAACATATCCCGCCACTTTTGACCCCTTCTCTTCCGCTATCTTTGCCTCCTCCACCGCCGCCGCTTCAATGCTGCCTTCACTGCTCCTTAAAAAGGATTGATGTGAAGACAAGCCCACTTATTCCCAATACCGCCCCCAAGAATAATACTGTCCACGAGCATTACCTCGTGACGGAGATCACACAAAATTACAAATATAGGAAGAAACGACATTCCAATCGGACAGTTAGATTGCCCGATATCACTCAAACACGAACTTCAGGACACAAGATATTCAGAAAAGGTCAAAACTCTAGACTAAACCAAAATGAAAAACAAATGAAAGCTCTTTGGCTTATATAGAGTATAGACTCAATTACGCACACAAATACATGCGCTTAATTAGATCACGCGCCACTCATGTGGCGCATAATCCGAAATATGCTCTCTGACCCGAGCGAGCAATTAAACCATCGCCCGCGCCATCAATGCAATGCTCTGATCACGCGCAGTCTATAAACCATGCAACTCATTTAAACGACCCACTGTAAACACATAATACGAAAGGTCACCTGTACATTGACTGTACACTGACCAGGTGACGTTTCAATCACGCGTAAGGATTACATCGCATAATCCAATTACACACACACATACACGCACGTAAATGACCCTTCAAGTCTAAGATCGCACGCCTGAAAATGGGTGCGCAATCGTATTGAGCGACTGAAAATGGGCACGCAAAACTTAATTTTAGACAAAATCTACACCCTTACACCTTTGTATCCCATCTTGGTCAAGACCCCTTCGTCCCATCACGGCCAAGATTCTTTTATCACATCGCGGTCACACCCTTTTGTCCCATCGCGTGGCCTCACAGGCTGTCCCGACAGAAAAAAAGGGACATACTCACTCGTCCTATAGCATTAATCATCCCTTAGTCCCGTCGCGGCAAGACATGTACTCCTTACCACAATGCCCTCATGACCCCACCAAAGAAGGAAGACCCCACTACTATAACATGCACACATGCAATACCACCTCAATACCCAGTCCCATCAGAATAAATTAACCATACCCTCATGGCCCATCGTGAAAAGCTGAAAACAAACCGCCCAAAGATGAAGTCAATCACAATGCGACGTGATTTCTTTTGTAACCCAAGATCCACCAAAGAAAGACAACAATGTTCCATCATGCAAATAACATCTTACCAATGTCCCATTGCAAACCTCACTACCTGAAAATAAAAGAAGGCTCAGGCATCGCATGCCACGCCATATGACGAAGAGAGGGAAAGCTTGGTCATGTCCCATCGCTAAGGCAACGGACTCTCTCTCTCCCTTTCTCGAATTAATCCCAAGGTCCCATCACGACATCATTTATCCCAAGATATTGTATCACAATCGCCAAGTCCTGCCACAGCAGACCTGAAGAGGAGAAATCTCCAAAGTCCCATCGCGACATCACATCCGAAGCACTGCATCACAATAATAGTCACAAAGTCTTATCGCGACACTACAACACCACCACAAACCGTACAAGTTACGTGAAACCCAGGTAAGTATCACCACAGGTAAGTACTACCCACTTTTTTTTCTTAATTACTCAATATTGCCTATTAATATAGTTAACTATGATTAAATCAAATATTTTCAAAACTCGTCTCTCTCGATTCGTGAGTCACTGTAGTCCTCCCATAAGAGACAATCATCAGTATTCGTCGAGAAGGTTAGATGTAGTATCCGGCATGCCAAGTGCCATCTTGACAACCATAATAATGGTCGAGTTCACAAATCTTGTACCGGTGGATCTGCTCAACAACGTCTCGGAAGCCACGTTTTCTGCCGTTTTACCATCGAATTGATCTGAAGTTAAAACCCCTAAAATTTCAAAATCTCAAAACCTCTTTATTTAAAAAAAAAAAAACCTTTATTTCACAAAGCAAAATCTCTTACTTCAAAAGAAACAAAAAAATAATAAAAATAAACTACCAAAAAAAGAGAAAAAAAAAAACAATAAAGCAACAAAATGAATAGACCCCGACTCACCTTTTACTAAATACCAAAAAAACAAAATACCAAGAAACCAAAAAAAAAAAATGAATAAGTACCCTATCACTTGTGCACATAAATTACATTTGAACCCGACCTTTAACTCCTAAGACTGCCTGAACCTGTAGTCAAGCGCATGCACCACTGCACATAATTGGATCAAGCGCATACTCCACTGTGCATAATCATTGGTTCAGACACATTAGGACTTAGACTGCCCAACCTAGACCACCCAATCTACAGACCAACCTTTGAACTTGTAATCAAGCACATATCCCACTGTGCGAAATTAGATCGAGCACGTATGCCATTGCGCAGAATCATTAATTCAGACACATTAGAAGTAAAATTTCCAATTTACCAACCTCTAATTTCCAAAAGAATCAAGCACACACGCCACTGCACAGAATTCAATTAAGCATACATCATAAAAAAAATACCTCAATTACTAGTCCAAGTCAACCATTCCCCTGGGAAGCCAAACATTGAGTATATTTAATCTAAGAACTAACAAATGCCTGTTGGAAAAGGAACGCATGACGTGCATTGGTGTGAGTAATGACGCGCCCGGTCTGATATGACTTGCAAAAGCCTTCGATATTACATTATATTTATCTCTTCTTTTATTATCGGTCCTTGGACCTTGTTTTGGACATTTGATTGATGCCCCAGTACCTTGATTGCGTAAAATCCCTTTGTTAGCTCGCGCCATGCGACGGGATGTGCCATGTACCCACAAACTCGAAATGTGCCCTTCGACAGCTACCATTTGCCCCTTAAATGCTCTATTTTAGCTTGCTCTGATAGATAAGAAAGCCAAATATGTCATGTCAGCATCACCAACTCACATTTGTGAATTCCTGAGAGAAATGAGAAGACACCTTGAATGAGGGGTGTCTACTTCTTCGACGCGTTCTTACTTCGCAAGAGCGCGCTGAAGAGGGGCATCTGTAGACACCCCCATTTTGCCTTCTTGGGATATACTTTTTGTTCGGTCAACCTTTTACCTTTTTGACCCTGATATGGGAACCATGAACTGAAACAATAGTACATGACTGAATATAGGCTAAAACAATAGCTCTTTGGCTCAGATCCCAAAGTAGGGAGACTATATACTGAAATAATTGTATATAGTCAAAATGCAGACTAAAATAATAGTCTTGCATTTTATTCTAGAGATCAGACTCGGATAACCCCGAATTAAGCACATGAAACCCCGTGCGTAATTCAATTGCACGCCACACCACAAATGCACAATTAGTCCCCCATTCAGACCAAACCTCCTTTCTTAGAGCTATCCAGACTCAATGACGCGCCTGAAATCAGACGTACGATTGGATTGAGCGCCACAAAACCAATGCGTAATTGGCCTAAGCCCGACCTAGTGTTACTACCCTTAACCCATAAGTTTCCTTGATTAAGCGCTTCTGAAGAACTGCTTAATCAGATTACGCACTTCCCATCATGCGCGCAATTAGCCCTAATTTTGTTAGGACTGGGAAACTCGCTGAGCAAGTTAGCCGAACGCTCACTGAGTCGGTGACCGACTTAAAGTGATTAAGCGCTAGGAAACTGACGTGTAATTCAATTAAACTTCCGAAACATGGCGCGTAATTGAAGAAAAACCTATAAAAGATTTTTTTTCTTAATTCGCCCAGGAGGCTGGCAAATTTTCGAGAGAAAACGGATTTTTTTGAGATTTCGAAACCAGAGAACTCCGAGGACAAACCCATAGAGCAACCTAGTCATGATTTCGAGATTCAAGCCTCGAATCTTCGAGATTTCTCTCCACAACTCTGACCCTTAGGTAATAATATAATCTTTTAATCCTCAACCATAGCTTCTAATATCTAGATCTAGGAATTCTATTATTATTATTATTATTTTCAGACCGTAGCACCCTTTTCGGACCGAAAATCTATATATCTGGTTCTAGTTCCCTGTTTCTAGAACCAGTCCTTAATCTATCGGTCCGATATACCGATTCTAGACTTTAACTAAGTTCTAAAATCACGATCTATAGTCCTATCATTAATTTCTGGTTCTAATCCTTTGATTTAGAACCGGTCCTTAAACATACGGCCTGATTTCCTGATTTCAGACCCAAATTCAGTCCTCAAAATTTAAATCATAGCTTTAATTCCCTATTTTTAATACTTTCAAAAAATCCCAAATATTAATTCTAGTTTATAATTTAATTCATAATTATTATTCTGAAATCAACTCTGAAATGCCCAAATACCATGTTATAGTCTAAAAATCAATTTGTCTTTAATTTCAGCCACCCGATTTGGCCAAGGGAGCTTACGAAGGGTACCCGAGAACGAGGCCAATCTTCCTTAGCATAGCGGGCCCAAACCCATTTTTTTTAGGAATTTTAGAATTAAATAATTGCTTTAGTTTTATACTTTTAGCATGATTAATTAGTAGGTTTATTTTATATCAGCATGCTTAATTAATTAAGTGTCGTAAATCTTAGTTGACTGATTAATCTTTGTAAATCTGAATTTAATTGATCAATTCCTTGCTTCAAATATAATTTAATGGAATTACTTTCGTTGCTTCAACTAGATTTTTTTTAGCATAACCAATTCATTGCTTTAATTAGAGATTTTTATAAAATTAGTTTATTTGTTTTAGTCAGATTCGGTAAAAATTAGTTTATTCGTCTTAATCAAATTTTATTAGCATTAATTCCTTTGCTTAAATTAGAGTTTGGGTAAAATTAGTCCTTTTATTTCAATTAGAATTCTAACAGGACTGTTATAATTGCCGCAATTAGAATTTTAATAAAATTATTATACCTTATTCAATCAGAATTCTAGTACACCTGATATACCTGAACAAATTAAAATCTCACCAGAACTATTATACATGCATTCCTAGTAGTATTGGGAAACTAATATTAATTAGACTTCTAATAGAATTGGGAAATCAACATTAACTGGACTCTTAACCGGATTGGAATAAACCTATACAACTAAATTCATAACAGAGTTAGGGAAGCCTCAACTAACTAGAATTATAACTATAAAGGGGAATAAAAAGGAAATTATACTATCTAATCCAAAGAAACAAAATGCTACTGACGTTCGCAGGCAGATGATTCAGTATAAAAGCGACCCACACCCGCTCTTAAGCGTGATCATTGACGTGTTGCAGCGTCGATAAATATCTACAGCTGGTGATTACAATAAACTAGGAATCCTCCTAGAAAACCCCTGTTATTATTATTTTTACTTATATTATTCAAAACGTCGCATCGCTAGAGTCCATCAGGAAAGAATTGGAAGTCACTGATTCAACGGGAACCGAGAGGTACCCAGAAAAAGCACACACCAACACTCAGGAATCGAACAGGTCAACACAGTTGTCAACCAAGGACAGAACTCTGGGAATGAAAACTTCCAATTGCGAAATTTTGGGCAAAATTGGAATCAACAACGGTACACAAACTAAAACCAAGGTACTAACCAACAAAGGTATGTAAACCAAAACCAAGACTAGAACCAGAATCGGGGCCAATAACAAAATAGAAACTAATATCCTAACACTTACCAAAGCTAGAATACAATGCAGAATTGACCAGCCCACGCGCCGAACTACAATAACGTACCCGCACCGCAAAACTTCAACCCAACTAGAGGCCCCTACCAGCCAAGGCGGGAACACTATCCCCCTTTACCCGATACAATCTCCAATATCTTTCGTTTCCTTAATTGCGGTGATCTTGGAGAGGTGGAAGGAGGAGCATCAGGCACTTCTCTTTTTAGTAGGCATGATGTTGCCGATTCCGGAGGACTGGGTCCGTATCACCGGTTTTCATTTTGAGAGTGAGCCGATCATAGGGTGGATGGCAAGACATTATTTGGAGGTGTGTGAGGAGATTTTGGGTGTGCCATATAGGTCAAGTAGCTCGGGGCCAGGTGTAGTTTGAGTCACTTAATTTTTTGATACGTTTGTGAGTGGCTTCGTCCCCCTGAGGCGCCATTCAGGGCCGGGGTTGGCTACAGATAGGGCGCTTCGAGCATTCTTGATGCATTTCCTTGGTGTTATACTTTTCTCTTCTTCGACTCGAGGATGCGTCACGGGGTTATTTTTGATGGTTCTCGGAGACTTTGATCGAGTCCCCACCTACGCGTGGGGTGCGGCCACATTGACGCACCTCTATGAGCAGCTTTACCATCGAGGATAGGGTGTTGTGTTGATCAAAGGTTTCCTTCTGTTCATCCAGGTGAGTTTTAGTTAATTGGCATAATAATGTCCTTAGTTTGGTTAATTTTTGGTCGCTTAATGGTAACATCTATTTAGTGTTTCTTCTTACATGTCGTTGTTGTTATTTTTCTTTCCAGTTTTAGGCATATGATCATTTCGCTTTTCTTCGTCCGGGAGTCCTGTTGGAGGTGGCATTCACGTTCTCGTGGATGCACGTGTGGAGGGAGGCATTGAGGGGTCGCCGTTGGTCTTCTGATCCTTAGACCGCACGCGGTCTCTTTGAGGATATGCACGTAGGGCAGGTATAAATCGTCAAGTGTATTTTTTTCATTTTATTTTGGTGTTTTAGAATTTGAGTTTTCATTGAGGGGTCGGTTCATTTGCTTGGTTGTAGGTGATTTGGAGGTCGTATGCGGATGAGGAGGATGTCGGCGTGCCAATGATTCAGTCTGGCCCGCTCTTCTTTAATGTGGACATATGGGTCCATTGTTTTGAGAGGGTGGAGAGGATCCACACATCTCGAGTGTTACGGCAGCTGGGGCTCGCTCAAGGAGTCCCTTTAAAGATTTGCCACAAAGTGGCGAAGAGGATGACCGACCCTCCTGGCTGGAATTTCACGGAGCAGATGACGCTTAAGGTAGCGGATTTTAGAGCTGGGGGGGACCAAGGTTATAGGGGCGCCTGACGAGGCAGACGCCTAGGAGTATGTGTGGTGGTTTAGTGCATTGGATGGTGGGCGCCTCTTCACACGTCCCTTCCATGAGAGTGGATCTTTCACGATCGGTGGGCTGGAGTCGGCGTCAGCTTTGAGGGAGAGGTTGACTGCGTTGGAGCAGGGCCATCTCACGACGAGCGTGCGAGGGGCATTAGATGCTATCCATAGGGTGATGGAGTGGATGGGGTGTGCTCCTCGTCCAAATGAGGAGATGCTACACTCCTTAGCCTGCTCGGTTGCTCAGGCTAGGGCAGTGGAGGATGAATTGGGGGCTTGGCTAGTGGAGACTTGACGGCTCTTGGTGAGTTAATTTATGGTTTTTTTCTTTTATGTGGATTCGGTCTTCTGGTCATTCTGATATGGTTGTGGTGTTTTGTTTTATTTTATTTTAGACAGTCTGCAAGGGAGGATGAGGTTGCTTGTCAGACGGCGATGATCGAGTTGTTACGCGGTCAGCAGCAGGCCGGCTAAGGGGTGGAGGCCAGCTTACGATCTGAGGCATTTGATCCATCTTCAGTTGCTTCCTCTAGTCGGGAGGATCCAGCGATGGCTCAGCTTCAGGCCAAGCTAGATCATTGGGTAAGTTCCATTCAATCTTTTATCTTGTTTGTGTCATTGCATTAGTTTATTGGGTGTCATTGTTTCACTTTCTTAGTAGCTTACTAATATCATGCGGTGTTTCAGCGTCGGGTTGTCGAGGATCTTCAAGTGAGGGAGGCGACTGCTGCCTCTCTGGACTCGGTGAGTTAGGTATATATATATTTTTTGTGTGGTGTAATTCTATTTCGGTTATTTCATCTTTATTTTGTTTTGACATGTCTTGTGTTGGTTTGTTTGATTCTTTAAGCAGGCTGTTTCGGACTCCACTCCTGAGGCTCCCCCTCAGGAGTCTGTTCCTATCTCTACTCAGGTATGTTTTAGTTATTGTATTCATAGTTCAATTATCATTATAATATTTTTTTGATGTATTTGTTTGTTCTTGTTGCAGCCGCCTAAGTTCGCTGTTCCTTTTGTGCCTCCTGCTGATCCAGTGACTGCTGAGACGGTTGGGCGACTTCTGGAGGAGAGGTTGAATCTGGTATGACTATTTCCTTTTCAAAGTTTCTTGTTTGGTTCATATATATATATATATTAGTTTTCTTTTGACTTGGCGTGGTTATGTAGGTCCATCAGCTTGAGGAGGCGTGTCTAGAGGTGGCGCGAGTGCATGCCACTCCCGAGGCGAGACGAGTCCTTGGGGAGATGCAGAGTCGGGAGGACTTGTTTGTCGAGATGATGGTCACACAGAGGACTTAGATCAAGGCGTTAGAGGCAGCACATCAGATGACACGGACGGAGATGTAGGTGATCCTAGATCGATTGAAGTATCGTCTGACGAGGAGTGAGCGAGGGGTGCGTAGGTTGGTTAGTCAGCTTGATGGGTCAGAGTCAAGGGCTACGGGTTCCTCGGCTGGGCAGTTTCGACACACGTCACATGATCGTGTTAGGAATGATGCTCGTAGGGATTCGACTGTTCGTGATATTCTTGAGGGGTATCCTCCTTGTTCTCGATCGAGGTGGTCTGTTAGCTAGGCGAGTGAGGGGGGTTCTGTAGCAGGGACTCATCGTTTAGAGGTTCCGAGGACTCTGGGTGTCGAGATTGTATTTTTAGAGGACCAGTCTACGGACCTCCAAGATGATGGTACTAGGGATAACAGCGCTCGGCCATCCCAGCGGTAGCGTAGGGAGTAGGTGTGTGTGTGTGTTTGTATCCATAACATGTGTGTATTATATATATAGGGGGATGGCCCCGGTGACAAGTGTAAAAAAAAATAAAAAGATTTTGACATATATATATAAAGAGATTTTTGGTTTAGATGTACCTGATTGGCCCCTTTTTCTTTTAGTTACCTCTTGCGTATACTTTTACTTCTTTTTTTTTTGCTTTAGCGCCATCGACCGTCATTCGGACTTGGATGCTTCCTGAGCTAGTCCGGTGACGATTAAAGGTTGCCTCATATCTGCACATGTGAGAGTAATGTTGTCAGTAGTTTTGTTCTCCCCCTTGCTAGTTGTCAAGGGGGGTAAGTGTCTTAGACCGGAGTCTGATAGCAAAAGATGGATATATGCTCTTCTTTTTTCTTTCTTTTTCTCTTTTTTTTTTTTTTTGAAATGACAATAATGCAATAGGGAAAGTAAATAGCTAAGATAGAAATAATAATAAAACAATAAAAATAAAAATACCCTAGTGTAGGAGCGTGGTAGGATTGGCAGTATGGTATCTTTTGTAGTACTTTCCGGATGGTAACTTCATCTTTTCTTATCTTCTTTGTGGACAAGCCGGTGCTTCTGATATGATTCTTCTTCTAATCTAAAAAAATGCCCTAGCGTCAAGATGCAGTGGAGCTTTTCTGGGTTTCGAGCTGAGCACTTTGGGTCTATAAGCAGTCATTGGTATTTGGTGAGTTAGTTTTGAAGAAAAGTTGATTGGTACTATCATCAAACTGGGGAGGTCTCTTTGACTAGGTCAGTTATACACAGGGGTCTACTTTAGGGTGGTGGTCATCCTATCCCATGGCTATTAGGAAAAAGTATGGTAGGTATAGTAGGTGATTGCATCAGTCATCATTCATCGGTTTCAGTTTCATTTCTAGGAGTATCCTGTAAGGCTTCTGATTTATCATCCAAAATAAAAATAGGAGAGAGGGGGGGGGGTAAGGCTCAGTGATGCGGGGAATAGTTTGTATCTAGTACTTCCCAAAAGGGATGAGTAACAATCTTTTTCTCAGAGGGGATACGGGATGCTATGATTGAGCTCTTCATCATGTTTTGGCACCATCTAAATCTCACATTCAATGATTAGCAGGAGTTTGTCCTCATCCCGCCAACTTACGATGACATCTAGTAGTGTGGGGACATCAGGGACGCCCTCACAGCTTGCTTATATACTTCTAGTAACGTTATCAAGGATGTCCTCATGGTCTGCTTATGCTTCCCTGAGCTCATTGACTTGTTCATTCATCGTAATGCTCTCACTCAACTTTTAACATGTAAATGGATATTTTCTTGAAAGCATCCTGCTAGCACAAGAATAATGAGTTTTGATTGAACCTAACATCTTCATTTTTTTTTACTCTAACGTCTCCTCCAATGGCGGGGGAAGGGAAATAAGGCTCGGGTATTACTTATGCTTTTGAAAGAGGTTAAATAGCTCACTAGTCCTTCAATCAGATTGACCGAGTGAGAAAAGGTGGGCGATAAATCAGAGGTCTTAAGGATATTCTAAGAATTGAAGGTGTACAACCAATGAATGGGTCGTGATGACTATGGGGGTGATAAGTATAAGTATTTAACCACGAGATGTGACGATCACAGGGCTAAGAGTAATATTTTCTAAGGTACATGGCATTCCAAGGGCTAGGGAGTTCTTTCTCATCTTGGTTTGCCAGTTTGTAGGCATTTCTAGGGTATGCGGCTATTATGACATATGCACCTTCCCAGTTTGGTTTCAGTTTTCCTTTCGGATGGGCGTGCTTGGATGGCATGATTTTCTTCAGAACTAATTCCCCAATATTAAAAGTTCATTTAAGGACTTTCTTATCATAAGACCTGGCCACTCTCCTCTGATATACCTGAGCGTGATCAGCTGCTCTTAGACGTGTTTTATCGAGCTGCTCTAGCTACGTGAGTAGGGTAATTCTCCTCTCGTCTAAGGATAGCTCATCATCGAGTTGAATGTGTAAAGATGGTACTTGTATCTCATATGGTAGGATTGCCTCCATCTCGTAGGTAAGGAGGTAGGGAGTTTGGCTAGTGGTCGTACGAATAGAGGTCCTATAGGCCCAGAGTGCTTCTGGTAGTCGTTCAGGCCAGTAGGCTTCATTACTTGTTTCTATTATGTATTTTAGGATTTGAATCAGCATTTTGTTCGTAGCTTCTACCTATCCATTACCTTGAGGATAGAATGGTGATGAGTGGCGTAGATCGATGTCGTACTTCTTGCATAACTTCATCTTCTCCATGATAAATTGTAGTCCGTTGTCAGTGACAAACATCCTAGGTACTCCAAACCTGAGGATGATATTCCAAATGATAAACTTTAGGAGTATTGAAGCGGTGATTCTGACATAGGATTCAGCTTCTGCCCATTTAGTGTAGCATTTGGTTGTTGTAAGTATGAACGCATGCTTGTGAGTGTTCCCAACTATATTTGTGAAAGGTCCAATGACATCGAAGGCCCACATCGAAAACAGCCATGGCGAGGTTATAGTATTCAATGCAACTGATGGAGCTTTGATGAGTGTGGCGTGTTCTTGGATTGCTTGTAGGATTGGATGTAGAGGTGGCAATCTCTGATCATTGTCGGCTAGAAGTAGCCTTGTCGGGTAACTTGATCAGCTAGTCTCTGTCTATTTGAGTGGGTGCCGCAGGCACTGGCGTGTGCTTCTCGGATGATGTATTATGCTTCGGCAGTCGTGACGCATCATAGCAGTACTCCTTTAGTAAAGGCTTCTTTGTATAATATTTCCCTGAGTATGTAGAATCGGGTGCATCAGTTCCGTATAGTCTTCCATTTGATCTTAGTAGCATATGGAGGAACATGTTGATGTTTCAAGAAGTTCCAGATGTCGAAATATCACGATTGTCCATCGTCAGTCGGTGATTTTTTAAATATGAACATCGCGACTTCAGTTCCTGTCTTGACATGCTTTTTCGAGGTGATTGCTTCTTTTGGTCTTATACTTGTGGGGAGGATTGGTAGTTCTCTCTTGATAGTCCATGCTACCTCGTGGGCGGGTACTATTAGCTTTTCGATGAAGAATGTCTTGGTATTTTGCCCGATGAGTATTTGGATGACCAAGGCTACCATGGCTAAGGAATCTACAAGCTCGTTTTCTAATCTAGGGATGTGCGTAAAAGAGATTCTTTCAAATTTCTTTACTAAATATTGAGTGATTTTTAGGTATGCCATTAGTCTCATTTCCTTAAATTTCCATTCTCCTATGACTTGTGAAATTACTAGTTTGGAATCACCAATGGTTTTTAACTGTTTAACACCTAATTGTAATGCTGCTCGTAGTCTAGCTATAAAGGCTTTGTATTGGACGACGTTATTAGTGATAGGAAAATCTAGTTGAAAAGCTTTAGGTATGACAACTCCTTCTAGGCTTAGGAGGACTATCCTGATGCCTTTTCCTTTATAGTTTAGAACACCATCGAAATAAAGGGTCCATGAGGTCTTATTGGGCTCTTCGTTATGAATCGTGAATAGTTCCTCATTGGGGAAATCCGCATGTATGGGCTCATCACTAGGGAGTGGGAGATCTGTAAGCTAATCAGTGATTGCTTGCCCTTTGATCGATTTCTATGTGACGTAAATGATATCGAATTCTTGCAGGAGCATATGCTAGCGAGCAATCTTTCCTGATGCTGCAGGCTTTTCAAATACGTACTTCAGAGGGTCCATTTGGGCTAGTACTAGTATTTTATGTGCTCTAAAGTAGTGTCGTAATTTGGTAGAGGCCCACACCAATGTGAGGCAAGTCTTCTCCATTGTAGTGTATTTTCGTTCGTATTCGACCATCGTCCTACTGAGGTAGTAGATAGCCTTCTCTCTCTTACCATCTTCTTCATATTGTCCAAGGATTACTCCCATTACTTTGTCGTTCACTGAGAGGTATAGAATTAGGGGTCTTTCGAGGACTGGTGGCGATAGTATTGGCGGGTTAAGGAGGTACTTCTTGATGTTGTCGAAGGCTTGCTAACACTGATCATCCCATTTGTACTCAGTTCCTCCTTTAAGTAGTCTGTAAAAAGGATCACATCTGTCCAAATGCTGGGAGATAAATCTTTTGATGAATTACAATCTTCCTATTAGGCCTCGTAACTCTTTGATATTATTGGGAGGCAACATCTTGAGGATTTCTTTGACTTTTGCAGGGTCAACTTCGATCCCTCGCTTGCTAACTATAAAACCAAGTAATTTTTTGGCGGTGACCCCGAAGATACATTTCTTTGGGTTCATTTTTAGCTGATATTTCTTAGCTCTTTGTAACACTCGTCGGAGTGCTTCAACATGTCCTACTCGCATTTGGAACTTCACTAATATGTTATCGACGTAGACTTATGCATCATGTCGTGAAAGATAGCCATCATAGCACGTTGATATGTGGCTCCTACATTCTTGAGCCCAAAAGGCATAATGACATAACAGTAAGTTTCCCATGGTGTGGTGAAGGAAGTCTTCTCTTGGTCAGACTCTGCTAATTTGATCTGATTATATCCAGAGAAACCATCCATAAAGGATAGCATCTCATATCCAGCGGTGTTGCCGACTAGAGTGTCAATGTGTGGAAGTAGAAAGTCATCTTTTGGGCATGCCTGGTTGAGGTTTCTAAAGTCGATGTAAACCCGTACTCTACCGTCTTTCGTTGTGAAAGGTATTATGTTGGAGACCCACTTAGGGTAAAGAACGACTTGGATAAATTTAACTTTGTGTAACTTGTTGACTTCCTCTTTAACTTGGAGGGCAGTTTGTGGGTGAATCCTGCGGAGTTTCTGCTTAACAGGCTTTGCATCGGGTTCTAAGACGAGGCGATGTTCTACTAAACTTGGGTCTAAACCGAGCATTTCCTTGTAGGACCATGCGAAGGAATGAAGGTGTTCTTACAGGACTTGTGTAATTTGTTGGCGTTTCTTGGACTTAAGCGTTGCGCTAATCAGTAGCTTCTTGGGTTTCTCTTCAGTGCCAAAGTTAAGTTCTTTCGTGGGTTCTGCGACATCTTAGGTTTGCTTATTGAAACACTTGATAACCTGTTGGAAGTCTAGTGCCTCCTCGGCAACTGGTGCACTTTCTTCATCTTTGGTAAGTTCGTATACTGTGAAATTAATACATTAGGGATCTGAGTTTGTGAAAGGTAACCCTTCATCGGTACAATCTATGACTGAGAGATCTTCGGTAAGGTGAAGGTCAAGAATACTAATTCTTCTCTAAAATTCATGAAGTATTTCGTTCGGTATGATCAGTGGCTTATTATCTAGCCGGGATGCTTTACGTCCTCGTGTGGGGAATGAGATAGAAACCTTAGGAGAAAAGTCTCCTTGTTGGCCACAAATTTGGTTTGGGACAAAGAGTTCCCTTTCTTTTATGAGATTTTCTGATTATTTTGGATTTTATATATTTGAATTTTTAGGGTTTTCTATTTTTTCTATTTTTTTTTTATTTTTGATAATAAATATGGTACAGGGTCGATCGCCTCAAGGGGCGCCGGGAGAATTGCTTCCTCTAGCTGAGGGAGCAAGACGGCTGCCGGGGCCGTTCGGGCGATTCTTTGAGAAATGTGGACTTGTTGTAAATTTTGTATTTTTTTTTGGAGTCCTCATCTGATGAGATCTTTTGAATGAGTGAAGCTGGTGACAGCAACACTATCGCTTGGATTTCTTCTACCACATTGATCGCCTCTTCTTCAAAGAAACTCTGAAGATCGTAGTCAATTGAACTATCATCCTCTGGGTCATAATAATGTTATTCTTCCCACTGAGCGGGATCTCCCAAAGGATCCTCAGGGGTAGTGAGTTCTTTTCCTTGATCTTCATAATACGTTAGGATGAGCACGCATGCTCGACAGCGAGGTTGATAATGGGAAAGAATGCAGGGGGATTCCCAAGGACATTCCCATCCTTCTAGGTTAGAGTTGAAGGCGGGATCGAATTTATCTTCTTGATCTCATAGTGCTTGAAGTCCTAGATTGGCTCGCTCCGCTAACTCGAGTGCCGAGAGGTCTATCCAGTAGTCCTCGTCATCACTCGGGGAAGGTTGCCACTCTTCCTCTAGAGATTTCTAAAATATTTATAGTTGCAGCGAATCTGGGGACGTAGAAGTGTCCAGTTCAAATTCCTCTTCAAATTCTATGAGGGTGACGCGAGTGTTTCCCCCTAGGTCAACCAGATCACCATTGGGATTTTTTGCTTCTTATGTCGGTAGCTGAGCTGGTAGGTCATTACTTGTGTCGGTTGTCATGAGGTTGGAATGATTCAATTCTCCTATCATAGAGTGTCAGATCCAACTAGCGAAGCGTTCTAATATGCTGGTGCATGTCATACAGTAGGGCTGGTATGGGTAAGCGATACAAGGAGAGTCCCAAGGGCATTCCCATCCCTCAAGGCCAAGGTCGAGGCAGATGCTATACGAGTTAGTATTTTCTTGTGGAGTGTCATCTCTTTCCCATGTTAAGCGTAGGTGTTCTTCACTAGCTTGCAAGGCTGCTATGTGAAAATCTTCGTCGTCAGTGGACTCTTAATCTTTTACTCGTGGGTCAAGTTTTGAAGGTTCTTCTCTCATCTCTTCTATAAATTCCTTAGTGTCAAATATTGGCTTGACTCGTTTGAGCGGTTTATCGATATCGTCGTTTAAATTGGTTAAATCATTGAATGCTTTAGTCATTTGCTCAATTTCCACTTCTTGAGATCTAGTGAAGGACACTTCCTTATGCTTTGGCACATCTGCTTTCTTAGTGGCCCCCTAGGCGAAGTGGTCATATAGAGACCATTTTGGTGAGGTAGGGGACAAGTCAGCTTGCGGGCCGTCCGATTGGTAATCTAACCCTATGTGTTTGCATATTTGCGTCAGGACAATGGGTCCTACACGACCTTGCTTATTTTTATCGAGTCTGTTGTGGGGAACGATTCCAAGTTGGTACATAAGGTCCCACCCTTTTGTCGTGGTAGGGTTAATGACATAAAGTTTGGCGAGGTTTGGGCCAACCTCTCTTCTCATTAATTTTTGTCGATGTGTTAGGGGAAAACTAGGAGGGATAGGGGACGGACTTCCACAATGGTTGTCTCATCAAGGGTTTGAGAGTTTTGAATATGACCCATTTTCAACACATAGTCATGAGCGATTGGTATGCTTGCCGCGAAATTAGTATCCATCTCCTGGAGGGGTGCATCGATGTATATACAGATGATGGAGTCCTCATATGGGAATTTGACGCATTAATGGTATGTGGATGCGAGGGCCTTCATCACTCCAGCCATTTCCTTCCTAAAATGAGATTTTATGTACTAGCGGAATCAGAAACATGGAAGGTAACGTCTTTCGTTACAAGTCCGAGGTGAACCTGTAGCTTGACAGTTCCTTTGACAAAGTGACAAGACCCATCATAATCTATGAGTAACAGTGCGGAGGGCCTGACATCCTACTCCGTGTATTCGAGCATTTTTAACATGGTGAGAGGGTAGATGTTAAGTCTTGCTCCTGTGGCAACGAGTGCGTGTGCTATGGAGAATCCTCTAATTATGACCGTAAGATATATGGGGGCCGCACTCTCGCAGAGTGACTCTTTAGGCATGCCTGCATCTGTAAAAGTGAGCACCGAAGGTTGCACCATGATCGAAGTGATTTGATGAAGCTCATCGAGGGTCGTATCCTCATCCACTTGTGTGTCTTCAAGTGTCCTTATTAACAATCGGTGAAGGTCAGGTGATTTCTTGATGAGTTCTAGTATGGATATCTGGGTTGGGATGCTTGGAGATGTCGCAGAAGGTCGTATTCTTGCCCTCGCTTGAGCGTAATCCCTTTGCTTGGCCGATGGGCCTTAAGTGTAGGTGGTTGGAATGGTTGAGGTGCAGGAATTGATAGAGAGATGATGTGAGGTGGGGGAGGCAAGTTAACTTATCTTTCTCTCACATTCCCCTCTAGTGGTTGCACATTCATGAAATACTTATTTCGAGGGAAAGGCGGAGGTAGGTAATTGGTTCCCGATTTGAGAATCGGGCAAGTTGGTTGTTAACTGAACTTGATGCAGCTTGACGCATATGTATTTATGAAATGGGTGAAATTCCAGGTTAGAACGTATACCTAAATGGTGCCACTCCAAGGTGGTAGGTACTGTGTGTAATCTTCCTCTTCTATGAAAGCAGAGACCAGCGTCTCATACGGGTATCTGAGTTAGGCTAGCCAGAGAGATGTGGCACGGGCGCGATAACCAATATTAGGTTATGCTTTGTGACAAACTGGTATCTGAGTTAGGCTAGCCTCGCTGTACCGGCAGCGAGGCACCGCACGGGTGTCGAGAAAAAAGTTACCCCATGACAGTTGGTATCAGATTTAGTAAACGCTCAGTGGTTGTTTCGTTGTCTCGGCTTAGAGTCTCTTGGATGACACTTTCTACCCATGCAGTAATTTGGGATATAGTTTAGAGAACGTGATCTCCATACTCGGGTTCAGAATCGGACAAAGGGAGCGGTAATGGCATTGGTTCAGGATTTGGAGGGGTTGAAAGCTCTGGTGGGTTACTATTGAGGAATGGTCTCCTAGCCCTAAAGGAATGGACTCGTATTTGAGTGAATTTTGGATAAGGAGGTGGACTCGGCGGGGCGATGCGAGTGATCAGGGCCGAGGGATGTGGGGGTGAAGGAGCTCTTACTGGTGTGGCGGAAGTGGCAGAGGGTTGGATGCGAGTGATTAAGGTGGAAGGTTGGAAGGGGAATTGATCGGAGAGATCTACGGTGGTGACCTGAGCCGGTGTTACGTGGTTGTGGTTTGGCATGGGGTTATTAACTATCCCTAAATTTTATTGGGGTTGGTTATTATTAGGGTTAGGATTCCTAAGCACTTCCCAATCGATTTGACTTCGATCATTCATGTCATAGATTATGTCCCTGAGGACCCAATAGTCTTCTAGGTTGTGTCCCGCGTATCGATAGAAGGCATAGTATTTACTATAGTTTAGATTTGTCGGCCATGGGCGAGGTTTTTCTTGTGGGAATCGAAGGAGATTCTAAGTATTAAGGAGACAAAAGATGTTGGAGATCGTATCTAGTAAAGGGGGATAGTGTTCTCGCCTAGGTTGGTAGGGGGCCTCTGGCTGGGTTAAAGTTTTACGGTGGGGGTACACTATTGTAATTCGGCCCGTGGGCCGGTTGATTCCGCGTCGTATTCTGATTTTGGTAGGTATTGGGATATTGAGTTCTATTCTGATACTGGCCCTAATTCTGGTTATGGCCTTTGCATATCTTTGCTGATTAGTGCCGTGGTTTTGGTTCATGTATCGTTGCTGATTTTGATTTTGCCCGAAGATTCAAGGGTGGAAATTTTCATTCCTAGAGTTTTGTCCTTGATTAACAACGGTATTGACCTGTTCGGTCCCTAAGGCTTTCTTATTATTTTTCAATTTTGATTCACTGGAAGAGCCTACTTTTGATGTGACTATGGATAGAGCAAGGTCTCTGCTTTAATGTGTCATGCTAGTTGGGATGCCCGGGAGTGGAGTGCAGTGAAGTCGGGGCAATTACTTATGACAAGTGTGCTCTTTAACAATTCTCTAGTGTTATCTATGATAATGTACACCGAATCCTTCTCTTTCATTGAAGTGCCTGTCCTAGCAGCGATTTTTCTCCATCTGGCGACGAAGTCGGTAAATTCTTCATCAGGTCCTTCCTTGGCTGCCATTAGATCACTGAGATTGACCATCTCTTAGATCAAGTGTTTATATTGGTCTAGGAATTGATCGACTAATTCATTGAAGGTTTCTATCTTATAAAGCGGGAGTCCCACAAACCAATCTAAAGCATCTCCTTCGAATGACCGTTGAAAATAGTGAATGAGAAGTCCTTGATTATCACGTATTGGTCGACAATCATTACAAAAGAGGACCAAGTGATGATTCGGATTTCCCGTGACATTATATTTAGTAAATTTCGGTGGCTTAAATCCTATTGGTAAATTAAACTTGGCGTCCCGACAAAATTTGTTGAATCTGAATGAGTGACCAGGGCAATCTCTCTTGGCCATGTACTCGTCGTGCATTTTAGGGAGATCTTCGATTTTAATGGTGCTGTCTTTTGGAGCGACCCGTGTGCAAACCTGGTCTAAAGAGTCATCATTGAAGAATGTGTGGGCAGGTTGTTTCAATGGTGTGGCACGGGCTGACACCGTGTTCGGGGTAGGCGATAGCCTCTCTTGTCGCTCTTGTTCTTCTGAAAATTGTCGTGACCTAATGGTTTCATATGCGGTGGCGAACCCTCGAAATAATTCTTCGGAGTCATCATCTCCTCTTTGTATTCTTTGAATACTGAGTTCTACGATCTGTTGAGTGGTAAGGTTTTGTCCGATGTTACCATCTCTCCCATTATGATTATTACCGGTGTGTGGGGTAGAGAAGGGATTTTCTTGCTCGCCGCCCATGTTAATCTCAGGTTTTCGTGGGCTGAAATTGTGAAATGATTCTTCTTTGTACGCAGGATTGTTATGGTATCCCCATAATGGTGGGTCTCCTAAACTCGTTCTTCGTATACCAGACATCTCGAGTCTTTGACGAAGACTCATATATATATAAAAGGGGATCTAAACGACTCGATGGAAAGAAAAATAGGGAGATAAGATGAAAAATAACTATCTAGAAAAAGAGTTTACAAAAGTGTCCCATCGCGATCGCCAGTCTGTTAGTGCATGCTTTTTCTGGGTTCCTCTCGGTCCTTATTGAATCAGTGGCTCCAATTTTGTCCAAATGGACTCTAGCGATGCGGCGTTTGGAATAGTGGAGGTAAAAAAAAATAAAGGATTTTCTAGGAAGGTTCCTAGTTTGTTGTAATTGCCAGCTGGAGATATTTATCGACGCTGCAACACGTCAATGATCATGCATAAGAGCGGGTATGGGTTACTTCTATACTGAATCTTCCACCTACGAACGTCAGCAACTATGCCTTTTTCTTAATTTAGATAATTTGATTTCCCATTTATTTCCCTTTATAGTTATAGTTCTGGTTAGTTTAGACTTCCCTAATTTTATTGTGAGTTTGGCTGTGTGGTGATCTATTGTAGTTTATTAAATTTAATATTCTAGTTCTATCAGGAGTCTAATTAATTTTTACTATTCCTATCCTTATTGAAAGTCTAATTAATTAAGTGTCCTAATCCCATTAGAAGTCTAATTAATTTTAGTCTCCTAATGGGATTAGAAGTCTAATTATGATCATGTTTCCCAATTATACTAGGAGTGCAAGCATGTTGGTTCTAGTGAAACTTTAATTAATTTGAGCATGCTAATTGTACTAGAATTCTAAGCAGAGCAAGTATTCTAGTTGTATTGGAATTCTAATTAAATCAAGTATAACAGTTTTACTAGAAATCCAATCGAAATAGAAAATTAATTTTACTGAAACTCTAATTTAAGGTAAATGGATTAATTTTATTAAAATAAATAAACTGATTTTATTAAAAATCTAATTGAAATAAATAAACTAATTTTATTAAAATTCTAATTAAAGCAATGAAGTAACTATACTAAAAATCTAATTAAAGCAGCGAATTAATTATATTAAATTCTAATTAAAGCAAGATATTAACCAATTAAATTATGGTTTAAAAAAATTAATAAATCACACTAAGATCTAATTAACTTAATTAATTAATCATACTGAAATAAAATAAATCTACTAATTAATTATACTAAAAGGATAAAAAAAGTAATTAATTAATTCTAAAATTCTTAAAAATGGTGTTTTGGGCCCGCTATGCTAAGGAGGATGGGCCTCGTTCCCGAGTACCCTTCGTAAGCTCCCTTGGGCAAATTGGGTGGCTGAGATTAAAGTAAATTGAATTTTGGACTACAAAATAGTATTTTTGAATTTTTGGAATTGATTTTGGACTGTAATTATGGATTAAATTAAGAAACTAAAGTTTTAGAAAACTAAATTAATTATTGGGTTTTTAGAAATATTAAGGTAAGAAATTAAAACTAGAAATTTAAAATTCTAGGACTGAATTCAGGTCTGAAATCAGAAAGTCAGACCGTATGATTAAGGACTGGTTCTAGAACCTAAGAGCTAGAACCAAATATTAATGATAGGACTGGAAATTAAGATTTTAGAACCGAATTAAAGCCTAGGGTCGAGAAATTAGACCGTTGAATTAAGGACTGGTTCTGAATTTGGAGAATTAGAACCAAATATAAAATATTTGCGGTCTAAAAAAAGGTGCTACGGTCTCGGACTGAAAATTAAAATCTATGATTAAAACTAAAAGAAAAATCCTAGGTCTAAAACTAAGATTTTTACCTAGGACTGGGGCTGCGGAGAGAAATCTCGAAGATTCGGCGCTTGAATTTTGAAATCATGACTAGGTTGCTCTATAGGTTTGTCCCCGGAGTTCTCTGGTTTCGGAATCATGACTAGGTTGCTTCAATTACGCGTACTTTTCCATGCATTTAACTGAATTACGCACCAGTTTTCCTGCACTTAATCGCTTTGAGTCGGTGACCGACTCAGTGAGCGACCGGCTGACTTGCTCAACGAGTTTCCTAGTCCTAATAGCGTTAGGGGTAATTGCGTGCTTGTTAGGATGTGCGCTATCCGATTAAGTGTTTCTTCAGAAGCGCAAGCGCTCAATCGAGGAAACTTAGGGGTCAAGGACAGTGAGGCTAGGCCAGGCATAGGCCAATTACGCACTGGTGGTCGAGCATGCAATCCGATCGCGCGTCTGATTGCAGGCGCATGATTGAGTATCGAGATGGTCTGGGAAAGGGAGTTTGGTCTGAAAGGGGGATTGATTGTGCGTTTGTGGTCTGGCGTGCAATCGAATTATGCGTGGGGTTTTAGGCGCTTAATTCGGGGTTGTCCGGGTCTGGTCTCTAGTCTGAAATGCAAGGCTATTGTTTCATCTTGCATTCTGACTATATACTATTGTTTCAGTATGTAGTCTCCCAACGTTGGGATCTGAGCCACAGAGCTATTATTTCAGCCTGTGTTCAGCCATGTACTATTATTTCAGTGCATGGTTCTCATATCAGGGTTATGAGATTAAAGGTTGACCGAACAAAATTGTATATTCCGAGAGGGCAAAATGGGGGTGTCTACACCGACGACGGCATTGGTCCGACCCTCGGAGGTCTCACCTATCCCCCCCATCATAATCCTCTCCAACTCAAAAACAGTAAGGTCGTGCCTACCACCACCCTCACCCTCCATCCTAGAAGAAAGCGCTCAAAAAATTGGAAAGAATGGAAGAAACGGTGCTTGAAACGGATGACCGGATCACGAGATATCATGAAAACTAGAATGCAAGGAAACAAGGAAACTAGAGAATCGAAGATAAAAATGGATAGCGTGAAAATGAAAAATTTTGAACTATATATAGAACACACCCAAATCACGCGCGTCAACCGACGCGCTCGACCGAATCACTCACCACACTTCCCGAATGCGTAAACAGATCATCACCCGCTCAAACTAACCCGACCATTTGGTTGGGCCCAAATTACTAGACGGGTAATCATCTTCAGCTCCCTTACAGCGGCGCGTAAATGCAAAGGGTCACCTCAACAGTGATCAGACACCGCCCAGATCCCGCGTGTCTTGAAACATATTTAACTCAGTTAAACGAACGATTACTGACGCGCAATAACCCTCTGACTCCCTGAAACGCGCGCACTCATTTCAGCACGCAATTTGTTTATGCGCCCGGAGTGAAGCGTGTAATTGCTCAGGAAAATACAAAAAATATGTGCCCAGAATAGCAGTCTCACAGGCCTAAATTAGGAGATTTCTGGCACTAATTATCAACCCAAACTATGCCCTTGTTAGGACCAATCTGAAGACACTCCAACTTAGAGAATATGCACCCCGAAATCCAAAAAAAAAACTCTCCCCATCGCTTACACACTCCAACTAAGACCAAACTAAACTAAAACTGTCTCCAACACACCCCAGAACAAAATAAAATGAATAAATAAACGAAACCAAACCCAAAAAAATACATAAGTAAATAAACATCACACTAAAAGATAAATAAAGTAAGCTACAAAGCAAACCAAACAAAAAACTTACTAAATAACCACAAGTGGAACTAAAATCATAATTGCTTTATAAATAGATAAAATTTAAAATACATCGAGGGCATACCCTCTGAATATATAACTTAAAATAATAAATTTAAAACCAGCATGTTCGGGCAATGCCCAAATCCGAATTTATTCGGGAAACCACTTCGAGTTGGGTTGATAGCACCAACCCTGGTATCACCCAGAATTCCCAATCCCATCCATTCCCAATAATTTGCTTAATAAAGACAATTCTTTGGGTTCAATACCCGGGATACAAAATAGAAAGGAAGAAAAGATGTTAATGAACAAGAAAAAATGCCCAAAATCACAAACCCAAAAAAAAATGCCCCAAAATCTCTAATCCTAAGCTTGAAATAAAAATTCAAAATAACAAGAATCCAAAGCCTTTGGCTCACAGTTATAAACTATACCTCATAAATTATAAAATGACAAGTGTCACACCTTTAAACCCCTTTTAATCTAATTAAACCCAAACCAAACACATACCCCCTTGAAAAAAAATAAAACAAAACCGTGTCAAGCCTAGATAAACAAAAAGGATTAAAACACCCAACAACCATCTAGAACTTTTGAAAACTCACACCTTTTAACAAGTATCATCTCAAATCAAACCTAAGACCAAAACAAAAAAAAAACTTTAAACTTTAAACAAAAAAAAAAACTCTCCAAAAATGAGACCCTAACTTGTTTGGGACCCCAGAAAAAAATGCCCCCCACAAACCCATTGGAAACAAGTAAACCCTCTAAACAAAATTCAATAGAGAAAATTAATTTTGAGATAAATCCTTGATAAATCTGGAATTAATCCTAAGACTCTAAGCTAAGTCAAATCCTAAAAGAAATCCAACAAATCAAATACGTATTGACTAATTTATTAATAAGTTAAACAAATAAATAATCACAATAAATATAAACACCTCTTTATTTATAACTTAAAAATTTTACAAGTATCACCGGAGGCATACCTCCTGAACTTACAATCCAAAATAAAAATCTAGAACCTAACTTACAACCCAAAACGAAAACTGGAAACGCGAAATCAACACAAAGCGAGGAGAAGAGCGTCTAATCGGAGGCTTCAGAAGGAGAGGTGGAGGATTGGTTGGGAAATACATCCCTCCACTTGTAACACCTTCTCTTTCGCCATCTTCACCTCCTCAGCTACCACCTTCTCAACGATGCCTTCACTGCTCCCTAAAAGGGATCGATGTGAAGACTAGCGCCCTCATTCCTAATACTGCCCATTCCCAGAGTAATGACGTCCCCGAGCATCACCTCAGGGCGAAGATCATGCGAAATCATGAATATAGGAAGAAACAACATCTCAATCGGACGGTTAGATCACCCAATATCACTAAAACACGAAATTCAGAACATAAGAGATCTAGAAAAGGTAAAACTCGAGACTAAACCAAGGAATGAAAAGCAAATGAAGGCTCCCTCGCTTATATAGAGTACAAAATTAATCATGCGCCCAGACATGTGCGCTTAAATCAGTCATGAGCCTCACACACCGCGCTCAATCCAAAACATGCGCTCTGACCAGAGCGCGCAATTGAACCATCGCCCGCGCCAACGGCGCAATGCTCTGATCATGCGCTCATTATAAATCGCGCAATACCATCAAACGACCGCGCCACACCGCACAATACGAAAGGTGGCCCGCATAGTAACCTAGTGACACCCCGATCACACACAAGTGTTGGAGTGCATAATCCAATCACACACACACACATATTCACACGTAAACAACCCCTTCAAGCCTTTAATTGCATGCCCGAAAATAGGTGTACAATTCGATCATGCGGCATGTACCAAGCGCCCAATACCCAAATTCATCCACCCTCAAACCTTTTTACCCCATCCGGATCAAATTCTCCTGTCCCATCGCGTGGCCTCACACGCTGTTCAGAAAGAAGGACTGATAGCCACTCAGCCTTCCATCACAATCTCGCTAGAAAAAGAGAACCCCATCGTGTAACCCTGTCACGCACGTCCCATCACGATAAGATGCACACACATGATACCATCAAAATTCTCTAGTCCCATCGCAATAAATCAATCATCCCATCACACATCCTCTCGTAAGAATCCAAAAATGAAGCCAATCACGATGCAACCATAACGTGATCTTACATAACCCAAGATCTGCCAAAGAAAGAAATAAGATGCACCTATCGTGTAAATATCATACCAGCGTCCCATCACAAACATCACTACTCGAAACATCCAAACACAACCCTACCACAAATTTATGAATATGTCCCCTCACGATGCAACTACGACTCGTTCTCACCACGAACATGCCCCATTGCGACACAACAATCTCATCTTATAGCCCCGACATCAATCACAACTTCATCTCGAAATCCTCATCCTAAAACCTTGCATAGAGTCAAACCTTCTAGAAAATCCCATCGCTAACTATGCTTAACCAATATCCCATCACAAAAATAGAGGGACTCCTCCCACGTCCCGCAGCATCCAAAAAAAAAAACCACCACGATTCAAAGGCCCCCATCAGGCCTATAACCAGTAATCCCCCAGATCTTAACACAGACCCCCAATGTCCCATCACCTCTATGATTCACCACAATCAAAGAAAGGAAAAGTCATAGATGTCCCATTGTGACATCATCTCCCCAAGACACTACATCATATTGGCAACTACCAGTCTCTGCACAGCGAAAATGAAGAAAAGAGAAGAAATCGCTAAAGCCCCATCGCGGTATCACTACGGTAACCTGTCGCAAGCTATGCACAATTCAGGTAAGTATCATCCCTTCTCTTTTACTCGATATTTCTTATAAATATAGTTAGCTATGATTAAGTCAAAATGTTTTCAAAACCCATCTCTCTCGACTCGCGAATCACTGTAGTCCTCCCATAAGAGACAATTATTAGTATTCGTCGAGAAGGTTAGACGGAGTATCCGACATGTGAAGTGTCATCTTAACAATCACATAAATGGTTGGGTCCACAAATCTCGTATCGATGGATCTGCTCAGCGACGTCTCGGAAGCCACGTTTTCTGCTATTTTACCACCAAATTGATCTTAAGTTAAATTCCCTAAAATTAAAAAAAAAAAACCTTTTTGCTTCTAAAACCAAAAAAAAAAAACCTTACTTGCTTCCAAAAAAAAAGAAAAGATCAAAATCCAAAAATCTCTTACTTCCAAAACCAAAAATCTTTTACTCCCAGAATAGAAACCAAACTAAAAAAAAAAATAAAGAAACTTTACCAACCAAAAGTCACTTCAATTACTAGCCCAAACCGGCTATTCCCCTGGGAAACCGAACAATGAGTATATTTAATCTAAAAACTTACATAAACACCAATTGGAAAAAGGAACAGTGACGCCGCATTGTCAGGAGCAATGATGCTCACTGTCTCGACATGACTTGCGAAAGCCTTCGACATTATATTGCATTTTATTATTGATCCTTGGACCTATTTATGGACATTTGTATGATGCCCCCTAGTACCTCGACTGCGTCATACCCCTCTATTTGACTACCCCTTGTAGCAGGTCGTGACATGCGGCGGGATGCTCCTTGCACCCACAGATTAGGATATGATGATTCTCCTTTCCATTTGACTGTCACTTGTAGCAGGTCGTGCCACACGACGGGATGCCCCTTGCACTCGCAGAATAGGATATGTTGACTTCCCTCGTCGACTATCTATGACAGCGGGTCACGATACGTGACGGGATCGCCCCTGGGCATCTACGGCATGGAACATGCCTTTCGACAGCTACCAGTGGGCCCCCGAATGCTCCATTTTAGCTTGCACTGATAGATAATAAAGCCAAGCATATCATGTCAGCATCCCCAATTCACATTTGTAATTTTCCAAGAGAAACGAGAAGACACCTCGAATGAGGGGTGTCTACTTCTTCGATGCGTTCTTACTTTGCAAAAGCGAGTCGAAGAGGGGCATCTGTAGACACCCCCATTTTGCCCTCTCAGAATCTAAAAATCTGTTCGGTCAACCTTTGACCTTGCCCGTGACTTTTCAGGAAGGACTTACCTTCTCTGGAAGTTTCACAACCCTAATGGGGAACTATATGTTGAAACAATATATGGCTGAAAATAGGCTAAAACAATAGCTTTGTGGCTCAAGCCCCATGACCTTAACATGGGAACCATGAACTGAAATAATAATACATGACTGAACACAGGCTGAAACAATAGCTTTGTGGCTCAGATCCCGATGTAGAGAGACTATATACTAAAACAATAGTATATAATCGAAATGCAGGCTGAAATAATACTATGGCATTTTAGGCTCCTTTACCCTAACGTGGGAGCCATACATTCAAATAATAGTACATGGCTGAACACAGGCTGAAATAATAGCTCCGTGGCTCAGATCCCAACATAGGGAGACTATATGCTGAAATAATAATATATAGTCAGAATGTAGGCTGAAACAATAGTCTAACATTTCAGACCCGATCCGGACCCAAACAGCCCCGAATTACGCGCCTAAAACCACACACACAATTTGACAGCACGCCAAACCATACATGTGCAATTAGTCCCCCTTTCAAACCAGACTTCCTCTCCCAGACCACCTCGAGACTCGATTATGGGCCTGACATGAGACACGCTATCGGATTGACCGCCCCACCACCAGCACGCAACTGGACTATGCCCGACCTAGTCTTACAGTCCTTGACCCCCAAGCTTCCTCGATTATGCGCTTCGAAAGAGATGCTTAATTGGATTGCGCACTCCACACCAGGCGCACAATTAGTCTTAACATTGTTAGAACTAGGAAACTTGTTGAGCAAGTCACTCGATCACTCACTGAGTCGGTGATTGACTCAAACCGATTAAGCATCGGGAAACTGGCACCCAATTCGGTTAAACGCCTGAAATAGGGCATTTAATTAGAGAACAACCTATAAAAGCTTTTTTTTTTAATTCGACTCGGAGAGGTTGGAGAGAAAACAGAATTTTTTCGAAGAAGTTTGGGATTTCGAGACCAGAGAATTCCGAGAACGAATACATAGAGGAACATAGCCATGATTTTAAGATTCAAGCTTTGAATTTTTGAGATTCCTCGTAACAGCCTCGACCCTAGGTAAGAATTTAGTTTTTAGTTTTCGACCGTAGTTTTTTTAGTTTTTAGATTTAGGATTTTTTCTTAGTTTAAATTAATAGTACTAAATTTTCAGTCTTAGACCGTAGCACCCTTTTTTAGACCGTAATTTCAATCTTTGGTTCCCGTTCTTAGAATCTGGAACCAGTCGTTAATCTGACGGCCTAATTCACTGACCATAGACTTCAATTTTGTTCTAAAATCCTAATCTCCAGTCTTATCATTAATCACTGGTTCTAGTGCTTAGTTTCTAGAACCAGTCCTTAACCATACTGCCTGATTTTCTGATTTCGGGACCTGAATTTAGTCCTTAAATTTTAAATTATAGTTTTAATTCTTTAATTTAATATTCCTAAAAGCCCAATTCTTAATTTAGTTTTCTAAAATTCTAGTTTCATAATTTAATTCATAATTAAAATCCAAAAATGACTCCAAAAATCTAAAAATACCATCTTATGATCCAAAAATATAATTTGCTTTAATCTCAGCCACCGGATTTGCCCAAGGGAGCTTACGGAGGGTACTCAGGAACAAGGTGAATCCTCCTTAGCATAGCAGGGCCAAAACCCTTTTCTCATATTTTTAGTAGAATTAATTCATCTCTTTAATTAGAATTAGTAAAGTTAGTTCCATTATTTCCCTAGAATTTTAGTATAATTGATTGCTTTGATCATAATTCTAGTAAAATCAACTCCTTTATTTTAATTTGGTTTTTAGTATAATTAATTCATTATTTTAATTAGGCTTTTAATAAAATTAGTTTATTTACTTTAATTGGAATTTTAATAAAATTAGTTCCTTTGCCTAAATTAGAGTTTCAGTCAAATTAGTTCTCTATTTCAATTAGAATTTCAGTAGAACTAGTATATTTGCTTTGATTAGAATTTCAGTCAAATTAGTATACTTGCTTTAATTAGAATTGCAGTAGAATTATTATATTCGCTTCAATTAGAATGTCAGTATAATTAGCATGCTTGATTTAATTAGACTTCCATTAAAATTGATATATTTGCATTCCTGGTATAATTAGGAGAATAATACTAATTAGACTTCTAGTAAAATTAAGAAACTAAACTAATTAGACTCCTAGTAGGATTAGGAGACTTAATTAATTAGACTTCCAATAAGATTAAAATATTAAACCAATTAGACTCCTAATAGGATTAGAATATTAGATTAATTCACTACAATAAATTCATATAGTTAGACTCACAATAGAATTAGGAAATTTGAACCAATTAGAATTACAGCAACAACATGGAAAGAAAGGAAAACAAAACTGTCTAAATTATAAGGAAGAGCCATAGCTGCTGACTTTCGCAGGCGGACGATTCAGTAAAGAAGTAACCCACACCTTCTCTAAAGCGTGATTGCAACAAACTAGGAACCTTCATAGAAATTCCCTTTTTTATTTTATTTCCAACATTCCAACACCGCATTGCTAGAGTCCAGTTGGACAGAATTGGGCCACTGATTCAATGGGGACCTAGAGGAACCTAGAAAAAGCGCGCACCAACAGTCATGTCAGACACAAAAGCTTTCGTAGATAGAAACTTTGAATCATAATCTTGAATATGTTGTGTGCTTGCATTGATGCGTGCTTGTTTACAGTGCATTCCGATGATCCTAGTGTAGTTTACGATTGCCGAGGTGGTAGAGACTGCACTTTGAGTTGGTGAAACAGAACTAGGATCACCCATTTTGACCAACATTATAGTTATGATGATCTGATTGCACTATCCAAACTGTGATAGTACATTCTGACGATCCTAGTGCAGTTTACGATCACGCAAGTTGTAGATTGTGCATTTTTAGGTGACGAAACTGCACTAGGATTGCCCATTTTGACTGACATTACAGTTACGATCATCCTAGTGTAGTTTATGATCGCCCTAGTTGTCGCTCTTTTATATTACGAAACTGCACTACAACAACTCACAAAGTATAGAGTGCACTTTATTGTGGTTGTTTAATACAGGCAGAGTAGAGAGAGACAGTTAACACTGAATTTTACACGAACCACGTTGATATGAGTAATGTGCGTGGTTATAGAACAAGATCGTTGTCTGTGCGCTTCTAGATGCACTATGTGAGGTGACCTGAAATAAAACGATTTTAGAGCTAATCCAATTTATTCGTAGTGCATGTCAGTGGTGAAAATGATTTTAGAACTGCTTTAAACCAAAATATATTATCAACATATATTGTTGTACAGAGAGTGCACTTTCAGACTACGAAATTGTACTACGATTGCCTATTTTGACCGGAAGCGCACTTTCTGCAATGCACCTGTGAAATACCTGTAGAAAATATGTCAATATGTAAAATTTGCATGCTATCTAACAAAATATATGCGTGAATCTACCAATTACCATGATTAAAAATTTCGTAATATTTTTTTACAACCGTCAATAGCTTAGTATTATGATTAAAACATGTTTCATTTGCATATAATGATATCATAAAAAAATAGAACGAATTTATCCATTTAGTAGTTTAGCTAATACGACCTCGCATACGAGATGCTTTAATGTGATACTGCAAGTCTTGCACACCAAAATAGAACACAAGAGTTATGATACTTAAACATAGTTTGTTTATTGTTCGAACAAGTTCAATGTGGATTACAATACACATTACCAAACTCTAAAATATAGATGATATAACTACTTTTTAGACTAGTTATCATTGTGTGATTACACGCTCCGACACCAAATGACATATTCTACGGATGGAAGTACAAGATAGAAGAAATCAATCAGATCAAGCAACCTGAGAAATTAACCCACTGATGATCTATTTTTTAACGATTACTCTAGTTGGATGACTGTAAATCAAGATCACGGGCATACTTATACTTACCTTGCAGTTACACAATCAGGTTATGTGAATCAGTCTAGAATGAGCTATATCCAAGTGTAGTTATGAGTATTGTACTATAGTTTCAGCTATGTGTGTGCTGTCAACTTGTAGAGGCTAGAACTTGTCTGTACTTGGCTCACATCTATATACGTGTTATCCACTCACCATCGAATCTCGACCATATTATATTTGACTGTACTCATACAGATGGTCTATTACAAGCGACACCCTATTTTAGCCACGTGCGGGCTATGGATTGTCAACTCATCGAAAGATAATTCTTCCGCTATGTATGTGTTGTCAACTCATAGAGGCTATCATTACTCTAGTTGGATGACCATAAATCAAGATCACAGGCATACTTATATGTACCTTGTAGTAACACAATCAACTTATGTGAATCAATCTAGAATGAGCTATATCCAAGTGCAGTTATGAGTATTGTACTATAGTTTCAGTTATGTGTGATGTCAACTCGCTGAAAGATAACTCCTCTGCTACATATGTATTATCAACTCATAGAGGCTAGTAATAGATTGTACCTAGTTCATAACTATATAATAAACACACATACAACACTTACTCATCACCTCTCAACCCCTTTTGTTTAACACCCGCTATACACAGTCTGTACCTAGTACACTCTCAGTTAGTGATGGAGGTAAGGGTTACCTTTATTTTATGCCTATGAAAATTGAACTCCGTCAATACGGAGCATAATTTGGCCACCTTAATAGCTTTAAGATAATTCTATAAGTC
This sequence comes from Chloranthus sessilifolius, assembly GCA_021018995.1. Classification (NCBI taxonomy): domain Eukaryota; kingdom Viridiplantae; phylum Streptophyta; class Magnoliopsida; order Chloranthales; family Chloranthaceae; genus Chloranthus; species Chloranthus sessilifolius. Next base: position 84,136,065 of record CM037590.1, on the reverse strand, counting down.
CTCAAACCCACTTGACATTGTGGCATTTGGCACTGAAACCTCTGAACAAATAAATAATAAAAAACATCTGATCATTATAGGTTGTTTGAGATAAAGGAAGATAGAAAAAATGCATAACTAATAGTGAAAGAAAATAAGAGTTCATGAAGAAACTTCTAAAGTGACTTTGTAGGCATTGTGTACTTGTGTCGAAAAATGTTTACCTTTAGAGGGTGTTTTACAACTCTTTCGGTTGTGATCAACCTCCCTACAAGTGGCTCATCGTCGACATGTGACCACCTCACCGATACTCTTTCTTCTCAAGTTTTTAGGCCGTTTCGTTGGTAACCTAGGAACTGGTGGCACAACTATTCTTTCTACCTAGGTTCCACCCAATTATCACTACTCAGAGTGACATGAATAATAGGCTCGTAAATCTTGTGGTACCTATCTACCGTGAATCAATCTTGGACGTATAAATAAGGATTTGTGCAATGATTGTTTATGGCTACCAATGCATGCTTACACAGGACACCCAAAATATCAAATTGGCGACGAGCACGTGTGTTTTTCTAGATGCACGATATTTCTAATATCTCCAAAAATTAAAAATTTATCAAAATCAGAGGGAATGTTGTATACGTGAACACCGCACTATCATTTTCTTTAAGAAAATCTTTGGTCTTTAGCGCCATAATTGTGGTCCACTTTTCGTCCTCGTTCCTTCTATTATAAAAATATTCCATCACCTTCTTATGTGTACTTTCTATCAGACCAATGATCGGTAGCTCCCTAGAATCTTTGAGTACACTATTTAGACATTCAAACCGTGATGCAGTTGTATATTCGTATCTCCTAATAGAAAAATATACTCTAGCCCAATGATATTTTCCAATCCAAACAATGTAGTCATATACTTTTTCAGATATCTTCTGAATTTAACTCATTTCTTTATCAAATTCAATTTCGGTATATGCAAAACATGTTTGCTTTATGTGCTCTATTACAAGTTCATTCTTGTATTTACTCAAAAATTTCTCAATATGATATCAACAATACTCATGCGAAGCATACCGAAAGACTTTTGGCACTGATTGGCTGAGACCTTTTTGCAGATCACTTAGGATTATTATGCATGAATCGTATCCTATGATCTCTGCCATTCCATGTAAAAAATATTCCCAAGAACTACTATTCTTTGATTCCACCACGACAAAACCCAACGAAAATATCCTCTTATTGCCATCAATGCCGGTAGCTATGAGGAGTGAAGCACTATACCTTCCGAATAAATGTGTACCATTAAGCGAAATAAGTAGCCGCAAGTACTTTCTAAATGAATCAATGCATGACCCAAATGCCCAAAAGATTCTCAAGTATGCATTGTCTTCCTTCGTCTGTAGGTATACAAGGCATTGAGGATCCACACATTTTAGTTTCGTCATATATGATTGGAGCAATTTATAAGACTCATTCCAACTACCTCTAATCTCATTGAGGGCGATCTCTTTTGCACGACAAGCCCTTCAATATCTTGTATTAGTTTGTGATCGTCTTAAAATATGACCTTGCAAGTGCACAAGTTCAGATGTACTTGGGCGAGTACAAGGGTGTCGAATCACAGGGATTTGTTGTTTATCTCCCATTTAATTTTGTTTTACGAAATACTTTGTAGCATTAGATTCCTAAATTAAATAAAGAAATCTACATAGTTTTGGTAATAAAGAGAAGAAAGCAGACTGGAATCCCTTTTGGATTCTAGATTCGTATAATAATAAACCCCATTTCTTTTCTATCATAAATCCCTGGTATCCTCACTCCTGGGTACAAGCTCAGTCACTTCGTATATGGCTTAGGTAAATCTAATCGCGAGTTAGACAAACCTAATCGTCAAAGAACCATTGCACCAACCAATAAAACTACCTTACACGGCCTAGTCCGTTAGTGAATATCCTATGTAGGTTAACCTAATCCCTACAAGGCCACTGAATTAAGTTAAATAAGACTGCAGCGCTACTATCTTGTTCTCGATCTAGTCGGAACCCCTAACATGCAATCGTACCATTAATGGAATTCACAAGTAGAAAAAGGAATAGAACTTCATTAAAAATACTTATCCAGAATATAAGAGATCCAGCCCGAATCTTTAAGCACGCATCGATTTAGAGAGCTCCATCATTGCTGATGCAGACTTTCGTCGATGATTACATCCAATCTCCCTCTTATTCCAGAACTATTCCTAACCTAACACTATGAAAACTCACATCAAAGCCCTCTAGAAAGATTCTGGTGTACGAGTGCCCTAAAACTAAACCCTAGGGTCCTTATTTATAGATTACAAGGCCCTAGAACAAATACACACGGTAAGGATTCTTTAGATCCTAAAAATCCACCAAGGAAGATGAATTTAGAAGGAAATCCGTGCGATTTGGAGTTATCCCGATTATTTAGAAGCGATTTCTAGAGAGGATCTCAGAGTTTAGGCATCATTCACAACTGTGCCGACCTAATTTCTCGCACAGAAACTCTGTTTCGACCGGTCGGTGTTGGAGAACCGACCGGTCGACTTTACTTTCCTTCTTCAAGTAGAAGACGACCAGCAAAGGCTTCAACTTCTTTATTTAATGGACCGATCGACTTTAGTTATGACCGGTTGGTTAATTCCTTTGAGATTTCTATCTTCTATTTAGCTCGAATTCGATCGATCGGTTGAGTCCTGACCGGTCGCCTTTTGCATTTTTGAAGCCTTCTGGAGTTCTAACTAGTCGATTTTGTGCTTCGACTGGTCCATTTAAGCTCAGTTCTTCTTCAGCTGGGAACCCTTCTACTGCGCTATTTCGATCAGTCAAATTTGTAGTTTCGACAAGTCCATTTAAGCTTTGGGTGCGTTCCTTCATCAGTTCTTCCTTGGATCCTTGCCTTTTGCTTGGGTTTATTCATAACTTTGCACTTGTAACCTGTTTGACATTTAATCAGCTTATGTACCTGTTGCAACACAACACGAACTAAAAGCGTATATTAGTTGTTAAGAGAGGTCTAACAAAGCTGGGATCTGGGGATAATTTATATAATATTTGGGTACGATCACACCCCCAAACCTCAACTTTGCTAGTCCTCAAGCAAAGGCAACATTAAACCATAACCCGAAAGCAAATTAGTGTATAACTAATCTAAAAAATTAAACTAGCCACTTTCATAGGAAGCACGATTGCATTTAGCATATGCAATAAGCCTTTAAACCCCTAGGTGATCCCTAGTGGAGGAGTTGTGTTTCCTGAGGGTTTTCAATGAAGACACCCACAAACTTTCAAAACTGTTTCAAAACCATCGGTAAAAGAAATTTCAAAATTGGTTTTCATATAATATATATACAGTTGTGCAACCGTGGGATTTTTTGACGATCCCGTCGCAATGATGCGCTCGCTAAATAAAGATTTAGAGTCGCCACCCAGAGTTTTTGGTGTCCCGGGAAATCTAGATCATTTTTATAAGTACCAAAGTGCCACAAATATGACTCTGAATCCGGTATACGCCAAAGGCTTTTGGGTAGGGGCTTTGGTTATCGATCGAGAAGGTGTTAGGCACCCGATCAACCCACTCGTAAGCGGTCTCTGCTATGGCCGGGTCTATGTGGGGCTGGTTTATATTATATATATATATATATATATATATATATATATATATATAAAGAAGCAATATGAGCGGCACTTCCCCTTGCCCGAAGGCACACCGATTCTATTGAGCCCTTCCCGCTTGCCGAAATTTGGGCAGCGTAACGACTCAATTGTAGGATAGAGGAAAAGCAAAGAAGGTAGAGAAATAGAGGGGAGAGCCGAAGCTCTCGGGCCCTTGTTGCACCAATGTAGACCTTCGCGTTGATGCGCCTTCGATGAACTTCTGATAGCAAATGGGTTGAAGGATGAGTTTGAATCTCTAAGGCTTGGTAGCTAAGAGGTAAGAGAAGAAGGCTAGGGCTAGCTCTAGCTAGATCTCAAGGATTTATGGTGGAAAATCAGCTCTAAAGGATGGAATAGGGTGCTGGAATTTTAATGGACAAATGCTAAAATGGGAGGAGAGGAATAGCTAAAGCCTTTTCTCTCTTTTAAAATTTTTTCAAGCCCTTTGCAAGGGGGGGTACCTCTCTATTTATAGATAAAGAGAGGGTCAACTTAAAAGCTAATTAGGGTTAGCAATTAGGTAATGGGAAATCTAAAGTTTTTGGGGTTTTCTAGAACTTAGAGAAGAGGGATTTGGATTTAATGGTAGATTATAGGGTGGTGACTTGAATGGCAAAAAGGATATAACTTAAGCTAATAGGGTCACTAGGGTCCTAAAGAAACACACCCCAGACTTTGGGATGGTCCACAAGTCAAACCACCAATGTCAATTTGGCCATTTTTTAAAGGAAAACCAGGCCCAAACTGTTGGAAGTTGAAGACCCACAGGGGGCCCAGCCTAGTTTTGCAATTTCCTGCATAAATCCGCGATCTTCATTTAACCATAACTTTTGATGTATAACTCTGATTGAGGCAATTTTTGGCTTGTTAGAATGCAGGGAAAGTCCTATTTTAAATGGTATATAATATAGCTTTAGAAGAAGTTTGTATAAATTTTGGTATTGCTCTCTTTAACCACTTCTCAGGAGGGTTTGAAACTAGCTCTATGGGTCCGATTTTGCAATTTCCTACACAAACCCGTGATCTTCATTTCGTCATAACTTTTGATGTATAACTCCAAATTAGGCAATTATTAGTTTGTTGGAAAGATGGAAGCTCTACTTTCCAATGGTATATTCCTTAGGTTGGGCAACTATCTATAAAAACTTTGGCACTCCTCTCTCTAATTGCTGATCAGGGGGTTCGAATCGTGCCCGAGAAGGATTCTAATAGGTCTGAGAAGGCTATGGTTGATTCCTAAGGATTTTAGAATGATTCCTAAGGGTTTGGAAAATGATTTCGAAAGCTTGGGGGTACGCCTTTCTCGAAGTATGTGTCGATCGGGCCTTGGGCCAAATTTGGGTGTTTACAGATGCCCCTCTTTAGTATCTGATCACTAATGATCGAATGCCAAAGAAAAGAGACATCTGAAGAGGCCCAAGGCATTACTGACGGGTTCGCTATATTTAGAATGAACTTCAAACATCAGATGAGTAACATGGTGAGAAAATGAAAGCCCTGTATGTCGGGAAAAATGATCGTTTCTCAAGGTAATCTGTCCCTAAGCGCTTAACGACATTACTGGGCATAACTGAGGTAGAATGAGTTGCGAAAGCCCAATATGTTGGGAAAAATATCTGCTTCTTGATATGATTAAAGACATTTGATGTTCAAGTTTCATTCTGAATATAACAGCTCCGTGAGTGAGAGGGTGATCGACCCACACTTAAAGATAGGCGCGAGACAAAAACGCAAAGATCCACAGTTTGTGTCCAATCATATGAGGCATTGACTGCCTCATCTGACTGGTCACGAGTGCCCCCGCGTGAAGCAAGGTTTAAGGTCTTTGGGCAAACCCATTGATCCTGAAGTTTATTTAGCACGACTACCAAGCGGAGCGAATAGATGTCGCAATACTTTTTGGGAGTACATGCCATTTTTGATAATGTGCCCCTAGATCAACATGACCTAGAGCATCAAACTTCAAAATAACACTGAATAGATCCACAAACAATTGGGTGCCTCCCGAAGGAGACATCCAATCCTGGTCTCTGCCGACAATAATCTTACAAATCATTTAACTATACATAAATATGCACCCATTAGGGGCGATAAGCAACAAAGGCAATAAAAGTCTCGACCCAGAACCCGTCCAGGTAAAATTTACGAGAATAAATGACCATCCTATGGATATATAGACATAAGGCGTACACTTTATAGGGATACCGTGCCAAACAGGTTTTAAGCCTGCGAAAATAAGGGAAATGAACCCTTTTGCATACATGTTTACACATAGTTTGATTAATGTGTAGTTTCATTTTCAACAGGTTGGTTTCAACCAATGATTGATCTTTTTCATAATGGAGTTATCCGAACTTCAAACCCTGTAGGGCGTACACCCAGAGAGTGCAGACCAAGAGTCCACACCTTCGAAATAACTCGTGATGAATCTCAAGTTAGACACTCATGTTCCTATGAACCCAAAGATAGAGCGTTCATCGCAAAGATTTAGCAGTGGAGTCGACTCGATCGAAACATTGACTGTTTGATCGGGATTGACACCGTTACTCCTACTTTGAAGTAGGATCCAATATCCAAGGCGTACCTTAGACTTAGGACGTTACTATAGCACAGTGGTGTTGCTGATAAAATATCAATATTTTATCGCATTGGAACACGCATGTGCGTAGCAAAAAGTACCATAAAAACTCATCTATCTTTTTTGTTTTTAAAATGATTGCTTTTTTTCATTCATTTTTTTTAATAGACCGATCATCTGTGGAGAGATGCTTTATTTGATCTGTCCATCGATGAGAGGTTGCCTACCTCGAGGTTTTGGACCATTTGATGGTCCTGCACATTTCTTAAAAAAATGTTAGTCCCTTTTTTATTTATAAGGGTAATAAATATGCATCCTAAGTAATAGAAGGAACAACAAACTTTTACCTACACTTTTTTTATTTTTCAAAATTTATATATATATTTTTGGATTTTTGTTTTTAGAGATTTTTTATTCTTTTTCTTCATTTTGGGAATGGAAGTACAATGCTGTAAATGTGTACATAGAAAAGAGTAGAAATATAGAATTTTTTTTGTATTTAGATTTTTCTTGATTTTTTTCTTTTTTTCTTTTTTTTGGCTTTTCTTCTTTTTTTGTTTGATGCCTTATTAGTGAGACGAAGTAACGGGTCCCTCTTTTAGCATAGCCGAACTTGTTCATGCGATCAGACCTAAGTGAGGTTCAAAAATTTTCAAGGTCGGAACGTCCATCCCTTTGGATCGAATTAACTTTTTCTCCTTATCATGGGTCATACGTTTGATGATGTAGCCTGAAGATATTCCTGGTCAAAATCTGATTTGAGCTAACATGAGCGGCCGAGTCGAACAAAGGGAGTAACAGGAGAGAGAGTACCAAGGTTTCAAATCTTTCTTCATTCCTTTCCTCAAATAATTTTTCTTTTCAATCTCTTTTTACTCACAACGTCCAAGGTGGGTTCGTCATGCCCTTTTTTGCCCTCTTTTTACCCATGGTGTCCTTTCGGGTTTTCACCATGTCTATGGGTTAGCTCTTTTACCTCAAGCACCCTTACAGGTTTTCACCTGGTCAGCACAAACTCGCTGTTTTTACCTGTAGTGCCCTTTCGGGTTTTCACCACGTCCATCTTACTTTGTGCTTGCATTTTTATTTATTTTTCTTTCATTTTTTAGAAGCCACGACATAGACGTCGATTCCATCATAGCCAGCTAGATGGGGTTCTGGTGTTGTCTCACAACTTGGCTCGCCTTGACTTAACAAATACTATGACTGCTTGTGAACCGAAAAAGAGGGCTTTCTTCAGGGTGTAGCTTGGCCATGGGTTAGGTTAGGATTTAAAGGTGTGCTGGGCTAAAAGGGTTTCCTTGATGCTACTTCAGTTTTTCACAACACACTTCTTCCTTGGCAGAATTTTACTGTACAAGCCCCCATGATTCTTTTTTCTTTTTCCTTTGTTTTATTTCAGGCAATCTCTTTTTGAGGTTTTGCTTTTCTAATTTTTTTGGAATTCGATGGTAACTTTACTTCCCTTTTTTTGTATATATACATAATTTTTTTTTGGGAAGGGGTTCATTGAAAGAAAGGCCCAAGCTCGAATGGGGTAGCAAAGGATATTATCACTTTTAGGGATACTTTTTGGCTACTATGCTTGGAATGATGGCCTCTTTTGGGTGGTTCTTAAGCAGTCACGTATCTGTTTTACCAAGACTTACCTTGTCGTGATAGACTAAGAGTAGAACCGTCGGACATATCCAGCATTGATGGGATCAGGAAGATGATCTCCTTCCATGGTGGCGAGGTGGATGGCATATTCCGATAGCACTTCTCGGATGACGTAAGGTCCCTCCCAGTTTAGCTTAAATTTTCCTCTTGGATCGGCGTGGAGAGATGGGAAGATCTTCTTCAGCATAGTGTCTCCTACCTTCAGATCTCGACCGTAGACACGTTTATTATAAGCGCGTGCGATTCACCCTTAGTAAACTTGAGTATGACATAAGGCAAGGAGTCTTTTCTCGTCTAGTAGATTCAATTGTTCAAAGCAGGATCTCTCTCTCTCTGCTTCGGGTAAGCCTGATTCCATGAGGATTCAGAGTGAGGGTACTTCAACCTCTACCGATAGGATAGCCTCGATTCCATATACTAGGGAGAATGGTGTTGCCCCTGTAGTGGTACAGATCAACATTTTGTAGGCCTATAAAGCAAATGGTAGCATTTCGCTCCAATCTCGATAAGTGACGACCATCTTCTCTAGGATGCGGACGACCGTCTTATTCGTAGCTTCCACGGCTCCATTTGTTTGAGGCCGATAAGGTGACGTGCGATGGTGCTTGATCTTGTATTGCTTGTAGAAAGCCTGAATGCATTTATTCATAAAGTTTGTGTCGCTGTTCGTGATGATATCCTTGGGTACTCCAAATCGGCACACAATATTATTTTTGAGAAATTTCTCGACGTGACTGGCAGTGATGTTGGCATATGATGTCGCTTCTACCCACTTGGTGAAGTATTCAATGGCGATGAGGATGAACCAATGTCCATTTGATGCTTTTGGATTAATCATTCTGATGATGTCAAGGCCCTAGGTAGCAAATGGCTAAGGAGTGGTCATGCAGTATAGATCGATGGTAGGAGCATGTATTAGACTATAGTGTTCCTGACACTTATAGCATTTTGAATATGTTAGCAGAAATCTAATTCCATAGTGGTCCAAAAGTATCCCTGTCGTAGAATTTTCTTAGCGAGCATGTGACCGCTGACGTGGGCCCCACATACTCCCTCGTGGATCTCCTTCATAATACTGATCGCTTCACCTTCAGTAAGGCACCTGAGCAAGATGTTATTATAAGATTGCTTGTAAAGGCATTCCTCGCAAATGATGTAGCCTGCTGCTAGACGTTGAATGGTTTGTCAGTCCATCTTGGACGTACCCTCAGGGAAAGTTAGTGTCTCAAGAAAATTCTTGATATTTAAGAACCAAGGTGGCTCATCATCAGACTTTGTAGGTTCCTCAATCTGGAGGCAGAAAGTCAGCTCATTTCTTTGCTTGATCATGATCGGTTGCATTTCAGCACCATACGGGATTTCTATCATTGATGCCAACGTTGATAGTGCATCGGCAAAGCGATTCCTTATACGTGGGACATATGAGAATGTCACGTCCTGGAAGCAAACTATCAGATCCTCAAGGTGCTCATGATAAGGGATCAATTTCTTATCTTTTATCTTCCAATCTCCATTTGTCTGGCATATGATCAACTGCGAATCACCAAACACTCGAAGGTGAGTTACATTCAGATCTAGAGCAGCCTAGACGCCTACTGCATAAGCTTCGTACTCGGCCATGTTGTTAGTGTAAGGGAAGTTGAGCTTGATAGAGATGGGTACATGGGATCCTTTCGGCAAAATCAGAATGGCGCCAACTCCTTGACCCTCGACATTAGCTGCCCCGTCAAAGTGCATTACCTAAGATTCTTCTGATTTTTTAGTATCGTCTTCTGTCATGAACATGATTTCTTCATCAGGGAACTCGCTTCTCAAAGGTTCATAATCTGGCAAAGGATTGTCGGCAAGATGATCGGCGAGAGCCTGCCCTTTATTCGACTTTTGAGTGACATACATGATGTCAAACTCAGATAACAAGAGCTGCCATCGTGCAGTCCGCCCAGTGAGAGCCGACTTTTCGAATAAGTATTTCAACGAGTTCATTCGGGCCAAAAGTAGAATGGCTTGAGATAGCAAGTAATGGCAGAGCCTTTGAGTAGCCCATACAAGAGCCAGACATGCTTTCTCCAGATGAGAATAACGCATTTCATAATCAGTAAACTTCTTGCTCAGATAGTAGATGGCCTGCTCTCTTCTTCCTGTCTCGTTATGCTGCCCTAAGACGCATCCCATCGAAACTTCCGTTGTGGAGAGATACATGAAGAGTGGTCTCCCCGGCTCGGGTGGTACCAAAACAGGTGGGTTAAGAAGGTAGCTTTTGATTTTATCGAACGCTGCCTGACAATCGTCATTCCATTCAACGGACGAGTTCTTCTAAAGTAGCCTTAAGATTGGCGTGCTGTTGGGGAATTTCTAGTGTGCTACTTATTGTGTAATGATAGAAACAAAATAAAAATAAAGTAAAATAAAGGATGGATTCAGCACATCTAAAAAAATCCTAGACCTGCAAGATACATGGTCCATTTATAGCAAGTTTTGATAAGTAAGAGTTTGTCCCACAAAGAGTAGTGATCTAAACCTAGAAGGTGTATAGTAGACCTCAAGATCTGGTAATTCTAAGAAGAAAGAGAGCTTTTCGGGTGTCACTAGATCTAATTAATCTATAAAACATAAATCTAAAACTAGGTCTAAAAGATGGAGGAAGATGGATGGTGAAATAAAATAGAAAATGATGGGAAATAGATAGCTAGGGCCTTGTTTTCAATGCAAGTCAGATCAAGGCATGTGAATTTGTAACAATCCTTCACTTGGCTACAAGCTCAACTGCAAGGTAGAAGATTCCACTCTAAACCAAAGGCTTGAATTGATCTTAAGCTATGATCTGTCCACTTTAATGGTCACAGACCATCCTAGGGATTTCTTCCAAATCAAAGGTTTAAGGTAGAAGAATTTGATCTCAACCAGAGAATTGGATTGCTCTTAAGGCTATGATCTGTTCACTTTAATGGCCACAAACCATCCAATAGAGTCCCTCCATTCTAAGGCTTCCATTAGAACATGATAACCACTACAAATATTGTGAATGCCAGGCTACAGGCACAAGCATCTACAAGAGTATCAGATCTAGGAAGATCAAATGGTATTCAAGAGATCTACCAGTTAAGTGGGTGGGCTCGTCCCATCTACACAAATCCAATAGAGAATCAAGTGAAACAAGATGATCTATAGATCTAACTAAGCAATAAAATCAACAATTCATTGAATCAAAATAACTTACAATGATATTGTTCTCAGATCTGTAGTCTGTGCATCAATCCATAAGACCTTCATGCCAAATTACAATAAAAAAAATAGATCTGGACTGCTATCTAGATCTAATCCAACAAGCTGGATTAGGGAGAGAAGGGGGAAGATAAAAAGGAAAAAAAATAAAGCCTAAAACTAAACCTAGATGAGCTAAGGAGAAGCAAAGTTATTCTATGGATTCCTTGCTAATAAATTACAGTAGTAAGGAGTTCTAATTGTACAAGTGCAGTGATCCGTGTACTTGGGATTGCAGCCAATCAGAGGAGAGAATTTGATGCTTTGGAGTTCCCAAAACTGCCCTTGCCAACCAAAAATATTTTCTGCTGAAACCTTCACTAATTCTTACAAACAGCTTGCCCATGCGTAGACGTCTTCCATGCCTTGGAGTTCCAAGTTTGCCCTTGCCAACCACAACATACCTGCTACTCCTCTTTATACTTGCTGTCAACAGAATGGACCCACGCTGCCATTTTTACCCCTACTGTCGATTATTATTTCCAGCTGCTCACCTCAAGTAATTGCATACATCTGCTAATATTTAATCACATGGTTGCAGCTTAATGTAGATGGGGAAGATGAAGTTCGAGATGTCTGCTGCTGAAGCCATGTGCTCTTCGAGAGGATAAAAACTGCAGAAGGGATATCTGCTGATAGGTTTGGTGTAGCTTTAATGTCGACAGGTTCAAGGAGATTTCTGCATGCAATGGTGTCGAGTAGAATGGGCTGCTGTGTTGCAAGTTAAATGGTCGATAGGTTCACGTCTGCACCTGTTGACAGGTTGCTGAAGCCTTGAAGACCCACTCGAGAGGATTGAAGTGGTGCAACTCGAGAGGTTGGCTGATGGGGAGTGCAACAGGTAAAGCATGTATATATATATATATATATTGCAACTGCAAATGGTCGATGGGAAGATGGATGCTAGTCGAGAGGTGTGTGAAAAGCTAGAAGGTCGAGAGGTTGAAGGGGAAGATGGGAGCTGCAGCTTGTGCTGTCATGAGGATTGGATGGGAGCTGAAGCTTAACAACTCGAGAAGTTGAAGTGCTCAAGTGGTCGATAGGTTTGAAGTGAGGAAGGTTGGAGCTGAAGCTAAACGCATTTTGAGCGGGTAAGGAGGTGGCTTGCTCAGCTGGTCGACAGGTTGCAAAGGTGTTGACAGGTTTGGAACTCGAGAGGATAAAAGGTTGGAGTTTTCGAGCAGATATTGAAGTGCAGCTGCTGTTCGATAGGTTTGAGAGTGTGCTCGAGAGGTTTGCTACTATGCAGGGGATATATGTCGACAGGATTGAGGCAAGTTGGAGAAGCTGTCGTGAGGATAGAGGGGTGCAACTCGAGAGGATGCTGGTTTTACTAAAGCTTAATAAATCGAGAGGATAGAGGGCTGCAGGTCGCGGGGATTGGATTGCAGCTAAGGGAAGATGTTGAGAGGTTCAAGCCTTCAAATGGTCGATAGGTGGGCATGGGAGGTTTGAAGCTTGGCTGTTGGTCGTGAGGATTGAGGTTGTGGCAACCTCAAGCTATTGATAGGATGTGGACACAAGCTGAAGCTTGCATGCAATCTCCTCGATAGGTTTGATGTGTGCTTGGAGCTCAAGAGGTGCTGATGCTAAGTGCTTGATAGGATCTGCTTCAGCTATTTTAGTAAGTTGACAGGTCGCTATTTGGAGGTGCACTCTTCGAGAGGTTGCAATTGGGGCTGCTCCTAGCAACTCGACAGGTATGTGAGCTAGATGTCACCAAGTAGGACTGCTAGGGGCTGCACCATTCGATAGATTGCTGCTGCATGGATTGCAGCTTGGCAGGTAGTTGGGGATTCAACATGCACTTCAACAGGTTGCATGGTGCAACTTGGGAACATGCTGCTGCAGTAGACATGTTGAATGGTTGCCTCCTCTGGTTTAACATCAATTTGGCCACGTTCAAGCTACTACATTTATTGCTTTCAAGAACGTGCTGTTACTTTCATTGAGTGTAGATCTACCTGGGTGCAGCTGCTCTTGATGCTATGTTGCTACACTTTGAAAGGTTGCAAGGCTTGGACTGCAGCTCGATGGTGCAATGCATTGATTGATTGATAGATTAGCCAAAGTAGCTGCTATCCATTTGATGAGATCTAAATCTAGGCTTGCATGGGTGCAACTGCTGCCATTTGGGAATGTTGGTGCTGCTGAAGTGGGGACCCCAAGCTGCCTTAGTTCCAAAGCTCCTCTAAATGGCACTTTTTAACAGAAAACTGCACTAAGGCTGTGATTACCTCCTTGCTGCAAAACTTCACTAAAAAGTAATTATTAACTACTCAGAGGCTTAGCAAAAGTCAGGTTTAAAGGGTAAAATATGGCATAAAACAGTGACTAACACGTGCAGATTAGAGTTAGTTGTGCAATGAACCGACTGATATATTGTATTCTACCTAAGAACCCCCTAGGGCACCAGATCATCATTCATTTAAATAGGGGATTTAATTTCCATTTGAAAAATCCAAAAAAATAAATATATATATATATATATATATATATATATATATATAAACCAAAAAAATACATATATACTTTTGGTGTGACCGTCACTACGGCGACCTCGAACCCAACCCGTAGAAAGAGAACTAGGAAGGTATTCAGCCCTTACCCAAGACATCAAATACAACACTCGTTAACGGATCATGTCGGGAGCCGATACATCCCCACCATCATCCCCATCCCATTCCCATATAGGAGAAGACCTGATCTCCAACGCCTTCACCCAAACCCGGTTCGATGTCACAGGTCCATTTGGGGAGCCCGTGTTCGCATCCACCCCATCCCCCTCCCTTACATTCTCCCAACATACCCCCATCTCATCCCCTACTGAAACCCCTCATTTCCCAACTGACCCATACATCCCCATCTCCCATCCATACACCCTTACTGCACCCCCCTACTCCCAAAGACCCCATAGGGAGCCCCATCCCCCACCTACCTCCCACGTCCCATCCACCTCATCATCATGCCCCCTACATCCTATATCCCATCCACCTCATCTCACATGCCATCCACATCACATGGCCCATCCACATCCCAATATACCCCCCCCATTTACCCAGGTCATGTCTAACTTTTCTCAGGGTATGACCAGTAACCCACCATCTTCCATAGCCATACATCCATACTCTCCAAGCATAATCATCCATACACCCCATACCCGGGCCATGCCCAATTTCACTCGACCCCCTCAATCCTTCAGTGGGCCATCACCCTCCAATCTCACACCTGAATCCATGCCCTCAATGGAGGACATGAGAATGATGTATGCCATGTGGGCTGCCTCTCGGAGCCCTACATCCCAAACCCCACATCCAGGTCTCCGAAACCTCCATACCCCATTCCCTCATGACCATGCCCAACCACCCATCATTCATACCATCCAAAATCTCCCACATCAATCCTAGGACAAGGCCCAAACCGACCAAAATCCATGGGCCCAAGCCCAAATATCTTTAGAACAATGGGCCCAGGCCCACTCCCAAACCCAAGCTCAGGCCCAGGCCCAAGCCCAAGCCCATCAGACCCAAGACCACTCCTCCCAGGCCCAAACCCATCAGACCCAGGCCCAAGTCCAAAACCCTAAAGGTCCATGGGCCCAAGCCCAAACCCATCATACCCAGGCCTAGACCCCTTAAGGCCCAAGCCCATCAGACCCAGGCCCAGACCCAAAACCCTCAAGGCCCATGGGCCCAAGCCCAAACCCACGAGACTCAGGCCCAGTCCAAGCCCCCTAGGGCCCTTGGACCCAAACCTATCAAACCCAGGCCCAAGGTCCATCACCCCACACCCAATACCCACATGGTCCATTAGCCCAAACCCAACAGGGCCCATTAGCCCAAAATCATACCAACCCCCACACCCAGGCCCAAGGTCCATCAACCCAAGCCTTCCAAAACCATCAAGCCTAAATCCATCAAACTTAAGGCCCATCCACCCACACTCATCAAGGCCTGTTCACGAACCCCTTACCCCTCCACCAGTACCCTTCATTCACCTATACCCCTTACGCCCCTATTCCACCTCCAACGGAAAATCTGATCCACTCCATTCCTCGAACCCATGCCTACAACATCCCACCATATCAACCGCACCCCCATCACCCCCAGAATGTGCACCCAGCTCAGCACATCATTTATCCACAAACCACTCATCCATTCATTCCTTCCCATCCCCTACAAACCTTGTGGCCCCATCAGGTCACCCAACCCATCACCCCCCAACTTCAAATAGCGGACATCGCCCCTCACCAGTATAATGACCAACAGTACGAGGAGGACGAGATCCGCAACAGTGGAGGAGTTGCCAGCTTCGACCCTCCCAGGCCCACCATCGTCACACCTGTAGAACAAAATCGGGGAGACATCCAGCCCACAGCCTCAAAAGAATTAGAGCAGCTGAAAGAACAGATAGACAGAATACAGAAGCAGCTGACCAAGATGGGAGGAGTAGAACAGCATTCGACAAACTTTTCAAACTTATGTCTATTCTCGGATGTCCCCCTGCCACAAAAATTTAAGATGCCATCATTCGATAAATATAATGGCACTGGCAACCCCATCGCCCAATTAAAATCTTATTGTGGGGATATGTTCTAGTATGGCGGAGATGAACGACTCCTCATCAAAGTGTTCCAAAAGAGTCTAACGGCCCTAACACTGAGATGGTTCACATCCCTAGAACCATCCATGATAAAAACTTGGAAAGATATGACACACTTATTCCAAGAATAATATGTCTATAACATGGACATAGAGCCAAGGAAGTCGGATCTGGCTCGTTTGAAGTAAAGACATGATGAAACTTTCAGTGCCTACTTCGAAAGGTGGAGGGCATTGGCCACCCAGGTGACCCACCGGATCCCCGATGATGAGCAGATTGAATTGATAACCAAGGGAGCTCTCCCAGTCATCACGGATTTCTTGGTGTAACAGCAATAGTCCAGTTTTACTGATTTGGTTTGAAATGCCAACCATTGGTTGGGAAAGAGCGTGGCTGAGGTTTGAAAAGTCACAACCAAGGATTGAAAGAAGACCATGAGAGGTAGAACATCATTTACCCGCCAATTTCGATGCCCCTCATCATACCTGTGTCAGCATAATCACCCCAAATTGCTTTTCGAGCAAGTGCCAAGGCCAAACAACGGATCGAGTGCCCCATTTACCCAGGAACAGATGAGAGCATGATTTGAACGGGTGTTCACACCGTTGGGGCAATCTTTAAGTGTCTTATTCCCAGTGTTGCTATAAAAGAGTCTGGTCAATTTACTCCAGCTTCGCCCACCACCCAATCCAATCCCGAGAAACTATGACCCGAACCTATATTGTAACTTCCACAAGGGACCGAGTCACCCTATGGACCGATGTTTCCCACTAAGGCACGTGGTCCAAGATTTAATAGAGGTAGAAAAAATTGTTCTCCCACCGCTTCCTCAAGGGCAGAATCAGAACATCCATCAAGCCCCTCTACGACCTCACCCAGGAGGCCCCAGGCCTAACATCCATTGGGTAGAAGAGGAAGAAGAAGAGTTTGACCCCTCGGATTATATCAGTAATCAAGAGGAGTTTTAATTTCCCAAGTTGAATAAGGACGAACCATTTGTTGGGGTGATCGATCCGTTTTATTTAGCTGATTACTTCCCCACCCTGGCATACCAAGAGGAGCCCTTAGATTTAGGGCAGTATTTTTTCACTCCTGCTCTCACCTATCAAATTCAAATGGGCACAGCTCCGCCGCAATCATACACATATCCGCCCCACTCCCAATTTACCCCACAGTACACACCACCTCCCAATCACCCCATCCCATACACTATCCCACCATCAGCCACCCCATATATCTCTCCGTCACACCCAAATCACCCCACGCCATATATAACTCCACCATCCCCATATTATCCTACCCCATACACCCCCCCAAATCTCTCCACCCAATACACCACTCCGTCATCGCCAAATTATCCCATCCCATACACACCCCCAAATTCCACCACCTAATATACCACCCTGCCATCCCCAAATCATCTTGCCCAATACACAACTCCACCATCCCCAAATCACCCCGCTCCATGCACAACTCCATCACCCCCAATTTACCCCGTTTCATCCACGAACCCATCATCACCCCACCATGCCACCCCATATATAAACCCTTCATATCTGTACCCCCTGCTCCATCCGCTACCCCGTCATATCCCTATCACCCCGCTCCACCCGCACCTCTGACTTCTCGCAGTCACTCCATCCCATGTAACATACCACTCATCCCCAGTTACCCCGTCTCACACCCCATCCCGCCAGCTCTTAAGCACACCCCCAACATCCGATCCCATCGCCCTCCAACCCCTCCATCCCAGTCACACTCCCACCATCCCTTCACTATTTTGCCCTCAATCTAACTCCACCCCCACCCAAACAAATAACCCCTCACCCACTCCCCTTATTACCCGCTCCTAATCACCACTGGTCTTACCACGCCCAGGTAATGCCTATACAAGCCCCCTCGGCACCCACAAATCTAACCTCACCAATTTCCGCCACTACCGTTCTGCCCCCTATTGGAGTCAACCTAGTTGGACCTGAGAATCCAACGTACCTAGCCCAATCTTCCCCAGAATCACCATGCACTCCCTTCATCATCCCGAAACCCGCCTATGACCCACATCAAGTGTCGTTAAGCTATGAACAGACAGACATGAATGCTGGTTGCAACTGAGAGGAGATTGTTGAATTTATTACCCGATTAGGTAAGATTTCTACACAGCCGAAAGCATCGGGGGCCGTCAGAGAAGGAGGGAAGAAGAAAGAGCAGGCTGCAGGGAACCCCTTTGAGAAAATGGCCAAAGAGCACGTGTTGGAGACACAACTCAAGAGAACACCTACACATATTATTGTGTGGGATTTGTTAATCACGTCCCCACTCCACTTTCAAGCCTTAATGGGAGCACTCAAAGACGCACATGTTTTCGCCCACGTAACCCCAGATGAAGTGAGAGAAATAATCGGGCAAGTATTAGCCCTAAATGCCATCTCATTCACTGATGCCCCTGAATATAATAGTGGAAACAAGGAACCTGGTGGTGCCGTTGGTCTTAAGAGACAACGGGTCAGCACTGAACGTATGCCCTCTAAGGACGGCAATCAAAATTAGTGCAAATCCCAACACCTTTCGGCCATCCATAATAAGCGCCAGGGGATTCGACAACACCAGGAGAGAAATCATAGGCAAAATAGACCTTGACCTGATCATCGGGCCGATAACCTTCACCATCCCTTTTCAGGTGATGGATATCAAGTCTACATTTAACCTACTGTTGGGCCGACCGTGGCTACATGAGATTGGGGCAATACCATCGACTCTACATTAAAAACTTTGATTCATCTGAGAGGGAAGAATCGTCACCATCTTAGGTGAAAGCAGAGAAGACAGGGAGAGGAGTACTCTTCATATTGAGAATTCGAAAGTGCATAACATGCCGCACGCAGCAGATGACACCGATCTCCATTGATTTGAGTATGACTTCTCAGCCATTACCCTCGAGTCGACTGAAAAAGCCCCTGCCAAAATTGGAGGAGGAATGGATGCAGCTGTGTTCATGCTCCACAAATGGGGCCACCAAAAATGGAAAGGGCTGGGCTCGCGCCTTCAAGGAAGAAGAGACCCCGTCAGGGCCAAGGGGCAGCAAACCAAATTCGGCCTGCGTTACAGGCCCATTGAAGAAGAAGTCAGAGAGGCCAAGGAAAAGATAAGAGCCGTGGCAGTCGCCAGGGCCAGAGGAATCAAGCTGGAAGAAGAACCTCACGCTCGACCCCACGTCCGTCAAACCTTTGTGAGCGCTGGGGTGGTAAAGATTGATCTGAATGGGGAGACGAGGGTAACCCCACACAAGCCTGCTTCCGCCCACCCCACAAACCCTGACATCATCCCCCCAGACCTCGAGGTGGACTTAGCCGCCCTCTCCTTATTTGAGGAGGAAGTCCCCTGGTCCACCCATCACTCCAGCACTAGCCACTTTGGGCCCATCCTAACCATAGAGGGCAGGGTCTCAGAGGATCCCTCCGTAAACATGCTGACGAAGGAACTGCAAGAGCCTACCGATGCCGCTTCCAACAAAAGAGATAAAGGCCAGGCCTCACAGGTAAGTACCTGGGTATCTTTGCCCCAACTCCTGGGAGCCGCCAAAGGTCATGGATACGGCACCGGCTCTCTAAAAAAAAATAACCTATAAAAAGTGAGGTTAGCCTCTGGGACACTCTACCCTGCATATATAGAGATCCACCTCGCCAGGGGTTGACCTCCAAAAAAATACAAAAAACCATAAAAATAGAAAAAATACAAATTCCAAAAATATTATCCTTTAAAATTCTCAATAAAATTAAAGATGATGTCGTGATACCCGTCCCACGTGAAGGCGACCCCTTTCCTGTAGAAATATAAGAAGAGGTAGGAGTCACGAGTCTGGATGAGGAAGGTCAAATCGATGAGCTCCCCAATGAGCTCCTCAAACAATTTACCGATTTTGAGCATGGCCCGACCCTGATCGTCGAAGAGACGTAGGACGTCAATTTGGGCACCAAAGAGGCCCCTAGAATCACCAAAATCGGAACATCGCTGTTCCCTGCAGAGAGAAAAGGTATGATAGACTTCCTTCGGTCATACCAAGACGTCTTCGCATGGTCGTATGAAGACATGCCTGGTTTGGATACCGATCTGGTTGAGCATGAGTTGTCAGTCTACCCTGATATTAAGCCGGTTAAACAGAAGCTGAGACGCCTCTGACCGAATGGATGTTGAAGGTGAAGGACGATGTCATTAAGTAGTATGACACGGGTTTTCTCATGGTATCCAAGTACCCGCAATGGCTGGCCAATATCGTCCTTGTACCAAAGAAGGATGGGAAGGTTCGAATGTGCATTGATTTCTAAAATCTCAATAGGGTAAGCCCTAAGGATGACTTTCCGTTACCACACATCGATATCTTGGTCTATAACACTGCTAAGCATGAAATGCTCTCATTCATGGATGGATTCTCAGGCTATAATTAGATTAAGATGGTAGAGGTCGACTGAGAAAAAACTGCGTTCATCACTCCCTGGGGAACCTTCTGTTACAAGGTGATGCCATTCGGGCTCAAGAATGCTGGGGCAACCTACCAGAGAGCAATGACGACCCTGTTCCATGACATGATGCACCGAGAGATTGAAGTGTATGTCAACGACATGATTGCCAAATCACCAGAAAGGGATGATCACTTGATAAACCTTCAGAAGCTGTTCGAGAGGTTGAGAAAGTACAGGTTGCGATTGAATCCCCAAAAGTGTGCGTTCGATGCTATGTCAGGAAAACTGTTAGGCTTTATTGTTAGTAGGAGAGGGATTGAGGTCGATCTGACCAAGATCAAGGCCATCATTGAAATGCCACCACCGTCTACAGAGAAGGAGGTCAGAGGCTTTTTAGGCAGAATCTAATACATCAGTCAGTTCATTGCACAGTTAACTCTAATATGCGCACTGATCTTCAAGCTACTAAGAAAGGATTCACCAGTTGAGTGGAATGATGACTGCCAAGCTGCATTTGACAAGATCAAGGGTTACCTCCTAAATCCTTCGGTATTGGTACCACCTGTACCAGATAGAACCCTGATAATGTACCTGTCCAAAATAGAGTTTTCCATGGGCTATGTGTTAGGGCAGCATGATGAGACAGGAAGAAGAGAGCAGGCCATCTACTACCTGAGCAAGAAGTTCACTGATTATGAGACGCACTATTCTCATCTGGAGAAATCATGCTTAGCGCTCGTATGGGCTACTCAAAGACTTCGACACTACCTGTTATCCCAAGCCATTCTACTTCTAGCATGGATGGATCCGTTGAAGTACTTGTTCAAGAAACCCGCTCTCACTGGTCGAACTGCACGATGGCAACTACTTCTCTCTAAATTTGACAATACTTATGTCACTCAGAAGTAGATCAAGGAGCAAGCACTCGCTAATCATCTTGCTAAGAACCCTCTGCCAGACTATGAGCCTCTAAAGACCGAATTTCCCGATGAGGACATCCTGTTCATGACTCAAGAGGATATGGAGGAAACAGAGGAGTCCTGGGTAATGCACTTTGATGGGGCATCGCATGTTGAAGGCCAAGGAGTGGGCACCATTCTTATCTCGCCAAGAGGCTCGCATGTACCCATCTCAATCAAGTTGAACTTCCCATGCACCAATAATATGGCCGAGTATGAAGCCTGTACCGCTGGTTTACAAGCTGCACTTGATCTGAATATAACTCACCTCAGGGTCTTTGGGGATTTGCAGTTAATCATATGCCAGACCAACGGAGATTGGAAGACCAAGGATGAGAAGCTGATCCCGTACCATGAACATCTTGAGGATCTGATAACCTACTTTGAGGAAGTCACCTTCTCCTATGGGCCGCGAATAAGAAATCGGTTTGCTGTGGCCTCTATGGTTGAGATTCCGTACGGAGTTGAGATGAAGCCAATCATGATAGAGCAGAGGGAAGAACTGACATTCTGTCACCTGATCGAGGGATCTACCGAGTTAGATGATGAGCCACCCTGGTTCTCAGACATCAAGAATTTCCTCGAGGCTCGAACTGTCCCAGAAGGAACATCAAAGATAGACAGACGCACCATCCAGTGATTGACAATGAACTACGTCATCTGTGGCTATCTCTTGTATAGACGGTCTCATGACAATGTTCTGCTCCGATGCCTAATCGAGAGAGAAGTGGTTGAGATCATGAAGGAGATCCATGAAGTAGTCTGCGGGGCACACGTCAGTGGACACATGCTCGCTAAGAAAATCCTAAGGCAAGGATATTTTTAGACCACTTTAGAGGCTGATTGTTGTAAACACATTCAGAAGTGCTACAAGTGCCAAGAACACTCCAGTCTAATACATGCTCTGGTCATTGATTTACACAGCATGACCACTCCTTGGCCGTTTGTCACCTGGGTCTCGACATCATCGGCAAGATCAATCTTAAGGCTTCCAATGGACATCAGTTCATCCTCGTCGCAGTGGAGTACTTCACGAAGTGGGTAGGCAACCTCCTATACAAGCATTAAGGCCAGCCATATCAAGAAGTTCATCAAGAACAACATCATTTGCAGATTCGGCGTGCCCAAGGATATCATCATTGATAATGGCATTAACTTTGCTAATAGGCGCATCCAGGCCTTGTGTGAGCGGTTCCAGATCAAGCATCATCGATCATCCCCATACAGGCCTCAGATGAACAGAGCTGTAGAAGCGGCCAACAAAACTCTGATTCGCATTCTGGAGAAGATGGTAGTCACTTATAGAGATTGGAGTGAGCAATTACCCTTCGCACTTTGGGCCTATAGAACATCTATCCGTACCGCTACAGGGGAACACCATTCTCCCTTTTGTATGGAACCGAGGCCGTGCTACCCGTTGAGGTCGATGTATCATCACTCCATATCCTTTTGGAATCCCATCTGCCCGAAGCTGAGAAGGAAAGATCCCGTTTTGAGCAGCTAGATTGATTGATGAGAAGAGACTCCTAGCTTTGTGTCATACCCAGGTCTATCAGAGGAGAATTGCACGTGCTTACAATAAGCGTGTTCGCGCTCGATACTTGCAGATAGGTGACACGGTACTAAAGAAGATTTTCCCATCTCTCCACGCCGATCCAAGAGGGAAGTTTAAGCCGAATTGGGAAGGACCCTACGTCATCCGAGAAGTGTTGCCGAGATACGCCGTTCGCCTTGCCACCATGGACGGAGACCACTTTCTTGACCCCATTAACGTTGGATACCTCCGTAGGTTCTACTCATAGGTCTTGCAACAAGGTAAGTGTTGATAAAGGTAGATGCGTGACTGCTTAAGGACCCCATAGAGGAGGCCATCGTTTCAAAGACAAGTAGCCAAAATAAAAAAAGGAAATATTCCTTGAATACCTTTACCCGTTTGCTACACACGTCGGACCAATAACCATTTCTTTCATATACCCCTCCCAAAAACATTAAAAAAAAAAGAAGAGGAGAAAAGAGAAATATGTGTTAATACCAACAAAAAAGGAGAAAAGAGAGGAAAAATCTCGAAAAAAAAGAGGAAAAATTCAAACCAAAAAAATAAATAATATATATATATAGAAAAGCAAAACCCCAAAAGCGGGGGATCAAGAATGAAAAAGAAACGACTGGGGCACGTACAGTAAAAAGCCCCTAGAAAGGAAGAGGAATCACTGAATCTAGAATTCACTCAAAGCTTAAATCCAAAATCCCAGAAAACCAAGCCTGTTTGAGCCCCGGCCACATTACAACCCGGAAGAAAGCCCTCTTTAAGGTCCACAAGCAGTCATAGCATCTGTAACATCAGCACAAGCTGAGTTAACGGACCACACAGAACTTCATCCAGCCGGCTATGATGGAATCAATGTCCATATCGTGGCTTTCTGGTTCTTAAAGAAAGTAAGAAAAAAAGAAAAAAGGAAAAAAATTAATTTGAATTTAAAGCAAGATGGACGTGGTGAAAACCCGCAAGGGCACCGCGGGTAAAAACAGCGAACTCACGCGGACCAGGTGAAAACCTGAATGGGCACCTCGAGTAAGAGAGCGAACCCATGGACAGAGTGAAAACCCGAAAGGGCGCTACGAGTAAAAACAGGGATGACAGGCATAGCGAAAACCCGTCTTGGGCGTTGTGAGCAAAAATGTCAAGAAAAGAGAGATTAGGAGAGGATATGTTCTGGTCCACCTATTTTAGTCTGGACCCCTTGAGCCTCTTCTCCCCTTTGCTGGGCTGCTCATGTTAAAAATTTGATCGGATCCCGATCAAGTATGTCGTCTCTACCACGTCGTCTGACACATGACCAAAGATAAAGGCCGAAGACTAATCAATCTAGGGGAAGTTAACCTTTCCATGTTTAAAAGAAAAACCTGAGCCTCATGAACAGGGTTCAACCATGCTCAAAAAAGGACCCACCAGTTGGCCTCGTAAATACCGACATCACAAAAAGAAGGAGAAAAGGAGAAAATTTTAAAAAAGATAATAGATTCTCCTTTTCCATAAAGAGCCCCACACTGTGTAGGAGAAAATTTAAAAAAAGATAATAGATTCTCCTTTTCCATAAAGAGCCCCATACTATGTAGGAGAAATTTTCAAAAAAGATAATAGATTTTCCTTTTCCATAAAAGGCCTTACGTTGCGAGACATATGGAAGAAAATTCGAACACAAAAAAAAATAAAAAAATAAAATATGTATATATATATATATATAATAGATTTCATTTCTTTTCTTACAACATTACGTGTGAAGTGTCATGTCCCAAAAAGATAACAACATGACACACTTTCTATCTTCTGCTTTCTTTACAAGTATAAAAAAAAAAAGAAGAAACAACCCAAAAAGAAAAGAGATCTCTGTTAAGGGGCATCAGCCCCCCTCTGTGTATATGATCTATGGTATGTGCAGGAATAGGTCAGGGGCAGGGACCACGCTTCAAAGCACTGATCTCTGCAAGGAGAGAGTCCTCACAGGCATTCCGATCAGACAACCACCTACCATTAAGACTCTTCTGCCGCCTCCGCGAAGCGTCAGCTGCATTGTGAGACTCAATCAAAAGCCCAGTCAATCGAAGAACCTCACTCTCGGCCATAGCAGGTCTCACCTCCGCAATCTCAGCTCTGGCCCTTTCCTTCTCCAAAGCCTCAGTCAAAGCCAACCTCTCTGCAAAAAGAGACTCAATCCTAGTCCGAAGTATCGTTTCCTTGTCTGGGCAGGGCCCCATCCCTATCACATCTACTGAAATCGGGCTAGGGGCAGGTAAGTCCTCGGATGCCAGCCAAACCTTGTAATAAGAAGAGAGAGCGCCCCCCTGAACTAAGCTGCACATGTGCACCGATTGGCGGGTCTCCCAGAGGGCTGCTATGCGGTCTAGGTCACTGAGAGAACCCCGAGAGAATATCAGAGAGAACAAGGGCAGCCTCACAGTGCACGACACGTGTTGGGGATATCCAAATTAATGGAGCACCCGCGATGGGAAATAGTAGGTACTACTAGTCAACCTTAAAAGTGTGATACCCTCACAATCCCGAGAGCGGACAATCGAAAAGGTGCCATCCATCCAGGGAAGTTGCCAGATCAACTCCGCATCAGATAGCCACAGGCTCCGTTCCTCAATACTCCCATGGGGAAATCCCGAGCACCGAGTCAGAAAGCCCCGAGCCACATCCCCTCTTACCAAGCAAAATCTTGGCACGGGCCCCATGATAGCCAAATGCTCTCATAGCCAAATCTGAATGAGGAGTGGACTCCTGCTAAGAATCCCGACCTGGTCTGAGGCCGAGGCATCCAGGCCCCGATACATCTCGGTAAGGACCAGGTGTACCAGTGAATGACCTCCCTCCAATTCGATCAAGACGTCGCATAAACCGAGGGAAAATGTCTCGCCCCCAGTAAAGAAGAGAACTTCTGATATCAAATAAAGGGCAAACGCCTTTACATTGAAAGGATCTCGGATAGGCAACTTTCGGAGACTCGAGTCACCGAAAAGTTCTCTCAGGAATTTCACCGAGCACCTGGTGGGCCCCCCAGCGAAGCCCTTCTCATACCCACCCTTTTTCAAACCAAGAACCGCGTGGACTGCCTTTGCATATCCCGGTTTGGACACCACTTTGGCAAGTCCCCGATGCATCCTCAAGCTACTAATAGAGGCTAGCTCTTTCAAGGTTGGGGTGAGCTCCCTTGACCCAAATCTGAAGACATGGGCCCTATGGTCCCACGACCCCAAAGCCGCCTGCAGGAGGTTGGGCAACAGAGGAATAAAAAGGAAAGAGGAAAGGCGGGATAACCCGAGGCGATCCATAACATCGAGCTCGCCCTCATCCAAGCTATCGCACCATTTTTGCAGAAAACTGGGCCCCGCGTCCAAATAGGGAAGTATACTAGCCCCAGCCCCCGTATGAGAATTTGGGCCAAGAAGCGGGTCCATTGACGTACAAAGATGTTCTTTATAAAAATCAATCAATGTAGGGCGATGGATCCGCTTGTAAAAAAAAAAGGAAAAAGAAAAAGAAAAAAAGAGGGGCAAAAAGGCCAAGTCTGGATGAAAAGAGAGGCAAAGAGGGCCAGGTTTGGGTTATGAAGAACCCCGTTGAGCCCAGTTATATGAGGCGTATATATTATATATGCCAAAGCAAAATTTTAAATATTTTGCTAGGCATATATAATATATATGCCCAGCCAAAATTGCAGGGAAGTATGGCTCCCCCCCACATTTGTCCTTTTTTTACTTCTCCCGAGAGAGGGACGGGTTTCGCTTGGCCTACTTTTTTATCCCAGGGCGTGTTAAGACCTGAAAAGTACCACTTTTCACCCCTTAACTTAACCTTTGATTAGACCCGTAGCCACCTAGTAAGTTTTTGTAAAGTGTTTTATGTACGTAATAACCAGCAGTGAAATAAGGCCAGGAATCCTGATAAGGAGCCGGTTTTAGCACCAGAAGTCCCTTAGAAGGATGAACTCTGAATCCAGACCTGAAATGAGCCTCACACAGCTGACCCAAGCATTAGAGGATTCAGGAGAAATATGCCTCGCGTAGTCCAACTGAGCATCCCAAGACTCTACAACAACTTCTCGCACAGATGATTGACTGAAGAGCTTCAGAAGCATAAACTCGCACAGCTCTCGTGAAGCTCAAGAGTAAAACACATCACGCAGTTCAAAGCAGACCTCTCTCAACCTCGCAGTTACCGAGCGAGAAGAGAGAGCTTGAAGACTCTCGCGGTATGCCGATGTGGGATGCAATTATCAGAAGAGAAATCCTTGTGTAGTTCTCGCACCATTCAAGAAGAAAGCATCCTTGCAAAGGTAAAGCCATCCTCACGAAGATCAATTAAGACATGGAACCTCGCACAGTTCAGAACTCATTAAAGCCTCGCGAGGTAACTCACGAAGTCCAGTGAAGAGAAGTGCTCGCAAAGTTCTCATGCTATTCAAATCTGTCCTCGCGAAGATCAACCCAGCGATCGCGCAGGTACCTCGCGACTACTTCAATTCCAACCCCGCGACATCTGAGGCTTTGATGTCTACTCAACCTAGTGATTGCCAGAAGAGTAAACCAAGCCAACCTCGCGACGGTTGAAGTTTCAATATCAAATCATCCTAGCGAAGAGCAAAAGCTTCCACGCGATAAGTCTGGGAAACAATGGCTACCTAGCGAAGCTCTAAACCTCAAACTTCCATCTCTTCAGCAGAGGACCTTTTGGGAATTTCCAGCGATTAGGGCACGCACTCCCATGCTCAAATCTCCGTGCACGTGCCGTAAGGCATCGAAGGATCACTATTCGGCCACGTGGAATCGTTAAAATTAGGGTTTCCTAACCCTAATGCACCGCCACGCCACTGCTATTAAAACCCATACTTAGCTTAGGTTCAAGGGGGGCTTGGACCATCTTCTCTTTCTACATCCTGGAATAGCTGGGAACACATCTCATTTCTTGGAGACTTGATCTAAGATCGTTTTACTTTTCTTTTGGTAGTTGTAAGTAGTTTTCTTTTTCTTTTTTCCTTCTCTCCATAGTCCAGCACTTGCTGACCATGTCTTTGTATGCTTTTTGAACTAGATCAATGGAAGTTTTGTAATAGGATTTGTACTCTGTAGGATTTGTGTTTGAATGTGAGATGCTCTGTGCAAGGCTGCTGCCTTGTGATCCACCATTATTTTGGCTGTGTTTCAAAGCAATGGAGGATTGATTCTAAGGGCCATTCAGATCTAAGTGACCTGTGTATTTGGGCTATCATGGTCCTATACAGCCTTAGCCCCACCACAGGATCCACTAGATCTGAAATCCCCATGGGAGCTTGAGCTGGTAGCCTGGTGACCATGGTGGTGGCAGTGATATTCTTGTTTTGTCTTGGGCTCCGTGAGGAGGATAGCCTCTGGGATAGTCTGTGACCATTTGAGTGGACAGGTTATAGCCTTAGGGTGATTCTAATCCACCGATCCAAGATGGATCTTTCTTCTTTACACCTGAGCTCGTAGAAGCCTGGTGGGAGATTGTACAAAGGCAAGCTCTCCTATATTTGTATAGATACGCCATTAGATGTTGGATCTGATCTGGTTATAGAGATTGTAGGCTTGTGACTGGACCATTGTAGCCTCACTCAAGCAATGGACAGCTAGATCGAAGGTTGTACTCAATCTCTTATTGGTTCTATGTGTCTGGGCTATCATGGTCCTATACAGCCTTAGCCCCACACATAGAGCTTTATAGGTTGAGGTTCCCTATGGATTCTTGAGCTGATAGCCTGGATGAAATAGTGCCTACAATGATTAACTTGTTTTGTTTTGACCCATCCTTGGATTGTGGTTCCCCTATGGGATAGTCTGTGACCATTTGAGTGGACAGGTTATAACCTTAAGGGATTGAATCATGGCAGAGAGATGGGTTGGATCCCTTCTCCTCAGTGGTGATAACGTACCCATTGGACAGGATTTCTATAACATCAGATCTGAATCTGAGTTACAAAGCTCCTCTGATCTAGGCTCAATAACTTACTTCTCACCCTTTTATATTTATTTTCCACACTCCATCCATCCTCTCACCCCTTTCTGTAGTGTAGACATTAGGTTACCTTAGAATACCTAGAATAAGTGACCTTATACTCCCCTCGTTTTTAGGACTGCCAGATCTGTAGTCAGATCTGGAGGGACTACTAGTGACGGCTCCTTTGGAGCTGTAGATCACCTTTCCCTGTGGGACAAACTCTTAGTTATCAAAACTTGCCACAATGGACCCTGTATCTTGCAGGTCTAGGAGTTCTTAGTTATGCTGATTCCATCCCCTGTTTTACTCTTTCTTTGATTTTTAAATTACTTTTACCACCAACCAATAAAGCAAGCACAAACTTAGAAATCACCAACAAGTTTTTGGCGCCGCTATCGGGGAGAGATGATCTATTAGTAGACCCTTAGTTTTTATATTCTTAGTATTCTTTGCAAATGTGAATAATTGATACTGCTGATATAATTTTGAACCTTTCTTACAGATCTAGACAGCAGCAGTGAAGGACAGTTGGACTGCAATTAGAGCTTAGCTACCTCTGTTTGCAAATTCTCTAACTTTTAGAACTCTGTCTATCTTTCTTCAAAATTCTCTAGCAGTATCTAGGATAGTTGTAAATGTATTCTTTGAATAGCTGTAAATTAGTTAGATAAATTTGTTAATTATAAAGTTATTCATTTACAATGTGCCTGCAAGAAGCTCTCCTTGTTGTTGGTGTGCTTGTATGCTAGGGAGGAGATCTCTCAGCCCTACTTTAGAGCCTCTTAACCTTGAGTTAGAAAGGAGAAGGAGACTTAGAAAAGACAGGCACACCATGTGAGAGTCCCCAAGTGAACTCGGATAAAGAATATGGGTGAAGAACAACCCAGAACTCTCAAGGAGTTGAATGCTCCGGATGACTATAACTCCCCTTTTAGCAATCAATTCCCTGATGTTCAGGGGAATTATGAAATAAAAACTTCAATCATCCAGATGCTGCCCTCTTTCCATGGGCTTAGCAAGTAGGACCCTTACAAGCATATTGACCAGTTCTTGGCCTTGTGCACCACTTTTAATATCACTAGTTTGGGACCTGAGGCTACTAGGCTCAGACTCTTTCCCTTATCTCTGAAGGATAGGGCCAGTACCTGGTTGACCACTCTTCCCAACAATAGCATTGCTTCATGGAAAGACCTGCAGACCAAGTTCTTGACCAAGTTCTTCGCTGAAATCAAAACTAGCCAGTTGAGGAAAGAGATTCTTGCTTTTGCTCAATCCCCAACTGAGGATTTTAACCAGTCCTGGGATAGTTTTAAAGAAATGCTCAAATAATGCCCCCACCATAAGATCCTAAAGTGGCAGCTTGTACAAAGCTTCTACAATGGGATTGATGAGAAAAATAGAGATATGGTCGATGCCTCTTGTGGTGGATCCTACATGCACAAGACTGCTGAGGAGGCATGGGAATTGTTTGAGGTGATTAGTGAGAATGCTTTTCAAAAGCCATCCCTGGCAAGAACTGGTCAGGAAATTGAGTCAAAGGTGGGACCTGCTATTGGATCAAGAGGAAAAGTTTATGAGGTGTCTGGGAACAATGACCTGCAGCTGCAGATGACAAACCTCTCTATGAAGTTTGACAAATTACTGACTGTGATGCAACCCAGAAGGGCTGCTCATGTGGCGGAGGCATGTCTTATATGCTAGTCCCCACAGCACACAGTGGAGGAATGTCCATCTGCAGGGCAATTTCTTGAATTAGTTTTGGAACATGCTGCTGCTGCTCATTCTTATGGCTAGCAACAATCTGGGGGCAACAATAGACAGCCATATGGATACCAACACCAAAATGCTGGTTACCAATGGAGAGACCACCCAAATCTGAGGTGGAGGCAAGACAACTACATGCAGCCTCAACAGATGTTGGCCTTACCACAAAGGCCACAGCAGCAGTTCAATCAAGGGAATGTCCCAAGGTCTAACTTCCAGCACCATCAGCAGCCCCATCATCAACAAAATCAATTGGATGTACCCCACTCTCAGCTAAGAAATGTTTCCTTTGAGGACCAGGTCTTGACTTCATTGCAAAACCTGGGATCCTTGGCTCA
This sequence comes from Chloranthus sessilifolius, assembly GCA_021018995.1. Taxonomy (NCBI): domain Eukaryota; kingdom Viridiplantae; phylum Streptophyta; class Magnoliopsida; order Chloranthales; family Chloranthaceae; genus Chloranthus; species Chloranthus sessilifolius. Next base: position 84,105,275 of record CM037590.1, on the reverse strand, counting down.
GACTGTGGACTCTCATGGTCAGAGCCTCCAGAAAATGGAAGAACAGATAAGCCAAATGTCAAATGCTTTGGCTAGGAGAGATGAAGGGAGGTTGCCCTGCCAGCCAGTTACTAACCCCAAGGGTCAGTTTTTAATCGAAGAGGCCTCCTCAAGTTTTGAGGGAACCAATGATGTGACTACCCTAAGGTCGGGTAGGCTGATAGACAACCAGGTGGGTAACAGACCAGCAAAGGTCATTTCCATAGATGATGCACATGATCATGATAGAGATGTTGTAGGAACACCAAGCCAAGAATTGCCTGCCACCCTGCAGCAGGTGAAAAATAAAGAGGCTGTAGTTGAGCCTCAGCAGGGAGAAAAATATGAAAAAAGAAAGAAACAGAAGTTTAGTCATGGGCTAGCAGTTGAGGAACCAGCAGTACCTCAGCTGCCATTTCCTCAGGCTTTGGATGGTCCTGTCCCTTTTGATAAAGGGAATGCCCAGATGGAAGAAATGATGGAGACCTTCAGGCAGGTGAAAATCAATTTACCCCTGCTTGAGGCAATTAAACAAGTCCCAGCCTATGCAAAGTTCCTGAAAGACCTCTACACCCAAAAGAGAAAAGCTAGAGGCCATGTGTCCAAAAAGGTCTTTGCAACTGATACAGTGAATTCTGTATTTAACATATCAATGCCTGAGAAGTTGCAAGATCCAGGGATACCCACTATTCCCTGCGTAATTGGAAACCATACAATTGGAAAGGCCCTTTTAGACCTTGGAGCCAGTGTTAACCTGTTGCCATACAGTGTATATCTGCAACTAGGTTTGGGGGAGTTGAAAGCTATCCCCATTGTGCTAATGATGGCTGATAGGTCTGAGAGGAGACCTCTGGGAATGGTTGAGGATGTCTTAGTGGGAGTGGATAAGTTTTTCTACCCTGCTGACTTCTTAGTTTTGGACATGGGGTGCAACAATAGCCCAAATCCCATACCTGTTATATTAGGCAGGCCTTTCTTGGCCACTGCCAATGCATGCATTCAATGCAGGTTTGGAGTAATGGAGGTAACTTTTGGACATATGAAAGTTGAGCTGAATGTGTACAACAGTGCAAAGTACCCTCAGATGGACAATGAGGAGAGCTTTGCAGTGGATGTACTAGAGGAAATTGTAGAAGAGGAATTGCCCACTCTGCTGGAGTGGGGCAACATTGTCAGGAATTTAGTTAAAATTTGGGACATGGTGGAGGAAGAGAGCCCAGATGTGGTATTAAAAAACATGACCACATTGAAGCCTTCTGTGGGCTCAGTGCAGCACTCCAGTTGGAAACCTACATTGCTGCCTCTTTCCCCAACCTCCACTACACCTATTCTGCCATCCACCTAACAAGCCCTTGATCTGGAACTCAAGAAGCTTCCAGAAACATTAAAATATGCCTTCCTTGAGAAAGGTGATAAGGTTCCTGTGATTATCTCTTCCTCCCTTACCAATGAGCAGGAAGAGGAATTACTAATAGTTTTGAGGAAGCACAAGAAGGCAATTGGTTGGACCATTGCTGATATGGGAGGAATAGATGCATCAATCTGCATGCACATGATTCATCTTGAGGAGGGAGCATTACCCTCCAGGGAAATGCAGAGGAAGTTAAATCCTCACATGTAGGAAGTAGTCCTCAAGGAGATCATTAAATTGCTAGATGCAGGGGTGATTTACCCCATCTCTGATTCTCACTGGGTGGCACCTATCCAAGTGGTGCCCAAGAAATCTGGCATAACAGTGATTAAGACTGAAACTAGAGAGTTGAGGCCAGCCAGGGAGACCACTGGCTGGAGAGTGTGCATTGATTATAGGAAGCTCAACTCTAAAACCAGAAAGGACCATTTCCCTCTCCCCTTCATTGATCAAATTTTGGACAAATTGGCTGGAAAAGCTTTTTACTGTTTTCTTGATGGGTACTCAGGGTACAACCAAATCCCTGTGCATCCTCAAGACCAAGAGAAAACCACCTTTACCTGTCCTTTTGGCACCTTTGCTTACAGAAGGATGCCTTTTGGACTTTGTAATGCGCCAGCCACTTTTCAGAGGTGTATGTATGCCATATTTTCTGATATGATTGACAAGTTTTTAGAGATTTTTATGGATGATTTTTCTGTCTATGGGGACAGTTTTAGCCAGTGTCTACAACACCTCAGCCTAGTTTTGCAAAGATGTGAGGAGACCAATTTGGTCTTAAGCTGGGAAAAGAGCCACTTCATGGTAACACAAGGCATTGTGTTGGGCCATGTAGTCTCTAAAGAAGGGCTTGAGGTAGACAAGGCCAAAGTGGACCTCATTGCCAATTTGCCGCCTCCAAAAATAGTCAAGCAAATCAAATCTTTCCTGGGGCATGCAGGATTTTACAGGAGGTTCATTAAGGACTTCAGCAAAATTGTTAAGCCATTGTGCCACCTGCTCTGCCAGGATGTGCCCTTTGACTTTTCTGCTGACTCTCTTAAGGCTTTTGAAACATTGAAAATATGCCTCACCTCTGCCCCTGTACTCCAAACACCAGACTATACCACAACTGAGAAAGAGCTTCTAGTAGTGGTTTATGCTGTTAATAAATTTAGAGCCTACCTACTAGGATCTAAAACTATAATCTTCACTGACCATTCAGCATTGAAGTACCTACTGTCCAAGAAAGATGCTAAGCCTAGGCTGATTAGATGGATAATCCTGCTACAGGAGTTTGACATCGAAATCAAGGACAAAAAGGGTGTGGAGAATGTGGTGGCTGACCACTTGTCCAAAATTATCTTAGAGAAATGCCTGGATGGCCCTACAAATGATGCCTTCCCGGATGAGCAATTATTTGCCATCCAATCCTTAGTCCCTTGGTTTGCACACATTGTCAATTATCTAGTTATAGGAAAGATTCCTGCCCACTGGACAAAAATGGACAAAGACCTATTTTTCTCAAAGGTCAAGTATTTTTTCTTGGAGGAACCTTGCCTATACAAGTACTGTGCAGACCAAATCATCTGAAGATGTGTTCCCGAAAGTGATGTCCCTAGTATTCTGGCCATGTGCCATGAAAATGCCTGTGGAGGCTACTTTAGTGGGAGAAAAAAAGCTGAGAAGGTCCTGCAGTGTGGTTTTTACTGGCCTTCCTTATTCAAAGATGCATACACACACTGCAAGGCATGTGAGAGATGTCAAAAATTAGGAGGGTTGTCCAAAAGAAATTCAATGCCTTTACAACCCATCCTTGTGGTAGAACTGTTTGATGTATGAGGTATAGACTTCATGGGCCCCTTTCCTCCTTCTAATGGTTATTAGTTCATCTTAGTGGCAGTGGACTATGTTTCCAAATGGGTAGAAGCCATTGCCACAAGAACCAATGACAACCAGGTGGTCCTCAAATTTATAAGGCAACAAATTTTCTCCAAATTTAGAACCCCTAGAGCTATTATCAGTGATGGGAGTAGCCATTTCTGCAACAGAAATTTTGAGAGCTTGCTCAAGAAATATTCTATGACCCATAGGATTGCTACTCCCTACCACCCACAGAAAAGTGGGCAAGTCAAAATTTCCAATAGGGAGATCAAGCACATCCTTAAGAAAATAGTAAGGACTGACAGGAGAGATTGGGCCGATAAACTGAATGATGCACTGTGGGCCTATAGGACTGCCTATAAGACTCCCATTGGAATGTCCCCATTCAGACTGGTCTATGGCAAGGCTTGCCATCTCCCAGTAGAGTTAGAACACGAGGCCTATTGGGCCATTAAGAATTTAAACATTAACCTAACTTCTGCTGGTCATCACAGGTCATTGCAGCTGTCTGAATTGGATGAGCTGAGGATGGATGCTTACACCAATGCCAGGATCTACAAGGAACGGTCTAAAGCTTTCTTTGACAAGGGCTTGCTGAGAAAAAGCCTCGAACCGGGTGGTAAGGTTTGGTTATTCAACTCCAAACTAAAATTCTTTCCTGGCAAATTAAAATCCAGATGGGAAGGTCCCTATGTTGTCTTAAATGTTTCCCCATCTGGTGCTGTGGAAGTCAAGGATCCCAAATCTGGGAGGACCTTCAAAGTGAATGGTCAGAGGCTTAAGCCTTGCATTGAACAACCTACTGACCCTATGAACCCTATTCATTTTCATCACCTACCCCACATCTACGCCATTGTGTCCATGTTGTACTATACTACTTTTGTTTCTTCCATAAGTTTTAGGAAATTTTAGTGGTTGTGTGGAGGCTGATTACGTTGAGCTGGATAGAGTTCATGTGGGATTGGTAGGATTTCTTCTTCTTCTTCTGTGAATTGCTGATTTTCGAATTGAATGGATATTGTTTGGTATTAAGCCCTCGCGCATTCCAAATTGTGATTTGGGAAGCTCTCGCACAATTCACATAGAACATTTCTTTCGCTGTCGCGAGCTTCAATGCTGTAGAGTCTCTCGCGCACTTCAAGCTCCAACTTTCATAATCGTGCGATTCAGTTATCTCGTGATCCCCTTACCCAGCTGTGCGAGTCTAATGCATTTGTCATTTACCACGCTGATTGCTGGGACTTGACGTTTCCCAACTCACTCTCAATTAATTGCAGTGACTTGGATGTTATTCCACCATTTCATCTTCCACCATCCTCGTCTTTAAATACACAGGGAGCCCCTTTCATATTCATCGCATCCTTTCTCCTGACACCCTAGCGGTCCTTCCCTACTCCTAACAATGGCAGATGACAAGCCTAATGTGCTGCCTAACAAGTTTTATCCGATGTGGTTGGACCCGCCACCACCTAAAGAGCCGGATCCCTGACAACCCCTCTGGGATGAGTATGAGGCAGTTCAGCAGCTCCTGGCTAAGGAGGAGGAGGAAAAGCTCCAGCCACAGCAGAAAAAGCAAAAGATAGAACCATCCCCTGCCCCCTCCACCCCACCCCCTCTCCCACCTTCCCAACCCCCTCACCCTTGATCCCTCTCTCCCTTCTCCCCCCTTTTTTGTAATTTTCTTTTTTTCGTTTTAATGAAAATTCCTATTCCTGATATTCTGTACAGTTCTCTGTTTTTGGTTGTTTTCTTTCTTGCTGTTTTCTTTTATTATGCCCTTAATAAATTTGCTGCACTGACACCTTTGAATCAGTGAGGACACTGCTCCTCATAGGTTTGGGGGTGTGGCAGGAAGACCCTGCCAATGGAATAGTTAACCTAAGTGCAGCAGACTCATCTGAGTAATATGGAAATGGATCTATGTTCACTTAAGAATCATGAAAATAAGAAATTTAAAATTTCTGCAAACTTTTGACATTATAAACTTTTAATAGTCCACATTTCCATGATAATATCACCAAGGAAACTTACTTGTATCAGCACTTAGTGAATCATTAGAGAGAGAAAAAGGTGAGGACATACTTAAAAGTTCAAAGGAAGACCATAACCAGTGAGAATTGGGCCTATAAAATTTTTTCCATCCTTTGAGGAGTAACCAAGGCAATCTCTTTTAGTTCTAAGGACTGGCTGAGTCACTGTGGTCACTAGAAGTTAGGTAACTCCAAGTTGAAACAACTGACAGTACTCATGAGACTTAGGAAAGGATCAAGGCCTTCTCTTGGACAGTTTGAGCCTAAAAGGACCAACCCTAAAGCAACTGCCCTTGTCCATACCCCCCTTTGAGCTTTAAATCCTAAATTTCTTCAAAATACACCTGAGTACTTGAACCTGAACCTATGAACCTGCTTCAGCCTACCCTCACTCTGAGAATTCAGAAGGTAAAGGAGAAAAGGTTGGAAATGGACTAGCTATGGTCAACATTAAGTGAATGGAGAAGAAGCATCTCAAAAATTCTGGCAGTATGGTAACTGAGAACATGGTGGCATTTCTGAAAAGCAAAAACAAAAATAAAAAGAAGAAAATTCCATCAAAAGGAAACAAAAATAATAATGAAGAGGAGTAAGGGAGGAGTCAAGAGGAACTTTCATTGGAGAATCAAAATCAAGAAGAGAAATTGATCACTTCAAATCTGAAAATGTCAAAGAAGATGAAGGGAGCTGAATTCAAGAAGGTGAAGTCATGAATCACCTCTGTCAACCACTGATTTCTCAATTTGGAACCCCTTTTCAACCTTCCATTCTTTTTAACCCTACTCCATAAGCCACATTACAGCCCAGTTAAAAGCCCTTGTGATCCAAAGTTGAGTGAGCTGTCATGTGAAGATAAAGAGTTATCCAATCTATGGTGAGGAACTGCCAATGATGTCAGCACTTAAGAACTCTGTCTATGCTCATTCTTACAGACCCATTTGGGGGATGTAACTGCTCTTGAGCCTGTGAGAAAATGAACCCCTCAACAAAACCTTTATGAGAGTATGCCCTGCAAAGTTTTTGGGTCTGAACTTGAATACATTATGTATGACTTATAACCTAAATTTTGACCTGAGGATGGGCTCAGTGCTGGCACACACTTGTGCAGTTTTCTGTGGTTGTAAACTGATTGGAAGTGTTGTGCATTCATGAAAAGTTTATGCTGTTCTGTGCAACCAATGGATTAAATTTCTTTTATGATTACTGATTCGAGAGTAAACTAAGTCTGCTCCTTGACTGCTCACTGGATGATATCGCACTTTTATTAACTGTTTCATTGAAGAAGTTTGTGGGTGTCTTCACTGAAAACCCTTAGGAGACTTCACTCCTCCACTAGGGATCACCTAGGGGTTTAAAAGGCTTGGTACATATGCTAAATGTATCCGTGCTCGCTACGAAAGTGGCATTTAATTTTTATAGTAGGTTTAATGTAGCTTTGCTAAGGGACTAGCAAAGATTAGGTTTGGGGGTGTGTTATGACCTGAAAAGTTCCACTTTTCACCCCTTAACTTAACCTTTGATTAGACCCGTAGCCACCTAATAAGTTTTTGTAAAGTGTTTTATGTAGGTAATAACCAGTAGTGAAATAAGGTCAGGAATCCTGCTAAGGTGCCGGTTTTAGCACAAGAAGTCCCTCAGAAGGATAAACTCTGAATCCAGACCTGAAATGAGCCTCGCGCAGCTGACCCAAGCTTTAGAGGATTCAAGAGAAATATGCCTCGCGCAGTCCAACTGAGCATCCCAAGACTCTACAACAACTTCTCACGCAGATGATTGACTGAAGAGCTTCAGAAGCACAAACTCATGCAGCTCTCGCGAAGCTCAAGAGTAAAACACATCGCGCAGTCTCGCGCAGTTCAAAGCAGACCTCTCTCAACCTCGTGCAGTTCGCTCAGAACGGCTGAGAAGAGAGAGCTTTAGAAGGCTCCTCACGCAGCTGTTGTGCAGTCACCGCAGGATGCAATTATCAGAAGAGAACTCCTCGCGCAGTTCTCGTGCCATTCAAGAAGAAAGCATCCTTGCGAAGGCAAAGCCATCCTCGCAAAGATCAATTAAGACATGGAACCTCGCACAGTTTAGAACTTATCAAAGCCTCGCGAGGTAACTCACGAAGTCCAGTGAAGAGAAGTGCTCGCGCTATTCAAATCTGTCCTCGCGAAGATCAACCCAGTGATCGCACAGCTACCTCGCGACTGCTTGAACTCCAACCCCGCGACATCTGAGGCTTTGATGTCTACTCAACCTCGCGACTGCCTGAAGAGAAAACCAAGCCAACCTCGTGACGGTTGAAGTTTCAATAATAAATCATCCTAGCGAAGAGCAAAGGCTACCACGCGACAAGTCTGGGAAATAATGGCTACCTAGCAAAGCTCTGAACCTCAAACTTCCATCTCTTCAGCAGAGGACCTTCTGAGAATTTCCAGCAATTAGGGCACACACTCCCACGCTCAAATCTTTGTGCACGTGCCCCAAGGCATCGAAGGATCACTATTCAGCCATGTGGCATCGTTAAAATTAGGGTTTCCTAACCCTAATGCGCCGCCACACCACTGCTATAAAAACCCATACTTAGCTTAGATTCAAGGGGGGCTTGGACCATCTTTTCTTTCTACATCCTGGAATAGCTGGGAACACATCTCATTTCTTGGAGACTTGATCTGAGATCATTTTGCTTTTCTTTTTGTAGCTGTAAGTAGTTTTCTTTTTCTTTTTTCCTTCTCTCCATAGTCCAGCACTTGCTGACTATGTCTTTGTATGCTTTTTAAACTAGATCAATGGAAGTTTTGTAATAGGATTTGTACTCTGTAGGATTTGTGTTTGAATGTGAGATGCTCTGTGCAAGGCTGCTGCCTTGTGATCCACCATTGTTTTGGCTGTGTTTCAAAGCAATGGAGGACTAATTCTAAGGACCATTCAGATCCAAGTGACCTATGTATCTGGGCTATCATGGTCCTATACAGCCTTAGCCCCACCACAGGATCCACTAGATCTGAAATCCCCATGGGAGCTTGAGCTGGTAGCCTGATGACCATGGTGGTGGCAGCGATATTCTTGTTTTGTCTTGGGCTCCGTGAGGAGGATAGCCTCTGGGATAGTCTGTGACCATTTGAGTGGACAGGTTATAGCCTTGGGGTGATTCTAATCCACCGATCCAAGATGAATCTTTCTTCTTTACACCTGAGCTTGTAGAAGCCTGGTGGGAGATTGTACGGAGGCAGACTCTCCTATATTTGTATAGATCTGCCATCAGATGTTGGATCTTATCTGGTTATAGAGATTGTAGGCTTGTGACTGGACCATTGTAGCCTCACTCAAGCAATGGACAGCTAGATCGAAGGTTGTACTCAATCTCTTATTGGTTCTATGTGTCTGGACTATCATGGTCCTATAGAGCCTTAGCCCCACACATAGAGCTTTAGAGGTTGAGGTTCCCTATGGATTCTTGAGTTGGTAGCCTGGATGAAATAGTGCCTACAATGATTAACTTGTTTTGTTTTGACCCATCCCTGGATTTTGGTTCTCCTATGGGATAGTCTGTGACCATTTGAGTGGACAGGTTATAACCTTAAGGGATTGAATCATGGCAGAGAGATGGGTTGGATCCCTTCTCCTCAGTGGTGATAACGTAGCCATTGGACAGGATTTCTATAACATCAGATCTGAATCTGAGTTACAAAGCTCCTCTGATCTAGGCTCAATAACTTACTTCTCACCCTTTTATATTTATTTTCCACACTCCATCCATCCTCTCACCCCTTTTTGTAGTGTAGACATTAGGTTACCTTAGAATACCTAGAATAAGTAACCTTAAACTCCCCTCCTTTTTAGGACTGCCAGATCTGTAGTCAGATCTGGAGGGACTACTAGTGACGGCTCCTTTGGAGCTGTAGATCACCTTTACCTGTGGGACAAACTCTTACTTATCGAAACTTGCCACAATGGACCTTGTATCTTGCAGGTCTAGGATTTCTTAGTTGTGCTGATTCCATCCCCTGTTTTACTCTTTCTTTGATTTTTAAATTACTTTTATTACCAACCAATAAAGCAAGCACAAACTTAGAAATCGCCAACAGGCAGCCCACAGTCGGGCACACTCACACCCCCATGGGAAATCCTCAGATGACCCGGTATCCGTGGGTCATATGCGGAGGATCATATGCGGGCTCAATCTAATCATTGGAGGGGGGTCTCTGGCCCGCTTCATGCCAATGAAAAGGAAACGATAAAAGCAGAGAGATAACCAAACAGAGCATTAATATAAACCATAAAAATCATAAAACCATTCAAAAAAAAAAATTGTTGTTTAAAAGATTACATATTCCCCAATAAATAAAAGTCTAAATTGTTTCAATGTTTCAAATTTTCAGAAAATAAACTAGTCTTGGGCAGCCCCCTTCGACTTCTTCCGGTGCCGAGTCGCGCTTTGAAAAGTACGAGTCTCTCCCACCTGAGTCCACGCTTGAGAAATGCAGCCGAGCAGAGAGCGCAATTCCTTTTCACAAGCACGCTGCAGGAGCACACTAGAGGCCATCAGGTAGGGAAACAAGCAGAAGGTAAATAAGAAAATGATTAGGTTTCGTCAGTATTCACTCACCGCCTCAGCCTCTCTAAGCCCGACAATGTTGTGGTAATATTTGGCTTGGTTCACGACTGACTCATAATTCTGCATAGCAAGAAAAAGAGGTATCAGTCACACAGGTCATAAGCATAGTTCAAAAAAAAAAAAAGAGAGCAAAGCAACAAGGGAGAGATTACCCCGCGGATCAGCTTAGGAGGTGGGATCCGAATAGCTTTAGCGGATATGTGTGCCTTCTCAGCCACATCGGCACACATACGCGACAGGAAAGCATCATCCAAGAGCTTAAAGGTAGCTCGGACCTCTATTAACCGCGAAGCACCAAGACCAGGGAAGGGTCATAAGGTCCCACTGTAGCCTCATCAGAGCGACTACCTCATCCCCTCATCTCGAAGTCGCCACCACCAAATCAGAGAGAAACAGTTTTTGTTCAAATAGTAGGGCAATCAAGGCAATCACAGGAAGGCTGCTAAATAAAAAGAGGAAAGAACATTACCTGAGACAGCGGACCGCCATAAGCCAAAAAGTTGGCACCAGGCACGAATCGGGGCAGCAAAGAACGATAGGGCAGAGACTCATACCACATCTGATATCCCCTCAGAAAAAGAAGGTCATCAATGGGGGCCCCATGTTGCAGAAAGCGAGCGGTAAGCACGTCGATGGAACCTTCAGGAGCTAGCACATCAGCTAGAGGAGCTTGGGGCACAGCAAAAAGAAGACGGTACTGATGAACCACCCTCTCTCCTAGGTAATAGGCCCTAGTCCAAGACCCATAAAAGAAAATGATGCGTCGGTCTAACAAAAAATGAGAAGGACCCACTGCAGCCAGGTTCCAGAAGGGAGATCTGACGTAGGGGTCAAGGATGACCTGCTCAAAAAAAGAGAGGAGGGATATATATACATTTGGTCAAAACCCACAACACGAAAGTAACTATCAAATTTGTAAAGAGAGAAATTGTTATACCTGCTCGGGGATCAACAGATCAAACTAGGAGCGCAACCCTAACTCTAGGTGCTTCATGCCTACTTCCCGATGGTGGTTCGCGTGCCAATTGCTCATAAGGGGGAACGTAGGAGCTTCAGATAGAAGCAAAGGGCGACTAGGTTGGAAATGCAGATACCCCCAAACCTGAGAAAGCAAGCAGATAAAAACAGATATGCTATAAAAGGGAAAAGTTGGACAAACTGAAACCAGAGGATAAAATACCTCAAGTGTGGGCCAAAAGCCCACAACGGAGCTGGACTCCCCAAGTACAGCTCGCGCCAGGCTAGACATGAGCACCGCATAGCCAGCACCGCCCCAATCAAACCGATGCACGTTGACAATGAGACCCTCCCTCTGCTGGTATTTGAAAGAAGAGTCTTACCCAAAAGGAACAACAGAGGAATACGGGCCAGCATCAGTGCATGCTCCGGCTCGAGATAAATGGCCGCATCAGGCTGGCCCAGATCCATTAACTCATGAGGCTCAAACAGACTAACCAGCCAGGATAACTTGACTTCAGAACCGCGAACATTCCCTGAGGTTGGGTAGGCCCCTATCAGCTGAGTCACCTCCTCCCTATCAGGTGTGCGAGTAGGTGTCACTGGCACCCTCCAATGTGAACCCCAATGATCATGGACCAGTCCACAGGTGTAAGGGTCATCTCAGCCATGGCCATATGAAACGTCATGGTCTCAGGGCGAAAGCGCTCTATCAGGGCCTTCACATAGGCCGTGTCGGCCCTCACAGTGGGGCACGAAATAAAATCCCCAAAACCAGTTGAGCAAGCAGGTCCTTCACCACTGGGGAAAGATAGAGCACGAGGCGCTGGAGATCAAACCAGCCACCCCGGACCATGATATGAAGTAAAGGCTACAAACAAAAGGAATCTATCAAAAAGGAACGAAGTGGTAAAACAAAAGCATCAAAGGAAGAGAAAAGGGCTAATCTGTTTACTTGGCCAGCAATCTCGAAGTTAGAGATATGGGCGTGCTGACAATGGAGGAGGCTGGTACAGGCAGCTTCACCTTGCATTTTATACCAGGGTTGAGAGGAGCGTTGAGAAATGATAAACTGCTCCCCATGAGGACCATAGGCCATCTCTAGCCCCTCCTATTGATCCTGCCCTTCGTCGCCAGACAAAAAAAAGAAAAAAAAAGGGGAGAAATGCACTAATCCATCATGAAAGAAACATAAAAAAAAAATGAATGAAAAAAAGGGAACATAGGCATAAGGAATCACATATGCTTGAAAGAAAATCAAAAGCATTAATCTTTCACCACAAAGAAGAAGAGCATCAAGCATTTCAAACAAAAATCATTATCAAAATCTAAAGGAAAGGTGAAAGAAGGGTGGTGATTACCTTCAATAGGAGAGGAAATAGATTTAAAGATCGACGGAGAGTGAATGCTCTTGATCGGCACGAGCGACTCCCGGTGGTAGAACTCAAGCAAAATCAAACATAGAAACCCTAGGAGGTTGTCTTGGACTTGGGAAGGAAGGAGGGAAGAAAATAGAATTTGAAAGGAGGGCCCCTTTTGTGCTCGGGCTCGAGCAGTTTTTAAACTGCCGGATTTTGGTCAGGCGTATATAATATATATGCCCTGCTATTTTCGCTGTGGATTTGCCAGGCATATATATTATATATGCCCAGCCAATTTTTGGCTTTGGTGACCCGACAGGCCCTTTGTATTCCCCAGATCAAGGCTCGGCCCCTCTTAGAAGCCCACGTATCACCAAGCGATGGTGCACGCATCCCGAAATGGCCCTTCGAGCTCCCTTCGATTGGCCCAAAGGCACCGTGCTACAATAAACGGATCTAGATCTGTAAGCGCCCGCCGAGTGCTCCCATAAAATCATAAAATAATATTTTTTTTTGCATAAAACCAAGAAAAAAAGAGATTCACATGAAATAACAACCAAATAAAAAAAAAGAGAGAAAAAGGAAAAATGCTGAAACACAACACTAGTTCTCAAAAGAGTGTCGCAACGCCTGTTTGTCCCACTCCGAGAGCCATGTCAAATCAATTAGGAATAATCGGGTTCACCCAAAAATTCTCAAACCCTTTTTTACACAGGGACACCTCATGCCTGATCCGGTAGGCAAAATACTGGTCATGTTTATCCCAGGTCATTAGGAACCCGCTTCTGAACCCACTTTCCTAAACAAGATATCTGGGTCTAATTTGTTTAAAGACCAAGACCCCGCATCCCCAGGAGTCAGGGCCTGATCCGGCAGGCAAATAAACTCATCCATTATCGATCGCTCCTGGGAACATACACCTAGCCCAAAATCTTCCCCAACAGGAGGCGAGACCTGATCTGCTTGGAAAACCAAGGACCTATCTCCGGAATGCGCACATCCCTAAGGTGTATCAACATGGCAAGTTGATCGGCCTAAGGATACGTGCAAAAATAAAAATAGTTTGAGCATGCTCAAAGTCTCAAACTGACATGTGCAAAAAAGCAAAAAAAAGAAGAAGAAAAAAGAAGAGAAAAAAAAGAGAAAAAAAAGAGAAAAAAAAGGAAAAAGAAAAAAAAAGAAGGAGAAGGTTCGAGATAACAACCTTTTGTTATGTAGTTAAAATCCTATGTAGGTTGACCCCACCTTCCAAGCATTGGCTCTGATCATCCACCTTCTGATCTATATTGACCAAGAGTGCACCCGACTTCAGACCATTCGAAAAGTCTATTGTCAGTTGAAACTGACCCGTCAAAAATGAAATTACAACCAACCAAACTATGTGCAAACATACAGACCGAAAGGTTCATTCCCTTTTATTTCCTTTTACATAGGCTTAAAACCTGTATAGGCACGGTGTCCCTATTGAATGTATGCACTTGCGTCTGGGTATCCGCAGGATGGTCGTTTGTCCTCGTAAATTGTACCTTAGGGTTGAGGCTTCCGTTCGCACCTATTTGCTGCTTATCGCCCCTGATGGGTGTCAGTCTGTGCATAGTTAATAAGATGTGATTTCATTGGGGATGGAGGCTAGAATTGGCCATCTCTTTCGATGGATGTTTGGTCCTAGCCCGATATTTTTTAGCTTTATCTCGAGTTAAGGCACTCCGATTCGTGTGAATCAGGAGCACCTCACCACCGGAGCGTGCACATCCCCAAGGTGTACCTATCCCCGGCAGAGCGCACGCACTCTTAAAGCTTTAAAATTGGAATTTGATCCACTTAAAGAGTTGTGCAAGAATAAAATTGCTAGAGGTTCTTGAGCTTTGCTTAGAGGCCTTGAAATAAATGAAAATTTAAAAAATAACACACAAAAATTTGCTCTAAAAATGGGCATGCATTCCCAAGAAGTGTTGTGACATCAATATTCGAACCACTCGAGTAAATCATGCTAAAGTAACCTCAAGGATGATGGGTTCACCTAAAGACTCTGAGCCTTACCTAGGTAAGGGCACCCGTGACCAATCCAATGGAGCTGTCGATACCCCATAGGATTGGACACAATTTGTAGGCCTTCGCTTTGTGTACTTCGAGTCGATTCTGAAGCATAGATCGATCACCCCATTTCATGGAGCTGTCTGGTTCAGATTAATACTCAACATCACAAATCTATAATTTCCCTCAGGAGGTGGACGATATCCCGGCTAGCGGGCTTACACTTTTTGTGATCATCGCAGTTATGCCCAGTAATGTCGCATTGCGCTTGGGGACTGTTAGCATTGTGGTATGGACAATATCCCGAAATGAGAGGGCTTACATACACTCACCATCACCATGAATGTTTGAGAATTGAGTTGAACCAGGCGGACCCATCAAACATGCCTTGGACATCTTCGGATGTCTCGTCTTTGGAATCCGATCATTAGTGATCGAATACCAAATAGGGGCATCTGTAGACACCCAAATTCAGCCCAAGGTCCGATCAGTCTGTACTCTAAGAGAGATGTACCCCTGTGCTTCCAATGGCACCCCTGAACCCTTAGGAATCGCCCTGAACCCTTAGGAATCGCCCTAAACTCTAGGATCCCTTCCCAGACCCAACTTGAACCCTTCTGAGCAATTGATGGGAGGAGAGCTACAAAATTTTACACAGACCATTGCCAAAGATCAGCCACATACCATTGGAAATAGGACTTCTCCAACTTTCCAGCAAGCTAAAGATCACCCAATTTGGAGTTATGGTTCAAAAGTTATGGCCAATTGAAGTTTTACATAAAATCATGACTTTTACTCAGGCGTATGTATTACATACGCCCAGTAAATTTTACCCCAGTTTGGTCAGGCGTATATATTAATATGCCTGGCATATTTGGGCCAAATCTGGCCAGGCATACATAATTCATACGCCCATCATAGGTAGGGCCCACCGCGGCACCCACCTTCTCAGATCTCCTCTGGTTTTTGTGAAAATCACTGTACATAAACTAGGCGTATGTAATATATACGCCTAACTTAGCTATAGTAACTGTCATTAGATGCTCAAAATTCCTTCATCAGGTTTGACCTTTTGACCATCCCCTTGGTTAAGGTGGGTGTCTTAAGGTTGGTTGCACCCCCTTTGAGCTTATATGCAGCCCTTAAGTCACCTATGGTCTCACGCCACCATCTGCCATTGAAACTGATTTCCCAAACCCCTAGGACCCTTAAAACCTAGAAAACTTTAGATGAGGGATTACCTAATTGCTAAACCAATTAGCTCTTAAGTAACCCTCTAACCCACCTCTTCCCTATAAATAGAGAGACACCCCCTCTTCCCAAATGGTTGAAAAAAATTAGGGTTGAAAGTTTGAGCTTAAGAGAGAGAGACCTAGTGAGAGAAAGTTCCCTTTTATTTTTCATTCTTCAACCAGAATTCCAGCATGCTTAGGTCACCCCTTTCACTCCATTTCAACCATTAGATCACTCCTTTTTAGTCAAGCTTAGTCTCTAGCTTCACCCTACACTTCCCATCTACTGAATCGTAGCATTAGAATCCATTCCCCTACCGTTTAAGCCATTTAAAGCAATCAGAAGTACACCGAAGCGAAGTCCTCCATGGTGCAACAATGACCCATGAGCTCTGGCTCACCCCTCTCTTGCTCTACCTTCTTGGTGTTTCCTCCATCCAAGGATTGAAGCTGTTACGCCGCCGAAATTTTGGTTTGGCTTAAAGCTTGATAGGACCAAAAGCTCTGGGTGGTGACTCTATATTTATTCCATCGAGAGCACATCGTCGCGACGGGTTCAAGAGAATCCATGGTCACATACAAATATTAGGCCACTCCCCGCTTCCAGGGTTTGGGGCAAAGATGCCCAGTTGCGTACCTGAGGGGTCACACTTTTACCTGTTTGGATGGAGGACGCTGACTGATACAACTCTTTGGAGTCAGCCTCCACCATATTGATCCCCATTTCATATGAGATGATGTCCTCAAACGATAACATAGTTTTGTTGTGATTTACCATAGGGGGAGTTTGTTCAGGTACGGGCCGTCGTTCCTCAAAAAGGGATAATGCGGCCAAGTCTATCTCTAGGCTGGGAAGGGTGATGCAGGGATTGGTGGGGTGAACTGTGCTGTAGGCTTGTGTGGCATTAATCGTGTTTCCCCATTCCAGTCAATCTTCACAACTCTAACACTTATGAATGAATTCCTGATGTGAGGCCTGGGATGGGGTTTCTCCTCTATGTGGATCCCCCTAGCTTTTGCAGCTACTGTCGCATGGGCTTTCTCCTTAGCCTCTCTCACTTCTTCTTTCGTGGGCTTATAGCCTAGCACAAATATGACTTTTTGACCCCTCTTAGCTCTGACGGGCTCTTTTCTACCTTGCAATCTAGGCCCCAGCCCCCTTCCTTTTTAATAGGCCCATTTTTGGAGCATGGCCACTGCTGCTACCATTCCACCTCCGGTTCTTAAAATGATGCCCTCGATGGGCTCCGGGAGTACAACCAATACTTTGTACTCGAAACTGTGGAGGTCGACATCCTCAGCAATGTGCAGCACATCCAGAACATCGGGCTTCTCAATGCTGTTGGTGGCCTTTTCTTTCTCACTGTGCCCCTCATCGATTATTGTGATTATTTTATGCCCAATTGCAAAATTGAGTTTCTGGTGCAATGTGGAGGGTATGGCTCTGACTTCATGTAGCCACGGGCACCCCAGCAGCTGATTTAACAAGGATTTATTATCCATCACTTGAAACAAGATGGAGAAGGTCATTAGCCCAATTAATAGCTCAAGATCAACTTCCCCCATTATTTCTCTTCGTGTATTATCGAAACCTCTGGCACTGGTTCTTGTGGGTCTCAACATGCACGGATCTACCTCGATCGTGGTGGCGGTTCTCAATGGGCATATATTCAATGCAGACTCATTATCGATTAAAACCAAGGGGATAATCATATTTCCAGACTCAACGGTTATATTCAAAGATTTTGAGTGACTACCTCCTTCCTCTAGTAGATCGGCATCCGAAAAAGAAATGGCATTCGGGGCCATCACATGACCAATTATTTGCCTGACTTCATTTGGGCTAACCTGAAGTGACACATTCGCGTTCTTTAACGCCTCCATTAATGCTTAGAAATGGAGTGGGGACGTCATCAATAGATCCCATACAGTAATATGGGCAGACATTCTTCTGAGCTGAGTCTCCAGTATATGTTCTCAACTCATTTTCTCGAAAGGGTTCACTGCGTTATCTTTCTTCCCCTCTGGTTGGGCTTGTGCTGCTGTCGGTGTTATTCACTAAAAAGTACCACTTTTCACCTCTTAACCTAGCCTTTGCTAGACCTTAAAGCTCACTAATAATTATGTTTTAAGTTTGTTTTATAGTTAGCAATAATCTGTGCAGCTTACTATAAAATCCATGCTTATTGGCGTAAAGAAGAGAGAGAATATATGTAAAGATGACAGCCAAGCCAAAGTCTAATGGAACACCCTGGTAGTGCTCATCATGGTGATTCAATTTCTGGTCATCATTGACCAAAAGTCTAGCAAATGGAAGAAGTTAGCTGAGAATGGAGGAAGCTGCAAACAACAGCAAGTACAATGCATCAAAGTGTTAAAAGAATCATTTCGCAGAGTTTAGGATCCCCCTCGCGAAGCTAAAGATGTAGTGAAAGTTGCCCTCATGCAGATCGACCGCACAGTCAAGAGGAGAACAGAAAAGACATCGCGAAGATCTCGCAGTTTAATACTCTTAGAATTTATCCTTGCGAAGATCTGCCCTCAAAGCAGCTGCACGCAGAACATAGCAAGTTCATATGCATAAAGAACAATCTGTCACCTCACGGAGTTCTCGCGTGGCCAAAGAAGAGAGAGATGCCCAGAATTTCTCTCACGCAGCTCTCGCGCACCTTGGAGACTAATTAGTACTACGCGAGCACATGCGCCTTGTTGCGCGAGTACTCAGAGAGAGAGAGAGCTACTGAAACTTTTTTTACGCGAAGAGTCTGGCGCTCCAAATCATCTCTGCGAAAGCAATATAGTGCAAAGGAATTGCGTGATGAATTGAAGATTGATTGTGTGAGCCAGCACTACTCACCAACTGAAGGCTACTCCGCGAAGGCTCTGCAACTGTGCAAATGAACTAATGCAGATGTCAGCCCCGCGAAGCTCTGGCTCTCCACTTCTCAGTTTTAACATAAGGACTTTTTGGGAATTTCCTAAGGCTAGGACACACTTCTCGAGGTATGGATTTTGAGGTGCATATCTCTAGGCATCCAAGGGTTGAAATAGTGCTACGTCTGCTAGAAAAATTAGGGTTAATCTCTTCAGAGCCAAAGCCTTATGGACAGAGTATATAAGTTGTACTTAGAGTTTATTATTTTTATCTTTCCTCCATCCTCTGCTAGGGTAGAGTTTGATCATATTTTTTTCTTATTTTTCTTCTCTCTTAGCCCAACATTTGCTGGCTAATCCTCTTATAAGTAGCTAGGTTTAGTTTGTATTACAGTTTTGTAATAGGCTTAGTATACATTGGGATTTTGGATGAGCAGTTGTGTACAGGCAACAGCCTGGAGGTAGTTCATTGTAAGTTTTGCTTTCATTAATGGATTGCTGTTTTAATGCTTACTAAATCTGTTATTTTCCTATCTGTCCGTAGTTCTGTTCGGGCTATAGCATACATTTAGGATTTGAGCTTATTGAAAGACCCATAGAGAGCAATGCTGGATCTGTAGTGAGATATGGGGAGCTTGGAGGCCTGTGGACCATGGTGGCTGCAGCTATTTACATGTTCTTTCTCAGACCTCTATGGTATGGACAGACCAATGGGATACCCTGTGACCATGGCAGTGGACAGAGTATATCCCTAAGGTTGTGTCCAGCCACATGTTTGAGAAGGATTCTTTTCCCCTGCAAATGGGCTTTTAGAGCCTTGTGAGGAGGTTTGTACAGGAACCGGCTCCCCTCTGTTTTACATAGTTGCCATCAGAGGTTAGATCTAATTTCTATGTAGTAATTGCAGTTTGAGGCTGGGTCATTGCAGGCCTTTGTAGCAATGACTAGCTGAATCTAGAGCCTTATTCAACCTGTTACATGGTCCTTTTTATGGGCACAGTGAGCCGTTGACCTTGTCAAAGCACTTAGGATCTACGGGTTGATATACCTATGGATGTCAGCCAGATTTGTGAGCAGATTTGGGGAGTTTGTATCCTGACATTACATAGTGCTACAATAGTATTCATGGCATGATATGGACCAGTGGTTGGGGAAATGATCAGTCCACTCCTTTAGATCAAAATTACAATTTCTGCTTTAACCAATGAAATTTGACAGATTCTATCGGATACCCTGTGACCATTACAGTGGACAGGGTATAGGAGCTCCCCAAATTGCATGGATTAAATTGAATATTCCTACCCTGTTGAGGCTTTTGATAACGTCTCAGCAAGGACCACTACAGAGACAGACTAAATATGAGTTACATCACTCCTGTAATTCTAGCTTAATTTGCTTACTTCTCACAACTTTTATATTTTATTCTGGTACACACCATCACCATCTTCTTTTTAACCATTTCTTTAGGATTGGGCTATATATTATTTCTCTATTTTTAGGATTAATTTAGTGTACTCGTGACACCCAACTCCCTTTCTTTAGGATTGTCAAATCTGCTCTAGCCAGATCAGGAGGCCTACTATTATAGCTTATTTTGGGTTCTAGATCAATTTCTCTGTGGGATAAACTCTTACTTATCAAAACTTGCTACAGTGGACCCTGTATCTTACAGGACTGTGTGTATTTTAGACTTGCTGTAATGACCCATCTCCACATCTCCACTCTTGATTTATTCTCTCTACTAATTTCTAATAAAATAGTACCAATCTAAACACCCTAACCAACAAGTTTTTGGCGCCGCTGTCGGGGATATTGATCTTTTTAGTAGACCTGAGTTGTATTATAATTTAGACTAACCGCTAAGTTTTTGGCGCCGCTGCTGGGGATATTGATCTTTTTAGTAGATTATAATTTAGACTAGCCAATTCTTTGTAGCTATGACTAATTTAGAATAAAGGTACTACTGATTGTTTGTGGAATTTTGCAGAAATAGACAGCAGAAGAAGGGAGAAACTAAAGTTGCAGCCGGAGTGTAGCTAGCACTGCTTGCACCTCCTTCCCCCTAAATCTCAGTCTATTTATGCTTATTTCCCTATTTTTGTTTAGTGTAAAATTGAGTAGTTGTTGATTTTTATTTGAAATATTTTTTGTGTGTGCTTGTGAGCATTTTCTATACTTACTATGGGTGTGAGTATATGCATGGTAGAAGGTCTTTAAACCCTGAGCTAGAACTTTCAAATCCAGAGGTTGAAAGGATCCTTAGACCTAGACACACACCACAGGGCCCTGCTATTGAAACTGAACCAGCTTTTATGGCTGAGAGGCAGAGGACATTAAAAGAATACAATGCACTTGGGGAGTACACCTCCCCTTTCTGCATTCAGTTTTCCTCTGTTGAGGGGAACTATGAAATTAAATCCTCCACCATCAGAATGTTGCCTTCATTTCATGGGCTGAGTAAAGAAGATCCCTACAAGCATATTGACCAGTTTTTAGCACTTTGCACTACCTTCAACATTGCTGGCTTAGGGCCTGAGGCCACTAAATTGAGGCTTTTTCCTTTCGCACTAAAGGATAAAGCCAGCACATGGCAATCAAAGCTCGCAGCCAACATCATACAGTCATGGAGTGCCCTTCAAACCAAATTCTTGGCTAAGTTCTTTCCTATGAACAAAACAAGCCAGATGAGGAAGGGAATCCAGGAACCAAATTCTTGGCTAAGTTCTTTCCCATGAACAAAACAAGCCAGATGAGGAGGTGAAAAGTGATACTTTTTCATTGAAAAGTACCACTTTTTACCTCTTAACCTCGCCTTCGCTGGACCTTGAAGCTCACTAATAATCATGTTTTAAGTTTGTTTTGTAGTTAACAATAATCTGTGCAACTTAATACAAAATCCATACTTATTGGCCTAAAGAAGAGAGAGAATACATGTAAAGATGATAGCCGAGCCAAAGTCTAATGGAACACCCTGGTAGTACTCACCATGGTGATTCAATTGCTAGTCATTATTGACCAAAAGTCTAGTAGATGGAAGAAGTTAGCTGAGAATGGAGGAAGCTGCAAACAGCAGCAAGTGCAAGGCATCAGAGTGTTAAAAGAATCATTTCACAGAGTTGAGGATCCCCCTCATGAAGCTAAAGATGCAGTGAAAGTTTCCCTCATGCAGATCGGCCGCACAGTCAAGAGGAGAATAGAAAAGACATCACGAAGATCTTGCGATTTAATACTCTCGGAATTTATCCCCGCGAAGCTCTCGAGAAGATCTGCCCTCAAAGTAGCTGCACGCAGAACATAGCGAGTTCATATGCACAAAGAACAATCTGTCACCTCGTGGAGTTCTCTCATGGCCAAAGAAGAGAGAGACGCCCAGAATTTCTCTTGCGCAGCTCTCGCGCACCCTGGAGCCTAATTAGTACTACGCGAGCACAGGCGCCTTGCTGTGCGAGTACTCAGAGAGAGTGAGCTTCTAAAACTTTTTTTACGCGAAGAGTTTGGCACTCCAGATCATCTCTGTGAAAGTAATACAATGCAAAGGAACTGCACGATGAATTGAAGATTGACTGCGCGAGTCAGCACTACTCACCAACTAAAGGCTACTCCGTGAAGGCTCTACAACTGTGCGAATGAACTAATGCAGATGCCAGCCCTGCGAAGCTCGGCCTCTCCACTTCTTAGTTTTAAATTAAGGACTTTTTTGGAATTTCCCAAGGCTAGGGCACACTTCCCGAGGTGCAAATTTTGAGGTGCATATCTCTAAGCATCCAAGGGTTGAAACAGTGCTATGTCTGTTGAAAAAATTAAGGTTAATCTCTTCAGAGTCAAAGCCTTATGGACAGAATATATAAGCTGTACTTAGAGTTTATTATTTTTATCTTTCCTTCATCCTCTGTCGGTGGCGAGCTCTAGCAGGCTAGGGTTAGGATTTGATCATCTTTTTTTCTTATTTATCTTCTCTCTTAGCCTAGCATTTGCTGGCTAGTCCTCTTATAAGCAGGTAGGTTTAGTTTGTATTTCAGTTTTGTAATAGGCTTAGTATACATTGGGATTTTGGATGAGCAGTTGTGTACAGGCAACAGCCTAGAGGCAGTTTATTATAAGTTTTGCTTTCATTAATGGATTTCTATTTTAATGCTTACTCAATCTATTATTTTCCTATCTGTCCGTAGTTTTGTTCGGCTATAGCATACATTTAGGATTTGAGCTTATTGAGAGACCCATGGAAAGCAATGCTGGATCTATAGTGAGATCTGGGGAGCTTGGAGGCCTATGGACCATGGTGGCTGCAGCTATTTACATGTTCTTTCTCAGACCTCTGTGGTATGGACAGACTAATGGGATACCCTGTGACCATGGCAGTGGACAGAGTATAGCCCTAAGGTTGTGTCCAGCCACATGATTGAGAAGGATTCTTTTCCCCTGCACATGAGCTTTTAGAGCCTTGTGAGGAGGTTTGTACAGTAACTGACTCGCCTCTGTTTTACTTAGCTGCCATCAGAGGTTAGATCTGATTTCTCTACAGTAATTGTAGCTTGAGGCTGGGTCATTGCAGGCCTTTATAGCAATGACCAGCTGAATCTAGAGACTTATTCAACTTGTTACATGGTCCTTTTTGTGGGCACAGTGAGCCCTTGGCCTTGGTAAAGAACTTAGGATCTACAGGTTGGAATACCTATGGATGTCAGTCAGATCTGTGCGCAGATCTAGGGAGCTCTTAGCCTGGCATTACATAGTGCTGCAATAGTATTCATGGCATGATATGGTCCAGTGGTTGGGGAAATGATCAGTCCACTCCTCTAGATCAGAAGTGCAATTTCTGCTTTAACCAATGGAATTTGACAGACTCTATCGGATACCCTATGACCATTACAGTGGATAGGGTATAGCCCTAAGAGCACCCCAAATGGCATGGGTTAAATTAGATATTCCTACCCTGTTGAAGCTTTTGATAGCATCTCAGCAAGGACCACTGCTGAGAAAGACTAAATCTGAGTTACATCACTGCTGTAATTCTACCTTAACATGCTTACTTCTCATAACTTTTATATTTTATTCTTGTGCACACCATTACCATCTTCTTTTTAACCATTTCTTTAGGATAGGGCTACATTTTTTTTTTTTATTTTTAGGATTAATTTAGTGTAGTTGTGACACGCAACTTCGTTTTTTCAGGATTGTCGGATGGGCTATCGGGTAATTGACGGGGGTGGTGGTGTATGGTTGGTATGCATTTATATGCACATAATTAATGGGAGTGGGTGATTGAAAATAAACCCTAAGATCTAAGGGTTCAACTCGTGGTGCTGGGCTAGGAAAATAGTTTGATAAATTCAGGGGTTCAATCACCCCAATGTTCCTTTCTTCACAGTTCCTTGGCAATGGTGCCACATAGCTCTTTCGATCACTAATGTAATCAAATGGATCAAACTCAAATTCACACTCTTCTACCATCCCGATGGTGGGTCTGAGACCTGCTCCTTCGGTAGGATGTGGGGGTAATGGCACTTGATGGATGTTCACATGTTGGTTTACTTGAGAAGGTGAGGGTGGAATGATTTTCTCAGCATCGATTAAATCTTGGATCACGTGCTTCAATGGGAAGCAGCGATCAGTTGGGTGACTCGGACCCTAATGAAAATTACTGTGGGTATTCGGGTCATAGTTCTTTGAGATCGGGTGGGGAGGAGGTTGCAGTTGATGAATAGCAACTAATTCCTTTTCTACTAATAAAGGCAAAAGTACGCTTAGTGATTGCCACAAGGGTGTAAACACTCAGTCATAGCAGGCTCTCCTCTGCTCCTGAGTCATTTGCATTCCTTGACTGTTTCTTTCTCTTTGCATCTGCTCAGTTCTAACTGGCGCTGACAGTGCTCCTTGAAATTAGAACAGGGTTATGTTATTATTAGGCCTGGTATTGGCAACGTTCTGGATGTCGGCCCCTGTTCTCTTCTCATTCTTTTCTTCTGAAAATCTTCTAACCCCACTGGCTCCGCTTGGTACATTTTTGTTCAGGTGCCCTTCCCTGATGACATCTTCACAGCGATTGGCGTTTCTCACCAAATCTGTAAAACTGGATTGCTGTTGGTACACCAAAAAGTCTGAGATCACTGGTAGAGAATTCTTGGAAATTATTTCGATATGCTCATCGTCAGGTATCCTATTTCTAACCTGAGCTGCTAGTGCTCTCCACCGCCCTAAGTAGTCGCTGAAGGTCTCATTCGAGTTTTATGTCAAACGGGCCAAGTCCGACTTACGTGGCTCGATGTCTATATTATAGAGATATTATTCTTGGAACAGGCGTGTTAAGTCCTTCCATATTTTTATCATAGATGGTTCTAAAGACGTGAGCCACCTCAGGGCCGGACCAGTCAAACTCTTTTGAAATACCTTTATCAACAGTCTTTCATCCCCTCCATATTGGCACATGTCCCCACAGTAGGACTTGAGGTGTGTAATAGGATTGTCGGTGCCATTGTACTTGTCAAAAGCTGGCATCTTAAATTTGGGAGGCAAGGGGACCTCAGCGAACAGACACAAGTTGGTGAAGTCCATGGCATGGATTTCAGCACCACCCATTTTCATCAATTGCTTCTGTATTTTGTCCAATAGTTCTTTTAGTTGTTCTGACTCCTTAGATATGGGGGGCCACTTTCTCGACAGTTGGTTGGACTTCACTTTAGGCTACCAAGTGATGGAAAATGATAGGAGGGTTAAGGCTGGTCAATGCCCCAGCATAGGCTTCACTATTCCTAATCTCGTCCTTTTCATACTGTTGGTCGACATAATATGCAGTGAGGGCGGGATTCTCTTGCTGATGTTACATGGACTGGGGGGGAATGGCATGAGTGGGGATTGGGTGAGTCCATTGCGGATGGGGGGAGGTTTGTTGGGTGATGGGATGAGCGGAAGTTAGATTTTGGAGTGGGGCTTGATGAGGCCATTGAGCATGGGGGAAGGTTTGAAGCTGACTTTGGGATGTAGGGATATGGGTAAATTGGGGTTGATATAAGACATGGGTTTGATCGGGGTATGAGGGTTGTGAATGGGTGAAAATTTAGAGAAACTGTGAAGGGTATGGGTATGAAGTTCCAAGGTTTTGTTGGGCTTGGGTTTGGGCTACGAAGTCTTGGGAGGGTTGGGCTATAAAGCCTTGGTCATGGTAGGTTTGGGCCATGGGCCTTTGATGGCTTTGGGCCATGGGCCCTTATTGGGTCTCGCCCATTGGGCCTTGGGACATATAGGGAATG
Organism: Chloranthus sessilifolius; assembly: GCA_021018995.1. Taxonomy (NCBI): domain Eukaryota; kingdom Viridiplantae; phylum Streptophyta; class Magnoliopsida; order Chloranthales; family Chloranthaceae; genus Chloranthus; species Chloranthus sessilifolius. The sequence continues at coordinate 84,079,645 of CM037590.1, read as the reverse complement.
AGGGTTTGGCCATTGGGCCTTGAGGCATGTGGGTAATGGGAGATTGAATAGTGTGGATGATGGGGGCTTGATGGGAGTCATGGGGGAGTGAGGCATGGAGGCTTGATAGGGTATGGGATGGATCCATGGGTGTGTGGTATGGATGAGAGGGGATGTGTTGGGAGGCCTTCCACCTATTGTAGTCTTGGACCATTTCTTCCATCATGGCCATGGAAGGGAGATCGGATGGAGACAAGTTATTTGAGGTTTGGAGGGGCATGGATGGGGTGGATGTGGAGGGTAAATTAGGCATGATCCTAGTAAAATCGGGCATGACTCGGGTAGGAGATGGGTAAGGTGTGAATGTTTGGAAAAAATCGGGCATGGCCCCGGTAAAAATGGGCATGACCCGAGTAGATGAGGTGATTTGTGGGGGGTTGGATAGGGTGGAGGTGACATATGTGAATGAGGGTAGATCAGGCCTATATGGGGAAGATGGAAAATGGGCATGTATGTGGATGCGGCATGTTGGGTTGGGTTTGTCATGGATGGGAAATGTGTCGAATTTGGGATGGATATGGGAGGGGGCATGGGCATGGTTTGTGAGGAAGATGGGGAATGGGGGGGTTGATTTTGGGTATTTAGGGAAGTGGTGGTTAGAAAAATGGGGGCACCAAAGGACCCGGTAATTGTAAATGGAGATAGGATGATGGGGATAGTCGTGAAAATTTCTCCCGAATAGGAATTGGTTCGTAAATGTGGTGGGGATGAATCGGGATCGGCATAAGCCGGATCCACTACCTACGCATTGTTTGTTGGCGGGTTGGGTACGGGTGCCTCGGATAAGGCCCAAAATTTTTTCTCCTCCTTCCCCTACAGGATGATGGAGGGCAAGATGATGCCGTTATGCCGACACCACAAAGACTCTATTTTTAATTTTTGATTTTAGTTGTTTTTTTTTTTAGATTTTCATGAGTGAAAACCATGGTTTCAAAGCCTTTAATGTTCCCTTCTCGGGTGGCTTTCGTGCCCTAAATAGGACTCGTAGCAACGATTCCAAAGCACTTCGGAAGAATCAAAGAAAGACCTTTTATCTATTGAAAGTACGAAAATCGATGCAAATAACCCGATCCCCCGAAATGAGTTAGAAAGAAGTCACCTTCTTTTGACCGGTGAGGGCGTATTAGGTGTCAGAGATGGTGGGGCCTAATCAAAAGCACTAAAGGCACTAATCGGGGGACTCGGGATGTGAGAAAAGCTTCAGATTCAGATTGCTGTTGCTTGAACCCAACTTGGCACAACTAATATATGTGCTAGAGCAAAAATACCCAGAATAAGGCTGGCGCAACTATTAGTTGCGCCAGTGTACTTTTGGGGATTTTTGCATTAGCGCAACTAATACTTGCACCTGGTAAAACTGGGTTTCTAGAATTCTTGACAGCAGCCACTTCAACCCGAAATGAGTCTCTAAACTGATTTTTTTTTGGGAAGCTAGGCTTCCGGGAACTGACTGATTTTTTAGTGAATCGTTCACTCCTCACCGAACCTAAGGGTTTAAGTCCAGTATAATTTGCTAGCGCGCTCCCAAAGGGTTTTAAGCTTGTAGGAATAGGTGACCCACCCAATATACCTCCGGCGTAAGCGCCTTCTTAGATACTAGGTGGGCTAGGACTTTTCTGGATCATCACCATTAGGGGTTGCCGCCATACTAAGACTCGGGTGTTTGTATGTGTGCCTAATAACCCAACCCTTTAAAAATCTACCCCGTAAAAAAAATAAATTGATTAAGTCCCCTTTCTTGGTTCAATTTTAATTTTTTTTTTTCAAAAAATTTTATGGAAGTTTTTTTAAGTCCAAAAATTGGGGGTGATGATCCTGTGCCTCCACTATGGGCCAGCGTCCATTGTTAGGATATGATTGCACAAGTAGGCCCACCAATCGGCTAAGGTACTTTAAATGATGTATAAGTAAAGGAATTTAAATACAAAGCGCAAGTAGGCCCACCAATCGGCTAAGGCACTTAAAATGACGAAAAAATAAAGAAAATTAAAGACTGCACAAATAGGCCCGTCGATCGGCTAAGGCTCGTAATTGACGTAAAAGTAGGGATAAAGAAAATGATGTAATCGGAGGGGTGAGTAAAAATAAAAAAAAAATAGTAATAAAATGTTAGTAAAATAAAAAATAAAGAGGCCAAGTTCAAGGGGAAGCTCTACTAGCAAATCCCCAACAGAGTCGCCATCTGTGCAACCGTGGGATTTTTTGACGATCCCATCGCGACGATGCGCTCGCTAAATAAAATATTTTGAGTCACCACCCGGAGCTTTTGGTGTCCTAGGAAACCTAGATCATTTTTATAAGCACCAAAGTGCCACAAATATGACTGAATCCGGTCTATGCCAAAGGATCTTAGGTAGGGGCTTCGGTTATTGATTGGGAAGGTGTTAGGCACCCGATCAACTCGCTCATAAGTGGTCTCTACTATGGCTGGTTCTATGTGGGGCTGGTTTATATTATATATATATATATATATATATATATATATATATATATATATAAAGAAACAAAATGAGCGGCACTTCCCTTTGCCCGAAGGCGCATCGATCCTATTGAGCCCTTTTCGCTTGCCGAAATTTGGGTAGCGTAACGGCTCAATTCTAGGATAGAGGAAAAATAAAGAAGGTAGAGGAATAGAGGGGAGAGCCGGAGCTCTCGGGCTCTTGTAGCACTGATGTAGACCTTTGCGTTGATGCGTCTTGGATGAGCTTCCGATAGCAAATGGGTTGAAGGATGGGTTTGAATCTCTAAGGCATGGTAGCTAAGAGGTAAGAGAAGAAGGTTAAGGGCTAGTTCTAGCTAGATCTCAAGGATTGATGGTGGAAAATGAGGTCTAAAGGATGAAATAGGGTGCTGAAATTTTAATGGACAAATTCTAAAATGGGAGGAGAGGAATAGCTAAAGCCTTTTCGCTCTTTTAAAATTTTTTCAAGCCCATCGCAAGGGGGAGTGCCTCTCTATTTATAGAAAAAGAGAGGGTTAGGGGGTACTTAAAAGCTAATTAGGGTTAGCAATTAGGTAATAGACAATCTAAGGTTTTTAGGATTTTCTAGAGCTTGGAGAAGAGGGATTTGGTCCACAAGTCAAACCCCCAATGTCAATTTTGGCAATTTTTAAAGGAAAACTAGGCCCAAACTGTTGGAAGTTGACCCGCAGGGGGCCCATCTCGGTTTTGTAATTTCCTGCATAAATTCGCGATCTTTATTTCGCCATAACTTTTGATGTATAATTCTGATTGAGGCAATTTTTGACTTGTTAGAAAGCTGGGGTAGTCCTTTTTGCAATGATATATAATTAAACTTTAGAAGAGGTTTGTATAAATTTTAGAATTGCTCTCTTTAACCACTGCTCAGGAGGGTTGGAAACTAGCTCTATGGGTCTGAAAAGGCTATGATTGATTCCTAAGGGTTCGGGATGATTTCTAAGGGTTTTGGAATGATTCCTAAAGGTTTAGGAAATGCTTTCTGAAGCTCGGGGGTATGCTTTTCTCGAAGTATGTGTCGATCAGGCCTTGGGCCAAATTTGGGTGTCTACAACAGTTACAAATCAAAACCTGTAATCATGTCAACATGCAAATTCTTATTCTAAATATTGATACCGTGATAGTCTCACTATTATATATTCTAAATAACCCAATGCTTCGATCCTTAGACTAATCTTTCATCCATGCCTAGAGTGTTGTGTGTGCACGTGCCAGTGCTTAAATCGTTCTATCTCTGGATTAATCCAAATCGAGAGTCATTGGATCCCAAGTCTTGACTCAATCCTCACTTTAGGTAAACACTCACAACAAAATCGCTCCGATGAATAGTCTATGTTATCACTCACATGTGAGATAGAATTATAACACTAGTAAATAAGATCTCACATGATCTAAGAAAGACAGTGCATCAAATAATTTAAAAGTAATCTCATAAAGAATGACGTTTGCACCCTAAGCACGTTATATCAACGCACCATAGACATTGCATCATTACTCTCCACAAGGCAGTTACCAACCAAGATTGGATCAAAAATATCTTTTTGAGGGTTGTAATGGGGCTCGGGTAAAGGTTAAGAAAGAAAGGAAAGTTGGGGATCAAATTTCTCTAAGAAATCGAAAAAGAAACTACTTTTGATTTCCTAATTTTTCCCACTTTTTCTTTTTCTAATCTCTCTGAATATATTTTTTTCTTTTTCTCAACTTTCTTTTCTTTTTTATCTTCTTTTTGAATTTCCACCTCATTCTTTTTCTTTTTCTCTCCCCTTTTTCTTCTTTTCAGTTTTGCCATAAGCTTCTTGCAAACATATATCCCCACTCCCCTATACATCCACTTTTGCTCCCATTCTTCTTCTCCAATTTTTTTGAGATTGAAGCATATGGTTTTACGTTCTTCAGAACTGGTATGGGGTGTGACTATTGTAGCTTAACAATAAATTTATTTGTAGACGAAATGTTTCAATAGGGCTCAAAGGGGGTTGATCAGTCACATAATATAACATTTTACTACCCTTAACTTAGTGATGCTAGGACTTAGTTTGCTACTAATAAGTTACTGATGTGCATATATTAAAGAAAAATAGCAAAAGAGAATAAAAGTAATAATATTTGTCAAAATGAACTCATAAAGTAATAAAAAGACGAATCTTCGCCTACTGAAAAGATGAAAAATTGAGTTTTACGATTTTGCGAAACAAAGTACTAAGAAGAATAGAAATCATAATTTATGATTCTACAAGAGAAAGTTGCTCAAGAGTAAATGTGCAATCGTTGATTTTTAACGATCCGTCGCGACGATGCGCTTGTGTGAAAAATATAGAGTCTCCACCAAGAGCTTTTGGTATCTCGGGAAACCTAAATTAATATTAAAAGCACCGAAGTACAAAAATATGACTCTGACTCTAGTCTACGCCAAAGGCTCTTGGGTAGGGGTTTCGATTATCGATCGAGAAGGTGTTAGGCACCCGACCAATCCGCTCATAAGTGGTCTCTACTATGATTGTCTGGATTTGTATAATATATATATATATATAATTATATATATATAAAAGAAAAGAAAATGAGCGACACTTCCCCTTACCCGAAGGCACACCGATCCTATTGAGCCCTTCCTGCTTGCTAAAATTTGGGCAGTGTAATGGCTCAATTCTAGGATAGAGGAAAAGCCAAACAAGGTAGAGGAATAGAGGAGAGAGTCAGAGCTCTCGGGCCCTTGAAGCACCGATGTGGCACTTCGCACGAGAGCGTCACCAGTGAGCTTCCGATGGCAAACGGATTAGGAGACGGGTTCTAATCTCTAAGGCTTGGTAGCTAAGAGGTAGAAGAAGAAGGCTAGGGGCTAGATCTAGCTTAAACTCACTAATTTATGATAGATAATGGGGTGTCAAGGATAAACTAGGGTGCTGGAATTATATGGGTTTAGTGGAGGCAAATGGGAGGGGAGCTCACTAGAATTTTCTCTTTGAAAATTTTCCAACCCTTAAGCAAGAGGGGTAGCTCTCTATTTATAGAGAAAGGGAGGATTAGTGAGGAGTTAAAGTCCTAATTGGGTTAACAATTAGGTAATGGGCAATCTAAAGTTTTTATGATTTTCTAGAGCTTGGAGAAGAGGGATTTGGGTTTAATGGTAGATGATAGGGTGGTGACTTGAATGGCAAAATGGTGATAGCTTAAGCTAATAGGGTCACTAGGGTCCTAAAGAAACACACCCCAAACTTTTGGATGGTTCATATGTTAAACCCCCAATAAAAATTTTGGTCATTTTTTGAAGAAAAATCAGGCCCAAACTGTTAAAAGCTGAAGACCCGTAGGGGCCCGACCTGGTTTGCAATTTCCTGCACAAATTCATATTTTTCAAATTGCCATAACTTTTGATGTAGAACTCTAAATTAGGTGATTCTTGGCTCGTTGGAAAGCTGGGAACCTCTACTTGCTAATGATATGGGAATCAGATTGGGAAACTCTCTATACAAACCTTATCACTCCACTTTTAATCAGCTATTTTGGTTAGTTCGAAAGTGGCTCTATGGGTCTAATTTTGCAATTTCCTGCATAAAGCCACGATCTTCATTCTGTCATACCTTTTGATGTACAACTCTAAATTAGGAGATTCTTAGCTTGTTGGAATGCTTGGAAAGTCTACTTTCTAATGGTATAGGCCTTAGGTTAGGCAATTATCTATAAAAACTTTGGCGCTCCTCTTTCTAACCGCTATCCAGGAGGGTTCGAAACAGGCCTGAAAAGGGTTCTAATGGGTCTGGGAAGGCTATGATTGATTCCTAAGGGTTTTAGGATGATTCCTAAGGGTTTGGAAAATGCTTTTGGAAGCTCAGGGGTATGCCTTTCTCGAAGTATGTGTCAATCAGGGCTTGGGCCAAATTTGGGTGTCTATAGATGCCCCTCTTTGGTGTCCGATCACTAATGATTGAATGCCAAAGACAAGAGACATCCGAAGAGGCCCAAGGAATTACTGACGGGTTCGCTATATTCAAAACAAACCTCAAATATCAGGTGAGTAATATAGTAAGTAAACGAAAGTCTAGTATGTTAGAAAAAATATCCATTTTTCAAGGTTATCGGTCCTCAAGCGCTTGGCGATATTACTGGGCATAACCGAGATGGAGCAAGTTGTGAAAGCTCAATATGCTGAAAAAAATGTCCACTTTTCGAGATGATTGAAGATGTTTGATGTTCAAGTTTTATTCTGAATCCAATAGCTCTGTGGGTTAAGAGGGTAATCGACCCATACCTAAATATAGGAGTGAAATAAAAACGCGAAGGTCCACAGTTTGTGTCCAATTGTATGAGGCATTGATTGCCCTATTTGATCTGCCACGGGTGCCCTCGCATGAAGTAGGGTTCGAAGTCTTTGGGCAAACCCAATGATCCCGAAGTTAATTTAGCACAACCACCTGAGCAGAGCAAATATTGATGTCAATGCTTTTTGGGAGTGTGTGCCTTTTTTGATAATGTGCCCTAAATCAGCATGAACTAGTGCATCCAACTTTAAATAACGCTGAACAGATTCGGCCAAACTTGGGTGTATATCGAAGGACACATCCAATCCTAGTCTCTACTGACAATGATCTTACAAATCATTTAACTATGCATAAACATGCACCCATTAGGGGCGATAAGCAACAAAGGTAATGGAAGTCTCGACCTAGATCCTGTCGGGGTATAATTTACGAGAATAAACAACCATCCTAACGGATACCCAGACGCATGGTGTATACTTTACAGGGTGAAGTTGCTGCCCTATTAACTTCCAACCATCACTTATCGACTAGCAGACCCAAGCTCCCATCAAACCTGTTGAGGACTTCTTTTCAACAGATTTTATCCTCTCAACTTCATCTTCCCCACATCACTGCTAAAGAAGCAATTGGCCTATATGCCTGCAACTGATCCAGCTTAGACCCATCAAACTTTATTGAGTTTCAGCTGACAATTTATTGAGGTTACTGCAATTGCAGCGATTTGATTGAATATATTCAAGACCCCAGTAGTTTATCAAATCAGATTCTATTTGGGGGCTGTTTTGGAAATAAATAGCAGCAAAAGATACATTGGGCTGTAGATGGAAATAATAATGGACAACAGGGGTAATAACAGCAGCTTGGGTTCATTTTGTTGACAGCAATTATAAAGAGGTGCAGCTAGGTATTTCTAGTTGACAAGGGCATTTTTGGGAACTCCATGGCATGAAAGAGGTTTGCACATGGGAAATTGATTTGTAGAAATTAAATGAATAATGCAGCTGGAGTTTTATTTTTGGGTAAAATATTATTGATTGGCAAGGGCAATTTCAGAACTCCACAGCAGGGATAGTTGCCCACATGTGCAGACTATTTTTAGGAGAAATTCTTGGCGGGAACAAACTACTTCAGCTGAGCACAATAGAATTGGATCCATCTCTTCTCTCTGATTGGTTGAAATGCTAAGCACATGGATTAGCATAAACTGAAATCAAATCCTCTCCTCTGATTAGCTGCAATCAAAAGCACTTGGATCACTACATGTGTATAAATAAAACTCCTTACTGCTATAATTTCTCAGCAAGGAATCCATAGAATAACTTTGATTCTCCTTAGCTCATTTAGGTTTAGTTTAGCTCTAATTTTCTTTTTCTCTTCCCCCTTCTCTCCCTAATCCAGCCTGTTAGATCTAAGTAGTAGCTCAGATCTAGTTTTTAATTGTAATTTAGCATGAAGGCCTTGTGGATTGATGCACTAACTACAAATTTGAGAAAAAGGTCATTGTAAGTAATTTTTGATTATGAATTATTGATTTTAATGTCCAATTAAATCTAAAGATCTTGTGGTTTCATTAGATGTCTATAGGATCCATGTATTTGGGAATAGCCCATTTAGTTTCTAGTAAATCTATTACTTATCATTTGATTTCCCTTGGTTTAATATCCATGTGGATGCCTGAGCTTGTAGCCTTGCATCCACAGCATCTGTAGTGATTTTACTGTTTCAATCTGAATCATTGGATCGGATGAAATCTATAGGATGATCTGCGACCAGTCAAGTGGATAGCACATACCCTTAAGATCAATCTAAGCCATTGGTTTGGTTTGAATTCTTCTACCTTACACTTGAGCTTGTAGCCAAGTGAAGGAAAGCTACAGATTCACATACCTTGATCTGCTTTACAAAAGAAAACCAGGCCCTAGCTGTCTATTTCCCATCATTTTATATTTTATTTCACCATCCATCTTCCTCAATCTTTTAGTTTAGTTTTATATTTTAGTATTTGAATAAGTAGTTAGAGGAAATTGAAAAAAAAAGAAAGATTAGAAACTGATCACTTCAAATCTAAAAATTAAAGAAGAAGATGAAGATGAGCTGAAATGAAGAAGGTGTTGTCATGACCACCTCCTTATCTTACTGATTTATCAATTTTGAATCCCATTCTACTCTTTATTCTTTATAAACCTCACCCATAAGCCACATTACAACCCAATAAAAAGGCCTTACTGATCTGAAATTGATTGAGATGTCATGTAGAGATGAGGATTTGTATAATCTATGGTGAAAAGAGTTAGAAAATTTCAGAAATTAGAGCAATGCCTAGGCTCATGTTTGCAGTCCTATTTGAGGGCTGCAATAGCTCTTAAGCTGTGTGAAATGATGCCCCTTCTATTTTTACTTTGAGAGACAGCCCTGGTAAGACTTGGGTCTGAAATCTAATTTGTTTGGAGCAATATCAAAATAGAATTCTTCAATGAAAGGTTAACTCCGCATTAATTTTCATGCACAATGCCTTGACATGAACTGATTGATGGTGAAGGAATTATAGTAGAAGTTTAGTTCTAAATTGCTATTTTTCTGCTGATAATCCTCTAAAATTAAATGAACAAGGTGAGGAATGAATTTTATTTTATTTTGAACTTTGTTTTAGCATGATGCACTGAAATTAACTAATTTTATTGGAGAAGTTTGTGGGTACCTTCAATGAAAACTCTCAGGAGACTCCACTCCTCCACTAGGGATCACCTAGGGGTTTAAAAGGCTTAGTGCATGTGCCAAATGCACCTGTGTTCCCTACGAAAGTGGCATTTATTTTTGTCGGTTAGTGTTTTAAATTTCACTTTGCTCGAGGACTAGCAAAGGTTAGGTTTGGGGGTGTTTAGCACTGTTTTATACCATTTTATACCCTTTAAACTTGGCTTTTGATAGGACTTGGAGTAGTTAATACTTGCTTCTTATGTTGTTTTGCAGTTTAGGAATAAATCTGCAGCTATCCCTATTTATGTGCTAAGAAGAGGAGATTAGAGTAACCAAGAGCTTCCATCTACATCAGCAGCTACACACCTAAAAAGAAATGACAGAGAAAAGTAGCCTAGGTCTAAGCATGCTTAGAAATTCAACTGTGTCTATGGGAGCAGCTACACTTTCAGTTTTGGGCACAGAAGCTATACAACCATGAGATGGTGGTTTACATCATTGAGCAAGTTATTGTGCTTGGCACCTTAGAAATCCTGCTGAGAATGAGTGGTGGAGACCAAAGGTCACTCGAGTGCAGAAGCTGTGGAGAAACCAGCCCTTCAAGCATGCCAAATGTTGCAGCAATACTTGAAAATTGGAAGCCAGCAACTGCAGTTGCAAAACATTATTTGTTATCATTAAAACAACTGCTACATGGCAATAGAAAGCAGTTTCAGCACTTGGGCAACCTTAGCACAAGCTTCAACTCTGTACACATTAATGCAGCCATGTGGACACCCTTCCATAGCAGCACATCAAAACAGTCTTGGGGGTTCATCATTCACAGCAGCTGCTCACTTTCAATAGAGCAACATCTCCAGTTGCAGCAGCCATCAAATTGAGCCAACCAGCAGCCCTCTATTCTCAGATCCTATCGAGTAGTAGCAGCTCCACTCATCAAGCCTCTCGACTTTCAGCCTTACCTTTGAACCTGCTGACATTTGCATTGCACCTACAGGCATCCTGTCGACAACTTCATTTGGAGCTTACAACATGCCGGCCACTTAAAGATTCAACCTATCGACTTGTAGGTATCTTTAGCAACCCCCCAGCAATCAAGTCGAGCTGTTCTAAAGCTGACAACCAAACCTGTCGACATTTGCACTCCCTATCTTCAATCCTCTCAAGCATATAGCTTTGCTACTTGAACCCGTCGACCAGTTAGTGCACCAACCTGTCGACATCCAAGATGCTTCAGCCCTCAATTGTATCTGTCGAGCACTCCCAGCCTCTATGCTTCATCTTTTTGACCAACAGATCCAACCTCCCATTGAACCTGTCGAGATCTGCTCTTCTACAGCTTCTATCCTCACAACATCTTGCCTGAAGCTACTTCACATTCTCCAACCTATCTCCCATCAGCCAACCTATCGAACAACAGTCCATCCTCCCATCAAACCTCTCGAGATCCACTCCCAACCTCTCGACAACATACCTAGAGCTGTTGTAGTTCTAACTTCTATTCAGCCATCCCCGTGAAAGGTAATCTTACACCATCAGCACCTCTCTAGCTGAGTTGTGATCTTCTCAAGTAACACCAGCTACACTTCAGCACCCTTCCACATCTGCTCGAACAACACTTAAACTCCTTAGCCATCCAGTCGAGCTCTTCAAGAATCCTCACGAACAGATGATAAAGCTGCTATCTCCACTCCATCATCGAGCTTCATCTCCTACACTACAATGCTAGAGCTATAGAGTTCAAGGACCATTAATCTCAACAGCAACAAGGCTATTTTGGGGTACTAGGCAACCAATAGAATTGAGAGTTTAATTGGTGAATATTCTCAACAGTGTCGGCAACTATTTCTGGATTGGCAAGGGGAATTTTGGGAACTCCAAGGCATGAAAGAGGTCTACACATGGGCAAGTGATTTGCAGAAATTAAATGAATGATGCAGCTTGATTTATATGGATTAGCAGGGCCAATTTCGGAACTCCACAGCAAGGATAGCTGCCCACTTGTGCAAACTATTTTTGGGAGAAATTCTTGGTGGGAACAAACTACTTCGGCTGAGCACAATATAATTGGATCCCTCTCTTCTCTCTGATTGGTTGAAATGCTAAGCACATGGATTAGCATAAACTGAAATCAGATCCTCTCCTCTGATTGGTTGTAATCCAAAGCACTTGGGTCACTGCATGTGTATAAATAAAACTCCTAGCTGCTGTAATTTCTTAGCAAGGAAACTATAGAATAACTGTAGTTCTCTTTGACTCATTTAGGTTTAGTTGTTGCTTTAATTTTCTTTTTTTCCTTCTCCCTTCTCTCCCTAATCCAGCCTATTGGATTAGATCTAGATAGGCAGTTCAGATCTGGCTTTTAATTGTAATTTGGCATGAAGGTCTTATAGATTGATGCACAAACTACAGATCTGAAAATAAGGTTATTGTAAGTAATTTTGATTTAATAAATTGTTGATTTTAATGTCCAATTAAATCTAAAGATCTTGTGGTTTCATTTGATGTCTATAGGATCCATGTATTTGGGAATAGCCCATTCAGTTTCTAGTAGATCTATTGTTTACCATCTAATTTTCCTTCATTTAATATCCCTGTTGATGCATGAGCTTGTAGCCTTGCATCCACAACATTTGTAGTGATTTTACTGTTTCAATCTGAACCATTGGATCAGATGAAGTCTATACTATGATCTGTGACCATTCAAGTGGACAAAAAATATCCTTAAGATCAGCCTAAGCATTTGGTTTGGTTTGAGTTCTTCTACCTTGCACTTGAGCTTGTAGCCAAGTGAAGAAAAGCTACAGATTCGCATACCTTGATCTATTTTGCAAAAGAAAACCAGGCCCTAGCTGTCTATTTTCCATCATTTTCTATTTTATTTCGTCATCCATCTTCCTCAATCTTTTAGTTTAATTTTATATTTCAGTTTTAGATCTAGTGACACCCGAAGAACTCTCTTTCTTCTTAGTTTAGGCTAGAATTGCTAGAGCTAGATCACTACTCCCTGTGGGACAAACTCTTACTTATTAAAACTTGTTACAAATAGACCTTGTATCTTACTGGTCTAAGATATTTTAGTTGTGTTGATTCCATCCCCTGTTTTACTTTGTTTTTAATTTGCTTTTATCATCAATAAATAATCAGCACTTGAAAAATCGCAACAAGTTTTTGGTGCCACTGCCGGGGATCTGTGTTTTTAAAATTGGTAGATACGAGTTTTTCATTTTGTAGATATGATTTTTCTTTAATTTTTAATGCATTCAAACTGCTTGAATATATGTTTGCTACAGTTTTTGTATAGAAAACCTATTTTAAACTACAGTATTCCTGAATTCTCTGAGTTTTATTCTTTGCCTTCTAGCTATTTGAATCAATGCTACTGTAGCTTTTGCAATTTTTGCAGAAATGAGGTTGTGGCCTGAGTTTTTTCTTTTTATTTTTGTCAATATGCTTGAATAAGGTACTACTACAGTTTTTGAATATTTGCAGATCTGGAGCAGCAGCCACAAGAGGAGCAAATGGATTGCAACTGGAGCAGATCTGCCTGAGTTTGAATCCCCTTCTCCTTTGCATTCACTTTTAATTTTTAAATTCTTTAAGACCAATAGTTTTGTTGTGTTTGGTGTTTGTCTTGATTTTAATTTCTGCTGTCATTTAAGGCATGCTGATTTTTTTTGTTAACAAAAGAAAAAAAAAAAATAAAAGAAAATCTAAACATAAGTAAATAATTTGTCTGATTTATTTCTTTTTATTTTTCAGCAGTAGTAAATAAGAGCTCTTGTTGAGCCTAGGCTGATCAAAAACACATAAAAAGTAAAAAATTATAAAAATATAAAAAATTTCGCCAGATGGGCTATTTTCCTTTGCCTACATTCATATATCCCATCTGGAACTGCTGAGATCATGGTTTTTAATTTTAAATCATGAAGGTTAATGAGCAGTGGCTCATATTTTTGCTTTGAAAATTCATTGGAGTCTCTGCATTCATTCACTTTTAAGATTTTTTAGCATACATAGGTCTCAGCTGTGCATGAATCTTGCTTTTAACTGTGTATAGTCATGCTAACATTACTTCAAAAATTTTATTGATTCATACATATTCTCAGCAATTTCTCAGTACAAAACACGCACAACAACACAGAGGGTTTTCTCTTAGCACAGGTGACTCAGGGTTGATTCTTAGGATTTTCTGTTTTAGGAATTTTAGTTTAAATTCTGTTTTTAGATTGCTGATTTTTCTTTCTTAGGTTAATGTGTGTCCTAGTTTTACTATTTTTCTTCAATTTTTGTAGTTTTGTATTCAGTTCTAACGTTGTTTTCCTGATTTTGTATCTGTTCTTCTGTTTTTGCATTAATTTTTCTGCATTTGTATATCATTTTTTTTTTCAATTTTTTGATCCTATATTCAGTTTTGCACTTTTATTTTCTGCTGCATATAGTTGTTATTTTTTTGCTTAATTTTCTCTCATTTTTACCCTGCTGCCCCTGGTTACTCAGTGTGTAAACATTGAGGACAATGTTCAACATAGGTTTGGGGGTATGGCTGGTGTGCCAATGAAATAAGTTAATGCTAGTGTAACTATATTAAAATTTTTTTTGAAAATAAAATGATTTCCCACCTGATTTTTTGAAAAAGAGGAAATTAAAAACTTTTTAAAACTGATGTGTTGTAGTTCTAATATTTTTCATGAAGTAAATGTCAAGAGTTTTCCAAAAATTAATGCTTAGTGAACTTGAAAGAGAGAAAACTGTGAGGATACAGCCCATATATTTGATGGAAGACCATACCCAGTGAGATTTGGGCTTGAAATGTCAAGAGTTAAACCTCACTTTTGCTATCAAGCGACCATTTGATGGAAGACCATACCTAGTAAATGTCAAGAGTTTTCCAAAAATTTAAAAGGGCCAGAAATATAGTTTGCACTTTTATTTCACCATCCATCTACTGATCGACAGATTTTTTCTTCATTTTTGTAGTGTTGTATTCAGTTTTTTATCTTTGTTTTTCTATTTTTCTGTTGTTGCAGTAATTTTTCTCCATTTGTATATCATTCTTTCCAATTTTCAGTTCATTTACTCAGTTTTGCACTTTTATTTCTGCTGCATATTGTTTTTCCCTGCTTATTTTTCTTTCTCATTTTTTCCCTACTGCCCCTGCTTACTCAGTGTGAAAACACTGAGGACAATGTTCCTCATAGGTTTGGGGGTATGGCAGGTGTGCCAATGAAATAAGTTAATGCTAGTGCAATTATGTTAAATTTTTTTTTGAAAATAAAATGATTTCCCACCTGATTTTTTGAAAAAGAGGAAATTAAAAACTTTTTAAAATTGATGTGTTGTAGTTCTAACATTTTTCATGAAGTAAATGTCAAGAGTTTTCCAAAAATTAATGCTTAGTAAACTTGAAAGAGAGAAAACTGTGAGGATAAACCCCATAAATTTGATGGAAGACCATACCCAGTGAAATTTGGGCCTGAAAAATTTTCTTTGAAGAGTGTCATGGCAATTTTTCTGCTCTAAGGACTGATTGGATCTAGTTTTGCTCACTAGAAGGCATACAAATACAAGTTGAAATAACTTGACAACATGTATGACATTGAGGACATGAAGTAAGGCCATCCTTTGGACAGTTTGAGCCTAAAATTTACCACCTTTGAACTGCCCTTGATACACACCATTTGAGCCTTAAAAATTCAAGTTTTTCTTTGATAAAAACCAGAAAATTTGAACCCAAAACCCCTTTGACCAGTTTTAGTTCACCCTCAATTTAAGAATTCAGGAAATGGAAGGAGAAGTGAGGTTAGAGGAGTAAGGTTTGACAGTAGCGGCATTGGATTGAGCTGAGAGGTTTCAACCAAATGTCGCCAACCAAGCGCCCAGTACCTGTCGCTCAATGGCACTGCTTCCGGGAATACTCACCACTATATTTCAGGTTTAAATCGCTATTTTTCTGCTAAGAATCCTCTAAAATTAAATGAACAAGGTGTGGAATGAATTTTATTTTATTTTTAACTTTGTTTTAGCATGATGCACTGATATTAACTAATTTTATTGGAGAAGATTGTCGGTACCTTCACTGAAAATCCTCAGGAGACTCCACTCCTCCACTAGGGGATCACCTAGGGGTTTAAAAGGCTTGGTGCATGTCCCAAATGCACCCGTGTTCCCTACGAAAGTGGCATTTATTTTTATAGGTTAGTGTTTTAAATTTCACTTTGCTCGAGGACTAGCAAAGGTTAGGTTTGGGGGTATGCTGAGCACTGTTTTATACCATTTTATACCCTTCAAACTTGGCTTTTGATAGGACTTGGAGTAGTTAATGCTTGCTTCTTATGTTGTTTTGCTGTTTAGGAATAAATCTACAACTATCCATATTTATGTGATAAGAAGAGGAGATTAGAGCCACCAAGAGCTTCCATCTACATCAGCAGTTGCACACTTTGGAAGAAATGACAGAACAAAGCAACCCAGGTCTATGAATGCTCAGAAATTCAGCTTTGTGTCTATGGGAGCAGCTACACTTTTAGTTTTGGGCACACAAGCTATACAGCCATGAGATGGTGGTTTACATCATTGAGCAAGTTAGTGTGCTTGGCACCTTAGAAATCCTGCTGAGAATGAGTGGTGGAGACCAAAGGTCAATAGAGTGCAGAAGCTACTGAGAAACCAGCCCTTCAAGTAGGCCAAATGTTGCTACAATACTTGAAGATTGGAAGCCAGAAGCTGTAGTTGCAAAACATTATTTGTAATCATTAAAAAAGCAGCTACTAGTACTAGAACGCAGTTTCAACACTTTGGCAACCTCAGCACAAGCTTCAACTCTGCACACATTAATGCAGCCATGTGGACACCCTTCCATAGTAGCACATCAAAACATTCTTGGAGGTTCATCATTCACAGCAGCTGCACACTTTCAACAGAGCAACAACTCCAGTTGCCGCAGCCATCAAATTGAGCCAATCAGCAGCCCTCTATTCTCAGATCCTATCGAGCAGTAGCAGCTCCACTCATCAAACCTCTTGACTTTCAACCTTACCTTTGAACTTGTCGACATTTGCATTGCCCCTACAGGCATCCTGTTGACAGCTTTATTTGGAGCTTACAACCTATCGGCCACTTAAAGATTCAACCTATCGACTTGTAGGTACCTTCAGTAACTCCCTAGCAATCAAGTCAAGCAGTTCTGAAGCTGACAGCTAAACCTGTCGAGATTTGCACTCCCTATCTTCAATCCTCTTGAGCAGATAGCTTTGCTACTTGAACTTGTTGACCAGTTAGTGCA
Source organism: Chloranthus sessilifolius (assembly GCA_021018995.1). NCBI lineage: Eukaryota > Viridiplantae > Streptophyta > Magnoliopsida > Chloranthales > Chloranthaceae > Chloranthus > Chloranthus sessilifolius. Next base: position 84,062,889 of record CM037590.1, on the reverse strand, counting down.
CCAACCTGTCGACATGCAAGAAGCTTCAGCCTTCAATTGTACCTGTCGAGCACTCCCAGCCTCTATGCTTCATCTTGTCAACCAGCAGAGCCAACCTCCCTTTGAACCTATTGAGATCTGCTCTTCTGCAGCTTCTATCCTCACGACATCTTGCCTGAAGCTGCTTCACATTCTCCAACCTATCGACCTCCTTAGCTCCCATTAGCCAACCTATCGAACAGCGGTCCATCCACCCATCAAACCTCTCGAGATCCACTCCCAACCTCTCGACAACACAGCTAGAGCTGCTATAGTTCTAACTTCTATTCAGCCATCCCCACCAAAGGCAATCTTACCCCATCAGCACCTCTCGAGCTAGGTTGTGATCTTCGCAAGTAACAACAGCTCCACTTCAGTAACCTTCCACATCTGCTCGAACAACACTTAAACTCCTCAGCCATCCATTCGAGCTCTTCAGGAATCCTCACGAACATATGATAAAGCTGCTGTCTCCACTCCCTCATCTCGAGCTTCATCTCCTCCATTGCAATGCTGGAGCTGCAGAGTTCAAGGACCACTAATCTCAACAGTAACAAGGGTATTTTGGGCTACTAGGCAGCAATAGAATTGAGAGTTTAATTGGTAAATATTCTCAGCAGTGTGGGCAAATATTTCTAGATTGGCAAGGGTAATTTTAGGAACTCCAAGGCATGAAAGAGGTCTACACATGGGTAAGTGATTTGCAGAAATTAAATGAATGATGCGGCTAGAGTTATATTGATTGGCAGTTGTAATTTGGAAACTCCATAGCAGGGATAGCTGCCCACATGTGCAAACTATTTTTGGGAGAAATTCTTGGTGGGAACAAACTACATCAACTGAGCACAACATAATTGGATCCCTCTCTTCTCTCTGATTGGTTGAAATGCTAAGCACATGGATTAGCATAAACTGAAATCAGATCCTCTCCTCTGATTGGCTATAATCCAAAGCACTTGGATCACTGCATGTGTATAAATAAAACTCCTTGCTGCTATAATTTCTCAGCAAGGAAACAATAGAATAACTGTAGTTCTCCTTGACTCATTTAGGTTTAGTTTTAGCTTTATTTTTCCTTTTTCTCTTCCCCCTTCTCTCCCTAATCTAGCCTGTTGGATTAGATCTAGATAACTAGTCCATATCTGGCTTTTAATTAAATTTGGCATGAAGGTCTTGTAGATTGATGCACAAACTACAGATCTGAGAACAAGGTTATTGTAAGTAATTTTGACTCAATAAATTATTGATTTTAATGACCAATTAAATCTAAATATCTTGTGGTTTCATTAGATGTCTATATGATCCATGTATTTGGGAATAGCCCATTCAATTTCTAGTAGATTTGTTGTTTACCATATGATTTCCCTTGATTTAATATCCCCGTGGATGCTTGAGCTTGTAGCCTTACATCCATAACATTTGTAGTGATTTTACTATTTCAATCTGAACCATTGGATCAGATGAAGTCTATAGGATGATTTGTGATCATTAAAGTAGATAGCACATACCCTTAAGATCAGCCTAAGCCTTTGGTTTAGTTTGAATTCTTCTACCTTGCACTTGAGCTTGTAGCCAAGTGAAGGAAAGCTGCAAATTCACATACCTTGATCTGTTTTGCAAAAGAAAATCAGTCCCTAGCTATCTATTTCCCATCATTTTCTATTTTATTTCACCATCCATCTTCCTCAATCATTTAGTTTAGTTTTATATTTCAGTTTTAGATCTAGCCACACCCAAAGAACTCTCTTTCTTCTTAGTTTAGTCTACAATTACCTGATCTGTAGCCAGATCTGGAGGTCTACTATACAGCCATTAGGTTTTAGATCACTACTCCCTGTGGGACAAACTCTAAGTTATTAAAACTTGCTACAAACCCTGTATCTTGCAGATATTTTAGGATTGCTGTTTTCACCCTCTATTTTTACTTTGATTTGTTTTTACCACACACAATAAAACAACACCTGAAATATCACTAACAAGTTTTTGGCGCCGTTGTCGGGGATCGAACCCAGGTAACCCGCGTGATAGGTGGGAATACTCACTACTATACTACATGACCGCTCCTCTAACCTCACTTCTCCTTCCATTTCCTTAATCAAATCTCTCCGGCAATGACGCCAAAAACTTGTTGCAAATTTTTCAGGTGTTGATTTATTGTGTGGTGAAAACAAATTAAAATCAAAGTAAAATAAAAGATGAAAATAGCACAACTAAAATTATCCTAGATCTGTAATATACAGGGTCAATTTGTAGCAAGTTTTAATAAGTAAGAGTTTGTCCCATAGGGAGTAGTGATCTAAAGCCTAAAAGGTATATAGTAGACCTCCAGATTTGGCTGCAGATCTGACAATTCTAGCCTAAATCTAAGAAGAAAGAGAGTTCTTCGGGTGCCACTAGATCTAATTTATAAAACTGAAATATAAAACTAAACTAAAAGGTTGAGGAAGATGGATGGTGAAATAAAATAGAAAATGATGGGAAATAGACAGCTAGGGCCTAGTTTTCTTTTTGTAAAACAGATCAAGGTATGTGAATCTGCAGCTTTCCTTCACTTGGCTACAAGCTCAAGTGCAAGGTAGAAGACCAAAGGCTTATATTGATCTTAAGGGTATGTGTTGTCCACTTGAATGGTCACAGATCATCCTATAGACTACATCCTATCCAATGGTTCAAATTGAAAAAGTAAAATCACTATAAATGTTGTGGATGCAAGGCTATAAGCTCAGGCATCCACAAGGATATTAAACTAAGGGAAATAAGATGGTAAATAATAGATCTACTAGAAACTGAATGGGCTATTCCCAAATACATGGATCCTATAGACATCTAATGAAACCACAAGATCTTTAGATTTAATTGGGCATTAAAATCAATAATTTATTAAATCAAAATTACTTACAATAACCTTGTTCTCAGATCTGTAGTTTGTGCATCAATCCACAATACCTTAATGCCAAATTACAATTGAAAACCAAATCTGACTACTACTTAGATCTAATCCAACAAGCTGGATTAGGGAGAGAAAGGGGAAGAGAAAAAGGAAAAATACAAGCTAGACTAAACCTAAATGAGGTAAGGATAACCAAAGTTATTCTATGGATTCCTTGCTGAGAAATTACAACAGCAAGAATTCTTATTTATACAAGTGCAGTGATCCATGTGCTTTGGATTACAGCCAATCAGAGGAGAGAATTCGATATCAATTTATGTTAATCCATGTGCTTAGCATTCCAACCAATCAGAGAGAAGAGAGGGATCCAATTCTGTTGTGCTCAGCTAAAGTAGTTTGTTCCCACCAAGAATTTCTCCCAAAAATAATTTTTTGCACATGTGGGCAGCTATCCCTGCTGTGGAGTTCCGAAATTGCCCCTGCCAATTAATAATATTTTACCCAAAAATATAACTCCAGCTGCATCATTCCTTTAATTTCTGTAAATCACTTGCCCATGTGCAGACCTCTTTCATGCTTTGGAGCTCCCAAATTTACCCTTCTCAACAAAAAAACTTGTTTATAAAACCCCAAAATTACTAGCTGCAGCCCCTATCCAAATAGCTTTCTCACTTTGGATTTGTTGGATGAGTTGCAAAGTGTAGCTTCATAGGTTAGGATGGCTTTTAATGGTCTGCAGCTTCAATGGTGAGATGGAGGAGATGAACTCGAGATGTTTGGAGGACTGTCGGTAGGTTGAGTGAGTAGGATGGTTAGATGTCGAGATGATAAAATCTGCTTAAAAGAAGTCCTCGATAGGTTTGATGGGGGCTTAGGTCTGCTGGTTGATCAGTGATGGTTGGGGGTTAAAAGGGTAGCAACTTCAACAAGATGTCGAGAGGGTAAAGGTGGTGTACAGGATCTGTTTGTGAGGATGTGGGTTATAGGTAGCAGCTTCAGCAAGATTTCTTGAGGATTGGAGGTGTGATTCGAGGGGTTGGTTTGGAGTGTAGCAGCTTCAGCAAGATGTCGAGAGGTTAGTGAATGGGGCTTCAAAGGTGTTGACAGGTTTGATGGTTTGGAAGCTTGCTGGTCGACAGGTAGTGGGCATAGAGAGCTGAGAAGTCGAGAGGTTGCTAGTTACTTTAAGTAAAAGAGCTCGACAGGTTTTGGTGCAAAAGAACTCCTCAACAAGTTGCATGGGAGATTGGAGACACCTACAAGTCGAGAGGATTGAGGGGTGCATTTCGACAGGTTCAAGGGGCTACAGCTCATGCTTGTCGACAGGATCTGATGGAGCGGCAAGTCGACAGGTTCTTCAAGTCGAGAGGATTGAAGGGTGCATTTTGACAGTTTGGAGCTCATCTGCTCGAGGGGATTAGAGGAATTACATGCTGCTGTCGACAAGATGGCTGGAGAATCCACACAAGTCGATAGGTTGGGTGAAGGTCCCACTTATCCATTCGCTAGGTGCTGAAGGTAGGATGGATTTGCTCAATAAGTTGCTGCTTCAGCCGCTCCATAAGTCGACAGGTTCAAGCCTCCATTTAGCAATTTATACACTTCGTGGGGTTGCTTCCAGCCTGTAGAATTTAGGTTGGGTTTCAGTCCTCTTGAAAGGTTGATGTGCCAATGCATGGACTTGCTGCATGGAATGTTCTCGACAGGTTTATTGCTGAAGGGGTGTTGCAACTACTCGGTAGGTGTGCTGCTTTGGATGTTCTACTGCTGCATGGGTGCAAAGCAATCCACTCGAGAGGTGCTAGATCTGTTGTTAGGAGCTTGGATTGGAGACTTAGCTTGCTGCAATCAACATGTTGGTTACCATTTAATTTTGAGAGAATGCTGCTGCATTTGTGGAGTTTATTATGGGAGCTGCATTTGATAGCTCGAAATGATGGCTACAGCTACTGGAGCTTTGCATGTGTGCAGCAGTTCCAAGTTGACAGGTGCTGGTGCACCTTCATTTGCTTGACAGGATAGATGAACAAATCTACAACTTCAACTGATGTAGTTGTGCTATTTATATTGTGTAGTTGCTAGGTTCTGAGCTTCTCAGCTGCTCGAGTTCATTGCTATCAGGCTGCATGGCTGGTTGGTTGCAAGGGCTCTTTCACCTGAGATTTAAGTACATCAGAGCAGATATACTGCTGCAGCATTAAATGGTGAATCAACTGAAATTTTGCACTTACTGAAATGTGTACATCCTCTTTGCTGAATCCTATGCAACTGCTGCAACTTGAGATGGTGGACCACAAAGAATGTCCACACAGCTTGTGAAAGCACATTTCTCCCTCTCTACTCTTGAATGATTTCAAACTCCTACTTATTGGGCACTTTTAACTGAAAACTGCACAAAGGATGTACATTCTTCCTAACTGCAATTCAATACTAAAATACAATTATTAAATACTCTAAGGCTTAGCAAAAGCCAAGTTTAAGGGGTATAAAATGGTAAAAATCATTAACTAACACACCCCCAAACCTAACCTTTGCTAGTCCTCGACCAAAGTGAAATTTAAAACAACTAACCTACAAAACTAAATGCCACTTTCGTAGGGAACACGGGTGCATTTAGCATATGCACCAAGCCTTTTAAACCCCTAGGTGATCCCTAGTGGAGGAGTGGAGTCTCCTTAGGGTTTTCAGTGAAGGTACCCACAAACTTCTCCAATAAAATCAATTATTACTAATGCAACATGCCAAAATAGAGTTCAAGTAAAATAAAATAAATTCCACACCTTGTTCCTTTAACTTTTTAGAGGATTCTATTGTTGGATTTACTGTGTGCTTGCTTATTGTGTGGTGAGAACAAATTAAAAATAAAAAATAAAATAAAATAAAAGATAGAAACATCACAACTGAAGTAATCCTAAGCCTGCAAGATACATGGCTATTGTAGCAAGTTTTGATAAGTAAGAGTTTGTCCCACAAAGAAATTTATCTAGAACCCAAAATGGGCTATAATAGTAGGCCTCCAGATCTGGCTACAGATCTGACAATCCTAAAGAAAGGGAGTTGGGTGTCACGTCTACACTAAATTACCTACTAAAAAAAAAAAGAAAGAAATAAAGTATAGTCCTATCCAAAGAAAGGGTTATAAAGAAGGGGGTGATGGTGTGTGAAAATAAAGATAAAAAGGGTGAGAAGTAAGCTATTTAGGTTAAAGGTTCATTTAAATTATGCAACTCAGATTTAGGGTTCTCTCTACAGCAAGTCCTTACTGAAGTGCTATCTATAACCTCAACAAGGTAGAAGAATCTAAGTTAACCTATGCCATTTTGGGCGCTCTTAAGGCCATAGTCTGTCCACTCAAATGGTCACAGTCTATCCAATAGTGTCTGTCAAATCCCATTGATTAAGCCAGAAATGCTAGCCTAATCCAAAGGAGTGGGTTGATCAAACCAAATCTAATGAATCAAATTTGGCCATGAATCCCATTGCAGACACTTTGTCTACCAGTGCTCTAAGCTCCCCAGATCTACGCACAGACCTGGCTGGCATTCATAGGAATATTATACCTAGGAAGATCATATGGCAATCAAGAGACTTAAAGGATAAGCGAATGGGCAATTCCCAAATACACAAATCCGATCAAGAATCTAATGGAACCAAAAGATCTATAGATTTAATTAGACTTTAAATTAATAATTTATTGCTTAAAAACAACTAACAGTCAAATGTCCTCCCAGCTGTAATCACTATAGAGAAGCTAGATCTAACATCTGATGGTGGTCAAATGAAACTGAGCGGAGCCTATTCCTGCACAATCTCTCACTAGGCCACAAGTCCAAGTGTAGAGAAGGATAATCCATCTCAGATCTGTGACCAAGTTTGCCCTAGGGCTATAGTCTGTCCACTCTAATGGTCACAGGCTATCCACAGAGGCTCCCTTACCCACAAATGGTGAGACAGAACATGAAAACTGCTGTCTACCACCATGGTCCCAAGGCATCACGCTCAAGCTTCCATGGGCCTTTCAATAAGCTCAAATCCTAAATGTATGTTATAGCCTGAACAGAACTACGGACAAATAGGAAAATTACAGATTGGGAAAATATTCAAACAAAAATTCCATTGATCTGGTGTTATTAACAATGAAATCCCTCAAGGCAGCAACCTTGTGCACAAAAGCTCAACACCAAATCCTAATGTTTAACCAACCTATTACAAAACCTAAATAAAACTACACATAAATGCTTACCAAGGGTTTAGCCAGCAAGTGCTGAGCTAAGAGAGAAGAAAAAATAGAAAAAGAGGTGATCAAATCCTAACCCTAGCCTACTTGAGCTCTCAGCCGACAGAGGTTGAAGGAGAAAGTGAATGATGATTTTTCTAAGTTACAAGTGCGTCTTATATACTTAGTCCCAATGCTGTGGCTGAGAGGAGAGTAAACCCTAATTTTTCAAGCAGATGTGGCACTATTTCAACCCTTGGATGTGTGCATCATAATTTGTGCATCGGGGTGCGTGCCCTAGACCTGGGGAAATCCTAAAAAGGTCCTTAGGTTGTGATTGAGAAGTGGAGAGCTCGAGCTTTGCGAGGCTGGCTTTTACATTTAACTTATGTCGCACAACATGCAGAGTGTTCTCGGGGTAGGGTTTGGCATGGAATATTGCTATCTCGCGCAATAGAGCTCTAGATGATCGCACAGTTGCCTCAGTTTTGAACGTACTCAAGCATAAGAACTTTTAGTGCATTGATTGCTCGTGCAGAGGAGCTTTAGAAACTTCATTCATGAGGTACTCGCGCAGATGCTTTTGCATCTCGCTCGGTATAGACTTGAACTTTTAGGCGTGTGAGAGCTACGCGAGAGGATTTCTGGGCGTGTCTCTCTTCCAGAACCACGCGAGAACTGTGCGAGGTTTCTGCTGTTGTTCGCACCAATTAGCCTCGCGAGGTAGTGTGCTCTACTGCACTAAGGCTTGATCCTCATGAGAACTTCGCGAGCTGTATCTATGAAGGCTTACTGTGTGAGAGCTTCGCGAGTATCTTCACTTGATAATTTCCACTAAAGTGCGCGAGAGCTGCTTTGTGATAAACTCTTCATTGAGCTGCGCGACTTGTTCACAAGCTCTATTATGTTGCATGTCTTAGTTGTGCGAGGGAGCTCTGCCAGTGACTTTCAACAGTGCGAGGCTGTGCCTCAGCTGTGAGAGATAGGTCCTTGGCTCCTCTGCTGCTATGCACATGCTTCTGTTGCAGCTTCCTCCACTCTCACCTATACTTCTTTCATCTGTTGGACTTCTTTGGTTCATTATGATATGCCAAATAGTCACCATGGTGTTCTACCACTTTCTGGTTTAGCTGTCATTTTTTGCTTGCTTTGTCTCTCTTCTTGGCACCAAAAGCACAGACTTTATGTTAAGCTACACAATTTATTCCTAACTACAAAACAAGCTAAAAGAAGAGTTATTAGTCAGCTTGAAGGTCCAACAAAGGCTAGGTTAAGAGGTGAAAAGTGGTACTTTTTAGTGATAAACACACCCCTCAAACCTAATCTTTGCCAGTCCTTGAGCAAAGCAAAATTTAAGCAGCTACTCTAAGAATATAAATGCCACTTTCGTAGGGAGCATGAATGCATTTAGCTTATGCATCAAGCCTTTTAAACCCCTAGGTGATCCCTAGTGGAGGAGTGAAGTCTCCTGAGGGTTTTCAGTGAAGGTACCCAAAAACTTCTCAAGGAAATAGTTAACAAAAGTGTAAACAATGGTTAATCAGTTTGAAATAAATACAGTTCATTTCACCCTTGCTCTGTCAAAATTATAGGAGTCCCAAAGTGGTATATGCAAACAATTTAACACCTCAGCCATGCATGCATGCTCATTACATCCAATCAGCTGACATCAAGAAGACAATATGTGTAAAACAGTATTAAGCTTACCAATACATCAAAATTTAGGTTCAAATAATGCCCCACTGATTTCAATTTCAGACCTAATGCTTACCAGGGCTGTCTCTCATAACCGAATTTAAGGGTATATCATTTCATACAAGCTCAAGAGTAGTTACATACCCCAAATGGGTTTGCAAGCATGAGCATAGGCAGGTCTTCTAATTTTTGACATCATAAAATACATCTTACCATAGATTAGACATTCCCTCATCTTCACATGACAGTTTATTTGACTTCAGATCAACAAGGGCTTTTCATGGGTCGTAATGTGGCTTATTGGTGACGGTTGTAAAGAATAAAAAAGGGGGGTAAAAAGGGATTCAAAATTGAGAAATCAATATAGGTAGGAGATGGATCATGACTTCACCTTCTTTATTTCAGCACAACTTCATCTTCTTTTTGAAATATCAGAGCTAAAGTGTCCAACTTCTTCTCTTCTTCTCAACATTTCTAATGAAGTTCTTCTTTTGACTTCTCATTCTTCTATTTTTTATTTTTTCTCTCTTTTTTTATTTTATTTTATTTTTTATATATATTTTCTTTTAATGATGGTTGCCATGCATCTACAACTGCTACACTATTATTTACAGGTCTCCACCTCTGTTCTCCTCCTTTCATCAAATGTTAAACTTTGCTCACTTATCTTCAACATCCTCTCCTTTGCGTTCTGAATTCTCAGAGTGAGGGTAGGGCTGAATCAAGTTAAGAGGTTCAGGTTCAAGTACTTTGGTATTTGTTGAAGAAAAATGGGGCTTTAAGGCTCAAAAAGTGTATGCACAAGAGTAGTTTCATAGGTTTGATCTTTTCAGCTCAAACTGTCCAAATGAAGGCCTTGATCCTTTTCTTAGTGTCATGATTACTGTCAAATAGCTTCAAATTGGGGTATCTAACTATTAGTGAAAAGGGCTTGACTCAGTCAGTCCTTAGAACAGAAAAAAAAATAAAATTGCCATAGACACTCTTAAAAGAAAAATTTTATACGCTCAAAGCTCACTGGGTATGGTCTTCAATTGCACTCAAAGGGGTATGCTTTCACCTATTTATCTCTTTACTGGTTCACTAACTACTGCTTATAAAAAGTTTCCTGATGTTCACCTCATAGAAGTATTGATTTTCAAATGACTTTAGTATTAAGAAGGTCTGCATCGTATAAATTTCCTCACTTTCAACACTTCTTAGGTGAAATTCATTATATTTATTCCTTAGTTAAGACTGCTGCACTTAGGCTAACTAGATCATTAGCAATCCTTGCCACACCCCCAAACCTATGAGGAGTAGTTTCCTCACTGATTCAAAGATAACAGGGCATGTGCAGCAAGGAACAAAGACAAAAGCAACAAAAAATAATGTAAGTGAGGGCAAGAAACAAAGCACACATAAACAACTAAAGCAAACAAACAACTTATGAACAGAAAGCAAACAAAACTAAACTAAAGATGAATTTCATTGCTAAAACAAACATGTGTACAAAGCAAGGAAAAAGAACTACATAATGTATATGGTAACTAAGTACAGGTGCAAAGTAATCATCCTAATCATTTGTCGGTTCAGTTTTGACTTGGGGTCCTTTGCCTTTGTCTTTAGGAGCAGCAGGAGTGGCAGTGCCAGTTAGTGCAACAAGTTTCCTTTCAAGGATTGTTGCCTTTGTCTCAGCAAGCTGAACTATGGTTTCATAGAGGTCCCTGATGGCCTTTGTTACATCATGTGCGGCAGCTAACCTTTTCTCTAGGCCATCAGCTCTCAGTTTCTCCGTTGTCGCAATATGCTTTTCAGCTTCATAAAGAACCAACATCCTACTCCATCCCTTAGATATACCTTTCAGCTGAATGCGGTGATCGAGCTCCATCCGACTGATTTTCTCTTCATAGGGCTGTTTGATGTAAGTTCTGATGGTAGCCATGCCCTTAATGACATCCTTCTTCAGGTATGGGTTCTCTTTCATGGCATGGAGGAGAGTGGAGTAGGGAGGAATGAAAAAGGAAGAGGCCGGAAGGGTGTGCTACTTATCACTTGAAGAAGGGCCTGCCACCAAGGGGGAGGGTATGGATGAAGTGAATATGGAGGATAAAGGGTGATGGGCGACAGGGTCAGGCTCAGGGTCTATTTGGGTAGGAATTAAGTTGGTTGGGATGAGGTCGTCCACATCCATAGCAGCATTAGAGGTTGCTACAGCAGGTGGGAGATTAGGTAAGGAGATAATAGGCAACTGGATAGGGGTAGGTATGTGTTCAGGTTCAGTTTGAGTGGAGGCATCAAAAAATGTAGATGGAGGGATAACGGGTATAGGTTCAATGTGTGTAATGACAGGTGTGGTGACACGGATAGGTGGAGGTATAGGTGGTTGGTGGGATGGTTGTTGTGATGTTGGGGTTAAAAGAGACAAAGTTGCTTGGATGGACTCTAAACTGCTTTGGATTGAGGTGTGGTCTGGGAGGTTGGAGTGCATGGCATGCAGGTTGGCATCAATGAATGATTGTGTTTAGGAGTTGGCCAATACTTGGGCTCGAAGGGAGAGTAATAGGTTAAAGATATGGGCAAGGAAATCAGGGGTGGGGGGTAGAATTGGTTGAAATGGGGAGGTGGGTGCATGGGTGAAGGTTGTGACCTTTGGGGACTGTGGAGGAGGGGTGAAGTGTGGAGGGGGAGGGGAACTAGGGAGAGGGGTAAACTCATAATTGATGTCCCCTATGATTGAGGACATCATTGCTGAGTATCCCTTGTCTGAAAGAGGAATTTGGGCATGGGTAGGTGAAAATGGGATGGGTTGGTCTAAAGGCTCAATGGTAACAGCCTCACAAGGGATGGAAGTGTCAATAGGCTAAGAGGGGATAGTGGAAGAGCTACAAGGGATTTCAAAAATGGGAGGCTCAGGCTCAAAGGCTTGGGCTGGTGGTAGGTCAATGGGTGGGTCTGGTATGGTTGTGGTTACAATGGTGGGGATGGTTTGGGAGATAGAGGTGGGTAGGGATTCCTTTTGTGCTTTGGTTAATCTTGTTCTCTTTTTATAGGTTGTTAGCACAGGGGAGGGTGGTTGAGGAATTGGTAGGTCTTCTTCAGATGTGGTAGGGATGGGTGAGTTTGGTGTGGCTGATGTGATGGGTGAGGGAATGGTTAAGGTAGCAATAGGTATGGGGGCTGTGGGGATAGGTAAAGTCAGGTGGGATGAGGGTAAGGGGACTATGGAAGGTTGTGAGGCTTGGGTTAGGGGAGTAGTGGCTGGTAGGGAGGGTGAAGGGATGGCTAGTAAGGTAATAGTTGCAGAAATGGGGGTGGTGTTGGCTGGCACAATAGAGGGTGGAGCCACAGTTGCAGCAACAGCAGCAACCTCAGAGGTTGCAGGCACATCAGCCTTCTTCTTCCTCTTCTCAATGAGAGTGCCACTGAGACCCCACAGCTTCTTTCCATAATTTTTGGGGTTCAGGGCAATTGTTTCTTCATTCATTTGAAATTGATACCCTCCAAGCTTTAGCATGGCTGCAATAAGCCTGCAGTAGGGAAGGGAATGGGATTTCTTGTTGGTGGTCACCTTCTCCACAATATCTTTCATCCCCTCAAAAATATCTTGGCAGCATCCAAGTAATGATTCTTGTGAAAGGAGAAGAGTGCACCAGCAATAGAAAATCTCCTCTCCTGCTCATCTCCAGAGCAATAAATATTTTTCCTCAGCACCCCATCCATAAATCTGAGGTGGGGGTGCAGATCTCGCTTCCTTATTGATAACCCTGATGCAGTAATTCCTTCAGTTAGCTCCTTGGCTATCTCTGGGATGGTGGCTGTCAAAGGGGGACCCAAGCCACATTCAGGGTTATACCTGGTTGGTATCCCAAGAATCCTAGCAATGGTAGCTTGATTGAACAACATCTCAAATTTGTCTATGGGCACCAGCAGTGCTGGGTTCCCATCATCCCCAGTTTTGACTCTGATATTCTGGTAAAACAATTGCACTAGTCTAGGGAAGACTAGTTGCATTGGGAGTCTCAGTAGGGGCAGCAATGAGGCTTTTGAGAGGTACTCCATAGAGGCAACTATTTCAGATAGCTCCCTAAAGAAAGCCTTATCAAATATTGTCTCAGATTCTAGCTTAATTGCTGCATCAAAATCAGATGGGGCCCTGAGGTATTCATTATCTTCTTCCTCTTCAACCTCAGGGATCTCAGTGGCTACTTCCTTTCCCATTTTCTATTTCTTCTTTGATTTCTCAGGGCTTTTAGATGGTGGTTGCTCTCTGGCCCTCTTCTTAGGAGAAGATTTCTTTTTGATACCTTGGGCATCAGAGGTCACACCTTTGCCTTTCTTCATAGTTTTCTCAACTTTGGGCTCCTCAAAGGGTGTAGTTACCATAGGGGTCTCCACACTGGGAGCCTCTGCAATCCTTGTAGATTTCCGAGTAGGCACAGGGCTCCCAGCAGGTGGTGAAGTCACCAAAGTAGACAAGGTGTCTGAGAATTTTGAACCCATGGCCATAACTATCAAATTTCTCCAAATTAGGGTTTCAAAATCTCAGCAAATGTAATGCACTCTTTCACAAATAAAACAGACTCCAAATTGCTCTCCTCTTACACTACAGTGATGTCCAATTAAATCAACTGAGAGAGAGTGAGAAATCTTACCAAATGACAGCTAGGGTTTCACTTCACACACTACACAGATGCCCAAATTCCCCCAAACCTAGCTCAAAGTGTCCAAGAGGTGATGGGGAGCAAAAATGTATAAGGAAACTAGCTGGGGTTCAGTGGAAAGGGTAGTATAGAAGAAAGGAGAAAAAGGGAAACTCAAAATTGCGCAGGGGAAGCTAGGGCAAAAAGATAGAATGAAGAAAATGGAGGGATTCGCAGGGTTTATAGGGTTAAACCTGTGCTCCGCGCAGCTGTCGTTGCGTTCTCGCGAAATACATTCCTTGCGCAGTACACAACTAACCTCGCAAGAGGTTCAGTTGCGAAGAAAAGTAGAGCCTCATGAGATCAAATTTAAAAGCTTCAAGTGCCTTGCGAGGCTCTTCGCAGAGTTAAATTCAGGCTCAAGCGCGTGAAGCAGTTGCTCAGATTTCGCGCAACTGGGGTAGCGCAGCCTCGCGAGAATGAAAATATGAGTCTCAAGCATCTCGCGGGGCTCACCATCAAGCTGCGGTAGATATCCTATTTCTCGTGAAGCTCTCGCGCGGTATAAAATATTCATTAAAACTCTGCGAGAAAGCTTCAGGTGGCTCGCGATCTTAAAATTTTGGCCATTTAGCCTCGCGAGAGGGCAACACTTGATATTTTCTCTGAGCTGGTGCCCTGGCCTGTGCATGTACAATATCATGCACCAATTCAGTGTGCAGCAGCTCCACTCCATGACACATACTCCATTTCATCATGACAGTTAAGTTACCCTTTTCAACATTGCAACATCATACATTCAAAATTCTAAAGATAATCATTCATATCAAATTCATGAAATTTATAGGGAGAGTATCTTAACTATCAACAACAGACATAAGCATCAAACTTTAGATGAAAAATATGCACTTGCACTCAAAACAACAAGCAAGCAAACCGCAATCAAACAAACAAGCAAAACATCAATCTAAAGCAGTAAAAACTTCTAAGTGATCGCAAAACAACACACACAGTCAATACATATGGTACACATATTTTTGGTACTTCACCACTCACCTTATTTCCTTGTTACTCTAGTGACCTCCTCAGTTTCCTTAGCCTGCTACACCATCATCCACATGGGAAGAGGATGCATCTCCAATCATGTACTCTCCCTTTAGATTGGCCAAGGGCTGATTGGGCAATCTACCCTCCTCTCTTTTGTTAAAAGCATTGCAAATTTGATCAAGTTGGTCTTCAATTTTCTTAATGCTTTGCCCATGAGAGATCACAGTCTAGACTAGGCTCCCCAAATTTTGCATGGATGCCATCATTTGCTCTTCAAAAGTAGAGGATTTGGGCTATTGTAGGGGCAAGGCCAACTGGTTGGGCTGTAGAGCAGGCAACTGAAAATTTTACCGAGGTGGGTATCCCTGGTTAAACTGGTGCTGAGGTCTGTATGGAGCTACCAACTGTTGCTGCTAGGGTTGAGGGTAATTATCTTATCTCCACCTCAAATTCGGGTGGTTCCTCCATGAGTACCCAGCAGGTTGCTGCCCAAATACTTGTGCAACATTGGCTTGCTCCATAACAAAATCAGGGAATTGGTTGGCTGATGGACAATCATGTAGTGAATGTGTGGGAGATTGGCATATCAGACATGCCTCCTCCACTTGTGCAACCATTCTAGGCTACATCACATTCATCAATTTATTGAACTTTAAGCTCAAATTGTCCACCTTCTTCTCCAACTCACTCTGCACCTTTACTTCATATATTCCACCTCTAGGGGTGGACTCTTTCACCAACCTAGCAGGGGCTTGGCTGTCATTGTGAGACAGTGAATCTTGCTGCATGAAATTTTCCCCTATAATGTCAAACAGCTCCCAAGCCTCATTAGTTGTCTTGTAGAGGTAGCTACTACCACATGAGGCATCCACCATATCCCTGCTCTTGGGATTAATTTCTTAGTAAAATACTTGCACTAATTGCCACATTGGATTTGGTGGTCGGGGCATTGTTTTAACATCTCCTGAAATCTCTCCCAAGCTTTATAAAAATCCTCAGTTGAGGACTGAGTAAATGACAAAATACTTTTCCTCATCTGGCTGGTCTTGTTCATGGGAAAGAATTTAGCCAGGAATTGGCTTTGGAGGTCACTCCATATTTGTATGCTGTTGGCTGGGAGCTTAGAGAGTCATGTGCTGGCTTTGTCCTTTAAGGAAAAATGAAAAAGCCTCAGTATAGTGGCTTCAGGTCCCAAGCAGTAATATTGAAGGTGGTGCAAAGTGCTAAAAATTGGTCAATGTGCTTGTAAGGATCTTCCTTACTGAGCCCATGAAAAGATGGCAGCATATTGATGGTGGAGGACTTGATTTGATAGTTTTCTTCCACTGAAGGGAATTATATGTAGAAGGGAGAGGTGTACTCCCCAGGTGCATTGTATTCCTTCAAGGTTCTTTGCCTCTCAACCATGTTAGCTTGCTGAGTTTCAACAGTAGGGCCTTGTATTGTATTTCTTGGTCTAAGGATCCTTTCAATCTTAGGATTTCGAGGTTCCAACTCAGGGTTTAGGGACCTTCTTCCAAACATACACCCATCAACTCAGCAAGTAAGGAAAATGCTTACAGCACTCAAAGAATTTCTAAACTAAAGTAACAACTAACAAATTTACACTAAATTAATTACAAGGAATTCAACATTAAAGGACTAGGTTTCAGGGTCAAAGAAGTACAAATAGAGCTAGCTAGACTCCAGCTGCAGCTCTAGCTTTTCCCTTCTGCTATTGTCCAATTCTGCAAAATTTCAAAAAGAATTAGAAGTACTTTCATTCTACTATTGTACAACTACAAAGAATTTTCTAAAACACAAAATAATACAACTTAGGTCTACTAAAAAGAGCAATCTCCTCGGCGGCGGTGCCAAAAACTTGTTGTCAAATTTACTGTGTGCTTGCATATTATGAGGTGAGAACAAATCAAAAATCAAAAATAAAATAAAATAAAAGATGGAAATCGCACAACTAAAGTAATCTTAAGCTTGCAAGATACAAGGCTATTATAGCAAGTTTTGATAAGTAAGAGTTTGTCTCACAGAGAAATTGATTTAGAACCCAAAATGGGCTATAATAGTAGGCCTTCAGATCTGGCTACAGATCTGACAATCCTAAAGAAAGGGAGTTGGGTGTCATGTGCACACTAAATTACCTACTAAAAAAAAATAGAAAGAAATAAAGTGCAGTCCTATCCTAAGAAAGGGTTACAAAGAAGGGAGTGATGGTGTGTGAAAATAAAGATAAAAAGGATGAGAAGTAAGCTGTTTAGGTTAAAGGTTCATTTAAGTTATGCAACTCAGATTTAGGGCTCTCTCGGCAGCAAGTCCTTGCTGAAGTGCTATCAATAACCTTAACAAGGTAGAAGAATCCAACTTAACCCATGCCATTTGGGGCGCTCTTAAGGCTATAGTCTGTCCACTCAAATGGTCACAGTCTATCCAATAGAGTCTGTCAAATCCCATTGATTAAGCCAAAAATGCTAACCTAATCCAAAGGAGTGGGTTGATCAAATCCAATCCAATGAATGAAATCAGGCCATGAATCCCATTGCAGATACTATGTCTGCCAGTGCTCCGAGCTCCCCAGATCTACGCATAGACTTGGCTGGCATTCATAGGGATATTAAACCTAGGAAGATTAGATGGCAATCAAGAGATCTAAAGGTTAAGCGAATAGGCAATTCCCAAATACACAAATCCGATCGAGAATCTAATGGAACCAAAGGATCTATAGATTAAATTAGACTTTAAATCAATAATTTATTGCTTAAAAACAACTAGGAATCAAATGTCCTCCCAGCTGCAATCACTACAGAGAATCCAAATCTAACATTTGATGGCGGCCAAATGAAATAGAGGGGAGCCTGTTCCTACACAATCTCTCACTAGGCCGCAAGTCCAAGTGCCGAGAAGGAGAATTCATCTTAGACCTGTGACCAAGTTTGCCCTAGGGGTATAGTTTTTCCACTCTAATGGTCACAGGCTATCCATAAAGGCTCCCTTACCCACAAATGCTGAGACAGAACATGAAAACTGATGTCTGCCACCATGGTCCCAAGGCATCACGCTCAAGCTTCCATGGGCCTTTCAATAAGTTCAAATTCTAAATGTATGTTATAGCCTAAACAGAATTACAGACAAATAGGAAAATAATAGATTGAGTAAGCATTCAAACAAAAATTCCATTGATCTGGTGTTATTAATAATGAAATCCCTCAAGGCAGCAACTTTGTGCACAACAGCTCAACACTAAATCCCATTGTTTAACTAACCTATTACAAAACCTAAATAAAACTACATATAAATTCTTACCAAGGATTTAGCCAGCAAGTGCTGAGCTAAAAGAGAAGAAAAAATAGAAAAAGAGGTGATTAAACCCTAACCCTAGCCTACTTGAGCTCTTAGCCGACAGAGGTTGAAGGAGAAAGTGAATGATGATTTTTCTAAGTTATAAGCGCATCTTATATACTTAGTCCCAATGCTGTGGCTGAGAGGAGAGTAAACCTTAATTTTTCAAGCAGATGAACCCTTGGATGCATGCATCATAATCTGTGCCTCAGGGTGCATGCCCTAGACCTGGGGAAATCCTAAAAAGGTCCTTAGGTTAAGATTGAGAAGTGGAGAGCTCGAGCTTCGCGAGGCTGGCTTATGCATTTCACTTTTGCCGCGCAGCATCGAGAGTATTCGCGGGGTAGAGTTTGGCATGGAATATTGCTGTCTCGCACAGTAGAGCTCCAGATGATCGTGTGGTTGCCTCAGTTTCGAATGTACTCGCGCAGAAGAACTTTCAGTGCATTGATTGCTCGCGCAGAGGAGCTTCAAAAACTTCATTCGTGAGGTACTTGCATAGATGCTTTCGCATCTCGCTCGATATACACTTGAACTTGTAGGCACACGAGAGCTGCCCGAGAGGATTTCTAGGCGTCTCTCTCTTTTAGAACCACACAAGAACTATGCGAGGTTTCTGCTGTTGTTCATGCCAATCAGCCTCGCGAGGTAGTGCGCTCTATTGCACTAAGGCTTGATCCTCGGGAGAACTTCACGAGCTGTATTTCTGAAGGTTTAGTGTGCAAGAGCTTCGCGAGTATCTTCACTTAATAATTTTTGCTAAAGTGCGCGACTACTGTGCGAGAGCTGCTTTGCGATACACTCTTCATTGAGCTACGCAACTTCTTCGCGAGCTCTATTATGTTGCACGTCTTAGCTGCGCAAGGGAGCTCTGCCAGTGACTTTTAACAGTGCGAGGCTGTGCCTCAGCTGTGCGAGATAGGTCCTTGGCTCCTTTGCTGCTATGCACATGCTTCTGTTGCAGCTTCCTCCACTCTCAGCTATACTTCTTTCATCTATTAGACTTCTTTGGTCCATTATGACATGCGAAATAGTCACCATGGTGTGTACCACCATGGTGTTCTATCACTTTCTGGTTCAGCTGTCATCTTTTGCTTGCTTTATCTCTCTTCTTGGCACCAAAAGCGCAGACTATGTTAAGCTGCACAATTTATTCCTAACTACAAAACAAGCTAAAAGAAGAGTTATTAGTCAGCTTCAAGGTCCATTAAAGGCTAGGTTAAGAGGTGAAAAGTGGTACTTTTTAGTGATTAACAGATTCTCAACAGAAAAACATAAGTTTAAACCTGGAATTTTGTTGTAATTCCTTCACAATCAAACAACTTATGTCAAGGCATTGCGCTTGAAAATTAATGCAGAGTTTACCTTTCATTCGAGAATTCTTTTTTGATAATGCTTTCAATAAACTTAATTTTAGACCCAAGTCTTACCAGGGCTGTCACCCACAACAAAAATAAAAGGGTGCATCATTTCACATAGCTCAAGAACCGTTACAACCCTCAAATAGGACTGCAAGCATGAGCATAGGCATTGCTCTAATTTCTAAAATTTTCTAACTCTTTTCACCATAGATTACACAAATCCTCATCTCCACATGACAGCTCAATCCATTTTAGATCATTAGGACTTTTTATTAGGTTGTAATGTGGCTTATGGGTCAGGTTTATAAAGAATAAAAGGGTAAGGAAGGATGAGAAATCAATAAGGTAAGGAGGTGGTCATGACACCTTCTTCATTTAAGCATAAATCCATCTACTTGAATTTTCATATTTGAAATGATCAGTTTCTAATCCTCTTTTCAATCTTTCAATGAAATAACTTCTCTTTCTCACTCTTCTATTTTGCTTTTCTATTTTTCTTTTCTTTTTGTATGCTTTTTGTATTTTTCTCCATTTTTTTCTTTTTATGGGCTGGAATGCCACAACTGCCACAAAATGTGCTTTCTTCTATTTCAACCAAATGTCAAACCTTGGTCCTCTAACCTCACTTTTCCTTCCATTTCATGATTGGTGGAAATTGATTGATGATGCCTTGCAGTGATTTTTCAGGTGCTGATTATTTATTGATGATGAAAGCAAATTAAAAATGAAAATATCTTAGACCTACAAGATACAAGGTCCATTTGTAACAAGTTTTAATAAGAGTTTGTCCCACAGGGAGTAATGATCTAAAACCTAAAAGGTGTATAGCAGACCTCCAGATCTGGCAATTCTAGCCTAAATCTAAGAAGAAAGAAAGTTCTTCGGGTGTCATTAGATCTAATTTATAAAACTGAAATATAAAACTAAACTAAAAGATTGAGAAAGATGGATGGTGGAATAAAATGTAAAATGGGGGGAAATAGACAGCTAGGGCCTGGTTTTCTTTTGCAAAATAGATCAAGGTATGTGAATTTGTAGCTTTCCTTCACTTAGCTTCAAGCTCAAGTGCAAGGTAGAAGTATTCAAACCAAACCAAAGGCTTAGACTTATCTTAAGGGTATGTGCTGTCCACTTGAATGGTCACAGATCATCCTATAGACTTCATTCGATCCAATGGTTCAGATTGAAACAGTAAAATCACTACAAATGCTATGGATGCAAGGCTACAAGCTCAGGCATCCACAGGGATATTAAACCAAGGGAAATCAAATGGTAAACAATAGATCTACTAGAAATTGAATGGGCAATTCCAAAATATATGGATCCTATAGTCATCTAATGAAACCACAAGATCTTTAGATTTAATTGGACATTAAAATCAATAATTTATTGAATCAAAATTACTTATAATAACCTTATTCTCATATTTGTAGTCTGTGCATCAATCCATAAGACCTTCATGCCAAATTACAATTAAAAGCCAAATATGAACTGCTTATCTAGATCTAATCCAACAGGCCGGACTAGAGAGAGAATGGGGAAGAGAAAAAGGAAAAATAAAACTAATTCTAAACCTAAATGAGTCAAGGAGAACTACAGCTATTCTATGGTTTCCTTACTGAGAAATTACAGCAGCAAGGAGTCTTATTTATATAAGTGTAGTGATCCATGTGCTTTGGATTGCAGCCAATCAAAGGAGAGAATTCGATTTCAATTTATGCTAATCCATGTGCTTAGCATTCCAACCAATCAGAGAGAAGAGAGGGATCCAATTTTGTTGTGCTCAGCTGAAGCTTCCCGCCAAAGATTTAGAAATCAGATCTGCACATAGGCAAGTGATTTGCAAAAGTTAAATGAATAATGCAGCTGGAGTTATATTTTTAGGTAAAATATTATTGATGGGATATCCCCAAAAGGTCCCTCAGTAGTGTGCAACCGTTGGATTTTTTTACGATCCTGTCGCGACGATGCGCTCTCTAACAAAAATATAGAGTTGCCACCCGGAGCTTTTGGTGTCCTGGGAATCCTAAATCATTTTTATAAGCATCGAAGTGCCACAAATATGACTCTGAATCTGGTCTATACCAAAGGTTATTAGGTAGGGGCTTCGGTTATCGATTAGGAAGGTGTTAGGCACCAAATCAACCCGCTTAATGCAGTCTCTACTTATGGCCAAAGCAAAAGCAATATAAAAGAAAAGAAAAAGGCTTCCTCTTACTCAAAGGGGCTTAAATTCCTATTTGCGCCCCTCCGTTCCTATCGAAAATTCGGCGGCACAACGGCACAAATGGGAGGATGGAGGAATGACCGAGAAGGTAGAGGAATAGAGGGGAGAGTCGGAGCTCTCGGGCCCTTGTTACACCGTTAAGGAGCCTTGCGTTGGCTTGCTTTGATGAGCTTTTGAAGGCTTGTATGGTAGAAAAAGGGGTTCTAACCTCCAAGGCTTGTTAGCTAAGAGGTAGGGAGGGAAGGCAAATGGATAGCACACACCTAACCTAGAGGTTTTTTATGAAAGGTAAGGCTTGGAAGGAGGTTTATCAATTCTGGAATTTGTATGAGCAATGGTGCACCAAAGGGAGAAAGATCTTCTCACTTTAAGCTCTTTCTCTCTTAGGTTATTTTCTCAACCCTTAACCCAAGGGGAGGGGGGCTCTATTTATAGGAAAAGGGTAGGTTAGGAGGCTACTTAGGTACTAATTAAGGTGAGCAATTAGGTAATCTCTAATCTAAGGTTTCCTAGGATTTTGAGAGCTTGAAAAGGTGTGAAGGTGGTTTTAATGGTGGGTGATAGGTTGGTATTTCAAATCACTTAAGGGTTACAAATAGGCACTAAAAGGGTGTCATAGGACTATCAAAACATACCCTAAAGGTCAAGGTGGTCAACAAGTCAAACCCCAATCTCAATTTTTGGGGTAAAACAGTGCATGCATAGTGCCTGAAAGTTGGCTCCTTGAGCTGGGGTCCACCTTAATGCTGGTGCAACTATTAGCTGCACCAAGCCATTTATAGAGAGAAATGGTCTGGCGCAACTATTAGTTGTGCCAAATCCCTAAGGGTGTTTTCATGAAATTACCATCCAGCCCTTCAGGTTCGGACCGCCATATCTTTACGTACACAGCTTCGATTGGGGTGATTCTTGGACCGTTGGAAAGCTGAGGACTTTTACTTTTTAATGATATGAGATTCGACTACAGTAGAAGGTTATAACTAGTCCTAGTGCACTACTCTTCATCCATGGCTCGGAAAAACTAGGTTCAGGTCAGGAACGAGTTCTAAGGGTCGAGATCAGTTTCTAAGTGTTCGGGAAGGTTCCTAAGGGATCTAGGGTGATTCTTAGGGTTTAAAAGGGTTCTTAAGGTTTCAAAAGGATTCTTAAGGGTTCCATACATGCCATCAGAAGCTCGGTGATGCGCCTCTCTCGAAATATGTTTCGATCGGGCCTTGGGTCAAATTTGGGTGTCTACAGATACCCCTCTTTGGTATCCGATCACTAGTGATCGAATTCCAAAGAAAAGAGACATCTGAAGAGGCCCAAGGCATTACTAACAGGTTCGTTGCATTCAGAATGAACTTCAAACATCAGGAGTAATGTGGTGAGAAAACAAAAGCCCTATATGTCAGGCTAAACATTCGTTTCTCAAGGTAATCGGTCCCTAAGCACA
Source organism: Chloranthus sessilifolius (assembly GCA_021018995.1). Taxonomy (NCBI): domain Eukaryota; kingdom Viridiplantae; phylum Streptophyta; class Magnoliopsida; order Chloranthales; family Chloranthaceae; genus Chloranthus; species Chloranthus sessilifolius. The sequence goes on along the minus strand of CM037590.1, from coordinate 84,040,045 downwards.
TAGCGACATTACTGGGCATAACCGAGGTGGTATGAGTTCTGAATGCCCTATAGTCGGGAAAGATATTCACTTCTCGAGATGATTTTGAAGGTATTTGATGTTCGAGATTTATTCTAAATACAATAACCTTGCAAGTAAGAGGGGTGATCGACCCACACTTAAAGATAGGTGCAACGCAAGTACGCAAGGCTCCACAGTTTGTGTCCAATCGTATGAGGCATTGACCGCCTCATCTGACTGGCCATGGGTGCCCTTGTGTGAAGCAGGGTTCAAGGTCTTTGGACAAACCCATTGTTCCCAAAATTTATTTAGCATGACTACCGAGCGGGGTGAACGGAGGTCGCAACGCTTTTTGGGAGCACGCGCCATTTTCAAAAAACGTGCCCCACACCCACATGACCTAGAGCATCCAACTTCAAATAATGTTGAATAGATCCAACCAAAATTGGGTGTCTACCAAAAGAGACATCCAGCCCTGGTCTCTGCCAATAATGATTTTACACATCATTTAACTATGCATAAACATGCACCAATTAGGGGAGATAAGAAACAAAGGCAATGGAAGTCCCGACTCAGATCCCGTTCGGGTATAATTTACAGGAACAAACGACTATCCTACGGATACCCAGACACATGGAGTACACTTTACAGAGATACCACGCCAGCATAGGTTTTAAGCTTGTGGAAAATAAGGGAAATGAACCCTTCTGTATGCATAATTACACATAGTTTGATTGATATGAAGTTTCATTCTTAACAGATTGGTTTCAACCAATGATTGATCTTTTTCATATGAAGTTAACCGGACCTCAAACCCCGTAGGACGCATGCCCAGACTACGCAAACCAAGAGTCATCACCTTCGAAAGGTTCGTGAAAAATTTGAAGCTTAGATTCTCACGTTCATATGAATCAAAGATAGAATGCTTGGCTCAAAGATTTAGCAGTGGAATCATCCTGATCGAAACATTGACCGTCTGATCATGATTGACATCGTTGCTCCTACTTTGAAGTAGGATCCCAAGATCTAAGGCGAACCTTTAGACTTAGGACATTAATTTTGCACAGTGCGTTGCCGATAAAATATTGATATTTTATCGCATCGAAAATACGCAAGTGCATAGCTGTGTATGAAAAGTTCGCAGATTTCTTTTTTTCTTTTTCAAAATGATTTTCGTTCTCCTCTTTTTTTTTAATAGACCTGACGTCGGTGGCGAGATGCTTCATCTGATTTTTCCATCGCTGAGAAGTTGCGTGCTTCGAGGCTTTAGACCGTTTGATGTTCCTACACATCGTTGAGAAAACGTCAGTCCCTTTTTTGTTTATATAGGTAACAATAAGCATCCTAATTAACAGAAGGAGAAACAAACTTTTACCTATATTTTTTTATTTTCAAGATTTATATATATGTTTTTGAATTTTTATTTTCAGTGATTCTTTTATTCTTTTTCTTTATTTTTGAGATGAAAGTACGATGTTGTAACTATATACATGGGAAAGAGTAGAAATATATACACACACATTTTTTTTGTATTTGGATTTTTCTTGATTTGTTGTTCTCTTTTGGCTTTTCTCTTTTTTTTTTTTTTTGATGATGCCTTATCAGTGAGGTGAAGTCACGGGTCCCATTTTGAGAATAGTTGAACCACTTCATATGGTTGGGCCTGAGTGAGTTTCAGTAGTTTCACCAAGGTCGGAATGTTAATCCCTTTGGATTGAGTCAAACCTTTCTCCTTATCTTGAGTCATACGTTTGACAAAGCAGTTTCATAAAGACAATTATGGTTGGGACCCGTCTTAAACTAACATGAGTGGCCCAGTCGGAAAACGGGCAACAGGGAGGGTAACAAAAAGGTTCCTCAAACATCAATCAATTATTTCAAACCTTTCTTCTTTTCTTTTTTTTTTCTTTTTTTTTTATCTATCTCCTTTTTTACCCATGGTGCCCTTTCGGGTTTTCACCACGTCCATGGGCTTAGCTCTCTTATCCCAGGCGCCCTTTCGAGTTTTCACCAGGTCCGCACAAACTCGTTGTTTTTATCCGTAGCGCCCTTTTGGGTTTTCACTACGTCCATCTTGCTTTGAGCTTGTATTTTTATTTTATTTTTTCTTTTTATTTCTTTCATTTTTTTTTCTCAAAAGCCACGACCTAGACATCGATTCCGTCGTAGCCGGTTGGACGGGGTTTGGTGTCGTCTCACAACTTGGCTCGTGTTGACTTAACAGATACTATGACTGCTTGTGAACCTAAAAAGAGGGCTTCCTTTAGGGTGTAGCTTGGGCATGGGTTAGGTTAGGATTTGAAGGTATGCTGGGCTAAAAGGGTTTGCTTGATATAGCTTAAGTTTACTGTACATGCCCTGTGATTCTTCTATCTCTTTTCTTTGTTCTTTTTGCTACATTTCAGGCAATCTTTTTTAAGGCTTTGCTTTTTCAATTTTTTAATTTTCTTATAGTAATTATACTTCCTCTCTTTTTTGTATATGTATTCACTTTTTCTTTTTCGGGGAAGGGGTTTATTGAAAGAAAGGCCCAGGCTCAAATGGGGTAGCAAAGGATATTATCATTTTTAGGGATGCTTTTTGGCTACTATGCTTGGAATGATGCCCTCTTTTGGGTGATTCTTAAGCAATCACATATCTATTTCACCAATACTTACCTTATCGCGATAGACTAAGCATAGATGGGCTCAGAAAGATGATCTCCGCCCATGGTGGCGAGGCGGATGGCGTATCCCGATAGCACCTCTCGAATGACATAAGGTCCTTCCCAGTTCGGCTTAAACTTCCCTCTTAGATCGGCGTGAAGGGATAGGAAGATCTTTTTTAACATAGTGTCTCCTATCTTTAGATCTCTACCGCAGACACGTTTATTGTAAGTGCATGCGATTCGCCCCTGACAGACTTGAGTGTGACACAAAGCTAGGAGTCTCTTCTCGTCCAATAAGTTTAGTTCTTCGAAGCGGGATCTCTCTCTGATTTAGGTAAGCCTAATTCCATAAGGATTCGGAGCGTGGGTACTTCAACCTCAACCGGTAGGACGGCCTCGGTTCCATACACAAGGGAGAATGGTGTTGCCCCTGTAGTGGTATGGATCGACATTCTGTAGGCCCACAAAGCAAACGACAGCATTTTACTCCAATCTCGGTAAGTGACAACCATCTTCTCAAGGATGCGGACGACCATCTTGTTCGTAGCGTCTACGGCTCCATTAGTTTGAGGTTGATAAAGGGACGAGCAATGGTGCTTGATTTTGTATTGCTCGCAGAAGGCTCAGATGTGCTTATTCACAAAGTTTGTGCCATTGTCTGTGATGATATCCTTGGGTACTCCAAATTGGCACACAATATTATTTTTAAGAAATTTCTCGACGTGACTGGCCGTGATATTGTCATATGATGCCACTTTTACCCACTTGGTAAAGTATTCAATGGCGACGAGGATGAACCGATGTCTGTTTAATGCTTTCGGATTAATCATTCCGACGATGTCAAGGGCTCAGGTAGCAAATGGCTAAGGAGTGGTCATGCAGTGAAGATTGATGGCAGGAGCGTGTATCAGACTAGAGTGTTCCTGACACTTGTAGCATTTCTGAACATGTTTGCAGTAATCCAATTCCATAGTAGTCCAAAAGTATCCCTAACATAGAATTTTCTTAGCGAGCATGCGACCACTGATGTGGGCTCCGCATACCCCCTCATCGATCTCCTTCATGATATTAGTCGCTTCACCTTCTGTAAGGCACTAGAGTAAGATGTTATTATAGGATCACTTGTAAAGGTATTCCCACAAATGACGTAGCCTACCGCTAGATATTGAATGGTTCGTCGATCCGTCTTGGATGTACCCTTCGGAAAAGTTAGTGTCTCAAGGAAATTCTTGATATCTGAGAAACAAGGTGGCTCATCATCAAGCTTTATAGGTTCCTCAATTTGGAGGCAGAAGGCCGACTCATTCCTCTGCTCGATCATGATTGGCTTATCTCAGTACCATACGAGATTTCTGTCACTGACGCCAAAGTGGCTAATGCATCAGCAAAATGATTCCTTATCCGTGGGATATATGAGAATGTCACATCTTGGAAGCAAGTTATCAGATCCTTGAGGTGTTCATGGTAAGAGATCAGTTTCTCATCTTTCACCTTCCAGTCATCATTCGTCTGGTATATGATCAACTGCGAATCGCCAAACACTCGTAGGTGAGTTAGGTTCAGATCAAGAGCCACCTGTAAACCAGCAGTACAAGCTTCGTATTCAGCCATGTTTTTAGTGCAAGGGAAGTTGAACTTGATAGAGACGGATAAGTGGGATCCTTTCGGTAAAAGTGGAATGGCACTAACTCCCTGACCTTCTGCATTTACTGCCCCGTTAAAGTGCATTACCCATGATTCCTCTACTTCTTCAGTATCATCTTCCGTCATGAATAGGATGTCCTCATCGGGGAACTCAATCCATAACGGCTCATGTAAAGGATTGTCGGCAAGATGATCAGCAAGTGCCTACCCCTTGATTGACTGTTGAGTGACGTACGTGATGCCGAACTCAGATAATAATAGTTGGCAGCATGCAGTCTGCCCAGTGAGAGTTGGCTTTTCGAATAAGTATTTCAACAGGTCCATTTTGGCCAAAAGTAAAATGGCTTGGGATAGCAAGTAATGGCGGAGCCACTGAGTAGCCCATACAAGGGCCAGGCATGCTTTCTCCAGATGAGAATAGCGCGTCTCATAATCAATAAACTTCTTGCACAGATAGTAAATGGCCTGCTCTCTTCTTCCCATCTCGTCATGCTACCCTAAGACACATCCCATCAAAACTTCTGTCGTGGAGAGATACATCAAGAGTGGTCACCCCGGCTCGGGTGGTACCAAAATAGGTGGATTAAGGAGGTAGCTTTTGATTTTATGGAATGTTGCCTGGCAGTCATCATTCCATTCAATGGGCGAGTTCTTCCTTAGTAGCTTGAAGATCGACGTGCATATTGGAGTTAGCTGTGCAATGAACCGACTGATATATTATATTCTGCCCAAGAATCCTCTAACTTTCTTCTTAGTAGACGGTGGCAGCATTTCAGTGATGGCTTTGACTTTGAAAGGGTCGACCTTGATCCCTCTCCTGCTGACGATGAATCCCAACAGTTTCTCGGACATAGCACCAAATGTGAACTTCTGTGGATTCAGGCATAACCTATACTTTTTCAGCCTCTCAAATAGTTTTTGAAGGTTTACCAAGTTAACATCTTGCTCCGATGACTTGGCTATTATATCATCGACATACACTTCAATCTCTCAGTGCATCATGTCATGAAACAGTGCAGTCATAGCTCTCTGGTATGTTGGACCGGCATTCTTCAGTCCGAACGACATGAGTTTGTAGCAAAAGGTTCCCCACAGAGTGATAAATGTTGTCTTCTCTCGATCTGCCTTTGCCATTTTGATCTAATTATATCCTGAGAATCCGTCCATAAAAGAAAGCATCCTGTACTTAGCAGTGTTATCGACCAAGATGTCGATGTGCAGCAATGGGAAATCATCTTTCGGGCTTGCCTTGTTCAAATTGTGGAAATCGATACACATGCGAACTTTCCATTACTTTGGCATAGGCATGATATTGGCTAGCCACTATGGTTATTTAGATACCATGAGAAAACCTGCATCATACTGCTTAATGACCTCGTCCTTGACTTTCAACATCCACTCAGGTCGAAGACGTCTCAGCTTCTACTTAACCGAAGGAAATTGATCATGCTTTTTCTTTCTTCGGGAGATAGCGACATTTCGATTTTGGTAATTTGGGGAATCTCCTTATTCGCTAGATTAACGTCCTTAGTTTCCTCGACAATGGGGGTAGGACCATGTTCAAATTCGACCAACCGGTCAAGGAGCTCATTGGGGAGCTCCTCTAAGGGGATATCCTCGTCCAGACTCGTAACTCCTACCTCTTCTTGTATTTCTACAGGAAAGGGGTCGATTTCACGTGAGACGGGTATTTCGATTAAGACATCATTTTATGGGATTTTATCTAGAATTTTAAATGACAATATTTGTGGACTTTGTATTTTTTCAATGTTTTTGAGGTTTTGTATTTCTTTGAAGACGGACCCTTGGCAGCGCGAGTCTGTGTATATACAAGGTATTGCCTGCCAAGGGCTTATCTCATTTTTTATAGGTTATTTTTTTTAGGAAACAGGTGCCAAATGTTAGGCCACTCCTTGCTTCTAGGGTTTGGGGCAAAGATGCCTAGTTGTGTACTTAAGGGGTCACTCTTTTACCGGTTTGGATGGAGGACGCTGACTGATACAGCTCTTTGGAGTCAACCTCCATCATGTTGATCCCCATTTCATCTGAGATGACATCCTCAAATGTTAACACAGTTTTGTGGTGATTCACCACAGGGGGAGTTTGTTCAAGTACTAGCCGTCATTCCTCAAAGAGAGATAACATGGCCAAATCTATCTCCAGGCTGGGAAGGATAATGTAGGGATTGGTGGGGTGAACTGATGTTGTAGGCTTATGTGGGGTTAATCAAGTTTCCCCATTTCGGTCAATCTTCACAACCCTGACACTTATGAATGAATTCCTGATGTGAGGCCTGGGACAGGGTTTTTCATCTACGTGGATCCCCTTGGCTTTTACAACTGCCGTCGCACGGGCTTTCTCCTTAGCCTCTCTTACTTCTTCTTCTGTGGGCTTATAACCCAGCCCAAACCTGACTTTTTGACGGCCCTTAGCGGTGAAGGGTTCCTTCCTGCTGTTGACTACTTCCGGTGTGCTTTGATTATTGGTTGGTGGTGAAAATTATTAAAAAATCAAAGACAGAGTAAAATAGAGGGTGAATCCAGCACAACTCAGAAGTCCTAGACCTGCAAGATACAGGGTCCTTTGTAGCAAGTTTTGATAAGTAAGAGTTTGTCCCACAGGGAAAGGTCATCTAAAGCTCCAAGGGAGCCATCTCTAGTAGCCTCTCCAGATCTGTCTACAGATCTGGCAGTCCTAGAAGGAGGGGAGTTTAAGGTCACTTATTCAAAGTATTCTAATAACTAAACTACAGAAAGTGTTGAGAGGATGGATGGAGTGTGGAAAATGAGTATAAAAATGGTGAGAAGTATGTTACTGAACCAAGGTCAGAGAAGTTTTGTAACTCAGATTTAGATTTGATGTTATAGAAATCCTGTCCAGAGGCTACATTATCACCTCTGAGGAGAAAGGATCCAACCCATCACTCTGCCATGATTCCACCCTTAAGGCTATAACCTGTCCACTTGAATGGTCACAAATTATCCCATAGGGGAGCCACTATCCAGGGATGGGTCAGAACATAACAAGTAAATCATTGCAGGCACTATTTCATCCAGGCTACCAGCTCAAGAATCCATAGGGAACCTAAACCTCTAAAGTTCTATATGTGGGGCTAAGGCTGTAGGACCATGATAGCCCAGATACATAGAACCAACAAGAGATTGAGTACAACCTTCGATCTAGCTGTCCATTGCTTGAGCGAGGCTATAATGGTCCAGTCACCAGCCTGCAATCTCTATAACTAGATCAGATCCAACATCTAATGGCAGATCTATACAACTATGGGAGAGTCTGCCTCTGTACAATCTCTCACCAAGCTTCTACAAGGTCAGGTGTAAAGAAGAAGGATCCATCTTGGATCGGTGGATCAAAATCACCCTAAGGCTATAATCTGTCCACTTAAATGGTCACAGACTATCCCAGAGGTTATCTTCCTCACGGAGCCCAAAACAAAACAAGATTATCGCTGCTACCACCATGCTCACAAGGCTACCAGCTCAAGCTCCCATGGGGATTTCAGATCTAGTGGGTCCTGTGGTGGGGCCAAGGCTGTAGGACCATGATAGCCCAGACACATAGGTCACTTGGATCTGAGTGGCCCTTAGAATCAGTCCTCCATTGTTTTGAAACACAGCCAAAGTGATGGCGGATCACAAGGCAGCAGCCTTGCACAGAGCATCTCACACACAAACAACAATCCCACAAAGTACATATCCTATTGTAAAACATCCATTGATTTAATTCAAAAACACATACAAAGGCATAGCCAACAAGTGCTGGACTATGGAGAGAAGGAAAGAAACAGAAAACTACTTACTGCTAAAAAGAAAGAGAAAAGAAAAATGATCTGAGATGGGTTCCCAGATGCCTAAACCTAAGCTCAGGTATGGGTTTATATAGCAGTGGGGTGGTGGCACATTAGGGTTAGGAAACCCTAATTTTAACAATGCTGCGTGGCCTGATAACGATCCTTGGATGCCTCTGGGCATGTGCACGAAGATTTGAGCATGGGAGTGCGTGCCCTAATCGCTGGAAATACTCAGAAGGCCCTCTGCTGAAGAGATGGAAGTTTAGGGTCAGAGCTTCGCTAGGTAGCTGTAGTTTTCCAGACTTGTCACATGGTAGCTCTTTGCTCTTCGCTAGGATGATTTGACACTGAAGCTTCAGCCATCGCGAGGTTGCCTTGGTTTGCTCTTCAGGCAGTCACGCGATAGAGTTGCGCTCTCGCTGGATTGGGCTTTGCGAGGTTGAATAGAAAACACAATCTCAAGTGTCACAGGGTTGAAATTCAAGCAGTCGATCGGTCTTCGTGGGGCAGTAGCGCGAGAACTTTGCAAGCACTTCTCTTTACTTGGACTTCGCTAGTTACCTAGCGAGGCTCTTCTGAGTTCTGAACTGTGCAAGGTTCTATGTCTCACTTGATCTTTGCGAGATTGGCTTTGCCTTCGCCAGGATGTTTTCTTTCTTGAATGGCACGAGAACTGTGTGAGGCATTCTTCTTCTGATAACTGCATCTCGCGGCGACTGTGAGAGGAATCTTCTAAAGCTCTCTCTCCTCAGCCGTTCTGAGTGAACTGCGCGAGATTGAGAGAGGTCTGCTATGAACTGCGTGACACTGAGCGATGTGTTCTACTCTTGAGCTTTGTGAGGGCTGCGCGAGTTTGAGTTTTTGAAGCTCTTCAGTCATTCATCTGCGCGAGAGGTTGCTGTAAAGCCTTGGGAAGGTCAGTTGAACTGCGCGAGGCATATTTCTCTTGAATCCTCTAAAGCTTGGGTCAGCTGTGCGAGGCTCATTTCAGGTCTGGATTCAGAGTTCATTCCTCTGAGGGATATCTGGTGCCAAAGCAGGCTCCTTAACAGGACTCTTGAACTTATTTCACTGCGGATTATTACCTACACAAAACACTTAACAAGAACTTATTAGGTGGCTAAGGGTCTAATCAAAGGTTAAGTTAAGGGGTGAAAAGTGGTACTTTTCAGGTCTTAACATACCCCCAAACCTAATCTTTGCTAGTCCCTTAGCAAAGCTACATTAAATCTACTCTAAAAATTAAATGCCACTTTCGTAGGGAGCACGGACACATTTAGCATATGTACCAAGCCTTTTAAACCCCTAGGTGATCCCTAGTGGAGGAGTGAAGTCTCTTGAGGGTTTTTAGTGAAGACACCCACAAACTTCTCAAATGAAATAGTTAACAAAAGTGCAATGTCATCCAATGACCAGTTAAGGAATCAGATTTAGTCTACTCTTGAATTAGTACACAAAAGAAATTTAATTCATTGGTTGCACAGTAACTTAAACAGCATAAACTCTCATGATTGCACAGCATTTCCAGATAGTTTGTAATCACAGAAAACTGCACAAGTGTGTGTCAGCACTGAGCTTATCCTTATGTCAGAAAATTAGGTTAAGGTCATACATAATGTATTCAAGTTCAGACCCAAAAGAAAGCTTTGCAGGGTATACTCTCATAAAGGTTTGTTGAGGGGTTCAGTTTCTCACAGGCTCAAGAGCAGTTACATCCCCCAACTGGGTTTGTAAGCATGAGCATAGGCAGAGTTCTTAAGTGCTGACATCATTGTCAGTTCCTCACCATAGATTGGATAATTCCTTATCTTCACATGACAACTCACTCAATTTTGGATCACAAGGGCTTTTAACTGGGCTGTAATGTGGCTTATGGAGTAGGGTTAAAAAGAATGGAAGGTTGAAAAGGGGTTCCAATTTGAGAAATCAGTAGGTCACAGAGGTGGTTCATGACTTCACCTTCCATGATTCAGCTCCCTTCATCTTCTTTGAGATTTTTCGATTTGAAGTGATCAGTTTCTCTTCTTGATTTTGATTTTCCAATGATAGTTTCTCTTGACTTCTCTCTTATTCCTCTTCATTATTATTTTTGTTTCTTTTTACTGGAGTTTTCTTCTTTTTATTTTGTTTTTGCTTTTCAGAAATGCCACCATGTTCTCAGTTACCATACTGCCAGATTTTTCTTGAGATCCTTCTTCTCCATTCGCCTAATGTTGACCATGGCTAGTCCGTCTTCAACTCTGTCTCCTTTACCTTCTGAATTCTCAGAGTGAGGGTAGGTTGAATCAGGTTCATAGGTTCAGGTTCAAGTACTCAGGTGTATTTTGAAGAAATTTAGGATTTAAAGCTCAAAGGGGGTATGGACAAGGGCAGTTGCTTTAGGATTGGTCTTTTTAGGCTCAAACTATCCAAGAGAAGGCCTTGATCTTTTCCTAGGTCTCATGAGTACTGTCAGTTGTTTCAACTTGGAGTTACCTAACTTCTAGTGAGCACAATGACTCAGCCAGCCCTTAGAACTTAAAAGAAATGCCTTAGTTACTCCTCGAAGAATAGAAAAATTTTGTAGGCCCAATTCTCACTGGTTATGGTCATCCTTTGAACTTTCAAGTATGTCCTCACCTTTTTCTCTCTCTAATGATTCATTAAGTGCAGATACAAGTAGGTTTCCTTGGTGATATTATCATGGAAATGTGGAATATTAGAAGTTTATAATGTCCAAGGTTTGCATAAATTTTAAACTTCTTAATTTCTTGATTCTTAAGTGAACAGAGGTCTATTTCCATATTGCACAGATGAGTCTGCTGCACTTATGTTAACTATTCCATTGGCAGGGTTTGCCTGCCATACCCCCAAACCTATGAGGAGCAGTGTCCTCACTGGTTCAAGTTGAATGTGCAGCAGAGTTATTACAGCATAAAAGACAAGAACAAGCAATAAAGTAACCAACAATAGAAAATGGTATAGCATATCAGAAAAGGAAGATATCATTAAGCTTAAAAGAAAATTACAAAAAAAGAGGAGGGAAAGGGAGAAAGATCAGGGGTGAGGGGGTTGAGAAGGAGGGGGAGAGGGTGGAGTGGAGGGGGCAAGGGATGGCTCTATCTTGCACTTCTTCTGCTGCGGCTGGAGGTTTTCCTCCTCCTTGGCAAGGGTTTGTAGAACCTCCTCGAATTCATCCCAGAGGGGTTGGAGGAGATCTGGCTCTTTAGGGGGCGGCGGGTCCAACCACATCGGCTAAAACTTGTTAGGCAGTGCGTTTGGCTTGTCATCTGCCATGATTAGGATTAGGGAAGGACCACTAGGGTGAGAGGAGATAGGATGCGATGAAGATGAACAGGGCCTCCCTGTGTATTTAAAGGCGAGGGATGGTGGAAGATGAAACGGTTGAATAACATCCAAGTTGCCGCCATTAAATGAGAGTGAGTTGGGAAACGTCAAGTCAGCAGTCAGCGTGGGAAATGACAAATACATTAGGCTCAAGGCAACTGGGTAAGGAATCACGAAATCGAATCAGCGATTATGGGAGTTAGCGCTGGAAGTGCGCGAGAGATTCTGGAGCATTGAAACTCGCGACAGCGAAAGAAATGGTCCATGCGAATTGCGCGAGTCTTCCCAAATCAAAATTTGGAATGCGCGAGGGCCAAATAAGCAATTCAAAGAAGAAGAATAAGTCATACCGATCCCACATAAACTTTATCAGGCTCAACAATATCAAACTCCACATATCCCCTAAAATTTCCTAAAACTTAAGGTAGAAACAAAAGTAGTATAGTACAACATGGACACAACTGCGGGTCAGGTAGATGTAGGGGTCCCATGAAAATGAATAGTGCACAAAGGATCTGTAGGTCGTTCAATTCAAGGCTTCAGCCTCTGACCATTCACTTTGAAGGTCCTCCCAGATTTGGGGTCCTTGACTTCCGCAGCACCAGATAGGGAAACATTCACGACAACATAGGGACCATCCCATCTGGATTTTAATTTGCCAGGAAAGAATTTTAGTTTGGAGTTGAATAACCAAACCTTACCACCCGGTTCGAGGCTTTTTCTTAGCAAGCCTTTGTCGAAGAAAGCTTTAGGCCGTTCCTTGTAGATCCTAGCATTGGTGTAAGCATCCATCCTCAGCTCATCTAATTCTGATCGTTGTAATGACCTGTGTTGACCAGCAGAAGTTAGGTCCATGTTCAAGTTCTTAATGGCCCAATAGGCCCTGTGTTCTAACTCTACTGGGAGATGGCAGGCCTTGCCATAGACTAGTCTGAATGGGGACATTCCAATAGGAGTCTTATAGGCAGTCCTATAGGCCCACAGTGCATCATCCAATTTCTCAGCCCAATCTTTCCTGTCAGTCCTAACTATTTTCTCAAGGATGTGCTTAATCTCCCTATTGGAAATTTCAACTTGCCCACTTGTTTGTGGGTGGTAGGGAGTAGCAATCCTATGGGTCACAGAATATTTCTTGAGCAAGCTCTCGAGATTCCTGTTGTAGAAGTGGCTACCCCCATCACTGATAATAGCTCTAGGGGTTCCAAATCTGGAGAAAATGTTGTGCTTTACGAATTTGAGGACCACCTGGTTATCATTGGTTCTTATGGCAATGGCTTCTATCCATTTGGAAACATAGTCCACTGCCACTAAGATGAAGTGGTAACCATTGGAGGGGGGAAAGGGGCCCATGAAGTCTATTCCCCATACATCAAATAGTTCTACAACAAGGATGGGCTGTAATGGCATTGAATTTCTTTTGGACAGCCCTCCTAATTTCTGACATCTCTCACATGCCTTGCAGTGTGTGTATGCATCCTTGAATAAGGATGGCCAGTAAAAACCACACTGCAGGACCTTGTCAGTAGTTTTTTTCCCACTAAAGTGGCCTCCACAGGCATTTTCATGGCACATGGCCAGAATACTGGGGATATCACTTTCGGGAACACATCTTCGGATGATCTGGTCGGCACAGTACTTGTATAGGCAAGGTTCCTCCCAGAAAAAATACTTGACCCTTGAGAAGAACAGGTCTTTATCCATTTTGGTCCAGTGGGGAGGAATCTTTCCTATAACCAGATAATTGACAATGTGTGCAAACCAAGGGACTAAGGATTGGATGGCAAATAATTGCTCATCAGGGAAGGCATCATTTGTAGGGCCATCCAGGCATTTCTCCAAGATAATTCTGGACAAGTGGTCAGCCACCACATTCTCCACACCCTTTTTGTCCTTGATTTTGATGTCAAACTCCTGTAATAGGAGTATCCATCTAATTAGCCTCGGCTTAGCATCTCTCTTGGGACAAGATGGGTACTTCAATGTCGAATGGTCGCTGAAGATCACGCTTTTAGATCCTAGTAGGTAGGCTCTAAATTTGTCAACAACATAAACCACGCTAGAAGCTCTTTCTCGGTTGTGGTATAGTTCACCGAGCTTGACAAGTGATTTCGCTATAAGCAATGACCACAGCGGTTTATCTTTTCTTTGGCCCAACACGGACCTATTGCCGGTCGATGCATCACACATCACTCAACAGTGTGGTATAGTCCGTGTTTGGAGTACTGAGGAGGTGAGGCATATTTTAATGTTTCAAAAGCCTTGACATTCAGAAAAGTTAAAGGGACATCCCGACAGAGGTGTGGCACAATGGCTTAGCAATTTTGCTGAAGTCCTTAATGAACCTCCTGTAAAATACTGCATGCCCCAGGAAGGATCTGATTTGCTTGACTATTTTTGGAGGGGGCAAATTGGCAATGAGGTCCACTTTGGCCTTGTCTGCCTCAAGCCCTTCTTTAGAGACTACATGGCCCAACACAATGCCTTGTGTTACCATGAAGTGGCTCTTTTCCCAGCTTAAAACCAAATTGGTTTCCTCACATCTTTGCAAAACTAGGCTGAGGTGCTGTAGACACTGGCCAAAGCTGTCCCCATAGACAGAAAAGTCATCCATAAAAAACTCCAAAAACTTGCCAATCAGTCAGAGAATATGACATACATACACCTCTGGAAAGTGGCCAGCGCATTACAGAGTCCAAAAGGCATCCTTCTGTAAGCGAAGGTGCCAAAAGGATAGGTAAAGGTGGTTTTCTCTTGGTCTTGAGGATGCACAGGGATTTGGTTGTACCCTGAGTACCCATCAAGAAAACAGTAAAATGCTTTTTCAGCCAATTTGTCCAGAATTTGATCAATGAAGGGGAGAGGGAAATGGTCCTTTCTAGTTTTAGAGTTGAGCTTCCTATAATCAATGCACACCCTCCAGCCAGTGGTTGCCCTGGCTGGCCTCAACTCTCCAGTCTTAGTCTTAATCACTGTTATGCCAAATTTCTTGGGCACCACTTGGATAGGTGCCACCGAATGAGAATCAAAGATGGGGTAAATCACCCCTGCATCTAGCAATTTAATGATTTCCTTAAGGACCACTTCCTGCATGTGAGGATTTAGCTTCCTTTGCACTTCCCTGGAGGGCAGTGCCCCCTCCTCAAGATGAATCCTATGCATGCAAATTGATGCATCAATTCCTCCCAGATCGGCAATGGTCCAGCCAATTGCCTTCTTGTGCTTTCTCAAAACTGTGAGTAATTCCTCTTCCTGCTCATTGGTAAGGGAGGAAGAGATAATCACAGGAAGCTTATCACCTTTCTCAAGGAAAGCATATTTTAATGTTTCTGGAAGCTTCTTGAGTTCGGATCGGGGCTGTTGGGTGGATGGCAAAATTGGTGCATTGGAGGTTGGAGGAAGAGGTAGCAATGTAGGTTTCAAGCTGGAGTCTTTGCTTGAGCCCACAGGAGACGTCGATATGGTCATGTCTTTTGATCTCCCATCTGGGCTCTCTTCCTCCACCATGTCCCAAATTTTAACTAAATTCTTGACAATGTTGCCCCACTCCAGCAGAGTGGGCAATTCTTCTTCCACAATCTCCTCTAGTACATCCACTGTAAAGCTCTCCTCATTGTCCATCTGAGGGTACTTTGCACTGTTGTACACATTCAGCTCAACTTTCATATGTCCAAAAGTTACCACCATTACTCAAGACCTGCATTGGATGCAGGCATTGGCAGTGGGCAAGAAAGGCACCTTGACAAAGATAACGGTATGGGGTTTGGGCTAGTCTTTTCATATCCAAAACTAAAAAGTCAGCAGGGTAGAAAAACTTATCCACACCTACTAAGACATCCTCAACCATTCCCAGAGGTCTCCTCTCAGACCTGTCAGCCATCATTAGCACGAAGGGGGTTGCCTTCAGCTCCCCCAAACCTAGTTGCAGATATACACTGTATGGCAACAGGTTAACACTGGCTCCAAGGTCTAAAAGGGCTTTTTCAATTGTATGGTCTCCAAGTACGCAGGGAATAGTGGGTATCCCTGGATCTTGCAACTTCTCAGGCATTGATATGTTAAATACAGAATTCACTGTATCAGTTGTAAAGACCTTCTTGGACACATGGCCTCTAGCCTTTCTCTTTTGGGTGCAGAGGTCTTTCAGGAACTTTGCATAGGCTGGGACTTGTTTAATTGCCTCAAGCAGGGGTAAATTGATTTTTACACAAGGTCTCCATCATTTCCTCCATCTGGGCATTCCCTTTATCAAAAGGGATAGGACCATCCAAAGCCTGAGGAAATGGCAGCTGAGGTTTTGCTGGTTCCTCAGCTGCTAGCCCATGACTAAACTTCTGTTTCTTTCTTTTTTCATGTTTTGCTCCCTGCTGTGGCTCAACTATAGCCTTATTATTTTTCTCCTGCTGCAAGATGGCAGGCACTTCTTGGCTTTGTGGTCCCACAACTTCTCTATCATGATCATTTGCATCATCTGTGGAAATTGCCTCAGCTGGTCTGTTTCCCACCTGGTTGTTTACCAGCCTGCCAGACCTTAGGGTAGTGACAGCATTGGTGTCCTCAAACTTTGAGGAAGCTTCCTCAATTAAAAGCTGACCCTTGGGGTTAGCAATTGGCTGGCAGGGCAATCTGCCTTCATCTCTCCTAGCCAAGGTTTTTGACATTTGGCTCAGTTGCTCTTCCATTTTATGGAGGCTCTGACCATAAGAGTTCACAGTCTGAGTCAAGGAACCCAGGTTTTGCAGTGATGTCAAGACCTGGTCCTCGAAAGAAGTATTTCTAGGTTGAGAAGGGGGTAAGACCAACTGATTTTGCTGCTGATGGGGCTGCTGATGGTGCTGGAAGGTAGACCTAGGGGCATTCCCTTGATTGAACTGCTGCTGTGGCCTTTGTGGTAAGGCCAACATCTGCTGGGGCTGCATATAGTTGTCTTGCTTCCACCTCAGATTTGGGTGGTCTCTCCATTGGTAACCAGTATTTTGGTGCTGGTATCCATATGGCTGTCTATTGTAGCCCCCAGATTGTTACTAGCCATAAGATTGAGCAGCAGCAGCATGTTTCAACATCAATTCAGGAAATTGTCCTGCAGATGGACATTCCTCCACTGTGTGCTGTGGGCACTGGCATATCAGACATGCCTCCGCCACATGAGCAGCCCTTCTGGGTTGCATCACAGTCAATAATTTATCGAACTTCATAGAGAGGTTAGCCATCTGCAGCTGCAGGTCATTGTTCCCAGACACCTCATAAATTTTTCCTTTTGATCCAGCAGTAGGCCCCACCTTTGACTCAGATTCCTGACTAGTTCTTGCCAGGGATGGCTTTTGAAAAGCATTCTCACTAATCACCTCAAACAATTCCCATGCCTCCTCAGCAGTCTTGTGCATGTAGGATCCACCATAAGAGACATGGACCATATCTCTATTTTTCTCATCAATCCCATTGTAGAAGCTTTGTACAAGCTGCCACTCAGGGATCTTGTGGTGGGGGCATTGTTTGAGCATCTCTTTAAACCTATCCCAGGACTGGTTAAAATCCTCAGTTGGGGATTGAGCAAACGCGAGAATCTCTTTCCTCAACTGGCTAGTTTTGGTCTCAGGGAAGAACTTGGTTAGGAATCTGGTCTGCAGGTCTTTCCATGAAGCAATGCTATTGTTGGGAAGAGTGGTCAGTCAAGTACTGACCCTATCCTTCAAAGAGAAGGGAAAGAGTCTGAGCCTGGTAACCTCAGGTCCCAAATCAGTGATATTAAAAGTGGTGCACAAGGCCAAGAACTAGTCAATATGCTTGTAAGGGTCTTCTTTGCTAAGCCCATGGAAAGTTGGCAGCATCTGGATGATTGAAGTTTTTATCTCATAGTTCCCCTGAACATCAAGGAATTGAATGCTAAAAGGGGAGTTATAGTCATTCGGAGCATTCAACTCCTTGAGGGTTCTGGGTTGTTCTTCACCCATAATTGCTGTCACAGATTCACTTGGGGGCTCTCCTGTGGTGTGCCTGTCTCTTCTAAGTCTCCTTCCCCTTTCTAACTCAGGGTTAAGAGGCTCTAAAGCAGGGCTGAGGGATCTCCTCCCTAGCATACAAGCACACCAACAGCAAGGAAAGCTTCTTACAGGCACATTGCAAAAGAATAATTGTACACTAACAAATTTATCTAACTAGTTTACAGCTATTCAAAGAATACATTTAAACTATCCTAGATACTGCTAAAAAAAATTGTTTAAGAAAGATAGACAGAGCTTTAAAAGTCAGAGAGTTTGCAAACAGAGGTAGCTAAGCTCCAATTGCAGTCCAACTATCCTTCACTGCTGCTGTCCAGATCTGTAAGAAAGGTTTAAAATTATGTCAGTAGTATCAATTATTCGCATG
Source organism: Chloranthus sessilifolius (assembly GCA_021018995.1). Classification (NCBI taxonomy): domain Eukaryota; kingdom Viridiplantae; phylum Streptophyta; class Magnoliopsida; order Chloranthales; family Chloranthaceae; genus Chloranthus; species Chloranthus sessilifolius. The sequence continues at coordinate 84,022,256 of CM037590.1, read as the reverse complement.
TGCAAAGAATACTAAGAATACAAAAATTAAGGCTCTACTAATAGATCATCTATCCTCAGACCACTTTGTTGACTACTTTGATTGTGCTTTGATTATTGGTTGGTGGTGAAAGTTATTTAAAAATCAAAGGCAGTAAAATAGGGTGAATCGGCACAACTCGGAAGTCCTAGACACGCAAGAATCAGGTCCTTTGTAGCAAGTTTTGATAAGTAGAGTTTGTCCCACGAAGGTGATCTAAAGCTCCAAGGGAGCCATCTCTAGTAGTCCTCGGATCTGTCTGATCTGGCGATCTAGAAGGAGGGGAGTTTAAGGTCACTTATTCAAAGTATTCTAATAACTAAACTACAGAAAGTGTTGAGAGGATGGATGGAGTGTGGAAAATGAGTATAAAAAGGGTGAGAAGTATGTTATTGAACCAAGGTCAGAGAAGTTTTGTAACTCAGATTTAGATCTGATGTTATAGAAATCCGATCCAGAGGCTACATTATCACCTCTGAGGAGAAAGGATCCAACCCATCACTCTGCCATGATTCTACCCTTAAGGCTATAACCCGTCCACTTGAATGGTCACAAATTATCCCATAGGGGAGCCACTATCCAGGGATGGGTCAGAACATAACAAGTAAATCATTACAGGCACTATTTCATCCAGGCTACCAGCTTAAGAATCCATAGGGAACCTCAACCTCTAAAGTTCTATATGTGGGGCTAAGGCTATAGGACCATGATAGCCCAGACACATAGAACCAGCAAGAGATTGAGTACAACCTTCGACCTAGCTGTCCATTGCTTGAGCGAGGCTACAATGGTCCAGTCACCAGCCTACAATCTCTATAACTAGATCAGATCCAACATCTGATGGCGGATCTAAACACTATGGGGGAGTCTGCCTCTGTATAATCTCTCACCAGGCTTCTACAAGGTCAGGTGTAAAGAAGAAGGATCCATCTTGGATTGGTGGATCAGAATCACCCTAAGGCTATAATCTATCCACTTAAATAGTCACAGACTATCCCAGAGGTTATCCTCCTCACGGAGCCCAAAACAAAACAAGATTATCGCTGCTACCACCATGCTCACAAGGCTACCAGCTCAAGCTCCCATAGGGATTTCAGATCTAGTGGGTCCTGTGGTGGGGCTAAGGCTATAGGACCATGACAGCCCAGACACATAGGTCACTTGGATCTGAGTGGTCCTTAGAATCAGTCCTCCATTGCTTTGAAACACAGCCAAAGCGATGGCGGATCACAAGGCAGCAGCCTTGCACAGTGCATCTCACACACAAACAATAATCTCACAAAGTACAGATCCTATTACAAAACTTCCATTGATTTAATTCAAAAACACATACAAAGGCATAGCCAGCAAGTGCTGGACTATGGAGAGAAGGAAAGAAAAAGAAAACTACTTACTGCTAAAAAGAAAGAGAAAAGAAAAACGATCTGAGATGGGTTCCCAGATGCCTAAACCTAAGCTCAGGTATGGGTTTATATAGCAGTGGGGTGGCGGCGCATTAGGGTTAGGAAACCCTAATTTTAACGATGCCACGTGGTCGGATAATGATCCTTGGATGCCTCGGGGCACGTGCACGGAGATTTGAGCATGGGAGTGCGTGCCCTAATCACTGGAAATACCCAGAAGGCCCTCTACTGAAGAGATGGAAGTTTAGGTCAGAGCTTCACTAGGTAGCTGTAGTTTCCAAGACTTGTCGCGTGGTAGCTCTTTGCTCTTCGCTAGGATGATTTGACACTGAAGCTTCAGCCATCGCAAGGTTGCCTTGGTTTGCTCTTCAGGCAGTCGCGCGGTAGAGAGTTGAGCTCTCGCTGGATTGGGCTTTGCGAGGTTGAATAGAAAACACAGTCTCAAGTGTTGCGGGGTTGAAATTCAAGCAGTCGCACGATCGATCAGTCTTCGTTGGGCAGCTGCGTGAGAACTTTGCGAGCACTTCTCTTTACTTAGACTTTGCGAGTTACCTCGCGAGGCTCTTCTGAGTTCTGAACTGTGCAAGGTTCTATGTCTCACTTGATCTTCTCGATTTTGGCTTTGCCTTTGCCAGGATGTTTTCTTTCTTGAATGGCGTGAGAACTGCGCGAGGCATTCTTCTTCTGATAACTGCATCCCACAGCGACTGCGCGACCGCTGTGCGAGGAATCTTCTGAAGCTCTCTCTCCTCAGCCGCTCTGAGTGAACTACGCGAGATTGAGAGATGTCTGCTATGAACTGCACGACACTAAGCGATGTGTTCTACTCTTGAGCTTCGCGAGGGCTGCGCAAGTTTGAGTTTCTAAAGCTCTTCAGTCATTCATCTGCGCGAGAGGTTATTGTAAAGCCTTGGGAAGCTCAGTTGAACTGCGCAAGGCATATTTCTCTTGAATCCTCTAAAGCTTGGGTCAGCTGCTCGAGGCTCATTTCAGGTCTGGATTCAGAGTTCATTCTTCTGAGGGATATTTGGTGCCAAAGCAGGCTCCATAACAGGATTCTTGGCCTTATTTCACTGCGGATTATTACCTACCCAAAACACTTAACAAGAACTTATTAGGTGGTCTAATCAAAGGTTAAGTTATGGGGTGAAAAGTGGTACTTTTCAGGTCTTAACACCTGCCTTATAGTCTGGGCCCAAGTCCCCTTCCTTTCTTATAGCCCCACTTTTGGAGCATGGCCACTGCTGCTACCATTCCACCTCCGGTTCTTAGAATGATGCCGTCGATGGGCTCCGAGAGTATCATCGACACCTTGTATTCAAAATTGTAGAGGTCGACCTCCCCAACGGTGTGCGGTATATCCAGTATATTGGGTTTTTCAACTATATTGGTGGCCTTTTCATTCTCACTGTGCCCCTCTTCGATGATTGTGATGATCTTATGCCCAGATGCAAACTTGAGTTTTTGGTGAAGTGTGGAGGGTATGGCTCCGACTTCGTGTAGCCATGGGTGCCTCAGCAGCAGATTACATGAGGATTTGATGTCCATTACCTGAAATAATATGGAGAAGGTTGGTGGCCCAATCAACAACTCAAGGTCAACTTCTCCCATTATCTCTCTCCTGGTATTGTCAAAACCTCGGGCATTGGTTCTAGTGGGTCTCAACATGCATGAATCTACTCCGATCTTTATGGAGGTTCTCAGTGGGCATATATTTAACACAGACCCATTATCGATTAAAACTAAGGGAATTATCATATTTTCAGACTCAACAGTAATGTTAAGGGATTTGGAGTGACTACTCCCTTCATTTGGTAAATCAGCATCTGAAAATGAGATGGCATTTGGACCCATCACTTGACCAATTATTTGTCTGACTTCATCCCGGCTAACCTGAAGTGGCACATGCGTATTCTTTAATTCCCCCATTAAAGCTTGAAAATAGAGTGGGGATGTCATTAATAGATCCCATACAGTAATATGAGCAGGCATTCTTCTCAGCTGAATCTCCAGTATATGTTCTCGACTCATTTTCTCAAAAGGATTCACGGCGTTATCTTTCTTTCCCTCTGGTAGGGCTCGTGCTGTTGCTAGTGCTTCTGGCTATTTTGATATCCTCCTAGATTGGGTAACGAAGTCCACTGCCTCTTCTCTGTTGCTACCAGTGTTGACATCTGTTTGCTCATAACTCAGTGAGACCTGATGAGGATTGTAGGTTAGTTCTAGAATCTGAAATGGCATGGCAATTGGTATCGGATGCTCTTGTATTGTGGGCTCCGGAGGTGTGGGTAACACTTGATTTAACTCGGTGATAGCTGGTTGGGTGGCAAAATTGGGCCAGACGGGGGTGGTGAAGCTTGTGAGTGGTTGAACCAGGGGTAATGGGGTGGCGCAAGCCATTGGTATTTTATTGGCGGTGGAGGATTGGGGGCCTGCTGGTTTATTGGGTAATTGATGGGGGTGGTGGTGTACGGTTGGAATGCATTTATTTGTATGTAATTGATGGGTGTGGGTGCTGGAAAATAGGCCCTAAGATCTAGGGGCTCAGCTTGTGGTGTAGGAGTGGGGAAATAATCTGCCAGATTTAGGGGTTCAATTACCAACAGTTTTTTCTTCTTGGTCTCTCCACCTTGGGGCCATGAAAGTTTCCTGGTTACAAATGAAGTCTGACGGATCAAACTCCCATTCTTCTTCAGATTCCTCTACCATCCCTATGGTGGGTCTGGGACCTGCTATTCCGATAGGGTGTGGGGGAAAGGCACCTAGTGAATATTTACGTGTTGGTTCATTTGGGTGGGTGTAGGGGGAATGATCTTCCCAGCATCGATTAAATCCTGGATCGTGTGCTTCAATGGGAAGCAGTGATTGGTTGGGTGACCCAGACCCTAGTGGAAATTTCAATGAGTATTGGGGTCAAAATTATATGGGATTGGATTGGGAGGAGGTAGCGATTGGAAAGCAGTTATTAATCCCTTTTCAATTAACAAAGGTAAAAGTACACTCAGAGATTTCCCTAAGGGTGTAAAGACTCGATCATAACGAGCTCTCCTCTCTGGGGTCATTTGCATCCCCTACCCATTCCCTGCTCTTTATACTGGCCCTGTCCTGATGGGAGCTGGTTGTGCTACTTTAAATTGGAAAGGGGTTATATTATTGTTGGGCCTGGCATTGGCAATATTTTGAACAACGGCCCCGGTTCTCTGATCATTCCTTTATTCTGAAAACCTTCTAACCCCACTGGCTCCACTTGGTATATTTTTGTTCAGGCGCCCCTCCCTGATGGCATCTTCACAGCGGTTGGCGTTCCTTATCAGATCAACAAAATTGGACTGCTGCTGGTACACCAAAAAGTCTGAGATCACGAGTAGAGTATTCTTAGAAATCATTTCGATTTGCTCATCATCAGGTATCCTATTTCTGACCTGAGCAGCTAGTGCTCTCCATCGCCCCAAGTAGTCGCTAAAGGTCTCATTCAGGTTCTGCTTTAATCAGGCCAAGTCAGACTTACGCGATTCGATGTTAATATTATAGACATATTGTTCCTAGAACAAGTTCGTTAAGTCCTTCCACGTTTTCATCATAGATGGTTCCAAAGATGTGAACCATCTCAGGGTCGGACCAGTCAAACTCTTTTGAAAGACCTTTATCAACAGTCTTTTGTCCCCTCCATATTGGCACATGTCCCCACAGTAGGACTTGAGGTGTGTAATAGGATTGCCGGTGCCGTTGTATTTGTCAAAAGCCGGCATTTTAAATTTGGGAGGCAGGGGGACCTCAACGAATAAGCATAATTCTGTGAAGTTCGTGGCGTGGATTTCAGCACCACCCATTTTCATCAATTGCTTTTGTATCTTGTCCAACTATTCTTTCAGCTGCTCTGACTCCTTAGATATGGGGGCAACTTTCTCGGCAATTGGTTGGATTTCACTTTGTGCTGCTAGGGGGGAAATGATTGCGAGAGGGTTAAGGCTAGTCAATGCCCCAACATAGGCTCCATTGTTCCTAATCTCATCCTCTTCATACTGCTGGTCGACATAGTGCGCAGTGAGGGTGGGATTCTCATGCTGGTGTTGCATGGACTGAGTGGGAATGACATGAGTAGGGGTTGGGTGAGCCCATTAGGGATGAGGGAAAGTTTGTTGGGTGATGGGATGAGTGGAAGTTAGATTTTAGAGCAGGGCCTGATGAGGCCATTGAGCATGGGGAAAGGTTTGGAGATGGCCTTGGAGTGTGGGGCCATGGGAAAATTGGGTTTGAGGTATGGTTTGGGTTTGACCCGGGTGTGAAGGTTGGGGGTGGGTGACATTTTGGGGGTATTGTGGGGGGTATTGGTTTTGGGCTTGGGTTTGGGCCGTGAAACCTTGGGAGGGTTGGGCCATGAAGCCTTGGTCATTAGAGGTTTGGGCCATGGGCCATTGACAGGTTTGGGCCATGGGCCCTTGGTGGGTTTGGCCCATTGGGCCTTTATGGGTCTGGCTCATTGGACCTTGGTATGCGTGGGTGGTTGGGTTTTGGGCCAATGGGCCTTGGGACATGTGGGAAATGGAGGTTTGGGTGGTGTGGATGATGGGGGGTTGATGGGGATCATGGGGGAGTGAGGCATGGAGATTGGCTAGGGTATGGGATGGGTTCATGAATATGGGGTGTGGAGGAGAGGAGACATTTTGGGAAGCCTTCCACATGGAGTAGGCTTGGAACATCTCCTCCATCATGGTCATGGAAAGAGGGTTGGATGGAGATGGTGGATTTAAGGGGTGATGAGATGTAGATGGGGTGAATGTGGTGGGTAAATTGGGCATGGTCCCGGTAAAATTGGGAATGACCCGGGTAACGGATGGGATATGGGTTGTATTGGAGGGTTGAAGTGGGGCATTGGCAAAGGGGGATGGGTTGGGAATGCTTAGGGATGATGATGGGTAAAGTATGGGTGTTTGAGAAAAATCGGGCATGGCCCCGGAAAAAATGGGCATGACCTGGGTAGATGGGAGGAATTGTGGGGGGTTGGATAAGGTGGAGGTGACATAGGTGAATGAGGGTGGATCAAGCCTATATGGGTAAGATGGAAAATGGGATATGGATGTGGGTGGGGAAAATTGGGTTGGGCTTTGTATGGATGTGGATAAGAAATGTGTTGGATTTGGCATGGATATGGGAGGGAAAATGGGCATGATTTGGGCAAAAGATGAGGAATGGGGGGGTTGATTTTGGATATTTTTGGAAGTGGTGGTTGGGAAAATGGGGGTACCAAAGGACCCGATAATTGTAAAAGGTGATTGGGTGAGGGGGATGGTGGAAAAAACTTCTCTCAAATGGGAGTGGGTTGGAGAATGTGGCAGGGATGAGTCGGGATCGGCGTAAGCCAGGTCCTCTACCCACGACATTGTTTGTTGGCGGGTTGGGTATGGGTGCCTTGGATAAGGCCCGAAAAATTTCCTCCTTTCCCTATGGGATGCTGGAGGGTAAGATGATGCCATTATGCCGGCACCACAAAGACTCTAGTTTTTAGGTTTTTTTTATTTTTAATTTTTTTAGAAAGAATTTTTTTGTAAAAAATAAAGGTTCTGAGGCCTTCGAATTCCCTTCTTAGGTGACTTTCTTACCCTAATTTAGGACTCGCGGCGACGATTCTGAAGTGCTTCGAAAAAATCAAAGGAGGACCTTTGATCTATTGAAGGCACTGAAATCGAGGCGAACAACCCGATCCCCCAAAATGAATAAAAAGGAAGTTACCTTCTTTTGATCTGCGGGGGTGTATTGGGAGACTCGGGATGTGGAAAGGGCCACAGATTCAGGCTGCTGCTGTCCAGAACAGGCTTGGCGCAACTAATACATGCGCCAGGCTAAAAATGCCCCTATTTTACATTGGTGCAACTATTAGTTGCGCCAAGGTATAATTTCAGAAATTTTGCACTGGCGCAACTAATATTTGCGCCAGGCTAAAATGGGGCTCCAGATGTTTATGATAGCAGCAAACAACACCCGAAATGAGCCTCTTTTTTTGGTTTTTGTGGAAGCTAGGCTTCCGAAAACTGACTGATTTTTTAGTGAATCGTTCTCTCCTCACCGAACCTAAGGGTTTGAGTCCGGTATAACTCGCTAGCGCACTCCCCAAAGGGTTTTAAGCTTGTAGGAATAGGTGACCCACCTGATATACCTCCGGCACAAGCGCCTTCTCAGATACTAGGTGGGCTGGGACTTTTCTGGATCATCACCACTAGGAGCCGCCGCCATACTAAGACCCGGGTGGTTGTATGTATGTCAAATAACTCAACCCTTTAAAATCTACCCTGTAAAAAAAACAAATTGATTAAGTCCCCTTTTCTTGGTTCAATTTTAATTAATTTTTTTTAAAGCCCTTTTTTTAATGAAAGCTTTCTTTAGTTCAAAAATTAGGGGTGATGATCCCGTGTCGCCACTACGGGCCAGCGTCCATTGTTAGAATATGTTTGCACAAGTAGGCCCGCCAATCGACTAAGGTACTTTAAATGACGGGAATTTAAAGAAAATTAAAAGACAATGAGCAAGTAGGCCCGCTAATCGGCTAAGACACTAAAATGACTGAAAAGTAAAGAAAATTAAAAGAAAATGCACATGTAGGCCCGCCGATCGGCTAAGGCACGTAAATGACGAAAAAGTAGGGGTGAGTAAAAATAAAAAATAAAAACTAATACAAAAAATAGCAAAAAGGTTAGTAAAATCAAAAGTAAATGGCCAAATTTCAAGGAGAAGCTCTACAAGCTATCCCCAGCAGAGTCGCCATCTGTTCAACCGTAGGATTTTTTGACGATCCTGTCGTGACGATGCACTCTCTAACAAAAATATAGTCGCCACCCAGAGCTTTTGGTGTCCCGAGAAACCTAGATCATTTTTATAAGCACTGAAGTACCACATATATGACTGAATCCGGTCCACACCAAAGGTTCTTGGGTAGGGGCTTCGGTTATCGATTGGGAAGCTGTTAGTCACCCAATCAACCTGCTTAATGCGATCTCTACTTATGGCCAAAATAAAAATTATATAAAAGAAAAAGGCTTCCTTTTACCTAAAGGGGATTAAAATCCTATTTGTGCCTCTACGTTCCTACTGAAAATTCGGCGGCGTAGCGGCACAAATGGGAGGATGGAGGAATGACTAAGAAGATAGAGGAATAGAGGGGAGAGCCGGAGCTCTCAGGCCCTTATTGCACCGTTGAAGAGCCTTGCGTTGGCTTGCTTTGATGACCTTTTAAAGGCTTGTATGGTGGAAAAAGGGGTTCTAACTTCCAAGGCTTGTTAGCTAAGAGGTAGGGAGGGAAGGCAAATTGATAGCACACACCTAACCTAGAGGTTTTTTATGAAAGGTAAGGCTTGAAAGGAGGATTATCAATTCTGAAATTTGTATGAGAAATGGTGCACCAAAGGGAGAAAGATCTTCTCACTTTAAGCTCTTTCTCTCTTAGATAATTTTCTCAACCCTTAACCCAAGGGGAGGGGGGCTCTATTTATAGGAAAAGGGTATGTTAGGAGGCTACTTAGGTGCTAATTGGGATTAGAAATTAGGTAATCTCTAATTTAAGGTTTCCTAGGATTTTGAGAGCTTCGAAAGGTGTGAAGGTAATTTTAATGGTGGATGATAGGTTGGCGTTTCAAATCACTTAAGGGCTACCAATAGGCACTAAAAGGGTGCCATAGGACTATCAAAATGCACCTCAAAGATCAAGGTGGTCAACAAGTCAAACCCTAATATCAATTTTCGAGGAAAAAACTAGAGGTCACTGCTCATATGTTTGGCGCAACTATTAATTGTGCTAGACATATGCACAGTAAAACAGTGCATGAATAGTACCTGGAAGTTGGCTCCCCGAGGTGGGGTCCACCTTAATGCTAGCGCAACTAATAGTTGCACCAAGCTTACTTCAGACCGCCATATCTTTGCGTACACAGCTCCGATTAGGGTGATTCTTGGACCATTGGAAAGCTGAGGACTTCTATTTTTAATGATATGAGATTCAATCATAGTAGATGGTCATAGCTAGTCCCAATGCACCACTCTTCATCCATGGCTCGAAAAAACAAGGTTCAGGTCCGGAATGGGTTCTAAGGGTCGAGATCGGTTTCTAAGGGTTCGGGAAGGTTCCAAAGGGATCTAGGGTGATTCCTAAGGTTTCGAAAGGGTTCCTTACATGCCATCAAAATCTCGGTGATGCTCTTCTCTTGAAATGTATTTTGATCGGGCCTTGGGTAAAATTTAGGTGTCTACAAGTAGAGAGTGAGAAGTAGAGAGCCCGAGCTTCATGGGGCTGGCCTTCGTGCATTAATCCATTCAAGCGGTTTGCTGCTACTGTCAGTGGTTAGCTTTGAGCTCGAGCAGGCTAGGGTTAGGTTTTGATCATCTCTTTTTCTATTTTTTCTTCTCTCTTAGCCCAACACTTGCTGGCAATATCCTTTGTGGGGAGGTTTCAACCAAATGGCGCCAACCAAGTGACAATAGCTGCAAGCATGAGTATTGGATTGGAATACATCAAAATTTCAGAATGCTAAATTTTTTCAACTATATTAGATTCATGAAATTTATAATGACAGCACCTCAACCATACAACAGTACAAACATGCACACTAACATCAGGTCTATGCACATTCAATTCAGATGACAAATATGCACATGAAATATCCCCAACAGGTTTTTGGCGCCGCTGCTGGGGAGTTTTGATCTAGATAGTAGATCTGAGTATTTCATTTTGTAGATATGATTTTTTCTTTAATTTTTAATGCATTCAAACTGTTTGAATATATGTTTGTTGCAGTTTTTGTATAGAAAACCTGTTTTAAACTGCAGTAATCCTAAATTCTCTGAGTTTTATTCTTTGCCTTCTAGCTATTTGAATAAATGCTACTATAGCTTTTGCAATTTTTACAGAAATGAGGCTGTGGCCTGAGTTTTTTCTTTTTGTTTTTATCAATATGCTTGATTAAGGTATTGCTACAGTTTTTGAATTTTTACAGATCTGGAGCAGTAGCCACAAGAGAAGCAAATGGATTGCAGCTAGAGCAGATCTGCCTGAGTTTGCATCCTCTTCTCCTTTACATTCATTTTCAATTTTTAAATTCTTTAAGACCAGCAGTTTTGTTGTGTTTGGTGTTTGTCTTGATTTTAATTTCTGCTGTCATTTAAGGCATGCTGTTTTTTTTTTTTAACAAAACCAAATAAAAAATAAAGAAAATGTAAACACAAACAATTAATTTTTCTAATTTGTTTCTTATTATTTTTCAATAGTAGTAAATAAGAGCTCTTGTTGAGCCTAGGCTGATCAAAAACACATAAAAAGTAAAAAATTATAGAAACATAAAAATTTTCTCCAAATGGGCTGTTTTCCTTTGCCTACATTCATATACCCCATTTGGAACTGTTGAGATCATGATTTTTAATTTTAAATCATGATGGTTAATGAGCAGTGGCTCATATTTTTGCTTTTAAAATTCATTGGAGCCTCTGCATTCATTCACTTTCAAGATTTTTTAGCATAAATAGGTCTCAGCTGTGTACGAATCCTACTTTTAACTGTGTACATCCATGCTGACATTACTTCAAAATTTTTATTGATTCATACATATTCTCAGCAATTTCTCAATACAAAACACACACAACAGCAAAGAGGGATTTCTCTTAGCACAGGGGACTCAAGATTGATTCTTAGGAGATTCTGCTTTAGGAATTTTAGTTTAACTTTTGTTTTTAGATTGCTGATTTTTCTTTCTTAGGTTAATGTGTGTCCTAGTTTTACTATTTTTCTTTAATTTTTGTAGTTTTGTATTCAGTTCTAACTTTGTTTTCCTGATTTTGTATCTGTTCTTCTATTTTAATAGTAATTTTTCTGCATTTGTATATCATTTTTTTTTTCCAGTCTTCTGATCCTATATTCAGTTTTGAACTTTTATTTTCTGCTGCATATAGCTGTTATTTTTCTGCTTAATTTTCTTTCTCATTTTTACCCTGTTGCCCCTGGTTACTCAGTGTGTAAACATTGAGGACAATGTTCGACATAGGTTTGGGGGTATGGCATGTGTGCCAATGAAATAAGTTAATGCTAGTGCAGCTATGTTAAACTTTTTTTTTAAAATAAATTGATTTCCCACCTGATTTTTTGAAAAAGAGGAAATTAAAAACTTTTAAAACTGATGTGTTGTAGTTCTAACATTTTTCATGAAGTAAATGTCAAGAGTTTTCCAAAAATTAATGCTTAGTGAACTTGAAAGAGAGAAAACTACGACGATACACCCCAAAAATTTGATGGAAGACCATACCCAGTGAGATTTGTGCCTGAAAAATTTTCTTTGAAGAGTGTCTTGGCAATTTTTCTGCTCTAAGGACTGATTGGATATAGTTTTGCTCACTAGAAGTCATACATATCCAAGTTGAAACAACTTGACAACATTTATGACATTGAGGACATGAAGTAAGGCCATCCTTCAGACAGTTTGAACCTAAAATTTACCACCTTTGAACTGCCCTTGATACACACCATTTTAGCCTTAAAAATTTAAGCTTTTCTTTGATAAAAACCAGAAAATTTAAACCCAAAACCTCTTTTCCCTATTTAAGTTCATCCTCAATCTGAGAATTTAGGAAATGGAAGGAGAAGTGAGGTTAGAGGAGTAATGTTTGACATTTGGTTGAAACAGAAGAAAGTACATTTGGTGGCAGATGCAGCATTCCAGCCCATGAAAAGAAAAAAGGAGAAAAATACAAAAAGCATACAAAAAGAAAAGAAAAATAGAAAAGTAAAACAAAAGAGTGAGAAAGAGAAGTCATTTCATTGAAACAAATTGAAAAAAAGATTAGAAATTGATCACTTCAAATATGGAAATTCAAGAAGAAGATGAAGGTGAGCTGAAATGAAGAAGGTGTTGTCATGACCACCTCCTTATCTTACTGATTTCTTAATTTTGAATCTCATTCCACCCTTTCATTCTTTATAAACCTCACCCATAAGCCACATTAGAACCCAATAAAAAGACCCTACTGATCTAAAATGGATTGAGCTGTCATGTGGAAATGAGGATTTGTTTAATATATGGTGAAAAGAGTTCAGAAAATTTCAGAAATTAGAGCAATGCCTATGCTCATGCTTGCAGTCCTATTTGAGGGCTGCAACTGCTCTTGAGCTATGTGAAATGATGCAGCCTTCTATTTTTGTTGTGAGTGACAACCCTGGTAAGACTTGGGTTTGAAATTAAAGTTTGTTGGGGGCATTATCAAAATAGAATTCTCAACTTAAAAGTGAGCTCTACATTAATTTTCATGCACAATGCCTTGACATAAGCTGATTGATAGTGAAGGAATTACAGCAGAATTTCAGTTTTAAACTGATGTTTTTCTGCTGAAAATCCTCTAAAATTAAATGAACAAGATGTGGAATGAATTTTATTTTACTTGAACTCTGTTTTACCATGTTGCATTAGTATTAACTGATTTTATTGGAGAAGTTTGTGGGTACCTTCACTGAAAACCCTCAGGAGACTCCACTCCTCCATTAGAGATCACCTAGGGGTTCAAAAGGATTGGTGCATATGCTAAATGAATTTGTGTTCCCTACGAAAGTGGCATTTAGCTTTGTAGGTTATTTGTTTTAAACACTTCACTTTGCTCGAGGACTAGCAAAGGTCAGGATTGGGGCTGTTTCAGTCATTGGCTTTTACCATTTTCTACCCTTTTAAACTTGGCTTTTGATAGGACTTAGAGTATTTAATACTTGCTTTTAATGTTGTTTAGCAGCAATGAGGTAATTGCATCCTTAAGTGCAGTTTTGCAGTTAGAAGTGTCAATAAGAGGGGTTTTGGAATCAATCCACAGTTGAGAATGAGAGATGAATGGAATGGCTTCAGCCCAGGCACATTGGAGGTGTTTTGAGGGTCACTTTCAGCAGCTACATGGCTGCAATGCATTCTCAAAGTGCTGCAATGAACACGCTTGAGCAGCAATGAATGCACACATGAACTCTATCTTCAGTTGCAGCAGCCACCAAAAGGGTTCAACACCGCATGCAGCAGCAACACATTAGAACTCAGCAGTTCAGTAGATGCAACACTTCAATATACAGCCCAGGCCATGGGAGCAGCTGCACATTTATTAGTTGGTGCATACATCAACAAGTTGCAGCAATATGAACCTCAAAGCAAGGTAGCTGCTGTAGTTAAATCTTGAACATTGGATGTAAACACCAGCAGCCCCTTGAACCCCTCAAAATAACCAGCTGCACCCATCCAAGCCATGCAATTTGCACACCTTCAGCAACCCCTCATCCAAGCCTTGCAACCTTCCTAAATACAGTATTCCATGCAATGGTACATCAACTTGTCAAGAAGACTGAAATTCAACCTAAGTTCTACAGGCTGGAAGCAACCCCCTGAAGTGTATAAGCTGCTGAATGGAGGCTTGGAGGCTTGGACCTGTCAACTTGGAGAATGAAAGCAACAGCAGCTATAATAGAAGTATTTGAGCATTAATGCACACTCAAGCAGCCACTCCCACAGCTCCATCAATCCTCTCGAGAGCTCCTTCGCACCTTCGAACTTGTCAACTAGTTGTTTTAGAAGCTTCAGCAGCATGTCAAGTTGCACCAGCAATCCTGTCGAGTGGTACATGCAATGGCATAGGAACCTATCGACCATTTGGGGTTAGAACCTGTCGACAGCATGAAGCTGCAGCCCTACACTCAATCCTCTTGAAAACTTAAGGCTGCGGCACCCATTCTCATTTATCCTATCGACTACAGCAACTCCCAGCTCCAACCAACCTCCCATCAATCCTCTCCTCCCCTTGAACCTCTTGAAATACATTGTAAACTCCCAAACCTGTTGACCATCCCCGCTTCAGCCTTCTTCTACATCCTGTCGACTTGTGCATGAAAACTTTCCAGCCAATCCTATCGACAACTATCTCTTCTGCAGATTTTATCCTCTCGAGTGGATACTCAACAGCTTCAGAACCTCCCATGCAACCTGTTGAGATACCCAAGCTTACCTTCAACCAACCTCTTGACTAGCAGCTCCAAATAGCGACCAACCTATCGAGATACACCACCCATCCTCACGAAGAGGCACCTGGAGCTGCTGCCTTTCGAATCTCCAACTCCCATCCTCTCAACATCTTATTGAAGCTGCTACACTCCAAACCAACCTCTCGAATTACACCTTCTATCCTCACGACACGTTACCTGAAGGTGCTGCCCTTCATCTACTCCACTCACCAACCTGTCGAACAGTAGTTGCACTTCATCAGCCATCCTCTCGAGTTGCACCAAGAAACCATTGTACCTATCGAGTGCTTGAAGTAAACCCATTGAATGGTTGCTGAAGCCAATGATTTACTTCTCAAGCAAATGCAACTGGTCCTCTCGAATTACAAAACAACAGCTACCCCATTCAGCTTTCCTCTTGAGTACATACCACATGCTCTAAAGTTCATCTTCTCCACTGCACTGCTGGAGCTATAGAGTTTAATAAAGCTGCAAATCTAAACCCTCATCAGCCCATAGCTTTTCAAGCTAATCCAACTTAGGCCCCATTGAGTTTCAACGATCAAAACTGCTGATGTTACTGTGCAGCCATGGCATTGAGCATGTTTCCAACTGAGGGCTCTTCAGAAATAATAACAGCAGGGGTATTTTGGGTAGCACAGAGGATGGTGAGTTTTATTTAGGGCATTCCCAGCAGTTTGGGTACTATTATTTGACGTGTGTAGTAGCGAATGTTCTTGGTTGGCAAGGGAAGATTTGGGAATTCCAAAGCATGAAAGAGATCTGCACATGGGCAAGTGATTTGCAAAAATTAAATGAATAATGTAGCTGGAGTTATATTTTTGGGTAAAATATTATTGATTGGCAGGGACAATTTCGAAACTCCACAGTAGGGATAGCTACCCACAGGTGCAAAACTGATTTCTAAATCTTTGGTGGGAAGCTTCAACTGAGCACAACAGAATTGGATCCCTCTCTTCTCTCTAATTGGTTGGAATGCTAAGCACATGGATTAGCATAAATTAAAATCGAATTCTCTCCTCTGATTGGTTGCAATCCAAAGCACATGGATCACTGCACTTGTATAAATAAGACTCCTTGCTACTGTAATTTCTCAACAAGGAATCCATAGAATAACTTTGGTTCTTCTTAGCTCATTTAGGTTTAGTTTAGCTTTATTTTTCTTTTTATCTTCACCCTTCTCTCCCTAATCTAGCTTGTTGGATTAGATCTAAGTAGTATCTCAGATCTGGTTTTTAATTATAATTTGGCATGAAGGCCTTGTGGATTGATGCACAGACTACAGATCTGAGAATAAGGTAATTGTAAGTAATTTTTTATTCAATGAATTATTGACTTTAATGTCCAATTAAATCTAGAGATCTTGTAGTTTCATTAGATGTCTATAGGATCCATGTATTTGGGAATAGCCCATTCAGTTTCTAGTAGATCTAATACTTACCATTTGATTTCCCTTGGTTTAATATCCCTGTGGATGCCTGAGCTGGTAACCTTGCATCAACAACATCTGTAGTGATTTTACTATTTCAATCTGAACCATTGGATTGGATGAAGTCTATAGGATGATCTGTGAGCATTCAAGTGGACAGCACATACCCTTAAGATCAGTCTAAGACATTGGTTTGGTTTGAATTTTTCTACCTTGCACTTAAGCTTGTAGCCAAGTGAAGGAAAGCTACAAATTCATATACCTTGGTCTGTTTTGCAAAAGAAAACCATGCCCTAGCTGTCTATTTCCCATCATTTTTTATTTTATTTCACCATCCATCTTCCTCAATCTTTTAGTTTAGTTTTATATTTTAGTTTTATAAATTAGATCTAGTGACACGCGAAGAACTCTTTTTCTTCTTAGATTTAGGCTAGAATTGTTAGATCTGTAGCTAGATCTAGAGGTCTACTACCTTTTAGGTTTTAGATCACTACTCCCTGTGGGACAAACTCTACTTATTAAAACTTACTACAAATTGACCCTATATCCTATAGGTCAGGGATAATTTTAGTGTGCTGATTCCATCCTCTGTTTTACTTTGATTTTAAATTGTTTGTATCACACATAATAAATCAGCACATGAAATATCCGCAACAAGTTTTTGGCGCCGTTGCCGGGGAGTTTTGATCTAGATAGTAGATCTGAGTTTTTCATTTTGCAGATATGATTTTTTCCTTAATTTTTAATGCATTCAAACTGTTTGAATATATGTTTGTTGCAGTTTTTATTTAAAAAACCTATTTTAAACTGCAGTAATCCTGAATTCTCTGAGTTATATTCTTTGCCTTCTAGCTATTTGAATAAATGCTACTGCAGCTTTTGCAATTTTTATAGAAATGAGGCTATGGCCTGAGTTTTTCATTTTGTTTTTGTCAATATGCTTGAATAAGGTATTTGAAGGTGATCAAACCCAAATTCTTGTTGCGGATATTTCAGGTGTTGATTTATTGTGTGTGATAAAAATAATTTAAAATCAAAGTAAAACAGAGGATGGAATCAACACACTAAAATTATCCTAGACCTGCAAGATACAGGGTCAATTTGTAGCAAGTTTTAATAAGTAAGAGTTTGTCCCACAAGGAGTAGTGATCTAAAACCAAAAAGGTGTATAGTAGACCTCCAAATCTGGTTACAGATCTAGCAATTCTAGACTAAATCTAAGAAGAAAGAGGGTTCTTCGGGTGTCACTAGATCTAATTTATAAAAGTGAAATATAAAACTAAACTAAAAGATTGAGGAAGATGGATGGTGAAATAAAATAGAAAATGATGGGAAATAGACAGCTAGAGCCTGGTTTTCTTTTGTAAAATAGATTAAGGTATGTGAATATGTAGCTTTCCTTCACTTGGCTACAAGCTCAAGTGCAAGGTAGAAGAATTCAAACCAAACCAATGGCTTAGACTGATCTTAAGGGTATGTGCTGTCTACTTGAATGGTCACAGATCATGCTATAGACGTCATCCGATCCAATGGTTCAGATTGAAATAGTAAAATCACTACAGATGCTATGGATACAAGGCTACAAGCTCAAGCATCCACAGGGATATTAAACCAAGGAAAATCAGATGGTAAGCAATAGATCTACTAGAAACTGAATGGGCTATTCCCAAATACATGCATCCTACAGACATCTAATGAAACCACAAGATCTTTAGATTTAATTGGACATTAAAATCAACAATTCATTAAATCAAAAATTGCTTACAATGATCTTGTTCTCAGATCTGTAGTCTGTGCATCAATCCACAAGGCCTTCATGCCAAATTACAATTAAAAACCAGATCTAAGCTACTACTTAGATCTAATCCAACAGCTGAATTAGGGAGAGAAGGGGGAAGAGAAAAAGAAAAATAAAGCTAAACTAAACCTAAATGAGCTAAGGAGAACTAAAGTTATTCTATGGATTCTTTGCTGAGAAATTACAACAGCAAGGAGTTTTATTTATACACATGCAGTGATCCAAGTGCTTTGAATTGCAGCCAATCAGAGGAGAGGATCTAATTTCAGTTTATGTTAATCTATGTGCTTAGCATTTCAACCAATTAGAGAGAAGAGAGGGATCCAATTCTGTTGTGCTCAGATGAAGTAGTTTGTTCCTGCCAAGAATTTCTCCTAAAAATAGTTTGCACATGTGGGCAGCTATCCCTGCTATGGAGTTTCGAAATTGACCCTGCCAATTAATAATATTTTACCCAAAAATATAACTGCAGCTGCATTATTCATTTAATTTTTTAAATCAATTGCCCATGTACAGACTTCTTTCATGCCTTGGTCCAAATATGTCCTTGTGAGCTAGAAGTACCTAGCTGCACCTCTTTATAATTGCTGTCAACAAAATGAACCCAAGCTGCTGTTATTACCCCTCCTATCCATTATTATTTCCAACTACAGCCCAATATATCTTCTGCTACTGTTTATTTCCAAAACAGCCCCCAAATTGAATCCAATTTGATAAACTGCTGGGGTCTTGAAAATATTCAATCAAATGGCTGCAATTGTAGTAACCTCAATAAATTGTCAGCTGACACTCAATAGAGTTTGATGGGCCTGAGCTGGATCAGTTGCAGGCATATAGGCCAACTGCTTCTTCAGTAGTAAGGTGGGGAAGATGAAGTCGAGAAGATAAAATCTGCTGAAAAGAAGTCCTCGACAGGTTTGATGGGAGCTTAGGTCTGCTAGTCGATAAGTGATGGTTGGAAGTTAAAAGGGCAGCAGCTTCAGCAAGATGTCGAGAGGATAAAGGTGGTGTAGAGGATTTGTTTGTGAGGATGTGGGTTATAGGCAGTAGCTTCAGAAAGATTTCATGAGGATTGGAGGTTTGATTCAAGAGGTTGGTTTGGAGTGTAGCAGCTTCAGCAAGATGTCGAGAAGTTAGTGAATGGGGCTGCAAAGGTGTCGACAGGTAGTGGGCATAGAGAGCTGAGGAGTCGAGAGGTTGCCGGATGGTTTAGAGGCAGAGATTGACAGGATGAAGCTTGGGAGTTAGCTGAAGCTTTTAGATGTCGACAGGATTGGAAGGTGCTTCAAGTTGACAGGTTCTACTATGCTCTCATGAAGGTGTCGACAAGATGAAGTGGGGTTCTTAGCGATTTTCCTTGGAGTGCTCGATAGTTTCTGAAGGTGGGAAAGCTGCACTTTGATAGGTTTAAGCTTAACTAGTCGACAGGTTCTAGTGCACATTTGTTCTCTTTGATGGGTTCTGATGTTGTTGCTTTTATAAGTCGATAGGTAGGCTTTAAATGCACATCGACAGGTTCAGTTGCTTGAAGGTTCCACTCTGAAGCTAAAGCATATACCAATCGATAGGTATGGTTTATAGCTAATAGAGTCGACAGGTTGCTACTCTTTAATGGTGCAACTCGATAGGTTTTTAAGCTCTACTTCTCTATTCGATAGGTTGCTGAAAAGCAGCTCTTTCCCTTCGCTAGGTTGGAGTTTTGGGAGCTGCACTCTTCGAGAGGATGGCGGGTTGGAGTGCAGGTGCTAGAGAAGATTGTTGGAGCTTCACTCAAGAGGTTGAATCCTTGACAGGTTTGCTTCATATTTTGTTGTTTTTTACTTCAATTTGCCAGGTTCTACTATTGGTCATCAGCATACCTTTCAAGAGGATGAAGAGTTGCCCGATTTGGGAGGATCCTAAAGCTTTAACTACTTGAATACATTTCTTTATCAGTGGAATTTATATTCAACAACCTGCATTGCTTCTATCGTGCACCTAGCTATTTAGTGTGCAGTTGTTCTGTCTCGAGTTGCTTTCTGTAGTGTGCAACTAATGTGTGTGCACACAGCTCCCCACATTTTGCTGTTGCTTGAAATGGTGAACCAAATGATTATGCACGTAGCTCAAAATGTCGCTGAGTTGATTGCTGCAATGTGCCCATTGCAAATGTTACTGAGCCTCCTGATTGCTTAAGTCCTCAATGTGATGGTTGATGTGGTTCATAAGGTCCAAGAACCTGCTGCTGCACTTCTTCCTCATGTGTGAAAGCACATCTCTCTCTCTCTGTGCTCTTAAATGCTTCCAAATTCCTCCTTAATGGCACCTTTAATCCACAAAACTGCACTAAGCCTGCAATTACCTCTTTACTGCAAATCAACACTAAAAAGAAATTATTAAATACTCTGAGGCTTAGTAAAATGTGATAAAAATCATTGACTAATATACCCCCAAACATAACCTTTGCTAGTCCTCGAGCAAAGTGAAATTTAAAATAATTATCCTACAAAACTAAATACCACTTTTGTAGGGAACACGGGTGCATTTGGCACATGCACCAAGCCTTTTAAACCCCTAGGTGATCTCTAGTGGAGGAGTGGAGTCTCCTGAGGGTTTTCAGTGAAGGTACCCACAAACTTCTCCAATAAAATAAGTTAATACTAATGCAACATGCTAAAATAGAGTGCAAGTAAAATAAAATTCATTCCACTCCTTGTTCATTTAACTTTAGAGGATTCTTAGTAGAAAAAATAGTAGTTTAAAACTGAAATTCTACTGTAATTTCTTCACCATCAATCAGCTTATGTCAAGGCATTGTGCATGAAAATTAATGCAAAGCTCACCTTAATTTTGAGAATTCTGTTTTGATAATGCCCCCAATAAACTTAATTTCAGACTCAAGTCTTACCAGGGCTGTCACTCACAATAAAAATAGAAGGGTGCATCATTCCACACAGCGCAAGAGCAGTTACAACCCTCAAATAGGACTGCAGGCATGAGCATAGGCATTGCTCTAATTTCTGAAATTTTCTAACTCTTTTCACCATAGATCACACAAATCCTCATCTCCACATGACATCTCAATCCATTTCAGATCAGTAAGGACTTTTTATTGGATTGTAATGTAGCTTATAGGTGAGGTTTATAATGAATAAAAGGGTAAGGAAGGATGAGAAATCAATAAGGTAAGGATGTGGTCATGATACCTTCTTCATTTCAGCATAAATCCATCTACTTCTTGAATTTTCATATTTGAAGTGATCAGTTTATAATCCTCTTTTCAATTTTTCAATGAAATGACTTCTCTTTCTCACTCTTTTGTTTTGCTTTTCTATTTTTATTTTCTTTTTGTATGCTTTTTATATTTTTCTCCATTTTTTTCTTTTTATGGGCTGAAATGCCACAACTGCCACCAAATGTGCTTTCTTCTCTTTCAACCAAATGTCAAACCTAGCTCCTCTAACCTCATTTCTCCTTCCATTTCTTGATTTCTCTAATTAAGGGTGAACTGAAATGGGTTAAGGGGGTTTTGGGTTCAAATTTTCTAGTTTGTATCAAAGAAAAATTGAAAATTTTAAGGCTCAAATGGTGTATATCAAGGGCGGTTCAAAGGTGGGAAATTTTAAGCTCAAACTATTCTAGGGATGGCCTTACTTTATGTCTTCAATGTCATGAATGCTGTCAAGATATTTTAACTTGGATTTGCCTAACTTCTAATGATCAAGACTAGATCCAATCAGTCCTGAGAGCAGAAAAATTGCCAAAACACTCCTCAAAGAAATTTTATTCAGGCCCAAATCTCATTGGGTATGGTCTTTCATCAAATTCCTGGGGTATATCCTCACAGTTTTCTCTCTTTTCAGGTTCACTAAGCATCAATTTTAAAAAATTCTTGACATTTTCTTCATGAAAAATGTTAGAACTACAGCACATTTCAGTTTTAAAAGGTTTTTAATTTCCTCTATTTCAAAAATCAGGTGGGAAATCACTTTATTTTCAAAAAATTTATTCAACAAAGCTGCACTAGCATTAACTTATTTCATTGTCATACCTACCATACCTCCAAACCTATGATGAACATTATCCTCAATGTTTACACACTGAGTAACCAGGGGCAACAGGATAAAAATGAGAAAGAAAAATAAGTAGAAAAAAACTATATGCAGCTGAAAATAAAAGTGCAAAACTGAATATAGGATCAGAAGACTGGAAAAAATGACATACAAATGCAAAAAAATTACTGCAAAAATAGAAGAACATATACAAAATCAGGAAAACAAAGTTAGAACTGAATACAAAACTACAAAAATTGAAGAAAAACAGTAAAACTAGGACACACATTAACCTAAGAAAGAAAAATCAGCAATCTAAAAATAGAAATTAAACTAAAAATCCTAAAACAGAAAATCCTAAGAATCAACCCTGAGTCACCTATGCTAAGAGAAAGCCCTCTGTGTTGTGGAGTGTGTTTTGTACTAAAAAATTACTGAGAATGTGTATGAATCAATAAGAATTTCCAAGTGATGTAAGCCTTAATGTACACAGTTAAAAATAGGATTCATACACAGCTAAGACCCATGTATGCTAAAAAAATCTTGAAAGTGAATGAATGCAAATGCTCCAATGAATTTTCAAAGCAAAAATATGATCCACTGCTCATTAGCCTTCATGATTTAAAATTCAAGAACCATGATCTCAGCAGTTCTAGATGAGGTAATCCCCTAGGATTACACAGGTTCGGGTTCTATCCTTTAGTGAAAAAGGAAAGAGTCCCAGCCTTGTGGCTTCCTCCCCCAAACCTGAAATGTGAAAGTGGTGCACAGTCCTAAAAATTCATCAATGTGCTTGTAGGGGTCCTCTTTACTCAGTCCATGGTATGAGGGCATCATTTGGATAATGGATGATTTGATCTCATAATTCCCTTGAATAGCAGGGAATTGAATGCAAAAGAGAGATGTGTATGCCCCTGGTGCATTGAATTCCATCAAGGTTTTCAATTGCTCACCCATTGCAAATGGCACAAAAATATATACACAGCAGTAAAATAGATTTCAGCAAACACAAATGAAAAAATTCAGTAGAAAATAAGATAAAAAATAACCAGAAAACACAGCAGAACTGATGGTTTTAACGAATGAAAAATTGAAACTACAAACAAGGGAGAAGGGGATATAAACTCAAGCAAATCAGCTCCAGCTACAATCCATAGGCTCCACTTGTAGCCACTGCACCAGATCTGCAAAAATCCAACAACTGCAGCAGTACCTTATTCAATCATATTGACAAAAACAAAAAAGAAAAACTCAGGCCACAGCCGCATTTCTGCAAACAAATGCAGAAGGCTACAACAACATTTATTCAAATAGCTAGAAGGCAAAGAATAAAACTCTGAAGATTCACATTACTGCAGTTCAAAATAGGTTTTCTATACAAAAACTACAGCAAACATTTAATCAAACAGTTGGAATGCAATGTGCATGTTTAAAACAAAAACAACAATAAAACTAAAAAAAAATTAAATCTATAAAAATGAAAAACTCAGATCTACTAACTAGATCAAAACCCCTCGACAACGGTGCCAAAAACTTGTTACGGATATTTCATGTACTGATTTATTGTGTGTGATAAAAACAATTTAAAATCAAAGTAAAACAGAGGATGGAATTAGCACACTAAAATTATCCTAGACCTGCAAGATACAGGGTCAATTTGTAGCAAGTTTTAATAAGAGTTTGTCCCACAGGGAGTAGTGCTCTAAATCATAAAAGGTGCATAGTAGACCTCTAGATCTGGCTATAGATCTGGCAATTCTAGCCTAAATCTAAGAAGAAAGAGAGTTCTTCGGGTGTCACTAGATCTAATTTATAAAACTGAAATATAAAACTAAACTAAAAGATTGAGGAAGATGGATGGTGAAATAAAATAGAAAATGATGGGAAATAGACAGCTAGGGCCTGATTTTCTTTTGCAAAACAGATCAAGGTATGTGAATCTATAGCTTTCCTTCACTTGGCTACAAGCTCAAGTGCAAGGTAGAAGAATTCAAACCAAACCAATGGCTTAGACTGATCATAAGGGTATGTGCTATCCACTTGAATGGTCACAGATCATCTTATAGACTTCATCCGATCTAATGGTTCAGATTGAAATAGTAAAATCACTACAGATGCTATGGATGCAAGGCTACAAGCTCAAGCATCCACAGGGATATTAAACCAAGGAAAATCAGATGGTAAACAATAGATCTACTAGAAACTGAATGGGGTATTCCCAAATACATAGATCCTATAGACATATAATGAAACCACAAAATCTTTAGCTTTAATTGGACATTAAAATCAACAATTTATTGAATCAAAAATTACTTACAATGTCCTTGTTCTCAGATCTATAGTCTGTGCATCAATCCACAAGGCCTTCATGCCAAATTACAATTAAAAACCAGATCTGAGCTACTACTTAGATCTAATCCAACAAGCTAGATTAGGGAGAGAAGGGGGAAGAAAAAAAGAAAAATAAAACTAAACTAAACCTAAATGAGCTAAGGAGAACCAAAGTTATTCTATGGATTCCTTACTAAGAAATTACAGCAGCAATGAGTTTTATTTATACACATGCAGTGATCCAAGTGCTTTGGATTGCAGCCAATCAGAGGAGAGAATCTAATTTTAGTTTATGCTAATCCATGTGCTTAGCATTTCAGCCAATCAGAGAGAAGAGAGGGGTCCAAGTCTGTTGTGCTTAGCTGAAGTAGTTTGTTCTCGCCAAGAATTTCTCTTAAAAATAGTCTGCATATGTGGGCAGCTATCCCTACTGTGGAGTTTCAAAATTACCCCTGCCAATCAATAATATTTTACCCAAAAATATAACTCCAACTGCATTATTCATTTAATTTCTGCAAATCAATTGCCCATGTGCATACCTCTTTCATGCCTTGGAGTTCCCCAAAATGCCCTTGTCAACTAGAAATACCTAGCTGCACCTCTTTATAATTGCTGTCAACAAAATGAACCCAAGCTACTGTTATTACTCCTGTTGTCCATTATTATTTCCAACTGCAGCCCAATGTATCTTCTGCTGCTGTTTATTTCCAAAACAGCCCCCAAATAGAATCTGATTTGATAAACTGCTAGGGTCTTGAAAATATTCAATCAAATGGCTGCAATTTTAGTAACCTCAATAAATTGTCAGTTGAAACTCAATAGAGTTTGATGGGCCTGAGCTGGATCAATTGCAGGCATATATGCCAACTGCTTCTTCAACAGTGAGGTGGGGAAGATGAAGTCGAGAGGATAAAATCTGCTGAAAAGAAGTCCTCTACAGGTTTGATGGGTGCTTGGGTTTGTTGGTCGATAAGTGATGGTTGGAAGTTAAAAGGGCAGCAGCTTCAGTAAGATGTCGAATGGATAAAGGTGGTGTAGAGGATCTGTTCGTGAGGATGTGGGTTATAGGCAGCAGCTTCAGCAAGATTTCATGAGGATTGGAGGAGTGATTCGAGAGGTTGGTTTGGAGTGTAGCAGCTTCAGCAAGATGTCAAGACGTTAGTGAATGGGGCTGCAAAGGTGTCGACAGATTTGATGGTTTGGAAGCTTGCTAGTCGACAAGTAGTGGGCATAGAGAGCTGAGGAGTTGAGAGGTTGCTGGATGGTTTAGAGACAGAGGTCGACAGGATGAAGCTTGGGAGTTTGTTGAAGCTTTTAGATGTCGACAGGATTGGAAGGTGCTTCAAGTTGATAGGTTCTGCTATGCTCCCATGAAGGTGTCGACAGGATGAAGTGGGGTTCTCAGCGATTTTCCTTGGAGTTCTCGATAGGTTCTGAAGGTGGGGAAGCTGCACTTCGACAAGTTTAAGCTTAACTAGTCGATAGGTTCTAGTGCACATTTGTTCTCTTCGATGGGTTCTGATGCTGCTGCTTTTATAAGTTGATAGGTAGGCTTTAAATGCACATCGACAGGTTCAGTTGCTTTAGGGTTGCACTTTGAAGCAGAAGCATATACCAATCAATAGGTATGGTTTGCAGCTGAGAGAGTCGACAGGTTGCTGCTCTTTAATGGTGCAACTCGATAGGTTTTTAAGCTCTACTTCTCCATTCGATAGGTTGCTGAAAAGCAGCTTTTTTCCTTCGCTAGGTTGGAGTTTTGGGAGCTGCACTCTTCGAGAGGATGGTGGGTTGGAGTGCAGGTGCTCGAGCAGATTGCTGGAGCTTAATTCAAGAGGTTGAACCTCGACAGGTTTGCATCATATTCTACTATTTTTACTTCAATTTGCCAGGTTCTACTACTGGTCTTCAACATACCTTTCAAGAGGATGAAGAGCTACTCGATTTGGGAGGAACTTGAAGCTTGAACTGCTTGAATACGTTTCTTCATCAGTGGAATTTATATTCAGCATCCTGCATTGTTTCTATCATGCACCTAGCTGTTTAGTGTGCAGCTATTCTATCTCGAGTTGCTTTCTGCAGTGTGCAACTAATGTGCGTGTGCACACAGCTCCCCACATTTTTCTGTTGCTTGAAATGGGGAACCAAATGATTGTGTACATAGCTCAAAATGTTGTTGAGCTGATTGCTGCAATGTTCCCATTTCAAATGTTGTTGAGCCTCCTGATTGCATAAGTCCTCAATGTGATGGCTGCTATGGTTCATGAGGTCCAAGAACCTATTGCTGCACTTCTTCCTCATGTGTGAAAGCACATCTCTCTCTCTCTACTCTTAAATTCCTCCTTAATGGCACCTTTAATCTACAAAATTGCACTAAGCCTGCAATTACCTCATTATTGCAAATCAACACTAAAAAGCAATTATTAAATACTCTGAGGCTTAGCAAAAGTAAGGTTTAAAGGGTAAAATGTGGTAAAAATCATTGACTAACACAGGGATACCATGCCAATACAGGTTTTAAGCCTACGGAAATAAGAGAAATGAACCCTTCTGCATGCATGTTTTCACATAGTTGATTAATATGTAGTTTCATTTTCAACAGGTCGGTCTCAACCAACGATTGACCTTTTTCATAACAGAGTTACTCGGACCTCAAACCTCATAGGGCGCACACTCGGATAGTGCAGACCAAGAGTCCACACCTCGTGATTAATATGAAGTTAGACACTCATGTTCCTATAAATCCACAAACAGAGAGCTCATTGCAAAGATTTAGCAATGGAGTCGACCCGATCGAAGCATTGTCCGTTTGACCGGGATTGACACCGTTGCTCCTACATTAAAGTAGGATCCAAAGATCCAAGGCAAACCTTAGACTTAGGATGTTATTTTAGCATCACTGTATTGCCGATAAAATATTGACATTTCACCGAATTGAAACACATATGTGCGTAGCTGTGCATAGCAAAAAGTACCATAAAAACTCAGCTATCTTTTTTATTTTTAAAATGATTGCTTTTTTTTCATATATATATATTTTTTTGAATAGACCGATCATCTGTGGAGAGATGCTTTATTTGATCTGTCCATTGTCGAGAGGTTGCCTGGCTCGAGGTTTTGGGCCATTTGATGTTCCTTCTTTCTCAAGAAAACGTCAATCCCTTTTTTGTTTATATAGGTAATAACTATGCATCCTAAGTAATAGAAAGAGCAACAAACTTTTACCTATACTTTTTCATTTTCAAGATTTATATATTTTTTTTTGAATTTTTGTCTTTAGAGATTTTTTATTCTTTTTCTTCATTTTTGAAATGGAGGTAAAATGCTGTAAATATGTACATGGAAAGAGTTCATATATTTTTTTGGATTTGTTGTTTTTATTATTATTTTTTTCTTTTCTTCTCTTTTTTTGTTTGATGCCTTAACAATGAGGCGAAGCAACATGTCCCATTTTGAGCATAGTCGGACCCTTTCCTGTGGTCGAACCTGAGTGAGGTTCAAAATTTTACTAAGGTTAGAACGTCCATTCTTTCGGATCGAATTAACCCTTTATCCTTACCTCGGGTCATAAATTTGACAGTGCGGTCTAAAGATACACCTGATCAGGATCTGATTTGAGCTAACATGAGCGCCTTAGTCGGGAGATAGGATGGCATGGGTAGGTGACCGAAGGATTTCTTCTCTTTCTCTTTTCTTCTTTCTTTTACTTTTCAACTTTCTTACTCACAATGCCCAAGGTGGGTACGTCATTCCCGTTGTTACCCTCTTTCTTACCCGTAGCGTCCTTTCGGGTTTTCACTAAGTCCATGGGTATGCATTTTTAACCCAGGCGCCTTTTCAGGTTTTCACTTGGTCCGCACAAGCTCGCTGCTTTTACCCGTGGTGGCCTTGCAGGTTTTCACCATGTCCATTTTGCTTTGAGCGTGTATATTTTCGTTTTCCTTTCTTTTTTACTTCAAAGGCCACGACATAGACGTTGACTTCGTCATAGCTGACTAGATGGAGTTCTGTTGTCTCTCAACTTGGCTCGTGCTGACTTAACGGATATTGTGACTGCTCGTAGACCTTAAGAGGGCTTTTTCTTGGGATGTACCTTGGCCATGGGTAAGGTTAGGAATTTTGAAGGTATTCTTGGTTTAAGAAGGTTTCCTTGATTGGGTTTCAGTTACCGTAATACACTTCTTCCTTGAGAAATTTTGACTTTACATGCCCCACTTTTTCTTTTTCTTTTTGTTCTTTTAGCTTTTTCAGACAATTTCTCTTTTTTTTTTTGGGTTTTGTTTTTCCAATTTTTTTTTTTTAAAAAAAAGGTAACTCATTTTCTCCTATTTGGTTGGTATATATACACATTTTTCTATTTTCTGGGAGGGGGTGAGAAAGAAAGGCCAATGGCTCAATGGGTGTAGCAAGGGTATGAGTATTCAGGGATGCTTTTGGCTACTTGGCTTTGAAATGATGGCCTCTTTTGTGAAATTATTAAGTAGTCACATATCTATTTTATCAATACTTACCTTGCCGCAGAGACTAAGAGTAAAATCGGCGTACTTATCTAGCATTGATGGGCTCAGGAAAGTGATCTCCGTCCATGATGGCGAAGCAGATTACGTATCCCAGGAGTATTTCTCGGATGACAAAGGGTCCTTCCTAATTAGGCTTGAATTTCCCTCTTGGATCAGTGTGGAGGGATGGGAAGATCCTCTTCAGTACTATGTCACCCACCTTCAAATCTCGACCATGAACACATTTGTTGTAAGCGTGTGCGATTTGCCCCTTATAAACTTTGGTATGACACAAGGCTAGGAGCCTTTTCTTGTCCAGTAGATTCAACTGCTCGAAGCGGGACCTCTCCCTCTTAGCTTCAAATAGGCCTGATTCCATGAGGATACGGAGTGACGGTACTTTAATTTCTA
This sequence comes from Chloranthus sessilifolius, assembly GCA_021018995.1. NCBI lineage: Eukaryota > Viridiplantae > Streptophyta > Magnoliopsida > Chloranthales > Chloranthaceae > Chloranthus > Chloranthus sessilifolius. The sequence continues at coordinate 83,993,324 of CM037590.1, read as the reverse complement.
CCGGTAAGATGACCTCAGTTCCGTACACAAGGGAGAATGGATGTTGCCCCTGTAGCGGTACAGATAGACGTTCGATAGGCCCATAGTGCAAATGGTAGCATTTCACTCCAATCTCGATATGTGACAACCATCTTCTCAAGGATGCAGACGGCTGCTTTAAACTCTAGATACATTAACAGCTCATGCTCGACCAAATCGGTATCCAAACCAGGCATCTCCTCATACGACCATGCAAAGAGGAGACAACGACGCTCCGATCTTAGTGTTTCTAGGAACCTCCTTGGTACCCAGATTGACATCTTTAGTCTATTCAACGATCGGGTAGGGCCATGCTCAAAATTGGCAAATTGGTTAACGAGCTCACTGGGACACTCCTCAGAGGGGATCTCCTCGTCCAGACTCATGATTCTTACCTCTTCTTGTATTTTTATAGGAAAGGGGTCGATTTCACATGGGACAGTTTTTTTTTTATTAAGACATCATTTTCTTTGATTTTATAAGGAATTTTGAAAGACAATATTTTTGGATTTTGCAATTTCTTTTATTTTTTGGATTTTTCTTTTGCTTTGAAAATGGGCCCTTGGTAAGGCAGGTCTCTACATACACATGGTATTGCCTGCCAATGGCTCACCTCACTTTTTATAGGTTATTTTTTTTGGGGGAAGCGAGTGCCAGATTTCAGGCCAATTACTTCTTTCAGTGTTAAGGGCCTAGTCACCCAATTTCGTACTTGTGGTGCTGCTCTTTTACTTGTTTGATGGAGGAGGCTGATTGAGATGACTTTTGGGAGTTAGCCTCCATCATATTTATCTTGGGCTCATTCGGGACCCTATCCTCAAATGTCAGCATGGGTTTGTGGTGATTTATGGCAGGGGGGTACATTGATGGGGGAACTTCCCTCTTGAAGAGGGAAAAGGATGCCATGTCTATTTCCATATCGGGGGGAATGATTTGGGGATTGGTTGGGTGAATAATGACTACTGGCTACCATCTTCTGGCCGGGTTAGTACCGATACTTCAAGTTATTTAAAGATTCTTCCTGATCAAGTAATGAAATCAATGACCCCTTCTCTGCCGCTACCTGCATTGATGCCTGCATGTTCATAATTGAGCAGGACTTGATGGGGGTCGTAGGTCGGCCCTAGGATCCAAAATGGGGTGGGTGAGGGTATCGTAGGTGCCTATATTGATGGCACAATAGAGCGGGACCAAATCTAGTTGACTGGTACTGGAGATGGGTAAACTTGTGGGGGTATGGAAAAATTAAGCCCATTGTAATGGAGTGGTACTAGAGGTGGATTGATTGGGGGTGGGACAAAATTAGGCCAACTGTATTGGATTGGTGCTGGCGATTGATTGGGTGACACATAGTGATTGGCTATTGGTGTTGGGAATGGCTGAAATATCTGGGGTGAGTAAAAATTAGGCTCCACATGGTTGAAAAACACGAGTGTAGGGAAATACATCCTCAAATCTAGGGTTGTTGGTTACGGTGTAGGGTTTGGGAAATAATCGACGAAATTTAATGGCTCGATCACCCCTATGATCTCATTCTTATGACCTTGTTGCCAGGGTGGCATGAAACTCTTTGTTTTAGCGATGGATTCAGAGGGATCGAATTCTTTCATCCCTTCCTCCAATATCTTAATGGTGGCCCTTGGGCCCATTCCTCCCTGCAGGTGCAGTGGTAATGGTGCCTGCATGATATCAGTGTGATGATTAGTTTGGGGGGGTGCTGGGGGTATGAGTTTCCCTGTCTCTATCAAATCCTCTATCGCGTGTTTCAAAGGAAAGCACCGATCAGTTGGATGTCCCGATTCTTGATGGAAATTACAATGTGTACTGGGATCATAATTCTTTAAGATCGAATTCAGTGGGGGTCTTGGTTGAAGCTGAGTAACCAAACCCATCTTGATCAGCAACGGTAAGAGGACATTTAGGGATTGTCCTAAGGGAGTGAATACTCGGTCATATCGGGCCCTTCTCTACTTGAGGGTCATTTTCCCCCAGGGGACATTGTTCTATCTTAGAGCCTGATTTGTTGGCGTTGGTGTTGGTTGTACTGTCGTGAAATAAAAGGGAACCATATTGGTGTTGGGCTGTGTGTTCATTATATTTTGTACCTCTGCCCCTGCTCCTCTCTCAGTCCTCTGTTCGGTGAACTTTTCAGACCCCACTGGCCCCACTGGACACATTCTTGCTCAAACATCCCTCTCTAATTGCGTCCTCACAATGGTTGGCATTTCTTACCAAATCAGCGAAGCTAGACTGCTGTTGGTATACTAAGAAGTCTGAGATGACTAGCAGAGTATTTTTCGAGATCATCTCGATTTGCTCATCATCGGATATTCTATTTCAGACTTGACCTGCCAATGCCCTCCACCACCCAAGGTAGTCACTGAATGCTTCATCGGGTTTCTACTTTAGTCGGGCTAGATCTGACTTGCGGGGTTCAATGTTTATGTTGTAGATATACTATTCTTGGAATAGGTGGGTCAGATCTTTCCATATTTTAATCATGGATGATTTAAGAGAAGTGAACTATCTCAAAGCTGGGCCCGTAAGACTCTTCTGGAACACTTTGATGACAAGGCATTCATCTCTGCCATATTGGCACATGTCCCCATAGTAGGACTTAAGGTGTGTGATGGGGTTGCCTGTGTCATTATATTTATCAAAGACCGACATTTTGAATTTTGGGGGCAAGGGGACTTTAGCAAAGAAACACAAGTCTAAGAAGTTCGTGGCATGGATGTTGGCTCCACCCATCTTCAACAGCTGCTTTTGGATTTTGTCCAGTTGTTCTTTAAACTACTCAGAACCTTTAGATAGTGGGGCTATTTTTCAGCGGTAGGCCTTGATTCACTTTGTGCTACCGAGGGGTTGGTGATTATGGTTGGAGGATTGATGCTGACAAATTCGTTGATGTAAGCCCCACTATTCCTAATCTCATCTTCCTCATATTGAGGGTCTACATATGGTGCCGTGAGGGTGAGATTTTCTTGCTGATGCTGGCTGGGTTGGATAGGTGTCGGGTGGTACCATTAGAGGTGAGGGAAGCTTTGTGGGGTGATTGGATGAGTGGAATTTAGGTTTTGGGTTGGGCCCTGAGGGGGCCACTGTGTTTGAGGGAAAGCTTGGATATGGCTTTGGGGTGTTGGGACATGGGTGAATTGGGGTTGATGGAGGGTACGTGTCAGGCTTCCGGCTTGGGTCAGGTGGGAAGTTTGTGTGTGAGGGAAATATTAGGAGAATTGTGGAGGGTATGGGTATGAGGACCCAAGGTTTGGGCTTTGCTGGGCTTGGGTATAAGGTAGGGAAGTTGGAGGGGTTTGTTAAGCAGTGAAAAATACGGGGTTTGTTAAGCAGTGAAAAATACCATTTTTCACCTCCTAACCTGACCTTTGGTGGACCCTTGAGCTGACTAATAAGGTGTTTTAAGTGTGTTTTATAGATAAGCAATAAATTACAGCTTAGTGCATATATTCACTTAAAAGAGCCCAAAAAGCACTGTGCTACCCAACAGGAAATGCTTGAGACCAAGTCCAGCTACAAGTAATAAAGATTAAACCTACTAAGGGGTTGCTGGGTGTTAAACAAAGGAAGAACAACACACCCAAGATGTGTGCTAGTTGTGGAAGCACAAAGCAGAGCTGTCAAGAGGTTCTGAGAGTAAGGAATGAAGCAGTCGAGAGGTTGAACATGTGCATAAGAACCTGTCGAGAGGATACTTCAAGGTAAAGATGAAGTCGAGAGGTTCCAGATACTTATCGCGAGGTTCAACTGAACCTGTTGAGCAGTGCAAGATAACCTATCGACAACTTACCTGAAGCAAGGCTCATTCTTGTGAGGATTGAGCCAACCTGTCGAGCACTTCACTAGAGAATGTATAATAAGTCAACAGGTTTCTTATAACCTAGCAACAAGATGAATGCAAAACTAGATAGCAGGATTAATTTAGTTTCCAATCCTATCGAGAGCTACTCCCAGTCCTATCGAGATACTGCCAAACCTATCAACTAGCTTCTTTAATCCTATCGAGAAGTCTGCGAAGTTGTCAAAAGCCAATGCAACCTGTCGAGAGGTTCCCTGAACCTCTCGACAATCGAACTGGCAACTTCTCAGCTTTCTTTCCTCAGCAACTACCAATTCCAAAGTTTTATGCAAGAGTTCCAAAGCACGTCAGCGCCCCCCTGGGGGAATTTTTGGTATTCAACTGAGCACGAATTGAAACCCTAACTGCATCATAGATTCCTGCCATTTGAGAACTAATAGGAGAAGTGCTTCTAGAAGAGAAATCAGCCACATCAGCAGCCTAGAATAATAAAATTATTCCCTGGATCTCTGATTGGCTGAAACGAATCTGACGATAGAGGAGGAGAGTATAAAAGCTTGAAGAAAATACAGAGTAACCATCCAGAATTCGAGAGAACCAGAGCCTAATTTCAGATCCATCTTCTCTAAACTCCCTCTCTCTTCCTTCTTCTCCCATTCTCTTTAGCAAATCATGGTTGGCTAAACTCTTTTCAGTAGTTAGGGTGAGGTCTAGAGCTGTAAATTAAGAGTTTCAGAGACTTGTAAAGGATTGTATGTTGCATAGATTGCAGATCTGAGTACAATAGGATTGTAAGTTTTATGATTTTAATGTAATTATGGATTTTAAAGGTGATTCTGATCTACATTTCACTTTTTCGTATTTGATTTCCCTGGGTCAGATATTCCTATGGATGCCAGCTAGAAATGGGGAGCTGGTAGCCAGGCACTTGCAGCATCTACAATAGCTTTCCTGTTCTAATCAAGATCCTTAGAGTGGAATAATCTCTGGGATGGTCTATGACCATTAAAGTGGATAGATCATAGCCTTAGGATTTCTTCAATTCTCTAGTTGAGATTGGATTCCTATACCTTGCATTTTCCAAAATTGGGGAGCTTGTAGCCAGATGGAGGATTGTAGCAAATCTATTCTATGCACTACTTTTGATTCTTTTGATTTTCAGTAAAAGGCCAAAACCCCTAGCTGCTGCTCTCCATCTTTTGAGTTTCACTTTATTTTTGTTTTCTCATCTCTGTGTTTAATCAAGTTCGGATCAATAGCAATTATCTTTTGTAGTTTGTAGTTAAAGTGATAAAACCATAAAACCTCTCTTCTTTCCTGCTTTAGTTTAGTTTAAATTAGGATAGAGTGCCAGATTTACCATAGATCTGGAGATTTACCATCCTTTAGAGCACATTTCCCTGTGGGCATACCCTTACTTACCTATCAAAACTTGCTGCAACAGCCCTAGTTCTTACAGGACTGGCTGCTCACCTTAATTCAACCTTGCTATAGTTTGTATAGTTAATCTACTGTTTTAATCATATAATAATTACATGGTTGGCAGAACAACAAGTTTTTGGCACCGCTGTCGGGGATCTGTGTTTTTAAAAGTGGTAGATCTAAGTTTTCTCATTTTTTAGATTTAGATTTTTCATTGACTGTTAAGTGTTTGATTAATTGCTACTTTAGTTTTTGTTGTAGTTTCCCTATGTTTCAAATCTAGATTTGTGGAGCTAAGAGGAGCTCTGTATCACTTGGAAGAACAATCATTGCTTAAGTTTGCATCTATTAACTTTGTTCACATTCCTAGATATGTAGTTGAGTAGATCTGTAGTTTTGTAGTTGTCTATCTTATGATTATTTTGTTGATCTTTGTACTATGATTTTCGGTGTTGTACTTGATTTCTGTGGTGTCTATGCTTGGGAGGAGATCTCTTAATCCCGAGATTGCTCCTGTGAATCTTGAAGTCAAAAGACTTCTCATACCTAAGCATCCTGTACACACTTCTGTGGCTGATAATCCTACAATGGGTGAACAACATAGAACACTAAAGGAATTCAATGCACCAGGGGTGTACGATTCTCCCTTCCGCATTCAATTATTTGTTGTTCAAGGAAACTATGAGATCAAGTCTTCTATCATACAAATGTTACCCTCATATCATAGCCTGAGCAAAGAAGACCCATATAAGCATATTGATGAATTTTTGGGACTATGTACTACCTTCAATATTGTACGTTTGGGGGGGAAGCAACCAGGTTGTGACTCTTTCCTTTTTCACTAAAGGATAGAGCCAGAACTTGGTTGTCAATGCTCCCACCCAACAGTATTCAGTCCTGGAATGATCTTCAATGTCAGTTTTTGGCTAAGTTTCTCCCCAAGTCTAAAACAAGTCAATTGAGGAAGAGCATTATCTCATTTGCTCAAGCCCCAACTGAAGTCTTTCACCAACTTGGGAGAGATTTAAAGACTTCCTAAAGCAATGTCCCCATCATCAAATTCCTGAATGGAAACTTGTCCAAAGTTTCTATCAAGGAATTGATCCTAAAAGAAGGGATATGGTTGATGCTTCTTGTGGTGGTACATACCTCCACAAGACAGCAGATGAGACTTGGGAGTTATTTGATATCATCAGTAAAAACTCCATGCAAAGGGAGACCTGGGGGCAAGAGATGTTAAGACCCCTAGATTGGTGAGAGAGAATACTACCAGAGAGAAGATGTATGAGGTGAGTGGAGATAATGATTTGGAGAGGAAAGTGGGCAGCTTGACCCTAAAGTTTGATAATCTTATGGCAGCAATGCAGTCTCCAATGGCTGCTAAAGTGGAGGAGGCATGTGTCATATGCCAGTCCCCCACTCACTCCCTTGAGGAATATCCTTCAGCTGCCCAATTTCCAGATTTTGTGATGGAACATGTGAATGCTGCTCAGTCCTATGGACAACAGCCTACTGTTGGCTATCATTGGAGAAATCACCCCAACTTGAGGTGGAGACAAGATAATTGTCAAAACCAGCAGCAGCCACTACAGTCCATGCCCTATAGGAATACCCAGCCATACTAACAGAATTATTTTCCAAGGTCCCAATACCAACAACCTATGGCTCAGTTTTTGCATCAAAGTGCACCAGCCCCAGCACCCTCTAGGTCCCTTACATTTGAAGAGCAAGTTCTGGCTTCACTGCAGAATTTAGGCCCTTTATCTCAAACTATTAAATCCCACAGTCAAAGCATCAAGAAGATAGAGGACCACCTTGGTCAGCTATCTAATTCTTTGGCTAGGAGAGAAGAGGGGAGATTGCCCGGTTAGCCCATGAACAATTCAAAGGAGCAGTACATAGTTGGTGAGACTTCTTCTCATGAAGAAGCAAAATTCGTCACCACCTTGAGGAATGGGAGATTGATTGATAATCAAGTTGGTAATGATCTTGATGAGAAAAGTACAGAAAATGAAGAAACAACCCATGAAAATATGCAGCAGGAGCAACATATAAAAAATAAGGGGGGTAATGTGCCCCTATAAAAAATCGAAAACAAAAATAAAGAAAAATATGATGAACTTGCTAAGGTTGCAAATGGGAGGACAGTTCCCCATTTACCATTTCCTAATGCATTGAAAGCAGCTTCTCCTTTTGACAAGGGGAATGCTAAGGTTGAGGAAATGATGGAAACTTTCAAACAAGTAAAGATCAATTTGCCTTTACTTGATGCCATCATGCAAGTTTCAGCCTACACAAAATATTGAAAGAATTGTGCACCCACAAAAGACAGTCTAGGATACACTTATCCAAGAAGGTTTTTTGTGCTGAGAAAGTGAACCTTGCGCTGTCTATTGCAACTCCAACCAAGCTTCAAGACCTTGGAGTCCCTACAATCCCCTGCATCATTGGGGATCACACCATTGAAAAAGCTTTACTAGACCTAGGAGCTAGTGTGAATTTGTTTCCATACTCAGTTTATGAGAAGCTGGGCCTAGGAGAGTTGACGCCCACACATGTGGTCTTGCAACTAGCTGATAGGTCTGAGAGGAAACTAATGGGGATTATAGTGGATGTGTTAGTGGGAGTTGATAAATTCATTTACCTAGCTGATTCTCTGATGCTAGATATGGAACCAAGCAAGTGTGCTACCTCCATCCCCGTGATCTTGGGCAGGCTATTTTTGGCCATTGCAAATGCATGTATATAATGTAGATCAGGGAAAATGGAGGTAACTTTTGGCAATATGAAAGTCAAGTTGAATAATGAGGATTGTTTTTTAATTGATGTTTTTAATGAGCTTGTGAAAGAGGCTTTGCCTAAGCTACTGCATTGTAATATTCTTTGTGACGATTTTGGTGATGTTTTTGAAAATGTGGTGGAGCCTGTATCGACCATTCACTATCATGAACCTCCATGACATGACTGAGTTTCAACTAATGTATAATATGTATAATAACTTATGTCTTTGGTTATTTATTTTTGCTAATTTTTTTCTATTTTTATTTCAATTCTGTGAAGCATTGTACATAAATTTTTCATGTGTGTTAGTACCTCGAGTAGGAAAATGAGTCAAAGTCGTGAAGTGAACAAAGTTGGAGTATCAAATCTGTTGGGGAATGAATTGGGAACTGATTACAAGCCTCTTTCAACTGAAATACAACCTGTCGATAGATTCTATGAACATGTCAACAGGTTCTGAGAGTTCCCAGTCTGCATTTTGATAAGATCTAGAAGATGTCGAGAGGTGTAAATTAATTCTCGATAGGTTCTGAAGCTGTAAAGTTGATTATCGAGAGGATCTGTGAAGGTTTCGACATGTTCTGATGGTTTTAGTTGAATTCTCGACAGGATAAGAATACTTATCAAGAGGTTTATGTGTTGGATTTAAAGTACCCGTCGAGAGGTTCTGTGAACCTCTCGAAATGATCCTCTTTATAACCTTGAACCTGTCTATACAATGGAATGAACATCTCGAAAAGCTGGCTTCTGTCATCTTGAACTCGTCGACAGGATTGTGTGGACCTCTCACGAGGATCTATCACTTTGCACTTCTCAACAGGATGCATCAACCTGCCGACGACTTGCCCCAATCCTATCGAAGTTCATTCCTCATTATTTTTTAACCTAACGACAACTCCACTTTTGCCATTCAACAGCTTCTCTCCGAGTTTTAAGGCTTCTCTAGTGATTTTTCCATTTTTTATTTTTCTCTCTCTACCTCACTTGTTGCTACTCTAAACACGTTGCCACTACTCTAACTGCTTTAATTTCTTCAGGGCTATATTTTAAGCCTAGTCTTAGTTGATTTAGCGTCGTGCACAGCATGATCTGAGAAACCCTAGTCTTCTATTGGTAAGTTCTTCAACTTCTCCTTGTGATTTCCAAGCTTGGAATTTCAATTTTTAGTTGTCTAGGTCATTTGAGCATTCATGAGGTCTTTGTGGTGATTGCTATTGAATTAGTGGTGATTGATATCGTGTTGATTGAGTAATGGCTGATCAAAAGGACATCTTGGCTAATCTTTTCAGCGTGCCTTCTAAATCTCTCACAAAAGCCACTAGGAAGTCCAATAGGTAAATCACAAAGCCTAAGGAAACCCTACCTGTAAAAAGGAAGCTTGTCATGGATGAAGCTTAGAGAACTGTTAAAACCAAGAAGGCCAAGAACTCTAAGAAGGCCTAAATAAGTGCAGGCATTGTTGAGGAGGCCCTGAGACAACCTAACCTAGTGCCTGAAATTTTTGAGGCTAAGCCTAACCTTGAATTAGAGCCTAAAGTCCCTTTGCTCAGAACCCACACCCAATGAATTTGTGGATGCATTAAGCCTGATCACAGAGACTATTGTTGACACCCCCTATTTCTCTAAGGTAGAGGAGTGTCAGGATACTTTGAATTATTTGGTGAAGGCAGGCTTGACACCCATGTTGAGCCCACTGAATGAAAAATGTTACCCAAGGCTGGTTAAGCTGTGGTATCATAATCTCAGGAAACAAACCAAGCCAGATTCAATTGAGCCCTGCCTTGTCATTTTGATTGATCATATGGAGTTGGTGGTGGATTACAGAGATATAGGGATAGCATTGGGGTCCCTTCTATTTTTTATCCAGCCTATGGCCTGGCTGCACTTGAGAATGTCTCCTTCAAAGCAATGGCTAGGCACCTCACTCAAGGCATTATGGGGACTGGGGAGTCAATTATGAGAAGAGATTTACACCCTAATATGCATTTCTTTGATTCGATTTTGAGGAAAAACATCTATGTGAGTGGGCACCAACAAGAGAGGAGAGCGCCAATAATGGATGCCCTATATTTCTTCTCCAAGGGCCAATTCATAAATGCTGCTCATTTGGTGTTTGAGGCCATGGTGGATGTGAATGACAAGTGTGGGAAGGCTCAATCCCTACCTGGGCTCCCTTATAGCAGGCTCATCATGGCCTTGTTAAAGAGAAAGGAGTTTGTGTTCAAAGTAGATGAGTCAGTGGTAAAGGTCACCCCTAAGGTTTTTGGGAAGAGGGCATGGTCTACCAGTAGGACCCTCATTGGCAAGAGTAAAAATAAATCCAGTGAAGATACTGAGGTAGAAGCTCCACCTGCAGGCCCATTTGCTTCTGTGAGCTCAGATCCTCACCCTACAGCTGTCTCTACCTCCACACCTCCACCTGAAACCTCTGCAGCAATCTCCTGTGATCCTTTGCTCACATCTGCTACTCTTCCATTTGGGCCCCCATTTGTCCCAGTTGTATCCTCTGTCAGCTTTGAGACGGCCAGCCTCAGCACCATCCCTGTTATCACACCATCCATTCAAGTTTCCCTACCTTCCATTCCAGACTCCATACCTTCTAGCACTTCAGCATTCATCTCCACTATCACCATGCCAACACCTCTATCAATCCCTTTTACCATTGACCCATTCCCTACCTTACCTTCATTAACCATTCCAGCCATCCCATCCATATTAACCACTCCATTCATCCATATTAGCCCATCCATATTACTTTCCATCCATTCCCTTTGAATTTGATCCCACTTTTCACATCTCACCTCCACACATCCAGGATCAGTTGACCAGTGAGGGTTACTCATCCCTGATAAAATCCATTGTGGATAATATTGGGCATGATTACACTCCCCTACCTGACTCTCCACAACCTACCCACTCATCCACCCCACCTTTTACCCATACCCACACTCCCCAATTCCAACCAATTCCATTAATCTAACCCACAGCCCCTGTCGTACATGATCCTTTACCCCATATCCTAAACCTTTTACTTTCCCTCCAGTCCCAAGTGATGGCCAACAACCAAACCCAATCATCAATTGAGGTCACACTCCAAACCATGAACTCCACACTCCACAGCCAATCCTCTTTGCCAACTAGCCTCCAAGCCATCCACTCCACCTTGAAACTTTTAAACTAACCTCCCCAACAACCAGCCATCCCTTCTCCTACCTATAAGGATGCCTCGACTCAAACTTCACCTGAACCAGAACCCCAACTTGCCCTTATCAAACCTCCTATCATTCCCCTACCTCTACCAATCATCCTCCTACAATCCCAACCTAATCTCCCACCTATGGTAGCTACCTCTGATGCTGCCACAGATGTGGAGGACCTAACCCCAACCCCAACCTACCCAGTTCCTGAACTCCAATCCCCTCAGTTCATACTCCCTGCCTCCTCTTTTCCCCATCCCCCTCCATACTCCACCCTCCTCCATGTCATGCAACAGAATCCTTACCTAAAAAGGGATGTTGTGCGAGGAATGGCTGCCCTCTGTAGATCAATTGAGATGCCTTATAGAGCAAAGATTAAGCAAATGATTGTGGATTATAACTAGGAAATGTCAAAGATATCCAAGGGCTGACAACGCATTTTACTCCACTATGAAGCTGAAAAGCTCATTGCCGCCTCTGAGAAATCAAGAGCTGATGGATTAGAAGAAAGGTTGGCTACCTCCAAAGCTCGGAACAAGGCAGCCTAGGAATTGTATAACACTTAAGTTGCACTATCTGAGAAGAAGATTGAAATCCTTGAATGAAATTGCTAACTTGACTACTGGCTAGCTTGCCTAAGTAGCTAAACCTGCCCTACAGGTTGAAGAAGGCTAGATAGCTGCCCAGCCTGATGAGGCTGCTACCATAAAAGGAAAGACCAAGTCTGAGAAGCAAGCTGAAAAATTGCAAAGGAAGGCGAGGTTGAGAGACAAGTATAATGAGATAGCTGCCAAATATAGTTGGGAACCAAGGGCCCCATCTAGCTCTAATTCAGATTCTGATTCTTAGTAGGATGTATATAGTCATGTTTAGAGTTGTACAGTTAGGGGGTCTTTGAATAATCTCTTTGTAGATCACTTACTGTCTTTTTGTTTGACTGTTTGCTTTCTTATAATTGTTTGTCTGTTCTGAATCATACCTGTTCTTATTTTGTCTGTGCATTGATGTTCCTTGTTTAGATGTTGTTTATTTGTTTTGCTTTCCTTGCTTCTCTGTCTATGTTTTTCTCATGCCGCACATCCCTTTCTCTTTCAAGCAGTCAGGACACTGCTCCTCATAGGTTTGGGGGTGTGGCAAGGCTTGCCAATGGATAGTTAATGGTAGTGCAACTAGTTTTTAATAGAAATTGAGAAAATAAAATAATTTCACACCTGATATTTTATATAGAGCAAATTAAAATATTTTAAAAACTGGAACATATTATAGTTCTAACATTTTCATGAAGCAAATGTCAGGAATTTTCAAAAATTAATGCTTAGTGAGCTTGAGAAGAGAGAAAAATTATGAGGATACACCCCAGAAATCTAAGGAAAGACCATACCCAGAGAGATTTGGGCCTGAAAAAAAAAAATTCTTTGAAGAGTGTTTGGCAATTTCTTCTACTCTAAGGACTGATTGAATCTACCTTTGCACACTAGAAGTTAGGCAAATCCAAGTTGAAACAGCTTAACAGCATTCATGACATTAAGGACATGAAGTAAGGCCACCCTTGGACAGTTTGAGCTTAAAATTTCCCACCTTTGAACTGCCCTTGATACACACCATTTGAGCCTTAAAAATCCAAGCTTCCTTTGAAAAAAAATAGAGTACTTGAACCCAAACCTCAGTAACCTTATTCATCCTGACCCTCACTCTGAGATTTTAGAAGGTAAAGGAGAAGAAGTTGAAAAAGGTGGAGCTGGTTCAACATTTGGTGGAAAAGAGAAGAAAACACATCAAAAGACAGTTGTGTATTAGAAGTACAGTTGTGACATTCCAGCCCATAAAAAGAAAAATGTAGAAAAATACAAAAAGCCTATAAAAAAAAGGAAAAGAATAAAACAGAAAAGCAAAACAAAAGAGTGAGAATGAGAAGTCATTTCACTGAAAAATTGAAGAGAAGATTAGAAACTGGCCACTTCAAATCTGAAAATTCAAGAAGTATGGAACTATGCTGAAATGAAGGTTGTGAAGTTGCAAATCACCTCCTTACCTTATTGATTTCTCAATTTTGAATCCTATTCCACCCTTTTATTCTTTGAAAACTTCACCCATAAGCCACATTACATCCCAATAAAAATTCCTTACTGATCTAAAATTGATTGAGCTGTCATGTGGAGATGAGAATTTGTTTAATCTATGGTGAAAAGAGTTAGAAAGTTTAGAAATTGGAGCAATGCCTATGCTCATGCTTGTAGTTCTATTTGAGGGCTGAACTGCTCTTGAGTTGTGTGAATTGATACACCCTTCTATTTTTATTGAGAGTGACACCCTTGGTAAGCTTTGGGTCTGAAATTAGGATTGATGGGGGCATTATCAGAACAAGATTCTTAATTTGAGGGTAAGCTTTGTATTAATTTTTATATAAAATACCTTGACATGAGCTGATTGATTGTAAAGGAATTACAACAGGATTTTAGTTTTAATCTGTCATGTTTTTGTTGAGAATCCTCTAAAACTAAATGGACAAGGTGTGGAATGAAATTTTATATGGCATGAATTTTGTTTTAATATGTTGCACTAATATTAACTGACTAATTGGAGAAGTTTGTGGGTAACTTCAATGTAAACCCTCAGCAGACTTCACTCCTCCACTAGGAATCAACTAGGGGTTTAAAAGGCTTGATGCATATGCTAAATGCATCTGTGTTCCCTACAAAAGTGGCATGTGTTATTTTCAATATTTGTTTTTTACTTTCTCCTTTGCTCAGGGACTAGCAAAGCTTATGTTTGGGGGTGTGTTAAGCAATGAAAAATAACATTTTTCACCTCCTACCCTGACCTTTGGTGGGCCGTTGAGCTGACTAATAAGGAGTTTTAAGTGTGTTTTATAGATAAGCAATAAATTGCAGCTTAGTGCAGATATTCACTTAAAAGAGCCTAAGAAGCACTGTTCTACCCAACAGGACATGCCTGAGACCAAGTCCAGCTACAAGGAATAAAGATTAAACCTACTAAGGGATTGCTGGGTGTTGAACAAAGGAAGAGCAGCACACCCAAGATGTGTGCCAGCTGTGGAAGCACAACGCAGACCTATCGAGAGGTTCTGAGAGCAAGGAATGAAGCAGTCAAGAGGTTGAACATGTGCATAAGAACCTGTCGAGAGGATATTTCAAGGTATAGATAAAGTCGAGAGGTTCCAAATACTTATCGCTAGGTTCAACTGAACCTGCCGAGCAGTGCAAGATAACTTGTCGATAACTTACTTAAAGCAACGCTCATTCTCGCGAGGATTGAGCCAACCTGTCGAGCACTTCACTAGAGAATGTATAACAAGTCGACAGGTTGATTATAACTTGTCGACAGGATGAATGCAGAACTAGACAGCACGATTAATTTAGTTTCCAATCTTATCGAGAGCTACTCCCAGTCCTGTCAAGATGCTACCAAACCTATCGATTAGTTTCTTCAATCCTATCGAGAAGTCTGCGAAGCTGTCGAAAGCCAATGCAACTTGTCGATGTGAATATAAAGCAGACAAAGAACCTGTCGAGAGGTTCCTTGAACCTCTCGACCATCAAAGTGGAAACTTCTCAACTTTCTTTCATCAGCAACTTCCAATTCCAAAGTTTTGTGCATGAGTTTCAAAGCACGTCAGCGACCCCTTGGGGTATTTTTGGTATTCAACTGAGCACAAATGGAAACCCTAACTGCATCATATATTCCCGCCAGTTGAGAACCAATGGGAGAAGAGCTTGTAGATTAGAAGTCGGCCACATCAGCAGCCCAAAATAACAAAATTATTCCCTTGATCTCTGATTGGCTGAAACGAATCTGAGGGAAGAGGAGGAGAGTATAAAAGCTTGAAGAAAATACAGAACAATCATCCAGAATTCGAGAGAAATAGAGCCTAATTCCATATCCATCTTCTCCAAATTCCCTCTCTCTTCCTTCTTCTCCCATTCTCTTTAGCCAATTATGGTTGGCTAAACTCTTTTCAGTAGTTAGGGTGAGGTCTAGAGCTGTAAATTGAGAGTTTCAGAGGCTTGTAAAGGATTGTATGTTGCGCAGATTGCAGATCTGAGCACAATAGGATTGTAAGTTTTATAATTGCATTGTAATTGTGGATTTTAAAGGTGATTCTAATCTATATTTCACTTTTTTGTATTTGATTTCCCTGAGTCAGATATTCCTGTGGTTGTCAGCCAGAGATGGGGAGCTGGTAGCCTGGCATTCGCAGCATCTGTAATAGCTTTCCTGTTCTAATCAAGATCCTTGGAGTGAAACAATCTCTAGGATGGTTTGTGACCATTAAAGTGGACAGATCATAGCCTTAGGATTACTTCAATTCTCTGGTTGAGATTAGATTCTTATACCTTGCATCTGCCAGAAATGGAGAGCTTGTAGTCAGATGAAGGATTGTAGCAAATCTATCCCATGAGTGGCCTTTGATTCCTTCGATTTTTAGTAAAAGACCAAAACCCCTAGCTGCTGTTCTCCATCTTTTGAGTTTCACTTCATTTTTACTTTCTCATCTCTGTGTTTAATCAAGTCTGGATTAATAGCATTTATCTTTTTTAGTTTGTAGTTAAAGTGACAAAACCATAAAACCTCTCTTCTTTCCTGCTTTAGTTTAGTTTAAATTAGGATAGAGTATCAGATTTACCATAGATCTGGAAATTTATCATCCTTTAGAACACATTTTCCTGTGGACATACCCTTACTTACCTATCAAAACTTGTTGCAACAGCCCTGGTTCTTGCAGGACTGGCTGCTCACCTTAATTCAACCTTGCTATAGTTTGGGTAGTTAATCTGCTGTTTTAATCATATAATAATTACAAGGTGGGCAGCACAATAGTGTTTGGGCCATAAGGCCTTTGAAAATTTATCCCATTGGGCCCTGGTAGGTCTGGCCCATTAGGCCTTGATGGGTCTCGCCCATTGGACCCTAGTGGGTCTGGCTCAATGGGCCTTAATGATTTTGGCCCATAGGGCCTTGATAGGTTTAGCCCAGTGGGCCTTGATGGGTCTGGATAATGGGGGTTTGGGACATTGGGCCTTGGTGGGTTTGAGGTAATGAAGCATGGAGGTTTGGGAATGTGGATGATGGGTTGGAGGATGTATGGTGAGAATGAGGGGGGATGTTTTGGGAGGCTTTCCAACTAGTGTAAGCCTGGACCATCTCATCCATCATGGCCATTGGAGAGGGATTGGATGGAGTTGGTAAATTTGAGGGTATTTAGGGGATGGAGGATATAGATGTGTGGGAAAAATTGGGCATGGCCCTGGTAAAATCAGGCATGACTTGGGTAGAGGTGGAGAAATTGTGCATGATTTGTGACGATGGGGAAAAATCGGGTATGTTGGATGTGGAAGGAAAGCGGGGTGTATTTTGGGTAGATGTGTATTTTGGAGGGAAATGTGGTGGATGTTGATGGGGGAGTAAAATTGGGCATGACACGGGTAGATGGAGGGAAATGTGGTGGATGTTGGGTGAATGAGGGAGAATTGAATGTATTTGGAGGGGATTGGGATGGGATAAATGGGGTATGGCTTGGGTGTATGTGGGAAAATGGGGGTAGTTGGGATTGGATGTGGGGGAAAATTTTGAATTGGATGTGGAGGGAAATTGGGGTGTATGGGGTGTTTGTTGGATGGATGTGGGAGAATTGGGAATGGTATGGATGGATGTGGAAAAATTGGGCATGATTTGTATGGATGGAGAAATTTGGGAGATAGTTTGGGTGGATGTGTGGGGAAAATGGGGTGGTGATGTGGAGAAGGTGGGAAATGGGATTGGACTTGGGATGGATGTGGCAGGAAAATGGGATATGGTTGGATTTGAAGTGGAGGGAAAATGGGACATAGTTTGGGTGGATGTGTAGGGAAACTTGGGCATGGGAGATGGGGAAAAATGTGGTGTATGTTGGATTAATGTGGAGGGAGAATGGGGTAAATTTTGGGTAGATGTTGATGGAAAATGGGGGTAAGGTTTGGATGGATGGGGGAGAATTGGGTATGGTTTGAGTAAATGAGGAAAAATGGGGTGTAAGTGTTGAAGATTGGGTTAAATTTTGGGTGGAAAAATGGGAGATATTTGAAGTGGATGTGGAGGGAAAAATGGGTGCACCGAATGGTCTGGTGACATCGAAACGGGACTGGGTGGGGGAATCGAAAATGGGGATTTCTTCCACGTGGGAATGAGATGGGGAATGTTGCGGGGATAAATCAGGATCGGCGTAGGTTGGATCCACCGCCCACGACATGGCTTGACGGCGGGTGGGGTACGGGTGCCTTGGATGGGCCCATAAATTTTTCTCCTTCTTCCCCTACGGGATGACGGAGGGTAAGGAGATGCCGTTGTACTGGCACCATAAATCTACTCTTTTTTTGGTTTTTTGTTTATTTAATTTTTTCAAAATTTTGTAAATGAATTTTTATGATTAATAACTCTAGGGCCTTTGAATTCCTGTTTCGGGTGGCTTTTGTATTCTAAATAAATCCTGCGGCGAGACCCCGATACGCTTTGAAAGAATCAAAGGGGAACCCTTTGATCTATTGAAGACATGGGAATCAACGCAAACAACCCGATCCCCTGGAGTGAGTCAACAAGAGGTTACCCTCTTTTTATCGGCAAAGGTATATTGGGTGTTGAATAGTACGGGGCCTAATCAGATGTACTAAACCATTGAGCGGGGAACTTGGGGATGTGAAAAAAGGCCTCAGATTTTGGGTTGCACTGCTCAGTGGGGACAAATACACTTGGCGTGTGTATTACTTGCGCCAGGCCAAATCTGGCCAAATTTATGCTTGGCGCATGTATTACATGTGCCAGAACAAATATGGGATTTCCAGGCTTAGCACATGTGATAGATGTGCCAGGTATATAGAGTGGGGTCAAACACTTTGGCAACAGAACAACAAGCCCGAATTCAGTCTTCTTCTTTTTTGTTTTTATGGAAGCTATTCTTTCAGGGACTGATCTCTTGATTACAACGGGCTCTCTTCATCGAATCCTAGGGATACAAGGTCGATTCAGAACTACTAACACTCTCCCCCAAGGGTATTAAGCTTCATAACAAGATAGGTTACCCACCCGATATACCTCCAGCGTAAGTGCTTTCCCAGATACTAGGTGAGCTGGTACTTTTCCGGATCATCACCACTAGGGGTAGCCGCCGTACTAAGAATTGGGTGTTTGTTTCTTTGCCTAAAATCCCAACTCTTGAAAATCTACTTGACGTAAAAATTCAATTAAGTCCCCCTTGGTTCAATTTTAATTTCAGATTTTAAGAGAGTTTTCTTTTAAGTCCAAAAATGGGTGGCGATGGTCCCGTGTCGCCTCTACGGGCCGGCGTCACTGATGAAATATGATTGCGGAAATGTAAAATGCTCAAGTAGTATCGCCAAACGACTAAGGCATGTAAAATGCACAAGTAGACCTGCCAATCGACTAAGGCATGTAAATGACGAAAAATAAATTAAAGTAAAGACGATGCTCAAGTAGGCCCGCCAATCGGCTAAGACACGTAAATGACGGAAAATAAATGAAAGTAAAGACAAAGATCAAGTAGGCCCGCCAATCGGCTAAGGCATGTAAATGATGAAAAAGTTGGGGTAAGTAAAAAAATTGATGGAATCGTAGGGGTAAGTAAGCAAGAAATGAACAAAATGTTAGTAAAAATAAAAAACACATGCATCGAAAAAGAGCCAAAACTTCAAGGAGAAGCTCTACAAGCAATCCCTGGCAGAGTTGCCATCTGTGCAATCGTGGATTTTTAACGATCCATCGCGACGATGCGCTCTTGCGAAAAATATAGAGTTGCCACCCGGAGCTTTTGGTGTTTCGAGAAACCTAAATCAATATTAAAAGTACCGAAAGTGAAAAAATATGACTCTGATTTCGGTCTATGCCAAAGGCTTTTGGGTAGGGGTTTCGGTTATCAATCGGGAAGGTGTTAGGCACCCGCCAACTCACTCATAAGCGGTCTCTACTATGGCTGTTTGGATGTGTATAATATATATATATATATATATATATATATATATATATATATATATATATATATATAAAGAAAAGAAAATGAGTGGCACTTCCCCTTGCCCGAAGCACACCGATCCTATTGAGCTCTTCTCGCTTGCTGAAATTTGGGCAGTGTAATGGCTCAATTCTAGGATAGAGGAAAAGTCAAAGAAGGTAGAGGAATCGAGGGGAGAGCCGGAGCTCTCGGGCCCTTGTAGCACCGATGTGGTCCTTTGCACGAGAGTGTCACCGGTGAGCTTCCGATAGCAAGCGAGTTAGGAGACAGATTCTAATCTCTAAGACTTGATAGCTAAGAGGTAGAAGAAGAATGCTAGGGGCTAGATCTAGCTCAAACTTACTGATTTATGATGGATAATGGGGTGCCAAGGATGAACTAGGGTTCTGGAATTATATGGGTTTAATGGAGGCAAATGGGAGGGGAGCTCACTAGAACTTTCTCTCTTTGAAAATTTTTCAACCCTTAAGTAAGAGGGGTGACTCTCTATTTATAGAGAAATGGAGGATTATTAAGGGGTTAAAGTTCTAATTAGGTTAGCAATTAGGTAATGGGTAATCTAAGATTTTTGTGGTTTTCTAGAGCTTGGAGAAGAGGGACTTGGGTTTAATGGTAGATGATAGGGCAGTGACTTGAATGGCAAAAGGGTGATAACTTAAGCTAATAGGGTCACTATGCCCTAAAGAAATACACCCCAAACTTTGAGATGGTCCATAAGTCAAACCCCCAATATCAATTTTGGCCATTTTTTGAAGGAAAACTAGGCCCAAGCTGTTGGAAGTTGAAGATCCGCAAAGGCTCGACCCGGTTTGCAATTTCCTTCACAAATCCGTATTTTTCAAATTGCCATAACTTTTGATGTACAACTCCAAATTAGGCGATTCTTGGCTCGTTGGAAAGCTGGGAACCTATACTTTCTAATGGTATAGGCACTAAGTAGGGCAGCTATCTATGAAAACCTTGGAACTCTTCTTTTCATCAGCTATTTTGGTTAGTTCGAAACTAGCTCTATGGGTCCAATTTTATAATTTCCTGCACAAATCCGTGATCTTCATCCTGCTATACCTTTTGATGTACAACTCCAAATTAGGTAATTCTTATCTTGTTGGAAAGCTGGGAAAGTCTAATTTCCAATGGTATAGGCTTTAGGTTGGGATTTTATATATATAAAAACTTTGACACTCCTCTTTCTAACCATTGTTCAGGAGGGTTTGAATCAGGCCCGAAAAGGGTTCTAATGGGTCTGGGAATCTATGGTTGATTTCTAAGGATTCGGGATGATTCTTAAGGATTTTGAGATGATTCCTAAGAGTTTGGAAAATACTTTCGAAAGCTCGGGGGTACACCTTTCTCGAAGTATGTGTCGATCAGGCCTTGGGTCAAATTTGGGTGTCTATAGTAAAGTATGATACAAAAGAAGTGATGAATCATAATGAAGAATCGTTCAATAGGAAGCTATGTTAGAAAATCATGATTCATAATTTTCCAGAGAAAACACCTTCCAAAGTTACTGATCATGTGAGATTAACACCGACATGCATAAAATTAGATCTCTTAAAGAAGAAGTCCAGTGAATCACAGATCTGAGAGATTGATGAAGAAGAATCTTAAAGGACTCTGCAGCTAAAATAAAAGGAAGAAATCCAGAAGTACATCAACAGATAGAAGAAAGGAAATATAAAGTTAGAAGTAGAGTTATATTAGGATAGTTTTATTTTAGTAATTTCTTTTATTAGAATTAGAAGTGATAAACTGACCCTTACGATCTATAAATAAGAGGCTCGACACATAGGAATAACCATCGAAGGAATTATCAGCATCAATAAGCGACTGAGATTGGGTTTTCTTTCGATCAAATTTAGAGTAAATTTTTATTACTTTGTAGATTAGATATCGAAGGTTTCTGAAGAGCAATTGACGACTGCAATTTGGAGCTAAAGATTAGAGTAGATATCTGTGACAGCCTGGATTTTCCCTACCACAATATCTCGCGCCGTCGGATCACACACATGATCCGAGTTACAGTGACGTTATGGTATCTATTGTAGAACATCACTTCCCGACCGCTCGATCTTTCCCTCATCAATCAGCAAGAAGGACCGTGCCATCGCATGATGGTAAGCACACAAGAACGAGAGCAAAAGATCCACACAGCAGAAATATAATATAGAACTATATCAAATAAGAAGGGGCAGCATAGCTGTAACTCTAGCTATCATCTATACAAAATATAAAATAACCATTGTCCACCGATGAAGGCCGGCCTCCATCTAAACAGTGGACCCAAAATATTTAGTATTTAATTACAAAACCTTGAATATTCATTTACCATCTCGCTCTTTCTCAAAAAATCAAAGTTCGACCCTCCAACACTAAGAAAAGTGCTCCTCAAGTAGGTCCTCTTCCTCTTCTGCAAGATTGTAATCCTGGTCTTCTTCTTGCTCTGAATTCCGTTCAATCCCAGCTCATGCAGTTGTGACGTATAGTCGAGAGTGAGATTCATCCAAGCTCAATAGGGAGAAACACAGTGCTAAGTATACTTTAACATATCCAATTCAAGTTCTCGATGCATAAGTAAAAATGATTAAAATTCACACTTATATATTCATATATCGAATGCGAGCTCTAAAACAGAATTTCCATGCCTTTACGAGTCAAATCATGCCAAAGATTAATTCATGCTAAAACAATGCATAGAGATATTTCAAGCTCGTGTACAAGTCGAACAAGTAAGCAGAGATGAGTCATGAACGCATATAGCAAAGACACTATTGGAATCAAGATGGATCACATATCAAGAAGCAAGACGTATCATATCACATGGCAGTAGAGTAAGTATCCCGTATTAGGGAACTGAGCAGTCCATATTAGGAACACAGGGTCGTGACCTCGGGGACTCCACCCCTCTCATGGAGACTCCACTCCCCTTACCTCTAGTACCCTCATAATGATTCACATGGCAATGCATCTCGTATTAGAGAACTGAATAGTCTGTATTAGGAGCACAGGGTCGTGACCCTGGGGACTCCACCCCTCTCATGGAGACTCCACTCCTCATTGCACGTGATCACATAAAGCATAGACACATAGCAAGTACGCATTGACACATATCAAGAACGGGTACATGGAAAGGTAAGATAATGCGAGATCAAATGCATGATCATGAATCATTTAAAACATGTATGCAGAAATTAAATCATAGTATTCGAGAATTTCAATTACATGTGCATAAATATATATATATATATATACATTAATTGCTGAAAAATAGCATTCATTGGATAATTGCATCACACAACGTGAATTCGAGAGAAATATATATAACTTGCAAGGTATTTTCCCTACATTAAGTGTCCGACTTGTGATTTCACACGCACGAATTGAAGCTAGACTCCTCTCAACTGCTCTTCATGCAAAGCCGTAACGAAATTTTCACGCGCAGGGCTCTCGAGCTTCGTGTATACTCTTACTCATGCGGTGCCTTTGATCACACTAGTCCCCGTCCAAATGAATCTGTGAAGTGAAGGTTTAATGGTTGCGAAAAACTCTCTCCTCCTCTATGATCGATTTTCCAGGTCAAAGAGGTTCAAATCTCTGGTTTGGAGCTCCTTGCAGCTGAGACGATGGAAGAAGGAGTTCTTCTTTTAGCTACTGTTACCCGACACTAAAACTCCATGCAAATGCTTTGCATGCATGGGTCTTAATTCGGTTGGGCTAGCTTAAGTGTGGAGCTTATACACCCACTGTTGGTGTACAACAAAATTTAAAGCTATAGATCTATGAGTTTCCAAACGGGTCTTGGTATGGTCCAAGGCATGGGCTTATAGTCAATGGACCATGGGTTTGGGTCTTTAGCTAATGGAATTATTTTCTTGGGTTCAGTTGTGGAACCATATACTCGCTACATATGTTCACTCGACTCAAGGGCCATAGATCGAGCCCTCTCTCAGTCATTGGGTCCGTTCCCAACAGGTCTAGTCCATGCGCCTTTATGTACAATGGGCTTTTGGTGCCATCAGTTAACTAATGGGCCTTTACTATAGACCGTTGGCTAATGGGTCAAATCATTGGCTCTATCTATGCAGCCTCACACACAACAAAGTTCATTTGTCTACTGGCTTGGCTCAAAAGGGTCTAGTTTGATTATTTGACCCGATACGTTCAGTCTTCTAAGCACATGACAATTGGACCAGTGTGGTAACGAGTCGGGCTAGGTCGGGTGTTACATCCTCCCCCCCTTAAATAAATTTTCATCCTCAAAAATTAGAGGCGGCACATGAAAATGAGGTAGTAACCGTACTATATTCGTCTGACATACAGAATAAAAAGTTTATGAGCATTTAGTTGGGCGCAACTAGTATGTACAGAGTGTAATGTTTTCATTGATACACAGGACCGTGAAGTACGTAACTGCTAGTGTTGAGAGTGATGGTGTGTGCATATATGTAACTATTTTAAGTATAGGATGGAGATTGATGTCTAAAACATTGCAAAGGTATACAAAATGTGCCTAAAGTGTAATATGTGAATATTAGTTTTACGAAAGTTAACATTGTACTAACGCTGGTCAACTTTGGGGAAGTGTGCTAAGGGATTACCAGAAGGCTCAGTCGCATGATTACTAGATTCTCGCATTCTCGCGATTCGTTGTGCGGCGTCATTCGGAAAGCAATGGTGCATGATTTCCTTGAGCATCGCTTCTTGGAAGTCCACCCACTTGGTGATGTTTGCATAACTGAATGAGTGGTCGAGGGGTGCATCTTCTGTTGGTGGTAGACCTCAAACTTTCCTACTTATTCAGTTTTGAGATGATTCCCAGTGCTCACATCCAAAGTACTTCATGTTGTCGGTATCTTGCAGTTCATCATTCCTTATTGTGAATCCTCAAATTTCATCTTGGTACTCTTTCACCATTCGCGATATGAGGCGTGCATATGGCATGGTGGTCAGTGTTTTCTTTCTGCTCTCTATAATACAATTGTGGGTGTGGACCAGTCCATCGATGACCAGTTCAACCGCATCAAACCATCTTCTCTCGAACACTGAGAACAAGGCTTGTAAAAAAACTCCATTTCTATCGTCTTCGTTTGCTAAAGGGTAAAGGTTACCTCCAAGAACTATATCGATCCACCATATATTTGGAGGCAATTGTGCACCCTTAATTGATTGGCCAGGGCCGTGCTGCCCATTGGTAATTTCTGCAACTATTCGACAGAAAGGCACCCTGGTAAGGTTTGGTGGCAGTAGACCCCAATTTGGTTCATATCCCAACGAAATACCCATGGCTATGGCGAATCGGTCGTGATCGAATCGAAACTTTCGGCCATCGATATTAGTGCATAGGGTTCTGTTTTGGTCTACACTAAGGTTTTGGTAGTAGAGTTTAACAATTCGTGGGTAATACTGTTCGTGAAAAGGTCTGAAGAGGGCGGTGTAGCCTACTCTCTCAAGGTAATTAATCGACTGTGAAAGTGGTTCTTCAGCACTAAAATATGCTTGGTCGAAGGTCCACTATGGTTTTCATGTTTTCGTATCCCACCACAGGTCAGGTTGGTCTTGCATTGTGGGGATTTGTAGGTAGCCGGGGCTTTTCCCTTGGCTTGATTGGAAGGTTTTGGGCGTATGGGATTCGACTTAGAGGCGGATTGCTTCTTGGAAGCCATGCGGAAAGAAAATCGAAAGAAAGAGAGGCTTTGGGTGGATTACCTAGAAATTTTGGTTCAAATCGACAGAAATTGGATCCGATAGAGCTTGGGCATGTTGATTCATGAGCTTGGAGAAATTTGGCGCGAGAAAATCTGAAGATTTGAATGGAAAAACCCTTCCTTTACGTGGGAGAGGTGACAAGAGAGGGGACCCAACGTTTGAAATGTTCGAAAAATGATAAATGAGGGTTTCGTGGGCCCCTTTATATCCTTCTCAGTTGCCGCGATGACTTAAGTTCTCGCCGCAACGAGTCACCCTCAGAAAAGCTCGTCGCGGCGAGGTAGAATCTCACTGCGGTGAGGGTACAGGGCCATGAGGTTCTGTTTCGGATGGTTTGACTCGCAGTGCATTGTATATTTGGTTGAGCAATGGTACAGGCTGGTAGTAGATGCAAAAATGTATGGTGTACGTAGGTTCTATGAAATTTTATGATGGTTTTATTCATACGTTATGGAATACTAGGTGTGATTGTAGTTAAGTTGTTTTCGACATTTGTCTAGTTATGTGCACCAAGTACACCTCGGATGTTATTTACTCCCTACTAATCAGTAGACATGAAATTGCATAGTATATATAAGTGACTTTAGACGTACCATAGTGTCGTTTTAGCTCTAATATGCACTAAAATGGTGATCGAAATCGTAGTCATGAAAACTTGATTAGCTACTAACATATAAGCATGCCACAGTTGATTGACCTTAGTTAAACAACATCAAATATTGTTCCATGACTTCTGCTTCATGCTCCCAGGTCGCTTCGGTAGTGGAGTGATTTCTCCATTGGACCAATAGCAGCGGAATTATCTTGGTTCTTAGTACTTGTTCCTTGCGGTCAAATATCTTTATTGGTTCTTCAATCAGCATCAGATCTTCTCGAATCTCGATAGGCTGGTAGTCTACCACATGTGCCGCATCCTTCACATATTTTTTGAGCATTGACATGTGAAAGACATCATGGACAGTAGATAGTTGTGGCAGCCATGCAATGCAGTATGCCACTTCACCCACACGGCCAAAAATTTCAAATGGACCAATGTATCGAGGGTTAACTTTTCCTCTTCGTTTGAACCGCATCACACCCTTGGTTGGTGAGATCTTCACAAACACATGATCTCCGACCTAAAAAGTAACATGGTTGTTAGGCTTAGGCAGACTACATCAAACTTGTAAGGTGTAGTGGTATATCTAAGTTACCTGAAATTCAGCAGTCGATCTTTTAAGGTCGACGTAACTTTTCTAACGGCTTTGGGCTACTTTCAATCGGTCCCGAATGAGACAAACAGTCTCATTGGTGCTTTCTACCAGCTCAGGTCCCAATAGCAATTGCTCTCCAACCTCCTCCCAATTGAGTGGAGACTTCCATCGGCGTCCGTACAATGCTTCAAAAGGTGCCATGCCTATGCTCGCCTAATAGCTGTTGTTATACGCGAACTCGATCAAGGGTAAATGCTTATCCCATGATGCTTGGAAGTCTAACATACAGGCTCTGAGCATGTCCTCTGTCACTCGATTGACTCTTTTGGTTGGTCCATCAGTTTGCGAGTGAAAGGCTGAGCTGAATTCTAATTTGGAACCCATTCCCTCTTGGAATCGCTGTCAAAATTTAGATGTGTAGAGTGGGTCCCAGTCTGATACAATGCTTGTTGGTATGCCATGCAATCGAACTATTTCTTTCAAGTATATCTCGGCAAGCTTGTTAGCTGTGTACCTTGTACTATACGGTAGGAAATGAGCTGATTTGGTCAAATGCTCAACAATAACCCAAATTGCATTATAACCCTTCTGTGTTCTCGGCAGCCCAAGTGTGCAACCGTGGGATTTTTGACGATCCCGTCGCGACGATGTGCTCTCTAATAAAATATTTAGAATCGCCACCCGGAGCTTTTAGTGTCCCGGGAAACCTAGATCAATTTTATAAGCATCGAAGTGCCACAAATATGACTCTGAATTCGGTCTACGCTAAAGGCTCTTGTGTAGGGGCTTCGGTTATTGATTTGGAAGGTGTTAGGCACCCGCTTAATGCTGTTTCTACTGATGGCCAAAACAAAAACAATATAGAAGAAATAAAAAAGGCTTCCTCTTGCCCAAAGGGTATTAAAATCCTATTTGTGCCCCTCCGTTCCTACCAAAAATTCGGTGGCATAACGGCACAAATGGGAGGATAGAGGAAGAACCGAGAAGGTAGAGGAATAGAGGGGAGCGCCGGAGCTCTCAGGCTCTTGTTGCACCACTATGGAGCCTTGCGTTGGCTTGCTTCAGAGAGCTTTTGAAGGCTTGTATGGTGAGAAATGAGGTTCTAACTCCTAGGGCTTGATAGCTAAGAGGTAGAGAGGGAAGGCTAGAGGGTAGCACACACCTAACCTAGAACTTTTGGGTGGTATGCTAAGGTCTAAAGGAAGTTTTAAAGTTCTGAAATTTGTATGGGAATGGCGCACTAGAGGAGAGAGAGAAGGGATTCCTTAATCTCATAATTGCAAATTTTTTCAAGCCTTTGTAAAGGGAGGGGTGCTTCTCTATTTATAAGAAAAAGAGAGGTTAAGAGGGTGCTTAGAGGCTAATTTGGATTTGCAATTTGGTAATCTAGCCATCTAAGGTTTCCTAGGGTGTTTGGAGCCTTGAAAAGTGTGAGAAGATGCTCCAATGGTGGATGATAGGGTGGGGCTATAAACCACTTAAGTGGTTGCACATAGATAGTAAATGGGTGCAACAGAACTAGAAAAACACACCCTAAAAGTCAAGATGGTCAACAAGTCAAATCCCATTCTCTAAATTCGAGGCAAAACCCAAGGTTACTGTTCATAAGCCTGGCACAAGTAATAGTTGAGTCAGGCTTAAGAACAGTAAAATAGTGTTCCTACAATGGCTAGGAAGTTGGATCCCCAAGGTGTGGTCCACCTTATAACTAGCCGAACTATTAGTTGCGCCAAAACCCTAGGGGGGACTCCACAATATTACAATTCTGCCCCTATACTTCGGAATGCGATATCTTCTTGCATACAGCTCCGATTGGGGTGATTCTTGCCTCGTTGGAAAGCTGAGAACTTATACTTTTCAATGGAATGAGATTCAATTATAGTAGAAGGTTACAGCTACCCCTAGTACACCACTCTTCATCCATTCCTTGGGAAAGCTAGGTTTAGGTCCGGAATGGGTTTTAAGGGTCGAGATGTGTTTATAAGGGTTCGAAAAGGTTCCTAAGCAATCTAGGGTGATTTTTAAGGGTTTGGAATGGCTCCTAAGGTTTTGGAAAGGTTCCTAAGGATTCCATACATGCTATCAAAAGCTCAAAGATGCGCCTCTCTCGAAATGTGTCTCGATCGGGCCTTGGGCCAAATTTGGGTGTCTACAGATGCTCCTCTTTGGTATTCGATCACTAATAATCGAATGCTAAAGAAAAGAGACATCTGAAGAGGCCCAAGGCATTACTGACGGGTCCGCTACATTCAGAAAAAACTTCAAACATTAGATGAGTAACATGGTGAGAAAATGAAAGCCCTGTATGTTAGGAAAAATAGTCATTTCTCAAGGTAATCGGTCCCCAAGCGCTTAGCGACATTACTAGACATAACCGAGGTGGAAAATGAGTTGTGAAAGCCTAATAGCTGTGAAAAAAGGTCGCTTCTCTATATGTTTTGAAGTAGTTTGATGTTCAAGATTCATTCTGAATACAACAGCTTCGTAAGTAAGGAGGGTGATCGACACACATTCAAAGATAGGCACAAAATAAGTACACAAAATTCTATAGTTTGTGTCCAACCATATGAGGCATTGACCACCACATCTGACTGGTCGCGGGTGCCCCTGCTTGAAGCAAGGTTCGAGGTCTTTGGGCGAACCCATTGATCCCGAAGTTTATTTAGCATAACTACCAGAGCGGAATGAACAAATATCGCAATGCTTTTTGGAAGTGTGTGCTACTTTTCCAATGTGCCCCGGTTCATCATGACCCAAAGTATCCAACCTCAAATGACACTGAACAGATCTGGCAAACATCGGGTGCCCACTGAAGGGGACACCTAATCCTGGTCTCTACCGATAATGATCTTACAAATCATTTAACTATGCATAAATATGCACCCATTAGGGACAATAATCAAAAAAGGCGAGAGAAATCTCGACCCAGACCTCATCCGAGTATAATTTACGAGAACAAACGACCATCCTACGAATACCCAGACGCATGGCGTAAAGTTTACAGGGATACCGTGCCAATACAGGTTTTAAGCCTGCGAAAATAAGGGAAATGAACCCTTCTGCATGCATATTTACACATAGTTGATTGATAAGTAGTTTATTTTTCAATAGGTTGGTCTCAACCAATGATTGACCTTTTTCATAACAGAGTTACCCAGACCTCAAACCCTGTAGGGTGCACGCCCAGATAGCACAGACCAAGAGTCCACAACTTCGAAATAGCTCGTGATAAATCTCAAGTTAGACACTCCCATTCCTATGAATCCACCAACAAAGCTCTCATCGCACAGATTTAGCAGTGGAGTCGACTCGATCAAAACATTGACCGTTTGATCGAGATTGACACCGTTGCTCCTATTTCAAAGTAGGATCCAAAAATCCAAGGCGAACCTTAGACTTAGGATATTAATATAGCACAGTTGCATTGTCGATAAAATATTGACATTTTACCACATCGAAACACGCATGTGCATCCAATCATATGAGGCATAGACTGCCTCATTTAACTGGTCACGGGTGCCTCTGCTTGAAGCAGGGTTTGAGGTCTTTGGGCAAACCCATTGATCCTGAAGTTTATTTAGCATGACTACCCGAGTGGAGCGAATAGATGTCGCAACGCTTTTTGGGAGTACGTGCTGTCTTTTCAAAACATACATTGTTGTTATTTTATGTGAGAAATTTTTTACCTTTTTGTGTTTATCATTTTATGTGATATTTAGATTTTGAGTTATCATTTTATGTAATTTCATTGGATTTTAAGTTATCATTTCATGTGATTTTATCACTTTATTACTTCTATTATTTTATGCGAATTATTTTTGGGATTTTCTTTATCTTTTTTGTGGATTTTTAGATTTTGAAGTTATCATTTTATATGATTTTTTGGTCTTTTGAAGCTATCATTTTATGAGATTTTTCTGATTTTTTCAGAACTATTATTTTATGTGAATTATTCTATCATTTTATGTGAATTATTTTTGGCTTTTTATGTGGGATCTTTTTATCATTTTTTAGACTTTTTCATATTTTTCTGTATATGATCGGGATGCCTATTAATCTCGATCCATTTTATTCTAGCACGGCTTCTTGGGCAAGTTGAATGAGGATCAACATACTGTTTAGAAGCACGTGCATCGGCTGGGAGTAACAAAATGAAGAGAGGGGGGGGACCGAGCTATGCAGGTGACCCATACCCGGCCCAAAACCCGACTCATAAGTGGCTGGCGTAACTATTAGTTACGCCAGGCATGGCTGGGTTTCGAATTTAGACAACCCTAGTTCAGGCAGCAAGGGCATATTTTCGAAAATATTTTCTCCCCTTCTCTTCAAACCGAAAATCGGGCTCCCCTAGGTTCCTTTATATCGCCTCTACACGTGCCTCATTGCCGGCATTTGCTCGCGCCGATTGATCGTCCACATCGCGCTAGATCAAAGACCCCATTTCCTTCACAAGGTAACCATTTAAAACCTATTTCTTTGATTTTTCTTGCCTTTTCTTGCAAATATGATCATGATCTCGCATTCTTAGATGAATAATGGTTTATTTTCGTTGTAAGTATGCTTATTGATAATGTGTTGATGATTTTTTTTTTTGAATGATGCCCTATTTTTACTGTTTTATGGATTAATGCATAATATATTTATATATATTTTTTATGTGTTGTTTTTATTTGTTCATATGGAAAGGGGTTTTATTATTATTTTTTTTTTGTTTTCATTTTGAATATAAATCAAGGATTTTTGGTCTTTTATTTAGGGATAAGGGATTTTTTATTTCTATTTTTTTGAAAATTAATTAAGGAAAATGATTTTGATTTCTATATTTTTTGAAAATTAAGGAAAATGATTTTTGATTTCTCTTAAAATTAATTAAGGAAAAGGATTTCATTTTTGTTTTTTTTTTTGTTTGAAACTAACTAAGGCATTGATTTTTTTTTTATTTTTTTTATTTTTTTTGAAATTTTAGTTTTGTTGTTTTATTTTGTTTTTATAAACATAAAAGAAGGATTTTTTTATATTTTATGGACATAAAAGGAGGGATTTTTTTTTAGCTTTTGTTTTTATAAACATAAAAGGACTTCTTTTTTGGTTTTTGATTTTAGAAGCATAAAAAAAAGACTTTGTTATTTTTAACTTTTACTTTTCTAAACATAAAAGGACTTCTTTTTTGGCTTTTGATTTTAGAAGCATAAAGAAAAGACTTCCTCTTTTTTTGTTTTTTTTTGTTTTTAACTTGTGTTTTTCTAAACATAAAAGGACTTCTTTTTTTGGTTTTTGATTTTAGGAGCATAAAGAAAAAAACTTTTTTTGTTTTTTTTAATATATATATATTTTTTCAAATATAGAGAGGGGGAAATTTGTTTTATTTTTATTATTTTTGAAGATAAAAAGGAAGGGATTTTTTTTTTTGTATTTTCATTCTATTAAAAAGGGATTTTTTTTGTTTATGTATATGTGTATCTTTGTTTATAAAAATAATAGAAAATGGATGAGCATACTTACTTTCCCTTGGCTTGTAGAAAGAAATGGTTCTTTATCACTGACCTGCTTTGATGTGATTGCTTGCTTTTGCCCCAGAATGTCTGGTGATGAAGAGTACGCACCTGAGGAGGGCCATGAGGAGAGGCCCAATGTAGTTTATGGTCCCCGTGGGGAGTAATTTTTCGTGATAGAGCGCCAGGCGGGTCCTTTGCTTGAGATGTAGGGCAAGGCCACCCGAGTTGGCCTTCTTCATCAGCAGTACATCCATATCTCCAACTTTGACATAGTGGGCAAGGTAAAAGATAAGTTTAGTTCTTCCTTTTGTGCAGCTTTGCTCCATTTCCTCTGCCTGATGCATTTTTCTCTCTTGATGCAGGCCTTGCCCCATATCGGGTTCCGTGGGGGCTGTCTGGACTTCCACGACTTCTACTACTACGTTCCCCCTGTGGTGAAGTATTTACTTGAGCAGGCGGGTTTGGAGGAGTTCTTATCCTGGCCCTCTGTTGTCGTTCTAAGTGTGCTTGATTTATTTGTATTTTGAAAACAGGTTTGCAACTGCTAAGTTATAATGAATCTAGAATATTAAAAAGAGTAAAGAAATATCAGCACAGAGAGAAGTGAATTAGCCTGCAAGATCAGGGCCAATTGTAGCAAGTTTTAAATGTAAGTGAGTAAAAGATCGTCCACAGAGAATTTGTCTAAAATGTAAGATAAACCTCCAGATCTAAGCTACCAGATCTGGCCTCTTATCCTATCTAGAAAGCACATAAGATGGGGGTTGAATTTGTCACATTAACTAAATGATAAAAGTAAAAGTTAAACTAAATGATCCAGATCCGAGTTGGGGAAATTTTGAGGTAAACTTATAAAAAATGGAGAAGTAATATCTAACTTTGATTTGGTCCTTGAAATACAATGAGAAAGACTGCAGCTCAACTGAGGGATGATCCAATCTTCATCTGGCTACCAGCACAGATGTAAGAGAAATAAATCTAACTCAAGGATTAGATTTAGGCTTAAGGCTATGGTCTGTCCACTTTAATGGCCACAGACCATCCAATAGTCTTTTAATCCAAATCCTTAATTTAGAACAAGAAGCATCACTACAAATGTCGTGAGAGATTAGGTTACAAACACTAATTCTCACAGGATTAATGAATCAAGGGAAATTGCATGAATAATAGTAAATCTAAAGGAGTCTAATGCAATAAGGAGATCAGAGGGAACCCTTAACATGAGTCCAATTGAGAATGTACGGTTTACAGCAACCTTTTCAAAATCACCATTACAATTACAGAGCACAGCTTAAACAGCTCTCAGATTTGTAGTCTTGAATACAACTCTCCTTTGAATTACAGGAGTATCTCACAGCTCTCAATTGCAAGTAAAAGTGAGGTTATTACAGGGATTTCAGACAAACTATCTGATTTGGAAATGGGGGAATAGGAATGAAACTCAAAATCTGGATGCCCAAATTGGGCAAATGGTTCGTCTATTTATAGTTTTCCCTAAGTCCAGTTCAGATGTGTATCAACCAATTAGAAGTGCTCAGATCTGTATCGACCAATGGTAGTCGAGCACAAGGATCCAGATCTGTTCTGGCCAATCAGAATTGCTCGATCTGGTTCAGCCAATCAGGTGACAAAAGCATCAATTCTGTTATGCATTTTGAAAGTTTGTTAGAGTTTCTAGAAGTTCCCGCCAAGTTATTTTATCTCTGGGTGCTCACATGGGGTAGAATATGCCTTCACTTCATGCTTAGAATCCTCTGGAATGTCCCTAGGTTTTTAAATGCATTGGGACGCGTGAAAAAGATTACTAAATTGCCCTTGCAAAATTTGGGAATCTCCAGAATACCTTTTCGCATAGTTTAGAGGACTTTTCGCAAGGTGTTGTAACTCCTGAAGCTCTTTTCGCAATGCTCTGGTTCTGTTCGAATGGAGTTTTCTTCTTTTCGAAAAGGTCAATCATCTCTTCGAAGAGTTCAGGTGCTCTTCGAAAGCTAAGCCTGGAGTTTTTAGTTCTTTTCGTAGAGTTCAGGTTCTTTGCGAACAGTTCAGGTTCTTTGCGAAAAGTACTCTGTAGTGCATTTTTCTGTTCGAATTGCTCCATACTTCTTTTCTGGGTTGAGATCAGGTCTTTGCCTCTTCAGTTCAGACCTTTTAATAGCTAGTGAGGTTGTCCCTTCTTTCTTCCTTTGAATCGACATGGATTGTCATCTTTTTGGCACTTTTAAGATGCTTTTATGGTTAAGCCTGTCTTTATTGTTAGCTGAAACACAAGCACTTAGAACACTTATTTAGTTCTCTCAAAGGTCTATCAAGACTCAGGTTAAGGGGTGAAAAATGGCATTTTCCAGTTCTCAACACACCCCCAAACCTAAGCTTTGCTAGTCCCTGAGCAAAGACAAAATAAAAACAAAGTAAACATCCACTTTTGTAGGGAGCACAGTTGCATTTAGCATATGCAGCAAGCCTTTTAAACCCCTAGGTGATCCCTAGTGGAGGAGTGAAGTCTCCTGAGGGTTTTCAGTGAAGGTACCCACAAACTTCTTCAATGAATCTGTTAAGATCACAGTAGTTCTGTTACAGCGAACTTTCATCCAATCTGTTTATTCACACCTGCATCAGTCATGTTGTAAGAAGATTTTCAAGAAAAACATCAGTTCAAAACTAAAATTCTGCTGTAATTCTTATTGCTACTCAGTCAATTTATGTCAAAGGTTATTTATAAGAAAAATTAATGAACAGTTTGCCTTCTATTTAGGAATCCATCTTTGATGTTACCCCAATGGGTTGATTTCAAACCCAACTCTCACCAGGATTTTCACTCAACATGCAAGTAAGAGGGTTGTACTATTTCACACGGCTCAAGAGCGGTTATAGCCCTCAAATAGGACTGTAAGCATGAGCATAGGCGTTGCTTTTAGTTCAGAATTCACTGCTCTTTTCACCATAGATTACACAAATTCTTATCTCCATGTGACAGATCAATCCATCATTGATC
Organism: Chloranthus sessilifolius; assembly: GCA_021018995.1. NCBI lineage: Eukaryota > Viridiplantae > Streptophyta > Magnoliopsida > Chloranthales > Chloranthaceae > Chloranthus > Chloranthus sessilifolius. The sequence continues at coordinate 83,958,683 of CM037590.1, read as the reverse complement.
AGTAAGGACTTTACTGGGGTTGTAATGTGGCTTATGGGAGAAATTTCTCAAGAATAAAGGGGTGGAATGGTGTTCAAAATTGAGAAGTCAGTCAAGGTGATAGGAGGTGATACAAACCTTCTTTAATTGACATATTTTCATCTTCTTCTTTGAATTTCGAGCCAAAGTGGCCATCTTTTCTCTTTCTTTTCAAAGCTTCCAATTAAATGCCTTCTCTCTTTTGTTTTTCTCATTTTTTATTTTTTATATTTTTTTTCAAATTAGCATTGGGAATGCCACATTTCTTCTATTTGATACATCATTGCCTTCAATTTTTATTCTCCTCTTGTTGTCAAATCATTACTCAATTCTCCTTTCTTGACTTCCTTCCTTTATCTTGACTTCTAGTGAGGTTAGGCTAAATGAAGTTGATGAGGATTAGATGAGGTTTCAAAGAAATCTTAGATTTGTAAAGCTCAAATGGGTGTATCAAGGGCGTTTCAAAAGGTGAGGCTTTTGAGTTCAAAGCTGTCCAAAAGGAGGCCTTACATCATGTCTTTAATATCATGATTCTTTGTCAAATTATTTCAATTTGGATATGTGTAACTTCTAGTGCAATAAGCGAGTTCAAATCAGTCCCAAAAGCGAAAAAATTAATGCCAATTCATACCTCCAAAGAATACATTTCAGCCCAAACCTCACTTTGGGTGTGGTTTTTTATCAAATTCAGGTATATCATCCTTTTTTTCCCTCTTTTAGGTTTACTAAAACATCAATTTTCTTTTGAAATTTCTTGACATTCACTTCATGAAAGTATTAGAATTACACTAGAAATTAATTTCAAAAGTTTTAACTTCTTCATTTTTATTTTTTCAAAAGCGGTGTGAAATTACTTCATTTTCAAAATTCCTGATCATCATAAGTTGCATTGATGTTAACTCAATTATTGATTATTGACATTTCATCACACCCCAAACCAAAGGGTGCAGGGTCCACCTTTGGTCCAAAGCAAAGAAGAGAAACAAGTAAGAAAAAAATCATGATGACAAGAGGACAGACAGAAATGCACAGTAATTTCACAAGAAAAACCAGAATTTTTATTACAAACTCATAACACAGATAAGTACAAAGTGCTTTAATAACTAGGGTCAAAATCTGTATCATAAGTTAGTTCAATGGGCTCAGAACTGGAGTCACTGTCAGAGTCAGAACTAGAATCAGTATTGGAGTCTAAACTTGATTTAGCTTTCTCCTGGATTGTGTTTTGCAGCTCAGTGTATTCCTCTGATTTGATCTTTTTGGTGAGGCCAATGTACTTGCCAAGTCTAGTGGTCTTCAGTTTTTCCTGGTCAAGCTGTGCTTGCAACATGGTCACCTTGTGCTGCTCACTCCGAACCATCTGAAAGGTTTGACCCAGCAAGTCCTTCATTTTCTCTCTCTCAAATTTCATAAATAACTCCAATTTCCGAATCTGGTTTTCATAAGGGGTTCTAATGTAGGCTTGTAAATCAACTAACCCCTTTAGAACATCTCTACAGATATATGGATTTTCTTCCATGGCTCTTCTGAGGGTGGCAAATCTGGGAAGGGGAATGGAATGGTAGGGGACCAAAGGTATCCCAGCTGTGGGAGTGGGAGAAGAAGTGTCCAGAAGGAGGACTTCAGGGTCGGTCTGAGTGGCTTGCTCAGAGAAAGTGAGGAGTGGTGAAGGGGACTCAACCAGAGGTACTTCAGGTTCAGTTTCAGTAGCGTGGGCAATAGTGGTGGGGGTGGGCAAATCAACCAATACTACCTCTGGTTCAGTTTGGGTAGCATGGGCATCAACAGTAGGTACAAGGGTAATGGTAGTTGTGAGGGATGTGGAGGCTAAGGTTTGGAGAAGGTGATTGGTCACAGACTGGTTTTCTGTGTTGATTTGTAGTTGGGCTTGTATGGATTGGAGGTAGGCAAGTATTTGGTTAATGGATTCAGGTGTGGGGGAGGTGTGCATAGCAGGGACTGGTACAACTGAAGTGGATGGTGGAGGTGCTATGGGTGAAATGGTTGTAAAGGGAGAAGTAGGTAAGTAAGTGAAATGATGAGGGTCAAGTATAGGGACAGGTTCAAGCCCCATGGTTTCAAAAATAGATCCCATTGATGAGGAATAAGCCTCTGTAGTGAAAGGCTCAGGTTCAGGTGTATGGGATACTTCAGGTGTGTGGGCTGAATGAGCAGGTGAATTTGAGGGGCTTTGGAGCAGAGGAGTGCAAGGAGATTGGGCAATAAAGTCTGCAGCCAAAATTTAGGCATTGGTGGGAGAAATTGGTGGTGTGAGTATGGTTGGAGTGGTTGGTGTAGAGGGGGAATCTACAATTGGGATAATGGTGGGTATGGGAGATGGGACAACTGGGATAGGTGAAATGGCAGGGGCTGGACTAGGTGAGGAGGGTAAAAGGCCAACTTCCTCAAGAATTGGTGCAGCTAAAGAGCTGGTCACCATGGGAAGGATAGTTTCTTCAAGAATGGGTGACTAAAGAATTTGGTCACCACAGTGGTTTAGCAGGTTGCTTCAAGAATTGGTGCTAAAGAGTCACCTCGGGACTGGCAAAACGGTTCTAAAGAGCTCTGAGGCAGTTCATTATTATGCAGTGCGGTGCAGTTCACCTTCCTCTCTCATTCTTTTCACATGCAGCTTGGCTGTAGTCCAAGCCTTTTTCCCAAAATTGTGAGGGCTATGACTTCAAATGGTTCCCGGTCATCAATATCAAATTTAGCTCGAGGAGGGTTGTGATCAATCTACCAAATGGGAGTCGACTAAGTTTACGCTCCTTTTTCAACTTGGCACTAATATCATGGCTTCAAAAATTAACATAGGGGCATTGAAAAATTGCCTTAGAAAAATGAAAGAGAGCCTCTAGAATTGGTGTTCTCTCTCTTGGTCATGTCTTGACATATAAAAACTTTCCTCAAAATGGAATCCATCAATAAAATTGGGGGCTAGGTCTCTCCTCATTATGGATCCGGTGCCAACAATTCCTTGGGTTAAATGTCACCATTTCTCTAAAGGAGGCGCTTCAGTGCGACCAATGGACGTGAAGGATCAAATTGGAAGGTATCCCCAAAGCATTCCTATGTCTTCAAATGTGGAGTTAGATCGCAATCATCAATAAAGATAACCAGGGTAGGGACATCAGCATCTTTTTCAGTGACTTTTACCAGGTTTTGGTACCATAACTTTACCATTCGTGGGTAAATTTTCTCTGGCAGAGGGGTAAGGATATTGCTTAGTGAGGCATCTCTCATATATCTTAAAGATAGCAGACAATCTAGTTTGTTGACGAAAAGTTTATCCACAATCATTCGAATTAACCGAGCTTCAATAAATGGATTTGGCAGTACCAAATGTATAGGCAGAGGAGGAAGCTCAGGCTCAGGACTAGCAGCTGCAGGGATGGGTTCCTCATGTCTCACTTTCTTCCCTTTCTCCACCCTATCCGCTTTATCCATTGATAGTTTTCTTTTGGCTGAAGTTTTGGTTTTTCCTTTTGGGGTAGGTTTGCTAACTTTCTTAGCAGAGGATTTTGGGAACATGGCAGCCAATGATTTCTCCGCTTTTCCCATTCTAAATTTATGTATGAAAATGCCCACAACAGATGCTGACACACAATCAAAATTTTCAAATGATAAACAGAGAGAATGCGCAGAGAAATACCGAGATCTAGGGTTTTTTGATTGAACGTGTTGCTTGCTTGTTGAAATCTCCCAGACTAGAAGCTAAAATCCTTCTCTGAAAGCTCAAATGATCGAACCAAGGTGAAGAAAAGTGTGGCTAGATTCTCAAATCACGCAAGGAAAGAAAGAAATAGGATTTCTGTGGAACAGATATGAAACCCTTACTTCGAAAGGGTTTAAATATGCTCAGAGTTAATTTCGCAAAGTCCTTTTTAAGTTTTCGAAAAGTTCCAAAATAGACCTTTTTACAATTGAGAATGGCATCAGTGCCATTCGAAAAGCTAATAGCTTCAGAAACATCTTTTCAAAAAGAAAATGGCTTCAGAAACATCTTTTCGAAACAAAAATGGCTTCAGAAACATCTTTTCGAAAAGAAAATCCTTGCTTTCGAGCAGTTTGTTACCAATCCAGATTCTTTTCGAAAAGTAAATTGAACTTTGGGAAAAAGCAATTTGTACTTTGCGACTTAACTTTTCACATATTTAAACCATGCGAAAAGAGACAAATCATGAACAAAAACAGAGAAAAAGAAACTAAGCAAAAACTATGAAATAAAAGCATATTGTACAGTTGTATACCATCAGATTTGGGGAGGCTCTTGATGGTAGATGGGCAACACAGGCACCTGGGTATTTTCAATGCATGGTTTAAGCCTCTGACCATTTACTTTCACGATTCTTCCATTACTTGGATCTAAGATGTCAACAGACTCAGGAAGGAGATGCAGAATGATGTATGGCCCTTCCATCGGATCTACTTTCGGGAAAAAACTTAAGTTTTGAGTTAAATAACCATACCTTAGAGCCAACTGTGAACTCTCTTCTCAACAAATTTTCATCATGGAAGGCTTTGACTTTCTCTTTGTAAACTCTTGAATTTGTGTATGCATCCATTCTCAGCTCCTCCAACTCAGCAAGTTGCAGTTTCCTGTGATTACCAGTAGTAGTTAGATCCATGTTCAATGTTTTGATGGCCCAAAAGGCTTCATATTCTAACTCCACTGGTAAATGGCATGCTTTGCCATAGACCAACCTGAATGGGGACATGCCAATTGGGGTTTTATAGGCTGTCCTATATGCCCACAATGCATCATTCAGCTTAAAGGACCAATCCTTTCTATCCTTCTTCACAGTCTTTTCCAGTATATGTTTGATTTCTCTATTGGAAATCTCCACTTGTCCACTAGTTTGTGGATGATATGGAGTGGCTACTCTATGAGTCACAGAGTATTTTTTCAATAAAGTTTCAAAATGTTTATTACAAAAATGGCTTCCCCCATCACTGATAATAGCTCTGGGAAAACCAAACCTGGAAAAAATGTGATCCTTTAGAAATTTAAGAACCACTTTGTGGTCATTGGTTTTAGTGGCTGTGGCTTCAATCCATTTGGATACATAATCCACAGCTACTAAAATGAAATTATACCCATTGGAAGGAGGAAAGGGACCCATGAAGTCTATCCCCCAAACATCGAACAACTCAACTACCAAAATAGGCTGTAAAGGCATTGAGTTTCCCTTGGAAATGCTGCCCAATTTCGGCTTGGCAAGACTTACAAGTCTTTGAGCATCTTTGAAAAGTGTAGGCCAATAAAATTCCACCTCAAAACCTTTGCGATTTTGTTTCCACTAAAATGACCTCCACAGGCCTGTTCATGACACATAGAAAGTATTCTATGAAATTCTTGGTCAGGGACACACCTTCTTATTATTTGGTCTGCACAACTCTTAAACAGATAAGGATCTTCCCAGATGAAATGTTTAACCTTTGAGAAAAAAAGATCTTTATCCATTTTATTCCAATGTTGAGGAATTCTTCCAGTAGCCAAAAAGTTGACTATGTTTGCAAACCAAGGAGTGTGTACACTAATAGCAAAAAGTTGCTCATCAGGGAAAGATTCATTGATAGGCAGCCTATCAATCTCGATTAAAATTCTAGGCATTGATCAGCCACCACATTCTCCACCCCCTTTTTATCTTTGATCTGTAAATCAAATTCCTGTAATAGGAGAATCCACCTGATTAATCTTGGTTTGGTATCCTTCTTAGACAGAAGGTATTTCAAGGCAGAGTGGTCAGTGAACACCACTATTTGTGAACCCAAGACATATGACCTGAATTTCTCTAAAGCAAAAACAATTGCCAGTAGCTCCTTCTCAGTTGTTGTGTAATTGAGCTGTGCATCAATCATTGATCTACTGGCATAAGCTATGACATGAGGCAGCTTGTCCTTTCTATGTCCAAGGACAGCTCCCAAAGCATAATCTGATGCATCACGCATCAATTCAAAAGGTAGTGAATAATCTGGAGACTACAATATTGGAGCTAAAATCAAACAGTTTTTTAAGAATTCAAATGCCTTCATGCATTCATTATTGAAAACAAAAGGGACATCTTGGCACAACAAATGACAAAGAGGCTTGGTTATTTTACTGAAGTCCTTAATGAACCTTCTGTAAAATCCAGCATGTCCCAGAAAACTTCTTATTTGTTTAACAGTTTTGGGAGGTGGTAAATGTGCAATTAAATCAATTTTTGCTCTGTCCACCTCAATGCCCTTGTGGGAAACAACATAGCCAAGGACAATGCCTTGGGTGACCATGAAATGGCTCTTTTCCCAGCTCAAAACTAGATTGGTTTCTTCACATCTCTGTAACACCAATTTGAGATGATGTAAACACTGGGAAAAACTGTTTCCGTAGATTGAAAAATCATCCATAAAAATCTCCATAAATTGGTCAATCATATCAGAGAAAATGGAGTACATGCATCTTTGAAAGGTAGCAGGAGCATTACAAAGACCAAAAGGCATTCTCCTATAGGAAAAAGTGCCAAAAGGACAGGAGAATGTGGTCTTTTCCTGATCTTGTGGGTACACAGGAATCTGGTTGTAACCAGAGTAACCATCAAGAAAACAGTAATAAGCTTTTCCTGCTAGCTTATCTAAAATCTGATCAATGAATGGGAGAGGGAAATGGTCTTTTCTGGTCATTGAATTTAATTTTCTGTAATCAATACAGACCCTCCACCCAGTTGTTTGTCTGGTTGACATAAGCTCACCAGTATCTGAGGTTACAACAGTGATCCCAGATATCTTATGTACCACCTGTGTAGGTGCCACCCAAGATGAATCTGAAATGGGGTAAATGACCCCTGCATCCAACAACTTAACAACCTCTTTCATGACTACTTCTTGCATATGAGGGTTCAGCCTCCTTTGCATTTCCCTAGAAGGCTTTGCATCTTCTTCCAAATGAATTTTGTGCATGCAAACAGCTGGACTGATTCCTCCCAAATCAGCAAGAGTCCAGCCAATTGCCCTTCTATGTTCTTTCAAAACAATCAACAGCTCTTCCTCCTGCTCCTTTGTGATGGAGGAAGAAATAATTGCAGGCAATGATTTATGATCTCCTAAAAACACATATTTCAAATTTTTTGGCTTGAGCTCTTCATCGGTGAAATTTGAGAAAAGAAGGTAACAAAGGTACCTTAGCTATTTGTGGAAGGGGAAGAGTAGCAGGTTTCCAAGAAGAGAAACTTGCTGATTGATTATGAGTTCCTTGGACAACATTTACTTCCTCAGAATTTGAGATACAAACTATTTCTTCCTCAGAATTTCCCCAAGCATCTTTAGCATCTGTGGTGAAATCTTCACACTGCAGAAACTGTTGTAAAGTTCCTTCTACCAGTTCATCCAATAGATCAACATGAAAACATTCCTCGAGTGAATGAAATTTGTGTGACCGCATTATAAACATTTAATTTTACCTTCATGTTTCCAAAGAGACTTCCATAATACAGACTGCATTGAATGCAAGCATTTCTTTGTAGCTGTGAATGGTCTTCCCAAAATGACAGGTATGGAAGTTTTGCTTTTGGTAGGTTCCATGTCCAAAACTAGAAAATCAGCATGATAGAAAAATTTATCTACTCCCACCAATACATCTTCAATCATCCCAACTGGCTTCCTTTTAGATCTGTCTGCTAGTTGTAACACCACATGAGTGGGTTTTAATTCTCCCAAACCTAGTTTCTCATATATAGAATATGGAAGTAGGTTGACACTAGCACCCAGATCTAATAAAGCCTTTTCAATGGTATGTTCCCCAATAATGCAAGGGATTGTGGGGATTCCAGGATCTTGAAGTTTAGGAGGTGTGGCAATGGATAACACCTGATTAACTCTTTCCACAGCAAAGACCTTCTTGGATAACTGTATCCTAGACTGTCTTTTGTGAGTGTAAACATCTTTCAAAAATTTTGCATATATCTTTGGAATTTGTTTGATTGCAAGCAAAGGTAGATTTATCTTAACTTGCTTGAAAGTCTCCATCATTTCATCTATTTTTGTGTTCCCTTTATCAAAAGGGGATACAGATTTCATTGCATGAGGAAATGGCAAATGAGGAACTAGTCCTTCATTTACAGCTTTGGAAACATTATCAGAATCTTTTTTATTTTTTTATTTTTCATTTGTTTGATTTTTCTGAGGTACATCAGCACCTCCACTGCTATCATTATGCTGCTCTTGCTGCATATCTTTATCCTTTTCCTCATTTTTTTCTTCTTCAGTACCCACTTTGTTATTTATAATTCTTCCACTTCTCAAAGTTGTGACAGTTTTTACTTCTTCATGTGAAATAGAAGCTTCTCCAACCATGAACTGTCCTTTCAGATTGTTCAAAAGTTGGCTGGGTAACTTTCCTTCCTCTCTTTTGGCCAAAGTATTTGAAAGCTGCCCCAATGTTTCTTCAATCTTCTTTATGCTCTGGCTGTGAAAGTTCACGATGAAGTTAAAGATCTAAATTCTGGAGTGAATTTAGGACTTGATCTTCAAAGAAGGGGACACTGGAAGGATTTGAGCTGGCGATTCTTGTGCAGTTGTTGTGGAATGGGTCAAAATTTGGCTTGGCATAAAAATTCTCGATAAAGGCATGCGCTTTTGAAAGGCATTTGGTTCTTTGGTTTTCTTGTATTGATAATTCCCTTGGCTCCACCTCAAATTGGGGTGCCCTCTCCATAGATATTCATTTGACGCATCTGTCCAAATGATTTATGCGACATGAGCTTATTCCACCACTTAAATCTGTGGGACATTGGTCAATTGAATGAGTAGGGGACTGGCATATCAGACATGCCTCCTCTACTCGTGCAACTATTGGATTTTTAAGTGAATCCATCAATCTATCAAACTTTGTGGTTAAATTGTCCATCTTTCTTTCCAACTCATTCACCTCATAAATCTTTCCTTTGGAGGTTTGCTGATTGTTCAACCTAGCAGGATTTTCAATATCTCTTGACAGAGATTCCTGTTGAGTTGAGTTTTCACCAATTACTTCAAATAAGTCCCAAACCTCCTCAACTATTTTTTGCAAGTAAGTGCCTCCACAGGAGGCATCCACCATATTTTTGCCTTTTTGATCAATTCCTTGATAGAAGCTTTGAACCAGTTTCCATCTGGGAATTTGATGATGAGGACATTGCCTTAAAAGTTCCTTAAATCTTTCCCATGCTTCATGGAAAGTTTCAGTTGAGTTTTGTGAGAAAGAAATTATACTTTGTCTCAATTGGCTTGTTTTAGACATTGGGAAGTATTTGGCTAAAAATTGACACTGCAAATCATTCCAAGAAGTGATACTATTTGGTGCTAACATAGATAACCATGCTCTAGCTTTATCCTTTAATGAAAAAGGAAAGAGCCTAAGCTTGGTTGCTTCTGGACCAAGTCTAGCTATGTTGAATGTGGTGCAAAGAGCCAAGAATTCATCCACATGTTTGTATGGATCTTCCTTACTCAACCCATGGAAGGAAGGAAGCATTTGGATGGTTGATGATTTGATCTCATAATTTCCTTTAACAGTAGGAAATTGAATGCAAAAGGGGGAATTATAAGTACCAGGTGCGAAGTAATCCCTCAAAAGTCGAGGTTCTTCACCCATAGAAGCAGAATTTTGTGTTGTTTGTTTGGTTCGTAATAGCCTTTCAACTTCTAAATTCAGTGGGACAATCTCAGGGCTGAGAGTCCTCCTATCAAACATACAACTCAGAACAAAAAATCTGATTATTCACAGCAAACCTTCAGAATTCCTTTTTAAGTAGTTTCCCTTCTTCAAAAATTGGATATGAATAATTGCACAGGTATAAACAATAGAATAGTTTAGTACTGGTATAAAAATAAAAGTGAAAACTTAGGTCTACCTATTTTAGAACAAATTCCCCGGCAGCAGCGCCAAAAACTTGTTGTCGTTCTAAGTGTGCTTGATTTATTTGTATTTTGAAAACAGGTTTGCAACTGCTAAGTTATAATGAATCTAGAACATTAAAAAGAGTAAAGAAATATCAGCACAGAGAGAAGTGAATTAACCAAGATCGCCAATTGTAGCAAGTTTTAAATGTAAGTGAGTAAAAGATCGTCCACAGAGAATTTGTCTAAAATGCAAGATAAACCTCCAGATCTGAGCTACCAGATCTGGCCTCTTATCCTATCTAGAAAGCACATAAGATGGGGGTTGAATTTGTCACATTAACTAAATGATAAAAGTAAAAGCTAAACTAAATGATCCAGATCCGAGTTGGGGGAATTTTGAGGTAAACTTATTAAAAATGGAGAAGTAATATCTAACTTTGATTTGGTCCTTGAAATACAATGAGAAAGACTGCAGCTCAACTAAGGGATGATCCAATCTTCATCTGGCTACCAGCACAGATGTAAGAGAAATAAATCTAACTCAAGGATTAGATTTAGGCTTAATGCTATGGTCTGTCCACTTTAATGGCCACAGACCATCCAATAGTCTTTTAATCCAAATCCTTAATTTAGAACAAGAAGCATCACTACAAATGTCGTGAGAGATTAGGTTACAAACACTAATTCTCACAGGATAAATGAATCAAGGGAAATTGCATGAAAAATAGTAAATCTAAAGGAGTCTAATGCAATAAGGAGATCAGAGGGAACCCTTAACATGAGTCCAATTGAGAATGTACAGTTTACAGCAACCTTTTCAAATTCACCATTACAATTACAGAGCACAGCTTAAACAGCTCTCAGATTTGTAGTCTTGAATACAACTCTCCTTTGAATTACAGGAGTATCTCACAGCTCTCAATTGCAAGTAAAAGTGAGGTTATTACAGGGATTTCAGACAAACTATCTGATTTGGAAATGGGGGAATAGGAATGAAACTCAAAATCTGGATGCCCAAATTGGGTAAATGGTTCATCTATTTATAGTTTTCCCTAAGTCCAGTTCAGATGTGTATCAACCAATCAGAAGTGCTCAGATCTGTATCGATCAATGCTAGTCGAGCACAAGGATCCAGATCTATTCTGGCTAATCAGAATTGCTCAATCTGGTTCAGCCAATCAGGTGACAAAAGCATCAATTCTGTTATGCATTTTGAAAGTTTGTTAGAGTTTCTAGAAGTTCCCACCAAGTTATTTCATCTCTGGGTGCTCACATGGGGTGGAATATGCCTTCACTTCATGCTTAGAATCCTCTGGAATGTCCCTAGGTTTTTCAATGCATTGGGACGCGTGATAAAGATTACTGAATCGCCCTTGCAAAAGCTGGGAATCTCCAGAATACCTTTTCGCATAGTTTAGGGGACTTTTCGCAAGGTGTTGTAACTCCTGAAGCTCTTTTCGCAATGTTTTGGTTCTGTTCGAATGGAGTTTTCTTCTTTTCGAAAAGGTCAATCATCTCTTCGAAGAGTTCAGGTGCTCTTGACTAAGCTGGACAGTTTTAGTTCTTTTCGTGAGTTAAACTTCTTTCTTGCGAAAGATTCAGGTTCTTTGCGAAAAGTACTCTGTAGTGCATTTTTCTATTCGAATTGCTCCATACTTCTTTTCTGGGTTGAGACCAGGTCATTGCCTCTTCAGTTCAGACCTTTTAACAGCTAGTGAGGTTGTCCCTTCTCTTTCTTCCTTTAGATCGACATGGATTGTCATCTTTTTGGCACTTTTAAGCTGCTTTTATGGTTAAGCCTGTCTTTATTGTTAGCTGAAACACAAGCACTTAGAACACTTATTTAGTTCTCTCAAAGGTCTATCAAGACTCAGGTTAAGGGGTGAAAAATGGCATTTTCCAGTTCTCAACACCCTCCATGAGGGCCGACGCTGCGTACTTGAGAGCATTGATCGAGAGGTTTCACCCGGAGACCATGTCTTTTCACACGGCCTATGCTTAGATGACCTTGACGCTCGTGGATTGGGTGATGATTGTCTGCATCAGGGTAGGGGGCATACCGATAGCCAGCCTTGCGGTGCCTAGCCGAGATGACATTGTTAGATTGATAGGGGATTATCCCCCTCGTGGGCAATTACACGGTACCGAGGTAAAGATGACCTGGCTATCTGGGCTCTATGGGGCCGGTGAGCTGGTAGATCTGGGCCAGCCAGATTTGGAGCTTTATATTGAGCCCACGCGGGTGATCGTCCTAGCCCATATCATGCTTTTGCTCCTGTTGGGCAAGACCCTCTTTACCAATGTAAGCGGCGGTCGAGTTAACTTGGCACTGTTGAGCATTATGGATAACTGGCTCTACATCCACAGGTATGACTGGGGCGGGGCCAGATATGCGGTGTTGATGTATGGCATAGCTTGAGTATTTATCGGGGAGGCCAAGTCTGTGGTTGGTTTTTGGCCATCATTGGAGGTAATCTATAACTCTTTTGCTTTCATCAGTTTTACTTGGATGGTCTTTGTATGCTACTGACTTCTTTTTTTGTGCACTGCTCTCCTCAGGCATAGGGCTACCTTCACTTTCAGCCTGGGCACCCGCTTCTCCACTCTGAGGAATACACCTACCCTCTCCTGAGCAATTGGAACCAATCCCGACGCCACGACGTGGGCATGAAGCATCTAGAGATGGGCCTTAGGTCCCAACCGGATCTGATGGTCCCCGAGCAGGTAAGGCCTTTTCACCTCTATTTATTTCAGTTCAAAAATTCTCTTTTGTTATTATGTTGCAATTTTGACTAATTGGCCACCTCTTGACTTAGACAGATCCTTTATGACCCGTACCTCACCTCCATTTTTTGGGACCGGGCTGCCGTAGGTCCATCTCGCCTATTTAATAAGCACCGCGTTGTCTTCTTCTATGGGGCGTGGGCCAAGACCTACTATTTGGGGGAGCGGGTAGTTACCAAGTATCAAGGCTATCCCACCAAACCTATGGATCCCCCTGCAAATGTTTTGGATCCCGCGAGTAGCACCGAGGAGATCACTGTGGCCTACCTCCATAATGGGATTCCCATTAATGCCCTTCTCATGTCCGGGACTATCTGCTACGGTATGAGTCTCTGTCGTATCGGTTCCTTCTGCCGTGCTTTATCCCTAGCGTCAACTTCCTTGCTTTCGATGGCCCTCACTCCCAAGTAATTCTCCTTTCTCTTTCAGATTAGTCCCCTTTTTGGTTTCAATTCAGCTTTGGTTCCTACTGGGCGAATCACTATTTCGTTCACAGTTTATCTAGGGAGACAACTCAGATGATGAAGGCGGGGCTGTGGCGAGTACCGCGGATGATTCAGGGGCAGGTCCCTTAGATGCTGGTCCTTTCGGTGCGAGTCCCTCAGGGGCAGGTCCTTCTGGTGTCAGTTCCTCAAGTGCTGGCCTTCAGATGACAGTCCTTTAGGGTCCTCTTGTATGGGTACCTTGGGCGGTGCTCCTACTGTGGTTCATGGGACCTTTAGGCACCTCGACGATGGCTTTCTCTCAGATCTATGGACCGACGTGGATAAGCAGGAATGCATCTCATTTGAGGCAGCCCGGGTCCCTTCTCCTGAGGTGGTTCAGGGGGTAAGACTTCTCACGATCACTCTTTCTTTGTCTTGGCTCCTTTGCTAAATGCATGTGTTTGTTACTAGTCCTTGTAACTGACATCCTTTTCCTCTAAATGTAGAACTTTGACTCAACCATGGAACATGCTGTGTATTATCACAACCTTGCTGAGCTCCGGGATGTGGAGGGGGTGAGTATTCTGCTTACCTTCTTTTCTCACTGGTTTACCATCCTTTGTTCCTCGAATGATCCTGATTTCTGATTTTGACTATGCCGTTCAGTTACGTATTGCTTTTTTCCGCTTTCTAAGGGTGGAATTTAAGAATAGCAAAATTTGAAATGATCCGCGCACGATTCATGGATTACCACTTGCGCTGCCAGGGGAAAAATTTCAGGCCCTCTGAAATCGATTTCATGACGTGGTCTGGAGAATTGGGTTAGCACTTTGGGGATGATGATTTGGGATTTTAGACAAATTGTGATGGATAATTGTGGCACTTTTTTTGGATGATTTTTCTGCTTGGAAATGTTTAGTGTTGTTTCTTTGATTGCATGTTATCTTTCCCTTGCACATATCCGACTGCTTGCAGGGTGGTTTTGGCGATTGCTCATAAAAGTGGCCCTTGAGGTCGCACGCCTTGGTGCGAGTTTCTCCTGCACAAAAAGTAAAATTATTTCACTGTTAGGTGCCCTTTAATTTTCATGTTTGTGAATGTCTTCATAGTATAAAGTAGGTGGACAGGCTAACTAGCAAAGGGGGCCAGCAAAGGCCCAAAAAAAATTCCTTCAAAAGCTCAAAAAGGCATAAAAGGGGGCTAGATTGGCCTGGCTAATCCTGGGGTGAATTTACACTGGCGCAACTATTAGTTGCACCAGGTATAGCCTGGGGGCAGTGGGCCCTTATATGCCCAAGACAGTCCATTTTCTCTTTCTTTTCTTTTTGACTTGGCCTTTTCAGTTGATTTTTCCTCTCCTTGCTTTCCCAATGGTGGGTCCATTGACATACATTGAATTTTATATTTTTGAAAGATCTTTCTACGTCTATGGACCTTCTTTCCAACCCTCCCTTACATGGAGGGCTTGGAACCAATTTACTCCTTTCTTTGGGCTTGGAGCCCAATTTTCTAAAAAGTTAGCTTGGGAGCTTGAATGAGAGCGAGCTCGTTGAATTGGAGCGGCTTGGATTATCACGTCTTCCCTTCTTTCTTAAGGTTCCTCTATGGTGGGATCTACTTCATGCGGCAACCTCGTTTTGGGATACAAATGCCCATGTGTTCTGTTTTGGGAAGTGGGAGCTAACTCCCACTCTTGAGGAGTTATCCAATTTATCCAGCTTGAAGCTCCGCAAAGGCCTCGCAAGAGTCACGCCGAAGTCGGGTTACTCTAAATTCATTCACCTTACCCTAGGTTTGAAGAAATTCGAGTATGAGAAAAGTTTCATTGGGGGGTCCACAAGGTGTTCAATCAAATTTCTCAAAGAACTTTTCGATGACAAAAGTCTTCAAAAATTGTCGGTTAGGAATATATTCAATGTGACAACCTTTGCTCTAGTCTCATTTCGGAAGTCCTTTTCTTCACTGGGGAGAGAGCTTCTCTCTGGCTCTCTGCGATGTTTTGATCGAGTTGGTAGGGGGCCAATCAATGACACACCTAGTCCTTGTTGAATTATACCGATGCCTTGATGCAGTCGCTCTAGGTAAGGTGGAGGGCCTCAGGGGATGTCCCTTGCTGCTCCATGTCTAGTTAGGTGAGCATCTCGCTATCTTGGGACCCATGCCACACTTTTACAGTGCTCGAGGTGAGGCGGCTCGATGCTTTTTAGGTAGGTGCCACTTGCTTCCGCAGGGTGATTTGTCAACTTTGAAGCTTTGGTTGGCCGATGCAGAGCTAATATGGAGACTTCCTTGGTTAGATTGGACCTTCCCAGTAGTTCGTTCTAGAGACCATGAGGGCATCACCCTCCTAGGATTGACTGGGAGCACCTTCTACTTCCCATTTTGGATGTTGTGTCAGTTCAGCTGCTCTCAGTAGGTGCCTTGCGAGGCAAAACCCCCTTTATATGACCTGATCTTTTCTAGGGGGTCCTCTCGGGATGTGGATCGGATTACTGCTCTTTGGGAGATGCATCAGTCGACACTGATGTGTGATATGGAGTAGGGAGATTCAGTTTAGTCTTCCCCTGAGTACGAGGCTTGGCTGTTAGCTGAGCAGCCTACTACTGATCATCTGGATCAGTCAGAGAGTATTGATATGAGAGGCCCCTGGCCAAAGAAGGAGGCGGCGCTTTGAGCTTGCATTGAGCTGCTGATTGATGAGAAGAGGGTCCTGCAAAAGCTTTTAGCACAAGAGAAAGTTAGAGTAAAGGTAGCAGAGACTAGAGCTGGTATAGCTGAGAGTGAGGTCCTTCGCCTGGAAGGATCCTTGAATGTTGCTCATGGGCTACTGATGCTTCTCGAAAGAGGTACAAGAGCCTCTATGGCTGCTGGCTAACTGAGCGGAATGTCCAGGAGGATGATTTTTGCATCGAAATTAGTGCCTTGAAGTGCGAGTTAGGCCATTGATTCCTTCCTGCACATACATCTTTTTGCACAGATTAGATATACAAAAAAGGGGAGTAAGAAACCCCTTTACAGGTACACACTTTTTGGTATACATATTTTATTTATTTTTTACTTTTATAAAAAAGAAAGAAAGAAAGAAAGCTAGACATCACACCGACTATTTTTTGGGATGTGGTGTAAGCGGTGCAGTTGTAAATGGAAAAGGAAAATCTATTATATTTACAAAGACTTCTCTTTTTTGTTGCTTTTTTGATTAATGGGTCCCCTCTTTTTTTGGAATGTGCACAGCCTGGGCATGGAAGTGGAAAAGGAAAATTATTATCTTTGACAAAAGGGGCCATCCTCCTTGTCCTTTATTCTCTTTTTTTTTTTAGTTTGATGCCTCAATCATGGGGTGAGATCTCAAGTCCCCTTTTGAGCATGGTCGAACCCCTTTTAAGTGGTCGGATCTGGGTGAATTTTAGCAGTTTTACCAAAATTGGAACATCAATCCCTTTGGATTGAGTCAAACCTTTCTCCTTACCTTGAGTCATACCTTCGACGAAGCGGTTTCACAAAGACAATTCTGGTCGGGTCCTGATTTGAACTAACATGAGTGGCCTGGTCAGAAAAAAGGAGATCAGGGAGAGAAACCAAGAGGGCTCCTCCAGCATCAATTTTATCAATCAATTAAAACCTTTCTTTTTCAACTTTTCTTTTCAATTCTTTAATCCTTTTACTCACAATGCCCAAGATGGGTTCGTTGTGCCCGTTTTTGCCCTCTTCTTACCCGTGGTGCCCTTTTGAGTTTTTGCCACGTCCATGGGTTTAGGTCTCTTAAACCAAGTGCCCTTTCGGGTTTTCATCTGGTCCGTACAAACTCCCTGTTTTTACCTGTAGTGCCCTTTCGAATTTTCACTATGTCCATCTTACTTTGAGCTTGTATTTTTATTTGTTATTTTTATCTTTTTATTTCTTTTACTCTTTTTAAAAACCACGACATAGACGTCGATCCCATCATAGTCGGCCAGATGGGGTTCTATTGTCGTCTCACAACTCGGCTTGTGTTGACTTAACAAATACTATGACTACTTGTGAACCTAAAAAAGAGGGCTTTCTTCAGGGTGTAGCTTGGCCATGGGTCAGGTTAGGATTTGAAGGTATGATGGGCTAAAAAGGGTTTCCTTGATACTGCTTCAGTTTCTCACAACATACTTTCTTCCTTGGGGGATTTTACTATACATGCCCCATAATTCTTCTATATTTTTTTTTTCTTTATTTTATTTCATGCAATCTCTTTTTAAGGGTTGACTTTTTTTATTTTATTTAGATTTTGATTTTACTTTCGTCCTTTTTTTGTATATGTATACACTTTTTCTCTCTTTTTTTTTTTGGGAAAGGGGTTTATTGAAAGAAAGGCCCAGGCTCAAATGGGGTAGCAAAGGATATCATAATTTTTAGGGATGTTTTTTGGCTACTGTGCTTGGAATGATGGCCTCTTTTGGGTGGCTCTTAAGCAGTCATGTTTCCATTTCACCAATACTTACCTTGTCGAGATAGACTAAGAGTAGAATCGTCGGACATATCTAGCATTGATGGGCTCAGGAAGATGACCTCCGACCATGGTGGCGAGGCGGATGGCATATCCCGACAGCACTTCTCGGACGACGTAAGGTCCTTCCCAGTTTGGCGAGAACTTCCCTCTCAGGTCGGCGTGGAGGGATGGAAAGATCTTTTTCAGCACAGTATCTGTTATCTTCAGATCTCGACCGCAGACATGTTTATTATAAGCGCATGTGATTCGCCCATGGTAAACTTGAGTATGACACAAGGCTAGGAGTCTTTTCTCATCTAGTAGATTCAATTATTCAAAGTGGGATCTCTCTCTCTCTCTCTCTCTGCGTCGGGTAAGCCTGATTCCATAAGGATTCAGAGTGAAGGTACTTCAACCTCTATCGATAGGACGGCCTGGATTCCATACACAAGGGAGAATGGTGTTGCCCCTGTAGCGAAATAGATCGACGTTCTATAGGCCCACAAAGTGAATGGCATCATTTCGCTCTAATCTCTGTAAGTGACGACCATTTTCTCGAGGATGCGGAAGACTGTCTTATTCACAGCATTCACAGCCCATTGGTTTGAGGCCGATAAGGTGATGAGCGATGGTGCTCGATTTTGTATTACTCACAGAAGGCTCGGATGTGCTTATTCTCAAAGTTTATGTCGTTGTCTATGATGATATCCTTGGGTACTCAAAATCGGTACATAATATTATTCTTGAGAAACTACTCGATGTGACTGGCCGTGATGTTGGCATATGACGCCACTCCTACCCACTTGGTGAAGTATTCAATGGTGACGAGGATGAATCGATGTCCGTTTGATGCTTTTGTATTAATCATTTCGACGACGTCAAGCCCTAGGTAGAAAATGGCTAAGGAGTGGTCATGCAGTGTAGATCGATGATCAGAGCGTGTATCAGACTGGAGTGATCCTGACACTTATAGCATTTCTAAACATGTTTGCAGTAATCTGATTCCATAGTGGTCCAAAAGTATCCCTACCGCAGATTTTTCTTAGTGAGTATGTGACCGCTGACGTGGGCACCACATACACCCTCGTGGATCTCCCTCATAATATTGATTACTTCACTTTCAGTAAGACACCTGAGCAAAATGTTATTGTAGGATCACTTGTAAAGGCATTCCCCATAAATGACGTAGCCTGTCGCTAAACGTTGAATGGCTCATTGGTCCATCTTGGACGTACCCTCAGGGAAAGGTAGTGTTGTTTAATTTTAAGTGTGCATGATTTATTTGTGTTTTGAAAGCAGACTTACATATAATGAACTGTACTGAATTTGGAAAACTAAAAAGAATAAAGAAATATCAGCACAGAGAGAAGTAAATTATCCTGCAAGATCAGGGCCAATTGTAGCAAGTTTTAAATGTAAGTGAGTAAAAGATCGTCCACAGAGAATTTATTTAAAATGTGAGATAAACCACCAAATCTGAGCTACCAGATATGGCCTTTGATCCTATCTACAAAGCACATAAGATGGGAGGTTGAATTTGTCACATTAACTAAATAATAAAAGTAAAGATTAAACTAAATGATCCAGATCTGAGTTGAGGAGATTTTGATGTAAATTAATAAGAATGGAGAAATAATATCTAACTTTGATATGGTTTTTGAAATAAAATGAGAATAATGTAGATCAAATGAGAGATGATCCAATCTTCATCTGGCTACAAGCACAGATGCAAGAGGAAGTAATCTAACTCAAGGATTAGAGTTAAACTTATGGCTACGGTATGTCCACTTCAATGGCCACAGATCATCCAATAGTCTTTAATCTGAACCCTCAATTCAGAACAAGAAACACCACTACAAATGATGTGAAAGATTAGGTTACAAACACTAATTCCCACAGGGATAATGAATCAAGGGAAATTGCTTGAAAAATAGTAAATCTAAAGGAGTCTAGTGCAATAAGGAGATCACAGGGAACCCTCAACACGAATCCAATTGAGAACGTACGGTTCACAGCAACCTTTTCAAATTCACCATTACAATTATAGAGCACAGCTTAAACAGCTCTCGGATTTGTAGTCTTGAATACAATTCTCTTTTGAATTACAAAAGTATCTCACAGCTCTCAATTGCAAGTAAAAGTTAGGCTATTACAAGAGTTTCAGACAAGCTATCTGAATTGGAAATGGAGCAACAGAATTGAAACTCAAAATTTGGATACCCAAATTGGGCAAATGGTTCATCTATTTATAGTTTCCCCCAGGTCTAGCTCAGATGTGTATCGACCAATCAGAAGTGCTTAGATCTGTATCAACCAATGGTAGTCGAGCACGAGGATCCAGATCTGTTTTGGCCAATCAGAATTGCTTGATTTGGTTTAGCTAATCAGATGACAGAAGCATCAATTCTGTTATGTAATTTGAAAATCTGTTAGAACTTCTAGAAGTTCCCGCCAATTGATTTCATCTTCGGGTGCTCACATGGGGTGGAATATGCCTTTGGTTCGTGCTCAGAATCTTCCGGAATGTCCCTGGGTTTTTAAATGCATTGGGGCACGTGTAAAAGATTACTGAATTACCCTTGCAGATGCTAGGAATCTCCAGAATACCATTTTGCATAGTTTAGGAAACTTTTCACAAGGTACTGTGACTTCTGAAGCTCTTTTCGCAAAGTTCAGGTGCTATTCGCAAGGAGTTCTCTTCTTTTCGAATAGGTCAGAAATCTTTTCGAAGAGTTCAGGTGCTCTTCGAAAACTAAACCTGAAGCTTTTAGTTCTTTTCACAAAGTTCAGGTTCTTTTCGAAATGTTCAGATTCTTTTCGAAAAGCACTCTGTAATGCATTCTTCTGT
Organism: Chloranthus sessilifolius; assembly: GCA_021018995.1. Classification (NCBI taxonomy): domain Eukaryota; kingdom Viridiplantae; phylum Streptophyta; class Magnoliopsida; order Chloranthales; family Chloranthaceae; genus Chloranthus; species Chloranthus sessilifolius. The sequence continues at coordinate 83,938,291 of CM037590.1, read as the reverse complement.
TCGAATAGCTCCACACTTCCCAAGTTACAACCAGGCCTTTGTCCTCTTTAGTTTAGGCATTTTGACAGCTCGTGAGGTTATCCCTTCTCTTTCTTCCTTCGGATCAACATGGATTATCATCTTTTTGGCACTTTTAGGCTGCTTTCATGGTTAAGCCTGTCTTTATTGTTAACTGTAACACAAGCACTTAAAACACTTATTTAGTTCTCTCAAGGGTCTATCAAGGCCCAAGTTAAAGGGTGGAAAATGGTATTTTCTAGTTCTCAACACACCCCCAAACCTAAGCTTTGCTAGTCCCTGAGCAAAGACATAATTAAAGCCACTTTTGTAGGGAACACAGTTGCATTTAGCATATGCAACAAGCCTTTTAAACCCCTAGGTGATCCCCAGTGGAGGAGTGAAGTCTCCTGAGGGTTTTCAGTGAAGGTACCCACAAACTTCTCCAAGAAATCAGTTAATATCAATGCGCTCATAAAGCAGACTTTTATCCAACAAAGTTATTCACACTGCATTAGTCAAGCTTACAAAAAGATCTCTTCAAGAAAACATTAGTTTAAAACTAAAATTCAGTCCGTAATTCCTTTACTCATTCACTCGCTTGGTGTCAAAAAGTTTTATAAGAAAAATTAATGAAAAAGCCTTCTATTTGAAAATTCAGTTTATGATGTTACCCCAAATAATTTGATTTCAAACTCAACTCTCACCGAGTTTTCCTCACCATGCAAATATGAGGTTGCACTATTTCACCTGACTCAAGAGAAATTACAGGTCCTCAAATAGGATTATGGCGAGGAGCATAGGCTTTGCTTTTTTAGTTCTGAATTCACTGCTCTTTTCACCATAGATTACACAAATCCTTATCTCCATGTGACAGCTCATTCCATCATTGATCAGTAAGGACTTTAACTTGGGTTGTAATGTGGCTTATGGGTGAAATTTATCAAGAATAAAGGGGTTGGAATGGATTCCAAAATCTAGACGTCAGTCAAGGTGAGGAAGTGACAGACACACCTTCATTTCATCACAATTTTATTTTCTTCTTTGAATTTTCAAAGCCAAAGTGGCCATCTCTTCCTCATTCTTTTTCAAACTTTCAATGAAATGACTCCCTTTTCTTTTTCTCCTTTTTTTTTTTTTTTTTTTTTTTTTTTTTTTTTTTTTTTATAACAATTACTGACATGCCACATTTCTGTTGTTGATACATCATTGCTTTCAATTCTTTTTCTTCTTCTTTTACCAAATTGTTACCCAACTCTCCTTTCTTCAGCTTCCTTTCCTTTACCTTCTGAATTCTCAGAGTGAGGGTTAGGCTAAATGAGGTTGATGAAGTTGTTTGATGAGGTTTCAAAGAAATCTTAGATTTATAAAGCTCAAATGGTGTGTATCAAGGGCAGTTTCAAAAGGTGGGGCTTTTTGAGGCTCAAACTGTCCAAAAGGAGGCCCTACATCATGTCTTTAATATCATGATTGCTATCAAGTTATTTCAATTTGAATATGTGTAACTTCTAGTGATAGTAAGCAGGTTCAAACAGTCCCTAGAGCAGAAAAAAATTGCCAATTTATATCTCCCAAAAATACATTTCAGGCCCAAGTCTCACTGGGTGTAGTTATCTATCAACTTCCTGAGGTATATCATCACTGTTTTCTCTCATTTTAGGTTTACTAAAACATCAATTTTTAGTTTTGAAAATTTTCTGACATTCACTTCATGAAAGTATTGGAATTACACTAAAAATCAGTTTTAAAAGTTTTAACTTCCTCATTTTTCAAGTGTGAAATCACTTCATTTTCAAAAATTCTGCTGATCATCAGCTGCATTAATGTTAACTCAATTATTGGCATTTCTGCCACACCCCCAAACCTATGGTGAGTAGGGTCCGCACTGGTCCGAAGTGTATTAGCAAAGAAAAGAAACAATCAAACAAAAATCATAATGACAAGAAGAAAGAAAAGAAATGCACAATGTATGCACAATGTATTAACACAACCAAAATTTTATATTATAGACCCATAAAACAGATATGTACAATGTATTCTAATAACTGGGGTCAAAGTCTGTATCATAAGTTGGTTCAATGGGATCAAAACTGGAGTCACTGTCAGAGTCAGAACTAGAATCAGTATTGGAGTTTGAACTTGATTTAGCCTTCTCCTGGATTGTGTTTTTTAGCTCGGTGTATTCCTCAGTTTTGATCTTTTTGGTGAGGCCAATATATTTTTCAAGTCTAGTAGTCCTCAATTTTTCCTGTTCAAGTTGTGCTTGTAACATGGTCACCTTGTGCTGCTCACTCCTAACCATCTGAAAAGTTTGACCCATAGGCCTCTGTAGTGAATATCTCAAGTTCAGTTTGGGTATGAGTTACTTCAGGTGTATTAGTTGAATTAGCAGGTGAACCTGAGAAGCTTTGGAGCAGAGGAGTACTAGGAGCTTGTTCAACAAAGTCAGGGGCTAAATCTTGGATATTGTTGAGAGAGATTGGTGGTGTGAGTATGGCTGGAGTGGTTGGTGTAGAGGAGGAGTCTGCAACTGGGATTATGTTGGTTATGGGAGATGGGATTGCTTGAAAGGGTGCAAGAATAGGAGTTGGGCTAGTTGAGGTGGGTAAGATGACAACTTCTTCAAGAATGGGTGCAGCTGAAGAGCTGGTCACCACAGGAAGGACAGCTTGTTCAATGTCACCGTAGCTGAAATAGGTGCAAATAAAGAGCTGGTCACCCTGTGGTCCTGCAAAGCAGTTCAATAGTAGGCTAGGCGGGTTCGTGTATGACAGTTCAATAGCCTCCCTCATTCTTTTCAACATTGCTTGACTTGTAGTTCAAGCCTTTTCATGAGGAGATATAACTTCAAATGGCTCTTGCTCATCAATGTCAAACTTGGCTCTTAGTAGGGCTGTGATCAGCCTACCAAATGGTATTCCACTAATTTACTGCTCCTTTTTTGACATCAACCATGGCTTCAAATCAACATAGGGCATTGAAAAATTGCCCTTAGAAAAATGGAAGAGAGCCTCTAAAATTGGTGTCCTTCTTTCTGGTGCTCCGGACATAAAAACATCCCTCAAAATGGAATCCATCAAGAAAATTGAGGTGCTAGGTCTCTCCTCATTATGGATTGTCCGGTTCAACGATGCAGGGTTAAATGTGCACCATTTATTTGAAAGAGGCGCTTTCAAAAATAGTGGACCGGGATCATGTTGAAAAGGTATCCCCAAAGCATTCCCAATGTCTTCATAAGTGACAGTTAAATCGCAATCATCAATGAAAATAACAAGAGTAGGGACATCAGCATCCTTCTCTGTCACTTTTACCAAGTTTTGGTACCATAATTTCACCATTCGTGGATAAATTTTCTCTGGAAGAGGGGTTAGGATATTGCTCAGTGAGGCATCCCTAATATATTTCAAAGATAACTGACATTTAGGTTTGTTGTAGAAAAAGGTCTCATCAACAATAAATTCTGGAATTAGCTTCTGAGCTTCAATAAATGGGTTCGGCAGTACTAAATGAATAGGCAAAGGAGGAAGCTCAGACTCAGGGCTAGTGTCTCATATCTAACCTTTTTCCCCTTCTCAATCATATCAGCTTTATCCATTGAAAGTTTCCTTTTAGCTGAAGCTTTGGTTTTTCCTTTTTTAGATGGTTTGCTAATTTTCTTAGCATAAGATTTTTGGAACATTTCAGCCAATGATTTTTCAGCTTTCCCCATTCTAAAGCTTTGTATAAAAACTCCCACAATAAATGCTGACACCAAATAAAACTTTGCAAATGAGAAACAGAGGAAATGCACAGAAAAATACTGAAATCTAGGGTTTTGGTTGAACTTGTTGCTTGCTCGCTGAAATCCACCAGAACCAGAAGCAAAAAATCCCTCTCTTCAAGCTTAAATGATCGAACAAATATGAAGAAAAGTGTGGCTGAATTCTAAAATCATGCAAGGAAGGAAAGAAAAAGGGTTTTCTGTGAAGCAGGACGTTCTCATAAGGCTTTCGAATATGAAACCCTTACTTCGAAAGGGTTTAAATATGCTCAAAATGATTTTCGCAAAATATCTTTGAAGTTTTCGAAAAGTTCAAAATAGTCCTTTTTTACAAGTGAGAATGGCATCAATACCATTCGAAGAGCATATGGCTTCAGAAACAACTATTCGAACAGCAAATAGCTTCAGAACTAACTTTTCGAAAAGCAAATCATTCCGAACTAACTATTCGAAAAGCAAATCATTCTTTTCGAGCAGTTAGTTACAAACTCCTTTTCGAAAAGTTAATTAAACTTTTCGAGAAGGATTTTTTTTTTTGCGAGTTGAATTTTTTTACATGTTTAAACTTCTTGAATTTAAAGTAAAAATGACTAAAAACAGTGAGCAAACAACTATGCAAAAATTATAAAACAAGCACTGGTAAAATACATATTATAGAGTTGTTTATTCTCAGATATGGGATGGATCTTGATGATAGATGGTTAGCACAGGCTCCAGGGTATTTTCAATGCATGGTTTGAGCCTCTGACCATTTACTGTCAAGATTCTTCCATCACTCGGGTCCAAAATTTCAACAGCCCCAGAAGGTGATGCATGAATGACTTTATATGGCCCTTCCCATCTGGATCTCAGCTTTCCAGGAAAAAACTTAAGTTTTGAGTTAAATAGCCATACCTTAGAGCTACCTATGAACTCTTTTCTCAACAAATTTTTATCATGGAAGGCTTTGACTTTCTCTTTGTAAGATCTTGCATTGGTGTATGCATCCATCCTCAGCTCTTCTAACTCTTCAAGCTGCAGTTTCCTGTGATTACCAGCAGTAGTAAGATCCATGTTCAAGGTTTTAATAGCCCAAAAGGCCTTATATTCTAACTCCACTGATAAATGGCATGCTTTGCCATAGACCAATCTGAATGGGGACATGCCAATTGAGGTTTTATAGGCTGTCCTATATGCCCACAATACATCATTCAGCTTAAAGGACCAATCCTTTCTATCCTTCTTCACAGTCTTTTCCAGTATATGTTTGATATCTCTATTGGAAATCTCCACTTGTCCACTGGTTTGTGGATGATATGGAGTAGCTACTCTATGAGTCACAGAGTACTTTTTCAATAAAGCTTTAAAATGTTTATTATAAAAATGGCTTCCCCCATCACTGATAATAGCTTTGGAAAAACCAAACCTGGAAAAAATGTTATCCTTTAAAAATTTCAGAACCACTATGTGATCATTGGTTTTAGTGGTTGTGGCTTCAACCCATTTGGATACATAATCCACAGCTACTAAGATGAAATTACACCCATTGGAAGGAGGAAAGGGACCCATGAAGTCTATCCCCCAAATATCAAACAATTCAACTACCAAAATAGGCTGTAATGGCATTGCGTTTCTCTTAGAAATGCTGCCCAATTTCTGGCCGTTCTGGCAAGACTTACAGTGCTGCAGAGCATCTTTGAAAAGTGTAGGCCAATAAAATCCACACTGTAAAACCTTTGCAGCAGTTTTGTTTCCACTAAAATGACCTCCACAGGCCTGTTCATGACACATAGAAAGTATGCTATGAAAGTTTTCTTCAGGAACACATCTTCTTATTATTTGGTCTGCACAAATCTTGAACAGATAAGGATCCTCCCAAATAAAATGTTTAACCTTTGAGACGAAAAGATCTTTATCCATTTTTTTCCAATGTTGAGGAGTTCTTCCAGTAGCCAAAAAGTTGACTATGTTTACAAACCAAGGGGTGTGTATACTAATAGCAAAAAGTTGCTCATCAGGGAAAGATTCATTGATAGGCAGCCTATCAATCTCAGCAGTTAAAATTCTAGACAGGTGATCAGCCACCACATTCTCCATACCCTTTTTATCTTTGATCTGTAAATCAAACTCCTCTAATAGGAGGATCCACCTGATTAATCTTGGTTTGGTATCCTTCTTAGACAGAAGGTTTTTCAGGGCTGAGTGGTCAGTGAACACCACTATTTGTGAACCCAAAACATATGACCTGAATTTCTCTAAAGCAAAAACAATTGCCAGTAGCTCCTTCTCAGTTGTTGTGTAATTGAGTTGTGCATCAATCATTGATCTACTGGCATAAGCTATGACATGAGGTAACTTATCTTTTCTCTACCCAAGAACAGCTCCCAAAGCATAATCTGATGCATCACACATCAGTTCAAAAGGCAGTGAATAATCTGGAGACTGTAATATTGGAGCTAAAATCAAACAGTTTTTTAAGAATTCAAATGCCTTCAAGCATTCAATGTTGAAAACAAAAGGGACATCTTGGCACAATAAATGACAAAGTGGCTTAGATATTTTACTGAAGTCCTTAATGAACCTTTTGTAGAATCCAGCATGTCCCAGAAAACTTCTGATTTGTTTAACAGTTTTGGGAGGTGGCAAATGTGTAATTAAATCAATTTTTGCTCTGTCCACCTCAATGCCCTTGTGGGAGACAACATGGCCAAGGACAATGCCTTGGGGGACCATGAAATGGCTCTTCTCCCAGCTCAAAACTAGATTGGTTTCTTCACATCTCTGTAACACCAATTTGAGATGATGTAAACACTGGGCAAAACTGTCTCCATATATTGAAAAATCATCCATAAAACTCTCCATAAATTGGTCAATCATATCAAAGAAAATGGAGTACATGCATCTTTAAAAGGTAGCAGGAGCATTACAAAGACCAAAAGGCATTCTCCTATAGGCAAAAGTGCCAAAAGGGCAAGTGAATGTGGTCTTTTCCTGATCTTGTGGATACACAGAAATCTGGTTGTAACCAGAATAACCATCAAGAAAACAGTAATAAGCTTTTCCTGCTAGTTTATCTAAAATTTGATCAATGAAGGGAAGAGGGAAATGGTCTTTTCTGGTCATTGTGTTTAGTTTTCTGTAATCAATACAGACCCTCCAACCAGTTGTTTGTCTGGTTGACATAAGCTCACCAGAATCTGAGGTTACAACAGTGATCCCAGATTTCTTAGGTACCACCTGTGTAGGTGCCACCCAAGCAGAATCTGAAATGGGGTAAATGACCCCTACATCCAACAGTTTAACAACCTCTTTCATGACCACTTCTTGCATATGAGGATTCAGCCTCCTTTGTATTTCCCTAGAAGGCTTTGCATGTTCTTCTAAATAAATTTTATGCATGCAAACAGCTGGACTGATTCCTCCCAAATCAGCAATAGTCCAGCCAATTACTTTCTTATGCTGTTTCAATACAATCAACAGCTCTTCCTCCTACTCCTCAGTGAGGGAGGAAGAAATAATCGCAGGCAATATTTTATGGTCTCCTAAAAACACATATTTCAAATTTTCTGGCAACTGCTTTAGCTCTAAATCCGGTGGGCTGAGAAAAGAAGGTAACAAAGGAACCTTGGCTGTTTGTGGAAGGGGAAGAATAGCAGGTTTCCATGAAGAGAACCTTACTGATTGATCATGAGTTCCTTGCACAACATTTGCTTCCTTAGACTTTGAGGTACAAACCATTTTTTCCATAGCATTTTTCCAAGCATTTTTCAAGTCTGTGGTAAAATCTTCACACTGCAAAAACTGTGGTAGAGTCTCTTCCACCAATTCATCTAATAAATCAACAAGAAAACATTCCTCAGAACTGAATTGAGGCTTTGTGACTGCATTATAAACATTTAATTTCACCTTCATATTTCCAAAAGAGACTTCCATAATACCAGACCTGCATTGAATGCAAGCATTGGCTGTAGCCAGGAATGGTTTCCCCAAAATGACAGGGATGGAAGTTTTACTTTTTGTAGGTTCCATGTCCAATACTAGAAAATCAGCAGGGTAGAAAAACTTATCTACTCCTACCAATACATCCTCAATCATCCCAACTGGCTTTCTTTCAGATCTGTCTGCTAGTTGTAACACCACATGAGTGGGTTTTAATTCTCCCAAACCTAGTTTCTCATATACAGAATATGGAAGCAGGTTGACACTAGCACCCAAATCTAATAAAACCTTTTCAATGGTATGTTCCCAAATAATGCAAGGGATTGTTGGAATTCCAGGATCTTTAAGTTTAGGAGGTGTGGTAATGGATAAAACCTGATTAACTCTTTCCACAGCAAAGACCTTCTTGGATAACTGTATCCTAGATTGTCGTTTGTGAGTGCAAATATCTTTCAAAAATTTTGCATATGCTGGGATTTGTTTGATTGCATCAAGCAAAGATAGATTTATCTTGACTTGCTTGAAAGTCTCCATCATTTCATCTATTTTTGTGTTCCCTTTATTAAAAGGGGATACAGATTTCATGGCTTGAGGAAATGGTAAATGAGGAACTAGTCCTTCATCTACAGCTTTAGAAGCATTATCAGAATCTTTTTGATTTTTTGATTTTTCTAAGGTACATCAGCACCCCCAATGCTAACATCATGCTGCTCCTGCTGCATATCTCTATCAGTTTCCTCAATTTTTTCTTCTTCCTTTTCAGTACCCACTTTGTTATTTACAATTCTTCCACTTCTCAAAGTAGTGATAGTTTTTACTTCTTCATGTGAAACAAAAGCCTCTCCAACCATGAACTGTCCTTTGGGATTGTTCAAAGGTTGGCTGGGTAACCTTCCTTCCTCTCTTTTGGCCAAAGTATTTGAAAGTTGACCCAATGTTTTTTCAATCTTCTTTATGCTCTGGAGTGAATTTAGAACTTGATCTTCAAAAGAAGGGGATCTGGAAGGGGCTTGAACTGGAGCAGATTGATGTACAGGTTGTTGTGGAATGGGCTGCTGAAAAGTTGGCTTGATATAAAAATTCTGTTGATAAGGCTGAGTAGTTTTGAAAGGTTCAACCTAGCAGGATTCTCAATATCTCTTGACAAAGATTCCTGTTGAGTTGAATTTTCACCAATTACTTCAAATAAATCCCAAACCACTTCAACTGTTTTTTTCAAGTGCCTCCACAGGAAGCATCTACCATATTCTTGCCCTTTTGATCAATTCCTTGATAGAAGCTTTGAACAAGCTGCCATCGGGGGACTTGATGATGAGGACATTGCCTTAAAAGTTCTTTAAATCTTTCCCATGCTTCATGGAAAGTTTTAGTTGAATGTTGTGAGAAGGAAATAATACTTTGCCTCAACTGGGTTGTTTTAGACATAGGGAAATATTTGGCTAAAAATTGACACTGCAGATCATTCCAAGAAGTGATACTATTTGGTGCTAACATAGACAACCATGCTCTAGCTTTGTCCTTTAATGAAAAAGGAAAGAGCCTAAGCTTGGTTGCTTCTGGACCAAGTCCAGCTATGTTGAATGTGGTGCAAAGAGATAAGAATTCATCCACATGTTTGTATGGATCTTCCTTACTCAACCCATGGAAGGAAGGAAGCATTTGGATAGTTGATGATTTGATCTCATAATTTCCTTCAACAGTAGGAAATTGAATGCAAAATGGAGAATTATAGGTACCAGGTGCAAAGTAATCCCTCCAAAGTCGAGGTTCTTCACCCATGGTAGCTGTTTCAGCAGAATTCTGTGATGATTGTCTGGTTCGTAGTAGCCTTTCAACTTCTAAATTTAGAGGGACAATCTCAGGGCTGAAAGTCCTCCTACCAAACATACAACACAAAACAGAGAATCAAATTATGCACAGCAAACCTTCAGAATTCCTTTTAAAGTAGATTCCATGCTTCAAAATGTATATTAATAACTACACAGATTTAAACAATAGAATAGTTTAGCACTGATGTAAAGATAAAAATAAAATGAAAACTTAGGTCTACCTATTTTAAAACAAACTCTCCGGCAACGGTGCCAAAAACTTGTTTAATTCTAAGTGTGCATGATTTATTTGTGTTTTGAAAACAGACTTACAAATAATGAATTGTACTGAATTTGGAAAACTAAAAAGAATAAAGAAATATCAGCACAGAGAGAAGTAAATTAGCCTGCAAGATCAGGGCCAATTGTAGCAAGTTTTTAATGTAAGTGAGTAAAAGATCGTCAACAGAGAATTTATTTAAAATGTGAGATAAACCTCCAGATTTGAGCTACCAGATCTGGCCTTTGATCCTATCTACAAAGCACATAAGATGGGAGGTTGAATCTGTCACATTAACTAAATGATAAAAGTAAAGATTAAACTAAATGATCCAGATCTGAGTTGAGGAGATTTTGATGTAAATTAATAAGAATGGAGAAATAATATCTAACTTTGATTTGGTTTTTGAAATAAAATGAGAATAAATGTAGATCAAATGAGAGATGATCCAACCTTCATCTGGCTACAAGCACAGATGCAAGAGGAAGTAATCTAACTCAAGGATTAGAGTTAAACTTATGGCTATGGTATGTCCACTTCAATGGCCACAGGCCATCCAATAGTCTTTAATCTGAACCCTCAATTCAGAACAAGAAACACCACTACAAATGCTGTGAAAGATTAGGTTACAAACACTAATTCCCACAGGGATAATGAATCAAGGGAAATTGCTTGAAAAACAATAAATCTAAAGGAGTCTAGTGCAATAAGGAGATCACAGGGAACCCTCAACACGAATCCAATTGAGAACGTACGGTTCATAGCAACCTTTTCAAATTCACCATTACAATTACAGAGCACAGCTTAAATAGCTCTCGGATTTGTAGTCTTGAATACAATTCTCTTTTGAATTACAAAAGTATCTCACAGCTCTTAATTGCAAGTAAAAGTTAGGCTATTACAAGAGTTTCAGACAAGCTATCTGAATTGGAAATGGAGCAACAGAAATGAAACTCAAAATCTGGAGACCCAAATTAGGCAAATGGTTCATCTATTTATAGTTTCCCCCAGGTCTAGCTCATATGTGTATCGACCAATCAGAAGTGCTTAGATCTGTATCAACCAATGGTAGTCGAGCACGAGGATCCAGATCTGTTTTGGCCAATCAGAATTGATTGATTTGGTTCAGCCAATCAGATGACAGAAGCTTCAATTCTGTTATGTAATTCAAAAATCTGTTAGAACTTCTAGAAGTTCTCGCCAATTGATTTCATCTTCGGGTGCTCACATGGGGTGGAATATGCCTTTGGTTCGTGCTCAGAATCTTCCGAAATGTCCCTGGGTTTTTAAATGCATTGGGGCGCATGCAAAAGATTACTGAATTACCCTTGTAGATGCTAGGAATCTCCAGAATACCATTTCGCATAGTTTGGGGAACTTTTCGCAAGGTACTATGACTTCTGATGCTCTTTTCGCAAAGTTCAGGTGTTGTTCGCAAGGAGTTCTCTTCTTTTCGAATAGGTCAGAAATCCTTTCGAAGAGTTCAGGTGCTCTTCGAAAACTAAACCTGGAGCTTTTAGTTCTTTTCACAAAGTTCAGGTTCTTTTCAAAATGTTCAGATTCTTTTCGAAAAGCACTCTGTAATGCATTCTTCTTTCGAATAGCTCCACACTTTCCAGGTTACAACCAGGCCTTTGTCCTCTTTAGTTTAGGCATTTTGACAGCTCGTGAGGTTGTCCCTTCTCTTTCTTCCTTTGGATCAACATGGATTATCATCTTTTTGGCACTTTTAGGCTGCTTTCATGGTTAAGCCTGTCTTTATTGTTAGCTGTAACACAAGCACTTAAAACACTTATTTAGTTCTCTCAAGGGTCTATCAAGGCCCAGATTAAAGGGTGGAAAATGGTAGTTTCTAGTTCTCAACAAGTATCTCAAGGAAATTCTTAATATTTGAGAACCAAGGTGGCTCATCATCAAGCTTTGTAGGTTCCTCAATCTGGAGGCAGAAGGTCGATTCATTCCTTTGCTCGATCATGATTAACTTCATCTCAGAACCATACGAGATTTCTATCATTGATGCCAACATCGCTAGTGCGTCGGTGAAGCGATTCCTTATCCGAGGGACATATGAGAATGTCATATCCTCTTAATAAACTATTAGATCCTCGAGGTGCTCATGGTAGGGGATCAGTTTCTCATCTTTCATCTTTCAATCTCCATTCGTCTGGCATATGATCAACTGGGAATCACCGAATACTCAGAGTTGAGTTATATTCATATCGAGAGCCACCTGCAAACTAGTGGCACAAGCTTCGTACTTGGTCATGTTGTTAGTGTAAGGGAAGTTGAACTTGATGGAGACTAGTACATGGGATCCTTTTGGCGGAATTCGAATGGCGCCAACTCCTTGACCTTTGGCATTTATTACCCCGTCAAAGTACATTATCCATGATTCCTCTGCTTCCTCAGTATCATCTTCCGTCATGAACAGGATGTCCTCATCATGGAACTCACTTCTCAACGATTCATAATCTGGCAAAGGAATGTCGGCAAGATGATCGGTGAGTGCCTGCCTCTTGATCAACTTCTGAGTGATGTATGTGATGTCAAAGTCAGACAATAAAAGCTAACACCATGCGATTCATCTAATAAGAGCTGACTTTTCAAATAGGTATTTCAACGGGTCCATTCGGGCCAAAAGCAAAACGGCTTGGGGTAGCAAGTAATGGCGGAGTCTCTGAGTAGCCCATACAAGAGCCTAACATGCTTTCCCCAGATGAGAATAGTGCATCTCATAATCAGTAAACTTCTTGCTCAAATAGTAGATGGCTTGCTCTCTTCTTCCCTTCTCGTCATGCTGCCCTAAGACACATCTCATCGAGACTTCCGTCGTGGAGAGATACATGAAGAGTGGTCTCCTCGACTCAGGTGGTACCAAAATAGGTGGGTTAAGGAGGTAGCTTTTGATTTATCGAACGATGCCTGACAATCATCATTCCATTCAACGGGCGAGTTTTTTCTTAGTAGCTTGAAGATCGGTGTGCAGATTGGAGTTAGCTATGCAATGAACCGACTGATATATCATATTCTACCTAAGACCCTCTAACTTCTTTCTCAGTAGATGGTGGCGGCATTGCGGTGATCGCTTTAACTTTGATTGGGTTGACCTCGATCCCTCTCCTGCTGACGTTGAATCCCAATAGTTTCCCATACATAGCACCGAATACGAACTTCTATAGATTTAGACATAACCTGTACTTTCTCAACCTCTCGAATAGCTTTTGAAGGTTTACCAAGTGATCACTTCACTCCTTTGACTTAGCTATCATATCATCGACATACACCTCAATTTCTCGGTGCATCATGTCGTGAAACAATGCAATCATAGCCCTCTGATACATTACACCGGCATTCTTTAGCCTAAATGACATGACTCTGTAGCAAAAGGTTTCCCAAGGAGTGATGAACGTAGTCTTCTCTCGTTCTGCCTCTACCATCTTAATCTGATTGTATCCTAAGAATCCGTCCATAAAAGAAAGAATCCCGTGCTTAGCGGTGTTATTGACCAAGATGTCGATGTGCGGTAACGGGAAATCGTCCTTCGGGCTTGCTTTGTTCAAATTTCTAAAGTCAATGCATATGTGGACTTTTCCATCCTTCTTCGACACAGGCACAATATTGGCTACCCACTATGGGTACTTAGATACCATGAGGAATCCCGCATCATACTACTTGATGGCCTCGTCTTTGACTTTCAGCACCCACTCGGGTCAAAGACGTCTCAGCTTCTACTTAACCGGCTTCATATCAGGGTAGAGAGGCAACTCATGCTCGACCAAATCAGTGTCCAGACTAGGCATGTCCTTGTACGACCAGGCAAAAATGTCTTGGTATGATTCAAGGAAATCGATCATGCTTTTTCTTTCTTCTGGAGATAGCAAAGTTTCGATTTTGGTAATTCGAGGAATCTCCTTAATCGCCAGATTAACGTCCTCAGTTTCTTTGACGATGGGGGTAGGGCCATGCTCAAATTCGACACCTATCAAGGAGCTCATTAGGAAGCTCCTCCAAAGGGATATCCTCGTCCAGACTTGTAACACCTATCTCTTCTTGTATTTCTGTAGGAAAGGGGTTGATTTTATGTGGGATGGGTATTTCGATTAAGGCATCTTTTTATGGGATTTTATTTGGAATTTTAAATAATAATATTTTTGGACTTTGTATTTTTTTAATGTTTTTAGAATTTTTATTTTCTTCGCAGACGGACCCTTGGCAGCATGAGTCTATGTATATAAAAGGTATTGCCTGCCAAGGGCTTATCACACATTTTATAGGTTATTTTTTTTTTTAGAAACGGGTGCTAAATGTTAGGCTACTCCCCACTTCCAGGGTTTAGGGTAAAGATGCACAGTTGCATACCTGAGAGGCTGCTTCTTTACCTGTTTGGATGGAGGGTGCTAACTGATGCGGTTCTTTAGAGTCAGCCTCCATCATGTTGATCTCCATTTCGTCTGAGATGATATCCTCAAACGTTCACATAGTTTTATAGATATTCACCCCAAGGGGAGTTTGTTCAAGTACGGACTGTCATTTCTCAAAGAGGGATAACGCAGCCAAATCTATCTCCAGGCTAGGAAGGGTGATTTGGGGATTGGTGGGGTGAACCGATGCCGTAGGCATATGTTGGGTCAATTGGGTCACCCCATTTCTGTTGATCTTCACAACCCAACACTCACGAATAAATTTTTGATATGAGGCATGGGACGGGGTTTCTCCTCTATGTGGATTGCCCTAGCTTTTGTAGCTGTTGTTGCGCGGGCTTTTTCTTTAGCTTCTCGCACCTCTTCTTCTGTGGGCTTGTAACCTAGGCCAAATATGACTCTTTGACCCCCCTTAGCTGTAACGGGCTCCTTCCTACCTTGCAGTCTGGGCCCAAGTCCCCTTCCTTTTTGTTAGCCTCACTTTTGGAGCATGGCCACTACCGCTATCATTCCACCTCTGGTTCTTGGAATGATGCCTTCGATGGGCTCCGGGAGTACCATCGACACCTCGTACTTGAAGCTGTGAAGGTCGACGTCCTCAGCGGTGTGCGGCACATCCAACACTTTGGGCTTTTCAACGTTGTTTGTGGCCTTTCCCTTCTCACTATGCCCTTCACCAATGATAGTGATAATCTTATGCCCGGACACAAACTTGAGCTTTTGGTGCAGTGTGGAGGGGATCGCTCCAACTTCATGCAGCCATGGGCACCCTAACAATAGATTGAACGAGGATTTGATGTCCATCATTTGAAAAAATATGGAAAAGGTCATTGACCCAATTAATAGGTCAAGGTCAACTTCTCCCATTATCTCTCTTCGTGTGTTATTGAAGCCTTTGGCACTAGTTCTCGTGGGTCTTAGCATGCAAGGATCTACCCCAATCTTGGTGGCGGTTCTCAGTGGGCATATGTTTAATGCAGACCCATTATCGATTAGAACCAAGGGAATTATTAGATGT
This sequence comes from Chloranthus sessilifolius, assembly GCA_021018995.1. Classification (NCBI taxonomy): domain Eukaryota; kingdom Viridiplantae; phylum Streptophyta; class Magnoliopsida; order Chloranthales; family Chloranthaceae; genus Chloranthus; species Chloranthus sessilifolius. Next base: position 83,923,089 of record CM037590.1, on the reverse strand, counting down.
TCAAACTCAACAGTAATGTTAAGGGATTTGGAATGACTTCTCCCTTCATCTGATAAATCGGCATCTGAAAATGAAATGGCATTTGGAGTCATCACTTGACCAATTATTTGCCCGACTTCATTTGGGCTAACCTGAAGCGATACATGCGTATTCTTTAATGCCCCCATTAATGCTTAAAAATGGAGCGGGGACGTCATTAACAGATCCCATACAGTAATATGGGCAGACATTCTTCTCAGCTGAGTCTTTAGTATATGTTCTCGACTTATTTTCTCAAAAGGATTCATGATGCTATCTTTCTTTCTCTCTGGTTGGGCTTGTGCTGCTATTGGTGCTTCTAGCTATTTTGAGATCTTTCCGAATTGGGTAATAAGGGGCACTGCCCCTTCTTTATTGCTACCAGCATTGATATTTATTTATTCATAACTCAGAGGGACCTGATGAGGATTGTAGGTTGGTCCTAAAATCTGAAATGGTATAACTGCTGGTATCGGATGCACTTGCACTGCGGGCTTCGGAGGTGTGGGTAACACTTGATTTACTTCGATGATAGCTGGTTGGGTGGCAAAATTAGGACAGATGGGGTTGGTGAAGCTTGTGGGTTGTTGCACCGGGGGTAAAGGGGTAGGAGTAGGCTATTGGTAGTTGATAGGTGTTGGCGGGGGATTGGGGGCATGATGGGCTATTGGGTAATTGATGGGGGTGGTAGTGTATGGTTGATATGCATTTATATACACATAATTGATAGGAGTGGGTGATGGGAAATAACCTCTAAGATCTAAGGATTTAACTTGTGGTATTGGGTTGGGAAAATAATCCGACAAATTTAGGGGTTCAATCACTTGAACCCCAATATTCCTTTCTTCACAATTTCTCGGCAATGGTGCCACATAGCTCTCCCGATCACTGATGTAGTCTGACGGGTCAAATTCAAACTCCTCACATTCTTCTATCATCCCGATGGTGGGTCTGGGACTTGCTCCTCCAGTCGGAAGTGGGGGTAGTGGCACCTGATGAATATTCGCGTGCGGGTTCACTTGAGAAGGTGCTGGTGGAATAATTTTCTTGGCATCGATTAAATCTTGGATCACGTGCTTTAACATGAAGCAGCGATCAGTCGGATTACCCATACCCTGATACAAATTACAGTGAGTATTAAGGTCATAATTCTTTAGGATTGGGTGAGGAGGAGGTTGCGGTTGACGAGTAGTAACTAATCTCTTTTCTATTAGTAAAGGTAAAAGTACACTTAAAGATTGCCTTAGGGGTGTAAACACTCGGTCATTGCGGGCTCTCCTTTGCTCCGGAGTCATTTGCTGATCCCTTCCCTGCTCTATGCATCTGCTCAGTTCTGACTGGTGCTGGCTGGACTGCTTGAAATTGGAATGGGGTTATATTATTATTGGGCCTAGTGTTGGCAATGTTTTGGACATCGGCCCATGTTCTCTTCTCGTTCCTCTATTCTGAAAACCTTCTAACCCCACTGGCTCCACTCAGTACATTCTTGTTCAGGTGACATTCCCTGATAGAATCTTCACAATGATTGGCATTCCTTACCAGATCAGTAAAGTTAGACTGTCACTGGGACACTAAAAAGTCTGAGATCACTGGCAGGGTTTATTTAGAAATCATTTCTATTTATTCATCATCAGGTATCTTGTTTCTAACATGGGCTGCCAATGCTCTCCAACGCCTCAAATAATCGTTAAAGGTCTCATTCGGGTTATGCTTCAAATGGGCCAAGTCTGACTTACGTGGTTCAATGTCTATATTATAGACATTATTCTTGAAACAAGTGCGTCAAGGCCTTCCAAGTTTTCATCATAGATGGTTCCAAAGATGTAAACCATCTCAAGGCTGGACTGGTCAAACTTTTCTGAAAGACCTTTATCAATAGTCTTTTGTCCCCTCCATATTGGTTCATGTCCCCATAATAAGACTTAAGGTGTGCTATGGGATTACCGGTGCCATTGTACTTATCAAAAGCTGGCATTTTAAATTTTGAAGACAACGGGACCTCAGCAATAAACATAAATCAGAGAAGTCTGTGGCATGGATTTCAGCACCACCCATCTTTAACAACTGCTTCTGGATTTTATCTAACTGCTCTTTCAACTGCTCTGATTCCTTGGACATGTGGGCCACTTTCTAAGCAGTCATTTAGACTTCACTCTGGGCTACCAGGGGGTAGGCAATTATAGGAGGAGTGTTAAGGCTGGTCAATGCTCCAGCATAGGCTCCACTATTTCAAATCTCATCCTCTTCATACTACTGGTCTACATAAGATGCAGTGAGGGCTTGTTGGTGCGGCATGGATTGGAGGGGAATGGCATGAATGGGGGTTGGGTGAGTCTATTGGGGATGAGGGAAAGTTTGTTGGATGATGGGATGAGTGGAAGTTAGATTTTGGAGTGGGGCCTGATGAGGCCATTGGGCCTAGGGAAATTTTGGCTTGAAACTGACTTTGGGATGTTGGGATATGGGTGAATTGGGGTTCATGTAAGGTGTGGGTTTGAGCTGGGTATGAGGGTTGTGAATGGGTGATATTTTGGAGGAATTGTGAAGGGTATGGGTGTGAGACTCCAAGGTTTTGTTGGGCTTGGGTTTGGACTATGAAGCCTTGGGAGGGTTCGGCTATGAAGGTTTGGCCCATGGGCCCTTGGGAAGCTTAGGCCACAAAGCCTTGGTCATGATAGGCGTGGCCCTGGGGGCCTTGGTGGGTTTGGGTTATGGGCCATTGATGGGTTGGGCCATGGGCCATTGGCCCTTGATGGGACCGGCCCAGCGGGCCTTGGTGGGTCTGGGCCATGGGCCCTTGAGGGGTCAAAGCCATGGGTCCTTGAGGGGTATGGGTCATGGGGTTTTGGGCCATGGGGCCTTGGGGTATGTGGGTAATGGGGGTTTGGGCCATTGGGCCTTAGGACATGTGAGAAATGGGGGTTTGGGCCATTGGGCCTTGGGACATGGGGGTTTGGACCATTGGGACTTGGGGTATGTGGCAAATGGGGGCATTGGGCCTTGGGACATGTGGGAAATGGGGGTTTGGATAGTGTGGATGATGGGGGTTGATGGGGGTCATGGGAGAGTGAGGCATGGAGGCTTGATAGGGTATGAGATGGATCCATAGATGTGTGGTGTCGATGAGAGGGGATGTGTTGGGAGGCCTTCCACTTACTGTAGGTTTGGAACATCTCTTCTATTATGGCCATGGAAGGGGGATCAGATGGAGATGGGTTATTTGAAGGGTATGGATGGGGTGTGTGAAGTGGAAAAATTGGGCATGGCCTCGGTAAAATTGGGCATGGCCCAGGTGAGGGGTGGGATATGGGGTGGATTAGAGAAATGAGGTGGGGCATTGGTGGATGGATTAGGCATGTATGGGGGAGATGTATGGGGCATAGAGGTGGAGAATGAGAGAGAAAAATTGGTCCTGGCTTGGGAAAAGATGGGCATGACTTGGGTAAATGGAGGGATGCGTGGGGGATTGGATGTGGTATGGATGGATGTGGGTGGATCAGGTTGGGCGGATGGGAAATAGGGTATGTTGGTTAAGGTAGAAGATGGGTTTTGAACGGGTGTGGACAGAAGGTGAGATGGGTTAGAGATGGCTATGGATGAAGGCATGGCTTGGGAAAATGACGGAAAATTTAGATTTTGGGTATTTTGAGAAGTGGTGGAAGGGAAAATAGGGCCACCGAACAGGCCGGTTATGGTGAGGGTTGATTAGGTGAAGGGGTGGAAGTAAAAGCTTCTTCGGTATGGGAATGGGTTGGAGAATGTGGCGAGGATGAGTCGGGATCGGCATAAGCCGGGTCCACAGCCTACGACATAGCTCGGTATCGGGTCGACTACGGATGCCTCGGATGGGGCCTGTAAAGCTTCCTCCTTCTTCCCCTACGGGATGACGGAGGGTACGATAATGTCATTGTGTTGGCACCAATCAAGACTCTATTTTTGGGTTTTCTATTTTTAATTAATTAATTTTTTTTAGATTTTTACAAGTGAAAAGAAATGAGGATTTCGGGGCCTTTTGAATTCCCTTCTCGGGTGGCTCTCGTACCCTAAATAGGTCCCGTAGTAAAAGTTCCAAAGCGCTTCGAATGAATCAAAGGGAAACCCCTTGATCTATTGAAGGCACAGAAACTAATGCAAACAATTCGACCCCCCAAAATGAATAAAAAAGAAGTCACCTTCTTTTGACCGACGAGGGCGTATTAGGTGTCAGAAGTTGTGGGGCCTAAACAGAGGCACTAAAAATATTGATCGGGGAGTCCGAGATGTGAAGCAGGCCACCAAATTCGGGCTGCTACTGTGTACCCAAAGTCGGTGCAACTAATAGTGGCGCCAGAGCAAAAAAATTCCAGACTAAAGCTGGCGTAACTAATAGTTGTGCCAGTGTTCTTTTGGGGCTATTTGCATTGGCACAACTAATAGTGGTGCCAGACTAAAATGGTTCTCCAGATTTCTTGACAACAGCAACTTCAGCTTGAAATGGGTCTCCAAACTGGTTTTTTGTGTAAGCTAGGCTTCCGGGGACTAACTGTTTATATGATCCGTCTCTTTCCGCACCGATCCTAAGGGTTTAGAGGCCAATTTGGGTTCACTATTGCTCTTTTTTTTTGAGTTTTAAGCTTGGTAACGAGAAGGTTACCCACTTGATATGCCTAAGTACAAGCACTTTTCTCAGGTACTAGGTGGGCTAGAACTTTTCCAGATCATCACCACTAGGGGTTGTTTCCGTACTAAGACCCAGGAGTTTGTATGTGTGCCTAAATAACCCAACCCTTGAAAATCTACCTCGCAAAAATCATTTTAAATCCCCTTTGTTGGTTCAATTTTATTTTTCACTTTTAAGGGAATTTTCTTAAGTTCAAATACCGGGGGTGATGATCCTGTGCCGCCTCTACGGGCCGGCATTCACTAGCGGAATATGATTACGAAAATAAAAGCGCAAGTAGGCCCGCGAAACGGCTAAGGCACTTGAAATGATGGAACTATAAGGAATTTAAATGACAATGAACTAGTAGACTCGCTGATCAGCTAAGGTACTTGAAATGAAGGAAACATAAAGAAATTGAATGACGGTGCACAAGTAGGCCCGCCAAATGGCTAAGGCTCGTAAATGATGCAAAAGTGAGGGTAAGTAAAATGACATAATTGGAGGAGTGAGTAAAAAAATTAATAAATAACAGTAATAAAAGGGTTAGTAAATCAAAAATAAAGAGGCCTAATTTAAGGGGAAGCTCTACTAGCTAGTTCCCAGCAAAGTCGACATCTGTGCAACCGTGGGATTTTTGACGATCCTGTCGCGACGATGCGCTCTCTAATAAAATATTTAGAGTCGCCACCTAGAGCTTTTGGTGTCCCGGGAAACCTAGGTCAATTTTATAAGCACTGAAGTGTCATAAATATGACTCTGAATCTGGTCTACGCTAAAGGCTCTTGGGTAGGGGCTTCGGTTATCGATTGGGAAGGTGTTAGGTACCCAATCAACGCTTAATGCAGTCTCTACTTATGGCCAAAACAAAAATAATATAGAAGAAACGAAAAAGGCTTTCTCTCGCCCAAAGGGTCTTAAAATCCTATTTGTGCCCCTCCGTTCCTATTGAAAATTCGACGACATAATGACACAAATAGGAGGATAGAGGAAGAATCGAGAAGGTAGATGAATAGAGGGGAGAGCCAGAGCTCTTGGCCTCTTGTTGCACCACTGTGGAACCTTGCGTTGGCTTGCTTCGGTGAGCTTTTGAAGGCTTGTATGGTGAGAAATGAGGTTCTAACTCCTAGGGCTTGATAACTAAGAGGTAGAGAGGGAAGGCTAGGGGGTAGCACACACCTAACCTAAAACTTTTGGGTGGAATGCTAAGGTCTAAAGGAAGTTTTATAGTTTTGAAATTTATATGGGAATGGTGCACTAGAGGAAAGAGAGAAGGGATTCCTTAATCTCTTAATTGCAAATTTTTTCAAGCCTTTGTAAAGGGAAGGGTGCCTCTCTATTTATAGGAAAAAGAGAGGTTAGGAGGGTGCTTAGAGGCTAATTTAGATTAACAATTAGGTAATCTAGCCATCTAAAGTTTCCTAGGGTTTTTGGAGCCTTAAAAAGTGTGAAAAGATGCTTCAATGGTGGATGACAGGGTGGGGCTTTAAACTACTTAAGAGATTGCACATAGATAGTAAATTGGTGCAATAGAACTAGTAAAACATACCCCAAAGGTTAAGATGGTCAACAAGTCAAACCCCATTCTCAAAATTTGAGGTAAAAACCAGGGTTACTGTTCATAAGCCTGGCGCAACTAATAGTTGCGCCAGGCTTAGGAACAGTAAAATAGTGTTCCAATAGTGGCCTAGAAGTTGGCTCCCCAAGGTGGGGTCCACCTTATAACTGGCGCAACTATTAGTTGCGCCAAGCCATTTCTGGGGAGAAATGGCTTGGCATAAGTAATACTTGCGCCAAACCCTAGGGGGGACTCCACAATATTATAAGTCTGCCCCTACACTTCGGAACGCGATATCTTCTGGCATACAGCTCCGATTGTGATGATTCTTGGCTCGTTGGAAAGTTGAGGACTTCTACTTTTCAATGGTATGAGATTTGATTATAGTAGAAGGTCACAGGTAATCCCACTACACCACTCTTCATCCATTCCTCGGGAAATCTAGGTTTAGGTCTGAAATGGGTTCTAAGGGTTGGGATGAGTTTCTAAGGGGGTTTGAGAAGGTTCCTAAGGGATCTAGGGTGATTCCTAAGGGTTTAGAATGGCTCCTAAGGTTTCGAAAAGGTTCCTAAGGATTCCATACATGCCATCAAAATCTCAGAGATGTGCCTCTCTTGAAATGTGTCTCGATCGGGCCTTGAGCCAAATTTGGGTGTCTACAGCATGTATAAAGTCCATTGAAATGTCTTCCCATTTCCACTCGGGAATTGGTAGGGGCTGTAAGAGACTAGTGGGATGCCTATGATCCACTTTAATCTGCTAACATACCAGGCACTTGGCTATAAACTCAGCAATGTCTCTCTTCATTCCTTTCCACCAAAATTTTTTCTTTAAATCGTAGTACATTTTGGTGCTGCCTGGATGAATAGCATATGTTGATCTATGGGCTTCATCTAGTATCTCCCTTTTTAGGTCACTATCGGCGAGAACACACATGCAGCCCTTAAACAATAAAGAATTGTTGTCCTTAACTGAGAAATTTGGTTGATTTCCAGCCCTTAACTCCTGCCTGATCGTCTCAAACTCTGGATCTTTGATTGATTTTCTCTTTTCCTTTCGAAGAGAAATGATTTAATCTTGATATTTGCTAAGAGTGCTCCAATCTCCTTCATTTCAAAACATATGTCGGCTGAGGTCAGGTTCTCCAGTAGTTTCCACCTATGTACTCCAGCCACTAGATGGGATAGCTGCGCAGCTAATTTGCGACTCAGTGCATCAGCCACTACATTTGCCTTCCCTGTGTGGTATTGGATGGTGCAATTATAATCCTTCAAGAATTAAATCCATCTCCTCTGCCTCAAATTCAGATCTTTCTGTGTAAACAAGTACTTGAAGCTTTTGTGGTCGGTAAATATTTCAAAGGTTTCACCATAGAGGTAGTGCCTCCATATTTTTAAAGTGAAGATAACCACTGCAAGCTCAAGGTCATGCATAGGGTAGTTTTTCTCGTGGTCCCTCAACTGTCTTGACCCATATGCTACAACTCTTTCATATTGGTTCAACATACAACCTAAACCTATGTGACATGCGTAAGTAAATACCACAAATCCTCCAGTGCCAGATGGTATGATAAGCACGGGTGCAAAGGTCAATCTTTTCTTGAGCTCTTGAAAGCTCTTCTCACACGCCTCAGTGCACTCAAATTTGACGTTCTTTCTAGTAAGTTGCGTGAGTGGTCTAGTAATCTTAGAGAATCCTTCTACAAATCTCCGATCATAGCCAGCGAGTCTAAGAAAACTACGAATCTCAGTGACCATATTGGGTTGTTCCCACTTTACTATGGCCTCAATCTTGGATGGGCCGACTGTTACACCCGATTTCGGATGTGCCCCAGAAAGCTCACCCATTCTAACCAAAATTCACATTTATTGTGTTTGGCATATAGACGATGATCTTGGAGTGTCTGGAGTGCCAAATGTAGATGTTGTTCATGGTCTTCTCTTGACTTGGAATAGATGAGTATATCATCTATAAAAACTACCACGAATCGGTCAAGGTGAGGCTTGAATACCCGATTCATAAGGTCCATGAAGGATGTCGATGCATTTTTCAGCCCACATAGCATCATGAGGAACTCGTAATAGCCATATCTAGTGCAAAAGGTTGTTTTGGGAACATCTTCGGCTTTCACCTTCATTTGATGGTAATCGAACCATAAATCTATCTTAGAGAAGAACTTCGCTCCTTGCAATTGCTTGAAGAGATCATCTATTCTAGGGACGGATACCAGTTCTTGACGGTTAACTTGTTCAATTTTCGATAATCTATGAACAATCGCAAAGAACCATCCTTCTTTTTTACGAACAATACTAGTGCTCCCCATGGAGACACACTCAGTCTAATGAATCCTTTATCCAACAACTCTTGCAACTGTTCCTTTAACTCTTTCAGCTCGGCCAATGCCATTTGATATGACACCTTCGATATCGGTTCTGTGTCAGGTGCTAAGTTGATTGTGAATTCGACTTCTCTTTCTGGTGGTAATCCAGGTAATTCCTTTGGGAATACGTCAGAAAATTCACAGGCGATAGGGATGTTGGCTATATCCGCCTTCTCATCCTTGTGTCCTTGTACAAAGGCAAGGTATCCTTGACATCCCTTGTTAATCAGTCACTCCGCTCGAATTACAGATATAAAGGGGCGACGGTAGATTGAATGCCAGTGAATATGAACGGCTACTCTTTCTTCAGATAGAGAGTAACGGTTTTCTCTAAATAATCTACCTTGGCTCAAAGTCTGGTTAGCCAGTCCATGCCGAGTATTACATCATATCCTTGCATTTCTAGTAGGATTAGGTCAGCCTTAGTTTCGCGGTGGGCCATGGCGACAACGACTGATCGGCATACCTCATCCGTACGTACTGAACTTCCCGTTGATGTAGAGATAGCTAAGAAAAAATCTAGGGGTTCAGGTACATAGCCGATCTTCCTGGAAAATGCTGATGTAATGAATGAATGTGTAGATCCAGGATCTATCAACAATAGGGCTCTGTGGCCACATATATCCTCTGGTTTGCTCAAACGGATGACACCTAAGTTTAATAGACATTCTAAGATTAGCTAGATTATTTGCCATGTTATGACATGCGGTATAATGGTGGTGGCGATCACTCCTATTTATGCACCTTCTTTATCTAAAATGCGCGAAAGTTGACTGAACTAATAAATCTTAAATTTCATACCTTGTATCACGTCGTTGGTTTACTGAGTATCATGGGTTGATACTGCATATGCTCAGCCTGATACCATAGGCCGTGACAATCTCCAACTTGGTGTATTTATGGCTATAATACCCTTCATGTCTGGGCAATCTCTGATGCGATGCCCCATTTGTCCTCATTTGAAGCAAGCTCTGATGTTCTTGCAACATTCCTCAATTTTGTGCGGCTTTCCACACTTCGCACACATCAAGGATGGCGCTGAGGAAGCGGCATGTGATGCCGTCAATGGTGTCCTTACTACGCTAGTATCTACCGGACCTGATGTATTCAAAGACCTCGGAGGCCTTGGAGGTAGAGGCGGTAAGGTATTCGAATCATGAGGCTTTGCGAATGCCGTAGGAGTTGATTGTGTGGGTGGTGGCATCAAATATCTCAGCCTCTTACTGGCCTGCTCCACACTTGACACTTGATACTGAGGCTTTCTACTCCTTACATGTTCATCTCTCGCTTTATATAAGTCTTCTAAGTCCTTTTCTGCAATAAGAGCTAGCCATACCACTCTCTCATATGTGGTTACGTCGAATAGCGATATTCTACCCTTGATAGCTAGTTTGAGACTGAACTCAAACTTCTGTGTTTTCATTAATTCGGTAGCGACCAGGGCTGGTGCAAATCGAGATAAGCGTGTAAACTCTGTCTCGTATTCCTAGACACTCATTTGCCCTTGCACCAGATTTGCAACTGAATCTCCATTTGATGTCTCTCTGTTGTAGGGAAATACTTTCGATTGAAGGTGTCGGTAAATTCGGCCCAGGTCCATGGTGTTCCCGGTGCCCGTGTTCTCTCAACGGACTTCCACCATGAGTTCGCTTCACCTTCGAGTTGGAACGAGGCCCAACTCACTTTCTCCTCTTCGGTATAATGGACTCGTTGGAGTAGTTTCTCAACCTGGTTCAGCCATTTATCGGCCTCCATCGGGTCAGCTTTTCCATAAAAACTTGAAGGTCTTAGTCTCCGAAATTCTTAAAACTCAGATGGTTGTCTCCTTTCAGCTAAAATCGCCATGGTGTTCACCATGGTCTCCAAAAACTATTGGTTGTTTCCTGTGTCATTTGTAGCTTGGTCCCCTCCGTCTAAGGCACTGCCCCAATTGTTGTCAACCCCTGAGGCATGATTGTTATTGTTGCCGAGAGGGATTACATTCAGGGGTGTGACTACTCTTTCCCCAGTGGTCCTACTCGGTCTTCCCCTTCTGGGAGGCATGATGACCTGTCATGACCAAGAAAAAGCTAAGTCAAGTTGGTTCTAAGCCAAAATTCTTAATTCAACTAATCTAGAATTCCTAATGCCCCCGTTACCAATTGACGTCATAGTTCTATATGCCTGTCTGATGTACCGCTTGCGCTTTGATACCACCTATGCAGCCCGAGTTTTCCTTACCACAAAAACCCGTGCCGTCGAATCGCACACATGATTCGAGTTATAGTGATGTTATAGTACCCGTTGTCAATATCACTTCTCGACCGCTCGATCTTCCCTTCATCAATCAACAGAAAGGACCGAGCCATCGCATGATGGTAAGCACACGAGAACGAGAGCAAAAGATCCACACAGCGAAAACATAATATAGAACTATATCAGATAAGAAGGGGCAACATCGCTGTAACTCTAGCTATCATCTATACAAAAAACAAAATAACCATTGTCCATCGATGAAGGCTGACCTCCATCTAAATAGTGGACCCAAAATATTTAGTATTTAATTACAAAACCTTTAATATTCATTTACCGTCTCGCTCTTTCTTAAAAAATCAAAGTTCGACCCTCCAGCACTAAGAAAAGTGCTCCTCAAGTAGGTCCTCTTCCTCTCCTGCAGTATTGTAATCCTGGTCTTCTTCCTACTCCGGATTCCATTCAATCCCAGCTCCTGCAGTTGTGACATATAGTCGAGAGTGAGCTTCATCCAAGCTCAATAGGGAGAAACATAGTGCTAAGTATTCTTTAACATATCCAATTCAAGTTCTCGATACATAAGTAAAAACAATTGAAATTCACACTTATATATTCATATATCAAATGTGAGCTCTAAAATAGAATTTCCATGCCTTAACGAGTCAAATCATGCCAAAGATTAATTCATGCTAAAATAATGCATAGAGATATTTCAAGCTCATGTACAAGTCGAACAAGTAAGTGGAGACAAGTCATGAACGCATATAGCAAAGACAATATTGGAATCAAGATGGATCACATATCAAGAAGCAAAACAGATCATATCACATGGCAGTAGAGTAAGTATCCCGTATTAGGGAACTGAGCAGTCTATATTAGGAACACAGGGTCGTGACCCCGGGGACTCCACCACTCTCATGGAGACTCCACTCCCCTTACCTCTAGTACCCTCATAATGTTTCACATGGCAATGCATCTCGTATTAGAGAACCGAGCAGTCCGTATTATGAGCACAAGGTCGTGACCCCGGGGATTGCACTCCACATTGCACGTGATCACATAAAGCATAGACACATAGCAAGTACGTATTGACACATATCAAGAACGGGTACATGGAAAGGTAAGACAATGCGAGGTCAAATGCACGATCATGAATCATTTAAAACATGTATGCAGAAATTAAATCATAGTATTCGAGAATTTCAATTACATGTGCATATATATATATATACATTAATTACTTAAAAATACCGTTCATTGGATAATTGCATCATACAACGTGAATTCGAGAGAAATATATATAAGTGGAAAGGTATTTTCCCTACCTTAAGTGTCGGACTTGTGATTTCACATGCACAGATAGAAGCTAGACTCCTCTCAATTACTCTTCACGCAAAGTTGTAACGAAACTCTCATGCGTAGGGCTCCCGAGCTTCGCGTATGCTCCTACCCGTGCGGTGCCTTTGATCACACTAATCCCCATCCAAATGAATCCACGAAGCGAAGGTTTAATGATTACGGAAAACTCTCTCCGCCTCTACAATCGATTTGCCAGGTCAGAGAGGTTCAAATCTCTGGTTTGGAGCTCCTTGCAGCTGAGACAATGGAAGGAGTTCTTCTTTTAGCTGCTATTACCTGACACTAAAACTCCATGCAAATGCTTTGCATGCATGGGTCTTTATTCGGCTGGGCTAGCTTAAGTGTGGAGTTTATACACCCACTGTTGGCATACAATAAAATTTAAAGCTACAAATCTATGAGTTTCCAAATGGGTCCTGGCATGGTCCAAGGCATGGGCTTATAGTCAATGGACCATGGGCTTGGGTCTTTATCTAATGGGATTATTTCCCTAGGGTTGGTTCAGTTGTGGAACCATATACTCGCTACATATGTTCACTAGACTCAAGGGCCATAGATCCAGCCCTCTCTCAGTCATGGGTCCATTCCCAACAGGTCTAGCCCATGGGCCTTTATGTACAATGGGTTTTTGGTGCCATCAGTTAACTAATGGAGCTTTACTATAGACCGTTGGCTAATGGGTCAAATCATTGGCGCTATCTATCCAGTCTCACACACAACACAGTTCATTCGTCTACTGGCTTGGCTCCAAAGGGTCCAATTTGATTATTTGACCCAATACGTTCGATCTTCTAAGCACATGACAATCGGACCAGCATGGTAATGAGTCGGGCTGGGCCGGGTGTTACAATATCTACAGTTTCTCAAAAGCAATTGATAACTAGGGCTGAGGGGTGAAGGATATAATTTTATTGCTTTCTAGTTTAGATTTATTGTATTGCAATTTCCTTCTTTATAAACATCTTCAAATTTTAATTTAAATTGATGACTCAGGTTGAAGTTTGTAGATTAGTGTAACGGTTTTTACTTTTTCATCTTCAGTTTTCTAGAATTTGATTGACGCCCAATTTTTAGGGGGTAGGTTTTAGCTCCCCCAAACCTAGCTGCAGATATACACTGTATGGCAGCAGGTTAACACTGACTCCAAGGTCTAAAAGGGCCTTTCCGATTGTATGGTCTCCAATTATGCAGGGAATAGTGGATATCCCTGGATCTTGCAACTTCTCAGGCATTGATATGTTAAATACAGAATTCACTGTGTCAGTTGCAAAGACTCTTTTGGACACATGGCCTCGAGCTTTTCTCTTTTGGGTACAGAGGTCTTTCAGGAACTTTGCATAGGCTGGGACCTATTTAATTGCCTCAAGCAGGGGCAAATTGATTTTCACCTGCCTGAAGGTCTCCATCATTTCCTCCATCTGGGCATTCCCTTTCTCAAAAGGGACAGGACCACCCAAAGCTTGAGGAAATGGCACCGAGGTAATCACTGGTTCCTCAGCTAGCCCATGACTAAACTTCTTTTTTTTTTTTCTTATTTTTCTTCCTCGCCGAGGCTCAACTACGCCTCTTTATTTTTCTCTCCCGCCGCAGGTGGCGTGCAATTCTTGGCTCTGTGTTCCAACAACATCCCCATCACACTCATTCAATAATCTGTGGAAATGACCTCTCCGTCTCATACCCACCTGCTGTCTATCACCGCTGCACCTTAGGGTAGTGACAACATTGGTTCCCTCAAAACTTGAGGAAGCTTCTTCAATTAAAAACTGACCCTTGGGGTTAGCAACCGGCTGGCAGGGCAACCTCCCCTCATCTCTCCTAGCCAAGGCATTTGAAATTTTGCTTATCTGCTCTTCCATTTCATGGATGCTCTGACCCTGAGAATTCATAGTCTGAGCCAAGGACCCCAGGTTTTGCAATAAAGTCAAGACCTGGTCCTTGAAGGAAGCATTTCTTGGATGAGGTTGGGGTAAGACCAATTGATTTTATTGCAGATGGGGCTGCTGCTGGTGTTGGAAATTAGACCTAGGGGCATATCCACATTGAAGCTGCTTGGGTAAGGCCAACATTTGCTGGGGCTGAATATAATTATCTTGCCTCCACCTCAGATTTGGGTGGTCTCTCCATTGGTAACCAGCATTTTGGTGCTGGTATCCATATGGCTGTCTGTTGTAGCTACCAGATTGTTGCTGGCCAAAAGATTGTGCAGCAGCAGCATGTTCCAATACCAATTCAGGATATTGCCCTGCAGATGGACATTCCTCTACTGTGTGCTGTGGGGACTGGCATATCAGACATGCCTCCACCACTTGAGCAGCCCTTTTGGTTTGCATCACAGTCAGTAATTTATCAAACTTCAAAGAGAGGTTTGCCATCTGCAGCTGCAGATCATTGTTCCCAAACACCTCATAAACTTTTCCTCTTGTCAATGCAGCAGGCTCCACTTTTAACACAGACTCCTGACTAGTTCTTGCCAGGGATAGCTTTTGAAAAGCATTTTCACTAATTACTTCAAACAATTCCCATGCCTCATCAGCAGTCTTGTGCATGTAGGTTCCACCACAAGAGGCATCAACCATATCTCTATTTTTCTCATCAATCCCATTGTATAAGCGTTGTACAAGCTGCCAGTCTGGGATCTTGTGGTGGGGGCATTGTTTGAGCATTTCCTTAAACCTATCCCAGGCTTGATTAAAATCCTCAGTTGGGGATTGGGCAAAAGCAAGAATTTCCTTCCTCAACTGGCTAGTTTTGGTCTCAGGGAAGAACTTTGTCAGGAACTTGGTCTGTAGGTCTTTCCAAGATGCAATGCTATTATTGGGAAGAGTGGCCACCCAGGTACTAGCTCTATACTTCAGAGAAAAGAGAAAGAGCCTGAGTCTAGTGGCCTCAGGTCCCAAACCAGCGATATTGAATGTGGTGCACAAGGCCAAAAATTGGTCAATATGCTTGTAAGGGTCCTCCTTGCTAAGCCCATGGAAAGAGGGCAGCATCTGGATGATAGAAGTTTTAATTTCATAATTCCCTTGAACATTAGGGAATTGAATGCTAAAGGGAGAGTTATAGTCATCCAGAGCATTCAACTCCTTGAGAGTTCTGGGTTGTTCTTCACCCATGGCTATTGTCTCAGATTCAATTAGGGGCTCAACTGTAGTGTGCCTGTTCCTTCTAAGTCTTCTACCCCTTTCTAGCTCAGGGTTGAAAGGCTCTAAAGTAGGACTAAGAGATCTCCTTCCTAGCATACAAACACACCACCAGCAGGGACAACTCCTTGCAGGCACATTGCACTTGACTCAAAGAATTTATCTAACAAATTTACAGCTATTTTAAGAAAACATAAACTTACAACTATCCTAAATACTGCTATGGAAATTGTAAGAGAAATAGACAGAGTTTTAAAGGTTAGAGAATTTGCAAACAGAGGTAGCTAATCTCCAAATGCAGCCCATTGTCCTTCTCTGCTGCTTTCTAGATCTGCAAGAAAGATTCAAAATTACATCAGCAGTATCAATTATTCACAGCTACAAAGAATACTAAAAATATAAAAACTAAGGGTCTACTAATAGATCATCTTTCCCAGGCAATGGCGCCAAAAACTTATTGCAATTCCAGATTTGCTTCCTTTATTTGTTGGTGGTAAAAGCAATTTAAAATCAAAGTAAAATAGGGGATGAAAATAGCACAACTGAGAAATCCTAGACCTACAAGATACAGGGTCCATTTGTAGCAAGTTTTGATAAGTAAGAGTTTATCCCACAGGGAAAAGTGATCTACGGCTCCAAGGGAGCCATCTCTAGTAGTCCCTCCAGATCTGACTACAGATCTGGTAGTCCTAAAAGGAGGGGAGTTTAGGGTCACTTATTCTAAGTATCCTAAGGTAGCCTAATGAATTAACTACAGAAAGGGTTGAGAAGATGGATGGAGTGTGGGAAAATAAATATAAAAGGGTGAGAAGTATGCTATTAGGTTCAGATCTGCTGGAATTTATGACTCAAATCCAGGTATGTTGTTATAGAAATCCTGTCCAATGGCTACATTATCACCAAAGAGGAGAAAGAATCCAACTCATCCCTGTGCCATGATCCAATCCCTTAAGGTTATAACCTATCCACTTAAATGGTCACAGACTATCTCATAGGGGAACCATAATCGAGAGATGGGTCAAAGCAAGTTTATCATTATAGGCACTACTTCATCCAGGCTACAAGCTCAAGAATCCATAGGGAACCTCAACCTCTAAAGCTCTATGTGTGGGGCTAAGGCTGTATAGGACCATGATAGCCCAGACACAGAACTAGCAAGAGATTGAGTACCACCTTAGATCTAGCTGTCCATTGCTTGAGTGGGACTACGATGGTCCAGTCACAAGCCTACAATCTCCATACCCAGATCAGATCTACCATCTGATGGCGG
Organism: Chloranthus sessilifolius; assembly: GCA_021018995.1. Classification (NCBI taxonomy): domain Eukaryota; kingdom Viridiplantae; phylum Streptophyta; class Magnoliopsida; order Chloranthales; family Chloranthaceae; genus Chloranthus; species Chloranthus sessilifolius. Next base: position 83,906,493 of record CM037590.1, on the reverse strand, counting down.
GTCTATGCTAATATAGGGGAGTCTGCCTCTGTACAATCTCCTACCAGGCTACAAGCTCAGGCTCAGAGAAGAAGGATCCATTTTAGATCGGCGGATTAGATTCACCCTAAGGCTATAATCTGTCCACTTGAATGGTCATAGACTATCCCAGAGGCTATCCTCCTCATGGAGCCCAAAACAAAACAAGAATATTGCTGCCACCACCATGGTCACAAGGCTACCAGCTTCCATGGGGATTTCAGATCTAGTGGGTCCTGTGGTGGGGCTAAGGCTGTATCGGACCATGATAGCCCAGACTCACAGGTCACTTGGATCTGAATGGGTCCTTAGAATCAGTCCTCCATTGCTTTGAATCACAGCCAAAGCAATGGCGGATCACATGGCGTGACCTTGCAGCGACTCACAAACACACGAATCCCATAAAAGTACAACACCCAATCATAAATTCCATTAATCTAATCTCAATAGACATACATAGGCATGGCCAGCAAGTGCTGGGCAATGGAGAGAAGAAAAAGAAAAAGGAAAACTACTTATAACTACAGAAAATCAGAAAAGAAAATGATCTCAGATCTCTTATCAGTGATAAGGTCTGAGCTTCTGCTGGTGTTTAAGTCTAAAAGCTCTTCAAAGTCCCCTAAACCTAAACCAAGCTTAGGTTTATATAGCAGTGGGTGTGGCGGCGCATTAGGGTTAGGAAACCCTAATTTTAGCGATGCCACGTGGCCTATTAATGATCCTTGGATGCCGCGAGGCGCGTGCACGGAGATTTGAGTGTGGGAGTGTGTGCTCTAATCGCTGGAAATCCCTAAAATGTCCTCTACAGAATGATGTGTAGTTTACTATGCCAGCAAAACACTGACAGAAGCTCAACTGAATTATACAACCACTGAGAAAGAGCTTCTAGCTGTAGTGTTTGCTTTGGACAAGTTTAGACCTTATTTACTAGGGTCTAAAATTATAATTTTTACTGACCACTCTACCCTGAAATACTTGCTAGCATAGAAAGATGCAAAACCTAGGCTGATTCGATGGATCTTACTTCTGCAGGAGTTTGATCTCGAGATCAAAGACAAGAAAGGAGTAGAGAATGTGGTAGCTGATCACCTATCTCGGATAGTGATGGATGAAAGTGCTGCAACACCACTAAAGGATTCATTCCCTGATGAGCAATTGTTTGCCATCAAGTCAAGTTGCCCTAGTTTGTAAATATTGTTAATTACCTTGCTGTAGGAAGGATCCCTTCTCACTAGTCCAAGATAGACAAAGACTTATTCTTTTCACAAGTCTAGTATTTTTTCTGGGAGGATCCTTACCTCTATAAATACTGTGCAGACCAGGTGATTAGAATGTCTGTCCCTAATAGTGAAGGTCCCAGTATTCTGACGATGATTAATGAAAATGCCTCTGGGAATCACTTTGGAGGGAAAAAGACAGCAGCTAAGGTGCTGCAGTGTGGTTTCTATTGGCCATCCTTATTCAAGGATGCTTTTGAGCACTGCAAAGCCTGCATGAGATGTCAAAAGATGGGGGGCATATCAAAAAGGGATTCAATGCCATTGCAACCCATCCTTATTGTTGAGCTATTTGATATATGGGGGATAGATTTCATGGGTCCTTTCCCTCCTTTAATGGACTTTAATTTCATCCTTGTGGCTATTGACTATGTTTCCAAATGATTGGAAGCTATTTCCACAAGGAAAAATGATCATAGAATTGTCCTATGATTTATAAAAGAAAATATCTTCTCTAGATTTGCCACTCTCAGAGCCATCATCAGTGATGGGGGGAGCCATTTTTGTAATAGGCACTTTTAAAACATACTTAAAAAGTATTTTGTTACTCATAAAATTGCTACTTCATACCACCCACAGACCAGTGGGCAGGTGGAGATTGCTAATAGAGAAATCAAGCACATTCAGGAGAAAACAGTCAAGATAGACAGGAATGATTGGTCCTTGAAATTGATTGATGCATTGTGAGCCTATAGGATAACCTATAAGACCCCTATAGGGATGTCCCCATTTAGACTGGTTTATGGCAAAGTTTGTCATCTCCCAGTGGAGTTAGAGCAGAGGGCCTATTGGGCCATAAAAAGTTTAAACATGGATCTAACTTCTACTAGTTTGAACAGGAAGCTGCAACTGTCTGAGTTGGAAGAACTGAGGCTGGATGCCTATTCAAATTCTATAATTTACAAGGAGAAAGCCAAGGCATTCTTTGACAAGAGCCTTCTTAGGAAGGACTTTGCTGATGGAGCCAAGGTATTGCTTTTCAATTCTAAGCTGACGTTTTTTCCAGGCAAGTTAAGATCCAGATAGGATGGGCCATTGACTATCATTCATGCATTCCCATCTGGTGCTGTTGAGATCATGGCCCTACTTCTGGAAGGGTCATGAAAGTCAATGATTAGAGGCTCAAACTTTGTGTTGAGAATATTGTGGAGCCTTCTAAAACCATTCACTTTCAAGAACCTCCTACTGATGTATGATCTTTAGCCCTGTATCATGTGTATCATAGTTGTTGTGTGTGTTTTAAATTTCTGTAAATATTATCTTGTTTTTGTGGTCTATTTTCCTGAATCTTGATGTATGTTGTTGTGTGCTATTTGTTGCAATGTTATATTGAGATGTTGAGTGTGGATGAGTGTGTTTATCATTAGGAATCCTTGATCTTTGATGTATTAGAGTGTGCCTATCAGCACAAGGGCGAACTGAGCTACTTTTAGCCTTCTCAAGAGGATCAGGAGCCTTCAGGCATCTTCTTGAGGCATTTTATTTCAGTATTTGGCTTTTTCGAGAGGATCTTGCCCTGTAAAGCAGCCTCTCGAGATACTTCATTTGAAGTAAATGCCAGCCTCGATAGGCTAATGTGTATAAATGGCATCTGCTCGAGATCCCCTCGAGCTGCTTTGTGCTCAAGACCTAGCCTCTTGAAGCTAGTATAGAAGCCTCTCGTGCAGATCATACTCTCAGCATACAACCTCGACAAGCTCATGTGCATAACTACCATCTACTTAAGTTCCTCTTAAGCTATTTGTTTTAAGCACCTAGCCTCTCGAAGCTCGGGTACTTCACTTATAAACCTGTGGTGCCAGCCATTTCTCTCATTCCAGCTATTTTCCCTAACACTCGAACACACTCACCTGACCCAACTTTCTTCTTTCTTCTTAACTACACCATCTGCTCCACCATTTACCCATCGCCTCTGCCATTTTGTTAAGCTACTCAAGACACTCCTTGCGCACCAAGAAGCTACAGATTTGAGTCATTGTGCACGATCCTCAACAATACCCTAGTTTTGGGTAAGTTTTCAATTTTTTTCTCAGTCCTCCTCATTTCTTTGAATATTTTTCTTGGATTGAGTCATTTGTGCTGGGGGTTAGTTGCTTTTTCATCCCCATTTAGTGGATTAAGTGTGTGCTGAGTTTTGGGGAGACCTAGCATTTGCATTTATAAAAATTAGGGTTTAATGGCTGAAAGTTTGGATTTCGGAGAAACCCTACAAGACTTGCTGAGCCCTGCCCAAACCCAACCCCCCACTCTAACTAGAAAATCTCAGAGGACAACCTCATCCTCAGCCACTGAAATTCTTGTGGACAACCCTAAGAGAAAAGCTATTTCGGGTGACTCAGCAGCCCCAAAGAAAAAAGCCAGAGCTGTCAGCAAAGATCCTAAAACTGTCAAATCCAAGAAGCAGAAAAAGGGTAAAGGAGCAGCCCCTGAGGTTGACCCATTCACAACCCCAAATGAATTTGTGGCTACCCTCAATTTGGTACCAGAAATAGCCTTTGATAAGGCATTCTTCACTAAGGAAGATTTAAGTAAGGAAGCCATAGTTTTTTTGACCAAAGCCTCCCTAGATTCATTGTTAAAGCCTCTAGAAGAACTGATTTACCCTAGATTGGTGAGGCTATGGTACCAAAATATCAAAATGAAGAAGTCTAGAGGAGGACCAAAGGGGGAGGATCCAGTGATGGTAATTATCATTGATGATTTTGAGGTAGTTGTGGACACAACTGACATTGTAATATCATGAAAAATTGAGCGTTGAACTTTGACCTCGGGATCCGTGCCCGATTGGTTGTAGGTTTGACCAAGTGACGGTCAAACGTTGAATACATGAAGTGATGAACTGATGTGATGCAAATGTGACCTAAGTGTAGTGAATGGTATTGGTTTAGACTACATGCACCTATCTCTGGTGTATGCGCTTAACACCGAAACAGAAAGGAAGATATAAGGGTTTAATAACCCTAAAATTCCTTTTGTTTGGTTGTTGAAGAGAGAGTTAAGAAGAGAGAGAGAGAGGGAGAAAACAAGAAGAGTCATTCAGGCTAGAAGTTAATGCAAATCAAGAGGAGATTAGAGCATGGAATGCTGATTCAACGTTTGAGGAGCCGTTGAAGCAAAAGCTGGAGCCCTAGCCATTCCAACCTAGATCTTGATCAATTTGAGATTGATTGAGGTAAGTTGTATTAGATTTCAATACTTAGAAAATTGATTAGTTAAATTCAATCTAGCATAGTTAATATGATAGATCAAGGACTTAGAAAAAGAAAAGGAATGAGTTTTGGAGGAACAACCCGAAAGAGGGTTGAATCTGGCCAAATCGATTAATCGAAATCGAGGTTCGATTAATCGATTTTGGCCCAGAAGTTGAAAAGTCAAGGATGCCCGATTTTGATTAATCGAATTGGATTTCGATTAATCGATTTGGAAGGTCGATTAATCGATTTGGAAATCAACTAATCGACTGGGTACCCCCAGTGGCTGGAGAAACAAGACCTGGGGAAATCGACTGATCGAGTAGGGAAATCGATTAATCGATTTTGGATTTCGATTAATCGATTTGGGATCGACTAATCAATTTCGGATTTCGACTACTCGATTTGAGAATCGATTTTTCCATCTTAGGGATTTCGATTAATCGATTTGGGATCGATTAATCAATTTTGGATTTTGATTAATCAATTTTGGGAATCGATTAATCGACTTTGGCAGTTTTACTAAACTTTCTATTTTTACCTTGAGATTCATGGAGGGTTTAGGACCTTCTTTATTACATCTTTAGTGATGTATTATATGTGTTGTGATGTACCATAGGTAGTACGTGTGAAAGCGAGCACAAGGAGCCGCGTGGGACCTTGATGCTTGGACCTTCGGAGACTTGAGGTAGGGAACACCTTGAATATGTACATTAATTGCAAGAATATGTATGTAGTGATATATTTATCAGAATTGAAAATATTTTAACTATGAAAGGCTTTGTGAAAATGAGTGTGTGTGTGTGACACCAAGAATGTGATAAAGGCATTTGTGTGATGCGAGTAACTGAGACTAAGAGAATGAATGAAAATGAGACATCCCCAGGGGATGAGAAAGTAATAAAGGCATCAGTGTGATGCAAGTAAAGTAGACATCCCAGGAATGTATATATGATTGAATAATTACTGTTGAGGCCTAACTGATATAAGATAGCACACTTATACGATGAACAACTATATGTAAAGCACATGTTATTTTTGTTATTTGAGGTTTGTTTAGAATACCCCACCGATGTGGCGGGATACCCACGACTGACGCGGCAGGATATCTGTGACCTGTACGGCGGCCAATCCGTACACCTGTGCGGAGGTCTATCCGTACACAGTAAGCACATCCCAGGGATGTTGAGTGAGATTTAATCCCGCCGCCTATTGAGAAAGGGGCTTGCATAGTATTCCCAGGGAATACATATAACAACTGTCTATTTAGGCGACGATGGTGGGTATTCCATCGGGGCTCGATGCTATATTGTTCGGGAATTACTTAAGTTGAAGATTTAAGTTTTGCTTTAGGCCTGTTCAGTGTCATTCATGGTAAAATAATCGGTAAAGTAAAATATGTAAACTACCAGTAAATTTGATTGCAAATTGCCATCTTTGAAACTATTTTTCTTGATAGCCACATCATGCTTAGAATATCATGGAATATATGTGAGATTTTGATTTATATGTTCATTGTGTTGTTCCCTATTGAGCTAGAATGTAGCTCACCCTTTAGACTATACGTTGCAGGTCCATTGTTAGCAGCGGCAGAGGCTTCGGAAGACATAGATCCGGGTGATTCGGATTACGTGCCTGGGGACGAGTTGGAGCCTCCTCCCGAGGACTTCTTCTAGGAGACTCTGCTATGTACTTTGATAGAGAGTAGTTTTGAGAGCTCATTGTACGGCTTGGTATGTCAAGCCTTTATTTTGATAAATAATATAATTGAATTGAATTATTCTTTTGGCGAACCATCTGGGGTGATCTGTTTATCACCGATGGTTCGGGACGGTTCTCTGTTCATGCAGTGGCCTGAAAGTAGAACTGTCTTTTGCATGTGCCAGTTAGGCATATTAAATTTTTCTGCTTGATGCAATTATTTGCTTTATCTCTTTATTGCTTGTTATACCAATGTTCCATACATAGCTTTGGGGCACGGTCTGGAGGATCGTACTGATGGCACGAGTTTCGGGGTGTCGAAATCCGGATTGTCACAGACATAGCACAAGCATTGGGCATCCCAGCATCATATGACCCATCCTGTAACTTGGGTGCCCCAATCAGTGCTTCCATAAAAGAGATTGCCCAGCAGTTAACTAAAGGGAACAAAGCCAGTGGTGATTCAGTGATTGAGAAGTGAATTCAGCCCAAACTTACTTTTTATGGACACCATTTTGAGAATAAACATCTTTGTGCCCGGTCATCAACAAGAAAGGAGGCACCCAATAGTGGATGTATTATTCGCCTTCTCCAAGGGGCATTTCTTTAATGTTGTCAAGCTGATATTTGAAAGGATGAAGGACATTCATGACAAAGTGCAAAATAAGAAAAAATTGCAAGGCATACCCTACAGCAGGCTAATCACAGCCTTGCTCAAGAAGGCAAGCTATGTTTAGAAAATGGAGGAGCCCACTGATGAGCTACCACAAGTTTCATTTGGAAAGAAGCAGTGGAGCATCAATATGATATTGTTGAGCAAGAAGAAAAAGAAGGAGCAAGCAGCAGGCATTCCTGCAGAAACCTCTACAGCCCCTGCTATAACCACTCATGTCACCTCTACAACACCTCATGTGCAAGCTTCAGCAGTCACATCAATAGCCTATCCACCTTCCACCCTTCCTCCCATTCCAACACCAGTACCACCTTCCACCTTTCCCCCCACTTCTGCACCAATCATAGCTACCCCACCTCATATCCTACATACTATTCAAACCTTATCACCTCCAATACTTTTCACCACTACTTCCATTCTTGTGTCAGCACCTCCTCCTATAATATTCCCCTAAAACGTTCCTACACCTCCAATCTAAAAAACCTATAAAAATAAAACCCACCACCCTGTAAACACCCAAATTTGGCCCAAGGCCTAATCGAAACATATTTCGAGGGAGGCGTGCTTCCATGTTGTTGATGGCATGTATGGAACTTTCCCAAACCCTTAGGAATCATCCTAGATCCCTTAAGAACTTTCCCAAACCCTTAGAAACTAATCCTAACCCTTAAAACCCATTCCGAGCCTAGACCTAACCCTTCTGAGCCTTGGAAAAGGAGTGGTAGACCAAGAGTATCTATGGCCTTCTATTGTGATGGAATCTCATATCATTGAAAAGTAGAAGTCATCAGCTTTCCAACAAGCTAAGAATCGCCCCAATCGGAGTTATACACCAAAAGATATGACGGTTCAAACCCGAAAGGCAAAAGAGTAATTTCAATTGCCCCCCTAGGGATTTGGCGCAACTAATAGTTGCGCCAATTATATTTTTGTCTGGCGCAACTATTAGTTGCGCCAAGCCACTTTCTCAGGATTTAAGCCTGGCGCAATTAATAGTTGCGCCAGCATTGAAGTGGACCCCATCCTCGCGAAGCCAACTTCCAGGCTACTATTCAGCACTATTTTACTGTATATTTGTCTGGCGCAACTAATAGTTGCACCAGACATTTGAACAGTAACCTCTAGTTTTGCATCGAATTTTATATCTGGAGTTTGACTTATTGACCACCTGGGTCTTTGGGGTGTGTTTTGATAGATCTGTTGCACCCTTTTGCACCCTATTTGTAACCCATTAGGTGACTTAAGGCCCCTCCCTATCATCCACCATTGGAGGACCTTTTCACACCTTTCAAGGCTCCAAAAACCTTAGGAACCCTTAGATGTAAGATTACCTAATTACTAACCCTCTTTAGCATCTAAATGGTCTCCTAATCCACCCATTTCCTATAAATAGAGCCCCCCTCCCTTGGTTTTAAGGGTTGAGAAATTTGCTTAAGAGAGAAAGAGCTCAAAGTGAGAAGTTTTTCCTCCCTTTTGTGCCCCATTTTCACATAAATTCTAGAATCTCCCAACCTCATTCCAAGTTTATTCTTGCATCCAAAACTCTTAGCCTAGGTGTGTGCAACCCCCTAGACCCCTCACTCTACCTCTTAGCTTTAAGCCTTGAGAGTTAGAATCCCATTCCACACCATACAAGGCCTTCAAGAGCTCATTAAAAGCAAGCCACGCAAGGCTCTCCTTCGGTGCTACAAGGGCCCAAGGGCTCCGATTCTCCCCTTTCTTCTCCTATCTCTTCTTTAGCTCTTCCCATCCTCCCATTTGTGTCGTTACGCCGCCGAATTCTCATAAGAACAGAGGGGCACAAATAAGATTTAAGGCTCATTTAGGCAAGAGGAAGTCATTTTCTTTTCTTTTACTTTATTTTTATGTTGGCCATTAATAAAGACCGCGTTAAGCGGGTTGATCGGGTGCCTAACACCTTCCCGATCGATAATTGAAGCCCCTACCCAAGAGCCTTTGGTGTGAACCAGATTTAGAGTCATATTTTTAGCACTTCAATACTCATAAAAATGATATAGGTTTCCCGTGACACCAAAAGCTCCGGGTGGCGACTCTATATTTTCTTCTAGCGAGCGCATCGCCTTGACGGAATTGTCAAAAATCTTATGGTTGCACAAATGGCGACTCTGCTGGGGATAGCTTTTAGAGCTTCTCCTTGAAATTTGGCCATTTCTTTTTATTTTACTAACTTTTTTTGCTGTTTTTATTTTATTTTATTGTTTTTATTTTATCACCCCTACTTTTCTATCATTTACATGCCTTATCCGATTGGCGGGCTTACTTGTGCATTGCCTTTTTTTTTCCTTACATTTTCAGCTTTTTTAGTGCCTTAGCCGATTGGCGGGCCTACTTACGCATTGTCTTTTAATTCCCTTTAAATTTCAGTCATTTAAAGTGCCTTAGCTAATTGGCGGGCCTACTTGTGCACTCATATCCCAACAGTGGACGCCGGCCCATAGTGGCGGCACGGGGTCATCACCCCTGGCTTTTGAACTAAAGAAAACCTCCATAAAAAAAAGAGTTTTGAAAAAATTAAAATTGAACTAAGAATAGGGAGCTTAATTAACTTATTTTTACGGGATAGATTTTAAAAGGGTTGGGTTTAGGCACACATACAACCACCTGGGTCTTAGTATGGTGGCAGCCCCTAGTGGTGATGATCCAGAAAAGTCCTAGCCCACCTAGTATCTAAGAAGTCGCTTGCGCCGGAGGTATATCGGGTGGGTTCTCATTCCAAAGCTTAAAACCCTTGGGGAGCACGCTAGTGAGTTATACCGGACTCAAACCCTTTAGGTGTAGTGAGGAGAGAACCGATCACAAAAACAGCTCAATTCCTGGAAGCCTAGCTTCCACAAACCCAAAAAAAAGACCCATTTTCAGGCTACTATTCCCTGCTGTCATAAACTCTAGAGCATTATTTTTGCCTGGCGCAAGTATTAGTTGAGCCAGTGCAAAAATCGAGAAATTATAATTGGCGCAACTAATAGTGGCGCCAGCTTTAAATTCTCCACTTTTACCTTGGCGTATCTAATAGTTGCGCCAGTGTAAAAAAGAGGCCCTGCTACCTTAGCGCAAGTATTAGTTGCGCTAAGTCTACCTGGACAGCAGCAGCCCGAAATCTGAGGCTTTCTCACCTCCCGAGTCCCCCGATTAGTGTGTTTAGTACCTCTGTTTGAGCCCCACCATCTCCGACACCCAATACACCCCCGCCAGTAAAAAGAAGACAACTTCTTTTTGACTTATTTCGGGGGATCGATTTGTTTACCTTGATTTTCGTGCCTTCAATAGATCGAAGGTCCTCCTTCGATTCTTTCGAAGTGCGTCAAAATTGTCATCGTTGGTCTTGAATTAGGGTACGAGAGCCACTCAAGAAGGGAATTCCAAGGCCTCGAAACCTTTATTTTTCAAAATTTTCTCCAAAAATTAAAATTAAAAAAAAAAAATCAAATCAAAACCTAAAAATAGAGTTCTTGTGGTAACAGCACAACGGCATTATCTTGCCCTCCGTCGTCCCGTAGGGGAAGAAGGAAGAGGATTTTTGGGCCTTATCCAAGGCACCCTTATCCAACCTGTTCTCGTAGAATGTCGTGGGTAGTGAACCCGGCTTACGCCGATCCTCACTCATCCCCGCCAGACTCTCCAACTCACTCCCATTTGGGAGACATTTCCACATTTATCCCCCTCACCCAATCACCCTTTACTGCTATCGGCCCATTTGGCGCCCCCATTTTTCCAACCGCTACCTCCCAAAACATCCACAGTCCAACCCCCAACTCCCCATCTTTTGCCCAAACTATGCCCATGCCAAATCCAACACCTTTCCCCCCCACATTCATGGCAAACTCAAACCCATTCTCCCAATCCACCTCCATGCCCCATTTCCCATCTCCCCCCTATAGGCCCGATCCACCCACATTCACATACACCACTTTCGCCTTAGCCAACCCCCCACAAATCCCCCCATCTATCCAGGTCATGCTCATTTTTACTGGGGCCATGCCCGATTTTTCTCACCCCTCCACACCATACCCCCCTTCATCCCAAAATATGCCCCATACATCCCCTCATCCCTCCAATCCACCCCTCATTCCCTCACTTACCCGGGTCATGCCCAATTTATCCTCCACATCCATCCCATCTATACCCCATCACCCCTTAAATCCACCATCCACATCCGACCCTCCTTCCATGACCATGATGGAGGAGATGTTCCAAGCCTACTCCATGTGGAAGGCTTCCCAAAATGCCTCCTCTCCTCCACACCCCATCTCCATAAACCCATCTCACACCCTAGCTAATCTCCATGCCTCACTCCCCCATGACCCCCATCAACCCCCCATAATCCATACCATCCAAACCCCCATCTCCCATATGCCCTAAGGCCTAATGGCCCAAACCCCCATCTCCCATATGCCCTAAGGCCCAATGGCCCAAACCCCCATCTCCCACATGCCCCAAGGCCCATTGGCCCAAAACCCCACCATTCACCAAGGGCCGTTGGCCCAAAACCCTACCATCCATGATCTCCAAGGCCCAATGGCCTAACACCCCATCACCCATACTCAAGGGCCCATGGCCCAAAATCATCAAGGGTCCATTGCCCAAACCCATACCCAAGGGCCCATGGCCCAAACCCATCTATGGCCCATGGCCCAAACCCATTTGGCCCAAGCCCACACCCTCAAAGGGCCCACAGCCCATACCCACCAATGGTCCATGGCCCATACCCCACAAAGCCCACTAGGCCAGACCTACCAAGGGCCCATGCCCGAAACCCATCAAGGCCCATTGGGCCAAACCCATCAAAGCTCACTGGGCCAAACCTACCCAGGGCTCATGTTCCATACCCACCCAGGGCCCATGGCCCAAACCCACCAAGGCCCACTGGCCCGGACCCACCCAGGGCCCACGACCCAAACCCACTAATGGCCCATGGCCCAAACTTATCATGACCAAGGTTTCATGGCCTAAGCCCAAATCCCACACTCATACCTCCCTTAATACCCCCAACTTTTCCCCCAACCTTCACACCTGGGTCAAACCCATGCCATACCCCAAATCCAATTTTCCCATGGCCCCGTACCCCAAGACCAACTCCAAACCACTCCCCATGCCCAATGGCCCAATCAGGCCCCATCCCAAAACCAAACTTCCACTCATCCCATCGTCCAACAAACTTTCCCTCACCCCCAATGGACTCACTCAACCCCTGCTCATGCCATTCCCATCCAACCCATGCAATACCAATAATAGAATCCCACCCTCACTGCACACTATGCCAACCAGCAATATGAAGAGGACGAGATTATGAATAGTGGAGCCTATGCTGGGGCATTGACCAGCCTTAACCCTCTTCCCATAACTTCCCACCCCTTGGTGGCCCAAAGTGAAGTCCAACTAGCGGCCGAGAAAGCAGCCCCTGTATCAAAAGAGTAAGAATAGTTGGATAAAATACAAAAGCAGTTGATGAAAATGGGTGGTGCTGAAATCCATGCCACTGATTTCATGAATTTATGCCTATTTGCTAAAGTCCCCCTACCCCCAAAATTCAAAAGGCCAACGTTCAACAAGTACAACGGCACGGGCAACCCGATCGCACACTTCAAGTCCTATTGTGGGGACATGTGCTAATACAGGGGTGATGAGAGACTACTAATAAAAGTCTTCCAGAAGAGTCTGACAAGTCCGGCCTTGAGATGGTTCACATCCTTGGAACCCTCCATGATGAAGACGTGGAAAGATCTGACCCACTTATTCCAAGAGCAATATAGACATTGAGCCGCGTAAGTCAGACTTATCCCATTTAAGGCAGAACCTAAACGAAACCTTTAGCGATTATCTAGAGCGTTGGAGAGCACTAGCAGCTCAGGTCAGAAATAGAATACTTGATGATGAGCAGATAGAGATGATTTCCAAGAATACTCTACCAGTGATCTCTGACTTTTTGGTGTATCAGCAGCAATCTAGTTTTACTGATCTAGTGAGAAACGCTAATCACTATGAAGATGCCATTAGGGAGGGGCACCTAACCAAAAATGTACCAAGTGGAGCCAGTGGGATTAGGAGGTTTTCAAAACAAAGGAATGAGAAGAGAACAGGGGCCGATGTTCAGAACATTACCAATACCAGGCCCAATAATAATATAACTCTGTTTCAATTTCAGGCAGCCCCACTAGCATCAGTCAGAACTGAGTAAATGCAGAGAGTAGGGAATAGGCAAGGAATGCAAATGACTCTGAAACAGAGGAGAGCTCGCTACGACCGAGTGTTTACACCCCTGGGACAATCATTAAGTGTACTTTTACCTCTATTAATAGAAAAGGGATTAGTTACTATCCGTCAATCGCAACCTCCTCCTCACCCGATCCCAAAGAACTATGACCCAAACACCCACTGTAATTTTTATCAGGATCCGAGTCACCCGACTGATCGCTGCTTCCCATTGAAGCACGCGATCCAAGATTTAATCGATGTTGGGAAGATCATTCCCCCTACACCCACCGAAGCAAACCAGCATGCGAATATCCACCAGGTGCCTTTGCCACCACATCCTACCAGAGGAGCAGGTCCCAGACCCTTCATCACAATGGTAGAGGAATATGAGGAGGAATTTGAGTTTGACCCATCCGATTACATCAGTGAGCGGGAGAGCTATGTAGCACCATTGTCGAGAAATGTTGAAGAAAGGAATATCGGGGTGATTGAACCCCTGAATTTGTCAGATTATTTCTCCAACTCGACTCCACAATTGAACCCTTGGATCTCAGGGTATACTTTCCATCACCCGCACCCGTCAATTATGTGCACATAAATGCATATCAACCATACACCACCACCCCCATCAATTACCCAATGAACCAACAGGCCCCCAATCCTCCACCGCCAATAAACTACCAATGGCCTGTGCCCACCCCATTACCCCCAATTCAACCACCTGCAAACTCCACCGCCCCCCGTCAATCACCTAATGGCCCATCAAACCCCCAATCCTCCACCGCCCATCAGCTACCAATGGCCTACTTTTACCCTTTTTCCCCCAGTACCACCACCCCCATTTGGCCCAATCTAGCCACTCAATCCACTACCATTGAGGTAAACCAAGTGTTGCCCACACTTCCTGAGCCATTTGTACATGCGCCTCAAGTACCAACAGTCATACCATTCTAGCTCTCAGGACCAACCTATGATCCACATCAGTCCTCACAGCACAAGAACCAATGCTAACGCTGCAAAGTAGCAGAGAGAGGAGTCAGGACTTTGTTACCAGGTCAGGGAAGATCTCTAAGCAGCCAGAAGCACCGGTTGCAGTACAAGCCCAGCTAGAGGGGAAGAAAGATAGCACAGTGAACCCATTCGAGAAAATGAGTCGAGAGCATATACTAGAGACTCAGCTGAAAAGAATGCCCGCCCATATAACTGTATGGGATCTGTTGATGACATCCCCACTCCATTTCAAAGCATTAATGGGGGACGTTAAAAAATGTGCATGTGTTGCTCCAAGTTAGCCCAGATCTGGTCGGGCAGATAATTGGTTATGTGATGGCTCCGAATGCCATTTCATTTTCTGACACTGACTTACTAGAGGAAGGAGGTAGCCACTCGAGGTCTTTGAATATAATAGTCGAGTCTGAAAACATGGTAATACCCTTCGTTCTAATCGATAGTGGGTCCGCATTGAATATATGCCCATTAAGAACTGCCACCAAGATCAAGATCGATCCATGCATGTTGAGGCCCACGAGAACTAGCGCTAGAGGTTTTTACAATACCAAGAGAGAAATAATGGGATAAGTTGATCTTGAGTTGTTAATCACGCTAATGACATTTTCCATTTTGTTTCAAGTAATGGACATTAAATCCTCATTTAATCTATTGTTGGGGCGCCCGTGGATGCACAAAGTCGGAGCCATACCTCCCACGTTAAAGAGAAACCTCACCCTAGGCCACACATCAGGGATTCCTTTGTCAGCACTGGGGTCGTAAAGATCGATCGAAATGGGGTAACTCATTTGACCCCACACAAACCCATAGCCCCTGTCCATCCCACCAATCCCCACATTACCCTTCCTAGATTGGAGATCGATTTGGCCACGTTGTCCCTTTTCGAAGAACAACGGTCAGTACCTGAACAAACTCCCCCTGTGGTAAATCACCACTTAACGGTATTGACGTTTGAGGAAATCATCTTAGATGAAATGGGGATCAATATATATGATGGAAGCTGACTCCAAAAAGTCATATCAGTCAGCACCCTCCATCCAAAAAGGTAAAGGGGCAGCAAGTCAGGTATGCAATTGGGCATCTTTGCCCTAAACTCTAAAAGCAGGGAGTGGCCTACAATTTAACACTTGTTTCCTAAAAAAAAATTACCTATAAAAAGTGAGATAAGCCCTTGGCAGGCAAAACCTTGTATATATAGCAACCCGCTTTGCCAAGGGATCGTCTCCGAAAAAAACAAAAATCTCTAAAACATTGAAAAAATACAAAATCCCAAAACAATTGAAAAAATACAAAACCTAAAAATATTATCTTTTAAAATTCCAGATAAAGTCCCATAAAATGATGCCTTAACCGAAATACCCATCCCACGTAAAATCGACCCCTTTCCTATAAAAATACAAGAAGAGGTAGGAGTTACGAGTCTGGATGAGGATAGTCCTTTGGAGGAGCTCCCCAATGAGATCCTTGGCCGGTTTGCCGAATTTGAGCATGGCCCTACCCCCATTATCGAAGAGACTGAACACGTTAATCTAGGGATTGAGGAGATTCCCCGAATTACCAAGATTAGAACATCGCCGTCTCCCGAAGAAAGGAAGAGCATGATTGACTTCCTTCGATCATACCAAGACATTTTTGCCTGGTCATAGGAGGACATGCCTGGTTTGGACACCGATTTGGTTGAGCATGAGTTGCCTCTCTACCCCGATATGAAGTCGGTTAAGCAGAAGCTGAGACGTCTCCGACCCGAGTGGATGCTGAGAGTTAAAGACGAGGTCATCAAGCAGTATGACACGGGGTTTCTTATGGTATCTAAATACCCACAGTAGCTAGCTAATATTGTGTCTGTACCAAAGAAAGACGAAGAGGTCTGCATGTGCATCGATTTTTACAATTTGAATAAGGCGAGCCCAAAGGACAATTTTCCATTGGCGCACATCGACATCTTGGTCGATAATACTGCCAAGCACGGGATGCTTTCTTTTATGGACAGATTCTCTGGATACAATCAGATAAAGATGGCAGAGGCAGATCGAGAGAAGAATGCATTTATCATGCCTTGGGGCACCTTTTGCTATCGAGTCATGCCATATGGGCTAAAGAACGCCGGTGCAACGTACCAGAGAGCTATGACCTCACTGCTTCATGACATGATGCACCGATAAATTGAAGTATATGCCGACAATATGATAGCCAAGTCCCCGGAGCAAGGCGATCACTTGGTAAACCTCCAGAAGCTGTTTGAGAGGCTAAGAAAGTATAGGTTATGTCTGAATCTACAGAAGTGCGCTTTTGGCGCTATGTCCGAGAAACTATTGTGATTCATCGCCAGCAAGAGAGGGATCAAGGTCGACCCAATCAAAGTTCAAGCCATCACAGAAATGCCACCACCGTCTACTAAGAAATAAGTTAGAGGATTCTTGGGTAGAATACAGTATATCAGTCGGTTCATTGTGCAACTAACTCCAATTTGCACCCCGATCTTCAAGCTACTTCGAAAGAACTCGCCCATTGAATGGAATGATGATTGTCAGGCAGCATTTGACAAAATTAAAAGCTACCTCCTTAACCCACCCGTGTTGGTACCACTCGAGCCAGGGAGACCACTCTTGATTTATCTCTCCACGATGAAAATTTTGATGGGATATGTCTTAGGGCAGCATGACGAAATAGGGATAAGAGAGCATGCCATTTACTATCTGAGCAAGAAGTTTACTAATTATGAAACATGCTATTCTCATCTAGAGAAAGCATGTCTGGCTCTTGTATGGGCTACTCAAAGGCTCCACCACTATTTACTATCTCAAGCCATTCTGCTTTTTGCCCGAATGGACCCGTTGAAGTACCTTTTCTAGAAATCGGCCCTTACTGGACGAACTGCATGCTGGCAGCTCTTGTTATCTGAGTTTGACATCACATACATCACTCAGAAGTCGATCAAGGGGCAGGCACTCACCGATCATCTTGCTGACAATCCTTTGCCAGATTATGAACCTTTGAGAACTGAGTTCCCTGATGAGGACATCCTTTTCATGACAGAAGATGATACAAAAGAAGCAAAAGAATCATGGGTAATGCACTTTGATGAGGCGGCCAATGCCGAAGGTTAGGGAGTTGGTGCTATTCTAATCTCACCAAAAGGATCCCATGTAGCAGTCTCTATCAAGCTTAACTTCCCTTTCACTAATATGGCTAAGTACAAGGCTTGTGTCACTGGTCTGCAGGCAGCTCTCGATCTGAATGTAACTCACCTCCGGGTGTTCTGCTATTTGCAGTTAATTATATGCCAGACGAATGGTGACTGGCAGACGAAAGATGAGAAATTGATCCCTTACCATGAGCACCTTGAGGATTTGATAGCTTGCTTCCAAGATGTGACATTCTCATATGTCCCTCGGATAAGGAATCGCTTCACCGACGCACTAGCAACTTTAGCGTCAATGATAGAAATCTCGTATGGTGCTGAGATGAAGCCAATCATGATCGAGCAGAGGAATGAGCCGGCCTTCTGCTTACAAATTGAGGAACCTACAAGGCCTGCTGATGAGCCACCTTGGTTCTCAAATATCAAGAATTTCCTCAATACACTAACTTTCCCTGAGGGCAGATCCAAGACGGACCGGTGAACCATTCAACATCTAGCGGCAGGCTACGTCATTTGTGGGGAATGCCTTTACAAGAGATCCTACAATAACATCTTACTCAGATGTCTTACAGGAAGTGAAGCGACCAATATCATGAAGGAGATCCACGAAGGAGTATGCGGAGCCCATGTCAGCAGTTACATGCTTGCTAAGAAAATTCTATGACAGGGATACTTTTGGACCACTATGGAATCAAATTGTTGCAAACATGTCCAGAAATACTACAATTGCGAGGAGCACTCCAGTCTGATACACGCTCCTGCCATCGATCGACACTGCATGGCCACTCCTTGGCCATTTGCTACCTGGGGACTTAACGTTGTCGGAATGATTAATCCAAAAGCATCGAACGGACATCGGTTCATCCTCGTCGCCATTGAATACTTCACCAAGTGGGTAGAAGCGGCATCATATGCCAACATTATGGCCAGTCACGTCGAGAAGTTTCTCAAAAATAATATTGTGTGCCGATTTAGAGTACCCAAAGATATTATCACTGACAATGGCACAAACTTTGCAAATAAGCGCATCCGAGCCTTCTATGAGCAATACAAAATCAAGCACCATCGCTCGTCCCCCTATCGACCTCAACCTAATGGAACCGTGGAGACTGCGAACAAGACGATCGTTCGCATCCTTTAGAAGATGGTCATCACTTATTGAGATCGGAGTGAAATGTTACCGTTTGCTTTGTGGGCCTACAAAACATCGATCCTTACCGCTACAGGGGCAACACCGTTCTCCCTTGTATATGGAACCGAGGCCGTCCTATCAGTTGAGGTTGAAGTACCCTCACTCTGAATCCTTATGGAATCAGGCTTACTCAAAGCAGAGAGAGAGAGATCCCGCTTCGAACAATTGAACTTATTGGACGAGAAGAGACTCCTAGCCTTCTGTCACACTCAAGTTTACTAGGGGTGAATCACTCGCGCTTACAATAAACGTGTCCGCAATCGAGATCTAATGGTAGGAGACATTGTGTTGAAGAAAATCTTCCCATCCCTCCATGCCGATCCAAGAGGGAAGTTCAAGCCGAACTGGGAAGGACCTTACGTCGTTTGATAAGTGCTACCGAGATACGCCATCCGCCTCGCCACCATGGACGAAGATCATCTTTCTGAGCCCATCAATGTTGGATACGTCCGACAGTTTTACTCTTAGTCTATCGTGATAAGGTAAGTATTGGTGAAACAGATACGTGACTACTTAAGAACCACTCAAAAGAGGCCATCATCCAAAACACAGTAGCCAAAAAGCATCCTTAAAAATGATGATATCCTTTGCTATCCCATTTGAGCCTGGGCCGTTCTTTTGATAACTCCCTTTCCTAAAAAAATGTGTGTACATATACAAAAAAGGGAAGTAAAGTTACTATCAAAATCTTTAAAAAATCAAAAAAGCAAACCCTCAAAAAGAGATTGCCTGAAATGGAGCAAAAAGAACAAAAAATGTAGAAAAATCACGGGGCATGTATAGTAAAAACCCCCAAGGAAGGAAGTATATTGAGAAAACTAAAGCCGTATTAAGAAAAACCTTTTAGCCTAGCATACCTTCAAATCCTAACCTAACCCATGGCCAAGCTACACCCTGAAGGAAGCCCTCTTTTTAGGTTCACAAGCAGTCATAATATTTGTTAAGTCAATAGGAGCCGAGTTGTGAGACGACACCAGAACCCCATCCAGCCAGCTATGATGGAATCGACGTCTATGTCGTGGCTGAGAAGAAAAAATAAAATAAAAATACAAGCTCAAAGCAAGATGGATGTGGTGAAAACTTGAAAGGGCATTACAGGTAAAAATAGGGAGCTTGTGCGGACTAGGTGAAAACTTGAAAGGGCGCTTGGAGTAAGATTGCTAAACCCATGGACGTGGTGAAAACCCAAAAGGGCGCCACAGGTAAAAAAGGAAAAAAAAAAAAAGAGAAAGAAAATAATAAAAGAAAGGGAAAGGTGTGAAATAATTGATTGATGTTTGAGGAACCCTTTTGTTACTCTCCCTGTCCCCTATTTCCGGTTGGGCCGCTCATGTTAGTTCAAATCGGGTACCGACCAGAATTGCTTTTGTGAAATCGCTTTATCAAACATATGACTCAAGGTAAGGAGAAAGGCTTGACTCAATCCGAAGGGAATGACGTTTCAGTATTGGTAATGCCATTGAAACCCTCTCGGACTCAACCAGTTGAGGGAGGGTTCGACTATGCTCAAAAGAGGACCCGAGGTTTCACCCAGTGATTAAGGCACCCCACCCAAAAAAATGCACAAAACAAAAAGAACAAAAAGTCTATATAATAAACTGCCCTTCTTTCACAAAATGCACCGCTTACACCGCATCCCAAAAAATAGCCAGTGTGATGACTAGCTTTCTTTCTTTCCTCTTTTTACAAATAGCAAAAAAAGAAAATAAATAAATAAATAACAAAAATATAAAGAAAATATGTAGACCAAAAAGTGTGTATCTCTAAAAGGGGTTTCTTACACCCCTTTTCTGTGTATCTGATCTGTGCAAAAAGTTGTGTGCAGGAAGGAATCAGCGGCCCAGCTCGCGCTTCAAGGCACTAATCTCAGCACGAAAATCATCTTCTCGGGCGTTCCGCTCGGTCAACCAACGACCATGCAAGCTCTTATACCTCTTCCGAGAAGTATCAGTGGCTCCAAGGGCAACGCCTAAGGATCCTTTCAAACAAAGGACTTCTCCCTCTACTTTCTCTCCTCTGACCTTTTCCTGTGTTAAAAGCTCGTGCAGGGCCCTCTTCTCATCCACTAGTAGCTCAATGCGGGCTCGGAGTGTCGTCTCTTTCTTTGGCCAAGGGCCTCTAGTGTCAATACTCTGTTGAATCTAGGCAATCAGCAACAGGCTGCTCGTCAATAGCCAAGCCTCATACTCAAGAGAAGACTGAACCAAATCCCCCTACTCCATATCGCACATTAGCGTCGACTGACGTGTCTCCCAAAGAGCGGCAATCCGATCTTTGTCCCCAGAGGACCCTCTAGAAAAGATCAAGTCACACAGAGGGGGTTTTGTCTCGCAAGGCGCCTGCTGAGTGTAGTCGAACTAACGCAACACCCAAAATGGGAAGTAGAAGGTGCTGCCGGTCAACCCCAAAAGGGTGATGCCCTCGTGGTCTCTAGAATGAATCACAGGGAAGGTCCACTCTAGCCAAGGAAGTCTCCATATAAGATCCGTGCCAATCAGCCAAAGCTTCAATTCTAATAAATCTCCCAATCATATGGCACCTGCCCAAAAAGCATCGGGCCACCTCTCCTCGAGCAAGATAAAAGTGGAACACTGGTCCCAAAATGGCAAGATGATCTCCCAGCCAAACCTGAAGCAAAAGTGGGCAACCTCCAAGATTCCTGGTCTTCCCCAGGGAAAACGCATCAAGGCACCGAAAAAGTTTTGCGAGCACCAAATGCATCATAGATCGGCACGCCTCCAACTCGGTCAAAATATCGCAAATTGCCAAAGAGAAGTTCTCTCCCCCGGTAAAGAAAAGGATTTCTGAGATAAGGCCAAGAGAGAATGCTTTCACGTTGAAGATGTTTCGAGTCAGCAATTTTCAGAGACTTTCGTCACTAAAAAGTTCTTTCAAAAATTTCATCGAACACCTAGTGGGCCCCCCAATGAGACTTTTCTCATATTCATTTTTCTTCAAGCCAAGGGTAAGGTGAACAACTTTAGCATAGCCCGACTTCAGTATAATTCTGGTAAGGCCCCTGTGAAGCCTCCAACCAGACAAGTTGGACAATTCCTCAAGAGTAGGAGTTATCTCCCGATTCCCAAATCAGAACACATGGCAACTCGGGTTCTAAAAAGATGTGGCGGCATGAAGGTCCCACCGTGGGGAAACCTCAAGAAAGGAAGGAAGGCGAGATAGCCTAAGGCGCTCCAAGTCAGCGAGCTCACTCTCATTCAAGCTCCCAACCCAACTTGTTAGAAATTTGGGTCTCATGCCCAAGGAAGGGGATAAATTGGTTTCGAGCCCTCCACATAAGGGAGGGTTGGAAAGCGGGTCCATAGACGTACAAAGATCTTTTAAGAAGATAAAAATCGATGTATGTGATGGACCCACCTTTGAAAAGCAAGAATAAAAAGAATCAGTCAAAAGGGTCAAGTCAAACAGAAAAGAAAGAGTTTTTGGACTGACTCGGGTATATAAGGACCCACTGCTCCCCAGGCTAAGGCTGGCGTAACTATTAGTTGTGCCAGTGCATTTTGTCCCAAACTTTAGTCTGGCGTAACTAATAGTTGCGCTAGTATATTTTTTCTATGGCCTAGCGCAACTAATAGTTGCGCCAGACTAAAGCTCCCTCCTCTTAAGCAATTTTGGGGCCTGATTGGGGGGAATTTCGTTTGTTTTCAGCCCTTTAAAAAATCGATCAAAACTATTGGTAGTCATAAGCAACGTTCACAAATCTTTAAATGCCACTAACAGTTTAGTAACTACTTTGTTTCATTATGTGCAGGATAGATCCTACATCAAAGCATGCAACCCAAAAGGTCACTTTCTGAGAGTGCTTGGCTGACGCATCCTACAGAAAAATAGATACAGTGCAAGGAAACCATCGCATGCAATCAAGACAAAAGCACTAAAATATTTCCAAAATAAAAAATCACCCACAAAGTGCCACATCATCCATCCCAACTTGTCTAAAATTTCAAATCATCAATCCCAAGAGCACTAATGTTTAAAAAATAGAAACTAAGGCCTATTCATTGTCCGCGCCCTTTGATTTCTTTCGATAACGAGCGGAGCCCTGGTAAGTCCGCATATCCCCCACCAGGGACCAGGCTTGAGAAATCTAGCTAAGCAAAGATCGCGACTCTTTAGCACATGCACGCTGCAAGTCATGGCCGAAAGCAAAGATCAGGACCAATTAGGGGACACACACAAAAAAGGGGGAAGAGTTGAAACCCACAGGGAGAGCAGGGCAGTAGAATACTCACCATCTCCACATCCCGAAGCTCTGCAAGGTTATGATGATGCGCCGTGTACTCCATAGCCGAGTCAAAGTTCTACATTCAGAAAGATACAATGTTAGCTATTAGGACAATCATAAAAACATGTGTAAAAGGATGGTGGAACAAGAAAGAGATGGGTCATCAGAAGACTTACCCCAGGGATCACCTCAGGAGGAGGGACACGGGCCACTTCAGCGAAGAGACGTGCCTGCCTATCCATGACGGCACACAAACCTGAGAGGAAATTATCATCAAGGCGTCAAAAGGTCCCGTAGACCACGGTCGGATCGCACCCAGGGGCACCAGCCTGAGAAATACCCAACGGACCAACGCCGAAAGAACCCTCACCGGAAGGATCCGCACCAGAAGGTCAACGCCAGAAGGACTTGCCCCTGAAGTATCAGCTGTACCTGCCGCCATCCCGCCTTCATCGTCAGAACCATCCCCTGAAGCAAACTGTAAACAAAATAAATATCAGTTCAGAAAGAATAGAGGCCGAGATAAAACAAAAAGAGACTAATCTAAAGAGGAAAAGGTAATTACTTGCCCATGCCGGCCACCAAATGCAAGGAAATTGACACTAGGTACAAATCATGGCAGGATAAACCAATATGGCAAGCACTTGTACCAAGTGTGATAGTCTCCGGGCACGTGAAGAGCATGGATAGGGAGCCCATTGTTGAGAAGAGCCGCTGTGAGTTCCTCAATGCTGCCAACAGGATTCCAAACATCCATAGGAGGGTCCACGAGAATGGCATAGTAGCCCTGGTACTGGTGCACCACCCACTCTCCCAAATAGTAAGTCTTGGCCCACGCCTCATAAAAGAAAATGACACGGCGGTTGTTAAACAAGCGAGAGTGGCCTACGACTGCCCGATCCCAGAAGGGGGATGCGAGATACGGGTCATGGAGGATCTGTCCAGGTCCAAAAGCGCTCAGTCAATTAAGCAGGCAGTATACTAATCTAGAAGGATCTCCAAGCATGGGTAAACCAAGTTATTAAGAGGGGCTTTACCTGCTCAGGAACCATCAGGTCAAGTTGGGACCTTAAACCCATCTCCAGGTGCTTCATGCCCACATCACGACGCCGGGCTTGGTTCTAGTTACTAAGAAGAGGGTAAGTAAGGTCCTCCAAGTGAAGAAGCGAGTGCCCAAGGTGAAAATGATGATATCCCCATACCTGAAAAGAGCAGTACACAAGAACAGGTCAGTAGCATATGAAGATCATTAAAGGAAAATGGCGAAAGCAAAAGAATGAGGGATTACCTCCAAGGCGGCCCAAAAACCAACAACAGATTTGGAATCCTTGGTCATGACCTGAGCTAAGTTAAACATCAGCCATACACATCCAGCCCACCCCAGTCATACCTATGGACATCACCCCAATTGTCCATGATGCTCAGCAACGCTAGGCTGACTCATCCACCGCTCGCATTGGTAAAAAGAGTCTTACCCAGCAGGATCAGAAGAGTAATGACAAGATGATCGCCCGCTCGGGCGTAATATAAAGCACCCTGTCTGGCTTCCCCAAGTCCACCAACTCATCGATCGTGTAAAGCGCGGTAAGCCAGGTCATCCTGACCTTGGTACCATGTGTCTGCCCGCGAGGGGGATAGGGCCCTATCAGTCAGATGACGTCCTCCCTACTCGGCACTGAGAGGCCGGCTATTGGTATCCCTCCCATCCTAATACTCGTAATTATTGCCCAATCAACAGGCGTCAGGGTCATCTCAGCGTACGGCATATGGAAGGTCATCGTCTCAGGGTAAAACCGTTCGATCAAGGCCTTCAGATAGGCAGCATCAGCCCTCATAGTATGGCAGGTCAGAAACTCCCCAAAGCCCAACTGCGCCAGCAGAAACTTCACTACGGGGGCAACATAGAGGTAGAAGTCTTGGAAATCAAGCCACCCCCCACAGAACACAATAGAGGGCAAGTCCTGCATAAGAAGAGAAAAGTGCATCAGATCATGGAACGAAAGAAAAGCTGCACAAAAGAAAGAAATCTGAACCAACTTTTACCTGGCCCACTATGCTGAAATTCGAATATGAGTATGTTGTTGATGTAGGAGGCCGATTCAGGCGGCCTCGCCCTGCATTTCGAGCCATGGGCCCGCTTTCCGCTCTACCCAAAGGAACTGCTCCCCTCATGGATCGTAGACTATCTCAGGCCCCTCCTCGTGGCCCTCCGCAGGAACATGCTCATCATCACCCGACATTTCTGGGGCAACAAAAAGCAATCACATCAGATCAGATCAATGATAAATAATCATGATGTACTATGCTACAAAGGAAGGTAAGTATGTTCATCCTTTTCCTACGTATTTTCAGAAATAAAAGATATACATGCACAAACTAAAAAAAATCCCTTTTTAGATTGAAAATGCAAAAAAATCTCTTCTTCAAAAAAATAATAAATAAAATTTCCCCTTCCTATCTTTGGAAATAAAGCAAGTTAGAATCAAATCAAATTGTTCCTTTATGTTTCTAAAATAAGGTAAAACGCCCTTCTTTTACATTAAGAAAAACAAAAAATTATTCCTTTATGTTTAGAAACAAAAAATTTCATCATCTTCATGCTTCTAACAAAGCCAAAAAAATCTCTTTTTCTTTTCCTTAGGTTCCAAAAAAAAGAGGGGAACAAACAATCATTTTCTTTGTGTTCCCAAAAGCAAAAAAAAACAAACCAAAAAAGAGAAGAGCTCTTCTTTTACGAAAAAAACAACTTAGTCTATGTCCACAAAACAAAAAAAAATCATTTACTTTATTTCCACAAAATAAAAACCAAAAACAAAAAAAATCCCTTTACTTTATAAAAACCAAATACAAAAAATCCCTTTACTTTATAAATACCAAAAGCAAAAAAGTTCCTTTACTTTATTTGCAAAAATAAAAAAAAAAAAAAAAATTTCCTTCACTTTATTTATGAAAATAAAAAAAACAACAAAAAAAATCTCTTTACTTTATAAAAACCAAAATAAAAAAAAATCCTTTACTTTATTTACGAAAATAAAAACCAAAAAAAAATCCTTTACTTTATTTGCAAAAATAAAAACAAAAAAAAAATCCCTTTACTTTATTTGCAAAAATAAAAACAAAATATCCCTTTCAATATGTACAAATAAAAACAACAAAAAAATATATAATATGTGTATATATTATGCAAAACCCATAAAACAACAAAAATAGGGCATCATTCATAAGAAACCATCCACACACTATCAATAAACAATCATACAATGAAAGTTAACCATTACTCATCAAAGAATGTAAGATCATGATCATATTTGCAAGAAAAAATAAGGAAAATCAAGAAAAATAAGTGTTTAATGGTTACCTTGTGAAGAGGATGGGGTCTTTGATCTAGTGCGGGCCGGCAATCGATCAATGCAAGCAAGCAACGGCAATGAGGCATGCGTAGAGGCAACATAAAGGAACCCTAAGGAGGTCATTTTTCGGTTTTAAGGAGGAGGGGGGAGAAAATTTTCAAAAAAGATGCCCTACAGCCCGTACCCGGGCTGTTTAAATTGCTCCCCAACCATTAGTTGCGCCAGGCAATTTTAAGGCCCCTGTTGGCCTGACACAACTAATAGTTGCGCTAGCCACATAGGTCAGGTTTTTAGGCCTGGTGCGGGTCAGATGTATAACCTGATTTCCCCCTCTCTTCATGTTGTTTACTCACAGCTGATGCACGTGCTCCCAAGAGAGGTGTTGATCCTCATCTGACCTATCCAGGAAGCCGTGCTAAGAATAAAGTGGACCAAGAGCAATAGGTGTCTCGATCCTACATAGAAAAGAATAAAAAGCCCAAAAAAAAATGATAAAAAAAATCCCCACAGAAAAGCCAAAAAGATAACTCGCATAAAATGTCAGAGTAATTCGCATAAAATAAAAACTCCAAGAAAGAAGAAGAAGAAAAAATGATAACTCGAAAAAAAACCACATAAAATAATAACTTTGCAAATCCAAAAAATCACATAAAATGACAGAAAATCACAAAGATAAAATAAAAACCTATTTATGTTTCCCACAGATCACGCACATGCATAATGCGGTAAAATGTCAATGTTTTATCAGCAGTACAGTTGTGCCATATTAAAGTTCCGAGTCTAGGGTTCACCCTGGATCTTTGGATCCTACGTCAAAGTAGGAGCAACGGCGTCAATCCCGATCAAATTGTCAATGTTTTGATCAGGTTGACTCCACTGCTAAATCTTCAAGCTAAGCACTCTATTTTTGGATTCATATGAACTTAAGTGTCTTAAGCTTCCGATTCCCCGAAGAAAGGTCAACTGTTGGTAGAAACCAACTTGTTAAGAATAAAACTACGTACCAATCAAACTATGTGCAACCATGCATCTAGAAGGGTTCATTTCCCTTTTATTTTTCTGTAGGCTTAAAACCTATATGGGCAGTGGTATCCCTGTAAAGTGTATGCCATGCGTCTAGGTATCTGTATGATGATTGTTTGTCCTCGTAAATTGTACCTGGGCGGGTCCGGGTTGGGGCTTCCATCGCCTTTATTATTGCTTATTGCCCCTGATGGGTGTATGATTACGCATAGTTAAATGATGTTTATGATCATTGTTGACAGAGATCGAGATTGGATGTTCCTTTAGGGAGACACCCCAATGTTTGGTTGCATCTGTTCAAGGTAGTTGAAGCTGCATACTCTAGGTCATGTTGATCTAGGGCATGCTTTCAAAAATGGAGCATTGTGGCATCTATTCACTTTGCTTAGGCAGTCATGCTAAATAAACTTCGGGATCGATGGGTTCGACCAAAGACCTCGAACCCTGCTTTCAACAGGGGCACCCGCGAATAGTAAGATGGGACAATCAAATGCCTCATAGGATTGGACGCAAACTGTGGAGCCTTGCGTATGTTTACTTCGCGCCTATCTTTGAATGTGGGCCGATCACTCCTCTTACTTACAAAGCTGTTGCATTCAGAATGAATCTTAAACATCAAATACCTTTAAAATCATCTCGAGAAGCAAATATTTGGCCTGGTGTATAGGGCTTTCGCAACTCATTCCACCTCAGTTATGCCCAGTAATGTCGCTAGGCGCTTGGGGACTGATTACCTGAAAAATGAATGTTTAGCCTGGCATCCAGGGCTTTCATTTTCTCTCCATGTTACTCATCTGATGTTTGAAGTTCGTTCTGATTGCAGCGAACCCATCAGTAATGCCTTGGGCCTCTTCGGATGTCTCTTTTCTTTGGCATTCAATCATTAGTGATCGAATACCAAAGAGGGGCATCTGTAGACACCCAAATTTAGCCCAAGGCCTGATCGAAACACATTTCGAGAGGCACGCTTTCGAGCTGTTGATGGCATGTATGGAACTCTTAGGAACCACCCTAGAACCCTTTCAAACCCTTAGGAATCATTCTAGATCCCTTAAGAACTTTCCCAAACCCTCATAAACCAATCCTGACCCTTAAAATCCGTTTCGAGCCTAGACCTAACCCTTCCGAGCCTTGGAATAGTAGTGGTGCACCAGGACCAGCTATGGCCTTCTACTACAATCAAATCTCATGCCATTAAAAAGTAAAAGCCATCAGCTTTCTAACAAGTCAAGAATCACCCCAATCAGAGTTATACACCAAACGATATGGTGGTTCGAACTCGGAGGGTAAAAGAGTAATTTCAATTGGCCCCCTAGGGATTTGGCACAACTAATAGTTGCGGCAGGCCATATCTCCCCAGAAATAGCTATTAGTTGTGCCAGTTATATTTTTGCCTGACACAACTATTAGTTGCGCCAAGCCACTTTCCTAGGATTTAAGCCTGGCGTAACTAATAGTTGAGCCAGCATTGAAGTGGGCCCCACCCTCGCCAAGCCAATTTCCAGGCAACTGTTCATCACTGTTTTAGTATATATTTGCCTGGCGTAACTATGAACAATAACATCTAATTTTTCCTTGAATTTCATGTCAGGGGTTTGACTTGTTGACCACCTGGGTCTTTGGGGTGTGTTTTGATAGATATGTTGCACCCTTTTACACCCTATTTGCAACCCATTAGGTGACCTAAGGCCCCTCTGTATCATCCACCATTAGAGGACCTTTTCACACCTTTCAAGGCTCTAAAAACTCTAGGAATCCTTAGATGTAAGATTACCTAATTACTAACCCTAATTAACATCTAAATGGTCTCCTAATCCACGCATTTCCTATAAATAGAGCCCCCCTCCCTCCCTTAGTTTTAAGGTTTGAGAAATTTGCTTAAGAGAGAAAGAGCTCAAAGTGAGAAGTTCTTCGTCCCTTTTTTGCCCCATTTTTACATAAATTTCAGAATCTCCCAACCTCATTTCAAGCTCATTCTTGCATCCAAAACCCTTAGCCTAGGTGTGTGCTACCCCTTAGACCCCTCACTCTACCTCTTAGCTTTAAGCCTTAGGAGTTAGAATCCCATTCCACACCATACAAGGCCTTCAAGAGCTCATCAAAAGCAAGTCACGCAAGGCTCTCCTACGGTGCTACAAGGGCCCGAGGGCTCCGGCTCTCCCCTTTCTTCTCCTATCTCTTCTTTAGCTCTTCCCATCCTCCCATTTGTGCCGTTAAGTCACAGAATTCTCGGTAGGAATGAAGGGGCACAAATAGGATTTAAGGCCCATTTGGGCTAGAGGAAGCCATTTTCTTTTCTTTTACTTTATTTTTGTGTTGGTCATTAGTAGAGGCCGCATTAAGCGAGTTGATCGGGTACCTAACACCTTTCTCATCGATAACCGAAGCCCTTACCCAAGAGCCTTTCATGTGAACCAGATTCAAAGTCATATTTTTAGTACTTTGGTGCTCATAAAAATGATATAGGTTTCTCGAGACACCAAAAGCCCCTGGTGGCGACTCTATATTTTTTGCTAGTGAGCGCATTACCGCGATAGGATCGTCAAAAATTCTACGGTTGCACACACCCAACCACAAAACCAAGCCCGTCCGCTACCATACCCACTGGCATACCAAGCCCAACACCAGACCCACCTTCCCCTTTTACCTATTATGACAGTGAGTCAATGGCTACTGCCATTGAACCACCTAACCCCATTGAGACCATTGACCCAATTCCCTCTCCTACGCATTGTTGGTGCTTTTCCTGAGTTCCTCTCGGTTCCTGTTGAATAAGTGGCTTCCAATTCTGTCATGTTGGACTCTAGCGATGCAGTGTATGTGATAAGGTGGGGATAAATAGTAATGGGAGGAATTTCCTAGGATGATTCCTAGTTGATTTGTGCTCACTAGCTACAGAAATTTATCGACGCTGCAACACGTCAATGTTCAGGCATTTAAGCAAGTGTGGATTACTTCTATACTAAATCGTCCACCTGCGAACGTCAGCAGTAGTGTCCCCTTTTAATTAGATAGTTTCAGCTTTCTTTTTAGTTTCCCTTGTTACTCTTATAGTCGATTAGGTGAGCTTATTATGACAGGTTATTTTAGTGTCCTGATGCTATCAAGAGTCCAATCATTTTCAGTTTCTCAATATTATTAGGAGTCCAATTATCAAAGTCTTGGCTCTACTAAGAGTCCAATCAATTCCAGTCTCCTACTGGTGCTAGGAGTGCATGTGTATTAGTTCTAATGATATTTCGATTAAACAAAATAGTCCAATGATATCGCAATTCTATATGAAGCAGATATACTAATTGTATTGTAATTATAACTAAAGCAATTTAAGTAGTCCTACTAGAATTCTAATTAAAGAAGACACAAAAAACTAATTTTACTATGACTCTGATTAAAGCAATAAATTAACTTACTAGTAAATAATTGATGCAGTA
The DNA here is from genome assembly GCA_021018995.1 of Chloranthus sessilifolius. Classification (NCBI taxonomy): domain Eukaryota; kingdom Viridiplantae; phylum Streptophyta; class Magnoliopsida; order Chloranthales; family Chloranthaceae; genus Chloranthus; species Chloranthus sessilifolius. The sequence continues at coordinate 83,876,031 of CM037590.1, read as the reverse complement.
ATATTAATTTTTGTTATTTTTAAATCATGATCTATGGATTGGTTATGGCAAAAATCTAACGAATAATAGGTAACTTAACTTTCCTAAATTCTGATTTAAGATAATAGACTAACTAAACTGAAATACTAAATTGAATCAAAGAAAATAATGATATAGAGGCCTACTAGATGTAATTAATCGATTATACTGCAATAAAAACTAATTAAAATTAACTAAGTAATCCTAAGCAATCTAAAAAAGGGGGTTGGGCCCACTATGCTAAGGAAGATTGGCCTCGTTCCCAAGTACCCTCCGTAAGCTCCCATGGGCAAATCGGATGGCTGAGATAAAAGATAGATTGGTATTTGAATAATAAAAAAGGTATTTTTAGAATGGAATTTGAGATTATAATAGAAAATTAAATTAAGAGACTAAAGTTATGAACTGAAATTTATAGTTTTGGATTTTTTGATGGTATGAAAATATAGAATTAAATTATAGATTAAAATTTAGGACTGAATTCAGGTCCGAAATCAGAAAAATCAGGCTGTATGAATAAAAACTGGTTATGAACTCTGACAGTCAGAACCAAAAATTAATGATAGGATAGTAGATTAAGATTTTGGAGTAGAATCAAAGTATAAAGTCGGTGGATCAGACCATTAAATTAAGGATGGGTTCTATAAATAGGGAACTAGAACCAGATATAGAGAATTTTGGTCCGAATAGGGTGCTACGGTCTAAAAATTGGAAATAGAGTTGATGAATTAAACTAAGGGAAATCCTAAGTCTAAAATAAAAGTAAATTCGTACCTAGGTTCGGGGCTGCGGAAAGAAATCTCGGAGTTCGAATCTCAAAATCATGACTAATTTCCTCTAGGGATTCGTTCTCGGAGCTCTCTGGTTTTTGATTTACGATCTCGTTTCTCAAAATTTGCAACCTCTTCCTCTCTCTTCAAGAAAAAAAGCTTTTATAGGTTTTTATTCAATTACGCGCTTGTTTAAAGACGTTTAACTAAATTGCCCACCAGTTTTCTAGCACTTAATCGCTTTGAATCGGTCACCGACTCAGTGAGCGACGGGCTGAATTACTCAATGGGTTTCCTAGTCCTAACAAAATCAGGACTAATTAGGCACGTGGTGCAACGTGCGTAATCCAATTAAGTGTGTTACCTGAAGCGCTTAATCGAGGAAACGTAGGAGTCAAGGGTAGGAGACTAGGTCAGGCGTAGGCCAATTGCGCACTAGTGGTGTAGCGCTCAATCCGATCGTGCGTTTATTTCTAGGCGCATAATCGAGTCTCGAAATGGTCTGTGAAAGGAAGTTTGGTCTGAAAAGGGACTAATCGCACACTTGTGGTTCTGCATGTGATCGAATTACATGCGGGTTTTCAGGCGCTTAATTCAGGGTTGTCAGGGTATGGCCTCAAGAATGGAATGCAAGACTATTATTTCAGTCTGCATTCTGACTATATACTATTGCTTAGTATATAGCCTCCCTACGTTGGGATCTGAGCTACAAAGCTATTGTTTTAGCCTGTGTTCAGCCATGTACAGTTGCATGATCCCATATCGAGGGTTAAAAAAAAGGTCAAGGGCTGACCAAACAAATTTGTGTACTCCGAGAGGGCAAAATGGGGGTGTCTACAGATGCCCCTCTTCTGCGCGCTCTTACGAAGTAAGAACGCGTCGAAGAAGTAGACACCCCTCTTTCAAGGCGACTTCCCATTTCTTAGAAATTCACAAATATGAATTGGTGATGCTGGCATGATAAGCTTGGCTTTCTTATCTATCAGTACAAGATAAAATGGAGCATTTGAAGGGCAAATGGTAGCTGTCGAAGGTCATATTCTGGGTCTGTGGGTGCATGGCGTATCCCATCGCATGGCGCGAGCTAACAGAGGGATTTTACGCAATCGAGGTATCGGGGCGTCAATCAAATGTCCAAAATAATAAAGAGATGAAATAGTATGTTGTGTCGAAAGCTTTTGCAAATCATGTCAGACCGGGCGCGTCATTGCTCACACCAATGCGCGTCAGGCGTTCTGTTTCCAATAGGCATTTGTAAGTTCTTAGATTTAGTATACTCATTGTTTGGCTTCCTAGGGGAATGGTTTATTTGGGCTGGTAATTGAGGTAAATTTTATGAAGTGTGCTTAGTCGAATTCTGCACAGTGGCATATGCGCTTGATTCATCTGGAGTCTTTTTTTTGCATCTGAATAAGTGATCCTGTACAGTGGCGTATGTGCTTGATTGCGAGTTCAGAGGGCTTTGGGATTTAAAGGTCAAGGATAAGTGTAGTTGGTTGTGGTATTTAAAGAAAGGTGGGTCGGGTCTATGAATTTTGTTCATTTTATTCTTTTTTTTTTTTTTTTTTGCTTTTCAAATAAGAGAAGAAAGATTTTTGAAATAAAAGATTTTATAATGAGTAAGGGGTTTTAAAATTTTGGGGATTTTAACTTAAGATCAATTCAGTGGTAAAACGGCGGAAAATGTGGCTACCGAGACGTCGCTGAGCAGATCCACCGGTACGAGATTTGTGGACCCGACCGTTTATGTGGTTATCAAGATGACACTTGGGATGTCGAATACTCCATCTAACCTTCTCGATGAATACTGATGATTGTCTCTTATGGGAGGACTACAGTAATTCACTAGTTGAGAGAATGGGTTTTGAAAATATTTTGACTTAATCATATATAATTATAATTTAGAAGAAATATCGAGTAGTTGAAAACGGGGTAATACTTACCTGGGGGTGATACTTACCTGAATTGTGCGGTGAGACCTTGGGAGTATTATAGCGGTGGGACTTTGGCAGTATTGTAGTGTCGCGACGGGACTTGGTGGCTATCATTGTAATGCAATGTTCCAGGTGCAATGTCATGGTAGGGTACCCCTTCTTTTTTTTTTTACTTGTTGCTTAAGCGGTGGTTGGCGGTTGTCAACGTGATGTCGCGATGGGGCCTTGGTGATTATAGTGGTACCGCGATGGGACTTGAGAGGTATTGTTGGGATGTTCGCGCTGTAACTTGGCAGTAGTGAAATGCGATGGGACATGGGAGTAGTCTCACATCTTCCTACCTTTCTGCTACAGTGGCGTCTAGTAGGTTTGTGGCGAGCACTTCGGGAGGAGGCTCTTTATTTCAATGATGAGACGTGCTCGTGCTTTCTCCCTTTCTTCTTTTAGTGCGACCGGTGTTGTGAATGATTTTTTTTTTGTAGTGGTGCCCGCGATGGGAAGTGAGCTAAGCGTTACATTTGGTAGGGTGTTCGTGTGACAAGTGTGTCTCGTTTCTTTCTTTGGCAGATTTTGGGTTCCGGTGAGATTATGTTGTAGTTGCGTTGTGATTGACTTAGTTTTTTTTGTTGTTTGGTGTATTTGCATTTTCAGGAGATTTATTTTTGGCTTTTCGTGATGGGCCATGAGGGCATGGGTATAATTTTACGATGGGACGACAGCGAGTGACGGTCCCTTTTCAATCTGAATGGCTCATGAGGCTATGCGATGGGACAAAGGGGACTCTAGCTCGAGAAGGGATAAATTTTGGGCAAAATCAGGAATTAAGCGCCCGATATCAACCGTTTGATCTGCTTGCGTACTTGATTTCAGGCGTGCGATTCAGGGTATAAAGAAAGTGTTTACGCGTGTGAATGTTAATGTGTGATTGAATTATGTGTGGGTGGCATTTCGATATTACGCGACTACTGTGAATCATTTAATATGTTTGCGCGACATATTGTAAGCGCAGGATTGGAGAGTCACCAGGTCACTGTGCGGGTGACCTTTCATATTGAGCATCAAATATTTGTCGTCCAATTGGATTGCACGGTCTGTAGCAAGCACGGGATCGGAAGGTCGTGCCGTCTGTGTGGGCGTCGCTCCAATTGCACGCAGAATCCGGGCGCGTGTTTTGGATTGAGTGCCACGTGTGTAGCGCATGATTAAGTTAAGCGCATGTTTTCATGCGCGTGATTAGGGCCGTGTTCTATATAAGCGGGGGAGCTTCATTTGTTTTTTTTCATTCTCGGGTTTAGTCTCGAGTTTAACCTTTTTGAGTGTTCTAGCATTCTAAAAGTCGTGTTCTGGTGATATTGAGTGATCTATTCATTAGATTGGGATGGGGCTTCTTCCTATATTTGTTATTTCACATGATCTTCATGCTAGTGTGATGTCCGGGGACAGTATCATTCTGGGAATGGGTGGTATTAGGAATGAGGGCGCCAGTCTTCACACCGTTCCTTTCTAGGGAGCAGTGAAGGTAGAATTGATGGGGCGGCGATGGAGGAAGTGAAGATGGCAGGGAGAGGAGGTGCTGTAAATGGAGGGATGTATTCCTAACCCATTTTCCGTCTCTTCTGCCGGTGGCTCGTTTAAGTTCTCCAAGTCTGGTGGCAACATTTCTGAAGCCTCTGATTGGATATTCTACTCCTCGCTTTGGCTCATTGTAATTTTGCTTTTCGTTTTGAGTTGTATGTTAGATTTTAGGTTTTCATTTTGGGTTGTAATTCGGGAGGTATACCTCTGGTGAAACTTGTAAAACTTTAAATTATAAATAAAGGGGCATTTTTTTTATTATTTTCTTTATTCCTTATATTGTGCAGTTGGTTGGCATGAATTTTGGTTGATGGATTGATTGGACTTATCTGCTTTGTCGTAGTTTTAAGATTTGAGTTAGCTTATAGTTTTAAAGTTCGTTATGAGAATGACCCAAGGTTTATTCATTCGTCCTATTAGGTCCTACTTAGTAGGTTCACTTGATTTTTATCAGGCTTGTTTGTGGCATTTTATTTTATTTTATTATGCTTGTTTATTGATTTAATTTATCAATGGATTAGTTGAATTTATTTGATTTGTTTGATTTATTTTAAGATTTAATTTAGTTTAGGGTTTCACTCGAGATTTATTGAGGGTTTATCTCAAGATTAATTTATTTTATTGAGTTTTGTTTAGAGGGTTTACTTGGTTTTGATGGGTTTGTTGGGAGCATTTCTTTGTTGGTCCCAAACAAGTCAGGGTCTTATTCTAGAAAATTATTCTTTTGTTTAAAGTTTAAAGTATTTTGTTTTAGTCTTTTTATTTGATTTGAAATGACATTTGTTGAAAGGGTATGAATTCAGCGTTTAATTTAAAGTTTCTAGATGGGTGTTAAGTGTTTGAATCCTATTGGCCTATCTAGACTTGAGGAGTTTATTTTTTTTTAGAGGGGCAAGTGTTGTGTAATTATTGGTTCATCCTGGATCGTGGTCTTTTAAATGGGTATGTGTATGATTTTGGATCCAATCAGCTTGGTAGGGGGTTCAGATGTGTGGCATTTGTCAGTTGGTGATCCAAAGGACATAGTTTATAAATGTCTGAGTCTAAGGTTTTGGGTTGGAATATTTTGTTCTCTTATTTCAAGTTTTAAGTTTGAAAGTTTTTCTCTCCTTTTTTTGTTTGTTTGGGGCATCTTGTGTTTGTAATTTTGGGGTATTTATTTATTTATTTATTAATGTCTTTTATTCCTTTCTGTTTCGTATCCCAGGTTTTGGACCCGATGGATTGTGCTTATTAAGTAGATAATGAGAATGGACGGGATTGGGAATGCAGGGCAGCAGTCGAATTGTTGCCATGCTAAGGGAAGAAGGGAAGATGGGAATTTTTGTTTCCCGAATAAATCTGGATTCGTGCATTGCCTGAATATGCGGATTTTAATTTTCTTGTTTTTAGTTGTATATTCAGAGGGTATACCCTCGGTGTATTTTGTAATTATTTTATTGATCTATAAAGTGGTTGTGTTCTCTATATCTCTTGTCTTATTTTGGTTCGACTTTCTCAGTATCGTGTTTGACTCATGTGATGCTTATTTATTTGGGTTTAGTTTAATTTAGATTTATTAAATTCAAGGAGCACCAGGGGTAGTTTCTCCTTTTTTCTGTGTTTTTTTTTTTAGCTTTAGCTTAGGGATATAAAGGCGTTGGGGGGCATTTTTGTTATATGTATATTTTTGTTGGAATCTATGGAAGATGGGGGCTACCTTTTCTTTTTGATGTAATTGATGAATGTGAAGGAGAATGCATTTTTGTCATACGGTCTTAGTCTTGGGGGCTCTCTTTTCCTTCGGGGGCGCGTGTTTCTTTAAGTTAGAAGTGTTTTTGGTGGTTTTCCCAAGGGTGTAATTCGAGTCGATAGTAAATGTCAGGAATGTCCTAATTTCGGGTTTTGGCTTGCTGTCTTGGGTGTGAAAATTTTATTACTGGGCAAATTACACGTTTATCTTTGGGTGTTTAATCTAATTACGCGCCAAAATTCGAGCGCGTATTTCGGAAGGGTGAAGAGTTATTACGCGTTAGTTCATAAGCATTTAATTTATTTAATCGTTTGAACCTATGTGCAGGATGAACACAACCGCTGGCATTCCCGCACTTACGTGTAAGTGTTTGAGATGATTACGTGCTCTCAGTAATGCACGTGATCAACCGGTTGGATAGATGTGAGCAGGCGATAGTACCATTTGCGCGCTCATCAGTGAGCGTGTGATCCGAATTAAGCATTTTATGAGTGGCGCGTGATTCATTTGATCACTTTATTTCAAGTGCGCAATTTGGGTGGCTTCTATAAATAGTTTAGAACTTCTCATTTTTGTCACATGATCCATTTTAGTCTTTGATTTTCTTGTTTCCTAGTGTCTGTGTGCTCATTTTTCGTGTTTTCGTGATATCCTGTGATCCAGTCGTCCATTTTGGGTGTCATTTCTTCTATTTTCTTTAGTTTTCCCAGCTCTTTGTATCAGATGGAGGGTGAGGGTGTTGGTAGGCTGGAGTTCACTATTTCTAAGTTAGAGGGGATGTTGATGAGCGAGGGAGGTGAGAGTTCAGGGGCACAAGCTAGAGTCGTTGCCATAGAGGCGGATATCAGGGAGATAGTCGCGGAGGGAGTCCCCGAGGGTGACTGGATGGTGGTCAAGGAGGAGGTACCCGAGGCCGAGCCAGGGGTAGCCGAGGAGGAGGGCGATAAAGTTGAGGGTGAGTAGGGTGAGGAGCAGCCATGCACTGAGCCTCGAGATCGTAGGCATTATCCACTAGAGGATTTCTTTGCCAGAGGCCGGGTAGGTCCCTGTAAGCAAGAGTTCTTCCATTTGCCTGAGCATTTAGGCTATGACATAGGCTTGTTAGGATCTGTAAACCTTTATAATTTATGTCGAACCTGCATTGATTATGGGTTGTGTTTACTTGTGTATTATGACAGCATATTGTAATTAGTTGTTCTTATCATATTTTGTGTGTTCATTGTAAGTTATTATTATGTGGTTTGGGCATATTTCATCTGCTTTGAGCTTTAAATTTATTTTTCTTTTGTCATAGGTGTGCATTAGTCTTACTGTCATTGTTTGTGTTTCATTCAATAGGAGCCCCCGCAGCTGGCTATCAGCACGACATGGACCGAGTCTCATACTTGGTATTGTGCCTTGCCAGAGTTTTAACGAGAGCGGTTGGTGTCTTTCGGGTTTGGGATGATTTTGGAGTTGGAGCCTTTTCAAGTTGATCGGGGCTTGATCGCGGTGATTATAGAGAGGTGGAGCGAGATGCATCAGGTGCTTCTTTTTCTAGTCGGTATGATGCTGCCGACCCCTGAGGATTGGATCCGCATTACTGGTCTTCATTTTGAGGGTGAACCGATCAGAGGGCGGATAACAGGGAGTTATCTAGAGGTATGTGAGGAGATCCTGGGTGTGCCTTATAGGTTGAGTGGATCGAGGCCCAGTGTTGTTCGAGTTACTTGGTTTTTGATACGTTCGTGAGTGGGTTCACCCCTCCGAGGCATCTATCGGAGGCAGCAGCAGTTTACGAGGCATGTTGTGTGAGGGTGATGGGCCGAGAGCCCGCGACCGAGCCGGGATTTGTCTTCGATAAGGTGCTCCAAGCATTCTTGATGCACTTCTTGGGCGCAGTACTTTTCTCTTCTTCGACTCGGGGATGTGTCACTGGGTTATTCTTGATGATTCTAGGAGATTTAGACTGAGTCCCGACCTATGCGTGGGGTGCAGTTGTGTTGGCGCATCTCTACGAGCAGTTTTACCGTCGGGGTCAGGGGATAGCGTCGATCAGAGGTTTCCTCCCATTTCTCCAGGTGAGTTTTAGTTAAATTGGTATCATGGTGACCCCCTTTTTTTTAACCTTTGGTCATAGTGACGATCTTAATGTTTGTTGTGTGTGGTCGTTGTTGTTATGTTATCATTTTCAGTTTTGGGCATACGATCATTTCGCTTTTCTATGCCCGAGGGTTTCGTCGGAGATTTCGTTCATGTTCCCGCAGATGAGCGTGTGGAGGGAGGCATTGAGGGGTCGTCGCTGGTCGGCTGACCATCAGACTGCATGAGGCCTCTTCGAGGATATGTACGCAGGGTAAGTATGTATATGGCATTTATGTTTTCATTTGACCTCATCTATTTTTTCTGGTGGCCCTTAGGCTTCGCTCATGGATTGATTTGTTCCTTTGGATATGTGATCTAGATACCTTATGATGGTGCAGAGGACGCGAGTGAGGCGGTGATTAAGTCCGGTCGGCCCTTCTTCGATGTGGACATATGGGTCCATTGTTTTGAGCGAGTGGAGAGGATCCACACCTCTCGAGTGGTACGGCAGCTGGCACTCGATCAGGGAGTCCCTCCGGCGACTAGCCATAGGGTGGCTAAGAGGATGACCAACCCTCCAGGCTGGAATTTTGCAGAGCGAATGGCACTCCAGATAGTCAATTTTAGAGCTGGGGGGACCGGAGTCATGAGGGCGCGTGATGGGGCTAATGCATAGGAGTATAGGAGGTGGTTTGGCACATTGGGTGGTGGGCATCTCTTCACGCGTCCTTTTCATGGTAGTGGTTCTTTCGCTGTCGGCGGGTCAGAGTCAGTGTCGGCACTGAGGGAGAGGTTGGTCGCATTGGAGGAGGGCTACCTGACGACGAGTGTGCGGGGAGCATTGGATGTCGTCCATAGGGCGATGGAGCAGATGGGGCATGCTCCTTGTCCTGATGAGGAGATGTTGCGTTCTTTGACTGAGTCAGTTGCTAGGGCCAGAGTGGTGGAGGATGAGTTAGGAGTTCAACTAGCAGAGGCTCGTCAGCTCCTGGTGAGTTAATTTATTGGTTTTAATTTGTCCATGCGTTGTATTGGTTTATTGTGGTAATGTTTTTAACATAGTAGTCTTGTGTTTATCGTGGCTAGTCTGGGAGAGAGTCTAAGGTTGTTCGCCAGGAGGCGATGATCGAGCTGTTGCCCGGCCAGCAACAGGCGGGTCGTGCAGTGGAGGCTAGTTTATGTTTGGAGATCGAGTGATTGGTAAGTACCTTGGATTGGACTTATTAACTATTGACGATTCGGGGATCCTTGCTAATGTTGGCATGTTGGTGGCATTTCTAGATAGTAGAGCTTTCCACTGCAGGGGCTTCGGCTCGAGCATTTGATCCTTCTTCAGTGGCTTCCTCCAATCAGGAGGATCCAGTGATAACTTGTCTGCAGTCTGAGTTGGAGCATTGGGTAAGTTCCATCACTCTTCATTTTACTTATGTTATTGTACTGGTTTGTCAGGCATTATTATTATGTTGGCTTGATGGTTTTCTAACGTGTGTCGGTGTTTCAGCGTCGAGTTGCTGAGGACTTACAGATGAGGGAGGCGACCACTGCCTCTCTATGTTCTGAGAGTCAGGTATAGTTTAGTGCAATTTAGTTTGGGTTGTTCATTTCTATTTATTCTAACACGTTCGTATTGGCTTGTTGTTTATTTTTTTCTTGTTCAGGCAGTTCCGGACTCCGCTCTCGAGGCTCCTCCTCAGGGGTCCATTCCTATCCCTACCCAGGTATGTTTTAGTTATTTGGTTCGTAAGTTATTTGTTATCGTAATATTCGTTTGATGCATTTATTTATTCTCGTTTTAGCCGCCTACGTTTGTTGTCCCTTAGGTGCCATCTGCCAATCCTGTGACCGCGGAGATGGTCGAGCGACTTCTGGGAGAGAGGCTAGATCTGGTATATATGTATTTTTCATTTCGAGTTTTTTTGTTGTTCGTATATGCATATATTTGCTTCTTCTGATTTATTAGAGTTATACAGGTTCGAGGAAGCACGACTAGAGGCTACGTAGGTGCGCGCCACTCTGGAGGCGAAACGGATCCTCGGAGAGGTGGAGAGTCGTGAGGATTTGGTGGTCGAGATGTTGGTCACGCAGAGGACTCATATGGAGGCACTAGCCGCAATGTGTCGGACGACACGGGCAGAGATGCAGGTGTCCCTGGATCGATTACAATATCACCTGATGACGGGCGAGCGGGGGTCGCACAGGTCGGCTAGTCGTTGTGAGGGGTCGAAGTCGAGGGCTATGAGTTCTTCAGCTGGGCAGTCTCGTCATACCTCTTGCAGTCATGATAAGAGTGATAGTCATGAGGGTTCTGTCATTCGGGGGAGTAATGCGAAGCTTCCTCCTCATTCTCAGTCAAGGCGGTCGGTCAGTCAAGGCCAGTGAGGGGAGTTCGGTGGCCGGTCCTCGCCGTTTAGAGGTTCCGAGGACTCCTAGTGTCGGGATTGTATTTTCAGATGATCGATCGAACCTCCGTGCGACAATCATGATTAGCGGCGGTGTGTGTGAGTTTATTTATATTCATTGTATGTGCATTGTATATAGGGGGAGTGTCCCCAGTGACAAATGTGAAGAAAAAAGAAAGGATTACTATTTTGGTATATGTCTATATATATATACGGATTTTTGGTTCAGATGTACTTGATTTGCTTCTCCTCCTTTGATTACCTTTTAGCATTTTCTTTTTTCCTTTGGTGCCATCAGTCGTCGCTGGGACTTGGATGCTTTCTGAGCTGGCCTGGTGCTTGTTTTAAGGTCGGTTTGCGTCTGCACATGTAAAGGTAATGCTATCAATAGTTTTGTTCCCCCCCTTGCCAGTTGTCAAGGGGGGAAAATATCTCAGACCAGGGTCTGGCGGTAGAAAGGTGGATATAAGTTTTTTTTTTTCTTTTTTTCTTGACTTAATAAATAGTGCAACAAGGAAAGCAAATGACAATAAAAATAATGACAACAAAAATAAAAATAAAAATAATAATGCCCCAGCATAGAAGCGTGGTTGAGCTGGCAGTACAGTATTTTGATAACGCTATCTGAACGGTATCTTCATCATTCTTCATTTTTTAGCGGTCGAGTCGGTGCTTCCGGTATAGTTTACCTTCTTTTTCCATAAAAAAAAAATGCCCCAACGTGTGGATGCAATGGAGCTTCCCTGGGCCTTAGATAAGCATTTTGGGTCTACAAGTAGTCATGGGTACTAGGTGAATTAGTCTTACAAAAAAGTGCATCGGTACTGTCTCCGAACCGGGGGGAGGTCCTTCGATTAATAGCGTACGGGGGTCTATCTTAGGGTATTAATCATCCTATTCCGTGGTTATTCGGGAAAAGCATGGTAACTATAATGGGTGATTGCATCAATCGTCATTCAGTGATTTTTAGTTTCATTCCTAGGAATATCCTATGAAGTCTCAGATTCATCGTCCCAAAATAAAACTAGAAGGGGGAGAGGTAAGGCTTAGTGATATGGGGAATAGTTCGTAACTAATACTTTTTCAAAAGGGGTAAGTAACAATCTTGTTCTCTAAGGGGTATGGAATGCCATGATCGAGCTCTTCGTCATGTTTCGGTACCATCAAAATCTCGCATTCTATGGCTAGCAGGGGTTTATCCTCCTCCCGCCACCCTACTATGACATCTAGTAGTATGAGAATATCAGGGATGCCCTCACAGCTTGCTTATACACTTCCAGTAAAATTACTGGAGATGTCCTCACAGCCTACTTATGCTTCCTTGAGTTCATTGACTTGTTCATTCGTCATGATGCTCTCGCTCGATATATATATTTTTTGTGTACATTTTTTTGAAAGCATCCTGCTGGCGTAAGAATGACGAGTTTTGATTGAGCCTAACATCTTCATTTTTTTTTGCTCTAACATCTCCTCCAATGGTGGGGATAGGGAATGAGAATCAGATGTTTCTTACGCTTTTGAGAAAAAAGTTTTAGGTAGGTCACTAATCCTTCAATCAAATCGCCGAGTGCAAATGGTGGGCGACAAGTTAGAGATTTTAAGGATATTCTGAGGATTAAAGGCATACGACCAATGGATGGGTTGTGATGACTACAAGGATGATAAGTATAAGTATTTTAACCACAGGATGTGATGATCATAAGACTAAGGATAGTATTTTCAAAGGTATATGGCATTCCAGGGGCTAGGGAGCTCTTCCCCATCTTGGTTCGCCAATTTGTATGCGTTTTCAGGGTATGCAGCTATTATAACGTAAGGGCCTTCCCAGTTCGGTTTCAGTTTTTCTTTTGGATGGGCGTGTTTGGACGGTATAATTTTCTTTAAAACTAGTTCGCCAATGTTAAAGGTTCGTTCGAGGACTTTCTTATCATAAGCCCTAGCCATTCTCCTCTAATATACCTTAGCGTGATCAGCTGCCCTTAGGCGTGTTTCATCGAGTCACTCTAACTGAGTAAGTAAAGCAATTCTCCTCTCGTCTAAGGATAGCTCATCATCGAGTTGGATGCGTAAAGATGGGACTTGTATCTCATATGGTAGGACTGCCTCCATCCCATAGGTGAGGAGGTAGGGAGTTTGGCCAGTGGTCGTACGAATAGAGGTCCTATAGGCCCAGAGTGCTTCCGGTAATCATTCGGGCCAGTCGGCTTCATTGCTTGTTTGCACATCAGGATTCGACTCAGCATCTTGTTCGTAGCTTCTGCTTGTCCATTGCCTTGAGGGTAGAACGGCTATGAGTGGCACAAATTGATGTCGTATTCCTTGTATAACTTCTACATCCTTTCTGCAATGAACTGCGGTCCGTTGTCGGTGATGAACATTCTAGGTACTCCAAACCGAGTAATGATATTTTGAACTATAAACCTCACGAGTGTCGAAACGGTGATTCGGACATAAGACTCGGCCTCGACCCATTTAGTGTAGTATTCGGTCGCTGTAAGTATGAATGCATGCTTGTGAGTATTCCCAACGGTGTCTATAAACGGTCCAATGATGTCAAAGGCCCACATCGAAAACGGTCATGGCAAGGTCATGGTGTTTAGTGCAACTAATAGAGCTTTGAAAAGTGCAGCATCCTCTTAACATTGTTTGTAGGATTGAACGTAGAGGTGGCAATCTCTTATCATCGTCGGCCAAAAGTAGCCTTGTCGTGTAACTTGATCGGCGAGTCTTTGTCTACCGGAGTGGGCACTGCAGGCGCTGGCATGTGCTTCTCGGATGATATATTGTCCTTCAGCAATCGTAACGCATCACTGCAGTACTCCTTTGGTGAAGGCTTCTTTGTATAATATTTCACCGAGTATACAGAATCGGGTGCACCGATTTATTATGGTCTTTCGTTCGATCTTCGTGGCATATGGGGGAACATGATGATGTTTCAAGAAATTCCATATATCAAAATACCATGGCTGTCCGTCGTCGATTGGTGATTTCTCAAATCTAAAGGTAGCGACTTCGGTTTATATTTCAGCGTAATTTTCTAGAGTGATTATTTTTTTTTATTTCGTGTCGGCAGGGAGAATTGGTAGTTCCCTTGCAACGGCCCATGCTACTTTGTGGGCTGGTACTGTTAATCTTTCAATAAAGAAGGTCTTGGTATTTTGGCAGATAAGTATCTGGATGACAGAGGCTAGTGTGGCTAAGAAATTTGTTAACTCGTTTTCTAATCTAAGGATGTGTGTGAAAGAGATCTTTTCAATTTTCTTCACCAAATATTGAGTGGTCTCTAGGTATCTCATCAATCTCCTTTCCTTAGTTTTCCATTCTCCTATGACTTGCAAGATTACTAGTTTAGAATCGCCTGTGGTCTTTAACTGTTTGACACCTAATTGTAACATTGTCCGCAATCCAGCTATGAAAGCTTCATATTCTGTAACATTATTGGTAACAAGGAAGTCTAGTTGGAAAGCTTTGGGTATCACCACTCCTTCCGGGCTTAGAAGGACTATTTCGATGCCCTTCCCTTTGTGATTTAGAGCACCATCGAAATAAAGAGTCCATGAGGTTTTATCGGGCTCTTCGTCATGAATTATGAGTAAGTCTTCATCGGGGAAGTCCGGTGTATAGGTTCATCATTCGGGAGTGGAAGATCTGCAAGGTAATCTGCAATGGCTTGCCCCTTGATCGACTTCTGGGTGATGTAAGTGATATCGAACTCTTGTAATAACATATGCCAGCAGGTGATCTTCCCTAATGTGGCGGGCTTTTCAAATATGTACTTCAGAGGAACCATTCGGGCTAGCACTAGTATCTTATGTGCTCCGGAGTAATGTCATAATTTAGTTGAAGCCCATACCAATGTGAGGCATGTCTTCTCCATAGGGGTGTACTTTCATTCGTATTCGACCATCGTTCTACAAAGGTAGTAAATGGCCTTCTCTCTTGCCATCTTCTTCATATTGTCCTAAGATTACTCCCATCGCTTTATCGTTTGCTGAAAGGTATAGGATTAGGGGTCTTTCGAGAACTGGTGGCGATAGTATTGACAGGTTAAGGAGGTATTTTTTAATGCTATCAAAAGCTTACTGGAATTGGTCATCCCATCTGTACTCAATTCCTCCTTTAAGTAGTTTATAGAAAGGATCGCATCGGTCTGAATGTTGAGTGATAAATCTCCTGATGAATTACAATCTTCCTATCAAACCTCATAATTCCTTAATATTGCTAGGAGGTGGCATCTCTAAAATGGCTCTCACTTTCACAAGGTCGACTTCAATGCATCGGTTGCTAACTATAAAACCAAGTAATTTTCTGGAGGTGACTCTGAAAACACATTTCTTAGGATTCATTTTTAGTTTATATTTCTTAGCTCTCTGTAGCACTAGCCGAAGGGCTTCAGCTTGTCCTACTTACGTTTGGGACTTTAATAATATGTCGTCGACATAAACTTCTACACACTTATGCATCATATCGTGAGAAAAAGCCATCATGGCGTGTTGGTATGTGGCTCCTACATTCTTGAGCCCAAAAGGCATGACGACGTAGCAGTAAGTTCTCCATGGTGTGGTGAAGGAAGTATTCTCTTGGTCAGACTCTGCTAACTTGATCTGATTATATCCAGATAAACCGTCCATGAAAGACATCATCTCATGTCCAGCGGTGTCATCAACAAGAGTGTCAATATGTTGGAGTGGGAAGTCATCTTTTGGGCATGCCTGATTGAGGTTTTGAAAGTCAATGCAAACCTATACCCTGCCTTCTTTCTTGGTGACAGGTACTCTGTTGGTGACCCACTTGGGGTAGAGGACAACTCGGATGAATTTAGCTTTGTGTAACTTGTCAACTTCCTCTTTGACTTGAAGGGCTGTTTGGGGTGCACCCTGCAAAGTTTCTACTTAACAAGCTTCACATTGGGTTCTAAGACAAGACGATGTTCTACTAGGCTTGGGTCTAAACCAGGCATGTCCTCGAAGGACCATGCAAAAGAGTCGAGATGTTCCTATAGGATTTGTACAATCTGCTGACGTTCTCTAGAATTGAGCGTCGCACGGGCTTCTCGTTCGTGCCAAAATCGATTTCCTCCATGGGTTCAGTAGCAGCCTGAGTCTATTCGTCAAAATGTTTAATAACCCATCGAAAGTTCTGAGTCTCATCACGGCCTGGTGTTCCTCCTTCATCCTCGATAAGCTCATATACCATGAAATTACTATGCTGAGGATTTATTTTTGCACAAGGAAACTCTTTATCGGCGTAATTTATGACTGAAAAATCTTTGGTAAAGTGAAGGTCAAGGCTATTAATTCTTCTCTCGAAGTCGTGGAGTATCTCTCAAAGTTGTGGAGTATCTCTTCTCTCGAAGTCGTGGAGTATCTCTTCTGGTATGATGACTGGCTTATTACTTAGCCTGAAGGCTTTGCGTCCTTGCGCGCGAGACGGGTCAGGAGTTAGAGGAGGGAAGTCCCCTCGTTGACTACAGACTTGAGTCGGGATAAAGAGTTCCCTTTCTTTTTCAAGGTTTTCTAATTTTTTTGGGTTTTATGTTTCTAGCTTTTTAGGGTTTTCTATGCTTTCTATTTTTTTTATTTTTGGTAATAAATATGGTACAGGGTTGGTGGCCTCAAGAGGCACCGGGAGAGCCGCTTCCTCAGGTTGAGCGAGCGAGACAGCTACGGGAGCCCTTCAAGCGATCCTTCGAGGAACACGGACTTGTTGCAAATTTGGCATTTTTTTTTTAGATTCCTCATTTAATGGGATCTTTTGAATAAGCAATGTTGGTGATAGGGGTATCATAGTTTGAGTTTCCTCTACTAGGTTGATTGTCTCTTCCCTGAAGAAGCTCGAGAGATCATAATCGATTGAACCATCGTCGTCGAAGTTATGAGATGATTGTCCTTCCTGTGAGGGGGAATCTCCTAAAGGGTCCCCATGGGGAGGGAACTCTTTCTCTTGATTTTCATGATATGTTGGGATGAGCGCACATGCTCGGCAGCGAGGTTGGAAATAGTAAGAAATGCAAGAAGATTCCCAAGGACATTCTCATCCTTATAAGTTATGGTCGATGATATTATCCAACTCACTCTCTGGATCTGATAAGGCGTGAAGTTCTAGGTTGGCTTGCTCTGCCAGTTCAAGTGTAGGAAGGTTTATCCAGTAGTCCTTGTCATCACTTAGTGGAGGTCGCCACTCTTCCTCGAGCAATTGCCAAAATATTTGGAGTTGTGGTACATCTGAGGATGAAGGAGTGTCTAATTCAAACTCTAGGAGTGGGATGTGGGTGTTTCCTCCTGAGTCGAATAACTGACCATCTGGTCTTCTCCCTTCTGGTGCCAAGAGTGAGGTTGGTGGATTACTGGTCGTGCTTATGGTTGTAGGGTCGGCTCTATCCACCTCGGTCGTTATAGGATGTGTGATCTTGCTAGCAAATTACTCTAGTAATCGAGTGCATGTTCTCACCGGGGTTGATATGGGTGAAAGATACAAGGCGAGTCCCACGGGCATTCCCATCCTCCAAGGCCAAGGTAAAGGTGGATGTTATATGAATTAATATTTTCTTGTAAGGAATCATCCCGTTCCCATGGTGACCGTCAGTATTCTTCGTCTTCTAAAAAGGCCGCTATGTGAAAATCTTCGTCATCTGTACATTCCCAATCCTGTAATTGCTATTCAATTTCTGAAGGGTCTTTCTTTCTTCCTTCTATGGGATTTTTAGTGTCAAACAAAGGTTTGACTCCTTCGAGGGGTTCGTCGATATCATCATTCAGGTTTGTCAAATCATTAAATGCTTTGGATATTAGTTCAATTTTGGTCTCCTAGGGTTTGGTGAAGGATACTCCCTTTTGCTTCAGCACATCTACTTTCTCAGTAGTTCCATAGACGAAGTGGTCATAAAGAGACCATTTTGGTGAGGTAGGGAATAAATCGGCTGGTTGGCCATTCGATTGGTAACCTAATCCTACGTGCTTGCATAATTTGGTCAGGAATATCGGTTTCACACGCCCTTGCTTATCCTTACCGAGTCCGGTGTGGGGGACGTATCAAAGTTGGTACATAAGATCCCACCCTTTCATCACAGTTGGGTTGATGTCGTATAGTCTAGCGAGGTCCGGGCCAACCTCCCTCCTCATTAGCTCTTGTTGTCGCTCTGGATGAAGACCAAGAAGGGCAGGTGAGCAGACTCCTGGGACAGCTACTTCATCAGGAATTAGCACTTCTTTTTGGATGTGGCCTATGTTTATAATGCAGTTCATGGGCCGCTGAATACTTTGTCGGTGTAGATCATTATCCATCTTCAAGAAGGTGCATCAACGTAAATCTCACGGATGATGGAATCTCTCTATACAGAATTTAATGCATTGATGCAGGTATGTGGACGCAATAGCCTTCTTATTGATTCTAAACCATTTTCGCCTAAATGAGATTATATGTACTAGAAGGAGTCACACAACATGGAACGAACATCTTTTTGTCACGGGTCTGAGCAGGACCGAAGTTTGATAGTTCCTTTTTACTGAAATGGGACAATGAGCAGTCGGCGATGGCTATGAGCGACAAAGGCCGAGGCACGTCCTCTGTTCCGATGTCTTCAAGTATTTTCAATATGGTGAGAGGGGCAAATATTAAGTCCCGCGCCTGTATCAACTAGTGCATGGGGTACAAAGAACCATCTGATTATGACTGTAAGATATATGGGGGCAGCGCTCCCGCGAAGTGACTCTTTAGGCATGTCTAAGTCCGTGAATGTGAGGGCGAGAGGTTGTGCCATGACAGAGGCAATTTGATGAAGCTCATCCAGGGTCGTGTCTTCGTCCACTCGACTGTCCTCAAGTGTCCTTATTAACAGTCGGTGATGATCAGGTGACTTCTTGATGAGTTCTAGTATAGATATTTGAGCTGGGGTCTTTTGGAGATGTCATAACAAATCATACTCTTGCCCTGGGTCGAGTGCTATTTCTTTGCTCGGTCGATGGGCCCTAGGTGTAGGTGGTGAGGTGGTTGTGGTACGAGAATTGGTGGTGGGATGACGTGCGGTGGGGGTGGCAAGTCAACATCCCTTTCTCTCGTGTTCCCCTCAGGTAGTTGTGCATGCGTGAAATCTTTATTTCACGAGAAAGGGAGAGGTGGATAGTTGGTTCCTGACTTGAGAATAGGGTAGGCCGGTTGCTGGTCGAACCTATCGTGCCTCGATGTCGGTGCATTTGTGAAGCGAGTGAAGTTACGGGTCAGAGTGCGTGTCTGTATGGTACTACTCCAAGGTGGGAGGTATTGCGTGTGATCCTCTTCCTCTAAGAAAGTGGAGACCAACGTCTTGCATGGATTTAGGTATTCTTTTCGTTCACTTTGCTCTTCATTTAACGGATACTCAGTTCTGGCTTCACTCTCTTGGTTGGGAGTCATGTGGGTGACACTGTCTATTCGTGCGACAGTCAGAATGACGGTTTGGAGAGCATAGTCTCCATACTCAGATTCAGAGTCAGCTGAAGGGAGTGGTAACACTGGTGATTAAGGATTTGGCGAGGTCAATAGCTCTAGTGGGGAATGATGGAGGAATGGCCTCCTGTCCTTGAAGGAATGGACTCGTATTTGAGTAAACTTTGGATATAGAGGCGAGATCGGTGGTGCGATTTGTGTGATGAAGGCAGCGGGGTGTAAGGAGGATGGAGTTCTTATAGGGGTAGTAACAACGTCGAAGGGTAGGATACGAGTGATTAATGTCGAAGGCTAGAAATAAGGTTGACTGGGGAGATCTACAGTAGTGACCTGGGCCAGTGTCCCTTGGTTGTGATTGGGCATGGGGTTATTTATGATCCCTAAATTCTGTTGGGGTTGATTGTTATTAGGGTCAGGGTTTTTAAGCGCTTCCCAATCAATTTGATTCTTATCGTTCATGTCATAGATCACGTTCCTAAGAACCCAACAGTCCTCTAGGTTGTGTCCCGCGTACTGGTAGAAAGAATAGTATTTATCGTAGTCGAGATTTGTAGGCCATGGCCTAGGCTTTTCTTGTGGGAATCGTAAGAGATTCTGGGCACTAAGGAGGCAGAAAACGTTGGAAATAGTATCAGGTAAAGGGGGATAGTGTTCCTGCTTTGGCTGGTAGGGTCCCCTAGCTGGGTTAAAATTCTGAGGTGGAGGTACGCTGTTATAATTCGGTGCATGGGCCAGTCGATTCTGTGCTACGTTTTGGGCCTGGTAAGTGTTAGGGTATTGGTTTCTATTTTGATATTGGCCTTGGTTCTGGTTTTGGCCTTGGTTCTGGTTTGCGTACCTATGTTGATTGGAGCCCTGATTTTGATAAGAGTATCGTTGCTGGGTCTGGTTCTGTCCGAAGTTGTGTGGTGGGAAGTTCCCGTTATTCAAATTTTGCCCTTGATTGACAACCGTATTAACTTATTCGGTTCCTGAAGCTTTCTTGTGATTTTTTGGTTTCGACTCGTTGGAGGAGCCCACCTTTGACGTGACTATGGATAATGCAAGATCTCTGCCCTTGATGTGTCACGTCAGTCGGGACGCCCGAGAGTGAAGTGCAGTGAAGTCGAGGCAGTTACTGATGACTAGGGCGCTCCTTAGTGGTTCCTTAGTATTGTCAGTGATGATGTCAATTGAATCTTTCTTTCATTAAGCTTATCTAGCGATGAAGTCTGTGAATTCTTCATCTGGTCCTTGCTTGGCCGCCATCAGGTTGCTGAGGCTAACCGTCTCTTGAATCAAGTGTTCGTATTGGTCTAGGAATCGACCGACTAGCTCATCAAGAGTCTCTATCTTATAAAGTGAGAGCTCCACGAACCAGTCTAGAGCTTCTCCTTCTAATGAACGTTGAAAGTAGTGAATGAGAAGTCCTTGATTGTTGCATATAGGTCGGCAATCATTACAAAAGAGGGTCAAGTGATGGTTCGGATTTCCGGTGCCATTGTATTTAGTAAATTTTGGCTGTTTAAATCCTATAGGTAGGTCAAATTCAATGTCTCAACAGAATTTATCGAATCCGAACGAACGACCTGGGCATTCCCTCTTGGCCATGTATTCATCGAGCATTTTTGGGAGGTCTTCGACCTTTACAGTGTTGTCTTTGAGAGTGACGTGTGAGATACCCTTATCTGGCAAACTGTCATTAAAGAACGTGTGAGTATGTTGCCTCAATGGCATAACGCGGGCTGACACCGTGCTTGGGGTAGAAGGTGGTCTCTCTTGTCGCTCCTGCTCTCCCGAATTTTTTTGTCCCCTAATGGTTTCATATGCAGTAGCCAATCCTCGAAGTAACTCTTCGGAATCATCGCCTCCTCTTTGTATTCTTTGGATGCTAAGTTCTACGATTTGTTGAGTGGTGAGATTTTGTCCAGAGCTATTATTTCTGTCGCTATGGCTATTACCAGTGTGTGGTGTAGAAAAGGAGTTCTCTTGTTCACCAGCCATATTGACTTCAGGTTGTCGTGGGCTAAAAGTATAAGGTGGTTATTCCTCGTAGGCAAGGTTGTTATGAAATCCCCATAATGACGGGTCTCCTAAACTTACGCTACGTATACCAGACATTTCGAGTCTTTGGCGATGACTCGTATATATATATAAAAATCCTAAATTTAAATGACATAACGAGAAAGAAAAATAGGGAAGTAAAATAAAGCTAACTATCTAAAGAAAAAGAAGGGGTTTACAAAAGTGTCCCATTGCGATCACCAGTCTATTGGTGTGCGCTTTTTCTGGATTCCTCTCGGTTCCCGTTGAATAAGTGGCTTCCAATTCTGTCCTGTTGGACTCTAACGATGCGATGTATGTGATAAGGTGGGGATAAATAGTAATAGGAGGAATTTCCTAGGATGATTCCTAGTTGATTTACGATCGCCAGCTACAGATATTTATCGACGCTGCAACACGTCAATGATCACACGTTTAAGCAAGTGTGGATTACTTCTATACTGAATCATCTACCTGCGAACATCAGCAGTAGTGTCCTCTTTTAATTAGATAGTTTCAGCTTTCTTTTTAGTTTCCCTTGTTACTGTTATGGTCGATTTAGATTCCTTTTTTTGTTGTGAATTATGATTAGATGAGCTTATTATGACAGGTTATTTTAGTGTCCTTATGCTATCAGGAGTCCAATCATTTTCAGTTTGGCAGTATTATTAGGAGTCTAATTATTAAAGTCCTGGCTCTACTAAGAGTCCAATCAATTCCAGTCTCCTACTGGTACTAGGAGTGCATGTGTATCAGTTCCAATGATATTCCGATTAAACAAAATAGTCCAATTATATCGCAATTCTATATGAGGCAGGTATATTGCAATTATAACTAATGCAATTTAAGTAGTCCTACTAGAATTCTAATTAAAAAAGACACAAAAAACTAATTTTACTATGACTCTGATTAAAGCAATAAATTAACTTACTAAAATATAAGTAAATAATTGATGCAATAATATTAATTTTTATTATTTTTAAATCATGATCTATGGATTGGTTATGACAAGAATCTAACGAATAATAAGTAAATTAACTTTCCTAAATTCTGATTTAAGATAATAGACAAACTAAACTGAAATACTATTTTGAATCAAAGAAAATAATGATATAGAGGCCTACTAGATGCAATTAATCGATTATACTGCAATAAAAACTAATTAAAATTAACTAAGTAATCCTAAGCAATCTAAAAAGGGGGTTGGGCCCGCTATGCTAAGGAGGATTGGCTTCGTTCCCGAGTACCCTTCATAAGCTTTCGTGGGCAAATCGGATGGCTGAGATAAAAGATAGATTGGTATTTGAATAATAAAAAAATATATTTTTGGAAGGGAATTTGAGATTATAATAGGAAATTAAATTAAGAGACTAAAGTTATGAACTGAAATTTATAGTTTTGGATTTTTTGATGGTATGAAAATATAGAATTAAATTATAGATTAAAATTTAGGACTGAATTCGGGTCCGAAACCAGAAAAATCAGGCTGTATGATTGAAGACTAATTCTAAACTCTGTGAGTTAGAACCAGAAATTAATGATAAGACAGTAGATTAAGATTTTGGAGTAGAATCAAAGTATAAAGTTGGTGGATCGGAACGTTAAATTAAGGACGGGTTTTAGAAATAGGGAACTAGAACCAAATATAGAGAATTTCGGTCCGAATAGGGTGCTACGGTCTAAAAATTGGAAATAGAATTGATGAATTAAACTAAGGGAAATCCTAAGTCTAAAATAAAAGTAAATTCGTACCTAGGTTCGAGGCTACGGAGAGAAATCTCGGAGTTCGAATCTCAAAATCATGACTAATTTGCTCTAGGGATCCATTCTCGGAGCTCTCTGGTTTTTGATTTACGATCTTATTTCTCAAAAATTTACAACCTCTTCCTCTCTCTTCGAGAAAAAAAGCTTTTATAGATTTTTATTCAATTACGCGCCTGTTTAAAGACGTTTAACTGAATTGCACGCCAGTTTTATGGCGCTTAATCGCTTTGAGTCAATCACCGACTCAGTGAGCGACGGACTGAATTACTCAGTGGATTTTCTGGTCCTAACAAAATCAAGACTAATTACTGTGTGGTGGGACGTGCGTAATCCGATTAAGCGTGTTACCTGAAGTGCTTAATCGAGGAAACGTAGGAGTCAAGGGTAGGAGACTAGGTCGGGCGTAGGCCAATTACGCACTAGTGGTGTAATGCTCAATCTAATCATGCGTCTATTTCCAGACACGTAATCGAGTCTTGAAACAATCTGTGAAAGAAAGTTTGGCCTGAAAGGGGACTGATCGCACGCTTATGGTTCTGTGCGTGATTGAATTACGCACGGGTTTTCAGGCACTTAATTCAGGGTTGTCCGGGTATGGTCTCAAGAATGGAATGCAAGACTATTATTTCAGTCTGCATTCCGACTATATACTATTGCTTAGTATATAGCCTCCTTACGTTGGGATCTGAGCTACAAAGCTATTGTTTCAGCCTGTGTTCAACCATGTATAGTTGCATGGTCCCATGTCGAAGGGTTAAAAAAAAAGGTCAAGGGCTGACCAAACGAATTCGTGTACTTCGAGAGGGCGAAATGGGAGTGTCTACACCCATTCCTCTCCACTTTCACCTAACCTAGACCAATTCCATATGACCCAAGACCAGTTCATAGCAGAAGGATACTCAGCCTTAATAGACTCCATTGTGGGGGATATTAGGTATGAGTACATCCCTCTACTTGAATCTCCATAACCCTATCATTTTAACCATGCCCCTACCTCACCATTCCAACTAATTCCTCCTACCCATCCTCTAACCCAAGCCATACCTGACCCTCCCAAATCATTTCCCTCCTAACCTCTCTCCAATCCCAAATCCATACCAACATAGAAAACCAAGCCTCCCTTTAAAAAGCCTTAACTCCATCCAATCAACTCTTCAAACTTTTATCTCACCACCCCAACCACCCACACCTCCCCAGTCCCTACCCCTCCTCCATTCCAGCACCCTTCTACTCTGTGGAAACAGTTGATGCTGCCACCCAAACTGACTTTGACTCTGAAGAGCTGGCTATAGTCCCCCTTTCCACACCCTCAACCTTCACCCAAACTGAAACCACAAAGGAGGAGCTGATCTTGCCATACCATTCATTCCCTCCCCTTCCACCTACCCTGCTCCTGAAACTACTCTTGTATCCATATCTGTTCATGACCCATCTAACTGGGCCATTGTATCAGCTAACACAACCATCTTACCTCCAGCTCCCACCCTCACTGTTCACATGGATGCCAACCCATATCTGGCTAGGGAAGTGTGTCTGTTGGTCAGCTCTGTGAGAGAGAATGTGCTATAGACCTATGAAGAACAACTAGAACTGATGAAGGCGGCAAATTGGAAAAGGTTGGAAGCAGTCATACGTGAGCACCAGAAGGAGCTGAGGGCCATGTAAGAAAGGTTGGACAATGTTGTAACTGTGTATCAACTGTATGAGAGGAAAGCCAACCAATATGAAAGGTTGTATGAATCCTTATCAGCCACACTCATGTCTCTGGGTGTTAAAGATATACAACCTCCAGCAGAAGCCAAGGGAGTAAAAATTCAAAAGCCTACACTTCATAAGAGTAGTACCAAACTAAGGAAACCAACAGCTTTAAGGACAAAAGTTGGTGCTGCCAAAGCAGAAAATGTCAAGAAGGGCAAGGAGATGACTGCAAGAGACCCCATTGATTTAGACTTTGATTCAGACCACCTTTAAGAGTTACTGTAGTTAAATTTTTCGATTTTCTGTTATTGTTGTTTAAGGAATGTAAATAAATTGTGTTGTTTCTTGTAATGGTCATTGTATAAATTGTATTGTTGTTTTTATAATATATTAAATTGTGAATAAAATTTCTTTTTGTGCGAAACTGACATTGTGCTTAGTTTCCTTATTTTTTATTTTTTGTTACATGTCAATTTTTATTGCATGTGTCATTCTTTCCACACCCTACTGCCCTTATACATCACTGTTGAAATATTGAGGACAATGTTTATCTTAGGTTTGGGGGTATGGCAGGGTGGACCAATGAAGCAGTTAAATTTAGTGTAGAAGTGTAGGTAGATTGAAATAAATAAAGTTAATTCCCACCTAACCAATTGTGAACAAAGAAATTAAAACTGTGGCAGATATTTTTAAATTGAAATCCTTTAAAAATGTAACCCTTCCATGAAGTTGATATCAAGAATTTTTTTTTCACAATCAGTACTTAGTAAACCAGAGAGGAGAGAAAAAGGTGAGGATATTCCCCATGAGTTAAATTGAAGACCATACCCAGTGAGATTTGGGCATACCCAGTGAGTGATTCAATACTTTTTCACTAGAAGTTAGGCACCCCAAATCGAAACTATTTGGCAACACTCACAACACTAAGGAGATGACCTAAGGCCTTCATTTGGACAGTTTAAGCCTAAAAAGACCTACCCATTGAACTGCCCTTTGTTTACACTATTTAAGCTTTAAAATCTATTTTTCATTATCTAACACCATAGTACTTGAACCTAAACCTCATGACCTGATTCAGCCTTACCCTCACTCTGAGATTTCAGAAGGTACATGAGAAGATGTTGAAGATAAGTGAGCAAAATTCAACATTTGGTGGAAGGAGAAGAGAAGAAATCCATAAGAAGCCATGTGATAGTTGCATATGTGTGACATTTCATAAAAAAATAAAAATAATAAAGAAAGAGAGAAAGAGAAGTCAAAATAAGTACTTCATCAGAAAAAACTAAAAAAAAGAGAAGAAGTTAGCCACTTCAGATCTGAAAAATATTAAAGAAGATGAAGCTATGATGAAATGAAGAAGGTGAAGTCATGAATCACCTCCTACCTCTTAGTTGATTTCTCAGTTTTGAATCCTTTCTATCCCTTTTATTCTTTATAAACCTTAACCATAAGCCACTTTACCACCCATCTAAAAGACCTTAGTGATCCAAGGTGAAGTGAGCTGTCATGTGGAGATAAAAGGATGTCTAATTTATGGTGAAAAGAATATGAAGATGTCAGAAATTAGAAGTAATGCCTATGCTCATGCTTGCAAGCCTACTTGAGGACTGTAATTGATCTTGAGCTGCAATAAATTTGAACACCCTTAATTCATTTATTGACAGATAGCCCTAGTGAGGATTGGGTCTAAAATTAAATTTATTGGGGCATTGTTTAAATCCAATTTTTGAATTAATAGTGAGCTTAGTACTGATTTTCACTCACTACACTCTTGATATAAGCTAATTGGTTGTGATGGAAATACATGCTGATTTAAGTGTTAAAATGTTTGCATTTCTGTTTTAAACTCCTCTAAATTTGAAAGATTAAGGTGTGGAATTAACCTTTATGTGTTGATATCTGGCCTGCCACTGTTTGCACTATACTTAACTGTTTTATTAAGAAGTTTGTGGGTATCTTCACTGAAAACCCTTAGGAGACTTCACTCCTCTACTAAGGATCACCTAGGGGTTTAAAAGGCTTGATGCATAAGCTAAATGTATCTGTGCTCCCCACGAAAGTGGCATTTAAATTTTTTAGAATAATTGTATAATTTTCCCTTTGCTCGAGGACTAGCAAAGATTAGGTTTGGAGTGTGTTAATCTCTGAATTATGCTACTTTCCACCTCTTAACCTAGCCTTTAATAGACCTTTGAGCTATTTAATAACTAATTTTTAAGTGTGTTTATGTAGTTAGCAATAATCTGTAACTTAGTGCAGCAATCCATATAATAAATGCCATGAAGAAAGAAATGAGAGTCCAACATTGAAGTTGATGGAACGACAGTGATTGAATAGTAGTGGTCCCCACCATGTGAGCTATTCAGCATACCCTAGACCCCTAGAAGTTCTGTAGTGAAAGAGAAGTGGGACTCACACCTAGTGGAGTGTTGCAGCAGACTGTGCATACCGCAAAGAAGAAAAAACTTGAGCTCAAGCAGCTCTGAACCTACCTCTAGCAGTTCAAAAGACTGCTGCAGCATCCACTCGAGTTGTCTCGAGTAGATGGACCTTCGAAAATTCCAGCTTGAGCAGTACTCGATCATGTTAATGCTGAACATACCATATACTCGAGCAGTTCAGAACCTGTTGAGCATACAACACCTTCAAACTTCACAGTCGAGCAGTTGCTGAACAAAGTCGAGTAGATCAGAGACCTTCAAAGCAACCAGTCAAGGCCTTTAGATCCTACTTGTTAGCAACAACTCGAGATTCCTTCAGAATATAACCATCCACTCGAGTAGATCTTGTTTCATACCTTGAACCTGTCGAGACTCCTTCAGAAAGAACCCTAGCCACTCGAGAACCATTCAGGAGCACTTTAACCACTCGAGATCTACTCGAGTTTTATAGCCTAAAGCTCCATCCCGTCAAACCTCGGGTTTCAGCTGCTATTTACAGATCTCAAGGGCATTTGTGGAAATTCCACAGCCCATGGGGAACATTTCCCAATGTGTTGTGCATTTTCTAACTGTTGAGGGGAATACTTGGCTGCAAATGAGCCACATCAGTAGAATCCTAACTAATTTGATTCTCTTCTCTGATTGGCCAAGGCAAAAAGCTACTTTATGGATTGTATATATAGGATGTAAAGTATGCAAAAAAGAGGGCATCTGAGGCAAGGGAACAAGTCAAGATATTCTTGCCTTAGTTCATCTTTTAGGGTTAGGTCATCTTTTTCTTTCTTCTTTCCTTAGCTCAGTAATGTTGGGCTAAATCTCTGTAATAGTTAGGGCTGATCTAAGCTGTAAAAGGACTGTGTATTAGCATTGTAAAGGGTCTAGAGTCTTGCAGAGACTGTAGCCTTGAGGGCAGACCATTGTAAATTCCTTTTTAAGCAAAGAAAAGTTGTTTTTACTGTTCCATTCAATCTGTAATGTTGTTATTTTGGCTTTTAACCCCCATGACTAGAGTATATCCATGGGATATCTTATGACCATTTAAGTGGATAGGATATAGCCCTAGGACTAGTCCATATCTCAGGGTTGAATTGGATTCTTCTACCTTGCATTTGAGCTTGTAGCCAAATGAAGGACAGCTGCAGATCCAACTCTTGCTCTACCTTTCCATGTCTTTTTCAATGAAAATCAGTCCCTAGCTATTACTTCCCACAGTTTCTATTTATTTTACCACACCATTTCCATCCTTCTCTAAAACCCCTTTCTTTTATTGTTGTTTTTTATTCTTATTTGTTACTTCTGCTTTTAGTTTAGTGACACCCGAAAAACTCCCTCTTTACCTTTCTTTCCAAGTTTAGGTTTAGAACTACCAGATCTGTAGCAAATCTGGAGATCTACTATACTATTATATTTATATCTTAAATCCCTATGGAACAAACTCTTACTTATCAAAACTTGTTATAACAGCCCTGGATCTTGCAGGATTGTGGTTGTTTTGGATTGTAATCTATTCCATCTTCTTTTTCCCTTTTATTTTATTTTTGCCCTCCTTCATTTATGTCATATTTTGACCAATTTTATTAATAAAAAGAACATAAGCAAGCAAAAAGCAACAACAGGTACAAGGTAGCTATTCGACCGGTCGAAATCTACTTTCGACTGGTGCACTGCAGAAACCTGGTGCTGCTATGTATCTTCCTATGTGAGCATCCTGACCGATCTAAATCTGTTTTGACCAGTCAAATCTTGTTAGAGAACTCTATTCTCAGCCCAAATTACATTGAACAACCTAAAAGATTAGAATTAATAATTTTACAATTGCTTGGGTTGCCTCCCAAGGAGCGCTACGGATGCGTCGATAGCTTGACAATGTCAAAGCGCTCATCAAAGCTTTGGAGAATCAGAGGAAGACGACGTCTCTCTAGCCATTGCTTCGCCTTTCCGAACATCAACTAATCGCGTAGGCAATCGGACCTCCTCTCTTTTAAAAATTGCAGTTAGCACCTAAATGTGAGTAGCCAGAACAACTAGAGAATCCGTGAGAGCGCGTAGTAAATGCTCGTGGTGTTGGCTCTATTGCTACCAAGTTCGGACTGTCAGTAGCAAAGCCTCCCCCCCAAGAATTATTCTCGCAACGCGAATGATGTTGCTGTCCCATAAATGGTAGAGCATGTATTGGCCTGAAAGGATGATTATTTCTCAACATCCCTTTATGTTGTCGGGACAGACTTGGGTGGTTCCTCCAGGTTGGATTGTAAATATTTACACAACCATAATTATTATCCAAATGCTGGAAGAAGCATGCAGCAGCTTGATGATCTGGGATACTGTGGAGGGTCATAGGGGCAGCAGGGTACACAAGAACCTGTTGGGCATGATTCTGGTTAAGACCACGAACCTCACTTCCTTGTGATGTTGGGTGCGATTTTATTCCCAACATGGACTGAAATTTTATCTTCAAAAGTTTGAACTTTGGATGAAAAGTCATCCTGGATTTCAGGTTGTACAACCCTCCTCGCTTAATAGTTGTGCTTCTTAAAATCTCCGCTCCAATCCTAGTCGGTGCCAGGTGCGACATCGATTCCACACTGAGGGTCCATGTAAATATTCATTCATCTGTTGCCATAAATGAGAGGAACATACCCCCACATATATCATCAATCCATTGCCGGGTTTGATCGTTCAAACCTTCATAGAAACTGAGCACCAATTCCCAGCACGAAACCCCATGATTGGGGCAACCCAACATTAGCTCGTTGAAGCGATTCCAGCATTCAGCAAACGACTCTTCCGAAATTTGGTAATACGCAATTATTATCTTCTGGAATTGATTCATCTTACAAGTTGGGAAATACTCATGAAAAAATACATATCGTAACTCCTCCCAACTAGTAATCGAGTCTATGGGCAAAGAGTGTAGCCACTGCTTCGCCCTGTCCCTTAGTGAAAATGGAAAAAGCCTCAACCGAGTGGCCTCTTCTTATAAGTTTTTAATTTTAAACAAAGTGTCGATTTCTAGAAAGCTCATTAAGTGTATATGGGGATCTTCATAGCCATTCCCGTGGAAAATAGGAAGTAGTTTAATCACGTTGGGCTTGATCTCAATGAACCCATCACCGGTGGCTATAGGTACTCGAATACACGAGGGAGGTGCCAGATTGGCAGGCATATAATACTCCCACAAAGTGAGTGACTAGAATGTTTAACACTCTGACGTTGTGAGAAGAACAAGAGCTAGCGTGAGTATGTCGGCTCGTTCTCTCAAAGCAAGGTTTGGGCTTTGAAAATAAAGAGGAGAACCACAGCCACACCTTGACCAAGATAAAAACTAAAAATAAAATTAATTAACAAAATTTCTGAAAACTGGGAGCACGTACCTAAGCCTCTCACAGCGTCCCGTAAGAAACCTTTGGTGTGTTAACGCCTTCAATTTTTCAAACCTAAAAATAAAAATAAACATACTGTAGTTAGTATAATGACACAAAATTATAGCAAAACAAAGATCAAATAAGAAATAAAGATGAAATCCCCAACAACGATGCAAAAAACTTGATCGTCTTAAAATTTAACCTCGTAAGTGCACAAGTTTAGATGTACTTGGGCGAGTACAAGGGTGTCAAACCATAGGGATTTGTTGTTTGTCTCTCATTTAATTCTATTTTACGAAATACTTTATAGCATTAGATTCTTAAATTAAATAAAGAAATCTACATAGTTTTGGTAATAAAGAGAAGAAAGCAGACTGGAATCGAATCTCTCTTGGATTCCAAATTCGTATAATAACAAACCCTATTTCTTTTCTATCATGAATCCCTGGTACCCCCTGCTGGTGTGCGCTTTTTCTGGGTTCCTCTCGGTCCCCGTTGAATCAGTGGCTCCAATTCTGTACAAGTGGACTCTAGCGATGTGGCATTTGGAATGTTAAAAATAAAGGAGTTTTCTAGGAAGGTTCCTAGTTCATTGCGATCGCCAGCTGCAGATATCTATCGACGCTGCAACACGTCACTGGTCACGCTTTAAGGAGAGTGGGGGCTTGTAGGTTGAACTCCTTTACTGAATCATCCGCAGGTGAACATCAGCAGCTGTGGGTTGCCTTTAGTCTAATTGGTTTGGTTTTCCTATTCCTGTTGAGATTTTAGTAAACTTGGTCTCCTAATCCTATTGGGAGTCTGATTAAGAAAGGGTCTCCTAATTCTACTAGGAGTCTAATTTAAGAAAAGGTCTTTCGATTCTACTAGGAGTCTAATTAATTTAAATATCTTAATCCTATTAAAAATCTAATTAATTAAATCTCTTAATCTTATTAAAAGTCTAATTAATTTAAATGTCTTAATCCTATTAGAAAAATAATTAATTAAGTCTCCTAATCCTACTAGGAGTCTAATTAATTTAAATATCCTAATTTTAATTAGAAATTAAATTAATTAGAAAAAAGGGGTTTGGGCTATCTATGCTAAGGAGGATTGGCCTCGTTCCCGAGTACCCTCCATAAGCTCCCTTGGGCAAATCGGGTGACTGAGATTGAAGATAAATTAGATTTTAGATCGTAAAATAGTATTTTAGGCTTTTCAGAGTCGATTTCGAAGTGATAATTATGAATTAAATTATGAACAAGAATTATAGAAACTAAAATTAATATTTAGGATTTTTGGAGGTATTAAAATAGGGAATTAAAATCATAATTTAAAATTTTAGGACTGAATTCGGGTCCAAAATCAGAAAATCAGACCGTATAATTAAGGACTGGTTCTAAAGTCTAAGACCTAGAACCAAAGATTAATGATAGGACTCGAGATTAAGATTTTAGAATGGAATTAAAGCCTAGGATCGGTGCGTCGGATTAAGGACTAGCTCTAGAAACAGAGGACTAGAACCAGATATAGAGAATTATGGTCTAAAAAGGGTGCCACGGTCTAAGATTGAAAATTAAAACTAATAGAACTCCTAAATCTAGAGACTAGAAGTTATGGTCATGAATTAAAAAAATTAAATCCTTACCAATGGTCGGGGCTGCAGAGAGAAATCTCAAAGATTCGAAGCTTGAATCTCGAAATCATGACTAGGTTGCTCTATGGGTTTGTCCTCGGAGTTCTCTGGTTTCGAAATCCCAAACAAAATCCGTTCTCTCTCAAAAGTTGTCAGCCTCTTCGTCCTCTCTTGGGTCGAAATTATAAAAAGCTTTTATAGGTTTTTTTCTAATTAAACGCCCTGTTTCAGGCGTTTAATAAAATTGCGCATTGGTTTCCCGACGCTTAATCTCTTTGAGTCGGTCATTGACTCAGTGAGCGACCGGTTGACTTGCTCAACGAGTTTCCTAGTCCTAATAGCATTAGAACTAATTGCGCGCCCATTTTAGGGTGCGTAATCCAATTAAGCGCCACTCTCGAAGCATTTAATCAAGGAAGCTTAGGGGTCAAGGACAGTGAAGCTAGGCCGGGCGTAGACCAATTACGCGTCAATGCTGTGGTGCTCAATCTGATCGCGCGTCTGATTTCAAGCGTGTGATCGAGTCTCAAGATGGTCTGGGAAAGAAAGTTTGGCCTGAAAGGGGGATTGATTGCGCGTTTGTGGTTTGGAGTGCAATCGAATTACACGTGGGGTTTCAGGCACTTAATTCAAGGTTGTCCGGGTCTGGTCTCTAGTCTGAAATGCAACACTATTATTTTAGTCTGTATTCTGACTATATACTATTGTTTCAGTATATAGTCTCCCTATGTCGGGATCTGAGCCACAGAGCTATTGCTTCAGCCCGTGTCTAGCCATGTACTATTATTTCAGTGCATGGTTCTCACGTCAGGGTTATGAGGTTAAAGGTTGACCGAACAAATTTGCATATTCCGAGAGGGCAAAATGGGGGTGTCTACAGATGCCCCTCTTCGACATGCTCTTGCGAAGTAAGAACGCGTCGAAGAAGTAAACACCCCTCATTCAAGGTGTCTTCTCGTTTCTCTTAGGAATTTACAAATGTAAATTGGGAATGCTAACATGACATGCTTGGCTTTCTAATCTATCAATACAAGCTAAAATGGAGCATTTGAAGGGCAAATGGTAGCTGTCGAAGGGCACATTTTGGGTCTGTGGGTACATGGCGCATCCCGCCACATGGCGCGAGCAAACAGAGGGATTTTACGTAATCGAGGTATCGAGGTGTCAATCAAATATCCAAAACAAAGGTTCAGGGATCGATAATAATAAAATGAAGTATCATGTAATATCAAAGGCTTTTGCAAATAATGTCAGACCGGGCATGTCATTGCTTACACCAATGCGCGTCAGGCGTTCCTTTCTCAATAGGCATTTGTAAGTTCTTAGATTAAATATACTCAATATTCAGTTTCCCTAGGGGAATATCTGGTTGGGCTGGTAATTGAGGTGGGGGTCTTGTGAGGTGTGCTCAATTGAATTCTGTGCAGTGGCGCGTGCGCTTTATTCATCTGGAGTCAACCTCTAAGTTGGGAATTCTAGTGCTAATGTGTCTGAACAAATGATTCTATGTAGTAGAGTATGCACTCGATCCAATTCTGCGTAATGGGTATGCACTTGATTGCGAGTTTAGGGGTCGATAAATTAGGAATTCTAGTCCTAATGTGGTTGAACTAATGATTATGCGCAGTGGAAAGTGCGCTTGATCCAATTTTGTGTAGTGGGATATGCGCTTGATTGTAAGTTTAGGGTGGTCTTAAGAGTTAAAGGTCAGGTTTAAGTGTAATTTATTGTGCGCGAGTGATGGGGCGCTTAATCAGTTTTTTTTTTGGAGTATTTAAAGAAAGGTGGGTTGGGTCTATTTATCTTGTTGCTTTATTCTTCTTTTCTTCTTTTTTTTTTATTTTTTTTTTGTAAGGGGATTTTAAAAATTGGGTTTGAAAATTTGAAATTTTAGGGATTTTAACTTAAGATCAATTCGGTAGTAAAATAGTGAAAAATGTGGCTTCCGAGATGTTGCTGAGCAGATCCACCGGTACGGGATTTGTGGTCCCGACTGTTGTTGTGGTTGTCAAGACAACACTTGGCATGCCGGATACTCCGTCTAACCTTCTCGGCTAGTACTGATGATTGTCTCTTATGGGAGGACTACAGTGATTCGTGAGTTGAGAGAGACGGGTTTTGAAAACATTTAACTTAATCATAGCTAACTATATATTTACGAGGAATATCAAGTAAAACAAAAAAGTAGGTAGTACTTACCCAGGGGTGATACTTTCCTGTGTTGTGCATAGCTTGTGCAGTTCTTGGTGGTGTCATGAGTTGTTAGGGATGGTACTGCGATGGGACTTTGGAGCTTTCTTCTCTTCGGGTTCACTATGGTAGCGGTTGGCAGTTGTCATGTGATAAAATGTCTTGGAGGAATGATGTCGTGATGGGACCTGGGGATTTCTTCTCTTTCTTTGGGTGCGTCCTGGGTGAGTCCTGGTGGGGCATGGGGATCAATTCGGGAGAGAGAGAGTCCTTTACCTTAGCGAAGGGACATGATCGAGCTTTCGCTCTTTTTATCGTACGGCGTGGCATGTGTTGTCTAAGCTTTTTCTCTTTTTTAGGTAGTGATGTTCGCGATGAGATGTCGACTGAGTGTAATTAGCGGTGGCGTGCTGGTGGGATATTTGCGCGACGGGACATTGGCATCTGGTTAATTTATTGTGATGGGAGTGGATATTGAGGTGGTATTGCACATGTACACATTATCACGATGGGGATGGGTGCTATTGATGCTTTTTTCTCATGCAAAGGGTACGCGATGGAACTGGTGAGTAAGTCTTTGTTTTTTTTTTTTTTTTTTTTGCCAGAACAACATGTGAGGCTACGCGATGGGACAAAAGAAGCTTGACCACAATGCGATAAAAAGGGATGAGGGCGTGGATTTCATCCAAAGTCCGGTATTGCGCGCCTATTTTAGGTTGCTCAATACGATTGCACCTATTTTCAAGCGTGCGATCTCAGGCTTGAGGGGTTGTCTACGCACGTGGGAGTGGATGTGCAATTGTATTATGCGTTATAGTATAAGCGCGTGATCGGAGCATCACTAGGTCAATGTGCGGATGACCTTTCAAGTCATGCGGTGGAAATGTGTCATTTGATAAATTTGTGCGGTTCATAAAGTGCGCGCGATCGGAGCGTCGCGCCATTGGCGCGGGCAATGGCTTATTTACGCGCTTTGGTTAAGGCGCACGATTTTAATTGTGCGAATCATGTGTGGTGCGTGACTGAGTTAAGCACACGTGTTTGGGCGAGTGATTAAGTCCGTACTCTATATAAGCGATAGAGATTTCATCTGTGTTTCATTCTCTGGTTTAGTCTCGAGTTTTGACCTTTATCTGTATATTTTGTGTTTTGAAATTCGTGTTTTAGCTATATCGGGTGATCCAACCATCCAATTGGGATGTCGTTTCTTCCTATAATCCTTATTTTATGTGATCTCTGTCCCGAGGTGATGCTCGTGGACGGCATTGTTCTGGGAATGGGCGGTATTAGGAATGAGTCTGTTTGTCTTCACATCGATCCTTTTTAGGGAGCAGTGAAGGCAGCGTTGAGGAGGCGGTAGTGGAGGAGGTGAAGATAATGGAAGAGGAGTAAAAAGTAGAGGGATGTGTTTCCCAACCAATGCTCCCTGAAGTCTCCGATTGGACGCTCCAAGCGAAATCTGCTCCTCGCTTTATCTCCGTTTTGAACCCAGTCTTCATTTTGGGTTGTAGGTTAAAGTTTTAGGATTTTATTTTGGGTTGTAAATTCATGAGGTATGCCTCCGGTGATACTTGTAAAACTTTTGAGTTATGAATAAAGGGGCATTTTTTTATTTTGTTTTGTTTGTTTGTTAGCTGATTAGTTGGATTTATCTGAGACTTAGTTTTGGTTTAGCTTAGGATTCATTCTGAATTTATTCAGGGCTTATCTCGAGGTTAATTTGCTTTATTGAGCTCGGTTTAGAGGGTTTACTTAGTTCTGTTTGGTTTGTTGGGGGCATTTTTTTTTGTCCTAAACCAGTCAAGGTCTCATTTTAGATAATTTTTTTTATTTAAAGTTTTGTCTGGTTTAAGGTTTGATTTTAACTTGAGTTTTGGTCTTTTGTTGGATTCAACATGAGGTTTAAAAGGTGTGAGTTTTCAAAGGTTCTAGATGGGTGTTAAATGTTTAAATCAAATTAGTTTATCTAGGCTTGGGGAGATTGATGTTTCTTAGGGGGTTAAGTGTTGTGTAATTATTGGTTCATCTGAGTTTGTCATGGACTATGATCTTCTAAAGGGGGGTATGTGTTTGGTTTAGATTCAATTAGATGAGAAAGGTTTAAAGGTGTGAAACTTATCATTTGGTAATTCAGGAGGTATAGTTTATAAATGTGTGAGCTAAAAGTTTTGGGTTCTTGTTGTTTTGAATTTTGTTCCAAGTTTTGGGATTAAAAGTTTTGGGGCATTGTTTTTTGTTTTATTTTAGGGCACCTTTTTTTGTTCATTAATGTCTTTTCTTTCTCTCTATCTTGTATCCCGAGTATTGAACCTAAGGAGTTATGATTATTGCGTGGATTATTGAGAATGGACAGGATTGGGAATGCAAGGTAGCAGTCGAATTGCTGTCATGCTAAGGGAAGAGGGGAAGATGGGATTTTTGTTTTCCCGAATAAATCCAGATTCGGGCATTTACCCGAACGTGCAGATTTTAAGTTTCTTATTTTAAGTTGTATATTCAGAGGGTATGCCCTCGGTGTATTTTATAATTATTTTATTTATTTATGGAGTAATTATATTTTTCTTTTCATTTGTGGCAATTTCTATTCAGTAAATTTTGGTTTATTTGGTAGCTTGCTTCGATTTGTTTATCTATTTAACTTTTTTGGCCTGATCTTATTTATTTATTTTGATCTGGGGTGCTCTGGGAGTAGTTTTTTTTTGTTTAGTTTAGTTTAGTTTCAAGTGAATGGATGATGGGGGGGGCATTTTTTTTTAAGTTTTTCTTTAGTCTTGGTACTAGTTGGAGTGTGTAGGTGATGTTGGGGCATGTTTTTCACATTTAGTTTTTGGTTTGGTCTAGTGCATTTTCTTTTAGTTATCGGGGTGAATATTTTTTAAAGTTTGAATGCTTTGGATCAGGCTTAACAAGGGTGTGGTTTCGGCTAATAATTAGTGTCGGAGATCACTTATTTTAGGCCTGTGAACAAGTTGTCCTGGGCATTTTTTCTTCTTTGTGTTTCTAGGGAATTGCGCGCTTCACTCCTAACACACAAATTAATTGCGTGCCAGATGGTGGACGCGCGTTCAGAGCATCTGAGCATTATTAAACGCCAGTTTTTGGTCGTTTGATTGGTATAAATGCATGATATCGGGCGCGTGATTAGGGCGGTGTCTGGTCACTGCACGGGTGACCATTAGCATTCGTGCCCCACTGTGTCGACGCTTGAAGCGCTTACGCGCTTAATAGGCTGCGCACAACTAGGTGGTCGGGTTAGTTTGAGCGGGCGATGATTAGTTTGCACGCTTAAGACCGATTGTTTGATCCGAATTAAACATGGTGAGAATGGTGCGTGATTAGTTTGTGCGCCTGGATTTACACGCGCGATTCAGTTGTTCCCTATAAATAGTTCAAAACTTTTCATTTTCGTCGCGCGATTCGTGTTAGTCTTTGATTCTCTGTTTCCCTGCTTTTTTGTGCTTTAATTTTTATATTTTCGTGATATCTTGCTATCCGGCCATCCGTTCCGAATGTCGTTTCTTTAATTTTCTTTAGTTTTTCGAGCTCTTTGTTCTAAGATGGAGTTTGAGGGTGGTGGTAGGCACGATATTACTATTTCTGAGTTAGAGAGGATGTTAGAGGCGGAGATAGGTGAGACTTTCGAGGCTCGGACCGACGTTGTCGGAGAGGTGGATGTTGGGGAGGTAGTTAGAGAGGAGGTATTGGAGGTTGACCAGTCGGTGGTCAGGGAGGAGATGCTCGAGATTGAGCAGGGGGGGCATTGAGGATGAGGGTGAGAGGGTTGATGGTGTGATACCTAAGGGTGAGAGAGCTGAGGGTGCAGTTGCGGAGCACCAGCGTGAGGAGCATCGAGATCGCAGACACTTCCCACTGGAGGATTTCTTCACTCGAGGCTGGGTAAGCATCCATGAGCAAGAGTTCTTTCATTTTCTTAGCCACTTAGGCTATGACATAAGTTTATTAGGATCTAGAAATCCTTCTAATTTATGTCAAAATTGCATTGATCCTGGGTTGTGTGCTCACTCATGCATCATGACGGCATCTAGAGATAGGTCATGTTTCTATTCAGTTGCCCTTATCATGCTCTGTGTGTTTAGGGCATATTTGACTTACTTTTTAGTTCTAAATTCATTTGTCTTTCATCATAGGTGTGTGATAGTCTTACTATTATTGCTTATGTTTTGTTCAATAGGAGCCCTCACAGCTGGCTGTCAGCTCAGCATGGGCCGAGTCTCATACTTGGTATCGTGCCTTGCAAGAGTTTCAGTGGGCGCAGCTGGTATCTTTTAGTTTTGGACCGATCCTGGAGCTGGAGCCCTTTCAGGTCGATCGTGGCCTGATCATGGCGATCTTAGAGAGGTGGAGGGAGGAGCATCAGGCACTTCTATTTCTAGTAGGAATGATATTACCGACTCCAAAGGACTGGGTCTGTATCACCAATCTTCATTTCGAGGGCGAGCCGATCACAATTATTTGAAGGTGTGTGAGGATATTTTGGGTGTGCAGTATAGGTCGAGCGGCTCGGGGCCAGGTGTAGTTCGAGTCACTTGATTTTTCGATATGTTTGTGAGTGGCTTCATCCCCCCGAGGCGCCATTCGAAGGCGAAGGCAACTTATGAGGTGCGTTGTGTGATAGTGGCGGGTCGGGAGCCTGTGGTGGAGCCGAGGTTGGCTGCGAATAGGGTGCTCCGAGCATTCTTGATGCTCTTCCTTGGTGTGGTACTCTTCTCTTCTTCGATTCGGGGATGCGTCACCGGTTATTTTTTATGGTTCTCGGGGACTTGGATCGAGTCCCCATCTATGCGTGGGGTGCAGCCGCATTGGCGCATCTCTATGAGCAGCTTTACCATCAGGGACAAGGTGTTGCATCGATCGGAGGTTTCCCTCCCTTCCTCCAGGTGAGTTTTAGTTAATTAATGTCATAGTGTCTCTGTTTGGTTAATTTTTTATCGTAGTGACGATCTCAGTGTTTCTTCTTGTGTGTCATTGTTGTTGTTGTTATTTTTCTTTTCAATTTTGGGCGTATAATCATTTTACTTTTCTTCGTCCGGGAGTTCTGTTGGAGGTGACATTCACGTTCCCGCGGATGCACGTGTGGAGGGAGGCGTTGAGGGGTCACCGTTGGTCTTCAGATCTTCAGACCGCACGCGGTCTCTTTGAGGATATGCACGCTGGGTAGGTATAGATCGTCATGTGTACATTTTTTTTGTTTCGTTTTAGTCTTTTAGGATCTGAGTCTTCTTTGAGGGGTCGACTCGTTTGCATGGTTGTAGGTGATTTGGAGGTCGTATGCAGACGTGCCCGTGATTCAGTCTGGCCTGCAATTCTTCGATGTGGACATATGGGTCCATTGTTTTGAGAGGGTGGAGAGGATCCACACATCTCGAGGGGTGCGATAGCTAGGGCTCGCTCAGGGAGTCCCTCCAGAGATTCGCAATCGAGTGGCGAAGAGGATGACTGGCCCTCCTGTTGTCAGATTTTTTATTTACCAGTGTGTGCTTGCTTATTGTATGGTGAGAACAAATAATAAGAACAATGTAAAGCAAAATAAAAGATGAAAACATCACAACTAAAGTAATCCTAAGCTTGCAAGATCCAGGGCTATTGTAGCAAGTTTTGATAAATAAGAGTTTGTCCCACAGAGAAGTTGATCTAAAACCCAAAATGGGCTATAATAGTAGGCGTCCAGATCTGACTACAGATCTAGCAATTCTAAAGAAAGGGAGTTGGGTGTCACGCCTACACTAAATTACCTAAAGAAAGAAATGAAGTGCAGTCCTATCCTAAGAAAGGGTTATAAAGAAGGGGATGGTGTGTGTTAAAATAATGATAAAAGGGTGAGAAATAAGCAGCTTAGGTTACAGGTTTATTTAGTTATGTAACTCAAATTTAGGTCTCTCTCTGTAGCAAGTCCTTGCCAAGGTGCTATTACTAACTTCAACAAGGTGGAAATATCCAACTTAACCCATGCCATTTGGGGTAAATCCTAAATGTATGCTATAGCATGAACAGAACTACAGATAAATAGGAAAATAACAGATTGAGTAAGCTTTCAAACAAAGATTCCATTGATCCGGTGTCATTAACAATGAAATCCCTCAAGGCAGCAGCCTTGTCCAGAACAGCTCAATACCGAATCCCAATGTTTACTGAACTATTACAAAACTTAAATAAAACTATACATAAATGCTTACCAAAGGTTTAGCCAACAAGTGCTGAGCTAAGAAAGAAAAAAAAATGGAAAAAGAGGTGATCAAACCCTAACCCTAACCCTAGCCTGCTTGAGCTCTCAGCCGTTAGAGGTTGAAGGAGAAGGAGAATGATGGTTTTCTAAGTTACAAGTGCAGCTTATATACTTAGTCCCAATGTTGTGGCTAAGAGAAGAGTGAAACCGTAATTCTTTCAAGCAGATGTGACACTGTTACAACCCTTGGATGTATTGGAATGCGTACATCAAAATCCATGCTTCAGGATGTGTGCCCTAGACCAGGGGAAATCCCCAAAAGGTCCTTGAGTTAGGGTTGAGAAGTGGAGAGCCCGAGCTTCGCGAGGCCGGCTTCTGGGCATTATTTTTGTCGCGCAGCTTGTAGAGTCTTCACGGGGTAGAGTTTGGCTTTAAATGCTATTGTCTCCCTCATAAGGACTTCGAGTGATCACGCAATTGCTTTGGCTTTGAATGTACTCACGCAGAAGAGCTTCAAAAACTCTAGTCGCAAGGTACTCATGCAGATAGACTTTAAATCTTGCTTAGTTTTAGGTTAAGCTTCTAGGCGCGCGAGAGATGTGCGAGATCTGTGCGAGAGAACTTCTAGGTGTCTCTCTCTTCCAGAGCCACATGAGAACTTCGCGAGTTAGCTTTGGTTCCTTGTACATGTTGGACTCGCGAGTAGCTGCGCGTGATTGCTCTAAGGCTTGATCTCCGCGAGAGTTGTGTGAACAATGTTTCTAAAGGTTTAAGGCGCAAGATCCTTGCGAGGTCTTTAAGCACTTGCTCTCAGCTGAACTATGCGACCGTTGTGCGAGGGGACTTTGCCAGTGATTTGAACTTCACGAGGTTGCACCTCAGCTGTGCGAGATAAGGCATTGGTTCCTCTGCTATAGTGCACATGTTGCTGTGTAACTTCCTCTACTCTCATCCAAACATCTTTCATCTGCTGAACTTCTTTGGTCCGTTTTGACATGCAAAGCAGTCACCAAGGTGTGTACTACCATGGTGTTCCATCACTTTCTAGTTCAGCTGTCATCTTTTGCTTGAATTCTCTCTCTTCTTAGCACCAAAAGCATAAACTTTGTGTTAAGCTGGATATTTTATTCTTAACTATAAAACAAGCTAAAAAGGAGTTATTAGTGACCTTCAAGGTCTAGCAAAGGCTAGGTTAAGAAGTGAAAAGTGGTACTTTTCAGTGATTAACACACCCCCAAA
Organism: Chloranthus sessilifolius; assembly: GCA_021018995.1. Classification (NCBI taxonomy): domain Eukaryota; kingdom Viridiplantae; phylum Streptophyta; class Magnoliopsida; order Chloranthales; family Chloranthaceae; genus Chloranthus; species Chloranthus sessilifolius. Next base: position 83,834,594 of record CM037590.1, on the reverse strand, counting down.
CCTAATCTTTGCTAGTCCCTGAGCAAAGAAAAATTTAAACAGCTACTCTAAAAATGTAAATGCCACTTCCGTAGGGAGCACAGATGCATTTAGCTTATGTATTAAGCCTTTTAAACCCCTAGGTGATCCCTAGTGGAGGAGTGAAGTCTCCTGAGGGTTTTCAGTGAAGGTACCCACAAACTTCACCATTAAAACAGTTAAAAATAGTGCAGTCAATGTTAAACGAATTTAAATAAATGAAGCTTCATTCCACACCCATTCTTCAAAAGTCAGAAGAAATTACAGCAGTAATGTAGCCCTTTAAAACTCAAAATCAGCAGGTGTTTGCATCACCACCACTCATTTCACATCAAAAATTCAAAGTATAAAAATCAGTACCAAGCTTACCTTAAATTCAAAAATTAGGTTGGATACAACCCCAATGAAATTAAAATTCAGACCCAATCCTTACATGGGCTATCTCTCAACAATGAAAATCAAAAGGGTCTTCACATTCCATCAACCCAAGAGCAGTTACAGCCCCCAAATGGGTCTGCAAGCAAGAGCATAAGCAAAGCTTCTAATTTCTGACATCCTCATGACTTTTCACCATAGATAGGACACTCCCTCATCTCCACATGACAGCTCATTTCACTTAGGATTGATGGATTGTAATGTGCCTTATGGGTGAGGTTTATATCGAATAAAGGGATAGAATGGATCAGAATTGAGAAATCAACAGGGTAGGAGGTGATTCATGACTTCACCACCTTCATTTCAGCACTACTTCATCTTTCTTGACATTTTTCATATTCAAAGTGGCCAACTTCTTCTCTTCTTTTCAATTTTCAGATGAAGTACTTTTCTTGATTTCTTTTTTTTTTTTTATGACAAACTGCCACATAAAAACCACTAATACACTATTCTTCATAAGTTGCTTTTCTTCTCCTTTCACCAAATGTTGGACCACTCTCACTATCTTTAATTCTGTTTCCTTTATCTACTGAATTCTCAGAGTGAGGGATAGGTTGAATCAGGTTATGAGGTTAAGGTGCAAGTACTCCGATGTTTGTTGAAGAAAAAAATTAAGATTTTCAAAGCTCAAAGAGTGTAAGCAAAGGGCAGCTGAATAGGGAGGAAATTTTAAGCTCAAACTATTCAAATGAAGGTCTTGGGTCATTTCCTTAGGGTTATGAGTGCTATCAATCAGTTTTGATTTAGAGGTGCCTAACTTCTAGTGAAAAGTGATTGAATCAATCAGTCCTTAGAGCAGAAAAATGCCAAAAACACTCTTCAAAAGAAAATGATAGTCCCAAATCTCACTAGGTATGGTCCTCAAATTAACCTATGGAATGTATTTTTACCTTTTTCTCTCCTCTTAGGTTCACTAAGTACTAACTGGAAAAAAATTCTGCTGTTAGCTTCATAGTGGTGCAAAGATTTTAAAATTTTTAGTTTCAAAATGTCGGCAAAAAATTTAACTTTTCACAAATTTCCTCATTCTAACAAGTTAGGTGGGAATTGACTTTATTCATCCCAATTAAACCAACACTACTGCACTAAAGTTAACTATTCTATTGGCAAGACTACCCTGCCGCACCCACAAACTTATGAGGAGCAGTGTCCTCACTGGTTCAAAAAGAAGAGGGTATATGTAGCAGGGAACAAATAAAAAGAACACTAAACGAAAGCAAAGAAAAGCAAGACACAAGGCACACAAAAAACTAAAATAGACAAACTAATTATGAAACAGAAAGCAAGGCAAACAAAATAGAACTAAAAGAGAAGTTCATTTGGAAAAGGAACAGGTGTACAATGCAAGGGAAGAGGGATCTACAAAAAGTGAATCCTATCTAAGTACATGTGCACATTTAATCATCTAATTGTCTGTTGGTTCATCCTTAATTTTTATTCCTTTGCTTTATCTTTCTCCACAGCAGCAGCAGCTTCTTATGCAGGATAGGCAGTATCAGAAGGTACTCCCCCAGTCAATTGAGCAAGTCTCCTTTCCAAGATTTCAGTCTTCTTTTCAATCAATTCAGTTCAGGTTGCATAGAGCTCCCTGATCTCCTTTGATGTAACCAACCTTTTCTCTAACCCATCAGCCCTCATCTTTTCTATTGCAGCAATCATCTTCTCCTGTGTAGCCATACGCTCTTGAGCTTCATATAGAAGTAGCATTCGTTTCCAGCCCTTTGCTATTCTCTTTATTTATATTTCAGACTCTAACTTCATTAGATAAATCTTTGCTTCATAAGGCCCCCTGATTGAAGTTCTAATATCAGCCATCCTTCTAATAATGTCCTTTTTTAGGTAAGGATTGCATTTTATTGCATGAAGGAGGGTAGAGTAAGGGGGTATGGAAAAGGAAGAGGCATTAATCAAGGGTTGTTCCTCACTTGAAGAAGGGCCAACCAGAAATGGAAAGGGGGTGGGCTGAGGAATTTCAGATGGAGGTTGAGGTTGGGGCTCCAGTTCAGGTTCTATTTGGAATGACTTGGAAGAGGTATGTATTAAATCATCCACATCTGTCGTAGCATTAGAGGTAGCTACAACAAGTAGGATTTCTGGGATAGGTTCAGGTTCAGTTAGTGTGTAGGCTTCAGTGAAAGTTGGAAGGGGTGTGATGACAGCTAAGGTTAAGGGTTGGGGTAAAGTAGCTAAGGTTGATTGGATGGCTTGTAGGCTAGTTTCAAGGGAGGTCTGGTCTTACAGGGTAGAGGTTATAGAGTGAATGTAGGCCTCAATGGATGATTGGGTGTGGGTATTGGCCAACATATGTGAGTGAAGGGAGAGTAGGAGGTTCAAGATTTAGGATAATAGATCAAGTATGGTAGTGGGTGTGGGTTGAATAGGTGAAACTGGTTGAAAGGGGGAAGTGGGTCTATGAGTGAAAGTAGTGGGTTGTGGTGGTGTAGGTTCAAATTGGTGGGTTGGTGATGACTGATGTAGAGGGTCAATGTAAGGGGGGTGAGGTGAGTCCGGGAGAGGGGTATACTCATAGTTGATGTCTCCTAGGATAGAGGACATCATATTTGAGTACCTTTCTCCAGTAACTTGGTCATGGTCATGGGATAAGGTCTCAAATGGAATGGATTGATAGAAGGGTTCAACTGGGTCAGGTACAAATGGTGGAGAGGTGTCAATAGGCTGATGTTGGGTTTCAAAGGTATGGGTTTCAGGTTCAATAGTTGTTGGTATTAGGTCTGGTATAGTTGTGGTATCAGGGAGTGGAATGGTTTGGGATATATAAGTGGGTTGGGGCTCAGTGGTGGTTTTTACAACTTTTCTTTTCTTATGGTATGGGGTTTTTACAGGTGGGCTTGGGTGGGCTGGAAAGATAGTCACAGGTGTGGTGGGTATGGTGGTTTGTGGTGAGATTGAGGTGGATGTGGCTGTGGTGCTTGGTGAGATAGGTTGGGGTAAGGGTACTGAACTTATGTGGGGCTGTAAGGTCTGGGTTGAGGTAGGGACTAGTATGGGCATGGACATGGGGGGTAGGATAATGGATGGGAGAGTGATGGTTGTGTTGCCTGACACATGTGAAGTCGAGGATGCAGTAGCAGCAGCTTCTTGAATGGTGGGGGCCATTTAGCCTCGCGAGAGGGTAACAGTTAAGCTTTTCTATGGGCTAATTGTTGGGTTTTTATTTTAAATGCTTGTTACTAACTTTATTTGAAAGCAGTGATAAGAATGTGTTCGTAAAAATAATTCAAAGGTGGATTGAAAAATATAAAACAATAATTCTAAAAATAAACACAATCCTGCAAGATACAGGGTCCATTGTAGCAAGTTTTGATAAGTAAGAATTTGTCCCATAGAGAAATTGATCTAGAATCCAAAATGGGCTATAATAGTAGGCCTCCAGATCTAGCTACAGATCTGACAATCCTAAAGAAAGGGAGTTGAGTGTCACGACTACACTAAATTAATCCTAAAAACAGAGAAATAGAATATAGCCCTATCCTAGAGAAAGGGTCTAGAAGAAGATGGTGGTAGTGTGTGCCAAAATAAAATACAAAAAATATGAGAAGTAAGCAGGTTGAGCTAGAGTTAATGATACAGTAATGTAACTTAGATTTAGTCTGTCTCCGCAGTGCTCCTTGCTAAGACGTTATTAATAGCCTCAACAAGGTATAAGCTCCCAGTTTAACCCATGCCATTTGGGGCACTCTTAGGGCTATACTCTGTCCACTATAATGGTCATAGGGTATCTGATAGAGTCTGTCAAATCCCATTAGTTAAACTAGAAATTCGCTAGTCTAATCCAGAAGAGTGGATTGATCATTTCCACAGCCACTAGACCAGCTCTAGCCACGAATACTATTACAGCACTATGTAATGTCAGTGCTACAAGCTCCCCAGATCTGCGCACAGACCTGACTGACATCCATAGGTATTGCAACTCATAAGATCCTAAGTGCTTTGCTAAGGCTTACTGCTCACTAGTGCCCGCAAAAAGGACCATGCAACAGGTTAAATAAGGCCTTTAGCTCAGCTGGTCATTGCTATAAACAGCCTGCAATGACTCAGCCTCAAGCTGTAATTACTATAAGAGATCAAATCTAACATCTGATATTGATTAGGTAGAATAGAGGGGAGCCAGTTACTGTACAAAGCTCCTCACAAGGCTCTAGAAGCTCATGTGCAGGGGAGAAGAATCCTTCTCAAACATGTGGATGGATACAACCTTAGGGCTATACTTTGTCCACTTGAATGGTCACAGGGTATCCTATTGGTCTATCCATCCCACAGAGGTCTGAGAAAGAATATGAAAACTATTGCAACCATCATGGTCTGCAGGCCTCCGAGCTCCTTGGATCTCACTATAGATCCAACATTGCTTTCCATGTGTCTATCAAACCAAGGGAAATCAGATGTTAAACAATAGACCTACTAGAAACTTGTTGAGAACTAGAAAATACCATGTTCCACCCTCTAACCTGGGCCTTGATAGACCCTTGAGAGAACTAAATAAGTGTTTTAAGTACTTGTGTTACAGCTAACAATAAAGGTAGGCTTAACCATGAAAGCAGCCTAAAAGTGCCAAAAAGATGATAATCCATGTTGATCCAAAGGAAGAAAGAGAAGGGACAACCTCACGAGCTGTCAAAATGCCTAAACTAAAGAAGACAAAGGCCCGATTGTAACCTGGAAAGTGTGGAGTTATTCGAACAGAAGAATGCATTACAGAGTGCTTTTCGAAAAGAATCTGAACATTTCGAAAAAAACCTGAACTTTGCGAAAAGAACTAAAAGCTCCAGGTTTAGTTTTCGAAGAGCACCTGAACTCTTCGAAAGGATTTTTGACCTATTCGAAAAGAAGAGAACTCCTTGTGAACAAAACCTAAACTTTGTGAAAAGAGCTTCAGAAGTCACAGTACCTTGCGAAAAGTTCCCCAAACTATGCGAAATGGTATTCTAGAGATTCCTAGCATCTGCAAGGGTAATTCAGTAATCTTTTGCACACGCCCCAATGCATTTAAAAACCCAGGGACATTTCGAAAGATTCTAAGCACGAACCAAAGTCATATTCCACCCCATGTGAGCACCCGAAGATGAAATCAATTGGCGAGAACTTTTAGAAGTTCTAACAGATTTTTGAATTACATAGCGGAATTGATGCCGCTGTCATCTGATTGGCTGAAACAAATCAAGCAATTCTGATTGGCCAAAACAGATCTGAATCCTCGTGCTCGACTACCATTGGTTGATACAGATCTAAGCACTACTGATTGGTCGATACACATCTGAGCTAGACCTGTGCAGTTATTCATATACATTTTGAAGTGTGGAATCTACTTTAAAAGGAATTCTGAAGGTTTGCTGTGCATAATCTGATTCTCTGTTCTGTGTTGTATGTTTGGTAGGAGGACTCTCAGCCCTGAGATTGTCCCTCTAAATTTAGAAGTTGAAAGGCTACTACGAACCAGACAATCATCACAGAATTCTGTTAAAACAGCCACTATGGGTGAAGAACCTCGACTTTCGAGGGATTACTTTGCACCTGGTGCCTATAATTCTCCATTTTGCATTCAATTTCCTACTGTTGAAGGAAATTATGAGATCAAATCATCAACTATCCAAATGCTTCCTTCCTTCCATGGGTTGAGTAAGGAAGATCCATACAAACATGTGGATGAATTCTTATCTCTTTGCACCACATTCAACATAGCTGGACTTGGTCCAGAAGCAACCAAGCTTAGGTTCTTTCCTTTTTCATTAAAGGACAAAGCTAGAGAATGGTTGTCTATGTTAGCACCAAATAGTATCACTTCTTGGAATGATTTGCAGTGTCAATTTTTAGCCAAATATTTCCCTATGTCTAAAACAAGCCAGTTGAGACAAAGTATTATTTCTTTCTCACAACATTCAACTGAAACTTTCTATGAAGCATGGGAAAGATTTAAAGAACTTTTAAGGCAATGTCCTCATCATCAAATCCCCTGATGGCAGCTTGTTCAAAGCTTCTATCAAGGAATTGATCAAAAGGGCAAGAATATGGTAGATGCTTCCTGTGGAGGCACTTACTTGCAAAAAATAGTTGAGGAGGTCTGGGATTTATTTGAAGTAATTGGTGAAAATTCAACTCAACAGGAATCTTTGTCAAGAGATATTGAGAATCCTGCTAGGTTGAACACTCAGCAAACCACCAAAGGAAAGATTTATGAGGTAAATGAGTTAGAAAGGAAGATAGATAATTTAACCACAAAGTTTGATAGATTGATGGACTCACTTAAAAATCCAATGGTTGTAAGAGTAGAGGAGGCATGTCTGATATGCCAGTCCCCTACTCATTCATATGATCAATGTCCTGCTGCACCACAGTTTCCAGATCTAGTTGTGGAACAAGCTCATGCTGCCCAATCATTTGGACAAATGCAGTCAAATGAATATGCATGGAGAGGGCACCCCAATTTAAGGTGGAGTCAGGGCAATTATCAATCGCAACAGCAACAGTAATCAAAGAACCAAGTACCTTTCAAAACTGCTCAGCCTTATCAACAGAATTTTTATACCAAGCTAACTTTTCAACAGCCCATTCCACAACAACTGCGACAATCACTCGATTCAAGCCCCTTCTAGATCCCCTTCTTTTGAAGATCAAGTTCTAAATTCACTCCAGAATTTAGGGTCTTTAACTCAGACTGTGAACTTTCACAGTCAGAGCATAAAGAAGATTGAAGAAACATTGGGTCAACTTTCAAATACTTTGACCAAAAGAGAGGAAGGAAGGTTACCCAGCCAACCTTTGAACAATCCCAAAGGACAGTTCATGGTTGGAGAGGCTTCTGTTTCTCATGAAGAAGTAAAAACTGTCAATACTTTGAGTAGTGGAAGAATTGTAAATAACAAAGTGGGTACTGACAAGGAAGAAGAAAAAATTGAGGAAAATGATAGAGATATGCAACAGGAGCAACATGATGTTAGCATTGGGGGTACTGATGTACCTCAGAAAAATAAAAAAAAATGAAAAACAAAAAAATCAAAAAGATTCTGATAATGCTTCTAGAACTGTAGATGAAGGACTAGTTCCTCATTTACCATTTCCTCATGCCATGAAATTTGTATCCCCTTTTGATAAAGGGAACAAAAAAATAGATGAAATGATGGAGACTTTCAAGCAAGTCAAGATAAATCTACCTTTGCTTGATGCAATCAAACAAATTCTAGCATATGCAAAATTTCTGAAAGATATTTGCACTCACAAAAGATAGTCTAGGATACAGTTATCCAAGAAGGTCTTTGCTGTGGAAAGAGTTAATCAGGTGTTGTCCATTACCACACCTCCTAAACTTCAAGATCCTGGAATCCCCACAATCCCTTGCATTATTAGAGAACATACCATTTAAAAGGCTTTATTAGATCTGGGTGCTAGTGTCAACCTGCTTCCATATTCTGTATATGAGAAACAAGGTTTGGGAGAATTAAAACCCACTCATGTGGTGTTACAACTAGCAGACAGATCTGAAAGAAAGCCAGTTGGGATGATTGAGGATGTATTGGTAGGAGTAGATAAGTTTTTCGACCCTGCTGATTTTCTGGTATTGGACATGGAACCTACAAAAAGCAAAACTTCCATCCCTGTCATTTTGGGGAGACCATTCCTGGCTATAGCAAATGCTTGCATTCAATGCAGGTCTGGTGTTATGGAAGTCTCTTTTAGAAATATGAAGGTGAAATTAAATGTTTATAATGCAGTCACACAGCCTCAATTCAGTTCTGAGGAATGTTTTCTTGTTGATCTATTGGATGAACTGGTGGAAGAGACTCTACCACAGTTTTTGCAGTGTGAAGATTTAACCACAGATTTTAAAGATGCTTGGGGAAAGTCTGAGGAAGTAAATGTTGTGCAAGAAACTCATGATCAATCAGTAAGGTTCTCTTCATGGAAACCTGCTATTCTTCCCCTTCCACAAACAGCCAAGGTACCTTTGTTACCTTCTTTTCTCAGCCCACCGGATGTAGAGCTAAAGCAGTTGCCAGAAAATTTGAAATATGTGTTTTTAGGAGACCATAAAATATTGCCTGCGATTATTTCTTCCTCCCTCACTGAGGAGCAGGAGGAAGAGCTGTTGATTGTATTGAAACAGCATAAGAAAGCAATTGGCTGGACTATTGCTGATTTGGGAGGAATCAGTCTAGCTGTTTGTATGCATAAAATTCATTTGAAAGAAGATGCAAAGTCTTCTAGGGAAATGCAAAGGAGGCTGAATCCTCATATGCAAGAAGTGGTCATGAAAGAGGTTGTTAAGCTGTTGGATGCAGGGATCATTTACCCCATTTAAGATTCAGCTTTGGTGGCACCTACATAGGTGGTACCTAAGATATCTGGGATCACTGTTGTAACCTCAGATTCTGGTGAGCTTATGTCAACCAGACAAACAACTGGTTGGAGGGTCTGTATTGATTACAGAAAACTAAACACAATGACCAGAAAAGACCATTTCCCTCTTCCCTTCATTGATCAAATTTTAGATAAGCTAGCAGGAAAAGCTTATTACTATTTTCTTGATGATTACTCTGGTTACAACCAGATTCCTGTATATCCACAAGATCAGGAAAAGACCACATTCACTTGCCCTTTTGGCACTTTTGCCTATAGGAGAATGCCTTTTGGTCTTTGTAATGCTCCTGCTACCTTTCAAAGATGCATGTACTCCATTTTCTCTGATATGATTGACCAATTTATGGAGATTTTTATGGATGATTTTTCAATCTATGGAGATAGCTTTGCCCAGTGTTTACATCATCTCAAATTGGTGTTACAGAGATGTGAAGAAACCAATCTAGTTTTGAGCTGGGAGAAGAGCCATTTCATGGTCACCCAAGGTATTGTCCTTGGCCATGTTGTCTCCCACAAGGGCATTGAGGTGGACAGAGCAAAAATTGATTTAATTGCACATTTGCCACCTCTCAAAACTGTTAAACAAATCAGAAGTTTTCTGGGACATGCTGGATTCTACAGAAGGTTCATTAAGGACTTCAGTAAAATATCCAAGCCTCTTTGTCATTTATTGTGCCAAGATGTCCCTTTTGTTTTCAACAATGAATGCTTGAAGGCATTTGAATTCTTAAAAAACTGTTTGATTTCAGCTCCAATATTACAGTCTCCAGATTATTCACTGCCTTTTGAATTGATGTGTGATGCATCAGATTATGCTTTGGGAGCCGTTCTTTGGCAGAGAAAGGATAAGTTGCCTCATGTCATAGCTTATGCCAGTAGATTAATGATTGATGCACAGCTCAATTACACAACAACTGAGAAGGAGCTACTGGCAATTATTTTTTCTTTAGAGAAATTCAGGTCATATGTTTTGGGTTCACAAATAGTGGTGTTCACTGACCACTCAGCTCTGAAATACCTTCTGTCTAAGAAGGATACCAAACCAAGATTAATCAGGTGGATCCTCCTATTACAGGAGTTTGATTTACAGATCAAAGATAAAATGGGTGTGGAGAATGTGGTGGCTGATCACCTGTCTAGAATTTTAACTGCTGAGATTGATAGGCTGCCTATCAATGAATCTTTCCCTGATGAGCAACTTTTGCTATTAGTATACACACCCTTGGTTTGCAAACATAGTCAACTTTTGGCTACCGAAGAATTCCTCAACATTGGAATAAAATGGATAAAGATCTTTTCTTCTCAAAGGTTAAACATTTTATTTGGGAGGATCCTTATCTGCTTAAGATTTGTGCGCATCAAATAATAAGAAGATGTGTTCCTGAAGAAAACTTTCATAGCATACTTTCTATGTGTCATGAACAGGCCTATGGAGGTCATTTTAGTGGAAATAAAACTGCTGCAAAGGTTTTGCAGTGTGGATTTTATTGGCCTACACTTTTCAAAGATGCTCTGCAGCACTGTAAGTCTTGCCAGAACTACCAGAAATTGGGCAGCATTTCTAAGAGAAACTCAATGCCATTACAGCCTCTTTCGGTAGTTGAATTGTTTGATATTTGGGGGATAGACTTCATAGGTCCCTTTCCTCCTTCCAATGGGTGTAATTTCATCTTAGTAGTTGTGAATTATGTATCCAAATGGGTTGAAGCCACAGCCACTAAAACCAATGATCATAGAGTGGTTCTGAAATTTTTAAAGGATAACATTTTTTCCAGGTTTAGTTTTCCCAGAGCTATTATCAGTGATGGGGGAAGCCATTTTTGTAATAAATATTTTGAAGCTTTATTGAAAAAATACTCTGTGACTCATAGAGTAGCTACTCCATATCATCCACAAACCAGTAGACAAGTGGAGATTTCCAATAGAGAAATCAAACATATACTAGAAAAGACTGTGAAGAAGGACAGAAAGGATTTGTCCTTTAAGCTTCATGATGCATTGTGGGCATATAGGACAGCCTATAAAACCCCAATTGGCATGTCCCCATTCAGATTGGTCTATGGCAAAGCATGCCATTTACCAGTGGAGTTAGAATATAAGGCCTCTTGGGCAATTAAAACCTTGAACATGGATCTTACTACTGCTGGTAATCACAGGAAACTGCAGCTTGAGGAGTTAGAAGAGCTGAGGATGGATGCATACACCAATGTAAGATCTTACAAAGAGAAAGTCAAAGCCTTCCATGATAAAAATTTGTTGAGAAAAGAGTTCATAGCTGGCTCTAAGGTATGGCTATTTAACTCAAAACTTAAGTTTTTTCCTGGAAAGCTGAGATCCAGATGGGAATGGCCATATACAGTCATTCATGCATCTCCTTCTGGGGCTGTTGAAATTTTGGACCCAAGTGATGGAAGAATCTTGAAAGTAAATGGTCAGAGGCTCAAACCATGCATTGAAAATACCCTGGAGCCTGTACTAACCATCTATCATCAAGATCCGTCCCATATCTGAGGATAACCAACTGTATAATATGTATTTTATCAATGCTTGTTTTATAATTTTTGCATAATTGTTTGCTCTTTGTTTTTAGTCATTTTACTTTCAATTCGAGAAGTTTAAATATGTAAAAAATGAACTCGCAAAGAAAAAAATCCTTCTCGAAAAGTTTAATTAACTTTTCGAAATGGAGTTGAACCTGTAACTAACTGCTCAAAAAGAATGATTTGCTTTTCGAATAGTTAGTTCAGAATGATTTGCTTTTCGAAAAGTTAGTTCTGAAGCTATTCGTTGTTCGAATAGTTGGTTCTGAAGCCATATGCTTTTCGAATGGTACTGATGCCATTCTCACTTGTAAAAAAGGACTATTTTGAACTTTTCGAAAACTTCAAAGATATTTGCGAAAATCATTTTGAGCATATTTAATCCCTTTCGAAGTAAGGGTTTCATATTCGAAAGCCTATACGAGAACGTCTGTTTATGAAACCCTTTTTCTTTCTTTCCTTGCGTGATTTTAGAATTCAGCCACACTTTTCTTCACATTTGTTCGATCATTTAAGCTTGAAGAGAGGGATTTTAGCTTCTGGTTCTGGTGGATTTCAGCGAGCAAGCAACAAGTTCAACCAAAACCCTAGATTTCGGTATTTTTCTGTGCATTTCCTCTGTTTATCATTTGCAAAGTTTGATTTGGTGTCAGCATTTATTGTGGGAGTTTTTATACAAAGCTTTAGAATGGAGAAAGCTGAAAAATCATTGGCTGAAATGTTCCAAAAATCTTCTGCTAAGAAAATTAGCAAACCGTCAAAAAAAGGAAAAACCAAAGCTTCAGCTAAAAGGAAACTTTCAATGGATAAAGCTGATATGATTGAGAAGGGGAAAAAGGTGAGATATGAGGAACCCACCCCAACAGCTGACACTAGCCCTGAGTCTGAGCTTCCTCCTTTGCCTATTCATTTGGTACTGTCGAACCCATTTATCGAAGCTCAGAAGCTAATTTTAGAATTTATTGTTGATGAGACCTTTTTCTATAACAAACCTAAATGTCAGTTATCTTTGAAATACATTAGGGATGCCTCACTGAGCAATATCTTAACCCCTCTTCCAGAGAAAATTTATCCACGAATGGTGAAATTATGGTACCAAAACTTGGTAAAAGTGACAGAGAAGGATGCTGATGTCCCTACTCTTGTTATTTTCATTGATGATTACGATTTAACTGTCACTTATGAAGACATTGGGAATGCTTTGGGGATACCTTTTCAACATGATCCTGCAGGTCCACTGGCCGCACCAGAAACTGCCTCTTTCAGAGAAATGGCTGCACATTTAACGCAAGGCATCGTTGGAACTGGACAATCCATAATGAGGAGAGACCTAGCACCTCAATTTTTATTGATGGATTCCATTTGGAGGGGATGTTTTTATGTCACTAGGCACAGCCAAGAAAGAAGGACACCAATTTTAGAGGCTCTCTTCCATTTTTCTAAGGGGCAATTTTTCAATGCCGCTATGTTGATTTTTGAAGCCATGGCTGATATTAGTACCAAGATGAAAAAAGAGCAGAAATTAGCTGGAATACCATTTGGTAGGCTGATCACAGCCCTACTAAGAGCCAAGTTTGATATTGATGAGCAAGAGTCATTTGAAGTTATATCTCCTCATGCATTTGGGAAAAAGGCTTGGACTACAAGTCAAGCAATGTTGAAAAGAATGAGGGAGGAACACCCATACACAGAACCTACCCTTGCTATTGAACTGCTTTGCAGGACCACGAGGTGACCTTTCTTTAGTGCACCCTATTTCAGCTCGGTGACATTGAACAAGTTGTCCTTCCTGTGGTGACCAGCTCTTCAGCTGCACCCATTCTTGAAGAAGTGGTCATCTTACCCACCTCACCTAGCCCAACTCCTATTCTTGCACCCCTTCAAGCAATCCCATCTCCCGTAACCAACATAATCCTAGCTGCAAACTCCTCCTCTACACCAACCACTCCAGCCATACTCACACCACCAATCTCTCTCAACAATATCCAAGATTTAGCCCCTAACTTTGTTGAACAAGCTCCTAGTTCTCCTCTGCTCCAAAGCTTCTCAGGTTCACCTGCTAATTCAACTAATACACCTGAAGTAACTCATACCCAAACTGAACCTGAGATATTCACTACAGAGGCTTATTCATCACTGATAGGATCTATTTTAGAGAATATTGGGCTTGAATCACCTATACGACCCTCCTCATTTCACTCATTTGGCTACTTCACCCTTTACAACCATTTCACCCATTGCACCTCAACCATCTACTTCAGTTTTACCAGCCCTTACTATGCATACCACACCCACACTTGAATCAATTAGCCAAATATTTACCTTTCTCCAATCCATCTAAGCCCAACTACAGATCAACACAGACAATCAGTCTGTGACTAATGCCCTTCTCCAAACCTTAGCCTCCACATCCCACACAAATACCTTAGCCACTGTACCTGCTGTTGATGATCATGCTACCCAAACAGAACCAAAGGTAGTATTTGTTGATCCACCCACCCTCACCACTACTACCCATGCTACCCAAACAGAATCTGAAGTAGTTCTTATTGAGCCCCCTTCACCTCTCCTTACTTTTTCTGATCAAGCCACTCAGACCGACCCTGAGGTCATTCTTTGGAACTCCTCTTCTCCCACTGCTGGGATACCTTTGGTCCCCTACCACTCCATTCCCATCCCCAGATTTGCCACTCTTAAAAGGGATATGGAAGAGAATCCATATATCTGTCGAGATATACTCAAGGGGTTAGCTGATTTGCAAGCTTACATTAGAACCCCTTATGAAAATCAGGTTCAAAAATTAGAGTTATTCATGAAATTTGAGAGAGAGAGAAGATGCAGGACCTGCTGGGTCAAACTTTTAAGATGGTTAGGAGTGACCAGCACAAGGTGACCATGTTGCAAGCACAGCTTGAACATGAAAAATTGAGGACTACTAGACTTGAAAAGTATATTGGCCTCACCAAAAAGATCAAAACTGAGGAATACACCGAGCTGAAAAACACAATCCAGGAGAAGGCTAAATCAAGTTCAGACTCCAACACTACTTCTAGTTCTGACTCTGACAGTGACTCCAGTTCTAATCCCATTGAACCAACTTATGATACAGACTTTGACCCCAGCTATTAGAATACATTGTACATATCTGTTTTATGGGTCTATAATATAAAATTTTGGTTTTGTGTTAATACATTGTACATACATTATGCATTTCTTTTCTTTTTTCTTTTCATTATCATTTCTGGTTGCTTGTTTCTTTTCTTTGCTACTACACTTTGGACCAGTGCAGACCCTGCTCACCATAGGTTTGGGGGTGTGGCAGAAATGCCAATAATTAAGTTAACATTAATGCAGCTGATCATCAGTAGAATTTTTGAAAATAAAGTGATTTCACACCTGAAAAATGAGGAAGTTAAAACTTTTAAAACTGATTTTCAATGTAATTCCAATACTTTCATGAAGGGAATGTCAGAACATTTTCAAAATAAAAAATTGATGTTTTAGTAAACCTAAAAGGAGAGAAAACAGTGATGATATACCTCAGGAAGTTGATAGATAACTACACCTAGTGAGACTTGGGCTTGAAATGTATTTTTGGGAGATATGAATTGGCAATTTTTCTGCTCTAGGGACTGTTTGAACCTGCTTATTTTTACTAGAAGTTACACATATTCAAATTGAAATAACTTGACAGCAATCATGATATTAAAGACATGATGTAAGGCCTCCTTTTGGACAGTTTGAACTTCAAAAAAGCCCCACCTTTTGAAATTGCCTTTGATACACACCAGTTGAGCCTTATAAACCCAAGGTCTCATTGTAACCTCATCAACCAACCTAATCAACCTCATTGAGCCTAACCCTCACTCTGAAAATTCAGAAGGTAAAGGAAAGGAAGCTGAAGAAAGGAGAGTTAGGTAACAGATTGGTAAAAGAAGAAGAAAAATAATTGAAGGCAATGATGTATCAATAAAAGAAATGTTGCGCTCCAGTCAATGTTGCTTCGAAAAGGAAAAAAGTCAGAAAAAGTCATTTCATTGGGAATTTGAAAATGCAAGAGAAAAAGATGGCCACTTTGGCTCTGAAAATTCAAAGAAGAAGATGAAATTGTGTTGAAATAAAGAAGATGTGTCTACCACTTCTTTACCTTGACTGACTTCTCAATTCTGAATTCCATTCCACCTCTTTATTCTTGATAAAGTTCACTCATAAGCCACAGTACCACCCAAGTCAAAGTCCTTACTGATCAATGATGGATTGAGCTGTCGCATGGAGATAAGGATTTGTGTAATCTATGGTAAAAAGAGCAGTGAATTCAGAACTAAAAAGCAAAGCCTATGCTCCTGCTTACAATCCTATTTGAGGACTGTAATTGCTCTTGAGCTGTGTGAAATAGTGCAACCCTCATATTTGCATTGTGAGTGAAAACCCTGGTGAGAGTTGAGTTTGAAATCAAATTATTTGGGGTAACATCATAAACTGAATTTTCAAATAGAAGGCAAGCTTTTCATTAATTTTTCTTATAAAAACTTTTTGACACCAACTGAGTGAATGATAAAGGAATTACAGCTGAATTTTAGTTTTAAACTAATGTTTTCCTGGAGATCTTTTCTGACTTGACTAATGCAGTGTGAATAACTTTGGATAAAAATCTGCTTTAAACAGAACTGCATTGATATTATCTGATATAGTGGAGTAGTTTGTGGGTACCTTCACTGAAAAACCCTCGGAAACTTCACTCCTCCACAGGATCACCTAGGGTTTAAAAGGCTTGTTGCATATGCTAAATGCAACCGTGTGTTCCCCTCAAAAGTGGCTTTTTATTCTATTTTAATTCTTTCTTTGCTAGGACTAGCAAAGCTTAGGTTTGGGGGTGTGTTGAGAACTAGAAAATACCATGTTTCACCCTTTAACTTGGGCCTTGATAGACCCTTGAGAGAACTAAATACGTGTTTTTTGTGTTAACTAACAATAAAGACAGGCTTAAACATGAAAGCAGCTTAAAAGTGCCAAAAAGATGATAATCCATGTTGATCCAAAGGAAGAAAGAGAAGGGACAACCTCACGAGCTGTCAAAATGCCTAAACTAAAGAAGAGAAAGGCCCGGTTGTAACCTGGAAAGTGTGGAGCTATTCGAACAGAAGAATGCATTACAGAGTGCTTTTCGAAAAGAATCTGAACATTTCGAAAAGAACCTGAACTTTGCGAAAAGAACTAAAAGCTCCAGGTTTATTTTTCGAAGAGCACCTGAACTCTTCGAAAGGATTTCTGACCTATTCGAAAAGAAGAGAACTCCTTGCGAACAGAACCTGAACTTTGCAAAAAGAGCTTCAGAAGTCACAGTACCTTGCGAAAAGTTCCCCAAACTATGCGAAATGGTATTCTGGAGATTCCTAGCATCTGCAAGGGTAATTCAGTAATCTTTTGTACGCGCCCCAATGCATTTAAAAACCCAGGGACATTTCAGAAGATTCTGAGCATGAACCAAAGGCATATTCCACCCCATGTGAGCACCCGAAGATGAAATCAATTGGCGGGAACTTCTAGAAGTTCTAACAGATTTTCGAATTACATATGAATTGATGCATTTGTCATCGATTAAATGAAACAAATCAAGCAATTCTGATTGGCCAAAACAGATCTGGATCCTCGTGCTCAACTACCATTGGTTGATACAGATCTAAGCACTGCTGATTGGTCGATACACATCTGAGCTAGACCTGGGGGAAACTATAAATAGATGAACCATTCACCCAATTTGGGTATCCAGATTTTGAGTTTCATTTATGTTGCTCCATTTCCAATTCAGATCGCTTATCTGAAACTCTTGTAATAGCCTAACTTTTACTTGCAATTGAGAGCTGTGAGATACTTTTGTAATTCAAAAGAGAATTGTATTCAAGACTATAAATCCGAGAGTTTAAGTGCTCAGAATTGTAATGGTGAATTTGAAAAGGTTGCTGTGAACCGTACGTTCTCAATTGGATTCGTGTTGAGGGTTCCCTGTGATCTCCTTATTGCACTAGACTCCTTTAGATTTACTGTTTTTCAGGCAATTTCCCTTGATTCATTATCCCTGTGGGAATTAGTGTTTGTAACCTAATCTTTCACAACATTTGTAGTGGTGTTTCTTGTTCTGAATTGAGGGTTCTGATTAAAGACTATTGGATGGTTTGTGGCCATTGAAGTGGACATACCATAGCCATAAGTTTAACTCTAATCCTTGAGTTAGATTACTTCCTCTTGCATCTGTGCTTGTAGTCAGATGAAGATTGGAACATCTCTCATTTGATCTACCTTTATTCTCATTTTATTTCAAGAACCAAATCAAAGTTAGATATTATTTCTCCAATCTTATTAATTTACATCAAAATCCCCCCAACTCAGATCTGGATCATTTAGTTTAATCTTTACTTTTACCATTTAGTTAATGTGACAAATTCAACCTCCCATCTTATGTGCTTTGTAGATAGGATCAGAGGCCAGATCTGGTAGCTCAGATCTGGAAGTTTATCTTACATTTTAAATAAATTCTCTGTGGACGATCTTTTACTCACTTACATTTAAAACTTGCTATAATTGGCCCTGATCTTGCAGGCTAATTTACTTCTCTCCGTGCTGATAATTCTTTATTATTTTTAGTTTTCCAAATTCAGTACAATTCATTATTTGTAAGTTTATTTTCAAAACACAAATAAATCATGCACACTTAGAATCAAACAACAAAACTGAATGAGCTAGTCTCAAATACATGGATCATATAGACATCTAAAGAAACTATAAGATCTATAGATTTGATTAAGCATTAAAACAGCAGTTCATTGATAACAGAAAAACTTACATTAAACTATTTCCTGGCTGCAGCTTATACACAACTGCTCATCCAAGATCCCAATGTATACAAAAATCTATAACAAGACTGAAACAAAGCTAGACCTAGCTGCTTATAGTGGGATTAGCCAGTAAGTGATGAGCTAAGAGAGAAGAGAAATAAGAAAAAGAGGTGATCAAACCCTAACCCTAGCCTGCTAGAGCTCTCAGTCGGCAGAGGATGAAGGAAAGCTAAAAATAATAAGCTCTAAGTACAGCTTATATACTCTGTCAAAATGACCTTGGCTCTAAAGAGATTAACCCTAATTTTTCTTGCTGGCATGGCACTGTTACAACCCTTGAATGCCTCAAGATGTGCACTTTGAAATTTTCATCTTGAGAAGTGTGCCTTAGCCTTGGGAAATTCCCAAAAGGTTTTTGAATCAAAACTGAGAAGTGGAGAGCCCACGCTTCACGGGGCTGGCAGCTATTTTAGTTCACTCGTTCAGTTGCTTCGCTTTTACGGAGCTAACCTTGGCTGATAGGAAGGGCTCATTCGCACAGTAAACCTTTAGTAAATCACATGGTTGCTTCACATCGCAATGCTGTCATGGAAATGATTTGGAGAGCCAGGATGTTTCGCGCAGTAGAGCTTCAGGAGCTCTCTCTCTCGCTAAGTACTCACACAAGTGAGCTCCTGCGCTCGCGTAGTAACTTGTAAGGCTCCAAAGTATGTGAGATCTATGCGAAGGGGAATTCTTGGCATCTCTCTCTTCTAGGGCCACGCGAGAACTCCACGATGTGACTTTTTGTTCTCTATGCATATGGGCTCGTTGTGTTCCTCGCACGGCTGCTTTGAGGCTTGATCTCCGTGAGAGCTTCGCGACCACAAATTCTGAAGGTTTTATACCGCGAGATCTTCATGATATCTTTACAGCTCTCTTCTTGACTGCGTGGCGTATCTGCACGAGAACTTCTTCCACTGTATCTTTAGCTTTGCGAGGAAGCTCCTCAACTCTACGAGGTCTGTTTCTTGACACTCTACTGCACTACACTTGCTGCTGTTGCAGCATCCTCCTTTCTCAGCTAACTTTAGTCATCTGCTAGACTTTAGGTCGATGATGATCAGCAATAGTGAGTCACCATGGTGAGCACTACCACGGTGTTCCATTAGGTTTTGGGTCAGCTGTCATCTTTGCTTGTATTCTCTCTCTCTTTTGGGCCAAAAGGCAAGGAGTTTGTATTAAGTTGCACATTTTATTACTAACTGTAAAACATATTTAACAAGTGATTATTAGTGGGCTTCAAGGTCCATCAAAGGCTAGGTTAAGAGGTGAAAAGTGATACTTTTCAGTGCATAACACACCCCCAAACCAAATTTTTGCTAGTCCCTAAGCAATGGAAAAATTAAAACAACTACTCTAAGAATTGAAATACTACTTTCATAGGGAGCACGGATACATTTAGCATATGTACCAAGTCTTTTAAACTCCTAAGTGATCCCTAGTGGAGGAGTGAAGTCTTCTGAGGGTTTTCAGTGAAGATACCCACAAACTTCTCAATGAAACAGTTAACACAGGTGCAACATTATCAAGTAAGCTGTCAAGAATCAAAGCATCAGTTCACCTTTGATTCAATAGAAATGTGAGGAATTTGGACATGAAAAACACAGACATCTAATCATCACAAACTCTACTTGAGTGCACAATATTTCCAATTAGCTCACAACAAGGGGGACAACACATGTATATCAGCATCGAGCTCATCATTAATTCAAAAATCAGGTTATAGGCCATGCCTCATACATTCAACTTTAGACCCAATGCTTACCAGGGCATACTCTCACAAGGGACCTTGAGGGTTTCATTTTCTCTCAGGCTCAAGGGCAGTTACAGCCCCCAAATGGGTCTGTAAGCATGAGAATAGGCAAAGCACCTAAGTCGTGGCATCATTGGCATATCCTCACCATAGATTGGACAACTCCTTGTCTCTTCAAGACAGCTCATTTAACTTTGAATTACAAGCTCTTTAGCTGGGTTGTGATGTGGCTTATGAAGTGGATTATAAAGAATGGAAGGTTGAAAAGGGGTTCAAAATTGAGAAATCAGTAAGTGAAGGAGGTGATTCATGACTTCAGCCATTTGTAGTTCAGTCCCTTTCATTTTCTTTCAAATTTTTTAGATTTGAAGTGGCTAGCTTCTCCTCTTTATTTTGATTTTTCCAATGAACATTTCCTCTTGACTCCTCTCTCACTCCTCTTCATTATTATTTTTCTTTCTTTTCTTGTATTTTTCTTTCTATTTTTTTATTATTTTTATTATTTTTATTTTTTTGCATTTGTGACTTGCCACCTCTTTCCTCAGCTGCTATACTACTCAACTTTAGGTATATCTTCTCCATTCACCCAATATTGACCCTATCTTGTCCATCTTCAACTCCTTCTCCTTTACCTTCTGAATTCTCAGAGTGAGGGTAGGTTTGAGTCAGGTCAATAGGATCAGGTGTAAGTACTCAAGTGTATTTTGAAGAAAATTGGAAATTAAGGCTCAACAGGTGTGTGCACAAGGGAAGTTGATTAGGATTTAGTCTGTTTAAGCTCAAACTATCTAAGAGAAGGCCTTGATCCTTTCTTAGGTTTCATGAGTGCTATCAGTTGTTTTAACTTGGAGGTGCCTAACTTCTAGTGAGGGCATTGCCTCCGCCAATCCTTAAATCTAGAAGAATTGCCTCAGTCACTCCTCAAAGGAAGGAAATTTTTTTATTTTTTTTTCAGGCCCAACTCTCACTGGTTATGGTCTTCCATTAAACTTGTAAGTATGTCCTTACCTTTTTCTCTCTTTGATGATTCACTCAGTACCGATACAAGTGAGTTTACTTGGTGCTCACATCATAGAAAAGTTAAAATTTAAAAGCTTGTAATGCCTAAAGGTCTGTAAAATTTAAATTTTAAATTTCTCATTTTTCTAATGATCCTTAGGTGAATATGGTTTTGTTTTTATCTTACTTAAATCTGCTGCACTTAGGTTAACTATTTCATTGGCAAAACCTACCACACCCCTAAACCTATGAGGAGCAGTGTCCTCATTGATTCAAAGTACAATGGGTGTGCAGCAGGTATAAAACCTAGAAATTAACAAAACATAACTAAAAGAGAAAAAGAACACACAAAAACAGACAAACAAAGATGAAATAAAGTAATAGGTTCATTGAAGTATCAAAAAGAAAATTCATTATATTAGAAAATGTATTTATAACACACTACTCCTAACTCAAAATATGTGCACATATCAATCATATGAATCCTTGTGTTCAGTAGGTGGTTCCTGGATCTCTTTACCCTTTGCTATCTTTAAGGCAGGAGCCTTAGACAATGGTCTTTTTGAAGTGGTTTTCCTAGGCTTGGTTGTACTTTTTCTCTTAGAAAGGGGTGGTTGCTTTAGAGTAGGGTCTTTGATTTTGAGTCCAGGTTTGACGGGGCTCGGACTAGTGGCAACCAGGCCGGATTGTTGAAGAAGTTCATTAGGGTTGAGTTCTTTAAAAAGAGATTCTGCTATCTCCCGATCAGTTTGGGCATTTGTCCTTTTTTTTAAGGCTGTAATAGTCACCCCGTAATCATAAGCTCTCTCCTCAATCAGCTGAAGTCTCTTTTTTAGTTCTTTGATAACATCTTCTTGACTCTCCACCCTTTTCTTTTCCTGGTTGTATTAGACCATAATCTCTCTCCATCCATCCTTGATTTCTTTTTTCTCAATCTTGTGGGCAAGCATCAGGAGTTTAATTTTATCCATGAGGGGTTGCCGCACTGCTACTTTCAAGTCGGCCATGCCTTGAATTATATCCCTTTTTATGTAGGCATTTTCTTGCATGGCTTGGAGTAGGTTGGGATATGGTGGCATGGGAGTAGAAGAAGCAGGAAATAAGGTCAGATCAGTAATTGAAGGCCCAGCCATAAAAGTAGAGGGGTTGGGTGTAGGCCAAGGTTGGGAGGATGAGATAATAGGATGTATGGCAAGGGTAGGCTCAGGATGTGACTAAGGTCTAGGGTCAGTTTGGGTGAAAGAATCTCTAGAGGGAATGGGAGAAGCTTCTAGGATAGGGACAATGGGTGTGGGAGTAGGTGAAGGATGATGGATTGATGGGGAAACAGGTGACTATTGGGAAGTTTGGGTTATAGTGGATAGAGTTCTGTGGATGGATTGTAAAATGGTGGGGATGGAGGTAGGGTTTGGTAGGGTGGAGTGAATAGAGTGAAGGTGGGCTTCGAGGGTTGATTGGTTTTGGGTATTGATTAACATTTGTGATTGGAGGGATAGTAGGAGGTGTAGGATTTGGAGTAAGAGGTCTGGTATAGTATTGGGTGTGGGTTTGATGGGTGAAACTGGCTGGAAGGGAGATGTGGGTCTATGAGTGAAGGTAGTGGCCTATGGTGGTGTAAAGTGTGATGGGTAAAGTGTGGGGGGAGAGGTGAGTTGGGGAGAGGTGTATACTCAAGGTTAATGTCTCCTAGGATAGTAGACATTATAGTAGAAAATTCCTCTCCTAATAAAAGGCTCACTATCATGGGATAAGGGAATGGATTGGTCTACAGGCTCAATAAGGATGGATACAAAAGGTTGGGAAGTCTCACTGGGCTACTGGGGGGTGTCAAAGATATGGGGTTGTGGTGCATAAGTTGTGGGTATTGGGTCTGGAATGAAGGTGGTATAAGGAATTGGAATGGTTTAGGAAATGTAGGTGGGATGGGGTGCTGTGGGGGTTGTGCCTTTTGTGAGTTTTCTTTTCTTAGTGTAGGCAACTTTAACAGGTGGGCTGGTATGTGCTGGAAAAATAGGTAAGGGTGTGGGTATGGGTAAGGTGGCCATAGTGGATGTGGGCTGGAGTGGCTCAGGTAAGGATATTGGACTTGTGTGGGGCTATGAGGGCTGGGATGAGGATGGAGGTGGTGGGGCAATGGGTGTATAAGTTGGTGGCATGGCTGGCCCAATAGAGGATGCTGCCTCATCAATGGCAGTAGCAACAGCAATAGCAGCCACTTCCTAAATGGTGGGGGCTGCTTCTCTTAATAATTCCCTCTTCTTCTCCCTCTTTCTCATCATTGTGCCACTGATACCCCATTGTTTCTTTCCACTATTTTTGGGGTTCAGGGCCACTGTCTCCTCCTCCCTTTTGAAGGGGTATTTCCCATCTTTCAGGAGTGCAATAATCAGCCTGCAGTAGGGAAGGGCTTGCGGTTTCTTGTTAACCTTCACTTTCTCACACAAGTCCCTAATCTCTTCAAAAACTAACTTAGCTGCATCCAAGTAGTGATTTCTATGAAATGAGAGAAGGGCATCAGCTATGGGGGACCTTCTCTCTTGCTCATGACCCGAGCAAAACACATTTTTCCTCAGCACCCCATCCATGAATCTGAGGTTGGGTTGCAGATCTCTTTTCCTGATTGAGTCCTCTGAAGCCATGATTCCTCTAGTTAGTTCTCTGGCTATCTCTGTAATGGTGGCAGTCAGGGGAGGTCCCAAGCCAAACATAGGGTCATACCCAGCTGGTATCCCTAGTACCCTTACAATGTCAGACTGGTTAAAAAACATTTCAAAATTATGAATTAGTACCAACAGTGCTGGGTTCCCATCATCACCAGTCCTCAACCTCATATTCTGATAAAATAATCTGACTAATCTTGTGAACATCAGCTGCATTGAGGGTCTCAACAGTGGCAGCAGGGTTGCCATACTCAGATATTCAATGGAGGCAGAGGTCTCTGGTAGCTCCTCAAAGTAGGCTTTATCAAAAATAGTTTTTGCCTCCAGCGGAATTACCAACACAAACTCAGAAGGGACCCTAAGTTATTCAATATTCTCTTCCTCCACAACCTCAGGGGCCACAGGGGTCACAACCTGCCCATTTTTCTGCTTCTTGTTTGATTTTTCAGGGCCCTCAGCAGGTGGGTGTTCTTTGGCCCTCTTCTTTGGGGCAGATTTCTTCTTTTCCTTTGAGATTGTGGGTTTAGTACCAAGGGAGGGCACCTCAGAGATCTCCAATGTGGAGGCCTCTACAATCCTTGTGAATTTTCTAGTAGCCACAGGGCTGCCACTAAGAGCAGGGTTTAACATAGCCGCCAATGTATCAATGAATTTTAAACTTTTGGCCATAGGTGCTCCAAATCTTAAAACAGGGCTCACAGATCTCAGAGAATGCAAATTACTCTAAGTAGGCACCAAAAATATCACAAATCATTTGCACTCTCTTTAATTTACTAAACCAATCAAAGCACAGAGGGAGAGCTGCGGAGCTTACCCAATGCGAACTAGGGTTCCACCTAGAAATGTGCACAGTGGCTTAAATCCCCCCAAACTGTGCTCAAAGTAACCAGGAATAGCTGGGGAGCAAAATGGTGAGAGGAAAAAGCTTCAGATGAAGTGGCTCAAGCCGTGGAGAGGAAAGCAGAGAAATAGGGGCTCGCTTTTGGGCGGAAGGAGCTAGGGCAGAGAGAGAAAATGAAGCAAATGAGTTGTTTCGCTGAGTTTATAGAGTAAATCCCGCGGTTCACAAAGTTGGCTTAAGGCTCTCGCGAAGTAGGATTGTCATGCAGATGGCTTTTAAGTCTGTGAAAGGGTCTGTCACACAACAGAACAAACTGCCTCACAGTGCCTTTCGCGGAGCTAAGACCTTGAATGTAGTGCTCGAGACCTTGATATGCTTCAGGAAATTGCCCCCGTAGCACTCGCGTAGAACACCCAGAAGGCATCCTTTTCACACAAATTAAGCTCACAGAGTAGAAAGCAACTCCACAAGACACTTTCACAGTAAGTGCTTAGCCGTTCTAACGCGTGAGGAAGCTAAAAGATGGCTCACGCAGCAAATTCAAGCCTTCCAACTCAGCGAGATAGTATTTCTTGCACGACCTTCACTCTTTTAATCTTAGTGCAGCACATTGCTTGGTGCCTCATGCTATTGTGCACCCAACCACTGTGCATGAGCACCAAGCCTCAAACGGGTGCTTTATTTCACTCATGAAAAGCTTATATGCATTTTTAATCATTTGTTCATCAACAATGCAGAATTGCAAAAGTAGTTTTACAGCTCTATTTCATGCAAATCATGATCAGGGTATCTCAACCATTCATCAACAAACACACAGCTAATTTAGATGATATAAAGGCACATGTTTTCATTCACAAATAATTAAAACACAGATAAAGCAAAACAATCAAACCAATATAATACACAAAACATAAATGACAAAATTCTAAAGAACACAATTCAACACAAAAAATTTCATACATATGATACAATTATTACCAGTATTTAGCTCACTGGGCACTAGCTTCCTCCTTAGTAGAGGATGCATCACCAATCATAAACTAACCTTTCGGGTTTGTCAGGGGCTGACTAGACAATTTTCCTTCCTCCCTCCTATTCAGAGCATTACAGATCTGACCAAGCTGGTCCTCAATCTTTTTTATGATTTGTCCATGAGAATTGACTGTCTCTACTAAGTTCCCCAAATTCTGCATTGAAGCCAGCATCTGCTCTTCAAATGAAGAGGATCGAGGTTATTGTGTGGGCAGAGCCAACTGGTTAGACTGTGGGGCAGGTAGCAGGAAATTTTACCTTGGTGGGTAACCTTGATTAACCTGGTGTTGGGGTCTGTAGGGAGCTACCATTTACTGCTGTTGGGGTTGAGGATATGAGTCTTGTCTCCACCTCAAATTTGGGTGGTTCCTCCAAGAATACCTAGCAAGCTGCTGCCCAAAGGTTTGAGCAGCATTGGCATGCTCCATAACAAAATTCAAAAATTGGTGGGCAGATGAACAATCATGAACAGAATGTGTGAGAGATTGGCATACCAGACAAGCTACCTCCACCTGTGTAACCATCTGAGGTTGCATCACATTCATCAATTTATCAAACTTCAAGCTCAGGTTGTCCACCTTCCTCTCCAAATCAACTTACACCTTCACTTCATAAATTCCCCCTCTAGGGGTGGCCTCTTTCACCATTTTAGCTGGAATCTGACTGTCATTGCGTGACAGAGACTCTGCTGCATGAAATTTTCCCCTATTATGTCAAACAGCTCTCATGCTTCCTCAGCTGTCTTGTGAAGGTAGCTACCACCACAAGAAGCATCCACCATATCCCTGCTCTTGGCATTAATTCCTTGATAAAACACTTGAACAAGTTGCTACATTGGGATTTGGTGGGGGCATTGTTTTAACATCTGTTGGAATCTTTCCCAAGCTTCATTAAAACTCTCAGTTGAGGACTGAGTGAATGACAAAATATTTGTCCTCATCTGGCTTGTTTTGTTCATGGGGAAAAATTTAGCCAGGAATTTAGTTTGAAGGTCACTCCTTTGTTGTATGTTGTTGGCAGGGAGCTTTGATAGCCATGTGCTGGCTTTGTCCTTTAATGAAAAAGGAAAAAAGCCTTAGTTTAGTGGCCTCATGCCCCAAGCCAGCAATGTTAAAGGTAGTGCAAAGTGCTAAAAACTGGTTAATATGCTTGTAGGGATCTTCTTTACTCAGCCCATGAAATGAAGGCCGCATATTGATGGTGGAGGATTTAATTTCATAGTTTCCCTCAACAGAGGGAAATTGAATGCAGAAGGGAGAGGTGTACTCCCCAGGTGCATTGTATTCTTTCAATGTCCTCTGCCTCTCAGCCATGGTAGATGGTTCAGTCTCAATTGCAGAGCTCTGTGTGGTGTGTCTAGGTCTAAAGATCCTTTCCACCTCAGGATTTAAGGGTTTCAAGTCAGGATTTAAGGACCTTCTACCGAGCATACACTCACCAACAGTAATGAAAATGCTTACAAGTACACAGAAAGAATTTCAAAAAAAAAAAAAGTAATAACTACACAGATTTACACTAAACAAAATAACAGGGGATTCAACATAAATGGCATGAAATTTAGGGAAAAAGAAAGTACAAACAAAGCTAGCTACACTCCACTTGCAGCTCTAGCTTTTCACTTCTTCTACTATCCATTTCTACAAAATTCCATAAAGAATCAGTAGTACTTTAATTATAAATTAAACACAACTACAAAGAATTTGTTAGTCTACTAAAAAGAATTTCTAAGTTATAGCATAACTCAGGTCTACTAAAAGGATCAATTTCCCCAGCAGCGGCACCAAAAACTTATTGGGTTTTTATTTTAGATGCTTGCAGCTAACTTTATTTGAAAACAGTGATAAGAATGTGTTAGTAAAAATAATTCAAAGGTGGATTGAAAAACACAAAACAACAAGTCTAAAAATAAATACAATTCTGTAAGATACAGGGTCCATTGTAGCAAGTTTTGATAAGAGTTTGTCCAACAGAGAAATTGATCTAGAACCCAAAATGGGCCATAATAGTAGGCCTCTAGATCTGGCTACAGATCTGACAATCCTAAAGAAAGGGAGTTGGGTGTCACGACTACACTAAATTAATCCTAAAGACAGAAAAATAGAATATAACCCTATCCTAGAGAAAGGGTTTAGAAGAAGATGGTGGTAGTGTGTGCCAAAATAAAATACAAAATTATAAGTAAGCAGGTTGAGCTAGAGTTAATGATACAGTAATGTAACTCAGATTTAGTTTGTCTCTGCAATGCTCCTTGCTGAGACGCTATTAATAGCCTCAACAAGGTATAAGCTCCCAGTTTAACTCATGCCATTTGGGGTGCTCTTTGGGCTATACTCTATCCACTATAATGGTCATAGGGTATCCGATAGAGTCTATCAAATCCCATTAGTTAAACCAGAAATTTGCTAGTTTAATCCAGAAGAGTGAACTGATCATTTCTACAGCCACTAGACCAGCTCTAGCCATGTATACTATTACAGCACTATGTAATGCCAGTGCTACAAGCTCCCCAGATCTGCGCACAGACCTGACTGACATCCATAGATATTCTAACTCATAAGATCCTAAGTGCTTTGCTAAGGCTTGCTGCTCACTAGTGCCAGCAAAAGGACCATACAACAGGTTGAATAAGGCTTTTAGCTCAGCTGGTCATTGCTATAAATAGCCTGCAATGACTCAGCCTCAAGCTGTAATTACTATAAGAGATCAGATCTAACATCTAATATCGATTAGGTAGAATAGAGGGGAGCCACTTACTGTACAAACCTCCTCACAAGGCTCTAGAAGCTCATGTGCATGGAAGAAGAATCCTTCTAAAACATGTGGATGGACACAACCTTAGGGCTATACTCTATCCACTTGAATGGTCATAGCGTATCCCATTGGTCTGTCTATCCCACAGAGGCCTAAGAAAGAACATGAAAATTGTTGTAACCATTATGGTCTACAGGCCTCCAAGCTCCCTGGATCTCACTACAGATCCAGCATTGATTTTCATGTGTTTATCAAACCAAGGGATATCAGATGGTAAACAATAGACCTACTAAAAACTGAATGGGCTAGTCCCAAATACATGGATCCTATAGACATCTAAAGAAATCATAAGATCTATAGATTTGATTAAGCATTAAAACAGTAGTTAATTGATAACAGCAAAAGTTACAATGAACTGTCTCCTGGCTATAGCTCATACACAACTGCTCATCCAAGATCCCAATGTATACAAAAATCTATTAAAAGGCTGAAACAAAGCTAGACCTAGCTGCTTACAAGGGGATTAGCCAGCAAGTGCTGAGCTAAGAGAGAAGAAAAATAGGAAAAAGAGGTGATCAAACCCTAACCCTAGCCTGCTAGAGCTCTCAGCCGATAGAGGATGAAGGAAAGATAAAAATAATAAGCTCTAAGTACAGCTTATATACTCTGTCAAAACGGCCTTGGCTCTAAAGAGAATAACCCTAATTTTTCTAGCAGACATGGCACTGTTACAACCCTTGAATGCCTCGAGATGTGCGCTTCAAAATCTGTGCCCCAAGAAGTGTGTCCTAGCCTTGGAAAATTCTTAAAAGGTCCCTGAGTTAAAAGTAAGAAGTGGAGAGCCCACTCTTCGCGGGGCTATCAACTATTTTGGTTCACTTGTGCAGTTGCTTCGCTTTTATGGAACTGACTTTGGCTGATAGGAAGGGCTCACTCGCATAGTAAACCTTTAGTGAATTGCGCAGTTGCTTCTCGTCGTAGTGCTGTCATGGAGATGATCTGGAGAGCCATGGTGTTTTACATAGTAGAGCTTCAGGAGCTCCCTCTCGCTAAGTACTCACGTAGGTGGGCTCCTGCACTCGCGTAGTAACTTGTAAGGCTCCAGAGTGCACAAGATCTATGGGAAGGGGAATTTTGGGCGTCTCTCTCTTCCAGGGCCACGCGGGAACTCCGTGAGGTGACTTTTTGTTCTCTATGCATATGGGCTCGCTATGTTCCTCGCACGGCTGCTTTGAGGCTTGATCTCCGCGAGAGCTTCGCGATCATGAATTCTAAAGGTTTTACACCACGAGATCTTTGTGGTGTCTTTACAGCTCTCTTCTTAACTGTGTGGCATATCTACCTGAGAACTTCCACTGCATCTTTAGCTTCGCGAGGAAGCTCTTGAACTCTGTGAGATCTGTTTCTTAACACTCTGTTGCACTACACTTACTGTTGTTGCAGCATCCTCCTTTCTCAGCTAACCTTAATCATCTACTAGATTTTAGGTCAATGATGATCAACAACAGTGAGTCACCATGGTGAGCACTACCAAGGCGTTCCATTGGGCTTTGGCTCAGCTGTCATCTTTGCTTATATTCTCTCTCTTTTGAGCCAAAAGGCAAGGAGTTTGTATTAAGCTGCACATTTTATTACTAACTACAAAATATACTTATAAATGATTATTAGGGGGCTTCAAGGTTCATCAAAGGCTATGTTAAGAGATGAAAAGTGGTACTTTTTAGTGCATAACACTGATGCCCTGGCCTATGCATGTACAAGATCATGCACCATTCAGTGTGCATCAGTGCCAACTCGTTAGCATGGACTCCATTTCATCATGATAGTTTAGTTACCCTTTATCAACATTAAAATATCCCATAATTTCATAAATCTAAAGATAAACATTCAGATCAAATTCATGCAATGGGATGTGAGAGTATCTCAACTAGCAGCAAAAATCATGAGCATCAACATTTAGATGACAAATGTGCACTTGCACTCAAAGCAAAACCAAACGACATCAAATCAAACACACAAACAAATCCTTATTACCCTAAAATCAGTACTAGAAAAAGGACTGAACAACACAAAATAAAACACACAGTTAATACATATGGTACACACATTTTTATTTTTTTATTTTTATTTTGTTCTTTAGCATTCACCCTCATTCCTTGTTATTCCAGTGACCACCTCAGTTGCCTTGGCCTGCTGAACCATCATCCATATGGGAAGAGGATGTATCTGCAATCATGTACTGCCCCTTTGGATTGGTTAATGGTTGGCTAGGCAGTCTACTCTCCTCTCATTTGTTCAAAGCATTGCAGATTTGGCCAAGCTGGTCCTCAACTTTTTTAATGCTTTGCCCATGAGAGTTTACAGTTTGGACTACCCAAATTCTGTATGGATGCTAGCATTTGCTTTTCAAAAGAAGAGGATCTAGACTGTTGTGGGGCAAGGCTAACTGGTTGGGCTATGGGGCAGGCAACTGAAAGTTTTGTCTAGGTGGGTATCCTTGGTTGAACTGGTGCTGAGGTCTATGTGGAGCTACCAACTGATGCTGCTGTGGTTGAGGATAATTATCTTGTCTCCACCTCAAATTTGGGTGGTTCCTCCAAGAGTACCCAGCAGGTTGCTGCCCAAATGTTTGGATAACATTGTCTTGCTCCATAACAAAATCAGGAAATTGGGTAGATGATGGACAATCCTGTAGTGAATGTGTGGGAGATTGGCATATCAGACATGCCTCCTCCACTTGTGCAGCTATTCTAGGCTGCATCACACTCATCAATTTATCAAATTTTAAGCCCAAATTGTTCACCTTCTTTTTCAACTCACTTTGTACCTTCACTTCATATATTCCACCTCTAGGGGTGGCCTCTTTCACCAACTTAGTAGAGGTTTGGCTATCATTGCAGGACAGTGACTCCTGTTGCATGGAGGTTTTCCCTACAATGTCAAACAGCTCCCAAGCCTCCTCAGCTATCTTGTGGAGGTAGCTACTACCACATGAGGCATCCACCATATCCCTGCACTTTGGATTAATTCCTTGATAAAATACTTGCACTAATTGCCGCATTGGAATTTGGTGGTGGGGGCATTGTTTTAACATCTCCTAGAATCTCTCTCAAGCTTCATAAAAATCCTCAGTTGAGGACTGAGTAAATGACAGAATACTTGTCCTCATCTGGCTGGTCTTGTTCATGGGAAAGAATTTAGCCAAGAATTGATTTTGGAGGTCACTCTATGTTTGTATGTTATTGGCTGGGAGCTTAGAGAGCCATGTACTGGCTTTGTCATTTAAAGAAAAAGGAAAAAGCCTCAGTTTAGTGGCTTCAAGTCTCAAGCTAGCAATATTGAAAGTGGTACAAAGTGGTAAAAATTGGTCAATATGCTTGTAAGGATCTTCCTTACTAAGCCCATGAAAGGATTGTGGCATATTGATGGTGGAGGCTTTGATTTCTTAGTTTCCTTCCACTGAAGGAAATTGTATGCAGAAGGGAGAAGTGTACTCCCCAGGTGTATTGTACTCTTTGCCTCTCAGCCATGTTAGCTTGCTCAGTTTCAGCAATAGGGCCTTGTGGGATATTTTTTGGTCTGAGGATCCTTTCCACCTCAGGATTTGGAGGTTCCAACTCAGGATTTAGGGACCTTCTTCCAACCATACACCCACAAACTTTGCAAGTAAGGAAAATGCTTACAGCACTCAAAGAATCTCTGAACTAGAATAACAAGTAAGTTCAAATAACTACTAAACAAATTTACACTAAATGAACTATAAGGAATTCAACATCAAGGGACTAAGTTCAAGGTAAAAGAAGTGCAAACATAGCTAGCTAGACTCCCATTGCAGCTCTAGCTTTTCCTTTCTACTATTGTCCAATTCTGCAAAATTCATAAAGAATCAGTAGTACTTTTATCCTACTATGGCATAGCTACAAAGAATTTTCTAAAATATAATATAATATAATATAATACAACTCAGGTCTACTAAAAAGATCAATTTCCCCTGCAGCAGTGCCAAAAACTTATTGTCGGATTTTTTATTTACCAATGTGTGCTTGCTTATTGTATGGTGAGAACAAATAATAAGAACAATGTAAAGCAAAATAAAAGATGAAAACAGCATAAATAAAGTAATCCTAAGCCTGCAAGATCCAGGACTATTATAGCAAGTTTTGATAAGTAAGAGTTTGTCCCACAGAGAAGTTGATCTAGAACCCAAAATGGGCTATAATAGTAGGCCTTCAGATCTGACTACAGATCTGGCAATCCTAAAGAATGGGAGTTGGGTGTCACGCCTATACTAAATTACATAAAGAAATAAATGAAGTGCAATCTTATCCTAAGAAAGGGTTATAAAGAAGGGGATGGTGTGTGTTAAAATAATGATAAAAGGGTGAGAAATAAGTAGCTTAGGTTACAGGTTCATTTACTTATGTAACTCAGATTTAGGTCTCTCTCTGCAGCAAGATCCTTGCAAGGTGCTATTACTAACCTCAGCAAGGTAGAAATATCCAACTTAACCCATGCCATTTGGGGTGCTCTTAAGGCTATAGTCTGTCCACTCAAATGGCCACAGTCTATCCTATAGAGTCTGTCAAATCTCATTGGTCACGCCAGAAGTTGCTAATCTAATCCAGAGGAGAAAGTTGATCAAACCTCATCCAATGGATCAAATTAGTCCATGAATACCATTACAGACACTATATTTGCCAGGCTACAAGCTCCCCAGTCTGTCACAGATCTGACTGACATTCATAGGAGTTCCAATCCATAAAGCCCTGTGTATTGTCAAGGCCAGCGGCACATTAATGCCCACAGAAAGGACCAGTAACAGGTTGAATAAGGATCTAAGCACAGCTGATCATTGCTATAAAAGGCCTGCAATGCCTCAGCCTCCCAGTTCGCAATTACTATAGAGAAGCCAGATCTAACATCTGATAGCGATCAAGTAAAATAGAGGGGATTCTGTTCCTACACAATCTCTCACTAAGCTATAAGTCCAAGTGCAGAGAAGAAGAATCCATCTCAGATCTATGACCAAGTTTGTCCTAGGGCTATAGTCTGTCCACTGAAATGGTCACTGGCTATCCACAGAGGCTCTCTTACCCACAGATATAAAAACAGAGCATAAAAACTGCTGACTGCCACCATGGTCCCAGGGCATCACGCTCAAGCTTCCATGGGCCTTTTAATAAGCTCAAATCCTAAATGTATGCTATAACCTGAATAGAACTACGGATAAATAGGAAAATAACATATTGAGTAAGCTTTCAAACAAAGATTCCATTGATCTGATGTCATTAACAATGAAATCCCTCAAGGCAGCAGCCTTGTGCACAACAGCTCAACACTGAATCTCAATGTTTACTGAACTATTATAAAACTTAAATAAAACTATACATAAATGCTTACAAAAGGTTTAGCCAGTAAGTGCTGAGCTAAGAAAGAAGAAAAAAACTGAAAAAAGAGGTGATCAAACCCTAGCCTACTTGAGCTCTCAGCCGTTAGAGGTTGAAGGAGAAGGAGAATGATGGTTTTCTAAGTCACAAGCACAGCTTATATACTTAGTCCCAATGTTGTGGCTAAGAGAAGAGTGAAACCCTAATTCTTTCAAGTAGATGTGGCACTGTTACAACCCTTGGATGCCTTGGAATGCATGCATCGGAATCCGTGCCTCGAGATGTGTACCCTCAACCTGGAGAAATCTCCAAAAGGTCCTTCCGTTAGGGTTGAGAAGTGGAGAGCCCGAGCTTCGTGAGGATGGCTTCTAGGCATTATTTTTTTCGCACAGCTTGTTGAGTCTTCGCAAGGTAGAGTTTGGCTTTGAATGCTATTGTCTCGCAAAGGACTTCGAGTGATTGCGCAGCTGCTTTGGCTTTAAATGCACTACCGCAGAAGAGCTTCAGAGACTCCAGTCGTGAGGTACTCGCGCAGATAGACTTTACATCTTGCTTGGTTTAAGGTTAAGCTTCTAGGCGTGCGAGAGCTGCGCGAGATCTACACGAGAGAACTTCTGGGTGTCTCTCTCTTCCAGAGCTACGCGAGAACTTTGCGAGTTATCTTTGGTTCCTTGTGCATGTTGGACTTGCAAGTTGCTACGCGCAGTTGCCATAAGGCTTGATCTTCGCATAAGGGGACTTTGCTAATGATTTAACCTTCGCGAGGTTGCACCTCAACTATGCGAGATAAGGCATTGGTTCCTCTGCTGCAGTGGACATGCTGCTGTGCAACTTCCTCTACTCTCATCCAAACATCTTTCATCTGTTGAACTTCTTTGGTCTGTTATGACATGTAAAGTAGTCACCAAGGTGTGTACCACCATGGTGTTCCATCACTTTCTAGTTCAATTGTCATCTTTTACTTGAATTCTCTCTCTTCTTAGCACCAAAAGCACAGACTTAGTGTTAAGCTGCACATTTTATTCTTAACTATAAAACAAGCTAAAAAGGAGTTATTAGTGAGCTTCAACGTCCAGCAAAGGCTAGGTTAAGAGGTGAAAAGTGGTACTTTTCAGTGATTAACACCTCTTGGCAAAAATTTTGCAGAGCGGATGGCACTTCAGATAGCAGATTTTAGAGCTGGGGGGACCAGGGTTACAAGGGAGCGTGACGAGGCGGACGCCCGGGAGTATGTGCGGTGGTTTAGTACGTTGGGTGGCGGGTGCCTCTTCACACGTCCCTTCCATAGGAGTGGGCTTTGAGGGAGAGGTTGGCTGCATTAGAGTAGGTCCATCTCACCGAGAGCATGAGGGGGCATTAGACACTCTTCATAGGGCGATGGAGCATAGGGGGTGTGTTCCTCGTCTAGATGAGGAGATGCTGCACTCCTTAGCCTCCTCGATTTCTCAAGCTAGGGTGGCGGAGGATGAGTTGGGGGCTCGGTTATCGGAGACTCAACGGCTCCTGGTAAGTTAATTTACGATTGTTTTTATATTATGTGGACTCGGTCTTCTGGTCATTCTAACATGATTGTGGTGTCTCATTTTATTTTATCTCAAACAGTCTACGAGGGAGGGTGAGGTTGCTCGTCAGTCAGAGATGATTGAGTATTTACGTGGTCAGCAGCAGGCCGGTCGAGAGGTAGAGGCCAGCTTACGATCTAAGATTGATCGATTGGTAGGTGTCTTTACAAATATGGTTTTGTTAATTGCTAGCATTGTGAGCTTGCCAGCTGATGTGTTTATTATTACTCGTAGAGAGTTGAGCTCGCTGCTAGAGGTCCCGTTCCAGCATTTGATCCATCTTCAGTTGCTTCCTCCAGTCGGGAGGATCTAGCGATGGCTCAGCTTCGGGCTGAGCTAGATCATTGGGTAAGTTCCATTCAATCTTTTATCTTGTTTATGTCATTGCATTAGTTTGTCGGGTGTCATTTTTTCACTTTCTTAACAGTTTACTAATATCATGTGGTGTATTTCAGCATCGGGTTACTGAGGATCTTCAGGCGAGGGAGGCGACTGCTGCCTCTCTGCGCCCGAAGAGTTAGGTATAGTTTCTGGTGTGGTGTAATCCTGTTTAGGTTATTTCATCTTTATTGTATTCTGACATGTCTTGTGTTGGTTTGTTTAGTTCTTTATGCAGGCAGTTTCGGACTTCGCTCCCGAGGCTCTCCCTCAAGAGTCTGTTCCTATCCCTACTCAAGTATGTGTTAGTTATTGTGTTCATAGTTTATTTATCATTTAGCATTTCTCTTATGTATTTGTTTATTCTTGTTGCAGTCGCCTATGTTCGCTATTCCTTTCGTGCCTCCTACTGATTCAGTGACTGCTGAGACGGTTAGACGACTTCTGGAGGAGGGTTGATCTGGTATGACTGTTTCCTTTTCAAAGTTTCTTATTTTGTTCATATATATATATATATATATATATATATATATATATATATATATATTAGTTTTCTTTTGACTTGGTGTGGTTATGCAAGTTCGTTAGCTTGAGGAGGCGCGTCTAGAGGCGGCGCGAGTGTGCGCCACTCCCGAGGCGAGACGAGTCCTTGGGGAGACACAGAGTCGGGAGGACCTGGTCATTGAGATGATGGTCACACAGAGGACTCAGACCGAGGAGTTAGAGGCAGCACATCGGACAACGTGGGCGGAGATGCAGGTAATCTTAGATTGGTTGCAATATCGTTTACCGAGGAGTGCATAGGTTGGTTAGTCAGCTTGATGGCTCGGAGTCAAAGTTTCTACCGATTCCTCGGCTGGGCAGCCTCGGCACACGTCACATGATCGTGTCAGGGATGATGCTCGTAGGGATTCGACCATTTGTGATATTCTTGCAAGGTACCCTCCTCGTTCTCGATCGAGGCGGCCTGTTAGCCAGATGAGTGAGGGGGGCTCTGTAGCAGGGCCTCGTCGTTTAAAGGTTTTGAGGACTCCAGCTGTGGAGATTATATTTTTAGAGGACCAGTCTACGGACCTCCGAGTTGATGATATTAGGGATAGCAGCGCTCAGCCATCCCAGCGGCAACATAGGGAGTAGGCGCGTGTGTGTGTGTGTGTGTGTTTTTGTATCCATAGCACATGTGTGTTGTATATCTAGGGGGATGTGTGTGTTATATATATAGGAGGGATGCCCCCGATGACAAGTGTAAAAAAGAAATGAAAAGATTTTGACATATATATAGAGAGAGATTTTTGGCTTAGATGTACCTAATTGGCTCCTTTTCTTTTAGTTACCTCTTGCGTCTACTTTTGTTTTTTAGTTTCTTTAGCGCGGTCGACCGTAATTAGGACTGGGATGCTTGCTGAGCTAGCCCGGTGATGGTTGAAGGTTGCCTCATATCTGCAAATATGAGAGTAATGTTGTCAGTAGTTTTGTTCTCCCCCTTGCTAGTTGTCAAGGGGGAAAAGTGTCTCAAACCGGAGTCTGGTAGTAAAAGATGAATATGTGCTCTTTTTTTCTTTTTTTTCTTGTTCTTCTTTTTACTTATTTCTTTTTCTTTCTCTTTTTTTAAAAAAAATAAAAATAATACAATTGGGAAAGCAAATAGCTAAGATAGAAATAAAATAAAAATGCCCCAGTGTAGGAGCGTGATATGATTGGCAGTATAATATCTTCGGTAGCACTTTTCAGATGGTAACTTCGTCATTTCTTATCTTCTTTGTGGACAAATCGGCACTTCTGATATGATTCTTCCTCTAATCGAAAAAAAATACCCCAGCGTCAAGCTGCAATGGAGTTTTTCTGGGTTTCGAGATGAGCACTTTGGGTCTATAAGCGATTATGGGTATTTGGTGAGTTAGTTTTAAAGAAAAGTTGATTGGTACTGTCATCGAACCGGGGAGGCCTCTTTTACTAGATCAGTTATACACGGGAGTCTATCTTAGAGTGGTGGTCATCCTATCCCATGGCTATTAGGGAGAAGTATGGTAGGTATAGTAGGTGATTACATCAGTCATCATTCATCAGTTTTCAATTTTATTTCTAGGAATATCCTGTAAGGCTTTTGATTTATCGTCAAAAAAAAAAAAGAGGAGGGAGGTAAGGCTCAATGATGCGAGGAATAGTTTGTATCTAATGCTTTCCAAAAGGGATAGGTAACAATCTTTTTCTCAGAGGGGATACGAGATGCCATGATCGAGCTCTTCGTCATGTTTTGGCACCATCAAAATCTCACATTCTATGGTTAGCAGGAGTTTGTCCTCCTCTCACCACCTTACGATGACATCTAGTAGTATGGGGGCATCAAAGATGCCCTCACAGCGTGCTTATACACTTCTAGCAACGTTACCAATGATGTCCTCATGGTCTACTTATGCTTCCCTGAGCTCATTGACTTGTTCATTCATCGTAATGCTCTCGCTCGATTTTTTTTATATATGTATTTTGAAAGCATCCTGCTAACGCAAGAATAATAAGTTTTGATTGAACTTAACAGTTTTATTTTTTTTGCTCTAACGTCTCCTCCAATGGCGAAGGATGGGAAATGAGGATCGAGTGTTACTTATGCTTTTGAAAGAGGTTAGATAGGTTAGTAGTCCTTTAATCAGATTGCCCGAGTGAGAAAAGGTGGGCGATAAATTGGAGGTCTTAAGGATGTCTGAGAATTGAAGGCGTATGACCAATGAATGAGTCGTGACGACTACGGGGGTGATAAGTATAAGTATTTAACCACGGGATATGACGATCACAGGGCTAAGGATAATATTTTCTAAGGTACATGGTGTGTTCCAAGGGCTAGGGAGTTCTTCCTTGTCTTGGTTCGCCAATTTGTAGGCATTTCTAGGGTATGTGACTGTTATGACATATGGGCCTTCCCAGTTCGATTTCAATTTTTCTTTCAGATCGGCATGCTTGGAAGGCATGATTTTCTTCAGGACTAATTACTCAATATTAAATGCTCATTCAAGGGCGTGATCAGCTGCCCTTAGACGTGTTTCATCGAGCTGCTCTAGCTGTTTGAGTAGGGCAATTCTCCTCTTATCTAAGGATAGCTCATCGTCGAGTTGAATCCATAAGATGGTACTTGTATCTCATATGGTAGAACTGCCTCCATCCCGTAGGTAAGGAGGTAGGGAGTTTGGCCAGTGGTCATACGAATAGAGGTCCTATAGGCTCAGAGTGCTTCTAGTAGTCGTTCAGGCCAGTTGGCTCCATTGCTCATTTCTGCTGTGTATTTCAGGATTCAAATCAGTATTTTGTTCATACCTTCTGCTTGTCCATTGCCTTGAGGGTAGAATGGTGATGAGTGGAGTAGATCGATGTCGTACTTCTTGCATAAGTTCTTCGTCTTCTTCACGATAAACTGTTATTAGTAACAAACATCCTAGGTACTCCAAACCTGGTGATGATATTCTGAACGATAAACCTTATGAGTGTTGAAGCGATAATTCTGACATAGGATTCAGCTTCTGACCATTTTGTGCAGTATTCAGTCACTGTAAGTATGAATGCGTGCTTGTGAGTGTTCCCAATGATGTCTGTGAAAGGTCCAATGACATCGAAGGTCCACATTGAAAATGGCCATGGCACGGTCATAGTGTTCAATGCAATTGACGGAGCTTTGATGAGTGCGGTGTGTTCTTGGCATTGCTTACAGGATTGGACGTAGAAGTGGCAATCTCTGATCATTGTCGGCCAAAAGCATCCTTGTCGTGTAACTTGATCGGTGAGTCTCTATCTACTGGAGTGGGCACCGCAAGCACTGGCATGTGCTTCTCGGATAATGTACTGTCCTTCGGCAGTCGTGATGCACCATAGTAGTACTCCTTTAATTAAGGCTTCTTCGTATAATGTTTCATCGAGTATGTAGAATCAGGCACATTGGTTCCTTATTATCTTTCGTTCGATCTTCGTGGTGTATGGAGGAATACGTTGATGTTTTAAGAAGTTTCAAATGTCAAAATACCACAATTGTCCATCGTCAGTCGGTGATTTTTCAAATCTGAACATAGCGACTTCGGTTCCTGTCTTGACGTGCTTTTCTGGGGTGATTGCTTCTTTCAGTCCTATACTTGTGGGGAGGGTGGGTAATTCTCTCTTGACGGTCCATGCTACCCCGTGAGTGGGTACTGTCAGCTTTTCAATGAAGGTCTTGGTATTTTACCCAATGGATATTTGGATGACCGAGGCTAGCGTGGCTAAGGAGTCTGCGAGCTAGTTTTCTAATCTAGGGATATGCGTGAAAGAGATTCTTTCAAATTTCTTTACCAAATATTGAGCGATTTCTAGGTATGTCATTAGTCTCCTTTCCTTAGTTTTTTATTCTCCTATGACTTGTGAAATTACTAGTTTAGAATCATCGATGGTTTTTAGCTGTTTAACACCTAACTGTAGTGATGCTCGTAGTCTAGCTATAAAGTCTTTGTATTCTGTGACATTGTTAGTGATAGGGAAATCTAGTTGAAAAGCTTTAGGTATGACAACTCCTTCTAGGCTTAGGAGGACTATCCTGATGCCTTTTCCTTTGTGATTTAAAGCACCATCGAAATAAGGGATCCATGAGGTCTGGTTGGGCTCTTTGTTATGAATCGTGAGTAGGTATTCATCGGGGAAATCTGTGTATGGGTTCATCACTAGAGAGTGGGAGATCTGTGAGGTAATAGGCGATTGCTTACCCTTTGATCAATTTTTGTGTGACGTAAGTGATATCGAATTCTTGCAGGAGCATATGCCAGCGAGCGATCTTTCCTGATGTTGCATGCTTTTTGAATACATACTTTAGAGGGTCCATTCGGGCTAGTACTAGTATTTTATGTGCTTTGAAGTAGTGTCATAATTTGGTAGAGGGCCACACCAATGTGAGGCAAGTCTTCTCCATTGAAGTATATTTTTGTTCGTATTCGACCATCGTCCTACTGAGGTAGTAGATAGCCTTCTCTCTCTTGCTGTCTTCTTCATATTATCCTAGAATTGCTCCCATTGCTTTGTCGTTCGCTGAGAGGTATAGAATTAGGGGTCTTCTGGGGACAAGTGACGATAGTATTGGTGGGTTAAGGAGGTACTTCTTAATGTTATCGAAGGCTTGCTGACACTGGTCATCCCATTTGTACTCAGTTCCTCCTTTAAGTAGTCTGTAGAAAGGATCGCATATGTCCGAATGCTGGGAGATAAATCTTCTGATGAATTATAATCTTCCTATCAAGCCTTGTAACTCTTTGATATTACTAGGACACGGCATCTCGAGGATGGCTCTAACTTTTGCAGGGTCAACTTCAATCCCTCGCTTGCTAACTATGAGCTAAGTAATTTTTCAGAAGTGACCCCGAAGACACATTTCTTCGGGTTCATTTTTAGCTGATATTTCTTAGCTCTTTGTAACACCAGTCGGATTGCTTCAACTTGTCCTACTCGCATTTGGGACTTTACTAATATGTCCTTGATGTAGACTTCTATACACTTATGCATCATGTCGTGAAAGATAGCCATCATAGTGCGTTGATACGTGGCTCCTACGTTCTTGAGCCTAAAAGGCATAACGACGTAACAGTATGTTCCCCATGGTGTGGTGAAGGAAGTTTTCTCTTAGTCGGACTCTACTAATTTGATCTGATTTTATCCAAAAAAACCATCCATAAAGGATAGCATCTCATGTCCAGCGGTGTTGTCGACTAGAGTGTCACTGTGCGGAAGTGGGAAGTCATCTTTTGGGCATGCCTATTTGAGGTTTCGAAAGTCGATGCAAACCCATACTCTGTTGTCTTTCTTAGCAATAGGTACTATGTTGGCGACCCACTTAGGGTAAAGAACAACTAGGATAAATTTGGCTTTGTGTAACTTGTCGACTTCCTCTTTAACTTGGAGGGCGGTTTGTGGGTGCATCCTATAGAGTTTCTGTTTAACAGGCTTTACATTAGGTTCTAAAACGAGGTGATGTTTTACCAAGCTTGGGTCTAAACTAGGCATGTCCTCGTAGGACCATGCAAAGGAATCGAGGTATTCTTGCAGGACTTGTGCAATTTATTGGCGTTCCTTGGAGTTAAGCATTGCGCTAATCAGTAGCTTCTTAGATTTCTCTTCAATGCCAAAGTTAAGTTCTTCTGTGGGTTCTGCCACAGCTTGGTTTGCTCATCGAAACGCTTGATAACTCGTTGGAAGTCCAGTGCCTCCTCAGCAACTGGTGCTCCTTCTTCGTCCTCGGTAAGTTCGTATACTGTGAAATTGCTACACTGGGGATCTGAGTTTGTGAAAGGTAACTCTTCATTGGCACAATCTATGACTGAGAGATCTTTGGTGAAGTGGAGGTCAAGACTATCGATTCTTCTCTCAAAGTCACAAAGTATCTTGTCCGGTATGATTTCTGGTGTGTTTTTTAGTCGGGATGCTTTACGCCCTCGTGCAGGGAATGGGATAGAAACCTTAGGAGAAAAGTCTTCTTGTTGGCCATAAATTTGGTTCGAGAAGAAGAGTTCCCTTTCTTTTCTGGGGTTTTCTGATTTTTTTGAATTTTATATTTCTGAATTTTTAGAATTTTCTATTTTTTTAATTTTTTTTATTTTCGATAATAAATATGGTACAGGGTCGGTCACTCAAGGGGTGCTGGGAGAATTGCTTCCTCTAGTTGAGGGAGCGAGATGGTTGTCGGAGCCGTTCGGGCGATTCTTCGGGAAATGCGGACTTGTTGTGAATTAGGTATTTTGTTGGGCCCTCATCTGATGAGATCTTTTGAATGAGTGACGCTGGTGGCAGTGGCACTAGCGCATGGACTTCTCCTGCCACATTGATCACCTCTTCTTTGAATAAACTCTGAAGATCGTAGTCAATTGAACTATCATCCTCTGGGTTGTAACAATGTCATTCTTCCCACCAAGGGGGATCTCCCAAAGGATCCTCAGGGGTAGGGAGTTCTTTTTCTTGATCTTCATAATATGTTAGGATGAACGCGCATGCTTGGCAGCGAGATTGATAATGGTGAAGAATGCACGGAGATCCCTAAGAACATTCCCATCCTTCTAGGTTAGAGTCGAAGGCGATATCGAATTCATCTTCTTGATCTAATAGTGCTTGAAGTCCTAGGTTGGCCCTCTCCGCTAGCTCGAGTGTTGGGAGGTCTATCCAGTAGTCCTCGTCATCATTCGGGAGAGGTTGCCACTCTTCCTCTAGAGATTTTTAAAATATTTAGAGTTACGGCGAATCTGGGGATATAGAAGTATCTAGTTCAAGTTCCTCTTCAAACTCTATGATGGCGTGTTGAGTGTTTTCCCCTAGGTCAACCGGATGACCGTTGAGATTTTTTGTTTCTTATGTTGATAACTGAGCTGGCAGGTCATTTCTTATGTCGGTGGTCACGAGGTTGGAGTAATTCGATTCTTCTATCGTAGAGTATCAGATCCAACTAGCGAAGCATTTTAATATATTGGTGCATGCCCTACAGCGGGGTTGGTATGGGTAGGTGATACAAGGAGAGTCCCAAGGGCATTCCCATCCCTCACGGCCAAGGCCGAGGCGGATGCTATACGAGTTAGTATTTTCTTGTGGAGTGTCATCTCTTTCCCATATTAAGCGTAAGTGCTCTTTACTATCTTGCAAGGCTGCTATGTGAAAATCTTTGTTGTCAGTGGATTCCCAATCTTCTACTTGTGGGTCTAGTTTTAGAGGTTCTTCTCTCCTCTCTCCTGTAAATTCCTTAGTGTCAAACATGGGCTTGACTCCTTCGAGCAGTTCATCAATATCGTCGTTTAAATTGGTTAAATCATTAAACGCTTTAGTCATTCACTCAATTTCCACTTCTTGGGATCTAGTGAAGGACACTTCCTTATGCTTTGGCACATCTACTTTCTCAGTGGTCCCATAGGCGAAGTAGTCATATAGAGACCATTTTGGTGATGTAGGGGACAAGGCGCCTTGCGAGCTATCCGATTGGTAACCTAACCCTATGTACTTACATATTTGCGTTAGGACAACGGGTCCTACACTACCTTGCTTATTTTTACCGAGTTTGGTGTGGGAAACATATCTAAGTTGGTACATAAGGTCCCACCCTTTTATCGCGGTAGGGTTAATGGCATAGAGTTTGGCGAGGTCTGAGCCAACCTCTCTTCTCATTAATTTTTGTTGACGCGTCGGGGGAGAACTAGGAAGGGTAGGGGGATGGACTTCCGCAATGGTTGTCTCGTCAGGGATTCGAATTTTTTGAATGTGGCCCATGTTCAACACATAATCGTGAGCGGTTGGTATGCTTACCGCGTAATCAGTATTCATCTCCTGGAGAGGCGCATCAGCGTATATACAGATGATGGAGTCCTTATATAGGAATTTGA
The DNA here is from genome assembly GCA_021018995.1 of Chloranthus sessilifolius. NCBI lineage: Eukaryota > Viridiplantae > Streptophyta > Magnoliopsida > Chloranthales > Chloranthaceae > Chloranthus > Chloranthus sessilifolius. The sequence continues at coordinate 83,790,633 of CM037590.1, read as the reverse complement.
CACATTGATAGTATGTGGACGTGACGGCCTTCATTGACTCTAGCCATTTTCTTCTTAAAATGAGATTGTACGTACTAGCAGAATCAGAAAGATGGAAGGTAACGTTTTTCGTTACAGGTCTGAGGCGAACCTGTAGCTTTATAGTTCCTTTGACACAGAGACGCGAGCCGTCATAAGCTATGAGTGACAGTGCGAGGGGCCTGACATCCTGCTCCGTGTATTCGAGCATTTTTAACTTGGTGAGAGGGCAGATGTTAAGTCTTGCTCCCGTGTCAGTAAGTGCGTGTGGTACTGAGAATCCTCTAATTATGACCGTAAGATATATGGGGGCCACACTCCCACGGAGTGACTCTTTAGGCATGTTTGTGTCTGTGAAAGTGAGCGCTGGAGGTTGCTCTATGATCTAAGTGATTTGATGAAGCTCATCTAGGGTTGTATCCTCATCCACTTGCGTGTCTTCAAGTATCCTTATCAACAACCGGTGATGATCAGGTGATTTCTTGATGAGTTCTAGTATGGATAGAACTAGAGATTAATGATAGGACTGGAGATTAAGATTTTAGAATGGAATTAAAGCCTAGGATCGGTGCGTCGGACCGTTGGATTAAGGACTGGCTCTAGAAACAGACGACTAGAACCAGATATAGAGAATTACGGTCCGAAAAGGGTGGTACGGTCTAAGATTGAAAATTAAAACTAATAGAATTCCTAAATCTAGAGACTAGAAGTTACAGTCATGAATTAAAAAAATTAAATCCTTACCTAGGGTCGGGGCTGTGGAGAGAAATCTCGAAGATTCGAAGCTTGAACCTCGAAATCATGACTAGGTTGCTCTATGGGTTTGTCCTCGAAGTTCTCTGGTTTCGGAATCCCAAAAAAAGTTCGTTCTCTCTCAAAAATATCCAGCCTCTTCGTCCTCTCTTCCGTCGAAATTTTTAAAAACTTTTATAGATTTTTTTCTAATTAAACGCCCTATTTCAGGTGTTTAATAAAATTACGCGCTGGTTTCCCGGCGCTTAATCGCTTTGAGTCACTTACCGACTCAATGAGCGACCGATTAACTTGCTCAGCAAGTTTCCTAGTCCTAATAGCATTATAACTAATTGAGCGCCCATTTTGGGGTGCGTAATCCAATTAAGCGCCACTCTCGAAGCGTTTAATCAAGGAAACTTAGGGGTCAAGGATAGTGAGGCTAGGCCGGGCGTAGGCCAATTACTCGCCGATGGTGTGGCGATCAATCCGATCGCGCGTCTGATTTCAAGCGTGTGATTGAGTCTCGAGATGGTCTAGAAAAGGAAGTTTGGTCTGAAAGGGAGACAGATTGCGCGTTTGTGGTCTGGCGTGAAATCGAATTACACGCGAGGTTTCAAGCGCTTAATTCGGGTTGTTCGGGTCTAGTCTCTAGCCTAAAATGCAAGACTATTGTTTCAATCTGTATTCTGACTATATACTATTGTTTCAGTATATAGTCTCCCTACGTCGAGATTTGAGCCACAGAGCTATTGTTTCAGCCCGTGTCCAGCCATGTACTATTGTTGCAGTGTATGGTTCCCACGTCAGGGTTATGAGGTCAAAGGTTGACATGGATTAGGTAAATCTAATTGTGTGTTAGATAAACCTAATCATCAAAGAATCATTGCAGGAACCAACAAAACTACCATACAAGGCCTAGTCCGTTAGTGAATATCCTATCTAGGATAACCCAATCCCTACAAGGCCACTGGATTAAGCTAAATAAGACTGCAGCGTTACTATCTCGTTCTCGATCTAGTCGGAACCTCTAATATGCAATCGTACCATTAATGGAATTCACAAGTAGAAAAAGGAATAAAACTTCATTAAAAATACTTATCCAGAATACAAGAGATCCATCTCGAATCTTTAAGCACCCATCGATTCAGAGAGCTCCATCATTGCTGATGCAAACTTTCGTCGATGATTACATCCAATCTCCCTCTTATTCGAAAACTATTCCTAACCTAAAATTGTGAAAACTCACGTTAGAGCCCTCTAGAAAAAATTCGATGTGCGAGTCTCCTAAAACTAAACCCTAGGGTCCTTATTTATAGATTACAAGGCCCTAGAACAAGTACACACAGCAAGGATTCTTTAGATCCTAAAAATCCTCCAACGAAGATGCGTTTAGAGGAAATCTTCGTGATTTGGAGTTATCTCAATTATTTAGAAGATATTTTCGGAGAGGATCTCAGAGTTTAGGCGTCATTCACAGCTATGCCGACCTTATTTCTCGCGCAAAAACTCTGTTTCGACCGGTCGGTGTTGGAGAACCGACCTGTCGACTTTACTTTCCTTCTCCATGTAGAAGACGACCTACGAAGGCTTCAACTTCTTTATTTAATGGACCGATCAACTTTAGTTTTGACCGATCGGTTAATTCCTCTGAGATTTCTATCTTCTGTCTAGCTCAAATTCGACCGGTTGGTTGAGTCCTGACTGGTCACCTTTTGCATTTTTGAAGCCTTCTAGAGTTCTGACCGATCGATTCTGTGCTTCGACCAATCCATTTAAGCTCAGTTCTTCTTAAGCTGGGACCCCTTCTACTGCGATGTTTCAACTGGTCGAATTTGTAGTTTCGACCTGTCCATTTAAGCTTTGGACACGTTTCTTCATCAGTTCTTCCTTGGATCCTTGCCTTTTTCTTGGATTTATTCATAACTTTGCACTTTTAACCTGTTTGACATTTAATCAGCTTCTGTACTTGTTGCAATACAACAAGAACTAAAAGCGTATATTAGTGGTTAAGAGAGGTCTAACAAAGTTGGGATCTGGGGATAATTTGTACAATATTTGGGTCTGATTAGTTTGAAAGCGCATTTTCACGTCACACATTATCTACTTAGGCGTGTAGTTGCCATTTTCTTTCAATTGGTCCTTCGCAATTGACGCCATCCAAATACTTGTAGCTTGATGATGCCTTTGCCATCTATCTCGTGGCAACCCACAAGCATGCACTAGAGTAAATATTTTAATTTTAAAATAATATGAGTGTCTTATCTTCGTAGCACGTATACGCCAAGAGCATCCATCTTCACAACATTTGGCAGCTACAACCTTCGGGTTAGTTTTGGTTGGTTTAATTTTGAAGTTCCCATGCATTAAAAATTCTCGCAAAGCATTCTGAAATGCTATCTTCCTAGTGAATATTTGATTTAATTGGGAACACCGTCTGCGCCAGGAACACCGCCCACTTGTTGAGCCTCATCAACCACATTTATGTCTTCAAAAATAGAAAGTACGTCGTTTATGTCACAAACTTGGGGTTTTGTAATATCAAGTTCATCAAGTTCACCCCCTACTCTCACTAGCGGTCTTTGCATTGATGGTCCCTATAGCAGCATTTATACTACCTCCTTTAGAGAGCGCAATAACTTTCTCATTCCCAACTATACCGATATTATATGTATTGCCCTCTAACACACCACACACAAATGCACTTATATTTTCGTTGGCTGGATCGATGGGGAGATGAGTTAAAATCACGCCGACTTCATTTTCACTCTTTGAAACACATGTCACACCAACATGCCTATTGATGGACGACTAATTAATTATCAACGTAATAAATCTAATTTATGAGGTAATCTCAATACTATTATTTTAGTAGATTAAATTAACCTTTCATGCGAGGACGAAGTAGTAGTGGGCTAAGTAGTTACTGTTGCGATGAATGGGGATGAAAAAGCACGCTCTTTGTTCCTACATTAATGTAAATAAATTAACTTAATCAAATAAACACAATCCAACAAAGACATAAATACTTGCCCACATTATGAATATAGCGAACTAATCAAGACCGATTATAAGTATATTACACACATTTTAATATTTTGATTACTCAGGTGGGTGACGGGAGTTTGATATACAGTAGTCGATGCACTTGCAACTCTGTTACATTGAGTCTCAAACTCCTTTGATAAGGATGTAGCGGGAAGAGACTTGGTGGGAGTTAAGCCATCAAAGAAATCAGTCAAAAGATATATATGACAATCACTGTCTTGTTCGAAATGAACTTTTTGTACGTAAATACATATACTATACCCGACAAACAATGGATAATGTGTCATCTCACGCACGTTATTATTGTCATCAAGGTCTACCACATACTTTTCTCCTCCTATTTGTGGCATTACATAGCTAAGCTTTACTTTTGTATTTTTGATTCGAAATTTAGTCACCTCATGTATTTTTACAATTAAATCCTCCAAACCTGTTTCACTCTCTACAACCAATACTTTCACCCTCGTACACCGATTTTGTAGAGTCGAAATCATTTAATCGTCCATCATTAAACCATAATAAGTAAACTTTATCTTCGGATGTAGTCATCGTCTGCATCTACTAACAATAATTGTGACTAAAATAAAATTAAGTTAGACTAATCACTAAAGAGTCTAACTGCATCAGAAACCATCAACAAGAAGAATAACTAATACTAATCACCCTTGCGCAGTTTGCCTCATCATAGTGTAGTTTGCGCCACCCTAGGGCAGTTTGCAGCTAAGACTACACAAGGTGATCTCCAACTGCATTGCGAGTGTATTTTTCAACATACAATGCATTGATGAACACACAATAATAAGTTTCCCTCACCCTAGGACAATTTGCAGCATAGACTACACTAGGTGATCTCCAACTGTACTGCGATTATATTTTTCAACTCACAATGCAAAATAAGAACACTCCTCAATACGTTTGTCTCACCCTAGTGTAGTTTTGCACCTCAGGCGCTTAAGATAGATCGCACTAATCGATTTAATCGCATCATGAGTTTAATTTTCAACTCACAATGTATTGTTGAACACTCAACATTCAAATTGCCTCACCCTAAGGCAATTTGCATCAACTTAAGAAAGTTTATCTCATCCTAGGGCAGTTTTCTAAACAATTTTATAGAGAAAAAATAAGGAGAGAGAAACTTACAGTGACCACTAGAGGATCGATTGCAAAGGGGCGGTGTGTCGGCGACAATGACGACCGTTCTAGGAAGAAGGGGAGGAAGAGAAGGAAAGAAAGAGAGGGAAAAGTGTTGTGAAGAGGCTTTAAACCCCTTTTATATGGAGGGTATTTTTGTCATAGAAAGTAAAAGAAGCCTTCCTATTATATTTACAACTTAAGGGGTCCGATTGCGATAAATTAGGATAGGGGAGATTTTTTCAGGAAATTGGCCATAATAATAATAGTAAAAATAAAAATAAAAATAAAAATTAGAAAAAATAAAATAAAATAAAATAAGAAAATAATAAAAAATAAATAATAAAAAGAGAAAAATAATGAATAATAAATAATAAAAAATATATATATAATAATAAAATAAAGATAAAAAATAATATAATAAATTAATAAATTAATTTATTAATTTATTAAAAATAAAATATAAATATACAAAAATAAAAAAATTATAGAAAAATAAAAATAAATAAATTCTCTCTCTCTCTCTCTCTCTCTCTCTCTCTCTCTCTCTCTCTCCTAGCTCTCTCTTACCGTTATCTTAATCTCTCTCTTCGCGGTCTCTCTGTCACTCTCTCTAATTTTTTTTTTGAGTGTGTTGTGTACACCAAAGTTGGATTTATTGGGTGTGTAAGATGTACATTATCGATGGTACTCTTTTTTTATTTTCTGTGTAATTATTCAATCTAAATATCGAAAAATAATAAATTCCTATGAATTCCCAAAGAGCTGGAATCCATTGAATCTACAAATCTTTTTCCTATATTTTTTGAAAAATTATCAAATAGACTCTTAATGGAAAAAATAGTGAGGCTTATAAAGGACCCGGGGTCTCCTGCTTTCGGAGGCTTATAAAATAGTCCTTAAGGTTATTTGCTAGTTGTATGAGCAAGAGATGTTTTGGAGATTCTAGTGAGGTTTGAAGTTTCTTGTTCTAGGTTTTGAAATCTAACACCAGCAGTCTAGAAATCAACATACATGACTCAATGAGCTTTTCAAGTCCATTCTACCCACGAATTTTCTCGTGACCCAAATTTCCATACCTACTGTTGGAAATATATAGCTAAACCAACCGTTGCTTTTCTTGTTCAAATTTGAAAATATTTTAGTCAAGTAATTTCTAAGGACAGGAAAATGCAGTCCCACATCTTCACGCATCACGCCTATGGATTTATCGAAAGCGCCTACATCTAAAAACTCCCTAAACCCGTGATTGCTTCAAATCAAATAATGTAGATCGTCTTCCACACAATGGATCTTGAGACCTAAGCGTATTCATCAAACGGTCATTTTTTTATTCCACGTGGTATAGATCCCCCAAAACGTGGCCCTAAAATCACATGACACGCATCAGGCTCAAATGTGAGTTTAGGGCCCTTTTTTGGGATCTATGTAACATGGAATAAATAATGAACTCTCTCATGGTAAGATAATGGTCTCAAGATCTATTATGTAGAAGATTGGGGTGAAAGACAGTCTTTGTTAGATTCCAAACAGTCAATGAGTTTGAGTGGGTTTTGGACATAGGCACTTTCAGTGGCTCTTGTGTGCCACTGAAAGCAAATGCCCGATAAGCAAATGATATAAATCCCTAGGATGGGATTCAAACTCCGGTCTCCTGCTTCATCAACGATACCTGGCCATCAAGCCAAACCCCTTCAGGTTCAAGTCACCCCTCTTTAATACAGAACCGAGATGAGGTTTTTCAATTAAGAATGTTAAGGGAATGGGCCTCTAAGTCAACTGAGATTTTGACATTGCATGCTTAATTAGGAGTGTCAATTGGGCGGGCTTCAGCTCGAGCCTGGCTTGAAGCAGCTTGGGTAGGGTTTACGCTTAAATAGCCAAATCCAGCCCAATTTATCCAGTCCAAGTTTGGGCCTAGATTTTAGGTAAAGTAACTGGGCCTATGAAAACACGGCCCAATCCCAGCAATTGTAAAACCTGATTATATTAAGGGAAAGATCTGGCTGGCCTGTATCTGGCCCAGCCCGAAGCCAGTTTGGGTTGGGTTTGAGCTTGATAATAAATCCAAGCCAAATCCGGTCAGATTTTGTATCTGGGCCAGTTTCAAGCCCAAGTTTAGGATAAAAAATAATCGGGCCTATCAAAAGCCCGACGAATGGGCCTATGTTTAATTTCGGCTTACCTATGGGATGGGCCTGTAACTCAACTAGAAGTTGCACGGTGATGCATAGTTAACCATAGTATGTTAACAAGCATAGTGACCAACTCAGGGTTCGGGAATAAATCAGCTTGAAATTTTTTTGAGGGAATCTAGCAAAATTAGTCAAATTCAGGAAAGATACAGTCAAAATTTGGAAAAAATATAAATATATTAATAAAAAATTAAAAATATAAAAGTTTTTACCAAAATTGGGAATAATTCTAGAAATAGCCGTTTAATTCGCATATAATTTGTAAAATTTGTAAATTATTCGAAAAATTTAGTTTTTTTTTTAGCAAAAAGTAGGCGAATTTGTTCACTATGCCTACAAACAATACACTGCCAAATCTTTCAATCTATGATTGAAGGGTGCTATATAATCTTATTAAAGCACTATTTAACCATTTGATAAGAATGGAGACTGACTCCAGTGCTAAGGCTAATGCTTGCATATTGGGTACCTAATGCCCAATTCTTTCATCTTAGAGGCAATTAATTTTGTGGAGTCTTCCCCTCCTTGACACGGAAAGCAAAACTGTAATGTAAATTTGGTAATTTACTATGTTGGATTGTTGATCCAAAAAGACTCATTCAGCCTTCTTATAATAATGAAGATGATTAGGTATCGTTTATTATAAACTTTAATCAAGTAAACTTTAATCAAGGGAAATTTACCTGATCGATCCTGTCAGATACATCTTTTACATCAGAGGCCCTGTAGTTTCACCTTTACCCAAACCGATCAGCTCCAAGCCTAGTCGACCCTAAGGAGAGTAAAAAATTTAAATTACCCTCTTCTATTACTTTCTTTAACTCACAAAGTATCCTCTTTTTTCTCATTTTAATCTGCTAAAAAGTTATAGGTGGGTCAGGTGACAACGTCTTCTTCCTTAGTCTGATCTGCTCCGATCTGCTATTTCGAAGAAGAAAACAGAGACTTGGGAGAAGAAGCCCCTGCATTTCTCCATTATGATAAGAAGACCCTGCAGTTTGCCCTTGCGACGAGAGGTATCTTAGTTAAACTCCATTTTCAGTTTATTAAGGTCTCTTAATGGTGCAATATAAGAAAGTATTTATTTCCTTGGATCATTTTTTTTCAAAGTTAATATGAACTGCAAATATAATCGATATCGACTCTATATACAGTCGACATCGATTGTATTTAGAGTCGGTAACGACTCTAAATACAGTCGATATCGATTGTATATAGAGTCGGTAACGACTCTAAATACAATTGATGTCGAGTGTATATAGATTCGATATCGACTTTAAATACAGTCGATATTGACTGTATATAGAGTCGATATCGATTGTATTTAGATTCGATATGTGTTAAGAATCGTCTTTTCTCTTTTGTGTCATCAGTCTTATGATCCCTTCCTTCTCATTCTTAAACAGGTGATGACAGAGGTGAGGATTCCTCTTCTTTGTCACTATGATGGCCTTCTTGTAAACGATGATGGCTTGTATGAAGGTGACCGGCGGAGGGTTATTAACATTTCGACTAGTATTTCTTATGAACAATTCATGAGGTGAATGTCTGCTGTCAGTTTTGTGAGGGCGGATGAAACAGTTTCTATAAAGTTTCATATGAAGATAGTGAATACCCCTGTGGTTGCCGATATTTTGGACGCTGATGATTTGGCCACCCTATTTATGTTTTATAGATCCGAGGTGAGCGTCATAAAGGTATTTATCATTAAAGAATTGTCATCCTTTCGAGTCAAAGCTGAACAAGTAGATCTTGGCGAGACTGATTTTATGAGTAGCCATTTATTTCAGCCATGTAAGTTTGAGGAGGATGAAACTATATACGATACCATCCCGTTAGACGATGACAACGATATTACGGCGAACATGACTGTCAGGAAAGAAATTTTTTATTTAAACAATACTCCGGTTGAATTGTATGATGACCCACTAAAATATATACATGGGTCACAATAATGTAATCAATGGTTAGACTACACTTCAGAAAGGGTGGTGGATACCGACGATTTCATTCATATCTTCCCCGGTGGATAGACAACTTGGTTGACTCACGAATTATATTCTACCATGCCATCGATAAGAATAATCGGAGAAACTCAGCCCCATGTCCATACACATGAGCACCCCTGCTATGGTGAAGGGCCTAGTCAACCACGCCATTATTAATTCGGTGAAGGATCTAGTCAATCACATCAGAACCCCTTTGGTGAAGGAGATGGAGAGGATAGATCCTAATGTACAAACATCCTTTCAACCTATGCTTGACGGTAAGTTTCAAAAAAAAATTTTGAGTTTTGGCCCGTGCATTGGAAGCTACCACAATACACTTTGTCGCATATTGCTTATAGACGGCATACACCTAGGAGAACGTTTCGAAGGGATCTTACTTATCGCCTCAGCGCAAGACGGTAATAGTCATATATTACCGTTAGCATTTGCCGTCATCGAGTTAGAAGAAGAGGATACGTGGATGTAGTTTTTTAAACAGGTAGGTGCGTTCGTGATCGATGGGTTTAACGAAGATTTCATTTTTATCACGAATAGGTCGAAGGGTTTAATAAAGGCAGCGAAACATATCTTTCCTAACACATATCACAACTACTGCATGCGGCATATGACATAAAATTTGGCACACAAGTATCCCAAGAATAATGTGAAGGGTCTATGGTGGAAGCTACGCGTGCATATTCAATAGAGAGATTTGATTATTTTATGAACGAAATGAAGAAAGATCCTGCTGATCCTTGGGCCGTAGAGTATATTTCGAAAATATATTTGAAACATTAGGCACGCGCATATATGGAAGGAAGGCAGTATGATTCCCTGACTATGAATAATGTCGAAAGCTTAAACAGTGTATTAAAGATGACTCAAGAGAAACCAATTATCGACTTAATCAAAACTACTAGAGAGAAAGTTGCCGATTATTTTTAAAAGCGCCGACAAATATCTGAGAAATGGACCACCCTCCTCTGCCTGAAAAAAGACGAGCATATGAAGAAGGTGTTGCAATGGGCCGGTAAAAAGAGAGCTCAACTATACGGACGCGATTAATTCCAAGTCAACTCCGAAAATTTCATTCATTACGTCGACTTAGAACACAAGACATGTACTTGCCGTCATTGGCACATTCATGGCTTGACCTTGCTCCTATGCCGTGGCGGCCATCAATCGGAGAAGTTACGATTACCATAACTTATGTGAGAAGTGGTTTTTCACCGCTTGCTTTAGACAAACATACGATGAACAATGGCTTCCCACCCTCGATAAAAGCAAATGGGAGTTCCAAGCAGAGCAACTCCCTGAAAATATGAAAGTGAGACTACCCTATAATTATCGAAAGCAAGCCGGCCGTCCGAGGAAGAGAAGGATACGATCTAAGGGTGAGGTTAGGGGCCTACAATATAGCAGGTGCAGTGAGTATGATTACAATCGTAGGAGTTGCACGGTAGTGGAACCGATGGATTGATAGTGTATATTTTTAATAATGATAAATGAAATATAAACGAGACAATAGCAGGTGCTGTGAGTATGATCACAATCGTAGAAGTTGCACGGTAGTGGGACCGATGGGTTGATAGTGTATATTATTAATAATGATAAATGGAATGTAAACGAGACAATGTATATTTCCTAAGAAACTCATAATCCCGATTTTTTTATTTCGTAATAATTATAATTTCATACTATACAGTTACTCAGAAACATGTAACATGGAATGTACAAATGAGCCGTCAGTGACTGTATATATAATCGTGACGACTGTATATTGAGTGGTTGATGATTGGATATAGAGCCGTCATCGACTATATAAATAATTGATAACGACTCTATATAGAGTCGCCATCGACTCTATGTAAAGTCACTATCGACTCTTTTAAAGTCGATATCGATTCATTGTAGAATCGCTATCGACTGTCTATATAGTCGATGGATGACAACTCTATAGAAAGTCGATAACGACTCTATATAGAGTCGCTATCAATTATTTATATAGTTGATGACGACTCTATATAAAGTCAATAAGGACTGCTGCTTCTATCTTATAGTCACTGTTACTTAAAAATGTTCATTTATATTAAAAATATTTCATTTATAAAAAATGTGTCATTTACATTTACAAAATATTTCGTTTATATTATAACCACACTACTACTGTGCCTCCTCCTTTTTGTCATCCAGCTTCAGTTCTCCTCCACCATCGTCGGTGTATTTAGCCAGTGTATGGGCAATTTCTGCCCTGATCCTATCCATATCGGATTGCGTAAAGTCAAATTTCTTCCCTAACATGAAGTACTCCACATACTTCACCACAAACACCCAACAATCACTCGAATTGGTCTGTCGGGGAACGGCTTTGATCTGGCAGTTACTAGATGACCAAGGATAAGTCTACGCATTCAGTGCAATGGAGTTACCGTCTGAATATAAAATCGCGGAAAGGTATTGGGTCTGTTTCGAAATAGAGGAATGTCAGATATGCTAAGCTAACAATGATGAAAGATATGCTAAGCAAAATATCTTATCAGCGTTTGCAATTTGGTCGGATATCTTTTCTTAGAGGGCCTATTAAAAATAGGGTCGATGACCATTATCGATCATTTAACTACCTTCATGATCATAAGCGCCCAGTGTAATGGTTGTTGTGAATAAATTGGGATAAATATTTATAAAAAAGTAATATAATCTCAAAGGGTATGATAGAAAAAATTATAAAGAAAAATTACAAAGAGATTGGAAGCATACTGTGCTGCACTCGTGAGCCCACAGCTTTCGAAATTGATTGAAGAAAAAATTTTCTAACAGCTTCTCACCTTGATTCTATTTGAGTTTATGGGCAGCCCACCGTTTGACTTGAAACTCGAACGATTCTTCGTATAATTTTTCAGGAAGAAGGAACTTGTTGAAATCGTTAAGTTCAAAGCCCATATAAGTCAGAGTGGTAGGGCACATAAGGAAGCATTTGTCCTTTGCATCAGGATGAATATTGTCATCAATTACTTCCAAGTGTCTCAGGTAGACGCCCATAATCTGAATCCAATACAGTTACAGTTAAATATGCAACATTCAAAAGAGTCGTCTCCTGTACTTTAATAATATATAAATAATCGTTATCGACTCTACAATGAATCGATATCGATTCTCCATACAGTCGTTACCGACTAAATAAATAATCTTTATCGACTCAACAATGAATCGATATCGATTCTCCATAGAGTCGTTACCGACTAAATAAATAATCGTTATCAACTCTACTATGAATCGATATCGATTCATTCTAGAGTCGATAACGACTGTGTAAAGAGTCGTCATCGATTCTTCAATGAATCGATATCGATTCGTTGTAGAGTCGATAACGATTCTATTTCGAGTCATTGACATCTTTATATAATTATATTTGTGCCTACAGTAGGGTTACTTTACTTACAAAATTATCCAAGTAATTCGTGCCCACTAAACATCTGAAAGATTGCACCACCCGCGTATAATTACCGATAGTGCTTACGTAGTTGCTGCATAAATAAAGGTCAATGTAACTAATTTTTGTAATAATTAATAAAGTGAAAGATTCAGGCTTGTTCTTGAGAAGAATGACTCGTCCTCAGACTCAGGCTTGCTCCATATGTCTAGCATGTATTTCTGTTCCGCTGTCAGCTCAGCAGTAGCATCATTAGCCGTATACCCAGGCTCAGCGGTAGCATCAGCTACTAGTCCAGGCTCAGCCGTAGGTCCTTCAATGGCCTTTTCGATTATAGGTTTTTCTACCGTCGCTCCCCTTCGCTGTGTCATAGGTTTGACGGCAGTTATTTTGATAAGTTTCCCTTGCCTAGGTCTTAACCGAGGGTCAATTTGTTGGGGAGGCAATTGGGAAGAGGTTTACTCTTCACCAGCTGGACCCTTATCGGCTTCAGTCTCAGGCTGCTCGTCAGCAGCTATCGTCACTTCGTCCATGGGAGGATCCTCATGCATTGGAGTTGATGGTTCCGTATCGTCGGCTATGTCACACACCTTTGATATCAGTTCCTCAATAGCGACATCCTGAACATCGAAATAATGGTGCAGTATAAGAAATGATTTTTGGTCCCCATTATAAAAAATCTATATCGATTTTAAATTTAATCGTTATCAGCTCTATATGCAGTCGATATCGATTGCCAATACAATCGGTATCGACTCTATATGAAGTCGATATCGATTGCCAATACAATCGGTATCGACTCTATATGAAGTCAATATCGATTGTACATAATATCGTTATCGATTCTATATATAGTCGATCTCGATTATAGTTACAATCGTTATCGACTCTATATGCAGTTGATATCGATTTATTTTAACAATCATGAACATATATAAAAACTACGTATCAACACATACCTTAGATCTCGCCTTCAGTAAATTTTCAAGAAGTTCTTTTATATTCCCCTGGCTCTTTCTGACCAACGAGTTGTAGTGATTCAACTTTTACAACTCCGCATCCCTTGAATTGAGCTGCTCATTCAAAGAGTTGCACAGTTTTTCCATGGAGGCATAATATTTCTCCAGGACCACATTCTCTCCCTCCAAATGGCTCACTCTTTGGGTGAGCTTCAAGTTCTCCAGCGCCAAAGTGTCGACCCTCCTCAACAACGACTCATTGGAGGAGGATGGTACAGCTGGGCTCCCTTTTGCAGCTGGGCTCTCCTTCGTGCCCCCCCTAGTTTTCGGTCGCTCTACATCTACATGGACGGGGCTCTCTTTCGAGAAAGATTCTTCGTCCGACGTCGATTGGTCATCAAATTCTTCCTCGTCAATATTCTCGATCGGAATGTAATTTTTCTTCTTCTTCGGCCGCAACTCTTCCACAGCTTTCTTGACCAGCACGAGGGGAGCCTCTTTCCTCTTCTCCCCAGCGACATTTCGACCCCGTAGATATTTTTTTAAGACGGGTGTCTCTAATTCAAAGGCAACAGGCACAAGGGGAGCGTGAACCTTTTGAAATATAAGGAAACATAATAAATAACAGACTAAATTGATAATATATTCCAAATGCAAAGTATCGACAATTTAATAAGTCGTTATCGATTTTATAATAAATCGTTATCGACTTATTAAATAGTCGTTAACAATTCTGTAAAAAATCGTTATCGATTATTTAATAAATCGTTATCGATTCTGTAACAAATCGCTATCGATTATTTAATAAATTATTATCGATTCTGTATTGAATCGCTATCGACTATTTATTACGTCGTTATTGATTCAATACAGAATTGATAACAATTTATTAAATAATCAATAGCGATTTGTTACAGAATCGATAACGAGTATTTAATAAGTCGATAACGATTCATTACAAAATCGATAACTTTATTTATTTAAATCGGCATCAGGTCTCTCTACTCCTTAACTTTATTTATTTGAATTATTTAATAGACTTCATACCTTGTTATCTAACATCTGTCCGTGAGTGTAACCTTTGATCCTTGATTGCGCCATGTTCGACAATTTTACCAGTCGTGGGAAAGGGTCCTTAAGGCCTATCTGGGCAGGCGAGATATCTGGCAGCATCTCATAAGCCCACCATTGAAGTACGCATATCCATCCATATGTGTTATACGTCTTAAGGGCTTTATCAATCTCGACAATCTGTCTATCCGTCGCGCCCTTCATTATATACTCCATCAAGTCATGATATACGTGGAGACCCCACAGAGTTCAGTTAAAGTTCTCAATGTCATCGATGAGGTCGATGTGGTCTTCCGTCAGTTGATGGTGAGACTCGGGAAAAAGAAATATACAACACATATAGAAGAGACAACTTTATGAAGTCGTCATCACTTTTCGCTCTCCAAATTGCAGCATATATATGAGAACAGAGAATTTTTTCAGGAGGTGTTCCACGAAAATATTTGTATCAAATGTTTGTTCTTCTGGTGGTTTAACGGACGGGGTATACTTTTCGGGGCCAACTATGGCAAGGCTTTGTATCAATGCAATGTCCAACTTTCGAAGATAGACATCAGTCTTCCTGATTTGGAAGTGATTTTTTTCAACCCAAACAATCAACATCGTATCGACCACATCTCCAAGAAATCCCACACCCTTAGGCATTTAAAATATTTCACCGAAAATTGAAGCTCTTAGCAACTCCTTTCAAGTTGGGTTAGCGGTATCGTAGAGATTCGAAATGGCACTAGGGGAATACTTGGCAACAGGTTTGTGTACAACCATCTGGACATCTTGTTGAAATGAAATGTAATAAAAAAGAAATGATTGAGTCTCATACTAACACGTATTGTTTATATGTTAAATGAACTGTAATATATAAGTTGTAAATATCGATATCGATTGAATATAGAATCGATATTGATTGTATTTAGAGTCGATATCGACTTTATATGTAATTGATATCGACTCTAAATACAATCGATATCGATTCTATATTCAATCGATATCGATTGCATATAGAGTAACTTAAAAAAATTATAACAAAATGTGCAACAACGAAAGGAGAAGAAAAAACTCTACAACAATGGAAGATAATTTTAATTCCAACTTACAGATTTGGTAACTTGAAGATTGAAGAACGGAACGCTAGCGGTTACGAATCGACACCGCCTCTCCACCGACTTCGAACGAAAAAGTAAAAAATAAAAAAAGGTAAACAGTGAAGAGTTAAGAAAAGGACGACTATTTATTACATTGGGGGTAATTTCGCCATTTCCTAAAGGCGGGCGACGGCTCAGGGCACAGCGGGTTGATTTGGGTAGAGGTGAAACTACAGGGCCTCTGACGTAAAAGGTATATCTGACAGGGCCGGTCAGGTAAATTTCCCTTTAATCAATCACCAGCTGCTCCAACCACCTATAGAAACCCTCTTATAAGGAATCTTAATTTTCAGCAGCTTTAAGTGTAATAATATGCTGGATTGAGAAAGTAAGCCGCAAAATTTAGTTCTATCAATGACTGCTATAATGAGCTTATAATCCTTCTCAGTACTAAAAAAACATGTCACAGATAGTAAGGAGTCGAAAGAAAGATAAAAAAGAAGTTGGGGTACTTTCTAATGTGAACCGAAGTTGTTAATCGTTACCAGTCAACAAACCCTTTTCATCTCAGTGCTGGCTTTTTGAATCTTCAGTAAGGGCATTGCAACCTTTAATAGTATTTTAAATTATATGCAACTAATTCAAAGTTCAAACATAAAGGGGTCAACCGATCAACCATTAGCAGAGGTTGGGGCCGGATTAGGCACCATGTTGGTCCTATGTTTGAGAATCACGTTAAAATAGCTGACACCTACCTATTACTACCATGACAGGAAAGGTCATATTTTTATAACAAAATATTTCCCATTTCATATTGGAAAATGGAATCACACTCCACTTTTTAGACCGATGCATCATCATCATCATCATCATCATCATCATCATCATCATCATCATCATAGCGTTACCTCATCTATTTGAATAATCCACCGGCTAACAAATAACTTTTTGTTTTTTAATTTTATTAGTCACCTGCTAACAAATATCTAAGGGTGTGTTTAGATTCAGCGAAAATGATGGATTATAGAGGGTTGGAATCTATTTTCCAAATATTTTCTACTATTTGGACGCAAGTGTCACCTCGGAAAATTTGATTGTTTCCTCTATTTTCCAAAAAAATAGTATGAGGGTATCCCTCGGATTTTACTTTTTCCGACCCCTCTGAAAACATAAAACACAGTTACACTGAATTTTCATTAATATTATATTTTCCAGTCTGTAATATGGCTATCCAAACAGTCCAAAATAATGGAAAATGAATGAATTCTGCAAGCTAAGAATCCATAAAACATCTGCTTTATCAAAGAAAAAATAACTACAAACAACTAATTCAGGTTCAGTAGACATTATAAAGAAAGACAGAGCTATACAACTTCTCAGTAGCTTCCATGTGTAAAACCAAAACTACAAGTGACTCAATTTTAAAGAAAATATATTGCACTGCATACTTCATAATCATCAAAACAAGGAGAAAATTGTATGAGGGCAACAGAAAGAAGAGGCACTGTTTTAAAAAAAACACTTATTCAATTATCCATTCTGGTTTCCCCTAGAGGTCAGACCATGGTGCGGTGGCAAGTGCTATATGCCAAATGTGTTAAGTTGGAGACTTGGAATTGGCCTCTCTAAAATCGGGGTAAGGCTGCCTACCATCTACCTCTACCAGACCCTCGTGAAAGCAGGAGCCTTGTGCACTGGGTACGACCATTCTGGTTTCACCTAAGTAGACCACCTTCTGAAAGTGCGCACCACAAAATTCCGACTCAAGAAAAGGCCTGTTTTCACTCTGGATGATGCTGCTCGTGAGCTAGTCCTGGACTGGAAATCAACTGCAGCTACAGTCTGATCAAGAACCACCACCTGATTACATTGCTCCTCCCCATTTTCTTGAGCACAACCTTCACTACCACTCATATCCTGCTGCTCGATCTCCCAGGAATCCAAATCGAAAGCCAACGATCCCCTATTCGTCCTCAACATCTCTGCGCTTTCACAGGTTACTCCCCTGCACTTCCTAACCTTCACCTTCACCAGACTAGGGAATCCACCCGCGAGTGCTTCCATCCCGCAATCCGACACCGGGCAACTCTTGATGCATAACTTCTTCAATGCCAAGCATTTCGAAGCAATGCACGATATCTCCGTGTCACCTACCGTCTTGCTTCCACAGAGCACCAACCCTTGCAACTTCCTGCAATTGCTTGCGATAAGCCCTAAACTCAATGAACTAGGATTTGTGTTGATCAGAACCAGTTCTTGGAGATCATTACAATGGTTTGCAATGGCAATCAATCCTTCATCCCCGATCCGATTCATCTTCCACCCATCAATGTGGATCTTTCGGAGAAGTCTGCAGCGATTGGCGATCGCTGCGAAACCTGAATTCGTGCACTCCAGTGCCTTTACAAGGTGCAAAATCTTGAGGCGCGAACAATTGGCAGCAACCGCAGATAGGCCACGGTCGCTGACCTGTAAGCGCTCTAGATGGATCTGAAGCAGCCCCCCGCCTACTCGCGCTGTAACCAGTTCCAAGACCTCATCCCAATCTCCAGAGCAGCGGAATAAGTTAAGGGTTTCAAGATTCTTTGATCCCGCGATTAAGGTACCGAAACACTGTCCATTGTAGAGATCTTTGAGGCAGATTGTTTTGAGAGAGGAAGCTGCCAAGCCAGGGCCGATCGGCTCTCCCACAATGCTGTCGCTGAGTCCGCGGAGCCGTTTTACAGAGAGATATTCGAGAGAAGAGCAGTTTTCGACGACTGCCGCGATCCCTTTCAACCCAAAAGTGGAGGAGACACACGATAATTTAGTTAAGGCTTTGCAATTTTGCGAGAGAGCGGCCATGCCGGCTTCGGTGAGCTGGCGGCAGCCACGGAGCTTGAGGCGGGTCAGGTTCTTGCAGCGGAGTGAGATTAGAGTGATGGCTTCATCGTCGACGCTGATTGAGTGGCGGTCGCATTTGAGGACTAATTTGGAGACCGCTTCGAAGCGGGAGAAGAGAGAGGGAATTGAGGTTAGGAGATCGGATTGGGCTCTGAGAGAAAGATGATGGCGGGTCTCGCGGTCGACGCGGAGCCAGCGGTTGCAGACCAGAGAGCAGCGGCCACGGTCGCTGGAGTTGAGGGACTGGAAGACAAGAGCAAGGCACTCGTCTGGGAGACCAGACGTATAATCTAGTGGATCAGCAGCATCATCACTAGGCTGCATGATCGGTTCGTTATGATTCATTTGGTGGGTGGGTGGGGGTTTTGATGGAGATGATGAAGTTGATGAAGAAGAGGGAGAAGAGGCGAGGAAGTTGACTGGACCATATGGTGAAGAGTCTGATGGGCGGGCTAGCAGCCGCCCGCTTCATTTTAAATTGGGTTTTCGTTGAATCGACGCGCTGCGCGTTTTCGTCACCGGGGTTGCTTTGTCGGCGCATATGCGCGTGGTTGACCCGGTGCGGGTCGAGCGGGGAATGCGATTGGAAACAGAAACAGGAAGAGCGTTCAAAGTCTGGGTAGCCCTGCTACAAACTCCTACGTCGTAAATATCATTAATGGCTTTGAATTAGACGATGGAAATAATATTATAACAGATTTTTAGATCAATTTTTCCACGGCTCCTCAAAAGTCACTTGGTGAATGTGTGACGAAAAGGGTGACATGCAATTTCGAAAAGTTCTCGGATAATAACTCATCTGGCAGAGAAACATTTATAATTAAAATTATTAAGGCTGCATATCACAACACTCCCTATAATAGTAGACAACTCCTAAAGAGTGATTTTGTGTGATGGCCTCTGGCAAAGTGTTCATTATCGGAGATGATACTTGGTAATTGTCTTTAGAGAGCAGTTTGAGAGCTAGTGCTATTAGAGTTATTGTTTCGTAAAACAATTTCTGCATATAAGATTTTAGCTAATGATTAAAATGTCCTTAAGCAATTTAAAAGACTTTATAATTTATACTTTAAAATAATGATTTATAATAAAATGGGAGGGGAGGTGGGTCTAGAGCCTAAGAGGGCTGTATCCGAGTGCCTGATTCATATGCCATATGACATGATCGACCCAAAACACTACCCATTTTATGTGGACCAACAATTTGAAGAGTGATTAAAAAAAATAGAATTTTGAACCTTTTTAGTCTCTGTTTGATGGGTCAAGGATTAGGTGATGTCCCAAAAATTTGATGCATTGATCTTGTCACCTTTGACCATATTTTAGACAGTAATCATGCCCAAATTTTTTATATGACACCTAATCGATATTAACCGAGTTGCTGTAGTACCCAATCCTTGTAGTGGGTGCCACGTAATGCCAACTGGTTTGGTTGCAAAATCTTAAGCCTCTCATAAGAAAATGCTCCTAATTTTTTTTAGTTGAGGAAACAAGAATCATGATGACTCCCAACAACGTGATCATCGTCAGATGGTTCTTAATCATCTCAATAGTCTCCATTACCATCATGGCTGTTGGATTTCATTGCTGACCGGAGCATCCCATTAGCATCCTCATTTCAATCATTGCAATTGGGTGTGAAAAGAGCACCAGGTTAGACAGATCAATTACGCAGGATGGCATCTATCATCTGCATTTATATTCTTGTTCACATTTATATAAACAAATTCACATACTCAAAGCTCATTCACATAAAAGTTTTCATTAACATCAAATATCATTGCATTAAAACAAACCCATATGAAGAGTTTATGTTCACATAAAATGTCATCTATAGATCATGGTTGCTCAAATCAGACGGCTTAGAAGGTGTCTCCTCATGGAACATGCCACCAAAATACCGACTCTTTCGTGGAAGACCACATGCATGTGACAATCTTCTTTGCATTTGATAGTCTTCTTTGACTTGCTATCTGCATCAATGTCACAAGCTCACAATAATGAGATCTCTAAGCAATCCAGACAAAAATAAGTGCCCAAGATTGGAAAACCACATAAAAAGCTATGTTCCAACTCTCCTAATTTACCATGTTCTATAGAGATGCCAGAAATTGATATAAATGCGACTTGAAAAACTCATAATCATATATTTCTGCAGAATGCCCATAACTAAAACCAATGAAACAAAAAGAAAGATCTGATGAATCCACGTCCAAAGAGGAAATTCAAATCTATGACTACAGACAGAAGTAGTATCAAAAGTGGAAATTTTTAACTTACTATCTTACTAAAAATCTAAAATGAATTCACACAAAACATTAAAAAAAAAGAATTGACAATGAGAACGATATTATTCCACCAAATATTTATAAAACTAGGAAGTATCTTACCGTGCTTATAGATCTGTGATTGAAATTTTCACCTCAACAATGAAGCATTCCCACGTCTTCTCAGCACGGACTTCTGTCACACCTTTTAAGATTGTCAAACCCAAGCTTCTAATGGCCACAACTATTTCAAGGAAAAGGTTCCATTCCTCGCATAACATCTACAGTTTGACCAAAATAGCGATATTCAGAAGAAATTTGGGAAAGAAAACCATAGCAATTTATTCATGGATGTTGACAATGGTTTTTCATTTGAGAAATCACAAACCTCAATCAACATCTCCTTGTTTCATGTCAAGGTTCTCCACTGCTATAGGAAAAAATTTGCATTGACCTCCCACCTCTAGAGCCCAGTTTGCATCCTATTGATCATAGCAAGATCATCAAACCAATTTTCTTACTATGCAGCTGCAAATTCAGAAATTTAAGGAAAGCAATTCTTATGAGATCAAACAAACAAAAATAAAAGCCCAGTCCAATATATTCAATTACCTATGTTCCAGCTATGTTTATTTCTCACCAAGACCTCTCCACTTGGTCTGAAAGGCTCATTTTCATAGAATGCGCCAACTCCAATAGAAGAACACCCAGGCCCTATAAAGGAAGATAATATATGTGAGTGAATGTATATTAATCTAAAAAACCATTAATATTCAAAGACCTAGGAAAGATATTTGAATCTTTTCTAGAGAGAGAGAGAGTCAGACACCTCCATTTAACCAGAGAACGAGAGGCTTTGAAGAAGGATCAGTTTGAGCTTCAGCAAAGTAGTAAAAGAGAGCCCTTTTAGTTTTTTGGTCCACTGTAATGTAGCCTGAATATTATTGGAAGCTAACAAAAGGTTGCCCAGGCAAGTTTGTGATTTTGTCTGAATTCGAAAAAGCGGTTACAAACTCCATTAAAAAGCACACTTATAGTAGAATTGAAGTTATTTCCATGGCTTTTCGTGATAAAAGGCATTTTTTCTTCAGAGAGAGAGAGAGCAAGAAGTTGCTCAGTGGGGTAATATATAAACAAGAGAGATGATACAAATTAAAGATGCAGCAATATATAAAACCACACTAAGATTAATGTTGGATATTTTAAAGGTTTTAAAAATAAGCTTTTGAAATTAGGATTTGTCCCACATCGTGTAAACTCTTTTTTGGGTTTGGCTTATATTTCTTTGTCTTGGCTCAAGGCTTGTAGCCTTCACCCAGGGGGCACCGAATTTTGTAGCTTCCACCGCCATGCAACCCATCAGTCACACACGCCGCGCAGGCCGGGTCGGTCGGGAGACGCACGAACGCACGCATGCGTGTAATGCGTATGTAGCGTATGATACGGTAATTTAATTAAACTTTTGAATAAGTGTCTAACCGCCCATTTAAATTTTAAACGGATATGTCTTATCCGACCGTTCAGTTATATGCTACGGATATGTCCGTCGGTTGATACCATTTTATCTATAAAAGGGCCCCAAGCCCCCTCATTTTAAAACACTGCATATTTTCGCAAATTTCTTTAAGCTTTCTCCTTCTTAGAGTTCCGCTTTAGTTTTTTGGTGTTCTGGTTGCGTGATCAGATTCACCAAATCTGATCACACGGATACGCTGCCGGTTCGTTGTATCCTGGAACCGATTTGCGGTATTGGTGACCACTAGATCATAGTGGTAGGGCAAATCTCGGTTTAAAGACAACGATATTTAACGTGCCTTGAATCGGATTAGCGATATTTTAATTTCAATCTTTATCTTCTTCGCCGAACCTATTTTTCTAACGTTTAAACCAGATTTATGGCTCATATTCTTCTCCACTTACGCTCTAGTGAATGATAAGATTCATCCAGTACGCCTAACAACATCCACAAGTTAGACAATTTTGATGGTTCGATTTCAACGGTAAATGTAAATTGCATTTTCCGTTAACCACACTAAAAGTTGTATACGTTATTACAATTCCGTGTCCGACTATTACCGAATCATCCACACCTCACCAAGGCCGTAAAAAGCGTAAATGGGACGATGACTACACTTGCAAAGGCTACATTTTGAATGCACTCGCATTCTTTGTTCGACGTCTACCGCTCTTACGATACTTCGAAGGAACTCTGGGATGCACTCGAGAAGAAATACAAAACTGAAGATGCAGGGTATAATTCTTATATTATCAGTCAATTTTTTAATTTTACTATGGTTGATGATAAACCTATTCTTAGCCAAGTTCATGATTTTCAAGTTATTATTAATTATATGGTTGCTAATGGTTCTCATTTCGATGAGCATTTTCCGTTGGCGTGTAATCGCCAAGTTGCCACTATCATGGAAAGATTACCGAAAAAACCTTAAGCGTAATAATGAGAAGATTTCTATGAAAGATCTTCTCTTTCATTTACGTATTGAGAAAGAATCCCGAGTTAGGGACAAAACAGAAGATCACATTGATATGACATCAAAAGCACACTTGGTTGAGTCTAAGGTTGTTAGTGGACCGTCCAAGAAGAGGAAGAGAGGATATTCTCATTCTAAGGAGAATAAGAAATTGCCAAGGAGAATAAGACCATGGTACCAAGAATGGTGGTTGCTATCAACGTGGGAAACCCGACATTTCAACGGGATTGTCGCCTCTTCAAGAAGTTGAAGAATCGCGAATGCAAGTGGAAGTGAAAAATAACTCGTAGCCGCTTCTTTCGGAAGTCAACTGGTGACATCAATGAATGGTGGATACACCGGTGCCACAAAACATGTGTAATAATCGTGACATGTTTGTGACTTATGACAAAGCTGATGATGATCAAGATCTCTTCATGGGAAACTCATCTACGGCAAAGATCATAGGACGTGGAAAAGTGAAATTAAATTTCACATCCGGAAAAGTCGTTACACTCACTGATGTGCTCCATGTACCCGATATCCGTAAGAATCTTGTTTCGGGTGGTTTATTGATTAAACATGGTTTTAAACTTGTATTTGAATCAGATAAGTTTATCTTATCTAAAAATGGTGAATTTGTTGGAAAAGGATATGCCATGGGAGGCATGTTCAAACTCAATGTAACTGATCCCTTCAATAAAATCTCATCTTCTTCTTACTTGGTCTCTGTTTCTAATTTATGGCATGATAGATTAGGACATATAAATTATAGGTCTATGAAATGTATGGGTAACTTAGATTTAATTCCAAAACATGAATCTTTTGCTAGTAGTGCTTGTAGTATATGTGCTAAGACTAAAATTACTAGAAAACCTTTTCCTAGTGTTATTAGAAATTCATGTTTATTAGATTTAATACACAGTGATATTTGTGATTTAAATAATGTTCCTACTAGAGGAGGAAAACGATATTTTATTACTTTTATAGATGATTTTTCAAAATATACTCATATATATTTATTAAATACTAAAAATGAGGCTTTTGAAAAATTTAAGGTTTATAAAGCTTTAGTAGAAAATCAATTAAATAAAAGAATAAAAGTCATTAGATCGTGGAGAATACATGTCAAATAAATTCTCCGATTTCTGTGAAATTCATGGAATTCGTCATGAGGTGACGGCTCCTTATACGCCACAACAAAACGGAGTTGCCGAGAGAAAAAAATAGAACATTAGTAGAAATGACTAATGCATTATTAGTTAATGCTAATTCGATAAAATTTATGGGGTGAAGCTTTATTAATCGCTACTCATATTTTAAATAGAATTCCACATAAGAAAAGTTTAATTACACCTTATGAACTTTGGAAGAATCGAAAATCTAGTTTAGCCTATTTTAAAGTATGGGGGGTGTAGGGCGCTTGTTAGATTAGTAGATCCTAAAAGACCTAAGATAGGGATTAGATCTATTGAGTGTGCATTTATTGGCTATGCACAAAATAGTAAAGCTTATAGATTTCTAGTTATGGAATCTAATGATAACATCGATAAAAATACTATAATAGAATCTAGAGATGCTATATTCTATGAATCTAAGTTCACTACTCTAACTAATAAATTAAATATTAAAAGTAAATCTTATGAAGATGGAAAATCTTCTAAATCTAAAGAAGTTATTGAATCTTCAAGTGATGAAGAGGTCATCATTGAACCTCGGACGAATGGCGGATTAGAAACTAGTCTTTCAAAAGACTATTATATCTATTTGAATGAAGGAAATAGGACCAAAAGTACTAAGAAACATTTGTGTCTAAATGTAGACGATGATCCTATCACTTTTAACGACAATGAAATCTAGAGATAATGCTTTTGGAAAGAAGCTATCAATGATGAAATTGATTCAATAATGGGAAACAAAACATGGAAATTAGTAGACTTACGGATCTAAACCCATAGGATGTAGATGGATATTTAAAAGAAAACTTAGAATGTATGGAACTATAGAAAATTTAAGGCACGATTGGTTGCCAAAGGATATAGACAAAAGGAAGGTGTTGATTATTTTGACACCTACGCACTCGTTGCTAGAATTTCGACTATAAGACTTCTAATTGCCTTAGCTTCTATACATAAGTTACAAATCCATCAAATGGATGTTAAAACCGCTTTTTTAAATGGTGATTTAAAAGAAGAGGTCTATATGGAACAACCAGAAGGATTTGTTTTACCTGGACAAGAAAAGAAAGTCTGTCAACTTATTAAATCTCTATATGGGCTCAAACAAGCACCAAAACAGTGGCATGAAAAGTTTGATAATACTATTACCAATTTTGGATTCAAAACTAATGACAAAATGTATGTATTATAAATTTTCTCATAATAATGGTGTTATTATATGTCTTTATGTAGATGATTTACTTATTTTGGAACTAATTTAGAAGTTCTTTTACAAACTAAATACTTCTTAAGTTCATCTTTTAACATGAAAGACATGGGTCAGGCAGATGTAATTTTGGGAATCAAAATTATAAGAAATGAAAATATATTAACTTTAACTCAATCTCATTATGTTGAAAAGATTTTGAAAAGATTTAATTATTTTGATTTGAAATCTGCCAATACACCTTTAGATATTAATCTTAAATTGACTAAAAATGATGGATTATGTGTGCAAAGCTTAGAATATGCAAGGGTTATTGGTAGCCTTATGTATGCAATGCATTGTACCATTGGACATCGCATTTGCGATAAGTAAGTTAAGTAGATTTACAAGTAACCCTAGTTCTATTCATTGGAATGCTATTTCGCATGTTTTAGATATTTAAAGGGTACTATTAATTATGGTTTAAAATTTTCTGGTTATCCTCACCTTTTAGAAGGATATAGCGATGCAAGTTGGATATCTGGTTCAGAAGAATTAAAGTCTACAAGTGGATGGATATTCACTTTTGGAGTCGATCTCATGGGGATCAAAGAAGCAGACTTGCATCACACATTCTACTATGGAATCAGAATTCATTGCCTTAGCAGCAAGTGGAAAAGAAGCAGAATGGTTACGAAATTTACTACTAGAAATTTCAATTATGATTAAACCATTGCCACCTATCTCTATACATTGTGATAGTGAAGCAACACTATCAAAGGCTTATAGTCAAACGTATAATGGAAAAAATAGACACATTGGTCTAAGACATAGCTATGTAAAATAATTACTTAGAGATGGAGTAATCTCAGTAATTGGGGTCAGGTCTGCAGAAAACCTGGCGGATCCGTTTACTAAAAGCCTTGGCAGAGATGGGATTAATAAAACTTCAATCGGGATGGGTTTAAAGCCATTAAACCTAAACAGCCACTTATGATGGGAACCCTACCTAATATTTGTTTAATCAATGTTTAGGTTCAAAGGGAAAAACAAGTCGTAAATCCGTGGCAGCTGAAGGACACTACATTGATGAGAAATATATCTCATATACATCCCAGGAAGGGTAGTGTTTCACCAGCATTGGATAAGGAAGGTAGAGCATTGCTTTTAATAAATTCTATAACACTATGTGTTGAGATGTTACGCATAGGGACATCTCTTATAGGCCTGCCTATATAAGTGTGAAGGTGGAGCCGCTTTCAATGAGACTTGGCTTTATCTCATAAACACTTACGAAAACCAGGGTACTAGCATAGGGCCTAAATGTGCTAACCTTTTATTGAACACCAAAATATATGAAATATGTGTGAAATAATTTCGATTTGTCATATAAGATCGTTAGTTCAAGACTTAGTTTCACTAAAAATCTTGATAAATTTTGAATTATTTTCACTAAAGTGAAAATTCAAGTCTGTAAGACATTTTCATTTATGCACATTTTCTAGCGTTACTCTATTTCAAATCTTTAAAATAGTGGGGGATTGTTTATTTTTTTTAAGAAAAGTTTTTTTTTATATTTTAAATCTTTAAAATAGTGGAGGATTGTTGGATATTTTAAAGGTTTTAAAAATAAGCTTTTGAAATTAGGATTTGTCCCACATCGTGTAAACTCTTTTTTGGGTTTGGCTTATATTTCTTTGTCTTGGCTCAAGGCTTGTAGCCTTCACCTAGGGGGCACCGAATTTTGTAGCTTCCACCGCCATGCAACCCATCAGTCACACACACACGCTGCTGCCACGAAATGAGCTGCCCGGACGGGCACGCACGCGAGCACGAGCGCACGCAGTACGCAGTAATGCACGCAATGCGTAATGCGTGCGTGTAATGTATGCGTGGCGATACGGTAATTTAATTAAACTTTTGAATAAGTGTCTAACCGCCCATTTAAATTTTAAACGGATATGTCTTATCCGACCGTTCAGTTATATGCGTTATATGCTACGGATATGTCCGTTCGGTTACGGATATGTCCGTTACACCCATTTTATCTATAAAAGGGCCCCAAGACCCCTCATTTTAAAACACTGCATATTTTCGCAAATTTCTTTAAGCTTTCTCCTTCTCAGAGTTCCGCTTTAGTTTTTTGGTGTTCTGGTTGCGTGATCAGATTCACCAAATCTGATCACACGGATACGCTGCCGGTTCGTTGTATCCTGGAACCGATTTGCCGGTAACCTATTGGTGACCACTAGATCATAGTGGTAGGGGCAAATCTCGGTTTAAAGACAACGATATTTAACGTGCCTCGAATCGGATTAGCGTATATTTTAATTTCAATCTTTATCTTTTTCTGCAACCTGAACCTATTTTTCTAACAATTAAGACCATTTTAGTATCTTAGTGGAAAAATCATGATATTTTAGTTTAAAGAGTAAATATCACGTGTTTCCCACAATACAAGGACAAAAATCCTACCCAGATGGGTCAACCAAACAAGCATATATTCAATAGCTAGAACAGTTTGCATAAAAAAATAAAAAATGCTTGCCAAAAAATAAAAAGAACAAAAGCCCAAAATCTATATGGACTGCAAACATAACACTATATAATTATCTTGATCTCGAGAAAGGGATGGTAGCAAGGCTTCATTTAAACCATCCTAAAATGTTTAATCTGAATTTTGTCAAACAAGACAACTCGTGAAATTTTGTAATACTCAAATTGCAGCACGACCTCCTCGACTAGCTAAAATAGCATCAGCTATTGAATCGCGAACCATCTCCATCTCCCTCCGACCATGAGACGAACTCTCATATTCAATAGGGTCATCTGGTTCTATTGGGCCCTCTCCAAGATATCCATCGACATCATATTTGTCAAAGTCTTTATCAGCTATGCTTTTTTGCCTGATGAAATTATAATTTGTCATACATGTGACCACAATAAATCATTGTCTCTAACGAATGTGGTGCCATTTTTTCTAAAATAGGTCATTTCTTCTTTAAAACTCCGAAACAACTCTCAATCACATTTCGCAACGAATATGGTGTCATTATCAACCTTTGAGCTAAGTGCCCAACCCCTGCTCACACTTTGCTCTAGCTTCCATGTCCGTATATGCTTTGAATTTTTTTTTAATAATATTTGGTAGTCTTTCGATATTTATGAAATCCCCCTCTATTGCATGCTAGAGACCACATTTTTGTCTCTAGTTTATCATTGAGGTGGCAGATGATCATCACAGTTGTCCAGACTCTAGATTGAAAGGTGACTTCTATTTCTCCTCCTCCATCCAAAATTCAATTCCCTTGATGTCCTATATATATAGGTATGATGTATTTGGGTGATCCGTATCTTAAGTTGATGTTGGCTCATCACTACGAGAACTTTGACACAATCCACCTTGTTGGTTGAGAATCTCAATGCAATGAACATAGTCCATAGCAGTCAATAAGCTCTCTCCTAGCTGTCTCGAGTACCCCCAAAAAAGAGATGAAACCGTGCATACATATGCATTCGTTGAAGCGATTCGAAACATACATACGCAAATACCCCCACATTGGCATACAATTGTATTTTTAGTGAATATAATCCATTTCCTATGCTCACGAATCTATTGCACTATCATTTAATTATGATTTATGATTGGTTAACTAGTTTTAAAGAAATAACTTGAGAGGCTGAAAATTATGATTTTTGACTGATTAACTAGTTTTAAAGAAATAACTTGAATGAAACACCTTAAGAACCTCATAGTTTGCAAACTCAACAATTCCTAAAGATATTTATGAAATATCTTTTCATATCTCATTTAACTAAGAGCAAAAACTTGACACTAGATCCAAAGTTGACAATTTAAGAAACAAGCAAGCCAAATGTCTAAAAACTGTTAGTGGGGCATTTCATCAAACACATTGTTGATGGGGCATTTCATCAAACACCACGGTGATTGGGGCATTTCATCAAAACCAAAACTCTGAACTTCAACATGTCAGTGGGGCATTTCATCAAATACATTAAGCATTCTAATAAATATTTATAAAATTTATGCTCAAAATCATACTAGTTAATTAGAGTTAGAGAGTGCTAGAGAGAGCTTACCCTAATTCATCCCATTGTTGGCGTCCTCCAACTCCAACCAATGCAAAAGACAATAAATCTGTAAAATTAGAAACAATAAGTTCATCTTGTAAATTAAAAGAGCAGATTATAAAAGCATTAGAAGATATAAGAAATGATGATGAAGATAATCATCCCTAGCTAAAATTAAAATAACAGATTATAAAACTCATCCCTAGCTAAAATTAGCCACATAAAACAGCATTAAATGCTTTGATATGAGCTTTTTTGTTTCAAAAAGCCTAAAAAATGTATTGGAAAAGCCGAAATTCCTTTGTTAGGGCACAGATCGAACGAAAAAATGCTCTTATCTGAGTTCAATTAAGTAATAGTTTATGCAAAATTGAAAATAGACCATTAAATTAAACCACCAATAAGAAAATCGAATAAAAAATCAGGAAATCAAATAAAAAATTGAAAAGTCACCTTCAAACTCCTAGATCAAGTAACCCCCTCCATTTCTAAGCTCAATAAAGCATTGCCAAATCAGAAAATCAAATGAAAAATAAAAAATTGCCATATTGGTGGGGCTGGAGAAGACTTGGGATGGTGGCTTCCGTTGGAGAAGAAGAGCTTTAGTCCTTGGGATGCAAAGTCGATTTCATAAATATAAGAGGGCAGTTTTGGTCCCGTAGCAAAAAGTCTCGTGACCCCGCAAATTACAACTTGGCAGAGCAGTTATAATCCGCTCCCTGCTAGCATCCACTTTGGTGTCTACCTCTCTACCACGGAGTTCAGAGCGCACTTTACCAAACAAGCTTTGTGATGAAGAGCTGCTCCGTGCCAGCAAAGAGTGTTGCCATATGCAGCCTACCTCTCTACCACGAAGTTCAGAGCGCACTTTACCAAACAGGCTCCGCGACGAAAAGCCGCTCTCTAGGAGTGGAGAGCCGCTCCGCACCACCAAAGAGCATTGCCATACGCAGCCTAAAACCTACCATTAAATTCCCTATAACACAAATGATATTGTGTACTTAATTGAGACAGAGGGTGATCGATAATTTCAACTACTAATTAAATGCTTCAAAAACTTCAATCGAATGTCTCATTTTGAACCCAATAAACCGTGATAATCCTTTTTTTTTATAAAATCATCTAAAGTAATATAATTGGCTAAAACTTTTTGAAGTAGTCCTTATTTTCTAAAGAGCCCTTCCTCTAATTCCTAACTGCCATTGATTTAGTAGTGGAGTTAGTATGTACCCAACCTGATTTACTAATGACTCTGTTCCCCAATTTTCTAATTTATTTATTTATTTTGATAACAGGGTTATCCGACTTCTTAGAGCACTCGACTAAGTCCCATAGTACATGCAACACTAAACATCAAATATAGCAGTCAGTAACGACGAATCCATGTGAGTGACCAATAGAGAGTAGGATTTGAATTCAGAACCTCCACTTCTTGAGGCGTGTTCCCGACTACTATGCTAACACTCTCTCGATTAGATGTTGTGATTTAAAGGGGGGACTTGAAAAGATAGAGAACCAATATACAAGATAATAATCATATTATTTTAAAAGCAATAATCTTATAGGGTTTTATCAAAAAAAATTTACTGAAAAGATATCTACAAAAATATTGTCTATTCTAAAATTATATATTTACCCACAACTAACATCTTATTAAGCCTTTAAACCCATATGATTTAATCATTTGCTAAATAGGAGTGATACCCTTTAGTATAAATACTTTATAAAAGTTCTCTCCCGAAAAATTAAGAGAAAATAATTAGAAAAAAAAAATTTAGTTGCAAAAAAGTTTTAACATATTTTACTACTGTAAAAAGTTTTAGACAAAAAAGATTGAAGCATTTAACAAGATCCCCAACAAGTCCTATAGTCAATGTCCGAGAAAGGGTGATTTGAAATTATGAAAAGTTCTCCAAAGAGTAATTCGGTTAACATATGAGAAGCATTTATAGTTTAAAATTATGAAAATATCCTTCTATAAAATGCCATACAGCACAAATGGTATCGTGTAAATATTGGAAAGAAGAGCGATTCCATTATTTTAACTATAAATGTTTATAACACTTTGACCTAATCAGACGATGGAGATCGTTTTTAGTCTTAATCGCCGATACAATAGATCATGAATCATGGCCCACCTATCACTCGGTTAGATGTTGATTCCACGTGGCACATGCCGTTCTCATGGTATGCCTGGATCACTCTCTTTCTAGGATGTGGGTCACGTGGAATTAGGGATGCAAATTCGGTGTACCGAACCAAACCAAACCGAAACCGATTTCTTCAGTTTTTGGTTCCCCCCACACTGAAACCCATCGGTGTCAGTGAGGTAGCTTTTTTTGTTTTTTTTTTAAACTGAGATGGAAACCAAAATATTTTGGTTTTTTCGGTTCGGTTTCGATTCGGTGTGAGTAATTTACCTACTTTTTTATTTTTTTAATACTTTTTTCAGTTTTACTCATGCTACCCTCTTGGTTTTCGATTTTTCCCACCTTAAATCGAAACCGAACTTGAACCGGATTGGATTCGGTTCAGTTCGGTTTTTTTCAGTGCGGTTCGGGCTGGTCTGGTGTACTCGGTTTTCGGTTCAGTTTCGGGTTTCGGTTTAAAGTTTGCATCCCTACGTGGAATCAACATCTGACCGTCTCATAGGCAGACCATGGACCAAACGATCTTCATTTAGCCAACGATTTTGTCAAAAGCTGACTTTTATAAATCTTAGGGGCTCAGATTTTTGTACATGTCAGTTTTGTAGGATGATGAAGCACAAAGCTCTTCGTTAGCTTCAATGATGTAATCTTTTAATGAAAGAGTGAGTGATTATGTGATTAGAAACTTAGAAATCTTTGTTGCAAATAAAGGTGGTCTATTATATTCTTTGTGAGAGTTTAGATGATTGAAATTTCTTGTGATCAGTTAATGTAGTCCTCAAGGGTTTTATTCGGGTCAACAGGTTTAACTCTTAATGGGGTTCGAGTTCAACTAGGGATACAACTTTTCAACGGAAAACCAAAACTAATTGGACAAACCAGCCACCTGAATCGGACCCAAACGGATTCAAAGCCGAAAAAACTCAAACAAATTCTAGGTCGGTTTGATTTCGATTTTGGGTGGCAGAAAATAAAAATCGATTTTGACAAATAAAAAAAAACACAAAAACTGGATAAAATTAAAAAAAATTCGAAACCAAACCGATTCATTTCGGTGCGGTTTAGGTTCAGATTGAACAGAGCGGAAAACCAATTTTTTTGTTTCAATTTTACATGATTAACTGAATTTGCATCCCAGGGTTCAACTGATTTTATAGCCATTGGATGCAACAGATCCAAAGGTGGATGTCCCCTTCCCTTTTATCCAGTGATTTTAAAATCAGTTGAACCCCATTTAGAGTTCAACCGGTTGAATCTGACTAAACTTCCCTAGTCGATGGACTGTAAATTATAATATCACCGGAGTGTTCGACACCTGATCAATCTCAAACCAAATAGGTGTCAGTCAGGGCTTGGCTCAACATGGTCTGAGGCCTTAGGCAAAGGTCTCCAACGAGGCCCTTGTAAAAAAATTAACATTTTCTTGGATTGTGCTAAATAAATTTTTAGTAAAAGATTTGGTGGGTCCCCTCAACGAGACCCCTAATCTCTTAAAAGGACATTGATTTATTTTATTTTAATTTTTTAAACATTAAAGAGTATTTTTATTAAAGAAATAAAAATATAGCAAGGAAGCAAATCAATCCAAGCGAGATGCTCGGACATAAGGCAAACAAAAGAGGACAATACAAAAAAAACCATAATAACAAGAAACCCTTAGCTTATGCCAACCCTAGTGTCATTCGGTAACTGAGGGATACTGTCACGATCCGAAATTTTATCCCATCCTAAGAGCCTAGAATTCCGAGTTATGACCTGCACATATCTCGGATATGCTAAGCGGACATACACTTAATCAGAGTTCTTGCGCAAATCTGGTTTCACGAAATTCGTGAAAGCCAACACATATTGGTAGAATATAAAGCAGTCATAAATACTGAATAAATGCGATAAAATCCAAGTGAACCACCAATGAAAGAGAAATAAAAGTTGAAGACAAATCCGATAAAAGAAAGCATAGGGTCAATAATAATAATGTCAAAAGAACTCAGTATCGAATCTACAATTGTCAATAACCGGCTCTAGGATCAGAATCAACACCAAGGTCCTCCTGGTACACAGCGGCGTCGCCCTCCCAAAGCTCCTGATACTCAACGTCCACGGGGTCAACAAAGTCAACGTCAATGAGATCTGAATAGCTGACGTCTACTTCACCAACGTAATCACCTGCAGCTATTTAGATTTTCATGGGATGAGTTTACTCAATCACGTAAACTCAGTGGATACACCAGCAATCTACCTCATTCTACTTAGGTGTATTGAAGGTCGATCAAGTGAGTGATAAACATAATATAACAATAAAATCAGAAAGAGCATGATAAAATCAAGTGCATAACGTAGAACTCATATCATAACATAAATGCATGACCGTGATCTAGTTATTCATATTCTATCATACATCACCATAACTCGTACATACGTCTGTACATCGCATAAGCGTAATTAATATACTCATAAATCATAAACTACCTGTGCCAGAGTCGTGGCTCGAGCTACCATGTGAGGGTCACTATAGTATCATACCACCATAACATAACGCCCCAATATCATACTCATATTCCTCCATTTAGTCCAATGGGGAGACATAAATGGTCACACATACTCACAACCTACTCATACTTATACTCTCGGTCTTACTCATGCTGTCTCCCATAGACCCATCTTGGTTGTAAGACGTTGTTACCCTGCGGAGGCCACGTAAGAAACGACACATATAGAGATTTAAGTTCTTAATTTTTTGCTAGCCTACACAGCAGTGTCTTATTATTGTACTCGTAACATATCTTATCTTATACTCATATCTTAACATACTCTTATAACTTATATCTAGGACGAGCTGTGGTAAGATAACCTCACTACAATTGAGGCCCAAGGCCTGAATCTCATATCATAACTCATATTTTATCCTATCATATTAAAATTCAGGGTAATAGGGTCACCGTATATGCCATTGTATATAAGGTTATACAGAATTCGTACTCACTCGACTTCTCTTTATGTCTCATACCACCATGAGTTATAAGGCATGTGAATACGATGTATTCTTATTTCGATATCATCTCGGCGA
Organism: Chloranthus sessilifolius; assembly: GCA_021018995.1. Classification (NCBI taxonomy): domain Eukaryota; kingdom Viridiplantae; phylum Streptophyta; class Magnoliopsida; order Chloranthales; family Chloranthaceae; genus Chloranthus; species Chloranthus sessilifolius. The sequence goes on along the minus strand of CM037590.1, from coordinate 83,755,685 downwards.
ATCATCATGCCCAAGCGTAGGCATGATCTTATACACTCGCGTACATATGACCTAACATGTCCATAACTCGTATAACATGATCAAGATGGAAGTATAAAATTATCATACATACAACATAGATTTACATTTAGATTTAATTATGTTTATACATATATTTATTTACATTCATATTAATACAAATATAGAATAAGGTAGTTATTATTATGATTTCGAAAACGTGAAGGTTAGAATTTGATTTTTCATGAGATATCGAATTTCTAACCTTTCGTGTCATCGAAGAGGTCGTGTTGAAGCGATAAATTGATATATATATATATATATATTACTATAATTGGATAATTAAATTAAAAAGTATTTATAATTACTAAGTTGTAATTTATCATGACTATCAATCGAAAGACTTTAAGTAAGATATAATATACGTAAGAATTTTGATCATGAAAATTAGAAAATAACACTAAATTCGTATAGTCTTGGGTCATTCAAAACTGAACCTGACTTGTTGCTCTATTTTGACCTCCAAAACGTCAGATTTGTAAAATATCTATTTCACACAAAGTTGTAAAGCTCACTGTCTTCTTTCTAATGTCGCATGAATTGTATCAATTTGAGGTCAAAGTAAAAAGTTATGACCAAAATACTGAGACCAGTATATCAATGGTCGCAAGCTCGGGTTCGTGGACGCAAATTAGAGTTCATAGCTGTGAGTTCGGACCCGAAACATCAAGATGGTGCAATCTATTATTCTTTTAAATAAAATAAGAATATAGTTTAATTTTTAGGCTAAATTATTTTTAAATAAATAATAATATAGACTTGCAACAATAATATGTCACTATAGTTTTTAGTAAAAAGGATAAATTACTAATTATATAGATTTAGAAATAAATAATATCAATATAGTATTATTTTAATTAAGTCAATCTATCAGATTTATAAATATTAGAGTTTAATTAATTTACAGATTTAAAAGAGGGTAAAATATTAAATATGAAAACCTAATAGAAAAGTATAATATTGAATAGTCAAACAAAGAGATTATTTGAAAAGAGAAATAAAATATAAACCCGACTTACAAATCATGTAATTTTAATAGAAAAATAAAATACTAAACATGCAGATTTATCATACTTAAAGATATTCATGTTTAATTAGTATATAGATTTAAGAGGAAGTAGACATATTAAATATGCAGACCTAATAGAAGGTAAAATATTAATAGTTCAAATAAAGGGGTTCTTGAAAAGAAAAGCGAAACAACATATAAACCCGACTTATAAAATATACAACTTTCAAGGGAAAATATAATATTAAATATATAGGTCTATTAATTTATGAGATATTTGATTTTAAATAAAATTTTTAAACCTGTCGATGCGTGATCGAACGCATCCTATGCAACGAGATCTGAGAAGAACAAGATTGGCTGATGGGTACCCACCTCTTAAAGCGTGAACGGTAGATCAACGGCAATTCAGGTTAAAAAGGTCAATGCCCAGGGCGTCAGTTGGTCTAAGTTTTGAGAGAGAATAATTTTTTGATCATAAAGAGTAGAGAGTTTTTAAAGTTTTATTTATAATGGTATAAAGTTTTAGGTCAACTCTAGTTAACACTTTTCGTAGACGATTTAATAAAATAGGAGTTTTTACACGGATGAAGAATTCATACGTGACTTGAATAGCTTGAGACAAGGTTTTGTTCCAGTGCTTTGTATAAGCACCGAAGCAATTGGTGTTTCTCTCTCGAAATTACAGTTATACACTTGTTTCATCACTTAAAATGGGCGTAATTTTTTATATTCTTATCAGAAATCACCAAATTATATATTATTGTAATTATATCGACGAGCACTTCGCAATGAGTCTAATTTTGATATACTAAAAATTATAATTTTTTGAAAAGATGGTGAGTTCCGGTGTGGAGCACTAATATCGTGCACGGTGCAAAATACATCAAACACCATTAAAATAAAATAAGAAAATTCGGGTTATTACATTCTCCCCCCCTTATAATATTTTTGTTCTCGAAAATTACGTACCTGTAATTATGAGTTTAGGGTACTTTTCTAAAGTCTCGGCTTTCTTGTTCTCAGGTGGTTTCTTTCGATGAATGGTCTTGCCACTGTACTTTGACGAAGCGTATAGATTTACCCTTGACGAGCTTTTCCTTTTGATCTATGATACGAACCGGCTTCTCTAGGATGGTCAGATCATCGCTGACTTCAATCGGTTTGATATGAAGGACGTGAGGTGGATCGGGCAGGTATTTTTGGAAAATGGAGACGTAAAACACATTATGTATACTGGCGAAGTGTTTCAGAAGTAAAATTCGGTAGGCCACCTCACCTATGCGATCTGTGATAACGAAAGGTCCCACATATCTCGGACTTAGTTTTTCCCGCATTCCAAAATGCATAATCCCCTTAGTTGGTGACACACGGATGAAAACCAAATCAACGACCTCAAATTCAATCAAGCGTCTTTTACTGTCGACGTAGGCTTTTTGACGGTCTTGAGCTTCTTTCAATTTCTATCGGATAACCTTAACCTTCTCAGTCGTGGTTTGTACGAGTTCCGATCTAAGCATCTTTCTTTCGCTAACTTCATCCCAACAAAGAGGCGTCCTACAGCTTCGGCCATAAAAAACTTCAAAAGGCGACATCCCAATGCTTGCCTGAAAGTTGTTGCTATAGGAGAACTTAATCAGAGGGAGGTGGTCCTCCCAATTACCTCGAAAGTCTAATATGCAGGCTCGAAGCATGTCTTCTACGATCTGATTAACTCATTCAGTCTACCCGTCAGTTTCGGTATGGAAGGTTGTACTGAAGTCTAGTCTTGTACTCATTGCTTCCTGAAACTTCCTCCAATGCTCTGAGGTGAATTTCGTGTCTCTGTCTGACCCAATGCTTACAGGAACCCCATGAAGCTTGACTCTTTTCATCAAATACGTCTCAGCAAGTTTGTCCTCACTATCGGTATTTTTGAACTTTAGAAAGTGCGCGGACTTAGTCAATCAGTCTACGATAACCCAAATAGTGTTATGCTTCCTTAAAGTTCTCAGGAGTCTAACTATGAAATCCATAGAGATGTTTTCCCACTTCCACTCAGGAATCGGTAAGGGCTACAAAAGACCGGCTTACTTCTGATGCTCAACTTTCACTTGCTGGCATACTAGACACCTGGAGACATATTTGGAAATCTCTCTCTTCATATTCGGCTACTAATAATAGTTTCAAATATTTTGGTACATCTTCGTGCTACCTGGGTGCACCGAATACCCAGATTTGTGTGCCTCCTCGAGAATCTCGTTTCGTAAGGTTACAGCATCGGGAACATACAATCTATCCCAAAATAAGAGGGTCCCATCAATGCGCATAGAAAAGTCTGGTTTAGGACCCTCGGCTAACTTTCCAACAATCTTCTGAACTTCAGGAGCTAGGGGCTGCTCGTCTTTGATATCATTCTGTCACGACATGAAATTCTACCCCATCTTGAGGGCTTAGAATTCTGAGTTATGACCCGCACATATCTCGGATATACTAAGTGGACATACACTTAATCAGAGTTCTTGCGCAAATCTGGTTCCACGAAATCCGTGAAAACTAACACATATAGGTAGAATATAAAGCAATCATAAATACTGAATAATTGCGATAAAATCAAATGAAACCACCAATAAAAGAGAAATAAAAATCGGAGACAAATTCGATAAAAGAAAGCATAGGATTAATAATAATAATAATGTCAAAAGAACTCAGTATCGAATCTACAATTGTCAATAACCGGTGCTAGGATCAGAATCAACACCAAGGTCCTCTTGGTACACAGCTGCGTCGCCATCCCAAGGCTCCTGATACTCAATGTCCATGGGGTCAACAAAGTCAACGTCAATGGGATCTGAATAGCCGACATCTACTCCACCAACGTAATCACCTGCAGCTGTTTAGATTTTCAGAGGATGAGTTTACTCAGTCACCTAAACTCAATGGATACACCAGCAATCCACCCCATTCTACTCAGGTATATTGTGGGTGCATCAAGTGAGTGATAAACATAATATAACAATGAAATCAGAAAAAGTATGACAAAATCAAGCGCATAACATAGAACTCATATCATAATATAAATATATGATCATGATCTAGACACTCATATCCTAACATACCTCACTATAACTCGTAACATACCATATTTTATTATTCTCGCACATATGTCTGTACATCGCATGAGCGTAACTAATATACTTATAAATTCTAAATGATATGTGTCAGAGTCGCGGCTCAAGCTATCATGTGAGGGTCACCATAGTATCATACCACCATAACATAATGCTCTCGTATCATACTCATACTCCTCCATCCAGCCCAATGGGGAGACATAAATGGTCGCACATACTCATAACCTACTCATACTCTCGGTCATACTCATACTGTCTCTCATAAACCCGTCTTGGCTGTAAGACATTGTTACCCTTATGGTGGCTGCACAAGAAACGACACGTACAGAGATTTAAGTTCTTAATCTTTTACTGGCCTACACAGCAGTGTCTTATTATCATACTGGTAATATATCTTATTTTATACTCATATCTTAACATACTCTTATAACTTATATCTAGGATGAGCTCTAGTAAGATAACCTCACTACAACTGAGACCGAAGGCTTGAATCTCATATCATAACTCATATTTTATCCTATCATATTAAAACTTAGGGTGATAGGGTCACCATATATGCCACTGTATATAAGGTTACACTGGATTCGCATTGACCTGACTTATCATTATATCTTATACCACTATGAGTTGTAAGGCATGTGAATACGATGTATTCCTCGTTTCGATACCATCTCGGCGAATCACCACGCCCAAGCGTAGACATGATCTTATACACTCATGTACATATGACCTAACAAATCCATAACTCGTATAAGATGATTAAGATGAAAGTATAAAATTATCATACACACAATATAGATTTATATTTAGATTTAATTATATTTATATATATATATATATTTATTTACATTTATATCAATAGATATATAGAATAAGGTAGTTATTATTGTGATTTCAAAAACGTGAAGGTCAGAATTTAATTTTTCACGAGGTATGAAATTTCTAACCTTTCGTGTTATCGAAGAGGTCGCGTTGAAGCGATAAATTGATATATATATATATATATATATATGTAGATTACTATAATTGGATTTTAAATTAAAAAGTAGATATAATTACTAAATTGTGATTTATCATGACCATCGATCGAAAGACCTTAAGTAAGATATAATATATATAAGAATTTTGATCATGAAAATTAAAAAATAACATTAAATTCGTATAGTTTTGGGTCATTTAAAATTGAACTAGACTTGTTACTCTAGTTTGACCTCTAAAACGTCAAATTTATGAAATATCTATTTTACATAAAGTTGTAAAGCTTGTTGTCTTCTTTCCAATGCAACAAGAATCGCATCAATCCGAGGTCGGAGTAAAACGTTATGGCTAAAATATCGAGACCAGTATATCAATGGTCGCGAGCTCGGGTTCGTGGATGCGAATTTGAGTTTGTAGCCGCGAGTTCGAACCCGAAACTTCAAGATGGTGCATTCTATTATTCTTTTAAATAAAATAAGAATATAGTTTAATTTTTGGGCTTAATTAGTTTTAAATAAATAATAATATAGACTTACAATAATAATATGTCATTATAGTTTTTAGTAAAATAGGTAAATTACTAATTATATAGATTTAGAAATAAATAATATCAATATGATATTATTCCAATTAAGTCAATCTATTAGATTTATGAATATTAGAGTTTAATTAATTTACAGATTTAAAAGAAGATAAAATATTAAATATGAAGACCTAATAGAAAAGTATAATATTGAATAGTCAAACAAAGAGATTATTTAAAAAGAGAAATAAAATATAAACCCGACTTACAAATCATATAATTTTAATAGAAAAATAAAATGCTAAACATACAGATTTATCATACTTAAAGATATTCATGTTTAATTAGTATGTAGATTTAAGAGGAAGTAGACATATTAAATATGCAGACTTAATAGAAGGTAAAATATTAATAGCCCAAACAAAGGATTCTTGAAAGAAAAGAAAAACAACATATAAACCCGACTTATAAAATATACAACTTTCAAGGGAAAGTATAATATTAAACATATAGGTCTATTAATTTATGAGATATTTAGGTTTAAATAAGATTTTTAAATCCGTCAATACGCGATCGAACGCATCTTACGCGATGAGATCGGAGAAGAACAAGATGGATTGATAGGTACCTACCTCTTGAAGCATGAACGGTAGATAAACGACGATTCGGGTTGAAAAGGTTGATGCCCAAGACATCAGTTCGTTTAAGTTTTGAGAGAGAATAATTTTTTGATTATAGAGAGTAGAGAGTTTTTAAAGTTTTATTTATAATGGTATAAAGTTTTAGGTCAACTCTAATTAACACTTTTCGTAGACGATTTAATAAAATAGGAGTTTTTATACGGAAGAAGAATTCATACGTGACTTGAATAGTTTGAGAAAAGGTTTCGTTCCAGCGCTTTGTATAAGCACCGAAGCAATTTGTGTTTCTCTCCCAAAATTATAGTTATACCTTTTAACTTGTTTCATCACTTAAAATGGGCGTAACTTTTTATATTCTTATCAGAAATCTCTAAATTATATATCATTGGAATTGTATCGACGAGTACTTCGCAATGTGTCTAATTTTGATGTAGTAAAAATCATAATTTTTTGAAAAGAGGGTGAGTTTCGGTGTAGAGCACTAACACCGTGCACGGTGCAAAATACATCAAACTCCATTAAAATAAAATAAGAAATTTGGGGTTATTACATATACACCACACGCGTCCCCAAGAACTCCAGATCTTTGAGAATATCTTTGCAAACGGCCGGCCACGTCCTGAACCTGCCCTAAAAAATTCAGCAGTTACGTTCTCTCCAAATGACAATAAAGACTACGATCAGTAAACAATATAAAACAGTGTCGTCTTTGGGGCTACCTCCATGACAACACTCGCGAATAATATCCCCACACGAATGAGGCATGGATCCAATACTATTTCATCTTGAGCGGAACACAGTCCAAATGTTCCCAGCTGATACACAATGGATGAACACGTGGTTAGCGAATTTCTCGTGGCAGAAACACAAGATGCATCTATTTGGATTGGTCATTCCTCTACGAATGAAACTGTTTATCATTTTGATACGATTAAGGGCTGCGCACCAAGCAAACAGGGTTAATCTCGGCGGAGCTTTGGCTTTCCAAATGCCCGTCCAAGGGCAAATAATAAGAGGCATACGCCAAAGGATCTTGTACGTTGAGCGCACCAAGAAGGATTCGTCAACTTTCCCCAACCACACCCTCACATCCATACGTTGGGAAAGGGGAGGAGCATCAGACAACTCTTGAAAAAGCGAATCAATCTCCAGCTCCTCAGCGGTCTCAGTTCACGGCGGAGATCCAACTCGCAGCTCCTAACTCCATTCTGAAGAGAAACGCAATCAACGACAACATCTAGCTTTTTTCTACTCAATGTATAGATGGCCAAAAATCGGATTCTCAACGGTTGACAACTAATCCAAAGAACATTCCAAAAACTGACGGTGAGCCCGTTATTGACGACATACCGGACGCCTAAATTAAAAACCTAGGAAAAATGCACAGCGCCTTTCCACCGTTCGGATCCTCTATAGCTGCATCTTAGATTTAAATCTCAGCCCCCTCTAACACAGTTGTATTTACTAGCGATTGCAGTAGACTAATAAGAATTCCGATTATTTCCTAATCTTCAAATCCATTTGCAAAGTAATGCGTCATTAAAGTTACTAATATTCCGCACTCATAAACCGTCCTCATATTTTGATAAACATATTGTGTCTCGATTCACCATATGAATCTTCCTATGAGCCTCTCTCCCACTCCAAAGAAATTTGCTCATAATAATGACATTCAACTAGTGGACCATGATAGAAGGACATCAGAACATATTCAAGTGATAAATTGGAATATTGGAGAGTGTACTCTTAATTAGTGTATGTTTGCTTGCCATTGATAAAGACTTGCCTTTCTAGGTTGACAACTTGTTCTCCACTCTCTCGATAGCCAAATCCCAAGCTCTTTTCTTAGGCACCCTATGCATAGCGGCATCCCCAAGTATGATGCAAGAAGGGAGCCGATCTGCTACCGAAGTAGGTAGCGAGCTCCTCCACTCGATTTTGATCTAGATTCACCCCTCATGGCTTTAGTCATGTCAAAATTAATTTTTTGTCCCGTGCATACCTTGTATGCTTTGAATGCCCACTTGAGATGAAGGAGGATAGATCGGCTGCCTTCACAAAAAACAAGCGTGTCATCTACAAATTGTAGATGGGTAATTAGCTTGTAGTCCATGGCGACTGATAACCCAATGATATGCCTCAACTTAGCAACTTTATCTATCAATTTGTTCAGACACTCCTACTAACAGAAATAAGAGTGGAGATAGCGGGTCTCCTTGACGCAACCCCCTGGTGCCTCATAAAAACCCTGCAGGAGATCCATTGACTATAATCGAGTACATGGGCTGAGAGATGTAGGCGTGAATCCATTTCCTCCACCGACATCTGAACCCCATAATATCGAGCATCTTGTCGATGAAATACCAATGAACACGATCATAGGCCTTTTTCATATCTAATTTGAGAATGATACCTGACTTTTTTTGCACTTGTTTGGAATGAAGGCACTCGTGCGCCGAAACTACCCCTTCAGTAATCAAATGACCTTTGATGAAAGCGCTGTGGGATGGACAAAGCTACGAGTCGATGAGTGTCTTCAACCTATTCACGAGTACCCTCGCTACCAATTTATATAAACAACCCACCAAGCTGATGGGCCTAAAATCATCTAAACTTTCAGCTCCCTCTATCTTGGGGATGAGCACGATGAATGCAGCGCAAGTTCCTTGGTTCAAAAATTCTTTATGGTAAAATTCCTGAAACACATTACACAAATCATCTTTTAGAAACTCCCAAAATACTTGAATAAGTTTTATTGGGTAACCGTCCGGGCCCAACGCTCACTCGCCATCCCCTTCAAAGACCGCTTTCTTTATTTCTTCGATAGTGAACGCAACTTCCGCGCGTGATCTATCATCCGCTGAGATCTGATTAAATTGTAAGCCATCAGGGAACGACTTGGTAGGGAATTCCTCCTCATACCGGGAAACAAAATATTCAACGATCGAGGTTCTGATCTCCTCTTTGTTAGAGAAAAGGACACTGATATATGGCTGAACGCAAACAACAAACCATTCAGCGGAGCACTTACGTGTCACGATGCGTGGTGGGTCTCAACAATGCAGATCTGGCCAGCTTGCATCGTGCCACTTAAGCAGTCCATTGTTGGTACGTTGTTTGAGGTTCGCTTATTATAAGTTTTTTTGTTTTATATGTAGGGATTTTTGCAACAAAAGATTCTAGCATGCTACTATTGTTCCACCGCTCACACTGTTGCACTACAAAAATTACCGGATACGCCGACGGCTGGAATTAATATGCCGTCGGCGTAGGGGAGGATTTGGGCCAACCCCCGACCACTCCACTTAAGCCCACGACCCTTCAATCGGGCGACTACATAACTGCGTTTTTCCATCTCCCTTCTCCCGAACTCAAACCGTCTCCCTTCTCCCTTCTCCCTTCTCCCTTCTCGATCCCCTCATTCCCTCTCACTCAAACCCTAAATCTCTCTCACTCAAACCCCTCTTGCTCAAATCTCTCTCGCTCAAACCCTAAATCCCTCTCGCTCAAACCCTAAATCCCTCTTTCTCAAATCTCTCTCGCTCAAACCCTAAATCCCTCTTGCTCAAATCTCTCTCGCTCAAACCCTAAATCCCTCTTGCTCAAATCATCCTCGCTCAAACCCTAAATCCCTTTCTCCTTCCACAAATCATTACAACAGCCCGCCAGAGAATTCATCTAGCGAAGGGTTTATGTGGTACAAGGATCGCCGAGCGGTTGATCTCAGTTTGGAGACTGAGCATTGTAAGGTGTTTATGGAGTCTAAAGATGTGGGTTGAACCCTTGATCTCTCAGTCCTTGGTTCGTATGAAGAGCTTTACAGAAGGTTGGCCAACATGTTTGGGATTGAAAGATCCGAGATGCTGACCCATGTGCTTTACCGTGATGCAATGGGCACACTTAAAAATGCTGGAGATGAACCATTCGGGTAAGATTTTATTTATGTTTCCATTTCAATTGCTGGCATATCGTACATGTTCTAATCTCGTAGAAATAATCTTGAAAAAAAATAATTAATTTTCATATGAAACCAATTCTTCATTTTTTGAGCTACTAATCAATCACCATCCACTTGGATTGAATAGTTATGGGAAGTAAGAGATCATGTTCTGATTTTTCTGCAGGCGATAGCCACACCTCCTATCACCATAGATAATTAATCGAACTGATAGCAATGAATGCTCACATGGTGTTAGAATCACCCTTTATTACAGCCCAACAATCAATATACTGATATCTGCATGAATGATTTAAATGAACAATTGATTGCCTGTTGTCTGCTTGAAATATCTGACTGATAAATATGATAAATATGATAAACAATTGATTGCAGGTACAGATATACTGCCGTATGGATTTGTTTATTTCAGAGGACTATGCTGACAACTTCAATGCCGAGTTTACATGGTAGGTTTAAGTTAAATTAAATATTGTTAAATCTTGTTTATTTCTGAAAGATTTTTCTTCGATACTTCATGGAATCAAACAAAATACCATCCATGGTTGCAGTAATTTCATGTATCAATATATGCGCGACATTCTTATTTAAAAATAAGATGGTGTTTAAGATGTGACATGTCTGGTGCATGAAATAAAACGTCAACAATCGACTAGGTTTTGTGAGGAGATCATCTCTATATCGGTAGATGGTGATGATGTGACATAAGTGAAACTATATATTTATAACTATACGCATATGTCTGTATAAATGTCATAATTACATTATTCATGGATTCCTTGATGTGTATGCATGATTGCTTGATTTCAATTATTTGGTTGGTGAGTATGGATTATCATGAAATGAATGACGATGAACTAGATGTATGCCATGTTAGAAAGTTATAAATTTATGACGATGAGCTAGATGAATGACGATGAACTAGATGATTATTTGAAATTTATGTTGTTAAATATAAATTGCTTGCATGGCAATGAGAGGCTTATGCACATGTCTATAGAATGATAGAAGATTACAGGCTATCAATGTGATTTGTACTATCTAACATTTAAATAGTAAAGCAGTTGGCTTGGGCATGAATCTCCTGTTTTTAGGCACATATAGTCACCCTTGACTCTTTTTTTTTATAGGTTCCGCTTGACACTTTGTTTTGTTGTGTTCTTTATTTTCCTCGCATGTGATATTTCTATTCTTTCGTGATTGAAAAATCTAATCCTAAAACGGTTCTTATAATATTAAGTATCACATAATTATGGTATGTCATGGGTATTGGTGAAGCGAGGCATTTTTGAAAGATTGAAAAGAACTTCTTGCTTTGGAAGCAGCCAATGTGTATGCAATTTTGGAAAGTGAACCATTTATAGCAGAGGTACATAGCCGTTATACACTAAAAGTTATTTTTTTATTTTTTTAGTATCAGTAAATTGCAAAAACTTTAAGATTTGCATCTGATTCCTTCCTGTTACTATTAAATATTGTAATTATAGGTGAAATATCACTTTACTGACTGTAAATCTAGTTCTCTAAATATACAGCTCTTGCAAGACTGCTCTATTGATTTTATTTTTATTTCAAATTCCATGGTCTCGAAATGTGCAGCCTCTTCTTGTGTGAATGATGCAGTTTTACAGGACTAGAATCAAGAATCGTTTGTGTTGATGACATGGATGAGTGGCTTGGTATTTTCAATGTAAAGCTGAGACACATGAGAGAGGATATTGAATCAGTATGGCCATTTTCATGCTTTTATTTTGAGTATCAAATGTCATCCAAATTTCTATTTTGGTCCCAGGCATCAAGGTGTTTACAGTAGTTTGGAGATTATTCATTGCTTTAGATCATCATAGCAATTATAATTTTCTTCATGCTAACAGTGTTCCTGCCTGGTCCCAGCATCGTGATAATGAATTCTCTTCTTGGGTTCAAGTGGGATCTCTGCAAAGCTCACAGTATTTTTTAGGGGCACACAGTGGAATTGGCTGGCTCTTAACGCCATTGGGGTGAGAGGGGCATCCTTCTCGCATGACACTAGAGCCGTGACCAAAATTGATTGTGTGATCGGGGCAAGATCAGTTTCCATCAAATGTATTCAGGCAAGCAATACTCAGAAGTGGGTTTTGTGAAGTGTTTTTGGCCCCAATGATCCAGCGCTGGTACAAGGCTTTTGGGATGAGCTGACTAGGATTATGGCGCAGATGGAAATTGTGGACCTCCCTATGTCTGGTCTGAAATTCAGTTGGTCAATGGTCAGGACATTCCTATTCATAATGTAATATATCATTTTATCTGCTCACCATAATGGGACAAAGCCTAACCTTCAAATTACGGGGCTGGTTAGCACTAGTTCGATAATGTACCTGTGATGTCGATCGCGGTGAAGATGGTTCGAGGCAAGTCCCTTCAATTTTGAAGAATTTTGGCTACTAGAGGAGTCCTTTTAACTCGCAAAAGATAGTTCAACTCGGCAAAAGATAGTTACGATAAAAGATAGTCCTTTTAATGTGCCTTTGATGGACATGCACAAGCCTTCTCAAATGACATTAAACTTGTATAGCTTGTTTGTAGTTATTTTTATTCAAATCATAAAACCCTAATGGCTAAGCTAAATCTTTTACTAATGATATATGCGGTGTGAAAGAGTGTTTTACTTTTGATTAATCCTCTAGTTACTTATCCTTCCGAGAGGATGCTTAAATGCGATTTCAATGCTGCTCCATATGTTAGTAGACAGTCTATGTTGGAATACTGCATGATTTTAGTTCAGCCTGATAAAAAGTTTTGCTGTCGTCTCGGGGAAATTGTTCTCTGTTCCTATTGGTTTTGGTATTCAGGGTGCAATAAACTTGCTGATTCTTTGTATATAAGAAGGAATTTGGGGTAATGGGTGGGTATTTGACCAATTCAAGCAAGGTATTCAACTTTCGTGAACATTTCCCCATTATCTACATTGTCAATTACTACATCTCTGTTTCTATTCATGATGATCATCGGGATTGCTTTTGATTACGATATCGGACATGTTTTTGTTTTGTGACCAATACATGCTTTCTGTTCCTTTTAGCCGGATTTGAGCAAGGTCGAGGATTTCATTCAGGCAGTAGGATCATATGAAGACAAAATCTTGCAGAAAAGAGCTCGATTGCATCAGCTTAGAGGTTGATCATTGACATTTTCAGATGTATGAATAAACGTATGCGTAATTTGTAGGCCAAGACTCTATTAAATAGGATGCAAGCTCCTCTGAGGCATTATTTCAACCTTGTAGTATGCATGTTGTATTTATAGCCATTGAGCTCTAAACTTTGTCCTTTATCGTGCATTCTGGGAAAACTTACATATTCATCTTGGATCGAGCCCTAAAAAAAACAGTCCAAGATTTTTTTTTTGAGGCGTTGGATCTTTGTATTTTCCGATGTGGAATTCAAATTGTGAAATAACATTATCTTTTGGTTAGAGATTGGTTGATTAGAAAATGTGGGATCCAAAATTGTTCGTGTTTATGCATTTGGAATGATGTTACATAGGAGATGCAATGAGCATACTAAAATCTGGTATTCAGCTTCCAATCAAATTTTTTTTCTTGTTTGTCGATTATATCTGTAGTCGGCACTCATTCTGTGTGGACGTGTGGTTCAGTTTTTCTCGTTTTTATGTGGAGAAAAGGTTCCTTCGAGGAGTTGTGCTGGTATTTTACGTGGTTTCCAAATTGTGGGATAACATTAGCTTTGCATGGAGATTAGTTAATCCGTGAGCCTTGAAAATGGGAGGAATATTGTTCACCAAGTCGACATTTGAATTGGTATATTTTTATCAATGGACAACATCTTTGTTGCTCATTTAGCTACCCTATTAAGAGGGTTATTTAGGAATATGATTGTTGCAATGCTCGACTCTAGTATTTTATTATACATATATTTAATATTTAAACAATTATCGAATCGATAGGTACTTTTCTTTCCTTTTCCTTATTCGCCAAAGTGCACCGAGTTAAGCGGGAAAAAGCACAAGCAAGAAGAGGCGATGATGCGTAACCTCAATTTAGACTGAACTTCTAGTGCCGCTTGGTCGTTACCATGGTTCGCGTCTTGCTTCTGCTCCTTCTCCATCACCTTATCAACAAATGGGATCCAATCACCCCCCAAAATTTATATAAAAAAAAAAAAGGCCTACGCCGACAATTTGGCCGTCATAGATCATTTAAAATATTTTCTAAATATTTTTTAAAACACCTATGCCGACGGCATGAGCCGTCAGCGTAGGAGTATTTATATAAAATTTATATAAATTTAAAAAAAAAATTTAATTATCCTACGCCAACGGCATCCGCCGTCGGCGTAGATTCATGACTTATGCCGACGGCTGAAAACCGTCGGTGGTTAGATTCCCCGACGAGAATAGTACCGACGGTGTGTCGGCGCCGGCGTAGATATTACAGCCGTCGGCGATTTGTTTTGCCGACGGCTTTGATACTCTACGCCGACGGCTGGGAGCCGTCGGCGTAGGTTACTATTTTTGTAGTGTTGGTTGCCTTGAATCAGATGATAGATCTCGTTTTTTGTTCCAATCTTTCACACATTATATTTTAAGTTCATGTCCCAATTATCAAAGGGGATGTTGATTACAGGTGGCACATTTCCTCAAAGCGACCCTGATAATGGCATACTACGGTGCATTTTTATCACGGATGTGTGCCACTTGTAATAAACATCTAACCGTTTGATATGTGGTCCATGACATCAAGAAATAATGTGTGCATGATTAGGATGAAAAGTTATATCTAGCATCTGATTCAAGGCAGTCAACGGCATGTACGATGGACCATTAGTTGTGTCCCAAGAATCTATGGTTGCAAAGATTGCCACCCAAATAATAAAAATTGAGGTAGCTAAGAAAGAGGCATAACTCAAGATTCTTACTTCATAATTATAGCTGCAAATAAAGATATCATTTGAATAAATTATCAGATTTTTAAAACGCTAACAAACTTGTACGGGTCCGATTTTATAATAGAAAAGATGTTTTCCTTATAAAAAAAAATAAAATCAAATAAAAGGAAAGAGTTTTTTTAGAGGGCCGTACTAGTTAGGCGGCCCTAGCTAGGCAACCACCTAACTTACCTAGGGTGTGAGCTGGCTTTGAGGTAGGAAAACCGATCGAACCAAATTGATACCAAACCGAATCGATACAAAACTGAAAAACTGAATCTGATTTTGGATTGGTTCAGTATTGGTTTTGAGTGCTAAAAACTGAAAATTGATTTGGTAGGAAGAGAAAATCGATAAAAAAAAATGAAAAAAAACTGATAAAAATTGAAAATACCTTTAAAAAGTAGAAAAAATATCAAAGAAACAGAAAGCCAAACCGA
This sequence comes from Chloranthus sessilifolius, assembly GCA_021018995.1. Lineage (NCBI taxonomy): Eukaryota > Viridiplantae > Streptophyta > Magnoliopsida > Chloranthales > Chloranthaceae > Chloranthus > Chloranthus sessilifolius. The sequence goes on along the minus strand of CM037590.1, from coordinate 83,740,044 downwards.
ACCGACCAAAACTGATATGGACCGGTTCGGCACAACCCACGAATTTTGGTTCGATATCGATTTTGGCCAAACCGATACCGAAACCCAAAAATCGGTTTCAATTTCGGTTCTATTTACCAAATTTCCACCCGTAGTGTCAGGTTAAATTGATCTTCCAAGGATTTGGCCACTCATAAATAGGAGCACGTCTTAAGCTTGACCATTTGTCGAGTGATTAAGCAGAGTGCCACTATTGGCACTATTTTAAAATAATGAGATAAACAACACGAGTTTCACTTATCGATGTGCAGTGAGATCCATAAATGAGTAACGACCCATCTACCTATTATATTATCTTTTGGGATTGTTAGAATCACTTTTTCTCAACTTTTTTATTTTTATTTTTTATGAGTGAACACTTTTTCTCTAACTTAAGATTAATACTTAAATAGTCATTCAGAATTCTAGAGTGTTATATCACTAAAAACGTAAGTCAAGTCACCAAAAGCTAATGTGAAAAGATCAAATTCTTTTTAGGGTTTTTTTAGTGATTAAGAGTCATAAATCAAACTTATTAGCTTTGGAGAGTTATCTAAAAAATAGTTAGCGCCCGAGAGTTCTCTCTCCTAAACTCAAAAATGGAGAAAATACCTTTAAGTTGTTAAATCAAGAGAAAATGAAGACAAAATAAAGAAACCGCAATACATGAAACTAGTTCTTCAGGAACTCTCTGTCATTCACTCCACTTAAGTTATCCTCATACATTCACAAGACTCCCGTGTATAGAATTATAATGTGAGAATATGAAAGATTGGGAGAATATGAAGGGTTAGGAAGATACATGCACTTTATCATAATTTCAAAAGAGTTACATTGTAATGAATAAGAATTCTAAGAGATAACATAAATGCAGTTAAAAATTGAGAAATTTACACTTTCGCCCCTATAATTTTACGTATTTGCAGAAACTGTCATATAGTTTCAATCCTTGCATAACAGGCTAGTTCCAAGCCAAGCCGGTTTCACGCTTCCCTTATATATATGCTTCCCTACGCTTATTTGCCTTTTTAAACATTTTTTCTTAGATTGCGATTTCGAGATTCGACTACAGTTGGTATAGCCCAGAGAACTACAACAGACTAAGTAAAATTTCGACTATATTATTTTCGTGAGATATTGATTTCCCCTCTTTTTTAACATATAGTAGGTATACCAGTATAGATTCCTAAGATATAACTGATATCCTAAGATAGCGGGCGATATCTTACGATATCGGTTAATATCCTAAGCTAACGGCCGATATCTTAGGATATCGGACGCTATCTTAGGATATCGGCCAATATCGTAAGATAGCGTAACATAGCGGCCCTATCTTAGGATATCGGCCGATATTGTAAGATAGCGGCCGCTATCTTAAGATAGCGCCCGCTACTTTAAGATGTTGGCCTCTAACATATGATATCGGGCTGTCGACATTTATAGCGCCAAGTCAAATATGACTCTTTTAGCCAACCAATTTTTATTTTGTAAATATTATAGGTTAAAATGAATGTTTCCCTTCTTTGCCATTTTGATTTCGTCCATGTGGGAGATAATACTTACAACGGAGGACATTGGAGGATTGTCACTGTCATGGAGAACATATCATTTGATGAGTTTATGAAAAAAATGTACAAGGTCAGTAGGACACGACCGGAAGAACATTCTATTACACTAACGGTTTCATTACGTATAGGGAATGAGCTTGTGTTTGTCGAATTGTCTAACTTCGATGATCTTACAAATTTATTTAGAGCATATCGTATTGGTGATGATGTGATAAATATTTATATCGAAAAATCATTAGTCACTACCGTAGTAAAGTTTTTACCGTCTTTAGAAGCATTTCAACCATTCCAGGATACAAACGAAGATGATGAAGAATGTGAGGAAAATGTCAGATTAGTAGATGATGATGGTGTGGAACCAGAATATTTGATTGAAAATCAAAAAATACAGTTTGAAGTGGAGAACATCACTGTACTGATGATAGTCGAGGATGATAGAAATATAAATATAGGATTTTGCCCCTACCATAGGCCTTTGTAGCAACCCTCTTCAGACATTCCAATGAGAGAAGGTGATGAAGATCAATGATATTGTCATCAAATGAATCCGATGCATGATACATCTTAGCTCAACTTCAAATCGGTAAATAATACATTTGCCTGGAATCAGTGGAAAATGTTTTTAGTCGACCTTAGTCCATATCAATGGCCTTCCGAACTAATAGCTTCGGAGCCAACGATAATCGAGCATTCAACAGAACAGTCTCTCGTACCTCAAGCATTCCCACCTCGGCCAAGCTCAATCCAAACAACTGCACCTCAACAAAACATACATCAATGGACTCAATCCTAATTACATAATAATCATCCAGTCGATGATGGTGATAGTGATCCTGAAAATAATGAAGCACCGTCATCGCCCACTTCGCGTATTGATATTAATAGGGGAATTGATCAACCTCTGGTGGATGAAGACTATCAGCTTAATGACTCGAAAGAAGAGTATATGAATTCGGATGATGAGGAACTGTATGAAGGGAGACCAATTACCATTGGTCAGGCGTTTAGAAATAAGAAATCATTTTAGAAAGCTCTTAAAGGATTTATAATGGCAAATAATTTCTAAATTTTACCAATAAAAACCAGTCCTCTTAGAGTTACGGTGAGGTGTATTGAAGTAGGATGTGTTTGGAGGATACATGCATCGAAATTGGTAAGTATGGACACGTTTCCTGTGAAAACTTTCTGCCCGGAACATACGTGTGGAATGCCAGCTTTTGGAAGCGGACATCGCTAATGTACGACATTATGGATAGCTTCATTCGTGAGAGATAAGCTATTAAAGAGTTTTGACGAGACTCATGCTTCAATAATTTTTTATATTGAAAAAAAATACGGTATAACAGTAGGTTACTGGAAAGCATGGAGAGGAAAAGAAATGACGTTGAATGACATCTGAGGTAGCTGGAAGGAGAAATTTAAGATGTTACCGTCATATGTCACTGAATTACAGCGGGTCGATCCAGACGTATAAACCGAATTGTGTCTCGAGCCTGATAATGCATTTCAGAGATTCTTCGTAGCATTCGAACCTTGCATTCGAGGCTTTTGTAATACTTTACGAAGAATAATTGTGGTAGATGAAATGCATTTGCGGGGATGATATAAGAGAGTGTTGTTAATAACTACGAGAATAGACGGGAATAGATATTTATTCTCTATAGCGTTCGGTGTTGTACCGAAAGATAATAAAGATCATTGGATATGGTTCCTTGATCTATTAGGGAGATGTATAATCGGGGACTTTAAAGAGCAGTTTGTATTAATATCAGATAGGCAGAAAGGTTTGATGGAAGCTGTGGAAAAAGTTTTTCCTAATGCCTTTCACAGCTACTGTATGCGACACCTAGCTCTAAATCTGTTTGATACATATAAGGAAACAATCTCTAAACTATTTTTTTGGGTTGTTGCCCGTGTATTTTCGGAAGCAAAATTTAAAATTTTTTTATGAAAAATAGAAGACGACGCCCCCCCGGAATGTACAACATCTATTAAAGAAATTGGTGACCATTTTTGGGCGCGCTCTTATTTTTCAGGGAGGCGTTATGATATGTTGACAATTAATATAGCTGAAAGCTTAATAGTGTGTTGAAAATAGCCAGAGAAGAACCGATTGTGAGCATGTTAGAAACTATTCACACAAAGGTAGCCAAATTTTATCTTCGTCATCAGGAGGAAGGAAATAATGACACACGTGTTAACATCGATGGCCCAAGAGCACATAACACGAAATTCAGGATGGGCCCATCGAAAGAATGTTATACCATATGGTCAGGATATATTTCAAGTTAAATATGGTGATTACACTCACAGTGTCGATCTAGATAAGAGAACATGTATATATAGACATTGGGCTATCATTGGATTACCATGTTCACCTGCGATCGCCGCATTATCGCACCGAAATAGAGAAAGAGAGGTCCCCCAATTTTGTGAGCACTAGATTACCAGGAACTTATTTAGGGAAATTTATAAAGAACACTTTGTTCGACCGTTGACAAGTGTCAATGGACTTCGCTAAGAGACGACATTTAAGTTTTGTCTCCACACAAAATGCATCAAGCCGGCCGTCCGAAAAAAAGGAGAATTAGATCTAAAGGTAAAGTTCAACCAGTACAATGTAAAAATTATAACAAATACGGTCATAACCGTCGCTCGTGTAAGTTTGTTAGAATTTAAAATTAACTTACATTACTTGTAAGAGTACTCTGAGTTAGTACCTTTATTTCTACCCTTATATTATTGCACCTCACTGAAAAAAAATGAATAAAAATGAAAAATCGATTAACCGAATGAATCGAAATCAAAATCAGATTAGTCAGATTCCATTTGAGTCTTTTTGATACCGTGTATTGCCAATACCAAATATCATCAACATCGATATCGATAACATCCATTGTGATCTCATTAATATATTATCTCGTCACTAACTTTCATAATCTATAAAAAGATATTTAATATTTGGAAAGAAATAGGGATCTCAAACTAAACTGCTTTGGATCAGATGATGGAGACCATTTATCATCCAAATAGATTTTGAGATAAAGGCCCTACAATCGATCACTAACTTAAGTTAACGAAAAATTAGCTCCCGCTAACATCAGTCAGCGCCGGCTAACATAAGTCAGCGCCCGTTAACTTAAGTTAGCTGGCGCTAACATAAGTCAGCGAGCGCTAACTTAGGTCAGCGTCCACTAATATAAGTCAGTGCCCGCTAACTTAAGTCAGCGAACGCTAACATAAGTCAGTGGGCGCTAACTTATATTAGTGAGAGCTAACTTAATTCAGCGTTTGCTAACTTAAGTCAGCGCCCGCTAACTTAAGTTAGCGAGCGCTGACTTATATTAGCGGGCGCTAACATATGTTAGTTTCCAAGTTAGTTTAGTTCTCTAAACATAGGTTAACGTGGGGTGTGTGTATTATTCAGAACAGTTAAAAAGTAGACTTGAACTCAAAGTTATGCTATTTAAAGCTTATTTGATGCATATTTCATAATTTTATCAATGCATAACATAAATTGTAACAAAAATATTTACAAAATATAAAATATAAAGTTGAACTCTTCCCAAACGTGCACATTAAATGTTCGATTTCAGCTTTAAATTATTGCATTTGTTTTTCTTTGAAATGAATAGTCCGCCCTTGGGAGAAGTATTCTATATACTTTAAAACATACACACCGGAGCCCCAACCATTTTTTTGGAGCGGGAGATCGACACTGCTGAATATTGATATCTTCTACTGTTGATCGAAAGCAGACATCAAACCGGTAGTATAAAGAAGACGCGGAAGGTGATGCAATAGACATCCTTTATGTGCTTCGAACCTCCTTAAGCACTCTCGATCTGTTGGGTCTATCAACTTGATTTTATGATCAACTAATGAAATTATAGCCAACGCCCAGTGGCTATATTTTTTACTATATATTGGAAGAAAAATCTACACAGAAACGGAATCGGAATCTTAAATAACTAAAAATTTAAAAAGCCGTTAACGTTAAATAAAGTGAAGTGTAGTATTAAAAAATGTATCGTTCCACAGTCGACCGCGTGAATTCTGTATTTGTCATTGGTAAGTAGGGGTTCAAGCAGCTTTGAATTGCGACGAACCTGCCACTCGTCATAGTAGGCCTGCCACTTATCGAAGTCGTTAAGTGTTGTTAGACCTTCATTATCGACATATTTTTCAAATTTTTTCTCGTCTGCCATAAACAAGGTCTGAAAGAAGATAATGTAATAAGTAAATAAATCAAAAGAAATGACTTGAGAGTCATGAATGAAAAGATAAATAAATGAAAGAAACGAAATAATAAATAGTTGAGACCATACCAGGCGGATGCAGAAGCGAACCAGCTTTTTTTTTACATTTTCCGTAAACATTGAATCGTTGATAACTTCAAGGACTCTCGAGTAGCGTTGATGACTTCATTTTTGAGCCACGAGCATCCTTTGATGACCTTTAAAATAGCAACTGTGATGTCAACACCCATGATAGTATTGACAATCACATTGTCCTCTTCCTCCGGCCGGTTCCAAAAATTGACCATATATTTATGCTCCATTGATTTTGGCTCATCCTCCTCCTCCTCCACTACCAATCTTGATCTTTTTATAATGATTTTATTGGTCCGGGTCTTTCTCTTCTTCCGAGCACGTAAGTCATATCCCTCGGCTTTATTCTTTGCAGTTGATAGTTTTATTAAAATTGATTTTAGTGATGCCAGCTATGACTCACGAGAAGGCTGGCTAAGAGGAGCACACTCATCACTCACTTCCACCAAGGGTTATTTAGCAGGAGGTTGTGGTGCTTCAGTAGTGGGTTGAGTGGCTGTTGGTTTAGCAGCAGAAGTTTTGGGGGCAGTGGTTTGAGGAGTAGGTTGAGGAGCAGTGGGTTTTGGGCCAGTAGATTTAAGGGTAGAAGTTTGGGGGGCAGTGAATTGATGAGTAGGCTGAGCAGCAGTGGGTTTAGGGGTTGGTTGAGGAGCGGTGGATTGATGAGTAGGTTGAGGAGCAGTGGGTTTAGGGGTTGGTTCAGGAGAGATGGGTTTTGGGCCAGTAGGTTTAGGGGCAGAAGTTTTGGGGGCAGTAAATTGATGAGTAGGTTGAGGAACAGTGGGTTTAGGGGTTGGTTGAGGAGCGGTGGGTTTATGAGTTGGTTGAGGAGCAGTTGGTTTAGGGTCAGAAGAATTGGTGACTGTTGGTTGAGTGGCAGTGGTATGAGGGGCAGAAGTTTGAGGAGCAAAAGATTGAGAAGCTGTTGGATGAGTGGCAGGGGGAACGAAGGTTTCAAATAAAACAGATGAGATAATATAATCCTCCATAATTGCAAAATACATTAAAATGTGTCATTATATTTTAAAAAAATAACATTTTTTGGAAATCAGGTTAGCGACCGCATTATCGGCCGATAATGTAAGTAATTGGCTGACAACTTACATTATCGGCCGACAACTTACATTAGCGCCTGATAATGTAAGTTATCGGTTGATAGCTTACATTATCGGGTGCTAATGTAAGTAGTCGGATGATAATGTTAGTTGTCGGTCGATTAATTACATTATCGCTCGCTCATGTAAGTTATCGGCTGACAACTTAAGTTATCGGATGATAACTTACATTATCGATCGGTAATTTAAGTTGTCGGTCGATAACTTACATGATCGGTCGATAAGCTAATTTTGCATTAATCTTTAAAAAAATAATTTTTTTAAAATTTAAAAAGAATTGGTTTAGTACCTTCGTCAAATGAGATCTGATCGCATCAAGGTCCTTCCGAATTGCATCATTTTGTTCAGTTAAATTTAGAACCCGACCTTGTAGAGACCTTACTTCATCTTGTAATGACCCAACTTGCTCTTGTAGGATCCTCTTGTCTCTCCCTAGATGTTCAATGATCAGTGCTTGCCCTTTAAGTATTATAAATGCACATCAAAAGTCACTTTTCATCGCTTTAACAATCATACAGAGCGTTTTGCATTCTTTTCTAAGCTTCGTTACTTCTTTGGTTAGGTGGGATTGCCTAACCGGCTGTTCTCTTGTTGGCCGGGGCCTAATATCCGATTTGCCCCTTGGTTCCATATGTTGATGTACAATAACCTCATACTCATCATTTTCATCGCTGTCATCATCGTCATTCTCATCGTCATCATCGTCATCTCGGCTCTTCGGCTCTTTTTTGAGGATGTGTCTCATAACTTGGGACATCATCGTATTCATATATGTTTTCTTGGGAGTGAGGCGCCTCGATATTTTTCTGCTCTCTTTCCATCTCTCTTTGCATAAAAAAGAGTCGAACCGATCGATACTGTAATTCATACTTTACAGCTTCAAGCTCTAAGATAATTTTAGACTTAAGAAAATTTTTTCGATATAAATTAGGATTATGGCTGAATTTCGGGCCTTCCCATTTCAATAGCCGCGGAAATGGATCTTTCAACTGAGTAAGAGCGGTGGCGACTCCAGGAAAGTGCTCAAACACCTAAATCTGTAGGGCGATAGTGCATCTATAGATATTGTAATGCCCCTTTTCTGACTTTTTTGTTATTTCCCTTCTAACGTTCACTTTCGATATGCAGTCTACTAAATTTTTGTAAACTATCAGGCCCTACGGAAACTTGTTAAATTCTTCAATGTTATCTACTAATTTCAAGTACTGTGTGTCCACTTCCTAGTATGTGTCCGGAAGTAAAAAAGAACATAAGAGAAATAATAATGACAGTTTCAAAAATTCATCATTGGATAGAACTATCAACTGTTTCTTCAATACGAGATCTTTTAGCCAGCTTCTCAAAAAAGAATTTGTATCGAATCATTTCTTTCTCTTGCATGACCACTTTCTCAGACTCAGGTTCCGTCAACATGTTCAGGCCTAAAATCAATGCTATATCGGACTCTTGCAATAGTACATTGGTATTCCTGACTTTGAAAACATTATCTTTAACTCAAAAGCTTAAAATAACAGTAACCAAGTCTCCAATGAATCCTAATTTCTCATTATTCCTAAATAAATGACTAAAAATTGAATCATCTAAAATCTTCTTCCTCTCTTCGTTGCAGTGCAAGTAAAATTTTCTAACACTAATTCCAGAACATTTCCCAAAGGGCTTTAGAGACATAGTCATTTTACAATCACTTAGTGGGAACTATAAAATATATAAAAATAATAAATTAACAAAATAAGTGAGGTTGAAAATATTCCGCTAACTTACCGCTAAGTTATATTATCAGCTGCTAAGTTACATTATCGACCGACAACTTACATTATCGGCCGCTAAGTTATATTATCGCCCGCTAACTTATATTATCGTCTGATAAGTTACATTATCGACCAACAACTTACATTATCGGACGCTAAGTTATATTATCACTTGCTAACTTACATTATCATCCGATAATGTAACTTAGCGTCCGATACTATAAGTTATCGGTAGATAATGTAACTTAGCGGCCGATAATATAACTTAGCGGCCGCTAATGTAACTTAGCGACCGATAATATAACTTAGCAGTCGCTAATGTAAGTTAGCGGTAAGTTAGCGGGTTAGGTGAGAAACATAATAGATGACTTTATGTGTTTAAATATTAAAAAGGAAATTACCTGAAAAATTTCTGTGGCTTCTTCTCCGCTTTGTCGCCGATATGCCACCGCTCTCTCGGTTTTTACAGAAAAGTTAAAGTTAAAGTGAAAAAGTAATATAAGTTACTTTTGCACCGACCTTAAGTATTAAAATATTAATTAAATTAGAAGGTTGGTGTAAATCTGAATAGAAGAGGTTGGTACTGACATGGAACCGGCTTGGCTTGGAGCTGGCCTGTTATGCAAGGATTGAAACTAAAGGGCTGTTTCTACAAATACGCAAAATTATAGGACTGAAAGTGCGAATTTCCCTTAAAAATTGAAGTGATGGAAACTAAATGGTCATTTATCATAATAAATATATTTATAACACTTTCCCTTGGATGACCATACACAAAGAATATATGCCTCGTTAAAACCTTGCCAAGGAAAATTCCGTAAAAAAACCCTGTAGCGAAGGAAAAAGAGTACTTTATTCTTGTGTCTTTGAATGCTTTAAGATTGTCTCATTAAAACCTTGTAAAGGAAAATCTTATAGGATAAAATCTTAGTGAGGGAAAAAGAGTACAATCCGCTTAATCATTTACTCCACCTCAAAGCACGCAAATCTCATTTGCTTATGATAAAAGATCTTTGAGTCGACATATTTTAACGTTATGCACCGACTTCTTGAATGTTGTTCTTGGTAATGTTTTAGTGAACAAATCGACCAAATTATCATTTAATCGTAGCTACTTAAGATCAATATGCTTACTCTTGTGGAGCTCATATACATTAAAGAATTTTGGTGAAATATGTCTGGTTCTATCACCTTTGATATAGTCTCCTCTAATTTATATGATATAAGCATCATTATTTTCATATAATATCGTTAGACTATCTTTGATTATAGATAAATCATATTTTTCTCGAATGTGTTGAATGACCGATCTTAGCCAAATACATTCTTGACTTACTTTATGACTTGGAATGATCTCTGAATGATCTGAATAAGTAGCAGCTAGTGTTTGCTTGACAGATTTTCATGAGATAGTTGTATCACCGCATGTAAATATATATATCCTTTTTGTAATCTACCTTTATGTGAGTCAGAGAGATAACCTCTGTTTGTATATTCAACTAACTGTAAATTTGATCCACTTGGATAAAATAACCTCATATAAGTTGTTCCACAAAGGTAACGTAGAACATGTTTGACCTTATTACAATGCCTTCGAGTTGACACAAAGTTATTTCTTGCTAGTTAGTTGACTGGAAAGACTATATTAGGTCGGGTATAATTTAAAAGATACATTAGAGCACCGATTGCACTAAGATATGGTACTTCAGGACCAAGGGTTTCTTCATCTTTCTCTTGAGGGTGAAAATGGTGATTTTTCACATTAAGTGAACACATAACCACTAGAGTTCTTAAAGAATTATCTTTATCCATATAAAAGTGCTTTAGGACCTTTTATATATATGTTGATTGATGAACAAAAATTTATTTGAAAAATATTCAATTTGTAAACCGAAGTAAAATTTAGTTTTCATAAGATCTTTCATATCAAATTCATTCTTTAAATAAGTAACAATTTTTTTTTAAAGTTCTTCTCGAGTTTCAATAAGATTTAAATCATCAACATATACCACAACAATAGCAAATCCGGATTCAAACTTTTGTATGAAAATGCATGGACAAATTGGATTATTCTCAAATCATTCTTTCACTAAATATTCACTAAGACAATTGTATCACATGCGCCCAAATTTCTTTAACCTATATAAAGATTTTTGAAGCTTGATAGAATAAATACTTCAAGATTTTGGATTATATGCTTCATGTGTTTTATATACTTAAGATATTTTCATGTATACATCATTATGTAGTGATCCATATAAATATGCGATAACCACATCCGTTAAACATATATCCAAATTTCTGTGACTACCAAGCTAATAAATAATCTGAATGTAATTACATCCACTACTGGGAAATATGTTTCTTAATCAATATCAGGTTTCTGCGAAGAACCTTATATAATAAGTCATTTACTATATCTTATAATTTCATTGTTCTCATTATGCTTTTATACAAATACCCACTTGTACCTAACAGGCATTACATATTTAGGTGTTTGAATTACAGGTCCAAATACTTTGTGTTTTGCTAAGGAGTTCAATTATGCCTGAATTGCCTTTTCCACGTTGGCCAATCATTTCTACGTCGACATTCTTCGATGGTTTGTAGTTCAATTTTATCATTACTTCTGGTAATATCAAAAGCAACTTTAAATTAAAAATATTGTTGACAACGATTTTAATTCTTTTTAATATTTCTCCTATACTTATATAGTTTATTGAAATCTCATTATTTTCAGGTACCTGTTCCTCTCCGTGGGATAACTCTTCAGGAGATTCCTCTTTAGGGAACTCTTTTTCAGGAGAATATTATGCAGAAAGTTTGAATGGATCAAATATTTTTGTTGCCTGTTTTGTGGGTATGACTCTTTAGGAGCATCGATTTCATTTTGCTTGTGCTTTTCTCTTCCAGGAAACCTTATCCTTTGCACCAATAGGTCTTCTACGTTTTAGATGTGCTTTAGATTTATTGACTATTATGAGATTTTACTATTTTCTTATTATTAGTAAATGCATCAGGTAATTGATTTGCAATACTTTACAAGTGAATTATCTTCTAAAAATTTTGATGAGCATACTGGCAACACTAGTTTTTGTATTTGTGACGACCCTAATTTTTTTGCTAACGTTGAATCGTTGATCTTCGACGATGATACGACTACTTTGACTAATTTGACTTTAGTCAAAGCTTTTTGATGACTACGACACGGTCTCTGACCCACCTATCTTAATTGGGTAAACTCACCCAAACACAAATCCGAAGACCAATTCCTAATTCGAGCACTAAATTAGTACTCGAACCCCTGGGTGGAGTGTGTGTGTGTGGCACGCAACTCGAAATCGAGATCAGACCAAGTTTGATCCCACCCTTTTCAAGCGCCATAGTTATGACGTATGGGCTTAGTTAATAAATAAATTAGAACGAGACAGACGATGTACACGTGATCATGGACGATCATGTGCACACTAGGCATGAACCTAACCGAGCCCAATAACCCAAACCAATTTGTCTATGTGTAGGTGTACATTGTCTAGGTATAATAAGCATATATATATATATATATATATATATACATTCGTGTGAGCCATTTTTCAAGCCATGTGATGGCATCGTGGTCAAGAACTGAGTTAGCAAATAAGAGGTTTAGGGATCAAAACACGTTTAGTGCATTTAGGTTTCATTTTTGGACCAATAGACAAGAACCCATACATCGATTCTCGGTGAACCGGCCTTATATTGAATTGACCGCAACAAATATAAAAGAAGCCCTTTGAGATTTTCGTTGAGAGCCCATTTGAGAAAAGAGAGAGGGTCGAGAGGAGAGAGGAGTTCGGCTGTGGGAGAACAAAAAGAGGGAGAGAAGGAAAAGGGGCCGAGAGGAAGAAAACCCCCATCATCTTCTCCTCATTTGTTTCCCATTGTGAAACCCAACCATCGATCTCCTCCCAAATCCCTTCCGCCCTGTTTTGTGCCGCTGGATGTGCCACGAGAAACCATTGACTTCAACACCGTACATTCAAAGAGAGGTGGAATTTGAGCCATTGGATGAACGACGAGCTTCGGAGCTGACTTCCCTCAATTTCGGCCACCGAAACCTCCGCATGTGCAACTTACGAAGGTGAGTGTCATAGAATCATCGTATGAATTCCGATTGGTGGAATCTAGGCTTGATTAGTGTGTATGTGGGATTTGTATGCACAGATTTAGGAGAATCAAATCATCGAAGAGACGAGCGAGAGCTTTGGCGGTATTTTTCGTCGATTTCTACATCATAGACCCTGCATGCATCGTTAAAGAAGGTAAGATTGATGGTTTAATAGTGTGGAATTCATTTTATAATTAGTTTAGGTTCATAAGGAGTTGATCTTGCAAGAATTAGAGTTTTCGAAAATTTAGGGAAGGAAGAAGAAGATGAAATCTGAAAACACAGTCGCTACAGCGAGTTTGTTTATGAGTACCTCACTACAGCGAGTACCCCAAGTAGTTTTTAGGCAAAAATTTGGGTAAAACTCGCTGCAATGAGGTTATGAAATTCTGAACACCTCGCTACAAACTCGCTATAGCGAGCTAGAGTTGGGTGCCAACACCAACTTGGCATTTCGGTCATAACTTTTGACCCCAGACTCGGATTGACACAATTCTCATGGTGTTAGAAAGAGAACAATATGTTTTATAATTTTAGTGAATTAGAAATTTCACAAAATCTAATGTTTTAAAGGTCAAAATTGTATGGAAAGTTGGGATAAGTTCGACGTGACCCAAAGTTAGCACAAACTTGTCCATTCTACCTATAGGTTTGGAACTTTGATTCATTCGATCCTTTAGACATTAACACATAGTTTATAAACCTTTTTTATCTAGGTTGTGGATAGGAGGTTGCCAATAGGATCCATGGATTGTTTTCGTTCAACATTGGAATTAAGGTAGGGAAACTTCACTACTCAATTGCATTTGTTCTTCGATTCATAGACTCTATGATGTAATGGAATGTGAACCATAATGTTTTGTGTTTGAAAGCTGACACATCAAAAATGAATTTGAGTTTTCAAGTACCGAATTCCTATATGAAACATGGGTTTGAATTCAGAATAGAAAGGGAAATTTGATGCTTAATATCATTCTTATTTCGATTCATAGATCTTAATGATAGAATTGAATTGATAAGAACTGATATGAACTCATATTCTGATATAAATCTGATATGAACTGATATGAACTGATATGAATTAATGTCAATATAAAATCTGATATGAATTGATATGAGTATTGAATCTGATTTGAATTTAGAAAAATTGAGCTTTGAACCGACAAGTGAGCATTGTATTGAACACTTTGATTTTTGAACTCCGAATACGAACTCTGATTTTAAATCTGATTTGAATTTCACAACCTAGTTGCATTTGATTTTGATTCATTGATTTGATGATTGGAATATGAATTTGAATTTTGAACTTGAATTTTGAAATTGAATTGAATTTATACTTTTTGAAATTAAATGGGACTTGCACTGAAAAGTGATCTTTACATCGAATCTTTGAATGTGAACTTAGAACTTTGCCTTCTGAATACAAACTTCGAAATTGAATCTGAATATGAGTATGAACATGAACTTTGAACTTTAAATGAAAATGTAAAGATGAACATTGAATCCGACCTTGAAGCCTTGAAACTCTGAATAGGCACTTTTGATATGAACTTCGAACATACGCTCTGAACATGACCATTGAATATGAGCTTGTACATTGCATCGACTCTGAACTCTGAATTTAGGATTTTGAACTATATGCTGAGGTGAGTGGATCCGTTATTTGAACCGGCATGGCGGTGAATCCATGATTTGGATTGGCACAACGGTGAATCTGTGATTTGGACCGGCACTATGGTGAACCTGACTCAGTCTCTTTCTGAACTCTGATATGAATTCTTAACTCTGATATGAACTCTGAAACTCTGAATAAGAACTTTGTATACAAAACTCTGAATTCAGTAATAAGTTGGAGATAGATGAGAAAATGAATAAATGAACAAGTCGATCAGGAATATGTGAAATATGAAATTCGAAGCTTAAACTCCAAAATTGAACTCTGAGTTTCGAACTCTGAATTTGAATTTGACCCTTGAATCCGAACTCTGATTCGGAATCCGAATCTTAAACTTTGAATCTGATTCTAAAAATCGAATTGATGTGAACATTGATTTTGACATCGAACTCGGGAATTGAACCTTGAAACCGAACTTGAACCATGACATTGAATCCTAACATTGAAATCGAAATTAGAACTCAGTTATTGAAAATCTGAATTGAGAACTTGGATTTTGCCTATGATTTTGAACTCAAGATTGTGCGAATTTTGTTTTCACGAAAATGTCTTTGAAAATTTGTCCCTGTTTGATATGAAAAATACTTTTGAAACTTAGTCTTCTCTTTTGATTTGAAAATGCCCTTTTGATTATAATCATTGAACCTATGCATTGATTTGATTAGACGTGAGTTGGTACTGATATTTTCCTACTGAGCTTAGACTGTTAGCTCATCCCTACATTTATGTCACAGGTGCTGACAGGTTTTTGAGCTTGGGAACGGACTCGATTACATGCCGGAAGTTGCAGGAAAACTTCCGCCCCAAGATCTTCATCCATAACTGGTGGGTTATGGAATTTGTAGAGTTAGCCTTTGTATAGTTAGTAGTAATTTAAACCACTGTTTAGGTGACGTCGCCCATCACCGGTGGTATACTTTTGTTTTAATTTCTGTTTTGTACATATTGGAATCTATCTTTGTTTAATGCCATACGATATCTGTTGTTTTCATATTCTGCTGTGCATATGATATCTAATCTTTGATTCCCGCCCATCTCTGTAAGAAGAAAAGAAAAAAAATTATTCTGATTTTCGAACACCGGACAGTCCAATCTTCCCTAAATTCCGTGTTTTTGTCTTAGGGAAAATTGGGTAGTCACAGTATTAGTCGATTGTATCATTTAAGTAATTTTTAAAGCTTGTCTCGGGTCTAAATCGATTGATCGATTGCCTAAAATCGATTGATCAATTGCCTACAGTCGATCGATCGAGAATTATATTAAAAAATTATTATTTTATTTTAAAATTGTGCTCATAATCTAATTATTTGGATAAAAATTCTAGCAAATACAACATTATGAATGGAAATGAGTCAAATATATGACCACCTAGTTGATGCATCAATTAACACTAGAAAATATTTAAACGGCCCATATGTGTTGGTACGCATTTTTTTGGGTTCCTTTTGGTCCCCGGCATGAATGGCTCAATTCGGTCCAAGTGGACTCTGGCAATAGCGGTAAAGAGATAACAGGAAAATATTCAATAAAAAGGTAAATCCTATAATGAGGATACCTAGTTTATTACGATCGCCAGCTGCAGATATTTATCGACATTGCAACATGTCATTGATCACGCCTTCTGGGGTGGAGATACGGGTTGTTCTCTTTACTGAATCATCGGCCGGCCGATGTCAGTAGCACTGGGTCACCTTGAAGTTTAGTTAAGCTAATTTTTCTACTTCCGCTCTAATTACTTTACTTTTCCTAATCCTACTGTAACTCTTTGAGTTTCCTAGTGTTATTGGGATTCTATTTAATTTAATTCTATTGAGAAGTCTAATTGATTTAGGTGTCTTAATTCTATTAAGATTCTAATTAATTAAGTCTCCTAATCTGACTAAGAGTCTAATTAATTTAGTTTCCTAGTCTAACTAAAAGTCTAATTAAAATCCTAATTATAATGGAAGTCTAGTTAATATCCTAGTTCTACTAGGAATGTAAATATACTAATTCTATTAGAAATCTAATTAAAGTATACTAATTGCATTAAAATTCTAAAAACAAGGGTTTAAGGTCCACTATGCTAAGGAGGATTGGCTCCGTTCCTGAGTACCCTCCGTAAGCTCCCTTGGGCAAATAAGATGGCTGAGGGTTATTTTAAAAATAATGTAGATTAAAAAACTGATTTTGAATTTATGAATTGTGGATTTACAGATTGAAAATCGAGAAATTTTAAGAATTAAATTAAAATTAGAACTAAAATTCTAGAACTAAAAGTTTAAAAGGATCTAAGAACTAAAAGCTAAGATCTAAAATTTAAAACTAGAAATTTAGAGCTAAGATCGAAATTCAAGGACTAAATTAGGGACTAAAATTAAGGATTGGTTCTAGAAACTGAGAACTAGAATAAGAAAATTAGAAATTTAGAGTAAAGCCTAAACTCTAGAACTAGAAGAGAAAAAGAAGGATTGGTTGTAGAACCTAAGAACTAGAACCAGAGAAAAAGGTAAAAGTTAGGAGAATTTAAGATCTAGAATTAAAAACATAGAAACCTAAGGTCTAAAACCTATGATCTAGAGCTAAGAACAAAGAACTGGAACTAAGGAAGTTAAGAACTAGAAAGAAAATATACTTGAGGTAAAGGCCGCAGAGAGAGATCCCAAAATCCTAAGCTTGGAAGCAGAGAACTCAAAACTTGAGAATTGATGTGTTGTGATGTGTGTTTGGGACGAGGTAGTGGGTCCTATTTATAGGTAATTGGCTAACTGCGTGCCCTGCGGGGTGCGCTCAATTGGTCGGTTAATTTCAATTACGCGCCCTGTCTCGTGCACTTAATTGAATTGTGCGCCTTACAAAAAGCACTTAATCACTTTGAGTCGGTGACCGACTCAGTGAGTGACCGGCGGACTGGCTTAGCCGGGTATCCCAGTCCTAGTTTAACTAGACTAATTGCACGCCCTCTTTAGTATGCTAAATCAATTAAGCACTCGAATACATGCGCTTAATAGGGGTCTAGGGAATTAGAGACCAGGTTCGCTTGAGAACCAATTACATGTTGGTGGAGGAGCGCATAATCCGATTGCACGTACTATATAGAGCATGCAATCGCCTCTTAGGTGGTTTCTAGAAGGTTGGGGACTAGTCCAGATTGGACTAATTGCACGCTAGTGATGGAGCGGGCAATATGACGCGTGCCTGCCTGGGCGTGTAATCAAGTCCTAATGCGGTCCACAGGTGACAAATTATGCACCAAAAGTTGGACGTGTAATTGAATTGCGCACTCTGTATAGGGCGCATAATTCGGGATCTACCTAGGTTTAGGTTGGGTCTGAGCCGTAGAGCTATTGTTTCAGCCTGGGTCTCAACCTGTACTATTATTTTAGTGCATAATCCCAAATAATGGTTTTAAAGCCTCCTGAGAAGGTTAGTCCTTTTTCGTGGATCGCGGGCAAGGTCTGACCAAATAGATTTGTATACTCTGAGAGGGCAAAATAGGGGGTGTCTATAGATGCCCCTCTTAAGTGTGTCCTTGCGAAGTAAGGATGTGTCGAAGAAGTAGACACCCCTCTCCCGAGGGTGCCTTCTCGTTTCTTTGGGAAATCACAAGTGTGAATCGGGGATATTGACATGAAATGTTTGGCTTTCTTATCTATTAGCACAAGCTAAGATGGAGTATTCGGGGGCCCAGTGGTAGCTATCGAAAGGCGTATTCCATGTCGTGGATGCGAGTGGCATCCCGTCGCATATCGTGACCTGCTGTCAGTGGCTGTAAACGGGGGAAAAGTGGCATAACCTAATCCGTGGGTGCAAGGGGCATCCTACTGCATATCGCGACCTGCTGCAAGGGGCAGCCAAATGGGAGGAGAGTCGATATCCTAATCTGTAGGCACAAGGGGCAATCAAATAGAGGGATATTCGATACAATCGAGGTATCGGGAGGCATCATACGAATGTTTAGAGACAAGGTCTAGAGACCAAAATAATAAGATGCAATATCATATAATGGCAAAGGCTTTTACAAGTCATGTCAGATCGGGCACATCATTGCTCATATCAATGGCGCGTCAGGTGCCCTTTTCCAGTGGACATTTGTGGTTTCTCAGAGTTGAGTATATTCAGTGTTCGATTTTCCAAGGGAAAGAACGGATTGGAGAGGTGAGAGGTGAAAGTTGATAGGTAATTTAATTTTCTATTTTTTTTTGAAAGTGCAAGATTTTTGAAAATTTGGGATTTAACTTAAAATTAATTCGATTGTAAAACTTCAAAAAATGTGGCTTCCGAGACGCCACTGAGCAGATCCACCGGTACGAGATTTGTGGACCCAACCATTTATGTGGTTGTCAAGACGACACTTGGCATGTCGGATGCTCTGTCTAACCTTCTCATGAATACTAATGATTGTCTCTTATGGGAGGACTACAGTGATACATGGATAGAGAGAGACATGTTTTGAAAATATTTGACTTAATATTAGTAAATTGTATTTTACAAAGAATATCGAGTATATTAAGAGGGTGATACTTACCTGATTTATCACCGACTGAAGGTTCTTGTATGCGATGAGACTTGTTGGTTGTTATAGTGATGTCACGATGGGAAATTGGAGGGTTTCCTCTCTTTTCTTCATTTCTGCTATAGCAAGGTCTGATGGTTGCCAGCATGATGAAACATTTTGGAGAGGTGAGGTTCGCAATGGGACATCGGTGATCCTCCCCTTCTGATTACATGCTGCGGCGAGCCCAACTGGTTGTAGGCATGATGGGACGTTTGGGTTGTCAAATGAGTTTCTTCATTTGTATGCTTCTACTGCAGTGGTGAGGCAGTTGGGAATAGGGCTCTATGGTTTCGCGATGGGACATGATCGAGCCTTCCCTTCCATTTATTATGCATTGGGATTTCGAGGAGGCGTGGTTGGCGATGGGACCTAGAAGGTTCGACTCTCTGCTTTCGCGATGGGACCTAGAAGGTTCGACTCTCTGCTTTCGCGATGGGACATTGGCTGAGCCTTCCCTTCTTAATTTGTGCATTTTGACGAGCTATGTTTAAGTGTCTTGGGAAGTAGTGTCGCGATAGGATAGGTTAAGTTGCAGTTGCATCACGATCGGTCATGTACTAGGTTAACGATTCCTTAGTTGTTTCATTGTCGTGATGGGACAATGATGGTGTTTCTTTCTTTGGCAGATCTTGGTTATGCGATGGGTTAGAGTTAGTTTGAATGGTGTCTGAGAGTGTGACGGGATTTATGCTGATATGTTTAGATGTTACAAGTCCTGCCGCGATGGGATGTTAGTGTGATCAGCGACTCTCTCTCTTTCTAAACGGCCTGTAAGGCTACGCGATGGGATAAGAGAGAAAGAGGGATTCTGATCGTGATAGGATGAGTAGTACGAGGCAGTATTGCGATGGGACTGCGGGGAATGTCTCGGTTTTTGTATTTAAGTAGATCGGGTTTGGTTTGAGTGATTACTTTCAGAGAGAATTTTCCTTTTGCAATCGCCCGCTTGGGTCAATACGCAGGATTCAATTACGTGCAATTGACAAGGTGATGGCTTTATTACGCATCTTCACTATAGCATATAATCCAATTACACGCAAGTTAAGATGCACGTAAGCGAAGCGTCGGTGGGTTAGCAGGGCAGAGTGTTCGGGCAACTCTTTAGATTCCACGCGGTTACGTGGACGTGTAAACTAATTATGCATTGTAAAAGGAGCACGCAATTCGAGCGTCACCAGGTCACTGTGCGGGTGACTGTTGGAATTTCGCACAGAGTGGATGGCGTGTGATTCGATTGTGCGAAAGGTTGTATGCATGAAATTGGAGCATCGAGTTTTGTGGGTGGACGGAAGTTCAATTATGCGATCGTGGAGCTGCTCGTGATTGGGATTATGTGCAGGGTTATATGCGCATAATTGAATTGCGCGTGATTTTTTGGGTACTTAATTAGGCGGGTTTCTATATATATTCGAGTTTCTTTTATTTTTGTTTCATTTGTTTTTGTTTTCCTTAAGTTTTGTGTTTTAGTGATATCTTATGATCGAATCGTCCAATCGGGATGTCGTTTCTTCCTATGTTTATAGTTTCACGTGATATTTAGTCTATGATGATGCCCGATGATGATGATGTGACTCTGAGGATGGGAGGTATTGGGAATGAGGCGACTGATACATACTTCATTATTATTAGAAGGTGAAGATGGCGGGAGGGAAGTCCTTCAAATGGGTGGAAAGGGTGTTCCCCAACCAATCCTTCCTTTCGCCTTCCATTACTTCGCTATCTTCGGGTTTGTGTCTATTTTGGGTTGTCAGTTGGATTCTAGGTTTTCATTTTGGGTTATAAATTAGGGCTTTAGGTTTTTATTTTGGGTTGTATGTTCAGGAGGTATGCCTCCGATGACACCTGTAAAATTTTATTATATAAATAAAGAGGTGTTTTGTCTATTGTGTTTGCTTTATTGATGTTATTTAGATTTATTATTGGTTTTAATCAGACCTATTTGGGCACTTATCTGATTTTATTGGGATTTATTTAACTTTATTTGATTTACTTAGGTTATTAGGATTTAATTTATTTAGGGTTTTGTTTTGATTTTATGTAGGACTTTATATGATTTATTGGGTTTCATTTAGAATTTTATTTGATTTTATTAGGTTCATTGGGGCATTTATTTTATTTGATTTATTTGATTTTATTTGGAGGGTTATCTTGAGATCACCTTGTGGTCTAGATGAGTTAAAGTTTTATTTTAGGGAATTTTAAGGAATTTTTTGGCATTTGCTTCGTTTAAGGTATGAGCTTTGTTTGTTTTAGGTTGAGGTTTAGTTTGAGGTGACATTTGTCAAAGGTGTGTGAGTTTAGTTTCTAGAATTCTAGAGGGATGTTAGATGTTTTAATCCTATTGGCTTATCTAATTTGTTTTGGATTTGTGTTTCTTGAGGGGTAAGTGGTTTGAAATGATTGGCTGATCTAAGTTTGCCAAGAATTGTGGATCTTTTGGGAATGTGTCAGGTTTAGATTTAATTTGGATGGAGAGGGTTTAGGAATGTGACATTTGTCATTTTTGTGGTTTAGTGGGTATAGGTTATAAATAGGGGCAAAGGGACTTGAGTTTTATTTTGAATTTTATTTTAAACTTGGGATTAAAAGTTTGGGGCATTTTTTGTTATCTATTTTGACTTGGGAGCATTTTTATATTATTTATTTTTAATGTCTTTTCTTCCTTTTTATTTTGTATCCTGGGTATTAAACCCTAAAGAGTTTGTAATTATTTTGTATATTTTTGGAATGGATGGTATTGGGAATGTAAATTGACACTGGAAGTGCTACTATGTTGGGGGAAGAAATAGAAGAGTCAAAGGTGGAAGAAATAGAAGAAATTGATGATCTATCCGTCCGTTTCGGACCCCATTTCTTACGTTCTTTTTAGTTTTTCGAGCTCTTTGATTTGAGATGGAGTTTGAGGGTAGTGACAGACTTGTACTGACTGCGTTAGAGCTAGAGCGGTTAGTAGAGGAGGGCGGTGAGACTTCTGAGGTTCGCATCGGTGCCAATGCCGGTGTAGTTGAGGGCGACGTTGAGATGGTCGTCAGAGATGAGGTGCCTGAGATTGATGATAGGGCCGAGGAGGAGGAGGACGCTGCTCCGCGCGAGCCTGCGATGAAGATTCTGCTGGAGGAGTTCTTCACGCGAGATCAGGTAGGTACCCGTGAGCAAGAGTCTCCTTTATTTTTAGGCACTTAGGTTATAACATAGACTCCTTAGGATGGAAACCCTTTTAATTTTATGTTGAACTTGCATTTAGTGTTAGTGTGTATGCGCATCCATGCATCATGTTCGTATCTAGTTTTAGGCCACGTTTATTTTATCGTTCTGTGTTACCCATGTTTTGTGTGCTAGTTAGAGACTTACACTGATATCATCTCTCTTTATTATCATCATCATTATTCTTGTTGTTATTGTTATTGTTGTGATCTTTAGGATTAGGCTTAGTCACTGTGTGTAGTTTGTGTTAGTGTAGGTATAGATTTTAGGCTTAATGTGTTGTTTGGTTTGTCATTCATTAGGAGCCTCTGCGTTAGCCATTAGCACAATGTGGTAAGAATCTCATGTCTAGTACCGTGCCCTGCCTAAGTTTCAGCGGGCGCGATTGGCGGCTTTCGGTTTCGAGCCAATTTTGGAGTTAGAGCCCTTCACGGTTGACCGTGGTCTGATCGGGGCGATTATGGAGAGGTGGAGGGAGGAGCAGCTGGCACTACTGTTCCTAGTGGGGATGTTGTTGCCCACCCCTAAGGACTAGGTCCGCATTACTAGACTTAAGTTCGAGGGGGCACCAATTATGAGGCAAATGGAGAGTGATTACCAGGCCGTATGTTTGGAGGTGCTTGGTGTTGAGTATTGGCATAGTGGATCGGGGACCGGGGTGGTCTGCGTTACCTAGTTTTTTGATACTTTTGCGAGTGGGTTTATTCCTCCGAGGCATCACTCGGAGAAGAGGGCGGTGTTCTGGGTACGCAGTGATGCGATGGCATACCGAGCGCCAGTGATGGAGCCGAGAGTAGCACCAAATCGAGTACTCTAAGAGTTCTTGATGCATTTCTTCAGGGCGGTCTTCTTCTCATCCTCGACCTGTGGGTGTGTGACTGGTCTTTTCTTGACTTTACTGAGGGACCTTGATCGAATGCCCACCTATGCTTGGGGTGCAGCGGCGCTAGCACACCTCTACGAGCAGTTATACCGTAGGGGGAGAGGCGCCTCTACTATTGGAGGCTTCCTCCCTTTCCTTCAGGTGAGTTTTAGTTAGTTGTTAGTCTTTCTCGTAGTATTTTAGTAGTCTTGGTGTTTGTTTTAGTGGCAGTTTTTGATGTCGTGTGCTTAGTTCTGGGCGTATGACCACTTCTTTTTCTTGCGCCCACGGTCTGAAGGGAGATTACTTTCACATTCCCATGGATGCACGTGTGGAGGAGGGCACTGGGACACCGTCACCAGTCTTTGAACCTTCAGGTTGCGCGAGGTCTGTTTGAGAATATGTACGTGGGGCAGGTATGTGTTATTTGTGTTGTCGTTGAGTTTCATGTGTTTAGGTTGTGGACTGTTCTGATTGAGGGTCATTCTATTCACTTGATTACAGGTGATTTGAAGGCCCTATGGTGTTGGTGAGGATGACGAGCAGTCGGTGATTCAGTCCTGCCGACCCTTCTTTGATGTGGACATCTGGGTCCACTATTTCGAGAAGGTGGAGCGTATCCACCTCTCTCGAGTGGTACGATAGTTGGGGCTCCGTCAGGGAGTCCCTGCAGAGACTCGCCACCATGTGGCGAAGAGGATGACTGGTCCCTCGGGTCAGATTTTTTCATCGAGGATGGTGACTCAGATTGAGGACTTCAGGGCCGGGGGGACCAGGGTCATAGAGGCACATGATGATGCGGATGCTCGAGAGTTCCTGAGATGGTTTCAAGACTTGGGTGGCGGTCGGCTCTTCACCCGTCCTTTCCATGAGAGTGGTTCTTTTGTTGTTGGCGGTCCTGAGTCCGCGTCGGCTTTGCGGAAGAGATTGGCCATGTTACAACAGGGCCAGCTAGGTGTAGGTGTCCGCGGAGCGCTTGATGCTCTCCACAGGGAAATGGAGCAGATAGGCAGCACTCCTTGTCCAGATCAGGAGATGTTGCGATCCTTGACAGAGTTTGTGTTCCAGGCTAGGACCTCAGAGGATGAGCTGAGGGTTCAGCTTGCAGAGACCCGACGATCTCTGGTGATCTTACTTGTTTTATTGTAAGTTTAATTTATTTTTAGTTGTCTTAGCATAATAGTTTTGTTTGGTTTCTGTTTGTCAGACTAAGAGAGAGAGCGAGATCGCCAGGCAGGCGACATTGCTTGAGTTATTCCGCAGTCAGCAGCAGGCTAGTTAGGAGGCAGAGGCCAGCCTATGCTCTGAGATTGATTGACTGGTGAGTGTTTATTTTATTTTATTAATCATTTCTGTTTGTCGGCTTTATCAGGTCTGATGTGTTTGTTGATATTTGCAGAGAGCGGGGCTTTCCACTGTTAGAGCGTCTGCTCCGGCATTCGATCCATCTTCTGTCGCCTCTTCTAGTTAGGGGGATCCGGCGATGGCTTAGCTCCGAGCCGAGCTAGAGCACTGGGTAAGTTCCTTGAATCTTCTAAGTCATCTAATTATGTTTTGTCTGACGGTTTATTGATGTCGTGTTATGCCTTTTCAGTGTCGCCTTGCGGAGGACCTCCAGACGAGGGAGGCGACAGCCGCCTCTCTGCGCCCAGAGAGTTAGGTATAATATATTTCATTATATGTTAGTTCGTTTAGCTTTTATTTTGTTTGTTAATTAATTTCATCTAACAAGTTACGTGTGTGTTTGTTCGGCTTATGTGTAGGTTATTCCTGACTCTGGTCCCGAGGCTCCTCCTCAGGAGTCGATCCCTACCCCTACTCAGGTATATTTAGTTGGTGTAGTTATATTTCATTTTTTATTTTGCAACTATAGTGTTTTCTGATGTTCTTCTTCTGTCTTGTAGCCATTTGAGCCCGAGGCTCGATTCCTCCTCCGTTGACACCTCCAGCTGATCTAGTCACTGCCGCTACAGTAGAGCATCTTCTGCAAGAGCGTGCTGACCTGGTATGTTCTTAATGTTGTAGCTCTTTACTTTGTGATACATGTCCATCATCTTATCTCTTGTCTCGTGCAGGTACGTGAGCTGGAGCAGTCGCATGTGGAGACACAACGTGCCTTAGCTCGCCAGGAGATTCGTGAGATTTCTTCTAATATTACGGATCGCCAGTTCTAGGAGATGACAGCAGATTTGCTGGTTGAGTGGAGGACTTGGGCAGCAGAGTTAGAGAGTGCTCGGGTTGTGGCTCGTGCTGAGATGCAATCGACGATAGATCTTTTGCAGTACGAGTTGGCGAGAGTCAGGGGGAGAGTGCGAGGGATGCTCGATCACCTTCCTCGATCGGGATCGAGGGCTACTGCTTCACTAGTAGAGATCCATTGAGAGACCTTTGAGTGTATGAGGGCCTACGCTTAGGCGGACTTGACTTTTGGGCCTATGCTTGCTTTTGGTACTCTACGTTCACATTCTCAACAGGTCTCCAGCCAGGCGAGCGAGGAAGGTTCTGTGGCTAGGCCTTCTCCTCGTAGGGAGTGTCCTCCGACTCTCGACATTGGGATTCATTTATCAGGGGATCAAACCCCAACTCAGGGGGGTGAGGACATGGGAGATGGTGGCGAGCGTCCCTCACAGAGGCTGCGGACGGTGTAGGGCATTTATTTTTATTTTCAGTCATTGTATATATAGGGGGTATGCCCCCGGTGACAGATGTAAAAGAAATTTCGATATATAAAACGATTTTTGTTTAGATGTACCTGGCTTCACTTCCTTTTTTGGTTACCTTCTATGCTTTGATCGCTTATTATCTTTGGGTACCGTTTCCTGTTATTGGGACTTGGATGCTCCTGGAGTTGGCCCAATAATAGTTAAACGTTGCTCTGTATCTGCATATGAGAGTAAAGTTGTTAGTAATTTTATTTTCCCCTTGCTAATTGCCAAGGGCGGAGGTGCCTTAGACCGGGGTCTGGTAAAAAAGATAGATATATTTTATCTCTTTTTTTTCTCTTTTTGTTTTTACTATTACAAAGAAAAGGGAAATAGTGCAACAGGGAAAGCAAATAACTAAAAGAAAATGTAAAAAAAAAATGCCCCAGTGTAGTAGTGTAGTAGAGGCGACAATGTAATATCTTCGGTAGTATTCCTCGGGTGGTAACTTCCTTGTTCTGCATCATCTGTATGGGCAAGCAGGAGCTTTTAACATGACTCCTCCTTCTAAAAAAAATGCCCCAGTGTCAAGGCACCATGGAGCTTTTCTGAGTTTTTGATGAGTACGTTTAGCCTATAAGGGCCCATGGGTATTTGGTGAGTTAGTTTCGAAGAAAGGTTCCTTGATATTGTCATCGAACCAGGGGGAGGTGTTAATCAGTGAAAAATATCATTTTTTACCTTCTAACCTGACCTTTGATGGACCTTTGAGTTGACTAATAATGTGTCTTGAGAGTATTTTATAGTTAGCAATAAATTACAGTCATAGTATATAAATCCATCCAAAAGTGCCAAGCAGAGACCTATTGGAGAGTTGCACCAATACAGAACAACTTTAACATTTGCTCATGCAGCCCAAAAAGTCAGCCATCAAGCAGATTCAAGGAGCCTCAGAATTCTATGGCAATGGCATGTGTCCAGCTGTGTACACATGGGAGCAAAGGCAGCTACATTTGATGAAGAATGAACCCCTCAAAAGGGCACTGAGTACTGGACAACTGAATTCTAGTTCCCCAAGTTATGTACAAGCTGTGGAAGCAAAGAAAACAACCCGTTGAGAGGTCTGGGTGCTGAAGAGCAAGTTGTCGAGAGGTTCTGATGTGAAGAAATGAACCTATCGAGAGGTTCTTTGAACCTGTTGAGTGGTTTAAACTAAAGCAAACATCCTGTCGAGTAGTGAAGACGATCCTGTCGACAGGATGCTTGAAGCCAATCAAGATGTTGAGAGGTTCCCTGAACCTATCGAGCAGAAGAAATGAGCAGCCAACCTTTCGCACCAATGCATCTAGAACTTGTCAAAAAGATAGAGACAACCCGTCAAAGGGTTATCTGAAGCTGCACTGAATCTTGAGAGGTTGCCATAATTTATCGAGAGGATGGCTGAAGCTAGAGGAGCAGTTAAGCAGTGAATTGAACTTGTCGATCAGTTCATCTGAAACTGTCAAAGGCTATCTTCAACCTATCGAATGGAGCAAAATCACATTCAGAACCTGTCGAGAGGTTCTCTGAACCTCTCGAGGTACAAATTTGGAACTTCTCAGTGGCAGCCGAGAATGCACATAAAGTCGTGACTTGCTGCACATGTCCCGAGGCATGTGGACAACCTTGGAGGGTATTTTTAGAATGTAAATGAGCACGAATGTGAATGCTCTCACTACCTCATGTGTGCTTACCATATTCTAACCAATTCGTGAGAGCTTCTAGATGAGAAATCAGCCACATCAGCAAGCATAACAGAATTATTCCCTTTTGTTTTGATTGATTGAAACAGATCTGAGAACAGAGGGGAGGAGTATAAATAGAGGAGAAGCATAATAGAAGAACCATCCAGAGAAATTCAGAGATCAATTTTGAATTCTCTTCCCCTCAAAATTCCAACCTTCTTCCCTCTTCCTCATTCACTCTTTAGCCCAACTATGGTTGGCTAAATCCTTGTAGTAGCTAGGGTGAGGTAGATCTGTAAAATTGAGAGGTTTGAGAGCTTGTATGAGGATTGGATGAAGCAAAGACTGTAGATTTGAGGACAATTTCTTGTAAGATGTATTTGAATAAATGAATTGTTAGTTTTAATCCTCATTTAAATCTATAGATCTTTTGGTTCCATTATATTTTCCATAGGATTTATGTATTTGGGAATGCCCATTCATTTAACCTGTAGATCTTTTGATTTCTATAAGATTTTCATAGATTTAATGCTCCTGTGGATGCCTGAGCTTGTGGCCTTGTATCCACAACATCTGTAGTGGTTTTCTTGTTCTAATTGAAGCCTTTGGATTAAAGGGAATCCCTAGGATGATCTATGAGCATTGAGGTGGACAGATCATAGCCTTAAGATCAATTCATCCCTCTGGTTTAGATTGGATTATTCTACCTTCCATCTGTGCTTATAGCCAGATAATGGATAGCTGTAGATCCATCCCCTGCATTGCTGTTTAACTAATCAATTTTCAGAGAGACTGTTGGGAATTTCTAGTGTGCTGATTTATGGTGTAACCATCAAGAGAAAACAGAGATGGGTTCAGCACAGCTGGGAAATCCTAGGCCTGCAAGGTACAGGATCCTTTGTAGCAAGTTTTAAAAGTAAGTAAGGGGAAGTCCACAGAGAGGTGGTTTGGAATTAGGTAAATCTCTAGATCTGTAAGAGATCTGGCACCCTAGCTAATGTTGGTCTAGTTAAAAGACAGGGGAGAGATTAGATTGGATTTTCACTTAATCTAAACTACAATTAAAATGCAGATTGTCTTAGATCAAATATGGAGCCTCAGATCTTATAGATGGAGGGTTTAAAAACTCAGAAAATAGAGAAGAACAGCTTGGAGGTTGTTTTCACTGCAATCAGGTTGAGCTAAGCATATTACAGGGGTTCAAAAGCACACAAGTCCCTCAGCTGGCCACAAGCACAACTGCAGGATATAAATTCCACTCCAAATCACAGGATCCACCCAGTCTTAAGGCTATGATCTGTCCACTTTAATGGTCACAGACCATCCTATAGACTTTATCGAATCCATGGATTACAGCAGATGAATCCAATTGAGGCCTGAGCTTAGATTTACCTTAAGGTCATGATCTGTCCACTTTAATGGTCACAGACCATCCTAGAGATCTCCTACAAAGCCAGAGCCTCAATTAGAACAATTAAAACCACTACAGATGCTATAATTTCTAGGTCACAAACACAGGAAATTACAAGGATATCAGATCCAGGGAATTCAGATGATATCCAAGAGGTCTACCAGTTAAGTGGGTGAGCTGATCAAGCAACTCCTCTACATAAATCCGATCGAGGACCAAAATGAATTAAAAGGGCTTTAGATCTAATTAAAACATTGAAAACAACATTTACATTGCAATCAAACTCACTCTACAATGAAATGCTCTCAGATCTGTAGTCTGTGCAGCAATTAACCCCAGCAACACTCTTAACCTTACCCAATCACAGATCTAACTCACTCTTTGCTGCTCCTAGGGAATTACCCAACCATGGTTGGGCTAAAGGAAGGAAAATAGAATCTCGCTGCAAGCTCTGATCTCCAGGAAATTATTCAGAATTTCGATCTCCCCCAATGGCAATTGGGGATCTCTATATATAGCTTTCTCCTCTATTTTTTGCACCAAAAATCCTTTCTAGAAGGCCGTCAGAGTTTGTTAGAGTTCTGTTAAAGCACGTGGGTCGGTTAGGGCTTTCTAGGGCATCTTGTAGAACCTTGCACTGGTCACCAAAGTGCCTCGGTTTGCGTATAGTAGGTTACCAAGTCTCAGTGTGTGCATAGCATAGTTTCTGAGGAGTTCAACACACGATTTCGATAGGTTGGAGAAGCTTCCGATAGGTTAAAAGTAAGCTTGTAGACCCTTTCGATAGGTTCCCTGGTCTCTTCGATAGGTACCGATAGGATGAGTTTTCTCTTTGAAGCTTCAAGGTCCTCAGCCCATTATCTGGAGTATTTGATAGGTTGGCTGAGTAGTTCGATAGGTCCAGAGGTCATTTTCGACAGGTTCAGCTCTGCATACGGTCATCCCGATGGGTTGGCTCTCATTCCTATCGAAATGCTTAAGCATCCTTCGATAGGTTCAACTCCAGCATCTTCATTTTGATAGGTTCAGGAAGCCTTCGACAGGTTCTCTTTTTCTCCTCAGGCAAGCTTTCGATAGGATGAGCTTTCTCTTTTATTCATCTGCTCGATAGGTTCAGGGATCCTGTCGAATCCCTCACTTCAGCACATGTCTTCCTCTTTCTGCCTTCAGATCCTATCGAGCCCTTCTCCAACTGCACGAATTCTTCTCTTTTATCCTTCAGCTCCTATCGAAGTCTTTCAGATGCCCTTTCGATAAGTTGTTTTAAGACCTGCCTTCACTTCCTTTCCTTTGTTCTGCTGCAGCCACGCATTCCAAGGGCTCAGTGGTGTGCTGGCCTCTAGTGTGCTGTTGCTAGGTTTGCATAGTGCTGAGAGATGGCTTCTTTGTGGGCATTCTTAAGTGGTTTTCAGTATTATTATGAGCTTTCACTACTATCTATAAAAGACACTCAACAGAGGCTTATTAGTGTGCTCACAGGTCTATCAATGGTCAGGTTAAAGGGTGAAAAGTGGCATTTTTTACCACTTAACACACCCCCAAACCTAAGCTTTGCTAGTCCCTAAGAAAAGGAGAGTTAAAATGAATTAAAAATGCCACTTTCGTAGGGAGCACGGATGCATTTAGCCTATGCATCATGCCTTTTAAATCCCTAGGTGATCCCTGTTGGCGATTTCTGAGTGTGTGCTTGCTTTATTGGTTGGTGGTAAAAGTAATTTAAAAATCAAAGAAAGAGTAAAACAGGGGATGAAATCAGCACAACTAAGAAATCCTAGACCTACAAGATACAGGGTCCATTGTGGCAAGTATTGATAAGTAAGAGTTTGTCCCATAGGGAAAGGTGATCTCTGACTCAAAGGATCTCTATCAATCCCTCGGATCGACTCTGAGATCTGGATCTAAAAGGAGGGGAGTTTAAGGTCACTTATTCTAGGTATTCTAAGGTAACCTAATGTCTAAACTACAGAAAGGGTTGAGAGGATGGATGGAGTGTGGAAAATAAATATAAAAGGGTGAGAAGTAAGTTATTGAGCCTAGATCAGAGGAGCTTTGTGACTCAGATTCAGATCTGATGCTACAGAAATCCTGTCCAATGGCTACGTTATCACCACTGAGGAGAAAGGATCCAACCCATCTCTCTGCCATGATTCAATCCCTTAAGGTTATAACCTGCCCACTCAAATGGTCACAGACTATCCCATAGGGGAACCACAATCCAGGGATGGGTCAAAACAAGTTAATCATTATAGGCACTATTTCATCTAGGTTACCAGCTCAAGAATCCATAGGGAACCTCAACCTCTAAAGCTCTATGTGTGGGGCTAAGGCTGTATAGGACCATGATAGCCCAGACACATAGAACCAACAAGAGATTGAGTACAACCTTCGATCTAGCAGTTAATTGCTTTAGTGAGGCTACAATGGTCCAGTCATAAGCCTACAATCTCTATAACCAGATCAGATCCAAAATCTGACAGTGGATCTATACAAATATAGGGGAGTCTGCCTCTGTACAATCTCCCACCAGGCTTCTACAAGCTCAGGTGTAAAGAAGAAAGATCCATCTTGGATCGATGGATTAGAATCACCCTAAGGCTATAACCTATCCACTTGAATGGTCACAGACTATCCCAGAGGCTATCCTCCTCACGGAGCTCAAGACAAAATAAGAATATCGCTGCCACCACCATGGTCACCAGGCTACCAGCTCAAGATCCCATGGGGATTTCAGATCTAGTGAGTCTTGTGGTGGGGCTAAGGCTGTATAGGACCATGATAGCCCAGACACACAAGTCACTTGGATCTGAGTGGCCCTTAGAATCAGTCCTCCATTGCTTTGAAACACAGCCAAAGCAATGGCGGATCCTAAGGCTGACCTTGCAGAGCATCTCACATTCAAACACAAATCCTACAGAGTACAAATCCTATTACAAAACTTCCATTGATCTAGTTCAAAAAGCATACAAAGACATAGACAGCAAGTGCAGGACTATGGAGAGAAGGAAAAAGAAAAAGAAAAAGAAAACTACTTGCGACTATAAAAAGAAAAGAAAAACGATCTCAGATCAAGTCTCCAAGAAATGAGATGTGTTCCCAGCTATTCCAGGATGTAAAAAGAAGAGATGGTCCAAGAGAGGCTCCCTAAACCTAAGCTAAGTATGGGTTTTTATAGCAGTGGTGTGGCGGCGCATTAGGGTTAGAAAACCCTAATTTTAATGATGCCACATGGCCAAATAGTGATCCTTGGATGCCTTGGGGCATGTGCACAGAGATTTGAGCGTGAGAGTGCGTGCCCTAATCGCTGGAAATTCCTAGAAGGTCCTCTGCTGAAGAGATGGACGTTGAAGTTCAGAGCTTCGCTAGGTAGCCATTGTTTCTCAGACTTGTCGCGTGGTAGCTTTTGCTCTTCGCTAGGATGATTTGATTTTGAAACTTCAACCGTCGCGAGGTTGCCTTGGTTTGCTCTTCAGGTGGTTGCGAGGTTGAGTAGACATCAAAGCCTCAGATGTCGCGGGAATGGAGTTCAAGCAGTCGCGAGGTAGCTGCGCGATCGCTGGGTTGATCTTCGCGAGGACAAATTTGAATAGCGCGAGAACTTCTCTTCACTAGACTTTGCGAGTTACCTCGTGAGGCTTTAATGAGTTTTGAATTGCGCAAGGTTCCATGTCTTAATTGATCTTCGCGAGGATGGCTTTGCCTTCGCAAGGATGCTTTCTTCTTGAATGGCGCGAGGAGTTCTCTTCTAATAATTGCATCCCACGGCAACTGTGCGACAGCTGCGTGAGGAGTCTTCTGAAGCTCTTCAGTCACTCATCTGCGCGAGAAGTTGTTATAGAGTCTTGGGAAGCTCAGTTGGACTGCGCGAGGAATATTTCTCCTGAATCCTCTAAAGCTTGGGTCAGCTGCGCGAGGCTCATGTCAGGTCTGGATTCAGAGTTCATCCTTCTGAGGGACTCTTGGTGCCAAAACAGGCTCCTTAGTAGGATTCCTGGCCTTATTTCACTGCTGGTTATTACCTACATAAAACACTTTAACAAGAACTTATTAGGTGGCTACGGGTCTAATCAAAGGTTAAGTTAAGGGGTGAAAGGTGGTACTTTTCAGGTCTTAACACACCCCCAAACCTAATCTTTGCTAGTCCCTTAGCAAAGCTACATTTAATCTACTATAAAAATTAAATGCCACTTTCGTAGGAGCACGGATACATTTAGCATATGCACCAAGCCTTTTAAACCCCTAGGTGATCCCTAGTAGAGGAGTGAAGTCTCCTGAGAGTTTTTAGTGAAGACACCCACAAACTTCTCAATGAAATAGTTAATCAAAAGTGCAATATCATTAAGTGAGCAGTCAAGGGGCAGACTTAGTTTACTCTTGAATCAGTAGTCATAAAAGAAATTTAATCCATTGGTTGCACAGAACAGCATAAACTTTTCATGAATGCACAACACTTCCAATCGGTTTACAACCACAGAAAACTGCACAAGTGTGTGCCAGCACTGAGCTCGTCATCAGATTAAAAATTAGGTTATAGGTCATACATAATGCATTCAAGTTCAGACCCAAAAACTTTGCAGGGCATACTCTCATAAAGGTCTTGTTGAGAGGTTCATTTTCTCACAGGCTCAAGAGCAATTACATCCCCCAAATGGGTCTGTAAGCATGAGCATAGGCAGAGTTCTTAAGTGCTGACATCATTGGCAGTTTCTCACCATAGATTGGATAACTCTTTATCTTCACATGACAGCTCACTCAACTTTGGATCACAAGGGCTTTTAACTGGGCTGTAATGTGGCTTATGGAGTGGGGTTACAAAAAATGGAAGGTTGAAAAGGGGTTCCAAATTGAGAAATCAGTAGGTGACAGAGGTGAATCATGACTTCACCTTCTTGAATTCAGCTCCCTTCATCTTCTTTGAGATTTTCAGATTTGAAATGATCAGTTTCTCTTCTTGATTTTGATTCTCCAATGAAAGTTCCTCTTGACTCCTCCCTTACTCCTCTTCATTATTGTTTTTGTTTCCTTTTTGATGGAATTTTCTTCTTTTTATTTGTGTTTTTGCTTTTGAAAGTTCCTCTTGACTCCTCCCTTACTCCTCTTCATTATTATTTTTGTTTCCTTTTTGATGGAATTTTCTTCTTTTTATTTATGTTTTTGCTTTTCAGAGATGCCACCATGTTCTCAGTTACCATACTGCCAGAATTTTGAGATGCTTCTTCTCCATTCACCTAATGTTGACCATAGCTAGTCCCTTTCCAACTCTTTCTCCTTTACCTTCTGAATTCTCAGAGTGAGGGTAGGCTGAAGCAGGTTCATAGGTTCAGGTACAAGTACTCAGGTATATTTTGAAGAAGTTTAGGATTTAGAGCTCAAAGGGGGTATGGACAAGGGCAGTTGCTTTAGGGTTGGTCCTTTTAGGTTCAAACTGTCCAAGAGAAGGCCTTGATCCTTTCCTAAGTCTCATGAGTGCTGTTAGTTGTTTCAACTTGGAGTTACCTAACTTCTAGTGAGCACAGTGACTCAGCCAGTCCTTAGAACTAGAAGAGATTGCCTTGGTTACTCCTCAAAGGATGAATTTTTTTTTTTGTAGGCCCAATTTTCACTGGTTGTGGTCTTCCTTTGAACTTTTAAGTATGTCTTCACCTTTTTCTCTCTCTAATGATTCACTAAGTGCTGATACAAGTAAGTTTCCTTGGTGATATTATCATGGAAATGTGGAATATTAAAAGTTTATAATGTCTAAAGTTTGCAGAAATTTTAAATTTCTTATTTTCATGATTCTTAAGTGAGCCTAGATCCATTTCCATATTACTCAGATGAGTCTGCCGCACTTAGGTTAACTATTCCATTGGCAGGGTCTGCCTACCACACCCCCAAACCTATGCGGAGCAGTGTCCTCACTGGTTCAAAGGTGTCTGTGCAGCAGATTTATTGATGGTAAAAAGAAAAAGAAAGAACAGGGAACAAAACACACAACAGACAAAGGAAGATAGTAATGACAGAGGAATAAATTTTATTAAAAATGAGAAATGTACAAACTACAAGAAAACAGAAGTAAAAGAGTGTAGAAACAGACAAAATCCTAGGTACATTCTAGTCAGAATCTGACTCAAAACTTGTCCCAACCCATCTTCTTTGCATGCTCTTGAAGGAGAGCCTCTTCCTCCTTCTTTCGTTCCCTCTCTTCCTTTCTTTGGGCAGCAGTTTTGGGTATGGTAGGTGCTTGGACCCTCATTTTTCTGGTCTTTGGTTCAGGGGGAGTCACTGAAGATTTATCTGTGGTTTGTTTAGGGGATTTGATAGGACTTTTTCCTTTGGGGCTCTTCCTTGGCTGAGGTTGAGGGGGAATGAGAGGGGATTGGGCTTGTTCTGGCACAGGAGGGACAACAGGGGGTTTATCTTGTTCTTTCACCTGAGGCGGGAGAGGACTTTTCCCTTTGTCAAGATGAGGGGGAGCTACAGAAGACTTCCTTTTATCCGTTACTGTAGGAATGGCAGGGCTCTTCCCCTTCGCCGGCTGTCTCATTGGTGGTGCCTCCTCAGACTGGGCAGGTATTTCTTTTCCAATTTTCAGAGAGGCAGCAGTGTGCGAGCTTCTTTTGGCTGTAACCTTCCTTCTCTGAGGATAAGTTTGGTCAGTGGGGCTTGATGAAGGAGCAGCAACAAGAGGCTTGGCAGTAGGATCCATGGGAGGTGCAGAATCAGAGTCTGAGTCAGAAGGAAAAAGCATAGTGGGATCCAATCCAAGGGCAGCAGCGGCCTGTCTGTGTTCCTCTTTGGAAAGTAGGCGACCATGGGGATCATCCTGAGCAGAAGCTCTGGTGACCTTTGGAGGTGGGGATGGAGGGGCTGGCCTTTTTCCTTTTTGGGCTGCAGTGGCTCTTTTGGAAGTGGAGGGTTTCTTGGAAGGAGTCCTTTTTCGTTTGGGAGCAGGAGATTGAACAGAGGGAGGCACTGAGGCAGGAGCAGGAGCTGGAGTAGGGTCTTGAGCAGGAGGAGGTTCCGGAGTTGGGGCTGGAGGAGGTGGGGGAACAGGTTGTGTAGGTGTAGGGACAGGGGGAGTGGAAGAAGATGGGGCCTCAGGGGGTGCTGTGGTGAGAGGGGTGGGCTCAAGTGGTTGGCCTGACAGCGATGCCACCCTTTTTTACAAAATTTCTATTTGCTTTTCAGCATAAAGGAGGTTGGCAAAAGAAAGCCCCTTAGTGAGTCGGTGGATCTCCTTGGCATTGTGCAGTCTCTTTTCGAACATCCGAGCTCTCTTCTGTGCCAACTCGGCATTGCCCTTCTCCATCTCCGCATTCAATTTGTAATAAGTAGCAGCAGCCTTCACTGCAGTGAGGGTCTCCAAAATTGACTCCCACCCCTTTGAAACATCCATGACTTACGCTGTGAGCAAGCTTGAGGTCACTCAATTTCTGCAGCAAGGGGTACTCAATGGCTTATCGAAGTTGGGCCATGCCCCTCAGGACATCCCTCTTTATATAGGCATTGTCCCTCATGGCATGGAGGAGGGTGAAGTAGGGGGGGTGTAATAAGAGTGTCTGGGTAGGATTGGGAGAAATGGAATGGAAGAAGTAGAAGGTGATTGATCCTGGGGGGCTAAAGTGGGGGCTGTAGTGATGAAGTCTAGAGGAGGGGTAGAAGTTGTTGGGGCAGTTTGTGTTGAGTGGTCAGTGAATTGAGGAGGGGGTAGGATAAGAGGTGGAATGGAAGGCATGGGTAGAAAATTAAATGAAGGATGGGAAGTGGAGGTGGATGGTTCTGGGGAAGGGAAAAATGGAATGGTGAAGGGTTGAAATGGAAACGGTGGGGTTACAAAGATGTGGGGTTGAATGGGAAAGGTGGATGGGAAAGGAATGGGGTCTGTTTGAGTCGAAGTGTTGGTAAATTGTGGTGGAGGTAATAAGAGTGGGGGAAGGATAGGTAGAGTGGGGAAGGAGTGGTGGGGTATGGTGTCTTGGAGGGTTAAGGGTGTAGTTAAGTCAATTGGGGTGAGGTCTGGTGGCACTGTGGAGTCAGAGGTGGAAGGGGGTTGGAACAGTGAGGTGGGAGGAGGTTGTACAGAGATGGGTGGGTTTGTCAATGTTTAAAGGGTGGACTGTATGTTGGTGATGTCAGTCTGCATTTGGACTTGGGTTTGTGTTGTGGTGGATAGCTGGGTCTGGATGTCATGTATGAGGGAAAGGATATGGGTAAGGGTATCTGAGGTTGGGTGGGGTGGAGTATGAGAAGAGGAGGGAACAGGTTGGAAAGGGGAAGTGGGAGCATGATGGAAAGTTGTAGGGGGAGAAGATGAAAGGTTTGGTGAATGATGTGGTGAAGGGAGTGGGGAATCTGGGAGAGGGATGTCATGGGTGGACAAGGTATCAAGCAAGGTAGTCATGAAGGCCTGATACCCTGAAGTGGTGGCTAGGTTAAAGTCAAGATCTTGGAGTGGAGATGTAGTTGGGAGGGGTTGGACTAAGGGTTGGTCAATATGTGGTGTGTTTGTGGGAATGGCAGGGGAGGTGGAAGTAGGTAAAGATAAGGTAGGGGTTGTGTGAGAGGTTTTCTTTTTAAGGTATGTTATCAAGGGAGGGCTGTCAGGGTTGAGGTTAGATGATGTTGGAGATACTGGGGCTGTGTATTGAGGTAAGGTGGGTGAAGGGGGAGTGCTGTCATGGGGTTCAACACTTTCCACCCATGAACGAATCATAGGGGGTGGTGGAATGGAAAAGGGAGATAAAAGAGGGAAAGGGAGAGATGGAAGAGGCAAGGAAGCTGATGGAGGGGCAAGTTTGGTGGATGGAGGTATTCTTTGCGAGGCGGTGTGAAGCTTGCACCACCTTCTTTGCAGCAAGGGCTTTAGCCTTCTTTGTGGGGGCAGGGGTGGCCTTTGCCACAACAGTTCCTTTTCCTTATTCAGAAATAACCTAAGCTTCAGCCTTCTTCCTTTTCTTCTGTGGATCCATCAGACTTCTGCTGATCCCCCATTGTCTTTTGGCAAAAGTGGTGGGAGTGAGGTCAGCAGAGAACTCCCCCACTGGAATCTTGTATCCTCCCCTCAGAAGTAATTTGGTGATGAGTCTTCCATAGGGGAGAGTGTGGATCTTCTTTTGCAGCCCAAGCTTCACCATTGTATCCTTCATAGC
Organism: Chloranthus sessilifolius; assembly: GCA_021018995.1. NCBI lineage: Eukaryota > Viridiplantae > Streptophyta > Magnoliopsida > Chloranthales > Chloranthaceae > Chloranthus > Chloranthus sessilifolius. The sequence goes on along the minus strand of CM037590.1, from coordinate 83,701,934 downwards.
CTCAAAAATCAACCATGCAACATTAAACCCATGGCCCAGAGAGAAGGAATAGAGAGCATCAGCAATTGGTGCCCTCCTCTCTTGCTGATGGCCAGAGCAATAGATATTCTTCCTCAGCACTTGATCGATGAACAACAATTTGGGATCCAAATCTCTTCTTCTAATGGAGTCCCTTGTGGCCTTCAAACCTCTGGTAAGGGCCTGGGCAATGGTATCAATGGGGGCACTCACAGGGCCATCATAACCGCAGTTGGGATAAAAAATGGCAGGGATGCCCATGACTTCAGCAATCAACGCTGGGCTAAGCAGCATCTCAAAATTGTCAACTAACACAAGGAGGCCAGGCTGCCCATGTGTGTCTGGTCTGACCCTAAGGTGCTGGTAAAAGAGTTGCACTAACCTAGGATAGGCTAGTGCAGGAATCATTTGCATCAAGGGGAACAAACCAGCCTTATGCAAGAACTCAATGGCAGGTGCTGACAATGGCTCAGATTTAAAGAAAGATATATCAAAAATGGCTTCAGGCTCTAAAGGAATGGAAATGAGGAGCTTAGAGGGTGTATAGTAGTTAGGCGTTTTTGCAGCCACCTCAGGAACCACCTCCTTCCCTTTTTGTTGTGCCGTAGAGGACTTGGCTTTCTTAAGGGCTGGCTCCAGGGAGCCTGGTCCCTGGCTCTCTTCACAGGTGCACCTTTAGGAGCCATTAAGATTCTCCTTGGCAAGAGTGCAGTTGAAATTTTGAAAGAAAACAATCAAGAGCTGAGTCTTACCCTAAAAGTTAGGGTTCTGTTCAATTTGATGCACGGTAGACCGCAGGAGCTCCTAGCAGGGGGCAACTATTGATGGAAGCTTTAAGAACAAAACTCTAGAATTTCAAAGTAAGTGATGAACTATAGACAGGATGTTGGAGGAGAGAGATTGAGAGGAGTGGGAGCTAGGGTTTCGCTGGCAGGAGAGGAAAGAGAAAGCAGTAAAGAAACGCAGCGTGGGATTGGATTTTAAATATCGCGAGGCTCGGCGTACTTTAAAAATATCTGCTCACTGGATAGGCTGAAGGGGTCGCGAGATTGGGTGTTTATTTAAACTGCGCGAGGAAGTCCACACAATTATATCTGAAACTCGCGAAGGCAAAATAAAGTAATTCTTTATGAACTGCGCGAGAGGAAACCAAACTAATTTTTTAGAACCTCGCAACGGCTTAAACAGACTCAGAATTCACACACCCACTAGGCAGCCTTTTGACCTATGTTTTATGGGTGGTTTCTCTCATAGGCTCTCTTCCAGGGATACCCATGAGCATTATAAGACATTCAAAAATTTCCATACTCTCAAAGCATTAAATTCACACATCTTGAAAAACATTAAAACAACACCATCATCATTCAATCACTTGAAAATTTCAACAAAGGGAACATGAATAAAAGTAGGCATTAAAGCACTAAACTCAGACTCCAACAAGATCACTAAAAAATTCCTAAACACAGTAAAATACATAACATACAAAGTGCACAGTTCTTAGCATTAATTCAATGAAAGATCCCCTTCAGGGTTTGAGGATCCTTCACCAATCAAAAATTGGCCCTTGGGGTTAACCACTGGTTGACTGGGCAACCTTCCCTCTTCTCTTTTGGCTAAGGTATTTGCTAGTTGGCCAATCTGCTCTTCCATCTTCTTGATGCTCTGACCATGAGAATTCACAGTCTGAGCCAAGGAACCTAGGTTTTGCAGTGAGGTCAAGACCTGGTCCTCAAAAGAAGTATTTCTGAGTTGAGATGGGGGTACGACCAATTGATTTTGTTGCTGATAGGGCTGCTGATGGTGCTGGAAGTTAGACCTAGGGGCATTCCCTTGATTGAACTGCTGATGTGGTCTTTGTGGTAAGGCCAACATCTGTCTTGTCTTGCCTCCACCTCGGATTTGGGTGGTCTCTCCATTGGTAACCAGCATTTTGTTCTTTGGTATCCATATAATTTGTCTGTTATGAGTCCCAGATTGTTGCTGGCCATAAGATTGAGCAGCAACAGCATGTTCCAAAACCAATTCAGGAAATTGCCCTGCAGATGGACATTCCTCCACTGTGTGCTGTGGGGACTGGCATATCAGACATGCCTCCGCCACATGAGCAGCCCTTCTGGGTTGCATCACAGTCAGTAATTTGTCAAACTTCATAGAGAGGTTTGCCATTTGCAACTGCAGGTTATTATTCCTAGACACCTCATAAACTTTTCCTCTTGATCCAGCAGCAGGCCCCACCTTTGACTCAATTTCCTGACCAGTTCTTGCCAGGGATGGCTTTTGAAAAGCATTCTCACTAATCACCTCAAACAATTTCCATGCCTCCTCGGCAGTCTTGTGCATGTAGGATCCACCACAAGAGGCATCGACCATATCTCTATTTTTCTCATCAATTCCATTGTAGAAGCTTTATACAAGCTGCCACTCTGGGATCTTGTGGTAGGGGCATTGTTTGAGCATTTCTTTAAACCTATTCCAGGCATGGTTAAAATCCTCAATTGGGGATTGAGCAAAAGCAAGAATCTCTTTCCTCAACTGGCTAGTTTTGGTCTCAGGGAAGAACTTGGTCAGGAACTTGGTTTGCAGGTCTTTCCATGAAGCAATGCTATTGTTGGGAAGAGTGGTCAACCAGGTACTAGCCCTATCCTTCAGAGAGAAGGGAAAGAGTCTGAGCCTAGTAGCCTCAGGTCCCAAACCAGTGATATTAAAAGTGGTGCACAAGGCCAAGAACTGGTCAATATACTTGTAAGGGTCCTCCTTGCTAAGCCCATGGAAAGAGGGCAGCTTCTGGATGATTGAAGTTTTTATTTCATAATTCCCCTGAACATCAGGGAATTGAATGCTGAAAGGGGAGTTATAATCATCTGGAGCATTCAACTCCTTGAGAGTTTTGGGTTGTTCTTCACCCATATTTGCTGCCACAGGTTCACTTGGGGGCTCTCCTGTGGTGTGCCTGTCTCCTCTAAGTCTCCTTTCCCTTTCTAACTCAGGGTTAAGAGGCTCTAAAGTAGGGCTGAGAGATCTCCTCCCTAGCATACAAGCACACTAACAGCAAGGAGAGCTTCTTGCAGGCACATTGCAAATGAATAACTTTACAATTAACAAATTTATCTAACTAATTTACAGCTATTCAAAGAATACATTTACAACTATCCTAGATACTGCTAGAGAATTTTCAAGAAAGATAGACAGAGTTTTAAAAGTTAGAGAGTTTGCAAACAGAGGTAGCTAAGCTCCAATTGCAGTCCAACTGTCCTTCACTGTTGCTGTCTAGATCTGCAAGAAAGGTTCAAAATTATATCAGCAGTATCAATTATTCACATTTGGAAAGAATACTAAGAATATAAAAATTAAGGGTCTACTAATAGATCATCTTTCCCCGGCAACGGCGCCAAAAACTTGTTGGCGATTTCTGAGTGTGTGCTTGCTTTATTGGTTGGAGGTAAAAGTAACTTAAAAATCAAAGAAAGAGTAAAACAGGGGATGAAATCAGCACAACTAAGAAATCCTAGACCTGCAAGATATAGGGTCCATTGTGGCAAGTTTTGATAAGTAAGAGTTTGTCCCACAGAGAAAGGTGATCTATAGCTCCAAAGGAGCCGTCTCTAGTAGTCCCTCCAGATCTGACTACAGATCTGGCAGTCCTAAAAAGGAGGGGAGTTTAAGGTCACTTATTCTAGGTATTCTAAGGTAACCTAATGTCTAAACTACAGAAAGGGTTGAGAGGATGGATGGAGTGTGAAAAATAAATATAAAAGGGTGAGAAGTAAGTTATTGAGCCTAGATCAGAGGAGCTTTGTGACTCAGATTTAGATCTGATGTTACAAAAATCTTGTCCAATGGCTACGTTATCACCACTGAGGAGAAAGGATCTAACCCATCTCTCTGCCATGATTCAATCCCTTAAGGTTATAACCTGTCCACTCAAATGGTCATAGACTATCCAATAGGGGAACCACAATCCAAGGATGGGTCAAAACAAGTTAATCATTATAGGCACTATTTCATCCAGGCTACCAGCTTAAGAATCCATAGGGAACCTCAACCTCTAAAGCTCTATGTGTGGGGCTAAGGCTGTATAGGACCATGATAGCCCAGACACATAGAACCAACAAGAGATTGAGTACAACCTTCGATCTAGCTGTCCATTGCTTGAGTGAGGCTACAATGGTCCAGTCACAAGCCTACAATCTCTATAACCAGATCAGATCCAAAATCTGACAGCAGATCTATACAAATATAGGGGAGTCTGCCTCTATACAATCTCCCGCCAGGCTTCTACAAGATCAGGTTTAAAGAAGAAAGATCCATCTTGGACCGGTGGATTAGAATCACCCTAAGGCTATAACCTGTCCACTTGAATGGTCACAGACTATCCTAGAGGCTATCCTCCTCACGGAGCCCAAGACAAAATAAGAATATCGCTGCCACCACCATGGTCACCAGGCTACCAGCTCAAGCTCCTATGGGGATTTCAGATCTAGTGGGTCCTGTGGTGGGGCTAAGGCTGTATAGGACCATGATAGCCCAGACACACAGGTCACTTGGATATGAGTGGCCCTTAGAATTAGTCCTCCATTACTTTGAAACACAGCCAAAGCAATGGCGGATCACAAGGTAGCAGCCTTGCACAGAGCATCTCACATTCAAACACAAATCCTACAGAGTACAAATCCTATTACAAAACTTCCATTGATCTAGCTCAAAAAGCATACAAAGACATAGCCAGCAAGTGCTGGACTATGGAGAGAAGGAAAAAGAAAAAGAAAACTACTTACAGCTACAAAAAGAAAAGAAAAATGATCTCAGATCAAGTCTCCAAGAAATGAGATGTGTTCCCAGCTATTCTAGGATGTAAAAAGAAAAGATGGTCCAAGAGAGGCTCCCTAAACCTAAGCTAAGTATGGGTTTTTATAGCAGTGGTGTGGCGGCGCATTAGGGTTAGGAAACCCTAATTTTAATGATGCCACGTGGCCAAATAGTGATCCTTGGATGCCTTGGGGTGCATGCATAGAGATTTAAGCGTGGGAGTGCGTGCCCTAATTGCTAGAAATTCCTTGAAGGTCCTCTGCTGAAGAGATGGACGTTGAAGTTCAGAGCTTCGCTAGGTAGCCATTATTTCCCAGACTCTTTGCTAGGATGATTTGATATTGAAACTTCAACCGTCGCGAGGTTGCCTTGGTTTGCTCTTCAGGTAGTCGCGAGGTTGAGTAGACATCAAAGCCTCAGATGTCGCGGGGTTGGAGTTCAAGTAGTTACGAGGTAGCTGCGCGATCGCTGGGTTGATCTTCACGAGGACAAATTTGAATAGCGTGAGAACTTCGCGAGCACTTCTCTTCACTGGACTTCACGAGTTACCTCACAAGGCTTTAATGAGTTCTGAACTACGCGAGGTTCTATGTCTTAATTGATCTTCGCGAGGATGGCTTTGCCTTCACAAGAATGCTTTCTTCTTGAATGGCGCGAGAACTACGCGAGGAGTTCTTTTCTGATAATTGCATCCCACGGTGACTGTGCGACAGCTGTGCGAGGAGTCTTCTGAAGCTCTTCAGTCACTCATCTGCGTGAGAAGTTGTTGTAGAGTCTTGGGAAGCTCAGTTGGACTGTGTGAGGCATATTTCTCCTGAATCCTCTAAAGCTTGGGTCAGATGTGCGAGGCTCATGTCAGGTCTGGATTCAGAGTTCATCCTTCTGAGGGACTCCTGGTGCCAAAACAGGCTCCTTAGTAGGATTCCTGGCCTTATTTCACTGCTGGTTATTACCTACATAAAACAATTTAACAAGAACTTATTAGGTGGCTACGGGTCTAATCAAAGGTTAAGTTAAGGGGTGAAAAGTGATACTTTTCAGGACTTAACAATCCCTAGTGGAGGAGTGAAGTCTCTTGAGGGTTTTCAGTGAAGGTACCCACAAACTTCTCCAATACAACTTAGTTAATAATAGGGCAACCTGTTAAAGCCGAGTTTAAGCAAATCAAATAAATTCACATCATGCCCATTCATTAAAGGAATTTCAACAGAAAACATCTATTTGAAGATATGAAAGTCTGCTGAAATCTCTCTTCATCATCACTCAGTTTGTGTCAAGGCATTTCTCCTAAAATTTGATGCATAACTCACCATCAATTTGAGGATCCTGCTCAGATACTTCTCCCATCAATTGGATTTCAGACCCAAGTCTCATCAGGGCTGTTCACTCATCAGTACAGAGAAGAGGGGTAAATCATATCACTTAGCTCAAGAGTAGTTACAGCCCTCGAATAGGACTGCAAGAAGGAGCATAGGCATTGCTTGAATTTCTGACTTTTCCAGCTCTTTACACCATAGATTAAGCAAATTCTCATCTCCACATGACGGCTCAATCCACTTTCAGATCAGTAAGGGCTTTTTACTTGGGTTGTAATGTGGCTTAGGGATGAGGTTTGTGAAAGAGCACAAGGAGTAAACAGAGTTCAACATTGAGAAATCAGTAAAGGTAAGGAGGTGATCTAGATTCCTTTAATTCAGCACAATTCCATCTACTTCTTGAATTTTCAGAGCCAAAGTGGCCAACTTCTTCTCTTCCTTCCAATCTTTCAATGAAATGACTTCTCTTTCTCATTCTTTTGCTCTTTTTAAATTAAAAACGTAATACCACAAATACCACCAACTATGTTTTTCTTTCTTTCAACCTGATTTAAGACCTTGCTCCTCTAACCTTTCTCCTCCTTCCTCTTCCTGATTTCCCAGATTGAGGGTGACCTGAAATAGGTCAAAAGGTTTTGGGTTTAGAATTTCTAGTTTTCATCAAAGAAAATTGGGGCTTTTAAGGCTCAAGTGGTGTGCATCAAGGGCAGCTCAAAGGTGAGGAAATTTTAGGATCAAACTGTCCAAGGGATGGCCTTACTTCATGTCTTCCATGTTATGAATACTGTCAAGCTTGTTTCAATTTGGATTTGCCTAACTTCTAGTGGTCAAGATTAAGTCTAGTCAGCTCTCAAAGCAGAAGAAATTGCCAAGACACTCTTCAAAAAAAAATTTCCGGGCCCAATTCTCACTAGGTATGGCCTTCCATCAAATTTCTGGGGAGTATCCTCATAGTCTCTTCTCATTTTTGGTTTACTACACATCAAAAAATTTCTTCAAAAATTCTTGACATTTGCTTCATGAAAAATGTTAAAACTTTAGCTTGCGTCAGTTGTAAATGATTTTTAAGTTTCCTTAACAACAAATATGAGGTGAATTCATTCTCTTTTCAATTATTCCTTTTCAACTTGGCTGCACTACAATTAACTAGTTTATTGGCATCCATGCCACACCCCCAAACCTAAACTAACCAGTGTCCCCACTGTTCTTAGCATGAAATTAGGGGAAGGTACAGGGGGGAAAAAGAGATATAAAAAATCTACATGAAGACAAAATGTATTATAATGCCAAATATATACATGAGAAAAGGAGAAAAAAAAACTAAAACAATAAGATGCCATAGCTATTTACAGGTGTCATCTGGCCAATTGTAGAGGTCAACCAAGTTTTTCAGCTCATCCTTGGATAAGGGAGCGTTGCCTTTAGATTTAGACCTCGATTGCTATCTCTTTGGTGCCTCCTCAGACTGGGCAGCTGGCTATTTTCCTTTGGGGTCGACAGCAACAGCAGAATCAAAATCGAAATCGGAAGGAAAAAGGGTAGTGGGGTCCAAACCAAGTGCTTTAGCAGTCTTCCTTCATTCTTCCTTTGTCATTAAGATGTAAGGGGCAGCAGGTTGGGTAGGGGGTTGGGTGGAAGAGGTTATTTTAGACTGGGCAACAGGCCTCTTCCCTTCGGTGAGGGGCGCAGAGGGAGTCGTTTGGAAGTAACTTTCTTCTGGGGAGCCCTTTTGGGTTTGTGAGGGTAGTATGAGTGGGGGGTTCTGGCCGGAGGAGGGTGCACATCCACAAGGGGGGTGGGAGGAGGTTGAGTTGAAGGGGGGGGGGGCAGGGTTGCGAGGTAGGAGGTGCTGGAGGAGGGGCAGTGGCAAGAGGGGTGGGTTGGAATGGCTGAGAGGTAAAGGAAGAAACCTTTTTCTCTAGAATGTCAATCTGTTTGGCAACATAGAGCAGGTTGGCATCAGATAATTCTTTGGTGGCCTTAAGAATCTCCTGAGCATTAGCTAACTTTTTCTTGAGAAGCTCAGAATTATTCTTCTCGTATTTAGCAATGAGACTCTCTGCCACTGCCACTTGTTTTGTTGACTCATACCAAGTCAGGATTTCAGACCATCCTTGAGAGATATCGCGGAGTTGAATTTGATGTTCTAATTCGATGTTGGCAATCCTCTCTTCATAAGGGGCCTCAATGGAAGCCCGAACTGCAGCCATACCTCTCAACACATCCCTGTGGATGTAAGGGTTGTCCCTCATTGTACACAGGAGGGTGAGGTAGGGGGGTATGTACATGGATTGGCGAAGGACAATAGGCAAGGACAAGGATGTAGTGGATGAAGAGGAGGGGGTGGAAAGAACTAGATCCTCCCATGGATGAGTCTGGGTGGAGGCATCATGGAAAATAGGTGGAGGGGGGGGGGGCGAAGGGTATAGGGGATTCAGCTTCTGGGGAGACCAGTAAATCTGGAGAGGAAGGTAAAGTGGCCTGTGGTGAAGAAAGTATGGGGAGAGCGGGTGCAGCTACTTCCTCAGGCTGAGTAGCTGTGTGGTGTGGAGTGGGTATAGGTGAAACAGGAGGGGATAGGTGAGGGGGTTGAGGGGCGGAAGCGGATGGGATAAGGGTGGATTGGATTGATTGGAGACATGAGCTCATGAGGGTCTGGGTATCAGTGTTGATGGTTAATTGGGACTGAATGGATTGGAGGATGGAAAGGATTTGAGTGAGGGTGTCAGGCCTGGTGGGAGTAGAAGGGGCTGGTGCGTGTATATGTTGGAAGGGAGAGGATGGTGCATGGTGGAAATGAGGAGGAGTGGGGTGTGGGGAGTCAGGAAATGGAGTGTACTCATGAGCGACATCCTCCACAATGGAGGTCATGAGGGCTGTGAACCCAGAAGTGGTGAACATCACCCTGTGGATGCAGAGGGGTTGGAGATGGGAGAGAAGTAGAAATGGGGAGGGTACTGGGTGGAAAAGGGATGGTAGGGCAGATAACATGGGAGGTTCCAGGATGTCAGGGTGGAGGATCGGGGAGGTGGGTGGAGGTGAAACAGGGTCAGAGGTGGATGGGGGAAGGTCTGGTTGAAGAGGGACAGATACAAATGGGAAAAGCAAAGTGGCTGGATGTGTGGGTAGTGTGACAGGAATGGTGGGTGGGGGGGGGGTGGCTAAGGGTATCTCTGCTACCACGGAAGTGGTTGTCTTCTCAGCCACCTTCCTTCCAACTGGTTGGCCTTTCTTAATCAATGTGAGGCTGGTTGACCATTCTCGATTACCATACAATTTAAAGGTGAGCTTCTCCATTGGTTCATATTGCTTAATCCTATATTTCCCAGTCCTGAGCAGACATGTGATGAGTTTGTAAAAAGGTAGGCCACCTCCTTTAGCAAAAGCTTGCCTCTTCCGCACCTTGTCATTGATATCCACCATTGTCTCAAAAATTAGCTTAGGTTCATTCACAAATTGCCCCTTTGAACAAAAGTATAATGCATCCATTAAAAGGGTCCTTCTCTCTTGCAAATGGGCAGAGACATAGACATTTTTCCTTAGGATGGTGTCAATGAGTCGGAGGGTAGGATGGAGGTCTCTTCTCATCAAGGATTCACCAGAGCCCACGATTCCATTAGTAAGCTGTTTAGCCATTTCCCGAAATGTGGCCTCTGTAGGTGCTCTCTCAGCTCTGGTGGAGTCAAATTGATATGGGACTCCCAAAGCTATCCCAATATCTCTGCAATCGATAGTCAACTGCCAATCATCAATCGAGATTTCTAGTGTATCCTCAGCTCCAGGTATCCCCTTCTTCGTCAGGTTCTGGTACCACAATTTCACTAATCTGGGATAGACATTTTCTTTCAAGGGTGAAAGCAGGGGTAGCAGACCTTCTTTTTTCAAATATTCTAATGTCCCCTAGCACTCCCCAATGTTGGCAAAATATGCCATATCAAAATCCGTTTCAGGGACAAGACTCAATTTTTCTTCAAACTCATTGGGGGTAGTTAACCCCGCAGGCAGTTCTACTGGAGGGGCTGCTCTTGTTGAGGTTTCTTCTACTCTAGGTTCATGAATCTCAACAACTTTGGATTTCTTAGCTTTAGGGGTCTTTGTGGGTGAGATTTTAGTGAGCTTCCTCTTGACAGGTGGTTTTTCAGCTGGCTTCGACGTTTTAGAGGATTTGGGGGTGGAAGCAGTTGTTCTCCGGTGTATGTTCGCGAGGGTTTCCTTCGGCTCATTCATTTTACTCTTCAGAAAGTAAGCTTTCACCAACTTGAGGCAGAATTTGAGGTTTAGAAATTAGAGGATCGTCAGATTGATGGGGGGGAAAGGCAACTAATCTCACAATACATAGGGTTTAACTGGAATTGCATTGCCCAGCTCCAATTTTTCCAAAATTAGGGGCAAAATGCTCCTATGTGCAAGCTGAATGTTCTGACAAAAAGGGAGACTGAATAGCTGTAGGTTCTATGAGGGATTAGTGAAGGAAGAGGGAGGCGACTGCGAGAGGAACAAGAGCTAGGGTTTGTAGAAGGTGTGGAATGAGGCACGAATGACCTATCGACGGGTATATAAAAGGTGAAAAATGATTCCGATAGGATGAACTAGATGGTTTTGATAGGTTCGTGCGTCCTATCGAAAACATAGCAGACAAGACTTTGACAGGGAATGATTCGATAGAATCTCGATAGGTGGAACCATCCTTTCGATCAGTTTAAATGGCAGCTAAATCTTCATTTCGATAGGTTCCTGATTGGTGTCTAGAACCTATCAAAATCTCCGTTTTTCCTATCGAAAGGTGCAGCACCTATCGAAACCATCAAACATCCTGACGAGATTACCCTGTGACCTATCGAAAAGTGAACTCAACCTGTCGAAGACTTATACAAATCAAATAAAGCTGCATTTCTGGGCATTCGCAGTCTCAGTTCTTAGCAAGCTCTATTGATGTGGTGCCCCATGATTAGATTCACTTATGAACAACTCCCATTACCTCAGGACAACTGAGAATGACGGTCTAGTATTGAGCATGGCAGTTTTGTTGTTTTCTTTTTTTATTATTGCAAAGAAAAGGGATCAAATAACAACTAAGTAAAAACCTACAAACAAAAATAGAGTATGGTACATATGATACATACTGACTGCAGTGGTTAATCTGGAGGGTCTGGAAGGCCCATAGTCTCCTCAGGCTCATCGAACTTGTCACTTTCCATAGATCTCTTCCTCAACCAGTGTCCATTCCTTGGATGCAGTTTCCATCTATGAACCAAGCATTTTCCTGCACCAGCCAAAGTGGATTATCATGCATCACTTTCTTTTGGGCAGTAATGGAACAAGAGGCCTCTTCAGGAGAAGGTTTATAGCCAGTGTTATACACATTCAGCTTGACCTTCATGTTTCCAAATGAAACTTCCATGATTCCATACCTGCATTGTATGTGAGCATTAGCAGTGGCCAAGAACGGTCTGCCTAAAATCACAGGTATGGAAGAAGCACAGTTGCTTAGTTCCATGTCTAATACCAAAAAGTCAGCAGGATAGAAGAATTTGTCAACTCTAACCAAAACATCCTCAAGTATCCCCACAGGTTTCCTTTCAGATCTGTCAGTCAGCTGTAGGACCACATGGGTGGGCTTTAGTTCTCCCAAGCCCAGCTTCTCATATAGGGAATATGGAAGCAAATTTACTCTAGCTCGTAGATCTAATAAGGCTCTGTCAATGATGTGATCCCCAATGATGCAGGGGATTGTGGGGGTGCCAGGGTCTTGGAATTTGGTTGGGGTTGCAATCGACAAGATTTGTTTCACTTTCTCTGCTGAAAAGACTTTCTTGGATATGTGTATCCTGGATTTTCTTTTATGGGTGCATAGTTCTTTTAAAAACTTGGCATAGGCTGGGACTTGTTTAATGGCATCAAGTAAAGGCAGATTGATCTTTACTTGCTTGAAAGTCTCCATCATTTCTTTAATTTTTCCTTGCCCTTTATCAAAAGGGGAAGGCGCCTGTAGTGCCTTAGGAAATGGCAAGTGTTGGGTTGCACCCTCACTTGCAGCCTTAGCCAATGGGGCCTTTTTCTTTCTGAGTTTTTTCTTTTCTTGAGGATCCACATTATCCTCTTTATTCATAGCTGATTGTTCCTGTAAGTCCACCATTGGTGGTCTTTGTTGTGTACTGGTAGAAATTACCTCATTTTCTTCCTCCAAGTGCCTCACAGGCTCACGGCCCACTTGGTTGTCGACTAACTTACCACTTCTCAAAGTTATAATAGATTTAGCGTCCTCATAAGTGGAGGAAACTTCACCCACTGCAAACTGCCTTCGTGGATTGTCCTGTGGTTGGCTAGGCAACCTTCCTCCCTCTCTCCTAGTCAGGGCATCAGACAGTTGACCAAGTTGATCGTCTATCTTTTTGATGCTCTGGTTGTGAGAGTGCACAGTTTGGGTCAAGGTGTTCAAGCTCTGTAATGAAGATAGAACTTGTTCCTCAAAGGATGGTGTTCTCACAGTTGGAGTGGGTGCAGCTTGCTGCACAGGAGGAGCTACATGTTGGGCCATGGGTTGATGATATTGAGGCCTTGGGGCATAACCTTCTCGATAGGGCTGAGAATTTCTGTACGGCATGGGCTGCTGGGGCTGCTGCTGCTGCTGGCTGGGGTATCCATCTTGTCTCCACCTCAGATTGGGGTGGTTCCTCCATTGATACCCAACAGTAGGCTGCTGCCCATAAGACTGAGCTGCAGCCACATGCTCTGTTATAAAACCAGGAAATTGGTCAGCAGATGGGCATTCTTCCACGGGATGAGCAGGGGACTGACATATGGCACATGTCTCCTCCACTCTAGCAGCCACAGGTGACTGCATTGGTCCCATCAGCCTATCAAATTTCAGAGTTAAGTTGTTCACTTTCCTTTTCAACTCACTTGGCACATTCACTTCATATATCTTTCCCCTTGAAGTGTTCTCTTTCATCAATTTAGGAGGCTCTAGATCTCTTGCTAAGGTTTCCCTTTGCATAGAGTTCTCACTGATGATGTCAAAGAGCTCCCATGCCTCCTCAGCAGTTTTATGGAGATAGGTGCCACCACAGGAGGCATCTATTATATCTCTACTTTTAGTATCAATTTCCTGATAAAAGCTTTGAACCAATTGCCATTCAGGGATTTGATGGTGGGGGCATTTCTTGAGGAGTTCCTTAAATCTCTCCCAGGATTGATGAAAGTCTTCAGTTGGATCTTGGATAAAAGAGATGATACCCTTCCTCAACTGGCTGGTCTTTGACATAGGAAAGAATTTGGCCAAAAACAGACATTAGAGATCACTCCAGGACTGAATACTGTTAGGTGGAAGCAAAGATAACCAGCTCCTGGCTCTGTTCTTTAATGAAAAAGGAAAGAGTCTCATCCTGGTGGCCTCCTCCCCCAAACCTGTGATATTAAATGTAGTACATAGTCCTAAGAATTCATCAATGTGTTTATAAGGGTCCTCCTTGGTCAGGCCATGAAATGAGGGCAACATCTTAATGATGGAAGATTTGATTTCATTGTTTCCTTGAGCAGCAGGGAACTGAATGCAGAAGGGGGAATTGTAGATCCCTGGTCTATTAAATTCCTTGAGAGTTCGAGGCTGCTGCTGCTCACCCATTTCAACAGATTCAATTCCAACAACTGTGGATGTAGTTGGTCTGGATTTGAGAAGTCTTTCAACCTCTGAATTTAGTGGAATAATCTGAGGTTGAAGAGTTCTCCTACCAAACATACAACACTCACAAACTGAATGCAGAATAAATCCTCACACAACAGAAAGAAGCAACACAACTGACTAATTAATCTAAAAAAAAAATAAAAAAAATTAGCAGATCTGAAAAATAAACAGGGAAAAAAGGGGCGCAAACTATAGAGCAGCCTTCAGCACGACTCTCCTCACTCTGTACTCAGATCTGATGAAATGCACACAAAAAATACTGAAAAATAGCAAAACTTACAAATGCAGTTAGTAAAATCAAACACACAGTTACAGATTTATAAAATAAAACTAGATCTACCAAATTCATAAACACCTCCCCGGCAGCGGCGCCAAAAACTTGTTGGAAATTTCTAGTGTGCTGATTTATGGTGTAAACATCAAGAGAAAACAGAGATGGTTCCATCACAGCTGGGAAATCCTAGGCCTGTAAGGTATAAGATCCTTTGTAGCAAGTTTTAAAAGTAAGTAAGGGGAAGTCCACAGAGAGGTGGTTTGGAATTAGGTAAATCTCCAGATCTGTAAGAGATCTAGCACCCTAGCTAATGTTGGTCTAGCTAAAAGACAGGGGAGAGATTAGATTGGATTTTCACTTAATCTAAACTACAATTAAAATGCAGATTGTCTTAGATCGAATATGGAGCCTCAGATCTTGTAGATGGAGGGTTTAAAAACTCAGAAAATGGAGAAGAACAGCTTGGAGGTTTTTTTCACTGCAATCAGGTTGAGCTAAGCATATTATAGGGGTTTAAAAGCACACAAGTCCCTCAGCTGGTCACAAGCACAGCTGCAGGGTATAAATTCCACTCTAAATCACAGGATCTACCTGGTCTTAAGGCTATGATCTATCCACTATAATGGTCACAGACCATCCTATAGACTTTATCGAATCCATGGATTGCAGTAGATGAATCCAATTGAGGCCTGAGCTTAGATTTACCTTAAGGTTATGATCTATCCACTTTAATGGTCACAGACCATCCTAGAGATCTCCTACAAATCCAGAGCCTCAATTAGAATAATTAAAACCACTATAGATGCTGCAATTTCCAGGTCACAGATGCAGGAAATTACAGGGATATCAGATCCAGGGAATTCAGATGATATCCAAGAGGTCTACTAGTTAAGTGGGTGAGCTGATCAAGCAACTCCTCTACACAAATCCGATCGAGCACCAAAAGGAATCAAAAGAGCTTTAGATCTAATTAAAACATTGAAAACAACATTTACATTGCAATCAAACTCACTCTACAATGAAATGCTCTCAGATCTATAGTTTGTGCAGCAATTAACCCCAGCAACACTCTTAACCTTACCTAATCACAGATCTAACTCACTCTTTACTGCTCCTAGGGAATTAGCCAACCATGGTTGGGCTAAAGGAAGGAAAATAGAATATCGCTGCAAGCTCTGATGTCCAGGAAATTGTTCAGAATTTTGTTCTCCCCCAATGACAATTGGGGATCTCTATATATAGCTTTCTCCTCTATTTTTCCCACCGAAAATCCCTTCTAGAAGGTCGTCAGAGTTTGTTAGAGTTCTGTTAAAGCACATGGGTCGGTTAGGGCTTTATAGGGCATCTTCTAGAACCTCGCATTGGTCACCAAAGTGCCTCAATTTGCATGCAGCAGGTTATCAAGTCTCAGCGTGTGCATAACATAGTTTCTGAGGAGTTCAGCACACGATTTTGACAGGTTGGAGAAGCTTCCGACAGGTTAAAAGTAAGCTTGTAGACCCTTTCGATAGGTTCTCTGGTCTCTTCGATAGGTACTGATAGGATGAGTTTTCTCTTTGAAGCTTCAGGGTCCTCAGCCCATTATCTGGAGTATTCGATAGGTTGGCTGAGTAGTTCGATAGGTCCAGAGGTCCTTTTTGACAGGTTCAGCTTTGCATGTCGTCATCCCGATAGGTTGGCTCTCATTCCTATCGAAAGGCTTAAGCATCCTTTGATAGGTTTAACTCCAGCATCTTCATTTCGATAGGTTCAGGAAGCCTTCGACAGGTTCTCTTTTTCTCCTCAAGCAAGCTTTCGATAGGATGAGGTTTCTCTTTCATTCATCTGCTCGATAGGTTCAGGGATCCTGTCGAATCCCTCACTTCAGCACATGTCTTTCTCTTTCTGCCTTCAGATCCTATCGAGCCCTTCTCCAATTGCACGAATTCTTCTCTTTTAGCCTTCAGCTCCTATCGAAGTCTTCCAGATGCCCTTTCGATAAGTTGTTTTAAGACCTGTCTGCACTTCTTTTCCTTTGTTCTGCTGCAGCCATGCATTCCAAGGGCTCAGTGATGTGCTGCCCTCTAGTGTGCTGTTGTTGGGTCTGCATAGTGCTGAGAGATGACTTTTTTATGGGCATTTTAAGTGGTTTTCTGCATTATTATGAGCTTTCACTGCTATCTACAAAAGGCACTCAGCAGAGGCTTATTAGTGTGCTCACAGGTCTGTCAATGGTTAGGTTAAAGGGTGAAAAGTGGCATTTTTCACCACTTAACAGAGACAAAATCCCAAGATGCTATTCTCTATATTTGATTTTAATTTCCTAAAACCTTTTCTCTATTCTTCAAATCTGTTTTCTATTCATCTCTAGATCCATTGCATTTAGATTTAATTTACTGTAGTTTTAGTTTAAAGTGACAACCCAAAAAAACCTCTCCACATTCTTTTTCTTGCTTTGTTTTAAGTTAGAATAGGTTAGAGTGTCAGATTTGTTCCAGATATGGAGATTTGCTACATTCTTTAACACATTTCCCTGTGGATAACCTATACTTATCTTTTAAAACTTACTGCAACAACCCTAAATTCTTGTACGCCTGTGCTTTACCTTGGTGCCAAAATTCTCTTTTGCTATGATTTTTCTTATAGTTTACTGTTTTTAACATCTTAATAATTACAAGGTAAAGCAATTCAACAAGTTTTTGGTGCCGCTGCCTGGGATTTGTGTTTTCAGAATTGGTAGATCTAAGTTTTTCTTATTTTAGTTCACTGTACTTATCTTTGTTGTGTTTGACAAATTGCTTCTGTAGTTTTTTATAGTTTAATTTTATTCTGCAGATTTTGATTTATAGTTCTGAGAGGAGTATTGTGCTAATTTGAGGAGCAAGCTGTGCTTGAGTTTGCATTTCCTACCTCTTTTACATTTTCAGATCTGTGAATTATTTTTAGATGTGCAGTAATGGTTTTTTGTGTTTATATTTGTTTGTTGTGATATGTGTTGCAATTTTATGTGCTGTACATTGTGTTTGTATGTGGTTGTGCAACCGTGGGATTTTTGACGATCCCGCCGTGACGATGCGCTCTCTAACAAAAATATAGAGTCGCCACCCAGAGCATTTGGTGTCCCAGGAAACCTAGTTCATTTTTATGAACACCGAAGTGCTAAAAATATGACTCTGATTCTGGACCACACTAAAGGATCTTGGGTAGGGGCTTTGGTTATCGACCGGGAAGGTGTTAAGCACCTGATCAACCCGCCTAACGCGGTCTCTGCTTATGGCCAAAACAAAAATAAAGTAAAAGAGAGGAAAATGGCTTCCTCTTGCCCAAATGGGCTTCCAATCCTATTTGTGTCCCTCCGTTCCTACCAAAAATTCAGCGGTGTAACGACACAAATGGGGGGATGGGAAATGCCAAAAAGAGATAGGAGAAGAAAGGGGAGAGCCAGAGCCCTCAGGCCCTTGTAGCACCGTAGGAGAGCCTTGCGTGGCTTGCTTTGACATGCTCTTGAAGGCTTTGTATGGTATGGAATAGGGTTCTAACTCCTAAGACTTGAAGCTAAGAGGTAGAGAAGGGAGGCTAGGGGATCACACACACCTAGGCTAAGGGTTTTAGATGTAAGAACAAGCTTGAAATGAGGTTGGGAGATTCTAAAATTGAGGCAAAAATGGTGCACAAAAGGGAGGAAGAACTTCTCACTTTGAGCTCTTTCTCTCTTAAGCAAATTTCTCAACCCCTAAACCAAGGGGTGGGGGTCTCTATTTATAAGAAATGGGTGGGTTAGGAGGGTGTTTAGATGCTAATCAAGATTAGGAATTAGGTAATCTAACATCTAAGGTTTTCTAGGGTTTTTGGAGCCTTGAAATGTGGGGGAAGGTCCTCCAATGGTGGATGATAGGGTGAGGCTTTAGGCCACTTAATGGGTTGCAAATAGGGTGTAAAAGGGTGCAATAGAACTATCGAAACATACCCCAAAGGTCAAAGTGGTCAACAAGTCAAACCCTAATCACAAATTTTGGGGAAAAAAGATAGGATTACTGTTCATATGCCTGGCGTAACTAATAGTTATGCCAGGCAAATGTATAGTAAAACAGCGTTGAACAGTGCCTTGGAAGTTACCTCGCGAGGGTGGGGTCCACATTAATACTGGCGCAACTATTAGTTGCGCCAAGCTTTAATTTTGGGAAAATGGCTTGGCGCAACTAATAGTTGTGCCAGGCAAAAGCATAACTGGCACAAATATTAGTTGCGCCAAATCCCAAGGGGCCCACTTGAAATTACTCCTTTGCCCTCCGGGTTCGGACTACCATATCTTTCGATGTATAACTCCGATTGGGGCGATTCTTAGATTGTTGGAAAGCTGATGACTTTTACTTTTCAATGGTATAAGATTTGATTATAGTAGAAAGCCGTAGCTAGATACAATGTATCACTCCTTTTCCAAGGCTCGAAAGGTTAGGTTTAGGTTCAGAACGGGTTCTAAGGGTTATGATTGATTTCTAAAAGTTTGGGGTAGGTTCCTAAGGGATCTAGGGTGATTTCTAAAGGTTTGGGGTGATTCCTAAGGGTTCCATACATGCCATCAAAAGCTTTGAAATGCACCTCTCTCGAAATGTGCTTCGATCAGGCCTTAGGCCAAATTTGGGTGTCTACAGATGTCCCTCTTTGGTATCCGATCACTAATGATCGAATACCAAAGAAAAGACACATCTGAAGAGGCCCAAGGCATTACTGATGGGTTCACTGCATTCGAAACGAACTTCAAACATCAGGTGAGTGACATGGGGAGAAAACGAAAGCCCTTTATGTTGAGAAAAATGTTCGTCTCTCAAGGTAATCGGTCCCCAAGTGCTTAGCAACATTACTGGGCATAACCGAGGTGGAATGAGTTACGAAACCTCAATAGTTGGAAAAAACATTCGCTTCTTGAGTTGTGAAAGCTCGTTAGTCGAGAAAAATGTCTGCTTCTCGAGATAATTTAAAGGTATTTGATGTTTAAGATTCAATCTAAATGCAACAACTTCGTAAGTAAGGGGGGTGATCGACCCACATTCAAAGATAGGCGCAAAGAAAAAATGCAAGCCTCCACAGTTTGCATCCAATCCTATGAGGCGTTTGACTGCCCCATTTGACTATTCGTGGGTGCCCCTGTTGAAAGCAGGGTTCGAGGCCTTTGGGTGAACCCATCGACCCTGAAGTTTATTTAGCATGACTGCCCGAGCAAAGTGAATAGATGTCACAACACATTTTGGGAGGATGTGCAATTTTCGATGATGTGCCCTAGATCGACATGACCTAGAGCGTCCAACTTCAACTACCTTGATTTGGTTCAGCCAAACATTGGGTATCCCCCTAAAGGGATCTCCAATCCTGGTCTCTACCAATAATGGTCATAAGCCTCAATCAACTATGCGTAATCATGCACCCATCAGGGGCAATAAGCAGCAACAAAGGCGATGGAAGCCCCGATCCAGACCTGTCCGGGTACAATTAATGGGAACAAACGACCATCATACGGATACTCAAACGTATGGCGTACACTTTATAGGGATACCGCTGCCAATACAGGTTTTAAGCCTGCAGAAAATAAAGGGGAAATGAACCCTTCCGGATGCATGGCTGTAGATAGTCTGATTGGTACGTGATCTCATTCTCAACAGGTTGGTCTCTACCAATGATTGACCTTTTCTAACGAATCTGAAGCTAAATACACTAGAGTTCACATGAATCCAAAACAAAGCGCTTAGCTCGAAGATTTACCAGTGGAGCCAACCTGATCAAAACATTGACCATTTGATCGGGATTGACGCCGTCGCTCCTACTTTGAAGTACGATCCAAAGATCTAAGGCGAACCCTAGACTCGGGACCTTAATACGGCACAATTGCATTGCTGATAGAACATTGACATTTTATCACATTGAAAACATGTAAGTGCGCTGCTCTGCGGGGGAATACAAATCTATTTTTATTTTCGTAGTTTTTCTATTATTTATTTTTTAGATTTTAAAGCTGTTATTTTATGTGATTTTTTGGATTTTTCAAACTATCATTTTATGTGATTTTTTAGATTTTGAAGCTATTTTTTTATGTGATTTTTTAAAGATTTTTCAACCTATCATTTTATGTGATTTTTTGGAATTTTCAAATTATCATTTTACCGGATTTTCCTATTATTTCAATGCGAATTATTCTGGCTTTTCTGTGGGGACTTTTTTTCCTTTTTTGGATTTTTTTTTTTTTGTGTAGGACAGGGATGCTTATTGATCTTGGTCTGCTTTTATTCTAGTACGGCTTCTCGAGCAAGTCGAACGACGATTGAAATGCCGTTTGAGAGTACGTGCATCGGTCGGGGGTGACAAAACAAAAACAAAAAAGAGGGGGGACCGGCTTTCCTATTTGGCCCGTACCCGGCCCGAGACCCGACCTAAGTGCCTGGTACAACTATTAGTTGCGCCAGGCCAATAGGGGCCTCAAAATAGCCTGGCGCAACTATTAGTTGTGCCAAGCCAGAAATGGGCACAATTTTGCCTGGCGCAACTAATAGTTGCGCCAGGCTTGGCTAGAGACCAATTTAAACAGCTCGGGCTCGAGCTGTGGGGTTTCATTTTAAAATTTTCTCTCCCCCTTTCTCTTAAAACCGAAAACCGACCCCTTTTAGGGTTCCTTTACATTGCATATACGCATGCTTCATCGCCGTTATTTGCTCACGCTAATCGATCGCCGTCTCGCGCTAGATCAAAGACCCCATTTCTTTCAAAAGGTAACCATTAAAACTCTCTTTCTTTTTTTGATTTTTCTCACTTTTCCTTGCAAATACGATCATGATCTTGTATTATTTGCCTAATGGATTATTTTTGATTGCGGATGTATTTATTAATGGTGTGTGGATGATCTCTTATGATCAATGCCTCCTTTTTTGTTATTTTATGGATTTATTGGTGCCTATTTTTTTGTTTTTGTTGGTTTTTGTTAAGGAATGGATGCATGTTGGTTTTCTTTATTTTATGGGCATAAAAGAAAGGACTCTTTGTTGGTTTTTTTTTTGAAAGAAAGTTTTTTTTTTGGCTTTTGATTTTTGGAGCATAAAGAAAGGACTCTTTGTTTGTTGTTCTTTTTGTAAACATAAAAGAGGGATTTTTTTTTGGTTTTGATTGATGATTTTTTCGAAGCATAAGGACCCCCTCTCTTTTTTTTTTATTATTTTTTTATTTTTGTAAACAAAGTAAAAGGATTTTTTTTGGTTTTGATTTTTTGAAGTATAAGGATTTTTTTTGTATCGTTTTTTTGAAGTATAAGGATTTTTTTTGTATTTTGTTTTGTAAACAAAGTACAAGGATTTTTTTTTTGTATTGTTTTTTCTTTAGAAGTATAAGGATTTTTTTTTTGGTATTTTTTTTTTTTGTAAACAAAGTAAAAGGATATTTTTTGGTATTGTTTTTTTTTTTTAGTAAACAAAGTAAAAGGATTTTTTTTTGTTTTGATTTTTTTATGATGATGATTTTTTTTAAAAAAGGAAATTTTTGTTGCATGTGCATCTTTATTTCCGAAAATAAATGGGGAAATGGTGAGGATTCTTTCCACCCCTTGATGCATAGTGTATCATGGTCCTTTGTCATTGACCTGACCGGATGTGATTATCTTTTTTTGCCCCAGTATGTTGGGCGATGATGAGCATATTCCTGAGGAGCGCTATGAGGAGGGGCCCGAGATAGTATATGGTCCACGGGGGGTGCAGTTCCTCTGGGTGGAGCGGAGAGCGGGCCCATGGCTCGTAATGCAGGGCAACGCTGTCTGAGTCGGCCTCCTACATCAACAGCACACCCATATTTCAAATTTTGGAATAGCGGGCAAGGTAAAAGAGGGGTTCAGTTCATTTCTTTTGTGCGGCTTTGCTTTGCTTCCATGATCTGATGCACATTTCTTTGGATGCAGGACCTGCCCAACATTGTATTCCGTGGGGGGTGGCTCGATTTTCAAGACTTCTACCTCTACATCCCTCTTATAGTTAAGCTCCTGTTGGCACAGGTGGGCTTTGGGGAGTTTCTGTCCTGCCCCGCTATGAGGGCCGATGCTGCCTAATTGAAGGCCTTGATCGAACAGTTTCACCCTGAGATGATGACCTTCCACATGCCATACGCTGAGATGCCCTTGACACCTATTGATTGGGCAATGATTACGGGCATTAGGATGGGGGGGATACTGATAGCTGACCTCGCAGTGCCGAGTAGGGAGGACATCATCCGACTGATTGGGGCCTATCCCCCTCGTGGGTAGACGCATGGTACCGAGGTCAAGATGACCTGGTGACCACCCTTTATACGCCTGACAAGTTAGTGGATTTGGGTCAGCCAGACAGGGTGCTCTATATCACGCCTGAGCGAGTGATTGTCCTGGTTCGCATCACTCTCCTGTTTCTGCTGGGCAAAACCCTTTTTACCAATGTGAGCAGGGGCTGAGTCAGCCTAGCATTACTGAGCGTGATAGACAACTGGGGTGACATCCATAGGTATGACTGGGGCAGAGTTGGGTAGGCATGGCTGATGTATAATGTGGCTCGGGTCACGATCGGGGATTCTAAGTCCGTTGTCGGCTGCTCTTTTTTGTTGTATAATGCTCTTCTTAGGTATGGGGGTATCATCATTTCCACCCTGGGCGCCCGCTTCTTCATTCAGATGTGCTCATGTATCATATCCTTAGCAACTAGAATCAGGCCCGACGCCATGACGTAGGCCTGAAGCACTTGGAGATGGGCTTGAGGTCTCAACTCGACCTGATGGTTCCTGAGCAGGTAAAGCCCCTTTTTTACCTTGTTTGTTTAGGCTCAGAAATACTCTTCTATTGACGTGCTACCTATTTGGCCACCTTTCGACTTGGACAAATTCTCCACGACCCGTACCATGCGTCCCCCTTTTGGGATCGGGCAGCCGTGGGCCAAGGTTTACTATTTGGGAGAGCGGGTCATGCACTAGTACCAGGGTTACTATGCCATACTTGTGGACCCTCCGGCGGACGATTGGAATCCTGTTGGCAGCATCGAGGAGCTCACAGCAGCTTTTCTCAACAATGGGCTCCCTATCCGTGCTCTCCATGTGCCCGGGGACTATCATGTTTGGTACGAGTGCCTGCCATATCAGTTATCTTGCCGCACTTTGTACCTAGCACCAATTTTCTTGCATTTGGTGGCCCACTCGGTCAGGTAATTCTTCTCAGCTTAGATTAGTTCCCCTTATGTTTTAATTCAGCCTTTGTTTTTTTTTTCTAAGCTGATCCTTATTTTGTTCACAGTTTGCTCAGAGAGATAACTCGGATGGCGAAGGCGGGACAGCTGCAGCTGACATGTCAGGGGGAGATCCTTTTGGTGCCAGCCCCTCTGGTGCGGGTCCCTCGGGCGAGGGTTCTTCTAGTGTTGGACCGTCGGGTACCTCCCAGGCAGATGCTCCGGGGGCTGACCGGACCATGGTCTATGGGACCTTCCGATGCCTGGATGATAGCTTCCTTTCGGGCCTCTGCGCTGATGTAGATAGACAAGCGCGGCTCTTTGCTGAAGTGGCCCGTGTCCCTCCTCCTGAGGTGGTCCCAGGGGTAAGTCCTCTGAAAACCCATCTCTTTCTAGTTTCGGTCCCCTTTTACACATGTTTTATGATTGCCTTGATAGCTCATATCATATCTTTCTGAAAGTAGGACTTTAACCTGGCCATGGAGTATGCGACGTATCATCGCCACATTGCGGAGCTCAGGGAGGTGGAGACGGTGAGTACCTTGTTGCTCTGCTTCTCCCGCTTGTTTTATTTATCATTTGCCCCTCAATTGGTCCTGATTTTTGATTTTGACTGTGCCTCGCAGCATGCACATGCGAAGGAGTCACGCTCCTTGTTTAGTAGGATTTTGCAGGCATGGTCCCGAGTGGGGGATATGCGAACTTTCCAGAGCTCCTCTTGTCATCGGAAGAAGTCAAAGGGCATGGGCAAGGAATAGGCTTTAGTTTCTGCTTTAAAACTCAGTACTCTTGGGATTGGATTTTGATTTTTTAGACAGTTTGGGATGGATGATGTGACACTTTGGATATATTTTTTTTGAAAATATTTTTAGTGCTTTTATCTTGATTGTATGCCATGGCTTCCCTGTATCGTATCTGTTTTTCTGCAGGACGTGTTTTTCGAATGCTCTCAGAGAGCGACTTTTTGGGTCGCATGCTTTGATGTAGGATCGATCCTGCACATAAACAAAGTAATTTCCAAACCGTTAGTGATCGGATGTGTATATATAGAAAAAAAAAGGGGTGAAAGTCTCCCCAATAAGGTCCCGAGATGGTTGAGGAGGGGGGATCTTTAGTCTGGCGCAACTATTAGTTGCGCTAGGCTAAAATCCTAGGGAATTTGTACTGGCGCAACTATTAGTTGCACCTAGCAAAAATGGGGACAAAATGCACTAGCGCAACTAATAGTTGCGCCAGGCTTAACCTGGGGGGCTGTGGGCCCTTATATACCCGAGCTAGCCAAAAAATCCTCCCTTTTCTATTTGACTTGGCCCCTTTGACCGATTCTTTTTGCTCTTGCTTTTCCAAGGCGGTTCCATCACCATATATCGATTTTTATCCTCTCAAAAGATCTTTGTACATCTATGGACCCGCTTTCCAACCCTCCCTTACATGGAGGGTCCGGAGCCAATTTACCCCCTTTCTTGGGCTTGGGGCCCAAATTTCTAACAACTTGGTTTGGGAGTTTGAATGAGAGTGAGCTCGCTGACTTGGAGCGCCTTGGTTGGAGCGGACCTTCCTAGTAGTTCGCTCTAGAGACCATGAGGGCATCACTCTCCTAGGATTGACTGGAAGCACCTTCTACTTCCCATTTCGGGTGTTGTGTCAGTTTGGCTGCTCTCAGTAGGTGCCTTGCGAGATTAAACCCTCTTTATGTGATTTGGTCTTTTCTAGGGGGTCCTCCGGAGACATAGATCAGATTATTGCTCTTTGGGAGACGCGTCAATTGACGCTGATGTGCGACATGGAGCAAGGAGATTTAGTTCAATCTTCTCCCGAGTACGAGGCCTAGCTATTGACTGAGCAACCCATTGCTGATGCTCTAGATTCAGCAGAGATCATTGACTTTGGAGGCCCCTGGCCAAAGAAAGAGACGGTACTCCGAGCCCGCATCGAGCTACTCGTGGACGAGAAGAGGGTCCTGCATGAACTTTTGTCACAAGAAAAAGTCAGGGCAGAGATAGCGGAGAGCGAGGTCCTTCGTCTGAAGGGATCATTGAATGTTGCCCTTGGAGCTGCTGATTCTTCTCGGAAGAGGTACAAAGGCTTGCATGGTCACTGGTTGACCAAGCAGAATGTCTGGAAGATGACTTTTGTGCCGAGATTAGCGCATTGAAGCGCGAGTTGGGCCGCTAATTCCTTCCTGCACACATAACTTTTTGCATAGATCAAATACACAGAAAAAGGGGCGTAAAAACAGATACATTTTTTGGTATACATATTTTCTTTATGTTTTTTTTTTTTGCTATTTTTATAAAGAAAGAAAGAAAGGAAGCTAGTCATCACACCGGTTATTTTTTGGGATGTCGTGTAAGTGGTGCATTTTGTAAAAGAAAGGCAGTTTATTATATACATCTGCATAGACTTTTCTGTCCTTTTATTTTATGCATTTTTTCCTCTCTTTTTTTTTTGGGTGTGGTGCCTTAATCACTGGGTGAAGCCTTGTGACCCTGGGTCCTTTTTTGAGCATGGTCGAACCCCTCTTCGAATGGTTGACTCTGAGAGAGTTTCAATAGTTTTACCAAGGCTGGAACGTCAATCCCTTTGGATTGAGTCAAACCCTTCTCCTAACTTTGAGTCATATGTTTGACAACGCAGTTTTACAAAAACAATTCTGGTCGGGACTTGATTTGAACTAGCATGAGTGGCCCAGAAAAGGGGGCAGAGAGAGTAACCGAGAGGGCTCTTCAAACATTAATCCTCTCAATCAGTGCAAACTTTTCTTTTCTTCCTCTTTTTTTATTTATTTTATTTATCTCCTTTTTTACCTGTAGTGCCCTTTCGGGTTTTCACCAGGTCCATGGGTTTAGCTCTCTTACCCCAAGCGCCCTTTCGGGTTTTCACCTGGTCTGCACAAGCTCGCTGTTTTTACCCGTAATGCCCTTTCGGGTTTTCACCATGTCCATCTTACTTTGAGCTTGTAATTTTATTTTATTTTATTTTATTTTTAAATTTCTTTTATTTCTTTCATCATTATTTTTTCAACAGCCACGACATAGACGTCGATTCCGTCATAGCCGGCTGGGCGGGGTTCTGGTATCGTCTCACAACTCAGCTTGTGTTGACTTAACAGATATTATGTTTGCTTGTGAACCTAAAAGAGGGTTTTATTCAGGGTGTAGCTTGGCCATGGGTTAGGTTAGGATTTGAAGGTATGCTGGGCTAAAAGGGTTTCCTTGATACGGCTTAGTTTTCTCAACATACTTTCTTCCTTGGGGGTTTTATTATACATGCCCCATGATTCTTCTATATATATATTTCTTTTTGCTCCACTTCAGGCAATCTCTTTTTGAGGTTTTGCTTTTCTGATTTTTTTAGATTTTGATGGTAACTTTACTTCTTCTTTTTTGTATATGTACACACATTTTATTTTTTTGGGGAGGGGTTTGTTTTTTTTTTTTTGAAAAAAAGAAAGGCCTAGGCTCAAATGGGATCGCAAGGGATATCATCATTTTTAGGGATGCTTTCTGGCTATTGTGCTTGAAATGATGGCCTCTTTTTAGTGATTCTTAAGCAGTCACACATCTGTTTCACCAATACTTACCTTATTGCAATAGACTACGAGTAACCGTCAGACGTATCCAGCATTGATGGGCTCAGGAAGATGATCTCTGTCCATGGTGGCGAGGCGAATGGCGTATCCCAATAGCACTTCTCGGATGACGTAAGGTCCTTCCTAGTTTGGCTTGAACTTTCCTCTCAAATCGGTGTGGAGGGATGGGAAGATCTTCTTCAGTACAGTGTCTCCTACCTTTAGATCTCGACTGCAGACACGTTTATTATAAGCGCGTGCGATTTGCCCCTGGTAAACTTGAGTGTGACACAAGTCTAGGAGTCTCTTCTTGTCCAATAAGTTCAATTGTTCGAAGCGGGATCTCTCTCACTCTACTTCGGGAAAGCCTAATTCCATAAGAATTCAGAGCGAGGGTACTTCAACCTCAACTGGTAGGACAGCCTCGGTTCCATATATAAGGGACAACAATGTTGCCCCTGTAGCGGTACAGATTGATGTTCTGTAGGCCCACAAAGCAAATGGCAACATTTCACTCCAATCTCGGTAAGTGACGACCATTTTCTCAAGGATGAGGATGACCATCTTGTTTGCAGCTTCCACGGCTCTGTTAGTTTGAGCCCGATAGGGTGACAAGCGATGGTGCTTGATATTGTATTGCTTGGGTACTCCAAATCAGCACATAATATTACTTTTGAGAAACTTCTCGACGTGACTAGATGTGATATTGGCATATGATGCCGCTTTTACCCACTTGGTAAAGTATTCAATGGCGACGAGGATGAATCGGTGTCCGTTTGATGCTTTCAGATTAATCATTTTGATGACGTCAAGGCCCCAGGTAACAAATGGCCAAGGAGTGGTCATGCAGTGAAGATCGATGGCATGAGCGTGTATCAGACTGGAGTGTTCTTGACACTTGTAGCATTTCTGAACATGTTTGCAGCAATCTGATTCCATAGTGGTCCAAAAGTATCCTTGTCATAAATTTTTCTTAGTAAGCATGTGATCACTGACATGGGCTCCGCATACTCCTTCATGGATCTCCTTCATGATATTGATCACTTCACTTTCAGTAAGGTACCTGAGTAAGATGTTATTGTAGGATCGCTTGTAAAGGCACTCCCCGCAAACAACGTAGCCTGCTGCTAGGCATTGAATGGTTCGTCGATCCACCTTGGATGTACCCTCAAGGAAAGTTAGTGTCTCGAGGAAATTCTTAATATCTGAGAACCAAGGTGGCTCATCATCAGGCTTTGTAGGTTCCTCAATCTATAGGCTAAGGTCAGATCACGTCTCTGCTCGATCATGATCGACTTCATCTCAACACCATACGAGATTTCTATCATTGACGCTAAAATGGCTAATGCGTCGGGAAAATGATTCCTTATCCAGGGGACATATGAGAATGTCACATCTTGAAAGCAAGCTATTAGATCCTCGAGGTGCTCATGGCAAGGGATCAGTTTCTCATCTTTTGTCTTCCAATCACCATTCGTCTGGCATATGATTAACTGTGAATCACCAAACACTCGAAGGTGAGTTATGTTCAGATCGAGAGCCGCCTGCAGACCAGCGGCACAAGGCTTGTACTCATCCATATTGTTAGTGCAAGGGAAGTTGAGCTTGATGGAAACTGGTATATGGGATCCTTTCGGCGAAATCAGAATGGCGCCAACTCCCTGACCCTCGACATTTGCTGCCCCGTCAAAGTGCATTACCCATGATTCTTCTGCTTCTTTAGTATCATCTTCCATCATGAAAAGGATGTCCTCATCGGGGAACTCAGTTCTCAAAGGTTCATAATCTGGCAAAGGATTATCGAAAAGATGATCGGCGAGTGCCTGCCCCTTGATCAACTTTTGAGTGATGTATGTGATGTCAAACTCAAATAACAAGAGCTACTAGTGTGCGGTCCGTCCAGTGTGGGCCAGCTTCTTGAACAGGTATTTCAATGGGTCCATTCCGGCTAAGAGTAGAATAGCCTGAGATAACAAGTAATGGCAGAGCCTCTGAGTGGCCCATACAAGGGCTAGGCATGCTTTCTCTAGATGAGAATAGCATGTCTCGTAATCGGTAAACTTCTTGCTGAGATAGTAAATGACCTGCTCTCTTCTTCCTGTCTTGTCATGCTAACCTAAGACACATCCCATCGAAACTTCCGTCGTGAAAAGGTACATCAGGAGTTGTCTCCCTGGCTCGAGTGGTACCAAAACAGGTGGATTAAAGAGGTAGTTTTTGATTTTATCAAATGCTGCCTGACAATCGTCGTTCCATTCGACAGGCGAGTTCTTCCTTAGAAACTTGAAGATCGGCGTGAAGATTGGAGTTAGCTGTGCAATGAACCGACTGATATATTATATTCTGCCCAAGAACCCTCTAACTTCCCTCTCAGTAAACGGTCGTGATAGCCTTAACCTTGATTGGGTTGACCTTGATCCCTCTCTGCTGACGATGAATCCTAGTAATTTTCCAAACATAGCACAAAAAGCGCACTTCTGTGGATTCAGACATAACCTGTACTTTCTTAGCCTCTCAAATAGTTTCTGAAGGTTTACTAAGTGATTGCCTCGCTCTGGTGACTTCGCTATCATATCATCGACATATACCTCAATTTGTCGGTGCATCATGTCGTGAAACAATGTGGTCATAGCTCTTTGGTATGTTGCGCCGGCATTTTTCAGTCCAAATGGCATGACTCGGTAGCAAAAGGTTCCCTAAGGAGTAATGAATGCAGTCTTTTCCCGATCGACCTCTGCTATCTCTATCTGGTTGTATCCTGAGAATCCATCCATAAATAAAAGCATCCCATGCTTAGCAGTGTTATCGACCAAGATGTCGATGTGTGGTAGTGGGAAATCGTCCTTTGGCCTTACCTTGTTCAAATTTCAAAAATCGATACACATGCGGATCTTTCCGTCCTTCTTCAGCATAGGCACAATATTGGCTAGCCACTGTGGGTATTAGGATACCATGAGAAACCCTGCATCATACTGCTTGATGACCTTGTCTTTGACTTTCAACATCCACTCGGGTCGGAGACGTCTCAGCTTCTGCTGAACTGGCTTCATATCAGGGTTGAGAGGCAACTCATTCTCAACCAAATCAGTGTCCAGACCAGGCATGTCCTCGTAGGACCAGGCAAAAACGTCTTGGTATGACCAAAGGAATTCGATCATGCTTTTCCTTTCTTTGGGAGACAGTGACATTCCGATCTTAGTTATTCTGGGAATCTCCTCAGTCCCTAAATTGATATCTTCTGTTTCTTTGATAATGGGGGTGGGGCCATGCTCAAATTTGGCAAACCGCTCAAGGAGCTCATTGGGGAGCTGCTCAAAGGGGACATCCTCATCGACTCGTAACACCTATCTCTTCTTGTATTTCTACAGGAACGGGGTCGATTTTACGTGGGACGGTTATTTTGATTAAGGCATCTTTTTATGGAATTTTAAATGATAATATTTTTGGACTTTTTATTTTTTCGATGTTTTTGGAATTTTGTATTTTTTCAATGTTTTTGAGATTTTTGTTTTCTTCAAAGACGGACCCTTGGCAGTGCGAGTTTGTGTATATTCAAGGTATTGCCTGCTGTAAATGTTGTAATTAGATCTAAAGCTCCTTTGGTTTCATTTGGTGCTCGATCAGATTTGTGTAGAGGAGTCTGTAGATCAGCTCACCCACTTAACTGGTAGACCTCTTGGATACCATCCGATCTCCCTAGATCTGATATCCCTGTAATTCCCTGAGTTTGCGACCTAGAAATTACAGCATCTGTAGTGGTTTTAATGCTCTGATTTATGCCTTTGCTTTGGAGGAAATCCCTAGGATGATATGTGACCATTAAAGTGGATAGATCATAACCTTAAGACTAGTCCATTCTCAGGATTCAATTGGATTCTTTAGCTGTAAATCTTTAGATCGGATAAAGTCTATAGGATGGTCTGTGACCATTAAAGTGGACAGATCATAGCCTTAAGACTAGTTAGATCATTTGATTTGGACTGGAGTATTCTACCTTGCTGCTGTGCTTGTAGCCAGTTGAGGGATTTGTGTGCTCTAAACCCCTGTGGCATGATTAACCTAGCCTGATTTCAGTAAGACCAATTTTCAAGCTACTCTTCTCCATTTTCTATTTTTAATTCCTTTCCGTTGCAAGATCTGGATTTCTAAACTCGATCCCAGCTAGTTTTTATTTTATTCTAGTATAGCTTAAGTGACAACCCTTTTTAAACCTCTCCCCTATCTTTGAGCTAATTTAGCATTAGTTAGGGTGCCAGATCCTTTACAGATCTGGAGATCTAACACATTTTAAACAAACCTCCCTGTGGACATTCCCCTACTTACCATCTTTTTTAAACTTGCTACAACATGCCCTGATTACTTGCAGGTTTGTGTAAGTGTGATCTGCCTAGATTTATGAGTGAATTTTAAACCCTCTTTGAAGGGAAGGCAGAAACACCAACAAGGGTCACCTTCTCCACTGGCTCATTTTTCTTGATCGCATATTTCCCAGCCTTGAGCAGGCATGTGATGAGTCTACTGAAGGGCAGACCACCTTCCTTTGCAAAAGCTTGCCTTTTCAGCACCTTGTCATTGATGTCCACCAATGCTTCAAAAATCAAGTTGGGTGCATTTACAAATTGCTCCTTTGAACAATAGAATAGGGCATCCACTAATGGGGCCCTCCGCTCTTGCAAATGGCCAGTGACATAGACATTTTCCCTCAAAATGGTGTCCATGAGTCTTAAGGTAGGAGGGAGGTCTCTTCTCATCAGAGATTAACCATCAGAGCCCACAATACCATTGGTGAGCTGCTTTGCCATTTCCCTAAAGGTAGCCCAAATAGGTGCTCCCTCAGCTTTGGTGGAGTCAAATTGATATGGGACTCCCAAAGCCATCCCAATATCGTTGCAGTCTACAATCAGCTACCAATCATCGATCAAAATCTCAAGTACATCCTCAGTCCCAGGCACCACCTTCTTGGTCAGGTTCTGATACCACAATTTCACCAGCCTGGGATAAACCATTTCTTTCAAAGGTGAAAGCAGGGGTAACAAACCTTCTTTCTTCAAATAGGTCAATGTCCCCTGGCACTCCCCAATGTTGGAAAAGTATGCCAGGTCAAAGTCTGTCTCAGGGACAAGACTCAACGTGTCCACAAATTCATTGGGGGTAGTTAACCCCACTGGAAGGGTGAGCACAGGTATTTCTGCAGCTGGAGCAGCTCTCTCTCAGGGCGTTTCTACCACAGACTCCTGAATTTCAACGGCTTTAGCTTTCTTAGTTTTATGGGCCTTCTTGGGTGTCTCTTTAGAGAGCTTCCTCTTGGTAGGTGGTTTAGTGAGAGGCTTTGCTTTCTTGGCAGATTTAGGGGTGGAAGCAGTTGGTTGCTGAAACAAGTCAGCGAGGGTTTCTTCAAAATCGGCCATTATTTCTTTCAAAAATGGAACAGTATGTAGGAAAACGCTGAATTAACTGCTAGGAAAGTGTCAGAGGGAAAGTAAGAAGACAACCTACCCGAGAATCCTAGGGTTTTTTTAGATGTCGCAATTTACAGCTCCAATTTCTCTAAAATTCGAGGCAAAATGCACCTCTGTGCAGACTAAATGTACTCACAAAATGGCAGATTGAACAGCTGAAGGTTTCTGTGGGATTTAATAGAGAGAAGGGGGAGGCGAAAAATGAGGAAGAGAGCTAGGGTTTGCAGATGGTACCAAATGGGGCGGAAATGACTTATCGATAGGTATTTAAAGGAAGAAATATGATTTTGATAGGATGAATAGGTTGGTTTCGATAGGTTGATGTGTCCTATCGAAAGCTTAACAGTCAAGGCTTTCAGAGTGGATGATTCGATAGGTTCACGATAGGTGGAATGGTATTTCTGATAGGTTTAAGTGGGACCTGACTCATCTTTTCGATAAGTTCCCGATAGGTATCCATAACTTATTGAAATCATTATTTTACCCCTATTGAGCTATCGAGAAGTTGGTTTCACCTGTCGATCAGCTCAGGGCCTATCGAAACCCTCAATTATCCTGTCGAAACTATATAGTGACTGAACGAAAAGTTCAATTGACCTATCGAAAGCTCCCAAAAACCACATAAACTGCATTTCCAGGCATTCTCAACTGTAGCACTCAGCAGGCTTTCCTGCTGTACTGCTCTATAGTTTGTTTCCCTGGTGGACAACTCTCATTATCTCAGGCCAGATTAAAATAATATATGATGGCATGTTTATTACAAAAAGAACATAAAGCACTTAGAACAACAGCAAAATATAGTACATATGGTACATACTGGACTTCAGGGGCTAATCCGGAGGATCTGAAAGGTCCACGGTCTCTGCATGGTCATCAATTTTGGTACCTTTTGTGGATCCTTTCCTTAGCATGTGTCCCTCCCCTGGGTGCAGTTTTCCATCTGTGAACCAAGCATTGCCCTACAACAACCGATGTGTATTTTCATGCATCACCTTCTCTTGTGCATTAATGGAAAAACAAGTCTCTTCAAGAGAGGGTTGATGGCCGGTGTTGTACACATTCAACTTAACCTTCATGTTTCCAAATGATACTTCTATGATTCAAGACCTGCATTATATGCAAGCATTGGCAGTGGCCAAAAAGGGCCTGCCTAGAATCACAGGTATGGAAGTGGCATACTTACTTGGTTCCATATCTAGTACCAAAAAGTTAGCAGGATAGAAGAATTTGTCAACTCCAACCAAAACATCTTCAATTAACCCCACAGGCTTCCTTTCAGATCTGTCAGCAAGCTGAAGAACCACATGTGTGGGCTTCAATTCTCCTAAGCCCAACTTCTCATATAGTGAATATGGAAACAAATTTACACAGGCTCCCAGATCTAATAAGGCTTTGCCAATGGTGTGATCCCCAATGATGCAGGGGATAGTGGGGGTTCCAGGGTCTTGTAGTTTGGTTGGGGTTGCAATAGATAGAATTTGTTTCACTTTCTCTGCTGAAAAGACCTTCTTGGATAGGTGTATCCTAGACTGTCTTTTATGGGTGCATATGCCCTTCAAAAACTTGGCATAGCCTGGGACTTGTTTAATTGCATCAAGTAAAGGCAAATTGATCTTTACTTGCTTGAAAGTCACCATCATTTCTTCGATTTTACCTTGCCTCTTATCGAAAGAGGAAGGTGCTTGCAGTGCCTTAGGAAATGGAAAATGTGGGATTGCTCTCTCATTTACAGCCTTAGCCAATGGGGCATCTTTCTTCTTGATTTTTTCCTTTTCTTGAGGATCCTCTTTATCCTCTTTATTCTCAGTTGGTTGCTCCTTTAGGTCCACCACTGGTGGCCCTTGTTGTGTTCTTACATAAATCACTTCTTTTTCTTCCTCCAAGCTCCTCACAGGCGCACAGCCCACTTGGTTGTCCACTAGCCTACCACTTCTCAATGTTGTAATAGATTTGGCTTCCTCATAGGTGGAGGAAACTTCACCCACTATAAACTATCTTCGTGGGTTCTCCTGTGGTTGGCTAGGCAGCCTTCCTCCCTCTCTCCTAGTCAAGGCATCAGACAGTTGACCAAGTTCGTCCTCCATCTTTTTTATGCTCTGGCTGTGAGAGTGCACAGTTTGAGGTAAGGAATTCAAATTCTGTAGTGAAGCCAAAACTTTTTCCTCAAAGGTGGAGGGGGGGTGCAGTTGTCGCATTGTGGAGCCATGTTGGGCCATGGGCTGTGCACGGGGCCTTGGAACATAACCTTGGTGATAGGACTGAGCATTTCTGTAGGGCATGGGCTGCTGGGGCTGCTGCTGCTGGCTTGGGTATGCATCTTGTCTCCACCTCAGGTTGGGGTGGTTCCTCCATTGATAGCCAGCAGCCGGCTGCTGCCCATAAGACTAAGTTGCAGCCACATGCTCTGTTACAAAATCAGGAAATTGACTAGCAGATGGGCATTCTTCAAGGGAATGAGCAGGGGACTGGCATATAGCACATCCCTCCTCCACTCTAGCATCCACAGGTGACTGCATTGTTCCCATAAGTCTATCAAATTTCAGTGCCAAGCTGTCCACTTTCCTTTCCAAATCACTTTGTATACTCACTTCATACAACTTCCCTCTTGAAGTATTTTCCTTCACCAACCTAGGAGGCTCTTGATCCCTAGCCAAGGTTTCCCTTTGCATAGAGTTCTCACTAATGATATCAAACAACTCCCAGGCCTCCTCAGCAGTTTTATGGAGGTAGGTGCCACCACAAGAAGCATCTACCATGCCTCTGCTTTTGGAATCAATCCCTTAATAAAAACTTTGGACAAGTTTCCATTCAGGGATATGATGGTGGGGACACTTCTTTGGGAGTTCCTTGAATCTCTCTCAAGCTTGGTGAAAATCCTCAGTTGAATCTTGGGCAAATGAGATGATACTCTTTCTCAACTGGCTGGTTTTTGACATAGGGAAGAATTTGGCCAAGAATTGACATTGGAGGTCACTCCAGGACTGAATGCTGTTGGGTGGAAGTATTGAAAACTAGGTCCTGGCTCTATCCTTTAATAAAAAAGGAAAGAGTCTCATCCTGGTGGCCTCCTCCCCCAAACCTGTGATGTTGAACGTATTGCATAGTCCCAGGAACTCATCAATGTGCTTGTAGGGATCCTCCTTAGTCAAGCCATGAAATGAGGGTAGCATCTAGATTATGAAAGATTTGATTTCATAGTTTCCTTGAGCAGCTGGAAATTGAATGCAGAAGGGGGAATTGTAAACCCCTGGTGCATTAAATTCTTTGAGGGTTCTCGGCTGCTGTTTCTCTCCCATTTCTATAGAGTCAATTGCAACAGATGTGGGTGGAGTTTGTCTGGATCTGAGAAGTCTTTCAACCTCTAGGTTTAGTGGAACAATCTGAGGATGGAGAGTTCTCCTACCAAACATACAACACTCAAAGTCTGAATGCAGAGTAAAACCTTAACACAACAAGTAGAAACAACACAAATGACTAACTAATCTAAAAATCAACAGATCGGAAAAATAACAGGGGAGTAGAGGGGTGCAAACTACAGAGCAGCCTCCAGCACAATGCTCCTCCCACACAGCAGCTTCAGATCTGATAAAATGCACACAAAAAATAACAAAACTTGCAAACACAGTTAGTAAAATCAAACAAACTACTACAGATCTATGGTCTAAACTAGATCAAAACTTAGATCTTCCAATTTCAAAATACACCTCCCCGACAACGGCGCTAAAAACTTGTTGGTGTTTCTGCCTTCCCTTCAAAAGGGTATAAAATTCACTCATAAATCTAGGCAGATCACACTTACACAGACCTGCAAGTAATCAGGGACTGTTGTAGCAAGTTTTAAAAAGATGGTAAGTAGGGGAATGTCCACAGGGAGGTTGGTTTAAAATGTGGTAGATCTCCAGATCTGTAAGGGATCTGGCACCCTAACTAATGCTAAATTAGCTAAAAGACAGGGGAGAGGTTTAAAAAGGGTTGTCACTTAAGCTATACTAGAATAAAATGAAAACGAGCTGGGATCGAGTTTAGAAATCCAGATGTTGCAGGGGAAAGGAATTAAAAATAGAAAATGGAGAAGAGTAGCTTGGAAATTGGTCTTACTAAAATCAGGCTAGGTTAATCATGCCACAGGGGTTGAGAGCACACAAATCCCTCGATTGGCTACAAGCACAGCAGTAGGGTAGAAGACTCCACTCCAAATCAAAGGATCTACTGGTCTTAAGGCTATGATCTGTCCACTTTAATGGTCACATACCATCCTATAGACTTTATCCGATCTAAAGATTTACAGTAGAAGAATCCAATTAAGACCTGAGAATGGACTAGTCTTAAGGCTATGATCTGTCCACTTTAATGGTCACAGATCATCCTAGGGATTTCCTCCAAAGCAAAGGCATAAATCTGACATAAAAACCACTACAGATACTATAATTTCTAGGTCACAAACTCAGGGAATTACAGGGATATCCGATCCAGGGAGATTAGATGGTATCCAAGAGGTCTACCAGTTAAGTGGGTGAGCTGATCTACAGACTCCTCTACACAAATCTGATCGAGCACCAAATGAAACCAAAGGAGCTTTAGATTTAATTACAACATTAAAAACAATATTTACATTGTAATCAAAATCACTCTACAAGGAAAATAATCTCAGATCAGTAGTCTGTGCAGCATTGATCCCAAAATAGCACTCTCAACCTTACCCAATTACAGATCTAACCTCTCTCATCGCTACTCCAAGGGAATTAGCCAACCATTGTTGAGCTAAAAGAGAGAAAATGGAATTTCTTTGCAAGCTCCAATCTCCAAAATTTTGGTTCAGATCTCGATCCCCTTTGCTTTCAATTGGGGATCTCTATATATAGCTTTCTCTCCTATTTTCCTACCAAAACTCCCTTCTCGAAGGTCCTCAAAGTTTGTTAGGGTTCTATTAGAGCACGTGGGTCGATTAGGGTTTCCTAGGGCACCTCCTAGAATTGTCATGTCGGTCACCAAGTGCCTCGAGTTGCGTGTAGTAGGTCACCAAGTTGTAGCGTGTGCATAGTTGATTTTCTGAGAAGTTTTGTACACGATTTTGACAAGTTGGGGAAGCTTCCGACAGGTTCAAGTAGAGATTTTTAGTCCTTTCACTAGGTTCTCCAATCTCTTTGATAAGTTCCAATAGGACGAGCCTTGAGGCTTCAGCATTCACTGCGCTTTATCTGGAGCATTCGACAGGCTGGAGGAGCATTTCGATAGGTTGGATGACTGTTTTGACAGGTTTTAGCTTTACATGCCATCACTTCGATAGGATGGCCCTCACTCGTATCGAAAGGCTCAAGTATCCTTTGATAGGTGCTGTTCCAGCATCTCCATTTCGATAGGTCCAGGTGGTCCTCCGATAGGTTCAAGAAACCTTCCGATAGGTTCCCTTTTCTCCTTAGACAGTTTTTGACAGGATGAACTCTATCTTTCTTTTAGCTGTTTGATAGGTCCTTGGCTCCTATCAAATTCCATAATCCTCACGAATCCTTCTTTTCTCTACCTTTAGATCCTATCGAAGCCTCACTAACTGCATGAATTCCTCTAGTTTAACTCTCAGCTCCTATCGAAGTCTTCAGATGACCTCCCGATAGGATGTTTTCAGCCTGTTTTCACTTCCTATGCCTTGCTCTGCTGTGGCCACACACTCCAAGGGCCCAATGGTGTGCGACCCTCTAATGTGCTATTGCTGGGTCTGTACTATGCTGTGAGATGACTTCTTTGTGGGCATTCTTAAGTGTTTTTCTGCATTGTTTTCATCTTTTATTGCTATTTACAAAATAAATTCAACAGAGGTTTATTAGTGTCCTCACAGGTTTATCAAAGGTCAGGTTAAAGGGTGAAAAGTGGTATTTTTCACCACTTAATACCTGCTTAGGGCTTATTTAACTTTTTATAGGTTGTTTTTTTTTGGGAAATAGGTGCCAAATTTTAGGTCACTCTCTGCTTCTCGGGTTTGGGGAAAAGATGCCCAGTTGCGTACCTGAGAGGCCGCTTCTTTACCTGATTGGATGGAGGGTGCTAACTGATATGGCCTATTAGAGTAAGCCTCCATCATGTTGATCCCCATTTCGTCTAAGATGATACCCTCAAATGTTAACATAGTTTTATGGTGATTCACCACAGGGAGAGTTTGTTCAGGTACTGGCCGTCATTCCTCGAAGAGGGATAACGCGACCAAGTCTATCTCTAGGCTTCGAAGGGTGATGTAGGGATTGGTGGGATGGATTGGGGCTATGGGTTTGTGAAGGGTCAAATGGGTTACCCCATTTCGATCGATCTTTATGACCCCAGCACCGACAAAGGATTCCCTGATGTGCGGCCTAGGGCGAGGTTTCACTTCTATGCTGATTCCTTGAGCTCTTGCAGCTGCAGTGACCCTAACTTTCTCTTTAGCCTCTCAAACCTCTTCCTCCGTGGGCTTGTAACCTAACCCGAATTGGACCTTCTGCCCCTTGGAGATAACTGGCTCTTTCCTTCCTTGTAATCTGAGTCCTAGACCCCTTCCTTTCTGATAGCCCCACTTTTGGAGCATAGCCACTGCTGCTACCATTCTGCCTCTACTTTTAGGAATGATGCCCTCCATGGGCTCCAGGAGTATTGCCAACACCTCATATTTGAAGCTGTGGAGGTCGACATCCTCAGCGGTGCGCGGTATATCCAGCATATTGGGCTTCTCAACGCTATTAGCGGCCTTCTCTTTCTCACTATGCCCCTCGCCGATGATTATGATAATCTTGTGCCCAGATGTAAATTTGAGTTTCTGGTACAATGTTGAAGGTATGGCTCCGACCTCGTGCAGCCATGGGCGCCCTAAAAACATATTAAATGAGGATTTGATGTCCATTACTTGAAACAAGATGAAAAAGGTCATTGGCCCTATCAATAGTTCAAGATCAACTTCTCCCAGTATTTCTCTCCTGGTATTGTCAAAACCTCTAGTGCTGGTTCTCGTGGGCCTCAACATGCATGGATCGACCCTGATCTTGGTGGCAGTTCTTAATGGGCATATATTCAATGTGAACCCATTATCAATTAGAACCAAGGGGATAATAATATTTCCTAACTCAACGATTATACTGAAGGATTTCGAGTGGCTACCTCCTTCCTCTGGTAAGTCAGCGCCAGAAAATGAAATGGCATTAGGAGCCATCACTTGACCAATTATCTGCCGGACTTCGTCTGGGCTAACTTAGAGCGACACATGTGCATTTTTCAACGCCCCCATTCATGCTTGGAAATGGAGTGGGGGCATCATTAACAGATCCCACACAGTGATATGGGCAGGCATTCTCCTTAGCTGAGTCTCTAGTTTGCTATCCTTCTTCCCCTCTGGTTGGGCTTGTGCTGCTACTGGTGCTTCTGGCTACTTTGATATCCTCCCAGACTGCGTGACGAAGTCCACTGCTACTGTCGGTATTGACATCTGTTTGCTCGTAGCTTAGCGAGACCTGATGAGGATCATAGGTTGGTCCCGAGAGCTAGAAAAGTATGGCTGTCAATACTTGATGGGTATGTACAGGTGGCTCTGGAGGTGTGGGCAACACTTGGTTTATTTCGGTGGTGGCAGGTCGGGTGGCTAGATTAGGCCAAATGGGGGTGGTGAAGCTTGAGGGTGGTGGTACCGGGAGAAAAGGGGTAAAGGTAGGCCATTGGTGGTTGATGGGTGGTGGAGGATTGGGGGTTTGATGGGCCATGGGGTAATTAATGGGAGTGGTAGATCTTACAGGTGGTTGAACTGGGGGTAATGGGGTGGGCATAGGCCATTGATAATTTATTGGCGATGGAGGATTGGGGGCCTACTGGTTCATTGGGTAGTTGATGGGGGTGGTGGTGTATGATTGATATGCATTTATGTGTACATAATTGTCAGGTGTGGGTGATGGAAAGTATGCCCTGAGATCTAAGGGCTCGACTTGTGGTGCGGGGCTAGAAAAATAATCAGATAAATTTAGGGGTTCAATCACCCCAACATTCCTTTCTTATTATTCCTTGGCAATGGTGCCACATAACTCTCCCGATCATTGATGTAATCGGACGGATCAAATTCAAATTCCTCCTCACTTTCTATTGCCCCGATGGTGGGTCTGGGACCT
The DNA here is from genome assembly GCA_021018995.1 of Chloranthus sessilifolius. Lineage (NCBI taxonomy): Eukaryota > Viridiplantae > Streptophyta > Magnoliopsida > Chloranthales > Chloranthaceae > Chloranthus > Chloranthus sessilifolius. The sequence goes on along the minus strand of CM037590.1, from coordinate 83,661,498 downwards.
GCTCCTCTGGTAGGATGTGGGGGTAATGGGACTTGATGGATGTTTGCGTGGTGGTTTACTTGAGAAGGTGCTGGTGGAATTATTTTCCTGGCATCAATCAAATTTTGGATTGCGTGCTTCAATGGGAAGCAGCGATCAGTCGGATGACTTCGACCCTGATGGAAATTACAGTGGGTACTTGGGTCATAGTTCCTTGGGATCGGGTGAGGAGGAGGTTGCGACTGACGAACAGTGACTAATCCCTTTTCTACTAACAAGGGTGAAAGTACAATCAAAGATTACCTCAGAGGCATAAAAACTCGATCATAGCAGGCTCTCCTCTGCTCCGGAGTCATTTACATTTCTTGCCCATTCCCTATTCTCTGCATCTACTCAGTTCTAACTGGTGCTAGCGGGGCTGCCTGAAATTGAAACAGGGTGGTATTATTATTGGGCCTGTTATTGGCAATGTTCTAAATATCGGCCCCTATTCTCTTCTCATTCCTTTGTTCTGAAAACCTCCTAACCCCACTGGCTCCACTCGGTATGTTCTTATTCAGACGGCCTTCCCTGATGGCATCCTCACATCGACTAACATTTTTTACCAGATCAGCAAAGCTGGATTGCTGCTGGTACACCAAAAAGTCTGATATCACTGGTAGAGTATTTTTTGAGATCATCTCTATCTGCTCATCATCAGGTATTCTATTTCTGACTTGAGCTGCCAGTGCCCTCTAATGTCCCAGATAGTCGCTGAAGGTCTCATTCGAGTTCTGCCTCAAGCGAGCCATGTCCGACTTATGCAGCTCAATGTCTATATTGTAGATATATTATTCTTGAAAGAGGTGCGTCAAGTCCTTCCATGTTTTCATCATGGATGGTTCCAAATATATGAATCATCTCAAAGCCGGACCGGTCAAGCTCTTCTGAAAGTCTTTTATTAGTAGTCTTTCATCCCCTCCATATTGGCACATGTCCCCACAGTAGGACTTCAGGTGTGCAATAGGATTGTCGGTGCCGTTATATTTGTCGAAGGCCAGCATTTTAAATTTGGAGGGCAAGGGGACCTCAGCGAAAAAACACAAATCTGTGACGTTTGTGGCGTGGATTTCGGCACCACCCATTTTCATTAATTGCTTTTGAATTTTATCCAACTGTTTTTTCAGCTGCTCTGACTCTTTCGATACAGGGGCTGCTTTCTCGGCCGTTGGCTGGACTTCACTCTGGGCCACCAAGGGGTGGGCAATAATGGGAGGAGGGTTAAGGCTGGTCAATGCCCTAGCATAGGCTTCACTATTCCTAAAATCGTCCTCTTCATACTGTTGGTCGGCATAGTGTGCAGTGAGGGCAGGATTCTCTTGTTGGTGTTGCATTGGTTGGATGGGAATGACATGAGTGGGAGTTGGGTGAGCCCATTGGGGGTGAGGAAAGGTTTGTTGGGTGATGGGATAAATGGAAGTTTGGTTTTGGGGTGGGGCCTGATGGGGCCATTGGATATGGGGGAAGGTTTGGAGATGGCCTTGGGGTGTGGGGCCATGAGAAAATTGGGTTTGGGGTATGGCATGGGTTTGACCCCGCTGTGAAGGTTGGGTGAAATGTTGGGGGTATTGTGGAAGGTATGAGTGTGGGGTTTGGGCTTGGTCCATGAAGCCTTGGTCATTTTGGGCCATGGGCCCTTGATAGGTTTGGGCCAGTGGGCCTTGGTGGGTTTGGGCCATGGGCCCTTGGTGGGTCTAGGCCATGGGCCGATGATGGGTCTAGGCCATGGGCCCTTGATGGGTATGGGCCATGGGTAGGTTTGGGTGGTAGGGTATTGGGCCATTGGGCCCTGGAAAAAGGGGGTTTGGGCCAATGGGCCTTGGGGCATGTGGGAGGTTGGAGATTGGGCCATTGGGCCTTGGGGTGTAAGTGCAGTGGGAGGTTGGGCCATGGGGCCTTAGGGCAAGTGGGTAGTGGGGGTTTGGATGGTGTGAATTATGGGAGGTTGATGGGGGTCATGGGGGAGTGAATCATGGAGGTTGGCTAAGGTTTGGGATGGGTTCAAGGATGTGGGGTGTGGAGGAGAGGTATTTTGGGAAGCCTTCCATGAGGAGTAGGCTTGAAACATCTCCTCCATCATGGTCATGGAGGGAGGATCAGATGTGGGTGGTGGATTTAAGGGATGATTGGGTATGGATGGGATGGATGTGGAAGGAAAATTGGGCATGGCCCTAGTATAATTTGGCATGACCATGATATGTGAGGGGGTATGAGGTGGATTGGAGAGTTGAGGTGGGGTAAATGATGGGAAAGGATTAGGGATGTTTAGGGATGATGATGGTGGGGTGTGGATGTTTGGGAAAAACAAGGCATGGCCCCGATAAAAATGGGCATGACCTGAGTAGATGGGGGGATTTGTGGGGGGTTGGATAGGGCGGATGTAGTGTATGTGAATATGGGTGGATTGGGCCTATAGGGGGAAGATGGGAAATGGGGCATGGATGTGGATTGGGAGAATGGGTTTGGGTTCGTCATGGATATGGGTGGGAAATGTGATGGATTTGGTATGGACATGGTTTGAGCAAAAGATGGGGAGTTGGGGGTTGGACTTTGGATGTTTTGGGAGGTAGTGGTGGGGAAAATGGGGGCGCCAAATGGGCCGGTAACGGCAAAGGGTGATTGGGTGAGGCGGATGGTGGAAAAAACTTCTCCCGAATGGGAGTGGGTTGGAGAATGTGGTGGGGATGAGTCGGGATTGGCGTAAGCCGAGTCTACTACCCACGACATTCTACGGGAACGGGTTGGGTAAGGGTGCCTTGGATAAGGCCAAAAAATCCTCCTCCTTTTTCCCCTACAGGATGATGGAGGGCAAGATGATGTCGTCGTGTCGGCACCACAAGAACTCTATTTTTTTAGGTTTTTTGATTTTTAATTAATTAATTTTTCTGGAAAGACCTTTTTTGTAAAATAAAGGTTCTGAGGCCTTAAAATTCCCTTCTCGAGTGGCCTTCGTACCCTGATTTGAGACCCGCGGCGACGATTTTGATGCACTTCAGAAGAATTGAAAGAGGACCTTCGATCTATTGAAGGCACAAAAATCGAGGCAAACAACCCTATCCCCCAGGATGAGCCAAAAAGAAGTTGCCTTCTTTTGACCGGCAGGGGCGTATTGGGTGTCAGAGATAGCGGGGCCCAAATAAAGGCACTAAGCACACTGACCGAGAGACTCGGGAGGTGAAAAGAGCCTCAGATTTTGGGCTGCTACTGTCAAGGCAAACTTGGCGCAACTAATACATGCGCAAAGGTTGCAGGGGCCCTTTTTTACACTGGCGCAACTATTAGTTGTGCCAGTTATAAATTCCCAATTTTATACTGGTGCAACTAATACTTGCACCAGGCAAAAATGGTGCTCCAGATTCTAAAACAACAGGGAATAACAGCCTGAAGATGGGTCTGTTTTGGGTTTCTGTGGAAGTTGGGCTTCCGAGAACTACTTGACTTTATATGATCGATTCTCTCCTCACCGAATCCTAAAGGTTTGAGTCTGGTATAACTCGCTAGCGCGCTCCCCAAGGGTTTTAAGCTTTGAAATGGGAACCCAGCTGATATACCTCTGACGTAAGCGCTTTCTCAGATACTAGGTGGGCTGGGACTTTTCTGGATCATCACCACTAGGGGCTGCCCCATACTAAGACCTGGGTGGTTGTATGTGTGCCTAAACCCAGCCCTTTTAAAATCTATCCCGTAAAAGCAAATTAATTAAGCTCCCTAACTTGGTTCAATTTTAATTTTCTTTCAAAACTTTTTTTTTTATGGAAGTTTTCTTTAGTTCAAAGTCCGAGGGTGATGATCTCGTGCCGCCATTACGGCCGGCGTCCACTGTTGAGATATGAGTGTGCAAGTAGGCCCGCCAATCGGCTAAGGCACTTTAAATGACAGAAATTTAAAGGGAATTGAAAGACAATACACAAGTAGGCCCGCCAATCAGCTAAGGCACCAAAAATGATAGAAAAGTAAAGAAAATTAAAGGATAATGCGCATGTAGGCCCACCAATCAGCTAAGGCACATAAACGATGGAAAAGTAGGGGTGAGTAAAATAAAAAATAATACACAAAAAAATAGTAAAAATATTAGTCAAATCAAACAATAAATAGCCAAATTTCAAGGGGAAGCTCTACAAGCTATCCCCAGCAGAGTCGCCATCTGTGCAACCGTGGGATTTTTGACGATCCCACCACGATGATGCGCTCTCTAACGAAAATATAGAGTCGCCACCCGGAGCTTTCAGTGTCCCGAGAAACCTAGTTCCTTTTTATGAACACCGAAGTGCTAAAAATATGACTCTGATTCTGGTCCACACCAAAGACTCTTGGGTAGGGGCTTCGGTTATCGATCGGGAAGGTGTTAGACACTCGATCAACCCGCTTAACGCGGTCTCTACTTATGGCCAAAACAAAAATAAAGTAAAAGAGAGAAAAATAGCTTCCTCTTGCCCAAATGGGCTTCCAATCCTATTTGTGCCCCTCCGTTCCTTCCTAAAATTCGGTGGTGTAACGGCACAAATGGGGGGATGGGAAACGCCAAAAAGAGATAGGAGAAGAAAGGGGAGAGCCGGAGCCCTCGGGCACTTCTAGCATCGTAGGAGAGCCTTGCGTGGCTTGCTTTGATGAGATCTTGAAGGCTTTGTATGGTATGGAATAGGGTTCTAACTCTAAAGACTTGAAGCTAAGAGGTAGAGAAGGGAGGCTAGGGGATCACACACACCTAGCCTAAGGGTTTTGGATGCAAGAACAAGCTTGAAATGAGATTGAGAGATTTTGGAATTTAGGTAAAAATGGTGCACAAAAGGGAGGAAGAACTTCTTACTTTGAGCTCTTTCTCTCTTAAGCAAATTTCTCAACTCCTAAACCAAGGGGCGGGGGTCTCTATTTATAGGAAATGGGTTGGTTAGGAGGGTGTTTAGATGCTAATCAAGATTATGAATTAGGTAATCTAACATCTAAGGTTTTCTAGGGTTCTTGGAGTCTTAAAATGTGGGAGAAGGTCCTCCAATGGTGGATGATAGGGTGAGGCTTTAGGCCACTTAATGGGTTACAAATAGGGTGTAGAAGGGTGCAACAGAACTATCAAAATACACCCCAAAGGTCAAGGTGGTCAACAAGTCAAACCCCAATCACAAATTTTTGGGCAAAAAGACAGGGTTACTATTCATATGCCTGGTGCAACTAATAGTTGCGCCAGGCAAATGTATAGTAAAACAGTGTTGAACAGTGCCTTGGAACTTGCCTCGCGAGGGTAGGGTCGACTTTAATACTGGCACAACTATTAGTTGTGCCAGGCTTAAATTCTGGGAAAATGGCCTGGCGTAACTAATAGTTGCACCAGGCAAAAGTATAACTGGTACAACCCATTTCTGGGAAGAAATGGCCTGGCGCAACTATAAGTTGCGCCAAATCCCAAGGGGGCCCACTTGAAATTACTCCTTTGCCCTCCAGGTTTGAACCGCCATATATTTCGATGTATAACTTCGATTGGGGTGATTCTTAGACTGTTGAAAAGCTGGCGACTTCTACTTTGCAATGGTATAAGATTTGATTATAGTAGAAGGCCGTAGCTAGTTCCGGTGTACCACTCCTTTTCCAAGGCTCAGAAGGTTAGGTTTAGGTTCAGAACGGATTCTAAGGGTTAGGATTGATTTCTAAAAGTTTGGGGCAAGTTCCTAGGGGATCTAGGGTGATTCCTAAGGGTTCCATACATGCCATCAAAAGCTCGAGAATGCGCCTCTCTCGAAATGTGCTTCGATAAGGCCTTGGGTAAAATCTGGGTGTCTACAGTGGTGTATGTTTGGAAGAAGAACTCTCGACCCTGAGATTTTACCATGAAATCTTGAAGTTGAGAGGATTCTTAGGTTTTGACAAGTTACACATACACCTGCTGAATCAGAGACTACTGAAATGGGTGAGCAACGTAGATTGTTGAGAGAATATTATGCACCTAGTGCATATAATTCTCCTTCCTGTATACAATTTCTTGCTGTGGAGGAAAATTATGAGATCAAGTCTTCAACAATTCAGATGTTACATTCTTTGCATGGGTTGAGTAAAGAGGACCCATACAAATATGTTGATGAATTTCTTGCTTTGTTTACTACTTTTAATATTGTTGGTTTGGGGGAGGAAGCCAACAAGCTTAGACTCTTTCCTTTTTCATTAAAGGACAAAGCTAGGGCCTGATTGTCTATGCTCTCAGCCAACAGTATTACCTCTTGGAATGACCTGCAATGTAAATTCTTGGCTAAGTTCTTTCCCATGTCTAGAACAAGTCAGTTGAGAAAAAGTATCATATCATTTTCTCAACTGAAAGCTTCTACGAGGCTTGGGAAAGATTTAGAGAGCTGTTAAGGCAATGCCCCCATCACCAAATTCCTCAATAGCAACTTGTACAAAGTTTCTATCAAGGAATTGATCCAAAAAGTAGAAATATGGTGGATGCCTCTTATGGAGGTACTTACCTTCATAAAATAGCTGATGAAGCCTAGGAGTTGTTTAAGGTTATTGGAGAGAATTCAATGCAGCAGGAAACCTTGTGTAGGGAAATTGAGTCTCCAACTAAATTGATGAAAGAGAACACAATAAGAGGAAAAATATATGAAGTCAGTGGTTATAATGATTTAGAGAGATCGGTATATAGTTTGACTCAGAAGTTTGATAAGTTGATGGGAGCAATGCAGTCTCTAATGGCTGCCAAAGTGGAAGAGGCATGTCTGATATGCCAGTCTCCCACTCACTCCCTTGAAGAATGTCCCTCTGCTGCATAATTTCTAGATCTAGTTATGGAGCATGCTAATGCTGCTCAGTCCTTTGGACAGCAGCCAGCTATTAGTTATCCATGGAGAAACCACTCCAACCTGAGGTGGAGGTAGGACAATTTCCAAAACCACCAACAGTAGCAGCCAATGCCCTATAGAACTGTCCAGCCTTACCAGCAGAATTTCTTCCCAAGGCCCTAATATCTATAGCCTATGGCCCAACAAATGATGCAACCTGTGCATCAAAATGCACCAGCCCTAGCACCCCCTAGAATACCCTCATTTGAAGAGCAGGTTCTAGTTTCATTGAAGAACCTAAGCACTTTGTCTCAAACAGTTAACTCCCATAGTCAAAGTATTAAGAAGATAGAGGACCACCTTGGTCAGCTATCTAGTACTTTGACTAGGAGAGAAGAGGGGAGATTGCCTAGTCAGCCTATGAATAATTCAAAAGGGTAGTATATGGTGGGTGGGTCTTCTTCATCACATGAAGAATCTAAATCCATCACCACTTTGAGAAGTGAGAGGCTAGTTGACAACAAGGTTGGTGTTGAGCCTGATCAGAGTGTAGAAAAAGAGAGAACAACCCATCATGATATGCAGCAGGAGCAACATATAAGAAATAAGGGGGGTGTGGATGAACCCCAACGGAAAAATAAAAACAAAAATAAGAAAAAAAATTGATGAGATTGCTAAGGCAGCAAATCAGAGATCAGTCCCTCATTTACCATTTCCCAATTCACTTCAAGCACCTTCTCTGTTTGATAAGGGGAATGCTAAAGTTGAGGAAATGATGGAAACATTTAAATAAGTGAAGGTCAACTTGCCTTTACTTGATGCAATCAAGCAAGTGCCAGCCTATGCAAAGTTTTTGAAAGATTTATACACACACAAAAGATAATCTAGGATACACCTATCCAAGGTCTTTTCTACTGAGAAAGTGAACCAAGTTTTATTCATTGCAATCCCAACAAAACTCCAAGACCCTGGAGTTCCCACAATCCCTTGTATCATGGGGATCACACCATTGAAAAAGCCTTATTAGATCTGAGGGCCAGCGTGAATCTACTTCTATATCCAATATATGAGAAGTTAGATTTGGGGGAATTGAAGCCCACACATATGGTATTACAGCTGGCTGACAGATCTGAAAGGAGGCCAGTGGGAATTATTGAAGATGTGTTAGTTAGGGTTGATAAGTTCTTTTATGTAGCAGATTTTTTGGTTCTTGACATGGAACCAAGCAAGTGCACTACCTCCATTCCTGTAATTTTGAGCAGGCCATTCTTGGCCACTACCAATGCTTGTATACAATGTAGATCAGGTATAATAGAGGTATCTTTTGGTAATATGAAAGTAAAATTGAATGTCCACAATGCAGCAAATCAGCCTCCCTTGGATATTGAGGACTATTTTATGATTGATCTGCTGGATGAGCTTGTGGAAGAAACTTTACCCAAGTTGCTGCATTGTGATGGCATGTTTGATGCTTTTGAAAATGTTTAGAGTGAAACTGTGGAAGAGAAGGCCCCCACACCTGTGATTCAAGAGGTAAAAACCTTAAATTTTGAAGTGGGGCCAGTAAAGTATCCTCCTTGGAAACCAACTGTGTTGCCTCTTCCACCACCTTCTAAGGCACCTTTACTGCCTTCACTCATAAGCCCACCTGATGTGGAGCTGAAACAACTCCCCAAGTCTTTGAAGTATGCATTTTTGGGTGCAAATCAGGAGTTATTAGTGATAATTCCTTCTTCCCTCACTGAGGAGCAGGAAGAAGAACTATTGTGTGTGTTGAAAAGGCATAAGATTGCAATAGGTTGGACTATTGCTGATCTGGGAGGAATTAATCCTGTAATTTGCATGCATAAGATCTACCTGGAAGAGGGTTACAAATCCTCTAGGGAGATGCAGAGGAAGCTAAACCGTCATATGCAAGAGGTAGTGATGAAGGAGGTGGTTAAATTGGTAGATGCAAGAGTCATCTATCCCATTTCAGATTTTAAATGGGTGACACCTACTCAGGTGGTACCTAAAAAATTTGAAATCACTGTGGTTAAATTAGATTTTGGTGAGCTAATTCCAACCAGGGAGACCACTGGTTGGAGGGTGTGCATTGATTATAGAAAGCTCAATTCAAAAATAAGAAAAGACCATTTTTCTTTGCCCTTCATAGACCAGATTTTGGATAAGTTGGCAGGCAAAGCTTTTTATTGCTTTCTTGATGGATACATTGGGTATAACCAGATTCCTATGTGTCCACAAGACAAGGAGAAAAGAACTTTCACATGTCTATTTGGCACCTTTGCTTATAGGAGGACGCCATTTGGACTGTGCAATGCCCCTGCAACTTTCCAAAGGTGTATGTATGCCATCTTCTCGGATATGATTGACCAATTTTTAGAGATATTCATGGATGATTTTTCTGCCTTTGGGGATAATTTTAGGCAGTGCCTACATCACCTCAGCCTAGTGCTACAGAGATGTGAAGAGACCAACTTGGTCTAAAATTGGGAAAAGAGTCATTTTATGGTCAACCAAGGCATTGTCCTTAGTCATGTTATTTCTCACAGAGGCATAGAGGTTGACCAGGCTAAAAATGATTTGATTACACATCTGCCCCCACCTAAAACTGTCAAGCAGGTCAAATACTTTTTGGGGCATGCTGGTTTTTACAGGAGGTTCATTAAAGATTTCAGTAAAATTTCAAAACCTCTTTGTCACCTGCTGTGTCAAGAGGTTCCTTTTGTGTTCAATGATGAATGTCTCACTGCTTTCAAGTTTTTTAAAATATGTTTAACCTTGGCACCTACTTTTCAAGCCCCTGATTATTCTCTGCCCTTTGAGCTGATGTGTGATGCATTAGATTTTGCAATTGGTGCAGTTTTGGGGCAAAGAAAGGACAAGTTAACTTGTGTGGTTGCTTATGCAAGTTAGACAATGATTGATGCTTAGTTAAACTACACCACAACCGAGAAGAAACTATTAGCTATTGTCTTTGCTTTGGAGAAGTTCAGATCTTATGTGTTAGGATCTAAGATTGTGGTGTTCACAGACCATTCAACCCTAAAATACCTTTTGTCTAAAAAGAAAGCTAAACTAAGATTAATCAGATGAATCCTCCTATTACAGGAGTTTGATCTTGAGATTAAAGACAAAAAATGGGTTAAAAATATGGTTGCAGACCACTTGTCTAGGATCCTAGCTGCTGAGTTTGATGGATTGCCTGTCAATGATTCATTTTCAAATGAGCAACATTTTACTATCAACATGAGTGTACCTTAGTTTGCAAACATAGTTAATTATCTGGCAGGTTGTAGGATTCCCCACATTGGAATAAAATGGATAAGGATCTATTTTTCTCTCATATCAGATATTATGTGGGAGGATTGATACCTCTACAAGAATTGTACAGACCAGGTTGTGAGAAGGTGTGTACCTAAAAATGAATTCCACATCATACTAATAATGTATCATGAATAGGCTTGTGTAGGCCATTTTAGTGAAAACAAGACTGCTATAAAAGTACTTCAAAGTGGATTCTATTGGGCTACTATATTCAAAGATGCATTGCAGCACTACAGAGCCTGTGAAAAATGCCAGAAAATGGGAAGTATTTCTAAAAGAAATTCTATGCCTTTACAGTTCATTCTTGTAGTTGAATTATTTGACATTTTGGGATTGACTTCATGGGTCCTTTCCCTCCTTATGGGTATAATTTTATTCTTGTGGCTGTGGACTATATGTCTAAGTGGGTTGAAGCCATAGCCACCAGAACCAATGATCACAAAGTTGTCATCAAGTTCTTGAAAGACAACATTTTCTCTAGGTTTGGTTCCCCTAGAGTTATCATTAGTGATGGGGAAGCTATTTTTGCATTAGGCATTTTAAAAATCGGTTCAAAAAATACTCTGTTACACACAGAGTTGCCACTCCATACCATCCACAGACCAGTGGGCAGGTGAAAATTTCTAACAGAGAAATTAAGCACATTCTAGAGAAAATTATGAGAGCTGATAGGAAGGACTGGTCCCTGAAGTTGACTGATGCTCTTTGGGCTTATAGGACTACCTGTAAGACCCCAGTAAGGATGTCCCCCTTTAGGTTGGTGTATGGCAAGGCATGCCATTTACCAGTAGAGTTAGAACATAAAGCCTATTGTGCTATTAAGACATTGAATTTTGATCTAACTGTTGCTGGTATGCACAGGAGGTTGTAGCTGTCAGAACTTGAAGAGCTGAGATTGGATGCCTACTCCAATGCAAGGATTTACAAAGAAAAGGCCAACGTTTTTTATGATAAGCATTTGTTGAGAAAGGAGTTTGCTACAAGTAATTAGGTATGTTAGTTTAATTTAAAGTTAAAATTTTTCTCAGGCAAGTTGAAATCTAGATGGGATGGACCTTACATTGTGATGCATGTATCCCCATCTGGAGTTGTTGAAATAATGAATCCTAAGGATGGAAGGATCATGAAAGTTAATGCTCAAAGGCTAAAAATCTGTGCTGAAAATGTAATTGAGCCTATGGTGACCGTTAACCTTCAAGAACCTCCAAAGTGTGAATGATTTTCAACATTGTACATTATGTACCATACCTGTCAGTTAGATTATTGGTTGCTATTTTTCCATCTTTTATTGTACATAAATCTGTCATTTTTCTTTGGTTTTTCATTTTGCACTATGTATGCACTATGGGGAACTTTTGGATATTCAAATGACTGAGAAATAAATGGGAATTGAGGAGGATTGATGAATCTGTGTTGAGTGTGGAGAGTGCACTGATGTGAAGTAAGTTTGGATTATAAACTAAAACCTGTTGAGAGGTTGGAAGAGTAATTCGACAGGTTTTGAAGGTAATTGAGGTGAATTTGACAGGTACTAATACTTGTCGATAGGATGAACCAAGTTTTTGACAGGTTCTAAAGGTATTTGTTGGGGTTTTGACAGGTTCTATGTTCCTATCAAGAGGTTGAGAAACCTCTTGGAACCTTACTTGCTAAAATTTTTTTTAACCTGTCGAGAGGTTGGATGAACCTCTCGAATTGCAATTTCTAAAGCTTGTGTACCTGTCGAGAGGTTTGAACAACCTCTCAAAATCTTTAGTCTGAGAGTCCTGCATATTCAAGTGGTTTTAACTGTTCGAGAGGTTGATTCAACCTATCGAAATCCTCTTTCTAACTTGTTGAAATCATATTTTGCTTCTTTAAAACCTATCGACAGGTTCATTCTGTCCATTAGACACCTTGAGTTGAGTTCTTGCTTTTCCTCTGCACGAGTTTCAATCTTCTTCTTTCTTCTCCATCTCCCTGGTTCCAGTTCCAATTACTTTGCCCTTGTTTCAATTGCACCAGCTTTGCAACGCCGATATTTTGCACTTGGTTTTTACAGATTTGGTTCTGTGTATTGCATTTATCGAGAAACCCTAGGTTTGGGTAAGTTTTTCTTCACAATCTCTGTTGTTTTTGAATCATCCATTTCTGTGCTTTGCATTTGTGGGGAATTTGTGGTGTGAAAAGTGAGAATTAAGTGAAGTATATTGTGGAGAGTGAAAGACCTGTGTGAAATTAGGTTTGTGTTTCAATGGCCAACCCTGAGCAATTTGAGGGTACCTTGACCGATTTACTCCAATCCCCTTCCCAATCCACTAGGAAGTCTAGTAGGATAACCTCACAGCCTAAGGCAGACCCACTTGCTAAGAGGGAGCTAGCTATGGACAAACCCAAGAAGGCTTAGAAAGCTAAAAAGGCCAAAATCATTAAGGTGGTTACTGAGGAGATGCCTGGACCTAACCCTGAGCCTAAGACTGAGTTACCTGTGGCCCTAACAACTCCTAATGAGTTTGTGGATTCTTTAGGTCTGATTCCTGAGACAGTCTTTGACCTACCTTATTTTACTAAGGTAGAGGAGTGCAAGGAGACCTTGACCTATTTAGCAAAGGCTTCTCTAACACCTCTTTTGACCCCATTGAAAGAAAAAGTATTCCCCAGATTGGTCAAATTATGGTATCAGAAGATCAGGGAAAAGAAGATGCCAGGGTTAACTAATCCTGTACTTGTGGTGTTGGTTGATGACTGGGAGCTAGTAGTGGATTACAAAGACATTGGTTTGGTGTTGGGAGTTCCATGTTTATATGATCCAACCAGCAGTTTGGGAGCCCCTGACAGTGTGTCATTTGGGAACATGGCTAGACATTTGACTTAGGGCATAGTTAGATCTAGGGAGTCTTTAATGAGGAGAGACTTAGACCCCAACCTATTTTCATTGATACAATTTTGAGAAAGAATGTGTATGTTAGTGGGCATCAGCAAGAGAGAAGAACCCCCATAGTGGATGCCCTCTATTTCTTCTCCAAGGGTCAGTGCTTCAGTGCCCCTAAGCTGATATTTGATGCCATGATTGATGTGCATGACAAGGTTAAGAGGAGACAAGTTGTGCCAGGGTTGCCTTATGGCAGACTCATAACTGCTCTGCTGAAACAAGGGAAGTATGTGGTGAAGAAAGATGAGCCAACTGAAAAGGTGAGTCCAAAGGAGTTTGGGGGAAAAGCCTGGTCCACTATCATGACTCTGATTGGGAAGAGAAAGAAGAAACTTGAGAGTCCAAAGAAAGAAGCACCTCAGGTGCCCAGCTTAACATCTGCTCCTGTGATCTCTATAGTTTCAGCAACTAGCTTAGTGCCTTTGCCTACCTCTGCTGGTAGTTTTGTTTCACCTGTGACCTCTGCATCTATATCAGTCACCCCTACTATTGTTACATCTTCTGTTGTCAGTTCTGCCAATACCATTACATCTACTTCCATACCATCCATATTTGTCCCCATACCTTCCAGTTCCACATTCATCCCTTCTACACTCACCACCACTATCATGGTGTCAGCCCTCCTACCACTAACCCAATACTAACCTTGTCTTCACCAACCATAAAAATCACCTACCAGCGAAAAACCAAGCAAGTCACCTCCACAACCACTACAGCTAACCCATCCATCCCAACCTTAGAACCTTTAAGCCTTGAACCAGCATCACCATTTATATTTGACCCAATTACTTCTATTTCATCCACTTCACCATCCCCACCTTTTTCTACTAACCCTGTTACTTTCAGTTCTCTTATCCATACTCAGGGGCTGGAACACTTCTGCACTGAGGGGTATTCATCCCTAATAGATTCCATTGTGGAAGATATTGGGCATGAATACTCCCCTTTACCCGATTTTCCACAACCTATCCAATTCCAGCATGTGTCTACATCCCCATTTCAGCCCATTTTACCTAGTCCACCTGTTACCCACACCCATTCCCTACCCGACTCTTTTGCCCAAATCCTTTCCTTGCTTCAATCCATCCAATCCCAACTACTCACCAACACAGAAAACCAATCCCTAATAGCTACCTATCTACATGCCATTTAGTCCACATTAATCCCATCTACCTCAACCACCCAACCTCTTACTACTCCTACCCTTACACCCGGTCCATCACCATCACATCTTTCTCCTCCATCTTCCCCTATGGTGGTCACCTCTTCTGCTGCTACTCAAACTGACTTGGAGGAAGCAGAATTACTTATTCCTATAGCTACCTCACCTTTATTACCTCAGCAATTGCCCTTTGTGGTAACAACATCTACTACAACACAGACTGAGCCTGAGCCCGTAGTGTTCATTTTTATTCCACCTATCCTGGTATCCACTTCCACACAATCTGACCCATTGGTGGAAGATCTACCACTGCTATCCCTTGCAATCACTTCCACATTCATGCAGATAGAGCCTGAACTAGAAACCTTACCAGTCTTTCCTAGTACCATTACCCAGGCAGACCTTTTGGAAGAGGACTTACCCATAACAGTCCTTGTCACCCTTCTACCTTTACCCAAAGTGATTGTACCTTCACCTCCTCCCATACCCAGACAGACCCCATACCTTTTGAGGAGGAGCTGACACCTACCATCTCACTTTCCCTTTCTCTCCCATCCTCTTCATCCACTCCATACCATCTGTTTGATGACCTAGTCGAGAGGGCCATCTTCCCTGGATACTTCAACCCTACACCCCCATTTTCCACTCTTCAAAGAGCTATGGATGAAAATCCATACATAAAAAGGGATATCATCAGAGGAATGGCTGAGATTCAAACAACTATCAAGCAGCCCCTTCTCAGTCAAATCAAGCTGTTTATGTTAGCTCACAAAATGGAGAAGAAAAGGCTAGAGCAGATGGTGATCAAAGCCTATCAGCTATACCAAACGGAAAAGGGAAGGCAGAGATGTTTGCCAAGCTTAATGATACCCTTCAATCCACCTTCAATGTCTCATACCCACCCTCATTAGCAGGAGTAACCATCAATGAGCCCACTCAAGAGCAGCAAGGCAACACCAAAACAAGAAAAACTGCAAAGAGGACAAAGGCTGGTGCTGAGAATATTGAACAGTTGAAGAAAACTGCTGAAAAATATTGATGCAACCCTGAGGCTTTCTTAGACTCAGATTCTGACTAGGTGTAGAATGTACTTAGGATTTTATTGATGTTAGTTAGTATTTTCTGTGCTGTATATATTACTGTTTCTTTGTAAGTACTTTTTGTTCAATGAAATTTCTCTTTTTCATTTCCAACCATGCTTATTATTTTCTTTTGTGCATAAATTTGTTCTTGAATGTTCTTTATGTCTATTGATCAATCCTTTCTTTGTGCCTACCCTACTGTTTCCTATTTGTTATATTTCTGAAATAGTGAGGGCACTGTTCCTCATAGGTTTAGGGGTATTGCAGGATAATTTTGAAAAATTATGGGGTAGTTAAGCCAAGTGCAATGGTGTGAGTAAGATCAAAACAAATTTAGCAAAATTCCAAATTGAGCAATTTTGAAAAAGGAAGATGTAAAAATGTATGGTAGACTGTTTAATACTAGGATCCTTTAAAAATTCAGCACTTTCAAGAAAGAGATCATCAAGAAATTTTTGTCATAATCAGTATATAGTGAACCATTAAAGAGAGAAAAAGTAAGAACATGTCTTGTGAATCCAAAGGAAGACCATATCCAGTGAGACTTGGGCTTATAAAATTCTATTTGAAGAGTGTTTGGCATTTTAATTCTGCTGGAAGGACTGTTTGAATCTAGTTCTTCTCACTAGAAGTTAGGCACTCCAAATTGAAGCAAATCGACAGTACTCATGACATTGAAGACATGATGTAAGGCCATCCCTTGGACAGTTTGAACCAAAACTCCTTACCCATTCAACTACCCTTTGTATACACTCTTTGAGCTTAAAAATCCATTCTTTTTTGACAAAAACCAAAAAATTTGAACCTAAACCTCTTGACCTATTTCAGTTCACCCTCAATCTGAGAATTCACGAGGTAGAGGGAGAAGTGAGGATAGAGGAGCAAGGTTTGATAATTGGTGGAAAGAGAAGGGAGAAAAAAAAAATTCCAAATAAAATAGTGTATCAGTGGTGTAGCTGTGGCATTCAAGTCATATATAAAAAAAGAAGAGAAAAATAAAAAGAAGAAAAAGGGAAGAGAAGTCACTTCATTTGAAAATTGGAAGAAGATGAGAAGATGGCCACTTCGAATATAGAAAATATCAAGAAAAATGGAGTTGTGCTGAAATGAAGGTCGTGAAGTTGCAAACCACCTCCTTACCTTACTGATTTCTCAATTTTGAATCCCTCTTTATCCTTTTAGTCTTTTAATCTCAACCCATAAGCCACATTACAACCCAATAAAAAGACCTTACTGATTTGAAGATTAATTGAGCTGTCATGTGGAGAGGAGGAACTGTCTAATCTATGGTGGAATTACTAAAGGATTTCAAGAATTAGAGCAACTGCCTATGCTCATGCTTGCAGTCCTATTTGAGGGTTGTAACTGCTCTTGAGCTTGAGTGAAACTAGACACCTTTGAAATCATTTGTGAGAGTATGCCTGTGAGATAATTGGGTCTGAGATTGGACTTATTTAGGCATTGTTTGAACCTGATTCTCAAATTAATGGTGAAGTATATACTATTTTGCACATATCATTCCCTTGATGATTTTAGATTGGTTGTGATGAGTTTGAAAAAGGATTTAGGTATTAAATTATTTACATTTACTATTTTGAAACTTCTGAATTTAAAAGGGTAAGGTATGGAATAAAGCTGCGTTTATTGGAATCTAACTTGTAACTGTTTGCACTTGATTTAATTATGTTCATATTGAAGTTTGTGGGTAACTTCACTGAAAACTCTCAGGAGACTTCACTACTCCACTAGGGATCACCTAGGGGTTTAAAAGGATTGATGCATATGCTAAATGCATCTGTGCTCCCAACAAAAGTGGAAATTTTCTATTTTTAATAATTGTTGTAATTTTTCCTTTGATCTGGGACTAGCAAAGCTTAGGTTTGGGGGTGTGTTAATCAGTGAAAAATATCATTTTTCACCTCCTAACCTGACCTTTGATGGACCTTTGAGTTGACTAAAAATGTGTCTTGAGTATGTTTTGTAGTTAGCAATAAATTATAGCTATAATGCAAAAATCCATCCAAAAGTGCCAAGAAGAGACCTATTGGAGAGTTGCATCAATACAGAACAACTTCAACATTTGCTCATGCAACCCAAAAAGCCAGCCATCAAGCAGATTCAAGGTGCCTCAGAATTCTATGGCAATGGCATGTGTTCAACTGTGTACACATGAGAGTAAAAATAGTTACATCTAATGAAGAATGAACCCCTCAAAAGGGCACTGAGTATTGGACAGCTGAATTCCAGCTCCCTAAGTTATGTACAAGCTGTGGAAGCAAAGAAAACAACCTGTTGAGAGGTCTAGGTGCTAAAGAGCAAGCTATCGAGAGGTTCTGATGTGAAGAAATGAACCTATCGAGAGGTTCTATGAACCTGCCGAGTGGTTTAAACTAAAGCAAACATCCTGTCGAGTAGTGAAGATGAACCTGTCGATAGGATGCCTGAAGCCAATCAAGATGTCGAGAGGTTCCCTGAACCTATTGAGCAGAAGAAATGAGCAGCCAACCTGCCAGGCCAGTGCATCGAGAATATGTCGAAAAGATAGAGATAGCCCGTCGAAGGGTTATCTGAAGCTACACTGAATATAGAGAGGTTGCCATAACCTATCGAGAGGGTGGCTGAAGCTAAAGGAGCAGTTAAGCAGTGAATTGAACCTGTCGAGCAGTTCATCTGAATCTGTCGAAGGCTATATTCAACCTATCGAGTGGAGAAAAATCACATTTAGAACCGGTCGAGAGGTTCTCTGAACCTCTCGAGGAATGAATTTGGAACTTCTCAGTGGCAGCCGAGAATGCACATCAAGTCAGTGACTTGCTGCACATGTCCCAAGGCATGTTGACAACCTAGGTTTAGACACCCCCATTTTGCCTTCTTAGAATATACTTTTGTTCGGTCAACCTTTGACCTTTAAAACTCTGATATGGGAACCATGCACTGAAACAATAGTACATGGCTGAACAAAGGCTAAAACAATAGCTCTGTGGCTCAGATCTCGAAGTAGGGAGACTATATACTGAAATAATAGTATATAATCGAAATGCAGACTAAAACAATAGTCTTGCATTTCAGTCTAGAGACCAGACCTAGACAACCCCGAATTAAGTGCCTGAAACCCTGCGAGTAATTTGATTGCACGCCACATCACAAGCGCATAATCAGTCCCCCTTTCTGACCAAACTTCCTTTTCCAGACCATCTCGAGACTCGATCACGCGACTGAAATTAGTCGCGCGATCGGATTAAGCACCACAACACCAGCGCGCAATTGGCCTATGCCCAGCCTAGCCTTACTGTCCTTAACCCTTAAGTTTCCTCGATTAAATGCTTCGAAAGAAATGCTCAATTAGATTGTGCACGTACTACCAAGCGTGCAATTAGCCCTAACGCTATTAGGACTAGGAAAATAGTGCGTAATTGAAGAAAAACCTATAAAAGATTTTTTTTTTAATTTAAAAAAAAAACACAACACGAGGCTGGAAATTTTTCGAGAGAGAACGAATTTTTTTTGGGATTCCGAAACCAGAGAACTCTGAGGACAAACCCATAGAGCACCCTAATCATGGTTTCGAGATTTAAGCTTCTAATCTTCGAGATTTCTCTCCGCAGCCCCGGCCCTTAGGTAATAATTTAATTTTTAGTTTCCTACCATAGCTTATAATCTCTAGGTTTAGGAATTTATCGTCAGTCTTAGACCGTAGCACCCTTTTCGAACCGTAATTCTCTATATCTAGTTCTAGTTCTCTGTTTCTAGAACCAGCCCTTAATTCGACGGTCCGATACACCGACCCTAGGCTCTGATTCCGTTCTAAAATCTCGATTTACAGTTCTATTATTAATTTCTGGTTCTAATCCTTCGATTCAGAACCAGTCCTTAATCATATGGCCTGATTTTCTGATTTCGGATCCGAATTCAGTCCTAAAAATCTAGTTTTTTTAATTTTAATTTCTTAATTTAATAACTCCAAAAATCCTAAATATTAATTCTAGTTTTTATAATCCTAGTTTACAATTTAATTCATAATTATTACTCCGAAATCAACTCTGAAAAGCTTAAAAATATTATTTCATGGTCCAAAATCTGATTTGCCTTTAATTTTAGCCACCCGATTTGCCCAAGGGAGCTTACGGAGGGTACTCAGGAACGAGGCCAATCCTCCTTAGCATAGCGAGCCCAAACCCCCCCTTTTTAAAATTTTTTTAGAATTAATCAATTGCTTTAGTTTTATCCTCTTAGTATAATTGATTAGTAGGTTTATTTTATTTCAGCATGTTTAATTAATTAAGTGTCTTAAATCTTAGTATGACTGATTAATCTCTTTAAATCAGAATTTAATTGATCAATTCCTTGCTTCAACTAGAATTTAGTATGATCAATTTCATTACCTTAATTAGACTTTTAGCATAGTTAATTCATTGCTTTGATTATAATTATTATAAAATTAGTTTATCTATTTTAATTAGATTTTGATAAAAATCAGTTTATTCGTTTTCATTAGATTTCAGTCACATTAATTCCTTTGCCTAAACTAGAGTTTCAGTAAAATTAGTTTTCTCCTTCAATTAGAATTCTAGCAGGACTGTTATAATTGCTTTAATTAGAATTTCAATAGAATTGTTATACCTGATTTAGTTAGAATCCTAATACCGTTGGTATGCCTGAACTAATTAGAATTTCACCAGAAATATTACATGTGCACTCCTAGTACGATTAGGAAGCTAAATTAATTAGACTTCTAATGGGATTAGGAGACCACAATTAATCGGACTCTTAGTAGTATTAGGACACTAAATTAATTAGAATTCTAATAAGTCTAAGAAGCTAAATTAATCAGATTTATGATAGAATTATAGTATTAGAATAGATCTACTCACTCTGACAAATTCATAAATAAACTTACCATAGAACTACGGAAGTCTAAACTGACCAGAATTATAACTATAAAGGGAAATAAAAGGAAATTAAACTATCTAAATCAAGGAAAAAACTGCTGCTCATGTTCGCAGGCAAACGATTCAGTATAGAAGTAACCCATACCCACTCTTAAGCGTGATCATTGACGTGTTGTAGCGTCGATAAATATTTGCAGCTGGTAATCACAACAAACTAGGAACCTTCCTAGAAATCCCTTTATTTTTAACATTCCAAATGCCGCATTGCTAGAGTTCACTTAGACAAAATTGGAAGCCACCGATTCAACGGGAGCCGAGAGGAACCCAGAAAAAGTGCAAACCAACACTTGGAGGGTATTTTTGGAATGCAAATGAGCAAGAATGTGAATGCTTTAACTACCTCACGTGTGCTTACCCAATTCTAACCAATTTGTGGGAGCTTCTAGATGAGAAATTAGCCACATCAGCAAGCCTAACAGAATTATTTCCTTTTGTTCTGATTGGCTAAAGCAGATCTGAGAACAGAGGGGGAAGAGTATAAATAGAGGAGAAGCATAATAGAAGAACCATCGAGAGAAATCCAGAGATCAATTTTGAATTCTCTTCCCCTCAAAATTCTAGCCTTCTTCCCTCTTCCCCATTCTCTCTTTAGCCCAACTATGGTTGGCTAAATCCTTTTAGCATCTAGGGTAAGGTAGATCTATAAAATTAAGAGGTTTAAGAGCTTGTATGAGGATTGGATGGAGCAGAGGCTGCAGATCTTAGGACAATTTCTTATAAGATATATTTGAATCAATGAATTATTAGTTTTAATGATCATTTAAATCTATAAATCTTTTGATTCCATTAGATTTTTTATAGGATTTATGTATTTGGGAATGCCCATTCATTTAACCTATAGATCTTTTGATTTCCATTAGATTTTCCTAGATTTAATGCTCACGTGGATGCCTGAGCTTGTAGCCTTACATCCACAATATCTGTAGTGCTTTTCTTGTTCTAATTGAAGCCTTTGGATTGAAGGAAATCCCTAGGATGATCTGTGACCATTGAAGTGGATAGATCATAGCCTTAAGATCAATTCAACCCTCTGGTTTAGATTGGATTATTCTACTTTGCATTTGTGTTTGTAGCCAGATGAAGGATAGCTGTAGATCCATCCCCTGCATTGCTGTTTAACCAATCAATTTTTAGTGAGACCAAATCCCAAGCTACTATTCTCCATATTTGATTTTAATTCCCTAAAACCTTTTCTCTATTCTTCAAATCTATTTTCTATTCATCTCTGAATCAGCTGCATTTAGATTTAGTTTTCTATAGTTTTAGTTTAAAGTGACAACAAAAAAATACCTCTCCTCTATCTTTTTCTTGCTTTATTTTAAGTTAGAATAGATTAGAGTGCCAGATCTGTTCCAGATATGGAGATTTGTTATATTCTTTAACACATTTCCCTGTGGACAACTTGTACTTACCTTTTAAAACTTGCCACAACTGCCCTGAAGTCTTGCAGGCTTGTGCTTTACCTTGGTGTCCAAATTCTCTTTTGGTGTGATTTTTCTTTTAGTTTACTGTTTTTAACATCTTAATAATTACAAGGTAAAACAATTCAACAAGAGGTCGTTTAGTTGTATCTATCGAATATTAGGGGTCTACCTTTGATATGGTCATTTCATCTTGTGGTCATTATTAAGGGGTGTGTGGTGTATAGTAGGTGATTGCATCAGTCATCATTCACCAATTTTTGGTTTTAGTTTTGGAAATATCCTGGGAGGCTATTGACATATCATCTGAAAAAAGAAATAAAGGGTGAAAGAAGCGACAAGGCTCTGTGAAGTGAGGGAATAGTTTATATCTGACGCTTTCTAAAAAGGGCATGTAACAGTTTTTTTTCTCAGAGGGGGACATGGGGTGCCATGATTGAGCTCCCCGTCATGTTTTGGCACCATCAAAGTCTCACATTCTAAGGTTAGCGGGAGTTTGTCCTCCTCCCACTAGCTTACGAGGACATCTAGTAATATGGGGACATCAGGGATGCCCTTGCAGCTTGCTTATATATTTCTAGTAGAGTTACTAGGGATGTCCTCACGGATTTGCTTATGCTTCCCTGAGCTCATTGACTGATTCATTCATCGTATTGCTCTCTCTCATTTTTTTTATAAGCAACCTGCTAGCAGCTAATGCAAGAATGGTGAGTTTTGATTGAGCCTAACATCTTCATTTTCTGTGCTTTAATGTCTCCTCCAATGGTAGGGGAAGGGGATGAGAATCGGGTGTTACCCATGCATTTGAAAGAGGTCAGGTATGTCACTAGTCCTTTGATCAAATTGCTTGAATAAGAAGGTGGGTAGTAAATTGAAAGGCTTAAAGGTATTATGAGAATTGAAGGTGTACGACCACTGAATGAGTCGTGATGTCTACGGGAGTGATAAGTAAAAGTATTTTGACTACAGGATGTGACAATCACAGGGTCATGGATAGTATCTTCTGAGGTACATGGCATTCTAAGGGCTGGGGAGTTCTTCCCCATCCTGGTTCACCAGCTTGTATGGATTCTCTGGGTATGCGGCTGCTATAACATATGAGCCTTCCTAGTTCAATTTCAGTTTTTCTTTTGGATGGGCATGTTTGGAAGGTATGATTTTTTTTATGACTAATTCTCCAATATCGAAAGTTCGCTCGAGGACTTTCTTATCATAAGCTCTAGCCACTCTCCTTTGATATACCTGAGCGTGATCAGCTGCCCTTAGACATACCTCATCGAGTTGTTCTAGTTCAGCGAGTAGAGTAATTCTCCTCTTGTCTAGGGATAACTCATCATCGAGTTGGATTCATAGTGATGACACTTGTATCTTGTAGGGTAGGATTGCTTCCATCCCGTACGTATGGAGGTAGGGAGTTTGGCTAGTGATCATACGTATAGAAGTCCTGTAGACTCAGAGTGCTTCTGGTAATCGTTCAAGCCAGTCGACTCCATTGTTTGTTTCAGAATTTGAATTAGCATTTTATTTGTAACTTCTGCTTGTCCATTTCCTTGAGGGTGGTGATGAGTGGTGTAGATCGATGCTGAATTTCTTGCATAGCTTCTTCATCTTCTCTGCGATGAACTACGGTCCATTGTCGGTGACGAACATCTTGAGTACTCTAAACTGGGTGATAATATTCGGAATAATAAACTTCATGAGTTTTGAAGTGGTGATTCTGACATAAGATTCAGCTTCTGCCCATTTGGTGTAGTATTCGATCACAGTGAGTATGAATGCATGCTTGTGAGTGTTCCCAATTGTGTTTGTGAAGGGCCCGATGATATCAAAGGCCCACATTGAGAATGGCCATGGCAAAGTTATAGGGTTCAATGCCACTGATGGAGCTTTAATGAGTGCGGCATGTTCTTGGCATTGTCTACAACATTAGACATAGTGGTGGTAATTCCTTATCATTGTTGGCCAAAAGTAGCCTTGTCGTATGATTTTAAATGTCGAACTACCATGGTTGTCTGTCATCATTTGGTGATTTCTCGAATCTGAAAGTAGTGATGGTGGCTTCTTTCTCTGTGGGAATACTTGGGGCAGGCTGCCCTTCATTCGTGCGAGCTTCTGGTTCGATTGGTAGTTTCGGTTTCACTTACCAAGATACCTTGTGTGCTGGCATCGTTAGTCTCTCGATGAAGTAGGATTTTGTAATTTGTCCGATCGGTATTTATATGACTAAGGCTAACGTGGAGAGGGAATCCGCAAGCTCATTCTCTAATCTGAGAATGTGTGTAAAGGAAATTCTTTCAAATTTCTTTATCAAGAACTAAGTTGTTTCTAGATTGGCCATCAGTCTTCTTTTCTTTGTTTTCCACTCCCCAATGACTTGCAATATCAAAAGTTTTGAGTCGTCAATCGTCTTCAACTGCTTGACGCCCAACTATAATGTTGCTCGTAGTCTGGGGATGAAAGCTTCATATTCTGCAATATTATTGGTGATTGGGAAGTTGAGCAGGAAAGCCTTTGGTATGACTACTCCTTCTGGGCTTAGTAGGACTATCCTGATACCTTTCCCTTTGTGGTTAAGAGCACCATCGAAGTATAGAGTCCATGAGGTTTTATCGGGCTCTTCGTTATGAATTGAGAGTAGGTCTTCATCAGGGAAGTCTACGTGCATAGGCTCGTCGTCAGGGAGTGGTAAGTAAACGAGGTAATCAGTGATCACTTGTACTTTGACAGATTTTTGTGTGACATAGGTGATGTCGAATTCTTGTAGTAACATGTGCCATGGGGCGATCTTTCGGAGGTAGCAGGTTTCTCGAAGATATACTTTAGAGGGTGTTATTCATTGAAAAGAACCACTTTTCACCTCTTAACCTAGCCTTTACTACACCTTGAAGCTGACTAATAACTCTTTGTTTAGCGTATTTTATAGTTAGTAATAATTTGTGCATCTTAATACAAAGTCCATGCCTTTGGTGCCAAAAAGAGAGAATTCAAGCCAGGGATGACTGCTGAGCCAAAGATTGATGGAATACCATGGTGGTACATACCATAGTGACTATTTTGCATATCATGATGGACCAAGGAAGTCTAGTAGATGAGAGAAGTATTGATGTGAGTGGAGAAAGCCCCAACAGCAGCATATACATTACAACAAAGGAGCAGAGGTGTTATCTCGCACAGTAGAAATGCTACCTTGCACTGTTTAAATCTATAACAAAGCTACCTGATGTGGCTCTTGCACAGCTCACTGAAGAGGAGCTTCAGAAATCATTCTCGCGAAGTTAGGGCAATTCATTCTCAGTTCATGTCGTGAGGCTCTCGCGGAGTCCATGGCAAAACAACCTAAGAAATGCCGCGCAAAGAGTTCTCGCGTAACTCATTTAGATATAAGGCTCCAGCTGCTCACGCAACTTTCACATAGCTTTGGAAGAGAGAGAAACCCAGAAAAGCTCTCCCGCAGCTCTCACACACTACAGTGTCCAAGCCAGTCACGGGAAGTGACAAATCCATCCTGGCGAACAACCGCACGGGAACTCAGGGCTTATCCACGCGAGGTGCAGAATTCAGTGATTCATCCACGTGACACCTACGCGAGTGAAATATCTGAAGCTCAACTGTGCGACATGGAAAATCTTTCTGTACGAGTGATAAACCTTTTAAGCCAACTCCCACCTTGCGAGCACTCTACAACTGCGCGACTGAATTAAAGTACAAAGCCAGCCCGAGAAGCTTGGGTTCTCCACTTCTCAGTCTTTACTTAGGGACCTTTTAGGAGTTTTCCCAAGTGTAGGGCACACATCTAGAGGCCTTAATCTTGAGGCACACATCCCAAGGCATTTAAGGGTTGTAACCAAGCCACATCTGTAAGAAAATTAGAGTTTAATCTTCTCTTGGCTAAGGCATTAGTGACTGAGTATATAAGCTATATATTTAACTTAGAAAAATATCTCTCCTTCAACCTCAGTCAGTTGTGAGCTCGAGCAGATTAGGGTTAGGGTTTGATCACTTCTTTTTCCATTTATTTTCTTCTTTCTTAGCCAAGCACTTGATGGCTATATTCTCTATAATCAATTAGGCTTAGTTTCATCAGTTTTTGTAATGGGTTTTATAAACATTGGGATTTGTTGATCAGCGGTTATGCACAAGGCTACTGCCTTGAGGACATCTCATTATAAGTATTGGTTTAAACAATGAATGTTTATTTTAATATTTATTCAATCTGTTATTTTCCTATTTATCCATAGTTTTGTTCAATCTATGCCATACATTTAGGACTTGAGTTAATTTGAAATACCCATGGAAGTTTGAGCTTGTAGCCCTGAGACCATGGTGGTAGCAACAATTTTCTTGTTCCATCTCAGTCCTTTGTGGTGTGGATAACCTCTGTGGATAGTCTGTGACCATTTAAGTGGACAGACTATATCCCTAGGGTGATTTCAAGCCACAAATCTAAGAGGGATTCTTTTCCATTGCGCTTGAGCTTATAGCCTTGTGAGAGGTTGTTGCAGGAACAAGCTCCCCTCTGTTGTACTTGACCAACATCAGATATTAGATTTGATTTCCCTGTAGAGATTGCAGACTTGTGAGCTGAGTCGTTGCAAGCCTTTTGTAGCGATGACCAGCTGCATTTTAGTCCCCAAATAGCCCTTGAACAACTGTGGTTTCCACTACTTTTTCAAGAGCTATTTGCTCCCATGGATGCCTGAGCTTGTAGCCTGGCAAACATGGTGTCTGCAATTATTTTAATATTCTAATTTGATCCATTGGGTGGAGGACATCTATTGGATAATCTGTGACCATTTAAGTGGATAGGTTATAGCCTTAAGATCAATTTATTTTATTGATCAGATTGGTTTTCTGATTTAATTCATGTGATTTGATCCTCTCTATTAGATAGCCTGTGACCATTGAAGTGGACAGGTTATAGCCTTAAGAGACCAGGCCAAACCATAAGAGTTGAGTTAGATACATCTTCCTGGCAGATGTGCTTATAGCCATCTAAAGGACTGTTGCAGAGACAACCCTAAATCTGAGTTACCTAATTGTATTAACCTTAGCTTAATTGTTTACTTCCTACTATTTTTATCTTTATTTTAACACACACCATCACCACCTTCTTCATAACCCTTTCTTTAGGATAGGACTACACTTCCTTCTATTCTTTTAGTTTTAGTTAGTGTAGTTGTGACACGCAACTCCCTTTCTCTAGGATTGTCAGATCTGTAGCTAGATCTGGAGGCCTACTAATATAACCCATTTTGGATTCTAGATCAATTTCTCTGTGAGACAAACTCTTACTTACTCAAAACTTGCTACAACTGCCCTGTATCTTGTAGGTTGTGTATTTCTGACTTGCTGTTTTCACCAATTTTCATCTCTTCACTTTTTGATTTATTTTTCTTCACCATTGTTTTCTCACCAATAATAAGACAACACTCTGAGATAATCAACAAGTTTTTGGCACCGCTGTCGGGGATATTGGTCTTTTTAGTTGTAATATCCTGAAAAATTGAGCGTTAATCAGTGACCTCGAGATCCATGCCCGACTGGTCGTAGGTTTGACCAAGTGATGGTCAAATAGTGGACTCGTGAAGTGATGAACTAATGTGATGTCAATGTGACATAAGTGTAGTGTATAGAGTGAGTTAGTGGTCACGCACACCTATCTCTAGTGTATGCGCTTAGTACCGAAATCGGAGAGAGGATATAAGGGTTTAATAACCCTAGAATTCTTTTGTTTGGGTTGGTGAAGAGAGAGTTAAGAAGAGAGAGAGAGAGAGAGTAAAGAGGAGTTATTGAGCCAAAAATTAATGCAAACCAAGAGGGGATCAAGCATTGATTGCCAGATTCAACGCGATTGAAATCGTTGAAACAAAGTTGGAACCCTAGCCATTCCAACCTAGAAAATTGATCAAATTGAGATTTAATTGGAGGTGAGTTTCTAATTAAAGTAAATGCATAAATTGTAGATGATTAAAATTAGTTAAATGTAATTAAAAGATAGATTAAAAGGCATAGAAAAAGGGAGGAATTAATGAGGAAAAGATTTGGAGGAACAGCCCGAAAAGGGGCTGAGTCTGGCTAAATCGATTAATCGATTTTGAGAATCGATTAATCGATTTTGGTCTAGAAGTTGAAAAAGCAAGGATGCCCGATTTCGATTAATCGATCTGGAAATCGATTAATCGATTTTGAATTTTGATTATTCGATTTGGAAATCGACTAATCGACTAGGTACCTCCAGTGACTGGAGAGAAAAGACTTGGGGAAATCGACTAATCGATTTGGGAAATTGATTAATCGATTTTGGATTCTGATTAATCGATTTGGGATTGACTAATCGATTTCAGACTTTCGACTACTCGATTTGAGAATCGACTTTGCCATGTTGGATTTCGATTAATCGATTAATCGATTTAGGGTTCGATTAATTGATTTTAGTAGTTTCACTTGACTTTTCAATTGGACCTTGAGGTTCATGGAGGGTCTAGGACCTTCTCTATTGCATCTTTAGTGATGTGTTGCATGTGTTATGATATACCATAGGTGGTACATGTGAAAGCAAGCATAGGGAGCTGCGTGAGACCTTGATGCTTGGACCTTCAGAGACTTGAGGTAGGGAACACCTTGAGCATGTACTTTAATTGCAAGAGCATGTATGTAGTGATATAGAGATCAAATTAAAAAGATTTTAACTGTGTAAATCTTTGTAAAAATGGGTGTATGTGTGACATCAACAAAGTGATAAAGGCATCAGTGTGATGCGAATAACTGAGACCAAGTAAGTTAATGAAAATGAGGCATCCCCAGGGGATAAGAAAGTGATAAAGGCATCAGTGTGATGCAAGTAATTTAGACATCCCAGGAATGTAAGTAAGATTGAATAACTACTGTTAAGGCCTAATTGATATAAGATAGCACATTTACACGGTGAACAACTATATGTAAAGCACATGTTCTTTTTGTTATTTGAAATTTGTTTAGGATACCTCACCGACGTGGCGGGATACCCACGACTGACTCAGCAGGATATCCGTGACCGGTACAGCGGCCAATCCGTACATCGGTACGGAGGTTTATCCGTACACAGTAAGTACATCCCAGGGATGTTGAGATGAGATTTAACCCCACCGCCTATTGAGAAAGGGGCTTGGATAGTATTCCCTGGGAATATATTTTAACAACTGTCTATTTAGACGACGATGAAGGGTATTCCATCGGGGCTCGATGCTATATTGCTCGGGGATTACTTAAGTTGAAAATTTAAGTTTTGCTTTAGGCCTGTTCAGTGTCATTCATGATTAATTAACAGTAAAGTGAAACATGCGAACTACCAGTAAATTTAAATGCAAATTACAATCTTTTAAACTATTTTTCCAGCAAGTGCATAGATACATCATGCTTAGAATATCATGGAATATATGTGAGATTTTGACTTATATATTCATTGTGTTGTTCCCTATTGAGCTAGGATATAGCTCACCCTTTAGAATATACGTCGCAGGTCCATTATTAGCAGCGGCCGGGGCTTCGGGAGACGTGGATCCGGGGGATTTGAATTACGTGCCTGGGGACGAGTTGGAGCCCCCTCTTGAGGACTTCTTCTAGGAGACTCTGCTATGTACTTTGATAGAGAGTCAGTTTTGAGAGCAGATTGTATGGCTTGGTATGTCAAGCCTTTATTTTAATAAACAATGTAATTAGATAGATATAATTCTTTTGGGCGAACCATCTGGGGTGATTTGTTTATCACTGATGGTTCGGATCGGTTCTCTGTTCATGCAGTGGCATGAAAGTAGAACTGTCTTTTGTATGTGCCCGATGGGCATAGTCACTATTCTGCTTTATGCAGTTATTTGTTTTATCTCTCTATTATTGCTTGTTATACCAATGTTCTGTACATATCCATGGGGCACGGTCTGGAGGATCATGCTGATGGCACGGGTTTTTGGGTGTTGAAATCCGGGCTGCCACATTAGTAGACCTGAGTTGTATTGTAATTTTGTCTAGAAAATATTTTGTAGTTGTGCCTTTAATAGAATAAAAAGTACTACTGATTTTTTATGGAATTTTTGCAGAATTGGATAATAGTAGCAGGGAAAAGCTAGAGCTATAGCTGGAGTTTAGCTAGCTCTGTTTACACTTCTTTTATCCTAAATCTCAGTCCATTTGTGTTGAATTCCCTGTCATTAGTTTAGTTGTAACTCTGTTGAGTTGTAATTTTGTTTATATGTTTTTTGTGTGCTGTGAGCATTTTCTTTACCTACTGATTCTGTGTGTGTATGCTTGGTAGACAGTCTCTTAACCTTGAGTTGGAATCTCCAATTCCTGAGGTTGAAAGGGTCCTTAGACTGACAAACACCACACAAGCCCCTATTGTTGACACTGAGCCAACGGTAATGGCTGAGAGGCAAAGGACTCTAAAGGAATATAATGCATGTGGGGATTACACATCTCCCTTCTGCATACAATTTCCTTCAGTTGAGGGAAATTATGAAATCAAGTCCACCATCATTAACATGCTGCCATCTTTTCATGGGCTCAGTAAGGAAGATCCTTACAAGCACATTAATCAATTCTTGGCACTTTACACCACATTTAACATTGCTGGCCTGGGACCTGAAGCCACCAAACTTAGGCTTTTTCCTTTTTCCTTAAAGGATAAAGCCAGCACCTAACTCTCTAAGCTCCCAGCCAATAGCATCCAGACATGGAGTGACCTCTAAAGCCAATTTCTGACAAAATTCTTTCCCATGAATAAAACTAGTTATATGAGGACCAACATGTTGTCATTAACTCAGTCCTCAATTGAAGATTTTTATGAGGCATGGAAGAGGTTTCAAGAAATGTTAAAACAATGTCCCCACCATCAAATTCTACAGTAGCAACTTGTGTAAGTCTTTTACCAAGGAATTAATCCCAAGAGTAGGGACATGGAAGATGCCTCATGTGGGGGTACTTACCTCCACAAGACAACTGAAGAGGCATGTGAGTTGTTTGATATTATAGGTGAAAATTCCATGTAGTAGGAGTCACTGTTTCGCAATGACAGCCAGACCCCAGCTAAATTAGTGAAAGAATCCACCCTTAGAGGTGGAATGTATGAGGTCAAGGTGCAGAGTGAATTAGAAAGGAAGGTGGACAATCTGAGTTTAAAGTTTGATAAATTAATGAATGTGATGCAGCCTAGGATGGCTGCACAAGTGGAAGAGGCAAGTCTGATATGTTAATCTCTTATATATTTACTTTAAGAATGTCCATCAACCAACTAGTTCCCTGACTTAGTTATGGAACATGCCAATGCTGCCCAAGCATATGGGCAGCAACCTGCTGGGTACACATGGAGAAACCACCACAATTTGAGGTGGAGACAAGACACATACCCATAGCCCTAGTAGCAGCAGCAGTTGGCAGCTCCATATAGACCTTAGCACCAATTCAACCAAGGATATGCACCAAGGCAAAATTTTCAGTTGCCTGCCCTACAGCCAAATCAGTTGGTCTTACCCCCATCACAACCCAGATCCTCTTCCTTTAAAGAGCAAATACTGGCATCAATATAAAATCTGGGAAACTTGGTACAAACTGTGAACTCTCATGGGCAAAGCATTAAAAAAATTGAGGACCAGCTGGGTCAAATTTACAATGTTTTGAATAAGAGAGAGGAGGGAAGGTTGCCTAGTCAACCCTTGGCCAATCCTAAAGGACAGTACATGATTGGAGAAGGCTTCTCTACCTATGAGGAGGCTAATGTAATCACTACCCTAAAGAGTGGCAGGGTGGTTGACAATTTAGTGGGCAGGATAGCTAAAGAGGCCATGGAGAGTGAAAATGAAGAAATGTGAGTGTTGAAGAACTAATGAATTCATCCCCTACTATAGAGCAGCAAGGATAGAATAAAGGGGCTAATGTTGAGCCCCAACAATAAATAATAAATGAAGAAAAGAGAAAAAAATAAAAATTTGATCATGATGTTGTTAGGCATGCAACTGTGGCACCAGCAGTCCCACAGCTTCCATTTCCTCATGCACTTGTTGGCCCATCTCCTTTTGATAAGGAGAATGCTCAGATGGAGGAAATGATGGAGACCTTCAAGTAGGTCAAGATTATTTTTCCCTTGCTTAATGCTATAAAACAAGTCCCTGCCTATGCCAAATTCTTGAAGGACCTTTGCACACAAAAAAGAAAAGCAAGGGTGTAGTTGTCTAAAAGGATTTTTGCTATTGAACATATTGAATCAGTGCTGTCCATAGCCACACCTGAGAAATTGCAGGACCTAGGGGTACCTACTATCCCCTGCATAATTGAAAACCACACCATTGGTAGAGCCCTCTTGGACTTAGGGGCCAGTGTGAACCTGCTCCCATATTTTGTGTATGAGGAGCTAGGTTTGGGGGAGCTCAAATCCACATCAGTTATGCTCCAACTGACTGATAGGTATGAGAGAAGACCTGTGAGTGTGGTGGAGGGTGTTTTGGTAGGGGTGAACAAGTTCTACTACCTTGCTGATTTCCTAGTTTTGGACATGGACTCTTGCAAAAGTAAAACCCCAATTCCTGTCATCCTTGGCAGTCCATTCTTGGCCACTGCCAATGCTTGCATTCAATGCAGGTCAGGGGTGATGGAGGTAACCTTTGGGAATATGAAGGCCCAATTAAATGTGTACAATACTGCTATGCAGCCTCTAATGGACATTGAGGATTGCTGTGCAATAGATGTACTAGATGGCCTTGTGAAAGATGAGTTATCTAATCTGCTAGATTGGGATAATATTGTTAAAAACCTAGAAAATATTTGGAGTATGGTTGAGAAGGAGGCCCAAGCTCTCATGACAGACGACAACACCAAAATAGTCTTATGTGGGCCTAGTGCAGCATTCCAGTTAGAAACCTACTTTGCTGTCCCTTCCTCAAACCACCAAGGCACCTTTGTTGCCTTCCATTGAAAGTCCCCCTGATCTGGAGCTTAAGGAACTCTCAGACACATTATGGTATGCCTTCTTGGTACAAAACAAAAAGCTTCTAATAATTATCTCTTCCTTTCTCACTAGTGAGCAGGAGGAGGAATTATTGAATGTTCTCAAAAAGCATACAAAGGCAACGGGGTGGATAATTGCTGATCTAGGGGGCATTGATGCCTCAGTTTGCATGCACAAAATTCACTTGGAAGAGGGTGCAAAACCCTCTAGGGAGAAACAGATGAAGCTTAATCCTCACATGCAGGAGGTGGTCTTGAAAGAGATAGTAAAATTGTTGGATGCATGGGTGATTTACCCCATTTTAGATTTAGAGTGGGTGTCACCTATTCAGGTGGTACCCAAAAAGTCAGGTATAACAGTTATTATTTATGATTCTGGAGAGTTGATGCCAGCTCAGGAGACCACTGGTTGGAGAGTTTACATTGATTATAGAAAACTTAACTCCAAGACCAGGAAAGACCACTTCCCTCTCTCTTTTATTGGCCAAATTCTAGATAAATTGGCTGGGAAGATATTTTATTGCTTTCTTGATGGATACTCAAGGTATAACAAAATCCCTGTGTATCATCAAGATCAAGAGAAAACTACTTTCACATGTCTCTTTGGCACCTTTGCTTAAAGGAGGACGCCTTTTGGACCGTGCAATGCCCTAGCCATATTTCACAAGTGTATGTATGCCATTTTCTCTGATATGATTGACAAGTTCCTGGAAATCTTCATGGATGATTTTTTAGTTTATGGGGACAGCTTTAGCCAGTGCTTGAGTCACCTTTACTTGGTGTTGCAAAGATGTGAAGGTACCAATTTGGTCTTAAGCTGAGAAAAGAGCCACTTTATAGTAACACAAGGAATTGTGTTAGGCTATGTGGTCTCCCACAGAGGTATTGAGGTTGACAAAACTAAAGTGGACCTAATCTCATACCTGCCCCCACCCAGGACTGTCAAGCAAATCAGATCCTTTTTAGGACATGCTGGATTCTACAAGAGGTTCATTAAGGACTTCAGCAGAATTGCAAAGCCACTGTGCCACCTGCTGTGTTAGGATGTGCCATTTAAATTTTCTGCTGAGTGCCTTGAGACTTTTGAGGTATTAAAAAAGTATCTTACCATTGCTCCTGTAATTCAGGCCCCATATTACTGGCTCCCCTTTGAACTGATGTGTGATGCATCAGACTTGGCCATAGGTGCTGTCTTAGGATAGAGAAAAGATAAGTTGCCTGCAGTGATTTATTATGCAAGCAAAACACTAGCAGAGGCTCAACTCAATTATACCTTCACTAAGAAGGAGCTGCTAGCTATTGTGTTTGTTGTAGACAAGTTTATACCCTACTTCCTTAGGTCTAAAATAGTTATTTTTACTGATCACTTAGCCCTGAACTACTTGTTGGCTAAGAAGGATGCCAAACCAAGGCTGATCAAATGGATCCTCCTGTTGCAGGAGTTTGATTTTGAGATCAAGGATAAGAAAGGAGTTGAGAATGTGGTGGTTGACCACCTCTCTAAAATTATATTGGAAGAATGTGCAGCTGCACTTGTCAATGAATTATTCCCTGATGAGCAACTTTTTGCTATGCAGTCTAGTGTGCCCTAGTTTGCACATATTATGAATTTTTTTGCTGTTGGTAGGATCCCCCCTCACTGGTCCAAGATGGAAAAGACCTGTTTTTCTCTCAAGTCGAACATTTTCTGTGGGAGGACCCATACCTATACAAGCATTGTGCAGATCAAATTGTGAGAAGACGTGTGCATGAAAGTTCCACAACATTCTTTCTAT
Source organism: Chloranthus sessilifolius (assembly GCA_021018995.1). Classification (NCBI taxonomy): domain Eukaryota; kingdom Viridiplantae; phylum Streptophyta; class Magnoliopsida; order Chloranthales; family Chloranthaceae; genus Chloranthus; species Chloranthus sessilifolius. Next base: position 83,627,115 of record CM037590.1, on the reverse strand, counting down.
GTGCCATGAGCAGGCCTGTGGAGGTCACTTTAGTGGCAAAAAGACTACAGCAAAAGTATTGTAATGTGGTTTCTACTGGCCCTCTTTGTTCAGAGATGCTCATATACATTGCAAAGCCTGTGAAAGATGTTAAAGGGTGAGAGGCATTTCCAAGAAAGATTCAATGCCATTGCAACCCATCCTTGTGGTAGAACTGTTTGACATCTGGGGGATTAATTTTATGGTCCCCTTTCCTCCTACTATGGGTTTCAATTTTATACTTGTGGCAGTGGACTATATGTCCAAATGGGTGGAAGCCATTGCCACAAGAACAAATGACCACACAGTTGTCCTCAAATTTCTAAAGGACACTATTTTCTCCAGATTTGGAACCCCTAGAGCTATCATTAGTGATGGGGGGAGTCATTTTTTGTAACAGGCCTTTTGAGAATCTACTAAAAAAGTATTCTGTTACACACCGGATTGCAACTCCCTACCACCCACAGACCAGTGGGCAAGTTAAAATTTTTAATAGGGAGATTAAGCACATCTTGGAGAAGATTGTGAGGGTAGATAGGAAGGATTGGACATAGAAACTGAATGATGCTTTGTGGGCTTATAGGACTGCCTATAAGACCCCAATTGGTATGTCCCCTTTTAGGCTGGTCTATGGCAAGGCTTGTCATCTAAGAGTGGATTTAGAACATAGAGCCTACTGGGCTATTAGAACATTGAACTTTTATCTAACTGTTGCTGGTTCTCACAGAAAATTGTAAATGTCAGAGCTTGATGGGTTGAGACTGGAGGCCTATACAAATGCAAGAATTTACAAGGAAAGATCCAAGGCATTTTTGACAAGAAACTCATGAGGAAAGACTTCAATGCTGGTGCCAAGGTTTGGCTATTTAACTCTAAATTAAATTTTTTTCCAGGGCAATTAAAATCCAGATGGGATGGACCTTACACTGTCATCGATGCCTCCCCATATGGTGCTGTGGAGATCTTGGATCCCATTTCTAGGAAAATTATGAAAGTGAATGTTCAAAGGTTAAAATTTTGTGTAGAAAAGTCTTTGGAGCCTCCTCAGACCATTCACCTGCATGAACCTCCCACGGATTAGTGATCCACAACTCTGTACACTATGTACCATACTTTGTGAATTTGTGTGTTGTTTTGTTTAAAAATTTGTCATGTGTTGTTTGTGTTGTGTGTTGATGTGCATGTTTTGTCTTGTTTTGTCTTGTTGTTGTTATTGAGGTGCATGTTTTGTCATATGAATTTAATGTGCATGGACCTGCTGTTGATGTGCATGTTCTGTTGCTGTTGTGTGGTTGATTTGCTGTCATGTAAATGTTCATGAATCTGCTATAATTGAAAATCATTTGCATTCTGAATTTTTGCTGTGAATATGTAGTAATGGACATGGAGATTATCATGGTGAACTAGATGAATAGTGAAGCAATGTGGTGTTAATACATAAGGGCATAGTGCATGCCAGTGTGCAAGCATTGAGAGAGAGTGAATTCTGATTTGTCATGAGGCTCACTGGACTAAATTTCACTCTCGCGAGCGATTTGTGGGCTTTCTCGTGGGGCTCTAATATGGAAATTGTTACTTCACGAGAGCCTTGCGAGCTAAAGATCTGAAGAACGCCTGCAAATGAACCTTGCGAGGCTACCTCTTCTCCGCGACATTGAGCTGTGCGACTATTGGAAATCACACATTTTATATCTCGTGAGAGCCTCGTGAGAAAATATCTGAAGCCTGCACTATTAACTGCCTTGCGAGGCCCTTGATGCTTTGAACTTATGAGTCTCGCGAGTTTAAAAGCTCAGCTACACGAAATATACAAATGTCCACTCGTGCGCTCAGACCCCAATTAGCTCCGTGACTGACCTTGCGAGACTCCTGGATCTCTTAAATTACATTCCTCGCGAGGCATCTTTCTTCTTCGTGACTTTCATTTCTCATGATATCTCACCCTGTCTCAAGAGAAGACTTTGCTCCGCGAGTATCTGGCGAGAAGCGCGCGAGGCACGGGTTCCTCCACTTATACCCTGCAAATTTTTTTATTTTCTCCATTCTCTCTCTTTGCCCTAGCTTCCATTGCACACCAGCGAGCTCCCTTCTCCCTTCTTTCTTCTCTACTGCGAAAACCACTGCAACTCAGCTACTTTTATCCCACCACTATGTTCCACAACAACTCCCGATTAGTTTGAACTCAGTTTGGGGAGATTTATCCTCTATGCAATGTTTGAAGTGGAACCCTAGCTCTCGTTTGGTAAGTTGTCTCACTCTCCCCTGTGGTTTAAATTAGTATGCTATTTCAGTGTTGGGTAGAGAGGAATTTGTGTGCCATATTGTCTTTGGAGTGTGCACTAGCCAATCTTTGAGTTTAAAGACCTAAATTGAAGATTTTGTGTAGATATGGCCATAAGTTCTAAATTTATTGATACCTTTGCTGCCATGCTAAACCCTTCACCTATTGGTAGCCCTGTGGCCACACACAAATTTGTGAGGATTGTAGAGGCCTCCACTGTGGAGACCTCTGAGATGCTTACACCAATTGTAGAGTCCCAAGGGGAACAAATTACGAAAATGGTTGCCCCTGTGAAGAAGGCCAAATCTGTGGCCTCTGATGCCCTTGCTCTAAAGAAGAAATCTGCCCCTAAGAAGAGGGTCAGAACCCACTCACCTGGTAAAAGCCCTGAGAAACCAAAGAAAAAATAAAAGAAGGGCAAGGAAGTGACCCCTGAGGTCCCTGAGGTTGCCTAAGAGGATGAATCTGATGATGAGTCACCCAGAATCCCCTTTGAGTTTGTGGCTGCAATTAAGCTTGAGGCAGAGACTGCCTTTGACAAGGCTTTCTTTGAGGAAGAGCCAGAGATAACTGCTTCAATGGAGTACCTAACAAAAGCCTCACTGGTACCCCTGTTAAGGCCCCCACTACAGCTAGTCTTCCCTAGACTAGTGCAGTTATTTTACCAAAATATCAGAGTGAAGACTGGAGATGATGGGAACCTTGCATTGCTGGTTCTGATTGATAATTTTGAGATGTTGTATAACCAAGCAACAATTGCTGAAATACTTGGGAAACCAGCCACATATGATCCAAAGTGTGGTTTGGGTGCACCATTGACAGTCATAATCCCAGAAATTGCCAAGGAGCTCACTGGAGGAGTCACTGCTTCTGGGGTGTCCATTAGTAAGAGAGACTTGCACCCTAGTCTAAGATTCATGGATGGGGTGCTGAGAAAGAATGTATATTATTCTGGACACCAACAAGAGAGGTCCCCAATTGCTGATGCCCTCTACTCCTACCACTGCAACCACTACATTGATGTCGTAAAGTTAATCTTTGAAGGAATGAAAGATATACATGAGAAGGTAAAGAGAGAGCAGAAGCCCCATTCCTTGCTCTACTGCAGGCTCATTATAGCCCTGCTGTAGTTGGGGGGCTACCACTTTCAGATGAATGAGGAGACCCTCACCCTAGCCCCTAGCAAATGTGGAAAGAAGCAATAGGAGATCAGTGGTACCTTGATTGAAAAGAAGGAGCTGCTAGCTCAAGCAGCCCCCATAATTCAAGAGATAGCTGCTGCCACCTCTGCTGTCAGCTCTGCTGCCATCTCTCATGCAGCCATCCCTACCATACCTATTGCCACCATCCCATTACCATCTCAACCCATTCCATCATCATCATCTACACAATCACCTTCCACACTCATCTCCATTCCTATGCCAGCCACTATCGCAACCCCAACCTCACAACCTTCCACCATTACATCGCCTATCCCTGAGCCAACCATATCCATTACCTCAGCCACCACTACATCACCTATACCCATCCCAGTGTCTGTGCCTACATACATAGCCCATCCCAGCCCACTTATCATGGTTACATATAGAAAAAGGAAACCAACCAAAGCCCCCACTGAGCCCAACCCACCCATATCTCCCAAACCTATCCCTATCCCTGAAACAACAGCCATATCAGACCCAACCACAGATGTACAACCACCCTCACCAGCCCAAGCCTCTTCAATTCACCAGGCTGAACCTGAGCCTCAAATCCTTGACATCCCACACAGCTTACATGTAGCCTCATCTCAACCCATTGAAACCTCTACACACACTGAAACTAAACCCTTGGGCCAATCCATTCCTTATTCCCCTACCCATGACCAAGACCCCATCTCATCAGAGGGATACTCAGCTATGATGGACTCTATTATAGGGAACATCAATTATGAGTTTACCCCTCTCCCAGATTCACCACAGCTCCATCACTTTACCCCTACTCCTACTTCACCATAGCCAACTAACTTTTATCATGCACCCACTTCACCATTTCAACCAATTATAACCACCAACCCACAATCACTATCATACCTGATCCCCTACCCCAAATCCTTAACCTCATCCTCTCCCTTCAAACCCAAGTGATGGCCAACACCCAAACCCAAACATCCATAGAGGCCAACCTTCAAGCCATGAACTCCACCCTCCAAAACCAGGCCTCCATTCAAACTAGTTTACAAGCCATCCAATCAATCTTAACCCAACCTTCCCAATAAACATTTATCCCTCCACCTACCCATATACCTATCCCCCATCTCCCCAACCCTTAACCTTAGCAGCAACAACAGTTGCTGTTACATCCATTTAACCTATTCAGGAAGCCCCTCAAATTATATTTACCACTGCCTCAACTCAAACTGTCCCTGAACCTGAACCTGACCTTATACAGCCACCCATTATTGCCCCACCGTTGGAACTCACTTACCCACAACCCCAACCTGCAACCCCACCTGTAGTAGCAACAACTGATGCTACCACAGATGTGGAGGACCTAATCCCCACCTCCTCAATTCCAACCCAAACTCCCTGAGGTAATAGACGTCCTAGAACCTGAACTTGAAGTCCACCAACCTTTACCCTCTAGCTCTACCCCACCCATGCCATCATCCATCCCTTCATCATTGTTGGCTGGCCCTTCTTCCAATGTTGAGCAGCCCGTACTACCTACCTCTTTCAATCCCATGCCCCCATACTCCACCCTCCTAAAAGCAATGAAAGAAAATACCTACATCAAGAGGGATGTGGTTAGAGGCATGGCTGGCCTCAGAACTTCAGTTAAGCAGCCACTCCTAGATCAAATCAAATTTTTAGAACTCACTCATAAGATGAAGAGAAAAAGGATAAAACATGGATGGAGGGAGACACTGCTCAAATATAATGAAGAGAAAAATAGAGCTGATGGGATGGAAGATGTGATCAAGAATCTGCAATTAGCACTGAGACTAGTGGAGGAGAGGGCCAATGATTATACTAGGACTGCTGCAACATTGCAACAAACCTTATCTAATATTGGTGACAGAGAATTAGCAGCAGCTACTGCCTCTCTCTTCACTGCTGCTGCCCCTCCCAGGGCAACTGCTCCTAAACCCCTAGAGCCCCAAAAAATAAAACCTGAGATCAACATAAAGGAGCCTACATCAAAGCCAGAGCCAACTCCAAAGAAGAGAAGCGTCACCAAGCAGAGAAAAACTACTTCCAAGAGAAACAAATCCACTGCTACTGTTCTTAAGAAGGGGAAAGGGAAAGGAGTCCAAGAATAGGCTGATGTAAATTCAGATGATTAAAACTGTGTACATGTATTTAGTTAGGATGTTTTTATAGTTATTTTCACTTGCATTGTACAATTCCCTGTTTTATAAATGAAAGTATTTTTGTTAGCTTTTATCTGGATTTTTTTTGGGGTACTTTATTTCTGCTGTTTACTTGTTTGTTTTACTTGTTTGTGTGAGTTTTATTTCTTACTTTTACCTGCCTTATTTTGTGTCTTATTTTTACCAAAATACCTTGCTGCACATATCCTTTCTCTTTGAATCAGTGAGGACACTGTTCCTCATAGGTTTAGGGGTGTGGCAAGGTTTGCCAATCATATAGTTAACCTAAGTGCAGCAGAACTATGTAAGATAGAAATAGAGCTAAGTTCATCTAAGGAACTTTGAAAATGAGAAAACTTAAAAAAATTTACAGACCTTTAAGCATTAAAAGCTTTTAAATTTTAACATTTCCTTGAGGTGAACACTAAGAAACCTCATTTGTGTCAGCACTGAGTGAACCATTAAAGAGAGAAAAAGGTAAGGGCATGCCCATGAGTTCAATGGAAGACCATACCTAGTGAGATATGGGCCTACAAAAAAAAATATATATATATATTCTCTTTGAGGAGTGTCTTAGGCAATTCTTTTTGCTCTAAGGACTGACTGAGTTTATTTCCTCATTAGAAGTTAGGCATCTCCAAGTTAAAATAGCTGACAACACCCATGACATTTAGGAAAGGATCAAGGCCTTCTCTTAGAAAGTTTGAGCTTAAAGATACCAAACCCAGTAAACTGCCCTTGTGCATACACCTTTTGAGCCTTTATTTCTAATTTTTCTTCAAAATACACCTGAGTATTTGCCCCTTAACTTGTGGACCTAATTCAAACCTACCCCCACTCTTAGAATTCAGAAGGTAAAGGAGGAAGAGTTGAAGATGGACAAGTTAGGGTCAATATTTGGTGAATGGAGAAGAAACACAAAAGGAAGACAACAGTGTAGCAGCTGGGAATAAGAGGGTGGCATTTCAAAAAGATAAAAATAAAAAGAAAAGAAAAATATATCCAAAGGAAAAAAATATATAATGAAAAGGAAAAGAGAGGAGTCAAGAGGAAATTTCATTGTAAAAAGTAAAAATAAGAGAAGAAGCTGGCCATTTCAAATCTGAAAAATATCAAAGAAGATGAAATATGCTGAAATTAAAAGAAGAAGTCATGAATCACCTCCTTCACTTGCTGATTTCTCAATTTTACATCCTTTTCACCCTTCCATTCTTTGTAACCTACACCCATAAGTCACATTACACAATCATAAGACCTTGTGATCTTAAGTGGAATGAACTGTTATGGGGAGATAAGGAGTTGTCCAATCTATGGTGAGAAATAGTCAATGATGTCAGAATTTAGAAGCCTTGCCCATGCTCATTCTTGCAGACTCAGTTGGGAGTTGTAATTGCTCTTGAGCTTGTGTGAAAATGAAAACCCTCAAAGTTATTTGTGAGAGACTGCCCTGGTAAGCATTGGGTCTGACATTGAATGTATTGGGCAATGTCTAAACATAATTTTTGAATTAATGGTGAGCTCAGTACTGAAATTCATTTGCTATTTTTCTTTGTGTAAGCTAATTGGAAATGATGTGCATACATGTAAGAGTTTTTCATACTAAATGGTCTATGCATTTCATTTGTTTAAATTCCTTACATTTTGAAAAGAATCAAAGGTTGACTGATGCTCTATTTATTGAAAGCTGATTTGATGAATGTTGCACTTTGGTTAACTGTTTTAGTGAGAAGTTTATGGGTATCTTCACTGAAAATCCTCAGGAGACTTCACTCCTCCACTAGGGATCACCTAGGGGTTTAAAAGGCTTGATGAATAAGCTAAATGCATCCGTGCTCCCTACGAAAGTGGTATTTACATGCTTAGAGTAGTTGTTTAAATTTTGCTTTGCTCGAGGACTACCAAAGATTAGGTTTGAGAATGTTATTCACTGAAAAGTACCACTTTTCACCTCTTAACCTAGCCTTTACTACACCTTGAAGCTAACTAGTAACTATTTTTTTAGCTTATTTTGTAGTAGTAATAATTTATATAGCTTAATATAAAGTCCATGCCTTTAGTGCCAAAAAGAGAGAATTCAAGCCAAGGATGACTGCTGAGCCAAAGACTGATGGAACACCATGGTGGTACGCACCATGGTGACTATTTTGTTTGTCATGATGGACGAAGGAAGTCTAGTAGATGAGAGAAGTATGGATGTGAGTGGAGAAAGCCCGAACAACAGCATATGCATTGCAGTAGAGGAGCAGAGGTGTTATCTCGTACAGTAGAAATGCTATTTCGCACTGTTCAAATCTACTGTAAAGCCAGCTGGCGCAGCTCTCATGCAGCTCACTGAAGAGGATCTTCAGAAATCCTTCTCGCAAAGTTCTCACAAAGTCAGGGTAATTCAGTCTTAGTTCATGTCGCGAGGCTCTCGCGGAGTCCATGGCAGAAATGTCGTGCGAAGAGTTCTCGCGCAGCTCATCTAGTTATAAGGCTCCAGCCACTCACGTAGTTTTCGCGTAGCTCTGGAGGAGAGAGATGCTCAGAAAAGCTCTCGCACAGCTCTTGTGCACTGCAGTGTCAAAGTTAGCCACGCGAAGCGAAAAATCCGTCTTGGTAAACAACCACGCGGGAACTCAGGGCTTATCCACGCGAGGTGTAAAATTCAGTGATTCATCCACGCGACACCTATGCGAGTAAAATATCTGAAGCTCAACTACCCGACATGGAAAATCCTTCTGCGTGAGCGATAAACCTTCCAAGCCAACTCCCACCTCTCTAGCACTCTACAACTGCGTGACTGCATTAAAAGAACAAAGCCAGCCCCGCGAAGCTCGGGCTCTCCACTTCTCAGTCTTTACTCAGGGACCTTTTGGGTATTTTCCTAAGTCCAGGGCACACGTCCCGAGGCTCTGATCTTGAGGCACACCTCCCAAGGTATCCAAGGGTTGTAACCAAGCCACGCCTATTAGAAAATTAGGGTTTAATCTTCTCTTGGCCAAGGCATTAGTGACTGAGTATATAAGCTATAAATTTAACTTAGAAAAATATCTCTCCTTCAACTTCAGTCAGCTGTGAGATCCAGCAGATTAGGGTTAGGGTTTGATCACTTCTTTTTATATTTTTTTCTTCTTCCTTAGCTAAGCACTTATTGGCTATGTTCTCTGTAATCAATTAGGCTTAATTTTATTAGTTTTTGTAATGGGTCTTGTGAACATTGGGATTTATTGATGAGCTGTTATGTACAAGGCTGCTGCCTTGAGGACATCTCATTGTAAGTATTGGTTTAATCAATGAATGTCTATTTTAATGTTTATTCAATCTATTATTTTCTTATATGTCCATAGTTTTGTTCAATCTATGCCATACATTTAGGGCTTGAGCTGATTTGAAATAACCATGGAAGCTTGAGCTTGTAGCCCTGGGACCATGGTGGTAGTAGTAATTTTCATGTTCCATCTCTGTCCTCTATGGTGTGGATAACCTCTGTGGATAGCCTGCGACCATTTAAGTGGACAGACTATAGCTCTAGGGTGATTCCAAGCCATAGATCTGAGAGGGTTTTTTCCCCTCTGCACTTGAGCCTGTAGCCTTGTGAGAGGTTATTGCAAGAACAAGCTCCCCTCTGTTGTACTTGACCAACATCAGATGTTAGATCTGATTTCCTTATAGAGATTGTAGACTTGTGAGCTGACTCATTATAAACCTTTTGTAGCAATGACCAGCTGCATTTTAGTTCCCAAATAGCCCTTGAACAACTGTGGTTTCCACTGGTTTTTCAAGAGCTATTTGTTCCCATGGGTGCCTGAGCTTGTAGCCTGGCAAACACGGTGTCTACAATGATTTTAATGTTCTAATTTGATCCATTGGGTGGAGGACGTCTATTGAATAATCTGTGACCATTTAAGTGGACAGGTTATAGCCTTAAGATCAATTTATTCCATTAAATCAGATTGGTTTTTTGACTTAATTCATGTGGTTTGATCCTCTCTATTGGATAGCCTGTGACCATTGAAGTGGACAGGTTATAGCCTTAAGAGATCAGGTCAAACCATAAGAGTTGAGTTAGAAACATCTTCCTGGCAGATGTGCTTGTAGCCATCTGAAGGACTGCTGCAGAGACAACCCTAAATCTGAGTTACATAATTGTATTAACCTTAGCTTAATTGTTTACTTCCCACCATTTTTATCTTTATTTTAACACACACATTCACCACCTTGTTTTTAACCCTTTCTTTAGGATAGGACTGCACTTTCCTTCTATTCTTTTAGTGTTAGTTAGTGTAGTTGTGACATCCAACTCCCTTTTTCTAGGATTATCAGATTTGTAGCCAGATCTGGAGGCCTACTAATATAACCTATTTTGGGTTCTAGATCAATTTCTTTGTGGGACAAACTCTTACTTACTCAAAACTTGTTACAACAATCGTGTGTCTTGTAGGCTGTGTATTTCAGACTTATTGTTTTCACCAAATTTCATCTCTTCACTTTTTGATTTATTTTTCTTCACCACTATTTTCTCACCAATAATAAGACAGCACCCTAAGATAACCAATAGAGGGTCCATGCGTGCTAATACAAGTATTTTGTGTGCTCTGAAGTGGTGCCGTAATTTTGTTGAAGCCCACGTTAGTGTGAGGCAAGTCTTCTCCATATGCGTGTATTTTTGTTCATACTCGACCATCGTCCTACTGAGGTAGTAGATAACCTTTTCTCTCTTACTGTCTTCTTCATATTGTTCGAGAATTACCCCCATCGCCTTGTCCTTTGCGGATACATAGAGAATTAGGGAATTTTCAGAAACTGGTGGCAATATTATCTGCTGGTTGAGGAGGTACTTCTTAATATTGTCAAAGGCCTGCTGACACTAGTCATCCCATTATACTCGACTCCTCCTTTAAGTAACTTATAGAAAGGATGACATCAATCAGAGTGCTGAGAGATGAATCTCCTGATAAACTACAATCTTCCTATCAAACCTCATAGTTCTTTGATGTTGTTGAGAGGCGGCATCTTGAAAATGACTCTGACCTTTACCGAGTCAACCTCGGTTCCTCTCTTGCTGACTATGAATCCTAGTAGTTTTTTGGAGGTTACTTTGAATATGCACTTCTTTGGATTCATCTTCAATTGATACTCCTCGAACTTTTGCATCACTAGGCATAGTGCTTTTGCATGTCCTGCTCATGTCTGAGACTTTACTATTATGTCATCGACGTAGACTTTGACACATTTATGCATCTTGTCATGAAGGATAGCCATCATGGCGCATTGATTCGTGGCTCCTACGTTCTTCAGCCCGAAAGGCATGACGACGCAACAATAGGTTCCCCATGGCGTAGTGAACGAAGTCTTCTCTTGATTTGATTCTACTAATTTAATCTGATTATATCCGGAGAAACCATCGATAAAGGATAACATCTCGTGTCCGTTAGTGTTATCGACCAGAGTGTCAATGTGTGGTAGGGAGAAGTCATCTTTTGGGCATGCCTTATTGAGATTTCAAAAATTGATGCATACCTGTTAAGCACCGAAAAATATCATCTTTAGCCTCTTAACCTTGCCTTTACTACACGTTGGAGCCATCTAATAATGACCTTTTGGAGCATGTTTTTATAGTAAGAAAATAAATGCAGCTAGTGTCACAGTTTACCCATTTTGAGGCCAAGAAGAGAGAGTGATGTAAAGCCAAGGGTTGCAGTTGATGGAAGAACCGAGGATACACCATGGTGGTACACACCATGGTGACCATTTTGGTTGCTTACATGGGCTCTAGAAATCCACCAAATGAATGGAAGATGGGCCAAGCAGAGAAGACTACTGCAGTAACATGTGCACTGCAGTAGAGGAGCAGATATCAGGCCTCGCACAACTCTTGAGTGGTTCTCACACAGTTAGAATACCTATTAAAGCTACCTCACGAGGATCTCTAGTGGTTTAGACACACAGCAGATAAAGTGTTTGCATAGTTCTCATGCAGTCCATGAAAGAACAGCTTCAAAAAAACTCTCTCGCGAAGCTCCCGCGAGGATTGGAGCTTCATTAAATCTCCTCACAAAGTTCTCTCATAGATCTCGTGCACTTCAAAGTTGAAGCCAGCCCCGTGAGAAGTTAAGACTATCTTGGCAAGAATCCACACAAGCTACAGAATCATCCTCGTGAGCTGTAACAGTCATTGAATTCCATCTTGGAGACATCCTAGTGACCTGAATCACCTGGAGCCCATCCTCGTGAGCTATGTTGTTCACAGTAAATCCAACCTCATGAGCTCTTCTTCAACAGTCCACCCAACCATGCGAAGAGCCACGCGAAAAGCAAATCTGGCAAATCCATCCTCGCGAGCTGTGGGCTCCCAACTTCTCAGTCCATACAAAGGGACTTTTCTGAGATTTCATAGTAGCTAGGGCACACTCCCTAAGGTGCTGAGCTATTACACACTCCCGAGGCAACACTTGGCTATCAATGGGCCACGATAGCAGGGGTAAATCGGGCATTCTCTCTTCTACATTCCTATTGGCCAGAGTAAGATATTTTGGCATGGGTTGTATATAAGCTATGTTTAGCATAAATAATCATATGATCCTTAACCTAATTTGGCTATGAGCAAAGAGTTCTCCGTGCTTGGGTCATTGAGGGTTAGGGTTAGGTCATCTTCTTCCTTTTTCTTATCTCCTTAGCTCAGCACTTGCTGACTAAGATCTTTGTAATAGCTAGCATTATTGTTTTTCGGCTGTAAAAAGACTGTGAAAGTGTGGAAGGGTATAGATTCTGCATTGGCTGCAGTGAAGAGGGCTTCATTGTAAGTATTTTTTATGCAATGTAAAGATATTTTTATTTCAATCATTCAACCTGTAAGGATCTTTTATATTTTATTTAGATCTCTATAGATTGCATACTCCTATGGTTGCATGAGCTTATAGCCAGGCAACCATAGCAACTGCAGTAATTTTCAATATTCTGATTTCAATCCCTAGATTGGAGTATATCTTTTGGGGATGATCTGTGACCATTCAGTGGACAGATCATAACCTTAAGACTAGTCCATATCCTTGGATTGGATTGGATTCTTCTTCCTTGCATTTGAGCTTGTAGCCAAATGAGGGATTGATGTGGATTTAGCTTTTCTCAGCTTAACCAACCCCTATTTCAGCCCAAAAATAGTAGCTCCTAGTTTATTACTTCTCACCATTTTCTTTTTATTTTCTAACTCCATTTTATCCTTCTCCAAAACCCTTTCTCATAGCATAGGACTGTAATTTTCTTTTAGATTTATTTTTTAGTTTAGTGACAACCCAAAACTCCCTTTCTTTAGGATTGCTAGATATGTACTCAGATATAGAGATCTACTAAAATAACCCTTGTGGTTCTAGATCAATCTTCCCTGTGGGACAAACCCTTTCCTATCAAAACTTGCAACAACAGGGCCTTGATCTTGCAGGACTGTGTGTGTATTTTAGATTTGCAGTTTTCATCTCTTTCATCTTTTATTTTAGTTTGATTAAAATTTTCACACATCTTTTTAAATAAAAATAACAATCAATCATAAATACACCCTAACATGTTTTTAGCGCCGTTGCCGGGGATGTTTGATCTATTTAGTAGACCTGAGTTTTTAATCTTGTGTTTACAAATTCTTTGTAGCAGTGCTTGTGTTTGAATAAAAGTACTACTGAATGTATTTTGGTTTTTTCAGATCTGGGACCAAAACAAAAGGGAGAAGCTAGAGCTGCAGCTGGAGCTTTGCTGGCCTTAGTTTTCATTTCTTTCTCCCTTCTCTTTAGTTTTATTTCTGTTGAATCTTATTTTAAGAAGTTGTAGTTAGCAGTAATTTTTATTTGTTATTCTTTAATTGTGTTGTAAGGGTCTGTTTCCTTGCTATTTGTGTGTGTGCATGCTAGGTAAGAGGTCCCTTAGACCCGTTTTAGAACCTCTAAATCCTGAGGTCGAGAGTACCCTTAGACTTAAAAACACCACACAAACCCCTGCAATTAATACTGAGCCAGCAGTGATGGGTGAGCAACTAAGGCCACTCAGGGAATATTATGCACCAGGGGTATACACATCCCCCTTTTGCATTCAATTCCCTGCAGCTGAGGGAAACTATGAGATTAAATCCTCAACCATCCAAATGTTGCCTTCATTTCATGGGCTAAGCAAGGAGGACCCCTACAAGCATGTTGATGAGTTCCTGGCCCTTTGCACAACCTTTAATATTACTGATATGGGAGAGGAAGTAACTAAAATGAGGCTCTTTCCTTTTTCCCTAAAGGATAAGGCTCAAGCTTGGGTCTCCATGCTCCCAGCCAACAACATACAATCTTGGAATGATCTCCAATGCTAATTTTTGCCTAAATTTTTTTCCATGACCAAAAACCTAGTCAGTTGAGGAAGAGCATAATTTTCTTTACTCAATTCTCAACTGAAGATTTTTATAAAGCATGGGAAAGGTTTAAAGAGCTATTAAGACAATGCCCCTACCATCAAATCCCAAAGTGGCAGCTTATCCAGAGCCTCTACCAAGGGATTGACCTAAGAGTAGGGACATGATGGACGCATCCTGTGGAGATCATACCTTAGCATGACAGCTGAAGAGGCATGGAAATTGTTTGATGTTATTGGTGAAAATTCACTACAGCAAGAGTCTCTGTCCAGAAGTGACATTGAGACTCCTGCAAGAATGACAATAGACCCTAATGCTAAAGGGAGAATGCATGAAGTTAATGTGTACAATTACTTGGAGAGAAAGGTAGATAGTCTGGCTTAAAAATTTGACAAATTAATGGGGGTGATGCAACCTAAAATGGTTGCTCAAGTGGGAGAGGCATGTCTGATATGCCAGTCACCAACACACTCCCTTGTGGACTGTCTATCAGCCAGCCAGTACCTTGAATTGGTCATGGAACATGCCAATGCTGCTCAGTCCTATGAGCAGCAGCCTACTGAGTATTAATGGAGAAACCACCCAAATTGAGGTGGAGGCAAGACGACTTTTAGCAACCCCAGCAGCAGCAACATGCATTACCTTATAGATCACAACAACAACAATAATATAACAAGGGTTTTGTACCTAGACAACCCTTTCAGCAGTCTGCCCCATATCCATAACAATTGGCTTTGCCCCCACCCACCTTAGAACTACCTCTTTTGAAGAACAAGTTTTATCATCACTACAAAACCTGAGGTCCTTATCTTAGACTGTGAACTCTCATAGTTAAAGCATAAAGAAAATAAAGGACCAGCTTGGCCAAATTTCTAATGCTTTGGCCAAAAGAGAGGAAGGCAGGTTGCTAAGCCAACCCTTGACCAACCCAAAGGGTCAATACATGATTGGTGAGGGCTCCTCAACTCATGAGGAGGCTAAGACAATCACTACCCTTAGGAGTGGTAGGTTGGTTGATAATCAGGTGAGTGTGAAAAGGAAAGAAGAAATAGAGAAAAATGAGAGTGTAGAGGAGGATATGAACTCATCTCCCACTGAGGGGTAGCAGGAACAAAATAAAGGGGCAGTAGTTGAGCCCCAACATAACCAAAAATATAAGAAAAATGAAAGGAAAAAAATTTCTGATGTGGATAGGCATGCAGCTAAGGTACCAGCAGTACCACAACTGCCATTTTCTCATGCTATAAATGGGCCTTCCCCTTTTGACAAGGGGAATGCTAGAATGGAGGAAATGATGGAGACCTTCAAGCAAGTTAAGATTAATTTATCTCTGCTTGATGCTATAAAACAGGTCCCTGCCAATGCCAAGTTTTTAAAAGACCTCTGTACACAAAAGCGAAAGGCACGGGTCCATCTATCCAAAAAGGTCTTTACAGCAGAAAAGGTGAAATTTGTGTTGTCTATTGCCACACTACTAAAATTGCAAGACCCAGGGGTACCTACAATCCCCTTTATTATTGGAGACCATACCATAGGCAGGGCACTCTTAGACTTGGGGGCCAGTATAAACCTACTGTCATATTAAGTATATGAGCAGCTAGGTTTGGGGGAGCTGAAGCCAACTCCTATTGTGCTCCAGCTGGCTGATAGGTCTGAAAGGAGGCCTATGGGTGTGGTTGAGGATGTGCTGGTGAGGGTGGACAAGTTCTTTTACCCAACTAATTTTTTGGTCTTGGATATGAAGCCTTCAAAAAGTAGCACCTCTATCCCTATTATCTTGGGCACGCCCTTTTTGGCCACTACCAATGCCTGCATTCAATGCAGGTCTGGGGTGATGGAGGTTATCTTTGGAAACATGAAGGTCAAGTTAAATGTGTATAATGCTGCTAAGTAACCTCAGCTGGACAATGAGGACTGCTTTGTAGTGGATGTACTAGAGGACCTAATTGAAGAAAATTTATGGGATAAAGTATGTGAGGAGTTTGAACATGTATGGAGTGAGGTTAAAGAGGAGGAGGCCCAAGTTCTTATGGCTGAAGACAGTAGCAAATCATAGTCTTCAGTGGGCCTAGTGCAGCACTCCATGTGGAAACCCAAATTGCTGCCCCTGCCTCAAACCTCCAAGGCACCTTTGTTGCCCTCCATGGAGAGTCCACCTGATCTGGAGCTTAGACAGCTGCCAGACACATTGAAATATTCTTTCCTAGGGGAGGATAAAAAGCTTCTTATAATTATCCCTTTATCTCTTACTATTGAATAGGAAGGGGAATTACTATGTGTCCTTAGGAAGCACAAGAGAGCCATAGGTTGAACCATAGCTGATTTAGGAGGGATTGATCCATCAGTGTGCATGCACAAGATATATCTGGAAGAGGGTTCCAAACCCTCAAGGGAAATGCAGAGAAAATTAAATCCTCACATGCAAGAAGTGGTCCTTAAAGAAGTAGTGAAACTGTTAGATTCTGGGGTCAAATACCCCATTTCAGATTTAGAGTGGGTATCACCTATCCAAGAGGTCCCCAAAAAGTTTGATATAACAGTTGTCACATCTGATTTTGGGGAGTTGATGCCAACCAGGGAGACCATTGGTTGGAGAGTTTGCATTGATTATAGAAAACTCAAATCCAAAACCAGAAATGAACATTTCCCATTGCCCTTCATTAACCAAATTTTTGATAAATTGGCTGGAAAAGCATAATAGTGTTTTCTTGATGGATACTCAGGTTATAACCAAATACCTGTGTACCATCAAGACTAGGAGAAGACCACATTCACATGTCCATTTAGCACTTTTGCTTATAAAAGAATGGCCTTTGGACTGTGCAATGCTCCTGCCACCTTTCAGAGATGCATATATACAATTTTCTCGAACATGATTGATAAGTTTTTAGAAATATTTATGGATAATTTCTTAGTGTTTGGGGATAGTTTTGGTCAGTGCTTAAATCACCTCAACCTGGTTCTATAAAGATGTGCTGAGACCAACCTGGTCTTGAGCTGGGAAAAGAGCCATTTCATAATAACACAAGACATTGTGTTGGGCCATGTGATTTCTCATAGAGGCATTGAGGTTGTAGAGCCAAAGTTGACTTCATCTCACACTTGCCCCCACCAAAAATTGTTAAACAGATCAAGTCTTTCTTGGGGCATGTAGGATTCTATAGGAGGTTCATCAAGGACTTCAGCAAAATTTTTAAACCCTTGAGCCACTTGCCATGCCAAGATGTGCCGTTTGATTTTAATGCTGAGTGCCTTGAAGCATTTGAGGTCTTGAAAAAAGGCTTAACCTCTGTCCCTGTGATCCAGGCCCGTGACTATTCTCTCTCATTTGAACTGATGTGTGATACATCAAACCTGGCTATAGGTGCTATTCTAGGACAGAGGAAGGATAAACTGCCCTGTGTGGTATATTATGCCAGCAAATCACTGGCAGAAGCTCAGTTCAATTATACCACAACTGAGAAAGAGCTTTCGGCAATTGTTTTTACTATGGAAAAATTTAGACCTTACCTACTTGGGTCTAAAATTGTTGTATTTACTGATCACTCTGCCCTCAAGTACCTACTAGTTAAGAAAGATGCTAAGCCTAGGTTTTCAGATGGATCCTCCTACTATAGGAGTTTAATCTTGAAATCAAAGACAAGAAGGGAGTAGAAAATGTGGTGGCTGATCACCTATCTAGGATTTTAATGAAAGAATGTGCTGCTACACTTGTGAGAGATTGTTTCTCTGATGAGCAACTTTTTACCATCCAATTTGTTGTGCCATGGTTTGCCAACATTATGAATTACTTGGCTGTAGGTAGGATTCCTTCCCATTGGTTCAAGATGGACAAAGACTAGTTCTTCTCACAAGTCAAATATTTTTTCTGGGAGGATCTATGCCTATACAAGTATTGTGCAGACCAAATTATTAGGAAATGTGTCCCTGATTATGACTTCCACAGTATTCTTAGCATGTGCCATGAAAATGCCTGTGGAGGCCACTTTAGTCGGAAAAAGACAGCAGCAAAGGTGCTGCAATGTTGGTTTTATTGGCCTTCCTTGTTCAAGGATGCCCATGCACACTGCCAGGCCTATTTCAGATGTCAAAGGATGGGTGGCATTTTAAAGTGAAATTAAATGCCATTACAACCCATCCATGTTGTAGAGCTGTTTGACATCTGAAGAATTAATTTTATGGGCCCCTTTCCTCCTTCAGATAGTTATAACTTCATCCTTGTGGTTGTGGATTATGTTTCCAAATGGGTGGAAGCAGCTGCCATAAGGACCAATGACCACAAGGTTATCCTATAATTTATCAAAGAAAATATCTTCTCCAAATTTGGCACCCTTAGAGCCATCTTCAGTGAGAGGGCAACCACTTATGTAACAGACACTTCGAGAGCTTGCTCAAGAAGTATGCTATTACTCATAGGATTGCAACCCCATATCTCCCACGAACCAATGGGAAAGTGGAGATTTCTAACAGGAAAATTAAGCATATCCTAGAGAAGACAGTTAGGACTGATAGGAAGGATTGGGCTGTGAAGCTAACTGAGGCATTATGGGTCTATAGGAATGCCTATAAGACCCCAGTTGGAATGCCCCCTTTCAGATTAGTCTATGGCAAAGCTTGTCATCTGCCAGTAGAGTTGGAACACAAGGACTTTTGGGCCATTAAAATATTAAACATAGATCTAACATCTACTGGTGATAACAGGAAACTGCAGCTGTTTGAATCAGAGGAGCTAAGGCTGGATGCTTATGCCAACTCAAGGATCTACAAGGAGAAAGAAAAGGCCTTCTTTGACAAGAGCCTTTTGAGAAAAGACTTTGAGGATGGTGCTAAGGTATGGTTGTTCAACTCCAAGCTGAAATTTTTTCCAAGAAAACTGAGAACCAGATGGGATGGTCCTTTTACTGTGCTTCATGCATTCCCATTTGGGGCTATGGAAATTATGGACCCCACTTCTGAGAAGATCATGAAAGTAAATGGGCAGAGACTCAAGTTGTGTGTGGAAAATTTTATGGAGTTCTCTGCCACCATTTATCTTCATGAATCTCCATTGATAAATGATCCACAGCCTTGTAACTTGTGTACAATAGCTGCTTTGTTTTTGTGTGCTTTGTGTGTGCTTTTAAAATTATGTTATTCAATGTCCTTGTATGTTGAGTGTGCTATTACATTTTGTATGAAAATGTTTGAGTGTCTAGAGAATCTGAATCTAGGTGCATGAGTTTTCATCTAAATGGTTGAGTAATCTGCATGTGTGAATTGGTTGTTCAACTTGGTCTCCATGCCTCATTTTTGAATATGCTTGTGTGATATAAGTGGCCTATGTTGTGGATAATCTGATTTTATAATTGTTGAACTACTGATGGGGCATGTTTTGGATCATTTTCCTGCATATATCATGGGGAGAGCATGTATATAGGCTGTTGTAGTTTAGTGGAGCTGTGATAGAAATGCAACACAGCAATGGACTTGCTACTTGAGAACTACGCGAGCAAACTAGCCTGAATTAGAGCCTCGCGAGTCCCTCGTGAGGGTCTACTTTTGCAAACTTAGCCTGTCGCGAAGCTCTAATTGAACTACGCGAGCAGTAATTTTCTCACACTCAACTACACAACAGGTTGATTCTAGGCTTATTGTAGCTCGCGAGGATATTCTGTTTTTCACTCATCCTCACGAGGATTGCTTGTATGTAATTCATCTTTGCGAGATCCTCGCAAAGTTCGAGTTGTCTTTTCTATAAAGCCCTCACTTGGCTTTGTCATACTACTCCATGCACCAAGCTCTCGCAAACCTACACCATACCAGACCTTCCAACTTTCTTCACCACTACCCACTGTGCTCCACCACTCACTCCGTGCTCCGAGTATTGTGCAAAGCTTCTAAGACTACATTTTTTACACAAAGTGTGGTTTAAATTGATCCACTGTGGAGTTTCTGAGCGGAAACCCTAGTTTTCTTTTTGGGGTAAGTTCTCATTTTTCTCAATTGTACTTTTTCTTGATATTTTCCCTAGGTTTTTTATTGTGTTTGGGGAAGGGTGTTACTAAGAGGAATCAATAGAGCTATAGAAAAACTAGAGTTCACAATTTGAGAGACAAAACCTAGGTTTTTGGATAAATGGCTGACAAACCCTCATTTGTGGATAACCTAGATGATCTATTGAACCCTCCTGAAGCAAGCCTTC
Organism: Chloranthus sessilifolius; assembly: GCA_021018995.1. Taxonomy (NCBI): domain Eukaryota; kingdom Viridiplantae; phylum Streptophyta; class Magnoliopsida; order Chloranthales; family Chloranthaceae; genus Chloranthus; species Chloranthus sessilifolius. Next base: position 83,606,921 of record CM037590.1, on the reverse strand, counting down.
CCACGGCCACAAGAAAATTTGTAAGGATTGTTGAGGCCTCTACTATGGAGACCATTGATGCCCCTGGTCCCAAAAAGAAGAGGGCAAAGAAGCAGAAGAAGGGTAAAGAGGTGGTTCCAAAAATTAATCCCCTGACAACTCCTAGTGAGTTCATGGCTGCCATCAAATTGGAGCCTGAGATTGCCATTGACAAGGCATTTTTTGAGAAGGAACTCTTGACTGCTCCATCCATAGATTTTCGGGCAAAGGTTTCTATGTTGCCCCTGCTGAAACATCTCAATGAATTGGTGTACCCTAGGTTAGTTCAATTGTTCTACCAGAACATCAAGGTGAAGAAGTCTGATGAGGGCCACCCTATTCTGTTAATATTAATTGATGACTTTGAGATGATAGTGGGAACATCTAAGGTAGCCCTAGCTCTAGGCATACCAGCTGCCTACAACCTAAAGTGTAACTTGGAGGCACCTCTGACTGTCCCCCATTTATGAGATTGCTGAGAAGATTACAAGAGGGAAGAAGGCATCAGGAGACTTTATCAGGAGGAGAGATTTGGATCCAAGCTTGCCCTTTATGGATCAAGTTCTTAGGAAGAACATTTTCTGCTCTGGGCACCAACAGGAGAGAAGGGATATCTACTCCTTCTCTCAGGGGCATTGCTTTAATGCAGCTCAGTTGGTTTTTGAGGGGATGAAGGATATCCATTTGAAGGTTCAGAAGAAGTAGAAGCCCAATGCACTGCCATACTTGTAGACACCCAAATTTGGCCCAAGGCCCGATCGAAACACATTTCGAGAGAGGCGCACTTCCGAGCTTTGATGGCATGAATGGATCCCTTAGGAACCTTCCTGAACCCTTAGTAACCCTTCCAAACCCTTAGGAACCTTCTCAAACCCTTAGGAACCCTTCCAAACCCTTAGGAATCACCCTCGATCCCTTAGGAACCTTCCCAAACCCTTAGAAACCAATCTCAACCCTTAGAACCCATCCCGGACCTAAACCTAGCTTTCCTGAGTAGTGGATAATGGATGGTACACCGAGACTAGCTACGGCCTTGTACAATGATTGAATCCTATACCATTAAAAAGTAGAAGTCGTCATCTTTCCAACGGGCCAAGAATCACTCGAATCGGGGTTATGTACGCCAAGATATGGCGGTCCGAACCCATGAGACTTGCATTGGCAAAATTATCTAGAACCCCTTCCACCATTCAAGCCTTCAAAAGCTCATCAAAGCAAGCCAATGCAAGTCTCTACAATGGTGCAACAAGGGTCCGAGAGCTCCAGCTCTCCCCTCTATTCCTCTACCTTCTCGGTCATTCCTCCATCCTCCCATTTGTGTCGTTATGCCGCCGAATTTTCAATAGGAACGGAGGGGCATAAATAAGATTTTAAGACCCATTTAGACAAGAGAAAGTCTTTTTCATTTCATTTATGTTGTTGTTGATTTGGCCATTAGTAGAGACCGCATTTAGCGGGTTGATTGGGTGCCTAACACCTTCCCAATTGATAACCGAAGCCCCTACCCAAGAGCCTTTGGTGTGGACCGGATTCAGAGTCATATTTGTGGCACTTTGGTGCTTATAAAAATGATATAGGTTTTCCAAGACACCAAAAGCTCCGGGTGGCGACTCTATATTTTTGTTAGCGAGCGCATCGCCACGACGGGATTGTCAAAAATCCCATAGTTGCACAGATGGTGACTCTGCTGGGGAGTAGCTAGTAGAGCTTCCCCTTGAACTTGGCCTTTTTTATTTTCGATTTTACTAACTTTTTATTACTATTTTTTATTTTATTTTTACTCACCCCTCCGATTAAGTCATTTTACTTACCCCTACTTTTACATCATTTATGAGCCTTAGTCGATTGGCGGGCCTACTTGCGCATTGTCTTTTAATTTTTTAAAAAAATTTAGCATTTAAAGTGCCTTAGCCGATTGGCGGGCCTACTTGTGCAAGCATATTCCAATAGTGAATGCCGGCCGGTAGTGGCGGCACGGGATCATCACCCCCGATCTTTGAACTAAAGAAAACTTCCATAAAAGTCCCTAGTGGGTCTTCGTATGGCGGCAGCCCCTAGTGGTGATGATTCAGAAAAGTCCTAGCCCACCTAGTATCTGAGAAGGCGCTCACATCAGAGGTATATCGGGTGAGTCACCTATTCCTTCAAGCATACAACCCTTTGGGGAGCACGCTAGTGAGTTATACCGAACTCAAATCCTTAGGTTCAGTGAGGAGAGAGTGGTTCACTAAAAATCAACCAGTTCCCGAAAGCCCAGCTTTCATAAAAAACCAGTTTGGAAACCAATTTCGAGCTAAAGTTGCTGCTGTCAAACAAACTGGAGAGCCAAATTGCTCTGACGCAACTATTAGTTGCGCCAATGCAAAATGCCTCAATAGTACATTGGCACAACTAATAGTTACGCCAGCATTAAATCTGGCATTTTTGACTTGGCGCATGTATTAGTTGCGCCAGTGTAGTTTTGAGCATCTGTAGTTTGGATCTGTGGCCTTTTCCACATCCCAAGTCTCCCGATTAGTGTCTTAGTGCCTCTGATTAGGCCCCGCCATCTCTGACACCCAATACGCCCTCGTCGGTCAAAAGAAGGTAACTTCTTTTTGGCTCATTTCGGGGGATTGGGTCATTTGCCTCGGTTTCCATGCCTTATCTTCCTTTGATTCTTTCGAAGTGCTTTGGAATCGTCGCCGCAGGTCCTAATTTAGGGTACGAAAGCCACTTGAGAAGGGAATTCAAAGGCCTCGGAACCTTTGTTTTTATAAAAAGTTCTTTCCAAAAAATAAAAGAGTAAAAAAATAAAAAAGCCTAAAAAATAGAGTTCTTGTGGTGCCGGCACAACGGCATCATCTTGCCCTCCATCATCCCGTAAGAGGAAAGTTTTTAGGCCTCATCCAAGGCACCCATACCCGACCCGACACTGAGACATGTCGTGGGTAGTGGACCTGGCTTATTCTAATCCCGATTCATCCCTACCACATTCTCCAACCCACTCTCATTCGGGAGAAGTTTTTTCCACCATCCCTCTCACCCAATCATCTTGTACAATTATCGGGTCCTTTGGTACCCCCATTTTCCAAACCACCACTTCCCAAAATATCCAAAATACACCCCCCCATTCCCCATCTTTTGCCCAAACCATGCCCATGCCCCCTCCCATATCCATACCAAATTCAACACATTTTCCATCCACATCCATATAAAACCCAACCCAATATTCTCCATCCACATCCATGGCCCATGTTCCATCTTCCCCATATAGGCCCGATCCACCCTCATTCACCTATGTCACCTCCACCTTATCCAACCCCCCACAAATCCTCCCATCTACTCGGGTCATGCCCATTTTTATCGAGGTCATGCCCGATTTTTCTCAAACACTCCCACTTTACCCTTTATCATCCCTAAACATTCCCAACCCATCCCCCTTTGCCAATGCCCCACTTCATCCCTCCAATCCACCTCACATCCCATCCGTTACTTGGGTCATGCCCGATTTTATCGGGACCATGCCCAATTTACCCACCACATCCACCCCATCTACATCTCATCACCCCTTAAATCCAGCATCTCCATCAGACCCTCCTTTCATGACTATGATGGAGGAGATGTTCCAAGCCTATTCCATGTTGAAGGCTTCCCAAAATGCCTCCTCTCCTCCACACCCCATATCCATGAACCCATCCCATACCCTAGCCAATCTCCATGCCTCACTCCCCCATCAACATCCCATCATCCACACCACCCAAACCCACATTTCCCACATACCCCAAGGACCATTGGCCCAAACCCCCATTTCCCACATGACCCAAGGCCCATTGGCCCAAATCCCTACTTTCCACATGCCCCAAGGCCCATTGACCCAAAACCCTACCATTCACACATACCAAGGGCCCATGGCCAGACCCACAAAGGCCCAATGGGATAGACCCAATAAGGGCCCATGGCCCATACCCATCAAGGCTCAATGGGCCAAACCCACCATGACTCAATAGGCCAGACCCAACAAGGCCAAATGGGCCAGACCCAGCAAGGCCTAATGGGCCAGATCCAATAAGGGCCCATGGCTTTGACCCATCAAGGCCCAATAGGCCAAACCCATAAAGGACCCATGGCTCAAACCCCATCAAGGGCCAGTGGCCCAAACCCATCAATGGCCTGTGGCCCAAACATATAATGACCAAGGCTTCATGGCCCAACACTCCCAAGGCTTCATGGCCCAAACCCAAGCCCAAAACCTTGGAACCCCGCACCAATACCCCCCACAATAACCCCAAAATTTCACCCAACCCCAACCTTCACACCCAGGTCAAACCCAAACCGTGCCTCAAACCCAATTCTCTCATGGCCCCATACCCTAAGGCCATCTCCAAACCTTCCTCCATGCTCAATAGCCTCATCAGGCCCCGCTCCAAAATCTAACTTCCACTCACTCCATCACCAAACAAACTTTCCCTCATCCCCAATGGGCTCACCCAATCCCTACTCATGTCATTCCCACCCAGTCCATGCAACAACAGCATGAGAATCCTACCCTCATTGTACACTATGTTGATCAGCAGTATGAAGAGGATGATATTAGGAACAATGGAGCCTATGCTGGGGCATTGACCAGCCTTAACCCTCCCCCAATCATTTCCCCCCTGGTAGCACAAAGTGAAATCCAACCAACTGTCGAGAAAGTGGCCCCCATATCTAAGGAGCCAGAGTAGCTGAAAGAATAATTGGATAAGATCCAGAAGCAGTTATTGAAGATGGGTGGGGCTAGAAGGTTTTTAGAATAAAGGAATGAGAAGAGAACAGGGGCCAATATTCAGAACATTTCCATTACTAGGCCCAATAATAATATAACCCCGTTCCAATTCTAAGCGGCCCAGCTGGCATCGGTCAGAACTGAGCAGATACAGAGAGTAGGAAATGGTCTAGGAATGCATATGACTTCAGAGCTGAGGAGAGCCTGCTATGACCGAGTGTTTACACCCTTGGGGCAATCTCTGAGTGTACTTTTACCTCTATTAATTGAAAATGGATTAATTACTATTCATCAACCGCAACCTCCTCCTCACCCAATCCTGAAGAACTATGACCCGAATACTCACTACAATTTTCATCAGGGTTCGGGTCACCCGACAGACCGCTGCTTTCCATTAAAGTACGTGATCCAAGATTTAATCGATGCCAGGAAAATCATTCCACCAGCACCTTCGTAAGTGCACCAGCATGTAAATATCCACCAGGTGCCATTACTCCCACATCCTACTGGAGGAGCCCCAGACCCACCATCGGCATGATTGAGGAAAATGAGGAGGAATTTAAGTTTGACCCGTCTGATTATTTCAGTGATCAGGAGAGCTATGTGGTGCCACTATCGAGAAATATTAAAGAGAGGAATATTGGGGTGATTGAACCCCTGAATTTGTCAGATTATTTCCCCAACCTGACTCCTCAAATTGAACCCTTGGATCTTAGGGCTTACTTCCCATCACGCACACCCATCAATTATGTGCACATAAATGCATATCAACCATACACCACCACCCCCGTCAGTTATCCAGTGACCCATCCTACCCCCAATCCCTGCCAGCACCCATCAGCTACTAATGGCGTATCCCTACCCCTAATCCCCTGCCATCACCCATCAGCTACCAATGGCCTACCCCTACCCCTTTTTCCCCGGCGCCACCACTCACAAGCTTAACCACCCCCGTCTGGCCCTATTTTGCCACCCAACCAGCTACCACCGAGGTAAATCGAGTGTTACCGACACATCCGAAGCCCGTAGTATAAGAGCCTCCGGTACCGGTAGCGATGCCATTTTAGATTCTGGGACCAACCTACAATCGTCATCAGGTCCCGCTGAGTTATGAGCAAACAGATGTCAATGCTAGCAGCAACAAAGAAGGGGCAGTGGACTTTGTCAAAAGATTCGGGAAGATCTCGAAGTAGCCAAAAGCAGCAGAAGCAGCACAAGCCCAACCAGAGGGGAAGAAAGATAGCGCAGTGAACCCCTTCGAGAAAATGAGTCGAGAATATATACTGGAGACTCAGCTGAGAAGAATGCCCACTCATATTATAGTATGGGATCTGTTGATGACGTCCCCACTCCATTTCCAAGCTTTAATGGATGCATTAAAGAATACGCATGTGTCACTTCAGGTTAGCCCGGATGAAGTCGGGCAGATAATTGGCTAAGTGATGGCTCCAAATGCTATTTCTTTTTCTGATGTTGACTTACCAGAGGAACATGGTAACCACTCGAAATCTTTGAATATAACTATTGAGTCCGGGAACATGGTAATCCCCTTGGTTCTAATTGATAATGGGTTCACGTTGAATATATGTCCGTTAAGAACCGCCACAAAGATCGGGGTAGACCCACGCATGTTGAGACCCACAAGAACCAGCGCCCGAGGTTTTGACAATACCAGAAGAGAGATAATGGGAGAAGTTAATCTTGAGCTATTAATTGGGCCAACAACCTTCTCCATATTGTTTCAAGTGATGGACATCAAATCCTCATTTAATCTGTTACTAGGGCGCCCATGGCTACATGAGGTCGGAGCCATACCCTCCACGTTGCACCAGAAACTCAAATTTGCATCTGGGCATAAGATAATCACAATCATCGGTGAGGGGCATAGTGAGAAAGAAAAGGCTACCAATAGCATTGAAAAACCCAATATACTGGATGTACCACACACCGCTGAGGTTGTCGGCCTCCATAGTTTCGAATATGAGGTGTCGACGATACTACTGGAGCCTATCGAGGGCATCATTCCAAGAATCGAAGGCTGAATAGTAGTAGAAGTAGCCATGCTCCAAAAATGGGGCTATAAAAAAGGAAGGGGGTTGGGGCCTAGATTGCAAGGTAAAAAAGAGCCTGTCATAGCCAAGAGGGGTCAGAAGGTCAGATTTGGACTTGGTTACAAGCCCACAGAAGAAGAGGTAAGAGAGGCTACAGAGAAAGTCCATGTGACGGTGGCAGTAAGAGCCAGGGGAATACACTTGGAAGAGGAGAAACCCTGCCCCAGGCCTCACATCAGAAATTCATTCATAAGCACCGGGGTTGTGAAAATTGATCGGAATGGGGAAACTCGATTAACCCCACACAAGCCTACAGCACCACTTCACCCCACCAATCCCTACATTACCCTTCCTAACTTGGAGATAGACTTTGTCATGTTATCCCTTTTTGAGGAACGACGGTCCGCACCTGAACAAACTCCCCCTATGGTGAATCATCACAAAACTGTTTTAACATTTGAGGCCATCATCTCAGACGAAATGGGGATCAACATGATGGAGGCTGACTCCAAAGAGTCGTATCAATCAGCACCCTTCATCAAAACAGGTAAAAGAGTGGCCCCTTAGGTACGCAATTGGGCATCTTTATCTCAAACCCTGAAAGTGGGGAGTGGCCTAATATTTGGCACCCATTTCCCCAAAAAAAATAACCTATAAAAAGTGAGATAAGCCCCTGGCAGGTAATACCTTATATATACACAAACTCATGCTGCCAATGGTCCGTCTCCAAAGAAAACATAAATCTCAAAAATATTGAAAAAATATAAAATCTCAAAAACATTGAAAAAGTACAAAGTCTAAAAACATTATCATTTAAAATTCCAGATAAAGTCCCACAAAAAGATGCCTTAATTGAAATATCCATCCCACATAAAATTGACCTCTTTCCTGTAGAAATACAAGACGAGGTAGGAGTTACTAGTCAGAACAAGGATATCCCATTGGAGGAGCTCCCCAATGAGCTCCTTGATCGATTTGCCAAATTTGAGCATGGCCCTACCCCCATTGTCGAGGAAATCGAGGACGTTAATCTAGGGACTGAGGAGATTCCCCGAATTACCAAGAGTGGAACGTCACTGTCTCCCGAAGAAAGAAAAAGCATGATTGATTTTTTTCAGTCATACCAAGACATTTTTTCCTGGTCATACAAGGACATGCCTGGTCTAGACACCGATTTGGTCGAGCATGAGTAGCCTCTCCTGATATGAAGTCGATTAAGCAGAAGCTGAGACGTCTCCGACCCGAGTGGATGCTGAAAGTCAAGGATGAGGTCATCAAGCAGTATGACGTGAGGTTTCTCATGGTATCTAAATACCCGTAGTGGCTATCTAATATTGTGCCTGTGCCGAAGAAGGATGGAAAGGTCTGCATGTGTATCGATTTTCACAATTTGAACAGGGCGAGCCCGAAGGACGATTTCCCATTGCCGCACATCGACATCTTGGTCGATAACACTACTAAGCACGGGATGCTTTTTGTTATGGACGGATTCTCCGAATACAATTAGATAAAGATGGCCGAGGCAGATTGAGAGAAGACTGCGTTCATCACACCATGGGGAACCTTTTGCTATCGAGTCATACCATTTGGGCTAAAGAACGCCGATGCAACGTACCAGAGAGCTATGACTGCACTATTTCACGATATGATGCACCGAGAAATTGAAGTGTATGTCGATGATATTATAGCCAAGTCACCGGATCGAGGCAATCATCTGGTAAACCTCTAAAAACTGTTTGAGATGTTAAGGAAGTACAGGTTACATCTGAATCCATAGAAGGGTGCTTTTGGCTTTTGGTACTATGCCCGAAAAATTGTTAGGATTCATCATCACCAGGAGAGGATAGAGGTCGACCCAATGAAAGGTAAAGCTATCACTGAAATGCTGCCACCATCTACTGAGAAGGAAGTTAGAGGGTTCTTGGGCAAAATATAATATATCAGTTGGTTCATTGCACAGCTAACTCTAATCTGCACGCCGATCTTCAAGCTACTAAGGAAGAACTCGCTCGTGGAATGAAATGATGACTGTCAGGCAGCGTTCGACAAAATCAAATGCTACCTCCTTAATCCACCTGTGTTAGTACCAGGGAGACCACTCATGATGTATCTCTCCACGACAAAAATTTCGATGGGATGTGTCTTAGGGCAACATGACGAGACGGGAAGAAGAGAGCAAGCCATTTACTATTTGAGCAAGAAGTTTATTGATTATGAGATGCGCTATTCCCATCTAGAGAAAGCATGCCTAGCTCTTGTATGGGCTACTCAGAGGCTCCGCCATTATTTGTTATCCCAAGCCATTCTACTTTTAGCTCGAATGGACCTGTTGAAATACCGGTTTGAGAAGCCGGCTCTTACTGGATGAGCCGCACGATGGCAACTTTTATTGTTTGATTTTGACATCGCCAACGCCACTCAGAAGTCGATTAAGGGGCAGGCACTCGCCGATCATCTTGCCGACAATCCTCTGCCAGATTATGAGCCTTTGAGAACTAAATTCCCTAATGAGGACATCCTTTTCATGACGGAAGATGATACTGAAGAAGTAGAGGAATCTTGGGTAATGCAATTTGATGGGGCAGCAAATGCCGAGGGTCAGGGAGTCGACGCCATTCTGATTTCGTCGAAAGGATCCCACGTACCAGTTTCTGTCAAGCTCAACTTCCTTTTCACTGACAACATGGCCGAGTACAAAGCTTGTGCTACCGGTTTGCAGGTGACTCTCGATCTGAATATAACTCACCTCCGAGTATTAAGTGATTCGCAGTTAATTATATGCCAGACGAATGGTGACTGGAAGATGAAAGACGAGAAATTGATCCCCTATCATGAACACCTTGAGGAGTTGATAGCTTGCTTCCAAGACGTGACATTCTCATATGTCCCCCAGATAAGGAATCGCTTTGCCGATGCATTAGCCACTCTGGCGTCAATGATAGAAATCCCATATGGTGTTGAGATGAAACCGATCATGATCGAGCAAAGGAATGAGCCAGCCTTCTACCTCCAGATTGAGGAACCTACAAAGCCTGATGATGGTCCCCCTTGGTTCTAAGATATTAAGAATTTCCTTGAGACACAACTTTCCCTGAGGGTACGTCTAAGACGAATCGGCGAACCATTCAACGTATAGCAGCAAGCTATGTCATTTGCGGGGAGTGCCTTTACAAGCAATCCTACAATAACATCTTACTCAGGTGCCTTACTGAAAGTGAAGCGACCAATATTATGAAGGAGATCCACGAGGGAGTATGCGGAGCCCACGTCAACGGTCACAAGCTTGCTAAGAAAATTTTATGAAAAGGATACTTTTGGACCACTATGGAATCAGATTGCTGCAAACATGGTCAGAAATGCTACAAGTGTTAGGAACACTCCAGTCTGATACATGCTCCTGCCATCAATCTTCACTGCATGACCACTCCTTGGCCATTTGCTACCTGGGGCCTTGACATAGTCGAAATGATTAATCCAAAAGCATCAAACGGACATCGGTTCATCCTCGTCGCCATTGAATACTTCACCAAGTGGGTAGAAGCGGCGTCATATGCCAACATCACGGCCAGTCACATCGAGAAATTTCTCCAAAGTAATATTATATGCCGATTTAGAGTACCCATGGATATCATCACGGATAACGGCACAAACTTTGAGAATAAATGCATCCGGGCTTTCTGTGAACAATACAAGATCAAGCACCCTCGCTCGTCACCTTATCGGCCTCAAACTAATGGAGTCGTGGAAGCTGTGAGCAAGACGGTCGTTCGCATCCTTAAGAAGATGGTTACCACTTACCAAGATTGGAGCGAAATGCAATCGTTTGCTTTGTGGGCCTACAGAACATCTATCCATACCGCTACAAGGGCAACACCATTCTCCCTTGTGTATGGAACTAAGGTTGTCCTACTAGTTGAGGTTGAAGTACCCTCGCTCTGAATCCTTACGGAATCAAGCTTACTCGAAGCAGAGAGAGAGAGATCCTGCTTTGAATAATTGAACTTATTGGATGATAAGAGACTCCTAGCCTTGTGTCACACTCAAGTTTACCAGGGGCGAATCGCACGCGCTTACAATAAATGTGTCCGCGGTCGAGATCTAAAGATAGGAGACACTGTGCTAAAGAAGATCTTCCCATCCCTCCACGCTAATCTGAGAGGGAAGTTTAAGCCAAATTGGGAAGGACCTTATGTCGTCCGAGAAGTACTGTCGGGATACGCCATCCGCCTTGCCACCATGGACGGAGATTATCTTCCTGAGCCCATCAATGCTGGATACGTTCGACGGTTCTACTCTTAGTCTATTGCGATAAGGTAAGTATTAGTGAAACAGATACGTGACTACTTAAGAATCACCTAAAAGAGGCCATCATTTCAAGCACAGTAGCCAAAAAGCATCCCTAAAATGATAATATCCTTTGCTATCCCATTTGAGCCTAGGGCCTTTCTTTTAATGAACCCCTTCCCTGAAAAAGAAAAAGTGAGTACATATACAAAAAAGAGAGGAAGTAGAATTACTATCAGAAAATAAAAAAAAATCGGAAAAGTAAAACCTCAAAAAGAGATTGTTTAAAATAAGATAAGAAAAAAAAATAGAAGAATCATGGGGCGCTTACAGTAAAATACCCCAAGGAAGAAAGTATGTTGTGAAAAACTGAAGCCGTATCAAGAAAACCTTTTTAGCCCAGCATACGTTCAAATCCTAACCTAACCCATGGCCAAGCTACGCCCTGAAGAAAGCCCTCTTTTTTAGGTTCACAAGCAGTCATAATATCTGTTAAGTCAACACGAGCCAAGTTGTGAGACGACATCAGAACCCCATCTAGCTGGCTATGATGGAATCGACGTTTGTGTCCTGGCTTCTAAAGAATGAAAGAAAAATAAAAAGAAAAATTAAATAAAAATACAAGCTCAAAGCAAAATGGACGTAGTGAAAACTCGAAAGGGCGCTATGGGTAAAAACAACTAGTTTGTGTGGACCAGGTGAAAGCCCGAAAGGGCGCTTGGGGTAAGAGAGCTAAGCCCATGGATGTGGTGAAAACCCGAAAGGCACCATAGGTAAAATAGGAGATAAAAAAAAAGAGAAAAAAAGAACAGAAGAAAGGTTTAAAATGATCGATTAATGTTTGAAGAGCCCTCTTGGTTACTCTCCCTGATCCCCTTTTCTGAGCCACTCATACTAGTTCAAATCGGGCCCCGACCAGAATTATCTTTGCGGAACTACTTCGTCAAATGTATGACTCAAGGTAAGAAGAAAAGTTTGACTCAGTCCAAGGGGATTGATGTTCCAGTGTTGGTAAAGCTGTTGAAACTCCCTCGGACGTAACCATTAAAAAAAGGGGGGGGGGGGTTCGACCATGCTCAAAAGAGGACTCGTGATCTCACTCAGTGATTAAGGCACCACACATAAAAAAAGAGAAACACAAAACAAAAAGAATAAAAAAAGAAAGTCTGTATATAATTGCTTTCCTTTTTTATGCACCACTTGCACCACATTCCAAAAAATAGCTGGTGTGATGTCTTGCTTTCTTTCTTTCCTTCCTTTTTTTTTACAAAAAAGCAGAACAAAAACATAAAGAAAATATGTATACCAAAAAGATGTGTGTATTTGTAAAGGGGTTTCTTACGCCCTTTTTTTGTGTATCTGATCTGTGCAAAAAGTTATATGTGCAGGAGGGGCTCAATGGCCCAGCTCGTGCTTCAAGGCGCTAATCTCACCTCGAAAACCATCCTCTCGGACATTCTGCTTGGCCAATTAACAACCATGCAGGCTCTTATACCTCTTCTAAGAAGCAGCAACGACTCCTAGGGCAACACTCAAAGATCCCTTCAGACGAAGGACCTCGCTCTCTGCTATCCCTGCCCTAACCTTCTCTTGCGCTAAGAGCTCATGCAGGACCCTCTTCTCATCAGTCAACAACTCAATACGGGCTTGAAGTGTCGTCTCCTTCTTAGACCAGGGGCCTCCCGTATCTACAGTCTCCAGCTGATCCAGATGATCAGCAATAGGCTGCTCAGTCAATAGCTAGGCCTCATACTCAAGAGAAGAGTGAACCGAATATCCTTGCTCCATGTCACACATCAGCGTCGACTGATGCATCTCCCAAAGAGCAGCAATCCGGTCTATGTTCCCAGAAGACCCCCTAGAAAAGATCAAGTCACATAGAGGGGGTTTTGCCTCGTAAGGCACCTGCTGAGAGCAGCCAAACAGATGCAACACACGAAATGGGAAGTAGAAGGTGCTGCCAGTCAATCCTAAGAGGGTGATGCCCTCAGGGTCTCTGGAACGAACTATAGGAAGGGTTCGATCCAACCAGGGAAGCCTCCATATTAGCTCGATGTCAACCAACTAAAGCTTCAAAGCTGACGAATCACCCTGCAGAAGTAAGTGACACCTACCCAAAAAGCATCGAGCCGCCTCACCTCGAACAATATAAAAGCAGGGCACGAGCCCCAAGATAGCAAGATGCTCGCCTAACCAGACCTGAAGCAGCAAGGGACATCCCCAAAGGCTCTCCACCTTGCCCAGGGCAAATGCATCAAGGCATCGATATAGTTCAGCAAGGACAAGGTGCATCACTGATTGGCCCTCCACCAACTCAGTCAAGACATTGCAAAGAGCTAGGGAGAAGCTCTCTCCCCCAGTGAAGAAAAGGGATTCTAAGATGACCCTTAGAGAAAAGGCTTTTGCGTTAAAAATGTTCCTATCCGGCAATTTTCGAAGACTTTCATCACCAAAAAGTTCTTTGAGGAATTTTAGCGAACACCTTGTGGGCCCCCAACGAGACTTTTCTCATACTAAGTTTCTTCAAGCCAAGGGTGAGATGAACGGATTTGGAGTAGCCTGACCATGGGGTGACTTTTGCAAGGTCTTTATGAAGCTTCAAGCCAGACAGATTGAATAGCTCCTGAAGGGTTGGAGTTAGCTCCCGCTTTCCAAAATGGAGTACATGGACATTTGCATCCTAAAATGAAGCGGTAGCATGAAGGAGGTCCCACCATGGAAGAACATTGAGGAAGAAGGGAAGGCGTGATATGCCGAGCCGCTCAAGCTCAACAAGCTCGCTCTCATTTAAACAACCAAGCCAACTTCTAAGAAAATTGGGCCCCAAGCACAAGGAGATGAGTAAATTGGTTTCGGGCCCTCCATGTAAGGGAGGGTTGGAAAGCAGGTCCATAAACGTACAAGGATCTTTGAAGAATATAAAATTCAATGTATGTTGATGGACCCACCCCTAGGAAAGCAAGAGGAGAATGAATCGATCAAAAAGGCCAAGTCAAATAGAAAAGGGAAGGAATTTGGACTGGCTCGGGTATATAAAGCCCCACAGGTCCCCAGGTCAAAACTGGCGCAACTATTAGAGTTGCTAGTACATTTTGTCCTAGATTAAGCCTGGCACAACTAATAGTTGCGCCAGCACAAAATCCCCCCATGCCTGCCTTTTCCAAATTTTGGGATTTCTGTGAGTTGTTGACCTGACTCACATGCTTTATGAAAACTATTGCACATAAGAATTGATAGAGCAACTAATAGTAAAATAGGTCTGACTTTTGTGCAGGAGAAATCCACACCAAGGCGTGCAGCATCAAAGGCCACTTTCATGGGCAATCATCAAGATCTTCCTGCAAACAGTGGAGTACATGCAAGAAAGAGATAATGCTGCAAATCCAAGAGAGACACTGAGCATATCCAAGCAAAACATCATCCAAAAAGTGCCATAAATATCTGTTACAAACAAAAATCCCAATAAAGTTATCTCAAAAGTACTAAAATGTTTGAATGAAGGAACTACGGCCTAATCCTTGTCCGTGCCCTTTGACTTCTTTTGCCGACGTGAGGAGCCCTGGTAGGTCCGCATATCTCCTACCCATGACTAGGCCTGAGAAATCCTGCTAAGCAAAGATCGCGACTCCTTGGCCTGTGCACACTGCAAGTCATAACCAAAAATAGAGATCAGGACCGATTAAGGGACAAAAACAAAGGAAATAGGAAAAGTAGAGCAGCAGAATACTCACAGTCTCCACATCTCGAAGCTCGGCAAGGTTACGATGATATGTCGTATACTCCATAGCCGAGTCAAAGTTCTACATTCAGAGGGATACAACGTCAGCTATCAGGGCAATCATAAAACATATGCAAAAGGAGGCCGAAATAAAAGTGAGACGGGTCGTCAGAGGGCTTACCCCTAGGATCACCTCAGGAGGAGGGACCCGGGCCACTTCAGCAGAGATACGCGCCTGCCTGTCCACATCGGCACACAAGCCCGAGAGAAAGCTATCATCAAGGCATCAGAAAGTCCCATAGACCACGGTCGGATTGCCACCAGGAGCACCCGCATGAGAGATACCCGATGGACCCGCTTCGGATGAGCCCTCACCAGACGGACCAACACTAGAAGGGCCCTCACCTGAAGGACCTGCCCCTGAGGAATCAACGGTACCGCCGCTGCCCAACCTTCATTATTCGACTCATCCCCTTGAGCAAACTGTGAACAAAATAAGAATCTATTCAGAGAGAACAAAGGTCGAATCAAAAGAAGAGGAGACTAATCTGAAAAAGAAAAAGTAGTTACCTACCCATGTGGGCCGCCAAATGCAAGGAAGTTAGCGCTAGGGACATAGCCCGACAAGATGAATCGGTACGACAGGCACTCGTTCCATATATGATAATCTTCGGGCACAAGAAGGGCATTGATGGGGAGCCCATTATTGAGGAAGGCTATGGTGAGCTCCTCAACACTGCCAACAGGGCCCATGACATCGACAGGAGGGTCCATGGGTATGGCGTGGTAGCCTTGATACTGGTGCACCACCCGCTCCCCCAAGTAGTAAACCCTCGCCCACACACCATAAAAGAAAACAATGCGGCGGTTGTTGAGGAGGCGCGACGAACCTAGGGCTGCCCGATCCCAAAAGACGGAGTTGAGGTATGGATCATGGAGGATCAGTCCAAGTCAAGAGGTGGCCAATCAATCAGACAGGCAGCATAACAAACCAGGGAGAATTTCCAAGTTGAAATAAACAGAGTTGGAAGGGCCTTTACCTGCTCAGGGACCATCAGGTCTAGCTGAGACCTCAAGCCCATCTCTATGTGCTTCAGGCCCACATCACGGCACCGAGCATGGTTCTAGTTGCTCAGAAGAGGGTAGGTGAATGCATCCTAGTGGAGGAGTGGGCGCCCAGGATGAAAATGATGGTACCCCCATACCTGAGAGAAGTCGTGCACAAGGGAGCAAGTCAGTAGCATGCAGAGATCATCAAAGTAAAACTAATAAAAGTAAAAGGTTAGGGGTTACCTCTAGTGCCGCCCAAAAGCCAACAACGGATTTAGCTTCCTCGATAGCGGGCCGGACTACGCCATACATCAACCATGCGTATCCTGCTCCGCCCCAATCGTATCTATGGACGTCACCCCAGTTGTACATAATGCTCAACAACACTAGGCTGACTCGGCCACCGCTCGCATTGGTAAAAAGGTCTTACCCAACAAGAGCAGGAGAGTGATGCGGGCCAAGATGATAACCCGCTCGAGCGTAATATAAAGCACCCTATCTGGATGCCCCAGATCCACCAACTCATTAGCCGTATAGAGTGTGGATAACCAGGTCATCTTGACCTCGGTGCCATGTATCTGCCCACGAGGGGGTACACCCCTGTCATTCGGATAATGTCCTCCTTGCTCGACACTAAGAGGCTAACTACCGGTATGGCCCCCACTTGGATGCCAGTAATCATTGCCCAATCAACGGGCATGAAGGCCATCTCATCATACGACATATAGAAGGTCATCATCTCAGGGCAAAACTGTTTAATCAATGCTTTCAGATACGCGACATCGACTCTCATAGCGGGGGAAATATAGAAACTCCCCAAAGCCCACTTGCGCTAGTAGGAACTTCACCACGGGGGGGCCATAGAGGTAGAAATCATGAAAATCTAGCCATCCCCCACGGAATACGATGGAGGGAAGATCCTGCATCCAAAGGAAAGTGTGTTAGATCATGGAAATAAATAAAAGCTGCACAAAAGAGAGAAATTGAATCTACCTCTTACCCTGCCTACTATACCAAAGCTTGAAATGTGAATATACTATTGATGAAGGAGGCCTACTTGGGCAGCCTCACCCTGCATTTCAAGCTAGGGGCCCACTTTCCGCTCTACTCAAAGGAGTGCTCCCCCCCGCGGACCGTAGACTATCTCGGGCCCCTCCTCATGGGCCTCCTCGAGAACATACTCATCATCACCGGACATTCTGGGGTAATAGAAAATAATTGCATCAGAGCAGACCAGTGATAAACCATTCTATGCTACACTGCAAGGGAAGGTAAGTAAGCTCACCCTCGTTCTATTCATTTTCAGAAAATAAAGATACAAAAAAAAATCCCTTTAGATTAAAAATGCAAAAAATCCCTCCTCTTTTCCTGAAATAAATAAAAGAAAAATAAAACTTCTTTTTATGTTGAAAAAAATAAAATAATAAAGCCTGCTAAAACACTAAAAAATCATCACCATCTGTAGACACTCTCATCTCGCCCTCTCGGAGTACACGAATTTGTTTGGTCAGCCCTTGATCTTTTTAACCCTCGACATGAGACCATGCAACAGTACATGGCTGAACACAAGCTGAAACAATAGCTTTATGGCTCAGATCCCAACTTAGGGAGGCTATATACTAAGCAATAGTATATAGTCGGAATGCAGACTGAAACAATAGTCCTGCATTCCATTCTTGAGATCATACCCAGACAACCCTGAATTAAGCTCTTGAAAATACGCGCGTAATTCGATCACGCGCAAAACCACAAGCGCGCGATCAGTCTCCTTTCAAACCAAACTTCCTTTCATAGACCGTTTTGAGACTCGATTATGTGCCTGGAACTAGACGCGCGATCAGATTGAGTGCTAAAGCACCAGCGCGCAATTGGCCTACGCCCGACCTAGTCTCCTACCCTTGACCCCTACGTTTCCTCGATTAAGCGCATTAGGTAACATGCTTAATTGGATTACGCACGTCCCAACAAGCGCGTAATTAGTCCTAATTTTGTTAGGACTAGGAAACCCGCTGAGTAATTCAGCCGGTCGCTCACTGAGTCGGTGATCTACTCAAAGCGATTAAGCGCTAGAAAACTAGCACACAATTCAATTAAACACCTAGAAATAGGGACGTAATTGAAGGAAAACCTATAAAAGCTCTTTTTCTCCAAGAGAGAGAGAGGCTGGAAATTTTGAGAGAGAACGGAACTTTTTTGGGACTTCGAAACCAGAGAACTCCGAGGACAAGCCCATAGAGCAAATTAGTCATGATGTCGAAATTCAAACCCCAAATTTTTGATGATTCCTCTCCACAGCCCCGACCCTAGGTAAGAATTTAATTTTGCTTTAGACTTAGGATTTCCCCTCAGTTTAATTAATCAATTCTATTTCTAATTTTTAGACCGTAGCACCTTCTTCGAATCGAAATTCTCTATATCCGGTTCTAGTTCTCTTTCTAGAACCAGTCCTTAATCTAGCGGTCTGATATATCGACCTTATGCTCTGATTCTACTCTAAAATCTTAATTTACAGTCCTATCATTAATTTCTGATTCTGACTCTCAGAGTTTAGAACCAGTCCTTAATCATACGGCTTGATTTTTCTGATTTCGAACCCGAATTTAGTCCTAAAATTTTAATCTATAATTTCATTCTATATTTTCATACCGTCAAAAATCCAAAAAAATATAAATTTTAGTTCATAACTTTAGTTTCTCAATCTAATTTCTTATTATAATTTTGAATTCAATTATAAAAATCTCCCTTTTATTATTTAACCATTGACCTATCTTTTATCTCAGCCATCCGATTTTCCCACGGGAGCATACGGAAGGTACTCGGGAACGAGGCCAATCCTTCTTAGCATAGCAGGCCCAACCCTCCTTTTTTTAGATTGTTTAGGGTTAACTAGTTAGTTATAGTTAATTTTTCTATTTCAATATAATTGGCTAATTGTATCAAATAGGCGTTTATATCATTATTTGCTTTGATTCAATTTAGTCTTCTAGTTCAGTCAATTTATTATCTCAACCAGAATTTAGGAAAGTTAATTCATTTATTATTAGTTAGATTTTCACCATAATTGATCCGTAGATTATGATTCTAAAAAATAAAGAGTTAATTTTGTTGCCTTGATCATTTATTTCTATTTTAGTAAATTGATTTACTGCTTCAATCAGAGTCGCAGTAAAAATTAGTCTTTGTTTTCTTCAAACTAGAATGCTAGTAAGATTACCTTAAGTGCTTTAGTTGTGATTGTCATACAATTGATACATCTGCTTATCTAGAATTGCAATAAAATTATCATACCTATTTTATCTAGAATTGCGATATAATTGGACTATTTTATTTAATTAGAAAATTATTGGAACTGATACACATGCATTCCTAGTACCAGTAGGAGACTGAAACTGATTGGACTGTTAGTAGTATCAGGACTTTGATATTAATTGGACTCCTAATGATACCGAGAAACTAGAAATGATTGGACTCCTGATAGCATTAGGACACTAAAATAATCCATCATAATAAGCACACCTAATCATAATTAACAAAAAAAAAAAAGAGAATTTAAACTGACCATAACCGCAATAAGGGAAACTAAAAAGAAAGCTGAAACTATCTAATTAAAAGAGGACATTGCTGCTAACGTTCGCAGGCGGATGATTCAGTATAGAAGTAACCGACACCCACTTAAACGCGTGATCATTGACATGTTGCAGCGTCGATAAATATCTACAGCAAGCGATCGCAAATCAACTAGGAATCATCCTAGAAAATTCCTCCTGTTATTATTTATCCCCAGCTTATCACATACACCGCACCGCGAGAGTCTAACAGGACAGAATTGGAAGCCACTTATTCAACGGGAACCGAGAGGAACCCAAAAAAAGCGCACACCAATAGACTGGCGATCACGATGGGATGCTTTGTAAACCCCTTTTTTTCTTTAGATAGTTAGCTTTATTTTACTTCCCTATTTTCTTTCCCATCGTGTCGTTTAGATTCTTTTTATATGAGTCTTCGCCTAAGACTCGAAATGTCTGCCATGCGTAGAGTAAGTTTAGGAGACCCACCATTGTGGGCCTATCATGACAACCCCTCATATGAAGAGCTACTTTATGATTTTAGCCCACGACAACCTAAAGTCAACATGGCTGGTGAACAAGAAAATCCCTTCTCTACTCCACCCGCCGGTAGTAGTCGTAACGGAAGAGAGAGCTGCATCGGCCAATTCTTACCACTCAACAAATCGTAGAGCTTAGCATCCAAAGAATACAAAGAGGAGGCGATGATTCCGAAGAGTTGCTTCGAGGATTGGCTGCTACGTATGAAACCATTAGGGGACAACAAAATTTGGGAGAGTAGGAGCGACAAGAGAGACCACCTTCTACCCCAAGCACGGTGTCAGCCCGCGCTACGCCATTGAGGCAACATACTCACATGTTCTTTTATGATTGTTTGCTAGACAAGGGTATTTCACGCATCACTCCCAAAGACAACACTATAAAGATCGAAGATCTCCCAAAAATGCTCGATGAATACATGGCTAAGAGGGAATGCCCAGGTCGCTCGTTCGGATTTGATAAATTCTGTCGAGACGTTGAATTTGACCTACCCATAGGATTTAAACCACCAAAATTTACTAAATATAATGGCCCCAGAAATCCGAACCATCACTTGGCCCTCTTTTATAATGATTGTCAACCTATATGCGACAATCAAGAACTTCTCATTCACTACTTTCGACATTCATTAGAAGGAGAAGCTCTAGACTGGTTTGCAGAGCTCCCAATTTATAAGATAGAGACTTTTGATGATTTAGTCGGTCGATTCCTAGGCCAATACAAACACTTGATTCAAGAGACCATTAGCCTCAGCAACTTGATGGTGGCCAAGCAAGGACTAGATAAAGAATTCACCGGCTTCGTCGCTAGATGGCGAAAGCTTGCTGTTAGAACTGGTACTTCAATGAAAGAGAAAGATTCAATTTACATCATCATTAATAATACTAAGGAACCACTAAGGAGCGCCCTAGTCATTAGCGATTGCCCCGACTTCACTGCACTACACTCTAGGTCATCCTGACTAACGCGACACATCAAGGGCAGAGATCTTGCATTGTCCATAGTCACGTCAAAGGTGGGCTCCTCCAACGAGTCAAAATCAAAAAATCAAAAGAAAGCCTCAAGAACCGAACAAGTTAATATGGTTGTCAATCAAGGGCAAAATTTGAATAACGGGAACTTCCCACCGCGCAACTTCGGGCAGAACTAAACCCAACAACGATACGCTAGTCAAAATCAGGACACTAATCAACAAAGGTATGCAAACTAGAACCAGAACCAAGGCCAATATCAAAATAGAAACCAATACCCTAACGCTTATCAGGCCCAAAATGCAGTACAGAATCGATCGGCCCATGCGCCTAATTATAATAGTGTACCTCCACCTCAGAACTTTAACCCAGCTAGGGGATCCTACCAGCCAAAGCAGGAACACTATCCCCCTTTACCCGATACTATTTTCAACATTTTCTGCCTCCTTAGAGCCTAAAATCTCTTACGATTCCCACAAAAAAAGCCTAGGCCATGGCCTGCAAATCTAGATTATGGTAAATACTGTTCTTTCCATCGGTACATGGGACACAACCTAGAGGACTGTTGGGTTCTCAGGGACATGATCTATGACATGAACGACCGAAATCAAATTGATTGGGAAGTGCTTAGGAACCCTAAACCTAATAACAATCAACCCCAACAAAATTTAGGGATCATAAATAACCCCATGCCCAATCACAACCAAGGGACACCAGCCCAGGTCACTACTTTAGATCTCCCCAGTCAATCCCATTTTTGACCTTCGGCATTAATCATTCGTATCCTACCCTCCGACACTGCTACTACCCTTATGAGAACTCCTCCCTCCTTACATCCCCCTACCTTGATCACACGGATCGTGCCACTGAGCCCGCCTCCATGTCCAAAGTTTACTAAATACGAGTCCATTCCTTCAGAGCCAGGAGGCCATTCCTCCATCATTTCCCACTAGAACCATCGACCCCGCCAAATCCTAAATCACCAGTGTTACCATTCCCTTCACCCGACTCTGGATCTGAGTATGGAGACTATGCTCTTCAAACCGCCAATCCGATTGTCGCACGTGTAGACAGTGTCACCCACATGACTCCCAACCAAGAGAGTGAAGCCAGAACTGAGTATTCGTCAGATGAAGAGCAAAGTGAACGAAAAGAACACCTAAATCCATGCGAGATGTTAGTCTCCACTTTCTTAGAGGAAGAGGATCACACGCAATACCTCCCACCTTGGAGTAGTACCATACGGACACGCACTCCGACCCCTAACTTCACTCGCTTCACAAATGCACCGATGTCAAGTCACGCTAGGTTCGACTAGCAACCGGCCTACCCTATTTTCAAGTAAGGAACCAACTATCCACCTCCTCATTTCCCTCAGAATAAAGATTTCATGCATGCACAACTACCCGAGGGGAATGCTAGAGAAAGGGAAGTTGCCTTGCCACCCCCACCACCAATTCCCGTACCACAACCACCTCAGCCACCTGCACCTAGGGCCCATCGGCCGGGCAAAAAAATAGCACTCAAGCAAGGGCAAGAGTATGATCTGTTACGACATCTCCAAAAGATCCTAGCCTAGATATCTATACTATAACTCATCAAGAAGTCGCCTGATCATCACCAACTCTTAATAAGGACACTCGACGACACTCAAGTGGACGAAGACACGACCCTAGATGAGCTTCATCAAATTATCTCTGTCATGGCACAACCGCCCGCCCTCACATTCACGGACGAAGACATGCCTAAGGAGTCACTTCGCGGGAGCGTTGCCCCCATATATCTTATAGTCATAATCAGAGGGTTTTTTGTACCACATGCACTAGTCGATACGGGCACGAGACTCAATATTTTCCCTCTTACCACATCGAAAACACTGGAATACATAGAACAAGATGTCAGGCCCTTAGCCTTGTTGCTCATAGCCTACGACTGCTCACGTCATTTCATAAAAGGAATTTTTAAACTTTAGGTCCGCCTTGGACCCATGACAAAGGATGTTACGTTCCATCTTGCTAACTCCGCTAGTACATATAATCTCATTTTAGGCAGAAAATGGTTAGAATCAATGAAGGCTGTCGCATCCACATACCATCAATGCATTAAATTTCTGTATGAGGACTCCATCGTCCGTATATACGCTGATGCACCTCTTCAGGAGATGGATATCGATTACGCGGCAAGCATTCTGATAGCCCATGAATTCGTACTAAACACAGGCCACATCCAGAAGATGCGATTTCCTTATAAAGCAGCTGTCGCCAAAGTCTGCTCACCTGCCCTTCTTGGTTTTCACCTAGAGTGATAACAAGAGATGATGAGGAGGGAGGTTGGCCCAGACCTCACTAAATTATACGACATCAACCCAACCGCGATGAAAGGGTAGGATCTTATGTACCAACTTGGATACGTCCCCCACACCAGACTCGGTAAGAATAAGCAAGGTCGTGTGAGACCTATATTCTCGACTGAAATACACAAGCACATAGGATTAGGTTACCAATCGAACGGCCAACCAACCGATTTATTCCATACCTCACCGAAATGGTCTCTTTATGACCACTTCATCTATGGAACTACTGAGAAAGCAGATGTGCCGAAGTAGAAGGAAATATCCATCACCAAACCCTAAGAGACAGAAATTGAACTAATATCCAAAGCATTCAATGATTTGACGAACCTGAACGATGATATCGATGAACCCCTCGAAGGAGTCAAACCTTTATTTGACACTGAAAATACCATAGAAGGAAGAAAGAAGGACCATCCAGAAATTGAACCACAATTACAGGATTGGGAATCTACATATGACGAAGATTTTCACATAGCAGCCTTACGAGATGACGAAGAACACTCACGTTCACCATGGGAAGGGGATGACACCACGCAAGAAAATATTAATTCATATAACATCCGCCTTTGCCTCAGCCTTGGAGGATGGGAATGCCAGTGGGACTCGCCTTGTATCTTTCACCCATATCAACCCTGGTGCGGAGCATGCACTCACATACTAGAGCAATTTGCTAGCAAGATCACACATCCCCTAACAACTGAAGTGGATGGATCCGACCCTACAACCATAAGCACGACCAGTAATCCACCAACCTCACTATTGACACCAAAAGAGAGAGAGCCCGATGATCAATTGTTCGACTCAGGAGGGATCCATGAGTCTGAAGAGGAATTTGAACTAGATGCTCCTTCATCCCCTGATGCACCACAACTCCAAATATTTTGGCAATCGCTCGAGGAAGAGTGGCGACCTCCACCAAGTGATGGTGAGGACTACTGGATAGACCTCCCTGCACTTGAATTGGCAGAGCAAGCCAACCTAGAACTTCATGCCTTATCAGATCAAGAGAGTGAATTGGATAATATCATCGACTCTAACTTAGAAGGATGGTACTGTCCTTGGGAATCTCCCTGCATTTCTTACCATTACCAGCCCCATTGCTGTGCATGTGCGCTCATCCCAACATATCATGAAGATCAAGAGAAACAGCTCCCTCCCCCTGGGGACCCGTTAGGGAATTCCCCATCGCGAGAAGGACAATCATCTCATAACTTTGATGATGATAGTTCAATTGATTATAATCTCTCGAGTTTTTTCAGGGAAGAGGCAATCAACCTAGTAGAAGAAACTCGAACTATGATACCCCTATCATCAGCATTACTTATTCAAAAGATCCCATTGGATGGGGACTCCAAAAAAAAAATGCCAAATTTGTAACAAATCCGCATTCCCCGAAGGATCGTCCGAACGGCTCTAGCAACCGTCTCGTTCCCTCAGCTAGAGGAAGTGGCTCTCCCGGTGACTTTTGAGGCAACCAACCCTATACCATATTTATTATCAAAAATTAAAAAAATAGAAAACCCTAAAAAGTTAGAAATACCAAACCCAAAAAAATTAGAAAACCTTGAAAAAGAAAGGGAACTCTTTACCCCGACTCGAGTCTGCAGTAAACGAGGGGACTTCCCTCCTCTAACTCCTGACCCATCTCACGCGCAAGGATGGAAAGCCTACAGGCTAAGTAATAAGCCAGTCATCATACCAGAAGAGATACTCCATGACTTCGAGAGAAGAATTAATGGCCTTGACCTTCACTTTACCAAAGATCTTTCAGTCATAAATTGCACCGACGAAGAGTTGCCTCGCAAGATTAAATCCCCAGCCTAGTAATTTCGCAGTATATGAGCTCATCGAGGATGAAGGAGGAACACCAGGCCCTGATGAGACTCAGGACTTCCGGTGGGTTATTAAACATTTTGACAAACACCCAGGCTGCCGTCGAACCCACTAAGGAAATCGATTTTAGCACCGACGAGAAGCCCAAAAAACTGTTGATTAGTGTGACGCTCAATCCTAGAGAACGTCAACAAATTATACAAGTCCTATAGGAACATCTCGACTCGTTCACATGGTCCCACGAGGACATGCCTGATTTAGACCCAAGTCTAGTAGAACATCGTCTTGTCTTAGAACCCAATGCGAAACCTGTTAAGCAGAAATTCCACAGGATGCACCCCCAAATAACCCTTCAAGTCAAAGAGGAAGTTGACAAGTTACACAAAGATAAATTTATTCGAGTCATTCTTTATCCTAAGTGGGTCACCAACATAGTACCTGTCACCAAGAAAGACGGCAGGGTACGGGTTTGCATTGACTTTCGGAACCTCAATCAGGCATGCCCAAAAGATGACTTCCCACTCCCACATATTAACACTCTTGTTGATAACACCGCTGGAGATGAGATGCTATCCTTCATGGACGGTTTCTCTGGATATTATCAGATCAAGTTAGCATAGTCTAACCAAGAGAAGACTTCCTTCACCACACCATGGGAAACTTACTGCTACGTCGTCATGCCTTTTGGGCTCAAGAATGCAGGAGCCACATATCAACGCACCATGATGGCTATTTTTTACAACATGATGCATAAGTGTGTAGAAGTTTATGTCGATGACATATTAGTGAAGTCTCAAATGCGAGTAGAACACACTGAAGCCCTTCGGCTAGTACTATAGAGAGTTAAGAAATATCAACTAAAAATGAATCCTAAGAAATGTCTTTTCGGAGTCACCTCCAAAAAATTACTTGATTTTATAGTTAACAACCGAGGGATTGAAGTCGACCCTGTGAAAGTGAGCCATTTTAGAGATGTCACCTCCTAAAAATATCAAGGAATTACGAGGTTTGATAGGAAGATTGTAGTTCATCAGGAGATTTTCTCTCAGCATTCGGACTGATGCGATCCTTTCTACAAACTGCTTAAAGGAGGGACCGAGTACAGATGGGATGACCAATGCCAGCAAGCTTTTGATAATATTAAAAAATACCTCCTTAACTCGCCAATACTATCGCCACCAATTCTCGGAAGACCCATAATCCTATACCTTTCGGCAAACGATAAAGCGATGGGAGTAATCTTAAGACAATATGAAGAAGATGGCAAGAGAGAGAAGGCCATTTACTATCTCAGTAGAACGATGGCCGAATACGAATGAAAGTACACCCCTATGGAGAAGACATGCCTCACATTGGTATGGGCTTCAACTAAATTACGATATTACTTTGAAGCACATAAGATACTAGTGCTAGCCCGAATGGATCCTCTGAAGTACATATTCAAAAAGCCCGCCACATCAGGGAAGATCGCCCGCTGGCATATGCTATTACAAGAGTTCGATATCACTTACATTACCCAGAAGTTGATCAAGGGGCAAGCCATTGCAGATTACCTCGCAGATCTTCCACTCATGAATGATGAACCCATACACGCGGACTTTCCCGATGAAGACTTACTCACAATTCATGACGAAGAGCCCGATAAAACCTCATCGACCCTCTATTTCGACGATGCTCTAAATCACAAAGGGAAGGACATCGGGATAGTCCTTCTAAGCCCGAAAGGAGTGGTGATACCCAAGGCTTTCTAACTAGACTTTCCTGTTACCAATAATATTACAGAATACAAAGCTTTTATAGCTGAATTACGGACAACATTACAATTAGGTGTCAAACAGTTAAAGACCATAGGCAATTCCGAACTAGTAATCTCACAAGTCATAGGAGAATGGAAAACTAAGGAAAGGAGATTGATGACATACCTAGAGACTGCTCAATATTTGGTGAAGAAATTTAAAAAGATCTCTTTCACACACATCCCTAGATTAGAAAATGAGTTAGCAAATTCCTTAGCCACACTAGCCTCTGTCATCCAGATACCTGTTGGCAAAAATACCAAGACCTTCTTCATTGAAAGATTAACAGTACCCGCCCACAAAGTAGCATGGACCGTTACAAGGGAACTACCAATTCTCCCTGCTAGCACGGAATCAAAATAAATAATCGCTTTAGAAAATCACACTGAAACAGAAACCGAAGTCGCCACGTTCAGATTCAAGAAATCACCAATCGACAACGGACAACCATGGTATTTTGACATCTGGAGCTTCTTGAAACATCAACACGTTCCCCCATACACCATGAAGATCGAACAAAAGACTATAAAAATTTGGTGTGCTCGATTCTATATACTCAGTGAAATGTTATACAAAGAAGCCTTCACCAAGGGAGTACTGCTACGATGCATCACGATTGCCAAAGGATAATACATCATCTGAGAAGTACACGCTAGCACCTGTGGTGCCCACTCCAGTAGACAAAGACTCACCGATCAAGTTACATGACAAGGCTGCTTCTGGCCGACGATGATAAGAGACTGTCACCTCTACGTTCAATCCTGCAAATAATGTCAAGAGCACGCCACACTTATCAAAGCTCCATTAGTTGCGCTAAACACTACGACCTCGCTGTGGCCATTTTCGATGTGGGCCTTCGACATCATTGGACAATTTACATACACCGTTGGGAACACTCACAAGCATGCATTCATACTTACAGCGACCAAATACTACACCAAATAGGCAGAGGCCGAGTCTTATGTCAGAATCACCACTTCGATGCTCGAGAGGTTTATAATTTGAAATATAATTACTCGGTTTGGAGTACCCAGAATGTTCATCACCAACAACGGACCTGTAGACACCCAAATTTGGCCCAAGGCCCAATCAAAACACCTTTCGAGAGAGGTGCAACTATGAGCTTTTGATGCTTGTATGGAACCCTTAGGAATTACTCCAAACCCCTAGGAATTACCTTAGATGCCTCAAAACTTATCCCGAACCCTTAGGAATCAACCATAGCCTCCCCAGACCTATTAGAACCCTTCCCGGGCACGATTCGAACCCCCCTGAACAGCAGTTAGAAAGAGGAGTGCTAAAGTTTTTTGTGGATAGTTGTCCAACCTAAGGCATAAACCATTAGAAAGTAGAGCTTCCCATCTTTTCAACGAACTAAGAATCGCCTAATTTAGAGTTGTACATCAAAAGATATGGCAGAATGAAGATCACAAATTTGTGCGCGAAATTACAAAACCGGACCCATAGAGCCAAATTCGAACTAACCAAAATAGGTGATGAAAAGAGGAGTGCCAAGGTAGCAAAAGATAGTTTCCAAACCTAAGGCTTATACCATTGGAATGTAGACTTTTCCAGCTTTCCAACGAGCCAAGAATCGCCTAATTTGGAGTTGTACATAAACAGTTATGGCAATTTGAAAAATACAGATTTGTGCAGGAAATTGCAAATCGGGCCGGGCCCCTGTGGGTCTTCAACTTCCAACAGTTTGGACCTGGTTTTCCTTTAAAAAAAGGCCAAAATTGACATTGGGGGTGTAACTTGTGGACCATCTTAAAGTCTAGGGTGTGTTTCTTTAGGACCCTAGTGACCCTATTAGCTTAAGTTGTCACTCTTTTGCCATTTAAGTCACCACCCTATCATCTACCATTAAACCCAAATCCCTCTTCTCCAAGCTCTAGAAAATCACAAAAACCTTAGATTGCTCATTACCTAATTGCTAATCCAATTAAGAATTTAACCCCTCACTAATCCTCCCTTTCTCTATAAATAGAGAGCCACCTCTCTTGCTTAAGGGTTGAGAGTTTCTACCTAAGAGAGAAAGAGCTTAAGTGAGAAGATCTTTCTCCCTTTGGTGCACCATCCCCATACAAATTCTAGAATTGAAAAAGGCCCTTTAGACCTTAATATTTCACTAAAAATCTCTATGTTAGGTGTGTGTTACCCCCTAGCTTTCCTTCTCTACCTCTTAGCTTCAAGCCTTAGGAGTTAGAACCCCATTCCATACCATACAAGCCTTCAAAAAGCTCACCGAAGCAAGCCAATACAAGGCTCCCCAACGGTGCTACAAGGGTCCGAGAGCTCCAGCTCTCCCCTCTATTCCTCTACCTTCTTTGCTTTTCCTCTATCCTAGAATTGAGCCGTTAAGCTGCCCAAATTTCGGCAAGTGGGAAGGGCTCAATAGGATCGGTGTTCCTTCGGGCAAGGGGAAGTGCCGCTCATTTTACTTCATTTTATATATATATATATATAATTATATATACATATATATATACTATATAAACCAGCCTCACATAGACTTGGCCTTAAGTAGAGACCACATTTAGCGGGTTGATTGGGTGCCTAACACCTTCCTAATCGATAACTGAAGCCCCTACCCAAGAACCTTTGGTGTGGACCGAATTCCGAGTCATATTTTTAGCACTTCGGTGCTCATAAAAATTGATCTAGGTTTCTCGGGACACCAAAAGCTCCGGGTGGCGACTCTAAATATTTTATTTAGCGAGCGCATCGTCGCGACGGGATCGTAAAAACCAATCCCACGGTTGCACAGTTGGCGACTCTGTTAGGGAGTAGCTAGTAGAGCTTCCCCTTGAACTTGGCCCATTTATTTTTTATTTTTACTAACCTTTTATTGCTATTTTTTAGTACATTTTTTACTTCTTTTTTTTTTTACTCACCTCTCTGATTACGTCATTTTACTTACCCCTACGTTTCGGCTTTAAATTTCAGCAATTTTTACCAAATCACTTGACTGACACCTTTTTACTTACCCCTACGTTTCGGCTTTAAATTTCAGCAATTTTTACCTAGTCACTTGACTAACACCTTTTTACTTACCCTTACATTTCGGCTTTAAATTTCAGCAATTTTTGTCTAGTCACTTGACTGGCACCTTTTTTACTTACCTCTATGTTTCGGCTTTAAATTTCAACAATTTTTGCCTAGTCACTTGACTGGCACCTTTTTACTTACCCCTATGTTTCGGCTTTAAATTTCAGCAATTTTTGCCTAGTCACTTGACTGACACCTTCCTTGCTTACCTACGTTTCGGTTTTAAATTTCAGTAATTTTTGCCTAGTCACTTGACTGGCACCTTTTTACTTACCCCTACGTTTCGGCTTTAAATTTCAACAATTTTCGCCTAGTCACTTGACTGACACCTTTCTTACTTACCTTTACAATTCGGTTTTAAATTTCAGCACATTATATTTTCCGCCTAGTCGCTTGACTGACCCCGTCATTTTCCTTATTTCTTGTCATATCCTAACAGTGGACACTGGCTCGTAGAGGTGGCACGGGATCATCACCCCCATTCTTTGAACTTAAGAAAACTTCAATAAAAAAAAGGTTTGAAAAGTTTTAAAATTATACCAAGATAGGGAACTTAATTAATTTACTTTTATGGGGTAGATTTTCAAAGGGTTGGATTTAGGCACACATACAACTACCCGGGTCTAGTATGGTGGCAGCCCTAGTGGTGATGATCCAGAAAAGTCTCAGCCCACCTAGTATATGAGAAAGCGCTTGTGCTGGAGGTATATCGGGTGGGTTCCCATTCCTACAAAGCTTAAAACCCTTGGGGAGCGCGCTAGCGAGTTATACTGGACTCACATCCCTTAGGTTCGGTGAGGAGAGAACGGTTCACTAAAAATCAGTCAGTTCCCGGAAGCCCAACTTCCATAAAAAAACCAGTTTAGAGACCAACTCCGAATTGAAGTTCCTGCTGCGTAGTTTTGAATGGTAGAAGTTCGGATCTGTGGCCTTTTTCACATCCTGAGTCCCCCGATTAGTTTCTTAGTACCTCTATTTGGGCCCCGCCATCCCCGACACCCAATACGCCTCCACCGGTCAAAAGAAGGAGACTTCTCTTTGACTCATCTTGGGGGATCGGGTTGTCCAATCGATTTCTGTGCCTTCAATAGATCAAAGGTCTTCCTTTGATTCTTTCGAAGTGCTTCAGAATCGTCGCCGCGGGTCCTAAATTAAGGTACGAAAGCCACCAGAGAAGGGAACTCCAGGGCCTCAGAACCTTTGTTTTCACTTATAAAAATTCAAAAAAATAAAAAAAAAAACCTAAAAACTAGAGTCTTTGTGGTGCCGGCATAACGACATCATCTTGTCCTCCATCATCCTGTAGGGGAAGGAGGAGGAAAGTTTTTGGGCCTTATCCAAGGCACCCATACCCAACTTGCCAACAAACGTTGTCGTGGGTAGTGGACCCGGCTTATGCCGATCCTGATTCATCCCTGCCACATTCTCCAGCCCATTCCCATTGGGGAGAAATTTTAACCATCTCCCTCACCCAATCCCCTTTTGTCATTTTCGGCCCCGTTGGCACCCCTATTTTTTCATCCACCACTTCCCAAGTTATCCAAAATCCATCTCCCAATTCCTCATCTTTTACCCAAACCATGCCCATTTTCCCTTCTGCACCCATTCAAAACCCATCCAACATACCTTATTTTTCATCCACCCAAATTCCCGCATCCACATCCATGCCCCATCTTCCATCTTTCCCATATAGGCCGAATCCACCCTCATTCACATATACTACTTCCGCCTTATCCAACCCCCCACACATCTCCCCATCTATCCGGGTCATGTCCATTTTTACCGGGGCCATGCTCAATTTTTCCCAATCACCATACATACCCAACCAACCCTCCTTTTTCAATGTCCCACTTCTTCCCTCCAATCCACCCCATATTCCATCACTTACCCTGGTCATGCTCAATTTTACCGGGGCCATGCCCAATTTATCCTCCACCTCCATCCCATCTATACCTCATCACCCCTTAAATCCACCATCTCCATTCGACCCTCCTTCCATGACCATTATGGAGGAGATGTTCCAAGCCTACTCCATGTGGAAGGCTTCCCAAAATGCCTCCTCTCCTTCACCCCCCATATCCATGAACCCATCCCATACCCTAGCCAATCTCCATGCTTCACTCCCCCATGGCTCCCATCAACCCCCCATCATACACACCATCCAAACCCCCACTTCCCACATGCCCCAAGGCCCAATAGCCCAATTCTCCCTTATCCACCAAGGCCCAATGGGCCAGACCCCCAACGCCCAATGGGTCAGATCCATAAAGGCCCAATGGGCCAGACTCATCAAGGGCCCATGGCCCAAATCCATCAAGGGCCCATGGTCTAATCCTTTCAAGGGCCCATGGCCCAGACCCATCAATGGCCCATGGCCCAAACCTATCAGGACGAAGGCTTCATAGCCCAACCCTCCCAAGGCTTCATAGCCCAAACCCAAGCCCAACAAAACCTTGGAACCTCACACCCATACCCTTCACAATTCCTCTAAAATTTCACCCATTCATAACCCTCATACCCAGCTCAAACCCATGCCTTACATCAGTCCCAACTCTCTCATATCCCAACATCCCAAAGCCAGTTCCAAGCCTTCCCCCATGCTCAATGGCCTCATCAGGCCCCACTCCAAAATCTAACTTTCACTCATCCCATCATCCAACAAACCTTCCCTCATCCCCAATGGACTCACCCAACCCCCACTCATGTCATTCCCATCCAGTCCGTGCAACACCAGCATGAGAATCCCACCCTCACTGCACAATATGTCGACTAGCAGTATGAAGAGGATGAGATTAGGAACAATGGAGCCTATGTTGGGGCGTTGACCAGCCTAAACCCTCCTCCTTTAATTGCCCACCCCCTAATAGCCCAAAGTGAAGTCCAACCAACTGTCAAGAAAGCAGCTCCTGTGTCTAAAGAATCAGAGCAGCTGAAAGAATAGTTGGACAAAATATAGAAGCAGTTAATGAAAATGGGTGGTACTGAAATCCACGCCACGGACTTCACAGATTTGTGTTTGTTCGCTAAGGTCCCCTTGCCTCCCAAATTTAAAATGCCGGCCTTCGATAAATACAATGACACTGGCAATCTCATAGCACACCTGAAGTCCTACTATGGGGACATGTGCCAGTATGGAGGGGACAAAAGACTACTGATAAAAGTCTTTTAAAAGAGTTTAACCGGTCCGGCTATGAGGTGGTTCACATCTTTAGAATCATCTATGATGAAGACATGGAAGGACTTAATGCACCTATTCGAAGAACAATATGTCTACAATATAGACATTGAGCCGCGTAAGTCAGACTTAGCCCGTCTAAGGCAGAGCCTGAATGAGACTTTCAGTGACTATTTGGGGCGATGGAGAGCACTAGCAGCTTAGGTCAAAAATAGGATACCTGACGATGAGCAGATCAAAATGATTTCAAAGTTTTGTATACAAATAGCGGATCTAGCTTTATCTTGATTTGGTGAGGAATGCTAATCGATGCGAGGACGCTATCAGGGAAGGCCGCCTGAATAGAAATGTACCAAGTGGAACTAGTGGGGTTAGAAAGTATTCAGAACAAAGGAATGAGAAGAGAACAAGGGTCGATGTTCAGAACATTGCCAACACCAAGCCCCATAATAACAATATAACCCCATTTCAATTTCAAGCTGCACAACCAGCGCTTGTCAGAACTGAGCCGATACAAAGAGCAGGGAATGGGTAGGGAATGCAATGACCCCAGAGAGGAGAGCCCGCTATGATCGAGTCTTTACGCCCTTGGGGCAATCCTTGAGTGTACTTTTGTCATTATTAATTGAAAAGGGTTTAATAACTGTTCTCCAACCATGACCTCCTCCCAATCCAATTCCATATAATTTTGACCCCAATACTCATTGCAATTTCCATCAGGGTCCAGGTCACCCAACTGATCGCTGCTTCCCATTGAAGCATGCGATCTAAGATTTAATCGATGCTGGAAAGATCATTCCCCCTACACCCACCCAAGCAAACCAGCATGCGAATATCCACCAGGTACCACTACCCCCATATCTTACCGGAGTAGCAGGTCCCAGACCCACCGTTGGAATGATAGAAAATGAAGAGGAGTTTGAGTTTGACCCATTCGATTACATTAGTGATCGAGAGAATTATGTGGCGCCATTGTCAAGAAATATTGAAGAAAGGAACATCGAGGTAATTGAACCTAGGTAATTGAACCCCTGAATTTGTCAGATTATTTCCCCAACCCGACTGCACCATGAGTTGAACCCTTAGATCTTAAGGCTTACTTTCCATCACCAACACCTGTCAATTATGTGCATATAAATATATATCAACCATACACCACCACCCCCATTAATTACCCGATAGCTTATCATACCCCCAACCCCCCGCCAGCACCTATCAGTTACCAATGGCCTACTGTTGCCCCTTTTCCCCCAGTACCACCACCCTCAAACTTCACCACCCCCATTTGGCCTAATTTTACCCCTCAATCGGCTATCACCGAGGTAAATCAAGTGTTTCCCACACCTCCTGAGGCCACAAAGCAAGTGCCTTAAGTACCGACAGCCCTACCTTTCCAGCTCTTGGGACCCACATATGATCCACATCAGGTCCCGCTAAGCTACGAACAAACTGATGTCAATGCTGGCAGCAGCAGCAGAGAAGGGGCAGTAGATTTTGTTATAGGTCAGGAAGGATATCAAAGCAGCCAGAAGCACCAGCTGCAGCACAGGCCCAACCCAAAGGAAGAAAGACAGCACCATGAACCCCTTCGAGAAGATGAGTCGAGAACATATACTGGAGACTCAGCTGAGAAGAATGCCTGGCCATATCACTGTATGAGATCTGTTGATGACGTCCCCACTCCATTTCCAAGCATTATTGGGGGCATTAAAAAATGCGTATGTATCACTCCAAGTTAGCCCAGATGAAGTCGGGCAGATAATTGGTCAAGTGATGGCTCCAAATGCCATTTCATTTTCTGATGACGATTTACCTGAGGAAGGAGGTAGTCACTCAAAATCTTTGAATATAACCATTGAGTCCGAAAATATGATTATCCCCATGGTACTAATTGATAATGGGTCTGTATTAAATATATGCCCGTTAAGAACTGCCACCAAGATCGGGGTTGATCCGTGCATGTTAAGGCCCACCAGAACCAGTGCTAGAGGGTTTGACAATACTAGGAGAGAAATAATGGGAGAAGTTGATCTTGAGCTGTTGATAGGGCCAATGACCTTTTCCATCTTGTTTCAAGTCATGGATATCAAATCCTCATTTAATCTGTTATTGGGGCGCCCGTGGCTACATGAAGTCGGAGCCATACCTTCCACATTGCACCAAAAACTCAAATTTGCATCTGGGCATAAGATTATCACAATCATCGGAGAGGGGCACAGTGAGAAAGAAAAGGCCGCCAATAGCGTTGAAAAACCCAATATGATGGATGTACCATACACTACTGAGGATGTCGACCTCCACAGTTTTGAGTACGAGGTGTCAACAATACTCCCGGAGCCCATCGAGGGCATCATTCCAAGAACTGGAGGTGGCATGGTAGTAGCAGTATCCATGCTCCAAAAGTGGGGCTATAAAAAAGGAAGAGATCTTGGGCCTAGATTACAAGGAAGGAAGGAGCCCGTCATAGCTAAGGGTAGTCAGAAAGTCAGGTTCAGGCTAGGTTATAAGCCAACCGAAGAAGAAGTAAGAGAGGCCAAGGAGAAGGTCCGTGCAACGGCAGCTATGAAAGCCAAGGGGATCCACAGAGGAGAAACCCCATCCCAGCCTCACATTAGGAACTCATTCATAAGTGCTGGGGTTGTGAAAATTGATTGGAATGGGGAAACCCGATTAACCCCACACAAGCCTACAACACTAGTTCACCCCACCAATCCCCATATTACCCTTCCCAACCTGGAGATAGATTTGGCCGCATTATCCCTTTTTGAGGAATGACGGTCGGTACCTGAACAAATCCCCCCTGTGGTGAATCACCACAAAACTGAGTTATCGTTTGAGGACATGATCTCAAATGAAATGGGGATCAATATGATGGAGGTTGACTCCAATGAGCCATATCAGTCAGCACCCTCCATCCCAACAGGTGAAGAAGAGGCCCCTTAGGTACGCAACTGGGCATCCTTGCCCCAAACCCTAGAAGCAGGGAGTGGCCTAACATTTGGCACCCGTTTCTAAAAAAAAAATAACCTATAAAAAGTGAGAGAAGCCCTTGGCAAATAATACCTTGTGTATATAGCAACCCGCCTTGCCAAGGGTCCGTCTCCGAAGAAAACAAAAATCTCAAAAACATAGAAAAAATACAAAATCTCAAAAACATGGAAAAATTACAAAATCCCAAAAACATTGAAAAAATCCAAAGTTCAAAAATATTGTCATTTAAAATTCCAGAAAATGTCCCACAAAAGGATTCCTTAATCAAAATGCCTGTCCCATGTGAAATCGATCCCTTCCCTGTAGAAATACAAGAAGAGGTAGGGATCACGAGTCTAGACGAGGATGTCCCCTTTGAGGAACTCCCTAATAAGCTCCTTGATCGATTTGTCGACTTTGAGTATGGCCCTACCCCCATTATCGAAGAGACCGAAGACGTCAATCTAGGAACTAAGGAGGTTCCCAGGATAACCAAAATCGGAATGTCACTATCTCCTGAGGAAAGAAAAAGCATGATCGACTTCCTTTGGTCATACGAAGACATTTTTGCCTAGTCGTACGAGGACATGCCTGGTCTGGATACTGATTTGGTCAAGCATGAGTTGCCCCTCTACCCTGATATGAAGCCAGTCAAGCAGAAGCTGCGACGTCTCAGACCCAAATGGATGCTGAAAGTCAAAGATGAGGTCATCAAGCAATACGATGCAGGGTTTCTCATCGTATCTAAATACCCACAATGGCTAGCCAATATCGTACCTGTGCCAAAGAAGGATAGAAAGGTCTGCATGTGTATCGATTTTCACAATTTGAACAAAGCGAGCCCAAAGGACGATTTCCCATTACCACACATTGACATCTTGGTTGATAACACAGCTAAGCACAGGATGCTTTCTTTTATGGATGGATTCTCAGGATACAATCAGATCAAAATGGCAGAGGTTGATCGCGAGAAGACAACATTCATTACCCCTGGGGAACCTTTTGCTATCGAGGTCATACCATTTGGGCTGAAGAATGCCGGTGCAATGTATCAGAGAGCTATGACTGCACTCTTTCATGACATGATGCACTGAGAGATTGAAGTATATGTCGATGATATGATAGCTAAATCACCAAAGTGAAGCGACCATCTGGTAAACCTTCAGGAGCTATTTGAAAGGCAGAGGAAGTATCGGCTATGACTGAATCCACAGAAGTGCACATTTGGTGCTATGTCAGGGAAACTTCTAGGGTTCATCGTCAGCAGGAGGGGGATCGAGGTCGACCCAATCAAAGTCAAAGTCATCACTGATATGCCACCACCGTCTACCGAGAAAGAGGTTAGAGGGTTTCTGGGCAGAATATAGTATATCAGTCGGTTCATTACATAGCTAACTCCAATCTGCACGCCGATCTTTAATTTACTAAGGAAGAATTTGCCCGTTGAATGGAACGATGATTGTCAAGCAGTGTTCAAAAAAATCAAAAGCTACCTCCTTAATCCACCTATTTTGGTACCACCTGAGCCAGGGAGACCACTCTTGATGTATCTCTCCATGAAGGAAGTTTCGATGGGATGTGTCTTAGGGCAGTACGATGAAACGGGAAGAAGAGAGCAGGCCATTTACTATCTGAGCAAGAAGTTTACTGATTATGAAGTGTGCTACTCTCATCTGGAGAAAGCATGCCTAGCTCTTGTATGAGTAACTCAAATGCTCGACCACTATTTGCTATCTCAGGCGGTTCTGCTCTTGGCCCGAATGGACCCATTAAAATACCTATTTGAAAAGCCAGCTCTCACTGGACGAATCGCACGATGGCAACTTTTATTATCTAAATTCGACATCATGTACATCACTCAGAAATCGATCAAGGGGTAGGCGCTTGCTAATCATATTGCTGATAATCCTTTACCTGACTATGAGCTGCTAAGAATCGAATTCCCAGATGAAGATATCTTGTTCATGGCGGAAGACGATATAGAAGAAGCAGAAGAATCATGGGTAATGCAGTTTGACGGGGTAGTAAATGTCGAGGGCCAAGGAGTTGGCGCCATCCTAATTTCACCAAAAGGATCCCATATACCAGTCTCTATCAAGCTCAACTTCCCTTACACTAACAATATGGCTGAGTACAAAGCTTGCACCACTGGTCTGCAGGCAGCTCTCGATCTGAATGTAACTCACCTTCGAGTATTTGGCGATTCACAGTTAATCATATGTCAGACGAATGGTGACTGGAAGACGAAAGATGAGACACTGATCCCCTATCATGAACACATCAAGGATCTGATAGCTTAGTTTCAAGATGTGACTTTCTCATACGTCCCCCGGATAAGGAATCGCTTTGCCGACGCATTAGAAACTTTGGCATCAATGATTGAAATCCCCTATGGTGTTGAGATGAAGCCGATCATGATCGAGTAGAGGAATGAGCCGGCCTTCTGCCTCCAGATTGAGGAACCTATAAAGCCTGATGATTAGCCACCTTGGTTCTCAGATATCAAGAATTTCCTCGAGACCCTAACTTTCCCAGAGGGTACATCCAAGACAGACCGACGAACCATTCTACGTTTAGCGGCAGGTTACGTCATTTGCAGGGAATGCCTCTACAAGCGATCATACAATAGCATCTTACTCAAGTGCCTCACTGAAAGTGAAGCGGTTAATATTATGAAAGAAATCCATGAGGGAGTATGCGGAGCCCATGTCAGCGGTCACATGCTCGCTAAGAAAATCCTACGACAGGGATACTTTTGGACCACCATGGAATCAGATTGCTGCAAACATGTTCAAAAATACTATAAGTGTCAAGAGCACTCCAGTCTGATACACGCTCTTGCCAGTGATCTTCACTGCATGACCACTCCTTGGCCATTTGCTACCTGGGGCCTTGACGTTGTCGGAATGATTAATACAAAAGCATCAAACGGACATCGGTTCATCCTCGTCACCATTGAATACTTCACCAAGTGGGTAGAAGCGGCGTCATATGCCAACATCACGGCCAGTCACATTGAGAAGTTTCTCAAGAACAATATTGTGTGCCGATTTGGAGTACCCAAAGATATCATCACGGACAACGGGATAAACTTTGCGAATAAGTGCATCCGAGACTTTTGCGAGCAATACCAGATCAAGCACCATCGCTCATCCCCTTATCAGCCTCAAACCAATGGAGCTATGGAAGCCGCGAACAAGATAGTCGTCCGCATCCTTGAGAAAATGGCCATCACTTATCGAGATTGGCGCGAACTGCTGCCATTTGCTTTGTGGGCCTACCGAACGTCGATCCGTACCGCTACAGGGGCAACACCATTCTCCCTTGTGTATGGAACCGAGGCCATTCTCCTCATAGAGGTTGAAGTACCCTCGCTCCGAATCCTCATGGAATTAGGCTTACCCAAAGCAGAGAGAGAGAGAGATCCCGCTTTAAATAATTAAACTTATTGGACGTGAAGAGACTCCTAGCCTTCTGTCACACTCAAGTTTACCAGGGGAGAATCGCAAGCACTTACAATAAATGTGTCTGCGGTCGAGATCTAAAGGTAGGAGACACTGTACTGAAGAAGATCTTCCCATCCCTCCATGCCGATCCAAGAGGAAAGTTTAAGCGGAACTGGGAAGGACCATACGTCATTTGAGAAGTGCTGCCGAGATACGCCATCCGCCTCACCACCATGTATTGAGATCATCTTCCTGAGCCCATCAACGTTGGATACGTCCGACGGTTTTACTCTTAGTCTATCATGATAAGGTAAGTGTTGATGAAACAGATATGTGACTACTTAAGAACCACCCAAAAGAGGCCATCATTCCAAGCACAGTAGCCCAAAAACATCCCTAAAAATGATGATATCCTTTTGCTACCCCATTTGAGCCTGGGCCTTTCTTTCAATAAACCCATTCCCCCTAAAAAAATATACGTGTACATATACCAAAAAAAAAAATGGAGAGAAAAGATGCATGTGTATAAAGTTACTATCAAATCTAAAAAAATCGAAAAAGCAAAACCTCAAAAAGAGATTGCCTGAAATGGAGGAAAAAGAATAACAAAAAAAGTGTGTATAGAAGAATCACGGGGCATGTACAGTAAAAACCCCCAAGGAAGAAAGTATGTTGAGAAAACTGAAGCCATATCAAGGAAACCCTTTTAGCCCAGCATACCTTCAAATCCTAACCTAACCCATGGGCAAGCTACACCCTGAAGGAAGCCCTCTTTGTAGGTTCGCAAGTAGTCATAGTATCTGTTAAGTCAACATGAGCTGAATCGTGAGACGACACCAGAACCCCATCCAGCCAGCTATGACGAAATCGATGTCTATGTCGTGGCTCTTGAAAAATAAAATAATAAAAAGAATAAAAAATAAAATAAAAATACAAGCTCAAAGTAAGATGGACGTAGTGAAAACCCGAAAGGGCATTACGGGTAAAAGCAGCGGGCTTGTGCAGACCAGGTGAAAACTTGAAAGGGCACTTGGGGTAAGAGAGCTAAACCCATGGACGTGGTGAAAACCCAAAAGGGCGCCACGGGTAAAAAAAGGAGATAAATAAAAAAAAAGAGAAAAAAAAAAGAAAAAAGAGAAGAAAAAAAAAAGAAAAGAAGAAAGGGTTGAACTGATGGAGAAGATTGATGTTTGAGGAACCCTTTTGTTACTCTTCCTGTACCCTCTTGTCCGACTGGGCCTCTCATGCTAGTTCGAATCGGGTTTCGACCAGAATTGTCTTTGTGAAACCCGCACCGTCAAACGTATGACCCGAGGCAAGGAGAAAGGTTTAACTAAATCCAAAGGGATCAACATTTCAGCCTTGGTAAAATCCGGAAACTCACTTAAGTCTGACTGCATGAAAGAGTTCGACTATGCTCAAAATGGAACCCATTACTCTGTCTCACTATTAAGGCATCAAAAACAAAAAAAAAGAAGAAAAGCAAAAAAAAAAAAAAAAAAAAAAAAAAAAATCCAAACACCAAAAAATGTGTATATATTTCTACTCATTTTCATGTACATATTTCCAGCATCATATTTCAATCTCAAAAATGAAGAAAAATAACAAAAAATCTCCAAAAATAAAAATCCAAAAAAATATATATTGAAAATGAAAAAGTGTCGATAGAAATCTGCTTTTTCTTCTATTATTTAGGAAGCATTTTCTTTATATTTATAAACAAAAAAGGGACTGACATTTTCTCGAGAATGTGCAGGACCATCACATGGTCCAAAGCCTCGAAGCGGGAAACTTCTCAGCCATGGACAAATCAGATAAAGCATCTCACCACCGACGTCAAGTCTAAAAAAAAAAATATGATGAAAATCATTTCAAAAAGAAAAAGAAATCTATGTTTTCATGCTACGCACAACTATGCACTCGCATATTTTCGGTGCGGTAAAATGTCAATATGTTACCGGCAACGCAGCTGTGCAAAATTAATGTCTTAGGTCTAAGGTTCGCCTTGGATCCATGGATCCTATTTCAAAATAGGAGCAACGGTGTCAATTTAAGTCAAACAGTCAATGCTTGGATTGAATTGATTCCACCGCTAAATCTTTGCCCTGATCGTCCCATATTTCGGTTTCAGGTGAACTTGAGTACGTTGGCTTCAGTTTCGTTACAAACTATTACGGAGGCACGAGCTCTTGGTATGCATTGTCTGGGCGTGAGCCTCGTGGGGTTCGAGGTCCAAATAATGCTTAAAAAAAAAGATGAATGAAAAAAAAAGCAATCTTTAAAAAAAAGAAAAAAGAGAAAAAGAATAAATTTGTGCTTTCCCACAGAGCGACGCACATGCGTGTTCTAATGCGGTAAAATGTCGATGTTTTATCAGCAACACCACTGTGCTATAATAACGTCCTAAGTGTAAGGCACGCCTTGGATTCTGGATCCTACTTCAAGGAAGGAGCAAGAGCGTCAGTCCCAGTCAAACAATTGATGTTTCGATCGAGTCGACTCCACTACTAAATTTTTTGAGCCAAACGCTCTGTCTTTGGGTTCATATGTGCAGACACCCAAATTTGGCCCAAGGCCCGATCAGTCTGTACTCT
Source organism: Chloranthus sessilifolius (assembly GCA_021018995.1). Classification (NCBI taxonomy): domain Eukaryota; kingdom Viridiplantae; phylum Streptophyta; class Magnoliopsida; order Chloranthales; family Chloranthaceae; genus Chloranthus; species Chloranthus sessilifolius. The sequence continues at coordinate 83,564,758 of CM037590.1, read as the reverse complement.
GAGAGAGATATACCCCTGTGCTTCTGATGGCACCCCTGAACCCTTAGGAATCACCCTGAACCTTTTAGAACCATTCCCCCAACCCTTAGAGATCACCCCTAAACCCTAGGATCCCTTCCCAGACCCAACTTGAACCCTTCTAAGAAATTGATGGGAGGAGAGCTACAAAATTTTATATAAATCACTGCCAAGGATGAGCCACATACCATTGGAAGGAGGACTTCTCCAGCTTTCCAGCAAGCTAAAGATTACCTAATTTGGAGTTGTGGTTCAAAAGTTATGGCCGGTTGAAGTTTTACATAAAATCATGACTTTTGCTCAGGCATATGTATTAGATACGCCCATCAAATTTGGCCCCATTTTGGTCAGGCGTATATATTATATACTGGGCCAAATTTGATCATACATATAATGACCAGCATAGGTAGGGCCCACCGCGGACACCCACCTTCTCAGGTCTCCTCTGGTTTTCATGGAAATCACTGTACATAAACTGGGCGTATGTAATATATACGCCCAGCTTAGCTATAGTAACTGTCATCAGATGCTCGAAATCCCTTCATCAGGTTTGACCTTTTGACCATCCCCTTGGTTGAGGTGGGTCTCCTAAGGTTGGTTGCACCCCCTTTGAGCTTATATGCAACCCTTAAGTCACCTATGGTCTCACCCCATCATCTGCCATTGAAACCGGTTCCCCAAACCCCTAGGACCCTAAAAACCTAGAAAACCTTAGATGGGGGATTACCTAATTGCTAAACCAATTAGCTCTTAAGTAACCTTCTAACCCACCTCTTCGCTATAAATAGAGAGGCCCCCCCTCTTCCCAAAGGGTTGAAAAATTAAGGTTGAAAGTTGAGCTTAAGAGAGAGAGCCCTAGTGAGAGAAAGTTCGCTTTTATTTTTGCATTCTTCTACCAGAATTCCAGCATGCTTAGTTCACCCCTTTTAATCAATTTCAACCATTAGACCACCCCTATTTTAGTCAAGCTTAGTCCCTAGCTTCATCCTACACTTCCCATCTATCAAATCCTAGCATTAGAATCCATTCCCCTACCGTTTAAGCCCTTTAAAGTCATCGGAAGTACGCCGAAGCGAAGGTCTTCTACGGTGCAACAAGGGCCTGTGAGCTCCGGCTCACCCCTCTCTTCGTCTACCTTCTTGGTGTTTCCTCCGTCCAAGGATTCAAGCCGTTACGCCGCCGAAATTTCGGTTTTGGCTCAAAGCTTCATAGGACTGTATTGCGTTTGGGCAAGGGAAAGCTCCGCCCATTTGTTTTTTTTATTTTGGCTATAGATAGGGACCGCTACGTGCGGGTTGATCGGGTGCCTAAACCCTTCCCGATCGATAACCGAAGCCCCTACCCTAGAGTCTTAGGCAAAAACCTGCAAATCAGAGTCATATTTAGCACTTCGGTGCTCAAAAAATTGATTTAAAGGTTTCCCGGGTCACCAAAAGCTCCGGGTGGCGACTGTACATTTATTCTATCGCGAGTGCCTCGCCACGACGGGTTCGAGAGAATCCATGGTCGCACAGATGGCGACTCTGCTGGGGATATTACCCTAGCACTTCCCCTCTTGTTGGCCCTTTTTTTCTTAATCTTTACTAACCATTGCTGTTTTTTCTAATTTTCTACTGTTTTTTCTTCATTTTTGTTGTTTTTACTAACATACTACCCCTACGATTCGGTTCTTTAAGTGCCTTAGCCAATTGGCGGGCCTACTTGCGCCTTTAAATTTCAATTTTTACGGATTTGCCATTTAAACCGCCTTAGCCGTTTGGCGGGCTTGCTCGCATCTACTTTCCACGTCATTTAAATTTCAGTCATTTACGAGCCTTAGCCGTTTGGCGGGCCTACCTGCGCTCTTTATTTCAGTCATCATATCTCACCGTTGAACGCCAGCCCGTTGAGGCGGCATGGGCTTGTCATCCCCGACCCGAACTTGGACTTAAATTCACTCCCCTTCAAAAATCTGCAATTAAAAGTGAACCAACAGTGTGAGGACATAATCAAATTTATTTTTGCATGTTTTGGATAGTTTTCGGGGGGTTTAGGCACAGATATAACTTACCCGGTTCCTAGTAAGGCGGCAGCCCTAGTGGTGATGATCTTGAAAAGAACCACCCCTTCCAGTACCTGAGAAGGCGCTTGCGCCAAAGGTATATCGGTTGGGTTGCCAATTCCGATCAAGCCGTAAAACCCGTAATGGTGAGAGCGTAGATAGCCCGAATGCAACCGTGTATCCCTAGGAAGTGGAAAGGAGTGACCCGATAACATACACAGCAGTCATCGGGAGCATCCCTCCCTGGAAACCAATTCAAAAAGACTCATTGTGGGCTTGTTGTTCACTGTCAAAACAATCTGGAAGAACAGTTTTGCGATATATTAATACGCAAAGAAACAAATCCTAGAATACTCAGCGATATAATATATACGCCAAATTAAAATCGATTTAAGCCACCGATATAATATATACGCCCAGTATATATCTGCTTAGTTTTGGTTAGGCGTATATAATACATACGCCCAGTATAAACTGGGTTCAAGCAACCCGATCTGAGGCCCAATCCACCACCCAAGTTCCCCGATTAGCGGTATTAGTGCCCGCAGTAGCCTCCCTCATTCTATAACACCCAATATGCCCCCGCCCAGTCAAAAGAAGGCGACTTCTCATTGATTTTCTTCGGGGGATCGGGTCGTTTGCGTGGATTCCCTCATCTTCAATAGAACAAAAGGGTTCCCTTTCGCTTCTTCCGAAGTGTGTCGAATCCCGCCGTGGGACCTTCTAAAGGTGCATATATCACCCAAGACGGGAATTTTTCTAGGGCACCAGATCATCATTCATTTAAATAGGGGAGTTAATTTCCATTAGAAAAATCCAAAAAAAAAGATAAATATAGAAAAATCAGAAATCCATATATACGTGTACTTTTGGTGTGACCGTCACTACGGCGACCTCGAACCGTGACCGTCACTACGGCGACCTTGAACCCAACCCGTAGAAAGAGAACTAGGAAGGTATTCAGCCCTTACCCAAGACATCGATACAACACTATTAAACGGATCATGTCGAGCACTGATACATCCCCACCATCATCCCCATCCCATTCCCATATAGGAGAAGACCCGATCTCCGACATCTTCACCCAAACCCGATTCGATGTCACGAGTCCATTTGGGGCACCCGTGTTCGCATCCACCCCATCCCCCACCCTTACATTTTCCCAACATACCCCCATCTCATCCCCTACTGAAACCCCTCATTTCCCAACCAACCCATACATCCCCATCTCCCATCCATACACCCTTACTGCACCCCCCTACTCCCAAAGACCCCATCGGGAGCCCCATCCCCCGCCTACCTCCCACGTCCCATCCACCTCATCTCACATGCTATCCACATCACATGGCCCATCCACATCCCAACATACCCCCCCATTTACCCAAGTCATGCCCAACTTTTCCCAGGGTATGACTAGTAACCCACCATCTTCCATAGCCATACATCCATACCCTCCAAGCATAATCACCCATACCCCCCATACTCGGTCATGCCCAATTTCACCCAACCCCTTCCATCCTTGAATGGGCCGTCACCCTCCAATCTCACACCTGAATCCATGCCCTCAATGGAGGACATGAGAATAATGTATACCCTGTGGGCTTCCTCTCAGAACCCTACATCCCAAACCCCACATCCAGGTCACCAAAACCTCCATACCCCATTCCCTCATGACCATGCCCAACCACCCATCATTCATACCATCCAAGATCCGCCACCTCAATTCCAGGCCTAAGCCCAACAGGCCCAAGCCCACTCATCTCAGGCCCAAACCCACACAAATCCATGGGCCCAAGCCCACTCCCAAACCCAAGCTCAAGCCCAGGCCCAAGCCCAAACTCATCAGACTCAGGCCCAGGCCCAAAACCCTCAAGGCCCATGGGCACAGGTCCAAGCCCATCAGACCTAGGCTCGGGCCCAAAACCCTCAAGGCCCATGGGCCCAAGCCCAAACCCACAAGACTCAGGCCCAAGCCCAAGCTCATCAGACCCAGGCCTACTTCCAAGCCCCCCAGGGCCCTTGGACCCAAACCTATCAAACCCAGGCCCAAGGTCCATCACCCCACACTCATACCCACATGGCCCATTATCCCAAACCCAACAGGGCCCATTGGCCCAAAATCATACCAACCCCCACACCCAGGCCCAAGGCACATTAACCCAAGCCTTCCAAAACCATAAAGCCCAAATCCATCAAACCCAAGACCCGTCCACCCACACTCATCAAGGCCCGTTCACGAACCCCTTATCCCTTCACCAGTACCCTTCATTTACCTATACCCCTTACGCCCCCATCCCGCCTCCAATGGAAAATCCGATCCACTCCATTCCTCAAAACCATGCCTACAACATCCCACCACATCAACCATACCCCCATCACCCCCAGAATGTGCACCAAGCTTAACACGTCATTCATCCACAAACCACTCATCCATTCACTCCTTCCCATCCCCTACAAACCTTGTGGCCCCACCAGGTCATCCAACCCATCACCTCCCAAGTCCAAATAGCGGACCTCACCCCTCACCAGTACAATGACCAACAGTACGAGGAGGATGAGATCCACAATAATGGAGGAGCTGCCAGCTTCGGCCCCCCCAGGCCCACCACCGTCACACCTGAGAACAAAATCAAGGGGCGGTCCAGCTCTGACCTCAAAAGAATCAGAGCAGCTGAAAGAACAGATAGACAAAATACATAAGCAACTGACGAAGATGGGAGGGGTAGAACTGCATTCGACAAACTTTTCAGACTTATGTCTGTTCTCGGATGTCCCCTTGCCACAAAATTTTAAGTTGTCATCATTCGATAAATATAATGGCACTGGCAACCCCATCGCCAACTTAAAATCTTACTGTGGGGATATGTGCCAGTACGGCGGAGATGAACGACTCCTCATCAAAGTGTTCTAAAAGAGTCTAATGGGCCCAACACTGAGATGGTTCATGTTCCTAGAACCATCCATGACAAAAACTTGGAAAGATCTGACACACTTATTCCAAGAATAGTATGTCTATAACATGGACATAGAGCCAAGGAAGTCGGATTTGGCCCGTTTGAAACAAAGACATGATGAAACTTTAAGTGCCTACTTACGAAGGTGGAGGGCATTGGCCGCCCAGGTGATCCATCGGATTCCTGATGATGAGCAGATTAAATTGATAACCAAGGGAGCTCTCCTAGTCATCGCTGATTTTTTGGTGTATTAGCAACAGTCCAGTTTTACTGATTTGGTCCGAAATGCCAACCGTTGCGAAGACACCGTTAGAGAGGGCAGGTTGGGAAAGAGCGTGGTCAACGGGGCCACCGGGGTTCGAAAAGCTGCCAAACCAAAAATTGAAAGAAGACCAGGGACAGAGGTACAGAATGTCGTTTACCCCCAGGCCAATACCAATGCCCCCCTGATATAGCTCCAGGCCGCACAACCACCCCCAGCTCGTTTCGAGCAAGCGCTAAGGCCAAACAACGGACCGAGAGCCCCATTTACCCAGGAGCAGATGAGAGCATGATTCGAATGAGTGTTCACACTATTGAGGCAATCTTTAAGTATCTTATTGCCGGTGTTGCTACAAAAGGGTCTGGTCAATTTACTCCAGCCTCGCCCACCACTCAATCCAATCCTGAGAAACTACGACCCGAACCTGCATTGTAACTTCCACCAGGGACGGGGTCACCCTACGGACCGGAGCTTCCCACTAAAGCACGTGGTTCAAGATTTAATAGAGGCGAGAAAATTTGTTCCCCCGTCGCTTCCTCAAGGTCATAACCAGAACATCCATCAAACCCCCTACCACCGCACCCAGGAGGCCCTAGGCCTAACATCCATTGGGTAGAAGAGAAAGAAGAAGAGTTTGACCCCTCAGATTACATCAGTAGTCAGCAAGAGTTTTCATCTCCCAGGTTGAATAAGGACGAACCATTTGTGGGGGTGATCGAGCCTTTGTATTTAGCCGATTACATCCCCACCCCGGCATACCAAGAGGAGCCCTTAGATTTAGGGCAGTATTTTTCCACTCCCGCTCACGCCTATCAAATCCAAACGGGCACAGCCCTGCTGCAATCATACACATATCCGCCCTACTCCCAATTTACCACACAGTACACACCACCTCCCAATCACCCCATCCCATACACTATCCCACCATCAGCCACCCCATATACCCCTCCGTCACACCCAAATCACCCCACGCCATACATGACTCCACCATCCCCATACTACCCTACCTCATACACACCCCCAAATATCTCCACCCAATACACCACTCGGCCATCCCCAAATTATCCCATCCCGTACACACCCCCAAATCCCACCACCCAGTATACTACCCCGCCATCCCCAATTCATCTTGCCCAATACACAACTCCACCATCCCTAAATCACCCCTCTCCATGCACAACTCCATCATCCCTAATTTACCCCGTTTCATCCACGAACCCACCATTGCCCCACCAGGCCACCCCATATACAAACCCTTCATATCCGTACCCCCTACTCCATCCGCTACCCCATCATATCCCTATCACCCTGCTCCACCCGCACCTCTGACATCTCCCAGTCACTCCATCCCATGCAACATACCACTCATCCCCAGTTACCCTGTCTCACACCCCATCCCGCCAGCTCTTAATCACACCCCCAACATCCGATCCCATCGCCCTCCGACCCTCCATCTCAGTCATACTCCCACCATCTCCTCGCTATTTTACCCCCAATCCAACTCCACCCTCACCCACTCCCCTTATCACCCGCTCCCAATCACCACTGGTCTTACCATGCCCAAGTAATGCCTCTACAAGCCCCCTCCGCACCCGCAAATTCAACCCTGCCAATTCTCGCCACTACCATTCTGCCCCCTATTGGAGTCAACCTAGTTGGACCCGAAAATTTAACATACCCAGCCCAATCCTCCCCAGAATCACCATGCACTCCCTTCCTCATCCCGAAACCTGCCTATGACCCGCATCAAGTGCCATTAAGCTATGAACAAACGAACATAAATGTTGATTACAACGGAGAGGAGACTGTTGAATTTATTACCCAGTCTGGCAGGATTTCTACACAGCCTGAAGCATCGGGGGCCGTCAGAGGAGAAGAGAAGAAGAAAGAGAAGGCCGCAGGGAACCCCTTTGAGAAAATGGATAGAGAGCATGTGTTGGAGACGCAGCTCAAGAGAACACCCGCACATATTACTGTGTGGGATTTGTTAATCACATCCCGCTCCACTTTCAAGCCTTAATGGGAGCACTCAAAGATGCACATGTTTCCGCCCATGTAACCCCAGATGAAGTGGGAGAAATAATCGGACAAGTATTGGCCCAAATGCCATCTCATTCACTGATGCGGATCTGTCGCTCAAGGGGAACAACCACTCTAAGCCCCTGAATAGAATAGTAGAAATAGGGAACTTGGTGGTGTCGTTGGTCTTAATAGACAACGGGTCGGCACAGAACGTATGCCCTCTAAGGATGGCGATCAAAATTGGTGCGAACCCCAACACCTTCCGGCCATCCATAACAAGCGCCAGGAGATTCGACAACACCAAGAGAGAAATCATAGGAGAAGTAGACCTCGACCTGATCATCAGGCCGTAAACCTTCACCGTTCCCTTTCAGGTGATGGACATCAAGTCTACGTTTAATCTACTGTTGGGTCGGCCGTGGCTACATGAGATCGGGGTAATACCATCAACTCTACACCAAAAACACTGATTCATCTCAGAGGGAAGAATCGCCACCATCGTAGGTGAGAGCAAAGAAGACAGGGAGAGGAGCACTTTGCATATTGAGAATTCGAAAGTGCTTAACATGCCGCACACAGTAGATGACATCGATCTCCATCATTTTGAGTATGACTTCTCAGTTGTTACCCTCGGGTCGACTGAAAAAACCCCTACCAAAATTGGAGTAGGAATGGATGTAGCTATGTTCATGCTCCACAAATTGGGCCATAAAAAAGGGAAAGGGCTAGGCCCGCGCCTTCAAGGAAGAAGAGACCCCGTCAGGGCCAAGAGGCAGCAAACCAAATTTGGCCTGGGCTACAAGCCCGTTGAAGAAGAAGTCAGAGAGGCCAAAGAAAAGATAAGAGCCGCAACAACTGCCAAGGCCATAGGAATCAACCTAGAAGAAGAGTCTCACGCTCGACCCCACATCCGTCAAACCTTTGTGAGTGCTGGGGTGGTAAAGATTGATCTGAATGGGGAGATGAGGGTAACCCCACACAAGCCTGCTTCCGCCCACCCCACCAATCCTTACATCATCGCCCCAGACCTCGAGGTGGACTTAGCCGCCCTCTCCTTATTCAAGGAGGAAGTCCCCCGGTCCACCCATCACTCTAGCACCAGCCACTTTGGGCCCATCTTAACCATAGAGGACAGGGTCCCAGGGGATCCCTCCGTAAACATGCTGAGGGAGGAACTATAAGAGCCTACCGATGTCGCTTCTAACCAAAGAGATAAAGGCCAGGCCTCGCAGGTAAGTAACTGGACATCTTTGCCCCAACTCTTGGGAGCCGCCAAATGCTGTGAATGTGGCACCGGCTCTCCAAAAAAAACAACCTGTAAAAAGTGAGGTTAGCCTCTGGGACACTCTACCCTATATATATAGAGATCCACCTCGCCAGGCGCTGACCTCTGAAAAAATGCAAAAAACCATAAAAATAGAAAAAATACAAATTCTAAAAATATTTTCCTTTAAAATTCCTAATAAAATTAAAAATGATGTCGTGATACCCGTCCCGCATGAAGCCGACCCCTTTCCTGTAGAAATACAAGAAGAGGTAGGAGTCACAAGTTTGGACGAGGAAGGTCAAATCGATGAGCTCCCCAATAAGCTCCTCAAACAATTTGCCGATTTTGAGCATGGCTCGACCCCGATCGTCGAAGAGACGGAGGACGTCAATTTGGGCACCAAAGAGGCCCCTAGAATCACCAAAATTAGAACATTGCTGTCCCCTGCAGAGAGAAAAGGTATGATAGACTTCCTTCGGTCATACCAAGACGTCTTCGCATGGTCGTATGAAGACATGCCCGGTTTGGATACCGATCTGGTTGAGCATGAGTTGCCACTCTACCATGATATTAAGTCGATTAAACAGAAGCTGAGATGCCTCCGACCTGAATGGATGTTGAAGGTGAAGGATGAAGTCATTAAGCAGGATGGGAAGGTTCGAATGTACACGTAATGGCTGGCCAATATCGTCCCTGTACCAAAGAAGGATGGGAAGGTTCGAATGTACATTGATTTCTAAAATCTCAACAAGGCAAGCCGTAGGGATGACTTTCCGTTACCACACATCAATATCTTTGTCGATAACACTGCTAAGCACGGAATGCTCTCATTCATGGATGGATTCTCGGGCTACAATCAGATTAAGATGGCAGAAGCCGACCGAGAAAGGACTGCATTCATCACTCCCTGGGGTACCTTCTGTTACAAGGTGATGCCATTCGGGCTCAAGAATGTTGGGGCAACCTACCAGAGAGCAATGACGGCCCTATTCCACGACATGATGCACTAAGAGATCGAAGTGTATGTCGATGACATGATTACCAAATTGCCGGAAAGGGATGACCACTTGGTAAACCTTCAGAAGCTGTTCGAGAGGTTGAGAAAGTATAGGTTACGATTGAATCCCCAAAAGTGCTCATTTGGCGCTATGTCAGGAAAATTGTTAGGCTTTATTGTCAGTAGGAGAGGGATTGAGGTCGATCCGACCAAGATCAAGGCCATCACTGAAATGCCACCACCGTCTACAGAGAAGCAGGTCAGAGGCTTTTTAGGTAGAATCTAATACATTAGCCGGTTCATTGCACAGTTAACTCCGATATGCGCTCCGATCTTCAAACTACTAAGAAAGGAATCACCAGTTGAGTGGAATGATGATTGTTAAGCTGCATTTGACAAGATGAAGGGTTACCTCCTAAATCCTCTAGTATTTGTACCACCTGTACCCAACAGACCCCTGATAATGTACCTATCCAAGGCAGAGTTTTCCATGGGCTATGTGTTAGGGCAGCATGATGAGACAGGAAGAAGAGAGCAGGCCATCTACTACCTGAGCAAGAAGTTCACTGATTATGAGACGCGCTATTCTCATCTGGAGAAGGCATGCTTAGTGCTCATTTGGGCTACTCAAAGACTTCGACACTACCTATTATCCCAAGTCATTCTACTTCTAGCACGGATGGATCCGTTGAAGTACCTGTTCGAAAAGCCAGTTCTCACTGGCTAAACTGCACGATGGCAACTTTTATTATCTGAATTCGACATCACATACGTCACTCAAAAATTGATCAAGGGGCAGGTGCTCGCTGATCATCTTACTGAGAACCCTCTCCCGAACTACGAGCCTCTAAAGACTGAATTCCCTGATGAAGACATCCTGTTTATGACAGAAGAGGATACGTAGGAAACAGAGGAGTCCTGGGTAATGCACTTTGATGGGGCATCACATGTTGAAGGCCAAGGAGTTGGCACCATCCTAATTTCACCAAAAGGATCCCATGTACCGGTCTCTATCAAGCTCAACTTCTCTTGAACTAACAATATGGCTGAGTACGAAGCTTGTGCCACTAGTCTATAGGCAGCTCTCGATCTGAATGTAACTCACCTTCAAGTATTTGGCGATTAACAGTTAATCATATGTCAGATGAATGGTGACTGGAAGATGAAAGACAAGAAGTTGATCCCCTATCATCAACACCTCGAGGATCTAATAGTTTGCTTCCAAGATGTGACTTTCTCATATGTGCCCCAGATAAGCAATAGCTTTGCTGATGCATTAGCAACTTTGGTGTCAATGATTGAAACCCCCTATGGTGTTGAGATGATGCCGATCATGATCGAGCAGAGGAATGAGCCGGCCTTCTGCCTCCAGATTGAGGAACCTATAAAGCCTGATGATGAGCCACCATGGTTCTTAGATATCAAGAATTTCCTCGAGACCCTAACTTTCCCAGAGGGTACATCCAAGACAGACTGACAAACCATTCAACATTTACCGGCAGGTTACGTCATTTGCGGGGAATGCCTCTACAAGCGATCATAAAATAGCATCTTACTCAGGTGCCTCATTGAAAGTGAAGCGGTCAATATTATGAAAGAAATCCATGAGGGAGTATGCGGAGCCCACGTCAGCGGTCACATGCTCGCTAAGAAAATCTTACGGCAAGGATACTTTTAGACCGCCATGGAATCGGATTGCTGCAAACATGTTAAAAAATGCTACAAGTGTTAAGAACACTCCAGTCTGATACACGCTCCTGCCAATGATCTTCACTGCATGACCACTCCTTGGCCATTTGCTACGTGGGGCCTTGACGTTGTAGGAATGATTAATCCAAAAGCATCAAACGGACATTGGTTCATCCTCGTCGCCATTGAATACTTCACCAAGTGGGTAGAAGCGGTGTCATATGCCAACATCACGGCCAGTGACATTGAGAAGTTCATTAAGAACAACATCATTTGTAAATTCGGCATGCCCAAGGATATCATCACTGATAATGGCACTAATTTTGCTAATAGGCGCATCCAGGACTTGTGTGAGCAGTTCCAGATCAAGCATCATCGATCATCCCCATATAGGCCTCAGACTAATGGAGCTGTAGAGGCGGCCAACAAAACTCTTATCCGCATTCTGGAGAAGATGGTAGTCACTTACAGAGATTGGAGTGAGCAGTTACCCTTCACTCTTTAGGCCTATAGAACGTCTATCCGTATCGCTACAGGGGCAACCCCATTCTCCCTTGTATATGGAACCGAGGCCGTCCTATCAGTAGAGGTTGAAGTGCCCTCACTCCGAATCCTCATGGAATCAGGCTTACCCGAAGCAGAGAGAGAGAGATCCTGCTTTGAATAATTAAACTTATTGGACGAGAAGAGACTCCTAGCCTTGTGTCACACTCAAGTTTACCAAGGGAGAATCACACGCACTTACAATAAACGTGTCGGTGGTCGAGATCTAAAGGTAGGAGACATTGTGATGAAGAAGATCTTCCCATCCCTCCATGCCAATTCGAGAGGAAAGTTTAAGCCGAACTGGGAAGGACCATACGTCATTCGGGAGGTGCTGTCGGGATACGCCATCCGCCTCGCCACCATGGACGGAGATCATCTTCCTGAGCCCATCAACGCTGGATACGTCTGACGGTTCTACTCTTAGTCTATCACGATAAGGTAAGTATTGATGAAACAGATACGTGACTGCTTAAGAACCACCCAAAGGAGGCCATCATTCCAAACACAGTAGCCAAAAAACATCCTTAAAAATGATGATACCCTTTGCTACCCCGTTTGAGCCTGGGCCTTTCTTTCAATAAACCCATTCCCTCCAAATAAATAAATAATAATAATATATATATATATATGTACATACACCAAAAAAGAGAAAAAAGAGAGGAAAAAAGATGTATGTGTATAAAGTTACTATCAAATCCAAAAAAATCGAAAAAGCAAAACCTCAAAAAGAGATTGCCTGAAAGGGAGGAAAAGAATAACAAAAAAAAAAAACGTGTACAGAAGAATCACGGGGCATGTACAGTAAAAACCCCTAAGGAAGAAAGTATGTTGAGAAAACTTAAGCCGTATCAAGGAAACTCTTTTAGCCCAGCATACCTTCAGATCCTAACCTAACCCATGGCCAAGCTACACCCTGAAGGAAGCCCTCTTTGTAGGTTCCCAAGCAGTCATAATATCTGTTAAGTCAGCACAAGCTGAGTTAACGGACCACACAAAGCTTCATCCAGCCAGCTATGACGGAATCAATGCCCATGTCATGGCTTTTTGGTTCTTCTAAAAAGAAGAAAAAAAAAAGAAGAAGAAAGAGAAAAAATTAATTTGAGTTCAAAGCAAGATGGACATGGTGAAAACCTGTAAGGGCATCGCGGGTAAAAACAGTGAACTCACGCGGACCAGGTGAAAACCTGAAGAGGCACCTGGGGTAAGAGAGCAAACCCATGGACGTGGTGAAAACCCGAAAGGGCGCTACGGGTAAAAATAGGGATGACAGGCATAGCGAAAACCCGTCTTGGGCGGTGTGAGCAAAAATGTCTTGGCCTGCCTATTTTAGTCTGGACCCCTTGAGCCTCTTCTCCCCTTTGCTAGGCTGCTCATGTTAAAATTGGATCGAATCCCGATCAAGTATGTCGTCTCTACCACGTCGTATGACACATGACCAAAGGTAAAGGCAGAAGACCAATCAATCTCGGGGAAGCTGACCTATCCATGTTTAAAAAGAAAAACCGAAGGCTCATAAACAGGGTTCGACCATGCTCAAAAAAGGACCCACCAGTTGGCCTCGTAAATACCGACATCACAAAAAGGAGAAGGAGAAAAGGAGAAAATTTCAAAAAAGATAATAGATTTTCCTTTTCCATAAAAAGTCTCACACTGTGTAGGAGAAAATTTCAAAAAAGATAATAGATTTTCCTTTTCCATAAAAAGCCTCACACTGTGTAGGAGAAAATTTCAAAAAAGATAATAGATTTTCCTTTTCCATAAAAAGCCTCACACTGTATAGGAGAAAATTTTCAAAAAAGATAATAGATTTTTCTTTTCCATAAAAAGCCTCACACTGTGTAAGAGAAAATTTCAAAAAAGTTAATAGATTTTCCTTTTCTATAAAGAGCCTCATATTGTGTAGGAGAAAATTTCAAAAAAAGATACTAGATTTTCCTTTTCCATAAAAAACCTTACGTTGCGAGACGTATGGAAGAAAATTCGAACACCAAAAAAAAATATATGTATAATAGATTTTATTTCTTTTCTTACGTTACGTGTGAAGTGTCACGTCCCAAAAAGATAACAACATGACACTTTCTATTTTCTGCCTTCTTTACAAGTATTAAAAAAAAACAAACAAAAAAGAAGAAACAATCCAAAAAATGGAAAGAGATCTCTGTTAAGGGGCATCAGCCCCCCCTCTGTGTATATGATCTATGGTATATACAGGAACAAGTCAGGGGCAGGGACCACGCTTCAAAGCACTGATCACTGCAAGAAGAGAGTCCTCACGGGTATTTCGATCAGACAACCACCTACCATGAAGACTCTTTTGCCGCCTCCGCGAAGCGTCAGCTGCACTGCGAGACTCAGTCAAAATCCCAGTCAACCGAAGAACATCACTCTCGGCCGTAGCAACTCTCACCTCTGCAATCTCAGCTCTGACCCTTTCCTTCTCCAAAGCCTTAGTCAAAGCCAGCCTCTCTACAGAAAGAGACTCAATCCTAGTCCGGAGTATTGTTTCCTTTTATGGCCAGGGACCGAAACCGGGTTAGGGGCAGGTAAGCCCTCGGATGCCAGCCAAACCTTGTAATCAGAAGAGAGAATGTCCCCCTGAACTAAGCTCCACATATGCGCCGATTGGCGGGTCTCCTAGAGGGCTGCTATGCGATCTAGGTCACTAAGAGAACCCTGAGAGAATATCAGAGAGCACAAGGGCAGCCTCACAGTGCACGGCATGTGTTGAGTATATCCAAATTGACGGAGCACCCGAGATGGGAAATAGTAGGTACTACCAGTCAACCCCAAAAGCGTGATACCCTCACAATCTCAAGAGTGGACAATTGGAAAGGTGTCGTCCATCCAGGGAAGTTGCCATATCAACTCCGCATCAGATAGCCACCAGCTCAGTTCCTCGATAATCCCATGAGGCAGTCTCGAGCATCGGGTTAGAAAGCCCTGAGCCACATCCCCTCTTACCAAGCAAAATCTCGACAAGGGACCCATGATAGACAAATGCTCTCCTAGACAAATCTGAGTAAGGAGACTCCCGCTAAGAATCTTGACCTGGCCCGAGGTAGAGGCATCCAGGCCCCTATACATCTCAGCCAAGATCAGATGTATCAGTGAACGACCTCCCTCCAATTCGGTCAAGACGTCGCATAACCCGAGGGAAAGTGTCTCACCCCCAGTAAAGAAGAGAACTTTCGACATCAAATAAAGGGCGAAGGCCTTTACATTGAAAGGATCTCAGATAGGCAACTTTCGGAGACTCGAGTTGCTAAAAAGCTCTCTCAGGAATTTCACCGAGCACCTGGTGGGCCCCCCGGCGAAGCCCTTCTCATACCCACCCTTTTTCAAACCGAGAACCGCATGGACCGCCTTTGCATACCCCGGTTTGGGCACCACTTTGGCAAGTCCCCGATGCATCCTCAAGCCAGTAATAGAGGCTAGCTTCTCCAAGGTTGGGGTGAGCTCCCTTGACCCGAATCTGAAGACATGGGCCCTATGGTCCCACGACGCCAAAGCCGCCTATAGGAGGTCGGGCAATAGAGGAATAGCAAGGAGAGAGGAAAGGCGAGATATCCCATGGCAATCTAAAACAGTGAGCTCGCCCTCAGCCAAGCTATCACACCATTTTTGCAAAAAACTGGGCCCCGGGTCCAAACAGGGAAGTATACTAGCCCCAGCCCTCATATGAGAACTTGGGCCTTTTTTAGGAAGCGGGTCCGTGGACATACAAAGATGTTCTTTATAAAAATCAGTCAATGTAGGGTGATGGATCCGCTTGTAAAAGAAAAAAAAAAAGAGGGGCAAAAAGGCCAAGTCCGGATGAAAAGAGAGGCAAAGAGAGCCAGGTTCGGGTTATATAGAACCCATTGAGCCCAGTTATATGGGGCATATATATTATATATGCCAAGGCAAAAGTTTAAATATTTTTCCAGGCGTATATAATATATACGCCCAATTAAAAATGCAGGGAAGTGTGGCTCCCCTCACATTGGTCCATTCTTTTTTACTTCCCCCAAGAGAAGGACGGGTTTCACTTAGCCTACTTTTTTATCCTGGGGCAGCCCATAGTCAGGCACACTTGCACACCCATGAGAAACCCTCGGATGACGCAGAATCCGTGGGTCATATACGGAGGATCATATGCGGGCTCAATCCCATCATTGGAGGGGCTCTGGCCCGCTTCATGCCAAAGAAAAGGAAAGCATAAAAGTAGAGAGATAACCAAACAGAGCATTCATATAAACCATAAAAATCATAAAACCATCCAAAAAATTTTTTTTGTTTAAAAGATTACATATTCCCCCAATAAACAAAAGTCGAAACTGTTTCAATGTTTCAAATTTTTAGGAAATAAAATTGTCTTGGGCAGCCCCCTTCGACTTCTTCTGGCGCCGGGTCGCGCTTTGAAAAGTATGAGTCTCCCCCACCCGAGTCCACGCTTGAGAGATGCGGTCGAGCAGAGAACGCAACTCCTTTTCATGAGCACGCTACAGGAGCATACCAGAGGCCATCAGGAAGGGAAGCAAGCAGAAGGTAAATAAGAAAATGATTAGGTTTGGTTAGTATTCACTCACCACCTCAGCCTCTCTAAGCCCGACGATGTTGCGGTAATATTCGGCTTGGTTCATGGCCGACTCATAATTCTGCGTAGCAAGAAAAAGAGGTGTCAGTCACACAGGTCATCATCATAGTTCAAGAAAAAAAAAGAGAGAGAAAGAGAGCAAAGCAACAAGGGAGAGATTACCCCGAGGATCAGCTCAGGAGGTGGGATCCGAATAGCTTCAGTGGATATGCATGCCTTTTCAGCCACATTGGTACACATACGCGGTAGGAAAGCATCATCCAACACCAGCACCGGAAGGGTAAGAAGGTCCAACACCTGTAGCCTCATCAGGAGCAGCTGTCTCATCCCCTCATCTGAGTTACCACCCTGCCCAAACTGTAGAGAGAAACAGTTTTTGTTCAAATTAGCAGGGCAATCAAGGCAATCACAGGAAGGCTGCTAAATAAAAAGAGGAAAGAACATTACCTACGACCGTGGACCGCCAAAAGCCAAAAAGTTGGCACCAGGCACGAACCGGGGCAGCAGAGAACGATATGGCAGGGACTCATACCACATCTGATATCCCCCCAAAAAAAGAAGGTCATCGATGGGGACCCCATGATGGAGAAAGCGAGCGGTAAGCACTTCGGTGGAACCTTCAGGAGCCAACACATCAGCTGGAGGAGCTTGGGGCACAGCGAGAAGAGGAAGGTGCTGATGAACCACCCTCTCTCTGTTGTTGCTTCTTAGTGTGCTTGATTTATGTGTGTTTTGAAAACGGGTTTGCAACTGCTAAATTATACTAAAAAATAAAGAAATATCAGCACAGGTAGAAGTGAATTAGCCTGCAAGATCAGGGCTAATTGTAGCAAGTTTTAAATATAAGTGAGTGAAAGATCGTCCACAGAGAATTTGTCTAAAATGCAAGATAAACCTCCAGATCTGCGCTACCAGATCTGGCCTCTTATCCTATCTAGAAAGCACATAAGATGAGAGGTTGAATTTGTCACATTAACTAAATGACAAAAGTAAAAATTAAACTAAGTGATCCAGATCCTAGTTGGGGAAACGTTTGAGGTAAACTTATATAAAAAACGGAGAAGTAATCTCTAACTTTGATTTAGTCCTTGAAAACTGATGAGAATGACTGCAGCTCAACTGAGAGATGATCCAATCTTCATCTGGCTACAAGCGCAGATGTAAGAGGAATAAATCTAATTTAAGGATTAGGTTCAAGCTTATGGCTATGGTCTATCCACTTTAATGGCCACAGACCATCCAATAGTCTTTAATCCAAAGCCTTAGTTTAGAACAAGAAGCATCACTACAAATGCCGTGAAAGATTAGGTTACCAACACTAATTCTCACAGGATTAATGAATCAAGGGAAATTGCATGAAAAATAGTAAATCTAAAGGAGTCTAATGCAATAAGGAGATCAGAGGGAACCCTTAACATGAGTCCAATTGAGAATATACGGTTTACAGCAACCTTTTCAAATCCACCATTACAATTACAGAGCACAGCTTAAACAACTCTCAGATTTGTAGTCTTGAATACAACTCTCTTTTGAATTATAGAAATGTCTCACAACTCCCAATTGCAAGTCAAAGTGAAGCTATTACAGGGATTTCAGACAAACTATCTGGTTTGGAAATGGGGGAATAGGAATGAAACTCAAAATCTGGAAGCCCAAATTGGGAAAATGGTTCGTCTATTTATAGTTTTCCCCATGTCCAGCTCAGATGTGTATCAACCAATCAGAGGTGCTCAGATCTGTATTGACCAATGGTGGTCGAGCACGAGGATCCAAATTTGTTCTGGCCAATCAGAATTCCTCGATCTGGTTCAGCCAATCAGGTGAAAAAGGCATCAATTCTGTTATGCATTTTGCAAATCGGATAGTTTCTAGAAGTTCCCGCCAAGTTATTTCATCTCTGGGTGCTCACGTGGGGTGGAATATGCCTTCGCTTCATGCTTAGAATCCTCTGAAATGTCCCTAGGTTTTTAAATGCATTGGGATGCGTGAAACAGATTACTGAATTACCCTTGCAAAAGCTGAGAACCTCCAGAATACCTTTTCGCAAAGTTTAGGGGGCTTTTCGCAAGGTGTTGTAACTCCTGAAGCTCTTTTCGCAAGGTTCTGGTTCTGTTCGAATTGAGTTTTCTCCTTTTCGAAAAGGTAAATCATCTCTTTGAAGAGTTCAGATCCTCTTCGAAAGCTTAAGCCTGGAGTTTTTGTTCTTTTCGCAGAGTTTCAGGTTCTTTGCGAACAGTTCAGGTTCTTTGCGAAAAGTACTCTGTAGTGCATTTTTCTATTCGAATTGGTCCATACTTCTTCTCTGGGTTGAGACCACGTCTTTGCCTCTTCAATTCGGACCTTTCAGCAGCTAGTGAGGTTGTTTCTTCTTCTTCTTCCTTTGGATTGACATGGAATGTCATCTTTTTGGCACTTTTGAGCTACTTTCACGGTTAAGCCTGCCTTTATTGTTAGCTGTAAAACAAACACTTAAAACACTAATTTGTTCTCTCAAGGGTCTATCAAGGCTCAGATTAAGGGCTGAAAAATGGTATTTTCTAGTTCTCAACACACCCCCAAACCTAAGCTTTGCTAGTCCCTGAGCAAAGATAAAATTTAAAAATAGAATGAAAATCCATTTTTGTAGGGAGCACAGTTGCATTTAGCATATGCAACAAGCCTTTTAAACCCCTAGGTGATCCCTAGTGGAGGAGTGAAGTCTCCTGAGGGTTTTCAGTGAAGGTACCCACAAACTTCTCCAATAAATCAGTTAAGATCAATGCGTTACATTAAAGCAAACTTTCATCCAATCGGATTATTCACACTGCATGGTCATCAAAGTTGTAAGAAGATTTTCAAGAAAACATCAGTTTCAAAACTAAAATTCTCTTGTAATTCCTTTACCATTCACTCAGGTGTCAAAAGTTTTTACAAGAAAAATTAATGAAAAGCTTGCCTTCTATTTGAGAATTCAGTTTTGATGTTACCCCAAATAATTTGATTTCAAACTCAACTCTCACCAGGGTTTTCACTCACCATGCAAATATGAGGGTTGCACTATTTCACACAGCTCAAGAGCAATTACAGTCCTCAAATAGGATTGTAAGCAGGAGCATAGGCATTGCTTTTTAGTTCTGAATTCACTGCTCTTTTCACCATAGATCACACAAATCCTTATCTCCATGTGACAGCTCAATCCATCTTTGATAAGTAAGGACTTTAACTTGGGTTGTAATGTGGCTTATGGGTGAAATTTATCAAGAATAAAGGGGTGGAATGGAGTTCAAAAATGAGAAGTCAGTCAAGGTAAGGAGGTGATAGACACACCTTTTTCAATTCAGCACAATTTCATCTTCTTCTTTGAATTTTCAGAGCCAAAGTGGCCATCTTTTTCTCTTTCTTTTTCAAACTTCCAATGAAATGACTACTCCTTTTTTTTTTTTTTTTTTTTTTTTCTTTTCTTTTTTTTTTTTTCAAATCAACATTGACTGGAATGCCACATTTCTTCCGCTGATACATCATTGCCTTCAATTATTTTTCTTTTTCTTTTACCAAACTATTACCCAACTCACCTTTCTTCAGCTTTCTTTCCTTTACCTTCTGAATTGTCAGAGTGAGGGTTAGGCTAAATGAGGTTGATGAGGTTTCAAAGAAATCTTTGATTTATAAAGCTCAAATGGTGTGTATCAAGGGCAGTTTTTTTAAAAGGTGGGGCCGTTTGAAGTTCAAACTGTCCAAAAGAAGACCCTACATCATGTCTTTAATATCATGATTGCTGTCGAACAATTTCAACTTGGATATATGTAACTTCTAGTGATAACAAGGTGTTTAACAGGTCCTAGAGCAGAAAAAATTGCCAATTCATACCTCCAAAGAATACATTTCCGGTCCAAATCTCACTGGGTGTGGTTTTCTATCAAATTCCTGAGGTATATCATCACTGTTTTCTCTCTTTTTAGGTTTACTAAAACATCAATTTTCTTTTGGAAAGTTTCTGACATTCATTTCATGAAAGTATTAGAATTACAGTAGAAATTAATTTTAAAAAGTTTTAACTTCCTCATTTTTCAAAACAACAGGTGTGAAATGACTTCATTTTCAAAAGTTCTATTGATCATAAGTTGCAGCAAGCATTAACTTACTTATTTTATTGGCATACCTACCATACCCCCAAACCAAAGGAGAGCAGGGTCCACACTGGTCCACAGTAGAGAAATGATAGAAGCAAGAAAGAAAAACAAAACATTATGATGCCAAGAAGACACACATAAATGCACAGAAATTACACAAGAAGAAACAGAATGTTATATTACAAACTCATAACACAGAAAAGTACAATGTGATCTAATAACTGGGGTCAAAATCTGTATCATAAGTTGGTTCAATTGGCTCAGAACTTGAGTCACTGTCAGAATCAGAACTGGAATCAGTATTGGAGTCTGAACTTGATTGAGCCTTCTCCTGGATTGTGTTTTGCAGCTCAGTGTATTCCTCTGATTTTATCTTTTTGGTGAGGCCAATGTACTTGCCAAGTCTAGTGGTCTTCAGTTTTTCCTGGTCAAGCTGTGCTTGTAACATGGTCACCTTGTGCTGCTCACTCCTAACCATCTGAAAGGTTTGACCCAGCAAGTCCTTCATTTTCTCTCTCTCAAATTTCATAAATAACTCCAACTTCTGAATCTGGTTTTCATAAGGGGTTCGAATGTAGGCTTGTAAATCAGCTAACCCTTTTAGAACATCTCTGCAGATATAGGGATTTTCTTCCATGGCTCGTCGGAGGGAGGCAAATCGGGGAAGGGGAATGGAATGGTAGGGGACCAAAGGTATCCCAGCTATGGGAGGGGGAGAAGAAGTGTCCAGAAGGAGGACTTCAGGGTCGGTCTGAGTGGCTTGCTCAGCGAAAGTGGGGAGCGGTGAAGGGGATGCAACCAGAGGGACTTCAGGTTCAGTTTGGGTTGCATGGGCAGTAGTGGTGGGGGTGGGCAGATGTTAAGTAGTGAAAAATACCATTTTTCACCCCTAAACATGAGCCTTGAAAGACCCTTGAGAAGACTAAATAAGTGCTTTAGTGTTCATATTGCAGCTAACCAAAAAGACAGGTCCAAATCCGAAAACCATCTTAAAATGATCAAAAAGCCGACAACGCATGTCAAACTCAAAGAGGGAGTGAAGAAATAGCCTCAGCAATGGCTAAAAAGGTCCTAAAAGAGCAAGAAAAGACCTGAAGAAGAAGAAGGATCCATTCGCAAAGAAGAATGGAAGCTAAAGCTCAATTCGCAAAGAATCTCTTCAATTCGCAAAGAACCTTGAACTTTGCGAAAAGAAGAAAACACTCTTCGAATAGAAGAATGACCTTTGCGAAAAGAAGAAAACACTTTGCGAAAAGAACTTCTGGAGCCAAACTACTTTGCAAAAAGACCCTTAAACTCTGCGAAATGGCATCGGGATTTGACCCACTTTGAAGGGCATTTCATAAACTCTGACGCCCTAATGTAATTAAAAGCACGTAGACATTCCGGAAGATTCCAAGCACAAACCAAAGGCATATTCCACGTGAAAACCCAAAGATGAAATCACTTGGCGGGAACTTCTAGAAGCTCAAACAGACTTTTTGAATTCCCATAATGTAATTGATGCTTCTAACGCTGATTGGCGAACGGATCGAGCATTTTCATTGGCGAACAGATCTGGATCCCGTGCTCAACGACCATTGGGCAATCCAGATCCGAGCACTTCGATTGGTCAATTCAGATTTTGTGCGAGATAGAGGAAAGCTATAAATTGAGAAGACATTTGCCCAATTGTGGCATCCAGATTTTGAGTTTTCATCTCTGCTTCTCCTTCCTACGGATAGTCTATCTGCACTTCTTATAATTTCTTCCTCTGTTTTGCTTTTGAGAGTTCTTTGAGAGTGCTTTTATAACTCCAAAGAGATCGGATTCAAGGCGCTAGTCCGAGGGCTTTCTAAAGCCGTGCTCAGTAATTGTAAGATTGAATTTAAAAGGTTGTCGAATGTGTTTTCTCCATTGGATTCATGTCAAGGGTTCTTATTGATCACCTTAGTGCATTAGACTCCTTTAGATTCACTACTTTGCATGCAATTTCCTTGATTCATTACCCTATGCAATTAGCGTTGGTAACCTAGTTCGGACACTTGCGATGATGTTCATGTTCAATTGAGGATAGGTCAACAACTATTGGATGATCGTGACCATTTAAGTGGACAGATCATAACCATAAGTCTAAACCCTTCCTTAATTCAGATTTATTTCTCTTACATCCGTCGGTAGCCGGATGAAGATTGAATCAACTCTTTAGTTGCAGATTCTCCATTAAAATTCAAAGGCGAAATCACAGAAAGTTATTATTTCTCCATTTGATTTATTTTAATCACTTCCCCAACTTGAATCTGGATCAGTTAGTTAGTTCTTTTCTTTATTTGCTTTTAGTTAAACGTGACAAAAACCCAACACTCTCTTTTTATCTGCTTTCTAGATAATTATAGAGCCAGATCTGGTAGCACAGATCTGGAGGTCTATCTCATATTTCAGACAAATTCTCTGTGGACGATCTTTAATATACTCACTTTTAAAACTTACTACAATTGGCCCTGATCTTGCAGGCTATTGTTAGCCCTCAATGTGCTGATATCTCTTTCATAATTTAAAATTATGTAACTTATTATTCATTAATTCGTTCTCAAAATACACATAAAAAAGGCACATGTGGAGTTACAACAGCAGATCAACCAATACTACCTCTGGTTCAGTTTGGGTAGCATGGGAATCAACAGTAGGTAAAGGGGTAATGGTGGTTGTGTGTGATCTGGAGGCTAAGGTTTGGAGTAGGTCATTGGTCACAGACTGGTTTTCGGTGTTGATTTGGAGTTGGGCCTGGATGGATTGGAGGTAGGCAAGTATTTGGGTAATAGAGGCAGGTGGGGGAGAGGTGGGCATAGCAGGGACTGGTAAAACTGAAGTGGAGGGTGGAGGTGGAATGGCTGTAAAGGGGGAAGTATGTAAATGGGTGAAATGATGAGGGTCAGGTATAGGGGTAGGTTCAAGTCCCATGGTGTCAAAAATAGATCCCATTAAGGAAGAATAAGCCTCTGTAGTGAAAGGCTCGTGTGTATGGGATACTTGTGTGTGTAATGAATGAGCAGGTGAATTTGAGGGGCTTTGGAGCAGAGGAGTGCAGGGAGATGGGGCAATAAAGTCTGCAGCTAAAACAGGGGCATTGGTGGGAGAAATTGGTGGTGTGAGTATGGTTGGAGTGGTTGGTGTAGAGGGGGAATCGATAATTGGAATAATGGAGGGTATGGGAGATGGGACAGCCGGGATAGGTGAAGTGGCAGGGGCTGGAATAGGGGAGGAGGGTGAAAGGCCAACTTCCTCAAAAATTGGTGCAGCAAAAGAGCTGGTCACCATGGGAAGGAAAGTTTCATCAATAATGGGTGCAGCTAAAGAGCTGGTCACCACAGGTCTCGTAGAGCTTGAGATGTGGTGCTAAAGATTTGGTCACCACAGTTATAAAACTGGTTCTAAGGGAACTGCAGGGGTAGGTTCAGGTGCAGGTTCATTACCAGCTGCAGGTGTAGGTGCAGGTTCACCTTCCTCTCTCATTCTTCTCAGCATGGCTTGGCTTGTATTCCACGCCTTTTTCCCAAAATTGTGAGGAGCAATGACTTCGAATGGCTCCTCATTATCAATGTCAAACTTGGCTCTGAGGAGGGCTGTAATCAATCTACCAAATGGGAGGCCAGCTAATTTATGCTCCTTTTTCAACTTGGCACTAATATCAGCCATGGCTTCAAAAATTAATATAGGGGCATTGAAAAACTGCCCCTTAGAAAAGTGAAAAAGAGCCTCTAGAATTGGTGTTCTCCTCTCTTGGCTGTGCCCGGTAACATAAAAACTTCCCCTCAAAATGGAGTCCATCAATAGAAATTGGGGGGCTAGGTCTCTCCTCATGATGGACTGTCCAGTGCCCACAATTCCTTGGGTCAAATGTGCAGCCATTTCTCTAAAGGAGGCCATGAGCGACCAATGGCCCAAGAGGATCAAATTGGAAGGGTATCCCAAAGCATTCCCTATGTATTCAAATGTGACCGTAAGATCGCAATCATCAATAAAGATAACTGTAGGGACATCACATCTCTTTCAAAGGACCTTGATTAGGTTTTGGTACCATAAATTCACCATTCGTGGGTAAATTTTCTCGCAAAGGGGTAAGGATATTGCTTAGTCTTCCCTTAAGTATCTTAAAGATAACAGCACTCGTTTGTTGTGAAAAAAGTTTCATCCACAATCACGTGAATTAGCTCGAGCTTCGATGAATGGATTTGGCAAGACTACAAATGTATAGCAGAGGAAGCAGCTCGGGGCTCAGCAGCAGAGATGGGTTCCTCATGTCTCACTTTCTTCCCTTTCTCCACCCTATCTGCTTTATCCATAGATAGTTTTCTTTTGGCTGAAGTTTTGGCTTTTCCCTTTGGGGTAGGTTTGCTAACTTTCTTAGCAGAGGATTTTGGGAACATGGCAGCCAACGATTTCTCTGCTTTTCCCATTCAAAATTGATGTATGAAAATGTAGCAGATCTTGACAAATTGAAAATTTTCAAATGATAAACAGAGAGAATGTGCAGAGAAATACTGAGATCTAGGGTTTTTAATTGAACGAGTTGTTTGCTTGCAGAAATCCCCCAGACTAGAAGCTAAAATCCTTCTCTGAAAACCCAAATGATCGAACAAAGGTGAAGAAAAATGTAGCAAGCTTCTTAAATTGCGCAAGGAAAGAACGAAGTAGGGTTTCCGTGGAACAGGTCGCTCTTCAGAAAGCCTTCGAATATGAAACCCCTACTTCGAAAGGGTTTAAATATACTCAGAGTTAATTTTGCAAAGTTCTTTATAAGTTTTCGAAAAGTTCCAAAATAGACCTTTTTACAACTGCGAATGGCATCAGTACCATTGGAAAAGTTAATAGCTTCAGAAACATCTTTTCGAAAAGAAACTAGCTTCAGAACCAACTATTCGAAAAGCAAATCCTTGCTTTCGAGCAGTTCGTTACAATGGCAGAGTCTTTTCGAGAAGTAAATTGAACTTTACGAAAAGAGAATTATTACTTTGCAAATTAGCTTGGAGCATATTTAAACCATGCGAAAAGGGACAAATCATGAATAAAAATAGAAACAAAGAAACTAAGCAAAAACTATGAAATAAAAACATAATGTACAGTTATCTACCATCAGATTTTTGGAGGTTCGTGATGATGCGGATGGGCAAAGACAGGCTCCTGGGTATTTTCAATGCATGGTTTGAGCCTCTGACCATTTACTTTCAGGATTCTTCCATTACTTGGATCAAGGATGTCAACAGCTCCCGAAGGGGCTGTCTGAATGACAGTGTATGGCCCTTCCCATCTGAATCTCAGCTTTCCTGGGAAAAACTTGAGTTTTGAGTTAAATAACCATACCTTAGAGCCAACTGTGAACTCTTTTCTCAATATATTTTTATCATGGAAAGTTTTGACTTTCTCTTTGTACAATCTTGAATTTGTGTATGCATCCATTCTCAGCTCCTCCAACTCAGCGAGTTGCAGTTTCCTGTGATTACCAGCAGTAGTTAGATCCATGTTCAATGTTTTAATAGTCCAAAAAGCTTTATATTCTAACTCTACTGGTAAATGGCATGCTTTGCCATAGACCATCCTGAATGGGGACATACCAATTGGGGTTTTATAAGTTGTCCTGTATGCCCATAATGCATCATTCAGCTTAAAGGACCAATCCTTTTTGTCCTTCTTCACAATCTTTTCCAAAATATATTTGATTTCTCTATTGGAAATCTCCACTTGTCCACTGGTTTGTGGATGATATGGAGTGGCTACTCTATGAGTCACAGAGTATTTTTTCAATAAAGTTTCAAAATGTTTATTACAAAAATGGCTTCCCCCATCACTTATAATAGCTCTAGGAAAACCAAACCTGGAAAAAATGTGATCCTTAAGAAATTTAAGAACCACTTTGTGATCATTTGTTTTAGTGGCTGTGGCTTCAATCCATTTGGATACATAATCCACAGCTACTAAAATGAAATTATTCCCATTGGAAGGAGGAAAAGGACCCATGAAGTCTATCCCCCACACATCAAACAACTCAACTACCAAAATAGGCTGTAAAGGCATTGAGTTTCTCTTGGAAATGCTGCCCAATTTTTGACAGTTTTGGCAAGACTTACAATGCTGCAGAGCATCTTTGAAAAGTGTGGGCCAATAAAATCCGCACTGCAAAACCTTTGCAGCAGTTTTGTTTCCACTAAACTGACCTCCACAAGCCTGTTCATGGCACATAGAAAGTATGCTATGAAATTCTTGGTCAGGGACACATTTTCTTATTATTTGGTCTGCACAACTCTTGAACAGATGAGGATCTTCCCAGATGAAGTGTTTAACCTTTGCGAAAAAAATATCTTTATCCATTTTATTCCAATGTTGAGGAATCCTTCCAGTAGCCAAAAAGTTGACTATGTTTGCAAACCAAGGAGTGTGTATACTAATGGCAAAAAGTTACTCATCAGGGAAAGATTCATTGATAGGCAGCCTATCAATATCAGCAGTTAAAATTCTAGACACGTGATTAGCCACCACATTCTCTACCCCCTTTTTATCTTTGATCTGTAAATCAAATTCCTGTAATAGGAGAATCCACCTGATTAATCTTGGTTTGGTGTCCTTCTTAGACAGAAGGTATTTCAAAGTAGAGTGGTCAGTAAACACCACTATTTGTGAACCCAAGACATATGACCTGAATTTTTCTAGAGCAAAAACAATTGCCAGCAGCTCCTTCTCAGTTGTTGTGTAATTGAGCTGTGCATCAATCATTGATCTACTGGCATAAGCTATGACATGAGGCAGTTTTTCTTTTCTCTGTCCAAGGACAGCTCCCAAAGCATAATCTGATGCATCACACATTAGTTCAAAAGGTAATGAATAATCTGGAGACTGCAATATTGGAGCTGAAATCAAACAATTTTTTAGGAATTTAAAAGCCTTCATGCATTCATTATTGAAAACAAAAGGGACATCTTGACACAGCAAATGACAAAGAGGTTTGGTTATTTTACTGAAGTCCTTGATGAACCTTCAGAAATCCAAAGATGTCCTAGAAAACTTCTGATTTGCTTAACAGTTTTGGGAGGTGGTAAATGTGCAATTAGATCAATTTTTGCTCTGTCCACCTCAATGCCCTTGTGAGAAACAACATGGCCAAGGACAATGCCTTGGGTGACCTTGAAATGGCTCTTTTCCCAGCTTAGAACTAGATTGGTTTCTTCACATCTCTGTAATACCAATTTGAGATGATGTAAACACTAGGAAAAACTATCTCCATAGATTGAAAAATCATCCATAAAAATCTCCATAAATTGGTCAATCATATCAGAAAAAATGGAATACATGCATCTTTGGAAGGTAGCAGTAGCATTACAAAGACCAAAAGGCGTTCTCCTACAGGCAAAAGAGCCAAAAGGGCAAGTGAATGTCGTCTTTTCCTGATCTTGTGGGTACAGAATCTAATTATACCAGTAACCATCAAGAAAACAGTAATAAGCTTTTCCTGCTAGCTTATCTAAAATCTGATCAATGAATGGGAGGGGGAAATGGTCTTTTCTGGTCATTGCATTTAATTTTCTGTAATCAATACAGACTCTCCACCCAGTTGTTTGTCTGGTTGACATAAGCTCACCAGAATATGAGGTTACAACAGTGATCCCAGATTTCTTAGGTACCACCTGTGTAGGTGCCACCCAAGCTGAATCTGAAATGGGGTAAATGACCCCTGCATCTAACAACTTAACAACCTCTTTCATGACCACTTCTTGCATGTGAGGGTTCAGCCTCCTTTGCATTTCCCTAGAAGGCTTTGCATTTTCTTCCAAATGGATTTTGTGCATGTAAACAGCTGGACTGATTCCTCCCAAATCAGCAATAGTCCATCCAATTGCCCTTCTTTGTTCTTTAAAAACAACCAACAGCTCTTCCTCTTGCTCCTTTGTGAGGGAGGAAGAAATAATTGCAGGCAATGATTCATGATTTCCTAAAAACACATATTTCAAATTTTCTGGCAGCTGTTTTAATTCTAAATCAGGTGGACTGTGAAAAGAAGGTAACAAAGGTACCTTATCTGTTTGTGGAAGGGGTAGAGTAGCAGGTTTCAAAGAAGAGAAACTTGCTGATTGATTATGAGTG
The DNA here is from genome assembly GCA_021018995.1 of Chloranthus sessilifolius. Taxonomy (NCBI): domain Eukaryota; kingdom Viridiplantae; phylum Streptophyta; class Magnoliopsida; order Chloranthales; family Chloranthaceae; genus Chloranthus; species Chloranthus sessilifolius. The sequence goes on along the minus strand of CM037590.1, from coordinate 83,536,165 downwards.
CCTTGCACAACATTTATTTCCTCGGAATTTGAGATACAAACTGTTTCTTCTTCAGAATTTCCCCAAGCATCTTCAACATTTGTGGTGAACTCTTCACACTGCAGAAACTGTTGAAAAGTCCCTTCTACCAGTTCATCCAATAAATCAACATGAAAACATTCTTCAGAACTGAATTGAGGCTGTGTGACTGCATTATAAACATTTAATTTTACCTTCATGTTTTCAAAAGAGACTTCCATAATTCCAGACCTGCATTGGATGCAAGCATTTGTCAGCTGTGAATGGTCTTCCCAAAATGACAGGGATGGACGTTTTGCTTTTGGTTGGTTCCATGTCCAAAACTAGAAAATCAGCAGGATAGAAAAATTTATCTACTCCTACCAATACATCTTCAATCATCCCCACTGGCTTCCTTTCAGATCTGTCTGCTAGTTGTAACACCACTTGAGTGGGTTTTAATTCTCCCAAACCTAGTTTCTCATATACAGAATATGGATGTAGGTTAACACTAGCACCCAGATCTAATAAAGCCTTTTCAATGGTATGTTCCCCAATAATGCAAGGGATTGTGGGGATTCCAGGATCTTGAAATTTAGGAGGTGTGGCAATGGATAACACCTGATTAACTCTTTCCACAGCAAAGACCTACATGGACAACTGTATCCTAGACTGTCTTTTGTGAGTGCAAACATCTTCCAAAAATTTTGCATATGCTGGAATTTGTTTGATTGCCTCAAGCAAAGGTAGATTTATCTTGACTTGCTTGAAAGTCTCCATCATTTCATCTATTTTTGTGTTCCCTTTATCAAAAGGGGATACGGATTTCATTGCATGTGGAAATGGTAAATGAGGAACTGGTCCTTCATCTACAGATTTGGAAGCATTTTCAGAAATTTTTTGGATTTTTTGTTTTTCATTTTTTTGATTTTGCTGAGGTCCATCAGTACCCCCACTGCTATCATTATGCTACTCTTGATGCATATCTTTATCATTTTTCTCATTTTTTTCTTCTGCAGTACCCACTTTGTTATTTATGATTCTTCCACTTCTCAAAGTGGTAACAGTTTTTACTTCTTCATGTGAATTAGAAGCTTCTCCAACCATGAACTGTCCTTTGGGATTGTTCAAAGGTTGGCTGGGTAACTTTCCTTCCTCTCTTTTTGCCAAAGTATTTGAAAGATGTCCCAATGTTTCTTCAATCTTCTTTATGCTCTGGCTGTGAAAATTCACAGTCTGAGTTAAAGATCCTAAATTCTGGAGTGAATTTAGGACTTGATCTTCAAAAGAAGGGGACCTGGAAGGGGTTTGAACTGGGGCAGATTGTTGCACAAGTTGTTGTGGAATGGGCTGCTGAAAATTTGGTTTGGCATAAAAATTCTGCTGATAAGGCTGTATAGTTTTGAAAGGCATTTGGTTCTTTGGTTGTTGCTGCTGTTGGGATTGATAATTCCCTTGGTTCCACCTCAAATTAGGGTGTCCTCTCCATGGATATTCATTTGACTGCATCTGTCCAAATGATTGAGCAGCATGAGCTTGTTCCACCATTAAATCTGGGAACTGTGGTGCAGCAGGACATTGGTCAATTGAATGAGTGGGAGACTGGCATATCAGGCATGCCTCCTCTACTCTTGCAACATTTGGATTTTTAAGTGAGTCCATCAATCTATCAAACTTTGTGGTTAAATTGTCCATCTTTCTTTCCAACTCATTCACCTCATAAATCTTCCCTTTGGTGGGTTGCTGATTGTTCAACCTAGCAGGATTTTCAATATCTCTTGACAGAGATTCCTGTTGAGTTGAGTTTTCACCAATTACTTCAAATAAGTCCCAAACCTCCTCAACTATTTTTTGCAAGTAAGTGCCTCCACAGGAGGCATCCACCATATTTTTGCCTTTTTGATCAATTCCTTGATAGAAGCTTTGAACCAGCTGCCATCTGGGAATTTGATGATGAGGACATTGCCTTAAAAGTTCCTTAAATCGTTCCCATGCTTCATGGAAAGTTTCAGTTGAGTTTTGTGAGAAAGAAATGATACTTTGTCTCAATTGGCTTGTTTTAGACATTGGGAAATATTTGGCTAAAAATTGACACTGCAAATCATTCCAAGAAGTGATACTATTTGGTGCTAACATAGATAACCATGCTCTAGCTTTATCCTTTAATGAAAAAGGAAAGAGCCTAAGCTTGGTTGCTTCTGGACCAAGTCCAGCTATGTTGAATGTGGTGCAAAGAGCCAAGAATTCATCCACATGTTTGTATGGATCTTCCTTACTCAACCCATGGAAGGAAGGGAGCATTTGGATAGTTGATGATTTGATCTCATAATTTCCTTCAACAGTAGGAAATTGAATGCAAAAGGGAGAATTATAAGCACCAGGTGCAAAGTAATCCCTCAAAAGTCGAGGTTCTTCACCCATAGTAGCAGAATTCTGTGTTGTTTGTTTGGTTCGTAGCAACCTTTCAACTTCTAAATTCAGTGGGACAATCTCAGGGCTGAGAGTCCTCCTACCAGACATACAACTCAGAACAAAAAATCTGATTATTCACAGCAAACCTTCAGAATTTCTTTTTAAGTAGTTTCCCTTCTTCAAAAATTGGACATGCATAACTGCATAGGTATAAACAATAGAATAGTTTAGTAATGATATAAAAAATAAAAGTAAAAACTTAGGTCTACCAATTTTAGAACAAATTCCCCGGCAGCGGCGCCAAAAACTTCTTGTTGCTTCTTAGTGTGCTTGATTTATGTGTGTTTTGAAAACGGGTTTGCAACTGCTAAATTATACTAAAAAATAAAGAAATATCAGCACAGGTAGAAGTGAATTAGCCTGCAAGATCAGGGCCAATTGTAGCAAGTTTTAAATGTAAGTGAGTGAAAGATCGTCCACAGAGAATTTATCTAAAATGCAAGATAAACCTCCAGATCTGCGCTACCAGATCTAGCCTCTTATCCTATCTAGAAAGCACATAAGATGAGAGGTTGAATTTGCCACATTAACTAAATGATAAAAGTAAAAATTAAACTAAGTGATTCAGATCCGAGTTGGGGAAACGTTGAGGTAAACTTATATAAAAAATGGAGAAGTAATCTCTAACTTTGATTTAGTCCTTGAAAACTGATGAGAATGACTGCAGCTCAACTGAGAGATGATCCAATCTTCATCTGGCTACAAGCGCAGATGTAAGAGGAATAAATCTAATTTAAGGATTAGGTTCAAGCTTATGGCTATGGTCTGTCCACTTTAATGGCCACAGACCATCCAATAGTCTTTAATCCAAAGCCTTAGTTTAGAACAAGAAGCATCACTACAAATGCCGTGAAAGATTAGGTTACAAACACTAATTCTCACAGGATTAATGAATCAAGGAAAATTGCATGAAAAATAGTAAATCTAAAGGAGTCTAATGCAATAAGGAGATCAGAGGGAACCCTTAACATGAGTCCAATTGAGAATATACGGTTTATAGCAACCTTTTCAAATCCACCATTACAATTACAGAGCACAGCTTAAACAACTCTCAAATTTGTAGTCTTGAATACAACTCTCTTTTGAATTATAGAAATGTCTCACAACTCCCAATTGCAAGTCAAAGTGAAGCTATTACAGGGATTTCAGACAAACTATCTGGTTTGGAAATGGGGGAATAGGAATGAAACTCAAAATCTGGATGCCCAAATTGGGCAAATGGTTCATCTATTTATAGTTTTCCCCAAGTCCAAATTTCGGATGTGTATCAACCAATCGAGGTGCTCAGATCAGATTAACCAATGGTGGTCGAGCACGAGGATCCAGACTGCTCGCCAATCGTAATTCCTCGATCCGTTCCCAATCGTGTGAAAAGGCATCAATTCTGTTATGCATTTTGCAAATCGGTTAGAGTTTCTAGAAGTTCCCGCCAAGTTATTTCATCTCTGGGTGCTCACGTGGGGTGGAATATGCCTTCGCTTCATGCTTAGAATCCTCTGGAACGTTCCTAGGTTTTTAAATGCATTGGGACACGTGAAACAGATTACTTAATTGCCCTTGTAAAAGCTGAGAACCTCCAGAATACCTTTTCGCAAAGTTTAGGGGGCTTTTCGCAAGGTGTTGTAACTCCTGAAGCTCTTTTCGCAAGGTTCTGGTTCTGTTCGAATTGAGTTTTCTCCTTTTCGAAAAGGTAAATCATCTCTTCAAAGAGTTCAGATGCTTCAAAGCTTAAGCACGAGTTTTGTTCTTTTCGCAGAGTTTCAGGTTCTTTGCGAACAGTTCAGGTTCTTTGCGAAAAGTACTCTGTAGTGCATTTTTCTGTTTGAATTGCTCCATACTTCTTCTCTGGGTTGAGACCATGTCTTTGCCTCTTCAATTCGGACCTTTCAGTAGCTAGTGAGGTTGTTTCTTCTTCTTCTTCCTTTGGATTGACATGGAATGTCATCTTTTTGGCACTTTTGAGCTACTTTCACGGTTAAGCCTGCCTTTATTGTTAGTTGTAAAACAAACACTTAAAACACTTATTTAGTTCGCTCAAGGGTCTATCAAGGCTCAGATTAAGGGGTGAAAAATGGTATTCTCCAGTTCTCAACACTCTCCTAGGTAATAGGCCCTAATCCAGGACCCATAGAAGAAAACGATGCGTCGGTCTAACAAAAAATGAGAAGGGCCCACTATAACCAAGTTCCAAAAGGGAGATCCGATGTAGGGATCAAGGACGACCTGCTCAAAAAAAGAGAGGAGGGATATATATACATTTGGTCAAAACCCATAGCACGAAAGAACTATCAAATTTGTAAAGAGAGAAATTGTTATACCTGCTCAGGGATCAACAGATCAAACTGGGAGTGCAGCCCTAACTCCAGGTGCTTCATGCCTACGTCCCGATGGCGATTCGCGTGCCAATTGCTCATAAGGGGGAATGTAGGAACTTCGGATAGAAGTAGAGGGCGACCAGGTTGGAAATGCAGATACCCCCAAACCAGAGAAAGCAAGCAGATAAAAATAGATATGCCATAAAAGGGAAAAGTTGGACAAACTGAGACCAAAGGATAAAATACCTCAAGTGCGGGCCAAAAGCCCACAACGGAGTTGGACTCCCCAAGTATGGCTCGCGCCAGGCTAGACATGAGCACCTATTAAGACCTGAAAAATACCACTTTTCACCCCTTAACATAGCCTTTGATTAGGCCCTTAGCCATCTAATAAAGGTTTGTTAAGTGTTTTCTGTAGATAATAAACAGCAGTGCAATAAGGCCATAAATCTTGTTAAGGAGCCCATGATTGGCACCAGAAGTCCCTCAGAAGAATGAGCCATGAATCCAGACCTGAGACAAGCCTCGTGCAGCTTCCACAAAGCTTCAAAAGATTTAGAAAACTATGCTTCGCGTAGTCCTCGCGAGCTTCCAAAGACTTCACAATAGGGCTCGTGCAGTTGAGTAACAGAAGAGCTTCAGAAGCACAACCTTGAGCAGCTCTCGTGAAGTTCAGGAGTAAATGGTCGCGCAGTCTCGCGCAGTTCAAGAGGACCTAAAATCAACCTCGCGTAGCGCACTCAAAACCACTGATGAGAGAGAGCTTCAGGAGATTCTTCGCGCAACTATCGTGCAGTAGTCGCGGGGTGTAAATGTCAAGAGAACCTGTCGCATAGTTCAGAAAAGCATCAAAGCTATCGTGAGGATCCTCGCAAAGATCTATCAAGAAAAGAAGCTGTCATGCGGTTTAGGAAGAAAGCAGCCTCGCGAAGCCAGAGTTAGCCCTGCGAAGTGAAATGGAATGCTCGTGCAGTCCTCGCGCTTTTCACAAGTAAAAGTCCAACCACACGAAGCCCAATCCAGCGAGAGCTTAACTATCTACCTCACGACTGCTCAAAGCATTAAGAAGCTGCAACCCCGTGACGTCTGAAGTTCTAATGTTAAACTCAACCACGCGAAGAACAGAGCTACCATGCGACAAGTCTAGGAATCGACTGCAACCTGGCGAAGCTCTGAACTCCAACTTCCATCATTCTGTAGAGGACATTCTGGGTATTTCCAGCGATTAGGGCACGCACTCCCACACTCAAATCTCCATGCACGTGCCCTAAGGCATCCAAGGATCATTAATAGGCCATGTGGTATCACTAAAATTAGGGTTTCCTAACCCTAATGCACCGCCACACCCACTGCTATATAAACCTAAGCCTGGTTTAGGTTTAGAAAAAAGAAAGCCGAAAAAGAGTTTAGTTTTTGCTCTATTTTTGGCATTGTAGTCTGGTTTTTTTGTAGCTGTAAGTAGTTTTCCTTTTTCTTCTTCTTCTCTCCATGGCCCAGTACTTTCTAGCCATGCCTTTGTATGCTTATTAAGTTTAGATTAATGGAATTTGTGATTGGGTGTTGCACTTTTATGGGATTCATGTGTTTGTGAGTTGCTCTATGCAAGGCTGCTGCCTTGTGGTCCGCCATTGCTTTGGCTGTGATTCAAAGCAATGGAGGACTGATCCTAAGGCCCCATTCAGATTCAAGTGACTTGTGTGTCTGGGCTATCATAGTCCTATACAGCCTTAGCCTCACCACAGGACCCCCTAGATCTGAAATCCCCATGGAAGCCTGAGCTGGTAGCCTTGTGACCATGGTGGTGGCAGTAATATTCTTGTTTTGTTTTGGGCTCCGTGAGGAGGATAGCCTCTGGGATAGTCTGTGACCATTTAAGTGGACATGTTATAGCCTTAGGGTGAATCCAATCCGTCGATCAAAAATGGATCCTTCTTCTCCGAGCCTGAGCTTGTAGCCTAGTAGGAGATTGTACAGAGGCAGACTACCCTATATTAGTATAGACTCGCCATCAGATGTTAGATCTGATCTGGGTATGGAGATTGTAGGCTTGTGACTGGACCATTGTAGTCCCACTCAAGTAATGAACAGCTAGATCTAAGGTGGTACTTAATCTCTTGCTGGATCTATGTGTCTGGGCTATCATGGTCCTTTACAGCCTTAGCCCCACACATAGAGCTTTAGAGGTTGAGGTTCCCTATGGATTCCTAAGGTTAAAGCCTGGATGAAGTAGTGCCTACGGTGATTAACTTGTTTTGACCCATCTCTGGATTGTGGTTCCCCTATGGGATAGTCTGTGACCATTTAAGTGGGCAGGTTATAACCTTAAGGGATTGGATCATGGCACAAGGATGAGTTGAATTCTTTCTCCTCTTTGGTCATAATGTAGCCATTGGACAGGATTTCTATACCAGCAGATCTGGATCTGAGTCATAAATTCCAGCAGATCTGAACCCAATAGCATACTTCTCACCCTTTTTATATTTATTTTCCCTCACTCCATCCATCTTCTCAACCCTTTTCTGTAGTTAGTTCATTAGGCTACCTTAGGAGACTTAGAATAAGTGACCCTAAACTCCCCTCCTTTTATGACTGCCAGATCTGTAGTTAGATCTGGAGGGACTACTAGAGATGGCTCCCTTGGAGCTATAGATCACCTTTCCCTGTGGGATAAACTCTTACTTATCAAAACTTGCTACAAATGGATCATGTATCTTACAGGTCTAGGATTTCTCAGTTGTGCTGATTCCATCCCCTATTATACATTGATTTTAAATTATTTTTACCACCAACAAATAAAGTAAGCACATTGGAGAAGGCAACAAGTTTTTGGCGCCGTTGTCGGGGAAAGATGATCTATTAGTAGACCCTTAGTTTTTGTATTTTTAGTGTTCTTTGTAGCTTTGAATAATTGATACTGCAGACGTAATTTTGAATCTTTCTTGCAGATCTAGACAGCAGCAGAGAAGGACAGTGGACTACATTTGGAGATTAGCAACCTCTGTTTGCAAATTCTCTAAACCTTTAAAACTCTGTCTATTTCTCTTACAATTTCCATAGCAGTATTTAGGATAGTTGTAAATTTATGTTTTCTTAAAATAGCTGTAAATTTGTTAGATAAATTCTTTGAGTCAAGTATAATGTGCCTACAAGGAGTTGTCCCTGCTGGTGGTGTGTTTGTATGCTAAGTAGGAGATCTCTTAGTCCTACTTTAGAGCCTTTCAACCCTGAGCTAGAAAGGGGTAGAAGACTTAGAAGAAACAGACACACCACAGTAGAGCCCCCAATTGAATCTGAGACAGTACTTATGGGTGAAGAACAACCCAGAACTCTCAAGGAGTTGAATGCTCCGGATGACTATAACTCTCCATTTAGCATTCAATTCCTTGATGTTCAGGGAAATTATGAAATTAAAACCTCTACCATCCAGATGCTGCCCTCTTTCCATGGGCTTAGCAAGGAGGACCCTTACAAGCATATTGACCAATTTTTGGCCTTGTGCACCACATTCAATATCGCTGGTTTGGGACCTGAGGCTACTAGGCTCAGGCTCTTTCCCTTCTTTCTGAAGGATAGGGCTAGTACCTGGTTGGCCACTCTTCCCAACAATAGCATTGCATCTTGGAAAGACCTACAGACCAAGTTCCTGATAAAGTTCTTCCCTGAGACCAAAATGAGCTAGTTGAGGAAGGAAATTCTTCCTTTTGCCCAATCCCCAACTGAGAATTTTAATCAAGCCTGGGATAGGTTTAAGGAAATGCTCAAACAATACCCCCACCACAAGATCCCAGACTGGCAGCTTGTACAAAGCTTCTACAATGGGATTGATGAGAAAAATAGAGATATGGCTGATGCTTCTTGTGGTGGAACCTACATGCACAAGACTGCTGACTCCTCTCACCCCTCTCTACGGTGCAACAAGGGCCCGTGAGCTCCGGCTCACTCCTCTCTTTCTCTACCTTGGTGTTTCCTCCGTCCAAGGATTCAAGCTGTTACACCGCTGAAATTTTGGTTTTGGCTCAAAGCTTGATAGGACCGTATTGCCTTCGGGCAAGGAGAAACTCCGCCCATTTGTTTTTTTATTTTGGCCATAGATAGAGACCGCTACGTGCGGGTTGATCGGGTGCCTAAACCTTTCCCGATCGATAACCGAAGCCCCTACCCTAGAGTCTTTGGCAAAAACCAGTAAATTAGAGTTATATTTAACACTTCGGTGCTCAAAATATTGATTTAAAGGTTTCCCGGGTCACCAAAAGCTCCGGGTGGCGACTCTATATTTATTTTATCGCGAGTGCCTCACCGCGACGGGTTCAAGAGAATCCATGGTCGCACAATATGAACTTAAGATTCTCCGTTGGAAAAAGGTCAATCGCTGGTTGAGACCAACCCGTTGAGAATGAGACTGTGTCAATCAAACTATGTGCAACCATGCATTAAGAAGGGATCATTTCCCTTTTTATTTTCTCCAGGCTTAAAACCAGTATGGGTAGCGGTATCCCTGTATAGTGTATGCCATGCGTCTGGGTATCCGTATGATGGTCGTTTGTCCCTGTAAATTGTACCTGGGCTGGTCCAGGTCGGGGCTTTGATCGCCTTTGTTATTGTTTATTGCCCCTAATGGGTGCATGGTTATGCATAGTTAATTGATGTTTATGATCATTATCGGCGGAAGCCAAGATTGGATGCCCCTTTTTGGGAGACACCCAATGTTTTGTTGGATCTGTTCAAGATAGTTGAAGCTGGATGCCCTAGCTCATGTTGATCCAAGGCACATTTTCAAAAAAATGGCACGTACTCCTAAAAAGCGTTGTGACATTTATTCACTTCGCTCGGGTGGTCATGCTAAATAAACTTTGGGATCGATGAGTTCTCCCAAAGATCTGGAACCCTGCTTTCAGCAGAGGCACCCACGAATAATCCAATGAGGTCGTCAAATGCCTTGTAGGATTGGACGCAAACTGTGGTGCCTTGCGTATGTTTACTTCGCGCCTATCTTTGAATGTGGGTCGATCACCCCTCTTACTTACGAAACTATTGTATTCAGAATAAATCTCGAACATCAATCACCTTCAAATCATCTCGAGAAGCGGATATTTTTCTTGACTAACGGGCTTTTACAACTCGAGAGGTGAATGTTTTTCCTAGCTATTGGGCTTTCACAACTCATTTCACCTCGATTATGCCTAGTAATGTCGCTAAGCGCTTGGGAATCGATTACCTCGATGAACGAATGATTAGCCTGGCACCCCAGGGCTTTTGTTTTCTCACCGTGTTACTCACCTGATGTTTGAAGTTTGTTCTGAATACAGCGGACCCATCAGTAATGCCTTGGGCCTCTTCGGATGTCTCTTTTCTTTGGCATACGATCATTAGTGATTGGATATCAAAGAGGGGCATCTGTAGATACCCAAATTTGGCCCAAGGCCCGATCAAAAAAACATTCAAGAGAGGTGCAATTTTGAGCTTTTGATGGCATGCAGGGAACCCTTAGGAATTCCCTTAACCCCTAGTAATCACCTTAGATCTCTCAAAACTTATCCTGAACCGTTAGAAACCAATCTCGAACCCTTAGTAATCAACCATAGCCTTCCCAGACCTATTAGAACCCTTCCCGGGCACGATTTGAACCCCCCTGAACAACGATTAGAAAGAGGAGTGCTAAAGCTTTTTGTTGATAGTTTCCCAACTTAAGGCATATACCATTGGAAAGTAGAGCTTCCCATCTTTTTAACGAACTAAGAATCGCCTAATTTAGAGTTGTACATCAAAAGATATGGTAGAATGAAGATCGCAAATTTGTGCGATAAATTACAAAACCGAACCCATAGAGCTAATTTCGAACTAACCAAAATAGCTGATGAAAAGAGGAGTGTCAAGGTTAACATAGATAGTTGCCTAACCTAAGGCCTATACCATTGGAAAGTAGACTTTCCCAGCTTTTCAACGAGCCAAGAATCGCCTAATTTGGAGTTGTACATAAAACGTTATGGTAATTTGAAAAATACAGATTTGTGTAGGAAATTACAAACAGGGCCGGGCCCCTGCGGGTCTTCAACTTCCAACAGTTTGGACCTGGTTTTCCTTCAAAAAATGGCCAAAATTGACATTGAGGGTTTGCCTTGTGGACCATCCCAAAGTCTAGGGTGTGTTTCTTTAGGACCCTAGTGACCATATTAGCTTAAGTTATCACCCTTTTGCCATTCAAGTCACCACCCTATTATCTACCATTAAATCCAAATCTCTCTTCTCCAAGCTCTAGAAAACCACAAAAACCTTAGATTACCCATTACCTAATTGCTAATCTAATTAAGACTTTAACCCCTCACTAATCTTCTCTTTCTCTATAAATAGAGAGCCACCCCTCTTGCTTAAGGGTTGAGAGTTTTTACCTAAGAGAGAAAGAGCTTAAGTGAGAAGATCTTTCTCCCTTTGGTGCACCATCTCCATACAAATTCCAGAATTGAAAAATCCCCTTTAGACCTTAATATTTGACCAAAAACCTCTAGGTTAGGTGTGTGTTACCCCCTAGCTTTCCTTCTCTACCTCTTAGCTTCAAGCCTTAGGAGTTAGAACCCCATTCCATACCATACAAGCCTTCAAAAAGCTCATCGAAGTAAGCCAACGCAAGGCTCTCCAATGGTGCTACAAGGGCCCGAAAGCTCCAGCTCTCCCCTCTATTCCTCTACCTTCTTTGCTTTTCCTCTATCCTAGAGTTGAGCCGTTACGCTGCCCAAATTTTGGTAAGTGGGAAGGGCTCAATAGGATCGGTGTGCCTTCGGGCAAGGAGAAGTGCCGCTCATTTTGCTTCCTTTTATTTATATATAATTATATATACATATATATATACTATAAACTAGGTATATAGTATATATACCTGGTTTATATATACTATATAAACCAGGTATATATACTATATACCTGGCCTTAAGTAGAGACCGCATTTAGCGGGTTGATTGGGTGCCTAACACCTTCCCAATCGATAACTGAAGCCCCTACCCAAGAACCTTTGGTGTGGACCGGATTCAGAGTCATATTTTTAGCACTTCGGTGCTCATAAAAATTGATCTAGGTTTCACGGGACACCAAAAGCTCTGGGTGGCAACTCTAAATATTTTATTTAGCGAGCGCATCGTCGTGACGGGATCGTAAAAAAAAATCCCACGGTTGCACAGGACCGTAGTTCATTGTAGAAAAGACGAAGAGGTTATGCAAGAAATACGGCATTAATTTGTGCCACTCATCTCCGTTCTACCCTCAAGGCAAGGGACAAGCAGAAGCTATGAACAAGACGCTGATTTGAATCCTAAAACAAATTGTGGAAACAAGCAATGGAGCCGACTAGCCCGAACGATTACTTGAAGTACTCTGGGCCTATAAGACCTCTATTCGTACGACTACTGGCCAAACTCCCTACCTCCTCACCTATGGGATGGAGGCAGTCCTACCATATTAGATACAAATACCATATTTACCCATCTAACTCGATGATGAGCTATCCTAAGACGAGAGGAGAATTACTTTACTTACTCAGTTAGCGACTCGATGAACCACGCCTAAGGGTAGCTGACCACGCTCAAGTGTATCAAAGGAGAATGGCCAGGGCCTAGGATAAGAAAGTCCTTGAACGAACCTTTAACATTGGCGAGCTAGTCTTAAAGAAAATTATGCCTTCCAAACATGCCCATCCAAAAGGAAAACTGAAACCAAACTGGGAAGACCCTTACGTTATAACAGCTGCATACCCTGAAAACGCATACAAATTGGCGAACCAAGACGAGGAAGAGCTCCCAAGCCCCTGGAATGCCATGTACCTTAGAAAATACCATCCTTAGTCTTATGATCATCACATCTCGTGGTTAAAATACTTATACTTATCATCCCCGTAGTCATCACGACCCATCCATTGGTCGTATGTCTTCAATCCTCAGAATATCCTTAAAAATCTCCGACTTATCACCCATCATTTACACTCGGGTGATTTGATTGAAGGATTAGTGATCTACCTAAAACTTTTTTCAAAAGCATAAGAAACAGCCGATTCACATTCCCTAACCCCGCCATTGGAGGAGACGTTAGAGTAAAAAAATAAAGATGTAAGGTTCAATCAAAACTCATCATTCTTGCTCCAGTAGGATGCTTTCAAAAGAAATGTATACATAAAATATATATATATATATATATATATATACATATATCAAGCGAGAGCATTACGACGAATGAACAAGTCAGTGAACTCAAGGAAGCATAAGCAGGCCGTGAGGACATCTCCAATAACTTTACTGGAAGTGTATAAGCAAGCTGCAAGGGCATCCCTGATATTCTCATACTACTAGATATCATTGTAAGGTGCGGGAGGAGGATAAACCCCTACTAGCCATAGAATGCGAGATTTTGATGGTACCGAAATATGACGAAGAGCTCGATCATGGCATTCCATACCCCTCAGAGGAGAAGATTGTTACTTACCCCTTTTGAAAAGGTATTAGTTACGAACTATTCCCCATATCACTATGCCTTACCTCTCCCCTCTATAATTTTACTTTGGACGATGAATTTGAGACTTCACAGGATATTCCTAGGAATGAAACTGAAAACCAATGAATGACGATTGATGAAATCACCCATTATACTTACCATGTTTTTCCCGAATAACTACGGGATAGGATGATCAATACCCTAAGATAGACCCCCGTATGCTATTAATCGAAGGACCTCCCCCGATTTGGAGACCGTATCGATGCACTTTTCTGCAAGACTAATTCACCTATTACCCATGACTATTTATAGACCCAAAATGCTTATCTAAGGCCTAGGGAAGCTCCATTGCATTCATACACTAGGGCATTTTTTTAAAGAAACAGAAAAATTATATCAGAAATGTTGACCCGACCATGAAAAGGATGAAGAATGATGAAGATACTGCTCAGAGAGCACTATCAAAATACCGTACCGCAAGCTCAACCACGCTTCTATGCTGGGGCATTTTTTTTATTTTTATTTATCATTATTTTTATTGTCATTTGCTTTCCCTGTTGCACTATTTATTATTTCAAAAAAGAAGAAGAAAAAAAAAAGAAAAGAAGGAAAAAAGACCAAGAAAAAAGAAAAAGAAAAAAACTTATATCCACCTTTCTATCACCAGACCCCGGTCTGAGATATTTTCCCCCTTGACAACTGGCAAGGGAGGGACAAAACTACTAATAGCATTACCTTTACATATGTAGATGCAAAGCGACCTTCAAAACCACTACCAGGCCAGCTTAGAAGGCATCCAAGTCCCAGTGATAGCTGACGGAACCGAAGGTAAAAAGAAAACACCAAAAGGTAATCAAAGGAAGAGAAGCGAATCAGGTACATCTGAACCAAAAATCCCTATATATATAGACATATATAAAAAAAATAGTCCTTTCTTTTTCTTCACATTTGTCACTAGAGACACTCCCCCTATATTCAACGCACATACAACGAATATAAACAAATGCACACACACCCCTAATCCCTACGTTGCCGCTGAGGAGGACGAGCGCCGCTATCACCGGTATCGTAAGCACGAAGGTCAGTAGACTGATCATCTAAAAACATAATCCCGGCACCCAGAGTCCTCAGAACCTCTAAGCGGCGAGGACCCGCCATCAAACCCCCCTCACTAGCCTGACTGATTGACCACTTCGACTTAGAATGAGGAGGAAGCCTCGCATGACTCCCTCGAACGACGGAATCCTCACGACCATCGCTCCTGTAGTGACTGCGAGAGGTATGATAAGATTGCCCAGCTGAAGAACTCATAGCCCTCGACTCCGACCCCTAACGATGACTAGCCGACCTCCGTGACCCCCGCTCGCCCCTCGTTAGGCGATACTATAACCGATCAGGGACACCTACATCTCCACCCGTGTTGTCTGACATACTACCGCTAGTGCCTCTGTATGAGTCCTCTGCGTGACCAACATCTCGACCACCAGATCCTCACGACTCTCCACCTCTCCGAGGACCCGTCTCGCCTCCGGAGTGGCGCGCACCCACGCTGCCTCTAGCCATGCCTCCTAGAGCTGACGAACCTATATAACTCTATTGAATCAAAGGAAGCAAACATATGCATATATGAACAACAACAAAACTCAAAATAAAAAAATACTTATATGCCAGATCTAGCCTCTCCTAGAAATTAAGCAGCTCTCTCCTCGATTCTGAGGATCGTGAGATGGCACCCTTTTGATGAAGCTTGACAAGCATAAATACATTCTGTAATGAGAATAAACAAATGCATCAGAGGGCGAATATTGCGATAACAAAATAAATTCACTGAACCAATGACTAAAACATACAGGTAGGGATAAACGGACCCACGAGGAGGGCCTCGAGGAAAGGCGGGTCAGAAAAAACCGCTTTGTGCAAAACAACAAGCAGACAAGCAATCTGGAGCGTTAGAATAAAAAAAAATGTATAATCCAAACTAAATTACACTAAACCATACCTGACTCTTGGAACATAGAGAGGCGACGATCACCTCCCTCATCTGCAAGTCCTCAGCAACTCGACGCTGAAACACCAGCACATGTTAGTAAACCATCAAGATAACATAATAATAACGCCTAATAAACCAGTACAGTAACACAAGTAAACTGAAGAGTGATGGAACATATCTAATGCTCCAACTCAGACCACAGACGACCTATCACTGGATCCTCCTGACTGGAGGAAGCCACTGAAGAAGGATCAAATGCCCGTGTCGAAGCCCTTGCAGCGGAAAGCTCTACTATCTAAAAATGCCACCAATATGCCAACATTAGCAAGGATCCCCGAACCGTTAATCGCTTGATCAATCGATTAACGGTTGATAAGTCCAATCCAAGATACTTACCAATCGCTTGATCTCCGAATGTAAACTAGCCTCCACCGCATGACCTGCCTACTGTTGGTCGTGCAACAGCTCGATCATCGCCGCCTGGCGAGCAACCTCAGACTATCTCTCAGACTAGCCACAATGAAAACAAGACCACTATATTAAAAACATTACCAGAGTAAACCAATATAATGTGTGGATGAATTTAAACTAGTAAACAAACTCACCAAGAGCTGACGAGCCTCTGCTAGTCGAACCCCTAACTCATCCTCCACCGCCCTGACCCTGGAAACTGACTCAGTCAAAGAATGCAACATCTCCTCATCAGGACGAGGAGCATGCCCCATCTGCTCCATCGCCCTATGGAGGGCGTCTAATGCTCATCGCATACTCGCCGTGAGGTGGCCCTCCTCCAATGCAACCAACCTCTCCCTCAATGCTGACATCGACTCCGGCTCGCCGACAGCGAAAGAACCACTACCATGAAAAGGACGCGTGAAGAGACACCGACCACCCAATGCGCCAAACCACCTCCTATACTCTCGCACATCAGACTCATCACGCACCCCCGTGACTCTGGTCCCCTCGGCTCTAAAATTAGCTATCTGGAGTGCCATCCGCTTCACAAAATTTTGGCCTGGAGGGCTGGTCATCCTCTTAGCCACCCTGTGGCTAGTCGCCGGAGGAACTCCCTGATCGAGTCCTAGCTGCCGTAGCACATGAGAGGTGTGGATCCTCTCCACTCGCTCAAAACAATGGACCCATATGTCCACATCAAAGAAGGGTCGACCAGACTCAATCACTGCCTCACCCGCGTCCTCTGCACCATCATAGGGTCTCCAGATCACCTATCCAAAGTAACAAATCAATCCATGACCGAAGCCTAAGGGCCACAAAAAAAAACCAGATGAAGTCTAAATGAAAACATAATGTCATACGCATACCTGCCTTGCATGCATATCCTTGAAGAGGCCTCGTGAAGTCTGAAGGTCAGCCGACCAACGACGACCCCTCAATGCCTCCCTCCACACATGCATCCGCCTGAACGTTGACAAAATCTCCGACAGGACCCCCGGGCGCAGAAAAGCAAAATGATCGTATGTCTAAAATTGAAAACGATAACATAACAACAATGACCACATGCAACAAACATTAAGATCATCACAATGACCAAAGGAAGGTCACCACGATACCAATTTAACTAAAACTCACCTGGAGAAATGGGAGGAAACCTCCGATCGACACTATCCCCTGACCCCGACGGTAAAACCGCTCGTAGAGATGCGCCAACGCAGCCGCACCCCACGCATAGGTCGGGACTTGGTCTAAATCCCTCAGAATCATAAAAAATAACTCGGTGATGCAACCCTGAGTCAAAGAAGAGAAAAGTACTGCGCCCAAGAAGTGCATCAAGAATGCTCGAAGCACCCTATCCACGGCCAATCCCGGCTCAGTCATGGGCTCCCGGCCCATCACTCTCGCACAACATGCCTCGTAAAGTGCTGCTGCCTCCGAATGTTGCCTCGGAGAGGTGAACTCACTCATGAACGTATCAAAAAACCAAGTGATCCAAACTACACCTGACCCCGATCCACTCAACCAATAAGGCACACCTAGGATCTCCTGACATACCTCTAGATAACTCCCTGCTATCCACCTCGTGATCGACTCACCCTCGAAACAAAGACCAGTAATGCGGACCTAGTCCTCAGGGGTTGACAGCATCATACTGACTGGAAGGAGAAGCGCTTGATGCCTCTTGCTCCACCTCTCTATAATCGCCGCGATCAACCCCCGATCGACCTGAAAAGGCTCCAACTCCAAAATCGTCCCAAACTCGAAAGACACCAACTGCTCCCGCTGAAACTCCGACAAGGCACGATACCAAATATGAGATTCAGTCCATGCCGTGCTAATAGCCAGCTGTGGGGGCTCCTAGTGAATGAAACACAAACAATGGCAGTAAGACTAACGCATACCTATGACGAAAGATAAACAAATTTAGAGATCAAAGCAAATGAAACATGCCCAAACCATATAATAATAACTTACAATGAACACACAAAATATGATAAGAACAACTAAATAGAACATGACTTCATAATACATTAGTAAACATGAGCCATAATCAATGCAGGTTCGACATAAATTAGAAGGGTTTACAGATCCTAACGACCCTATGTCATAGGCTGAATGCCTAGGAAAATGGAAGAACTCTTTCTTACAGGGACCTACCCGGCCTCTGGCAAAGAAATCCTCCAGTGGATAGTGCCTACGATCTCGAGGCTCAGCGCCCGGCTACTCCTGACCTTGCTCACCCTCAACTCTATGGCCCTCCTCCTCGGCTACCCCTAGCTTATCCTCGAGTACCTCCTCCCTGACCACCATCTGGTCACCCTCGGGGACTCCCTCCATGACCATCTCCCTAATATCCGCCTCTATTATGGCAACGGCTCTAGCCTGTGCCCCCGAACTCTCACCTCCTTCACTCATCAACATTCCCTCTAACTCATAAATAGTGAGCTCCGGCCTACCAATACCCTCACCCTCCATTTGATACGAAGAGCTCAAAAAACTGAAGAAGATGGAAGAAACGGCACCCGAATTGGACAATCAGAACACAGGATATCACGAAAACATGAAAAACGAGCACACAGAAATAAGGAAACAAGAAAATCAAAGACTAAAATGGATCACGCGATGAAAATGAGAAGTTCTGAACAATTTATATAAGTCGCCCGCATTGTGTGCTTGAAATAAAGCACTCAATCGAATCACGCGCCACTCATGAAATGCTTAATTCTAATCAAACGCCCACTAATGAGCGCGCAAATGGTTTTGTCGCTTGCTTACATCTATCCGACCGATTGATCACGCGCGTTACTAAGAGCGCGTAATCACCTCAAATGCCCACACGTTGACGTGGGAATGCTAGCGGTTGTGTTCATCTTGTGCATAGGTTCAAATGCTTAAATGAATTAAACGCCTATAAACTAGCGCGTAATAACTCTTTACCCTTCCGAAATGCACGCTCAAATTTTGGCGCGTAATTAGATTAAACGCCCGGGGATAAGAGCGTAATTTGCTCAGAAATAAAATTTTCACACCCAAGACAGCAAGCCAACACCTGAAATTACAACATTCCTGACATTTACTATCGACCCGAATTACACCTTTGCTGAAACCACCAAAACACTTCTAACTTAAAGAAACACGTGCCCCGAAAGGAAAAGAGAGCGCCCCAAAACTAAGACCGAACGAAAAAGTGCCCCCTCCTTCACTTTCATCAATTACACCAAAAAGAAAGGTAGCCCCCATCGTCCATACATTCTAACACAAAAATATATACGACAAAAAAATGCCCCTCATCGCTTCTATGTCCCTTCAGCTAAAGCTAAAGCTAAAAAAACAACAACAAAAAAAGGGAAACTACCCCTGGTGCTCCTTGAATTTAATAAATCTAAATTAAACTAAACCAAAATAAATAAGCACCACATGAGTCAAACACGATACCAAGAAGGTTGAACCAAAACAAGACAAGAGATATAGAAAACACAACCACTTTAAAGATCAATAAAACAATTACAACACACACTGAGGGCATACCCTCTGAATATACAGTTAAAATAAGAACGCTAAAATCAGCACGTTCAGGCAATGCTCGAATCCGAATTTATTTGGGAAACTAGAAATCTCAGAGAAGTTCAGAGAAGGAAAGCACCCTGAGCGAATTCTAACTGTGATAACCTCTTCCCCTTGCCTCGAACTAATAGGAAAGGAAGAGTGGCTCACAGAAAGCCACCCACGATCTGCGGGATTCATTGTTGGAAGCTCCCCTTGGACACATTAAAAAATGAGGAACAACTAACACTGAATTTGCAAAGCCTACCGAGGAAAAATAGGCATCGGTCACGAGAACTCTGACCATGCCTTATCCTTGGGTTTCCTCTCTACCACCTTTTTCTCTTCCATCTCTTCCCCCGATGGGATGATACTTCGAGTTGGATTGATAGCACCAACCCTAGCATCACCCTAAATTCTCAATCCCGTCCATTCTCATCATCTACTTAATAAGCACAGTTCATCGGGTCCAATACCCGGTATACGAAATAGAAAGGAATAAAAGACATTAAATAAAAAATGCTCAAACTTATAAACACAAGATATCCCCCAAAAAACTTTTTAACCTATAAACTTAAAATGAAAGTCCAAAATAAATAATAAATCCAAAGCCTTAAATTCACACATTTATAAAATATGTTTTTTTAATCACCAATGGACAAGTGCCACACATTTGAACCCCCTACCAAGCTGATTGAATCCAAAATCATACACATCCCCCTTTAAAAAGACTAAAATTCATGACAACCAAGATGAATCAATAATTACACAACACTTGCCCCTCTAAAGGTACAAACTCCCCAAATCTAGATAGGCCAATAGGATTGAAACACCCAACCACCATCTAGAACCCATGAAAAACTCACACATTCTAACAAGTACCATCTCAGTTTACACCTTGAACAAAATAAAATACCTCAAACAAAACAAACTACATTCAATAAGACGAAAACCTCAAACAAACAAAAAAAACTCAAACAGGACAAAATCTAACTTAAAAAAAAAATGCCCCAACAAGCCTGATAAAATCAAGTGAACCTACTAAGTAGTACCTAACAGGATGAATGAATAAACCTTGGATCATTCTCATAACGAACTTTAAAACAATAAGCTAACTCAGATCTTAAAACTATGATAAAGCAAGTAAGTCTAGTTAATTAATCAATAAGAATTTAAGCCAACCAACGGGATAGTGAAAATACACAATAAAAAAAAATGCCCCTTTATTTAAAATTTAAAGTTTTACAATTTTCACCGGAGGCATACCTCCCAAATTACAACCCAAAACGAAAACCTAAAATCTAACATACAACTCAAAAGGAAAACAAAAATTACAATGAGCCAAAACGATGAACAGAACGTCCAATCGGAGGCTTCAGAAATATTGCCACCAGACTTGGAGAACTTAAATGAGCCACCGACAGAAGAGACGAAAAATGGGTTGGGTAATATATCCCTCCATTTACAGCACCTCCTCTCCTCGCCATCTCCACTTCCTCCGTCGCCGCCCAATCAACCCTGCCTTCACTGCTCCCTAGAAAGGAATGGTGTGAAGACCGACGCTCTCATTCCCAATATAGCCCATTCTCATAATAATACTGTCCCTGAACATCACACTAACATGAAGATCACGTGAAATAACGAATATAGGAAGAAATCCCATCCCAATATGACGATTAGATCACTCAATATCGTTGAAACACGAATCTCAGAACGCTAGAACACTCAGAAAAGTCAAGACTCGAGACTAAACCCGAGAATGAAAAGAAAATGAAGACTCCTTTGCTTATATAGAGTACGATCTTAATCGCGCACCTAAAAATATGCGCTTAATTTGATCACGCACTAGGAACATCAAACTCAATCAAAAGCACGTGCTCCTAACCAGCCGCCCAATACGACTGTGGCCCGCACAGATAGCGCGACCTTCCGTTCCTGCGCTTGCTACAAACCGCGCAATCCAATCAAACGACAAATATTTGACGCTCAATACAAAAGGTCACCCGCACTGTGACCTGGTGACTGTCCAATCTTGCGCTTACAATATGTCGCGTAAACATATTAAACGATTAACAGTAGTCGCGCAATATCGAAATGCCACCCATGCATAATCCAATCACATGTTAACTTACACACGCGTAAATACTTCCTTTAGACCCTGAATCGCATGCCTGGAATTGGGCGCGTGATCAGTTTAAGCGGCTGATATCAGGCGCTAAATTCCTAATTCTGCTCAAAATTTACCCCTCTTCGAGCAAAATTTACCCCTCCTTGGCCCCATCGCATGGCCTCATGAGCCATTCAGAGTAAAAAAGAGACCGTCACTCACTGTTGTCCCATCACAAAATTGTAGCCATGCCCTCATGGCCCATCGGAAAAAGCTACAAATAAATCTCTCGAAAATGCATATACACCAAAAAAAAAAAAAAAAAACTAAGTCAATCACAACGCAACTACAACATAATCTCACCAGAACTCAAGATCTGCCAAAGAAAGAAACTAGACACACTTGTCACACGAACACCCTACCCAACGTAACGCTTAGCTCACTTCCCATCGCGGACACCACTTACCCAAAAACAAAATCATTCACAACACTGGTCACACTAAAAGAAGAAAGGGAGAAAGCACGAGCATGCCCCATCGCCGAAGCAAAGAGCCTCCTTCCGAAGTGCTCGCCACAAACCTACCAGACGCCACTGCAACAGAAAGGCAGAAAGACGTGGGACTACTCCCATGTCCCATCGCATTTCACTACTGCCAAGCTACAGCGCGAGCATCCTAGCAATACCTCCCAAGTCCCATCGCATTACCGCAACAATCACCAAGGCCCCATCGTGACATCACGCCGACAACCGTCAACCACCGCTTAAGTAACAAGTAAAAAAAATAAAAATAAATCCCCGGGGTACCCTACTACGACATTGCACCTGGAACATTGCATTACAATGATAGCCACCAAGTCCCATCGCGATGCTACAATACTACCAAAGTACCACCGCTATAATATTCCCAAGGTTTCACCTCACAATTAAGGTAAGTATCACCCCCAGGTAAGTACTACCCCTTTTTCAATTACTTGATATTTATTTTAAATTATAATTATCTATGATTAAGTCAAAATA
The DNA here is from genome assembly GCA_021018995.1 of Chloranthus sessilifolius. Lineage (NCBI taxonomy): Eukaryota > Viridiplantae > Streptophyta > Magnoliopsida > Chloranthales > Chloranthaceae > Chloranthus > Chloranthus sessilifolius. The sequence continues at coordinate 83,513,795 of CM037590.1, read as the reverse complement.
TTTTCAAAACCCGTCTCTCTCAACTCACAAATTACTATAGTCCTCCCATAAGAGGCAATCATCAGTATTTGTCGAGAAGGTTAGATGGAGTATCAGGCATGCCAAGTGTCGTCTCGACAACCACATGAACGGTCGTGTCCATAAATCCCACACCGGTAGATTTGCTCAGCGACATCTCGGAAGCCACGCTTTCTGCTGTTTTACCTCCGAATTGATCTTAAGCTAAAATCCTTAAAATTTCAAAACCTCTCACTCATTCTAAAATCTTTTATTTCAAAAATCTTTCATCTCTTACTTGTAAAACAAAAGAAATAAAAAAGGAGCAAAAAAAAAGAAAAAGAACAAAATGAATAAAATACATAGACCCGACTCACCTTTCTTTAAATACCACAACCAACTACACTTAGCCTTGACCTTTAAATTTCAAAGCCCTCTAAACTCGCAATCAAGCGCGTACGCCACTGCACAGGATCACTTGTTCAAATGTAAAAAAAAATGACTCCAGATGAATCAAGCGCATATGCCACTGCGCAGAATTCAACTGAGCACACTTCACAAAATTTACCTCAATTACTAGCCCAAATCAATCATTTCCCTGGGAAGCCAAATAATGAGTATACTCAATCTAAGAACTTACAAATGCCTATTGGAAATAAAACACCGGACACGCATTGGTGTGAGTAATGACGTGCCCGATCTGACATGACTTGTAAAAGCTTTTGACACTCCATAATGTTTCATCTCTTTATTATCGGTCCCTGGACCTTGTTTTGGACATTTGATTGATGCCCGATACCTCAATTGCATAAAATCCCTCTGCTAGCTCGTGCCATGCGACAGGATGTGCCATGCACTCATAGACCCGAAATATGCCCTTCGACAGCTACCATTTGCCCTTCAAATGCTCTATTTTAGCTTGTGATGATAGATAAGAAAGCCAAGCTTGTCATGTCAGCGTCACCAATTCACATTTGTGAATTCCCAAGAAACGGGAAGGCACCTCGAATGAGGGGTGTCTACTTCTTCGACGCGTTCTTACTTTGCAATAGTGCACCGAAGAGGGGCATCTGTAGACACCCTCATTCCGCCCTCTCAGAGTACACGAATTCGTTTGGTCAGCCCTTGACCTTTTTAACCCTTGATATGGGACCATGCAATAGTACATGGCTGAACACAAGCTAAAACAATAGCTTTGTGGCTCAAATCCCAACGTAGGGATACTAAGCAATAGTATATAGTTGGAATGCAGACTGAAATAATAGTCTTACATTCCATTCTTGAGACCATACCTAGGCAACCTTGAATTAAGCGCCTGAAAACTCGTGCGTAATTCGATCATGCGCAGAACCACAAGCGCACGATCAGTCCCCTTTCAGACCAAACTTTCTTTTACAGACCATTTCGAGACTCGATTATGTGCCGGGAACCAAACGCGCGATCGAATTGAGCGCTAAAGCACTAGCGCATAATTGGCCTACGCTTGACCTAGTCTCCTACCCTTGACCCCTACGTTTCCTCGATTAAGCGCTTCAGATAACACACTTAATCGGATTACGCACATCTCAACAAGCGTGTAATTAGTCTTAATTTTGTTAGGACTAGAAAACTCGCTGAGTAATTCAGTCGGTCGCTCACTGAGTCGGTGACCGACTCAAAGTGATTAAGCGCTAGAAAACTAGCACGCAATTCAATTAAATGCCTGAAAACATGCGCATAATTGAAGGAAAACCTATAAAATCCCTTTTTCTCGAAGAGAGAGAGAGGCTGGCAATTTTGAGAGAGAGAACAGAACTTTTTTGAGACTTCGAAACCAGAGAACACCGAGGACAAGCCCATAGAGAAAATTAGTCATGATGTCAAGATTCAAAGCCCCGAATCTTCGATGATTTCTCTCCACGGCCCCGACCGTAGGTAATAATTTAATTTTGCATTAGACTTAGGATTTCCCCTCAGTTTAATTAATCAATTCTATTTCTAATTTTTAGACCGTAGCACCTTCTTCGGATCGAAATTCTCTACATCCGATTCTAGTTCTCTATTTCTAGAACCAGTCCTTAATCTAGCCGTCCGATATATCGACCTTATGCTCTGATTCTACTGTAAAATCTTAATTTACAGTCCTATCATTAATTTATGGTTCTGACTCTTAGAGTTCAGAACCAGTCCTTAATCATACGACCTGATTTTTTTTATTTCGGACTCGAATTCAGTCCTAAAATTTTAATCTATAATTTAATTCTATATTTTCATACCGTCAAAAATCTAAAAAATTATAAATTTCAGTTCATAACTTTAGTTTCTCAATCGAATTTCTTATAATAATTTCAAATTCAATTTAAAAAATCCCCCTTTCATTATTTAACCATTGACCTATCTTTTATCTCAGCCATTCGATTTGCCCATGGGAGCTTACGGAGGGAACTCAGGAATGAGGCCAATCCTCCTTAGCATAGTGGGCCCAACCCCCCTTTTTTAGATTGTTTAGGATTAACTAGTTAGTTATAGTTAGTTTTTCTATTTCAATATAATTGGCTAATTGCATCAGATAGGCCTTCATATCATTATTTACTTTGATTCAATTTAGTCTTCTAGTTCAGTTAATTTATTATCTTAACCAAAATTTAGGAAAGTTAATTCGTTTATTATTAGTTAGATTTTTACCATAATTGATCCGTAGATTACGATTCTAAAAAAAAAGAGTTAATTTTGTTACCTCGATCATTTATTTCTATTTTAGCTAGTAAGATTACCTTAAGTGCTTTAGTTGTGATTGCCATACAATTGATACATCTGCTTATCTAGAATTGTAATAAAATTAGCATACCTCCTTTATCTAGAATTGTGATATAATTGGACTTTTTTATTTAATTGGAAAATTATTGGAACTATTACACATGCATTCTTAGTACCAGTAGGAGACTGAAACTGATTGGACTCTTAGTACTACCAGGACTTTGATATTAATTGGACTCCTAATGATACCGAGAAACTAGAAATGATTGGACTCCTTATAGCATCAGGACACTAAAATAACTCATCATAATAAGCTCACCTAATCATAATTAACAAAAAAAAAAAGAGAATCTAAACCGACCATAACCGCAATAAGGGAAACTAGAAAGAAAGCTGAAACTATCTAGTTAAAAGAGGACACTGCTGCTGATGTTCGCAGGCGGATGATTCAGTATAGAAGTAACCCACACCTGCTTAAACGCATGATCATTGACGTGTTGTAGCGTCGATAAATATCTGCAGCTGGCAATCACAAATCAACTAGGAATCATCCTAGGAAATTTCTCCTATTATTATTTATCCCTACCTTATCACATACACCGCATCGCTAGAGTCCAACAGGACAGAATTGGAAGCCACTTATTCAATGGGAACCAAGAGGAACCTAGAAAAAGTGCGCACCAACACCATCATCATTTCTTTAGGCTCCTAAAAAAAAAAAATCAAAGCCCAAAACAAACCAAAAAGTCCTTTTATAGAAAAACAAAAGTTAAAAGAAAAAATCCCTCTTTCATGTTTAGAAAAGCAAGAAAATCCTTTCTAAAAATCTAAAAATATATACAGAGAGTCCTTCTTTTTATGTTTATAAACAAAAAACAAAGAAAAATCCCTTCTTTTGTCCATAAAATAAAAACAAAAATAATAAAAAAAAAAAACTAAAAACAAAGAAATCCCCTTCTTTTTATAAAACCAAAAATAAATAAATCCATGCCTTAGGTAGTTTTAAAAAAAAAAAAAAAAAAACCCAAAAGCCAAAAATCATTTACCATTAATCTTCAAAAAGAAGAAGAAACAAAAAAAACCCCATTTCCGAATTAATGTTCAAACAAATTTTTTTATCCTTGCTTTATATTCCAAATAAAAACACAAAAAAAATGTATAAGCCCCTTCCTTGTATATACAAATAAAAACAACACAAAAAGATTATCTAAAAATGCATACATATTAGGCATGAATAAAATCCATAAAAATAGGGTATCATTCACAAAAATCATCCACATCCCATAAATAAACATGCTTGCAAAGAAAATAAACCATTATTCATCAAAGAATACAAGATCATGATCATATTTGCAAGAAAAAGCAATAAAAGTCAAGAAAAACAAGGTTAGAATGGTTACCTTGTGGAGAAGAAGGGGTCTTTGATCTAACATTAGACGGCGAACAACAATGAGGCACGCATAGATGCAATGTAAAGGAACCCTAGGGAGGCCGGTTTTCAGTTTTGAAGAGAGGGAGGGGAGAAAATTTTCAAAAAATTGCCCTAATTGCCTGAACTCGAGCTGCTTAAGTTGATCCCCCAGCCAGGCTTGGCGCAACTATTAGTTACGCCAGGCAATTTTGGAGCCCCTTTTGACTTGGTGCAATTAATAGTTGCACTAGCCCTTAGCAGGTCAGGTTTCAAACCTGGTGTGGGTCGGCTGCATGACCCAGCCCCCCTCTCCTTGTTTGTTCCCCCCGGCAGATGCACGCGCCTTCCAACGATTTGTCGATCCTCATTCGACTTACCCGAGAAGCCGTGCTAAGAATAAAATGGACGAGAGCAATAGGCGTCCCAATCCTACGTAGAAAAACGTGAGAAAGTCTAAAAGATGATAAAAAGAAAAAAATCCCCACAAAAAAGCCGAAAATAATAGAACAACTCACATAGATGGTAGAATAATTCATATAAAATGATAGTTCTAGAAAACCAAAAATCACATAAAATAACAGCTTCAAAATAAAAAAAATCACATAAAATGATAACTTGAAAATACCAAAAAAAATTCACATAAAATAATAGTTCTAAAAACCCAAAAAAATCACATAAAATAACAGCTTCAAAATAAAAAAATCACATGAAATGATAACTTGAAAATACCAAAAAATTCACATAAAATAATAGTTCTAAAAGCCAACAAAAAATCACATAAAATAACAGCTTCAAAATAAAAAATCCATCATTGAAAAATCACAAAAAATGATAACCTATTTGCATTTCCCCATAGAAAGACGCGCAGCTATGCACTTGCGTATTTTCAATGTGGTGAAATGTCAATATTTTATCAGCAACGCAGCTGTGTCATATTAATGCTCGAGTCTAGAGTTTGCCTTGGATTTTTGGATCCTACTTCAAAGTAGGAGCAACGGAGTCAATCCCGATCAAACGGTCAATACTTCGATCAGGTTGACTCCACTGCTAAATCTTTGTGTTGAGCGCTCCGCTTTTGATTCATGTGAACTCTAGTATCTTTAGCTTCAAATTCATTGGAAAAGGTCAATCGTTGGTTGAAACCAACCTGTTAAGAATGAGATTATGCATCAATCAAACTATTTGCAACCATGCATCCGGAAGGGTTAATTTCTCCTTTTATTTTCTGCAGGCTTAAAACCTGTGCTAGCAGTGGTATCCCTGTAAAGTGTACGCCATGCATTTGGGTATCCGTATGATGGTAATTTGTTCTCATAAATTGTACCCGAGCAGGTTCGGGTCAGGGCTTCCATCGCCTTTATTGCTTATCGCCCTTAAAGGGTGCATGATTATGCATAGTTAAATAATATTTATGATCATTATTGGCAAAGACCAGGATTGGGTGTCCCTTTTGGGAGATACCCAATGGTTGGTTGGACTTGATAAAGGTAGTTGAAGCTGGATGCTCTAGGTCATGTTGATCCGAGGGACATTTTCAAAAATGGCACGTACTCCCCAAAAAGCGTTGCGACCTCTATTCGCTCCACTCGGGTAGTAATGCTAAATAAACTTCGGGATCGTTGGGTTCGCCCAAAGATTTCAAACCTTGCCTCAGGCAGGGGTACCCATGAACAGTCAGATGGGGCAATCAAATGCCTCATAGGATTGGACACAGACTATGGAGCCTTGCGTATGTTTACTTCGCGCCTATCTTTGAATGTGGGTTCACCCCTCTTACTTGCAAAGTTGTTGTATTCAGAATGAATCTCAAACATTAAATACCTTCAAATCATCTCGAGAAGTGAATGTTTGGCCTAGCATACAGGGCTTTCACAACTCGTTCCACCTCGCTATGCTCAGTAATGTCGCTAAGCGCTTGGGGACCGATTACCTTGAGAAATGAATGTTTAGCCTGACATCCATGGCTTTCATTTTCTCACCATGTTACCCGTCTGATATTTGAAGTTCATTCTGAATGCAGTAGACCTGTCAGTAATGCCTTGGGCCTCTTCGGATGTCTCTTTTCTTTGTCATTGGATCATTAGTGATTGGATACCAAAGAGGGGAATCTGTAGACACCCAAATTTGGCCCAAGGTCCGATTGAAACACATTTCGAGAGAGGCGCACTTCCAAGCTTTTGATGGCATGAATGGATCCCTTAGGAACCTTACCGAACCCTTAGGAACCCTTTTAAACCCTTAGGAATCACCCTAATTCCCTTAAGAAACTTCCCGAACCCTTAGAAACCAATCCCAACCTTTAGAACCCATCCCGGACCTAAACCTAGCTTTCCCGAGCAATAGATGAAGGGTGGTATACGAGGACTAGCTACGACCTTGTACTATGATCGAATCTCATACCATTGAAAAGTAGAAGTCGTCAGCTTTCCAACAGGCTAAGAATCACCTCAATCAGGGCTGTGTACACCAAGATATGGCGGTCCAAACCCAAGGGGCAAAACTGAAATTTTGGAATGGTCTCCTTAGGGATTTGGCACAACTAATAGTTGCGCGAGTTCAAAGTGTGGACCCCACCTAGGGGAGCCAACTTCCTAGCACTGTGCATGCACTATTTTACTGTGCATATGCCTGGCGCAACTAATAGTTGCGCCAGGCTTATGAACCTCTGATTTTTGCCCTAAAATTCATGATTGGGGTTTGACTTGTTGACCACCTTGACCTTTGGGGTGTGTTTTGCTAGTTCTATTGCACCTTTTAATGCCTATTTGCAACCCTTAAGAGATTTGAAACACTAACCTATCATCTACCATTAAAACCATTCCCACACATCTCCAAGCTCTCAAAATCCTAGGAAACCTTAGATTAGAGATTACCTAATTGCTAATCCTAATTAGCATCTAAGTAGCCTCCCAACCTACCCTTTTCTTATAAATGGAGCGCCCCTCCCCTTGGATTAATGGTTGAGAAAATTACCTAAGAGAGAAACAGCTTAAAGTGAGAAGATCTTTCTCCCTTTGGTGCACCATTGCTCATACAAATTCCAGAATTGATAAACCTCCTTCCAAGCCTTACCTTTCATAAAAAACCTCTAGATTAGGTGTGTGCTATCCATTTGCCTTTCCCCTCTACCTCGTAGCTAGCAACCCTTAGAGGTTAGAACCCCTTTTTCCACCATTTAAGCCTTCAAAAGCTCATCAAAGCAAGCCAACACAAGGCTCTTCAATGGTGCAACAAGGGCCCGAGAGGTTCGACTCTCCCCTCTATTCCTCTACCTTCTCAGTCATTCCTCCATCCTTCCATTTGTGCCGTTACGCCGCCGAATTTTTGGTAGGAACGGAGGGGCACAAATAAGATTTTAAGACCCATTTGGGCAAGAGGAAGCCTTTTTTATTTCATTTATATTATTGTTGTTTTGGCCATTAGTAGAGACCACATTTAGCGGGTTGATTGGGTGGCTAACACCTTCCCAATCGATAACTGCAGCCCCTACTCAAGAGCCTTTGGTATGAACTGGATTCAGAGTCATATTTGTGGCACTTTGGTTCTTATAAAAATCATATAGGTTTCCAGGGACACCAAAGGCTTCGAGTGGAGACTCGATATTTTTGTTAGCGAGCGCATCGCCGCGACGGGATCATCAAAAATCCCACGATTGCACAATACTGCAGGTTGATCATGGCCCTGCTAAAGAAGGGGGTTATCAATTCCAAATGAGGGAGCCAACTGAAACATTAGCCCTTGTGGAATTTGGAAGGAGACTGTGGACAATCAGCATGTCCCTGATTGAAAAGAAGAAGGAGAAGGGGTCTGAAGCAGCACCTACTATTCAAGAACCAATAATTGCTACTGCCACTATTGCAGCAGCCACTTCGGATCCTCTATCTGCTGCCAACTCAGCCATCCCACACCCCATTCCATCACCAATTACCATCCCTACCCCTATGTCTACCTTACCAATCCTAATACCTTCCACCAACAACACCCCCATCAAGGTACCAGCTCCAACTCCACCCCTTTTTCCATTTACCCTACCCAAACCCACAATAGAAAGAAAATACAAAAAAAGAGCCCAACAACCCACTATCCTACCAGAAGCCACACCCACTGAAACCATTCCATTACCCCAACCCATCCAAATCCCAGAGCTCCCAACTATATCTCTACCCATACCAGACCCAACCCACCCATTCACCTTTGATGACAGTGAGCCTTTGGCCACTGACACTACCAACCCATTACCTCAGAACCCATAGAACCAACCACCTTTGACCCCCTTGACCATTCCATTCAATTTTCCCCCACCCATGACCAGAACCTATTCACCACTAAGGGGTTCTCTGCCATGATGGACTCCATTGTAGAGGAGATCAGGCATGAGTACACACCCCTTCCAGATTGATGACAACCAACCAATTTTAACCATACCCAAACCTCCCCTTTCCAACCAATCCTAACCACCCCACCCAACACTTCTAGACCCTTTACCTCAGATACTTTCCTTACTTACCTCCCTACAAACCCAAATATTAGCCAACACCCAAATTCAAGCCACCCTCCATACTAGCCTACAATCCATCCATTCAACCCTGCTCACATTTACCCCACCTACCCAACTACCTACACATATATCCATACTTGTGCCCCCCCCCTCCTTCACCTCAGACCCTTCCTACTGTGCCAACTAGAGCTGCTGCAACATAGACAAACCTTGCGTCTATGGAGCTGATCCTTATTCAACCCACCTTGGCCTCTACCTCCACATAGACTGATCATGAGGTAGAGGAGCTGCCCCTCCCACCATTGACCTTCACCTTTACCTCTACCCAAACTGACTTTCAGGAAGAGGACCCTCTCATTTTACCCACATTTACCTCTCCCTCTATCCACACTTACTTGGAAGAAGAGCAGTTACCCACTTCACCTACTTTCACCTTAACCATCACCTCACCCTTTACCCAATACCAGTCAATTGAGGAGGAGCAGCTACTTGACCTTACCATGATCCCTCCTTCATCTCCACCCACAGGCTCTGAGTTGGATCTCATCTCTCACCCAATGGATGACCCTAACAACTAAACCATAGTCCTGTATGGTGCCATACCAATTCTCCCATTGCACAGTCTCATCAAAGCTATGAAGATAATCCTTATGTTGGGTTGGATGTTAGAACAGTGATAGATTCAATAACAACAATGGTGTAGGTAGATAAGGCAGATGAGATTGCACAGTTGAAAGCAGATAATGAGAGGGAGCTGAAGAGGCATTAGATGATGGTGCTGAATGCCCTGAATCTGTACAGAGCATATAAGATCAAATCAGATCAGTTGTAAGATTAGTGGAAGCCCTCGAGTTCAGTTTATCATTCATGAAGCCATCAGAGCAAAAGGGTGTGTCCATTAAGGAGCCATCCCAACTGAAGAGCAGCACCAAGGCCAAGAAGCCATCTGTAAAAAGGATAAAGGCTGGTGCTACCAATGCTGAAAGTGTGAAGAAGGACAAGGGCAATTATGAAGACAAATATGCATGGACACCACCTTTTGTATTGAGCTCAGACCGAGATTTTGATTAGGATGTCTTTTAGTCAGTTTGTAATTAGCTTTTAATTTCCTGGTCTGTTTGTAATATATTGTCTAATTTAAGTCTTTTGCAATTGTGGTGTCTTGGAAATTGTTCCTGTTAATGAAACTTTCTATTTGTGTGCCACTATGCATTGTCTTTAATTTCTTACATTTTTAATTTGTAATAGAATTATTTTAATTCCCTGCTGCCCTTATACATGTATGATGAAACAATGAGGACACTGTTTAACTTAGGTTTGGGGGTATGGCAGGGTAAGCCAAAGAAGTATTTAGCTTAAGTGCAATAGTTTTGATTAAGTGAGGAAAAAATGTAGTGAAGTCCACCTAAGCAATGTTGAAAATGAGGAAATTAAAAAAATTATGCAGACTTTTTAACACTGAAATCATTTAAAAATTCAATACTTCCATTAGGTGAGCATCACAATTTTTTTGTTACAACAGTACTTAGTGAACCGGTAAGGAGAGAAAAAGGTGAAGACAAACCCCATGAGTTCAGTTGAAGACCATACCTAGTGAGAATTGGGCCCTTTCAAATAATTTTTCTTTTGAGGAGTGTTATTGGCAAATTTTTTTCTGCTCTTAAGGACTGACTGATTCAACCTCTTTACACTAGAAGTTAGGCACCCCCAAGTTGAAACTTTTGACAGCATTCATAACATTAAGGAGATGATCAAGGCCTTCATTTGGACAGTTTAAGCCTGAAAATTTCAACCCATTCAACTACCCTTTTTGCATAGACTCTTTGAGCCTTCAAATCAATTTTTCTTCAAGATACACCAGAGTACCTGTACCTAAACCTGTAGACCTGATTCAACCTTACTATCACATTGAGATCTCAGAAGGTAAAGGAGAAGAAGTTGAAGAAAGGCAAGCTGGGTGCAACATTTGGTGGACGAAAAGAAGAGAAGCAAACTATAAACAAAAGTGTAGCAGTGGTAAAGTTGTGGCATTTTATAAAAATAAAAATAAAAACTAAAATAAAAGGAAAAGGGAAGTCAAGAGTAAAACTTAATCTGAAAAATTGAAAAGAAGAGAAGAAGCTGGCCACTTTGGCTCTGAAAATTCAAAAAGAAGATGGAGTTGTATTGAAATGAAGAAGGTGAAGTCATGAATCACCCCTACACTTGCTAATTTCTCAGTCTTTGAATCATTTTTACCCACTCTATTCTTTGAATACCTCAATCATAAGCCACATTCCAACCCATATAAAAGACCTCGTTGATCCAAAGTGATGTGAGCTGCCATGTACAGATGAGGAGCTGTCTAATCTATGATGAGAAGTGTTTGATGATGTCAGAAATTAGGAGCTATGCCTATGCTCATGCTTGCAGGCCTATTTGAGGTCTGTAACTACTCTTGAGCTTGTGTGAAATGAAACACCCTTAAATCCATTTGTGAGAGACAACCCTGGTAAGCATTGGGTCTGAGATTGAAATCATTGGGGTATTGTTTGAGCCTAATTTTTGAATTACTGGTGAGCTTGGTACTACTTTGCACAAATTGCTTTCTTGGTGTTAGCTGATTGGATGTGATTAGCTAATTTTTGAATTACAAATTGATTATTAACTGTGTGCACTTTGTTTAATTGTGTTCATTGAGAAGTTTGTGGGTATCTTCACTAAAAACTCTCAGGAGACTTCACTCCTCCAATAGGGATCATCTAGGGGTTTAAAAGGCTTGGTGCATAAGCTAAATGCATTTGTGCTCCCTACGAAAGTGGCATTTAATTTTTTTCTAAGATAATTGTTTAATTTTCCCTTTGATCGAGGACTAGCAAAGATTAGGTTTGGGGGTGTGTTAAGCATTGAAAACTATCATTTTTCACCTCTTATCCAAGCCTTTACTACACTTTGGAGCCATCTAATAATGAGCTTTTTGAGCATGTTTTTATAGTAAGAAAATAAATGCAGCTAGTGTCACAGTCCACCCATTTTGAGGCCAAGAAGAGAGAGGTGTAAAGCCAAGGGTTGCAGCTGATTGAAGAACCGAGGATACACCACGGTAGTACACACCATGGTGACCATTTTGGTTGCTTACATGGGCTCTAGAAATCCACCAGATGAAAGGAAGATGGGTAAAGCAGAGAAGACTACTACAGCAACATGTGCACTGCAACAGAGGAGCAGATATCAGGCCTCGCGCAACTCTCGAGTGGTTCTCGCATAGTTAGAATACCTGTGAAAGCTACCTCACGAGGATCTCGAGTGGTTAAAGCGCACAATAATTAAAGTGATCGTGCAGTCCATGAAAGAACAACTTCAAAAAAACTCTCTCGAAAAGCTCCCACAAGGATTGGAGCTTCAAAAAATCTCCTTGCAAAGTTCTCGTGCAGATCTCATGCACTTCAAAGCCGAAGTCAGCCACGTGAGAAGTTAAGACCATCCTGGCGAGAATCCACGCGAGCTACAGAATCATCCTCTCGAGCTACAGTAGTCATTGAATTCCATCTTGGCGACATCCTCGTGACCTGAATCACCTGAAGCCCATCCTCACAAGCTATACTGTTCACAACAAATCCAACCTCGCAAGCTCTTCTTCAGTAGTCCACCAAATCATGCGAAGAGCCACGCGAGAAGCAAATCTGGTAAATCCATCCTCGTGAGCTATGGGTCCCAACTTCTCAGTCCATACACAGGGACTTTTCTGAGATTTCATAGCAGCTAGGGCACACTCCCCGAGATGCTAAGTAATTACACACTCTCCGATGTGACACTTGGATATCAATGGGCCACGACAGTAGGGGCAAATCGGGCATTCTCTCTTCTACTTTCCTATTGGTCAGAGCAAGATATTTTGGCATGGGCTATATATAAGTTATGTTTTTAGCAAAAATAATCATCTGATCCTTAACCTAATTCGGTTGTGAGCAAAGAGTCCTCTGTGCTTAGGTCATTAAGGGTTAGGGTTAGGTCATCTTCTCCTTTTTCTTCTCTCCTTAGCTCAGCACTTGCTGACTAAGATCTCTGTAATAGCTAGCATTATTATTTTTCTGCTGTAAAAAGACTGTGAAAGTGTGGAAGGGTATAGATTCTGCATTGGCTGTGGTGAAGAGGGCTTCATTGTAAGTATTTTTGATGCAATGTAAAGCTATTTTTATTTTAATCATTCAATCTGTAAGGCTCTTTTATATTTCATTTAGATCTGTATAGATTGCATACTCTTATGGCTACATAAGCTTGTAGCCAGGCAACCATAGCAGTTGTAGTAATTTTCAATATTCTGATTTCAATCCCTAGACTGGAGTATATCTTTTAGGGATGATCTGTGACCATTCAGTGGATAGATCATAGCCTTAAGACTAGTACATATCCCTGGATTGGATTGGATTCTTCTTCCTTGCAATTGAGCTTGTAGCTAAATGAGGGATTGATGTGGATCTAGCTTTTCTCAGCTTAAGCAACCCCCGTTTCAGCCCAAAAATAGCAGCTCCTAGTTTATTACTTCTCACCATTTTCCTTTTATTTTCCAACTCCATTTTATCCTTCTCCAAAATCCTTTCTCATAGCATAGGACAATAATTTTCTTTTAGATTTATTTTTTAGTTTAGTGACAACCCAAAACTCCCTTTCTTTAGGATTGCCAGATCTGTACTCAGATCTGGAGATCTACTAAAACAACCCTTGTGGTTCTAGATCAATCTTCCTTGTGGGACAAACCCTTTCTTATTAAAACTTGTTACAGCAGGCCCTGGATCTTGCAGGATTGTGTGTGTATTTTAGATTTGCTATTTTCATCTCTTTCATCTTCAGTTTTATTTTGATTTTATTTTTACCATCACTTGTCTTTTAAGAATAATCAGCAAGCATCTAAAAATTATTAACCAACAATACCCGTACCCTGCCATCTTTCTTGGTGACATACATAATGTTTGCAATTCACTTAGGGTGGAGGATGACTCGAATGAATTTAGCGTTGTGTAGTTTGTCAACTACCTATTTGACTTGTAGCGCCATTTCGGGGTGCATTCTTCTAAGTTTCTGCTTGACGAATTTCGCAACGGGTTGCAGGACCAGCCGATGTTCTACTAAGCTCGGGTCTAATCCAGGCATATCCTCATAGGACCATGCGAAAGAGCTAAGGTGATCTTGGAGGACTTGGATAATCTATTATCATTCCTTGGGATTGAGTGTTACGCTGATTAGTAGCTTCTTGGGCTTTTCCTCAGTGCCAAAATTTATATCTTCAGTAGGTTCTGCGACGACTTGAGTTTACTCATCAAAGCGCTTGATGACTTGTTGGAAGTCCTGCGTTTCCTCAGTGGCTGGTGCTCCTTCTTCATCATCCGTAAGCTCGTATACTGCAAAATCACTACAGTGGGGGGTTAATTTTGCGAGAGGTAATCCTTCATCGGTGCAGTCAATGACCGCGATGTCTTTGGTAAGGTGAAGATCTAGGCTGTTCAAAATTGCAGAGTATCTCGTCGGGGATGATGAGTGGGTTGTTGTTGCGACGAGACGCCTTGTGTCTTCGTGAGGGAGCTGAGGCAGTAGCCTTAGGAAAAAAGTGTCCATGTTGGTTGCTAAAGGGGTGTGAGATGAAGGGCTCCCTCTCTTTTCTAAGGTCTTTTAATTTTTTGGGTTTTCTATTTTTATATTTTTAGGGTTTTTTAGATTTTCTATTTTTTTTTATTTTTAATAGTAGATATGGTACAGAGTAAGTTCCTGGGGCAAAACCGACGAGGTTGTTGCTCCTAGTTGGGGAAGCATGACGACTACTAAAGCCGTTTGGGCGAGTTTTCAGAGGATATGGATTAGTTGGGAATTTGGCATTTTTTTTGTATAATCTTTGTCCAAAGTGATCTTCCTGATGAACGATGCTAGTGACGGCCTGTCAGACGGTTCCTCTTCCTCCTTTACTGGATGAAATGTTTTATCAAAGAGAGTTTGAATGTGATAGTCGTCCAAGCTTCCGTCCTCGGAATCAGATCGAAAGTACCCTTGCCGCTGATACTCTTCCTTGGGTGAGTCTAACTGCGGTTCTTCTCCTCGGATATATGGTTTGAGAAGTCTGATCATTGATTCTAGATCATCTTCGACCATCCTCCATAGTATTGGAAAGGGATTAGTCCGGTCTTCTCACTTGAAGTCTTCTATTATTATAGTATAAGTTCGACAGTAAGGCTGATATGGCCGAAGAATGCATGAAAATTCCCATGGGCACTCCCATGTAGTGAAGAAACGTTCAAAGGTGTCATCATCGAAGCCAGAGTCTTGGAATTCCTTTCTTTGGGTCTCATAGTATGCGGTGACGAGTATACAGGCATGATAGAGAGGTTGGTATGGGTGAGATATGCAGGGATACTCCCAGGGGCATTCCCATCCTTCATGATTGGAGCTTGGGTCGTTGTCGTCGGAGTTGAGGTTATCTTCTTAACCTGATTGTCCCTGGAAGCCTTGTTCTAACTGTTTCGCCAACTCGAGCACAGGGAGATCTATCCAATAATCTTCATCGTCACTCAGAGGGGGTTACCATTCTTCTTCTAAAGACCTCCAGAATATCTGAAGCTGGTGTGTTGTTGGGGATTGAGGTGTGTCAAGCTCTAACTCCTCCTTGACCTCTATGAAGGTGATATGAGTCTCTTTTGTCTTCATTATTTGCCAAATTTTGCCCACGATTGCTTTCTGACATCTCAATGTCATAGCTGTACATTAGTCGCAATAAGACTATCTTGGGTAAGAGCATTGAAATGGGCACTACCAATTATCAAGTATGTACCGGTAGTCAGGGCTATCATCGGGTTCTAATCTTCAACTCGAGAATGATTTTCATATCCAAACCATTCCAGATGATCCATTCTCAGGTGATCTTCGAGTTCTGCATCGGTGAGGTTGGTCCAATAGTTCTCCTCTTCGCTTGACATTGAGTATAGGTCCTTTTGCTGTGACTCGTGAGGCTGGGATGATTTCGGTTCTTCTACTTCTCTCAGAGCAGCGATATGAAAATCTTCCTCGTCAGTTGATTCCTAGTCTTCTATGTGTGGTTCTGTCTCCGGAGATCCCCTACTTAACTCTTCAGATGATCTGAATAGGGGTCTAACTCCTTCGAGAGGCTTATCTATATCGTCACTTTCCTGGTTTAAATTCGTCAGATCAGTGAAGACCTTGGCCATTTGCTCGATCTCAGATGCCTGTGATTCGGTGAAAGATGGTTCCTTTTTCTTCTTTGGAACGTTAGCCTTCTCAGTAGTTCCATAGATGAAATGATGGTAGAGTGATCATTTCAGTGAGGTGGGTAGGATGTCGGCTTGCTTATCATCTGACTAGAAGCCTAATCCAATGTGCTTGCGGATCTTCTTTGGGATGACTGGCTTTATGTGTCCTTGCTTGTCTTTCCCGAGGCTGGTGTGAGGGATGTATCCCAAATGATACATTAAGTTCCACCCTTTTGTCGCAGTGGGGTTTATATCATATAGCCAGGTGAGATTGAGACTGACTTCTCTCCTCGTTACCTTTTGTTGGCAGGTTAAAAGGGATTGGGGGTGGCTTACTTCTACTATCGATGTATCATCAGGGTCTTGCATTCTTTTAATGTGGCCTGTGTTTAGTACTAAGTCGTGTGCTGTTGGGATACTTGCAACATAGTCCATGTCTATCTCGATGATGGAGTCTTCATGTGGGAACTTAATGCAGTGGTGATATGTCGATGCCACATATTTCATGGATTCTAGCCACTTCCTCCCTAATATCAAGTTGTAAGTACTCGAGGAATTGGAGACATGGAAGGTAACATCTTTGGTGACTGGTCCGAGGTGAACTTGTAGCTTGATGTGCCCTTGACGAAGCACTGAGAGCCATCGTATGTAATAAGGGATAAGGACGAAGGCCTTATATCTTGCTCGATGTATTCTATGATCTTTAGTGTTGTTATAGGGTAGATGTTAAGTCCCGCTCCGGTGTCAACCAGTGCGTGAGGTACGGAGAATCCTCTAATCATGACTGTTAGATATATGAAAGCCAAGCTTCCGCGTAATGATTCTTTTGGCATATGGGTTTCAGTGAAAGTGAGAGTTGGGGGTTGAGTCATAACCAAAGCTATCTCATGCAGCAGATCCAAGGTAGTGTCTTCATTCACATGCGTTTCGTCCAATGTCTCTATGAGCAGTCGGTGATGTTTTGACGACTTCTTGATGAGTTCATGGATCGATATCTGTGCCGATACTTTCACAAGGAGTCAAAAAAGATCATATACCTAGCCTGTTTCTAAGACGGGTTCCTTGCCAGGTTGGTGGGCTCTAGCTCCATTCTGCTGAGATGGTTGAGGCACTAGTGCCGCAACCAATGGATTACATGAGGCGGAGGAGGCAAGTTCACTCCTCGTTCCTTCGTTATCCTATCTGATGGTTGACTGCTAATGTTCTGCTTCTCTTGAGAAAATGGGGGTGGTGGGCAGTTAGTCCCAGATATAAGGACCGGGCATGCTGGCCATTGATCTTGAGGCATCGAAGGTCCCGCCGTAGTGTTCATTGTGAATGGGACAAAGTTTGACAAAGGAATGTGTAAGGGAGCTATGCCATTCCAGGGTGGGAGGTATGGAGTGTAATCCTCTTCTTCGGGGAAGGCAGAGATTAGCGCGTCCTCCTTGATAGGTTCTTCCTCTTGTCATCTTACCTCTGCATCTGGTTGAGGTTCTTCGAGCGTTCTCTCATGTTGTTAACTGGTAGTATTTTGGGTGATGCTATCTACCCATGTTGTATTCTACTCTGTAGTTTGAAGGACATGGTTTTCATATTCAGGCTCAGTATCACAAGGAGCTATGTCGATAGTCAGGTGTGTAGAAGGCTCAATGGGTCAGAGAATCGATCTTTGGGCTCAGAAGGACTGGACCCAAATTTGAGTGAAATTAGGGTATGGCAGAGGATTTGGAGGTTTGATTTTAGTTATGAAAGTGGAAGCGTGAGATCGACTGGTAGGGGATCTCACAGGTTCATTTTGACTGACTGAAATGTTCGAAAGATCGATACGGACGATAAGGGTGGATGGGTGAAAAGGAGTTTGATTTGGGAGGTCTACCATGGTGACATGGGTGACCCTCCCCTGATTATGGTTTGGCATGGGGTGTGGATAATCCCCAGGTTCTGTTGAGGTTGTCGGTTATTTTCGTTAGGGCTTCGGAGGGATTTCCAGTCGATCTGGTCTCAATCATTCATGTCATATATCATGTCTCGTAACACCTAGAAATCTTCCAAGTTATGCCCTGCGTACCGGTGAATGGCACAGAACTTGCTGCAGTCGAGGTTAGTAGGCCAAGGTCTCGCCGTTCTGGTAGAAAACGGATAATGTTCTGATCACTTAAGAGGCAAAAAATTTTAGGTATCGTATCAGGTAACAGGGGATAGTGATCTCATTTGGGCTGATAGGGACCTCGGGTCTGCTGGTTGAAATTTTATGGCGGGGTACATTGTTGTATCCTTGGGTGTTAGTAGGGCGGTTTCGAGCAGCGTTCTGGTTCTGGTTAGGGTACTGGTTTCAATTTTGATATTGGTTGTAGTTTTGATTGGTGTACCACTGCTGATTTTAGTTCTACTACTGACCTTGATCGGAGTTTCTCTGTTGATTATTCTCGTTGCCTTGATTCTGGTTAGCTATCGTGTTGACTTGCTTAGAGCTCGAGCCTTTTTTGTTGTTCTTGGGCTTCAAATCATCAGAAGTGGCAGCCTTCGATGCTGTGATAAAAAAGGTAAGATCTCCTCCCTTTATGTGTCGCTGGATGTGACTGGTGCATAGGTGAAGAGTACCAAAGTCTGGGCAATCGCTTATGATGAGGGCGCTTCAGAGGGGCTCCCTGATATTATCTATGATGATGTCGATTGCATCCTTTTCTCTCATCTGACTTCCTGTGCGAACTGTAAGCTTTCTCCAGCATGATACCAAGTCTGTGAAGTCTTCTTCGGCCTCTTGTTTTATTATCATTATGTTGCTAAGACTAATGGTTGCCTGTATTAGATGCGTGTACTGATCCAAGAACTGTTCGGCTAACTCTTTGAACGTATCGAATTTATGCAGTGGGAGTCCAGCAAACCAGTCCAGAGCTTCCCCCTCGAGCGACTTCTAAAAGTAGTGTATCAGGAGTCCGTGATTGTCGCGAACAGGCAAACAGTCATTGCAGAACAAAGGTAGATGGTGGTTTGGATTCCCAGTATCATTGTACTTGCTGAACTTCGGGGGTTTGAATCTTACAGGTAGGCTAAATTCGAGGTCTTGACAGAAACTATCGAAGCCAAATGACAAGCCAGGTCCACTCTTCTTAGCCATGTATTCATCAATCATCCTAGGGAGATCTTCTGCCCTTACAGTGGTGTTTTGGTTAGCTGTCTGGGGATGAACCCTGTCCTGGTGTCCGCTACTGAGGAGCGTATGGAGCGTGCACCTTGGTGGTGACACGTATGGTGATATTGTGCTCAGAGTAGGCAATGGCCTCTCCTATCCTTTTCATTCTCGTTCTTCCGCGTCTTGGTGCTTTTTAATGGTTTCATATGCTGCGGCTAGGCCGTGGAGTAGTTTGTCAGCTTTGTCTCCTCCCCTTTGTAGTTTCTGGACACTGAGGTCTATAAGTTGTCAAGCCATAAAGTTTTGTCCTGTCCTGCTTTTGTTGTTGTTACTCGTGGTAGGTGGGATGAAGGGGTCTTCCTTGTTTCCAGCCATGTTGACTTTCGGGTGATGTCCTGCCAGCCATTGGGCAGCTGCTCGTCGTGCATAGGGTTGTTGTGGTACCCCCATAATGGCAAGTCACTGAGTTTGATCCTTCTTATTCTCAACATTTCGAGCCTCTGGTGAATGCTCATGTACTCTTGGCAGTACGAGTAGGCGTGAAAAGTAATAAAACGAAAGCTATCTAAAAGAAAGGAAACTATTTGAAAGAAAGAAAAACTTAACTATACACGGGCAACATTGGCAACAAGAAGTCCCATCGCGATCGCCAGTCTGTTGGTATGCGCCTTTTCTGGGTTCCTTTCGGTCCTTGGAAAGAGTGGCCCAATTCGGTCTAAGTAAACTTTGGCAATAGCGGTAAAGAGATAACATGAAAATATTAAATAAAAAGATAAACCCTATAATGAGGATACCTGGTTTGTTGCGATCACTAACTGTAGACATTTATCGACGCTGTAACACGTCACTGATCACGCCTTCCGGGGTGGAGATACAGGTTGTTCTCTTTACTGAATCATCGGCCAGCCGATGTCAGCAGCACTGGGTAACCTTGAAGTTTAGTTAAGCTAGTTTTCCTACTTCCGCTCTAATTACTCTACTTTTCCTAATTCTACTGTAACTCTTTGAGTTTCCTAGTGTTATTGGGATTCTATTTAATTTAATTCTATTAAGAAGTCTAATTGATTTAGGTGTCTTAATTCTATTAAGATTCTAATTAATTAAGTCACCTAATCTGACTAAGAATCTAATTAATTTAGTTTCCTAGTCTAACTAAAAGTCTAATTAAAATCCTATTTATAATGGAAGTCTAGTTAATATCCTAGTTCTTCTTGGAATGTATATATATATATATTCTATTAGAAATCTAATTAAAGTAAGTATACTAATAGCATTGAAATTCTAAAAAAATGGGTTTTAGGCCCACTATGCTAAGCAGGATCAGCCCCATTCCCGGGTACCCTCCGTAAGCTCCCTTGAGCAAATCGGATGGCTAAGGATTATTTTTAAAATAATGTAGATTGAAAAACTGATTTTGAATTTATGAATTGTGGATTTACAGATCAAAAATTGAGAAATTTTAAGAATTAAATTAAAATTAGAACTAAAATTTTAAAAGCATCTAAGAACTAGAATCTAAGATCTAAAATTTAAAACTAGAAATTTAGAACTAAGATCGAAATTCAAGGACTAAATTAGGGACGAAAATTAAGGAGTGGTTCTAGAAACTAAGAACTAGAACTAGAAAATTAGAAATGTAGAGTAAAGTCTAAACTCTAGAACAAGAAGAGAAAGAGAAGGACTGCTGGTTCTAGAACCTAAGAACTAGAACTAGAGAAAAAGGCAAAAGTTAAGAGAATTTAAGATCTAGAATTAAAATATTAGAAACCTAAGGTCTAGAAGCTATGATCTAGAGCTAAGAACTAAGAACTTGAACTAAGGAAGTTAAGAACTAGAAAGAAAATATACCTGAGGCCAAGGCCGCAGAGAGAGATCCCGAAATCCTAAGTTTGGAAGCAGAGTACTCGAAACTTGAGAATTGATGTGTTGTGATGTGTGTTTGGGACAAGGTAGTGGGTCCTATATATAGGTAATTGGCCAATTGCGTTCCCTACGGGGTGCGCTCAATTGGTCGGTGAATTTCAATTATGCGCCCTGTCTAGTGTGCTTAATTGAATTGTGCGTCTTGCAGTATGTACTTAATCATTTTAAGTTGGTGACTGACTCAGTGAGTGACCGACTGACTGACTCAACCGAATATCCCAGTCCTAGTCTAACTAGGCTAATTACGTGCCCTGTTTAGTTTGCTCAATCAATTAAGCACTTGAATACATGCGCTTAATAGGAGATTTCAGGCAGTCTAAGGAATTAGAGACCAGGTTCGCTTGGGAACCAATTACGCGCTGGTGGAGGAGTGCGTAATCCGATTGTGCGCACTATATAGAGCGTGCAATCGCATCTCAGGTGGTTTTTAGAAGGTTGGGGACTAGTCCAAATTGGACTAATTGCGCGCTAGTGATGGAGTAGGCAATATGATCGCGTGTGCTTGCCTGGGTGCATAATCAAGTCCTAAGGCAGTCCACAGGTGACCAATTACACGCCAGAAGTCGGGCGTGTAATTGAATTGCACACTCTAGATAGGGCGTGTAATTAGCGATCTAGCTGGGTTTAGGTCGGGTCCGAGCCGTAGAGCTATTGTTTCAGCCTGGGTCTCAATCATGTACTATTATTTCAATGCATGATCCCCAAATTAGAGTTTTAAAGTCTCCGGAGAAGGTTAATCATTTTTCGTGGATCGTGGGCAAGGTCAAATGTTGACTGAACATATTTGTATACTCCAAGTGGGCAAAATTGGGGGTGTCTACAATATGGTGGATGTATTGGTCCATATATATTCCTATGAATTCTTTATAAAAATGATAGAGATTTAATAATTACTTTAGAAAATGATGGTTCTACAATTAGTTTACATTGAGTACAAGCAACACATAAATAATCACTTGGTTAAAAAATCTTTTGGTTCTTTCAAGGATGTCCATGTGAATTCTTAATTATTCGACGCATCCTATTTGATCTCGGATGTCCAAGATGAGCCTAACAAAGCATAAAGACCTTTGGATCAGAACACTTCAGGTGCATCAAAATGTATGATTTAATTGTTCCCATGGTCATAAAATATAGCCCAAAAGAGAAAGCAAACATTTTTTCTAATATAAGCTTCTAGCATAAATTTATTGAAGTAATATAAAGATATTTTTTACTATCTTCATTTGTGGTTTAAACATGATGACCATTACGATAAATATATTTAAAACTAAGTAAATTTCTTCAAGAGTTGAAAGAATAAAAAGCATCATAAAAAAATTATAAGAATACAAAACATCGTGAATATCTTTAAAACTAATATACAAAACATTATCAATATAAATTTTGTCCCTCTTGGTAATATGATAGTCGCTCCTCTATATCCTTCAATTAATTTCGATGAGCCTGATATGGTTTTGACATTAGCTTTATTTAATGTCAAAATATTGAAAAAAAAATATATTTTTTAAGAATTGTGTGGGTTGTAAAACTTTTTACTAGACAAATATCTTCACAATCATTTTGAAATTATTTAATCAATTATCACCATGCCACCTTGCATATGAAAGAATTTAAATATTAAATTCAATTACTTTAAAATAAAATAAATACAAAACAGAATACTTGTAAACATAATAGAATCCAAAAAGATATATTAGTTATTGTAAATATATTTATCATAAACTAAAAGGTAAGTTTTCTAGTCATAGTCTATAAAAAAATCAGAAACATCAAGATAAGTTATATCCACTCCATTTTGATTATCAAGGTAAACTGCATGATCAATTAGATCATAGTGATAAACAAAATTCATTTCAATTCTCTTTTTTTTTTCTTTTTTTTCTATAGAGGCTTGGTATAATTCTACTAAATGTTTAGGCATATGACAGGTTTATTCTGTAAACCTTTGTATTCATCCTATTTTCTCTCATTGTGATTTTACTTCTAGTGATATGATGTATTTTTATTTGAAGAATTATGAGTACGTACCCCTTGAAATTGATTATTCTTTCTACTATGTCGTTGACTTTAATTTCCTTTAAAACTATGAAATGAGGTTTCATTCGCTTGAGAGAATGGTGTAGAATTGGTTGGACATGATTGATTATATTTCATTAAAAGCTCATTATTTTGTTCAGCCACTAGAAGATAAAATACTAATTTAGAATATTTATAAACTTATGATCTTGATATTGCTGCCGCAGAAGCACATTCGAGGTATGAAAAGTGGTAAAAAAATTTCTAACATATCCTCTTGAGTGACTTTTTCTTCACATAATTTTAACTGTGAGCTGATTTTAAAGAGTGTAGAGTTGTACTCACTAACAGTTTTAAAATCTTGCAACCTCAGGTTCATCCAATCATAACGAGCTTTTAGGAGATTACGGTCTTCTAGTTCTCGTATCTCTCCCTTAAAATATTCCACAAAGTGAAGGAATCTTTTATAGTAAGGTACTCAGTTTTTAATTCTTTATGAATAAAAAAATGACTTTAGTGCGATCTTGCTGGGATGCCTGATTTTTCTCCTTAATAGCGTTTCCAAGGTTCATAGTCTCAAGATAAATCTCAGCATCAATGATCCGAGATAAATAATTGTGACTAGAAACATCAACAGTGACAAACTCAATTTTTGTAATATTTGACATTTTCTATGACAAAACTATACAGAGAATTAGATGAGTCATTTAAAATATAGCAAACTAAAATTATCAAATATTTTTACGACTAATATGATAATTGTTTAATCCATATTATCACATAAAATATATTCACATATTATAATATGATTCTCACTGCTTTAACTAAATATTAAAAGAGAATAATAATCAATAAATTTGATTACTAAATGATAAAGAAACATATCGCTAATGAAGAATATTACACTATTAGCTTTCGAGGTCAAAGGTAAAAGGCCCAACAATTGATTGGAGAATTGTGCTGATAATGTATTGTAAAATCAAAGGAAAATGAAGACAAAATAAAGAGACTATAGTATATGAAACTAGTTCTTCAGGAACTCTATATCATTCACTTTACTTAAGTTATCCTCATATTTTCACAAGACGCTCTTATATGGAATTACAATGTGAGATTATGAAAGGTTGGGAAAATATGAAGGGTTAGGAGGATACATGCACTTTACCATAATTTCAAAAGAGTTATATAGTAATGGATAAGAATTCTAAGGGACTGCATAAATGTGGCTAAGAATTTCAGCGATGGAAATTAAATGGTCATCCATCATAATAAATATATTTATAACATAAGCAACCCATTTAATGAAGGTAGTTGTATGTATTTTTGAAAATATTTATTTTATTAAAAGAAATATTAGTTTGGCTATTGTATATATCTCACACTTAGAAACGGTATTTAAAAAATCTTGCACCATTAAAATATAAGGCATTTTAGATCTGAACCGTCAAAGACATAGCAATCTTAGGGTGTTTTATATAAATTAATTATGAACGATATTTAGATCATTGATGAAGGCCAGGTGCTTTTTCTATTAATAAAGTCATTATTTTTGTAGACACCAAAATTTGGCCCAAGGCCTTATTAACTTACACTTCGAAAAGGACGTACCCTCCGAGCTTTCGAGAGCACTTCCCGAACCTTTAGAACTTAACTCAAACCTTTAGAAGTCTATCCCCAACCCTTAGAAATCAACCCTAACCTATAGAACCCCTCTCGAACCTGTTTTAAACCCTCTTGGACAGTGATTGAAAAGAGGAGTACCAAAGTTTATACAGACCTCCGTTGGAGCTTAGACCTATCTTATCAGAAGAGGATGTTCCCAGCTTTCCAATGAGCTAAGAATCGCCTCAGTCGAGTTGTATACCGAAAGTTATGACGGTTTGAAAATCGGGCAGAAAGGCAGAAAATTAGCCTAGCGTGTGTATTACACACACTAGGCCAATTTTTTATAGGTTTTGGCCTAGCATGTCTAATAGCCTGCTAGGAAAAATTGGATTTCGTGGGCCCCATGTCGGATTCTGAACCTCTGGGATTCTCAGAGAATACTGTTCCCAAACCTAGCGTGTCTAATACACACGTTAGGCTTAGGAACAATGATTTTTGGGGATTTGGTCAAATTTTATATTTAGGGTTTGACTTGTTGACCATCCCATCTATTTGGGTTAGTTTCGTTAGGACTATTGCAACCCCACTAGCCCTCTTTTTAACCCTTTTACCACTTAGAGCCCCACCCTATCATCTACCATTGAAACCCAATTCCTACCTATCTAAGCCCAAGAAAACCTAGAAAACCTTAGACCTCTATTACCTAATTGCTAACCCAATTAGCCCTTTAACACTTCACTAATCCTCTCATTTTCTATAAATAGAGACCCCCCCACCCATTGCTTAAGGACTTGAAAATTTTTCCAAAGAGAGAAAATCCCTTAGATATTTTCTCATCCCTTTTTAGCATTTCTATCCATAAAATTCCAGAACCTCGGTTCATCTTCCACCCTCCATTATCCATCATAAATCCATTATATTTGATGAGAACAAAGCCCAGCCTCCCTCTCCTACCTCCTAGCTCCCTAGCTTTAGAGATCAAAACCCATTTCTCTCACCATTTGCAATTGAAAGCTCATCGAAACGCAGTTGCACGAAGGTTCATGGCTGTGCTACAAGGGCCCAAGAGCTTCGGTTCTCCCCTCTATTCCTCTACCTTATTTGCTTTTCCTCTATCCTAGAATTGAGCCATTAACTATCCAAATTCTGACAAACGGGAAGGGCTCAATAGGATCAGCGTGCCTTCAGGCAAGAGGAAGTGCTGCCCATTTTTCTTTATATATATATATATATATATATATATATATATATATATATATATATATATATATATATCTATTATATACACATCTAAACAACCATAGTAGAGACCGCTTACGAGCGGGTTGATTGGCTGCCTAATACCTTCCCGATCGATAACCGAATCCCCTGCCCAAGAGCCTTTGGCGTAGACCGAATTAGAGTCATATTTTTTGCACTTCGGTGCTTATAATATTTATTTGGGTTTCCCGAGACACCAAGAGCTCTTGGTGGCGATTCTAGTTTCCATATGAGCGCATCGTCGCAATGGATTTGATAAAAATCTATGGTTGCACAAATGGCGACTCTGTTGGGGAGAGCTTGTAGAGCTTCTCCTTTAAGTTTTAACCCTTTGTTTGCATGTGTTTTTTATTTTTCTGTTAGCTAACTTTCCTCTCCTTTTGCATACTTACCCCTACGATTCTGTTTGTTTTATACTTACCGTTACTTTTCTGTCATTTTTACTCACCCCTATGATTTAGTCATTTATTGCTTTAACCGTTTAGCTGGCCGGGCTTCCTTGAGCATTTACATTTTTATCCTTTACACGCCTTAGCCGATTGGCGGGCTTACTTGTGCATTTTACCGCCTTAGCCGTTTGGCAGGCCTACTTGAGCATTTAATTTTCTTGCCAATCATATCCCACCAGTGGACGCCGACCCATAGGGGGGCATGGGTTTCTCACCGCCCGTTTTTGAACTTAAGAAAACTCTCATAAAAAATAATTTTGAGCTTAAAATTGAACCAACAAGGGACTTAATTCATTTTTTGCATGGGTAGAGTTTAAAAGGGGGGAGAAATAGGCGGCGATGTAAACGTCCCGATTCTTAGTAGGGCAGTAGCCCGTAGTGGTGATGATCCCGAAAAGTACCACCCCATCCAGTATCTGAGAAGGCACTTACGTCGGAGGTATATCGGGTGGATAATTGAGCTTAAGAAAAAGCCTTAAAACCCTTGGGGAGCGTGTTAGAATACCTCGAAACAGCCTTGTATCCCTAGGTACGGTAAGGAGGGACTCAAAATAATAAGAAAAGACAGTCCCTGGAAGCACTACTTCAAGAAAACCCAAAAAAATAGACCAACTTGGGTCTACTGTTGCTGTATAAAATATATACATATACATTGTTTTTGCCTAGCGTGTGTAATAGACACGCTAAGCTAAAAACCCCCAGAATTTGTCCAGCGTGTATAATATACACGCTCAGCCAAAATTTCAGAAATTTAGCCTAGCGTGTATAATACACACACTAAGCCAAATCTCCAGGATTTTAGCCTAGCATATATAATACATACACTAGACTAGTTTGGTTCAGGCAACCCAAATCTGAGGCCTTTTTCACCATTCTCAAGCCCCCCGCTTAGCGATTTTCATACTCCTGATTATTCTCCGACCTTTCAACACCCAAAATACCCTTGTCGTTAAAAAAAAGTCACCTCTTATTGACTTTTCTAAGGGATCGGGTCATTGTATGGATTTCCGTGCCTTTACATAGATCAAAGGATTCCTTTTTATTCTTCCGAAGTGCATTGGAGTCCTATTGTGGGAGGCATCAAAGGTGTGAACGCCGCCCGATTCACGCAGCCCGAAAAGGGAGTTCCCCAGGGCCCCAGATAAAGCACCACATCAATCAAGGGAGAGAATTTTCGTTTTGTCATTCAATAAAATAATACAAAAAAAATCAAGAAAAAAAATAAAAACCAGGGAAGGAAGCTTGCGCTGCCCGTACAATGGCATCGCCTTATCCTCCATCATCCCGTAGGGGAAGGAGAAAAAAGTTTTTGGGCCTCATCCGAGGAATCCATACCCGACCCACCGCCAAGCCATATCATGGGCGGTTGATCTAACCTACGTCGATCCCGATTCATCCCCACCACATTCCCCAACTCATTTTTACATGGTGGAAATTCCCATTTCGGACTCCCCCACTCAAACCAGATGCAAAGTATTCGGACCTTTCAGTGCATCCATCTGCTTGTCCACCTCAAACCAAAATCCCCCCCCCCCTTTTCCCCCATATCAACTCAAAATTCATCACATTTTCTACCCCATTCTTCCTCCACCACCCAAGATCTATCCCATTTCCCTTGCACCTCCAACATACCCAATTTTCCCCCATCCACCCAAAATCCATCCCATTTTCCATCCACCTCCATCCACCATTTTCCATCCACCTCCACCCAAAGCACACCCAATTTTTCCACATACACCCAAGCCATGCCAATTTTCCCATATCCACTCCACATTTTTCCCCCAACCCAAATCCACCATATATCCTCCCATCTACCCAAGTCATGCCTAATTTTACCCACGTCATGCCTAATTTTCCTCACCCTTTTACCCATGTCATGCCCACATCTCCCTATACATTGGAAGGGTCATCCCTATGTACCCCCATAACCAATCCAATGGCCATGATGGAAGACATAGTCAAAACTTACACAGCCTAGAAGGCTTCCCAAAACCTTCCTCATCCATCCCATATATCCAGCCCTCAACATACTCTCCAAAACCTCCATGTCGCATTCCCCTAAAATGCCAACCCCAATCGACCTCCCATAATTCACACCACACAAGGTCCCTCCCATCAACCATGGGGTCATTTAAGTGGGCCTCAAGGCCCAATACCCTATATCCAAGTCCATCAAAGTCCAATACCCCAGGCCCAAGTCCATCAAGGCCCAATACCCTAAGCCCAATCCCATCAAGGTCCAATACCCCAAGCCCAAGACCATCAAGGACTAATACCCCAGACCTAAGCCCATCAAGGCTCAATAGTAAAAGCCAAAGCCCATCAAGGCCCAATAGCACAGGTCCAAGCCCACCAAGGCCCAAACTCGAAGCCCCATTTGCAAACCCTCCATCATTCCCCCAATATCGCACATTTACCTATACCCAACATGCCTCCATCCCCCTCAAATAATACACCCATCTCATCCAATCTCTCAACCCGACATGAGCCCTATTTTTCCACGTCTCACACCCAACCCAATATGGGGGTCTATCCCATACAATCAACCATCCCCAATTCACCCATCCTCTTACCTCCCAACCCAGCTGTCAAAATCCTCATCAAGCATAATGGCCTCATCAGGCCCCCACTCAAAACCCTCCATTAACCCACCAATTTAACCCCCAAAATACTCAACAAAACCTCCCCCACTTACAAGGGCCTCATCAGGCACCTGCCCAAAACTTTCAAAATCCAATAAACCCCACTCCTCCCCCAATTATTATTGATACCAGTAATCTGTATGAGGAGGATGAAGCTCAGAATAGTGGGACATACGTGGGGGCATTTGCCAATTTCATCCCCCCACATCCTGTGCAGACCAACCCACAGGCAGTCCAAAGTGAATGGAGGCAGCCTGTTGAGGGGCCAGTCCCACCATCCAGGGAGTCAGAGTTGTTAAAAGAATAAATGGACAAAATCTAAAAATAGCTAATGAAGATGGTGGAGCTGAAATCCATGCCACGGACTTTCCGACTTATGCCTATTTGCGGACGTACCCATGCCCCAAAAATTCAAGATGCAAACGTTCGATAAATACAATGGCACAAGTAACCCCATCGCACACCTCAAGTCCTACTGTGGGGATATGTGCCAATATGGCAGAAATGAATGACTCCTCATCAAAGTGTTTCAAAAGAGCCTCAAGGGCCTGACTTTAAGATGATTCACTTCCCTTGAACCATCTATGATTAAAACCTGAAAAGATCTGACCCACCTATTCTCGGAGCAGTATATCTACAACATAGACATCGAGCCTCAAAAATCAGATCTGGCTCGGCTAAAGTAGAAGCCCAGCGATGCATTCAACAATTACCTAGGGCAATGGAGAGCACTGGCAGCTTAAGTGAGAAACGAAATATTCAATGATGGGCAAATCAAGATGATCTCAAAAAACACTCTGCCAGTCATCTCGAATTTCTTGGTATACCAATAGCAGTCTAATTTTGCTGACTTGGTAAGGAACACAAATCATTGCGAGGATGCGATAAGAGAAGGGTGATTAGGTAAAATTGTGACCAGTGGGATCCGAAAGTTTACTTAGCAAAGGAACGAGAGAAGAACCGGGGCGGATATACAGACAGTCATAAATGCACAACCCAACACCAGCATAACCCCATTCCAGTTTAAGGCAGCATTCTAGCCCCAACACAAAGTGAATCGATGCAAAGAACAGACAATAGACAAGAGGCATAGATGACCCTGAAATAAAGAAGGGCACGTTTCAACTGAGTCTTTACACCGTTGGGGCAATCCTTGAACATCCTTCTACCTTTGTTAGTTGAAAAAGGTAAGGTCTTGTTACACCTTTCCAACCACGCCCACCACCAAATTCAATCCCCAGAAATTATGACCCCAATACTCACTACAATTTCCATCAAGGATCGGGCCACCCGACTGATTGATGCTTTCCCTTAAAGCACGCGATACAGGATTTGATAGAAGCAGACAAAATAATTCCTCCAACACTTCCCCATGTTAACCAGCATGCCAACATGCATTAGGTTCCCTTACCACCACATCCACCAAGAGGAATTGGCCCAAGACCCACTGTCAACATGGTAGAGGAAGATGGTGAAGAGTTTGACCATTCTGAGTATATCAGTGTTAGAGAGAATTTCATAACACCACAGTAGGGGGATGAGAGAAACGAAAGCATAGGAGTAATCAAACCATTAAAATTGGTTGACTACTTTCCCAATTCATCACCCCAAGAAGAGACCTTAGATTTAAGGATGTACTTTCTGGCTCCAGCTCCTGTCAGTTATGCCCAACCCGACTTATCTCCATATCAAACACCCACCCCTTCCAATTACTTAGTGCATGGTGTTTCTTCGTTTCTCCCTCTGGCACTGATTAACTACCATTGGCCTCACCCTACCGCACTATCACCGATGCAGTCATCCCCAATTCATATAGATCCCATTTGGTTCACTGTCACCACTCCTCCAACCAATCCACGGAAAAGTTTTTAAAGTGTACCCTTGCAAGTGCACAAGATCGATTGTAGCAAGGTAAGAATACAAGTATTGTACCTATAGGGAAGCACATAATTAAATTAATTTTAAAGAGAGCAAAAATATCCAAGGACTACCAACAGTGAGAAAGTTGATTTGCTAAGTTACCACCACACGATGCTAAAACAATAAACTTGAATAGATCTATGCAAAAATAAATTATGATAAAAAATAACAATGATGAGATGATCAAGGAGTTCGCTAACCCTAAACTTGTAATTTTTCTACAACCAATCACACAATCTCATATCAAACCAATATACCATCATTTAACTACAAGAAAAATGAATCGTAAAGAGTGTGATTATTGATCCGGCATACCCTATCCAAACACTATGACTCATCCAACTACGGCATGAATCATACGAAAGCCATAGCGTATCTCACATTCGAAATCACCGCATTAAGAACCAATCATATGACGTCCTAGATCAGTCTAAAAGATCAGATCTAGGTAGAATTACCCTTTTATGGTCGTCGATAACCAAGATCAACGACTATAAATGAGCATTCGATGATCATATATTAAGCACACACTACTAGCCGAATGATTCAATGATTATAGTAAGAAATTGTAGAAATGACTGTAAATCAATTACTCATCTAGGGGTCATTTCCTCCTTGAACAAAGGGTTTAGCCGCTCATCCTTCATCTACACGCCCTATGCAAACCAAAAACCATCATTAAAATATGCTATTTTATTTATCAAAAGATCTATCCTTACAATGCTTTTGTCCTAGTTGCAAACTATACTTCAAAAATGCAAAGAAAAACTTGGAAAACCTAAGAAAAATTCTGCCAAAAATGCCCCCTAAACCCTAAGCATAGCATTGCTTTTATAGGGTGAGGATAGGAAAACTTCCATAATTGGCTCAATCGATTGAGATTCAAATTTTAATCAATTGATTTCAAATCTACCTTTTGGCGGAATCATTTAAATTTGAATTCAATCGATTGAGTTCCATATATCAATCGATTGAAAGAATTCAAATTCAAAATAAAGGGGGAAAAAGTTGTCACCCTTGTCAATCGATTGATTCCCTGGGTTCAATTGATTGACTATGACAGGCAACATCTTCATTCTTCTGGTGAAGGCTGGGCCAATCAGTCATTTTCACGGATTTTGGTGTTTCTGCTGGCTTCTTGGTCCAATGCTCTCGTGTATCCCTTAATTATCATTTTTTGTGCTCTTTTGAGATTCAACGGTAAAAAACACCTGAAACCACTAAAACTGTACAACAACCGTTAGTTAGCCTTCATTGGATAGCCAAATGTTGGTATTAGGGTACAAAATATAGTCATATTTCAACACCGATCACACCCCCAAACCTACATTTTGCTAGTCCTCGAGCAAAGAGAATGAAAATATAAACGGAAAATAAACTAACTAAAACAAAAATAGATGCTACTTTCGTAGGGAACACGATTACATTTAACATATGTAATAAGCCTTTAAACCCCTAGGTGATCCCTAGTGGAGGAGTTCTGTCTCCTGAAGGTTTTTAGTGAAGATACTTACAAACTTCAGAAACCTATAAATTCTTGAATTTATTGTCAAGTCCTTTGCTTGTTAAATGTTCATGAAATTTTTATAAGAAACTCCCGGCCATGCTAATTTTATTAATGCTCATTCAGATTAATTCAATACATTATTTTTCCGATGACTCATGATTCATGCCCAGAGTGTCGTGCACTTATCATTGCTAAAGATCCTTCCATCAGGGAGTAAGTCCAACCTAGGAATCTTTGGATCCCGTGTCTTGACTCAATCCTCACAGTAGGTATGCACTCAAAATGAAATCGCTCTGATGACTGGTTTGTTTTTCACACACCTGTGAGAAAGAATTACTCAGAAGGTCTCACATGACATACAAAGCACGGTTCATCAATGAAAAAGAAATCTTATAAAGAAAGATATTTATGTATCTAGCATGTCATACCAGGCACCATAAGCATTGCACTATCATTCTCCACAAGGCATTTATCACTCAAGATTAGATCAAGAAGGTCTTTTCCAAGGTTGAAACGGGGCTCGGGTAAAGGTTTATGAAAGAAAGGGAAATCGGAAATCAAATTTCTCCGAGAACCGGTAACAGAAACACAATTTGATTTTCTCATTTTTCATTTTCTTTTGCCAATTTTTCAGAATTTTTTTTTTACTTTTTCTCAACTTTCTTTTCTTTCTACTCCTTTTTTCTTTTCATTTTGAAATCACCTCATGTTTTTCATTTTTTTTTTCTACCTTTTGCTTTTCCTCTTGCAAGCATCACAACCACCCCTCCCTATTCCCACACTTTCTGTCATCTCTAATTTCCAGTTTCTCAGAGATATAAGGGGTAGGATTTTTGCATTTTTAAACTCACACAGAGTATGATTAATATAGCTTAACAGAATATTTAAGGTAAACTTTTCCAACAAGGCTCAAAGGGGTGCTAAAAGGTAATTGAGTATGAGGTGGGGCATTTTGAGCACAAGCAAGCCAAGGGAGGCCTTCGATCATTTCTTTTCAAGGTGATAGTGATGCTTGTTTGTTTTGAGTTCAAGTACAATGAGTTTTAGTACACTGATTTAAGACAATGCCAAATTAACAAACTGAGATGAATGTATGAGATTATAGTAATTAAATATTAACTAAAAAATATTCTGAATTTAACCAACACTCATCAAGAACGAGGAAAGGTTCTAAAGTTATCCGAGTTTTAGTCTCCACTGGAATCCTAGGATTCAAGGTTTTAGACCAGACTCCCAGATTTTTGGAATTAAAGCATGGTAATGGTGCCAGAGTTTCTGGACATGGATTGTGAAATCATCATTAAACTTGCATTACGTTAATAATCATGAGCATTTATAATCTTATCATGGCACGATGACATTTTATAAAAACTTTCGGGCATCAACAATTAAAGATCATAAAAACACATTTCAGAATATATGTTCAATGGTTATCAGTTAATCAATTGACTCCCTGGGTTCAATCGATTGACTAATGCTTGCTTCCAGTTGGTTATTGGGTCTGAAATTTCCAATCAATCGATTGATTTTTGTAAATCAATCGATTGACTGCCCTTAACTTGTTGAATTGCTTCTCGACTAATGGTTATCAGTCAATCGATTGACTACTTGAGTTCAATTGATTGACTAATACACTTTTCATGATTCGGGAACAAACCTCAAATTATTTTATTTTATTTATTATTTATTATTTTATTATTTATTATTATTATGTTTTATTAGAAACCTAATTTAAATCCTGAGAATTGAACTTCTCACCCCTAAACTTGTTGTGTCCAATGTCCTCATTGGTCTAATTTGAAGGTATAAGCAACCCCTAAACCTGTGAAATGCAATTGACAACCAAAAAGTAGACCAGGTGAAAAGTAATGTGATTTTAAAAAATTAAGCATCCAAATAATTGATCAAACACACTTAACTAAACTAAAATTCCATTAATTATGTGTACTCTACTACACTTATTGAAACCAAAAGAAACTATCCTAATGCAACAATTTAAAGAATCTAATCTAAAACACTAGAAAGTGGAAATAAAAACTAAAATGACTTTTAATCTAACCTAAAACTAAATTGTAGCCCTTAGTCGTCATCGAAAGCCCTCCCTGGCTTCGGCTTTGGAAACATCATCCTCCACATCTCGTCGGTGATGCCGACTTCGCCAGGTGGTGGGATTGTGGCACGATGTGGGGATGGTGGCGGAGGGACGAGTGGCGGCTGGGGAAATAGTTTTGCCCCTAAAAAGTTTTGATTTATATTCATAGCCAGGTCATTTACGACTTCAGTGGAGTGAGTGAATGGTACGATTTCATGGGAGTGGAGGTGGCCTCAGTCAATCGATGGACATCAAGGCCAGGGGTGATTTTGGTGAAGGCGGCGGTGGCGAAGCCGATTCTAAATCAATGATCTCATGATTTGATAAATCGAGAGGCTGGCGGGGTGCGATGCGTCGTGCACGCTTTCTTGTCGGCTCTGCCAATCGCCAAACAACAAATCGAGTGCGGTACTTGATTGAATCCATTGCTCAAGACTACAAAGGAAAATTGATCTTTGACTAGGGGAAGTGATTTAGAAGAACTAACTTAAAGGTTGATTAAATAAAGAAAAACTACCCTAAAACACAACAATCTAAAAATGGAATAAAATTTGGATAATACACAATTGAGTCTTTTGGGATTTGTATCGGTCAATCATTTGATTTTTGAATATCAATCGATTGACCAAGTATATCCGAAAGGTTGACTGGGTTCTGTATAAAAATTACTTCATATAAGCAGAATCTCTAAATATGTTAGCGTTTTAAGTTTAGAAACTTATGTCATTTTTGGAATTCCAATCATAATCAATCGATTGAACACTTCAATTTAATCGATTGATTATATCTAGAGTGCATTGCCATTTTCAGATCAATATCGCAAGGATTTCCATGGCTTTAATGTGAATTTAGGTCAAAGTTGATCGATTGAAAATGACTATTCGATCGATCAATTGAAATTTTGTTCATTATGAGATTACAACAGACCTAATATCTTAATTGATTGGAAACTAATTTTCAATCGATTGACTTATGAATTTGAGTAACAGCTCAATTTGACTCAGAGAGATAACACACCATACATGTAAAACATTTCATTTAACCGATATGCTTTGATCTGATAAACCTTCCTGAGATTACAACATCCTGATTGACTAAAGAAAGAAACTACATCCTATCATACCCTATGATTAATCAAGCACACAAACACGAAAACAACACAAACATTCTAAACTAGCACATCTAAACCAAATAACAGACCAAAAGTAAAACAATCAAACTATGTGTCATCATCATCATCTTCAATATCTCCTTCCCCATCCATCGCCGCTCACGCTCCTACGATGAAGTCATCGGCTTGCGCCGAGAATGATTCTCAGGCAATCCGCATAAGAAGGGAACTCTGACATCTTGACTGTCGATCGATATCTCCAACCATCATACTCAACCCGTCCATCAGTGCCTCGAGGCGAGCGACTTCTGCCTCGGCATTGAAATCAGGGACCTCCTCAGGACGGTGTTCGTAAGCCGCCACGTTGGAATTATGCATGGTTTGGTTGGGGAGGAGGAGGCATCTTGTCAACATCGAGGGGCTACTGCGCATCTGGCGCATTCTGTATGATTGCTTTAATACTCTTGTTCCACACATTTGGGCCATAGTGGTAAAACTGCATGTCGCCCATCACCTAGTCATCAAAAATCAGACACCCGATCTGGTCCAGTAGGTGCATGATGTAGTGAGGGAAGTGGAGAGGAATAGCTTGTGTGCCGAGGTGGTGACAATTATGTCGTTGTGATACCACCATATTTCATCAGGCATTAAACTAGGCGCGTCAAACCAGGTGTTTGTGTGGGCTGCGTAGAGCGTTGCCACACAATTCTTTGTCCTCTCACTCTTTGTTCCATGCGGAAGCAAATTAATTGACATGACAATATCCCAAAACAAGATGTCCCTTGGTAATGCCGCTTGCTTCGTCGACATTCCCGATTTGTGCCTACTGCCACACATGTTGTTGATCATGATCTCCTGACTAAGATCTACGGCCTGATCGATCTGATGATTCAGTGGTCTAACAACGTAGAAATTAAATGCGTGAGTGAGATTAGCAGGGTGCAAATTGTAAGACCAATTATCGATCTATATGTGGATGAAAGCAAGCCCCATTGGGGATTGTGATGCCGACACCCACTCCATGTTTTGATAGAAAATCTGAATGAGACGAAAGGAAGCATCAATTGGAGGTGGTGCAAGCAGCATTTCAAGATGCAAAGCCTCGATGAATTCGATGGAACACGCAACCTCGGGAATACGACGGAATTTAGTAAGAATGAAGAAGTTCTAAGTTTGACACAGCCGATCCACGTAATCCTCGTTAGGGATTCGCATTGGATTGTTATCGGGACAGGGTGGTCGGTAAATTGGAGGCTCGGGTGCTACCATTTCGATAGTACAAGAGAATTTAGGAGG
This sequence comes from Chloranthus sessilifolius, assembly GCA_021018995.1. Classification (NCBI taxonomy): domain Eukaryota; kingdom Viridiplantae; phylum Streptophyta; class Magnoliopsida; order Chloranthales; family Chloranthaceae; genus Chloranthus; species Chloranthus sessilifolius. The sequence continues at coordinate 83,476,982 of CM037590.1, read as the reverse complement.
AATGAAATGGCCCGATCGACTGAATGTGCAGAGTTTTGGGGAAGAAGGGTCCACAGGTTGTCTCTTAAATCCACATTCTTTTGCATGCGGTTGGAGCAACCGTAATGTCAATCGATTGAGAATGAAATCTTAATCGATCGACATTAACCCAAAAAAATGTTTTACTTGATTCAAAACTTCAATGCACAACGGTCGTTTGATGGCATTTCTTGAAAAGGCGCGATGTTAATTTCTTGGGAAGCGGTGGGAGTTAGTAGCTTTGTCAGGTTAATCGATTGAGAAGAAAATCTCAATCGATTGACATTAACACAATGTTATGACTTGCCTGCTAGATGAAAAGACTCGACGTTTGACGCATGGATTTCAAAACTGACAGACATTTTTATATCAATTGATTGACCATGGATTGTCAATCGATTGACGTGAATGTAGCGCTGAATGCTCTGACAGTAGAAAAGATGTAGAATGACCGCATAATGATGGATTGAGCAAAAATATCAATCGATTGAGAAAGACTTACCAATTCTACAACAAAAAAGTAAGAGATGAACTACACTATGAACTACACACTGGGTTGCCTCCCAGGAAGCACTGAGTTTAAGTGTCGACATCTTGACCATTCAATTTTCATCTTTCTGGATCATTGAGATATGTTAATTCAATCTGCATTTGGGTAATTGGTTCAAACATTGGTTTAAGCAGTTGCCCATTCACCTTGAACATGCAGTTATCTTTAAGATCCCAAATCTCAATTGCACCGTGTGTGGTAGTGGATATGACCTAAAAGGGTCCTTTCCACCTCGACCTCAATTTTCCTGGATGGAGTTTAAGTTTTGAATTGAATAACCAAACCTTTTGTCCTATGTGGAATTTCTTTCAAAAAGTTGACTGATCGTGCAATCTCTTGTATCGCTCCTTGTAAAGCCTCAAGTTTTCATACGCATCGTAGCGTAGCTCTTCCAACTCGTTCAATTGCAACCTGCAATTGGACCCAGCCTCTTGCATATCGAAATTAAATTTCTTTATTGCCCAGAATGCGTTATGTTCTAATTCAACTGGAGGTGACAAGCTGTCCCATACACAATTCTGAAAAGCGACATTCCAATTTGGGTCTTAAATGTAGTGCGATATGCCTATAGAGCATCAGATAAATGATTTGACCAATCTTTCCTATCTAGTTGCAGAGTCTTTCTAAAATCCACTTGATCTCCCGATTCGACACCTCTACTTGACCACTAGTTTGTGGGTGGTATGGTGTTGCGACCGTGTGAGTGACACCATATTTCTTCATTAATGTCGCAAAATTGCTATTGCAAAAGTGTGAACCGCCATCACTAATGATTGCTCGGGGAACCCCGAATCTATTGAACACATTTTCCTTCAAGAACCTTACCACCACCGTATGGTCGTTCGATCGTGTTGCTACAACTTCCACCCATTTTGAAACATAGTCAACAGCTACCAAAATATATAGATAACCAAATGATGGGAGAAAAGGACCCATGAAGTTGATCCCACACATAAAAAATTTAAACAATCAAAATTGGGTTCAAAGGCATCATATTTTATTGTGAAATATTCTCAGGCTGTTGACATCGTTGGCACTCTTTACAAAATCTTGCTGCATCTCAAAAAATAGAAGGCCAGTAAAATCCGCTTTGAAGAATTTTATGTGCGGTCCTTTGTCCTCCAAAATGGCCTCCACGAGCCCCATTATGGCAGAAATTCATAATGCTAATTTGCTCTTCATCTGATATGCATCTTATGATTTCCTAATCTGAACAGAATTTAAACAAATGTGGCTCATCCCAAAAGTAGTGTTTTATTTGGGAAAAGAAGAGAATTTTATCATTTCTTCCCTACTACATAGGGATTTTGTTAGTGACCAAATAGTTCACAATGTTTGCAAACCAAGAAATTTTTGCAGCTGTCGTGTCTGTTGCCATTAATTATTCATCCGAGAATGTCTCATGGATGGTCTTTGATAATGATGATTCTTTAGGTAAAATCCTTGACAAATGATCAGCGACAATATTTTCAACCCCCTCTTTATCTTTAATTTCAAAGTTAAATTGTTGAAGGAGCAAGATCCATCGGATCAACCTTGGTTTCGTATCTTTTTTCGCCAATAGATATTTCAACGCAGAGTGATCTGAAAAGACTACTATTTTAGAACCGAGCAAATAAGAACGGAATATATCCATCGCATATACCACAACTAATAATTCCTTCTCTATTGTGGTATAATTCAGTTGCACATCAATCAATATTTTACTGGCATAGTAAATCACATGAGGTAATTTACCTATCCTTTGCCCTCAGACCGCTCTAATAGCATAGTCTGACGCGTCACACATAAGTTCAAAAGGAAGTGAATAATCCAGAGGTTGAATTATCAAAGCATTTGACAACAACTCTCATAGTTTCAAAAAGGCCTTCATGCAATCCTCATCAAAATCGAAAGGGACATCTTTTCCAAGCAAGTTATATAATGGCTTAGCGATCTTGCTAAAATCATTGATAAATCTTCTGTAAAATCCAGCATGCCCCAAAAATGATCGAATTTAACGAATACTTTTTAGTGGTGGCAAATTAGCAATCAAGTTGACTTTTACCTTGTCGACTTCAATTCCTTTTCTTGATATGATGTGCCTCAAAACTATTCCCCGACGAACCATAAAATGACTTTTCTTCCAGCTTAAAGCAAGATTGGATTCTACACAATGTTGTAACACTTGTGATAGGTGATGCAGGCATATTTCATAGGTCTTTTCAAAGACTGAGAAGTCATCCATGAATACTTTGATGAATTTATCAACCATATCAAAAAACATGGCTAACATAAACCACTGAAAGGTGGCCAAAGCATTGCAAAGGCCGAATGGCATTCTGCGATATGCAAAGGTACCATAAAGACAAGTAAAAGTTATCTTCTCTTGATCTGGTGGAAATACAGGCACTTGGTTGTATCCCGAGTATCCATCAAGAAAATAGTAGAACTCCTACCCTACCAATTTCTCAAGAATCTGATCAATAAATGGAAGGGGAAAATGATCTTTTCTCGTCGCGGTGTTCAATTTTCGATAATCGATGCAGATACGCCACCCAGTGGTTTCGCATGTAGGCACCAATTCCCCTTCAGTGGTTTCTTTCACAGTAATTCCTGACTTTTTGGGAACAATTTGAACTGAACTTATCCATTCACTATCGGAGATTACATAGATGATTCCAACATCAAGCAACTTTATGATCTCTTTAAAAATGACTTCTTTCATGTTTAGATTAAGTCGTCTTTGTGGCTCCCTCGATGATGTGCTGTAGCGACCCGAGATCTCACAGCCTCTTAATTGTAAGATCTTAGACCGTACCTTCGTATCGTGAACCATAGAAACATAATAAGGCGATAAAAGTACCTTAAACAGCGGAAGATAAAATTTCGTTAAAATATTAATTAATCTAAATAAAACCCATGATAATGTTCTTATTCCAATAACAAGTCCAACATGATTAAAGCTTAAACAATTTTGATAAAATACTAACTGATCAATGTCCCATTTATTTAAAATTACTAATAACTAGAAAGGAAAATAGCTAATTAGGCCACGAAGCCATCATCGACATTCAGTCCAGTTTCTTGAGCACCACGTGCCGTCTCATCGCCATAGACCCATACATTGTCATTGGCAACACCTGTCTCATCTGGTCACCCACATCAACAAGGGGTGTAAGTTTACACTTGTATGGACCAGACATATAATCCATTGAAGCATTAAGATATCAATCATAGCCATATAAACATTTCGATATATTTCATGTATGTGTGTATGTGGCATGTATAATCTCACTAAGCTGAAATAAACTGAACATAAACATATATATCAATATTACATGAGTGTATCATTTCTTTTAATTTCATCTTGCTTGTCATTTAATGCACGTTAGACTCCATCCAGCTCAAGACGTTGGGTCTTAATCATGCTTATCACTTGTTTAGTTAGACTCCGTCATACTCAAGACGTTGGGTCTAATAAATCATAACATTTATTGCATGTCAAACTCCGTCCCGCTCAAGACGTTGGGCTGAATCATGCTCATCATACTCTTGTTCAGTTAGACTCCATCTTACACAAGATGTTGGGTCTAATACCTTCTTAGACTCCATCATGTACAAGGTGTTGGGTCTAATGCTCTTTAATCGTGTTTAATTAGACTCCATCAAGCACCAAATGTTGGGCCTAATACCTTCTTAGACTCAATCAGGTACAAGATGTTGGGTCTAATGCTCATTGATCATGGCTTGACATTTCATCATGTTTTACGTGTCTTGATTGTGCATTATATAGATCATCATGGAACATGTAAAGTGTATGAGAGTGATATCATACTACATAGGCATTTAAGTGCATTTAATCATGGTACATAAATATCAAAGTGTACACAATCATGGTACATAAATATTACAGTGCATATCATGCAATCATAGTGCGTAAACATTGACATTTTAATCACACTGTTAAGAGAAGAATTGATTATAGAACTTAACTAAGCAAACACCATCCATTGATTTCAAGTCAAGCTCAATCGATTGACATACAATCATCAATCGATTAACATAATTCTGTGCATATCATAATACGTACATCTCAATCGATTGACTCCTCTGAATCAATCGATTGACTCAAATCCGTGTATTTTCTAAAATAAGATCCTTTAATCCCCAATCGATCCCCAATCGATTGACATCCAATCGTCAATCGATTGACATAATTCTGTGTATTTTTCCAAAAATAAAACTCATTTATCAGCACCTACTTTAATATTCATCCTCAATCGATTGACATCCAATCGTCAATCGATTGACAGAATTCTGTGAGCATATATCAAAATACATCAATCACATGGTGGGATTTCATCCATCTTCTTCTTAATTGAAATTATCAATATTAAGGATCACTAATCATAGCATGTATCAATTTAATCATCCATTCATTATTCATGAAGTAAACTCACTAATTTACACAAAAATCTATTTAAAATTTAATATTTTAAGTTTAATGGAAAGCATGATTTCTCCATACCTAGATCGATCGTACCACCACGATTAGATTCAGATCCCAACAATGATGATGATTTTAGAAGAAGGTGAAGGCCGCTTGAGAATATACGCCAACGTCTCACCGCACTTCCAAAAGAAGGGTTCTAGGAAGATAGATCTAGAATTTCTTCTCTAAGGTCTCTAGGGTCTCTAACGGCTCTATTCTTAAGAAGAACTCAAAATGAGCTTATAATTTAGGGTTCTTCGTAGGACACTTATTTATCACATTTTGGGGATTATCCAGTGTTAAGCCAACACAACAAGGAAGAGTGTATAGGCTTTTATCTCAAAGTCTAAAATAGAGGTTTAGAGCACACATAGCAAGGTTTAATCCCTAGACCTCTTATCTAGAACTTAAAATCTTTAATCAGTAGCCTATTACATAACTTATGTTTATTAATGATGAAAATAAATATAAGAGTTTGAAAAACCAAAACATGCATTTTTAGATAAAATGTTTTGAAAAGTCAAGGCATGCGGGGAATACGATATTAAACACACACATATTTTAGGTGTATCAAAGACATAAAATTCAGATCATGACATGTGCTATCATCTTCCAAATATATTTTGTGCATACATACTAATGGATCAATCCCATTAAGATCAGCTAAAGTCCATCCAATTGCTCTTTTATGATCTTTAAGCACCTTCGGCAAATTAGTCTCTTGCTTTTTTAGACAAAGTTGAAGAAATTATTATTGGAAGTGTTTCATGCAGCCCGAGGAAAGCATATTTGAGTGACTCAGGCAGCTGTTTTAATTCAACAGTTGGTGGGTGCTCGATTGATGGTGTCAGTTTGGTCTTTTCCACAATGGGCACTGGTTCCACCTTATCCTTCCATGGTTTATTGCCCTGAAACGTTGAGATCGACCTCATTTCTTCTGAGTGTTCCTCTAGACTTTCTTTTTCATTGTAGAAGGCCAACAACGCAATTTCAAATTCTTTCTTGGTTAGCATTGACGGTAAAATCTCGTCCACTACTTCATCAACCTGATCGATATAGAAACAGTCAACCTCATTTTCATTGGGAAAATGATTCATTGTAAGAAATATATTTAGCCTGACTTTCATATTTCCAAAAGAGACATCCATGACTCCTGTTCAACAATTGATGCAGGCATTTACAGTTGTGAGAAAATGGATGCCCAAGGATGATTGGATCTTAATTTGTTGATTTAACAGGTTGTTCCATATCCAGGACAATAAAGTCTACTGGAAAGACAAATTTATCTATCCCAACCAAAACATCCTCAATGATACCCCTAGGTCTTCTTTCTGACCTATTAGCAAGTTGGAGTCTGACTACAGTAGGTTTCAATTCGCCCAGTCCTAATTTCTCGTATACTAAGTATGAGATCAGGTTGACACTTGCTCCTAAATCCAGTAGCGTCTTGCCAATTGGTTGCCCACCTATAACACATGAAACAGTTGGGACTCCAAGGTCTTTGAGTTTTTGTGGTGCTTCCAATTTCAAGATAGAACTGACTTGATTAGTCAGGAACACTTTCTTTGACACATGTGTACGTGTTCTTCGCTTACGAGTGCACAAATCCTTGAAGAATTTGGCGTACACAGGAACTTGGTTAATGGTTTCAAGCAATGGAAGATTGATCTTAACTTGCTTAAATGTTTCAAAATTTTCGTCCATTTTTTACGAACCCTTCCCCAATCTAGATGGAGATGTCAGGCACATAGAGAATGGTGCCTTTGGGGTATGGGGAGTGGATTCAATTTCTAGATTTTCTTCAAGTTCCTGTTGGACAATTTTAGGAGACTCCATCACTTCTCCTATCTCTGGCTCTATGTCCTTCACAACTTCTTTTCCAGATTCTACTAGAATTTCTACTTAGTTATCGATCACACGTCCACTTCTTTACATAATGACAGCTTTCAACTGATGGCCAGTTGATGGTCCTTCATTAGACAGGGTTTGGCCTCGAGGGTTATTGATGGGTTGGTTGGGAAGCCTTTCTTCTTCTCTTTGACTCATTTGATTAGTCCATTGACCAAATTGGTCCTTCATCATTTGCTGAAAGACTTGCATAGATTGTTGTTGAAGAGCTTGCACATTCTGCTTGATCTTCACTTCCAAATCAGAATCTCTCGAACTGGAAGTATGAGTTTGATTGAAGTTCTGATTTTTTCGGTATTCAAAATTTGGGTGATGATAATTCAAATTCTGTTGAAAGTTTGAATTCTGTTGTGGACGAAAACTTTGTTGTCCACTTAATGTGTTAAATCTATATTGCTGGTTTGCCTTTCTAGTTTGGTTTGATCCTCCCCATCCTAAGTTAGGGTAATTTTTCCATTCTGGATTGTAGGTGTTGGAATACATGTTCCTATCTTACAGATGATATGATTGAGTCGCATTCACCTGCTCTTGAGGAGTAGATTCTTCAAGAAAGATCATTAGAGTGGTTGGACACTCATTAACCATGTGACCTTGATGTTCACAAATTGAGCAGACAGTGGGGATGACGGGACTTTGAGCTTGTTTGGTTGCTGCTAACAACATATTCATTTGTTTGGACAATATATCAACTTTCGTTGATAAATCTGAAGTGTTGTTGTTAACACCAAAAAATCCATTTTTTGTCAAAACACGTGATTTGGTTGACATATCAAGGTTGGCACGCCCTAATGTCTCATTTTGCATTGAAGTTTGGCATAATCTTTCAAAAAGTGCCCAAATTTCTTCGGTCTCTTTCCCAACACATGATCGTCCATAGGATGCATCAACCATGCACCTTTCTTCTGGAATCAATCCGTTGCAAAAACTTTGAACTTGTTGCCATCTAGGAATTCTAAAGCATGATTATGACCTTGTGCTTATATCATGATTTCATTCATGCTTTTTGAGAAAAACCATAATCTCAATGGAAGTGGCCGCACTTCTACATTCAGATAGGTAAGTCTTTCAAAAGAGTTTCTATAATCAAACACATTAACATAAAATATTACAGACTTATTCAGAGTAAATACTCATTCTTCTCTCTTTCATTACAAATTCTAAGAACTTTACACCTGTCTTGGGAAGAATATTTTAACTAAATTAAAGTGCTTCTAATCATCACTCTCATGTAATACTCTTACATTGAACTTAAAGATTTATTGTACAAATATTAAATTGGATTTCTGACATAGGTGGTCAACTATATGGTTTTAGTCATCTCCTGATAGATGTTTTCTTTACCAATTCTCTAGAAAGTCCTTTGGTAAATGGATCAATTAAATTATTGTTGGTCTGAATTGAGTCTATCACAATTACTTCATCCTTGAGTAATTCTCTAATATAACAGTGTCATAGACCTATATGTCTATTCTTTCCATCATAAATTTTATTGTAGGCTGTCGGTCTTGTAGCCTCACTATCACAATTTATTGTAATAGGTGATATATGCTTTGGCCACATAAGAATTTCCAAGAGTAAATTCTGAAGTCATTCTGTCACTTTGCCACATGCCATTAAGGCAATAAACTCAGATTCTATTATGGAATGAGTAATACATGTTTGCCTTTTAGATCCCTGTAGACACCTAAATAGGCTCAAGGCTCGATTGGCTAGTACTTCAAAAATGGCATACTTTCGAGCTTCCGAAAGCACTTCCCAAGCCCTTACAGCTTAGCTCGAACCCTTAAAAGCCAACCCGGACCCTTAGAAAACTCATTGAACCCTTAGAAATCCCAACCAAACCCATGGAACCCGAACTGAACCCACTGGACCGATATTGGACCTACCTCGAGCCCACAGGCCAGTCTTTAGATTTTCTGCCAAATTGGCTATGCGTGCATGGTATGCATGCATAGGCAATGTTTGACAAAAATTGGCTACAATTTGGCTTTGCTTAGAACTGGGCCCCAGCGCGGGCCGAAAGTTCTCAGTTCTAGACTTGCTTCTTAAAGCATGCGTACATACTATGCACGCATGCCTTAAAAACCTTAAAATTCAAAAAATGACTGATATCCACTTTGTGGGTGTGCAACCGTGGGCTCTCTCGAGTTCGTCGCAATGATGCGCTTTCTTGCAAAAAGATGGAGTCGCCACCAAGAGCTTTTGGTGTCTCGGGATACCTCAAAATTGATATGAGAGCATCAAAGTGCAAAAATATGACTCTGAATCACCGGTATACGCCAAAGGCTCTTGGGTAGGGGCTTTGGCTATCGATCGAAAAGGTGTTAGACATCCGATCAACCCACTCGTAAGCGGTCTCTCTACTATGGTCGGGTCTATGCGTTGGCTGATTTATATAATGTATATATATAAAAAGAAACAAAATGAGTGGCACTTTCCCTTGCCCGAAGGCACTCTGATCCTATTTGAGCCCCTTGCTATCACCGTAATTTCGACGGCGTAACGGCTCAAAATCTACGATAGAGGAAAAGCAAAGAAGTTAGAGGAATAGAGGGGAGAGCCAAAGCTCTCAGGCCCTTGTAGCATCGTTGTGGATCTTTGTGCGAGAGCGACACCGGTGAGCTTCCGAAAGCAAGCGGGTTAGAGCAAGGTTCTATGTAATATCCCCAATTTGGATACCATGTAACATACCTTGTAAATGTTTGAAGCTTTACAAATAAGCCAAACTAATGGGCAAAGATATAAGTAGGGGAGGATGTAATATCCCCAAATGTCGATACCATGTAAGATACCTTGTAGATGTTTGAAGCTTTACAAATAAGCAAAACCAATGGGCAAACACACATTGGTGTGTGTATGCTTCACAAGGGAGACAACCAAAGGTATATAGAGAGATGGCTTCTCAAGTAAGCCATTTTCTCCCTTGTTTACCCTTGAATGAGAAATTGAGGAGAGAAAGAGGAAAAGAGGGTTGCTCTTCACGTGATCTTTTGTGCATCGGAATCCTGAGTTCGTGGATGATCATCCGCGCAAGTTGTTCCGTCACCTTGATCACTAACACAAGGAATTTGTTATGCAAGTGAGTTCGACCTGTGAGAGAGACGCGCAAACCCCATCCTATGAAACCTCTTATTAGAAATCCTCTCGAGTAGTGACCTTGTTTTGTGGTCGCCTTCATGCGAGAATCATAGGATGAACGCGAGTGACTTCGGAAGGTCAGATTGTGTGGTGCAGATGTGACAAGATCGTGAGGAGATGGGTCTCAAACCCCTTTCAAGTGTGTGGCAAAAATGCCAAGGATTTCGTAAACTCTAATCGTTTGGTGTATTGATCTCTCGAGTTTGAAAGGTGAGATCTAATGTTTAATTGTGGATCATTTGTAGTTTAGATTAAGCATTTATTACTCTAGAAGTTAAATGTTTAATGTAGGTTTGAAAAGGGGAAAAAGAGAAAGAGAAAGAAAATCCAATTTCGGGAGGAATTACAGAAATATCGAAAGTTGCTCACACGACTTTGGATCTCGCATGCGCGACTTTGGATCTCGCGCGCACGACATGGAGTTGCTCGTGCAAGATCAACTTCAGAATGGGCTTGAAAATAGAGGGGAACAGTCACTCGCACGACTGAGAGTGTGCTAGAAGAAGTCGCTCCCGCGTGCGACTGTCATTGGTTGTTTTGACAAGAATTAAGAGAGTACAGTCGCCCATACAAGGCCACGTGACTGGGGTGGGTGATCAGTCACATAATTTACTAATTTATTACCCTTAACTTAGTGATGCTAGACCATAGTTTGCTACTAATAAGGAAATGATGTGCAGATATTAAGGAAAACCAGTAAAATAGATCTAAAGTGTTAATATTCGTCAAAATTAACTCATAAAGTAGTAAAAAGACGATTGAGCATAAAAGACAAACCTTCACCTACAAAGAAGTGAAAAATCATGTTTTACGATTTTGCGGATCAACGTACTGAAGAAAGAGAGACATTATAATTTACGATTCTCCAAAGAAAAGTCGTTTAAAGTAAAGACGATATAAAAGAAAGAGAAGAATCGTAAATAAAGAATCCTTAGCTGGAAGCCTACTGAGAATAGAAAATTATGATTTATAATTTTCCAAAAAGAAAGAAAGAAAGTAAGAAGAAATTGTAGTTTATGATTTTACATAATGAAGGCCTTTCAGTGCTACTGATCATGTGAAGTTCTACACCGCCATGCATATCTTTAGAAGTCTTCTACAATTAGAAGTTTGACCAATCACGGATTTGAGAAGATTGACAAAGAAGACTCTTAAAGGACTATGTTGCTGAAAATTAGAGAGCACTCTAGAAGTGCATCAACTATTAAAAGCAAGGAGGAATAAAATTAGGAGTTAGAGTTATAATAGGATACTTTTATTTTTAATAGTTTCTTTTATTAGGACTAGATCTTTGTAAACGAACCCCTTATGATCTCTAAATAAGAGGGCTTGGTGTAGGAATAATTATCGAATAAATTCTCATAATCAATTGACGACTGAGGTTAAGTTTTCTTACGATTAATTTATAGTATATTTTTGTTGCTTTGTAGATTAGATATCTAAGGTTTCTCAAGAGCAATTGACGACTGTAATTGGGAGCTGAAGATTAGAGTAGATATCTGTAGTTTCTCAGAAGCAATTGACGACTGCGGCTGAGGGGTAAACGATATAATTTTATTACTTTCTAGTTTAGATTTCTTGCTTTGTAAGCATCTTTAGATTTTAATTTGAATTGACGACTTAGGTTGAAGTTTACAAATTAGTGTAATGGTTTTATTTTTCCATCTTCAATTTTCTAGAATTTGATTGACGCCTAAGTTTTAGGAGATTGTAGATTAAATTAAATCTGTATTGATAGGATTTTAGTATTGATTGACGACCAATGCTAGGAAACTTAATATATGGTGTAATGGTATTGTTTAATTTTATAAATATGCAATAGCTGAAGATTGTGAGTGACGACCATAATCTTAAGTAGGAGGATTTAGGATTTATTTTATGCAATTTAGATTTAAGAATAAATTCTTTATTCATAGTTCTCCAGTAGTTTAGGAACTAAAAGATAAATATAAGTTTTCAGAAAACTAAATTAAAATTATATAACCTATCTTCGTGGAAACGATCCTATAATAGCTTTACAATTTTCATCGTGCGCTTGCAATAGGTTAAGACTTAATCAGATATATATACCAGTAGCGACGAATAAGTTTTTTGCGTCGTTCCTGAGGATAGTTTTAATATATACTAATTTAGGAAAACAAGTATTTATCTTTTTCTTTTTATAATTTCTTTTATCACTTCTTAAATCTTTTACAGGTTTATTTAGAGTGACAAATCAGAGTTTCAACTTCCCCTGATCAGAGAAGCTCGAGGCTTAGATTTGTTCTCTCTCCCTGATCTTCTAAAATAAAAATCAAATAAATCCGAAAAACATAAAAAAAAGATAGTTCTTTTGGTGTATGCATCATACCCGGTCTAGATGTCTACTCTTTCAGATATGACCCAGAAATTGAGAGGACTCACTTGCACAGACTCTCGTTAAACCGATCTTTTGTAAGAGATTTTCAAGCCATGGCTGACGATCTTTCAATCCAAGCACATTTCAGCCCTATAGCTTTGACCGAGCCCTCTGTGTAGTTATACCAGAGATAGTTGAAGGTCAAAATTATGAAATCATGCCCAACACACTTCAAACTCTACTCACTTTTCGCGGGCTTGATAGAGAAGATCCCTACCAACATCTAGGGGAATTCATAGAACTTTTCACAATGTTGCAATTATCCACGACCAGCAAGGAGGCCGCAAGACTATGTCTGTTCCCTTTCTCTCTCAAAGATAGGGCGAAGGCATGGTTAGTTTCACTTTCTGCTAAAACTATAACCACATGGGAGAAACTACAGTCCAAATTTATGGGCGAGTACTTCCCAATTAGTAGAACAAACCAAATTCGCCAAGTAATTCAAGGCTTCAGGCAAAAGCCCAGAGAATTATTTCATGAGAGTTGGCAACGAATGAAGGATTTGTTACGAAAATGCCCTCATCACGAGGTGCCAAATTGGTCTATAGCATAAAGTTTCTACCAAGGGTTGACTGAGACTAGCCAGTCTACAGTCAATGCAGTAAGTAGAGGAGCCTTCATTGCTCAAAACGGCCAACAGACCTGGAATTTATTCGAGAAACTGGCCAATAATTCAAAGTAAACACAGGCTTTGCTGCAAACTGATCCAAACATCACTCATTACATCCCAATCTGGAGGGGTGGACTTTATGATATCAGCAAAGATAAAGTAAAGACAGAGGATGACATGAGTGCGAAAGTCTTAGCTCCTCTTGAGCAGAAAATTGCCACTCTCATGAGCTCCAACCCAAACACTCCGGACAGACCTGCGGCAAACCATTCCAATTTCAGACTTACACATGTACTGAAAATCCTACTACACCACAATACCAAGAGGTGGTGAAAACTGAACAATTAATGGCTTTTCAGAGGGGAGATTACGGGGATATCTATAACCTGTCATGGAGAAACCATCTAGGATTTAATTACGGTTCCACAGCAGGAGCACAATTAGCACCAACAGTTAAGCAACCTTGTTTTTCCTAGACCCAAGTTTTCTACCAGAGACCTCAAATGCTGGCTGCATAGCCCCAGCTTGGATCACAGAGCAATACGCCTGATGCTACGATTGTTCAGATCCTTTGAGATTTACAACATCAGTCGCATCAGCATTCAAAAAAATTTACACCAACTTGCTCGGTTCTCTCAGACCCTTCACTCACATACCCAGTCCATAATGAAACTAGAAAGTCAAATTGGCCAGCTAGCTTTGCAAGTGGTAAAGAGAGAGAATGGTCAGTTGCCTACACAGCCTTTGAATAACCCAAGAGGACAAGTATTTGTGAGGGAGACATCACCTCTCCAAAATCGAATATAAAAACCTCAAGGAATTGTTGAGCTACCGACTCACCCGTAGCACAAGTTGTAAAATATGTAAAATTATTTCTTTTCTTTTAAGACTAAGCACTATGTTCGGCCTAAGTGTTTAAAAAACACGGGATCGTAAATAAGTCCCTATTGTATTCTTGTACGAGCAGTTGTATGGATTTACGATTGATCATCTTTTTATTTCGTTCCATCTATCAGCCAAACATAGCGATTACGATTTGGCCGATACGAGAGTTTGTACATCTTTGCTGAAAGGTTAGAGTCGAACCGATGACTCTAGGTTAACAAGGCGTGATGGCCGGTTGAGCAAGTCATCACTGAGATAGGGCCTACATATTCGTGAGAGGATATGTCGACCTCATTATCGTACTATCCATTTTTGTTTTAGTTTTCCCTCTACTTTTCAAAATCCAACCGTGTTAACAACTAAACCTAACCATTTTTCCCTCTTATACACTCCTTGCTTGTCTGTTTCATTTCTAAAACCTTAGTACATTCTGTTTCATATCCGGAACTGGGGTTTTTATCATCAAAAGATAAGGAGATGATGTTAATAATAAAATGAATGGGTTTTTTGTAAGAAATTTTTATTGTACTATTTCTTGCAGAAAACAAGTTGTAACACCATGGACTCAACAGGCAAGCGACAGAGGGAAGGACAAGAAGAAGGTAATAATTTTGATAATATCCCCATTATTAATCCTATTGCACAGTCTGCTGCCCATAAAGTTAAATCAAAAGTAGCAGACCCACCCATAAAGAAATTCAAATCTTCCGGAGTTTTGATTAGAGAGACACATGCAGAGGAAGTAGAGACAGATTCTGCAGTTGTCTCTAAAATAGGCATAATCAAGGATAAAGGCAAAAAGTCGATGTCCCCTAAAAAGACATTGGATCGAATCCTAACTTCAATCAAGCACCATTTTGTGGGATCCGAAGTTACAGTGGATGTCGAATTTTGGGAGCATTTTAAACTTCGTGGGGAAGCTGTCAAATATTTTCGGGATGCAGGGCTCCACTACTTTTTAGAGCCTGGAGTTACACAAGTCTACCCTAGATTGGTGAGACTATTTTATACCAACATGATCAATAACAACAAGGATTCATCACCAATTTTGACCAGAACCATTGATGGATTCCCAATTTTAATAGCAAAAGCAATGGTTGTTGGGGTGATAAATGCACCTTTGGAAAGACCTAAAGTGTCCATTCACACACCGAAAGCAAATATACTTAGAAAATCACCCGAGACCCTTCCGGATTTTATTCAAATGACCACGGAATTGCTAGGCAAGCCCCCGAAAGACAGATCATTTTTCCTGCGTAAAGATTTGGAGGAACGGAGTTTGTCCCTTCACTTCTTCGATATTTTAATTCACAAGACTATTCACCCCACGGGACATGGAACTTAGCGAAGAGCCCTCTTTGCAAAAGCCCTATATCTCATGGCAAATCACTACTGGTTTGATGTTCCTTCTTACCTTTTGGAGGTAATGAATACAGTGAGGGAGAAATTGAGTCAGAAGAAGTATCAAATGCACAAATTATGTCTGCACTTTGGAGGTTTAATTATAAATTTGTTGATAAATGTGGGATAAAGTATTGATCCCAAAGAAAAAGCCTTACCTAGAAGTGATGAGAGCCTCACAGCTAAGGCCTATTGGAGAACTTTAAGTGCCGCAAACAAAAAGAAAGTTCCTATTTTGGCACAACCAAAGGAGGTCTCATCTATACCGGAAACCACTCGAGTTCTCGAGGAACAAGCAGAGCCTAGCATGGGGCTAGCGGCAGAAATTATAACCCAAGAGGAAGCAATAACAAAAGAAAGGGTGAGTACTTCTACTCAACCTCTCGAGAGAGAAGAGAATAGCTCTCCAAGGCATGAGGAGGACCTAGTTGCAAAGCAAACTAGTCTGTATGACACAACATTGGACTCACCAATCGGGCCTGCCTTGCCCCATTCAACTACAACATCGACACTGCCTATTATTCCTACATCAGAATTGGCATGCCCTATTATCTCAACAGTAGAAGAAACACCTCAACCAAGAGAGGAGCAAACTAATGAAATGGCTACTTCTAGCCATATACCTGAACTAGTAGAGTCTGTTGTCCCACTCCCAATTCCAACAACTGCAGAACAGACTCCAACATTTCCAGCTCCCATAACGGAAACAAGTTTTGAAGCTCAGAGAGTGGGTTTTATAGAATTGATGAATCAAACAATGACTCCTCTAGTCAGCACCACAACAATTCCCATGATTGAATAGCCTGAGCTAGAGAGGAGAGTAAGAGAGCTGGAGCAATGGCAGAATATTAATGCCCCTCGTTTAACACCATTACAGTAGTCAAAAAATTAATGGATGAATTCACAAGAATAAAGAATAGAGTCATATAAGTTATGCCCATGCTTAGGAAAGAGAAGAAATTGTTGAAAATCTAAAATGGCAAGAAGTGCGGGAACACCAGTCACATTGGACAGCCAAGACAGCAAGAAAAGTCTAGGAAGTAACTGGAGCCCTTCAATCTCAACTTATGCAGTTGCGGGATCAAAATAAATTTTCACAAGCAGAAAAACAGGCATGGGAGGTTGAGAAAAAGGACTATGAGGACAGAATATCCAACATCACGGAACAATACGGAGAATTTATTAAGGATCCAAATTTCAGAGAGACAACAAGAGAAAAAACCCATCAGAAGTATCAATGGACCCTGAACAACTTGCTGAATGAAAAGACTCATGAGCTAACATTAGAAAAAGGAAAACTACTCAAATTGCAAGAAGAAAAAAAATTCCCTACTCCTTATTTGTGCAGAACAAAAGGAGAAGATTGAGTCCATTGCAAACAAGTTCTGGGTCACAGTAACAAAGGAAAAGACTGAATCTGAGAAACTAAGGGATGATAATAGGGCCAAGTTTGTTGTAATTTGCCAACTTCAAGTTGAAGTAATAGAAAAAGAAAAAGAGATGCGAGCCTTGAACGAAAATTATGAAGCATTGATAGCGGAAAAGAAAGACATTGTTGTCTCCTACAAAGTTGCTAAACTAGAGCCACAACTAGAGCTTGAAGCAGAGAATGAATCTGACTGTTCTACGGCCGTAATGACAGACACAAAGGAGAAATATCAAGCAGTCTTGCTCCACTGCTAGCCTTGCCAAAGCCAACACAACCTACAACACAGCTTGTACCATACCCTTCATCACCGAGTGAGTGATAGTTAAATTGTACATCATAAAATCCTCACAGGTATGAATATTTTGAAAATTTTAGTAATTTTTGTGTCCCCTATTTTTGTGCCAAAGAGAGCATTGCCAGATTTTAGTTAGAGAGATATACCTATGTATAGAATAGTTTTTTTAGTATTTTTGCAGAGAATTTTTCTCTATTTCTACTGCAAGTTTAGTTTTTTTTTGTTTAGAATAGAATTTACATAAAAATTTTAAAAAATTTAGTTGATCATCATTGTGAAACTATGGGATTTTTTACGATCCCGTCGCGATGATGCGCACTCTTGCAAAAAATATAGAGTAGCCACCCAGAGCTTTTAGTGTCCCGAGAAATCTCAAATCAATATTAAAAGCACCAAAGTGCAAAAATATGACTCTGATTCACCGGTCTACTCCAAAGGCTCTTGGTAGGGGCTTCGATTATCGATCGGGAAGGTGTTAGGCACCCGATCAACCCACTTTAGTGCAGTCTCTACTTATGGCCAAAAATAAAATAGAAATAAGAAGGAAAGAGCACTTCCCCTTGCCCTAAGGCACTTGGATCCTATTTGTGCCCCTCTGCACTTGCGAAGATTTTGGCGACGTAACGGCGCGAATTAGAGGATAAGGGAAAAGCTAAGAAAGTAGAGAAATAGAGGGGAGAGCCGGAGCTCTTGGGCCCTTATAGCACCGTTGTGGTCCTTCGCGTGAGGGTGATTTGGTGAGCTTTCGATAGCTTGGATGGTTGAATGAAGGGTTCTAACTCTAAGGCTTGGTAGCTAAGGGGTAGAGGAAGAAGGCTAGGGAGTAGTGTTCTCCTAAACTCAAGTATTTTTGAGGAAGGAATGGGTTTCTAAGATGATTTGGAATTCTGGAATTTGTATGGATATCTGGTGCACACAAGGGAGGGATAGATCTCTTACTCTTTTCTCTCTCTTGAAAAATTTTTAAGCCTTTGTAAAGGGAGGGGTGCCTCTCAATTTATAGGAAAAAGAGAGGTTAGGAGGGTACTTAGATGCTAATTAGGTTTAACAATTAGGTAATCTTCTAATCTAAGGTTTCCTAGCATTTCAAGAGCTTGAAAATGTGCGCAATGGGCTTCAATGGTAGATGATAGGGTGGGGTTTCAAACTACTAGAGGGTTGCAAATAGGATAATCAGGGGTGCTACAGTCCTAATGAAACCCATCCTAAACATTGAGATGGTCAACAAGTCAAACCCCTAAAGTGAAATTCGAGCAAAACCATCAGTTACTGTAGTTAAGCCTGGCGCATGTATTACATGCGCCAAACATAACTATAGTGCCTGGAAGTCCAGAGCCCGAGGGGGGACCCACCTATACTTGGCATATGTAATACATGTGCCAAGCCATTTCTGAGGAAGAAATGGCTTGGCCTAT
Source organism: Chloranthus sessilifolius (assembly GCA_021018995.1). NCBI lineage: Eukaryota > Viridiplantae > Streptophyta > Magnoliopsida > Chloranthales > Chloranthaceae > Chloranthus > Chloranthus sessilifolius. The sequence continues at coordinate 83,458,461 of CM037590.1, read as the reverse complement.
GCAATACATGCGCCATGTATGCCCTAGCTAAGTGCACTGATGGGGCACTGCTCAGACCGCTGTAACTTTTGACATATAACTCGAATTGAGGTGATTCTTGGCTTGTTGGAAAGCTAGGAACCTTTACTTTTCAATAGTGTAAGAATCAATTTTAGTAGAGGCCCTTGGCCAGCCCTTGTACATCTCTCTCTAACCATTGCTTGAGAAGGTTAAAATGCGGGTTCAGAGAGGTTTCTAAGGGTTGGGGTTGGTTCCTAAAGGTTTCGGGAGGGTTCTAAATGATTCAGGGTGATTCCTAAAGGTATAGGGAATGCTATCAAAATCTCGAAGGGCGCTCCTTTCTCAAAGTGTGTTCCGATCGAGCCTTGGGCCAAATTTGGGTGTCTATAGATGCCCCTCTTTGGTATCCAATCACTAATGATCGAATGCCAAAGACAAGAGACATTTGAAGAGGCCCAAGGTATTACTGACGGTTCTGCTATATTCAAAATGAACCTCAAACATCAGGTGGGTAACATGATGAGTAAACGAAAACCCTGTATGTCGGAAAAATGTCTGTTCCTCAAGGCTATTGGTCCCCAACGCTTAGTGACATTGCTGGGCATAACCGAGGTGGAGCGAGTTGCGAAAGCCCAATATACTGGAAAAAATATTTACTTCTCGAGATGATTGAAGATGTTTAATGTTCAAGTTTCATTATGAATGTAATAGCTCCGTAAGCAAGAGGGTGATCGACCCATACTCAAAGATAGGCATGAAGCAAAATACGCGAAGGTCCACAGTTTATGTCCAATCATTCGAGGCATCGATTGCCCCGTTTGACTGGCCACAGGTGCCCTTGCGTGAAGTAGGGTTTCCGGTATTTTGGTGAACCCAACGGTTCCGAAGTTAATTTAGCATGACTTCCTGAGCGGAGCAAATGGATGTCGCAACGCTTTTTGGGAGTACGTGCTACATTTTCAAATATTTTTGTTTATTATCTTATGCAAATTTTTTTTGGTATTTTATGTGAAATTTTCTATCATTTTATATGGAATTGTTTTAGACTTTTTATGTGAAATTTTCTATTATTTTATGTGGAATTTCTTTTTTACTTTTTATGTGAAATGTTTCTATAATTTTATGTGGAATTATTTAGACTTTTTATGTCGAATTTTTTAGACTTTTTACGTGACTCTTTTTGAACTTTTTATTTGATTCTTCTCTCTTTTTTTTTGTAATTTTATGTGATGATTTTTCTTTGTTATTTCATATGTGCTCGGGATGCTTATTAATCCCGAACCATTTATTTTAGCATAACCTTCTGAGCAATTAAAATGGGGGTCGACCTGCTGCCTGGGGGCGTATGCACCTGTAGAGCCAAAATAGGATCAGGTTGGGCATGTGCAATACACATTCCAAGCCAAATCCCGGTTAGCAATGGCTTGGCGCGTGTATTACACACGCCAAACCTAATCTAGCCAAAAATAGCCTGGTGCGTGTAATATATGCACTAGGCCAAAGGGGGGTTGAATTATGCTTGACGCGTGTATTACATGTGCCAAGCCAAACTTGGGGAGGGGTTTTAAACACCCAAGCTAAAGCCAAAAGGGCATTATTTTAAAAAATTTCTCTCCCCCCTTTCCTAGAGTAAAACAAGCATGTAATACACCCGCTCCCATTCCTGGCGGGCATTCTTTTACACACGCTAGACCAAATCTGGCCAAAAAGAGCTTGGCGTGTGTAATACACCCGCCCCCTTTCCTGGGGGTGTATACACCTGTAGAGCCAAAATGGGATCAGGCTAGTGTTAAGCACAAAATTTTCCCACTTTCAACACCTTTAAACATGGCTTTTGCTAGGACCTAGAGTATCTAATATTTGTTTTCAGTGTTGTTTTGCAGCAAGGAGATAATTACATCCTTAGTGCAGTTTTCAGTCTAAAAGTGCCATTAAGTGGAGGTTTGGAATCAATGAATAGCTGAAGGAGAGAAATGGAAGGAGTATGCTATGGCTTATTGCAGAAAATGAAACCAGCAACACTAGTTTTGTTCAGTTGAAGAGGGGCTTCAGCAACAGATCTCGAATTGCACACAAGCTGCGCAAGGAAGAAGCTATATGGGACACCTACCAACTGCACATTAAACAAGGCACAGTCCCAAGAAATAATATACTCACAGCTACAGCACTCCAATGGTATTCAAAGAGCAGCGTGTGAACTGCAGCAACAAAATATGCCTGAACAGCTCATGCAGCTGCGCTTGCTGAAAAATGAAGGAGCTGATCCAATCGAGTGCTTTTGTAGGACCTATCGAATGGTGTATTGGCAGCAGCAACAAACTTGGCAACTAGACTTCCTCAGCAGCAATGTTTATCTTGTCGGGAAGTGCTTTATGGCAGCAATGGAACCTATCGAATGCCTCAATAAACCTGTCGATTGGTTCATGAACCTGGAGCTCAAGCTATCGAATGGTTGCAATTCAACCTATCGAATGCTTAAAGAATGCTGCAGTTTTGTACCTATCGAACAGTCCCTCAATGTATCAGCTTGGAACCTATCGAATGGTTCAATCCACCAACCTGTCGAAGGGTTCCTTGGACTACAAGCTTCATCTTATCGAGATACAGCAATATGAACCGATCGAATGGTTCACTTCAGTAACCTATCGAGCACTTCATGTATTAACCCTGTCGATTGGTTCAAGGCTGCAGCTACAACCTATCGAACTATTCTAAGAAACTTCCAACTGATCCTATTGAGCAGTCCTCCAGCTTTAAGCTATCGAATGCATCTGCTGAAGCCCCAATCATGTCGATAGCTTGAGGGTGCAGCAATAAAAAATCAATGGACGGCAGGGGCAAATTTGGGAACTCCAATGCACAGGAAATTCTACACATGGGTGTGAACTAGTTTTTTGCGGGGAACAAATTAGCTTCAGCTGGGCACAAACAAAACCAGATCCTTATCTCTTCTCTGATTGGTTGAAACTCTTAAACAGGGATTAAACTTCAACTGAAATCCTCTCTTCTGATTGGCTACAATCCAAAGCACACAGATCACTGCAAATGTATAAATAGAACTCCTTTCTGCTATTTTTCTTCAGCAAGGAAAGTAGGAACAAAGAATAGCCTAAGTTCTCCATAGCTCATTTAGGTTTAGTTTTAGGTTTTATTTTCCCTTTTTTTTCTTCTTCCCCCTTCTCTCTCTAATGCAGCCTGTTGGATTAGATCTAGGTAGCGGCTTAGATCTGGTTTGTAATTGTAATTTTGGCATGAAGAAATGTGGATCGATGCACAGACTACAGATCTGGGAATAAATTTATTGTAAGTTGTTTTGTTTAAAGCAATAAATTATTAGTTTTAAAGCTTAATTAAATCTATAGATCTTGTGGTCCCATTAGATTCTCGATCGGCTCTTGTGTAGATGGGACAAGCCTGCCACATCTCCAGTAGATCTCTTGATTACCATATGATTTCTCTAAGTTTGATACGCCTGTGGGTGCCAGTGCTTGTGGCCTTACATCCAAAGCATCTGTAGTGATTATCTTGTTTTGATCGAAGCCATCGGGATGAAGGAAATATATTGGATGATCTATGACCATTGAAGTGGACAGATCATAGCCTTAAGGCCAATTCAAACCCCTGGTCTAGATTGGATTCTTCTACCTTAAACCTTTAATTTGGATGAAATCCCTAGGATGATCTGTGACCATTAAAGTGGACAGATCATACCCTTAAGATCAGTCCAAGCCTTTGGTTTAGAGTAGATTCTTCAACCTTGCACTTGAGCTTGTAGCTAAGTGAAGGACAACTGCAAATTCACATACCTTGATCTACTTTGCAAAAGGAAACTAGGTCCTAGCTATCTATTTCCCCCCATTTTATATTTTATTTTACCATCCATCTTCCTCAACCTTTTAGATTTAGTTTTATAAATTAGATCTAGGGGCACCCGAAAATCTCTCTTTCTTCTTAGAATTGCCAGATCTGGAGGTCTACTATACACCTTCTAGGTTTAGATCACTACTCCCTATGGGACAAACTCTTATTAAAACTTACTACAAAAGGACCCTGTATCTTGCAGGTCTAGGATATTTTAGATGTGCTGAATCCATCCTATATTTTACTTTGATCTTATTTTGCTTTTATCATTACCCAAGAATTAGCACACTGAAATTTCCCAACAAGTTTTTGGCGCCGTTGCCGGGGAGTTCTGATCTAGATAGTAGATCTGAGTTTTTCATTTTTTGTAGATCTGATTTTTTTTAGTTTTTATTGCTGATTATATTTTAAAATTTTAGAGTGCATTCCACCTGTTTGATTAAATGTTTGCTGTAGTTTTTGTACAGAAAACCTATTTTACTACAGCAGAATTTCTGATTTTTCTGAGTTTTTATTTTATGCCTTCTAGATGTTCAAATAAATGCTGTTGTAGCCTTTTGCATTTTTACATAAATGAGGCTGCAATTTGAATTTTTCTTTATATTTTTTGTCAATATGCTTGAATAAGGTACTGCGGCAATTGTTGAATTTTTACAGATCTAGAGCAGCTGCCAAACGAGGAGCAAATGGATTGCAGCAAGAGCAGATCTACTTGAGTTTGCATCCCCTTCTCCTTTGCATTCATTTTCTATTTTTAAAATCTTTTGACTAGCAGTTTTGCTGTATTTGCTATCATTTTAATTTTTATATAACTCAACAAAACCAAATAAAAAAATAAGAGAAAATGAAAATACAAATTAAAATTTCTTATTATTTTTCAGCAATAGTAAATACAGGCTCTTGTTGAGCCCGGGCTGATCCAAAACAAATAAGAAAGTAGAAAATTATAAAAACATAAAAATATCTTTATATGGGCTATTTTTCTTTGTTTTTATTCATGTTTTCCATCTGGACCGGTTGAGATCATGGTTTTTCCATTTTGAGGAGTCATGTAGGTTAATGAGCAGTGGATCATATGTTGTTTTAAATATTCAATGGAGCCACTGATTTTATTTTCCTTCGAGATTTCTTGACCATTAAATGGATCTCAGTTGTGTATGAATCTCATTTTTAATGTGTGCAACCATGCTTCATTATTTAGAAATTCTTTTTGACTCATACATATCATCAACATAGGGGCCAGTCTTATGAATCTTGCTTTTCACTATATGTTATTCCTACTAATCATTTTTAAAATCACAGATTCATACGTAGCTGATTGGCTCAGGCTTTTGAGGTTTTCTTTGGGCTTAGGGGATTTATGATTTGGTATTAGGATTTTCTGTTTTAGGAATTTTAGTTTAAAATTTTGTTTTTAGATCGCTAATTTTTCTTTCTTAGAATAATGTGTCCTAGTTTTACTGATTTGTTTTGCATTTTTCTGTAATTATAGTTAGTTTCTAACTTTGTTTTCCTATTTTTCATCTACAACTCTATTTTTGTATCAATATTTTTCGATTTTTGTAGCTTTGTATTCAGTTCTTTACTTTGTTTTTACTGTTTTTCTATTATTAGCATTAGTTCCCTTCCATTTGCATAGCAGTTCTAGCTTTATTTTACTGATTTTCCTATTTTATCAGTAGTTTCCTACATTTGTATAGTTTCTTTTCCATTTTCCTACTCATATATTGAACTTTGTTTTTTTTATTTTCTACTGCACATAGCTGCAATTTTTCTTCTTCGTTTTTCTTTCTTCTTTTACCCTGCTGCCCCTAATTTCTCATCGTGTAGACCATTGAGGACAATGTTCATCTTAGGTTTGGGGGTATGGCAGGTGTGCCAATGAAATAAGTTAATGCTAGTGCAGCTATGTTGAAAAAGTTTTTTGAAAAATAAAGTGATTTCCCACATGATTTTTGGAAAAAGAGGAAATTAAAAACTTTTAAAAACTGAAATGAGCTGTAGTTTTAACATTTTTCATGAAGCGAATGTCAAGAATTTTCAAAAATTGATGTTTAGTAAACCTAAAATGAGAGAAAATTGTGAGGCCCAGAAAATTTGATGGAAGGCTATACCCAGTGAGATTTGAGCCTGAAAAATTTTCTTTGAAGAGTGTCTTGGCAATTTTTCTGCTCTAAGACTTATTGGATCTAGTTTCGATCACTAGAAGTTAGGCAAATCCAAGTTGAAACAACTTGATAGCATTCATGACATTGAGGACATGAAGTAAGGCCATTCCTTGGACAGTTTGAGCTTAAAACGTCCCACCTTTGAACTGCCCTAGATACACACCATTTGAGCCCTAAAAATCCCAATTTTCTTTGATGAAAACCAGAAAATTTGAACCCAAATCCTTTTGGGCTGTTTCAGTTCACCCTTAATTTGAGAAATCAAGAAAAAGGAGGAGAAGTGAGGTTAGAGGAGCAAGGTTCAATGATTGGTTGGAAAAGAAGGAAGCACATTTGGTGCTATTGTGGCATTCCAGCTTGTAATTAAAAAATAAAATGAAAAAAATATAAAAAATAAAAAAATAAGAAAATCAATGAAAATCAAAGAAAAAGAATGAGAAAGAGAAGTCATTTCATTGAAAGATTGAAATAAGGATTAGAAATTGATCACTTCAAATATGAAAATTCAAGAAGTAAATGAAATTGTGCTGAAATGAAGAAGGTTGAGTTGCAAATCACCTCCTTACTTGGTTGACTTCTCAATTTGAATCCATTTTATACCCTTTTATTCTTCATAAAACTTCACCCATAAGCCACATTACAACCCAATAAAAAGACCCTACTGCTCTAATTTGATTGAGATGAGGATTTGTTTAAGCTATGGTGAAAAGAGTTAGAAAATTTCAGAAATTAGAGCAATGCCTATGCTCATGCTTACAGCCCTATTTGCGGGTTGTAACTACTCTTGAGATGTGTGAAATGATGCACCCTTCTATTTTTGTTGTGAGTGACTGCCCTAGTAAGATTTGGGTCTAAAATAAAATTTTATTGGGGCATTATCAAAACAGAATTCTCAAATTAAAGGTGAACTCCGCATCAATTTTCAGGCACAATGCCTTGAAATGAACTGATTGATGATGAAGGAATTACAGCAGAATGTCAGATTTTGAACTAGTGTTTTTTCTGCTAAAAAAAAGAAAAAAAAAAATAAATCCTCTAAAACTGAATGGACATGGTGTGGAATTTATTTTATTTCCCTTAAACTCTGTTTTAACATGTTGCATGAGTGTTAACTAATTTTATCGGAGAAGTTTGGGGGTACCATCACTGAAAACCCTCAGGAGACTCCACTCCTCCACTAGGGATCACCTAGGGGTTTAAAAGGCTTGGTGCATGTGTCAAATGCACCCATGTTCCCTACGAAAGTGGCATTTTATTTCATAGGTTAGTTGTTTTAAATTTCACTTTGCTCGAGGACTAGAAAAGGTTAGGTTAGGGGGTGTGTTTAGCATTGATTCTTGCCACTTTCAACACCTTTAAACCTGGCTTTTGCTAGGACCTAAAGTATCTAATATTTGTTTTTAGTGTTGTTTTGCAGCAAGGAGATAATTACATCCTTAGTGCAGTTTTTCAGTCTAAAAGTGCCTTTAAGAGGAGGTTTGGAATTAATGAACAGCTGAAAGAGAGAAATGGAAGGAGTATGCTATGGCTTGTTCCTGAAAATGAAACCAGCAGCACTAGTTTGCTTAAGTTGAAGAGGAGCTTCAGCAACAGATCTCGAATTGCACCCAAGCTGCGCAAGGAAGAAGCTATATGGGACACCTACCAGCTGCACATCAAACAAGGCACAGTCCCAAGCAATAATATACTAACAGCTGCAACACTCCAATGGTATACAAAGAGTAGTGTGTGAATAGTAGCAGCAAAATATGCCTGAACAGCTCATGCAGCAGCACTTGCTGAAAAATGAAGGAGATGATCCTATCGAGTGTTGGTGTAGGACCTATCGAATGGTGTATTGGCAGCAGCAGCAAACCTGACAACTGGACTTCCTCAATAGCCATGTTTATCCTGTCGGGAAGTGCTTTGTGGCAGCAATGGAACCTATCGAATGCTTCAATGAACCTGTCGATTGGTTCATGAAGCTGGAGCTCAACCTATCGAATGGTTGCAATTTAACCTATCGAATGCTTAAAGAATGCTACAGTTTTGTACCTATCGAATGGTTCAATCCACCAACCTGTCGAAGGGTTCCTTGGACTACAAGCTTCATCCTATCGAAATATAGCAATATGAACCTATCGAATGGTTCACTTCAGCAACCTATCGAGCACTTCATCTATTAACCCTGTCGATTGGTTCAAGGCTGGAGCTACAACTTGTCGAACTCTTCTATGAAGCATCCAGCTGATCCTATCGAGCAGTCCTCCAGCTTTCACCTATTGAATGCATCTACTGAAGCCACAATCCTATCGACAGCTTGAGGGTGCAGCAGTGAAAAATCAATGGACGGCAAGGGCAAATTTGGGAACTCCAATGCATAGGAAATTCTGCACATGGGTGTGAACTAATTTTTGGCAGGGATCAAATTAGCTTCAGCTGGGCACAAATAAAACCAGATCCCTATCCCTTCTCTGATTGGTTGAAACTCTTAAACTGGGATTAAGCTTAAACTAAAACCCTTTCTTGTGATTGGCTGCAATCCAAAGCACACGGATCACTGCGAATGTATAAATAGAACTCCTTTTTGTTGTTTTTCTTCAGCAAGGAAAGTAGCAACAAAGGAATAGCCTGAGTTCTCCATAGCTCATTTAGGTTTAGTTTTAAGTTTTATTTTTCCCTTTTTTTTTTCTTCCCCCTTCTCTCTCTAATCCAGCCAGTTGGATTAGATCTAAGTAGCGGCTCAGACCTAGTTTGTAATTATAATTTTGGGATGAAGAAATGTAGATCAATGCACAAACTACAGATCTGGGAACAAGTTTATAGTAAGTTGTTTTGTTTAAAGCAATAAATTGTTGGTTTTAAAGCTTAATTAAATCTATAGATCTTGTGGTCCCATAAGATTCTCGATCGGTTCTTGTGTAGATGGGCCAAGCCTGCCACATCTCTGATAGATCTATTGATGACCATCTGATTTCCCTAGGTTTGAGATGCCTGTGGGTGTCTATGCTTGTGGCCTTACATCCACAGCATCTGTAGGGATTACCTTGTTCTGATTGAAGCCATCGGGATGGAGGAAATCTATTGGATGATCTGTGACCATTGAAGTGGACAGATCATAGCCTTCAGACCAATTCAAACCCTGGTCTAGATTGGATTCTTCTATCTAAACCTTTGATTTGGATGAAATCCCTAGGATTATCTGTGACCATTAAAGTGGACAGATCATACCCTAAAGATTAGTCCAAGCCTTTGGTTTAGAGTAGATTCTTCCACCTTGAACTTGAGTTTGTAGCCAAGTGAAGGACAGCTGCAAATTCACATACCTTAATCTATTTTGCAAAAGGAAACCTGGTCCTAGCTATCTATTTCCCCCCATTTTATATTTTATTTTATCATCCATCTTCCTCAACCATTTATATTTAGTTTTATATTTCAGTTTTATAAATTAGATCTAGTGACACCCGAAAAGCTCTCTTTCTTCTTAGAATTGCCAGATCTGTAGCCAGATCTGGAGGTCTATTATACACCTTCTAGGTTTATATCACTACTCCCTATGGGACAAACTCTTACTTATTAGAACTTGCAACAAAAGGACCCTGTATCTTGCTGGTCTAGGATATTTTAGATGTACTGAATTCATCCTCTGTTTTACTTTAATTTTATTTTACTTTTATCATTACACAATAATCAGTACACTGAAATTCCCCAACAAGTTTTTGGCGCCGTTGCCAGGGAGTTCTGATCTAGATAGTAGATCTGACTTTTTCATTTTTTGTAGATCTGCTTTTTTTTTTTGTTTTTATTGCTGATTAGTTTTTAAAATTTTAGAGTGCATTCCACCTATTTGATTAAATGTCTGCTGCAGTTTTTGTAAAGAAAACATATTTTACTGCAGCAGAATTTCTGATTTTTCTGAGTTTTAATTTTATGCCTTCTAGATGTTCGAATAAATGCTGCTATAGCCTTTCGCATTTTTGCATAAATGAGGCTACCGTTTGAATTTTTCTTTGTGTTTTTTGTCAATATGCTTGAATAAGGTACTGCTATAGTTGTTGAATTTTTACAGATCTGAAGCAGCTACCAAACGAGGAGCCAATGGATTGCAACAAGAGCAGATCTGCTTGAGTTTGCATCCCCTTCTCCTTTGCATTCATTTTTTAATTTTAAATTCTTTTGACCAGCAGTTTTGCTGTGTTTGCTATCATTTTAAATTTTGTATAACTCAAAAAAGCCAAATAAAAAAATAGAAGAAAATAAAAATACAAATTAAAATTTCTTATTATTTTTCAGCAATAGTAAATAAGGGCTCTTGTTGAGCCCGGGCTGATCCAAAACAGATAAAAAAATAGAAAATTATAAAAACATAAAAATATCTTTAGATGGGCTATTTTTCTTTGTTTTTTTTCATGTTTCCCATCTGGACCTGCTGAGATCATGGTTTTTCCATTTTGAGGAATCATGTAGGATATGAGCAGTGGATCATATGCAGTTTTAAATATTCAATGGACCCACTGATTTTATTTTCCTTCGAGATTTCTTCACCATTAAATGGATCTCAGCTGTGTATGAATCATGTTTTTAATGTGTGCTCCCATGCTTCATTATTTAGAAATTCTTTTTGACTCATACACATCATCAAGTTTGGGGTCAATCTTATGAATCTTGCTTTTCACGATATGTTACTGCTAATCATTTTTAAAATCACTTAGATTCATACATAACTGATTGGCTCAGGCTTTTGGGGTTTTCTTTCGGCTAAGGGGATTTATGATTTGGTATTAGGATTTTCTGTTTTCGGAATTTTAGTTTAAAATTCTGTTTTTAGATAGCTAATTTTTCTTTCTTAGGATAATGTGTCCTAGTTCTACTGATTTTCTTTTGCATTTTTCTATAATTATAGTTAATTTCTAACTTTGTTTTCCGATTTTTCATCTACAACTTTGTTTTTGTATCAATATTTTTCGGTTTTTGTAGCTTTGTATTCAGTTCCTTACTTTCTTTTTACTGTTTTTCTGTTATTAACATTAGTTCCCTTTCATTTGCATAGTAGTTCTAGCTTTATTTTACAGATTTTCCTGTTTTATCGGTAATTCCCTGCATTAGTATAGCATCTTTTCCATTTTCCTGCTCATATATTCAGCTTTATTTTTTTTATTTTCTACTGCACATAGTTGCAATTTTTCAGCTTCGTTTTTCTTTCTTCTTTAACCCTGCTGCCCCTAGTTTCTCATTGTGTAGAACATTGAGAACAATGTTCATCTTAGGTTTGGGGATATGGCAAGTGTGCCAATGAAATAAGCAAATGCTAGTGCAGCTATGTTGAAAAAGTTTTTTAAAAAATAAAGTGATTTCCCACCTGATATTTGGAAAAAGAGGAAATTAAAAACTTTTTAAAACTGAAATGAGCTGTAGTTTTAACATTTTTCATGAAGCGAATGTCAAGAATTTTCAAAAACTGATATTTAGTAAACCTGAAATGAGAGCAAATTGTGAGGATACACCCCAAAAAATTTGAATGGAAGGCCATACCCAGTGAGATTTGGGCTTGAAAAATTTTCTTTGAAGAGTGTCTTGGCAATTTTTCTGCTCTAAGGACTGATTAGATCTAGTTTCGATCACTAGAGGTTAGGCAAATCCAAGTTGAAACAACTTGACAGCATTCAGAACATTGAGGACATGAAGTAAGGCCATTCCTTGGACAGTTTGAGATTAAAATGTCCCACCTTTGAACTGACCTTGATACATGCCATTTGAGCCCTAAATATCCCAGTTTTCTTTGATGAAAACAAAAACATTTGAACCTAAAACCTTTTGACCTATTTCAGTTTACCCTCAATCTGAGAAATCAGGAAAAATGAGGAGAAGTGAAGTTAAAGGAGCAAGGTCCGATGATTGGTTGAAAAAGAAGGAAGCACATTTGGTGGTATTGTGCCATTCAAGCTTGTAATTAAAAAAAATAAAAAATAAATAATAAATAAAAATAAATAAATAAATAAAAGAAAATTAAAGAAAAAGAATGAGAAAGAGAAGACATTTCATTGAAAGATTGAAATGAGGATTAGAAACTGATCACTTCAAATCTGAAAATTCAAGAAGTAACTGGAATTGTTCTGAAATGAAGAAGGTTGAGTTGCAAATCACCTCCTTACCTGGCTGATTTCTCAATTTGAACCCTTTTTATACCCTTTTATTCTTCATAAAACTTCACCCATAAGCCACATTACAACCCAATAAAAGACCCTACTGATCTGAAATTGGATTGAGCTGTCATGTGGAGATGAGGATTTGTTTAAGCTATGGTGAAAAGAGTTAGAAATTTTCAGAAATTAGAGCAATGCATATGCTCATGCTTGCAGCCCTATTTGAGGGTTGTAACTGCTCTTGAGCTGTGTGAAATGATGCACCCTTCTATTTTTGTTGTGAGTGACAGCCCTGGTAAGATTTGGGTCTAAAATAAAATTTGATTGGGACATTATCAAAACATAATTCTAAAATTAAAGGTGATATTTGCATCAATTTTCAGGCACAATGCCTTAATATGAACTGATTGACGATGAAGGAATTACAACAGAATTTCAGGTTTTGAACTGGTGTTTTTTCTGCTTAAAAAAAAAAAAAAAAAAAAATCCTCTAAAACTGAATGGACATAGTGTCGAATTTATTTTATTTCCCTTAAACTCTGTTTTAGCATATTGCATGAGTATTATTAACTAATTTTATTGGAGAAGTTTGGGGGTACCATCACTGAAAACCCTCAGGAGACTCCACTCCTCCACTAGGGATCTCCTAGGGGTTTAAAAGTCTTGGTGCATGTGCCAAATGCACCCATGTTCCCTACGAGAATGGTATTTTATTTCATAGGTTAGTTGCTTTAAATTTCACTTTGCTCGAGGACTAGCAAAGGTTTGGTTTGGGAGTGTGTTAAGTACTGATTTTTGCCACTATAAACACCTTTAAACCAGACATTAGCTAGGACCTAGAGTATCTAATATTTATTTTTAGTGTTGTTTCACAGCAAGGAGATAATTACATCCTTAGTGCAGTTTTCATTTTAAAAGTGCCATTAAGAGGAGGTTTTGAATTAATGAACAGCTGAAAGAGAGAAATGGAAGGAGTATGCTATGGCTTGTTGCTAAAAATGAAACCAGCGGCACTAGTTTGCTTAAGTTGAAGAAGAGCTTCAGCAACAGATCTCGAATTGCACACAAGCTGCGCAAGGAAGAAGCTCTATAGGACACCTACCAGCTGCACATCAAACAAGGCACAGTCCCAAGCAATAATATACTTACAGCTGCAGCACTCCAATGGTATTCAAAGAGCAGCGTGTGAACTGCAGTAGCAAAATATGCCTGAACAGCTCATGTAGATGCACTTGCAGAAAAATGAAGGAGCATCCTGTCGAGTGACGGTGTAGGACCTATCGAATGGTGTATTGGCAATAGCAACAAACTTGGCAACTAGACTTCCTTAGCAGCCATGTTTATCATGTCGGGAAGTGCTTTGTGGTAGCAATGGAACCTACCAAATGCTTCAATGAACCGTTCGATTGGTTCATGAAGCTGGAGCTCAACCTATCGAATACTTAAAGAATGCTACAGTTTTGTACCTATCGAACAGTCCCTCAATGTATCAGCTTGGAACCTATCAAATGGTTCAATCCACCAACCTGTCGAAGGGTTCCTTGGACTACAAGCTTCATCCTATCGAAATACAACAATATGAACCTATCGAATGGTTCACATCAGCAACCTATCGAGTACTTCATGTATTACCCTGTCAATTGGTTCAAGGCTGGAGCTGCAACCTGTCGAACTCTTCTAAGAAGCTTCCAGCTGATCCAATCGAGTAGTCCTCCAGCTTTCACCTATCGAATGTATCTGCTGAAGACACAATCCTGTCGACAGCTTGAGGGTGCAGCAGCAAAAAATCAATTGACGGCAGGGGCAAATTTGGGAACTCCAATGCACAGGAAATTGTGCACATGGGTGTGAACTAATTTTTGGTGGGGAACAAATTAGCTTTAGCTGGGCACAAACAAAACCAGATCCCTATCTCTTCTCTGATTGGTTGAAATTCTTAAACAGGGATTAACCTTAAACTGAAATCCTCTCTTCTGATTGGCTGCAATCCAAAGCACACGGATCACTACAAATGTATAAATAGAACTCCTTTTTGCTATTTTTCTTCTGCAATAAAAGTAGGAACAAAGGAATAGCCTGAGTTCTCCTTAGCCCATTTAGGTTTAGTTTTAGATTTTGTTTTTTCCTTTTTTTTCTTCTTCCCCCTTGTCTCTCTAATCCAGCCTCTTGGATTAGATCTAGGTAGCGGCTCAGATCTGGTTTGTAATTGTAATTTTTGCATGAAGAAATGTGGATCGATGCACAGACTACAGATCTGGGAACAAGTTTATTGTAAGTTGTTTTGTTTAAAGCAATAAATTGTTGGTTATAAAGCTTAATTAAATCTATAGATCTTGTGGTCCCATTAGATTCTCGATCGGCTCTTGTGTAGATGGGCCAAGCCTGCCACATCTCCGATAGATCTCTTGATGACCATTTGATTTCCCTAGGTTTGATACGCTTGTGGGTGCCTGTGCTTGTGGCCTTGCATCCATAGCATCTGCAGTAATTATCTTGTTCTGATCGAAGCCATCGGGATGGAGGAAATCTATTGGATGATCTGTGACCATTGAAGTGGACAGATCATAGCCTTAAGCCCAATTCAAACCCTTGGTCTAGATTGGATTCTTCTACCTTTAACCTTTGATTTGGATGAAATCTCTAAGATGATCTGTGACCATTAAAGTGGACAGATCATACCCTTAAGATCAGTTCAAGCCTTTGGTTTAGAGTAGATTCTTCTACCTTGCACTTGAGCTTGTAGCCAAGTGAAGGACAGTTACAAATTCGCATACGTTGATCTATTTTGCAAAAGGAAACCAGGTCCTAGCTGTCTATTTCCCCCTATTTTATATTTTATTTTACCATCCATCTTCCTCAACCTTTTAGATTTAGTTTTATATTTTAGTTTTATAAGTTAGATCTAGTGACACCTGAAAGGCTCTCTTTCTTCTTAGAATTGCCAGATCTGGAGGTCTACTATACACCTTCTAGGTTTAGATCACAACTCCCTGTGGGACAACTACTTACAGAATAAAACTTGCTACGAAAGGACCCTGTATCTTGCAGGTCTAGGATAATTTAGATGTGCTGAATCCATCCTCTGTTTTACTTTGATTTTATTTTGCTTTTATCATTACACAATAATCAGCACACTGAAATTCCCCAATAAGATTTTGGCGCCGTTGCTGAGGAGTTCTGATCTTGATAGTAGATCTGAGTTTTTCATTTTTTATAGATCTGATTTTTTTTCGTTTTTATTGCTGATTAGTTTTTAAAATTTTAGAGTGCATTCCACCTGTTTGATTAAATGTCTGCTGCAATTTTTGTACAGAAAACATATTTTACTGCAGCAGAATTTCTGATTTTTCTAAGTTTTTATTTTATGCCTTCTAGATGTTCGAATGAATACTCCTATAGCCTTTTGCATTTTTGCAGAAATGAGGCTGCAGTTTGAATTTTTCTTTGTTTTTTTTGTCAATATGTTTGAATAAGGTACTGTTGTAGTTGTTGAATTTTTGCAGATCTGGAGCAGCTGCCAAAGGAGGAGCAGATGGATTGCAGCAAGAGTAGATCTGCTTGAGTTTGCATCCCCTTCTCCTTTGCATTCATTTTCTATTTTTAAATTCTTTTGACCAGCAGTTTTGCTGTGTTTGCTATCATTTTAATTTTTGTGTCACTCAACAAAACCAAATAAAAAAATAGAAGAAAATGAAAATACAAATTAAAATATCTTATTATTTTTCAGCAATAGTAAATAAGGGCTCTTGTTGAGCTCGGGCTGATCCAAAACAAATAAAAAAATAGAAAATTATAAAAACATAAAAATATCTTTAGATGGGCTATTTTTCTTTGTTTTTATTCATGTTTCCCATCTGGACCTGCTGAGATCATGATTTTTCCATTTTGAGGAATCACGTAGGATAATGAGCAGTGGATCATATGTAATTTTAAATATTAAATGGAGCCACTGATTTTATTTTCCTTCAAGATATCTTCACCATTAAATGGATCTCAGCTGTGTATGAATCCCTTTTTTAATGTGTGCTCCCATGCTTCATTATTTAGAAATTCTTTTAGACTCATACACATCATCAACATAGGGGCCAATCTTATGAATCCTTCTTTTCACTATATGTTATTCGTGCTAATCATTTTTAAAATCACTTAGATTCATACGGAACTGATTGGCTCAAGCTTTTGGGGTTTTCTTTGGGCTTAGGGGATTTATGATTTGGGATTAGGATTTTCTATTTTAGGAATTTTAGTTTAAAATTCTGTTTTTAGATCGCTAAAGTTTCTTTCTTAGGATAATTTGTAATATCCTGAAAAATTGAGCGTTTAACTTTGACCTCGGGATCCGTGCCTGATTGGTTGTAGGGTTGACCAAGTGATAGTCAAACAGTGAACTCATAAAGTGATGAACTAATGTGAAGTCAATACGACTTAAGAGTGGTATATAGGGTGAGTTAGTGGTCACGTACACCTATCTCTGGTGTATGTGTATAATGCACAAGCAGGAGAAAGGATATATGGGTTTTAATAACTCTAGAAACCCTTTTGTCTTGGTTGGTGAAGGAATTAAGAAGAGAGAGAGAGAGAGGGAGTAAAGAGGAGTTATTGAAGCTAGGTGTTAATGAAAATCAAGAGGAAGATTGAGCATTGATTGCGGGATTCAACGCGTTGGGATCGTTGGAAGCAAAAGCTGGAACCCTAGCCATTAAACCCAACAAATCAATCCTTTAAAAGGGTTTATTAAGGTATGTTTTATTAGAATTAAATGCATAGATGCATGATGGTTAAATTCAGTTAAGTATGGCTAAAATGTTAGAGTAAAGAGTTAGAAAAGAAAGAAAATAGAAAAGGACAAGATTGGGAAGAACATCCCGAAAAGGGGCTGAATCTAGCCGAATCGATTAATCGAAATTGAGGTTCGATTAATCGATTTTGGTCTGGAAGTTTAAAAGTCAAGGATGCCCGATTTCGATTAATCGAATTGGATTTTGATTAATCGATTTGGAAGGTCGATTAATCGATTTAAGAATCGACTAATTGACTGGGTACCTCCAGTGGCTGGAGAAACATGACCTGGGGAAATTGACTAATCGATTTTGGATTTCGATTAATCGATTTGGGATCGACTAATCAATTTCGGACTTTCGACTACTCGATTTGAGAATCGACTTTACTATGATAGGGATTTTGATTAATCGATTTTGGATCGATGAATCGATTTTGGATTTCGATTAATCGATTTTGGGAATCGATTTGGGTTTCGATTAATTGATTTAGGGAATAGATTAATCGATTTTGGCAGATTCACATGACTTTTTGATTTTAACCTTGAGATTCATAGAGGGTCTAAGACCTTCTCTTTTACAGCTTTAGTGATGTGTTACATGTGTTGTAATGTATCATAGGTGGTACGTATGAAAGCGAGCACAAGGAGCCACGTGGGACCTTGATGCTTGGACCTTCAGAGACTTGAGGTAGGGAACATCTTGAACATGTACTTTAATTGCAAGAGCATGTATATAGTGATATATTTATTAGAATTAAAAATATTTTGACTATAAAAAGCTTTGTGAAAATGGGTGTGTGTGACACCAAGAATGTGATAAAGGCATCTATGTGATGCGAGTAATTGAGATCAAGTGATCTAATGAAATTGAGACATCCCCAGGGGATGAGAAAGTAATAAAGGCATCAGTGTGATGCGAGTAAGTTAGACATCCCAGGGTTGTACATATATGATTGAATAATTACTGTTGAGGCCTAACTGATATAAGATAGCACTTTACACGGTGAATAACTATATGTAAAGCACATGTTATTTTTGTTATTTGAGGTTTGTTTAAAATACCCCACCAACGTGGCGGGATACCCACGACTAATACGGCAGGATATCCGTGACCGGTACAGCGGACAATCCGTACACTAGTGCGGAGGTCTATCCATACACACTAAGGACATCCCAGGGATGTTGAGTTGAGATTTAACCCCGCCGCCTATTGAGAAAGGGGCTTGGGTAGTATTCCCAGGGAATACATTTAACAACTGTCTATTTAGGCAACGATGGTGGGTATTTCATCGGGGTTCGATGCTATATTGCTCGAGGATTACTTAAGTTGAAGATTTAAGTTTTGCTTTAGGCCTGTTCAGTGTCATTCATGATAAGTCAACAGTAAAGTAAGACATACAAATTTTCAGTAAATCTTGAATGCAATTACCATCTTTTAAACTATTTTCTAGCTAATGCATAGACACATCATGCTTAGAATATCATGGAATATATGTGAGGTTTTGATTTATATGTTCATTGTGTTATTCCCTATTGAGCTAGGACGTAGCTCACCCTTTAGACTATACATCGCAAGTCCTTTGTTAGCAGCAGCTGAGGCTACGAGAGATGTAGATCCGGGTGATTCGGATTACGTGCCTGGGGACGAGTTGGAGCCTCCTCCCGAGGACTTCTTCTAGGAGACTCCACTGAGTACTTTGAGAGAGAGTTTTTGTGAGCAAATTGTATGGCTTGGTATGTCAAGCCTTTATTTTGATAGACAATGTAATTAAATTAATTTATTTCTTTTGGTGAACCATCTGGGGTGATCTGTTTATCACTGATGGTTCGGATCGGTTCTCTGTTCATGCAGTGGCATGAAAGTAGAACTATCTTTTGTATGTGCCAGTTGGGCACATTAACTTTTCCGCTTTATGCAGTTATTTGTTTTATTTCTTTATTATTGTTTGTTATACTAATGTTCTATGCATAGTTTTGGGGCACGATCTGGAGGATCATGCTAATGGCACGGGTTTCGGGGTGCCAAAATTCGGGCTGTCACAGTTGCTATCAGAGCATTTTCTTTTAGAAATTCTGACGATCATTCTTTTGTCAGAGCATAGGGACTTCTGCTAATAAAAACTTTATTTTCACGTGCAGACCGTTATGTTTCCTAGAGGAAGAGGCCGACCTAGGGGCGGTCATCATAGAAATTTACGTAGTCGAGATGATCTCATCTCGGATACCAATAGAGTACCTTTGGGACATGGAGGTGCTTCTGGTAGTGGCAGTCAAGAGGTCCACGATCAAAGAGAGAACTAGGATCGAGATTGTCAGGATCAAGATCAAAGAGAACAGGAGAGAGTTAGAGAAAGAAATGAGGATAGAGAAGAGCGTCAAAGGATGATGCACACCATGGAGACCATGGCAAGACGACCATCGATGACACCTCCAACACACCTCGACACCGCCGCTTTCTGCTTATCGAGTTTAGGAGGATGAGACCTCCTAGCTTTTGAAAAGAACATTATGGTAGCTGGCGATTAAGTGAAATGGAGAAAGTGTTTAGTGTACTCACGTGCACAGAGGACGAGAGCATCCGGTGGGCAACCTACATGTTCGACGGGGAGGCTGGGCCTTGGTGGAGGTCCGTTTCTAGGACTAGGGCTCAGGAGACCCCAGATATGCCCTAGACATGGGACAAGTTCATTGAGGAATTCAACAGGTAGTATTTCCCGAAAGTGGTGAGGAACCAAATGGAAATTCCAATTTTGCAGTTAGTACAGGGGAGGATGAGTGTGAGAGAATATGGAGTGGAGTTCATGCGACTCGCTCACTTCGTGCCCGACTACGTCATCACAGAGATGATGAAAGCAGAGAGGTTTCAGCGAGGATTGAAGTCGGACGTGAGGGGAGGAGTAGCACCATTCCAGCTGAGGACCTTTGGAGAGGTCATGAGCAAGGCCTTGGTGGTAGAGGAAGAAAATAATAACAAGTCCCACCAGAGAAGCAAACAAGGAAGGTGGAATACAGACCAGAGCATAACGGGGAGTTACGAACTGGTGAACAAAAAGCCGAGATTCATACCAAACAATCAGAAACCACCATTTCAAGGAGGTTATGGGAGACCGGCGCAGCAAACCAACCAGCAGAAATTTCCATTGCTTACGTCGGGGAGGCCGATGAGATACGAGAGCCCTGCTATCACAATCAGAGTGACAGTTACACAGGGATTCTCGTGAGCAGCTTCTTCCACACCACGGGAGACTTTTGCCAAGTGTGGCAAGGTGGGCCACCTGATCAAGGATTGCCCTGAGGTGAACAAAGGGAAGACGGCTTCAGCTCCTATTCCATGACCGATACAAGCAAGGAAGTCGATCGTCCAAGAGAGAGCCTACGCAGTCACAGCTAAAGAGGCTCATAATACAAATGATGTGATCCAAGGTGAGATTTTTTTTAAATAAAGAATTTCAATTCTTGAAAATTTTAGATAGAGAAGGTGCATCCATATAGAAAATATAAGAGAACTTGCATGTAATAAATTAAAGTATGATAATAGACATTATATATATGTATGTATGATTAGGTACATTACAAATTTATAAGAAGGGAAGTGACGTGACATTTGAAGCTTGAGTGTTGATAGACCCAGGGTATACCCACTCATTTGTTACCCCTTGCTTCACAAAGAGGATGAAAGTCAACCCAGAGGAGTTAGATTTCGTTTTAACCGTGACTGTTCCTACTGGGAAATTGGTTGATACCGAAAAGGGTTGCAACTCTGTGATCGTGAGAGTCATGGATGGAGACGTCTTTGAACTACCTACGAACCTAATTCTGTGAGACATGCAAGGATTCGACGTGATCCTTGGCATGGATTGGCTTTTAACTCACTGTGCGACAGTAGATTGCAAGAATAAGGTCGTCATCTTCAGACCCAATACGAGGAGATCATTTAGATTTTGAGGAGAGAGGTCGACACACATGCCACTTATCTCGGCAGTCAGGGTCGAGCGCTTGATCAGAAAGGGGTGTAGTGGATACTTGGCGTTCTTGAAGGAGGATAAGGAGGAGAAGAATGTATCTTAAAAATAGCCGTGGTGCGAGACTTCGCCGATGTATTGCCGGAGGAGTTACCCGGATTACCTCCAGAGAGAAGTAGAATTCGCCATCGACTTAGCACCAGGAACAGAGCCTGTTTCTAAAGCACCATATAGAATGGCTCCTGCTGAGTTGAAGGAATTGAAAGAGCAGTTACAAGAGTTAATGAACAAGGGGTTTGTTAGACCGAGCGTGTCTCCATGGGGCGCACCAGTCTTATTTGTAAAGAAGAAAGATGGGTCAATGCGTCTATGCATTGACTATCGACAATTGAACAAACTTACCATTAAGAATCGATATCCTTTGTCTAGGATAGATAACCTATTTGATCAACCGTAAGGAGCAAGGTACTTTTCCAAGATCGATCTGAGATCTGGGTACCATCAGTTGAGAGTCAAGGTAGAATATATTCATAAGACTGCATTCAGGACTCGATACGGACGCTATGAATTTTTGGTGATGCCATTTGGGTTGACAAATGCCCTAGCGTCATTCATGAATCTGATGAATAGGGTATTTAAACCACACCTAGACTCTTGTGTCATAGTGTTTGTTGACGACATCCTGATCTACTCAAAATCAGAGGAAGAGCATGAGAAGCACTTAAGAATAGCCCTACAGACTCTACCTGAACACCAGTTATACGCTAAGCTCAGCAAGTGCGAGTTTTGATTAGAAGAAGTTAGCTTTTTGGGACATGTTGTCTCAAAGCATGGTGTCACTATAGATCCAGCAAAAATCGAAGTAGTGGTGAATTGGGAGCAACCAAAGACCGTGACCGACGTCCGTAGTTTCCTTGGATTAACTGGTTACTATAGATGTTTCGTTGAGGGTTTTTCAAAGATATCAGGACCACTCATGAGACTCACATGGAAAGATGCAAGGTTCGAATGGAGTGAGGCATGCGAGAAGAGTTTTCAAGAACTCAAGAAGAGACTCACTTCAGCTTCAGTATTAGCGATTCCTTCAGGCAGTGGAGGGTTCGCGGTATACAGTGATGCTTCGTATAGTGGTTTAGGCTACGTGCTTAATCAACACAAAAAGGTGATAGCTTACGGGTCAAGACAGTTGAAAGAACATGAGAAGAATTACCCGACATATGACCTGGAATTAGCAGCAGTCATTTTTGCGCTCAAGATTTGGAGACATTATTTGTACGGTAAAACTTTTGAGATTTTCACCAACCACAAGAGCCTCAAATACTTGTTTACATAGAAGGAATTAAATTTGAGGCAGCGCAGATGGATGGAGTTCCTCAAAGACTATGACTATTCTATACAGTACCATCCAGGCAAGGCTAATGTAGTAGCCGACGCCTTGAGTCGGAAGGGTTCAGCTCAATTGGCCAGTTTAATTTTGGGTATGCACAGATGGAAGTTGTTTGAGGATCCGACACTATATGATGCAAACATCGAGTCGCAAGCTACAAGAGCCTTCTTGGCTAATATCTCAGTGAGACTGGTGATATTTGAGCATATCCACTTGCTATAGATGAAAGACCCGGTGCTAACCAAGATTCGTCAAGATGTAACTGAAGGCATTAGATATGAGTTTTCGATCAAGGAGGATGGTTCCTTATTATTCAAGGGTCGTCTCTGCATTTCGGACAATGCCGATCTACGGCGAACGATTCTTGATGAATCTCACAAGTCCAACTATGCGATTCACCCGGGAAGCACAAAGATGTATCAAGACTTGAAAAAGAATTACTGGTGGAGAGGTTTAAAACAAGACGTGCGGAGTACATGTCGCGGTGTTTGACGTGCCAACAAGTGAAGATCGATCATAGACACCCTGCGGGATTATTGCAGCCTCTACCTATATCGGAATGGAAGTGGGAATTGATCTCTATGGATTTCATTGTTGGGCTCCTGCGTACTGCAAAGAAGTACAATGCCATTTGGGTAGTGGTCGATCGATTGACCAAGTCAGCGCACTTCTTGCCTTACAACAAGATGTACGCGGCGGGAAGACTGGCAGAGCTGTATATGAAAGAGATTGTCCGTTTGCATGGGATTCCGAGTAGCATTGTTTCAGACTGTGACCCATTGTATACATCAAAGTTTTAGAAGAAATTTCAAGAAGGAATGGGAACGCGACTAGATTTCAGTACGACATTCCATCCACAAATCGACGGACAAACTAAGAGGGTCAATCAGATCATTGAGGACATGCTTAGGGCATGTATGTTAGAATTGCAAGGTTCGTGGGATCAGCACCTACCGTTTATTGAGTTTGCATATAACAACAGCTTTCAGATGAGCATTGGGATGGCACCATATGAAGCTCTTTACGGATGGCAATGTAGATTGCCGATCAATTGGGAGGAAACTGGGGAGAAATTTATTTTGGGACCTGAAATATTTGAAGATAATG
Organism: Chloranthus sessilifolius; assembly: GCA_021018995.1. Taxonomy (NCBI): domain Eukaryota; kingdom Viridiplantae; phylum Streptophyta; class Magnoliopsida; order Chloranthales; family Chloranthaceae; genus Chloranthus; species Chloranthus sessilifolius. The sequence continues at coordinate 83,435,074 of CM037590.1, read as the reverse complement.
CCACCTATGTTCGTATGATAAGGGCAAAACTCAAAGTGGCTCAGAGCAGACAGAAAAGCTACACCAATATCAAGCGGAGGAGTGTAGACTTTAAGGTGGGTGAACATGTGTTCGTGAAGGTGTCACATATGAAAGGGGTGATGAGATTTGGAAAAAGAGAGAAGTTAAGTCCCCACTATCTTGGACCATTTGTGGTTCTGGGTCGAGTAGGGGAAGTTGCGTACCGCATTAGATTGCCACCATTATTTGATCAAGTACACAATGTGTTCCACGTATCTATGCTCAGGAAGTATCTTAATGACCCTGCTCACGTATTGAGTAGCAAATCATTTGAGATGCATGAGGATATGAGCATGATCGAAGAGCCGGCGGATATTCTGGATCGAAAGGAACAAGTGTTGTGGACAAAAGTGATTCTATTAGTACTTGTTCGATGGAAGTATCATCCGGCCGAGGAAGCTACGTGGGAACGAGAGGGCGATGTGAAAGAATAGTATCCGGACTTGTTTGTGACAGCTTGAGAGTCAAGATTGTATCACCGCAAGCCTGTTTGCGGATTTAAACCATCTGTTGCAATCCAATGTCAATAGTTTGATCATTTTATTCAGGAGAAGCAGTTTTAATCCGCATACTGTTCCTAATACCATGTCGAATGCGACTTAGAATTCGTCATATCCATGACATGACCGTGATGATGGATTTCGCATAACCAGTGACCAACTGGTCATCTTTTACAAAGAAACCAGAAGAGACAGAAAAATAACAAAAAAATTGGAAATCTGATCAAAACCGATTAATTGATTTTCAAATCGATTAATCGATTTGGGAATTCGATTAATTGATTTTGATCGATTAGTCGACTGGCATACGCCAGTGAGTGGAGATTGAATGGGAATTCAGAAAAATAACAAAGTGAAATTTTGATTAATCGATTGGGGTTTCGATTAATTTATTTTAGATTTGATTAATCGATATAGAAATTCGATTAATCGAGTAACTTGAGAATTTTGGAAAAAATTTGAAGAACTTCATGATCTCGATTAATCGAAGTGAAATTCGATTAATCGATTTTGGGATTTCAATTAATTGACTTAGAGATTCGATTAATCGACTGGATCACTCCAGTGAGCTCAAAAAGTTGAAATTTTAAGTGACCACGATTTTGATTAATCGAAATTTTAAGTGACCACGATTTTGATTAATCGATTTCGCGTGACTGAACTTAGTTTTAAAACTCGATTAATTGATTTTAGAAATCGATTAATCGAACCGGGGCCAATATATATAAATCGAGGGGGATTTATCCCCATTTGAAATTTTTGGGGTTTTGGTTCTTGCGCGCCACTGCATTTTCCTTCTTGAGCAATCATACCAGCCAGGGTTTTTGGGCATTTTGGATCGATTTCGGATCAAAATCGCTTGACATTGGATCGAATACCTAAGGTAAACCCTAGAATTTTTACTTTCTTTCCATTTCAAGCCATCAAACCCTAGTTTTTGTTCTTTTTTCACCAAAATGCCGCCTAAAACCCGGTTGTCTTCGAAGAAGGTAACATCCAAGCTCCCGGTCCTGCGTAAGAACGCCACACCGCCTACCCCATCACCTATAAGAACACAGTCACCGTCAGCATCGGATACCACATCCGGTTCGACGAGCGCGTCTTCGCACGAGTCTTCACCAATTCCACCACTGCCCGTCAACGTACTCCAACCAAATGAATGGTGGGCGGCAAAGACCTTCGAAACCAAGTACATTATTGACATGGAGTTGTTTACTAAACCCGATGTGGCGGGCGAGACCCAATGGGCTCGAAACTACCTAGTAAAGGCTGGCATTAGCAACCTTTTGAAACCACTACGTGGGTCCTACTACCCTAGATTGGTCTATCTATTTTACCAGGGCTTGGAGGATGGGCCCATAGACAACGTAGTTATGACCAAGCTTGAGGGTTGTGACTACACCTTCACTCGTCGCCACATCCACTAGGTCCTAGAGTGCTCTTTGGACTTCATGCCTGAGACTATCCTCTTCCCACCCTTTGAGGAGATGGTGAGGTTTGAGGAGATTATGACTAGGATGACCAACGGGAAACAGGGGTTCGAATTGTCCATACGGAGGGTCAATCTTCCCCATTACATGTGGATGCTTGATTCCATAATCAAGTGTAACCTCTACCCGATGCGTCACGACACAGAGAGGGTGGAGTTGGTACAACGGGCCTTATACACGGCATTCTGCGGCCGTTGGTTTGATGCCACCATGATTGTACTAGAGGGGATGAGGTATATTAAAGGAAAGTTGATGAAGGGCAACTTGAGGCCCAAAGAAAAGATGTCGTATGCTCGCCTCATTTCGAGCATGTTGGAGTGTTACTCAGACGCTCCAGAGTACGCCATCTCGCCCCACGAGGAGAGGGCTACGGATTGCGTGAATCATTTCTCCATTGCTTCATGGAGCCGTAGCTACAACTTGCTCAAGCGGACCCTACCAGCTCAGGGCCCTACAGCGGCAGCTCCAGTAGCACCACCACCACCCCCACCACCACATCAGGACCCACCTGTGGGGGGAGCACACCCCATTGAGCCACTATCTGAGGGGGCACCCTCCCATACCACTGCCTCGTCTATGTCGCTCGCGCAGTCTGTCTCAGCCACACCGACTTCTTCATACCGCCGACGAGCGGCTCGCCCGACGCCCCTGAAAGAGGATGTGTTGGCTTGGATGGAGGCCAACAACAAAAGTATGAACCGGCGGATGGACTTTTTGATGTACCACACTCTATGGTACATCTATCCGTTGGACTACCAGCAGCGCCTCACGCAGGAGGAGGAGTGGACTGTGGGCCGGACAGCGTTTCACACGAGTGTCGCATTTCACGCGAGCACATCTACTGTCGATGCATCCAGCTCGGCGCCCCAGCAGACAGAGCAGCCTCACACGACGACCCAGCCACCACCTGAGCCACCAGTTCCGTCAGAGCATCCCGCCCCTGTGTCTGATCAGCCAGGAGAGGGGACGGCCTGAGCTCCTGACGATAGTATTCTTTTGTGATCATTTTTGCATATTTTGTACTGTTCTGTTCATATTTTAAATTGTAATTATCAAAAACAGTTGAAGAAACTTGTATATTTTGAAAATTGATAATGGAATATAGATCAATTTTTTTTGGATGTACTTTCATTAGTTTTGTTTTCTCGTACTGTGTGATGAGTGATTTATTTTCGTGTGTGGGTACGTGACACGGCAGTGTGTGGGCTACCACACCAGCGCACCCTTGGGTTATTTTCGAGGACGAAAATTCCCAAGGTGGGGAGAATGTAATATCCTAAAAAATTGAGCGTTTAACTTTGACCTCGGGATCCGTGCTCGATTTATCATAGGGTTGACCAAGTGATGGTCAAACAGTGAACTCATAAAGTGATGAACTAATGTGAAGTCAATACGACTTAAGAGTAGTGTATAGGGTGAGTTAGTGGTAACGCACACCTATCTCTGGTGTATGTGTTTAACACACAAGCAGGAGAAAGGATATAAGGGTTTTAATAACCCTAGAAACCCTTTTGTCTTGGTTGGTGAAGGAATTAAGAAGAGAGAGAGAGAGGGGGAGTAAAGAGGAGTTATTAAAGCTAGGTGTTAATGCAAATCAAGAGGAAGATTGAGCATTGATTGCTGGATTCAACGCGTTGGGATCGTTGAAGCAAAAGCTGGAACCCTAGCCATCAAACCCAGATTTTGGCACCCTGAAAGTCGTGCCATCAGTACAATCCTCCAGACCGTGCCCCAAAACTATGCACGGAACATTGGTATAACAAGCAATAATAAAGAAATAAAATAAATAACTGCATAAAGCAGAAAAGTTAATGTGCTCAACTGGCACATACAAAAGACAGTTCTACTTTCATACCACTGCATAACAGAGAACCGATCTGAACCATTGGTGATAAACAGATCACCCCAGATGATTCGCCAAAAGAAATAAATCAATTTAATTATATTGTCTATCAAAATAAAGGCTTGACATACCAAGCCGTACAATCTGCTCATAAAAACTCTCTCTCAAAGTACTCAGCGGAGTCTCCTAGAAGAAGTCCTCGGGAGGAGGCTCCAACTTGTCCCCAGGCACATAATCCGAATCTCCCGGATCTACGTCTCCCGAAGCCTTAGCTGCTGCTAACAAAGGACCTGCGACGTATAGTCTAAAGGGTGAGCTACATCCTAGCTCAATAGGGAACAACACAATGAACATATAAATCAAAACCTCACATATATTCCATGATATTCAAAGCATGATGTGTCTATGCATTAGCTAGAAAATAGTTTAAAAGAAGGTAATTGCATTCAAGATTTACTGGTAATTTGTATGTCTTACTTTACTGTTGACTTATCATGAATGACACTGAATAGGCCTAAAGCAAAACTTAAATCTTCAACTTAAGTAATCCCCGAGCAATATAGCATCGAGCCCCGATGGAATACCCACCATCGTCGCCTAAAAGACAGTTGTTAAATGTATTCCCTGGGAATACTTCCCAAGCCCCTTTCTCAATAGGGGGCAAGGTTAAATCTCAACTCAACATCCCTGGGATGTATTTACTGTGTACGGATAGACCTCCGCACTGGTGTACGGATTGGCCGCCGTACTGGTCACGGATATCCTGCCGCGTCAGTCGTGGGTATCTCGCCACGTTGGTGGGATATTTTAAACAAACCTCAAATCACAAAAATAACATGTGCTTTACATATAGTTATTCACCATATAAAGTGCTATCTTATATCAGTTAGGCCTCACACGTACCACCTATGGTACATTACAACACATGTAACACATCACTAAAGATGTAAAAGAGAAGGTCCTAGACCCTCCATGAATCTCAAGGTCAAAATCAAAAAGTCAAGTGAATCTGCCAAAATCGATTAATCGATTCTCAAAATCGATTAATTAAAACCCAAATCGATTAATCAATTCCCAAAATCGATTAATCAAAATCCAAAATCGATTAATCGATCCCAAATCGATTAATCGAAATCCCTAGCATAGTAAAGTCGATTCTCAAATCGAGTAGTCGAAAGTCTGAAATCGATTAGTCGATCCCAAATCAATTAATCAAAATCCAAAATTGATTAATCGGTTTCCACACTCGATTAGTCAATTTCCCCAGGTCATGTTTTTCCAGCCATAGGAGGTACCCAGTCGATTAGTTGATTCCTAAATCGATTAATTGAAATCCAATTTGATTAATCGAAATCGGGCATCCTTGAATTTTCAACTTCCTGACCAAAATCGATTAATCGAACCTCAATTTTGATTAATCGATTTGGCCAGATTCAGCCCCTTTTCGGGCTGTTCTTCCCAATCTTTTCCTTTTCTATTTTCTTTCTTTTATAACTCTTTAATCTAACATTTAAACCATACTTAACTAAATTTAACCATCATGCATCTATGCATTTAATTCTAATAAAACTTACCTCAATAATCTCTTTTAAAGGATTGATTTGTTGGGTTTGATGGCTAGGGTTCCAACGCGTTGAACCCGGCAATCAATGCTCAATCTTCCTCTTGATTTGCATTAACACCTAGCTTCGATAACTCCTCTTTACTCCCCCTCTCTCTCTCTTCTTAATTCCTTCACCAACCAAGACAACAGGGTTTCTAGGGTTATTAAAACCCTTATATCCTTTCTCCTGCTTGTGTGTTATACACATACACCAGAGATAGGTGTATGTGACCACTAACTCACCCTATACACTACTCTTAAGTCGTATTGACTTCACATTAGTTCATCACTTTATGAGTTCATAGTTTGACCATCACTTGATCAACCCTACAACCAATCGGGCACGGATCCCGAGGTCAAAGTTAAACGCTCAATTTTTCGGGATATTACATAATGTTCTTAGTTTTACTGATTTTTTTTTGCATTTTTTTGTAATTATAGTTAGTTTCTAACTTTGTTTTTCGATTTTTCATCTACAACTCTGTCTTTGTATCAATATTTTTCGATTTTTGTAGCTTTGTATTCAGTTCCTTTGTTTTTACTGTTTTTCTGTTATTAGCATTAGTTCCCTTTCATTTGCATAGCAGTTCTAGCTTTATTTTACTTATTTTCTCATTTTATCAGTAATTTCCTACATTTGTATAGCATCTTTTCCATTATCCTGCTCATATATTCAGCTTTTTTTTTTTTTTTTTTCTACTGCACATAGCTGCAATTTTTCTGCTTCATTTTTCTTTCTTCTTTTACCTTGCTGCCCCTAGTTTGTCATTGTGTAGAACATTGAGGACAACGTTCATCTTAGGTTTGGGGATGTGGCAGGTGTGCCAATGAAATAAGCTAATGCTAGTGCAACTATGTTGAAAAAGTTTTTTGAAAAATAAAGTGATTTCCCACCTGATTTTTGGAAAAAGAGGAAATTAAAAACTTTTTAAAGCTGAAATGAGCTAGAGTTTTAACATTTTTCATGAAGGGAATGCCAAGAATTTTCAAAACAGATGTTTAGTAAACCTGAAATGAGAGAAAATTGTAAGGATACACCCCAGAAAATTTGATGAAAGGCCATACCCAGTGAGATTTGGACCTGAAAAATTTTCTTTGAAAAGTGTCTTGGCAATTTTTCTACTCTAAGGACTAATTGGATCTAGTTTTGATCACTAGAAGTAGGGCAAATCCAAGTTGAAACAACTTGACAGTATTCATGACATTGAGGACATGAAGTAAAGCCATTCCTTGGACCGTTTGAGCATAAAATGTCCCACCTTTGAACTGCCCTTCATACATACCATTTGAGCCCTAAAAATCCCAATTTTCTTTGATGAAAACTAGAAAATTTGAACCTAAAACTTTTTGACCTGTTTCAGTTCACCCTCAATCTGAGAAATCAGGAAAAAGGAGAAGTGAAGTTAAAGGAGCAAGGTTCGATGATTGGTTGAAAAAGAAGGAAACACATTTGGTGGTATTGTGGCATTCCAACTTGTAATTAAAAAAAATAATAAATAATAAATAAATAAATAAACAAAATAAAATCAAAGAAAAAGAATGAGAAAGAGAAAGAGAAGTTATTTCATTGAAAGATTGAAATAAGGATTAGAAAGTTATCACTTCAAATATGAAAATTCAAGAAGTACCCTTTTATTCTTCGTAAAACTTCCCCCATAAGCCACATTACAACCCAATAAAAAGACCCTACGAATCTGAAATTGAATTGAGCTGTCATGTGGAGATGAGGATTTGTTTAAGCTATGGTGAAAAGAGTTAGAAAATTTTAGAAACTAGAGCAATGCCTATGCTCATGCTTGCAGCCCTATTTGAGGACTGTAACTGCTCTTGAGCTATGTGAAAAGATGCACCCTTCTATTTTTGTTATGAGTGACAGCCCTGATAAGATTTGGGTCTAAAATTCAATTTGATTGGGACATTATCAAAACATAATTCTAAAATTAAAGGTGAACTCTGCATCAATTTTCAGGCACAATGCCTTGTATGAACTGATTGATGATGAAGGAATTACAGCAGAATTTTAGGTTTGGAACTGGTGTTTTTTCTACTAAAAAAAAAAATAATCCTCTAAAACTGAATGGACATGGTGTGGAATTTATTTTATTTCCCTTAAACTCTGTTTTAGCATGTTGCATGAGTATTAACTAATTTTATTGGAGAAGTTTGGGGGTACCTTCACCGAAAAGCCTCAGGAGACTCCACTCCTCCACTAGGGATCACCTAGGGGTTTAAAAGTCTTGGTGCATGTGCCAACTGCACCCGTGTTCCCTACGAAAGTAGCATTTTATTTCATAGGTTAGTTGTTTTAAATTTCACTTTGCACGAGTACTAGCAAAGGTTAGTTTTGGGGGTGTGTTAAGCACTGATTTTTGCCACTATCAACACCTTTAAACCTGGCTTTTACTAGGACCTAGAGTATCGAATATTTGTTTTTAGTGTTGTTTTGCAGCAAGGAGATAATTACATCCTTAGTGCAGTTTTCAATCTAAAAGTGCCATTAAGAGGAGGTTTGGAATTAATGAATAGCTGAAAGAGAGAAATGGAAGGAGTATGCTATGGCTTGTTGTTGGAAATGAAACTAGCGGCACTAGTTTGCTTAAGTTGAAGAGGAGCTTCAGCAACAGATCTCGAATTGCACACAAGCTGCGCAAGGAAGAAGCTTTATGGGACACCTACCGGCTGCACATCAAACAAGGCACAGTCCCAAGCAATAATATACTCACAGCTGTAGCACTCCAATGGTATTCAAAGAGCAGCGTGTGAACTGCAGCAGCAAAATATGCCTGAACAGCTCATGCAGCTGCACTTGGTGAATAATGAAGGAGCTGATCTTATCGAGTGCTGGTGTAGGACCTATCGAATGGTGTATTGGCAGCAACAACCAACTTAGCAACTAGACTTCCTCAGCAGCAATATTTATCCTATCGAGAAGTGCTTTGTGGCAGCAATGGAATCTAACGAATGCTTCAATGAACCTGTCGATTGGTTCATGAAGTTGGAGCTCAACCTATCGAATGGTTGCAATTCAACCTATCGAATGCTTAATGAATGTTGTAGTTTTGTACATATCGAACAGTCCCTCAATGTATCAGCTTGGAACCTATCGAATGGTTCAATCCACCAACCTGTCGAAGGGTTCCTTGGACTACAATCTTCATCCTATCAAAATACAGCAATATGAACCTATAGAATGGTTCACATCAGCAACCTATCGAGCACTTCATGTATTAACTCTGTCGATTGGTTCAAGGTTGGAGCTGCAACCTGTCGAACTCTTCTAAGAAGCTTCCAGCTTATCCTATCGAGCAGTCCTCCAGCTTTCACCTATCAAATGTATCTGCTAAGGCCACAATACTGTCGATAGCTTGAGGGTGCAGCAGCAAAAAATCAATGGACGGCATGGGCAAATTTGGGAACTCCAACGCACAGGAAATTCTGCACATGGGTGTGAACTAATTTTTGGCGAGAAATAAATTAGCTTCAGTTGGGCATAAACAAAACCAGATCCCTATCTCTTCTCTGATTGGTTGAAACTCTTAAACAGGGATTAAGCTTAAACTGAAATCCTCTCTTCTGATTAGCCACAATCCAAAGCACACGGATCACTGCAAATATATAAATAGAACTCCTTTCTGCTGTTTTTCTTTAGGTCGAAAAGTAGGAACAAAGGAATAGCCTGAGTTCTCCTTAGCTCATTTAGGTTTAGTTTTAAGTTTTGTTTTTCCCTTTTTTTCCTTCTTCCTCCTTCTCTCTCTAATCTAGCCTGTTGGATTAGATCTAGGTAGTGGCTCGGATCTGGTTTGTAATTGTAATTTTTGCATGAAGAAATGTGGATCGATGCACAGACTATAGATTTAGGAACAAGTTTATTGTAAGTTATTTTGTTTAAAGCAATAAATTGTTGGTTTTAAAGCTTAATTAAATCTATAGATCTTGTGGTCCCATTAGATTCTCGATCGGCTCTTGTGTAGATGGGCCAAGCCTGCCACATCTTCGGTAGATCTCTTGATGACCATCTGATTTCCCTAGGTTTGATACGCCTGTGGGTGCCTGTGCTTGTGGCCTTGCATCCACAAAATCTTAGTAATTATCTTATTCTGATCGAAGCCATCAAGATGGAGGAAATCTATTAGATGATTTGTGACCATTGAAGTTGACAGATCATAGCCTTAAGACCAATTCAAACCCCTGGTCTAGATTGGATTCTTCTACCTTAAACCTTTAATTTGGATGAAATCCCTAGGATGATCTGTGACCATTAAAGTGGACAGATCATACCCTTAAGATCAGTCCAAGCCTTCGGTTTAGAGTAGATTCTTCTACCTTGCACTTGAGCTTGTAGCCAAGTGAAGGACAGCTGCAAATTTACATACGTTGATATGTTTTGCAAAAGGAAACCAGGTCCTAGCTGTCTATTTCCCCCTATTTTATATTTTATTTTACCATCCATCTTCCTCAACCATTTAGATTTAGTTTTATATTTCAGTTTTATAAATTAGATCTAGTAACACCCGAAAAGCTCTCTTTCTTCTTAGAATTGCGAGATCTATATCCATATCTGGAAGTCTACTATACACCTTCTAGGTTTATATCACTACTCCCTATGGGACAAACTCTTACTTATTAAAATTTGCTACAAAAGGACCTTGTATCTTCCTGGTCTAGGATATTTTAAATGTACTGAATTCATCCTCTGTTTTAGTTTAATTTTATTTTACTTTTATCATTACACAATAATCAGTACACTGAAATTCCCCAACAAGTTTTTGGCGCCGTTGCCAGGGAGTTCTGATCTAGATAGTAGATCTGAGTTTTTCATTTTTTGTAGATCTATTTTTTTTTAGTTTTTATTGCTGATTAGTTTTTAAAATTTTAGAGTGCATTTCACCTATTTGATTCAATGTATGCTACAGTTTTTGTACAGAAAACATATTTTACTGCAGCAAAATTTCTGATTTTTCTAGGTTTTTATTTTATGCCTTCTAGATTTTCGAATAACTGCTGCTATAGCATTTAGCATTTTTGCATAAATGAGGTTGCAGTTTGAATTTTTCTTTGTGTTTTTTGTCAATATGCTTGAATTAGGTACTGCGGTAGTTGTTGAATTTTTGTAGATCTGGAGCAGCTGCCGAACGAGGAGCAAATGGATTGCTGTAAGAGTAGATCTGCTTGAGTTTGCATCCCCTTCTCCTTTGCATTCATTTTCTATTTTTAAATTCTTTTGACCAACAGTTTTGCAGTGTTTGCTATCATTTTAATTTTTGTATAACTCAACAAAATCAAATAAAAAAATAGAAGAAAATGAAAATACAAATTAAAATTTCTTATTATTTTTCAGCAATAGTAAATATAGGCTCTTGTTGTGCCCGGGCTGATCCAAAACAAATAAAAAAAATAGAAAATTATAAAAGCCTAAAAATATCTTTATATGGGTTATTTTTCTTTGTTTTTATTCATGTTTCCCATCTGGACCTGTTGAGATCATGATTTTTCCATTTTGAGGAATCACGTAGGATAATGAGTAGTGGATCATATGTAGTTTTAAATATTCAATGGAGCCACTGATTTTATTTTCCTTCGAGATTTCTTCACAATTAAATGGATCTCAGCTGTGTATGAATCCCATTTTCAATATGTGCTCCCATGCTTCATTATTTAGAAATTCTTTTTGACTCAAACACATCATCAACATATGGACCAGTCTTACGAATCTTGCTTTTCATTATATGTTATTCCTGCTAATCATTTTTAAAATCACTTAGATTCATACGTAACTGATTGGCTCAAGCTTTTGGGGTTTTCTTTGGGCTTAGGGGATTTATGATTTGGTATTAGGATTTTCTGTTTTAGGAATTTTAGTTTAAACTTCTGTTTTTAGATCGCTAATTTTTCTTTCTTAGGATAATGTGTCCTAGTTTTACTAATTTTCTTTTGCATTTTTCTGTAATTATAGTTAGTTTCTAACTTTGTTTTCCTCTTTTTCATCTACAACTCTATTTTTGTATCAATATTTTTCGGTGTTTGTAGCTTTGTATTCAGTTCCTTACTTTCTTTTTACTGTTTTTCGGTTATTAGCATTAGTTCCCTTTCTATTGCATAGCAGTTCTAGCTTTATTTTACTGATTTTCCTGTTTTATCAGTAATTTCTTGCATTTGTATAGCATCTTTTCCATTTTCCTGCTCATATATTCAGCTTTGTTTTTTTTATTTTCTGCTGCACATAGCTGCAAATTTTCTGCTTCGTTTTTCTTTTGTCTTTTACCCTGCTACCCCTAGTTTCTCGTTGTGTAGAACATTGAGGATAATGTTCATCTTAGGTTTGGGGGTATGGAAGGAGTGCCAATGAAATAAGCTAATGCTAGTGCAGCTATGTTGAAAAAGTTTTTTGAAAAATAAAGTGATTTCCCACCTATTTTTGAAAAAAGAGGAAATTAAAAACTTTTGAAAACTGAAATGGGCTGTAGTTTTAACACTTTCATGAAGCGAATGTCAAGAATTTTCAAAAACTGATGTTTAGTAAACCTAAAATGAGAGAAACTTGTGAGGATACACCCCAGAAAATTTGATGGAAGGCCATACCCAGTGAGATTTGGACCTGAAAATTTTTCTTTGAAGAGTGTCTTGGCAATTTTTCTGCGCTAAGGACTGATTGGATCTAGTTTCGATCACTAGAAGTTAGGCAAATCCAAGTTGAAACTACTTGACAGCATTCATGACATTGAGGACATGAAGTAAAGCATTCCTTGGATAGTTTGAGCTTAAAATGTCCCACCTTTGAACTACCCTTGATACATACCATTTGAGCCCTAAAAATCCTAGTTTTCTTTGATGAAAACCAGAAAATTTGAATCCAAAACCTTTTGACCTATTTCAGTTCACCCTCAATCTAAGAAATCAGAAAAAAGGAGGAGAAGTGAAGTTAAAGGAGCAAGGTTCGATGATTGGTTGAAAAAGAAGGAAACACATTTGGTGGTATTGTGGCATTCCAACTTGTAATTAAAAAATAAAATAATAATAAATAAATAAATAAATAAAAGAAAACCAAAGAAAAAGAATGAGAAAGAGAAGTTATTTTATTGAAAGATTGAAATAAGGATTAGAAACTGATCACTTCAAATATGAAAATTTAAGAAGTAAATGGAATTGTGCTGAAATGAAGAAGGTTGAGTTGCAAATCACCTCCTTACCTGGCTAATTTCTCAATTTGAATCCTTTTTATACCCTTTTATTCTTCGTAAAACTTCACCCATAAGCCACATTACAACCCAATAAATGACCCTAGTGATCTGGAATTGGATTGAGCTGTCATCTGGAGATGAGGATTTGTTTAAGCTACGCTGAAAAGAGTTAGAAAATTTCATAAATTAGAGTAATGCCTATGCCCATGCTTGCAGCCCTATTTGAGGGCTGTAACTGCTCTTGAGCTGTGTGTAATGATGCACCCTTCTATTTTTGTTGTGAGCGACAGCCCTAGTAAAATTGGGGTCTAAAATCAAATTTGATTGGGGTATTATCCAAACAGAATTCTCAAATTAAAGGTTAACTCTGCATCAATTTTCAGGCACAATGCCTTGATATGAACTGATTGGTGATCAAGGAATTACAACAAAATTTCAGACTTTTAACTAGTTTTTTTCTGCTAAAAAAAAAATAATAAAAAAATCCTCTAAAACTGAATGGACATGGTGTGAAATTTATTTTATTTTCCTTAAACTCTGTTTTAGCCTGTTGCATGAGTATTAACTAATTTTATTGGAGAAGTTTTGGGGTACCTTCACTAAAAACCCTCAGGAGACTCCACTCCGCCACTAGGGGATCACCTAGGGGTTTAAAAGGCTTGGTGCATGTGCCAAATGCACCCGTGTTCTCTACGAAAGTAGTATTTTATTTCATAGGTTAGTTTTTTTTAATTTCACTTTGCTCAAGGACTAGCAAAGGTTAGGTTTGGGGGTGTGTTAAGCACTGATTTTTGCCACTATCAACACCTTTAAACCTGGCTTTTGCTAGGACCTAGAGTATCTAATATTTATTTTTAGTGTTGTTTTGCAGCAAGGAGATAATTACATCCTTAGTGCAGTTTTCAGTCCAAAAGTGCCATTAAGAGGAGGTTTGGAATTAATGAATAGTTGAAAGAGAGAAATGGAAGGAGTATGCTATGGCTTGTTGCTGGAAATGAAACTAGCGGCACTAGTTTGCTTAAGTTGAAGAGGTGCTTCAGCAACAGAACTCGAATTGCACACAAGCTGCGCAAGGAAGAAGCTATATGGGACACCTACCGGCTGCACATCAAACAAGGCACAGTCCCAAGCAATAATATACTCACATGACACTCAATGGTATTCAAAGAAGCGGCGTGTGAAGCTGCTGACAAAATATGCAAATAATGAAGGAGCTGATCTTATCGAGTGCTGGTGTAGGACCTATCGAATGGTGTATTGGCAGCAACAACCAACTTGGCAACTAGACTTCCTCAGCAGCAATGTTTATCCTGTCGGGAAGTGCTTTGTGGCAGCAATGGAACCTATCGAATGCTTTAATGAACCTGTCGATTGGTTCATGAAGTTGGAGCTCAACCTATCGAATGGTTGCAATTCAACCTATCGAATGCTTAAAGAATGTTGTAGTTTTGTACATATTGAACAGTCCCTCAATGTATCAGCTTGGAACCTATCGAATGGTTCAATCCACCAACCTGTCGAAGGGTTCCTTGGACTACAAGCTTCATTCTATCAAAATACAGCAATATGAACCTATCGAATGGTTCACTTCAGCAACCTATCGAGCACTTCATGTATTAACCCTATCGATTGATTCAAGGTTGGAACTGCAACCTGTCAAACTCTTCTATGAAGCTTCCAGCTGATCCAATCGAGCAATCCTCCAGCTTTAACCTATCGAATGCATCTGCTGAAGCCACAATCCTGTCGACAGCTTGAGGGTGCAGCAGTAAAAAATCCATGGATGGCAGGGGCAAATTTGGGAACTCCAATGCATAGGAAATTCTGCACATGGGTGTGAACTAATTTTTGGCGGGGAACAAATTAGCTTTAGCTGGGCACAAACAAAACCAGATCCCTATCTCTTCTCTGATTGGTTGAAACTCTTAAACAAGGATTAAGCTTAAATTGAAATCCTCTCTTCTGATTGGCTGCAATCCAAAGCACACAGATCACTGCAAATGTATGAATAGAACTCCTTTCTGCTGTTTTTCTTCAGCAAGAAAACTAGGAACAAAGGAATAGCCTGAGTTCTCCTTAGCTCATTTAGGTATAGTTTTAGGTTTTGTTTTTTCATTTTTTTTCTTCTTCCCCCTTCTCTCTCTAATCCAGCCTATTGGATTAGATCTAGGTAGCGGCTCAGATCTGGTTTGTAATTGTAATTTTTGCATGATGAAATGTGGATCGATGCACAGTCTACAGATCTGGGAACAAGTTTATTGTAAGTTGTTTTGTTTAAAGCAATAAATTATTGGCTTTAAAGCTTAATTAAATCTATAGATCTTGTGGTCCCATTAGATTCTCGATCGGCTCTTGTGTAGATGGGCCAAGCCTACCACATCTCCGATAGATCTCTTGATGACCATCTGATTTCCTTAGGTTTGATACACCATGGGTGCCTGTACTTGTGGCCTTGCACCCACAATATCTGTAGTGATTATCTTGTTATGATCGAAGCCATCGGGGATGGAGGAAATCTATTGGATGATCTGTGACCATTGAAGTGGACAAATCGTAGCCTTAAGACCAATTCATACCCCTTGTCTAGATTGGATTCTTCTACCTTAAACCTTTGATTTGAATGAAATCCCTAGGATGATCTGTGACCATTAAAGTGGATAGATCATACCCTTATGATCAGTCCAAGCCTTTGGCTTAGAGTAGATTCTTTTACCTTGCACTTGAGCTTGTAGCCATGTGAAGGACAGCTACAAATTCACATACCTTGATCGGTTTTGCAAAAGGAAACCAGGTCCTAGCTGTCTATTTTCCCCCATTTTATATTTTATTTTACCATCCATCTTCCTCAACCTTTTAGATTTAGTTTTATATTTCTGTTTTATAAATTAGATCTAGTGACACCCGAAAAGCTCTCTTTCTTCTTAGAATTACCAGATCTGTAGCCAGATCTAGAGGTCTACTATACACCTTCTAGGTTTAGATCACTACTCCATGTGGGGCAAACTCTTACTTATTAAAACTTGCTATAAAAGGACCCTGTATCTTGCATGTCTAGGATATTTTAGATGTGCTAAATCCATCCTCTGTTTTACTTTAATTTTATTTTGCTTTCATCATTGCACAATAATCAGCACACTAAAATTCCCTAACAGCTAGGTGTGTGCAATACACATGCCAAGCCAAATCCTTGTTAGCAATGGCTTGGCGTGTGTATTACACATGCCAGACCAAATCTAGCCAAAAATAGCCTGGCGTGTGTAATACATGCGCTAGGACAAAGGGGGGCTGAATTATGATTGACGCGTGTATTACATGAGCAAACCTAGATCAATTTGAATCACGCTTCATTGCCGGTGCTTGCTCATGTCGATTAAACACCCACTCTACGCCGGATCAAGGACCCATTTTCTTGAAGGTAATCATTTTTTAATCCCATTTTCTTTGATCATTTTTGAATTATTTTACAAATATGGTTATGATTCTTGCTTTTCTAGGTGATAAATAGATGATTCTTCTTGCAAGTGTGATTATCTATGGTTGGTTTGATCTTATTCCATGTAAATGATGCCCTATATTTTTGTTTTTGTTTTTTTTCTTTTTATTGGTTTTTCTTGAAACTTTTTTCTTCTTTTTTTTTTCCTTGGATCTAGGTTTGGGCATATAAAAATTTTCTTTTCTTATTTTTATTTATTTATGTATGTGTGCACTAAAAGACTCCCCTTTTTTTTCTGTCTGAATATGGGTGACTTTTTTGAAATGTGGGTGATTTTTTTTGAAAATGTGGGTGATGATTTTTTTTTTGATGATGATGGGTGGTTTTTTTCTTTTTGTTCTCTCTTTTCTTTGAAAATGTGGGTGATTTGATGATGATTTTTTGAAAATGATGATGATTAGGATTGATGAAAAAGAAAAGGGGCCTACTTACCTCCCTGTTAGCCTGTTTAGGAAATGATTTCTTGCTACTAATATATCTTGATTCTATTGCTTGTATCCATCTCAGAATGTCAAGCAAGGAGGAGCCCGTGCAGGAGGAAGGGCAGGAGTAAGAAGAGGGGCCGGAAGTAGTTTACGGTCCCCGAGGGGAGCAATTTTTCATAGTGGGACGCTCCTCTTATCCTTGGTATGAAATGCAGGGTGAGGCCGCCCGTACTGGTCTCCTTTATCAACAATATGTTCACATCTCAGACTTTGGTATCGCTAGCAAGGTAAAGACATAAGCCTTGTTGTTTTTCCTTGGGCGATTTTGCTATACCTTTAAGATCTGACAACTCTTTATTTTGATGCAGGACTTGCCCTCTATCGTGTTTCGAGGAGGTTGGTTGGACCTCCAGCATTTTTATCTCTACCTCTGTCCGATCGTGAAGTTCCTCCTTGCATCGGCCGATTTCGGGGACTTTCTCTTGTGCCTTGCCATGTGGGCCGACGCAACCTATTTGAGGGCCTTAATTGAGCGCTTTCATCCTGAGACTATTACATTTCACATGGCCATGGCGGAGATGACTCTTACGTCGATTGGTCGATGATTACAGGGATTCAGATGCGGGGTACCAATGACCAACCTTCGCGTGCCTGATCGGGATGAGGTGGTTCAATTAATCGGGGACTATCCCACCTCCACAAATTTGCACGGTTCTGAGGTTAAAATGTCATGGCTGGCTGATCGGTTTGATTTGATCGAGTTTGTAGATCTGGGGCAGTCAAATGCGGACATCTTTATCGAGATCGAGCGCGCTGTGATGTTGGCTCGCATCTCACTCCTCTTCTTGCTGGGCAAGACTCTATTTTCAAATGCCAGTGGTGGGAGAGTCTCATTGTCCTTTCTTTGCATTATGGGAAATTGGGACGATGTGCAGCGATATGACTAGGGCAGCGCAAGATACTCCGTGTTGATGTCCAGCATAGCTCGGGTCTCCATCAGGGATGCAAAGTCTATTGTTGGCTTTTGGTATGCCTTGGAGGTAACCCCTAATTCTTTTGCTTTCCTTGTTTTATTGGCTAGTCATTCCCTGCTTCTAACACATCTTTTATGTATACCACTCCTTTCGGGTTTGGGGATATCTACACTTCTAGCCGGGCCGCCCCCTCCTTTATTCTGAGGTATATACCTATCCGCTCATGAGCAACTGGACCAAGAACCATCGCAGGGAAATCGGTATGAAGCATTTAGAGATGGGCCTGAGGTCCCGATTTGACTTGTTGATCTCGGAGCAGGTACGGCTATTTCTTCCTCTTCTTTTTTAGAGTTTTCTTTTGTTATGCTACCTATTTGGCTGATGGGATGCTTTTTTATTTGGGCAGGTTGTTTATGACCCTTACATTGGTTCTCCCTTTTGGGATCGAGCTGTTGTAGGTCCGTCTCACTTTTTCATTGACCGTCGCGCCATCTTCTTCTATGGGGCCTAGGCCAGGGCCTACTACCTGGAAGAGCGAGTGGTACATTAGTACCGAGACCACCCTGTCGTGCCACTGGCTCCCCCTGCGAATGTTATGATGCCTGTGGGTACGATTGAGGAGCTCACCATCGGATTCCTTCATCATGGGGTCCCCATCAATGACCTCCTCATGCCCGGAGGTTACCAACTGTGGTACGAGTCCTTACCTTACCGGTCCCTTCTCTCGCGTTTCGTACCTGATGCCAATTTCTTGGCCTTAGGAGGTCCACGATCTCAAGTAGTTCTCCTTTTTCTCTTAGATTGGTCTCCCTGGTTTTGACTTAATTTTTATCTCTACTGATTGAAACCTTACTTCCTTTCACAGCTCGAACAGGGAGGTGACTCAGATGATGATGATGGGGTGGTGGCAGGTACCGCTGAGGCTGCGGGAGTTGGTCCTTCCGACCCCTCTGGCACGGGTGCTTCTAGTAGTTAGCCTGCTGAGGTCTAGGGGATCTTTAGGTGCCTTGATGATGCCTTTCTTTCGAGTTTATGTGCAGCAGTAGAGCAGTAGGCCCGCATATTTGCTGCAGGGATCCAGATTCCACCTCTTGAGCTGGTTCCTGGGGTAAGTCTTTCCTTTTCTGTATGTTTTCCCTTTTTAGAGATATGCCTGTGATTACGCCTGTGGCACCTGTGACTGATGTCTCTCTCTTTGGTGTGTAGAACTATGAATCGACTGTGAGCCAGGCTGAGTATTACCGCAACATTATCGGTCTGCAGGATGTAGAAGTGGTGAGTATCATACTAACTGGTTCTGATCATTGCCTTGCTATCTTTATCTTTCGATCGATCCTGATTGATGATTTTGGGTGTCACTTGCAGTGTGCTCGTGATAAGGAGTCGCATTCCTTGCTTAGCTGACTTTCTCAGGTGTTGGCCCGAGTGGGAGATGTCCGGACATATCAGAGCTCTTCGCGCAGGCTTAAGAAGTCTAAGGGTGCCAATAAGGATTAGGCTCTGTTTTTTTATTTTCGAACTTTGAGACTTTCTGGGACACATTTTATTTTTGGATTTTGGAAATATGTAATGGATGATACGACACTGCTATTATTTTTGGATGATTTTTCAGATTTTCCATATGAATGTTAGTGCCCTTTGCATATTCTATCTCCCTTTTGCTTGCTGTAGTGTGTCGGATTGCTTACAGGATGGGCTTGATTTTTTTAGGAAGAATTGCCTCTGGGGCCACATACTTTATTAACACTTGGCCCTCATTTCCATGCCTGTGTGGATCTTTCCTAGACAAAGATTTATATA
This sequence comes from Chloranthus sessilifolius, assembly GCA_021018995.1. Taxonomy (NCBI): domain Eukaryota; kingdom Viridiplantae; phylum Streptophyta; class Magnoliopsida; order Chloranthales; family Chloranthaceae; genus Chloranthus; species Chloranthus sessilifolius. Next base: position 83,415,708 of record CM037590.1, on the reverse strand, counting down.
AGTTAGATGTGACCAAAAAAAATAAAATTTGCCTCTGTTTGTGATTTAATGTGCTCTTTTAGTTAAAGGTAGTAAATGCAGGCAAGCTGGCCAGGGGACTAGCAAAAACAAACCCCTCCCCAACCCTTTTTTTGTGGGGGGACAAGTGGTCTGGTGCATGTATTACATGTGCCAGGCCAAATCTGGGGAAAAGGTCATGGCGCATGCATTACATGTGCCAGGCCAAATCTGAGGAAAAATGCTCTGGCGTGTGTAATACACACGCCAAGTGCTTCCTGAGGATAGTGGGGCCTTTTAAGCCCTAGAATACACTCTTTTCCTTCTCTTTTGACTTAGGCTTGGTACTTTTTGCTGTTGCTTTTCTCTTTGCTTTCCAAAGGGTGGGTCCATCGTCTTGCATCGAATTTATATTTTCGGAAAATCTTTGTATGACAATGAACCCGCTTTTCGACCCCACCTCTCTTGGGGGGTCCGGGACCACTATACTTCCCTCTTTGGGCCTGGGGCCCAGTTTTTTAAAGAAGTGGCTTGAGAGCTTGAATGAAAGCGAGCTCGTGGATATTGATCGGCTTGGGTTGACCCGCTTCTCATCTTTTCTTGAAGTTCCTCCACTGTGGGACCTTCTTCATGCGACGACTTCTTTTTGGGAAGTGGGCACCCATGTCTTCCTATTCGAGAATCGTGAGTTGACTCCTATGCTTGAGGAGCTCTCCAACCTATAAGGCTTGAAACTTCATAGAGGTCTTGCCAAAGTAGTGCCAAAATCAGGCTATGCTAAAGCCGTCTATGCAGCTTTGGGCTTGAAAAAGGCCGATTATGAGAAAAATCTCATCGGTGGGCCCACGAAGTGTTCGGTGAAATTTCTGAGAACTTTTTAGTGACAGGAGAATGCAAAAATTGTCGGTTAGAAATGTTTGTAATGTGAAGGCTTTTTCTCTCTGTCTCATCTCTGAGGTTCTCTTCTACACTGGGGGAGAAAGTTTCTCGCTTGCACTCTGCAACGTTCTGGTGGAACTAAAGGGAGGCCGCTCGGTGATGCATTTGATCTTGGTGGAGCTTTATCGCTGCCTCGACGCTCTTGCCTTGGGCAATGTGGCATGCCTTAGGGGATGCCCGCTTCTATTTCAGGTTTGGCTAGGGGAGCACCCTGCCATTTTGTGACCCGTGCCTTATTTCTACGTTGTTCGCGGTGAGGTGGCCCGATGCTTTTTAGGCATATATCACATGCTTCCATAGGGGGATTTCCCAGGATTGAAGCTTTGGCTGGCTGAAGCTGAGCTAGTATGGAGGCTTCCTTGGTTAGACCAGACTTTCCCGGTGGTTCGCTCTAGAGATCATGAGGGCCTCGCTCTCCTTGGCTTGACTGGCAGCACTTACTATTTCCCATTTCGGGTGCTGTATCAGTTTGGTTGTTCTCAGTAGGTACCCTGTGTGACCAACCCTCCACTATGTGACTTGGTCTTCTCTCGGGGATCCTCTGGGGACATGGATAGGATAGCTGCTCTCTGAGAGACGCGTCAGTCGATGCTCATGTGTGATATAGAGTAGGGGAATTTTGTTCTATCCTCCCTAGAGTATGAGGCTTGCCTACTGTCCGAGAGGCCTCCTATTTGTTACTTGGATTAGGCAGAGAGCAGTGATGTAGGGGGGACCTTGGCCGAAGAAGGAGTCGATGCTTCGACTGCATTGAGCTATTAGTGGATGAGAAGCAGGTTCTGCATGAACATTTAGAAAAACAAAAGGTTAGAGCAGAGGTAGCAGAAACCAGAGCCGAGGTAGTTGAGTGTGAGGTTCTTCGTCTGAAAGGAGCCTTGAGTGATGCTCTTGGGGCTACTGATGCTTCCCGAAAGCAGTATCGGAGTCTCCATGGTCACTGGATGACTGAGTGGGACGTTCGGGAGGATGATTTACATGCTGAGATCCGTACCATGAAGCATGAGCTGGGTCGTTTATTCCCTCATGTACATATCTTTGCATAGATCAAAACCATAGAAAGGGGCATAAGAAACCCATGTTCAGATACATCTTTTTGGTATATATATTTCTTTATGTTTTTGTACTTTTCTACTTTTGTAAAAAGAAAAGAAAGAAAGAAGCTAGACATCACACAGATTATTTTTTAGGATGTGGTGTCAGCAACATATAGGTTTGTACATGAAGAAGGGAAATCTATTATCTTATAACAAAAGTTTCATTTCTCCTATCTTTGATTGATTTTTTTTTAGATGAAAAGTGCATAGTATGGGTACAAAAAATTGAAAAGGAAAGTCTATTATCTTTTGCAAAAAGGGTCTCTTTGCCCTGTGGTGAGTGAACACAGTGTGGGCCTTGAACATGGGAAAGGGAAATCTGTTATCTTTTTCAAAAGTGGCCTTTTTGCCCCGTGGTGGTGCACATAGTGTGGGTTTGAACATGAGAAAGGGAAATCTGTTATCTTTTTCAAAAGTGGTCTCCTTGCCCTTGTTTCCCCCCCTTTTTTGTTTTGGTCTGATGCCTTAATCATAGGGTGAGATGACTGGTCCCCCTTTTGAGCATGGTCAAACCCCCTAATGTGGTTGGATCTGGATGAAGCTTAGCAATTTTACCAAGGCTGGAACATCTATCCCCTTGGATTGAATCAACCTTTCTCCTTACCCTGGGTCATATGTTTGACGGTGCAATTTTGAGGACATACCTAGTCAGGACCCGATTGGAGCTAACATGAGAGGCCCAACATGGGTAAGTGACCAAGGGATTCTTTCTTATTTTTCTTTTTTCATCCTTTTTACTCGCAACGCCCAAGGTGGGTTTTTGTCGTGCCCGTTATCACCCTAATTTTACCCGTAGCGGCCTTTCGCGTTTTCCCCACATCCCTGGGTTTGCATTTTTACCGCAGGGGCCCTTTCGAGTTTTCACCTAGTCCACACAAACTCGTTCTTTTTACCCGTAGCGCCCTTTCGAGTTTTCACTACGTCCATTTTGCTTTGAGTTTGTTTATTTTTCTTTTTCTTTTCTTTATCTTTATTTTCAAAGGCCACGTCATGGACGTCGACTCCGTCATAGCCAGATGGATGGAGTTCTTGTTGTCCCATGGTTTGACTCGTGCAGACTTAGCGGATACTGTGATTGCTTATACACCTTAAAGAGGGCTTTTTCCTGGGATGTATCATGGCCGTGGGTAAGGTTAGGATTTTAAAGGTATTCTAGGTTTAAAAAGGTTATTGTAGTACACTTCATCCTTGGGGGATTTTTACTGTACATGCCCCATGATTTTCCTATCTCTTTTCTTTTCTATTTTTGTTCTTTTTGCTTTTTTGATGATTTTTTTTGTTTTTGATGGTAATTCTCTTTTCTCATTTTTTGTTGTGTGTTTTGTTTTTTATTTTTTTTGTTTTTTTATTTTTGGTGTATGTATACACATTTTCTTCTTTCTTGTTTTTGGGAGATGGCTATGAAAAGAAAGGCTAATGGCTCAACAAGGGTAGCAAAGGGTATGGGTGTTTAGGGATATCTTTTTGGCTACTTGGTTTTGAAATAATGGCCTCTTTTATGGGGTCCTTAAGGAATCATGTATCCGTTTTATAAGTACTTACCTTTCCGCATAGACTATGAGTAGAACCGTCGAACGTACCCAACATTGATGGGGTCAGGAAAGTGATCCCCGTCCATGGTGGCGACGCGGACTGCATATCCCCGAGAGCACCTCACGGATAACATAAGGACCCTCCCAGTTAGGCTTGAATTTCCCTCTCAGATCGGCGTGGAGGGATGGGAAGATTTTCTTGAGTACGGTGTCTCCTACCTTCAGATCTTGACCGTGAACACATTTGTTGTAAGTGTGTGCGATTCACCCTTGGTAAACTTGGGTATGACACATGGCTAGGAGCCTTTCCTCATCTAGCAGGTTCAGCTGCTCAAAGCGGGACCTTTCTCTCTTGGCCTTAGATAAGCCTGATTCCATGAGAATACAAAGTGAGGGTACTTCAACTTCTACTGGCAAGATGACCTCAGTTCCATACACAAGGGAGAATAGTGTTGCCCCTGTAGCGGTACAGATCGACCTTTTGTAGGCCCATAATGCAAACAACAACATCTCACTCCAATCTCAGTAAGTGATGACCATTTTCTCAAGGATGCGGACAATCGTCTTGTTAGCAGCTTCCACGGCTCCATTAGTTTGCGGTTGATAAGGCGACGAGCGATTGTGGTTGTTGATTTTGTACTGCTCGCATAAGGCCTTGATGTGCTTGTTTGCGAAGTTGGTGCCATTATCCATGATGATGTCCTTGGGTTCACCGAATCGACAGACAATATTGTTCGTGATGAATTTCTCAACATGTTGGGCCGTGATGTTGGTGTAGGTTGCTGCCTCTACCCATTTGGTGAAGTATTCAATGGCAACCAAAATGAATTGATATCCGTTGGAAGCCTTCAGATTAACCTTTCTGACAACGTTGAGGCCTCAGGTGGAAAATAGCCCTGGAGTGGTCATGCTATGTAGATCAATGGCCAGAGCATGTATCAGACTGGAGTGTTCTTGGCATTTGTAGCACCTCTGAACATGCTTGCAACAGTCAGTTTTCATAGTGGTCCCGAAGTATCCTTGCCGTAGGATCTTCTTTGCAAGCATGTACCCGATGACGTGAGCACCGCATACTCCCACGTGGATCTCCTTCATGATGTTGGTTGTCTCGCTCTTAGTAAGGCATCTGAGTAGGATGTTGTTATATGATCGCTTGTAGAGACACTCACCGTAAATGACGTAGTTTCCTGCCAAATGCTGGATGGTCCGCCTATCCGTTTTGGACGTATCCTCAGGAAAAGTTCAAGTCTTGAGGAAGTTCTTAATGTCTGAGAACCACGATGGCTCATCATCTAACTTTGCAGGTTCCTCAATTTGGAGGTAGAAGGCTGGCTCATTCCTCTTTTCAATCATGATCGGCTTCATCACAACACCATATGGAATTTCTATCATTGACACCTAAGTTGATAATGCGTCGGCAAACTGATTCCTTATTTGTGGGACATAGGAGAAAGTTACATCCTCAAAGCATGCTATCAGGTCCTCGAGGTGTTCATGGTAAGGGATCAATTTCTCATCCTTCATCTTCCAATCGCCATTTGTTTGGCAAATGATTAACTGTGAGTCACCAAACACTCGGAGGTGAGTTACCTTTAGGTCTAGTGTCGCCTGCAGTCCTGCTGCACAGGCTCCATACTCAGCCATGTTATTTGTGCATGGAAAGTTGAGCTTGATGGAAACTGGTACGTGAGATCCTTTTGGCAAAATTAGGATAGCACCGACTCTCTGACCTTCGACATTTACTGCCCCATCGAAGTGCATCACCTAGGATTCTTCTATCTATGCTGTATCATCCTCTATATAAATAAGATGTCCTCATCTGGGAACTCGCTCCTCAAACGCTCATAATCGAGTAAGGGATTCTCGACAAGATGATCAATGAGTGTCTGCTGAGATAGTAGATGGCATGCTCTATTCTTCCTATTTCATCATGCTGCCCTAGGACACATCCCATCAAAACTTTTATCGTGGAGAGATACATTAAAAGTGGTCTCCTTGGCTCGGGTGGTACTAAAACTAGTGGGTTGAAAAGGTAGCCCTTGATTTTATCGAACGCTGCTTGGCAATTGTCGTTCCATTCAACAGGTGAATACTTCCTCAATAGCTTGAAAATCGGCATGCGGATTGGAGTGAGTTGTGCAATGAACTGACTGATGTACTGTATCCTACCCAAGAACACTTTGTCCTCTTTCTTGGTAGATGGTGGTGGCCTTTCCATAATAGCTTTTACCTTTATCGGGTGAACCTCGATACCTCTCATGCTGACGATGAAGCCCAAGAGCTTCCCTGGCATGGTGTCAAATGCACATTTATGAGGATTCCGACGCAACCTGTATTTTCTCAACCTCTCAAGCAGATTTTGGAGGTTTATCAGCTGGTCACTTTGCTCTAGTGACTTGGCGATCATGTCATTGATATACACTTCAATTTCCTGTTGCATCCTGTCATGGAATAGTGTTGTCATGGCCCTTTGATACATTGCCCCAGCCTTCTTCAGCCCGAATGGCATGACTCGGTAACAGAAAGTTCTCCAGGGAGTGATGAACGCTGTCTTCTCTCGGTCTGCTTCTGCCATTTTGATCTGATTGTATCCGGAGAATTCATCCATGAATGAAAGCATCCCGTGCCTAGCAGTGTTATCGACCAAGATGTCGATGTTTGACAACAGGAAGTCATTCTTTGGGCTTGCTCTGTTGAAGTTTCTAAAATCAATGCACATGCGGACCTTTCCATCAAAATTTAGATTTAAGAACAAATTCTTCATTCATATTATAAATATAAGTTTTCAGAAAACTAAATTAAAAATATATAACCTATCTTTGTGGGAACGATCCTATACTAGCTCTACAATTTCCATTGTGTGCTTGCAATAGGTTAAGACTTAATCATATATACATACCAGTAGTGACGAATAGTGTGCCACTGGGACCCGCTCGCACATCCTTGGGACTCGTGCACCCGACTGAGCCAATTTTTGCCATTTTGGATATTTTTATTTTTCTCTGGAACTTCAAAGATTGTGTTTCTTTAGGTATTAATTCATGCCCTTTAGATGCATTAAAATGTAGGTAATGAGTTGGATGTGTGCATCAGAATCTTCGTCTCGTTTTACGCATTTGGCGTGATTTGTGTAATTTCGTGAGTCGTGAAGTAGGGGAAATTCAACAACATTATATTTGATTCGATTTGTATGGATAGTGTGATGGGATAATGCAATTATTATAAGTTCAAACTACATTTAACTCATTGATTTATGAATCTTGCAAATTAATGCTTTGTATATGGATTCTAAAACATGTGATTCGAAATGTGAATGTGATTAGCATATGTCTGTGTGCCTCCGAATATGAAATGTGTGTGTGAGCCTTGAATTCTAACTTTCGAAACTAGCTATAAATTAAGCACATTACACGGTGTTAAACTATATGTTAGAATTTGTACAATGATTTAAGGTTCATGTAAAATGAATCCCCATCATGTACCGGTACGACGAGATATCCGTACATTTACACCGACCAATGTTTACTTTAGCTACGCAAGTGCCCTCATAGCATAGGGGCTTGGGCATTCCGAAAATGATTCATTTGCACGACGATGGTTCGAGGATTTCCATCAGTATATGTGTGGCTCTCAATGCTATATTTTGTGTGAGAGACTATTTAAGTTATTGTTTTAAGTTATGATAAGATATGAAAAAGGCATGTAAAATCCGAAAATGAATCAAGAGATCAGAAACAAAGAAACAAACTCCGAACTTGTATTTAAATTTTGTTTTGTTGATTCAAGCATCCTGTAAATTCAGTTTCTTGGGAAATTTGTTTATGAATTAAGTCATGAAATCATGCTTTGAAATACGATATAAATGTTGTTGATATTCCCCCTATTGAGCTTAGACTGTTAGCTCACCTCTCGACTATACGTCACAGGCACAGGTGTTGACCCAGGTATTGAGGATTCAGGGCATGGGGAAGACTCTAATTACATTCCGGAAGAAGATTCAGATCTTTCACTAGACGAGTATTTCCCTTAGGGGCCGTCAGATTATTTTGAAATCTTGTGACTAGGGCTTGGTACGTCCAGCCATTATTTCATTGTAGAACTTTGAATACATGAAATGTTGTACCTACATTTTTGTGTGAACCATTATTTAAGTGATGGTCGGCCATCATCGGTGGTTCATTTTGGTTCTATCAGGCTTGTGATTTGTACAAGGATATAATCATTATTTGTCTCTAATCATATATATATATATATAGAATTGGAGATTTCCTTTGCCATAAGAGTATATCTGCTTTAAATTTTGTTGTCCGACGGCACGGGTTTCGGGATTAGGAAATCTGGGCTGTCACAGTTGATATCAAAGCTTATCACTTTAGAAATTTCTGACAAGACCTACACTTAGACTAAGAGTTTAAGATTTTGTCGGAGTATAGGGACCATCTGTTAATGAAACTTTGTTTCATGATAACAGGTCAGTATGTCTGTTAGAGGTAGACCAAGAGGTTGTCATAACTGGAATATAAGAAGTGGGAGAGAAATACCAGTGGTTCAAATAGGATTCCAATTGGTGAGAAAGGTCCTTTAGAAGAAGAAAATTATGGAAGAGATGAAAGGAAAACAATGACACAAGCCATGGAGACTGTGGCCAACGCAATGGCACAACAGACGAAGTTGATGACTGCAAATAATGCAAATAGTCATTAGCCATAGCCTTCGACATTTATAGAGTTCAGGAGGATGCACCCTCCAAGTTTCTCCAGACAGGCCGATCCACTTGAGGCAGAAAAGTGGCTCAATGAGATGGAGAAAATCTTCAGTGTGCTTCCATGCACTAAGGATGAGAAGTTTAGGTGGGCTGCTTTCAAGTTGGACGGGGAGGCCGACCCATGGAGAAAATCAGTGTCAAGAACTAGGGAACAATAGAACCCTAATATGTTGTGGACTTGGGAAGCATTCATGGAGGAATTCAATGAGGAATATTTCCCTAAAGTGATAAGGAATCAGATGGAGGTTAAGTTTATTAACTTGGAACAAGGCAAGATGTTCGTATGGGAATACAGAACAAAATTTACAAGATTGTCAGGATTTGCACCGGAACATGTGGCCTTGTATACAATGAAGGCCAAGAAGTTCCAGCATAACTTAAGGCCGAATATTACGATATGGTCTTAATGTTTCAGTTGGAGACATATGCAGGAGTGATGAGTAAGGCTCTTGTTGCCAAAGAAAATATTGAAGAAATGTATAAGAGAATGGACCAGTAGAGTCGAGGCAAGGCAAGTCAAGTGAGGTCAAATAACTATAAGCCAAAAAATAAGAAGCCGAGGATCGCGGTACTGGCACCAAAGAAACTTGCTCAGAGTGTCTACTCAAGACCATTGGTGCCTACGCCTAGTAAATTTTATCATCCATCAGGTTCTGCCATGATAACCGGAGCATTTGTTACACAAGATCATCCTCGAGTAGCATCATCTACACATATAGAAACATGGGCTCGTTGCAAAAAATTGCACAAGACGGTGGATTGTAGATGGGGCTCCGGAGTGTGCTTAAGTGCGGAGAAATGGGGCACATGATAAGAGATTACCCAGATATCAGAAAGGAGGGAACAACATTACCTGCCACACCAAGGCCTACACGACCTATGAGACCTACCATTCAGGGCCGTGCTTATGTTGTCACTGCCGTGGATGGTAGAACATCCAACAATGTCATCCAAGGTATGATTTGATTGGATTATAAATTCTTACTTTAGTTCTTTAGTAAATGCCATTATAGTTATTTGCAAATAATTACAATTCATGGGTACCACTGCACACACTTATACACTCTAAATCGAGTTATATGTTGATATGTAGCTACCCTACATTTATATCAGAGTAGCGACATTTGCTATCACAGAGTACGGGTATTGATAGACCCAGGTTCTACACACTCTTTCATGACTTCACATTTCACGACTGAATTGAGTGTCATCCTAGAATCTTTAGATTTTATTCTAGTCGTGTCAGTTTCTACAGGAAGTTCAGTGAGCACGAATATGTTTTGCCCATCGATTTTTATTTCAGTAGAAGATCATGAGACGACGACAGATCTCATCCTATTAGACATGAAAGGGTTCGATATGATCCTTGGCATGGACTAACTATCTGCTTACCATGCAAGCATTGATTGCCTATGAAAAATAGTTACTTTCTGCGCTCCGAAAGGAAGGTCGTTTCAATTTTGTGGTGTCAAGGAGAACGTAGCACCTTTTATCTCTGCGATTCGAGTTGAACGACTGATGAGAAAATGATGCAGTGGATACTTCACATTTTTGCAAGAGCAACGAGAAGAGAAAAACAACATTCCCGATATTCTAGTTGCATGCAAGTTTCCAGATGTATTTCCTGAAGAACTACCGGGATTGCCACCAGATCGAGAAATTGAGTTCACAATTGACTTAGCCACAGGCATGGAGCCAGTATCTAAGGCACCTTATAATATGGCTCCAGCTGAGTTGAAGGCGTTGAAAGAGAAATTGCAAGAACTCTTAGACAAAGGGTTCATAAGACCAAGTGTTTCCCCTTAGGGAGCACTGGTCTTCTTTGTTAAGAAGAAGGATGGGTCAATGAGGTTGTGCATCGACTATTATCAGTTGAACAAGTTAATGATCAAGAACCATTATCCTTTTCGAATGATTGATGATTTGTTTGATCAGTTGCAAGGAGAAAGGTTCTTTTCCAAGATTTATTTGAGATATGACTACCATAAGTTAAAAGTTAAGGCTGAAGATGTTCAGAAGATGGCATTTCAAACCATATATGGGCATTACTAGTTCTTAATGATGCCTTTCGGCTTGACTAATGTACCAGCTTTATTCATTTATCTCATGAACAGGGTGTTCAAATCACATCTCGATAAATGTGAAGTCGTGTTCGTAGATGATATTCTCATCTACTCAAAGTCAAAGGAAGAACACAAGCAACATCTACAAATTGCTCTACAAACTTTATGAGAAAACTAGCTTTATGCAAAGCTCAACAATTGTGAGTTTTGGTTAGAACAGGTGAGTTTCTTGGGACATGTTTTCTCTTAAATGGGTATTACAGTCGATCCAGCGAAGATTGAGGCCGTTGTATAATGGGAACAACCGAGAAAAATGACAGAGGAATGAAGTTTTCTAGGTTTGGCTGACTACTACAGAAGGTTTGTAGAAGGCTTTTCCAAGATATCATGACCACTCACACAGCTCACCAGAAAAAACGTGAAGTTTGAATGGACGGAGTTATGTGAGAAGAGTTTTCAGGACCTTAAGAGAAGGCTTACCTCTGCACCAGTGCTTGGTATTCCATCAAGCACTGGAGGTTTTGTCGTCTTTAGTGGCTGTCAACACCCCCATTTTGCCCTCTCGGAGTATACAAACCTGTTCGATCAACTTTTGACCTTACCCGTGATCTACGAAAAAGGACTACCCTTCTCCAGAGACTTCAAAACCCTAATACGGGGACCACGCATTGAAACAATAGTACATGGTTGAGACCTAGGCTGAAACAATAGCTCTGTGGCTCGAACCTGACCTAAACCTAGGTAGATCCTAAATTATGTGCCTTGTACATAGTGCGCAATTCAATTGCACGCCTGACTTCTGGCACACAATTGGTCACGTGTGGAACCCCTTTGGACTTGATTACGTGCCCTAACAGGTGCGCACTATCATATTGCCCGCTACATCACCAGTGCGTAATTAGTCCAATTTGGACTAGTTCTTAACCTTCTAGAAATTGCCTGAGACGCGATTGCATGCCCTATCTAGTGCGCGCAATCTATTTATGCACCTCTCCACCTGCGCATAATTGGTTCCTAAGCCAACGCGGTCTCTAATTCCCTAGACTGCCTAAAATCCCCTATTAAGCACACGTATTCAAGCGCTTAATTGATTGAGCGCACTAAATAGGGCTCACAATTAGTCTAGTTAAACTAGGACTGGGAACCCGGCTAAGCCAGTCAGTCGGTCATTCACTTAGTCGGTCACCAACTCAAAGTGATTAAGCATCTGCTGAAAGGCATGCATTTCAATTAAGCACACCCTATAGGGTGCTTAATTGAAATTCACCGACCAATTGAGCGCACCCGCAAGGCGTGCAATTGGCCAATTACCTATAAATAGGACCCACCACCTCATCCCAAAAACATCAATTCGACAATTCAGAATATCCAACACGTCAATTCTCAGGTTTCGAGTTCCCTGCTTCCAAGCTTAGGATTTCGGGATCTCCCTCTGCGAACTTGGCCTCAGGTATATTTTCTTTCCAGTTCTTAATTTCCTTAGTTCTAGCTCTTAGCTCTAGATCATAGGTTTTAGACCTTAGGTTTTTAAGCTTTTAATTCTAAATCTTAAATTCCCTTTTACTTCTTAACTTTTACATTTTTCCTCTCGTTCTAGTTCTCAAGTTCTAAAATTAGTTCCTTTTTTTAAAATTCTAGTTCTAGATTTAGGTTCTAGCCCTCTAGTTCTTAAATTCTTGATCTTAGATCTTAGGTTTTAATCTAACTTTCTAGTTTTTCGATTCTAATTCTTAGTTTCTAGAACCAACCCTTCAATTAAGTTCTTAAATTCAGTCTTAAAATTTTGATTTTAATTCTAAATCTCTAGTTTTAGATCTTAGTTTCTAATTCTAAAGTTAATTTTGATGTTCTAGTTCTTAAATTTTAGTTCTAGAATTTTAGTCCTAATTTTTAATTTAATTCTTAAAATTTCTCAATTTTCGATCCATAAATCTATAATCGTAAATTCAAATCAGTTTCTTCAATCTTCAATATTTATAAAATAATCCCTAGCCAATTGATTTTCCCAAGGGAGCTTACGGAGGGTACCCGGAAACGTGGCCGATCCTCCTTAGCGTAGTGGGCCCAAACCCCTTTTCTTTAGAATTTCAGTATAATTAGTATACTTACTTTAATTAGAGTTCTAATAGAATTAGAACATTCCTAGTAGAACTAGGATATTAATTAGACTTTCACTATAATTAGGATTTTAACTAGATTTTTCAGTTAGACGAAGAAACTAAATTGATTAGACTCCTAGTAAGATTAGGGGACTTAAATAATTAGAATCTTAATAGAATTAAGACATCTAAATTAATTAGAATTTTTAATAGAATTAAATTAAATAGAATCCTAGTAACACTAGGAAACTTAAGGAGTTACAGTTGGATTAGGAAAAGCAGAGTAATTAAAGCAAAAGTAGGAAAACTAGCTTAACTAAACTTCAAGGTGACCCAGTGCTGCTGACATCGGCCGACCGATGATTTAGTAAAGAGAACAACCCGTATCTCCACCCCGGAAGGCGTGATCAGTGATGTGTTGTAGCGTCGATAAATATCTGTAGCTGGCAATCGCAACGAACTAGGTATCCTCACCCTAGGATTTACCTTTTTATTTTCCTATTATTACTTTGCCACTTTTGCCTGAGTCCACTCGGACCAAATTGGGCCACTTCTTCTGGGGATCAAAAGGAACCCAAAAAAGGCACGTACCAACAGACTGGCAATTGCGATGGGACCTCTTACCACCAAAGTCGTCCGTGTATAGTTAAGTTTTTCTTTCTTTCAGATAGTTTTCTTTCTTTTGGATAGCTTTCGTTTTATTACTTTTCACACCTACTCGTATTGCCAAGAGTAAATGAGCATCCACCAGAGGCTCGAGATATCAAGAATACGAAGGATCAGACTTGGTGACCCGCCATTGTGGGGGTACCACGACAACCCTATGTACGACGAGCAACCGCCCAATGGCTCGACACGACATCACCCAGAAGTCAACATGGCTGGAAATGAGGAAGACCCCTTCACCCCACCAAGCACAAGTCACAATAACAAAAGCAGGACAGGACAGAATAATACGACTCGGCAACTTGTAGACCTCAGTATCCAGAAGCTACAAAGGGGAGGAGACGAGGCTGACGAACTGCACCATGGCCTAGTTGTAGTATACACAACCATTAAGGGGTGTCGAGACGTGGAAGAATGAGAGTGACAAGATAGGAGAGGCCACTGCCTAGTCTGAGCACAAAATCACCACACGTGTCGCCACCAAGGCACACGCTCCACACACTCCTCAACAGCGGACACCAGGATAGGGTTCGTCCCCAGACAACTAAGCAAGATGCCACCGTAAGGGTAGAAGATCTCCCTAGGATGATCGATGAATACAAGGCCAAGAAGAGTCAACTTGGTTTGTCATTCGGGTTCAATAGTTTTTGTCGAGACCTCAAATTTTGCCTACCTGTAGGATTCAAACCCCCGAAGTTTAGCAAGTACAATGGCACCGGGAATTCGAACCACCATCTAGCTTTGTTCTGCAATGACTGTCGGCCAGTTTGCGACAATCACAGGCTCCTGGTACACTACTTTCAAAAGTCGCTCAAAGGAGAAGCTCTCGACTAGTTCACTAGACTCCTAGTGCACAAAATCAATCCATTCGAAGAGTTAGTTGGACAATTCCTAGATCTGTACAAGCATTTGATACAGGAAGCCATTTGTCTTAGTGACTTAATGATGACGAAGCAAGAGCCCGAAGAAGACTTCGTAGACTTTGTATCACATTGGATAAAGCTTACAGCTCGCACAGGAAGTTAGATGAGAGAAAAGGATGCAATTGACATCATCATAGATAATGTTAGGGAGCCCCTCCGAAGCACCCTCATCATAAGTGATTGCCCAGGCTTTGGTACCCTTCACCTATGCGCCAGTCGCATCTAGCAACACATAAAGGGAGGAGATCTTGCCTTTTCAATCACAACATTAAAGGCATCGAAGGCCGCCACTTTCAGTGATTCAAAGCCTTGGAACAACAAGAGAGGCTCAAGTTCTGAGCACGTCAACACGGTAGCTAACCAGAATCAAGGCAACGAAATTAATCAGTAGAGGAACTCTGGTCAGGGTTAATACCATAACCAAAATCAGCAGCGGTACACCAATCAAAACTAGAACCAATATTAAAACCAAAACTAGTACCCTAACAAGAACTAAAATGCTGCTCGAAACCATCCCGCCAACACCCAGGGATACAACAAATGTACCCCCGCCACAAAATTTCAACCAGCAGACCCCGAGGTCCCTATCAGCCCAAACGATATCACTATCTCCCTTTACCTGATACCATACCTAACATTTTCCCCCTCCTAAGTGATCAGAACCTCATTCATTTTCCGCCAAAATGGTCGAGACCTTGGCCCACTAATCTCGACTACAGTAAGTTCTATGCCTTTCACTGGTACACGAGACATAACTTGGAAGATTGTTGGGTGTTACGAGAAAATATATATGACATGAACGATTGAGGTCAGATTGACGGGGAATCCCTCTGAAGCCTTAACCCAAAATAACCGACAACCTCAACAGAACCTCAAAAATATCAACAATCCCATGCCAAACCATAATCAAGAATCAGTCGCCCACGTCACCATAGTGGACCTCCCAAATCAAACTCCTTTTCACCTATTCACCCTTATTGCTTGTTCCAGAATTTTGGACACTTCGTCCAATCAGAATGAACCTCCGAGACCTTTCATCATTTGTCTGTACCCTTCCACTTTCATAACTAGAATCAAACCTCCAAATCCTTCGCTATATCCTTACTTCACTCAAATTTGGGTCCAGTGCTTCCAAGCCCGAAGATTGATTCTCCGACCCCTAGAGTCTTCTACACCCTCGATTGTCAACATAACACCTTGTGATCCTGAGCCTGAATACGAAGACCATGTCCTTCAAACTATAGAGTAGATTGCAGCATGGCTAGACAACATCACCCAAAATACTACCAGTTAACAACATGAGAAGATGATCGAAGAACCTCAACCAGATGCAGAGGTAAGACAACAGGAGGAGGAACCTACCAAGGAGGAAGCACTAATCTCCGCCTTCCTCGAAGAAGAGCATTACACTCAATATCTCCCACCCTAGAATGGCATAGCTCCCTTGCTCATTCCTTCGTCAAACTTTTCCCCATTCACGACGAACACTATGGCAGGACCTTCGACGCCTCAAGACCAACGACCAGCATTCATA